>OX375810.1:17133446-21933446 GCA_947359405.1 Antitype chi
AAGGCCTCATTTTCATGGTGCTACATAGGCCATTGCATATCAAGGAGTAGACCGGGGGCGCTGTAATGGTAGAATACGTGCCCTTAGGATAGGAAAGGATTGCAATCCGTACTTAATATGCATCCAAGAGTAAGACCTGAAAATTCTAAAGATTCTATTACCTAAGTAAAGTGTGTCTACGAAGGCATTCTTTAATTATTAAAAAATATTATTATTTAAGTACCTTAACTTATTGATAAAAGATTATGATAATTAATTATCTACATTTAAACAGGTGGTAACTAACGGCAATGAACAGTTTCTAGAACAATAAACTTAGGTAAACAGATCCTTATTATTAACGATTTACACAGTTACGTCATTTTTGATTATTTATCATAAAATGTATAAAATTAAATGTATTATGAAAAAAGTTATTGTTATTTTTTATGAAATCACGATTTATCGTTATTAAGTACCTACAATGGAGTAATGGATTTCCAATTTGAATATACATAGTTTACTATAATTTTAATATATCTACATAATACCTACACCTATTTGACGTGGAGGAAATCGCGGGCAGAAGCAGCGGGCTAGTATTTCAGATATTTTCATTAAGGATGTCAAATTTGATTTATTTAGTAGTAGTAATAAGGAAGTAATGAAATGTTTGAATAATTGTTTTTTCAATGTTTCATCTTTTTCTATTGTCTTTATTATTGTATTTTTTTAGTGTGCGATAATACCTACATTTGCGTATTCCTCGTTGCTGTTTTCGTGTATTTGTTAATATTAATCACATTAATCATCAGTGGAAGCTTATGATTGGCCATCGTTTACACATCTATACTTATATAGAGTTTGTTTGGTTGAACGCGCTAATTTCAATAATTACTTATTTGAATTGAAAAAACATTTTTGTTTTGGATAGTTCATTTATCGAAGAAGGCTTTAGATTTTATAACATCACGCTGCAACTAATAGGAGCGAAGCATCAATAGAAAATGTTGCAAAAACGCGAAAAGTTATTCCTTTTTGAGAGCTTCCGTTGCGTACGCAAAAATCTTGTATGATGGAATTGTTCCTCTTTAAAAGTTAAAAAAAAAGTCCGCGACAGCATTTGTCTATCACTATATATTGAAATGTATTAGCTGCAAGCTTTCCTAAAATAAATAAAATAGGTAACATAAGTTTCTACAGTGAGGCTAAAATGAAAATTTTCAGCTGAAAACTAAAAAAAAGAGAAAAATCAATTTCAAAATGCGTCATTACTTACTTAGTTAGTTCCCTACAGTCATTCTAAACTTTGCTCACTTGGCGTCGTGTGGTGGCAAGCCAAAATAGTATTGTCAAAGCTGTTTTTCATACTGTGCATTTACACTTTACACATATGGAAACCAAATAAATGTACTCACCATAGTTACGGGGTATATTTGTTTTGGCTTCCTTGGTGTGACTTGGTGTGTTGTTTTATTGTTATTTTTCTTTTCTTTACTGTTTGTTTTTAAGTTCGTTTGTTTAGTTTGTCTTTTATTTTAGAATAAGTTTTATTTACGTAATTAAAAAAAATATCTTAATATACAATTTAATTTTTCAGTCAAAAAATGCCCGAAGAACGAAGAATTTTCCTTCTGCCCTGAATCGATACAAAGAGCACAATATTGCTCAGAGAAGGCAGAGCCCTATACCTTTAAATCATCATCGAGCAAATCTTGCGAGGAAGGATGCGTCTGCAAGGAGAACTATTTGAGGGCAGAAAATGGCACTTGTATACCAGCAGAACAATGTAAGTTATGTTACATAATATCACTTTTAATTCTCTTGAAGAAGTTTATAGCCTTTTTGATTTCATCGCCTGACATTATCAGCAGAAGTTTAATCTGCATTATTGCGGGCAGTGATGCTGATGCCCGCGACTTCGTCGCGTGGACTTTACAATTGGGCCCACGGACTTATAAGTCTGTGATTGGGCCCTTTATTAACTTACTTAATTATATGAATATATGATGTATTATACACCAGAAAATACAATTAACACTACAAAACATACAATTCCCATTTACCAGGATTGAAGTAATTGGGCGCAATTCTAAAGTGTTAACCTACGTGATAATCCAGGAAATAAACTATTTGTGTGCCAAATTTCATCCAAATCCTGTCTGCCGTTTTTACGTGACTGAGTAACAAATATCCAAACAAATAAACTTTCACATTTATAACATTATTATTTTATACTTTATTGGGATCAGTAGGATAGTACGCTTTTTCGTTGAACGAATGTTTCTCTTGAAAATTTCCCTTTATAATAATTAATGCAAATGATAAAGTCAGGTCTTTATAATGTGCATTAAAATAAGATAAGTCCACTAACACCAACTTTTCGAGGTTACAAAATATATAGCTTGAATTCATTCTAGAAATAATTCTTAAATTATTTACATTCTTGGGAATGTAAATAATTCAAGAATTATTTCTAGAATGAATTTGGTTTGGACCAAAGCCTAGTCTACTTTGTAGTTTTTTTTTTTGCCGACGAAGTTGGCTTTCGTTTTTCTTATCACACACCAGAGAAATGGCACACACATTATTTTTCAAATCTTAAGCAATGACGTATTATAAATAGACGCGTCATACACATATTAGAGCACTAAAAAACAGCTTAAATGATTAATGTAGCTACCTACTAACTACTAGTACATATAATCATTCAGTGCGCGAAGAACAGGAAAGACCCATACCGACTCCTGTTGTTAGAAAGAGATAAACATAAATACTTAGTTACGTCACTTGCGTTGTACCGCGTCACTGTATGGTACGTGACTAATAACACGACAGGCAATTACCTGTCATGTATCTTGCCAATATTGGGCGCCGGTAATGCATCTAAAGGTAAAGCCCTGTTCATACCTACTTCAGGTTAGAGAATTCGAGCGTTTTATATGGTTATATTATATTTATCTCACGATGCGACTAGACACGCCAAAGAATGAAAGAGGCCTTAATAAAATACTCTTCAATCATCAGGTCCAATCACATGCGGTACTAACGAGATACTAGATAACTGTCCTACGGACTGCAAGTCCGACTACTGTCCAACCGAGGAAGACACAGAAGTACAATCGTGTGTTATGCCCGACGTTTGCCCACCTCCCGTCTGCAAGTGCGCCTTCAACTACCGCCGTGCTTGGAACGGCTCTTGTATACCCACCAGGGAATGCCGTAAGTAATCATTGATAAATTATACTTTATTCCCGTAAATTGGTTGTAATTCGACGTGATAAGGCCGTAAGGCCTCGTTTTTCATGCGAAAGGTTGTGGATTTAAATCCGGGCACACCAGGAGAACCCATTTTACCAAGGGGTATCGTATTACTCAGTATAACTGGGTTGTGGAGGTCAGATAGGCAGTCGGTCCATGTAAAATACTGATGTTCAGTTGCATCTGGTTGGTCTGGAAGCCCACCCCAACATAGTTGGGTAAAGGCTAGGTAGATGATGATTCACGGTCAAATTTGAATGACATAAAACCATTAGTAAGTCATTGCAATATAAAGCTTATCTCATTGTAATAAAATATAAATTAAAATTATTGCCGTGAGTGTCATAAAACCCTTTACTAAGACTATTATGTAGGTAGTTCTGTGCCTTACCGTGCCGAGATTAGAGTTACATTACTTACACTACCTAATAGTTTTACGTCGATCAAGAATTTCATACTTAATTTATTTATTTATTTAGGGACAACCAACAAAACTGACCCAAAAATACATGTTAAAGGACTTATATTCTTACATTTTATAGTGTAGTCTTAATTAAAGGCTGCCAGAGTATGCATTAATTATAGTAGTAGAAAATGCAGTTACAAAACAGATTTAACTTATATAGATAGATTGATAAATAAATACAGTTTATTGTTACATAAATACGACACACAAATACAAATGAAAACTTGCCAAGTTTGATTGATCCAATCAATTTTGTTCGACGTTGTGCCAACGAATAAAAAAGAAAAAACGAAAAGTTTAGGTAAGTGTTTTTTATCAATTATAACCTTCTACAGCTCCCTTCGCCTGTCAAACGAACGAGGAATACAATGCATGTCCGCCTCTCTGTCCTACTGACGACTGCAGTCAAGCGTCGCCGAGCGGCGAATGTCCGCCACAGTTCGGACAGATAGGAATTATTTTACCTTGCAACCCCAAATGTAGATGCATCAAAGACTACTGGAGGCTAGACGGGATTTGTGTGCCTTATGGACAGTGTCGTAAGTAACTAAATTCTTTAAACAAATCTAAATGCACAGGGACCCAAATAGTAAAGCGCTTATTACGCTATACTGAATTTGGGAATCCTAATTAGGAAGGAAGCTTTTTTTTTTGGGTGGGAAATCATCAAATGACTTCTCCCGCTGTGGGTAGAACAGGGGGGCGTGTCAGACTTTTACTGACTAACACCCACCCGTGTTCCCTCAGTTGCCTGTGTGCCAAGGGCCGCGGTATCTCTGTCGAACAACCCGCACCCCTGGCAGGCATTAGGAAGGAAGCTGAGTGAGTCAGGAAATCAGGAACAAGTTTGATTGGCTAATTAGGATGACAACTCTTTTTACACTAACCGGAGTACTAATTAGCACCCTAATTGCGTAACTCACGATTAATCATAATCTGTTTCGTTTTGAAACAGATAGCTAAACCATTGCTTCTTGTGTTCGAAAAATTTGTCTGCTCAACAACGTAAATAACGCAATGAATATTGTTGAACTGTCAAAATGAAACCGATTATGATTAATTGCGTACTACGCAATTAGGGTCCTGGTTTCCTGAATTCAGTGACGTTATACAAGGTGTAACAGAATAAGTGTAAGTCCTGAAAGTAGTTGGTGCATAATTGACAACTAAATCGATTTCAGTAAGTTTTTTTTATTAGGTACGTATATTGCCATACTGACAGCCGATAGAGCTAATGAAAATTAATTTGGCTGTATGAGGTCTTGCGTAAATTATGTTGTACACATTGTATAATAAACGCATTTGTGTTCGTAAAGTAAGATAAAGGACGATCGTTATTCGAAACATGTATTTTGTTTTTTTGTGTGTTTGTGTAGTGTGTTCGTGTAAGTTACCTAAATTTTTGGAAGGAAAATTGGCCTTAATAAAAATTAAACGGCCGAAAAAACTGAAAAGCAAAAATTTATAAACCTTTTTTGTTTAACCTTAATAGCTAAGTATTATGCGTGGTCATATATAAAAACAAAAAACAAAAAATAAGCGTCGACTTGAGAACCTCCGTTTTTTCGTCGGTTAAAAATATTATTAAACATTGTAAAACTTTCACAGCTGGAGTTTGCCCCGCCAACGAAACATATTCGAGCTGCATACAAGCTGAATGCAGAGCTCTAAACTGTACTCAAAAAGACCAGTCAGTACCTTGCATCCGAATTGATCCGAAATTTTGCCAAAAAGGATGTGTTTGCGAACAAGGTTATTTGCGAAATGAAGATGGCATCTGTGTACTGGAGGACGAATGTGAAAGTAAGTAGTATATGGCATTATTTGAAGCAGAAGCATCTATAATAATAACTGACAGGCGACAATCTGGCATTTGGACAATTTATTTCAGTTTTATTTTCTATAGTTCGAGAATGCTTTTTTAACTATATTGATGCACACTTTTATTATTATTACACTAATCGGAGAACTAATTAGGATTTCTTAAGTGATGGTATAAGTAATTATGTGAAACATGTAGTTTGTTTAAAGCGAAACAGTTTATAGTTTGACATTTTTACTTAAAAATGCCTACGTTTTTGGAAATAAAGTTCGCATTATATTATAATATCAATAAACATTGTAAAACCTTCACAGCTGAAGTTTGCCCCGCCAACGAAACATATTCGAGCTGCATACAAGCTGAATGCAGAGCTCTAAACTGTACCCAAAAAGACCAGTCTGTACCTTGCATCCGAATCGACCCGAAATTTTGCCAAAAGGGATGTGTTTGCGAAGAAGGTTATTTGCGAAATGAAGATGGAATCTGTGTACTGGAGGACAACTGTGAATGTAAGTAGAATATGGAATTATTTTCAAACATGTTTATTTTGTGAAAACCGACAGGCAAATATCCGGCAATTCGAATTTTTTTTGAAGTTTTAATTTTCATATTTTGAGAGTGTTTTTAACTATAAAGTCAACTCTTATTACCCTAGCCAGAGTACTAATTAGGATTTCTTAATTAAGTGATGATATAGGCACAATACACGCATTTGTGTTCGTAAAGTAATATGAAAGACGATAAATGTGTAACGTGTATTTTTTATAAAGCGGGATGGTTTATTGTTACACCTTTTACTTCAAAATATCTATGTTTTTGGAAAGAAAGTTGGTATTATTATAATTTTAATCCACATTGTAAAACCTTTTCAGCTGCAGTTTGTCCCGCCAACGAAAGATATTCGAGCTGCATACAATCTGAATGCAGAGCTCTAAACTGTACCCAAAAAGACAAGTCTGTACCTTGCATCCGAATTGACCCACAATTTTGCCAAAAGGGATGTGTTTGCGAAGAAGGTTATTTGCGAAATGAAGATGGCATCTGTGTACTGGAGGACAACTGTGAATGTAAGTAGAATATGGAATTATTTTCAAACATGTTTATTTTGTGAAAACCGACAGGCAAATATCCGGCAATTCGAAATTTTTTTGAAGTTTTATTTTCATATTTTGAGAGTGTTTTTAACTATAAAGCCAACTCTTTACCCTAACCAGAGTACTAATTAGGATTTCTTAATTAAGTGATGGTTTTTTTTTTTTTTTTTGAGGATGGGAAATCATCAAATAACTTCTCCCGCTCTGGGTGGAGCGGGAGGGCGTGTCAGACTTTTACTGACTAAAACCCACCCGTGTTCCCTCAGTTGCCTGTGTGCCAGGGGCGACGGTATCTCTTTCGAACAACCCGCACCCCTGGCAGGCATCGGTCCTTGCGGACCCCACCAGTTCGGCGCACCAGGACACATGGCACGCCGTGACCACCCCAGGAACCAAGTAATATAAGGGCCCCAGACGAACCCGTGTCTGGCACCCTTGGTCCCCCTGCGACGGGTCAGCACAGTGGCCCCGCCGCCTACCACTTTTCGGCCGCAGGGGATAGGGAGAGCGGCCAACGCTATACCGACACTCCTCTTCCCCTGCGGCCCCACCGCGTCCGCCATCAAACGGTGGCGGCCCCGTCCAGGCCACGGAAGGGAAGAGCGCTACTCAGAAGTACCGGCACTCCTCCTCCGCCGCAGCCTGTAACCCTCAGCCGCGATGCCTCCCATTCGACATCGCGGCCCGCCTCAGTTGCGGTGCACCTCACCGCAACCTACTTTTTGGCCGCTACGTCGTCGGCTTGGAGACAAAAGCCCTGACGAGCGGCCCCACCTTGGGGTTCCTCTTCGCTTCACCGTGGGAGCGGACCACGGCTACTGAGCCCCCCCGCAACGACAATGCGGGAACCCACTGGGGGGGAATTAAGTGATGGTATAGGTACTACAATGCACGCATTTGTGCTCGTAAAGTAATATGAAGGACGTTAAATGTGAAACGTGTATTTTTTATAAAGCGGGACGGTTTATTGTTAGACATTTTACTTCAAAATATCTATGGTTTTGGAAAGAAAGTTGGTATTATTATAATTTTAATCCACATTGTAAAACCTTTTCAGCTGCAGTTTGTCCCGCCAACGAAAGATATTCGAGCTGCATACAATCTGAATGCAGAGCTCTAAACTGTACCCAAAAAGACCAGTCCGTACCTTGCATCCGAATTGACCCACAATTTTGCCAAAAGGGATGTGTTTGCGAAGAAGGTTATTTGCGAAATGAAGATGGCATCTGTGTACTGGAGGACAACTGTGAATGTAAGTAGAATATGGAATTATTGTCAAGCAGAGGCTTCTTAGCAAATTCGTTTATTTATGTATATTTAATTGTGGTTATATTTGCATATAGTTAGGTATAATATATTATATTTAAAGTTTAAATAGGTTTATCCGTTTATATTTATTCCTCTAATTTATTGCACCTACCACTGTTTGTCTCCACCCAAAGGTTGACTGGTAGAAAATGCGTATTGCATTAAGTCCGACTCTGTACATTTGTCTGCTTGAGGCGTTAAATAAATAAATAATAAAACTGACAGGCAAAAGTCCGGCAATTCGACAAACATAAGTTTTTTTTCAATAGTTCTAGAGTGCTTTTAATTGCACTTGTGTCAATTTTATACTTTTTTGACGAATATTTCGTATTGTTAGTAGTAGCCCCTAGACGTGCAAGGTATGCTCATCTTGTAAAAAGGACGATATAATAAAAGGTTTTTGGAGACATTAAACGCGTGGCGACATCTTAAATCGGTAGCATACAATTTTATACATAGCTAGCCACGTACTGAGACCCAATTTAAGCTTTACGTCCATGTGTACAAAGTATTTTTTGACAAACTTTGGAGTTTCTCTGAGGCTACTCTAAAACTAGGTTTATTTATGTTTTGTTTAGCAGCACCATCCTGCGACTCTGCCAACGAAGAGTTCGTTACATGTATGCAAGGTGTCTGCAGAGCCAAGGATTGCTCACAGAAAGGAGAAGACGTCCCATGTCCAGATATTCCTCAAGAAGAATGTGACAGCGGCTGCATTTGCAAGGAATACTTCTTAAGAGCAGCGAATGGCAGCTGTGTACCGGAGGACCAATGTGAACGTAAGTATAAGACATCTGCGAAGCAGCTGATGCTCGCGAAGAGGGAGGTGGTGCACGTGAGGGATAGGCAGTATATGCGCCCTCACGACCCTAGCCTCCACAGGAGACGCCCTGGGCGTCGGAAATCCCAGGCTGATTCCCGGCCACCGTAGGCGCGGGCTTGCGGACGGCGAGTAATGAGTAGCTCGCTCTCCGGTAAGGACCAGCTCGGGTCGCCGGCGCGTTGCGTTCCACGCGCGCCTCAAAAAGGTGTCAGCACCAACAGAGAAGCCCGCAAGGGCCGATGCCTGCCAGCGGTGCGGGTTGTTCGAAAGAGATACTGTGGCCCTGGCACACAAGCAACTGAGGAACACGGGTGGGTTTTAGTCAGTAAAAGTCTGACACGCCCTTCTGCTCCACCCAGAGCCGGAGAAGTTACTTGATGATTTCCCACCCTAAAAAAAAAGTATAAGACATGGATAGTGTGGGTTTGGAACTTAAAATGGTAAAGGAAAACAAAATGAAAACCCGATATGTCCTAGAACCAAAAATTCAAAGACAAAATGTGAAATCCATCAACTATCAATAGGCCTGCGTGGTGGATTATGGTCCACTCTCTCTCACAGAGAGCAAGTCTGTGCCCCAGCAGTGGGATTATTATTATGCCTAAACTAACACAATGGCTCGTAATTACAAAGCTAATAACTGTATTTTTTACGTAAAATGCCAAAATATTACCAACTCTTTCAATATTATTATGAGATTTTAATGAAAATTGCAAAATATGTGACGTCATACGAAAAAGGCGGGGTTCACAAAAATCATGAAATTGTGACGTAATTTAGGGATGAAGTAGAAGGGAAGAAACTAACTACAACGGTACAACCAACCACACGCTACGATCACATGAAAGCTCACCGGTTTCTTGTACACCAATGCATATTTTCATGTGCATGGAGGGGCAATAATATAAGATCACTATTTAAATCTGCTTTTACATTTTAATGTATTGTTTTTTCAGCCAATAAATGTCCGCCTTACGAGCAATGGGACGAGTGCGCGAACGCAGTCTGTAGAGCAAATTTTTGCTACCAAAAAGGGTTGCCGGTCCCGTGCCCATCAGTGTCTGAGTGCATACCTGGATGCTTATGCCAGTATAATTACTTGCGAAATGATTCTGGAGTTTGTGTACCTGAAGAAGACTGCATACGTAAGATGTTTTCAAAATAACTAACCTGTATCTGAATAACCTACTTACGTAAAAATATGTAAATGTAAGAGCGAAAGAAAGCTGATGATTTGATTTAAACCCTTCAAATTAAGAGTGAACATGCATTCTGGCATGCTCGTACCATCATAGACCTCATGCATCGCTTTCCCTGAGGCGTGGTCGAGGTCAAGAGCAGACCCAGTCAGCAATAAAATAAAAAACTTTTAAAGAGGTTCATTGAATTCTATAAAATGACCCTTACTACTATTAGTCATTAAGAAGCTTGTATTTAAATTAAGTTTAAATATTCATCTTCAATATCTTCACATAACATTAATTATGTAATTACAAGTATACTTCTTCATGTTCTTAGGGCAGTCAACTGGTTAAGATTCCACAAATTACGTGCGCACTGAATGAAAATCCAGGGAAATTCTTGACTGCCTCGTTAGCCTATAGGTGGCAAGCTCTACTGCTGAGAATGAGATCTTAGGTTCGATTCCCAGGTCGGGCAAAGTGTTTTTGGGTTTTTCTATATGGGATTTCTCAGTAGCAGTCCGGAGTCTGGATTTGCGCCCGGTTGATGTCAATAGGCTTGCTACCTATTACATGGGACTTAAACACTGTTATGTTTAAGTGTAATATTGTTACACGTCTACTCAACCCTTCGGGAAAAAAGTGTGATTCTATTATCTTCATCATCATCATTTCATCCGAAAGAGATCCACTGCTGGACATAGGCCTCCCCCAGGCTCCTCCACTTCGACCAGTCTTGTGCTTCCCAATGATTTTATGCATGTATGAAATTCTAAATAGAACCTGTATTGTACAATCATTATTAATTTACAGCAAATCCCTGTCCAGTGAACGAAGTATTATCTAACTGCACTCAAGCTGTTTGTAGAACACAGAATTGTACTGACAGAGGGAAGCCTGTAGTGTGTCCAACAGTAGCAGAAGGAGACTGTGAAATAGGATGCGTGTGTAAAGAAGGATACCTAAGAGTCGAAGATGGATTATATTGTGTTCCTGAGGATGAATGCGATGGTAAGTTAACTGAAACTGCTTGCATAATCAGCCTATAATGTTCCCACTTCTCTCTGTGAGAGTGAGTAGTTCCGTGTGGTGCCGGACGTAAAAGAATAGCACCATCCCATTTCTTCCCATGGATGTCGTAGAAGGCGACTAAGGGACTTACTAGAGAATGGACAGCAGCGTTCTTTATGCATTTGACCACCATACTGCGATCGCCAACCCGCCTAGCAAGCGTGGCGATTATGCCAAATCCCCCCCTTTTGGGGGAGGCTTATGTCCAGCAGTGGACGTCTTTCGGCTGATCTGATGATGATGATGATTGTATACATACAAGAGCATGCGAGACGTTAGATACATTGTTTGAGTCCATTCATGCTTAACCGTAAGTATCGGCGTTCAAATATTTCCATAACATTAAAAAGAATTACCAATAACAAAAATAAGAAAAATACCTGGAAGACGCACTTACATAGTTTATAATAAAATTCAGAAACTTAAAAATTAGAAATTATTTAATGTTATTATGTCAAAATTCCATATTCATATAAAAATATTACGGCAGGAAAAGATAAAATTATTCCGTCAAACAAAAACTTTTTCGTCTAGAAATTCGGAGGCACTGTAATATGCCTTTTGCGAAAGAAACATTTTTAATTGTCGCTTGAATGCCTTACTATTAGCTCCTTCCAACGTTTAGGCCATTTGTTAAATATAGATATGGATGATAGATGTCACATACCTGAGAATTTTTGGTTCTAGGACATGTCGGTTTTCGTCACGATGCCCATGTTTTCCTTCACCATGAAATAATCAACACAAAGTAAAGCGCTTGACAGGATTCCTAAAACTAGGTACCGTAAACGTCGTAAGTCACAGCCGTAACCACTGGCCCACATCACGCACATGGAGGACACGGTGGAGCATACGGTGGAGGTCTGCCCAGCTTGGGTGGAGCACCGCCGTGTCCTTGTCGAGGCGATCGGCGGCGGCGATCTTTCGCGTCCAGCCCTGGTCCAAGCCATGGTACGGAGCGAGAGTGCATGGGTAGCCGTCACCTCCTTCTGCGAAGCAGTACTGCTTGCAAAGAGGGAGGCGGCGCACGTGATGGAGAGCCAATATATGCGCCCTTACGGCCCTAGTCTCCGCAGGAGACGCCCTGGGCGTCGGAAATCCCAGGCTCATTCCCGGCCACCGTAGGCGCGGGCTTGCGGGCGGCGAGTAATGGACAGCTCGCTTAACGGTAAGGACCAGCCCAGGTCGATGACACGTTGTGTTCCACGCGCGCCTCAAAGAGATGTCAGCACGCAAGGGCCGAGCCTGCCAGTGGTGCGGGTTGTTCGAAAGAGATACCGTGGCCCTGGCACACAGGTAACTGAGGGAACACGGGTGGGTTTTAGTCAGTAAAAGTCTGACACACCCTCCTGCTCCACCCAGAACGGGAGAAGTTATTTGACGATTTCCCAAACTCAGAAAAAAACAAAATGTTTGTATAAATATTGCCACATCACGCACATGATAATTTTGGGTGACTATTGAAAATCAGCGCAGTACTGTGGGTCCCCCATGAGAGGGCAGCACGCTAAGTGGAAGCTATTTTGTCACAGTTGTGACATGCAGCTGCCGACTTCTTTTTATACGCTTTATATTAGCTTCACTTGTATGTCAGTATGTCAGTATGTAACTCTCCGTGGGTAATTTGTTTTTTACACGCTTTATATTAACTTCACTTGTATGTTTGTATGTAACCGACTCCTTTGAGCGCGATTTTGACCCACTTTAAACAGTCAGATTTCATTGAAACTTTGTAAACTTGTCGAGGACAATTCAATAATTTTAAAAAAATCACGTTTTTGTAGTTAGCAGAACTAAAAAATAGAAAATAAATAATAGTTTAAAAAACTAAAAAACACGCTTTAAAAACCAAACTAAAAAAACGTGAAAATAATTTAATTCAATTAAAAAGCGTGGGGTGCTTGACATTAATTGATTATAAAAATACCTCAAAAAGCACCCCACGCTTTTTAATTGAATTAAGTTATTTTCACCTTTTTTTAGTTTGGTTTTTAAAGCGTGTTTTTTAGTTTTTTAAACTATTATTTTCCGTACACCGAATTATTTTTTATTTTTATAAGTTTAGAGCTATTTGTCTTTGTATATGCACGTGTTTCTGAGACAATATAAAATATTTTTTCTTCTTTCTTTCTGCAATTATATTTCCGTCATTTGTTCATCGTCTATGCTCGCCATATTCAATTCAATTTTAGATATCGGTAAGTTTACATTTATATGTATGGTATTTTCAGCCAATAAATGTCCGGTTTTCGAGGTATATGACGAATGCGCGAACGCAGCCTGTAGAGCAGAAAATTGTACTCAAAAAGGATTGTCAGTGGCCTGTCCATCAGTGACGGAGTGTGTACCAGGTTGCTTATGTCGACCTGATTACCTGCGAGATGCAAATGGATTTTGTGTACCTGAAGAAGACTGCAATAGTAAGAAAAGGCTTAAAAGTTAAATTATATTTTATTTCTTGCTTTTTTCTAAGATGTATATGCATCAAATATCTTAAGTATTGATTGCAATTTTACTCACGTGCTTTGTTTGTTTGTAATCAAGTATTTTTAATTCAAAGGAAGTCAACTAATGTTCTGATCAGGGGCCCTCCACAAATTTCATGTTATTTGAGCGCAACACCGCATCACCGTTCTTGCCACAAATTGTTATATTTGAGAGACTCGTGGTGTATCTGACATCACAAAGCTTTTACTTGTCCCGCCTCCTTATCTAAATCAAAGCTATTTTTCCATTTTGACTCAGCAGTGGCGGCCCAGAGGCAATGGCCGCGACTTACGAGTTGTAGGTCGGACGTTCGAATCCAGTCAGGCGCTTTAATTTGACCAACGCCACTGCTTTCAAAATTCATGTATGCCCTAGACTAGAATCAAAATTTGCGAAACATGTCGACGGTCCCTACGTATAATACCCTAACTATAAATGTAAATTTTTTTAGGAGAGCGCTTCAAAGTTTCAAACACGTATATAACATGTTCTAGTTAATGTAATGTCATGATGGATTTAAAGTGCATTTTGCCATCTTAGTCTTATTTTTGTTAAACTAAACTATAGTACATAGAGGCTGGCCTGAAGGTTACGAAAATAAAACTTACACGTAGGGGATTGTAAGTAGGGACCGTCGATATAACATCTTCCAACCCGCACTGGGCTCGCGTTCTGGATTACGGCCCACTCCATCTCGAAGAGTGCAGGTCTAAGTCCCAGCAGTGGGAACATTACAGGCTGATAACACCATGCCCACTTATCACAAGATATCACACATTGCTGACTCCCTTCATCCCCCTTAACGTGTTATGTAACTTATTGATGGCTCATCACGTAGCAAGGTCTCAAAAGATTACATCCAAAAATCGATCCTTAGCAAAACAAACAACAATTGCAGCTAATCTCTGTCCAACTAACGAAGAATGGTCCACATGTGCCCAAGCTACATGTAGACCCCAAAACTGTTCGGAAAAGGGCGGAACAATATTTTGTCCGGTGATCGCGGAAGGTTTCTGTGAAGAAGCATGCGTATGCCAAGAGAATTACTTGCGGAACGATAATGGTGACTGCGTACCTGAAGATCAGTGCCGTAAGTTTTTTTTTTTTACTGTTTATACATAGACCTGACTTAGGTGAATCAAAGTCAAAGTTATTCAAACTCAAAGTCATTTATATCAAATAAGATGTTAAAAGAGCTGTGGTGACGGGCACGACTTAAGTATTGAAGGTCGTGCCACAAGGTGTTATACCGACTAGTATTCATATCAGAATGAGTTATACCGACTAGTATAGGTCGTACTGATACTAGAAGAGAATTATTGCCAGAAAATTCCCAGACGGACATGGCATGATGAGCGAGGATCTTTCAACAAGAACTAGTCCTGAGAAGCTTTAAACAGAAATAAGTTGAAGGAGATTAGGGAAGTCTTTGCCCCGCAGTGGGATATCACAGGATCTTATAATAATTGAATAATAATAATCAGCCATCATTGTGCAGATAGTCGTGATAGCCAAAGACTTATTAGCAAAGGGCCTCGACCAACAACTGAAAAGGCTTTCGTTTGGCAGCTGGATCAGGGTCTTGATTCAGAAATTGGTACTTCTGGACACGGCTAGCATTATTAGGAAGTTTTTCTCTCTGGAACCTTGAACGCCGGTATCTTGTACCCTGTTCCTGATACCAGTAAGCTACTATGTTGTATAATTTGAAATGTTTTTATAGACTTATATTTAAAAATAAGCCCCGTTGATGCTTAAGGTTAAGTAACGATTATCGACTCTATTTAACCATACATTTTTAATGTCTAAACCTCTCTTAACTTTAAGCTTTTAAATTTCTCGGTGTGTACACATAAATTAAGGGCTTTATTTATAAACGTAATATTTTTTAAATTGTTTTAAAACAAAAACATCTTTATTTTTTTATTTTTACTTTATGCTTCGAAAGTACTCCATATGGCAAGTTATTCTGCCGAGGGAAAACAACCATTTTAATTTCACGGTGTATAAATAATAATAATGGTTAAAAAAAAAATCTTGAACATAGACTTGTGGCAAACTACATGTAATAGTTTTTTTTTATATTCACCCATCTTTTTATAGTATCCGTTATAAATATATATTTTTTCTCTTCAGCTCCAAAAACATGTGGTGTAAACGAAGTTCTGGATACCTGCTCATTGACGTGCAATTCCGATAATTGCCCACAATCAGCTGATGAAGAGCAAGCGTGCATCCAGTCGGATCCTTGTGTTCCGGCTTGTAAATGCATGTTCAATTACAAACGCTCTGAAAATGGAACTTGTATACCAACTAAAGATTGTCGTAAGTCCAGCATTTCTTTTTTGATAGACTAATGACGTAATAAGAGCGTGAAAGTCACAGCTAAAATATCTAATGAGGTAGGTTGGACTTGTCCAAGCAATTAGCTTTGACTTTGGCAGATGGCGTGACCATAGCTAGTCCTAACGGCCTAAAATAAATTTGACATTTCGTTCATTCCTTTCCTGTTCATTCATGAATTCTGATTTATTCCACTATTTCGTTATTTTCGGTGATTTAACTATTAAAAATCAGTATTTATTCAACCTGGACAGAATATTTATTTTAAAAATATATTCTCGTTATCACTTTCTTCAAAATGTTTCCGGCGCACCTTACTTCGAAAATAATTCTCTACGACTAGCTTTAAGCCACAATCATTTATTTTCTATGAAGTTGCTATTCTTCTCCTGGAGTATATGTATTCTGTAGCCACAATCTTCTATAAGTGTAAGGTCTTTTGGAAAATGGTAGACTTCAATTTCAGAGCATTTAAGAACACAACAACGAGTATTTTCGCAAAAACAAATAAAAGCACCTCACGCCTTGCATTATTAGCTTGATATGGGAACTAGCTACGACAGTCACCTCCCTATTACCGTGGCACCCATACCTTTTAAATCAGAACACAGTGGCACTGCTTGGCGACAAATACAGAAGCCGCTGGCAGAAGTTAGTATCTATATATATATCGGAGCGTGGAGTATTGAGATTCGCAATCCGCTCTCGTACGAGATCAGAAGTAGCTCCTATTGGGCGTGGTAACGCGACATTAATTATTTAAAAGATAGTTGTGAATGATCTATAATAATAACTGTCTGTAGCTCACACAATGACGCTAGTACACAACTTAAATCTTATGACCGAATTATAAAATAGGATTTCGCAGAGAGGAACGTTTTCGTAGGCCGCGCCTATGCCTTACGATGTCTCAAAACAGAATGTGGGCTCGAGGTCCCTCTTCCCAACATCTCTCACAACCAGAGAGCATTGTTCCTTATTCATCATAGACCGACCCACGACTACGTTCGGTAAACTGCACATGCAGCGCAGATGTTACCGCCGCTCTCCGAAACCATTCGTCTTGTCCTTCCCAGAAGGGCTCACATAAAATCTATGCAATTTGTTATACGACATAATCACCCACGCAGCGGAGAATCCACTACGCAACAATGGATGTACAGATGTGTAAAATAAACAACACAAACTCCAAGAAACTTAAGTAATTTGCTTTTATTTCTTAAACTGTAAATCAGAACAAAGCATTGCAGTAATTAATGCTTTACGCGCCTATTTGCACGCGCGTCGACACGGCGATCCTGACTATCACACGTCCTCGTGTGCCAAGTCTAGGTACCAACTAGTCGTCGCTGAGCTTCAGCAGTCAAATGCAAAAACCTTTTTATTTCTGTAAATACCACTCGGCTATCCTGCCATTACTATAAACTAAGTATCAACTGTCAGGTTTCCACTTCGTACATTGTCTATTGTTTTCATGACGTTTTTAAATTAAAACTCGACGAAGAACAGGTCTGATCGCTTGTCATTGTAACTTTGATATCTTTTTAATTATAGTTTCGCAAAACTTCTTACCTACTAAAACAAAACTCTACATGTTTATGTGACTTAAAAACAAACGGCGCACTGGCAACCCCTGGAGAACCGGCCAACATGCTAGCACACAGTCGCCACCAGGCACTCCAGTCAACAAACTGGCAACGCTTGGAGAACCGGCCAACATTTAGCACACAGTCACTACTAGGGACTCCAGCCACCACAATGGCACACCGGCCAACACACGAGCACACCGGCTCACACTGGCACACTGGCCATCACACGAGCACACCGGCTCACACTGGCACACTGGCCATCACACGAGCACACCGGCTCACACTGGCACACTGGCCATCACACGAGCACACCGGCTCACACTGGCACACTGGCCATCACACGAGCACACCGGCTCACACTGGCACACTGGCCATCACACGAGCACACCGGCTCACACTGGCACACCGGCCGTCATCTATGGCATTCCCGCCATCACTTCGCGCATTGGTTACCCTCTGGCACACCGACCGCCACCTCTGGCACTCCAGCCGTCACCTGACGCATCGATCACCCTCTGGTACACCAACCGCCACCTCTGGCACACTAGCCATCACCTGGCGCATCGGTCACCCTCTGGTACACCGACCGCCACCTCTGGCACACCGGCCAGCTCACTGTGGACCCACCACCCACCGCCGCCGCGCAGTCTCCGACACCAGCTAGACTGGGCTAGGAATATGACCTACGATCGACAGTAAGCAGCTGGCCACAGTACAAGTCACGTAAACAATGTATTTCGATATTAACCTTGTAATTACGGGTTACTTTTTTTTTTTTTTTTTTTTAATTACTAACATTTGATAGCGTCGACTACGGCTTGACCTGACTGTTCTTCATCGCAACTAACTTCAGAAAAATTATCTAGTTCTGAGGGAACGTAACAATCTGGCATCGCACGAACACGCTCGTGCGCGTACATATAAGTTCTATTGTTATCTAGAGCTTTTAGTAAATAAATAAATAGCGATCGCCTTCAAGTCATTCAACAATTCAATGGCCCTCGAAATTTTAGGTCCAATTTTACTTGATTCCATTCCTCTCATGACTTATCGAATCACTGTTTATCACACTGGGCATTTTTTACATAGAAGAGACCGCACCTTGTCTGAGTTTGTATAATTTGACTTCCGTTTCGTCTTGATCACCAAAGGCTAAAAAGAACGCTCGTGCTACTTTTCCAATAAGTAATTTTATTGGGCTTGCTTTCATCACGCGATTATTAGTCAAATTGATAGCGAGTTACATCTTATGCATTTGCCACGTCGTATATTCTTTTTCACTTCTACCGCGGTAAGCATAAGGTGCTCATTATACGTTCCACTTGACCATTTGCTCGACTTGTACCTGTAACTATTACCTAAATGTAACAGTGTATTGTGTGTATCACACAAATCCCGGAAATCCTTATTCGTAAAGCATGTACCCTGATCTGTTTGAATACAAGATGGAACTCCAAATAAATGAATTTTATACTTTAAAGGTTTTGACACTCAAAGACTTGACGCGCACTATGTCCAGTAGTACAACATATTTAGTGAAAACATCAATAATTAAGACAAACACATACTCTTTCGTTTGATTAGATTCAATAAGTTTGCCTGTTACGTCCATATAAATAGTGTGCCAAGGTATTGATACTTTATGTATCGGGTGTAGTTCCGCTTGGGGTTTTCCAGACATCGGCTTAAATAGCTTACACGTAATGCAATTTTCCGCGAATATCTGAACATTACATAAACATCACGCCTTGTTTTCATGAAGGGCTAGGCAGAGGCACAAATACAGCACACTCTCACTTCGCCAGTCATGTCCAAGTCCCATGCAATATGAGACGAGCCCACCGGGCCGCCATTAACCAGGCACAAATCCAGACCCCGGGCCGGTACCGAGAAACTTCAGTTAAAAAAAACCCTAACAACACCCAGGGGAATCAAACCCAGGTCCCCATGCGCAGCAGCAGTGCCCGCAACCTCCAGACCAACGAGGCAGGACATATTTTAACGAACAAACTTTCTCATAATCAGTAAAAAAAACCTTTCATGTATTTTTTAAAAATCTAATTGCATTATTGACTCTTGGACGTGAGCACAATAGGTAAACATACTTAGATCATTACAATAACGTTATGTTTTCCGATGTAGAATTCCAGAAGATATTTTGTATGAATTCATCAAATCGTTATTTATTTCGGCACTATTTAATTTGGTTATCAAATTAACTATTTTCAAATCTCACTATTATGCAGCCTGTAACCAAGTTTTTTTTTAAATGGTGTTTAAATAAAATTGCAACGTAGCCTTCTGAGTTTGCACCTGTATGTAACTCAATCGGACCATTTAAATCAAACGACACTGGAACAGGTATCGTTGTCAATTAAGTCATAATTTTCTGGCGGTCTTTAAAGCACCTAAAACAATGCGTAGTGAAGACCTTGTTCTACAGATTCTGAAATAATCATAATATAATCTCAGTAACATTCTACGAATGTATTACCGAGATCATCAAGACCTAGAGCTTTAATTTGATATCAATGCCAATCTAGGTGACCGCGGACGTCGAACGTTTTCCAGAAAAGTTTGTCACTATTTCACTCATAAGTAGTCATAAGAGAACATTTGGTACCAGAATCGAAATAAAAATGGAACGACTGACCGTAGTGACCATCTTGATTTAGAAGAGCAGACATTGATGCGACGTCACAGCAATAGCTACCAATGCTCCGCTGCCAAAAGTCGCACTTGGAGTCCTTTCCTTACTTTGTGGAGCCATGTGCTCCTCGAGTCCACATCTGGAGCACGATGGTTTCCTCTTGAAGTCTTCTTCCCTCGTGGTGCCTCTATTTTGCCGAATCCGGGTTGGATTGGATTTTGGTATTGAGGCACAGTTGGGCGGAGTATTTTTGTTGCAGTGTCTTTTTCACAAGGCACATTATTCACACGCGGACGCGGAATTTTCACACGCGGGCGCGGCATTTTCACATGGGTCGCGCGTATCCCACTTCTGATATCGGAGCGTGGAGTATTGAGATTCGCAATCCGCTCTCGTACGAGATCAGAAGTAGCTCCTATTGGGCGTGGTAACGCGACATTAATTATTTAAAAGATAGTTGTGAATGATCTATAATAATAACTGTCTGTAGCTCACACAATGACGCTAGTACACAACTTAAATCTTATGACCGAATTATAAAATAGGATTTCGCAGAGAGGAACGTTTTCGTAGGCCGCGCCTATGCCTTACGATGTCTCAAAACAGAATGTGGGCTCGAGGTCCCTCTTCCCAACATCTCTCACAACCAGAGAGCATTGTTCCTTATTCATCATAGACCGACCCACGACTACGTTCGGTAAACTGCACATGCAGCGCAGATGTTACCGCCGCTCTCCGAAACCATTCGTCTTGTCCTTCCCAGAAGGGCTCACATAAAATCTATGCAATTTGTTATACGACATAATCACCCACGCAGCGGAGAATCCACTACGCAACAATGGATGTACAGATGTGTAAAATAAACAACACAAACTCCAAGAAACTTAAGTAATTTGCTTTTATTTCTTAAACTGTAAATCAGAACAAAGCATTGCAGTAATTAATGCTTTACGCGCCTATTTGCACGCGCGTCGACATATATATATATATATATAGATACTAACTTCTGCCAGCGGCTTCGCTCGCTTTGAGGTCGAAAATTATGCCGCGGGATCGTAATACCGGGATAAAAAGTATCCTATATGTTAATCCAGGTTATAAACTATCTGTGTGCCAAATTTCATCTAATTCTGTTGAGCCGTTTTTGCGTGACTGAGTAACAAAGATCCAAACATCTTCACAAACTTTCGCATTTATAATATTAGTAGGAAGTAGGATAAACTGTGATGATTGTTCTTCACAAAAAGGTCTGCAATGAATTCAAACCGCAATAATTATTTCAGCTCCATTCGACTGCAGCGCCAAACCTAATGAAGAGTTTGTCGCCTGCCCTCCCTTTTGCCCAACTGATGAATGTGGCAAGCCCAGACTTGAGGGTCAATGTCCATATAAAATAGGCACTTTTCTGCAATGCAACCCAAAGTGCCAGTGTATTGATGGATATGGCAGAGTTAATGGAACCTGTGTGCCGTTTGAAGAATGCCGTAAGTACTTTTATATATTTAATCAACTCTCTCTCTCTCTCTCTCTCTCTGTTATTTGACAGGTCTGTGGTTTGTACAAACACTTTTGCACGTCAATGGCCTAATTGGACAACCATAATACTAGACTATCATATTAGTCATGATACCATTCGACAAGCAATTTTCTACCATTATTTTTTTAACAAATTATCCGATCGTGCGTGGGTATACTACTACTTAAATGCTGCTTAATCCTTACATTTAAGTCAACCCAAATGTAATTTTCTAATGATTTTTAAATGTATAGCACTAATCGTTGGTCCTCTCAACTGAGTGCGTCAGTGGGTAGTGTTGGATGAAGAGAACAGATCCGTTTTCTCAACCAAATCATAATTCTAATCCAACAGTTACAACATAGTAGATAGGAAGGCACACATATAGCTAAGTAGGTACGTATCGCAGAACACGCGGTAGTCTGATGCGGTGGTGATGTCCGTACGCGCCGACCGCCAACAGGAAAGTGACTCAAGACACTACCAACACCATCGAGCGCCACCAGATGGCGCTGGCGTACCGGATAAGACTCGAATACGATTATTTTTCATCTGTTATTAAACTTGCAGCTGACCTCTGCCCCACCAACGAGGTGTATTCTTCATGCGTCCAACAAACTTGCCGTCAGCAGAACTGTTCAGACCGTGACGTGCCTATGGATACGTGTCCGTCGTATGACGCAGCTTCCTGCAAGCGGGGCTGTGTGTGCCAGGAGAACTACTACCGAAATGACACAGGAGTTTGTGTTTCTTATGAAGAGTGTGGAGGTGAGATTCTTGTTACATAAGCATCTAAGCTGCAGGGTTACTGATCTAACATTGCTCTCGTAAACCATCGAAAATCTTCTCAATTTTTCACACGTGATTAAAACTGACGGCACGGTTGGAGCAGTGGTTAAGCGATTGACTGCTGCGCTGCGTATCACGGGTTCGATTTCCGCAAGGAACAAATATTTGTATGACCAACAAGTAGTTGTTCCGGGTCTGGCTGTTTGTGTATGTGAGTTTAAATGTTTGTAAACGCACCCACAATACAGGAGAAATTCCTAGATTGGGCCAAAGTTTTAAAAAAAAAATCGCCACAACTGATAAAAAAACACAGTCTACTACTTAGACTGTCTTTTTATCGGTTATGGGGATTTAGGTGAATTTGTGACTAAGTTATGCTTCTATTACATGTATAATGTATATTTATCTACTTAATAAAAATCCAAAATTCATTCATTCACTGACAGACAGCGCGCAGTCTAAACCGTTGGGCTTAGAACTTACGTGCACTGGATTTTCAACGCACTGCTCTAACGCCGAGGGTCGAAAATAGAACACTCAATGGATTCTCAATGCTCGGTTCAACACCGAGAATTAAAAATCTTTTCTTTGTTGGGTGCCTCAATAAATTAAGGCATCCAGCTAGGGCGGTTGGAGAGTGACGAGCGGTGGCAATAAAGATCACAATTTTTTTGAAGAACTTTGTTGCTCTATTAATAATATTTTATCACCAACTTAAAAAAAAAAAACAGTAATAAAAAAACGCTGTATTATAAATTAGTCGTTATTTTCTTTTCAGGTACTAAAACTTGTGGTGAAAACGAAGTTCTGGATGACTGCCCAATGATGTGCAACACCGACAATTGCCCTCAATCAGCTGATGAGCAGCAAGTCTGTACCCAAGCGGATCCTTGCGTTCCAGCTTGTAAATGCAGGTTCAACTACAAACGTGCTGAAAATGGAACTTGTATACCGACTACAGATTGTCGTAAGTCCACCATTTTTCTTCTCTCGTAACATCACGCCTTATTTCCCAAAGGGATAAGCAAAAGTGTAACTATATAGTGCACCGACATTTTGCCGGTGTAATAGGAGTGAGCATATTGCCAGCAATCAGGCACATATGACTTCAGGCTGTTACTGAGAAATTCCGGATAGTAAGACCCACTAATACTGCCCAATCCGGGAATCGAACCAGAGACTTCATGGTCAACAGTAGCGCTTTCTTTCCTAATTCACGAATAATAAACTAATTAGATAGCCTACATAAAACAAGAAGATTCAAGTTGCACGTTAGTGACTACGTATAAACGCTGCCATCCCATAGACAAAGCTGTCTCATAGAAGGTCATTAAAAACTAGCTCTATATTTGGAAAGCTGCTACGATAAAATGGAATCGGGCTGGACACATCTGCCGCGTGTCAGACGACCAATGGGCCAAGCTTACGACCCAATGGGTCCCTCTTAATGGCAAGCGACATCGCGGTAGGCCCAGACGGAGATGGCGGGATGAGCTGCACTCCTTTATCAAGACCTGGTCCTTAGCAGCTTTAAACAGAGAGATTTGAAAGGAAGGTAGGGATGCCTTTTCCACGCAGTGGGTCATCACAGGCTTTTAATAAAAAACTTTAGTCAATTTAAACCGCAATAACTCTTTCAGCTCCATTCGACTGCAGTGCCAAACCTAATGAAGAGTTTGTTGCCTGCCCTCCCATTTGTCCGACTGATGAATGTGGCAAGCCCAGACTTGAGGGCCGATGCCCATTTAGAATAGGTATTATTCTGGAATGCAACCCGAAGTGCCAGTGTAAAGATGGATACGGCAGAGTAAATGGAACTTGTGTGCCGTTTGAAGAATGCCGTAAGTACTTAATTGTCGCCTTTATTAAATGGGTTTTTAGGTTGACAATTATGTCAGTATTTACCTGTTGCATTTGGGCATAATTGTCATCTTTATTATACGGCACTTGTCACGACGATTCGACTTACTTGTCAAAAACTGACAAAATTGTCGAATTGTCATGTATATTAAGTAGGCCCCAGATGGCACTGGTGCACCATATACGACTAGATTACCATATACTTACAGTAATTTTTCATCTGTTTTTAAACTTGCAGCTGACCTCTGCCCCACCAACGAGGTGTATTCCTCATGTGTCCAACAAACATGCCGTCAGCAGAACTGTTCAGACCGTGATGTGGCTATGGATACCTGTCCGTCGTATGACAAAGCGTCGTGCCAGCGAGGCTGTGTGTGCCAGGAGAACTACTTCCGAAATGATACAGGAGTTTGTGTTCCTTATGAAGAGTGTGAAGGTGAGAATCTTGTTACACAATCATTTAGGCTAATGCAGGGTTGCTGATCCACATAATAACCAATAAAAAAATGTTTGCAAATAGTATGTTTATGTTAGAACAGGTTATTTTAAATAGCGTAGGTATTAAAAAGAACGCTGTATTAAAAATTAGTCGAAATCACTGAAAATTTCTCTCCACCTAACAAAATTCAGTGTGGGCTCAGTTAGAGATGGAACATGCACATCTAGAAAATATGGCGAGGCAATGGAATGCCCCCCCCCCCCCCCCCCATCAAAAAGTATTGGAGCTATGATGGAAGTGATTCCGCAGCCGAATTGTTACTATTTTTACCGAGTAGAGCCCAGAATTGTTCGGAAAAGGGCGAAGCAGTGTTCTGTCCGCTGATCGCGGAAGGTTTCTGTGAAGAAGCATGGGTATGCCAAGAGAATTACTTGCGGAACGATAATGGTGACACCTGAAGATCAGTGCCGTAAGAAATGTTTTTTTATTACTGCTTATGCACAAACCATGTAGGTGATGTACCATGTTAGGTATGTATGTTGACATTGGCAATTGTGTGTTAGTATGTAAGTAATTGAGTTATTTTATTTTAAATGTGTCTGTGGTTTCGACAAAACTAACATTCATATTATTTGTATGCTTTCGAGTAAAATGTAGCGAACTGACTATATTACTTTAACATCCTATTGTAATGAAACCTACATTTACGGATAAATTTGATTTGATTTGATTTGGTGAAATCAAAATCAAAGTTATTCAAACTCAAAGTCATTTATATCAAATAGAAGATAGGACGATAGGAGAGCAGTGGTGGCACAGTGGTAACGGGCGCGACTTAAGTGTTGAAGATCGTGGGTTCGAACCCAAGCAGATACTTTACTTTGTGTAAATTTTTTCATAACCACTGTTCTCAAAACGGAAGAAAAAACATGGAGTGGAAACTGGTATGTCCTAGAACCGAAAATTCGAAGACATGTATCATCCGTCAACCCGCATCGGGTCCGCGTGGTGGATAATGGCCCACTCGCTCTAAAAGAGAGGAGTTCTGTGTCCCAGTAGTGGGAACATTATAGGCTGATTATGCTTTATCAAATAGGCACTTAAAAGGCACTTTAGAACGTCAAAATTTTCAAGAAAATTGAATTGTTTCTAGTCGCCCCTTCCCAAAAGGTAATTTCGCATGGAGAAGAATGGTCTTAAGCTCTCATGTTTAAGCAACGTTTATAAATAGGCCCCATAATTTATATGTAAAGAATGAAGGAGATAATAGTAATGCCCATGCTATCTCTGACTCATTTCAGTTTTAACTTCATTTCAGTCATCAGCTAGTCTGATGAAATTCATTTCATTTCTTGAACTTGTGGTAAACTACCTGTAACAGTTTTTGTATTCAGCCATCTTTTATAGTAGCCGTTATGAATAGTATTTTTTTCTTTTCAGCTCCAAAAACGTGTGGTGAAAACGAAGTTCTGGATAACTGCTCATTGTCGTGCAATTCCGATAATTGCCCACAATCAGCTGATGAAGAGCAAGCGTGCACCCAGTCGGACCCTTGTGTTCCGGCTTGTAAATGCAAGTTCAACTACAAACGCTCTCAAAATGGAACTTGTATACCAACGAAAGATTGTCGTAAGTCCAGCATTTCTGTTTTGATACACGAATGACGTAATAAAAGCGTAAAAGTCACAGCTAAAATATCTAATGGGGTAGGTTGGACTTGTCCAAGCTTTGACTTCGGCAGAGGGCGTGACCATAGCTACTCCTAACGGCCTACAATAAATTTAACATTTTGTTCATTCCTTTCCTGTTCATTCAAGAATTCTGATTTATTCCACAATTTAGTTTTTGGTGATTTAACTATTAGAAATCAGTATTTATTCAACATGGAAGGAATATTTATTTTAAGAATATTTCCTCGTAATCACTTTCTTCAAACATTTTCCGACGCGACTAACTTCGAAAATAATTCTCTACGACTAGCTTTAAGCCACAATCTTCTATAAGTGTAAGGTCTTTTGGCAAATGGTAGACTCCAATTTCAGAACATTTAAGAACACAATAACGAGTATTTTCGCAAAAACAAATAAAAGCACCTCACGCCTTGCATTATTAGCTTGATATGGGAACTAGCTACGACTGCGCTATCTAGAAAGTCGCCTGCCCTTTACCGTGGCACCCATACCTTTTAAACCAGAACACAGTGGCGCTGCTTGTGCGCCAAATATATTTAGATATAAACTGTGATGATAGTTCTTCACAAAAAGATCTACAATTAATTCAAACCGCAATAACTCTTTCAGCTCCATTCGACTGCAGCGCCAAACCTAATGAAGAGTTTGTCGCCTGCCCTCCGTTTTGCCCAACTGATGAATGTAGCAAGCCCAGACTTGAGGGTCAATGCCCATATAAAATAGGCACTTTTCTGCAATGCAACCCAAAGTGCCAGTGTATTGATGGATATGGCAGAGTCAATGGAACCTGTGTGCCGTTTGAAGAATGCCGTAAGTATTTTTATATATTTAATCAACTCTCTCTCTCTGTGTTATTTGAAATTCCGCGCCCTCCACCGGATCTCTGCCCACACAAGCAAAGTTTTTCTAAATTAAGAATCTACGCAGTTTTATAATTATGATAGATTATTTTATTCTTGTAAGTAGGTAGCACTTTTGCACGTCAATCATAGGTATTATAATCCTAGGTGAGGTCTGTCGAAGAGACGATCCTTATATTTATTTTAGCATGAGGTTCTTTCCATAAGCCTAGATGGCTTTTGGCAAAAACATCCTTGGTCTAACTGGACAATCATAATAGTAGACAACCACATTATTCATGATACCATTCGACAAAACATTGTTCGACCATTATTTTTTTTTAACAAACTATCCGATCGTGCGTGTGTATACTACTACTTAAATGTAACTTAATCCTTACATTGAAGTCAACCCAAATGTAATTTTCTAACGATTTTTAAATGTATAGCACTAATCGTTGGTCCTCTTAACTGAGTGCGTGCAAGTCATAATTCAACAGTTACAACATAGTAAATAGGAAGGCACATATAGCTAAGTAGGTACGTATCGCAGAACACGCGGTAGTCTGACGCGGTGGTGATGTCCGTACGCGCCGACTGCTAACACGAAAGTGACTCAAGACACTACCAACACTATTGAGCGCCACCAGATGGCGCTGGCGTACTGGATACGATTTGATTACGATTATTTTTCATCTGTTATTAAACTTGCAGCTGACCTCTGCCCCACCAACGAGGTGTATTCCTCATGCGTCCAACAAACATGTCGCCAGCAGAACTGTTCAGACCGTGACGTGGCAATGGATACCTGTCCGTCGTATGACGCAGCTTCCTGCAAGCGGGGCTGTGTGTGCCAGGAAAACTACTACCGAAATGACACAGGAGTTTGTGTTCCTTATGAAGAGTGTGAAGGTGAGAATCTTGTTACATAAGCATCTTAGCTGCAGGGTTACTGATCCAACATTGCTCTTGTAAACCATCGAAAATCCTCCCAATTTTTCAAACGTGATTAAAACAGCAAAAATCGCCACAACTGATAAAAAAAGACGAAGACAGAGGTTGTGGCGATTTAGGTGAGTTTGTCGTTCCATTGTCGCATCAACTACTTCTATGACTCAGTTTTGCCTCTATTACATCTTTAAACGTATATCTATCTACTTAATAAAAATCCAAAATTCATTCATCCACTGACAGACAGCGCGCAGTCTAAACCGTTGGGTCTAGAAGCTTGAAATTTTCCATAAAAGTTCTTTATTTTACTGTACTTAGTAACAGAATTACAGCCCTCGTTTTCATGGTCGTAATAAAATCTCAGCGGGATTAATTCGTTCACTGGATTTTCAACGCATTGCTTAGCGCCGAAAGTCGAAAATAGAACACTGTGATTTCGACGCGCTAAGACGCACTCGCACTGCACTCTGTTGGATTTAGAATGCTCGGTTCAACACCGAGAATTGAAAATCTTTTGTGGTTATCGACTGCTTAACTGAACTTTCTTGTTGTGTGACTCAATAAATGAAGGCATCCATCCAGCTAGGGCGGTTGCGAAGCGACGAGCGGTTGCAATAAAGTTCACTAATTTTTTTTTAAACTTTGTTTTTTTTTTAAATAATAATTAATAACCAATTATAGAAAAAAAATCAAATGATATGTTTATTGTAGAACTGTAAGATATTTAAAATAACGCTGTATTATAAACTAGCTTCTGCTCGCGGCTTCGCCCGTGTGGAAGGCGGAAATTATCCCGCGGGAACTTACTACTGGGATAAAAAGTATCCTATGTGTTAATCTAGGTTATAATCTATATGTGTGCCAAATTTCATTCAAATCCGTTCAGCCGTTTTTGCGTGAAATAGTAACAAACATACATACATCCATACATACAAACTTTCGCGTTTATAATATTATATATAATATATATATATTTATGTCAGAGAGGCAATATTCATCTTGACATCATCATTAGTGGTCACAGGTTTAGTGGGCGTCATTACGTTAAATGCTACCACAAAAGAAAGTACGTATTCACTGTTGCATTAAATATAATTAAAAGTTTTACAATATTTAATCCACTGAACTTTGCAATTAAACGTTATTCAAAACAATTATGTTAAAGCAGCGGATTCGCGACACCAATCTTACTTCACCACTAAAAAAAAAATACTCCTTCAAAATAATAGAGAATCCAACCCAATTTTCCAAAACGTCATAAAATTCCCGCTCCGATAACGTCTCCCGCGCATGCGCGCAATCTGTCAAGATTGCGTCTCGACCCCGCTCGAGGCGTACCTCTGCTACGTAAAACTTATTACAAAACATTAACTTTTAAAGATATTAATTCAATTTTACACAATATCAAAATGTATGAAAACAAATTAAATTAAATTAGGATTTAACAAATATCTTTAGCAAAATTAAATTAGGATTTAACAAATATTTTTAGCAATCATTATTGTTGAAATCAACAATCAACTCCATTCCGAATAGATCCTGCGACTTAAACATATATGTAAGTATAAGTCGTTATTTTCTTTTCAGGTATTAAAACTTGTGCTGAAAACGAAGTTTTGTATGACTGCCCAATGATGTGCAACACCGACAATTGCCCTCAATCAGCTGATGAGAAGCAAGTCTGTACCCAAGCGTATCCTTGCGTTCCAGCTTGTCAATGCAAGTTCAACTACAAACGTGCTGAAAATGGAACTTGTATACCGACTACAGATTGTCGTAAGTCTAGCATTTTTCATCTCTCTTAACATCACGCTTGTATTTCCCAAAGGGATAGGCAAAAGTGTAACTACCTATACAGGTTGAAATTGAAAACATGCGACAAACCGAAATGGGAGATTGTACTCATCATTATGAACAACTTTTACTAAGGGACCAATGATGCAATCGCGAAAAAAAAAACATCTGTTCCCTACATTTATGCTCGCATAACTCGTCAAAATGTAGGGAACAGCTGTTTTTTTTTTTGCGATTGCATCTTTGGTCCCTCAGTAAAAGTTGTTCATAATGATGAGTACAATCTCCCATTTCGGTTTGTCGCATGTTTTCAATTTCAACCTGTAGTGTACCGACATTTTACTGGTGAAATAGGAGTGAGCATATTGCCATCAATTCGGGCACATATGACTTCAGGCTGCTACTGAGAATTTCCGGATAGTAAGGCCCAGTAATGCTGCCCACCCCGAGAATCGTCTTCATGGTCAAGAGTCGAGAGTGGGTTTCTTTCCTAATTTACGAATTATTGACTAATTAGTTAGCCTACTTATAGAAGATCATGTTACACGTTAGTTACTACGTATATACGCTGCCATTCCATAGAGAAAGCTGTCTCATAGGAGGTCCATGAAAACTAGCTCTATATTTGGAAAGCTGCTACGATAAAATGGAATTGGGCTGCACACATCTGCCGCATGTCAGACGACCAATGGGCCAAGCTTACGACCCAATGGGTCCATCTTAATGGCAAGCAACATCGCGGTAGGCAAAGTCAAAGTCAAAGTCAAAGCATTTATTTCAAATAGGCACTTAAAAGGCACTTTTGAACGTCAACATTTACATTAAAATAGAATTGATTCTAGTCGCCCCTTCCAAAATGTAGTTTCGTATGGAGAAGAATGGGCAAGAAACTCCACCGTTACTCTTTTAAAATGTTTCAAGTAAAATACGAGTATTTACATTCATTATATGATTATGTGTGAAAACGATGCACCCAGAATAAAATTACCATACCAAAATGGGTAAAAAGAATCAAATTGAAACAATACAGATAAATTAATTCTGTGATAGATACATGGTGTTCACACATTTACAAACATTGTAAAAGTAAGTATAGGTATGATTTTACTACAATATTAACAAGTAATGAGTCAGTGTGTGAGTTAAAATAATTACTGAGTGTAAATCAATGTCATAAATATAATTAATTATATGTACATTAGGCTCAGACGGAGATGGCGAGATGAGCTGAACTCCTTTATCAAGAACTGGTCCTTAGTAGCTTTAAACAGAGAACAGTGAAAGGAGGGTATAGAGGCGTTTGCCACGCAGTGGGACATCACAGGATTTTATTAATTAATAAAAAACTTTAGTCAATTTAAACTGCAATAACTCTTTCAGCTCCATTCAACTGCAGCGCCAAACCTAATGAAGAGTTTGTTGCCTGCCCTCCCATTTGCCCGACTGATGAATGTGGCAAGCCCAGACTTGAGGGTCGATGCCCATTTAAAATTGGCATAATTCTGAAATGCAACCCAAAGTGCCAGTGTATAGATGGATACGGCAGAGTAAATGGAACCTGTGTGCCGTTTGAAAAATGCCGTAAGTACTTACTTTAAATTGTGGCTAAGCTTCACAGCCTGACTCATCGGCGTAATGTTAGCTTGCATGCATGCCTTCTATAGACTACTTTGGAGAGTGTGCGCAGGATGTCCACGACCTGATCCTGATCTGACCTGACCACTCGTACTCAGTTCTTCTCCTCCATATTCACAATGCGCACAGCCAGTGTTTAAATTTTAATTTAAATCTCTGCCTGCGTTTGTGTTCCCTTCCACATTTAACTTTCAAAAGAGTGATCAGGCATATTCTGGGCACGCTCGTTCCATCATAGACCTTATCAATAGTTTTTCAATAAGTATGATCGAGTTCATGAGCAGGCCCAATCAGAAATAAAAATGAAGAGGAAATTTGATATCACCTATGGTGAGATCTTCTCTCTTCAAAAATGCGCGCCCCACACATGCATAGTGTTTACGCAATAATTTTTGAAATATTACAAGTAGCTTTAAAACTACCACTATTTAAACATTTCAGGCCTTAGGTATATGTCAAGGTCATCATTCAGTTCTCGTTTATCTTACAGCTGACCTTTGCCCCGCAAACGAGGTGTATTCTGCATGCGTGCAACAAACTTGCCGTCCACAGAACTGTTCAGACCGCGACCTTGTCATGGAAACCTGTCCGGCATGTGACGCAGCTTCATGCCAACGAGGCTGTGTGTGCCAGGAAAACTACTACCGAAATGACAAAGGAGTTTGTGTTTCTTATGAAGAGTGTGGAGGTAAGAATATTGTCATATAAGCATAGATAAAAACAGTCACTGCTGCTGCTGTATGCTGCACTAGCTCGCTCCCTCGCTCGCTCTCGCTAGCTCCTTATAATTTTCCACATGCTTAACATAGTGGAATAAAGGCTGGGCAGATTGACTATCAGTAATTATGACTTTAATTTTCACAGTACAACAATATCCATTGCGTTATTTCAGTTGTTGAGCAGACACATTTTTAGAACAAATTGGGCAATGGAATGGGAACATCCTTCAAAATGATTCAGTTTGTGATTGAAAGTATGATACGCAATTTTAGGGTGTTGATTCAAATATACGTCTGTCATATATAGTTTATTTTCATATGACGTCTTATCCGGTTTTGGCTAATTAGGTGAATTTTCACCGCTTGAGAGCAGTGGTGGCCCAGTGGTAAAGGCCGTGACTTACGAGTTGTAGGTCGTACGTTCGAACCCAGTCAGGCGCATTAGTTTGTGTAAATAATTTCATCACCACTGCTCTCAAACGGTGAAGGAAAACATCGTGAGGAAACCGGCCTGTGATGTGATGTCTTAGAACCAAAAATTCGAAGACATTTGACATCTACCAACCCGCACTGGGCCCGCGTGGTGGATTACAGCCCACTCCCTCTCACGGAGAGGAGGCCTGTGTCCCAGCAGTGGGCACGTGGGGCTGAGTATGTAGGTGAATTTTCTGTGATAGATGCAAATTGCTATGCTCCATTCCGTCTACCACTCCTACAACTCTGTAATACAAATTCCATAGAGGAATTACCCTGTGAGATAGCCAAGACTGGGCCAAGATAAACAGATTTCTCTTTTTTCTACAGGGCCGATGTGCCCATACGCACATGAAGTATACACGCCAAACTTTAAGGAATGTCCTCCTAACATCTGCAAATCCCTGGTATCAAAATACGCGTGTGATGAGAAACAAAAAGTGGGTCCAGGATGTATGTGCGAGCCTGGATACTTAAGGTTAAGTCTTACATCACCATGTATACCAATTTGCGATTGTCCAGAAATGAAGTATTCGCCTGATTGCTAATTATTTACCATTTCTTCATTAAAACTTTACGATTGTATTATTAGTTTTATTTTATTAGTTGTCTGAAGAAGAATTTAGTTCAGTAGTTTTAAGGAGTTACCTAATGTAGTTGCTGGTTGTATCTACCTACAATCATTATTATTATTTGTGGCTTATATTATTACTAGCTTTTGCGAGCGGCTTCACCCGCGTTATCCAATTTACACGAAACCTTAACAAATTATACACATTACCTTAACACTTAAACCTTCCTCATAAATCAGTTTGTCTATTGGTGAAAACAGTATGAAAATTCGTTCAGTAGTTTTTGAGTTTATCACCAACAGACAGACAGACGCGGCGGGGAGGACTTTTTTTAATAATATGTAGTGATGAGAGGACGTTTTTTTCCGTTTAGTCCACTCTCGGCCCCTCGATCCCAATAAATAATGTGTCCACTGGACCCCTAACTATAGTTTATTCTCGACCCTTGGGGTCGAGCGTGGATTTAATTTTCCAGGCAAGTTTTAGTTTTCTTTCGACCCCCAAAGTCTATATAAGTTGCGGGGGTGGACCTTACTATTGGTTGCTTTTCCCACAACCAACTTTATGCAGCTCTTTCGCGTGTGAGCAACTCTAGCAACCTTTTTGTGTACGCTCCAGATGGTTCCACTACTAACATAGTATATAGAGAAGCGTTTAACTTAATAACACAAGTTTTGTGGCAGCTTTTTACTAGAAAAAATCATTAGGACTGGTCGAAAGATTCTCCCTTATCAATGGAGGAAGACAAGTGGTACATCGTCTATAAGCGGCACAATGCTGTTTTACGATATCCACGCGAACGAAGTCCCGGGCAAAGCTAGTATAATAACAAAAGGGTAAATAAGAACAACAAGGTAATATTACATATTTAATTATGTCTTCGGCGTGTACATTATGATTATTTTTATTCACAAATTATTATTATTTTCTCTAAAGTAAAAGAAAAGATGACCCCCAAACCACCCGTCACCATTTTCTGGTGGTTCACGGAAATCTGAAAAATTAAGAAATGTGTATTAATTATTACCTTACGTCATTTTTAACCCCCGACGCAAAAAGACGGGGTGTTATATGTTTGACGTGTCTGTGTGTGTCTGGCTGTGGCATTGTAGCTCCCGAACGGATGAACTGATTTTGATTTTGTTTTTTTTTTGAAAGGTGAATTAGTCGGGAGTGTTCTTAGACATGTTTCATCAAAATCGGTTCAGCCGTTTGAAAATTATCAGCTTTGTTCTGGTTGATGAAGCGAGTTGAGCATCTTCCACGGGTATGGTCAACTCGAAATTTAGTATTCTATTACTTCAATGATATTAGACGAATAAAGTAACCTTGATCTGATGCTGGAGCAACACCTGGAATTTCCAGGACACCCAAGTTACTCACCAACAAACAGCAGAAGTATCGTGTTTGGGCTCATCGAAAAGGTCCCAAAGGTTATGGATAAATGATGATCAGGACGATGAATGAGTATAAATTAGTAACAAACTTCATCGTGGGAAACATACGCAACGCTGCGCATATTTAAACAAGACAACACGTTTAAAAAGCAGGAAATAAAAGTTTAATTGAAAATTTAAACAACAAACCAGAGGAGGCCTAGCATTTTCATTGACCGTCCCCCGAACAATGCCTTGATCAAAATATTACCTACAACTTAAAAGGCCAATAAATATTATCTTTTTACTTTTTAGAGTTCTTGTTTGGGTCTGGGGTTTTTTAAATTTTCAATTTAAGTTTTGTTATGGGTGTACTAAATAATTAGGTATAGGTATTTACTGTGTGAAATTGCGACCAGTTCGGCTTACGCGTGATGGTCATTGTTCTAACCTCACCTAACCCATTTGACCAGTGAACCTGATTTCCGAAATAAACGATTATTTATTTATTTATTTTTATTTTTGTATAAACATGTGTTTGTGTGTATATGTGTGTGTATGTGTGTGTGTGTGTGTGTATGTGTGTGTGTTGACAGACAGAGAGTCTTGACAGACAGACGGAAGGAACCCTAAAAAAAATATATCATTAGTAAACCAGTTTGTTTTTAGAGGGTCAATTAAATATTTCCAATCATTTTATAGCTTTAATTATGAGATCATCATCAGAAAATCATCCCCTAAAAAAGTGACGAAGAGTGTTAAATTTCATACAAGGCAAGTCAAAATCCACGTGGAAGAAGTCACTAATAAAAAGTCGTCGATAGTAGCTGTACCGCGTGGTGCCGGACTTCAAGAATAGTAGGTACCACCCCATTTCATCCTGTGTGTGTCGTAAGAGGCCACTAAGGGGACTACTAGAGAATGGGCAGCAGTATTCTCTATACATTTTTACAACCATACTGCGATCGCCAACCCGCATGCCAAGCGTGGTGATTATGGCGAACCCCACCCCCTCCCCCAAGATGACAAGTACCAAAAATAAATGGTCCCTCGTGCCCGGCGGCCCGCCTACCCTTGGCTACGGTAGCGATCAAGGCCACGGTGAGGCAAGGGCTGCGAACAATCCCCGGAAGAGATCCGGCTACCACAATCACCGAAAATTGGACCTGGCAACGTATAACACGCGTACCCTCCGGACCTACGAGAAGATCGTCAAACTCGAGGAAGAATTGAGCAGGTTACGATGGGATATAGTAGGGTTATCTGAAGTCCGACGAGAGGGGGAGGACTCGATAATCCTCAAATCCGGTAACTTGCTCTATTTCCGGGAGGGCGACCAGTAGTCCCAAAGTGGTGTCGGGTTTATCGTCCATAGGTCCCTTGTGAGCAACGTGGTGAGGATCGAGAGTGTGGGTGGCGTTCCTTATACTCTGAATATCCACAAGATACTCGCTGACGGTCATACAGGTTTACGTCCCGGCCTCGTTACACCCCGACGATGAGGTGGAGACCATGTGTGAGGATATTTCCAGAGCCATGCATGGTTCCAAAACTCACTTCACCGTTGTCATGAGAGACTTCAACGCTAAACTGGGCAAACGAAGCGATAATGAGTTGCGAGTGGGGCAATTTGGAGTTAGACGTAGGAACCATCGGAGTCACCTACTGGCTAGTTTTATAGAGAAGGAAGGCCTCTTTATGATGAACTCCTGGCACATTGCTCGCAGAATAGATGGCCGATAGAGCCGAAAAGTTCTAGAGTGGCGACCGCGCACCGGAAGACGTAAAGTTGGAAGGCCTCCCACAAGGTGGACCGATGACGTTGTGAGGACCGCAGGAGTCCGCTGGATGCGGGAAGCATAGAACCGGTCAAAGTGGTGGTGCTTGGGGGAGGCCTATATCCAGCAGTGGACGTCTTTCAGCTGAAATTATGATGATGAATAACTGTTATTTTGAAAAAGCAGTTTCTTTAAAAAGTAATTTATTCAAATTAGGCTGCAAATCAGCACTTTTTGAACGTCAAAATTACATAAGACAGTCCCCCAAACGCCCGCCGTTCACCACTTCACACTACTTTAGCGGGGAAGAAGAATTGGCACAATTAACTCCCCAGCAGTACAGATGTCTGTAAGTTAAACGAACTTTTTAACATACCTTTAGCATTGCGAAATACGAATGCAAGTTCCTGTGCTGTTCCTTGCGTATCCCATGTTGCAATAGCATCCGTTATTGCAGCGGACATTTTGAATGGGGCAGGCCTGCCCAAGAGTAGCACACTCGGTTTGGCATGCACTCCCACATTCATAGTGTTCATTCGGGCGTGTACAGTTAACAGGTTCTGAAAATGTTGTAAATAATGAAGTTTTAATGCCTGTTTATATCCACTTTCGTTTCAAAGAAAAGTGTAATAATACCCACGCGGTTAAAATTTATGGAACAGATTTTTTTTCTATATAACCGACGATCAGTTTCAATGGTGAATCAGTATCATGTTCTGAATCCATGCTAACCATAGGCGCTTTGATGTCCCTGTCACCCTGTTTGCTTAGGTAGCATTTATTATTGACATGCAAGTAAGTTAATACTAAATGGATTTTGAAATTCTGAGTAAACTTAATTATCTCTAAAGACCGTATTTGAAAAAATATTTTGAATTTTAGGACGACGAATTTATAAATACACTCTTTAGAAAAGTTTATCTTTTTTTTGGGTGGAAAATGACCAAATAACTTCTCCCGCTCTGGGTGGAGCAGGAGGGCGTGTCAGACTTTTACTGACTAAAACCCACCCGTGTTCCCTCAGTTGCCTGTGTGCCAGGGGCTACGGTATCTCTCTCGAACAACCCGCACCCCTGGCAGGCCATCGGCCCTTGCGGACCCCACCAGTTGGTGCTGACATCTCTTTAAGGCGCGCGTGGAACACGATGCGCCGTCGACCTGGGTTTGGTCCTTACCGGACAGCAAGCTACCCATTACTCGCCGTCCGCAAGCCCGCGTCTACGGTGGCCGGGAATCAGCCTGGGATTCCCAACGCCCAGGTCGTCTCCCGCAGCGGCTACGGCCGTGAGGGCACATATACTGCCTCTCCCTCACGTGCGCCGCCTCCCTCTTCGCGACCATTACTGCTTCGCAGAAGGAAGTGACAGCTACCCATGCACTCTCGCTCCGTACCATGGCCTAGACCAGGGCCGGACGCGAGAGATCGCCGCTGCCGATCGCCTCCACAAGGACACGGCGGTGCTCCACCCAAGCCGGGCAGACCTCCACCGGATGCTCCACCGTGTCCTCAGGGCGATCTTCGCAGTGGAAACACCCGGGCTTTTCCTCCCGCCTTATCCGACACAAGAACCTTTCGAAACAACCGTGTCCGGTGAGGACCTGCGTCAGGCGGAAGCTGAGGACGCCGTGCCGCCTCTCAAGCCACTCCTCAAAGAGGGGACTTACCCCCGCTATCGTGGCGTGCTCAGCACTGGGTTGTGACAATCGCACTCTCCATGTCGCCATGACATCCCGCCGGAGCTTTGTCCGCTGTGCTGCGATATCTCGCGGCAAAGTTTATCTTGGCCGAATCCAAGTAACATATTTTAAAATTAGATTTAACCATGAACTGTTTGGGTTTTTGAAATACGCATTTGAATATTTTGAATTTTCACATAATGTGGTAGGTAGGTACTACCTAAGTAGTTCTGGATACAAGGATATTTTTACGAGACTTTTTTCTGACCTTTTAGAGTTGCAGTAGGTATTCAAAAAGCATTTTAAAAATGTTTCTTAAGTGTACAAAAAAAAACTATCATAACACACCATAAAAATACCTACAAGTTGTGAAACCCTACTTGTTTTCAAAAAGTCTTGTATAAAATATCGTCAAAAACATTTATCATACCTACTTATTTATTGCATTATCGTTATTTCAGACGTGTCACCTTTTTGACAAGTTTCTACAAGGTTTGTTTCTACTACGTTTTCTTGACAAAAACAGTGGATTTAATATTTAGAAAACATGTTTTATAGAAAGTTTTGTATAAGATAGCAGTTACCTCCGACACTCAACACAACACAACAGGACAGCAATACGATCAAACTGAACATCTCGACGACTTAACTTGACATAAATGGAAACGAAGTCTGTTCTTTTTATACTACTTACGACGAACTTGTAGACCTAATTTATGTCTTATCTTTAATAAATGCACGCAATTAACAAAGAAAACAAATGTCTGTCAAGTTCCAATAAAGGTGTTGCGTTATGCTTTGTCTAAATATACCTCCAGTGGCACTAAATTTCTTTTGAAAAAAAGAAAAAAAATAAACACAAAAAAATTACATAGGTGGCACACAATATTAACAAAAAATATATATAGCGGGAAATCGGGATGGCCGGGCTGTTGCATCTGATTGCCGATTCGTGACCTCGTTAGCACGGGAATCCGTAGTGGGCGTTAAACTTCAGGAAACGTTGAAATAAATACACCGTAGCGTTGACTGTTCACTATTTTAAGTATACAGACAATTAAGGATTGCAGTAATAAATTAACGATTTAGAGCCAATGGGTTTGCGAGTGACCACCACGTGCAACGGCTGTCAACAACTGCATCACATCTGCATGAATAGGGTATTTTACTACGAGAAAAAATCTAAAAATATATTATTGAGATAGCTTAGGCTAAATGCAGTCGGAAAATGTTAGTTTTAGTTCATGAAACAACAAAATAAATTTTAAAATACAATTTAAAGATTTCAGTTTTTTTTATCTGTTTTTGAACACCATGAAATAGTAGCCGCCATGTTATTTCGTCATGCGGCATGTCAACTGACCAACTTTGTACTTTAATTATTTTCGTAACCTAAGTACCTAAATTTTTGTTTAAATAATATTTTACATTCAGGAACAGCAAACCAACGATAAGCAGAAAAATAACAAATTTTTTAAATTATAAACAATTGTCGTACAAAATATCACCGCATTTGTTTTTAGCAAACTGACGTTAAAAATACCCACAGACCAATATGGCGTCTACTGCGTCCAGCGTTTTCGTCAGATTACGCGTGAAATTTCAAAATGTAAAATTTTAATGCATTTTTATGGCATTAAATCGTTTAAATAAAAATGTTGTTATTTTTTTAGCGGTTTATTAGCACTCTAGAATCTAATTAAGACACTTTTCAAAAATGAGTGTAATACCCTATTGACACGACTTCGCCCGCCATGACAGACGCAACTCCATTCGGTGTTACCCGCTCTTGATTAAAATGACCATTTAGTTGATTTCAAATCGATTAATCGTTAAAAATAACAGACTAATGAAATGACCAATTATTAAAAAATAAACAAAAATAAATTACAACTCTCGAAATCAACTGATTTTCATTATTTAATAATGTCACGCGCCGTCTTATAGAAAGTATTCACAGAGTGCTGTGTGCACTGTGAAGAATTTCTAATTTTTTTTTATTTCTGATATTTTGACTACTTACCTATACCTAGTAAATATTAAACTCTGATTTGACACATAGGTACTTTTTATTCTAAGAAAGAGTAGAGGGGAAAACCTATCTATATCGCAATTCGGGTTATGATAGGAACTATACGTCGGGTCAGGTTTGGAAGAGGGTTACGTTCGGAACAAATATGGTATTTTTTTCAAGTTCCTAACCTAACCCGCAACCGGGTTAGGATTTCGGGTTAGGTTCAAAATAATGGTAACTAGCAGCCCGTCCCATCCCTCATTTATTCTAGTAATAAATATAGCCTTTGTTACTCAAGAATAATGTAGCATTCTATTGTTTAAATAATTATTGAAATCGGTCCAGTAATTTTTGAGTTTATTCGTTACAAATACACAAATCTTTCCCCTGTATAATATTAGTGTAGATTCAACAGAGCTCATTATTTTTAATAACAAAGGTATTTAAGTGAGATTTTCTGTTCCTGTTAATCATGAACGCTCTGGGTGACGTCGTACATAACTACAGGAAGAGACACCCTGATGCATGCTGTTTGCCAATGACATTGTTCTTATCGGTGAAGATGTATCTGAGATCCAGAGCAGATTGGAGAAGTGCCAACAGAAGCTGGAGCTCGTTGACTTGAAAATCAGCCGGACCAAAACTGAATATTAGATCAGGGAAAAAGAAAGTTTATTTTGTAAAAAAGGAAAAATGCGAAACAAGGTGCGATAAATAAAAGGGGCGTCCAAGATGCAGAATTATGATGCCCAATATGCGGCTCGCTCTGATCACCCTTTTACGCATAAAGTCGCTGCCATTTTCGATTTCCTTATCCCTGATTTTTTTTTATTTATTTACTTTTTTATAATGGGATCATCTTTCCCAAACTTGGTTTAAATAGGTAGGTCATTGAAAATCCCCATTATAATAAAACCTACTTTTGTCCAGCTAGCACGTTATAGACGAACCACAGTTTTTCGACGCACATACCAGTTTTTAATCACGATTATACAAAAGTGCAACTTATTTGGTAGAGCAATGGTCAATCTATATCTATCGACCTACCTATAAGTATATTTACTAATAATAAAGCTGAACAGTTTTTTTTTTGTTTGATCTCTAGAACTAGGTACCAGTCAAATTTGAAAAAAAAAATCTGTATTTGTTGGCCCAATAATTGAGCCCATTTTACATCACGCTGATTCACGCTACTATCCTTAGGAGTCGCATAAAAATAACGCCAATCGAAAACAAATTACCTACTAGCGGGCGATGGGATGCGTTTGATAAAAATCTGGCTCTTATTTAGAGACTTCCAAGCGAACGAAGTCACGGGCAGAAGGTAGTCATATATAGAACCGTGACCGACTTTGATAACGTGAAATTTCAGTAATTAGTCAACATGATAACTAGGGCTTGCATTCGAATAATAAAATATTTCGAATATTCTAATGCAAAAATGTCAATTTTCGAATACTCGACCAATTGCTGGCACAACAAGGCACCGGGTATGACGGAATTACGGCCGAACTCCTGAGGGCCGGCGGAAAATTCGTTCTTAAAGCCCTCCAGAAGCTGTACGATTCCGTCATACTGGAGGGCAAAACGCCACAGGCATAGAGCAGAGGTGTGGTGGTACTTTTCTTTAAGAAGAGTGACAATAATCTTCTTAAGAATTATAGGCCCCTCTCACTTCTGAGCCATGTTTATAAGTTGTTTTCAAGAGTCATCACGAACCGTCTCGCGCGCAGGTTTGACGACTTCCAGCCTCCCGAACAAGTCGGATTCCGTAAAGGCTTTAGCACCGTAGGCCACATATACACACGCAGCGGCAGGTTATACACAAGACCGTATAGGAGTACATAATGAGTACACATTTATAGGCATGCTCCCGTTTCATCAACTTTTATGACAGCTAGAATTTTAGCGTGGTCGTGCTGGGATGAATCTTCCCAGCACGACCTCTATATCTACGATAATTGAGAGGTATAAAATTTCTAATTAGTGGTATAAAATATTATAAATTAAAAGGATTTTATTATCATCTACAGTTATAATATAATGAATGTGTTCATGGCCGTGCTACGAAGTACAACACTACGTTTAACTTGGACAGAAAGTTCAGTTAGGTAGGTCCAACTTCGAGAAAGAGGTCAATCATCAAATCCGACTCGGCTGGGCAGCGTTTGGGAGGCTACACAATATCTTCTGGTCCCAAATACCTCAGTGTATCAAGGCGAAAGTCTTTGACCAGTGTGTATTGCCAGTGATGACCTATGGCACTAAAAAGTGTTCGCTCACAATGGGCCTTATTAGAAGGCTAAAAGTCACCCAAAGAGCAGTGGAGGGGGCTATCATCGGAGTTTCCCTACGTGATCGAATCAGGAATGAAGAGATCTGCAAAAGAACCAAGGCAACCAACATAACCGGAAGAGTTGCCAAACTTAAGTGGTAGTGGGCAGGGCCGAAAGGTCCTGCAAAGGCGACCACGTACCGGAAGACGTAAAGTTGGGAAGGCCTCGGAGTACAAGGTAGACGGATGACTTTGTGAAGGCCGCAAGAGTCCACTGGATGCGGGTAGCACAGAACTGGTCGAAGTGGCGGAGCTTGGGGGAGGCCTATGTCCAGCAGTGGACATCTTTCGATTTAAATGATGATGATGATGAAGATAGCTCTTGCTCGAAATACTGTTTTTACTCTCTCTGGTAATCTGTTTGATTACGTATGCGAGTATATTCCTTAATTATCGTTATTCGGTACTATGACCAAAAACTACATTACAATAAGTAAGAATAGTGCTATGTTACATTGAAGATGTTACAAAAAAAAAAAAAATGTATAATCTGTCCGACTACTGAGCAAAAGCATCGCCCAAATTCTTCCTCTATGGTGTTACTTGTTATGTAATCGTATGTTTTTATTATAAATATTGTACTAATACTTATTAATCGAGATCTGAGATTGAGATCCGAACACAATTCAAGTCTCTTCTTGTATTATGGTTAGTTGTCTATGTATCGATCGCTTTTGCATCTAAAGGCCTTCAAGTTCGTGTAGTTGGTTGATTAAAAAAAAAACAAATAATCAAATCATTTTTATTTCAAGCATTATATAAGTACATACAAATACATTACACCTATAGTGACTGCATGTCATAAATTAATAAACATTAAGTATATTATTATTATTAAGTTATATTAAAGGTATTTTAGGTAAAAAAATGCAAAAAAAAGAAGCGGTAACATTTTTATTTAGTCCTTGATATTAAAACAGCTTTTAAAAAAGTAAGTATGCGGATAATATTCGAATAATTCGAATATTACCCGAAAAATATCGAATGTTATATAAAAATTTCAGAATATTTGCAAGCTCTAATGATAACATTAAAACTAGCATACAGTTTTCGTTATTTTGTTTTATTTCTCAGACGTGTTTGCTTATGTGACAATAATGTATGCATTTTCAACAAAATGCTTTATGCATTACCCTAACCCACTCCTTAGCCTAAATACATAAATGGAGGCATAGAATAACAACAAGATAATGTTAACATAACATGAGTAATAATTGGCAGCACTTAGTAGATGTGCGCGCACATCAGTGTTAAGGGCGCTTACACATTTTTTCTTGAATGTTTGACACGAGATTTGATGAGTGATCGTGGTTTAGATATAGCCAAAAATAAAAATAAAATATGTCCTAGAAAATTTCATTATTGGTCTAGAGTGTTCTAATAAAATAAACTTATGTAAACAAATGAATACATTTGTTTACATAAGTCAGTAAAAAAACCTTGTCTCAGCAAAAATGTTTTATAAAATTTTACTTTCCCTATCTTTAAATGCCCTAATTATTTAATTTCCCTATTATTACATGGAACATATAAAAAATAAAATAAAATGAACATATAATAGTTTAGTAATTTATAAAAAATAAAATAAAATGAACATATAATAGTTTAGTAATTTATAAAAAATAAAATAAAATGAACATATAATAGTTTAGTAATTTATAAAAAATAAAATAAAATGAACATATAATAGTTTAGTAATTTATAAAAAATAATCCATAGTAGGACTGTGCCTTGTTTTTTGGAATGCTCAATTAAATTTTTTATGTCTCATACCTACACCAAAAATAATTCCGTAAAACAGAGAATTTATGATAATTTTTCGTCCTAAATTAATTTTTTATCTAAGGTTTAATCGAAATTCAAACAAAAAGTAATTAATAACTAACGTTACTAAGTCAGCTTGCTTGAAGAAAAAAACTGTCTATTTTTAAATTTACAGTTTTTTTTTTCAAGCAAGTTGACTCAACAATGGCTGTATTCAAAAATTGTACTAGTTATACTAGTTAGTTGTTGTATTATTTATACTTATAAGTATAACTAATATTTTTAAACAATTGTTGAATGCTACGCTGTAAATCAGTAATAAAACTAATAAATCTCGGGACGCGCCGATTTGTTCCTGGGCGTCCGACGCATAGCGTTTAGCATGTATGCGTAGTGTACTTCACTAGACACACACGCGCGATCGGCTACCACGCGCCGTAAAAATTTCCTAAAATTGAGCACTTCGATTTGTAGAAGCCCTCTTAACATCAGTATAAGCTAGCCCCTTAGTCTACGTACGCACGAACGTATAAATATCGGCGGGGTTTAAATGAGCACTGGATTTTGAACTCTCGGTGTAGAATCCAACAGAGAGTATCCCAGCGCATCGACAATACAGACTGTTCAATTTTCAACTCTCGGTGCTAAACAGTGAGTTGAAGATCCATTGTGCGAAATAATCCCGCCGCGATATTATTACGTCGACTTATTCTATTGGAACTCCGTACTTCGCTAGGCCAGCCCAAGGTCCAAATGTTACCACTGCCATACTACCTACTGTTGGTAGGTACATTATTTTTCTTTTTAGCGTATCGATAGCAAAAAGTTCAAACATATTTGGCCCAAAATTCAGATGCGCAGACTCCTCAGTCATAAAATCATCAAATGCACAGGTGACAGCGTGCAGCGCAGGATATAAGATGGGCCATTGTCTGTGGGGAGTTGCCACATACGCACTTAAGATTTGAGCTGTCTGTGAACCCATCTGTGGAGATTGTGTTTACTCCGGCCGACTTGGGTTCAAAACCTATTTAGATGTTTCCAAGTTCTGCCACAGTAACGCGTGCCCAACCAGAAGGCTCTCAGATGGTTCGATAAAATTGTCAGTGGTATTATACACTATGAATTACCCACTATCGATATTGATTTCCAAAATGTACGTTGGATTTACATTGACGTGAATTCCGCGTCGGTTGCGGCACGCGTCGTGGTATGGTCTGGTCCAAATGTATCTGATGAAAATTTAAACCAATCAATCATAAATCAGTAATCGTACTGTGGATGCCAATTTTTTGGTCTACTTACAAATTGAGTGCTTTAAATTCGTTATTTGAATATCTCCGAAATTCTGATATCAAATCACACCAGATATTCACATCAGTAAGTATTTGAAGTTATTATCCTATTTTTTGGAAGTAGAATCGTCAAGCCCGCAGTCCGGAAAATATTTCATATGCGAACACTGACATGTTGGTATGCAGGGAAAGTCTGGGTCATGCCTCAGATACCCTGGCTTACAAATACATCCCTTCTTGCAAGGTTCTGTGCTGTCACACTTGAAGCGAGTCACAAGTGACAAGCACAAGTCTGGTGGGCAGGACTTCTTGCAGTCAGTATATACTTCGTTTTCCCCAGTGCAGATTGATTCTGGAAAGTTTAGGTAAATGAAATAAAGTACACAGTCGTGGTAAAACTGGGCTGAAATCAATAAAGCAATTACTACACATTTTAACCGCCCTTTACTTAGTCAATGATTTGTTTTGCAAATTGACTACTAACTTTAATCGGGTGATTTGAATCACAACTGTCATTATTTGAAAGTAGTATGAAATGTCTATGACACGGCAAAATAGGCACAGTGTGACAATTTGATATACAATAAATGTCCCTGACTATAGAATAGAATAGAATAGAATAGAAAACATTTATTCGACACAGACACAACACAGCAGCAACAAACATATATAAAAAGAAAGAGAACAACAAACATAACAATAAAATTGCAGTAAAATTGTGCTGAGCGTGCCCATACCGAAAGGGTTACCATCTCAGCATTTGCTGGGCGTTAGACACCCAGCGCTGGTTTTCAGTTGGCACCCCGCAGTGACACACGGACGCAGGCAAATAAAATAGATACATACTTGAATATTAGTAATAAAAATGTTTATGAATACGTAAATAAATAATGTAAAAGATTTTTTTTGTGTGCTACTCAGTTCAGAGCCTTTTTTTTTAAATACCTACAATATCATATCAAGAAACTACAATATGAAATAGCGCCCGTCACTTGACGTGGGGACGCATCATGAAGCAGCCGCAAAAAGCCAGCGAAGGAATTGTGCTTTCCATAAAATATTTGAAAGTGCCAGTCAATTAATATTTCTAAGGCGTAGGACCGACCTGCCACCAATCAAAGTTTATATTGTAACGGAACGGTTTCTGGAGGCATACCACATCTCATCCAGCCTAAAATAAGGTTAGTTTTTGCAATTAGAGATCATAAAATAAAAATAATGGAGACATACATATTGATGATTGATTGAACTTAAATTATTAGATTAATTATAATTATGTATAAATAATTATTAGATTAAATAAAGGATTTATCAATATTAATGTCATTAAATGCAATTTGTGAATTCAAAATAAATTTCTTAAGTTTGGCCTTAAATGTACTAATGTTTGCTATACAATGTTATACAATGTTATTCGGAGCGTTAATCGGTGTGGAGTGATTTATGACTCTTAGGACAGATACGACGTCAGAATGCGAGTCAGTTCCATTGAACTTCTGATACACTAGGTAGGTATTTCAGTGTATTTTATCAGTCAGTACTAAACGGTTTCTGTCAGCGGAAACCCAGTGACTGAGCTGTCAACTGAGTTGCGAGCTAGCCCCATGTCCGTAGCTCATTATACTGGGTGGCAGGAACATCGACGCGCAAACGGTAACTATGAATTCAACACATGATTCTATTCCCATGTGACACTTGCCCTTTAGAGGGTTGTCAGCAGGTAGGTATGTAGGGGTTTGTAAATAATAAGAGCTCGATGATCCAGTACACTTATTATTTATTGCCTAAAATTCCGTGGCCGTCTCAACTTGATTGCAGAGGGTAGTAATGGGTAGGGAACACTGGCCTGAACCGTCTCCAAGGTGATGATGGTCCCGTCACAGACTTTGCCCGCAACTAACGGCTCCAGTTCCAGGTTCTGTGTTCGTTAATTATTCAGCGTAGGGTAGGCGTAAGTCACTCCGCAGCAGAGGATCTTCTCCAAGCGTCCTCCTTGATGCCGGAACCACGACGACGTGGCGAAAGGGTTGAAAGGTAGACTATAATCCTGGAAATCCAGACAGAAATGGAAGCGTAAGCAAGCTGTCGGAACCACGTTTCGTAGGTTAAAAGGTCACAGTGTCCCAGATAGGAAGGTAGGAAGAAATACAGCAGAAAACTAGTTTTAAGAAATTCTAGGCGCACCTTACAGTTAGCACTTCTAATAAAATACATGGAAACTTACCCCAGCGGGATTTAGCGATGTTATCAAAATTATTTAAGTAAGTAAGTTCGGAGCGAGCGACACAGCCGTCACTTCAAGCGCTCTCTGTTTGACTAGTCATCGTCCTTACCAGGCCCAACCGAATCGACACTTCTCGGCGACGCTCGCTAATGATCGTTTTAGAGATGCGCGGGCGCATAGAACGAAGACCCTTTAAGTAAATAAACGGTCGGAGGTTCCGTACAATATTATTTAATTTTAATGTTGTATTTAAGTGTTAGGTTTACTTATAAATATTATACTAGGTTATTTTTTGAAAGTTTTGTGTAATTATAGTATAGTTTTAAGTTTAGATAGGTTTGTTATTATTAAGGCTTCTTAGACTAAACTCTTTTAAATTGTAACTTGCAAAGCGCAACGTTACAGTACCCCGCCAGAAAGCGAAGGATTTTGCGTACTAGTTGCAAAATCCGACTTGCACTACTAAACTAAACTGACTAAAACGTGCAGACGTCACTTTCATACCTCACGCTAATAGTCACCTTTCATAAAATCATCCAGTCTACTAATACAGACTTGAGACCAAGCAGCAGAGTAATAACCAAATTATTAAATAATTATACTCAATTAGCAAGTTTAAATGTATTAAAATAGTATTATTTATTTAACACATTAGAGTTTAAGTAGTAGGTTTTAGTGTAATTAAGGCTAAGTTAGGTACTATGATAAGCTATGTAATGAGTTTAGACTTTATAGTTGTTAAGTTTGATATCTTTGATATGCCAAGACCCTAGCGGTTTTCCAGACATATCAGCAAGATCGTAAACAAGTGGGGACTTTTTACCAATAACTTTACATTTTATGAACTTTGCCGCTAATTTTTTATTAAAATATTTATCCTTATCACTCTGATAAAAAGTCCTTCTCCAAACAATGTCACCAATATTAAATTCGGCAGGTCTTCTGCGTAAATTATAATGTTGACAATTCCTACTATGAGCCTGTAGTAATAGTGCTTGAACCTTATTAAATATACTAGACAACACACCTAAATTCTCAGCGTAGGAATCGCGAGGTTGAAAAACAATATCTTCATCGTTTTCCGTATCAACGTAGTGCGATCCACAAGCAATTAGTTCACGCCCGTACACTAGAAACGACGGAGTAAAACCGGTTACCTCATTAACAGAACTATTCACGGCGAATTGTATTTTAGGTACCAGCTGATCCCAAACGCGTTGATCGGTAGTGATAAAAGTTGAGATAGCGGTCATTATTGTTTTGTTATAACGCTCGACTGTATTAACATGTGGTGAATATTTAGGAGTAAAATGTATTTTAGGTACCTTATATTTGTCAAACATTTGTTTTAGCGTAACACTTATGAATTGTTTACCATTATCAAGTATCACTGTAGAAGGTATACCATGTATTAGAAATACTTGTTCCTCTAGGATCTTAGTAACAATTTCGGCTGTAGCGCGCTTTATTGGAAATAGTAAGCAGTACTTACTAAAGCAACAAGTCACGACTAGGATGTAGGAGTTTTGTTTTCTAGTAGTCGGTAGTGGTCCTACTAGATCTATGCTAATAACTTGAAAAGGTCTAGAACATTGCTTAGGTCTACCCATTTCACCTAAAGGAGCATGAGTTTGATGCTTATGTGCAATACAGACATCACATGAAGTAACCGCTTTCACGACATCAGCATGCATTCCAGGCCAATAGTACCTGAGACTTACCCGCTTGTATGTTTTAAATATACCAAAATGACCAGCGGTTGGTTCAGAGTGGTTTTTTAAGATGACCTCCGTTCTAGACTCTGCAGGGATCACCTCCTTCCACTCAAACTCTTTATTTAGGGGATGTTTGGTTTGCGTGTATCGGAATAAGCGATTATTTTTTACTAAATAGTTAGGAAAGGATGTAGGAGAACTCTGGCAACCGTTATATATATTTAAGTACCACTGATCACTAGAAGCTGCAATGTTAGGATTAGTGACTATAGCAGAAACTTGGCATGCACGAGACAGTGCATCAGGAATGATATTATCCACGCCACGACGGTGTTTAATTTCAAAATTGAATGCCGAGAGACGTACACCCCAACGAGCTAGACGACCAGTAGGGTTGTTTAGGTTAATAAACCACTTGAGAGCCGAATGGTCTGTATATACAATAAACTTTTTCCCATTATCAAGGTAGCATCTCCAGTGTTCTAAAGCTACTAATACAGCGAGAGCCTCTCTTTCAGTGATGCTGTAATTCTTCTCTGAACTAGTCAAGGTTCTACTTGTGTAGGCTATAGGATGCTCGACTCCATCTATAGTCTGAGTTAATAAACCCCCAACACCATAATCACTCGCGTCGGTATGGACTTCAAACGATAGGTCAAAGTTAGGACATGAAAGAATCGGAGCAGAGACAAGGAGTTCTTTTAGTTTCGTGAAAGATTCATCTGCTTCTGTAGACCAATGGAAGGGATTAGATTTCTTACTAGTTGAAGTAAGTCTATTTAAAGGGCCAGCTATTGAGCTAAATTTAGGTACAAACTTACGATACCAGGACGCGATTCCAAGAAATCTCTTTACCTCTTTTTTATTTGTAGGTGTAGGGTAATTTAAAATGGTATCGACTTTATCAGAATCGACATGAAGACCTTTAGCGTCAATGACGTAACCTAGATATTTAAGTTGGTTTCGAAAGAAAACTGATTTTCCGAAGTTTATGGTTAGATTAGCCATAGTTAATTTCTTGTGGACTTTTAGAAGAAGAGAAATATGATTTTCAAAATTAGAGCTTATTATAACAATGTCATCGATGTAGACGAAGACAGAATTTTCAAACTCAGGGCCATAGAATAATGAGTCAACGAGCCTCTGTTGAGTAGCAGGCGAATTCGTCAATCCGAAGGGCATAGTAACAAATCTGAAAGTACCGCGATGAGGAATATAGAAAGCGGTCTTGTTTCTATCGTTCTCTGTAATGGGAATTTGCCAGAAAGCCTTGGACAAATCGATGCTACTTAGATATTTAGCGTTACTTAAATTACCCAAAATCTCAGATATATAAGGCAACTTGTAGGCGTCCTTTTTAGTAACCGAATTCAATTTACGACTGTCCAGACAGAATCTAAGTTTACCGTCTTTTTTAGGCGTCAATAGAACAGGTGAAGACCATGGGCTCTCACAGTCTTCAACAACACCCAAAGATAACATTTCGTCTAGTTGCTCAGATAATATACGTTGTTTCTCAGGAGAAACCCTGTAATATCTTTGCCTTATTGGTAGGGCATCACCTGTATCTATATGGTGAGTTACCAAATTAGTTCTGCCCAAGCCACATGTTTCAGATGAAATATTCTTAAACTGTTCGATAATGTTATCAGCTGTTACGCGCTGCGCTTCTGTTAATTCATTATAGGAATGTACTACAGTAGTAGTTTCAGACACTGTTGATATTTTACTATTATTATTTGCGGTATTATGAATTGTAATAGAATTATAAAATTTTGGGAAAAGTTTAAATTTAGTCCAAAAGTCAATGCCTAGTATTAAAGTTGTTTTTACTGACGGTACGACATAAGCCTTCAATATATGGAATTGCTTTTCGAAAGTTACGGGAAGATTAATGAATCCGATAGATGGTAAATTCTGTCCACCGGCAGCTGTAAAAGTTTTAGCAGCGTCCCTATGAAGTTCTAGTCCCAATGAAACAAAATGTAAATGAGAATTATTACCTAAAATAGTTACTGAAGAACCGGAATCAAGTAAACCACAGAGATTTGTGTCACGCGCTTGGATAGTTGCATACGGTCGTAGATCATCCATAGGTTTTTTATCGAAGATTGTTGTAATGAAATAGCTAGAAAAGAAAGTTTTGACCGTTAATAACCAGGCCTTCCAATCCTTTTCATCAAAGTTATTAATCTTATTGTAATCTATAGTATTCATATTAGGTTTTACCGCCCTTTCACTACAGCAATCTTCACTACCTAGTTTTTTTCCTTTGACTTTGTTTGACATTTAGGGCAATTAGGGTATTTAACATCCTTTGTTCCACACTTAAAGCAAATTAGAAATCTTTCCGCTTTACACCGTTTCAAGGAATGCTCAGAATTACGACAGCGAGGACAGTAAACCGGTTTAGAATTCGAATCAGAAGTGGTAATAGCAGCTATATCTGGGTTAACTTTAGGCTTATAAAAAGAATTAGAATTATGTTTTGAGTTATTATTAAACCTGTGTTGATTGTAATTGTTAGATTTAGAAGTAGCCTGTTCAGATGTTTTTGAAAATGCTAAGTCAGGGGCCAAAGTATCAAACGACACGCTTGGTGGTTCTCTAAATTGAGAAGACAAAGACTGTATTTTCTCATAGTTCCTACATAATGCTCTTAAGTTTTCCATAGTACTGATTGATGACGTATTTGAAGCCAATACACTAGAATAACAAGGTCTAATGTTATGCATTAAGATGTCTAGTTTCTCCTGTTCTGATAAATTTTTTGTTAATCTAGAAAACAATTCTGACATTTTGGCGAAATAAATAGTGATGTTCTCCGTATCACCCTGTGTTCTGTTACGTATCTCAGACAATAAACGGTAGTCGTAATCAAACTGACTAAAATCCTCTATTAGCAAAGCTTTTAGCTCATCCCAAGTAGTAACTGAATCCTTAATACTACGAAACCAATGTAACGCATCGCCTGTGAATATTTCTGTAGTATACAATAACAATTTGTTAGAGGGTATATTACGCGCAGTACTATACTCGTTTACTCTCTGCACGAAAGCGTGTACACAGGATTTACCGTTATATTTTAGTTTTTGTAGTTCACCAATGTGTGAGCGGTCACAATACATCGATACGTTAGGCACGGCATCCACTGATGTTTGAACACTCACAACAGGCTCATAGGTAGGGTTAGCTGATTTATTAAGTGCATCTAATTTATTCATTAATGATGTTATACTTTTTGACAGAGATTTTACTTTTTCAGAGTGTTTGGAATCAAAGCAATCAATTCTTTTTATGCGGTGGTACGAATGATTACATAAGGCTTTAGTACGTTCGAAAAGATTGGTATCAAACTTATCCTCTAAAGATTTTACTCGAGATGTAAGTTCGATCATAGAAACACCAACGCCAGAAATATCGACGTCAGGTTCGATTCCTGATTCACAAATATCAGATGTAGGTATAATAGGTGTTAGTTTATTTATTTGTTTTCGAAGTTCGAGTACGGTTGAGGCAGGTTCTTCGCCTCTAATAAGCACTTCATAGGTTAATTCATTTTTGTTGAGTAAAAAAAAATTTATAGGGTATGTTTCCATGTTTTCCAGAAGTACGAAATAAATTAATTAATGAATACAATAAAAGAATAGATATTATCAAGAGATATATATGGTGCCCTTTACAATTATGCAAGTATCTAGCTACCTTTTACGCTTGGTGACTTGAGGAAATGAGAGAAATAAAAAGAAACTAATGGAAATGTAGCAAATGTAAATTAATAAATGTTGTGAAAATTAAGAAGAATTTAGCTGTGCGAACTGTTACGTATAACAAAATTGCTACTTATCGTATAGTAGGTTAAATTATCAAAGTTCTTTTATTAGTGTAGGTAGGTAGTGGATGATATAAATCTTCCTTTTTTTTTCACAATTGATAGAACTAATACGTAACAGCTAACAATAACCAGACACTAATAGGCATAGAAATGGTAATGAGTAAGTGAAGAAAAAAAAAACAGTTAATAGATAAGAAAGTACGTACCAGTTCGCTTTGCTGTAGATTATCACCTTCACGTTCACAGCAACAATGTAGGTAGATCGACCTAACAGCTGTACTTCGGAAAAAGGAATCAAGACATGATTCGGCCACTGGAAACACACGTTAAGGCGCCACTGTGACACTTGCCCTTTAGAGGGTTGTCAGCAGGTAGGTATGTAGGGGTTTGTAAATAATAAGAGCTCGATGATCCAGTACACTTATTATTTATTGCCTAAAATTCCGTGGCCGTCTCAACTTGATTGCAGAGGGTAGTAATGGGTAGGGAACACTGGCCTGAACCGTCTCCAAGGTGATGATGGCCCCACGTTGGGCGCCACTGTGACACTTGCCCTTTAGAGGGTTGTCAGCAGGTAGGTATGTAGGGGTTTGTAAATAATAAGAGCTCGATGATCCAGTACACTTATTATTTATTGCCTAAAATTCCGTGGCCGTCTCAACTTGATTGCAGAGGGTAGTAATGGGTAGGGAACACTGGCCTGAACCGTCTCCAAGGTGATGATGGTCCCGTCACAGACTTTGCCCGCAACTAACGGCTCCAGTTCCAGGTTCTGTGTTCGTTAATTATTCAGCGTAGGGTAGGCGTAAGTCACTCCGCAGCAGAGGATCTTCTCCAAGCGTCCTCCTTGATGCCGGAACCACGACGACGTGGCGAAAGGGTTGAAAGGTAGACTATAATCCTGGAAATCCAGACAGAAATGGAAGCGTAAGCAAGCTGTCGGAACCACGTTTCGTAGGTTAAAAGGTCACAGTGTCCCAGATAGGAAGGTAGGAAGAAATACAGCAGAAAACTAGTTTTAAGAAATTCTAGGCGCACCTTACAGTTAGCACTTCTAATAAAATACATGGAAACTTACCCCAGCGGGATTTAGCGATGTTATCAAAATTATTTAAGTAAGTAAGTTCGGAGCGAGCGACACAGCCGTCACTTCAAGCGCTCTCAGTTTGACTAGTCATCGTCCTTACCAGGCCCAACCGAATCGACACTTCTCGGCGACGCTCGCTAATGATCGTTTTAGAGATGCGCGGGCGCATAGAACGAAGACCCTTTAAGTAAATAAACGGTCGGAGGTTCCGTACAATATTATTTAATTTTAATGTTGTATTTAAGTGTTAGGTTTACTTATAAATATTATACTAGGTTATTTTTTGAAAGTTTTGTGTAATTATAGTATAGTTTTAAGTTTAGATAGGTTTGTTATTATTAAGGCTTCTTAGACTAAACTCTTTTAAATTGTAACTTGCAAAGCGCAACGTTACACCCAACGTAGAAAATTTTCACCGGTTTTCCAAAAAAAACCTGCTGTTTCAAAGAAAAGTGCAATACCTACATGAGCATCGAACAATTTCGACTATGGGGGATTTTAATCATGTACTGTATCTACGGTAACAGGTTGTGGATCCCTGCCACACTGTATAGCTCCAAGCACAATAAATTTCAGCTATAATGCATATTCTAAGTACTTGCCAGCTAAGTCTGAGTGTTGGAGCACTCGCTGGGCTCCACCTTCAGGTTTGATCGAAGAACCTTCTCCAACATGTTTACTATCTGCGAATTAATAAAACCGTTAATATTAATACCTGCAAAGTATAACTAATCATCAACCGGCTGGTTAGCGACCAAAGGAACCTATTATGTTCCTACTGCTGGGACACAAGGCCTCCTGTATGTTACAGGGAGTGGGCCATAATCCACCAATCGGGCCCTATTTGGGTTGGTAGATGTCACATATCTTCGATTTTTGGTTCTAGGACATGCCGGTTTCCTCACGATGTTTTCCCCGTTTTGAGAGCAGTGGTGATGCAATAATTTACAAGCAAAGTGCCTGTCAGGGATCAATCCCACGACGCAGGTCGTGGATTGGAACCCTGACAGGCGCTTACCACCTTACAACTCGGTAAGTCGCGGCCGTACCCACTGGTTAACGACCGTCGAGTCCCACGACACCACATGTGACACACACATCAAAAAAGTTTGCGATCACTTTGAAAAATCTAAATCTTTTTTGTTACGTTAGATTATATTATGACTGGCCTACCGGCTCGCCTGACTTAAACCCATTAGAGCACGCATGGGATGCTCTTAAGCGAGCTGTTTGGAACCGTCAGCCACGTCCCCAATCAGTGCCAGAGCTCAGGGACGCCGCTATTCAAGAATGGGACAGGTTACCCCAAGAAATGCTGGATAACTTGATTCTCAGGAGGATCACCGCAAGTGTTCGAGCCAGGGGAGGAGTTATATTATATTGAATATAAACCTTTTATTAATAAAATGTTGTATACGTTTGGTTAAACAGTCTTTTTCTTTCTATCAAATTTCTGTTACAAAATAACATTATGATTAATTACTCAATATTTTTATAAAAATAAAAAATAGTTTAATTTTTTAATTTCAAACAGGGTATATTGATATTTAAAGAAAACACACAACAAAGATTTTTTCTTGACAAAGTTCAATAAAAAAAAAAATATCAGCTTATGCTAGTGATCACAAACGTTTTTTGATGTGTTAGATCGATTCTAGGTTAACAAAGGCTTATACATAATATGGGTGTATTAGGGTTATTTCAATTCATATGAATACATACGGCACTTCTCAATAGGTATGCAGTTTCCTTTGTCGTCTCTGGCAAATCCATCTTCACAGTAGCATTTGCGATTGCAGACGATGTTTTTAATAGGGCAGTTTGTTTTGTTCTGTATGTCAAGTTTGTCACACTCGTTGTCGCATGCACTGCTACAGGCGAAATATTCATTGTCACGTTGACACATATCTGAAAATGTTTAAACTTGTCATGAATGTATGTTGGGATCTTTGTTAGACGACCTCAGGCAGGCACTTTCCTTTGGGTATACATTTAATTTTATCACCGCTGATCACAAAACGGTGAAGGAAAACATCGTGACGAATCCACCATGTCCTAGGACCAAGAATTTGAAGACATGTGTCTCCTTGGAGAAGGCTTTCACCCAAAGGGGGTCCAAAACACTACGAGTGGTTTACAATCTACATAATATTTTATTCTATATATTAAAAAACTTTGTATATTTTGTATTCTGTTATATTGTAACTATAACGAAAATAAATAAAGTTCTATGATAATTTTTTTTACTTACCACACTCTTCATTTGTTATACAGGTTCCTTCAGCATTCCTTAGGAATCCTGGTTTGCAGACACATGCTTGATGACAAGGCTGCACCAAACAGTTAAACTGTACGTCACGATTTCTGCAAGTTTTTTGAGGAGGGCACATTGGCACGCATTTCATTTCTTCATTTTTTCCACAATCTAAAAATTAAAGACATGTCTGTTTTTATAGGTATTTGGTTTAACAATCTTACATCTATACCGATTTCAGGCCAAACTAGTTTGTCCTAGGCCAAACTGGTTTCTAGCTTAATTAGCCATTTCGTTAACAGCCTTTGGAAGTAACGCTCGCCGGCCGCTACCGCGGCGCCGCTCGCTTCGCTCGCTCGGCTCGCGCGCTTTTGGTCACAGTTCTAACCTAACCTAACCTAACCCATTTAATCGGCGTGCCCCGGCTTAATAAACCAGTTTGGCCTAGGACAAACTAGTTTGGCCTGAAATCGGGTTTGGCCGGTAACATATATACAGAAAAAACTGTAGTAGGAAAATGTATAAAACAAATAAATTGAATTTATTCAAGTCTACACAGGATATTAATCAAGATGTAGAGATGAAAAACCCAGCTGATGCTAATTATGCATGAGGAAACAACTGTATCTGATAAGAGAAAACAGCCACTACTTAAAAGTATACTTCCTGCATTGCCTCAATCATCATGTTCTTTATACAGTTTTTGAAGTGAATACTTCTTTAGGCGTATTGGGCATTTTTTGAATTGGGAAAAAAACAATTGAACTCGCACCACTGTTACTGACATTACTGACAACACACAACGTTGAACATAGGTACGTTGAACGTTGTTTAATCTGACGATTCAAAAAATATTTCATGACGATTCAAAAATACACACGAAATTGTTCAAGTTTTCACTTCTGTCGGCACTCCCGGAGTGCCACTGTTTTTTTATCCAACGTTTATGGAGTAGCCAGAGTAGCTCGCGAAATTAAAATTTTCTTAAGTTTATTTTGCAATTTGCACGTCAGTTTCAGGCTGTAGGTACTAGGTACCTATGTAAATGTGATTCGCGACCGTAACATGTATGTATTTACAGAATTATGTTGCAGGTTGTGCATTTAAGCTTATGGAAATGCAGTACATATTTTAACTGTAAAAGTACGTCTTTAAAACAAGTACATAAGCGAAATCGACAAATTTTCGTATACGGCCTCTAATAAAGAAGAAGAAGAAGAATAATAATGGCAGTTAACAAATTCATTGAGTAGAATACGACTAATTAAACTTGTCATTAGGTGCAGGTCTTATGAGTTAAATTGTGGACATTACATAACATAACATTACGCTCGATTCCCCAAAGAATGAGGCTCAGGTGTATCACCCAGATTTAGCCATTTTTGAATTTCCAATGCTTGTATTTCGAATCTAGGAATTGAACTGTGGCCCCTATACTCAGACGTCGTACTTATAATCACTGCAATTGCCTATTGTAACAAGAAAGTCCTATAATAGGTACCTACTTCGATTTTAAAACTATGCGGGGCACGGAACGCCCAAAACGTAATTAAAATAAAACTTTTATCGTGTCAAAATTAAAATCAAAAGTCATTTATTCAAACTAGGCTGAGATTCAGCATTTTTAGAACGCCACAATTACATAACACAGTCCCCCAAAACGCCCGCCTTTACCACTTCCTAGAGCTTGAGCTGGGAAGAAGTGACGCAACAAACTCCCCAGCAGCACAACCGTCTGTTAAGTTAGAGTAACTTGATTCTATACAATTGTAGGTAAGTAATTAATATTTTGAAACACAAAATATTAAATTAAATTATCCTACTAATAATTTAATAAATTAATGAGTTTTGATAGTTAGATGTTTGGATGTTTGTTACTCAATCTCGCAAAAACGGCTGAACAGATTGGGCTGAAACTTACCAAACAAATAGTTTATCAAAATCAAAAGTCTGAGTCTGAGTCAAACTAGGCTGAGAGTCAGCACTTTTTAACGTCAATTAGGTACCTACATAAGATACTCCCCAAAACGCCCGCTCTTCACCACTTTCTAGTGCTTTAGCTGGGAAGAAGAAGTGGAGCAATATAAAATAGGATATAGAAGGATAAGTATAAGATTTCTTTTTAAACAAGTGTTTTGATCTCATTCTTATTATTTTGTTTCGTTTTATTTTTTTGTGTCTTTATTCTATGTACCTAGTTTGCATGCCTAAAGGTAAAATATGGTGTTACTAATAATGTGATACAAAACTATTACATGCATGTAAAACATCTGCATATTGTTTACCCATATTTGCAAATAAATGATTTTGAATTTGAATTTGAATTTGAAATTAAACAGGGTGATTGGCAGATGGGTGCAAAGCTTTAAGGCGAAGATAGTACAGACAATTTAGAACCATTTAAGCCATGGTTGTGTTAGACGAAGTCTTACCAAATATTTTTAACCAAATTTTTAAGTTTTTTTTCGGAAATTCTCAAAATTTAATGTAAACTGCATAATTATGGCCAAATTGAATGATAAATGAATTCATTTTTTATTTATTTAATTAAAGTAATGTGTAAGCAATCAAGCAAAACATGTTTTAGGCTTCTGTGTCATTAGACATTTTTTTTACAGACATTTAAAGCTCAGAAAAAATAAAAAAATTGTACAATAGGTACGTCTTTTAAACCTTATTAAAAAAAAAATTGGTAAGACTTCGTCTAAGACAACCATGGCTTAAATGGTTCTAAATTGTCTATACTATCTTCACCTTAAAGCTTTGCACCCATCTTCCAATCACCCTGTATAATCTGGATTCTTACTATCATAGGATACTTATTATCCCGGTAGTTCGTCCGCGTGGGATAATTTTCGACGTCCACGTGGGCGAAGCCGTTGGCCGAAGCTAGTTTGCCATACAATATGTTAGCTAGCACACGCCAATATCCCTTCAGTGTCCTTTAAGTGGGGTCGTCGACGGCTCAGACCACTGGTGTGCATGCGCCGTCTCTCCACAGACAATGGCTCACCTCCCACACCCTGTTACCTGCACACGTGAGGACCGAATGGCAGCGTTACTCACGTTAGCGAACGGTATTCGCGTTGCTGAATTTAGGCCAAACAAATTTAAAAAACCGTATAAACAAGAATGATAACATGTAACAGAATAAACGCAAGTCCTGGAAGTAGTTTGTTCATAATTGACTACTGAATCGATTTCAGTATCTTTTAATAAAGGTGTTTTTTTTCATTCATTATGTATTTTGCCATACTGACCGCTGATTGCGTCAATGAAAATTAAATCTTATGTTAAGGCACTAAGACTCTATTTTAAATGCATAAAGTATTGCTACGGTCGACACAATTTTCTTAATAATAATTGTTAAAAATTAAGCTTTGGTCTTTGAATTGTACTATGTTTTTTTTTTTTTTTTAACTAATTGAGGTGCATGAGGTCTTGAATTAATTATGTTATACGTTGTATATTTTCGGGTCATTTTTGTCGTCGACACTTCTTTATTAAAGTCATCACTTTATTAAAGTAAGTATTGAAAATAAACATAAACATATCTAAATATTGTTATCAGTTTACTAAATGACGCTGACGTCAAACTACTGGCATAGGTAAAGGTATTTCCCCTCGTTAAATTGTCTGTAGGTATAATCTCGTGGAAGTCGTGGAACGCGGAAATACCAAAAATCACTTTTCCTCATATTTTTTTAGTATGAATCTATTTTGTTTTCATTCGTTGTTATGTTTTGTTATTGAAATAAAAGTATTAACAGCCGTACGGGTTGGTCTACGCTTGCCGAGGTTGCTCTGTGGATGGGTGACCATTTTTACATACCAAAAGCCTTCCTCGGAAGCCGTTGGTTCTGGATGTCATTTGTGGATCTTTGACAGTCCAAATACCAAGAGGTATCGCAGTACCCAGTAGGTAACTAGTGTGTGGAGGTCCGATATGCAGTCGCTCCATATAAAATACTGGTATTCAGCAACCATCCGGTTAGATTGGAAGCCGACCCCGAGCCGATAGTCGGGAAAAGGGGAGGCAGATTGATATTCTAATTTTGAGAGATGATGTTTATAAAAAAACTTTAGAAGTTTAGAGTTTATTTCTTGACGATTTTAATGCATCTTTGCATATGTAAGCGGGCACACGCTTCATGCCTGAAGGCTTTTTTATTGAGTTATGTTTACGTTTATTGATTTGTTTTTATTATTTATATCTGCTCTTGAGTTTAGTCACTATGTTTTGTTGGTATATTGACGTGTACTAGCTGACATATGGCAAATAATTTAATTTTATGTTTTGTGTTTATTAATGTTAATTTGTACAGAATCAAGTTCTCTAGCTTAACAGACAGCTGTGCTGCTGGGGAGTTTGTTGCGCCACTTGCTCCCAGCTAAAGCACTAGGAAGTGGTGAAGGGCGGGCGTTTTGGGGGACTGTCTTATGTAATTTTGACGTTCAAAAAGTGCTGACTCTCAGCCTAGTTTGAATAAATGACTTTTGATTTTGAAGCCAAAAATCGCAGCAATAATCATTCCAAATACCTAATCAAAATAACAAAGCAAATGGTTCTATTGTACCTACCAAATTTTTTAGGGTTCAAAAAAGAACCCTTATTATTTCATTCACACAGCTCCTGTTACTTGGAGACTTAACACTTGTCAAATAATGATACTTCCGCCAAAAGCCAAAACAGATAGAAACTGAGTACAATTTTGATAGGGACCTATAGTTCGTTTTTTAAACCCAGATAGTAATTTGACAGATGTAATGTCAAACTCCAATACATAAAAAGCAAACACACAAACACTTGAAATATCAAATGACAGATCTAGATTTAAAAACCGAACTTTAGAAACTATTGTATAAGGTTGATAATGGTCTTGTTTACTTACTACTCAATTCATCACACACAGTCAACACAACACAACAGGAAAACACGATAAACCTCAACATCTTGGCGGCTGAACTCGGTATGACATAAACGGAGGCCCGACCGGTCATTTATACTAATTTTATTTAAATAAATTACTGTTTTATTAGCATTTTGCTTCTGAATCATAATGTTGTTGATAAACAGATAAAATAAATGTGAACATGGACCTCTGAGATTAACTCGCGATATCTATACATACATACAAATAAATAATACTTTAAAAAACTAAAAAAAAACACGCTTTAAAAACCCAACTAAAAAAGTTTTTAAAGCGTGTTTTTTAGTTTTTTAAACTACAAAAACGTGAGTTTTTATTTTTTCCTTTTTTTCATTTTTCTATTTTTTTTTTAAATTACTGAATTGTCATCAGTCCTCGATAAGTTTATATAGTTTCAATGAAATCTGACCATTTAAAGTGGATCAAAATCGCGCTCTAAGGAGTCGGTTACATACAAACAAACATACAAGTGAAGCTAATACAAAAGCGTGTAACAAATAAATAAATTGAAGTGTCTGTTTACATACTCAGCCTATAACTTCCCCACTGCTGGGAAACAGGCCTCCTCTCCGTGAGAGGTAGTGGGCCGTAATCTACCTCGCGGGGCCATCGCGGGTCTCACATGTCTTCGAGTATTTTTGGTTCTAGGACATGCCAGTTTCCTCACGATATTTTCCTTCACCGTTTTGAGAGCACTAGTGATAAAATTATTTATATAAAGTAGACCTGGGCTGGGCTCAAACGCACGATCTACAACTCATAAGTCGCGGCCGTTACTATTAAGCCACCACACTGCTCTCAATGTCTGTTTGTAATGTCAAAATATCAGCTTTTTATCAAATGCAGGAAGTATCTTTGTACAACAAAAAAACATAATAAAAGGTCTGTCTGTCAGTTTGTGTCGGCTAATAGCCGTTTTTTTTTGTGAATGGCATCTCGCAGTTGACCTAGAGAAGCCGTGATTGCTTAACCGGACTATCCTGTGGTTGTCTTAAGAAAACTCAAAGCCTCCAGCCAGGGGCGTTAAAGTACGCGACTGCACGCTGAGGGCACCCCCTGTGGGGTACGTGCCTCGACTCAGGGCGTCACTGATAGGGGGACAGCAAGTTGGGACAGGCTTGATCATATGATTATTTCAGCCGCGGCGCGGGCTGGCACTTCATCAAGCAAGGGTCGGGGGTGGTCATCGTTAACTCGGGGTCTTCGCGGGGCGCAGAGACCTTGGCGGCGAGGTCGGAATGACGGCTGTCTGTGTTGCTAATCTCCATAACGGCTGACCCGATTTTGATTGGAGTTTCACCGGCAGAGGTTGTAAGTAGTAATCTACTTTTTTATGGCCGTAGCACGTTCCCGTGGGATAATTTCCGTCATCCACGCGGGCGAAACCGCGGGCACAGCTAGTATGAAAATAAATCACGTTATAAGTGATTCCACATCATTTTTTTAAGGCATTCTTTTTCGCCAAATTAAAAATATGTAAATATTTTGTATACTAAGGTAGGTACCTACTTTATTTCCTTATGGCCCCTGATCATTATCTGGCTAGTTTTTTCGCAAATATATTAGGGTCGGCTTCCAGTCTAACCGGATGCAACTGAATAGGTACCAATATTTTACATGGAGGGACAGCCTATCTGACCTTTACAACCCAGTTACTGTCAAAGATCCACGAATGACAGCCGGGACCAACGGCTTGACGTGCTTTCCGAGGATCGGAAGGGTTTTGTAAAGTCGGTCATCCATACACGGACCAACAGCGATAAGCGTAGCCCTAAACGATCGACTTGGGCGGCTTCTATTAGGTAGCCACAAGCCCCTTATTGCTACTGATAGGCACCAAACATACTGCAGACCGATACATTCATTTTAAGTTTTTTTTTTATTAGTTTCGGGTCTTGTTATATAGAGCATTCTTATTTATAGTCCTTGGTTACATAATAAGGTTCAATACGCAAAGCAGTTTTCAATGAAACTATCAGAAGGCCTATTTGTCTTTTAAGCCTTTGTAGAACGTTCAAAATCTGATCGCAATTCCATCTTAGTTGACACCCAGTGTCCAAAATGAAGAAGAGGCATTTTTACAGAATAGAATTATGCCCGTTCTCACGAATACTAAGTGTCACCTAAATGAACGCCTAAATAAAACAGCGCTGTTAGATTTTCAACTCTCGGCTCAGCGACGAAAATTAAATATTCAAAAGCATGCGTGCATGAAGTTTCTAAAAATAAGGAGATAACTCTCTGATGACCGTCTCAAAATAGCGATACTGCGAGTGATACCTACCTACCCATAACAACCACAGACGCCTTTTATTTATGTCGGAACCACCTTGAAAGTTGAAACAGGCTTAACAGGATACACTTGGAATAAAAATAGACTACAACGTAGAGTACTACCTTAAATATAAAGTTCCGTACGAGTTTTTAAGGGCTACTTGAGAGCTGGAAAGCCCGCTTTATAAAGGGAATCAGCTCCTTAATAAAGTCTCGCTCTTTCTGAAAGATTTCGAAGGAAATTGCTAATCCGTTGTGCGCTTTTATATTTTTGGAACGAAGTTACTTAACGCTGCTTGAGGTAGGGTAAAAGTTTAGAAATCGTCACGTAACGGAAAAGCATTATGGCTCCTTGCGATTTTTTATAATATAGAAACAGACAGAGAGAGTAAGATAGTGTTGATAGAGGGAGGAATGGTTTTCGAAGTCGCTGAAGCTGATAGTGAGGTCTAAATGAAAATCCTAGATCGCGGCTGCGTTTTTTTTTTCATGGGTGTCGTGTTTATGGTTTTTGAGGGTGCTGAAGCCAATACTGAGATCAAAATCAAAATCCAAAATGGCGGCTACGAAAATATTCAATGTTTTCATCGTGGGTGTCGTTTTTATGGTTTTCGAGAGTGCTCAAGCCCATATTGAGGTTAAAATAAAGTTTTAGTATCTCAAAGATAGAGTAAACTACGTTAGATTCAGAGTTGAAGAAAAAGCGTAAGGAACTTCGTTCCTGAAGAGGGTCCGTCCACGTGGTAGGTGTAGGTAAAAAATATCGTATTGATTGGAGCCAATGCGATAGATTTTTAAGACTATGACAATTTCTCAATTTCAAGCTGTCCGAACACAGCTCGACTTTCAAATCTGTTCAGCTGTTAAAGTGTTCGTGACTTTGTTTGTAAACTAAACAAACACGAGACACAAACATAAAACCACATTAATTTATAATATAATAGGTAGTACGAGCAGGATTATAACTGGTAATTCATAAAACAGATGGAATCATAATGACTGACCTTATCAGCAGAAATCGGATATTCGGATGCATATTAACCTAAAGTTGAGATGTTGGCTAACATGGAATGCGCTTTGGATCGAAAAAGTCTTAATTTAGGTAAGTAATTTGTTTATTTTTGTTTTAACTAATACAAACCACCCCTCCTCCAGTACATACACATATTTGTATCGGGTTAAACATTAATTTTAAATTAATACACATCTAAAAATTATATACATAGCTAAAAATTATCTTTAGGTAAATATGCATCCGAATATCCGATCTCTGCTTATCAGTGATCAAAACTGCGCAAAACAAAAGGTAATATAAAATTATGTATGTGTACAGTCAAACCAAAAAAGGTATGCGCCGAAATACCATGAATGTCGGCGCACAGAAAGAAGCAAAGCTTCTTAGTAGTAGGTACACCTATCATTGCGCGGTTTTTTGAAGTTTTCTCCCTATCGGATTACGTTCTCCAGTCGCAAATTGTCATTTATGACACAAATATGTAGAAAAGATTTTTTGAATTACACAAAGTTGATAATCTATAATTTTGAAATCATAGTAGTAAAAGCAATGGGTAAAAGTTATTCGATAAGGGAACCCTAAAAGCAATATAAGTGAGCATTCAAACCTCCTTACGTAGGTATCAGGGCTCAGAACTTGTTCAGACGTCAAGATGTTCAGATTACTTGTGTTGTTCACCTGTGTCGTGTTATGTGTTAGCTATAAAGAAGGCAAGTATATTTTTATTAAATAACATAGTCTGTCACTCCATCTTCTCACTGACGTAAAAATATTGCAGCGGGGTTTTTTTCGCGCAAAGGATCTTCAACTCGCCGCTTTACGCCGAGAGTTGAAAATCGTTTGATGTTTTCAACGCACTGGAATGCACTCTGTTGGATTCTTAATGTTCGGTTATGGGTTCAACACCGAGAATTGCCTAATCTTTTTGAGAAACAGGCGACGCGTAATGTTAAGTGTTGCTTCTTCATTGTGTTATTACGTTCTACGAGAAACGAGATATTCTAAGGTAGTGCGATAGTCAAAGTACGTGCTGAGTGAATAACGTTTATAGATCCCGGGCCAAAATTTAAAAATCCTTAAGTTAAAGTTTTTCCTAAATATTTTACCAGCAACCAAGTCCGTTTTAGGGCGCAACTTACATTAACACTTCTACTAAGCAATCTTTTGTAGCTTCGCTGTCTAAAATCCAGTTGCTGCCTAAACATTAGGGAGAGAGAGCATTAGAGGGAGCATAAGATTCACTCAACCTCCATGAAAAGGAAGGATCCTCCGACCAGACGGATGTTGGTCTAGTTGGTAATCTCTGACAAAAACTTACTTGGTTTCCAACTCGAGAAAAAGTTGGATGAGCCTGGTACAGGGGCTGAAAAGAGAAGCTTATGCCCAGCAGTGATGATGACGACGACTACAGTTCTACTCAAGTTCACTAGGCACCTAATCTTTTCAGAATCAACCTGTGAGGAAAACGAAGTGTTTACCGACTGCAAGAGACCATGCCCACCTGAAATATGCTTTTCGCTCACGGTACAGTTCCGGTGTGCCTACCACCCATGCGAGAAGGGATGTATTTGTAAGCCTGGCTTTTTGAGAGAAGACGATGACCCTCCCACTCCCTGCATACCAATCTGTCAGTGTCCTGAGAAGAAGAATTCGACAGACTGCAAAGTGTAAAGATGAATAGTATTTTTGAAGTTGGACTGAGTAATGAAAATCCCTGTATGTGTTGACAATAAAATAATATACTTTGCAATTACTTCTTGTAGTTTTCCTCTACCTTTTTAAAGCACTACACATCACGTCTGTTTACCTCCAAAGGTTGGTCTACGTTCACATTTTATCGCACACTGTATTTTCAACTCTCGGTGTTGAAACCGAGGACTGAGAATCCAACAAAGAGCATCCCTTGAAAAAACTTCGATTTACGTGTGCCAAAAATACTTACTGTTGGATTTTTAGCTCTTGGCGCTAAGAAGTGCTCTGAAGATGCAGTGCGCGAACAAATCCCGCTGTGTTATTTTCACGTCCGTGCGAGCGTGGACTTAAGTAGAGAAGTATTGAAAGTGCTTACACCTAAACACCCACACTTCACCGAATGTTTTAAACATTTAAGTCCAGTACGAGCGACGTTGATCCCATTTCTTCCCATGGGTGTCGTAGAAGGGGACTAAGGGACTTAATAGAGAATGGGCAGCAGCGTTCTCTATGCATTTGACCACCATACTGCAATCGCCAACCCGTCTACTATTATGGCAAATCCCCCCCTTTCGCGTGGGGGTTTTATGTCCGGCAGTGGTCGTCTTAGTAGTATAAATCGTAAACCTTTTTTCAGAACCCAGCTGCACTGGCGAAAATGAAGTGTATACAGACTGCAAGGAATCTTGTCCACCTGAAGTATGCTTTTCGATCGTCGCCTTCTACGATTGTTCCAGCGCAGACCCTTGCACAAAGGGATGTGCTTGCAAACCTGGGTATTTACGGAAAGAAATGGATTCACCCTGTATACCGACGTGCAAGTGTCCCGAGTTGGAAGATACGCCGGAATGTAAATCAAAAGAGTAGCAAAGAAACTGCAAAGGAATCTTGAAACCTACCTACTAATGGACGCTCTGCTAGAATTGAAATGAATGTTGATCATTTAATTTTATGTGATTATAAGGATATTAAGACCATGGAAAAACAAGACGATATAATATTTAATAAAAAAACTTAATGTAATAATCATGTTTTGTGTTTTATTTTTTGGCTATGATCTGGAGAGCTGAACTTGGAAGTAGGCTAACAAATTAAAAGAAATATTCTATCCTACTTCCTATTAATATTACAAATGTGAAAAATTGTATGTTTGGATGTTTTTTTTTTGTTTGGATGTTTATTACTCAATCACGCAAAAACGGTTGAACGGATTGGCATGAAATTTGGCACACAGATAGTTTATAACCTAGATTAACCTATAGGATACATTGTATCCCAGTAGTGCGTTCTCGTGGGACAATTTTCGACCTAAATGCGGGCAAAGCCGCTGGAAAAAAATATTAAAACAATAATACCCTTTCGGAAATTGTCAATAAGTATGCAACACAATTTACCACACACCTTAACATTTTCTATTATAAAAGTTTTATATTTCGGGCGTCTCACCTGATCGAATCCGATGTTGAATCGAACGGTTGCGAATAATTTTACAGCTCATTTAATTTCTTAGTAGTTATTAATCGTACACCTTTTTTCAGAACCCAGCTGCACTGGCGAAAATGAAGTGTATACAGACTGCAAGGAATCTTGTCCACCTGAAGTATGCTTTTCGATCGCCGCCTTCTACGATTGTTCTGATGCAGAGCCTTGCACGAAGGGATGTGCTTGCAAGCCCGGGTATTTACGGAAAACAACGGATTCACCCTGTATACCGACGTGCAAGTGTCCTCAGATGGTGAATGAACCACATTGTGCAGCAAAGAATCTGCTAGAGAAAGATTAGACCCACCTACCACGGCTGTGGCTGTTCCGGTTGACCTTGATTTGAGAGAGAAGAGAAAGAAGAATAATTTCATTTCGGTGTGGGGAAAGATAATTTTATATGGACATGGGAAAAAAAATTAAAAACATTTAACAATCACCTTTTATTTTATTTTCCTTCCCATGCTCGCCAAATTGGCTAACAAATTAAAATAAATCTTAAATTATATTGTCTCTACGGCAATTTTCAACAGGTATGCAGACTCCGTCATCATCTCTTGCGTGTCCATCATCGCAGTAGCAGGAGGGATGACAGTCAGTGTAGGTATGAGGACAGCTAGTCTGGTTTTGTACATGAAGCGTGTGACATATGTTATCGCATGGACCACCGCATGCATAGTGTTCGTTTGGGCCCGGGCATTTGTCTGAAAATAATAGATAAGTATTACTGATAAAACATTGCTTGTAAAAACACATTCGGGACTGTTAAGGAAGTTGAAATAATAAAGTCTGTTCCAAACGTATCAAATGCACCTGTAGAAACCAACTTGTTGACTTTTATATTGACTGCTTTTATAAAATTATAATTTATGTTCATCAGATACTTTCGCGACAGACCATATAGTATATTAATATATACAATTTGGTATAATTATATATTAGCCGCTCTACGGTTAAGTATATAATAGCCATTTCAGACAACTGTCAAAATTAAAATTGTTATTTTATTATACGCACGATTTAAGTTAGTAGTCCATTTGGTTAACAATAAATTAACTTAACAGTACAGTCAAAATAAATTTACCTGCCCTCTTAAGACATACAAATTACACACACACATTTTCACATTAATCTGCCATCAAAAGGAATATTCCTTACTCCTTACTATAAATCATTCTCATATCCGTTACCATTTTCCCAACAAACTTAGATTCAGCTTCCAATTTAACCGGATTCACCTGAATGCTAGTATTTTACATGGACCGACTGCCTGTTTAACCACCACAATCCAGTTCCTGAACACCATACACGTTAGTAAGACTTGTTGTCAGGAGTTCGAGCTTATGACTACCCGTAACGACTGTCAAAGATCTACGAATGAATTTTGAGTTCATTATTATTTTAACTACGATACCACTAAGGTAAAGATCTTCAAAGTTTCTTTGCACGTGCTTTGGCTTGGTCATGTCCCCATCTCTATTTTGCTCGTATAGTTTTACAGTTTTGCGACAATGAAAGGAATAACGCTTAGCCAGAGACGTACATTCTAATTAACTTGTTACTTACCACATTGTTTTTCCGAAACACATTCGCCGCCGTTTACGTTTCTGAAGAACCCTTCCTTGCAGATACATTTGTAGTCACAAAACTCGACAGGATCTGAACATTCCACAGTTTTTTCACGTGTCCTGCAGGTCTTTTGAGGAGGGCATGAACAAACGGATCCCAATACTTCGTTTTCCCCGCATTCTGGAAAAAGAATAGTAAAATAGTTAAACTGTCGTGGCATTAACAAAAGGAAGACTGTTAGATCGTAAAAACACTGAAGATGTACCATGTGTAGCATTAACTTTGTACGTATTTTTTTTCTGTTCCTTCTTGTATGTTTATATGTGTATGCATATATCTATACCGGCTGATTTTTTTTAGCGTCTGGAGAACAATATGACATGTTGTGTAAGTAGAATAGAACTCATATACGCTAACCTTTGCCTGGTACCATTGATATAGAAAAAGTTCCGAATATCCTTAAAATACATGAAAAAGAATACATCCTACGGCACTCGCGTAAAACGAATAATACGCAAAATAGGTAATAGTAAATGGGCGTAAGCTGCGACGGCCCATGAATGGAGCATGCCGAGAGTGTGACCGAGACGCTAGCATTAATTTCGCGGCTGATCTCTACACTCTTCTTACGCACACATTTGCGCGTGTATCTACATACGTCACCTTGCTGTATGTAGTTTTAGTAGGCAAATAATTTGATACACTGAGTGACGCGTGTCTTGAAACCGTAAACCAAATAAATGACGTCTTATAAGATCAGCTTTGATAGAAATGTAAACAAACCTGTTGATGTTAAATTCTTATAACAATCACTCACTAAGCGTTTTAGTTCAGCCCACAAATAAAAGTCTAACGGCGTTACGTCTGGTGATCTCGCCGGCCAGTTCACAGGTCCACCAGTGACCTATCCACTTATCACGGAATTCACTGTCTAAATACGCGCGCACAGATCGCTCGTAGTGAGCTGGACATCCGTCGTGCTGGAAGTACATGTCCCGCAGACAGTGCAGAGGAACGTCTTCCAACATTGTGTCGATAACGGACTGTATAATTTCTCGATACGTTATCCCTGTCAATCGACCTTCGATCCAAACTGGACCAATTATGCGATCGTGTATTATCGCGGCCCAAACATTCACAATGAATTGAACTTGATGAGCGCCAAATCGACGAGCTGCTTGCCGGGTGCTCCTCCTCGGGTGTCGATGGAAATATTCCAGGATGGCGTCTTCGACGAGTATGGATAAGGGTGGCCGGCCTCTGCCTCTGGCATGACCAGGAAGGTGAAACTGGCCATGGTCAAGTAACCGCGCTGATAAGTGCGGAGTATCAAGTCTGTGCTAGGGATTCGGGGGGCAGGGAACCGTTACGTCTAAGGGATTGTAGGTGTTCTTCGTCGGCGTACATTCGCCTTGCACCATTTACATTTTCACCAGACAAAAAATAATACCTCATCATGGCAAGATACTGGACGTTGAAGCACACGCGGAAAAAAACAGCGATCGACGTCACACTATGACTAATCGCACAGGACTGGAGACCAGTGCTGCCAACTCGTCTAAGCAAAAACGCGCTGTTAGCTCTTTAAAAAAGCGCTAGAAAGCGCTAAATGGTCGCTGTCCCACTCACTCTTATAATTTTGTTTGTAGTTGTTTTTTTTGATAAGGGGAAATCCATTTTTATTATAGTCTCACTGCATAACTCGTAAAACTGACTTAGAATAACAGACGGAAAGTTATAAATTACTTTGGAACAATAGAATGTGAAACGAAGTTAGCTACAAATTACAAAATAGTTAGCGAGGAATCCTCAACTCATAGACTAAGATACCAAACCTATGAAACAAATCAGCATTTAAGAGCAACTAGTTAAAAAAAATGCGATTCGTTCCCTGTTACGCACATCACAGAATAAATAATAGTAGATGTGCATATCATAACATGATTTCAAAAAGCGCTAGATTAAGCACTAGGCGCTAAAACGCGCTATTGAACAAAAAAAGCGCTAGATCTGGCGCTGAAAGCGCTAAGTTGGCAGCACTGCTGGAGACTTGGAGAGAGACCGCGGGACGCGGTACTCGGGTCGAAGGGCGCGCGGGTGGGAGGGGGAGCGCATGCGGCGACACTTGAGCGGTACGCCTGCAAAAAAATGTTAGTTACCTATCCCCGGCCGGCTTCAATCAAAGGATTGAATTTCGCTACGAATTCATTCATAATTTCTGCGCGTTGATTAGGGTGCCCATAAGTTGGATTTTGATATTATTTGTCGATTTTTTGTATTTTTATAATTTTTTATTGTTTTTTAATTTTTATATGAAAAGTTTACTACAAATAAGTAATAGTATTTATTGATAGGTTAATTTCATTTTAGAATTAAAAAAAAAAAAGTTAAATTTCCGTGCCATAGGCTTCTACTCCGTTCACCTATTAACCCCTATTTTTTTCCAGACGGTAAAAAAAATCATCCGGTGTATAGAAAAATTTATTACAAAATTTTATACAATAGCACCAGATATCAAAATTACAGAAAGAAACTCTCTTCACCTCTTAGGACCCCAATTTTTGACAAATCCTTTCCAAAGTTTATTGAGGAGAAAATTAATATTTTAATGATGTCTCGGAACGACTTTTCAAAATTAATATACATTCAGCCTTCACGCTCATTCGATACTGTTGCTTTGGACAAAATTTACTTATAGCTTTCGCTCCTCCCATCTTTGGAAGCATCCACAACTTTTAGAAAAAGTAGACCAAATTATTAGAAACACACTAACTTCAATCCAAAATGTAGCCTTGTACGACCGAGCATGGCAGCAAACCACACTTCCCATTCGCTTGGGTGGTCTCGGCGTCCGCATAATTTCAAGTATAAGTTTACTGGCCTTCCTTTCCTCGGTCCACAGCGTGAAAAAATTAACCAGGAACATTTTATCTTCCTCACTGGTCGATTTTGAAGTGCCGTGTTTGACTGATGCGTTGAACGCTTGGAAAATGGCTTGTCCCAATACGGTTTTACCTGACAATGCATCCTCCCAGAGACGATGGGACGTGCCGCTCTGCAGTATTACACGGTAAATACGTCACCTAATACTGTTGAGCGTGCGCGTCTACTGGCTGTGGGAGAATGGGAGTCAGGCTTGTGGCTTCAGGCGCTCCCATCATCCACCATAGGCACTATGATGGATGACTTATCGTTTCGGCTCGCTACGTGTCTCCGCTTGAGCGCACCTTGTGTTGCTCCACATCGGTGTCACTGCGGTGAAGTTGTCGACATTTTCGGGCACCATGGCCTGTCCTGCTGCAGGAGCGCATGTCGCATAGCACGCCACGCCAGCATCAACGATATTATTCATCGAGCCCTTGTCACCGCCGGCGTACCAGCGGTATTAGAACGAAACGGCTTGGTACGTGACGATGGGAAGAGACCAGTCTCTCCCACCCACCCACCTTCCAAGGCAATAGCCTTGTGCCAAGTGTGGGATGCAACCTGTGTCGAAACCCTTGCGCCATCTCATGTTTCTAGCACGGCGGGCTGTGTTGGTGGTGCCACTGCTACGGCTGCTGAGACCCTCAAGCGGCGTAAATACCGTAACATTTTGGGTAACTACAGTTTTGAGCCGTTTGGGGTCGAATCACTCGGATCATGGGGCCCGAGTGCACGTCTCCTCTTTAAGGAAATTTCTCACCAGCTGGTCAACACTTCACGTGACCAGAGGGCTGGGTCATTCTTTGGCCAAAGAATTAGCATTAATTGCCATTCAACGTGGTAATGCTGCCAGTCTTCTGGGCACGTTTCCTGATGACAGCGATGCGGACGAATACTTCGACGCCTAAGTGTCCTTTTGTTTTTGTATTTATTTGTTTTGTTTAAAAAAATTACTCATGATATAAAGTCATGAAAAATGAATCCCTATATCCCTTAGTCACGGCATCACACCGTTTTTTATTCTTAGGAGGTAGTTGTTATGCAAGAAAAAAATAAGAAAGTGGCGCGTAGCATTAGAAAATTCATAAAGCATTAGAATATTATACACTATGTTTTTTAAGTATTTTTTTAAATTAATAATACCAATGCGAATTCAACATTCATAGTTAAGACAGGACAACGTTTGTCGGGTCAGCTAGTTGTTAAATAAATAAAGAAATAATGTGGCTGCAACTACAAATTTCAATCAACTCAACCTATCGCAGTCCACTGCTGGCAAATTGCCTCTCCCGAGCTGGGCCACAACATCCTCCTCCGTCTTTCGCATCTAGTCTATCCTAGCTACTTTCTTTAGGTCGTCAGTCCATCTAGCTAGGGGGGTAACCTACACTATGCGGTCTCTACTCAAGATATTTTTTGCTCCAACGACTATCGGTATTTTTGAAAGACATGACCATTGGCCGACTCACTGCTACTTCAGCTTGCTGTTTTTGCGAGATAGGCATACCTACCTATCAGACAAAGCATACTGTGTCCGGGTTATTTCACACTGGATCTCATCCTTGAATGAACCTCTGAGCATTGCAGTCTATAGCCGGCAAATGAAGTCAAAAAAGGTGTGGTTAATAATTAACCATAGGAATTTAAAAAAAAACGGTATGATATCCTGATTTTCTAGGGGAGCGCAATCCATGGGGAAATTGTCCCACGGGAACGTACTGGTAATGTTTTCCCATTGTTTTTCTATTTTCGTTATTGCAGCTACCACTGTTTGTCTCAGCGTCACCCAAATGTTAACTGGTAGAAAATGCCTTTGGCTTAATGGCAGAGGCATTTTCTACCAGTCAACTTATTTTGCCGTCGCCGCCGTTGTTATACATTTTAAGCAATTATTTAATTTCCTAAACCCACGCGGGCGAAGCCGTGAAAGCTAAAGCTCGTTGCCTATAAAAATCAGAATATTATGATCTGTCATTGTTAACTTAATTTCTTTACCACATTTCCGAGAAGGTACGATGCGCAAACGAGAACATTGGTAGGTATTTATAATTAAATACTTGCCTGGATAGAATGCTGTCCATATAGTCACCTTCCTCCTGCACACTGAACCCCACACAGCAGGTAAACAACACAAGAAATAACTTCAACATGTTGACGACTCGATGTGTACTGATGTACGGAGGCTTGATTCTATTTATATGTACGACTATTTGATTAATTGGGCACCATTTAGGGATCCTTCTAACATTCTTCTGTATCCATAATATGCGAATAAATGTTTTAATTTGATTTCATTTTAAATTGACAAAAAAACGGCCATCACTGGACATCTATTTCATTATGTTGATGCTTGGTTTTTGCTATCGAGGAGAAGGGTTTTTAGGGTTCTTGAAAAATAGAGTAAAGAACCCTTATTTGCGACTTCGTCTGTCAGTCTGTTTGTCTGTTACAGCTGCTTACAGCAAACTCTACATAGCAATAGAAATAATTTTAAAATACCCGTTGTTGTTTTATTTGCAATAGGAGCAAAATGGGGAGTGACATTTTCAAATAGTAGGGGCTTTTTTACACATTATAAAGATAAAGATAAAAGGTAAAGATAATTTTATTTGTCAAATCATGTTTATACATGCAAATTAAGCATGCAGGATGTCACAATATTAATATTTCGTACGTACATGTTTCACCCGTAAATTGTTGTTGTGTTTTCATTAATATCACAATTCACATAATTTTTGTCTGTGTGTGACAAAAACTATGTGAAATGTGACAGTGCCCAAACTGTAACCATGAATTCAGCATATTATTAAAAAAAAAAACAGGTGTTCCATACATTTTGACTTTTCTATGAAACAGCTGATTTTTTTTGTAAAACCGACGAAAAATTTCTTCAATGGGGGGTCTAGAATGATATGCTGAATTCATGGTTATAGTTTGCGCACTGAATAAAAACTTTTCCTGTATAGATATTTGGTACCTATTCATTAAAGCATGCACGTCTTCGTGGTTATCTAAAAAGTGTACATACCGCCAATATATCAGAAACTGTGTTATAAGTAAGTAATGGGTACGTACCTGTGTATTTATAACGTGGTTAGTCTACGCAGAAATAGAAACAGGTTTTGAAAAATCAACAGCGTAGAGGTCAACGACTGGAACCATGGCTAAATACCTACCTAACTTGAAACTTAAGAGGTAACTCCCGGTCTATGAATAGACTGCCTACCAAGCGTATTATTTCCTCAGGTGATCGTATTGTATGTACCAATTCATGAAATGTCCCGAAACTGTGAGCATAAAAAATATTTCATAGCTTTTTAAGCGTTAGTAAATAACTTATGTAATACTAGCTGTTGCCAGCTGCTTCACCCGCGTTAACCAATTTACCCGAAACCTTACAAAATTATACACGTAGAGGGAACACGGGTGGGTTTTAGTCAATAAAAGTCTGACACGCCCTCCCGCTCCACTCAGAGCGGGAGAAGTTATTTGATGATTTCCCACCCAAAAAAAAAAAAAACAATAAAAAAACTTCATGTGGGTGAACTTGGCAGATCATTTCCCAGCAGAGCAAAATATAATGTGAGTTTTATTCGCGTGCGGATGAGTTCTCGAGTTCCTTATACTTAAAAAAATAGTTCAGGAGTTTTTGCCTGAAAAAAGGTCGAATGAAAATATGCTCTGCTAACTTCCGTTAACAGTTAATTTTTTCCAAAAATAACATTTCAAAACTAATTTAGGCACCCAGTGATGAGTTCTATAGTTCCTAATACTTTTCCGGAAGAGTTCTGCCGACCTAAGTCATGAAATAAATAAAAAATAAAATGTTACCCGCTACAAGAAAAAGAAAATCATTTTGTTAAAACGGACTAAAACAAGTTTGAGTAAGCAATTCTTAAGGACGCGTTTGCAAATCTTACAAAAATAAGCAGTTTTTCGATGCTTTTTGCGGCAAATTGAAACTAAACCAAATGTAAATAATAATTGCCAAAGATAGATTACTCCTTCATCTTCAAATGGTTGCAATTTAACACTCGAAAATTTTGGGTTTTACCATTGTAAAAAAATATTGACGATAAAGCGTTGAGTTTAGGAAGATTTTTCTTCTATTTAATAACATAAAATAATCCTATACGGCCGCCGCTATATGACGGCCGCCGCAATATGACGGTCACCGCAATATGACGGTCGCCGTAATAAGGCGGCCGCCGCAACATGACGGTCGCCGTAATAAGGCGGCCGCCGCAACATGACGGCCGCCGCTATAAGACGGCCGCCGCAATATGACGGTCACCGCAATATGACGGCCGCCGCTATATGACGGCCGCCGCTATATGACGGCCGCCGCTTTATGACGGCCGCCGCAATATGACGGCCGCCGCTATATGACGGCCGCCGCTATATGACGGCCGCCGCTATATGACGGCCGCCGCTATATGACGGCCGCCGCTATATGACGGCCGCCGCTATATGACGGCCGCCGCTATATGACGGCCGCCGCTATATGACGGCCGCCGCTTTATGACGGCCGTCGCTATATGACGGCCGCCGCTATATGACGGCCGCCGCTATATGACGGCCGCCGCTATATGACGGCCGCCGCTATATGACGGCCGCCGCTATACGAAGGCCGCCGCTATATGACGGCCGCCGCTATATGACGGCCGCCGCTATACGAAGGCCGCCGCTATATGACGGCCGCCGCTATATGACGGCCGCCGCTTTATGACGGCCGCCGCTATATGACGGCCGCCGCTACATGACGGCCGCCGCTATATGACGGCCGCCGCTATATGACGGCCGCCGCTATATGACGGCTGCCGCTATATGATGGCTGCCGCAATATGATGGCCACCGCAATATGATGGCCACAGTAACGGCCGCAGCAATATGACGGCCACATATTGATGAAGGCCGTTTTAATATGACGGCCGCCGCAATATGACTGCCACCGCAATATGACGGCCGACAATAGTGTCGGCCGTCATATGATCATCGTCATCAATATGATGGCCTATATATTTTTTGCTTATGAGAATACCCATCAATTAGTAAATATTACAAGGTTATTATTGTTATTAGAAAGTTAAGTTAAAGCTTATGTTAAAGTTAAAGCTTCAGAGCTTTTGGAGAGTTTTTGGAGAGGTAAAGACCTATCCAAAAAAAAAATTTAAAAAAAAACTAAAAGTAGTAAGACATAAGAAGCCGTGGAGTTCCCGCTCCTGAGTGCTACTCAAACTGGTTTTAGTCCATTTTAACAAAATGATTTTCTTTTTCTTGTAACGGGTAACATTTTATTTTTTATTTATTTCATGACTTAGGTCGGCAGAACTCTTCCGGAAAAGTATTAGGAACTATAGAACTCACCACTGTGTGCCTAAATCAGTTTTGAATTTTTATTTTTGGAAAAAAATATCTGATAACGGAAGTTAGCAAAGCATATTTTCATTCGACCTTTTTTTAGGCAAAAACTCCTGAACTATTTTTTTTAAGTAGGAACTCGAGGACTCATCCGCATGCGAATAGAAATCACATTATTTTTTGCTCTGCTGGGAAATGCTCTGTTTTATAAGTGATAAAAAGCTTAAAGCTTTAATTAATTAGGCGAATCAATCATTTTAGTTCAATCTATTTGAAGCCACTAACTGCGCCGGAATGCTTGAAAGTGATCTTGTTTATGAACTTTTTAATTGCAGGCGGAGTTATGATTTTTGTCATTATTTTTTCTACTTTTTGTAGGTTTGCACTTCTGGTATCGTCTCCTCAAGAACTTTATTTTACTACCCCAAATGGTAAAGGGTACTATTTTTTTTTTCAAGACATTACTAATTGATATATAATATTATAAAGAGGAAACATTTGTGTGTATGTTTGTAATGTTCTCACACAAAAATTACTGGACCAATTTCAAAAATTCTTTCACCATTAGAATGCTTTTGAGGTATTTTTATAATCAATTAATGTTTAACACCCCACGCTTTTTAATTGAATTAAATTATTTTCTCCTTTTTTAGTTTGGTTTTTAAAGCGTGTTTTTTCGTTTTTTAAACTATTATTTATTTTCTATTTTTTAGTTCTGCTAACTACAAAAACGTGATTTTTTTTTCTAAATTTTTTTTTAAATTATTGAATTGTCATCGGTCCTCGACAAGTTTACAAAGTTTCAATGAAATCTGACCGTTTAAAGTGGGTCAAAATCGCGCTCAAAGGAGTCGGTTACATACAAACAAACATACAAGTGAAGCTATTAAAAAGCGTGTAAAAACAAACACTTGCCTATAACCATGGTACGACCCAGATGAGTCGATAAAAACCTCATATACATTAAAAATACTTCGCGCAGTCGGGTAATAAGAACTTTTAAACAATTGCCCCATTTCAAATACATATTACGATAGCTAGGTACTTATGCACAACTTGGTAACGTTCAAAAAAACATCAATCACTTTGCTTCATTGATAAAAGGAACCCAAAAAGTTAAGTAGGTATATAAACATCGCCATGCCTTCGTTCATCAATACACATTGAGTCGGCAACATGTTGAGGTCATTTGTGTTGTTCATCTGCTGTGTGGGAGTCAGTGTGGCTCGCGAGTATCTTCCTGAGATTTCTGAGGAACCTCGGCCGATACTTACAGGTAGGCAATGGGATGGGTCCGTAACATTATCATTCTCTTACCTTTATCCAAATTTATTTGGGGCAACATGTCTTCTTCTCCCATACTTCTCTATTAGCAACCAACCAACCTCTACCAACATCATTACCATCATCATTTATTTAATTTTCAGATCATTAAATTCAATTTGTTAGTAATTACACACACAACTTAAACACTAGTGTTAGTACATCTATAATAATTGTTAGTCGACGCGACTCTCGTAGAACAACGTCTATGAAAACTTAATGGAAACTGATCTACAAGTGTCGCGTGACGCTGTTACATCGCGCCTGTTTGGAGAAGCCTTAACAGTACCAACTCAGGTTAAAAAAACAATGAGATCAAATACTTATGTTACCGACGGACATACTGTACTGACTGATTAATACGAAATACCAAATGAGATCAAGTTGCTAGCATCGGCATAGCAGAGCATAGTTGTTGTAGATAGTCATGTCACCTTTCACACAATCCATCTATCGTGTCTTAGATCTCCCCGTACTCTCTTATAGCCATTCATATCATATTCAAATTTTTCTTGACCTTTTTTTTTCGTTTCTGCGTATCACATGCCACAGCATGACAACCGATTTTCACACAATTTTTCAGCCAATATCAGTGGCACTTTTTAGCGTCCTCTTTAAGTGTACATTTTCTATTCGCGTAACACAGGGCTACGTAATAATCATATTGTTATTTGCGATTAGGGCAGGTCAAGGTGGTATAAAATAGCTTCACACTTCACTTTTTGACAGATATTAAGTGCATTGTAAAACCCCCCTGCAGGCAAGTGTGCATAATCACCGTTGATGTTCTTAATGATTGCATTAATTATTACGACTATAACAAATTATTTAATTTTTTGGAAATAATGGTACCTACCTAACTAATAATAATGACCAAATACTTACCTACCAGTGGTAGGTAAGTATCTTAAATGTAGGTGGTAGGCTACCACCTACATTTAAGATTCGATTTTAATAAAATTCCTTACCTAGATATCAATTTGAATCAATGCCCCATGTCCTATTATAAATCATTTTTTTCACACAACAGGTAAATAACCAAATTATAATACCTACTCAATATTCCAATGGACAAAAAAAAAAAAACTTTAATGAGATAAGCATCAGCATAAGGAAAATATGCTTATAAATTTAACTGACGACGCCGATACAAAAAGGGGAAGCACCAGCAATGATTTATCGAGATATGTTCGTGACGTAACATACTCGTAAAAACAATACAAAAACCCGATCTATTGAATCACAGACACAAACACACGTGTCACTGACCTTGAGCTGGCCTAGCGTAGTACGGAGTTTCAATAGAATAGGAGGCCAGCTTATACTGTTTCTGTTACTACTTACGTGCGGCATACTGGTACCTAGTATTAATTATAATAACAACTACATAAAACTTACTATGATACGCATGGCGACATATCAAGCTATACATTTCCAATATAAGCTGACTTTAATTCGTACGAAAAGCCTATACAATGTGAGGTCAGCTAAAAGTAGAAATGTAATGAATGAAAAAAACATCAAGCCATTGCGCCAATTAGTTTGACCAACGATAAAAACTTGTAACTAAGTACATCATCATCTAACCTCATCATGATCATTCAGCGGAAAGACGTCCACTGTTGGACATACCTCCCGCAAACGTCGCCACACTGACCTGTCCTTGGTTCTCGCATCCAGTGGATTTTCATGACCTTCATCAGGTCATCGGTCTTCGTCACAACGTAGTGCGAACAAGTGGTCACATTTTACCGCCATACTGCGATCGCCAATCCACCTGCCAACCATGGCAATTATGGCAAATCCCCCAAATGCTTGAAGGAGGCCTATGTCCAGCAGTGAACGTCTTCGGCTTAATTGATGATGATGATGATTTGAAATTTTCTATTTTCCAGAATGTGGGCCAAACCAGATATACGAGTGCGTAAATCCATGCCCTCTAATACAGACGTGTGAAGATCGTGCACTAGACATCACTTGTTCGACTAACCAAGAATGTGACTACCTATGTGTATGTAAGGAAGGCTATTTCAGGAGGTTTGAGGGCGGCGACTGCATACCAGAACTTGAATGTGGTGGGTACCAAATCTCATCTAATCGTATCATAGACTGCCTCGTTGGTTTAGTGGCCAGCTAAGCGGCTGTGAATCATGAGGTCCCGTCTTTGAAATCCAGGGACCTACTATCTATCTATGTATGCCCCACAGTCGGGTCAAATATATTTTTTGTGTTTTAACATTTTGGGTGGGTTTTTTTATGAACTTACTTGCATATAATTACAGCATCCATTTAATTTCTCTAGTGAGGCCTTAGCTGGACCTTTGGTAACGTTTTCATCAGAGTGGCAAGACCTGTACTCTCTAACAACCAATGTCTTGCATAGTTACGTACATCAACTGCCTCGCCTTTTTCTAAGTATATTGGGGTCGGTTTCCAGTCTAATTGGGTCCGGATGCAATAAATACTTGGTTGATTAAATGGAGCGACTTCCTATCTGACCTCCACAACTCAGTTAGTAGGTAAGACCCCTTGATAAGACTGGTTGTCAGACTTTTGGGCTTTCGATGACCTGTAACGACTGTCAAAGATCCACGAATGATAGCCGGGACCAGCGGCTTAACGTGCTTTCCGAGGCGCGGAGTCTTCCTAGTTTTAGTATATAAAGATAGTTATCTACCCATCCACGGATCAACTGCGACAAGCGTAGCTTAAGCTGATCGATCGACCTGTGCGGCTGTTATTATTCAGCCGTAAGCCCCTCTCGCATAGTTACCTTCGACAACGTTTATTTTCAGGACCTGTTAGATGTGGCGATGATGAGAAGTACACCCATTGCAAACCGTCTTGCTCTAACGATACCTGCTCCTCAATTGCAAGTCTGCCGAACTGTGATAATCAAGAGCCTTGCAAAGCGGGATGTACTTGCAGGGATGGATATTTCAGGAAAGAGGAAGGTTCGCCATGTATCCCGCTTTGCTTATGTCCTGAGGCGCAAGATTCGCACGACTGTTCAGCTTGGTTAAGACAATCTGAACAAGAAAAAATACGGAAGGGCCTATAATTGATTAACAATGTTCATGGAGTTTTTAACGTCAGCTTCAGTCCATGATTACTGATTTTGTTAAAACAATGAAAAGCAATAAACATCTCTAAAAATCTCACGTTTCTTATTTACAATTTTTTTTATTTTTCTGGGGGTAAACGAAATCATCTCATGGATATCCATCTGGAAAAGGAGGGTAATGTCCGTCTCCTACCGCATAATCCCCATTACCACTACCATTAATGTGAGTTGGGATCCTGGGAGGTAGGTCCTTGTACATTCACGCACACCTCCGATTTCGTTTAGCAGGCCCCATCACCAGGTGCGACGAATCCCACGACCGGGTTATAATGAATGTCACAATGTTGTTGGTTTTTATTTTCTTTGTTTGTTTAATTAAAGATATTTTCTTCACCATTTTAGTGGTGGTCAGTGGTGATGAAGTAAACGAACTGCAACTCGTTAATCAGGGCAGTCACCATTGATTAAAAAAATACAACTTATGGGCAGCTCTTTGCTCCGTTGACCATACTTATTATTAAAATTAATTAAAGACACAGTTATAAAAATAAATAAAAATAAATCATTTAATTCAGGTAACAAAGACCCATAACATAAATACCTTTTATACTAACATACATAATTATGAAAATCCACACAATAGTAGCACTTCACTTTGCACTAGCTTTCCTTTGTGCTCTCCTGTGGAACATGTCCGCGGAAGCGACGGAACACCACGTCCTGCGGCCAAAAGTCCTCTTCCAAGACGACGGGCAGATAACAATTCGGCACGCGCACCAGGAACGCCTTGAAGTTAACGTTGCGGCGCGACTCCAGGAACTGCACCCTCGGCGTGTACCTTGTCTTCTGGCACACGTACCTATAATAGAAATGACTAAAGTACCTATATACACGCAGACTGAAACAAGGAACTATGAATATATAAACAGAGTCAAGCCTTCTTTCGTCAATATATACCAAGCCGTCAATATGTTGAGGACATTTCTTGTATTATTTATCTGCTGTGTGTGGTTTATTGCGGCTGAGGAGAAGTTACCTCAGATTGCAGATTCTTGGAATATCAAGCCAGCACATTTAGGCAAGTTTTCATAACAATACTAAAATCATTTCGAATGAAATCTAACTATACATTGTCCTGGCTGGGATAAGTTACTCAGTTTGTATGTGACACACACTTTTATGGTCTGTTCCAAAAGTATCTGACAAAAGTGTAAACAAACTCTGTTCAGGTTAAATTCTTAGGAGAAGTAACACATTAATCTGTATTTAGACGGTTCTAATTTTATCATAAAATCTTTAAAATGGATGTGCCAGAGTAGCCCGCTGACTTCGAATTGTCTTCCGTATTCAGGTCAATGTCCGGTTGACACAATTATTTACGTACAAAATTATAATACTATAATACAATCTATACTCCATTTATTATAGCTTTAGAAAAAAGAGGCTCGTAGAAGCAGGAGTGCAAAACATTTTATTTCAAAGTTAAGTTCTAACATTTTTATGTAGATTTAAGACAGTACTAAATACTGAGATAAACGAAGTAAAAGTAATTTTTATTTTAAATAATGTTCTATTTATAATAATATCTTCATCACACATTACAAACTTACAACAAAACGAATGAATGAAACAAACGATCACATGATGATTTAAATCTAATTAAGATTATAAGGATTTTTTTTACAATACTTTATTTTCAACTTACGACCCACAATACGTTGGTAAAACTTCGTCATCATCAGCTAATTTAATTACATACAAGACTTACTCGGTGTTATTCACTCCTGCTTCTTTTAGGTTTTTAGCATTGACACTTTACTTTTTTTGGCATTAATCGTAACTGTAACACGTTTAATGTAATTTTGTTACGAAGTGTACATTAAAACGAACCTTTTTTAACTTCTGTCTAATGCTATTGTAAATGGAGTATGAGTTCTTTGAAATGGCCATTCAATAAGGTACTATACAACCTGACACTGACCTACAAATTGAAAAAAACATAAGAATATTTGAATTTCACGGTTTATCCTGGCGCGTATCAAGGAGCGGCGCAAGGGGCGCGTCTGGAGGTTTAAGTATCTAAATCATCTAATTTACCTTTTTCTGATCCATTCGTTTACACTTACGCCAGCAAACTATGGAACAGACGATTTATTCAGATCACCTCCCAATGTTTCTATATTTAATTTCCAGAATGTGGATCTAACGAAGTATACGACTGCGTATTTTCCTGCCCTCCTCAACGGACTTGTAGTAATCGTGGAGAAGTAATTTATTGTACGGAGGAATTACAAGATTGTGAATACAAGTGCGTTTGTAAGGAAGGTTTCTTTAGAAAGGCTGAAGGCGGCAAATGCATACCAGAAAAAGAATGTTGTAAAAAGATATGATAGAACAAACAAATGTGTAATGTCAGTCCATTATCATGTGACAGAATAAAGTTTAAAAATAAACATTTCTTTTTATCCTCAAATTTATATGTCACAACTTACATAGTGTCTATCTCTCTTTTCTTCTTAAAGCCCACCGCTCTCTTTTCACCCCTCGGTCACATACCCTTACCCTTCTAGCCGGATACTCAGCAGAGTATCTGGCTAGTCGACGCCTGAACGTAAGAAAAGCCGCATCTATCTAAAACTATTCACATAACCAGGAATTGTCTTATATGACGAATTTTATTTTAGAAAGCACATTGGCCGTTCAAAGGAATCCTAGATCGTAAACAACAGAACCAAACTACATAATATCCACTATACATCAGTAAGTATATATATAGAGTCAAAGCCACCATTTATCAATACACTTTGAGTCGTCAACATGTTGAGGTTATTTCTTGTTTTATTTATCAGCTGTGTGGGATTCAGTGTAGCGTCAAATTTGGATTTTGATCAATTTTTATTTAAACAAGGTAAGTTTTTAATTAATCGTACTGGTCCTTATCAAGACCACAAATTCGTGACTCAATCACAACCTATTGCATATGTAGGGGATTCATAATCCAATGTTATACCTCTACCTACTTGAAAAATTGGTTTACTCGGCAATGTAGCTAAACAACGCAATGAATATTATTAAATTCTCAAAATAAAAGGGATTGTGAGTGTGTGACGCCATGGCGCCTCTCAATCCACTCCTCAAAGAGGGGACTTACCGCCGCAATCGTGGCGTGCCCAGCAGCTGTTATGGTGGCAAGTATTCTCAGTCATATATTAATAATAAATATAGGGCCTTATTCAAAACTTCAAAGGGGACTACCTTCTCCTCAATACGTTTCGCATTATGAGAACGTTCTTGTCTCTTGAGCCCTAAACCACAAGTAGCTTAGACTCTGCTCCTCTCACAGTAGGGCCTCAATTTTTGTTATATTTTTAAAGTTTTTGTATTTTTGAATATTTAAAAAGGTTTTTATGTGTTTAGTGAATAATGAAAATAATAAATATAAATTTAAAATGAACACAATTCATATCTATTTGTTTTCATATCTATTTGTTTGCATAGCATGGGTACATTCAATAAAAGTTAGCAAAATTAAATCTAGGTGTCACCATCGTCTAATTTATGAACTTGAACTAATACAAATGATTCCGGAACAGAACATGATTATATTCGCAATGACCTTTGCTTTGTTTGAGAAGTAAATAAGAATAGCAGACAGGTCATAAATGTGTGATTTTTTTCGAAGATAATTATATTAAGTATGCTTTTTTTTAATAAATGGTTATGGTTTGTTTATGTTTACACATATAAATAGTAGGTACATCACATTCAAATGCTATTTTAAAGATTGCGGTTTATTCGTCAATTCTATGAATACAAGATGCTAATCAGGGGAAGTACTTACAGCCGCCGCGACTGATTCGTGACGTAGACAAAAAACATGACAAAACCCGAGCTTTGACTTACCTATTGATCAACTATTGATATTTAACCACTAAGTACCTACTACAAATAATACAATATAATACATATTCAAAATTATAGTTACAATTTTTTGTCCACTATAAACCGGTTATTTTAAAGTCTCAAAGTTAGTAAAATTTATATGAAAAAAAAATACACGTCAGGAGACAGGGTAAAAGGTACCGGTTGTGGAGCAGAAATTAAGTTTAATTATAGGTTCTACTATTATCAGTACAGTCAACTGTGGCATCTTTACTTTCCATGAGCAACTTTACCAATGAGAACTGTACTTAAATTTCTCTCGATTACTAAAAATCTGACACAGAAGAAAACTAATCTACTATTTGTAACAGATTTTTAGTAATTGAGAGATATTTTTTAAAGTTCTCATTGGTAAAGTTGCTCATGGAAAGTAAAGATGCCACAGTTGACGGTATCAAAGGTATCTGAAGAAATGTTAACAAATGGACCAGAAAATTTACTTGTGGATACCAATGTGCACTGCGACGGGTCAGCGCATTGGCCCCGCCGCCTACCACTTCTCAGCCGCAGGGGATAGGGAGAGCGGCCAACGCTATACCGACACTCCTCTTCCCCTGTGGCCCCACCGAGTCCGCCACCAAACGGCAGCGACCCCGTCCAGGCCACGGAAGGGAAGAGCGCTACTCAGAAGTACCGGCACTCCTCCTCCGCCGCAGCCTGTAACCCTCAGCCGCGATGCCTCCCATTCAACATCGCGGCCCGCCTCAGTTGCGGTGCACCTCACCGCAACCTGCTTTTTGGCCGCTACGTCGTCGGCTTGGAAACAAAAGCCCTGACGAGCGGCCCCACCTTGGGGTTCCTCTTCGCTTCACCGCGGGTACGGCTACTGAGCCGCCCCGCAACGGCAATGCGGGAATCCCGGGAAACAGCCATATCGGTCAGTTTCATATCTGTTTATTAAGTATCTATTTTATTTCACATTATCGTTTTCAATTTCCAGAATGTGGGCCAAACGAAGTACCTGCAGGATGTATCAATCCATGTCCTCCTCAGAAGACTTGTACGAATAGTCGACAATATTCATGTTTGGACGTAGTTGTGCCATGTGTATTCCAATGTCACTGTAAAGAAGGTTACATCAGAAAGACTGAGGACGGCGAATGTATACCAATAGAAGAATGTGGTATGTATAATATAGTGTCACAGAAAAATAAACCAAGCTACGATTACCGACATCTAAAAATCTCCTTCAGTTTTGATGTTGCTAAATAAATCACACAGTCCTAACATCAAACTCGAATAATCGCCTTAATTATCGACTTGCACGAATTAACCTGCCTAAATCAAAACGTGCCCATGGCCTAATACGTATTTCTGGAAGAGTCGATTTGCCCTCAAACAAATTAACTTTGTACAAGTCGGCTATACAAAATATTATATTATTTAAAAGTGACACTTCGCCATATCCGGGAGAGTTCATTCGTGCGGGTTGACTAATAAGCCGTATATATTTGCAGCTTTCTAGGCATAACTTATTGATTATCTACCGTTACCATCACATATTTAATTAAACAACGTTATGTTTCAGAAATTTACTGCACAAGCGATGAAGTGTATACCGATTGCAAACAATCTTGCCTTAACGAAACCTGCTCTGCAATGAAGAATCCGTCAAAATGCGCCAGCGAAGAGTCGGAGTCTTGCGAACCGGGGTGCATTTGTCAATACGGATATATTAGAGATGACGAAAATTCAACGTGCATACCGAAATTCTTGTGTCCCGTTATTGAGGATACCATTGTTTAGCTTGAGAAAATGAACAGTTGAAAACGAATTGGCCTTCAATTTCTGAGCAAGTTGTCTCATCTTGAAAGGTTTACAGAGATTAAATTGTTAATATTCTCCTAACTATTAATGTTATTATTATTGTTTCAATAAACATCATAGGAATTACCAACGTACTGTAAAGGTTGTATGCTCAGCATGAAACCTTACGTGTACTGGCAGACGATAATGACTATTGATCGAACAGCCAGAAAGTTTTAGTTTGAATATTAAATTGACATAGGTTTTTGTTCGGCAGATAATATTCATTATTATTTTGGGCGCAGGCTTGCCTTGTACTAATTATTTTAAAATACACGTGGAAACACGAATTTAAACTCCTATAAATGTTTCATTTCGTAGTTTAACTTCCTTACACTTCACAGTACCTACCCATTTTTATGTTGTATTAGCTTTTGGCCGCGGTTTCGCCTATGAAGGTCGCATAATATCCCACGTCAACGTATTACCAGGATATAAAGTAAAATCCTATGTGCTAACCCTTGTCATGCCACCCATGCATTTGTTTTGACTATTTTGTAAATGGCATACGCAAATAACGCAAATATCCTGCAGATCTGATAGCGTCTTGTGACGGGTCGTTGAGTTCCCTAAAATAGGGTTGAGCTACACGGTGACTGATACATACATGCCGTCAGTTGGGACAGGTCAGCTCAAAGCTGCAATGGTTCTTTATTCCCAGACATGGCCCTGCATTGTTAAACTCACATGAAATTCAAATAATATAATGTTTGAACTTTAAAAGAGACCATGATCTGAGTTTGTTTCGGCTTTTCTTCTCAGGGAACAGTCAGCTAGGAAATGCCGGTGCCATCTAGTTTTTAAAATATTGACCAACAAAATATTGACATGTAAAAGGGTCATAGAAGAGCTACTTACATAAATGAACATTTCATTTAATTTCAAGTTCTATCCGTGTGTCAAATTTCATCTAAATCCGTTCAGACGTTAAGGCAATAAATTATGCATTTATTTTATTAGTATGAATTAACATAGGATAAATAGATAGATTCAAATTCTAGTAGGACTATCCCTTAAATGAGAACTTTCGAAATATTACACACTATCACGGCCAGCAATGACAGCTTGGATCAACGGCTGAACGTGCTTTCCGAGGCATGGAGTCTTGGTAAGCAAATATGGTCACCCATCTATGGACGAAACGCGGCAAAAGCTGCTTAACCCGATCCATCCACCCGTGCAGCTGTTATTGCTTAACCACAAGCCACTATCCAGATCTCTTCATCCTTCAAAGTTTATATTCATTACTCTTTTAGTAACATGAAAATCCTAAAACATAAAAAAAGCGTCCGGCTCCTTTATAATATGGTAACCGGATACTCAGTAGAGTATCCGTCTAGTCGACGCCTGTAATTGTAGTACCTATCTAAAACTGTTCATAGAAGTAGGAATTGATGCCGATTCTCTTGTCACAAAATTCTCTAAACTAGACTAAAAATCACCAAAATTTTGTTTATTCCTGTCAAACGACTATTTCCCATTCTGAAATTGACTAAAGTGACACAAATTAACTATATTTTAGTTTGACAGTACTAAGATTGCACTGAGATAATTATTTAATAAAAATGGCAATTTTACTATTCTGTTGTTGTCAATTAGACATTATTCTATTCAACCTAAAATTTTGATTGTCTAACTAAATCTGACTATTTTTAATCGCGATTAATAAGGTGTGTAATAAAATTAGTTGTCAAGAACTAAAATTCACACCAACACCTCGACTTCAGGTGTAAAAACAGTACTGTATGTTTTTTTTTTTCCTTTTCTTTTGCTTATATCTCGAAAATGGTGTGTCCCATCCTAAAAATAATGAAAATTTCATTTCATAGAACTCTAAAACTCAACATGTCGGTAAAAAAATTTCATATTTTCCATAAAAAAAGTGAAAAATTCCATATAAAACACGTCATGGCTGACACCCTGCGCGACCCCGGCTCTAAAAAAATTCACGGGGTAGGGCAAACAAGTACTACGTTGCGTAGCCAAAAAATACCACGAGGAGTCACGATTGTCAAATTCGATTTTAGTTGTGTCTAAATTATTTAAAAACTTAGAGATTTTTTTTGTATAATAGCTTTAAGATTCTCATATCAAAAAGTACCTGAGGAATTTTAGTGATAGTTTAGTCCGGTGTACAAATACTCTATGGGTGTACAAAAGAAGCGGCACCATATTATGAATTTTATTTTTAGGAAGCACATTGGCCGTTAGAAGGAATCCTAAATCGTGAACAACAGAACCGAACTACTTAATGTCCACTATACACCAGTAAGTATATAAATATAGAGTCAAACCGCTGCTCATCAATTCACGTTGAGTCGTCAACATGTTGAGGTTATTTCTTGTGTTGTTTATCAGCTGTGTGGGATTCAGTGTGGCGTTAAATCTGGATTTAGATCCATTTTCAATTAAACAAGGCAAGTTTTTTTTTTTAAATTTAGTTGTGCTAGGACATGCTAGCACCCCAAATTCGTGACTCAATCAAAATCCCCTTCATTTGTAGGGGATTCGTAATCCATTGCTTTACCTATACCTACTTGATTTTTTTTTTGTCTGTCGCTAAACACCGAAATGAATATTACTTAATTGTCAAAATAAAAGGGATCGTGAGTGTGTTACGCCAATAAGCAGCTGGTCTGGTGGCAAGAGTTTTTTATTACACCATTCTCATTCATAATAATGAATAAATATAGGGCGTGGTTCAGATTTCTCCCTACCTTGTGGAAATTTAACACCTTGGAAAACACACACACACACAGACCGTCACACATCACGCCATCACCCGCCCTACTTAACTCAAAATGTATAGTAACATAATTATTTTTTATTTTTTTATAAAATTTCCTTAAATTCTTGTTTAAATACCTTTGTTATGTATTAGTCTTGGAACAACCTACCCTCTCACTAGGAGTCGGTGGTAGCTGCGCCTCAGTTTTAACTTTTGCAGCTATCATCGTTTAACATTGTTTGTCTTTGTATGTTTATGTTTTTTATTCCCAATAAACGATAATTATAATTATATTATTATACCCCTCATTAAGGCTCGCATTGTGAGAAGGTTCTTGTCTCTGGAGCCCTAAACCACCAGTCTCTTAGACCCTGCTCCTCTCATAGTATGACTACTACCTTGATTATATTTTTAGAGGTTTTTTATTTTAAATATTCAAATACTTAAAAAGTAATTTTGAATAAAGAAAATATTAATATAAAATTTTCTCAATGACAGCGATGCGGACGAATTTTTGAATGCCCTTGATTCTTTTTCCTCAGTTTTTATTATACCTATATAATAAAAACTGAGAAACACATACATGTACTATTAATATTATTTTATATCTAGCACCTAATTAAACATACAAAATTAATAACAATAAATCCAATGCATACCTTTTATTTGGGCACAGTAAAAAGATCAAAATTAAAAATTGGTGGCACCATCATTTAATGTATCAACTCGAACAAACACGAAAACGATTCCGGAACTTAACATAATTTTATTCGCATCTGCCAATCAACCATGACCTTTGATTTGTTTGAGAAGTAAATAAGAATAACAGAGAGAACATAATGTACAGAGCCAGCACATCAAGCTACCCCAAACTGTCAAAGTTTCCAATTGAACATGAACCTTACGTTTACGGATTTAAGATGAAAATCTATCAAAGAAATTTGACAGATCGGGAGAGCTTGGTGTGGTCGCCGCTGTACCTAGTCTGTAGGTATGTTAGTGCGCTTATCGTGATTTTTTTTTTTTAAATATTATGCCTTTTTTATAAATGTTTGTGTCTATATATATTAGTAGTAAATCTCATGCTCGTGCTATTTAAAATGATTGCGGTTTCTTCGTCAATTCTATTAATACAAGACGCTTATCAGGGGAAGAACTTACAAGCGCCGCGACTGGTTCGTGACGTAGGTACACAAAAAACTAAGCAAAACTCGTAATCACCAATCACACTATAATATGACATTAAACAGCTAATAACGATAAATTGTATGTAGGTGTGCTTATTTAAAATTATAGTAAAATAAAGGATTTTATCTAAAACTCGGTTATTTTAACACCTTAATAAAAGTGAGTAAATAACTTATATGACACCGAATAACACAGCAGGCAACAACCCAGGATAAAAGCTACTGGTTGCGGACCAGAAACTCAGTTAAGGCGGAGATTTCTTGAAAACGGTCAAAAAGGTGGTTTTTTAAACCAGTGTATCTCTCTTTAACCGTAAATAATTTTGAAAACAAAAAAAAATATGATATTTTCAAATCTTTTTTGCATACATTGTACTCAAAACATAATTAAACATACTTTAATGCATCAAAAAAATCATCAAAGTAACCTCTTAATTATCTTTAAAACCAGTTTATCCCTTCAATAAAAACTATTATTATAATTAAAAATATATTATACCATAAAATTCCAAATGCTAAACTGCATCCAGTGATGGATTATTTATTATTAAATAGTTAATGTCTAATTTTATATGATTTTATTGGCATTTTTACGACAATGCTTGCTAATTTATCATTCGAATTTATTACAACAGATATTAACCCGTATCGGATTGCAGTAAGAACTATTATCGCTCATAACGACAATACGACGAGTACGTTTAAAATTACCAGGGCCTTAAAAACTAGTTTTTTATTAGGATCAGTATCAAAAGTATATGAAGAAAAGTAACGAAATGGACCAGAAAATGTACTTGTGGATACCAAATTGCATATCCACGACCACCACTTAGAAATTGAGCGCTATGTTTTTATTCTTAGCAAACATATCGTAGATATTATTCATGTGACCATTGAGATTAATTCTGTAACCTCAATTTTTGTCAATACAATTTAATAATCTTATTCATACAATATTTGTTGGATAAAGTGGTGAATATTGAAGCTGAAACCTTCTAAATACAAACTCAAACTCAAAGCATTTATTTCAATTAAACCATTTACAGGCACTTTTGAACTGTCAAAAAGTTGACCAATTGAAAAGTTGAAGCTAGTTAGTACAAAATAATGTGTTACTATTTCCCTTTAGTGAGTGATTCCGTAAGAATTTAAACTGATCAGGGTTTAGTTATACTTTTCTCATATTCTTTTTGAAAGACTGTAGGTACCTCTTTATGGCCGGATATTCAGTATTCAAGCTAAACAGCTGTCTGTTTCATATGTATTTATTAATAGCAATAGCATAGCAACTTTACCCAGGAGTACTGTACTTTAATTTCTCTCGATAACTGAAAATTTGTTGCCGCCATTTAATATCGAAGGGATGCAGAAGTAGAATAATCTACTACATGTAGGAGAGATGTTTTATTACAGTTCTCTTTGGTAAAGTTTCTCATGGAAAGAAAAGATGCCACAGTTGACGGTATCTATTTTATTTAACATTATCGTTTTCTATTTACAGAATGTGGGCCAAACGAAGTACCAGCAGGATGCATCAATCCATGCCCTCCTCAGAAGACTTGTACGGATAATCAAGATTATGGATGTTTAGCTGTACTGGTGCCATGTGTATTCCAATGTCACTGTAAAGAAGGTTACATCAGAAAGACTGAGAATGGCGAATGTATACCAATAGAGGAATGTGGTAAGTAAAAAGTAGTGTCACAGAACAATAATTCGAGCAATGATGCCCGACGTTTAAAAATCTACTTCCGTGTCGATGTTGCTGAAAAAATAACACAGTCTTAACATCTTAACTCGCCCGAATCGAGCGAATCGTACGTATGTATTTACAGAATTATAATCATAAATACAAACCTCCAAGTTGATTTAATTCCATTGAATGACTATTTCATGAAAAATCACCCAAGGGACTTAATTAAACTGTTTATTATTCGAATTGAACGAATCGGGGGAATCGTCTCTTTTAAATAATATGTTTTTTTTTTAATAGGCGACTCGCACAAAGTTAATTTATTTGTGGGCGAATCGCACATTCTAGAAATACGTATAAGGCAATTGGCAAGTTTTGTATTTTATGTAATAAAGTCAATGTACTTTTTCCTTAACTTTTCGTTGTTCCCTTTAAGTTTTATTCCAAACATGATTGATTAATCGTAAATGATTCTCCTGATTCGGACGAGTTAATTCGTGCTAGAAAACTGCGAATATTCGGCATATTCGCAGTTTTCTAGCCATAACACATTGTCTATCGTTACCACCAAAGAACGTTATGTTTCAGAAATTTACTGCACAAGCGATGAAGTGTATACCGATTGCAAACAATCTTGCCTTAACGAAACCTGCTCTGCAATGAAGAACCCGTCGAAATGCACCAGCGAAGAGTCGGAGCCTTGCGAACCGGGGTGCATTTGCCAATACGGATATTTGAGAGATGACGCAGATTCAACGTGCATACCGAAATACTTGTGTCCTGCAATTGAGGAAACTATTGTTTAGCTTGAGAAAATGAACAGTTAAATACGAATAGGTCTTCCATTTCTGAACAAGTTTTGGCATCTAGAATGGTCTACAAAGATTTAGTTGTTACGTTTCACCTAACTCATATTGTTATTATTATTGCTGCAATAAACATCTTACGATTTATAAATTAAAACCTATTTTTATTTTGTATTAGCTTTAGACCGCGGTTTCGCCCATGAACCTTCATCCTTCATGAAATAATATTTTTTGTTATTTATTTCTGTGGTGTACAATAAAGTATAGGTATATAAATAAATAAATAATATTATCCAGCAGGAACGTACTACCGAAAAATAAATAAAATTATATGTGCTAACCCATATCATGGTCTATCCGCGTGTTTTTTTTTTAAGGGTGCGAAATCAAATAACCTGTCCCGCTCTGGGCTGGGTGGGAGGGCGTGTCAGACTAAAATCCACCCGTGTTCCTGCAGTTGCCTGTGTGCCAGGGGCCTCGGTATCTCTTTCGAACAACCCGCACCCCTGGCAACTGTCCGTGTGTCTTTCATCCAAATCCGTTTGACCGTTATGATATAAAGTTACTTTCGCATTTATAAAGTATGGATTAACATAAGTTAATTAGACAGATTAAAATTATAGTACACACCCTTGATTTATAATATTCCTTAAATGAGACTATCCAAATATTACACACTATCACGGCCAGCATAAGGTATTTTTGTTGTAAATTTGGAATGGATATCCGGCAACTATTCGTAATCCAACCGAATACTTGATAGTAGGTCAATATCCGGAAAATATCAATTTATACTTGAGCTAAATTTATGGTTACAGTTTGCGCGTGGTGGTCCCAGCCACCTTGTATGTTTAGCTATCCGAGATGAACTGGAACGTTGAACCACATCCCAAGAACATTTCTATAGCTTTTCTTCGACCTCACAGGTTGACACCGTAGATAAAATTATTATTGAGATCCAAATACCTATCAACAGATATACTGTACATTGGAAACTACAGAACGATGCTGGTAATTTTATTTATTCATTAAACTATTAAGTTACAGAGTAATACTTAATATAACATCCTGCAAACTGCCAAGCAATTTGTTGGCAGTAGGTTCTCGTGGATTTTACACAAATTTTTGTTCAGTTAGGTAAATTCCATCTTATTTATAAACGTTGCTTAAATATAAATAATGATTAGCGTCTGTTTAACCATACGTCTAAACATCTCTTAACTTTAATCAACGTACCAGGCCACTCAGAAAGTATTGCGAAAAAAAGTTTTTATGTATGAGAGACTGGCCAGTTATAATCTTTTTTGAAAATATGATTAGACGTTAGTAAAAATAGGTACGTTCCAATTTCGAAATTTCGCTCCACATTGTTTGCGAGCTAATTTAAATTATCGTGTCTCATAAAAAAATGGATCTGCGCCGGGAACATTTTCGCGCTATGATTTTTTACGATTTTAAGTGTCGCCTGAAACCGGACGAATTGTACGATAGAGTTGTGGTCGCCCTTTGACGTCGCACGTATATAAAAACGGTCAAGTGCGAGTCGAACTCGTGCGCCGAAGGTTTTGTACCTACCCACTATACCGCCATAATAAAAAGATATGGGCAAATTTAGATTACCTTAATTTTCAAAAAAATAAAATTTGCCCATATCTTTTTATCGTGTTGACTCAGGACCTTAATTTTTATACACCTAATAGAAACTAATAGACCTCATTATATGACACACCACCTGTTTCTGAGAAGATCGGTGGTGACACACGGACAGACAGACGGACAGAAGGACATGAGAGTGATCTTATAAGGGTTCCTTTTTTTACCTTTTGAGGTACGGAACCCTAAAAATAAGTGGGATATGACTGAAATTTAATCTAGGTACGTCAAAACTAAAACGATAGTTCTGTAGGTAAAGGCTCCGTATCAGATTATTTTTCCTCTAAATATCACAAATAATACAAGTTCAAATTAAATTATTTGAAGAAACTTCACACACGTGATAGATGACAAAATCTGATGAAAAAACAAAACGAAATATAATTTTCTGAACTTCTATTTTCATGTAACTACTCACAGCTGATTACAGGGTCAACGGCCGCTGGTTGTGTTACTATTTGCACCTAATTATGACAAGATTGTCTTGTCTGTTTTTAATTGAATTTGATCTGGTACCACAACAATTAATAACTGCCTCCTAGTTTAAAATTTTCATAAATTACAAAGATACTGGAACTAAATACATCGTGAACAACCTGTTGTTAATATGTCTATGTGAACAACTGAGCAAACTAGTCACTAAAAGTTATATAAACCGAGTCAGGCAAGGTTCCGCTTCTCAGTATACATCGTGTCGTCAACATGTTCACATTATCACTTGTGTTGTTTGTCAGCTGTGTGTGGTTGAGTGTGGGCAGTGTGGCTAAGACGGATACTGAGGATTTTGCGGATTACCGGCCAATTGAAATAAAATTACCAGGTAGGTGTTCATATCACATTTATAATCTAATTATTTTTAAGACACATTCGATATAATAGGTAGGTACCTATTGTATCGAATGTGTCTTAAAAATAATTATAATATTAATCTGCCTGCCTTTTCCCAAAATATGCTGGGGTCGGCTTCCAGTCTAACCAGTAGCAGCTGAAAAACAGTATTCTACATGAAGCGACTGCCAATCTGACCTCCACGACCCAGTTAGTGGGTAATAAGATACCCTTTGGTAAGTGTCGGACTTTCGGGCTTCTGACGACTCGTACCGACCGTCAAAGATCCATGATTGACAGCCGGAACCAACGACTTTACGTGCTCTCCAAAGCACGGAGGACCTTGGTTTATAAAAATGGTCACCCCATCTACGGACCAACCGCGGCAAGTTAAAGCTCCGTGGGGTACCAATTCGACCTTTCGAAAAAAATTGTACCTCGTAGATAGGTACTACGAGGTATATTTTTTTTCTTTTTCGAAAATAATCTCTTATAATCATATTCAATTAAATCACTATTACCATCGCCGTTAAAGTCTCCACTGAAACTTACAGTCAAGAGCATAAATATACGTGAATTATCATGGTTGTAAAAGATATACATGCTGGATAAGAGTTTTTGGGACTGGGGAACTCCGTTTTCCTTTCAAAGGCGTGACGGGCCGGACGTAATCAGCCCAACGGCGGATGGGACTTGATCGAAGCTAATTATGATTTTAAGTCAGTAAAAAATCCAATTAAATGATATAAACACCTCCTTAAAAAAAATCGTAACTAGATCTATCAAGACTATGACAAGCAATTTGTTATTCATGAATCTTTTTCTATTCCATTTTCCAGTGTGCGGGACTAACGAAGTATTAAACCATTGCGTTGGGTGTCCTCCTGAAGATTCTTGCTATGATCGCGATCAGATTTCCTGCCCAGCCGCATTCTTAGGTTGTAGCCCCGGATGCGTTTGCAAGGAAGGTTTCATCAGAAAGACTCTGGGCCGCGAATGTATACCAAAAGAAGAATGTGGTAAGTAATTTGAGTGTGTTGGGGTAAATTCGGCGCTGGAATAAGACCGTCCGAATCAAATTCCCGGATAATTTGGCAATATCTGGCCAAGTTTATCGCAACATACCATTTATGTCTTTATCCATACTTACATTAGTTAAGTTTTTATTATTATTTAATATTGTATTCAATAATATTGTCTATCGGTTTACTGTTACCTTTTCTGGGACAACTGCCGCTCTTCACCCAGGCAAAGGCACAGGCATAAGATAGTCTGCAATAATTGTTACGACGAAATTTTCTTTTGAACTATATATGGAAGGAGAATTGAACTACGTTTTCTAACTCCTTCTTACTAAGTTCGTTATTATAAATAAACTTTTGTTTTCAGGAGTTCCCTGTGAGATATTTGAACAGTATACGGAATGCAAAGAGAGCTTGAATGAAACTTGCGCTTCAATTGTAAGTCCGTCAAAATCGAACAGCGCCAAGGAAGGAGCATGCACACCGGGTTGCGGTTGCTGGAACGGATATTACAGGGCGGATACACAGTCTCCGTGTCTACATCGTTGTTTTTGTCCGGAGTTGGAAGATTCGCCCGATTGTGCGTCTTGGAGAACTCCTCTCTTCGGGTAATTTTCTGAACAACCTTTTCGAATTTTGAAGGTCTACTGATAGATACTAGGGATGCCGTGAATAGTTATTAAAGCGAATAATCGGAGACCGATTAATCGTCCTTTCCTATGGCGAATAATCGAATAACTCACCATTATTACTCGACATAAAAAAGGAATGTAAAAAATAATTTAATTGTTATCAAATAATAACGGCATGCTTGTAAGTACCAATTGTTTATTTGTTACTGTACCTAATCTAAAAAAGAATATAAGGTTATGAGAAAGAAAAAAACAATGAAGTTAGAAAATAGTATCTTATTATAAGTACTGATTTTACAATTTTGAATGCTGGCACCCTTTTCTTGTAGGTACCTCTTTTTTCGGGGAATACCTAGATTTGTATAACCCAGCGTTTAAGACTGTAAGGGATGTCCCGCCCAATCTATTTTTAAGTCTATAGTTTTTTTGTTAATTAAAAGTTATTTTAGACAACTATTCGCCGAATGTTGAATAATGCCAGCTATTATTCGGTATTCGACGAGTAACAAAAAAATGTCGAGTAATGCCAAATAGCAAGTATTCGCGACATCGCTAATATTTACTGAGTTACAGGTGTTAAGTTTTTAGGTACGTAACCTATTTTTTGTTGAATTAAATGTTCTGCAATAAACATCTGACTATAAAACAAAAGTTTTATTGAATTTTCCTATTGGGTTTAGTGGGCTCAAGACTTCACGGGTCGATCGATCAAGCTACGCTAGCCGCGGTCGGTCCCTGAATCGGTGACCATATTTACATACTGCTACGAGCTTCGGGTGCGTGACAATAAAAAACTGCCAATAAAAATTACCAAAATCGACACTTTAATTAAACACACAAATTACAAAACACAATTTCACTACTCTTAATCGCACTTGAAGATCGCTTACGATGTTCTCGCCTGTATCGCTTGACCAATACTACCCAATACTACTCGGTCTTGCTCTGTTCCTGGCCTTTTATAGGGCCTTAAGAACGTTCGAGATACGAAGCTTCTAGAATCTTCGAGTACATACCGACCCCGACTGAACAGATGTAGATAATTCTAGAAGATTCTGGTATCGAACTTGCTAGATATATCTTGACTCAATTAATTCTGCTACTCGATACTAGATGGCGCTAGTGGTAACTAATTACTTTAGCTTTAGCGCGTAACAATACCGAGACCCTTGAGTGCTTCAGAAAGCACGTTAAGCCATTGGTCACGGCTATCTTTCGTGGTTCTTTTTCAGTTGCTACTGATCGTCAGAAGCCCGAAAGTCTAGTAGCCAGTTTGACTAAGGGGTATCATGTTACCCATTAACTAGGTTGGAAGTTGTAAAAAGGCAAGGCAGATGATGACCTATTGGGTTAGGGAAAAACTTGGCTCTCTCCAAACTGGACGCACGGCTAGCTGTTCAGGATCTCATGCTCATGAGTAACGGTTTTTTTTTTTGGTGGGTAATCATCAAATAACTTCTCCCGCTCTGGGTGGAGCGGGAGGGCGTGACAGACCTTTAATGACTAAAACCCACCCGTGTTCCCTCAGTCGTCTGTGTGCCAGGGGCCGCGATATCTCTTTCGAACAACCTGCACCCTTGGCAGGCATCGGCCCTTGCGGACCCCATCAGTTGGTGCTGACATCTCTTTGAGCCGCGCGTGGAACACAACGCGCCGTCGACCTGGGCTTGGTCCTTACCGGACAGCGAGCTACCCATTACTCGCCGTCCGCAAGCCCGCGCCTACGGTGGCCGGGAATCAGCCTGGGATTCGCGGCCACCGTCTCCCGCGGCGGCTATGTGAGGGCGCATATACTGCCTAACCCAAAATGTGTTAAAAGTAATAATTAAAGAAAAATACATTATCCAGCCTAGTTCTACTTCAGCTACCTAGCTACCTAGGTACGCTATGTCTGGGTTCGTTCATTCCACATCTCATCCTTCAAAGGAACTGTGAGCATTGCTCACTCTACTTATGGCGGGCTAATGAAGTTAAAAAAGGTGTGGTGAATAAAACCTGTAGAATAAAAAAAAACTTACAATCATATTTTATCAAAACATAAACACAGTTAATAATATTTAATAAGGTCTAAGGATCTCTAGAGGCAATCCTACTGCAGCTATAATATATTGAAAATACAAAAGTAAGTCTGTTTGTCTGTTACCTTATCACGCAATAACGGCTCAACGGATTCGTTGGTAGCTATTTATAATTAAGAACTTGCCTGAATCGGATGATGAAATATTATATTCCATATAATCAGGAGTAGTATACCAACTATAATCCGGATACTCTTCCTCAGTATACGCTTGAGCCACACTGAACCCCACACAGCAGATAAACAACACAAGAAATGACTTCAACATGTTGACGTCTCAATGTGTATTGATTATACATACGGAGGCTAATTCTATTTATATGAACAAGTATTCGTTTTATTCGGCACTATAATTTAGGGACCCATATCACTTTTCACATAGTATTTTACTGTTCATGAATAATTACCACATAAATACCTGCCCTATCTCTGAAGCGTGGAGAGCAACTAGTCGTGTATTTAGGGTACCTACTAGTCTTTTATATGTATAATTAGGAAGTAGTTACTCATATTAAATTGAGTTAATTAAGGCTTATGTAAGTATTACACGAATAACAAATGTGTCTCTAAATAGCACAGTTTGTTTAAAAACAGCAAAAACCCATTTCCACTAAACTAAGATAATTATGTGGTCTCAAATAATGAAAATAATCATTTCAGCCGAAAGACGTCCACTGCTGGACATAGGCCTCCCCCAAGCTCCGCCACTTCGACCGGTTCTGTGCTTCCCGCATCCAACTGACTCCTGTGGGTCTCAAAAGGTCATCGGTCCACCTTGTGGGAGGCCTTCCAACTTTATGTCTAATGAAAATAGAACGTTGTACTCGAAAAATCAGTAGTCAGACTCTTTACAGATTTTCCATTTATATAGGTACCTGCATGATTATGTGGCTGAATCTTCAAGCAAACATATCTAGGTACCTATTAATTACATACTGAACTCATACCTCATTACAGCTTGCACTCTTCGCGGTTTGCGAAAAAAAAATCTCTTCACCACCCTTGGTTGACTGGTAGAGAATACCTAAGGCATTAAGTCCGCCTTTGTACCTTTTTGTGTGCGAGAAGTTTAATTAAATAAATAAAAAAAAGAGTAAGTGCTGCCAATATATCAGAAACTTATGTGGTATTCATATTTTGGTTACTCTACTCTGAAAAAGAAACAGGTTTTGGGAAATCAATAGCTCGGAGGTCAACGACTATCAATCCATAAATATCTACCTAGCTTGAAAGTTAAGGGGTTAAGTTAGCTAGGTATTGTCCCGACTCCCGGCTTATGATTGGACGACCTTACTAGCATTTTATTTCTAGATATCTAGAAATAATCGATCGAGCACCTGATCCAAGACATATTTATGTGATTACCGGAAATAGGCGCCTAAACATGTTTAAAACCGTCTCCTCGCCAAAATAAATAAATAATAATAATCTAGTCAAATCAATTTCATAATGAAATACATTTTTTTTTGTAATTTCCAATATTGCCCATTTTTCTAAGTAATTTAAAATGAAATCAAATTAAAACATTTTTATTCCCATAATAAGGGTATAAAAGAATGGTAGAAGGAACCCTAAATTACATATAGTGCCGAAAAAAACGAATACTCTTACATATAAATAGAATAAACCGAACTCTGAATCTCTGTACAACAATACACATTGAGTCGTCAACATGTTGAAATCATTTCGTGTGTTGTTTATCTGCTGTGTGGGGTTCAGCGTGGCTCAAGCGTATGCTAAGTACTCCATAGACGAGTCAAGTGGGATTACAGAGTATCCCGAGTATAGTTGGGATGATATTATTGACTATACGGACTCCAATATTTCATCATCACAATCAGGCAAGTACCTACTTAAATATAAATACCTACCAATTTTCTCGTTGGGCATCCCAGTTGCATTTTTAATATATATATATTTTTTTTCGGATGGCTTACAGACTAATTACATCCTAAAAAACAATAATATAAAACTAAATTGCTATTTACATTGCTATATTTTTAATATACAAATATAAGTAGTAGTAGTGGGATTGCCCGTAAAGATCATTAGTATTTTATATTAATAACTTTTTGTTAATGTTGTTTAACTCTTGATAAAATATAATGTAAGTAACTTTTTTTCAATTCTAAAGAATAATTTATTCACCACCCCTTTTTTAACTTTCATATCTTTCGAAAAATACCGATGGTCGTTGCAGCCAAAAACAATTTGAATGCAGGCCGTGTAGTGAGGGACGCCCCTGAGCAACAATGACCACAGACCGCACTTTGATCTTAGTAGTAAGCGTCGCGTCCGAACGTGAACATTATGCGTAATAGTTAAATGTTCATATTTGAATGAAACGCTTGCTCACAATAGCTTATAATTGTGGATGTAGTTAGCAGAAAGGACTCAATCCACACTTTGGCCAAAAAAGAGTTAGTATGCCATCGTACTCCTAAGGGTCGAATCTTTCATGTAGTGAAAACCCTATTTTTAAAATGTACACGGAAACTAGTTTTTCTGGTTACCCCGACTCAACCCACAGTAAGAAGACCACATAAAATGTCAAACTTCAAACGCCCGTAACTCAAAAGTGACTTTGTATGGATTGAGTCATTTCTGCAATTGAAGTATTTAGTTTTAGGTAAATTTAACGGCGCGTGGTAGCGATCGTGCGTGCGTGTATAGTGAAGTATGCTACTCAGATATGCTAACCATTATGATTCGGACGCCCAGGAACAAACCGGCGCGGACTTATAGCTAAAGCCCGCGCGTCCCGAGATATATTACTGATACATAGCGTTGCATTCAAAAATTGTTTAAAAATATTATTGTACCTGTAAATAGACTGTTTCTTTTTTTCAAGCAAGTTGACCTTAGTTATTAAATACTTTTTGTTTGAATTTCGACTAAACATACATAAATAAAAAATATGATTTTAGGCGAAAAATTATCATTAATTCTCTGGTTTACGGAATTATTTTTGGGTTATTATTGTATGAAATATAAAAAATTGATTTGAGCATTCCAAATAACAAGCTACAGCCCTACCACAGACATTTTTATAAATTACTAAACAATTATAATTATGTTCCATGTAAGAGAGCATCAAAAGATGCCCGAAAGTAACATTTTACGAAACATCCTTTGCCGAAACAAGGTTTTTACTGACTTATGTAAACAAATTGAAAAATTTGTGTTGAGCGCTCCCTAGACAAATAACGAAATTTTCCCGGACATATTTTTATTTTTTGCCTATATCTAAACCATAATCACTCATCAAATCTCGAGTCAAACGCTCACATTCAAGAAAAAATGTGTAAGCGCCCTTAACTACGTCCAATAATGATGTTTTTTTTTATTTTTTTTATTGTAATTCACAAAACTGATGTACAATCACAAATGCAATAAAATCAGCTAAAAAACAATATTTTTGATTGACATCTACTAGATGTGAATCTTGCATGCCTATTATTTTGTAAAACACTTACTTTAACAAAAAAAAATGCAATGCCTACAGGGTTACACAAAAATTGCAAAATGGGAACTTTCCCATAGAATATGACTAAGATTAAGAAAGAAAAAAATTAAAATGTAAAACGATACAAAAAAAATACAGAAATTATACAAATAAAACTCTAAGTTTAGTCCTAACTGAGGCTACAGAACCAGCAAATACATCTATATCCCCACGAATGGAGTTGGCAAGAGAAAGCATGCGGCAGATGGGTGCAAAATTACCTATATTAGTTCGACTATGAGGCTGGACGAAAGTCTTTCGGTTAATTAACCGGCTGCTGCTACGTGGGATACTAAATTTCAGTTTTTCTAGAAGCTCAGGAGAATCTATTACACCATTTATTATTTTATATAAAAACATGAAATCTAAAGATTTCCTACGCGCGCTTAAGGAATTCATTTTATAATGACTCAGCCTAGAATTATATGAGTTCAGAATTTGAGTATATGATGATAAGAATAAGGTTTATATTCGTATGGAAGGCTTACTTTTTTTGTAATATTAGAGTGCAATCTGTGATTGTTGTTCTAAAATGGCGACTGGGACAGACAGGATGTAGAAAGCGAAAACCGATTGTTGTTGCGCAGCATGGGAGAGGACCATTTCCAACGGTGGACTTCTTCTTTTTCTTGGCGATTCGATTGCAGTTTAAGGCGGCGATTTCTTGAAAACGCTCAAAAAGGTGGTTTTTTAAACAAGTGTATCTCTTTTTTACCGTAAATTATTTTGAAAGCAAAAGAATATATTATATTTTCAAGTCTTTTTTGCATACAGTGATGGAACTCAAAACATAATTAAACATACTTTAATGCATCAAAATAATCGTCAAAGTCACCTCTTAATTATCTTTAAAACCTGTTTATCCCTTCAATAACAATTATAATTATAATTTAAAATATACCATAAAATTCCAAATGCCAAACTGCATCCAGTGATGGATTATTTATTATTAAACAGTTAATATCTAATTTTATACGATTTTATTTGCATTTTTACGACAATGCTTGTTCATTTATTATTCGAATTTAATACAACAGATTTTAACCCGTATGGATCGCAATAAGAACTATTATTATCGCTCATAACGACAATATTTAAAGGTAGAGTCAGCGCACAATTTGGCTACGAGTTTAGCACTTTCAGACTGAACACGTCACAAGAGCTGATGGACGCTACTGAAGGCTTCAGTAGCGTCCATCAGCTCTTGTGACGTGCAGGCAAAAGGACGCGCTGGACATGATACTAAGTATCCCATTTATTTTATTTTATTTTATTAGGTTTACCAACCATTGTTCACACTGAATACAGTGACATAACACATTCTTAAAATTAAATTACAGCGCAACAATTACTTAGAGGTAAACACCACATGCATAAAACAATGAATTAGAGAATTAAGCTAACTTACTCAACACTTTTACACTCCGAATCTCTAACAGCAGGTTTTACTTGCTGCGGACTACCTGGGACTCGAGTCTATTTAAGAGGGAACAGGGCGTACGATTCTCCATACAAATGTATTCCCCGTTTTTCTTCCTGCATAATGCCTCTAGAGCATTTTTTTTAATTCACGAAATCAAGGTCGGCTGTAAACACATCCCTGTCATTTTCTTTTTTTTCAGGAACTAATTAGTAAAGAATATTTATGACCCTCTAAAAATTACAAAAAATGCCCTATTTTTACCGCCGTGATTAGAGGACTACCAGACCAATTAGAAAAGGTTTAAACATAAAAAAAATGAAATGAACCTAAACATAGGTAGGTACTCTTTCTTAAAATTTTAATGTAAAAAATAATTGAATCGGCTCAGTTTTCGAGGAGTAAAAGGGGAATAAGAAACGGCGATCTCGTCAAAAAAATTGTGATAATTTTTGGTCTTAGCTGGCTTACTGACAGCGCGAAGGCAATAGTTTCTTCAAATACCTAGCACGCCCCATCCCTTCTTAATGACTTTAATGATGATATAATGATTAGTCAATCAATTGAACAATATTTTAAGACTATAGACGCATGTGGGAACAGCCTGGAAAGTTTCATTTACTCTGCAGAACAAGGGGGTGTTGTGTCTGGTGGGCTACTCCCTGACGTTTGCTGTTGGGTTTCTGTATTTATGTTACTAGCACGGATAACTGTGCTTACACGATTCAGGATCTTGCGTGATATCAGGTGCGATGCGTAGTACGCATAAATAATATGGCGTTGTATTTGCCGCCACATTTTCAGTGTTTCACTATGTACTTAACTTTCTTCTTCGTATTTATGGTATGAGAGTTAACATAAATTTTGTTGGTGTACCTACTTACTTAAAACCAACAATTCTTTTTCCAGAATGCGGGCAAAACGAAGTACGGGAGTGCGTTTACTCGTGCCCTCCTCAAAAGACCTGCAGGACACGTGAAGACATTATTGAGTGTTTGGAGTTCGTCGATATTTGTAAATTCCAGTGTGCCTGTAAGGAGCGGTTCTTCAGAAATGTAATCGGCGGCGAATGTATATCAGCACAACAATGTGGTAACTAACAAATGTGAGGCCGAGGCCTATAAACGTTATTCCTTTCACTGTCGCAAAATGTCAAACTATTCAAGTAAAATTGAGACGTGGACATGACTAAGCCAAAGCACGTGTTAGAGACGTTTGTAGATCTTTACCTCAGCGGTAGCTTAAGTAGGTAGTCAAAATAATAATAGAAGTCGAAATCAATTCGTAGATCTTTGACAGTCGTTGCACCCGGGTAGTCAGAACCTTGAAAGTCTGTCAACAAGTCTTACCAACGGGTATGGTGTTTTCCAGTAACTGGGTCGTGAAGGTCAGATTGGCGTCGTTCTATGGAAAAATTTCTGCTGCATCCGATTAAATTGAAAGACGACTCCAAAACTGTTGCTCGTGGTGACTGGTCGTCTTGCTGACCATGGTTTTGTTATTGTTTATTGTATTAAGTTTTTATTAATTTTAGTCCAGAGGTCCTAGTTTAACTTTTGTTACTTTAAATTATAGCTATATTTGCATAATGCAGAATTGCATATGTGAGCGGGCATACCCTTTATGCCTGGAGGCTTTTATTTGGATTGGAAGTTTATTTATTATTTATTAAAACTTAATGCACAAGTAAAAAAATACTGTACAAAGGCGGACTTAATGCCTGAGGCATTTTCTACCAGTCAACCTTGGGGAAGTTCTGTTTACGTTTTATTTTATTTTTTTATTATTTTTAGTTTTCAATTTTTGATGGTATATTGGCGTGTGCTAGCTGACATATACGGCCTAATTCGTTAACCTGCTAAGTTCATTTTGACATAGTTTACAAGACAAAGAAAAATCTGAATAATATCTCTATTAATTTAGCAATCAAAATTCTGAAAATCAAGTTGGTTTCCATAATTTTTCTTGATATTTTAACAATATATGTAGCAGCATAACTTATACACATTTTATAAAATTTAGAAAAACAATTATTTAGCAGTTTGTCGAAAAATGGACTTAGCAGGTTAACGAATTAGGCCGACGATATGGCAAATTTAATGTTTATTTTTTTGTGTTTTGTAATTTTAATTACCTATTATTATATAGAATCAAGTTCTTCTAACTTAACAGACAGCTGTGCTGCTGGGGAGTTTGTTGCGCTACTTCTTCTTCCCAGCTAAAGCACTAGGAAGTGGTGAAGGGCGGGCGTTTTGGGGGGACTGTCTTATGTAATTTTATTTTGACGTTCAAAAAGAGCTAACTCTCAGCCTAGTTAGAATAAATGACTTTTGATTTTGATTTTGAAAATTGTTGGGACTTTTCCCAACAATGTTGGAGTCGTATTTCAATCGAATAAGAAGTCTAGTCTAGACTTTAGGGTATCACAATTCATTTCCCCGAATGTAGGTATTTATCAAGCAATATTTTATCAGCAATACTTATCTATTATTTTCAGACAAATGCCCGGGCCCAAACGAACACTATGCATGCGGTGGTCCATGCGATGACATATGTCACACGCTTCATGTACAAAACCAGACTAGCTGTCCTCATACCTACACTGACTGTCATCCCTCCTGCTACTGCGATGATGGACACGCAAGAGATGATAACGGAGTCTGCATACCTATTGAAAATTGCCGTAGAGACAATGTCATTTAATATTTCTTTTGTTCACCATGTCGACCATAGAAAAATGAAAACATAAAAGGTGAATGTACATGTTACATGTTTATTTCATATTTTATCCCATGTTCCTCCTCCTTTATCTATTTTATTATTAACTGAATATGATCGATCATATTTCAAAATTAAGAGATCGGTTTTAAATCATACGTAAGACTAACGTATCTTATATTTGACGAATCTATACTTGCCGCGACTGAAATGACCTGTACCTAACATGTAATTTGAAGTAATTTAGATGCTTTCCTCGTTGGTCTAGTGGTCGCAAGCGCTGCTGCTGAGCACAAGGTCCTGGGTTCGTTTCCCAGGTCGGGAAAAGTGTTATTGGGGTTTTTTGTCAGGAATTTCGCATTAGCAGTTCTAAGTTTGGATTTGTGCCAAGTTATGGTGTATTGAATAATATGCAGGTTGGTAGGGGGTCCAGAATCATGTAGATTCTAAACCCCCCCCCCCCCTCTTGTGTAATAATTTTCCGCAGGTTATGAAAAAAAAATATTAGCTCTGCCATTCATTTTGACTGCGTATTTATGTTACCGGCCAAACCCGATTTCAGGCCAAACTTGTTTGTCCTAGGCCAAACTGGTTTATTAAGCCGGGGCACCCCGATTAAATGGGTTAGGTTAGGTTAGAACTGTGACCAAAAGGGCGCGAGCCGAGTGTTACCGGCCAAACCCAATTTCAGGCCAAACTAGTTTGTCCTAGGCCAAACAGACTTAATCCTACGCATGATATGTCGCAGCAAACTAGCTTAATTAGCCGTTTCGTTAACAGCCTTTGGAAGTAATGCTCGCCGGCCGCTACCGCAGCACCGCTCGCTGCGCTCGCTCGGCTCGCGCCCTTTTGGTCACAGTTCTAACCTAACCTAACCCATTTAATCGGGGTGCCCCGGCTTAATAAACCAGTTTGGCCTAGGACAAACTAGTTTGGCCTGAAATCGAATTTGGCCGGTAACATTTATACAATTTTCGATGTTCCTGCCACCCTTGTGTACCTTATTTAGATAGGCAAGATAGTTAATAGGATCGATCCGTGACTGGAGCCATCCCTGCTTAAGTCAAATATATTATGTTATTAATTTATAACCATGTTCCATTTCTTCATGTTGTGTCCCTGCGGACTGCCTCCTCCACGACTGCTAAGTCCGTCATGTCGCGGTCATGGGTTCGAATTCTGGGACGAGCAGTGTTATTGTATTTTTCTATTAGAAAATTCTCGGCTACCTGACCGTATTCTGGATTTGGTGCCCGGCTATTACCAATAGGTTCGGTCCTTATTTCACAGACATAATGCTAAATGTGGGTGCCATCCACTGGGTGCGCTATACACACATAAGCCATTGGCTACCCCTTCGCGGAATTTAGGTCTTGTATGTTGTCCCTAAGGAACAATTTGGATTATTATCTTTGTATCCATAAAGTTTCATTACTTTAAGGATAAGTACCTAGTACCTTCCTTGATAAATAAAATAGAACTGTTGATAGGTTGTTACATGTTTATTGCCTTACAATTATACAAAAAAAAATTAGTTAGGTGAAAACTTGACAACTGAATACCAGGTAACAATGAGTTAGGTGAAAAGTTAACAACTGAATCCCAGGTAGATACTTAATAAAAAAATCTAATATTAATAGGAAGGTCGTCCAGAAAATTGCTGGAAGAGTGGAGTTCACCAAGATGGACATTCTTCCGTCTCAGGACATAAACAACGATGTGAGCACGGTGAATTCTGATCTGCCCTGTAATATCCTTCCCAGCAAACGCATCCCGGTGTGCATGCCTCTTCGCCACTGCAATTTACCGGGTTCACGATTGAAGAACAAGTTTCATTCCGACATTGTTTGCATTACCGAATACTCTTCAAATAACTTGCAAGGAGCTCTGCTCCTGAAATTAAGGCCCATAATATCCTCATCTCCCGTTTGTATGCTAAAGCACGACTGCCGCCCGCGCCCGCGCAGGGCTCCTCTGAGCCTTTATCTCAAAATGGGGATATTCCTTTGATTAATTTACAATTGTGCTTCGGCGATTCTGTGGTACCTCTAACTATCTATTTTTCAGTGTATTTTTTTTCCAAATAACGAAGCCGTTTAGTAGGAGTATGGAATAGAAGCCAAAATATTGCGTGTTGGAAAATATTTTTTTACAGCAAAAGTATTAACCATACAAAAAAAGTACTGCGGGCAAAATGATCTATATGAATCTATAGCAAAATCACATATTTTTCAAATCTTCAAGACAAGCCGTTAATGAGCAGTACGGTTCATAAAGTGACCGTGTTACGCTACCAAACGGGACGTAGGCCCTTAAAATAAAATTAAATAACGCTTTTCTCTGCCTAGCCTTTTCTCAACTATCTTGGGGTCGGCTTCCAGTCTAACCGAATGCAGCTGATCACCAGCAAATAACGTTTGTTCATAAAAAAAATACAAAACAATGTAACATGTTCGGTGAACCACATACTAAGCGTAGTCGCTTGTATCTTGTGGCTCAGGATTGCGAATTCTACAAAGCTATAATGAAAAGGAGCGTTTTATTCAATAAGATCCCTACTAATATTATAAATGCAAAAGTAGGGGAAGGGAGGGCAAGATGGAAGGCTTAACTTTATGATGAATAAAAAAATTAAACAACGTAACATAAAACTTTTATTTTAATCAGTCTTGAAAGAGATCTTATATATGTAGTTAAAAAATTGAGCTTTTAAAAATGATTAATAATTGAGTAGATTTTGGAAAATTCGAAAATTTTCTTGTCCGCCATTTTGGATTATCATTTTAACCCCACCATCGGCTTTAGACCCCCTAAAAACGCTGAAAATGACACCCATGATGGAAACTTCGAAAATTTTCGTGGCCGCCATCTTGTATTTTCATTTTGACCTCATTAATGGCTTCAACATCTCCGAAAACCACGAAAGCGACACCCATGACGAAAAATTCCTTTTTTTTGGCGCCATCTTGGATTTTCATTTTGATCTCATTATTGGCTTCAGCATCTTTGAAAACCATCGAAACGACACCCATGACGGAGAATTGGATCTTTTTTGCAGCCGCCATCTTGGAAATTTCGTTTTGATCTCAATATTGGCTTTTTCTTTCTTTACATAATGCAAAGTCAGTTTTTCGTTTTGTGGCGGTTTCGAAATTCGAAAATGAAAAGTTAGAAGAATTAATGGACGAATAAATAATAAGATAGTTCATCACCATTATCATCATCTGCCCAGCCTTTTCCCAACTATGTTGGGGTTGGCTTCCAGTCTAACCGAATGCAGCTGAATACCAGTATTTTACATGGAACGACTGCCTATCTGACCTCCACAATCCAGTAACTGGGTAATACGATACCTCTTGGTAAGACTGGTTGTCAGACTTTCGGGCTTCTGACAACCCGTAACGACTGTCAAAGATCCACAAATGACAGCCGGGACCAACGGCTTATAATGACAATTTTTTTTGTACGCAATACTTGTGCGTGTGCGTGTGTATATGTGTTTCATTCTTTCTTTTAAAAGTTTATTTTATTTTATTAAATTAAATGCCGTATAGTCTATGAATTCTAACGCTGTGATTTTTACGTTTATTCATAAGCTATTCGCCAGATGGCGCTACGAAGTTTTACGAAATATTGTAGAGGTGGGGTGCGGCAAAGAGGGAACGAATGCTCAAGGTTTTTTGCTCGGTGAACCGCCTTATGCTGTAGGTTTTTCGAAAGGAAAAAAAAAAATTTAGTTAGGTTTTTATTGCATCACAAATCATTGTTGGTTTGGTCTTAACAACTGAATCTTAGTACCAGTAGGCCGTCAAGGCCATGAGAAAGGACAGTAGGTTGTCGTAAGACGTTTAGATAACTACCCGAGATAACTCCAACCAGGTTCATGTAATTCCCACGGCAAACAGGCGGGCGAACCCTCCATCTGGAGACATAAGCAACGCGGTATGACGCAACCCGGATCTTCTACATCTTCTTCTTCTTTTCTGAAGAATCCATTTATGCAAATGCATCCCGGTTTGCATGGCTCTTTGCTGTCGCACTTCGACGAGCTCCCGATTGAAGCACAGGTTTCGTTTGAGCACGACAGTTTGCATTCCGTGTATATTTCATTTTTGCCACATCTGCGACCTGAAAAGCAAGCGTTTAATTAATTTCGCTGATTAACTAATATGAACTTTACTATTTTATAGTTTATGTAGTTAAATCTTCACTAGACATCAATGCGGTGCAATGACGTGAAAATCGGCGACCTCATCCACAATAGGCTCTCAAGGAAAAGCCTGTAGTTTTTGTGTAACGATTGACGTCGCAACCAGTTAGGCTTCTAATAAAAGACTGCTGTTGTCTTTGCACCTTTAGACATTGAGCCGAACGGAAAAAATGGACATTACTTACTACATTCTTTTTCTGGTATACATTCGCCGTCCACACTCTTTCTGATAAAACCTTGCTTACAAACACATCCAGCTTGACAGTTGTTATATAGGCGTGTGCATATGTAATGATCATCATCGTCACACGTTACTTCGGGAGGGCAGGGATTGCATTCGTTATATACTTCGTTTGGCCCACAACCTGAAAAATGGAAATAAAAATAACAATAGATTGCTAGTAAGCCTGTCGCATGTCTTAGTGGCTATATATAGTTTTCTATCCTTGCCTCCAGAAATCATCTCGTGAAAGCAAATCAAACCAATCGTTTTACAGACTAAAACCCACCCGTGTTGTTTCAGTTGCCTGTGTGCCAGGGGCCACGGTATCTCTTTCGAACAACCCGCACCCCTGGCAGTGCACACATTAATTGGTAATCCGTCGCAGTGCCTGTCATTTTGACAGCTCAGTCACGTTCATTGCGTTAACTACGTTGTTGAGCAAACGAATTTTTCAAACCTATAAAGCATTGCAGGATTAGGAATTTCCTTCAAAACCCTCGAATTGTGCTCGGAAACGTGTTGTTTAACTATGGTGCTGGATTAGCAGGCCGGCAATTGAAGAAATTGACGTCATTCGGGTACCTACTCATTAAACTCACCCCGGTAATCCTCAAAAACAGCTGCCTGAGCGACACTGAATCCTACACAACAGATAAACAACACAAGAAATGATCTCAACATGTTGACGATTCGATGTGTATTAATAAACGAAGGCTTGGCTCAGTTTATATATACTTACATAGTTTTTTCTTGAGTATAATCTAGGTAGGGGGGTGTTGGTCTGGTTTTTTTGTTTGTTTGTTTTACCGGAGCATACGTTTGTTTAATTAAATCACTACTCGGGTTTTTAATTTAAAAACAATTTTAGGTACCTACCAAAATATTAGAAGTCACAAGCTAATGAATTATGCTTCATGGTATGCACAAAAAATAAATAATGTCTCTCTTTAAAAAAATAAACGCTCTCGTAAAAGCTAAAATAAATATTCAGTTCATTCGCTATACTCTAAACAATAGCTTACACAATTAATTTTCCTTTCATTATATGATGTCCTACCGTTGCTCCGAGCCCGGGCACGTTCGCTACCATTGCACTAATGCAGTTTACCGGAGTATCCAATGCTTGTTGGGAAGATCACAAAGCGAGAAAGTGCACGTCGCGAACCATGTGGTGTCCGCTATGTTCGGATCATCGGCTGGGGGTAAGAAATGGGGTCCCCGTCCATGCAAGAAACATGTTTCGCTTGCCCCTGCCACATCGCACAGGGTCGACGCAGCACTACTGCACCCAGTGGTGCTGGGCCGACCCTAGCGATGTGGCAGGGGTAGCTCGCACCCAGCTGCAGAGGAAATGGACACCTCGCCTTTCGAGCTATAAAACTACTCCAGTACAATCTGAACCACTACTGCAGCGCGTAGAACCTTTTTCTACAAACTATTGCGGAGTGGTTGGTTGCCTTGGCGGTGGTAGCGGAGCGGCCTTCACGATCATCCTCGCTGGTTCCGCACACCGCAGACTCTATCACTGTTCACAAGCATCCTGTCGGATGCTAGTGAATAGTTAGCTATCGTATCGAAAATGTCACATTTCGATAACCTGACTTGTCTTGCCCCCGACAGCAAACAGCTGTCGGAAGAATCACTACTGCTCTCAAAACGGTGAAGGAACACATCGTGAGGAAACCGGCATGTCCTAGAACCAAAAATTCGAAGACATGTGACATCTACCAACCCGCATTGTGCCCGCGTGGTGGATTACCCGCTCCCTGTCACGGAGAGGAGGCCTGTGTCCCAGCAGTGGGAACATTATAGGCTGATTATACTAGCGACTGATTTACCAAACATTTTTGACCCAAAACGTCTCTTAAACTATAAGAGACGTTTATAAATAAAGAGGTCGGTCGGTCGGTTCATTTGTCTTATTGGTAATTCTTTTTAATGTTAAGGAAATATTTGTACGCCGATACTTACGGCTAAACATGAATGGACTCAAACGATGTATCTAATATCTTGCATGCTCTTGTATGTATACAATGTTTAGACAAATAAATAAAACTTATCTTATCTTATCACAAAAAAGTGGCCCACCAAGGCACGATTTCCGAATAGGGTAGAGTTGTAGGAAATCCATCGATAGCTGCCCGGAATTTATATTTGTGCCACAGTTGTACTGGGAACATGCTCGAAACGCCTAAGCCTCTTTTCTTGTGCCAATCCCCCACGCTCCAGTAGAGCCTCATCCATGATCTACCTGGACAACGTGCCTGATTCAACCTGTCATAGATGCGCCTGGCCAGGTTTCCTATCCAAATCCATTTGAGTTTCATAACTGGAGAAAAAAAATCACACGAATAAAAGATTTCCCAAATAAATAACAAAAGATATTTTTTAACAGTTAAAAGTTTATTACTTAACATTACGTAGACAAATAATGCATTTTACCAAAAAAACTTAACAACAGTAGATCTTCAAAATTCAAATTTTAGATAGGTCGTTTAGAAAATTAGGCGAAGGGTGGAAGCCTCCAGGACAAGCAATCGTGGGAATCTTCCAATTCAGGACATAAACAACGATGTTCGCACAGCGAATTTTCATCTGCCCTGTAATATCCGTCCCAACAGGTACATCCAGGTGTGCATGCCTCTGTACGGTCGAATTTCACCGTATTCACGGTTGAAGAGCAGGTTTCGTTTGAAATCTGTTTACATTCCGTGTACTGTTCAAAAATTCCACAGGGACCTTCTGAAAAGAAAAGTTTTTTAAAGTTAGCGAGTTGACAATAAGGTACTGATAAGGAATTTAATTTTTCTTCTCTCAAAAAGATGAAGGAAAACATCGTGAGGAAACCGTTATGTCCTGGAACCAAAAATTCAAAGACATGTGACATCTAGCAACCCGCACTGGGCCCGCGTGGTGGATCACGGCCCGTTCTCTCTCACAGAGATGAGGCCTGTGTCTTAGCCGTAGGATCGTTATAGGCTGTTTGTGTGCGTGGTGTAAGGAATTTCACTATTTATAACTAGTGACTGCCCTGCTTTGCACAGTTATTACGACTTGACAAAACATTGAGATGACTTTATTAGAAGTTTTATATTAATGAATTATACACAACCTTTAGAAATGATGGAGAACATTGCAGCAAAATCCATAGTGTAGTTAAAAAGTAACAATTTGTTTTATAGTTTTGGGGTAACGATTGATAGTTGTGATATATACCTAATACCATTGAAACTTATAAATTTTTAAGGCATGCTTAGCTTTCTTGGAAGTCTTTAAATAGACTCTGGACTCAGGTAGGCCGAAGTAAAGGAGATTCAGGTTGAGATTCATAGATGACTCCGCCTTGGAGTGTAAATGTGGTGCTGTCCCACAAACAATGGGGCACTTGATATCTTTTCCACTGTGTCCTGTTGTCTGCATGCTACAGGAGCTGATGGACGCGGCAGAAAGTGCCAAGCTCGTAGCCAAATTCTGGGCTAACTGTATTTAGATGGGTATCGACACGGTAAGAAGTAGAAGGCATGATGGGTTAATTTCGGCTAAATATTGCCAAATTACCCGGAAATGTTATTCGTAGGATCTTATCCCAGCGCCGAACTTATAACGACATACTCTATTTACTTACCACATTCTTCTTTTGGTATACATTCACGGTACAGAGTCTTTCTGATGAAACCGTCCTTACAAACGCATCCGGGGCCACAATTTAAAAATGAGAATCCGCAGCCAATCTGATGACGATCATAGCAAGTATCTTCGGGAGGGCAACCAACGCAGTGCTTTAATACTTCATTCGGCCCACACTCTGGAAAATGGAATTGAAAAATAATGATCAATAACAAGTTCCCCGCCAGTGGGACAATGCGGGAACGCATTGTCGTTGCGGGGGGCTCAGTAGCCGTGGTCACCCTCCCACGGTGAAGCGAAGAGGAACCCCAAGGTGGGGCCGCTCGTCAGGGCTTTTGCCTCCAAGCCGACGACGTAGCGGCCAAAAAGTAGATTGCGGTGAGGTGCATCGCAACTGAGGCGGGCCGTGATGTCGAATGGGAGGCATCGCGGCTGAGGGTTACAGGCTGCGATGGAGGAGGAGTGCCGGTACTTTTGAGTAGCGCTCTTCCCTTCCGTGGCCTGGACGGGGCCGCCACCGTTTGATGGCGGACGCGTTAGGGCCGCAGGGGAAAAGGAGTGTCGGTATAGCGTTGGCCGCTCTCCCTATCCCCTGCGGCCGAAAAGTGGTGGGTGGCGGGGCCACTGCGCTGACCCGTCGCAGGGGGACCAAGGGTGCCAGACACGGGGTCGTCTGGGGCCCTTATGATACTTGGTTCCTAGGGTGGTCACGGCGTGCCATGTGTCCTGGTGCGCCGAACTGGTGGGGTCCGCAAGGGCCGATGCCTGCCAGGGGTGCGAGTTGTTCGAAAGAGATACCGTCGCCCCTGGCACACAGGCAACTGCGGGAACACGGGTGGGTTTTAGTCAGTAAAAGTCTGACACGCCCTCCTGCTCCACCCAGAGCGGGAGAAGTTATTTGTTGATTACCCACCCTCAAAAAAAATTTAACAAATTGCCTGTAATAGTAGTGATAGAAACAGCCGGGTAATTATACATAATTACCCGGTTGTTTACAGTTAGTGTGTTACAACACACTAACTGTAGCAATGGCTTTTATTTTGGCAGTTCAACAAAATTCATTGCGTTATTTACATTGTCAATTTTTTCGAACATATGAAGTAATGGATTAGCAATAGGTATCCTTTAAAATGATTCAGCTTGTGATTGAGTATGTTACGCAATTAGGGTGCCGTTAAGATTTTTAATCATTCAATTTGTTTTTTTACAGACTTAAAAAAAAAGAATTAGCTTTGACCATCACCTAAGCCAGTGGATACTAAAGTGGTCCAGGTGCACCCCCAGGGCTCCACGGGAGAAACGAGGGGTCTACGTAGGCGTGAAAAAAGAATTAGGGTTTCCATTCCATCGTTAGATTAAATCTTCACATTTTTTAACGAGTTTTGGGAATATAGTATAGATGTAGTCCACCGAAACAAATACAATTTTGAAAATGGTCTACGAGAATATCAAGTTTAGGAACCTCTGACCTAAACCTCCATTCGTCTGTTTGGTCAACGTTGATTTTAAAACGCGTAGGTCGCAGTGTGAGTGATGACGTCACTGCCAGGGGAATTCCGTCTGCTGTCGCGTTTTTTAAAAGATTTCTTCTAGGCGTCATGGCAAACGGAGTTCCCCTGCCTTCCCCGGTCCCAAAAAATCTTATTCAGTTAATAGTTATCTACGTAAGTTAGGTATGTTAAGTATTAAAGCTAACTAAATATTTTGTTTGTCTACCATGAAAATACACGTACTAATAATAATATACTAATGGCCTTGACTGTAACTTTTAGTGGAGGCTTTAATGGTGATGGTAATAACGATTCAATTAAAGTATTTTAGAGATAATTCTAATAAAATAAAAAAATATACTTAGTAGATTCCTTCTTTATTGAATTTCTGTATAAATAATATGATTAAGAACACTTACCTGGTAATTTTCTTTGAATCGGCCGGTAATTCGAAAAATCCTCAGTATCCATCTGAGCCACACTGCCCACACTCGAGCACACACAGCTGACAAACAACACTAGTGATAATCTGAACATGTTGACGACTCAATGTGTATTGAAAAGTGGAAGATTGCTTAACTCTGTATATATACAATATGTAAATGCGTAAATAATGTATACTGAATTAGTGACCTATGTTAGCTCTGTTATTCACGATTTATTTAGGACTTTACACTTTAACATTTTTACTAATGAGAACTAGAATTTTCAATTAACCAGGAGGCAGTCATTCGTTGTTGTGGTACAAGGTCAAATAAAATCCCTAGATACTTATATTATTATTATAAATGCGAAAGTACTCTGTCTGTCTTTCTTTTACGCTTTCACGCCTAAACCGCTAAACCGATCGTCATGAAATTTGGCAGAGATATAGCCTGGGATATGGAGAAGGACATAGGCTACTTTTTTAAGCTGTAACCGACGTACACGCGGGCGGAGCCGCGGGAAAAAGCTAGTATAATATGAAATTAAAATTGTTGGTGAAACTTCACAGACATGAAACAAAAAACCGACAAGAAAATCATAATTAGACACAAGTTGTAACGCTACCAGCGGCCGTTGACCCCGTATCAGCTGTAAGTATTTATCTATACTTGCAGAGCTTACCTTTTACAAACTAACAAATCTAACAACTTTGCCTCGTGAAATATATACTTACTGAGTTATGTTACTGTAGAAATGTTGGGACTTCTGATCAAAAAACTGCGACGAGTAGTTTTGACAGTCCTCTCTTGATGTTAATCTAATGAATTCTGATCAGACTGAGACAGGTGGAAACAGGTGGTTTTGCTGAGTGGCTAAATATGTGTGTGGTTTGACGATATCATGATTAAAAACCACACCCTTTCTGTTGATCAGGGGGCCGATTCTACTAACAAATTTGTTAAAAAAACGCAATAGAACCGCAACCGAATCACCACTTTTAAGCGTTTTCGCATTCTACTAAAATGAACAACGGTCCAGCTGCGACACAGCTGCGGTTACGTTTTAGTTACGCCAACGATCGATTGAAACAATGTCAAAACCTATTCTACTAACAAAATCGAACATGAGCGTGACGTTTACTATAGGACAAAGTTAATGATAAAATTATGATCATTATGTCTTTTAATTATAGAAAATACTTTTAGTGCCACATATTCGTGTTTAGTAACATTTTTAGATTCAACTTTTTTCTTTTTGGTATTAATAAAACATATTATTTTGGCATGTTGGTAACGCGGGTTACCCGCTGTGTTCCCGCTACAGTTCAGTTGCAATTCGTTTTAAGTTTAGTTTCCATTTTGCTTATAAAATAGTAGAATGACTTTTTATGTAACTATCGAACGGCGATCGAAATCGAACTGTTGTGGAAACACAGTTTAACGTGTAACGTTGCAAATTAGTAGAATCGGCCCCCAGTTCTCTTTGAAAAATATGTTTTTTCTCAAATTTCTTGCTCGAGTCTCATCAGCTGTTGGCAGTAGAGACCCAAATCGATAGTTATACCTGGCTGTAAAGGCTCATAACGAACGATGCCCTACCAAACCACCATACACACAGCATCACCATATAAGCATCACCATATAGAGCGAGTTAATCCGCGTTTCGCTATAGTTTATGGAGCTTGACTGCCCTTTGACCTCATGGTCAAAGGGCAGTCAAGCTCCATAAACTATCATTCAAAAGATCATTCTTTTCGGCCGTTCTTTGCTTAGGTGGGATCACCTATTCATCACCAGTGATCAATCTTTTCCAAAATGGTTCAGTTTCAATAGAGAATCGCAAATGAGTAACTACACAACTCATTAGGTTTCTTTGAGTGAGCTCGTGTGGCACCCAAATAATTCAAATGGGTCAAAACTGTTTAATTGTAACCCTTAGGGGTTTTTTTCTGAGGGTGGGAAATCATCAAAAAACTTCTCCCGCTCTAGGTGGAGCAGGAGGGCGTGTCAGACTTTTACTGACTAAACCCCGTGTCTCCTCAGTTGCCTGTGGGGTTGACCACAAAACAGTTCACATGAAATACATTAATTGAGACACGGTACTTTTTTTTTGGGTGGGAAATCATCAAATAACTTCTCCCGCTCTGGGTGGAGCGGGAAGGCGTGTCAGACTTTTACTGACTAAAACCCACCTGTGTTCCCTCAGTTGCCTTTGTACCAGGGGCCGCGGTATCTCTTTCGAACAACCCGCACCCCTGGCAGGAGACACGGTACTTTAAGATTAGAATAACGGGTTTAAAATAATAAAAACAAAGCACTTCATTTGTAAGTGGCACTGCAAATTGACATTCACGTTTTCAGTTCCTTTTATTTTTTTTTTATTTTTTGTATTTAATGATATACTTTTGGGACTGACCACAATGTAAAAATAATTTTTCTTAACTTAATTTTTGCGTCGTCGTCACCGTTAGGTTTTATCCTGTTTTTTGTTGCGGTAATTAGTCTCACATAAATTATAACCGCTTTTTAAACAAGATTCTTTTAAATAACTTCATCTGCATGCGATTTATTCCTAAATACTCTACGTATAATTATGTAGTACCTAAGTACTTAGTTGTTAAATATCACTTTCTAGTGTTTTGTTGATCAATAACTTAATAGCTCGGGTTTTTGTTTACTTTTTTGTGTATGTTATGAACCAGTCGCGGCGGTTGTAAGTACTTCCCCTGATTAGCATCTTGTATTAACAGAATTGAAAAAAAACCGCAATAATTTTTCCTTATGTTGATAACCTCATCAACTTTTTGTTTATGGTTAGATAATATAAATAATAGGAATGGGCCAAACGTGGTTTGGACCGAATTTGAACTTCGGGCAAATATTCGGGAATTTACACCGCTCTGCACAGTTTTCGTATTTTTATCGCCTCCTGAAACTTCCGTACTTTATATTCTGAGCGACTTTTCGCAGAGTTAGGAAATAGTCTTAGTTCTTGTTAATTAAGTACTGCACCCTAATTGCGTAACACGCGATTAATCATAATAGGTTTAATTTTGACAGTTCAACAATATTCATTGCGTTATTTACGTTGTTGACCAGACACATTTTTCGAGCACATGAAGCAATGGTTTAGCCATCTGTTTCAAAACGAAACAAATTATGACGAATCGTGAGTTACGCAATTAGGGTGCTGGTAGGGAATAAGATTTAATTTAAAACTTTTATTTAAATTAAAAACATTGACTTCGGCCATAATTATTTCAATGGTTATTAATTACATTGTTTATTATGAGACTACGAACACACAACAAATAAGTGCTATGTTTTTTTCTTTCAGTTAGTTTAATTATGGTATGTTTAAGTCCTATCAGTGGCCTACCCAAATGTACTTTCTTTGGTATTGTTCGTCGTATCGTTGAGCTTCTTAAGATCTGAGTTGAGCTCCATGATTTCTTACAAATGCGTGGATTCTACTATTCTGAGATTCTTCTCAGAATAGTCAGACAGGAAACCCCGACCTCATCTCGTTTGTACATTGTGATGACGTGTAAGTTTGAACAAACCTACTTACAAAAATAAAATCATTTATTATTTTAGTCAAACAGACAAGCTTAATTGTTATCATTTTCTTGTATCGAAAACCGAATTTCAACCCATCCCTAATAAATAGCATTTGATTGTAAATTACATCCCTAAACTATTCACATAACCACAAATTAGCCAGGAACCGATTTTTACTTCTCAAACAAAGTAAAGGTCATATTGATTGGCAGTTGAGAAATTAATCAAGCCAACACTGGCAGTTTGTGAAAAAAATTACTTCTTAATAAAATATTTTAGATATAAGCTTGTTATGTTCGCGTGGAAGTCATAAGACACCACTATTTACTGAAATAGCAGCAATTTTTTTACTTACGCAGGACCTTGTGCTGAGCAGTATAGGAGTAAAGCGCTTGTGACCTCTACACCAATGAGTTAGTAGATATTAGACGAATATAAGACCTGAACGATATAAGAACCATCTATAAATACACCGAGACTTGTTTTCGTTTATCAAATCACATCGAGTCGTCAACATGTTAAAATCATTTTGTATGTTCTTTATCTGCTGTGTGGGGTTCATTGTGGCCCAAACTTCTACTGAGGCTGAGGACTACTTTTACAAGTCAAGTGAGATAACAGGTGAGTGTCTTACATGTCTATAAAGGCCAAATTAAATTTGCTAGCAATATTCTGCAGACGAAATGGGTAACAATAAACACGATCACACAAAAAAAAAGTTTTTCTGGTAGGTACTGTAGTTACTCGAAGTATGAGTTGAGAAACTCTTTTGTGAGGCCCACAGCCGATCTATTCTTTTAAAATCTCACCGTGAAAACTTAGGTGAAGTTAGCTTGAAGTAAGTTGTCATTCCTGCAGATATTAGGGAATTAACACACACTTCAAGATCACTTCATGCAAGTTTTGCAACGTGAGATTTTTACAGAATAGATTAACAGATAGTTGTTCTGATCTAGTGTTGTGAGATTTGTGTCATTAATACGATTTGTAAATATTCTGAGGTAGGAGGCCATATTTCATAAAGAAACAAACGCACCATCATTTTATCTTGTAGTAAAACTAAAAAGTGAAAAAATAGTTAAATCTTTTCAAGCCGGTGTTTTTTAAGAATTTTGTTGAGTTTTAGAACATTGTTTTGGTACTTACTACTCAATTTAAGTAGGTATTTAAAAAAAAAACAGCAAAACCAAAAGCACAGCAAGTGACCAAAAGGTCACTGCAAGTACTGTCTTAACTTTATTGCATGAAAATCAAAACATGCCAATTGCATAATACGTATTTCTGGAGCTGTCAATTCGCCCACAACTAATTTAACTACATGCGAGTCGCCTATAAGTGTCGATTCGCCCGGTGAGTAAATTCGCACTAATCGACTAACTGAAAACCAAAACATTCTAAATTAACAAAAATGTATGGAGCAGCTGATTGATGCCTGATTGTTTTTGCGATTTCAGGGTTGGTCTCACGTTCCGTTGTAGATAATGATTTTCAGGTTTTCAGCTATTTCAAATTTACGAGTGCGTAAAGACTGGTAAAGTGCAAGTTTCGTCAGCGAAGGTACATTGGAAGAAAAAAAATGGATTTAAATAATGCTCGTTATTCAAGCAATATTTTTTCACTTATAATTTTATTTCGTTTCTATTTTCCAGATTGTGGACCAAACGAAGAAAAGCAATGCGTGGGTTGCCCCCCGGAAGATTCTTGCTATGATCGTAATCAGATTCTCTGCCCAGCTGCATTCTTGCCTTGTAGACACAGGTGCGTTTGTAAGGCTGGTTTCATCAGAAAGACTCTGGACACCGAATGTATACCAAAAAACGAATGTGGTAAGTAAAAGGCCAAAGTGGTATCATAGAATAATCAATCGTTTCTTGCCTGTCGGTCTTCTACAGATTGAACTTTGGAATATGTGCGCCCCTGCGCACGACCTGATCCCACCATCGCCCGCACTTAGTTGATATCCCGACCAGTCGTACTCAGCAATTCTCTTCCACATTCATTACGCGCACAGCCTAAGTGTGGAACTCTCTGCCAGCGTCTGTGTTCCCTTCCACATTTAACCCATCTGCCTTCAACGAAAGAATGAACAGGCATCTTCTGGGCACACTCATTCCATCTACCTCATCCTTCGTTTTCCATCAGGCGTGATCGAGGCCAAAATCATATTCAGCATTTTTTTTTTATTTCACCTCGGGTGCATAAGCGATCTGAGTTACCTATTAGCCCGCTATGACTCATAATAAATCACATGAATTAATCGTTTGTGGCTTAGTTTGTGGCTCACCGAGCATATTACATTATATAGTTCCTTGTAATTTAATGAATAAGCGTTATTTAACTGTACCTACTTTAATTTCAGGAGCTCCTTGTGAGGTATTTGAAGAGTATTCGGAATGCAAACAATGTCGGAATGAAACTTGCTCTTCAATCGTGAACCCGGTGAATTGCAGTGGCCAAGAAACATGCACGCCGGGATGCGTTTGCTGGGAAGGATACTACAGGGAAGATCAGAATTCATCGTGCTCACATCGTTGTTTATGTCCTGAGGCGGAAGAATGCCCGTCTTGGTGAACTCCACTCTTTGGGTTTCCTGAACGACCTACCAATTAATATTTATTTGAAAAAATTACGAGCTCTGTAAAGACTTAACAACAGAATCCTGGTAGACCCCCAGGATTCTGTTGTTAAGTCTTTACAGAGCTCGTAATTTTTTATTATTTCAGTGTAACACAATAAACATCTAACTAGCTAACAACAGTTTATTTTATTTGTCAAAGACGTAGGGTAGAGGATTCCCTTCATTGGATGAAAAAAGGTACCTATCATTTCAAAAGTATTTACATTTTGGGTAAAAACTTGGGTACGTTCCCAGGTCGGGCAACGTGTGATTGAACGTTGCCCAACCTGGGAATCGTACCCAAAACCTCGTGTTTACCAGTACCGCTTCCCACCAAGAAACCGAAAAGTCTGTAAGGTAAACGATACAAGGACCCCTGAATCGTGCCCGAGAACGAAATGTCTATAAATACACCGGTACAAGTCTTCACTTATCAAATCACATTGAGACGTCAACATGTTAAAATCATTGTGTGTGTTATTTATCTGTTGTGTGGGTCTCAATGTGGCTCAAGCGTTTACTGAGGACTACATAGACCTGTTTACTGGTAGTACAGGGTTCCCGGACTATTATTGGGGTACTCCAGCAGGTAAGTGTCTCATTATTAATTACCTAAATAGTATTAGCTACATCTTACCTTTGAGGCCGACTTTTTGATCCGTAGTCACACCAGGCGCGGTCGTAGCCTGAAATTTTGGAGGGGGTCACTCACTACACTAATAAAAAAAATAAAAAAAACATATAATATTTGACATGTCTGGTACTATTTCCGGGTGAATGTTTAGAAGAGCTAAACCTGTTAACAACAAGAATCAGAATTCACAACTGAGTAGACAGCCTTTATCTTGAATCTTTACAATAAACCAACAAATTACATCATTAGAATATTGATATACAATCTTTATCATAACGACGCAAATCGATTTTGCTAGGATTTAGTTCGGTTCCTTGTTTCTAAACTAGATGTCATTTCCAAGTTCTTTTGGCCATCGTACGTAGTTCATAAAAACACCACTAGATATCAGCAAATTATAAATCTATCGCTTTTAGGGGATAGCTAGAAATTTCCTTTTTTTTATTATTATTGAGATTTTTCAATTTGACCTTAGATTTTGGGGGGGTTCGTGTCCCCTGTGACCCCCCCCCTCTTCGGACCGCGCCTGAGTCACACCGTAGTTACGTTTTTTCAATACCTATCAATTTTAACTAAAGTCAACCCTAACCATTAGCTAATTCCGCCTGACGCAGGTCCTCACCGGACACGGTTGTTTCGGGAGGTTCCTGTTTCGGATAAGGCGGGAGGAAACGCCCGGGTGTTTCCACTGCGAAGATCGCCCTGAGGACACGGTGCAGCATACGGTGGACGTCTGCTCGGGTTGGGCGGAGCACCGCCGTGTCCTCGTGGAGGCGATCGGCAGCGGCGATCTCTCGCGTCCGGCCTTATCCAGGCCATGGTACGGCCCGCCACCTCCTTCTTCGAAGCAGTAATGCTCGCAAAGAAGGAGGCGGCGCACGTGAGGGAGAGACAGTATATGCGCCCTCTCGGCCTTAGTCGCCGCGGGAGACGCCCCGGGCATCGGGAATCCCAGGCTTATTCCCGGCCACCGTAGGCGCGGGCTTGCGGACGGCGAGTAATGGGTAACTCGCTGTCCGGTAAGGACCAAGCCCGGGTCGACGGCGCGTTGTGTTCCACGCGCGCTTCAAAGAGATGTCAGCACCAACTGGTGGGGTCCGCAAGTGCCGATACCTGCCAAGTTTGCGGGTTGCGGCAGGCATCGGGCCAGGGTTGCGGGTTGTTCGATGGAGATACCGCCGTACCGCGGCCCCTGGCAGACAGGCAACTGAGGAAACACGGGTGGGTTTCAGTAAAAGTCTGATACGCCCTCCTGCTCCACCCAATAGCGGGAGAAATTATTTGATGATTTCCCACCCACAAAAAAAATAACTATTAGTTCATTATATTGCCAGTGTAATGAGAAATCATTTCCTAAAAACAACGATGTTTTTTTTTACGAAACGTCTTTTTTGCACAGACATATAAATTATATGTCTGTGCTTTTTTGGTACCTAGTCTAAATGTCAAACCTGTCAAGTGTCAAACTGCATTAAAAATCATGATTGAAATCCAGGTACTAATAGGTATTAGAAATGTGAAAGTTTGTTTGTTTAGATGTTTGGGTGCTTTTTACTCAATCATGCAAAAACGGATGAAGTGATTTGGATGAAATTTGCCAAACAGATTTATAACCAGGAGGTTTTTATCCTGATAGTACGATCTCCACGCGGAGCCGCTGGCATTGGCTAGTAAAACATAACCGGTACAAGGACCCCTGAATCGTGTCCGAGAACAAAATATCTATAAATACACCGGTACAAGTCTTCATTTATCAAATCACATTGAGTCGTCAACATGTTAAAATCATTTTGTGTGTTGTTTGTCTATTGTGTGGGGCTCAGTGCGGCTCAAGCGTTTACTGAGGACTACATAGACCTGTTTACTGGTAGTACAGGGTACCCGGACTATTGGGGTACTCCAGCAGGCAAGTGTCTCATTAATAATTACCTAGTACATATTACCTACATCTTAACTTTAAGGCCGGCTTTTGATACGTTGTCAAACCCTATAGCAATTTGTTAGATTTACCATAGTCAACAGACAACTGGTCAATGGACAAAGGGATATTAAGTTTTATTTCAATAGGTATTATTTATTTATTTAACCATTTATGCACACACATATAAACAAACATCCAAACATCTAAACATACAAAACTTCACATTTATAATATTAGTAGCATAATTTCAATCTAAATTTTTATTGCGGTTTGACAGACATACCTAATTGACATTTAGACTACCAAAACAGATGCTTCATTAAAAAAACATAGTTATTTTTATTTAAGCTGCTCGTGGTGACTGGTCGTCTTGCTGACCATGGTTTTGTTATTGTTAATTGTATTTAGTTTTTATTAATTTTAGTCCAAAGGTCCTAGTTTAACTTTTGCTACTTCAAGTTATAGCTATATTTACATAATGCAGAATTGCATAATAATATGTAAGTGGGCATGTCCTTTATGCCTGGAGGCTTTTATTTAGATTGTAGGTAAGTAAGTTCTGTTTACGTCATATTTGAATCTTTTATTATTTATTTCTACTTGAGTACCTATAGTTTTGATGGTATATTGCCGTGTGCTAGCTGACATAGTATGGCAAATTTAATGTTTTTCACTTCTCATGCTCTAAAAGTACGCCAATATAGCACTACGAAGCGGGACTAAAGTGACCACTTTAGTCTCTAGAGAGTAAAAAGTAATTAGTTTTTTAATTTCTTTCGTATGACATAGACAAACTCAAACAGCCCGTAAATATACTATTATCTGTGGAGTGTGGACCATCTTCATTGCGAAAATGTTGAGAGTTTTAGTTCCATGGTTTTTGCCAATGTGGCGCCATGTGTTCTAAATTGTTAATCTGTGACTGGTTTAGAAGAAAAAACTGACCGTGAAAATTTCAGAATTTTTGTTGAGTGTTTTGTTCGGTTGTATAGTATATTTTATAACGAGGGACTAAACGAAGCCTATTTTGTTATTGGATCGTATTTAAATAAACACTTATTTCCACTTAAACATAATACTTTCATTTTAGAAATTACAGAAATAGGTAACTCTTACTCGGTGCAAGCCATGACAGGAACAGAAAGAAAGGACTGATGTTGCCAACAACGAAAAATAGAAATGTATACCAGTGTATAACACACTAATATTCTAACACGCCTCCTTACATTTATATTTTTATTTTCACATCTAATTACTTTACCAAATTCTTACTTGGCAACATCAATTACAGTTATCTTTTACTTAAACATAATATGTACTCTTATTCTTATTTATCTTCTTTATTATTTATTTACTTATACTAATACCTGGCTTACACTCTTTCATTTTAATCAGTTTAACAGTATTGTTTATGTTAAATATTAACAAAAATAAAAGCAAACTTAAAACTTTCTTTCTTATCCACTTAGTAACTTATGTCTTATTTATTTATTAACTTTCTTATGTATCTACTAACTTAATTTTCTTATTTAATTTAGTTTTACATAATTATGTAATTCAGCATTCTATTTCAGTTTCAACATTTCTCTAAACTTAAGAAATTTTAATTTACTCAAAGATTTGGTAAGTATATCTGCAACATTTGAATCTGAGTTTATCTTTACAATTTCAATAACTTTATTTTTATAGTTTTCATGTACATAATGATACTGTACTTCTATGTGTTTAGAGTTTTTAGTAAAATTTCCATATTTAGCTATAGCAAGTGCTCCTGAATTATCTTCATAAATCTTAATAGGTTTACATGTTTTAATGAACATATCACTAATTACATTTTTTAAGAAATTTATCTCAGTTACAGCCTCAGATAATGCAACATATTCTGCAAAGGTAGATGATTTAGTAACACAACTTTGTTTTCTAGATTTCCAATAAATTGGATTTCCAAACAATTCAATAACAAAACCTGTAGTTGACTTCCTATCTGTACTATCTCCTGCCCAATCGGCATCTACATAGCAATTTACAATATTATCAATATTAAAACTCTGTCTGTAACTTAGTTTTAAATCTTTTGTGAGATACAAATACTTTAGTACTCTCAAAGCATACTTGGATTCATCATAACAATTCTGAAATCTACTTAAATAATTCACACTGTAAGATATGTCTGGTCTAGTACCGTGACTGATATACAAGAGTGCACCTATCAAGTTTCTATATTTAACATCTTCATTTACATCACTTTTACTTAGTTTCAAGTTAGGTTCCATAGGTGTCTTATACAATTTTGCATTTTTAATATTATATTTTTCAGCTAAGGACTCTATGTAATTTTCCTGACACAATGTTAAGACATTTGTAGAGTTATCATAATCATATTCAATATCAATACCAATATAGCTGTTTACTTTATTTAAATCCTTCATTTTAAATTTATTATGTAATTGTTTCTTAATATTATTAATAATATTAATATCTCTACAACAAATTAATAAATCATCAACAAATAAAAGTATATAAACTGTTACATTGCTCTCTCTCTTTACGTAAAGACAATAATCATACTTGCTTCTATAAAAACCAAGATTCTTAATAAAATCGTTAAAACACTCATACCAAGCTCTAGGGCTTTCTTTTAATCCGTACAAAGCTTTGTTTAACTTTACTAGAAACATCATCATAACCTTGCGGTTGTTTTACATAAACTTCTGATACTACTTTACCATTCAAAAAGGCTGTTTCCACATCCATCTGATGAATGTGTATACTGAACTGACAAGAATAAGATAACAACAATTTTAATGTTGCATTTTGGCAACAGGTGAGTATGTATCGTCAATATTATCCTTTTTCTGAAAACCTCTAACTACTAAACGGGCTTTAAAAATGTTACCTGGTTTCTTTTTGTAAACCCACTTCACATCTAGAATCTCTTTACCCTCTGGTCTAGTCACAAGGTTCCATGTGTTGTTTTTAACAAGGCTGCTCATCTCACAGTCCATTGCATCTTTCCATTGATTGGCCTCATCACATTGCATCACCTCCTGAAATGTACCTGGAATCATAGCATCACAAAAATTTGCACAAATGCAGTAATATCCAAATTCTTCATCAAATCTGTTTGGACGTCTGATTCGTCTCTTTGTTCTTCCTTGTTCTTTATCATCATTCAGATCATCATTCATCAAGTTGTCATCAAATGGTGGGATATTGGTGTCTTTTTAGAGCATGAGAAGTGAAAAATAAATTTATTAAGAATGTCCAGATACAGTTGTGGTATATATGTTCCTTGGTAAAGAGTTTGACGTCGAGCAAAGAGCAAAAGACAATAGATAATGTGATTTTTATTTTATTAAGAAATATTTATTACATGTTTTTGTACTTAATTGACTATTTTTCTCGTACTCAAAGTGAAAAGTACAGTTTGCACCTCGAGACTAAATGCCAACTTAATATACCCTCGGTTTCATTGACTCCCTCGCACGCTCGGGAGTCAAACCACCTCTGGTATATTATGTCTTCGTTTAGTCCCTCGATATAAAATATACTATTTTTTGTGGTTCGTAATGTTAATTACCTACTATAGAATCAAGTTCTTACTTACCAGACACCTGTGCTGCTGGGGAGTTTGTTGCGCTACTTCTTCATCCCAGCTAAAGCACTAGGAAGTGGTGAAGGGCGGGCGTTTTGGGGGGACTGTCTTATGTTAATTTGACGTTCAAAAAGAGCTGACTCACAGCCTAGTTTGAATAAATGACTTTTGAAATGATTTCGTTGACAAAAGACATTTAGCTAAAAACGCATAGCAGTTTTTTAGGAAATTATTTCTTATTACACTGGCAATATGTTAGCCAATAGTTAGGCCATTGGCTATAACGTTATTAACGCAACGTCTTTTTTGAGTCTAAACGCATTAAAAATCAAATAAATTTACAGGAGATGAAATCAGGCTATTTTCACTCCGTGTATTTTAACGTGCCACAGGCAGGAAATATGGCTGTTATTTAATACCTATAGGTAATATTGTGGTGTCTTCGGACTTCCAAGCGAACGAAATCGCGGGCAGAAGCTAGGTCAGCAATAGTTATTATCACGCTATTTGCCATGGGAGTAGCAATATTGTATAATGTATATGTATGTAGGTATATTTGCTCGTTTTAATGTTTGTTTTTATTTTCAAACTAGCTGACCCGACACTGCGGCAGACGTTGTCCTGTCTTAACTATGAATACCTATATGTTACGCGCGACTTTATTATTTTTCTTTCATACCTTCTCCTGACAATAACATACACAAGAAAAAAGAATTAGCAAAATTAGTCCAGCCTTTAGCGTTTGATGCCGTGACCAAGGGAAATAGGGATTCATTATTATAATATTTTTTCGTCCACTAGATCTTGAACGCTCTGCTTAGCGCCGAGAGTTGAAAATCGAACACTGTGTTTTTTCGACGCGCTGCATCCTGTTGGATTCTCAATGCTCAGTTCAACACCGAGAGTTCAAATTCCAATGCGTGCAAAAATCCTGCCGCGATTTTATTCGTACCGCGGAAAAGTTGGGGTAAATGATAATTATAAGAATTCCTGAATCGTGCCCGCGAACAAAATGCCTATAAATACACCGAGACTAGATTTAGTTTATCAACTCACATCGCATCGAGTCGCCAACATGTTAAAATCATTTCTTGTGTTGTTTATCTGCTGTGTGGGGTTCAGTGTGGCTCAAGCTTCTACTGAGGACTCCATAGAAGAGTCAAGTGGGGTTACAGATGTCCCAGACAATTGGAGAAGTACTGGTGCTACGCCTACAGGCAAGTGTTTTGCATGTCTACAGGAAAAGTTTTTATTCAGTGCGCAATCTTTAATCATGAATTCAGCATACCATTCTAGATACCCCAGCGAAGGAATTTTTCGTCGGTTTTACAAAAAAAATCAGCTGTTTCATAGAAAAGTGCAATACCTACGCGTTCAAAATGTATGGAACAGCTGTCAGACAGAGTGTGTAAAGTCAGAAATTATCTTGGTCAGATCATGTGTAGGCCACGTAGATTGGTGTCCGAGATGGTCTTTTGAGGAAAGAACCACACATTGAGTGGACCTGCCTAATTTGTCGAAACGCATTTGTCTTATTTAAGTCAGGGCTTCAAACCGTTATTTAAAATAACGTTTTCAAAGCGTTTCGAACGGTTCTCGAACAAAATGTTGTACATATTTGTTCGGAACGAAAACGAAATGCGAACGATTTCAAAAACCGGTTTCCGCAGGGCGTAGTAGCCGCGCACAGGGCGCGGTGACAAACATGAACTCGTATATTTTCGTTTCATTACATTACATTTAATCATCATTTCAGCCGAAAGTCGTCCACAGCTGGACATAGGACTCCCCAAGCTCAAATACTTCGACCAGCACCCTAATTGCGTAACTCACGATTAATCATAATCTGTTTCGTTTTGAAACAGATGGCTAAACCATTGCTTCATATGTTCGAAAAATGTGTCTGCTCAGCAACGTAAATAACGCAATGAATATTGTTGAACTGACAAAATGAAACCGATTATAATTAATCGCATTACGCAATTAGCGCGCTGTTCTGTGCTTCCCGCATGCAGCGGATTCCTACGGCCTTCACAAAGTCACTGGCCCATCTTGTGGGAGGTCTTCCAACTCTACGTCTTCCGGTACGCGGTCATCACTCCAGAACCTTTCGGCCCCATCGGCAATCTGTTCTGCGAGCACTATGCTCTGCCCACTGCCACTGCTTGGCGATTCATCGGGCTATGTCGGTTGCCTGTGGTTGTTCTTCGGATCTCTTAATTCCTGATTCGATCGCGTAGAGAAACTAAAAGCATAGCCCTCTCCATTGACTTTTGGTAGACCTTAGCCTTCTAGTAAGGCCCATTGTGAGCGACCACGTTACAGTGTCATAGGTCATCACTGGCATTACGCACTGGTCAAAGACTTTTGTCTTGATACACTGTGGTATTTGGGACGAGAAGATATTTCGTTGCCTCCCGAACTCTGCCCAGATGACTCGGATTCGACCATAGACCTCTTTCCCCGAAGTTGGACCTACCTTACTGGACAGTTTGTCCTAGGTAAACGTACTCGTCCACAACTTAGAGTGTAGCGTCTCCGATCGGCATAAAAGTGAGTGTTACATGGGCTTTGATATGACCTTTGTCTTGTCCATGTTCATTCTTTCGGAAACTCTACTGAGGTCATCGAGCATTGTACTGAGGTCCTCCATAGGCACTGCCATGGCAACTTTATCATCGGCAAACCGACGTTCAGTGATGTACTCGCCATTAATGTTGATGCCAGCCCTTTTCGAGTCCAGAACCTTGAAGACATCCTCCAGTGCAGCGGTGAACAGTTTCGGAGAGATAATGCCTCCCTGTCTGACACCTCACTGCCGCTGTTAGGTTTGGTGGTCTGGTCCTGGAGTCGGACTGAAATAGTGGCGTCTTCGTACAGACACTTCAGCACCTCGATGTACTGATTATCAATCTGGCACCATTAAAAAGACTGCCCATGTCTCGATCGAATCGAAGGCTTTTTTGTAGACCACAATCGCTAAGCAGAGAGGGAGGCAGGTTGTACTCTTCGGACTTCTATATAACCTGCCGCAGCGTATGTATGTGGTCGATGGTGCTAAAGCCTATTTGGAATCCGGCTTCGTCGGGAGGCCGGAAGTCGTCAAACCTGCGCTCGAGCGCACCGCGCGCGCGCGCGTCTCGAGACGGACCGTGATGACTCTTGAAAACAGCTAGTAGACATGGCTCAGAACTGAGATGCGCCTATAATTTTTAAGAAGGGCAATGTCATCCCTGTGGTGTTTTTCCCTAGAGTATGACGGAATTAAACAGCTTCTAGAGTGCCTTAAAAACGGGTTATTTGCCGGCCCTTAGGAGTTCGGGCATATTTCCGTCATTACCCCGGCGCCTTGTTGTTTTAAGCTGCTTCAGAGCCATCCTAAAATCGTAAAAGCTGACGTTCGGGATGTCTTCGGGATAGTGTCGGGATAATCTGGCTAGATCTGGCTGGTTAGGTCTTTTGCCAGATTCGTAACGGGGTTGCTTTTTGACGTGTATAACTGTCCATAGACGTCTCGATCTCCTTCTACAGATCAGGTTTGGCGGATATAATCCTGCCATCATCTGTCTTTAGTTTCACAAGCTGGCTCTGCCCAATAGATGGATCTCTTGCAAAGCCCTTGGAGCCCTTGTTCCGCTTTATCGCGTCCTTAATGCAGTCTGTATTGAAGCGGCGAAGGTTGCTTTTCAAGAACTTAGAGATCCGTCTATTGTAGTGTCGGTACTTTAGCATATCGTGTGAAGACTGCAATATCATTTCGCGCCTTTCCTCCATGAGGTGGCGAGTAGGATCAGAAAGTTTCTTTTTACCATCTGTACGATGGGTATTGAAGACCTTAGACCCGACCGTATGGATAGTTTCCAGGAACCAATAGTTAAAATCGTCCACTGATCTCCCTAGGCACTCGAAACGATTCTGAACTTCGAAATAAAAGCTCTCGGGGTTTCGGATTTGGATTGGTGCTGAACTGAGCATAGACTTCATCAGTCGAGATCTTTCCAGCTTGATATTGATACTCAATGTGCCCCTTACCATGCGGTGATCGCGTCCGGTTTTCACCGCGTTGATCACAGGGATATCATTGAATATTTACAATTGTATGTGTATAATAATAATAAAGTCAATCTCGTTTTGATTTGCACCATCAAGGTTCTGCCAGGTCCATTTTCTGGGTTCACGCTTTCTGAAGGAGTAGTTCATCATAAAGAGGCCTTCCTTCTCCATAAAACTGGCCAGTAAGTGGTTCCGACGTCCAACTTTAAATTGTCCCACTCTCAGCTCATCATCGTCTCGTTTGCCTAATTTCGCGTTGAAGTCCCCTATGACAACGGCGAAATGAGATAAGAGCATGATTTTGGATATACACTCATACATTGTTTCCTACTCATGGTTGGGGTGAGTCGAGGTCTCCCGACCTCGTAGACCTGTATGACCTTCAACGAATATCTTCCGGATATTCTGAGTATAAGATACGCCACCCTGGTCGACACACTCTTGATTTTCACCACGTTGCTCACAAGGGACTTATGGACAATAAACCCGTCACCGCCTTGGGACTGCTGATGACCCTCCCGGAAATATAGGAAGTTACCGGGTTTGAGGATTATCGAGTCCGCCTTCTCCAGGCTCTTTGGACTTCACCCTACTATTTCCCATCGTAACACGCTCAATTCTTCCCTGAGTTCGGTGACCTTCTCGTCGCGCGTCGGTCCGAAGTGTAAGTGTGTTAAATGTTGGCAACATTTTACTCACGTACACTCCGGACCGGTGCAGTTTTCGGTTGTTGTGGTAGCCAGATCTCTTTCGAAGTTTCTTAGCACCCCTTTCCTCACCGTAGTCTTGACTGCTACAATAGACAAGGGTAGGCGGGCCGCCGGTTACCTACTAGGGATCATTTTGCTAAAGTGCTTGTCATTTTGGGGTTGTCACAATCGCCACGCTTGGCAGGCTGGTTGGCGATCGCAGTATGGTGGTAAAATGCATAGAGAACGCTGCTGCCCATTCTCGGGTAAGTCCCTGAGTCACCTCCTACGACAGCCACGGGAATATGATGGTGCTATTTTTTTACGCCCGGCACCACACGTTTAAAAATTTAAGAGTCAGAGATAATAGTACTTTAATCTATAACGAAAAGACAACTCTAAGCCGCACGGCCGTGAAATACTCACTGAATGAAATTCGTACCATTCGTAGTTGCGTATCGAAGACCGAACAACCCAAAATATTAACAAAACGGTTAAAAACGTTTTATTAATCGAAAACGAAATAAATTTTGTTCTTCTTCAATAACGTTTTATTTATCGTTCTGTTCGAACGTAACCGAAACAAATCGTTTCTTAGGTATTTAAGACCAAACCGTTTCGAAAAATATACCGGTATTGAAGCCCTGATTTAAGTTAAAGTTATCCATTCATTACACAAGACACCCTGAAAGTATACAGGGTAGCAGGGTTATCCATGCACAAACGTTACCATGGTTTCAGCACATGATTCTGAACCCCCCGAGTAGACATGTCTCGACGGTTATCTATTAAAAATTACTGTTCCATACATTTTGACCGCGTAGTTATTGCACTTTTCTATGAAGCAGCAGGCTTGGCACGAGAACCGTAGAAAAGCGTTTTGTCGACGGAAGATCAGACAAAAATGACGTTTCCGTGTAGACAATTGACAGTTTTGTACCGAGTAATGTAGACAAGCGATTTCTACTCTACGGTAGAGTAGAAATAGAAAGCGTCATGCCAAGCCTGCAGCAGATATTTCTTTTCTACGCTCGGTCTATAATCATGTGCTGAATTCATGGTTTCAGTTAGCGCATTGATGACCCCGCCACCCTGTAGGTATGTATAATTATATTAGGTTCATCAATTGTAGGTACCTACAACTGAAAGTTTTATAATGTGTTTTTAATAAGTTCAATCACATGAGGAAAATGATTAGATTTTTTTGGAACTTAGTGCACGATCATAAATAAAGGGGAAGAACTTACCGACAATGTTTTGATAAGACTGGTACAGAAATGGGCACATAAAACGTACCTACACAAAAACTAGTTTATGCAAAAACTACAGCTATTGAATCACAGACCACAGATAGATACACAAAAGCGTAATTGGACATCTACTACAAGAACGACTTTTTTTATTTGTATATCAATAATAATATGCATGTAATTGGTAAGTATTGCAGTGTGCAATCATAAGGTGCAATGGCACACCTGCGAATTAAAACCAGCTCACAAGCTTTGACAACTGTTTGTTGCTAAAATTATTAAAATCCAATGATGTTCTCTATGGGCACGCCACGATAGCGGCGGTAAGTCCCCTCTTTGCGGAGTGGCTTGAGAGGCGGCATGGCGTCCTCACCTTCCGCCTGACACAGGTCCTCACCGGACACGGTTGTTTCGGGAGGTTCCTGTTTCGCATAAGGCGGGAGGAAACGCCCGGGTGTTTCCATTGCGAAGATCGCCCTGAGGATACGGTGGAGGCCTGCCCGGCTTGGGCGGAGCACCGCCGTTTCCTCGTGGAGGCCATCGGCGGCGGCGATCTCTCGCGTCCGGCCCTGGTCCAGGCCATGGTACGGAGCGAGAGTGCACAGTTAGCCGTCACCTCCTTCTGCAAAGCAGTAATGCTCGCGAAGAGGGAGGCGGCGCACGTGAGGGAGAGGCAGTACCTATATGCTTCCTCACGGCCGTAGTCGCCGCGGGAGACGCCCTGGGCGTCAGGAATCCCAGGGTGTTTCCCGGCCACCGTTAGGCGCGGGCTTGCGGAGACCGAGTAATGGGTAGCTCGCTGTCCGGTAAGGACCAAGCCCGGATCGACGGCGCGTTGTGTTCCACGCGCGCCTCAAAGAGATGTCAGCACCAACTGGTGGGGTCCTCAAGGGCCGATGCCTGCCAGGAGTACGGGTTATTCGGAAAAGATACCGCGGCCCCTGGCACACGGGCAAATGAGGGAACACGGGTGGGTTTTAGTCAGTAAAAGTCTGACACGAAAGAGCGGGAGAAGATATTTGATGATTTCCCACAAAAAAAAATAATGTTCTCTACAGTTCAATCGGTCGCGACAATAATGTGACGTCATTTACCACGATACGTACTCCTTCGTTTAAACATCTTTTTGACGCGTGATAACGTCTTATTAATCGATGAACGCTGGCTGCACGCACGAAAAAGCATGACTCATTGTCACGTTCCGCTTGAGCCGAGCGTGCAAGCGAGAGCGCGGAACAAGCGATAGAGATATATGATCGGCCTAAGCCGAACGCTTAGGCCGATCGTGTATCTCTATCGCAATTCATAAAAGTATGCAATTTTTCATCAATGTTTTCTTATGACGTTATCACGTAAAATTATTGTCCGTAAACAGACTCTACAGACAACCATTTTTAGCCCCAAATTTTACACCTACGTTTAAATTATTTGCTGGGCTTTGTTCAAGCAGAAATCGCACTTACTTACTTAGGTACTTAGGTTACTTAGGTGAAAATATAAATTTATTCACATGGCTTTTGAGGTCACTTTATTTTTCTTTTTTTTTACTTTTCGAGTTTGCGATCAGTTCAACCAAAAAAAACAAACCATAAAACTATTGAATTGTAAATTATGTTAGTAGGTACCTACCATTTTTTTAGAGCAATTTTTTGACCCCTATACTTACAAAGTTTATTTAATGATTGAAAGAGTTTTGAACTAAATGCATAATTTCCCTACTCATTACCAAGTTATTTTTTTTCTAATTATCACCTCGTATGGTTTTTTTTTTTTTTTTTTCAGGGTGGGAAATCATCAAATGACTTCTCCCGCTCTGGGTGGAGCAGGAGGGCGTGTCAGACTTTTACTGACTAAAACCCACCCGTGGTCCCTCAGTTGCCTGTGTGCCAGGGGCGACGGTATCTCTTTCGAACAACCCGCACCCCTGGCAGGCATCGGCCCTTGCGGACCCCACCAGTCCGGCGCACCAGGACACATGGCACGCCGTGACCACCCCAGGAACCAAGTAGCACAAGGGCCCCAGACTACCCTGGCACCCTTGGCTCCCTTGGCCCCCTGCGACGGGTCAGCGCAGTGGCCCCGCCGCCTACCACTTCTCGGCCGCAGGGGATAGGGAGAACGGCCAACGCTATACCGACACTCCTCTTCCCCTGCGGCCCCACCGTGTCCGCCATCAAACGGTGGCGGCCCCGTCCAGGCCACGGAAGGGAAGAGCGCTACTCAAAAGTACCGGCACTCCTCCTTCGCCGCAGCCTGTAACCCTCAGCCGCGATGCCTCCCATTCGACATCGCGGCCCGCCTCAGTTGCGGTGCACCTCACCGCAACCTACTTTTTGGCCGCTACGTCGTCGGCTTGGAGACCAAAGCCCTGACGAGCGGCCCCACCTTTGGGTTCCTCTTCGCTTCACCGTGGGAGCGGACCACGGCTACTGAGCCCCCCCGCAACGACAATGCGGGAACCCACTGGGGGGGTCACCTCGTATGGTTGAGTGGTAGAGAATGCCATGTACTTATTGAATGGTTGAATTGTGATTTCCCTTCCCCTTACACCTTTCTTTCTTCTATGAACATTATGCTCAATGTTAAATACATAAACCAATGACTGACTACATAAATGCGTATTATGTATTAAGGATCTCATCCCGACATCAACCGTCGGGCAGTTGCCCACCAGACACAACACCCGTCTGGTCAGAGGATCCTCCCTTTAGTATAGAGTATGTGTGGACTTTACACCCTGTTCCTCATACCACCATAGATCTAAAAAAAAACAAAGTTTTTTAAGAAACATAAATAATTATACTTTCTACAATTCACTTACACAAACAGTTAACAATATCATTTAAATCTATAATAGTTACTTAACAGTAGAAATATGATAATACTTTTTGTCTTCTTCACATATACTATTAGGGGCACCAGATAGTGGATCTCTTCCATCGTGTGATTTAGGGAATGCTATAACTTCTCTAATTGACTCTGCATTACAAGCTATTGTGACTAGTCTATCAATGCCTAACGCAATCCCGGCGTGTGGTGGACACCCACATTTCAATGCATTCAAAAAATGGGAGAGCTTTGAAGGATCAATATTCAAAATCTTTAATAATTTCTCCTGTAATTCAGCACTGTGCACACGAACTGAACCACCACCAACTTCATTACCATTCATTACAATGTCATACGCCAAAGACCTCACTTTGAGTGGCTCTGAGTCCAGTAAATGAATGTCATCGGGATGTGGTGCAGTAAATGGGTGATGGCAGGTTTCTAAACCATTGTCACCTTTTACAAATAGAGGGAAATCAACCACCCACAATGGCTGCACATTTTCTTTGATTTGCAGCATATTATTTGAACTCAACAACAAAGCTATCATTTCTCTTATTTCTCCTAGACATAAGCAAGAGTCTTCATCATCACCTAAAACAATTATAGCAGCATTGAAGTCCCCAATAACACTTTGGACCCTTTTACTGATTTCGATTCCAAATTCTTTTGAAATATTTTCATTTAAAACAACTTTGCATGAATGTTTTTTTGCATACTCTCTGATTTTTTCCTTGTATTTTGTGGTTAACTTTCCAACTTTGTTAGTATATGGTAATGCATAAGCACCAAAGTTCTGGTCATTGGACTTTTCAGGAAACAATTTCTTGACATTTACAAATTGTAAATCATAAGTTAAATTTGGTTTATCGGTGCCATAATTTTTCAAAGCATCTTTATAAGTCATCCTTTTAAACGGTGGTTTTGGCAGCGATTGCACAAATGTAGCATAGAGCAACTGTTCAATCATAGTCAGGACTCCATCTAAGTTGGTAAATGACAGTTCTATATCCAATTGTGTGAATTCAGGCTGTCTGTCGGGTCGAGTGGTCTCATCTCTATAACATCTTGCAACTTGGAAATATCTGTCAACGCCACCAGACATAAGCATTTGCTTGAACTGTTGTGGGCTTTGGACCAAGGAGTAGAAGAGACCCTCATGATGTGTAGGCACCACAAACTCTCTAGCACCACCAGGTGTCCGACAGAACAATGTAGGAGTCTCAACTTCCACAAATCCATGATTTTCAATCAGAAACCTTCTCATATTATGAAGCATATTTGAACGCACTCTTAAATTATTCTGCATCTCTGGAAATCTCAAATCTATGTACCTATACTGCAACCTTAACTGTTCTTTAGGCTTTTGGTAGTTTCTAAGATTGAAAGGTAGCTTATCTACTGTATTAAGTACTTCCAACTTGTCCATGACAACTTCTATTTCACCAGTGGTCATAGTTTTGTTGACCATGTCTTTGGGCCTTAATACCACAGTACCTTTAATTTTTACAATAGTTTCCAAAGGAATATCAGACAGATTTATGGTGTTGTTGCTTACCACGCACTGAGTTAGACCATAAGCATCTCTGAGAAGGAGGAACTTAGATAATCTTGAGTACTGAACCCAACCACAAAGTGTGACTTTTTCACCATCTTGTTCAGGTCTTAGTTCTCCACATGAATGTGTTCTGTATGTAAACGTATTACAACTTTGATCTACCCGTTCTTCTTTTACACGTTGTTTGGTTTCGTGCAGTTTTTTCTTCACAAGGTACGAATGATTAGAGGTTATGTTTCTATCTTGAGGAAAAGCACAACTAGTGTTTGTAAAAGTCCGCTGCTGATGAGTTACGAGCTTGTTTTTTATGTAGTATGAAGATATTGAGCAAAACTTCAAACAATTTTTATATAAACACAAGTTTCTAACCAGCATTTTTGCTTCTGAAACGAACAGTAAAAACTATCTGTTTTCTCTAATATAAAGACTGTAACAGAACAGTTTATTAGGTTTTTCTTTTGTAGAAATAATCAATTACTTCACAGTCTTTCTATTTCAGACATAAAAACACGTTGAGTCGTTGACATTTTGACAATTGACATGATGCTATTCAGGCCACATTCCGAATTAGAAAAATAGCGCTGTGAGCGCTGACATCAATAATTTGCGTTCCGAGATATATATCACGATTATGACAGCTAGGAACTGTCATTTTTGTTAACAATATGGAACGCTCGTGAACGCGCTAACAGTGCTCACTCAATGTTAAAACCTATTTACACCATATAAAACTTGTATACACCACAAATTTCGTCTTCTTATTTGGTTAGGTGGCGACTCTAGCCAGAAACACTATATCTAAATTAGATAAAGATATGATACGATTCAAAACAAACCAGCACAACTGTCATTTTTGACAGCGCTCACGGTGTTACTAGTATTACGCATGGTCGGCGTTATCGCAAGATGGCGCATGTCATGACGTCATCTATGACGATTCACGGGACATCGTTATCGCGCTCACGCCAATTCGGAACGGGTGTGAGCGCGCTCAAATCGATATTATCATATCTCGGAACGTAGCGTCAGTCAGCTTAGGACAGGTATGACATGACAGCTCATGACAGGTGTCATCTGACAGCGGAATTTGTTTTTTATTCTGTCTGTTGGCAAATTGAGATCTTATCTTTTAAGTTCTTTTTGATAAATAATTTGTTCTTATTGTCAAACATTATTGTTACAGATTGTGGGCCAAACGAAGTATTCGAATGCACATATCCATGCCCTCCTCAACAAACTTGTAGAGATCGTGAAGAAAGCATAAGTTGTTTGGAATATGAACAGACTTGTGAACACAAATGTGTTTGCCAATCAGGTTTCTATAGAAATACTGAGGATGGCGTTTGTGTATCAGAAAAGCAATGTGGTAAGTTCTTAAATACAATCTGGCCATCAGATGAGACATGCGACAAGAGAAACCATATCGCATAGCCCGGACAAAAATGATGTTTTATTAGTTTAAAATTTTCCGAAAAGTCGTAAAGACAGGACGATACGCCAAAATGGACATGCGAATGGTTTCATTGGTTACAGTAGTGACAAAATTAGGTATTTCCTACATCTGTTCATACATTATTTTGTCTTTATAATTTTTAGCGAAATGTTCGGGTCCCAACGAATACTATGCATGCGGTTTTCCATGCGATAACGTTTGCACCACGGTTCCCTTGCAAAACAAGACTAACTGTCCTAATACTTACCGCAACTGTCATCCCTCCTGCTACTGCGATGATGGATACGCAAGAGACGATAGTGGAATTTGCATACCTATTGATGAATGTCGTGAGTATTAATCTCTATATAAATTACTCTATACAGGATAAGTTTTTATTCAGTGCGCAAATTGTAACCATGAATTCAGCATATTTTTCATAGCGCAGAAATTTTTCATCGGTTATACAAAAAAAATCAGCTGTTCCATACATTTTGACCGCGTAGGTATTGCAGTTTTCTATGAAACAGCTGATTTTTTTTTGTATAATCGACGAAAAATTTCTACGCTGGTGGATCTAGAATGATATGCTGACTTCATGGTTACGAATAAAAACTTTTCCGGTATATAATGCCTACTTACTTACTTTTTGAAGTACGGAGATCGCGCAAAATAGAAGAATGAAGGGTTAAGCGACACTCACAGACCGCACTTTGAATTTATGAAGTTAACGTTTGTCGTTTCATACGACGAATGTGAACTTTAATTATAAGATTAATATCTATTGAACAAATGAGGAAAGTCAGGTGATTCAGTAGCGCGTTTCGTCAATGCGCGTCTGATTCGCTACGTCTGGCCATCTGTCTCTATAGATACTTACCTACTTAATTAATTTTATAAACGTTTTTACATACCTACTGGCCACCACATAACCTTTCTTTATTATATGAGTACACCACAGACATATAAAATAGTTTTATATGTCTGTGGAGTACACCCAATATTTTCGTTGCCCACACCTATGCGGTGACTGGTTCCGTAAAAGCAACAACAAAGACAACGCGACCGATATTATCTCAGCCGAGCCCATCTTACAAAACAGCTAATCACTACAGGGTACGACTGTATCGATGTTGCATCGCGACTTTTTCGGTGCTGAATCACGACTATATCGATGCTCCATCACTGCATCGCGACTATCGCGATGAAATATATGGTAGGTAATTACCTACGAGGACGAACGTATACGACCAGCGACAGCATCGCGACTGTATCCAGGCGCGGTCCGAGGGGGCGGAGTCCTAGGGATCATTAAAAAAAAGGTTTACCTAAACATAAACCTTCTTAAAATTGTAAGTTTGCGAAAATATAAAAAAATTACTTATTGTAAAATAATGTAGTCTGTGTCTGTGACCCCCCAACGTCTTTGACTGCGACCGCGCCTGACTGTATCGCTGCAAAAAGTCACCGTGGGCCACCTCCCTAACGTTCATATTCGTTTATGATAATATGCAATATTCAGATGGCGATTCATAGAACGAACTTTGACTTTCAAAAGGCAAAGGGCGGTCTCCCATGGCGACTGGGAATCAAAGCAGTCGCGTGTTTGCATCGATGCAGATTCGATATGCTATGATATACTAAGTATGTGATAGTAACAGTGGCGTAACTAGGGTGGGGCAGGTAGGGCAAGAGCCTTGGGCGCCTATCGACGGGGGGCGTAAAAAGTCGCCAATAATTAAATAATAGTAAAACACATCATTAAACCATTTCATACTGTTACATAAATCTAAGAAATCTGAAAAAAAAATACTGCTGTTCCATACAATTTGACCGCGTAGACTTTTCTATGAAACAGCTGATATTTTTTGTATAACCGATGAAAAATTTCTGCGCTGGGGGTCTAGAATGATATGCTGAATTCATGGTTACAGTGTGCGCACTAGTAAAAAATGTATCCTGTATAATATTGTGCAGCACAGGGATGAAAGCGTATTTCCAAATCTGCCTATTTCTATTCAAATTCTCTTAAATTTGCAGCATTGGAAGCGATTTTTTAGCAATTTAAAATGAATACCTTCGTTATTGAAGGATATAAATTGTTATGCGATGGTGTTATGAATATGAGACCTAGTTTTGCTCAGAGTAGACAGAAAAGATCATTTACGAAGGGGCGCAAATGTGATGTGTAGGTACCCTAGGCGCTATTTTTTATTGGTACGCCCCTGGATTATATTGCCAAAAGTAACCAGAAGTAACTATATACAGACACGTGTGGACGATACGCGATACCTGTGGCGATACTGAATAGCTGCAAAAATTCACCGTGGGAGACCGCCCTTGCATTTGAAAGTCAAAGTTCGTTCTATGAATCGCCACCTATAAATATTGTAGTAGCCGAGTAATCAGCTTTAGGTCTAGTTTGGGCCTCACTGGCAATATTGAAATGTGTAAAATAGCTTTAAGTAATAGAATTCTATTAAAATCTTATGTAATAGTGCTTAGTATGTTTTTTTTTACTAGACCAATGCACAACCTCCTTTTTCAAATCGTTCTATAAAATAACACTTCTTGGTTTTCAGCACGCCCCAAGTGTAGCCAAAATGAAGTACTCACGCATTGCAAACGGGCATTTTGCTCAAATGCAACCTGCTCTTCACTCGTGAGTCCGACGATTTGCGACAGTGACGAGCCATGCGACCTGGGATGTGTTTGCAAGGACGGATTTTACAGAATAAAGGAAAATGCACCGTGTATACCACAATGCGAATGTCCCGAGATGAACGATTCGAACGAGTGTTCGACTAGTAAGAGCAGTGAGAAATCTTCCTTTTACCTGTTCAAGTTATTAGGTTTGTAAAGAGGTTTACAAATACTTTATAACATTAATAAAAAACATGTTACTAATCAAAGATTTTTATTTTGAAAATGCTGAGCCTTCGAATGATAAGACAAGATACTAGCCTTTTCCCAACTATGTTGGGGTCGGCTTCCAGTCTAACCGGATGCAGCTGAATACCAGTATTTTACATGGAACAACTGCCTATCTGACCTCCACAACCCAGTTACTGGGTACAATACAATACCCCTTGGTAAGACTGGTTGTCACTTTCGGGCTTCTGACGACCCGTAACGACTGTCCTATGACAGCCGGAACCAACGGCAAAACGTGCTTTCCGAGGCACGAAGGGGTCTTGGAATGTTAAGATGGTCACCCATCCACAGACCAACCGCTGCAAGCGTAGCTTAACCTGATCGATCGACCCGTGCGGCTATTATTAATAAGCCACAAGCGTTAAAACATCCCCTACAGCGTTAAAACAAGGGGTTGATTTTGAAATTCACATGCAATATTGTGAAATACCTACCTACCTCTTTAAGCGATTGAAAATATAGTCGGGTCCGTTACCTTTTCATGTAACGGCTATGAACGGAATTGGATGAAAGGCATACGGCTACGCCAGGGCCTGGGTTAGGACATAGGATACCTGCTTTTTATCCTGGTAATAAATTCACGTGCGACAATTTCCCACAATCACGCGGGGAAACGCTAGTACCTACTAAATAAACAGGCGCAAGCGGTTTCTACATATCCCTACTATGAAAGGCGCGGGTTATAATATTTGCCACTAAATGGTCGCCGAAGTACCGAAGCACCAACTTATTCTTGACCCTGTATGGTGAAACAGATCCTCATAGACCCTTAGGGCTTCTGGTGAAGCGGCGCGGACACGCGACCCGGCCGCTGTTCTGTGAGATTACACGAGACCATGCACCGAATCTGTGTTGTACTTCGTAGCACGACCATGAATGTTTTCATCCTAACTTTAGATGGTAATAAAATCCTTTGTACTATTTTATACCACTACTTAGAAATTTTATACCTCTCAATTTATTATCGTAGATATACAGGTCGTGCTGGGAAGGATTCTTCCCAGCACGACCACGTTAAAATTCTAGCTGTCATAAAAGTTGATGAAATGGGAGCATGCCTAAAAAATTGTACTCATTATGTACTCCTATTTAATTACTGGTAAATTGTTAAACAAGCAAAAAAAAAAACATTTTCTGCCTATAGTATGTGATTTGTATGCTTGGTACGCTCTTTGAACCGTATGGGTTGGAGTGCGGGGTGAGGCAAGGAGCTTTGACGTCTCCCAGGCTCTTCAACCTCTACGTAGATGAGCTCATAGAGGGACTCAGCGGCATGCGTGTCTGATGCAGTATTGATAGGGTTAGCATTAACAAGATCAGCTATGCTGACGACATGGTGCTGCTGGCTCCGTCTGCAGGGGCCATCAGAGAGTTGCTTGAGACTTGTGAAGCCTACGCTGCCGTACATAGATTAATTTAAAATGGAAAGAAAAGTGAATACATGGTCTTTGGGGTCGGCGGAAAATGCCGTGAAGTTGGACCAGAGCTTTTAAAAAACGGGTCAGTGATCAAAAGGGTATTCACTTTTAAATACCTAGGTCACTTTCTTCCCGACGATCTTAAGGACCATGTAGCTAGATATAGAGAGGGAGCGCAGGGCACTCGCCGTCCGATGCAACAAGTTGGCCCGTAGATTTGCTCGCTGTACGGACAAAGTAAAAATTACTATTTTTAAGGCTTATTGCCAAAGTCTGTACACGAGTAATCTATGGGTCAATTACACCAAAAGATCGCTAGATGTCCTGGTGTCCAGTATAATAATGGTTTCAGGATGGACTTCCTCGCTATTGCAGTGCGTCGGAGATTTTTGCGCAAGCTCGTACCGATAGTTATCACGCGATTGTGCGCAAGAAAACCGCTTCGCTACTGAGTCGAGTGATAGGCAGTCTCAACCGCATCCTGAGAACTGTAGCGGAGAGTTTCGGTTCTCCAATTGTAAAGCAGTTTGTGCAGAGGGTGATTGGTACTAACACTAGATAATAAGTTATTTTAATAATGTTACTAACACTACGTATTCTTTTATGATTAATGAGTACAAATTTTTAGGCATGCTCTAGTTTCATCAACTTATAAGCCAGCTGGAATTTTATCGTGGTCGTGCTGGGAAGGAATCTTGCCAGCACGACCTGTTTATCTACGATAATTGAGACGTATAAAATGTCTAATTAGTGGTTTCAAATAGTACAAATTAAAGGATTTTATTACCATCTAAAGTTATAATGAATGCGTTCATGGTCGTGCTACGAAGTACAACACAATCATTTCAATAGCGGCCCTGCCGCCGCCGCGCCGGCCGCCGCGACGGTCGCCCAGCCGCGCGGCCGGGCCGCTTCACCTGTTTAGGCCCTTACTAACTGAAATTGAAGGATAATTGCGTAACATCTTATATATAGAAATGAATCCCTATTTCCCTTGGTCACGGCATCACACGTGAATGACTGGACCAATTTTGCTTATTCTTTTTTTGTTGTGTCAGAAGGTTCTTATGAAAAAAAAATAAAAAAAGTTGCGAATTCAAAATTAATAGTTAGTTCAGCTAGTTATCAATAAATAAGAATGGGTCTCATTTTGACAGTTCAACGTCTGTAGTTTTTTGAAGACATTTTGCAGACATGATTCTGATTGACAGTTACGCAATAGGATTTCCCATTATAAGGCGCGAATTTAATTTTCTATGTACCTAATAAGTACCTAGGTACTTATAATATCTAGATCTAGAACCTATTTAGAAAAAAAACATTAGGTAATTAATAAAAACCATGTGTTTTAAATATTTATTTAATCTACATAACACATAGAAGTCGATAGCAAACAAAATGTCAAAGCAGTGCATTCACTCTGAATATATTAGTATATAAGCACAAGGAAGCACTGAATAGGCAGCTTTACAGTCGTAAATATAGCCATTTTAAAACTATCGAAAACTAAATTTACTGGTGAATCAAACAGAAGGTCTCTAAATCGCAACTTATTAATTTAAAATTCAATTTAAAATTGTTACTCAAAGTTGCAATTTAGAGACCTACTCCTAAGCAGCTTTACAGTCTTAAATACAGCTTTTAAACTATCAAACTGGAGAATCAAACTTGGACAAGTCTCTAAATTGCGACTTATTTATTAGTTTAAAATTCAATTTTAAACTTACTCGTAAGTCGCAATTTAGATACCTACTCCTAATTAAACATGTACCTATGTTTTGATGGATAACTAAAAATACAATTAAAAAATAAGTTACACTTTGAATTGAAAAATGACAAAAATCAAAAACGAACATCTGAAACTTGTCGTCCAAAGAAAAACTACTGCGATTGCGCGTCCGATTTATACAGGTCAAAACATACTAAACTCAGTCAAAACAAAAAAGTCAAATATGAGGAATACCATGAAGTCGCTTAACCTAAAATACTTTTTCGCCAATAACAAAACTTCGAACTGTTCAAGAGATCCCAACTGCACAACCATCAGATTGTCGTCAAGATTTCATGAGCAGCAACAACAGAAGGTTACAAAAGAATTCTCACCTTATTCACTTAGGAATAAAGCATAGAATTCTGAGAATCAATACCTAAATCCTATTTTAAATTTCGAAATCAAATGTTTCTCCAGAGAGGCATGGTGACAGGCATTGGCCTAGGTTGGTAGATGGCAGTTTGTGGAGACATGTAGTCATATGGTAGATTGAAGTGACTCTGCATCGGTGACATGATGGTAGGGTAGACCGGTGTGAGCGGCGGTGGTGGTGGCATGGACTGCTGTATGAGGTCTGCTTTCAGCATCTGAAATCAAATACATAAAGTTTAAAACAAGTTAAATAGCAAGTAAAATACTTCTGAAATCCTCTGGACATGTCAGCTGAACGACGTCCACTGTTAGACATAGGCCGCCACCAAAGGGGTGTTTTTCCATTCTCTAGCAAGTCCCTTATTAGCATTACGAAGATGTGGGGAGGTACAATCCTTTTAGACCAGCACCACATAACAAAACAATGAAACAATTAAATACTGAAAAAAAAAAGCCAACTGAAAAAATTGAGAAAATGAGTAAGTATTCGTTTTAATGGAAATTTGGAAAATACAGAAATGAAACTAAACCAAAGCCAGTTTTTTAGAATTCACAGATAATCATAAGAAAATACATACAAAATGTCTACACACCTTAATTACTTGCAATGCACTTTCAGCAGCCTCGATGTGGGCCTGTTGCATGGTAAGGCAGGGTCTTGTCGCCAGAGGTCCAAGTCTTCGTGGTGCACTCAGAAGAGGCATACCAATGTGAGGCAGCTCAACTTTTCCTATCCATATCTCCGTGCTTGTAGGGTCAATGTACTTTTGGTAGTTGTAAACTGGAGGTGCCCACATGTATCTAGAAAGAAAAAAAAACAAATATTATGGGCAAAACAGAAATGGTGGAACAGAGGTAATAAAATTGTTAGGAAAGTAGTTAATTGAGGATATCCATATCAGCAGGCTTAGCACGAGCACTAATATGTCGACGGAAGAATAGACATTTGTATATAATCATATATACTTTGTGGCTGTCGAGTAGAAAGTTTGTTTTCAGTGTGATTTTGACAGTCTACATTTATAAGAACCTAGACAAAGATTGTTAGAAACAAAAGACAAAATTACAGATTGTAGAAGGATACCTACAGTGCAATGTCAAAAATGGAGAAACGAAAGGTCACTTTATATTGAAAAAGTACTGTCTATTCTTCGTAGAAATAGAATATGTCATGCTAAGCCTGCAGGCTAGCATAATCAATTCTATACAATTATAGAATTTAGTATGCTAGCCTGATATGGATTAACACATGATAGAGACAAGCACGTAGGAAACAAAAAAAAAATAGTTGCATAATCGCTTACCTCTTGCACAGCGAATCGAGCTTAGCTGGAGCCAGTGAGTATTGTTCTTTAGACATGTATGTGTAACTAGCAGAATTAATGTCCGAAGGCGACCCATTAGAAGAGTCATCTGCCCCTGCGGAACCAATGCCTTCATCTTCTTTAGAAGAAGATATGTATTCCTTCGTTTCCAACTGTTGCTTGTGGAGTAAGAGGGTTTGAGACAAAGTTAAACTATGGTTGAATTTTGCATTGCCTCTGTTCATCTTTTGAATGCGGTAAATTTCACGAACAACTGGTTTTGCCCATCGTATCTCCACATTGCTTCCGTCAATTTCAGCATTCTGCAACTTCATCATAGCCAACTCTGCATGCTCACGTTGGTAGAAATGGATGAATGCGTAGTCATAGATCTTTTTAACACGCTCAATTTGATTGGTGATGGCCGCTTCAAATATGGTCTGGATGGTTTTGGGTGTGGTCTTGATTTGGAAGTTCCTAACATAGAGCACCTTTACCTGCAAGAAAATGCAGGTTTCATTAATTAAAATGTCAAAGTAAGTAAATAAATCCATAGCAGGTGTCATGGCTCATATTGATATAAATAAACAATCGCTAGGACACTAACTAAACAACTGCCAAGGCTTGCAGAGCTCAAGAGCATAGAGTAAATAAAGTGTAAGACAATATCAACAATTGGCGATAGCAGTTCTCTAAAAAGGGTAACTAATTAGCAATAAAAAAAATCGCATTAAAAGAAACATCTACTTATTGGCAAGTAGGTATGAAAGAAAATAAAACAAATGGCTGCTTTAACTTTAGAACTCGCACGTTTGGTATACCTACCAACAACTGCAATGAGATCTTATAAACTTACACTTGAAAACACAATAGGTCAATAAAAAAAATAATACGCTGCGCAACATAATAGAATCTGCTCACCCTTTGCATTTGCTCATCGTCAATATCGGGCTCCGGTTCCGCCCAGTCTACCATCACATCCTGGTCCCAGATCTTGACGCAGCCAGGAACAAGTTCACGCCGTGCCATGGCCGCCGCCCGGTGAGAAGCAAACTCCACAAACGCGAAGCCCCGGTTCAGGTTCTTGTCGTAGCAGTTCTTGTACAGGATCAGGTCCACAATCCCACCCACGCGCTTCGATAGCTCCACCAGCACTTCCTCCTTATTCTTAGTCTTCGGAATATTGCCGACGAACAGGCGACAGTTATCAACAGACTTTACGACGCCAATGTGTCGACGCGGTCTAATTTCCATGCCGTTCAGCTCCTTCACAGCCCTGGAGGCTTCAGATTTCGTCGTGTAAGTTACGAAGGCGTAACCCCGGTTGGAGCCAGAAAAATCCATCATCAGACGCATTTCGTAGATTTTGCCCACCCTCGAGAATACGGGAACCAGTTCATCTTCGAAGATTTCTCTGGGAAGCTTGCCGATGAAAACTTCGCAGCCTTTCTGGGGCGGAGGGCCCGTCCAGTTTGGAGGCGGCCCGAACTTTCTTTGGCCGTTGTGTTGCACCAGCGGGTACCCTGTCTCCTGCATTAGGTCGAGGAGTTTGCGCGTCATACACTTGCCTTCCTCCGACATTTTACCGATTAGAAAATCAAGAATTATCAACTGATCCAACGATTGTTTTAATCCGAATGAAGTCCGTTCAACGAAAAAGCGGCAAATCAAAGTGGCGGCTGCCTTTATAGTTTTCCCGACACGCCGCCCGCGCCACCGACAAACATCGTGCGGCGGCTGTGACGTAACCAACGATTTGAATTTGCCGCTGTTTTCGTGAACGTTTCTTTAAAAATAATTGAGAAATACTTAATGTAAAAATAAATACTTGATTTGTATTATTATATTATATTTAAACTGCTGTATTATGGCATAGTTTTTAATTATTTATTTGTTTTAATGGTATTTGGACAGTAAAGAGACATATACTTGAGTACTCGTCGCCGGTATCCCAAAGTGAAAGAGGTAGGTACTTAGGAATGTGAGTTCCGTTTCATTACGATAATTTAAATACTCTAAACAAATGAAGTATTATCAAATGGATATTGTTACGTTGTTTAGTTAAAAATAAATAAATTAGATAATTATGCTATTATCTTATGAGATAAGACATTATTTTGTTTAGTTTATTTACGTTTTTTGCATTTGAACCTAAAACAATTTTTAACTATTGGATTTATGTAAATATCATAATAAATTATTTTTTGATAAGGTAAATGAGCATCAGAGGATTAATAAGTAATTAATAGTTATCGGCAATAAGCTAATTCGCACAGTTATATGCCAATAGGTGGCGTAGTTAGACTATTCAGGAAATCCGGGGTTCCCCTCTGAATAAAGCATTTTTTTCCGATATTATCTCAGAATACACAAAATCTTTATCATGTACAGACGCCAGCACATCAAGATACCCCAATCTGTCAAATTTCTTTGATAGATTTTCAACTTTATAACAATAAAATAAGGTTCATGTTCAATTGGGAAAATTTAACAGTTTGGGATAGCTTGACCTGCTGGCGTTTGTCTCCTCTTATCTTATCAGCCGAGAGACGTCCACTGCTGGACATAAGCCTCCCCCAAAAAGGGGGGATTTGCCATAATCGCCACGCTTGGCAAGCGGGTTGGCGATCGCAGTAAGGTGGTCAAATGCATAGAGAACGCTGCTGCCCATTCTCTAGTAAGTCCCTTAGTCGCCTTCTACGACACCCACGGGAAGAAATGGGATGGTGATATTCTTTTACGTCCGGCACCACACGGAACCGGGCGTTTGTACTTACTTTAAATTCAGAAAACTTTTTAAGTCTACGAAACAAGAATCTATACGTAAGATGAATAAGTATTTTCTACGCGAAGCCTAGAAGAGTAGAGGAAGGTCACAGAAACGATTGATGAATTGTGTGAAAACATTCAAGAAAGAAATTTCATTTCAATTTCATGAAAGGAAAACATTCTACGTTGACCACAAAAATTGGGATAAGGGTATGAGGAATTGAGGATGATGATGCGATGAGAGAAGCCGAGGCAAAACCAAATAACCAGAAATTGTTGTTTTTGAAGTGAAAATTACTTTAGGCGCGTTGAGTATTTTTTGAGATGGGAAAAAACAATTGAACTCGCGACACTGTTAACGACACCACTGACAACATGAACGTACGAAAGAACAACGTTGAACGTAGTTTAAAATCTGACGATTCAAAAAAAATCCTGACCATTCAAAAAATACACTTGTTTAAGTTTATTACTTATGTCGGCACTCCCGGAGTGCCACTGTTTTTATTATTATTTCTGTATGCCATATTTACAGAGTGGTAATTGCGTAAAACACTAACAGTGGGAATGGGGTTCATTTTGACAATTCAACATCATTAATTGCGTTATTTACGTTTTTCAGCAGACAATTTTTTTCCGACACATGAAGCAATGGATTAGCCAATATCTTTCAAATTGATTCAGATTCTGATTGATAGCGTGGAACAAAATTAGGGTGCTAGTTACAGCTGTAACCTTGTAAGCTTGGCAAAGTTTCTCATTAACAAAAAATGTATTTAAATGAATTGTAAAAAAAAAACAGAAGGAAATTCAATAATTTTAATATATGTTCTCAAATACACAACACGTACAAAATAATTATATCCTTAATCAGTACATACAGCATTCGGTAACATTCAAAGCGACATTACATACTAAAATGATAGTTTGAGTAATCTCTAAAACTAATAAAGTATCTAACTACATGATTATAAGGTTGAAATATGATTGGCACGATATCGATATTTATAATCGAAATGTAGGATTTTATGCTTTTAGTAAATCTCCCTACGGTTCAGTTTGGGCTACTAATACACAAAGAGCATAGGTACATCTATTTTGTTACACAGGCTGTTGATTATTTTAAATTTAGTCTTGTCACATGTATCCGCCAAGTGGTGAATCCACCAGTCATATAGAGGTGTGTAACTCTTTACGGAACCGACTCACTGAACCAGATCACTGAAGTGATTCAAAAGATTGGTTCAGTAACAACGTTTCAAACGCATCATTTGGATCTGAATCATTTCTTTGACGCGTCGCTCGCGAGGCGACGGAGCAGTGAGCGAGCGAGAGAGGGAGACTGAGTCACTGAGTTACTGAGCCACTGAGCCACTGAGTCACTGAGGCACTCAGATACGAGTCGCGAGTGAGCGGGCGACACAATTACAATTTATACAAGTCAGAAAGAGATACCAAATGAGATGTGTCTCGCTCAACTCTCACAGATTTTCGCTGTCGTTATTTATGCACGTAAAAATGACCACTAAGGCGCTTACGTATCAAATACTATACGGTCGTTTTTTGCATATAATGTTTGCACTAAACGCGGCAGATTGTTTGTTTATATTCGTTCGCACTAATTTTCGAAAATATTATAGTTCTGTTTTCGATTTCTTTGCGTAGTGATTATCGTGACTTACTTTCTTCCTTTTTATTCATAAAGTTATAGTTCAGAGACTTTACGTGACAATTTTGTGTAAATAGACATTGAATCACGTAAATGGTTTAGTTTACTAGATTAGTAACTTGTCTCAGACTCTCAGTGTTATCTTAGTGATAGTATAGCTAATTTTAAGTATTTGTGAGACTTTCTTTCTGTGACTAATGTGGGTGTAAATAATAATTCTACGTGTTCGTACTTCGTAGTAAATGACTTTCTAAGGTATACCTAGGTACTAACATACTTACCCTAACACATTTATTTTCTTATTCTATTATTAAAATGCCTCCAATAAGCAAGAGAAGTCCATTGTGGAACCATTTTAGTGAAATCGCGCCCGCGGCCGCAACGTAATGTAATACGTAACATTCTGTATTTTATATCCTTTGAGCCGATGATCCAAATGAGCCAAATGAAACATATCAGTGTTTCGGATCATTTCAGTGATCGAGATGCAAATGTTCCAATCCCAAAAATGATACACTTTGCCCACCTCTACAGTCATATGAGCCCCTATATAACGATTGACGTAATTAACGCAAAACCTCAATTGACTTAAAAAAATTACGTTCGTGTCAAATGCTGCTTAGCAATGGTAGCACTTTTATTACCAAACTTGGCATACAATTAGTAAGCTTTAAGTATTCTACCTGTGATACCTGCTTCCACATGGGAGTGTCTACTATGCAAAGCTATGAGGTCTTTGCTTCGTTATTGGTAAAGATACAAGTCTTAATTTTAACCAATAATGGTCCGTAAATGATAGAAAACGACCATAAATCAACAGCTTGTGTATACAAATGCAAGGTTGAAACAAATTACTAATCTTTAAGTAACTTTTATTTTTCTTACAACGTCAGAAACTACAAAAGAACTTAGAAGTCAGATCATATTAGGATATAATAAATATGCTGTTTAAACTTAAAACTAAAATTATCACAATCAATTTAATGCATACAAGCAGATCTTTGAGATACATAATGGAGACATTGGACCCTGTTATAGGAAAGATCATATAGCTCACACGTCAATCATTGCAATTTTAAGCCTTATGCGAAAGCGCATAAAACTTATATTTGCGCGCACGTAACTTGCACAAATTGCAAGACTTTGAAAGATATAAGACGAGGCCTTTTATTACAATTAATAAATTTTCATTGCCTCATGCCATTACAAGGGAGTCAAATTCAATAGATGTTGAAGCTATTATAGAATGAATAAGTCAAATACAGAATTGAACGTCATTTTTTTATCGTAAATGGGGGCCTAATAATGGTAAAGCAGCTTTTAAAATTATAAAAGATACAAATATTACATCCATTTATGCGAGGTTACAAAATATACACATTATATTTCTTATCACTTATAAATAAAAAATTAACTAAAAAAAAAATTGAATGAATTTACACGGACGGATGTAGACAACGTTAAAGCTTTAAAAAATAAAAAAGATCAGCAATAAATATGAATTATACATTTTCACTAAACTAACAGACCTTTATGGTGTGAATATCCTAACAAAAAGGGGCAACTAAAACTATGTCTTAAAAACTAAATTGAGTTTGAAATTATCTAATAATATACAAGAAATCATAGACGAACAAATGTGTCAAACGCTAGTATAACTAAATTGTTTTTTTTTAAAATATTTTACAAAGGCTTCTTCCATACAGTAGGACAATATAAAGTAAAATTTACTATTATCATTGTCCTTCTTAATTAAAAACGTTACTTAAAGTTAAGAGCTGTTTAAACGTTAAAAATGTATGGTTAAACAGACGCTAATCATTACTTAATTTTAAGCAGCATTTATACTAAGGAGGTTTATGTTCAGAGTCGTTACTATCGAAGTCTTTACCATAGACAACTGTGTGAGAGTTTCATCAAAAATCGTCAGTACAGGCGCGATCCACACAAAGGCGAGGAGACAACGAAAAGCTTGAACGCTTATATAATCCTACATGTTTTTATATAGTGTTTCATGGTCCATACATGTGATAGGACTTAAAAAATAACAGAAATTTGCCTCTGTGTGAATCGCACTATAAAATTTCCTAGTCCAACTTCAAAAACAAAAAAATATCAACATTCTACAAAAAAAAAAACACAGACAACGCTCAAATAGACGATCACATTTCAGCTCTTATTTCAAGTTTAATCTATTACATTATTTACATTTCCGAGTTCTGATCCAAGCCTTTGTTATCGTATCCTCTGGCCGTAGTGACGGAGGCGCCATCTGTGTCGAAACTGGCGTCGGTGTCTAGTTCTACGACCCAGGGCTGGAGTTCCGCTGAACAGAACAGTCCGTAGACTATGGCGCCTATTAGGTAGATGGCGCTTGAGATGAAGAATACAATGCGCCATTGTTCCGCAGTCTGAAACGTGAAAGAATAAGGTTTTAATACAGTGACGAACGATTAAAATGTTGCCATAACTAAGAATTTTGGGTTGTCAGCAATGAAATTTGGTAAAGCTTCGGAATGTTTAAATAAAGAAGGAAATAGTACTGAGAATCATTGTCAGTTTTGACTGTTGTAAAATAAATTTTATTCTTAGGGAAGCGACAAACTAAAATGGAGGAAGTAAAATAATATGATTAAATCCAGCAATCGGTAACAATGATGAATAGCAAAATGACTAGTCTCCAGAGTGAGTTTTATTGACATTAAAATACCGTGCGAACCTGTTAAGATTTTTAATGTTTGCAATACATTTAATGTCTTTACTTTCTCGCCATTTCATTCTTACCGATGTTTCTCTTATAATATCAAAATCCTAACGGTTTAGTAAAGTGTAGTTTTTTTTTGTTTTAGTAGTAAAAAATATCACATACCTTATCAGTAACAATAGAGCCAGCTAGCGGCGGGCTGATGATGCCGGGTAGCGTCGCGACCGTGTTGGACAGGCCCATCAGCACGCTGGCGTGCGGCGGCGCTATGTCCAGGTGGTTTACACTGGAAATGTTAAGAAGATGCTTTGGTTATTGACATATTAATACAACGCTTACAAAAACGGCTCATTCCGATTGGCAACCATAAAACAGCCACCCAGGATACTCGAAACCGCGTGTGCATCTGTGCACCCCAGACGGGGTGGATAATCGGGATTCGTAATTTATTTTTATTCCGAGTTTCTCCCTCGTCTGTGTAGTCATTTAGAGAAACTCATGATCAGAGATCTTAAAGTTGAGATGTTGGCTAATATGGAACGCGCTTTTATAACAAAAAAACCTTGATTTAATTAATGTAAAAAAAAAATTGTTCACTAACACACACCACCCCTTCTCTTACAGACTTACACCCTCCATACACACAATTGCACTGGGGTTAATTTTAAATTAACATGCATCTGAATAGTTATGCAATCCTAATAATTTAGAAGTCGCTTCCATATTATACACCTAATTAGTTATGCATTCCCGGTGTTCCTGGCATCCCGGGATTTTTTCCAACAAAATATATTTTAGGAAGCCACTTCCATACTTTTGTGACTAAATATTAACTTTAGGTAAATATGCATCCGATTATCCGATCCCTACTCATGATACAAACTGGCCCAAAATACCTATACAATATAGATACCTATAAAAATACATACATACTACATATTATATTTTATAGGTATCTCGGGCCAGTTTTTAAGATGTTTCTCTTAAAGAATTGAGTGAAATTAATTATTGCTTTTACACTACGAACAAATATTACATATTTTAGGTTTGAAACTATCTTACTGTAAGCCATACAAATATTTGGACCGCGAAAAGTCGCATGGCTTGGCAAGCCAGTCGTGTCGACAGAATTAATCTTCTTGGTAGGCAGGCATTTTTTGGCCACACTGGTTTTTAACATGAAACTTCTTAAGTGTTGTGATTTTTTTCACCAAAGAAACGTAAGTAAAAGAAACCACCGTACTCTCACATACTTATTTACCACGTGTTGGTCTTTGAAACCTTCTAGTCCAAATTTCAGTACTCAAATAAATGTTATTTACCTGAATCCCGACCAGGCGAATCCTCCAAGCCCTACGGCGATGGTAAGGAACACCACACAACCCGTCACCGTTGTCGAATACGCCGCCGCTACCATAAACACCGTCTGAAACAAATTCGAGTAATTTTATTAGTTGATATAATTAACAAAACTGGCGAAACAGCTGTCGGCTATGGCGGTGTTTTGTCACTCTTATACAATACGTAAACAATTTTATGTTCTCAGAAAAACTGTGTACCGTCAACTGTGGAATCTTTAATTTCCATGAGCAAGTTTACCAATGAGAACTGTACTTCAGTTTCTCTCGATAACTAAAAATCTGTGGACCCCATTTAATATCGAAGCGATACAGAAGTAGAATAATCTGTTATTTATAATATTTTTTTAGTAATCGAGAGATATTTTGGTACAGTTCTCATTGATAAAGTTGCTCATGGAAAGTACAGGTGCCACAGTTGACTGTACTGTGAGAACAAGGAATAGTTTCTGCTTTTAGTTTTTACACAAGAAAGTAACACTGTGAGGTTGATGATGACTGTCATTTCTTTGGAAACGCTAATCGAACCGTTTTAATCTAAATAAATAACTGAAATCACCACCCGAGATTTTAACCTCAACAAAAATAAAGTACTAACATTATAAATGTGAAAGTTTGTATGTTTAGATGTTTGAAAGAAAGAATGAAAAAAATTAAACAGTTTTTATTCTGCACAAACAAAACGTGTATTACAAAACTTGTAGCCAAAAACCCCGTTTTCAAGTCGGCAAAAAGTTTTACAATTTTGTCCATTACATGCTGCATTGTATGTTTGTTACTCAATCACGCAAAAACGACCGAACAGATTTGGATGAAATTTGGCATACAAATATGTAGTTATTAACCAATATTTATGGTTGATTCATCATTTGATCATTTCAGCCGAAACACATCCACTGCTAGACTTAGGCCTCCCCCAAAATTGGCGGGGTTTGCCATAATCGCCACGCTTGGCTGACGGGTTGGCGATCGCAGTATGGGGGTAAAATGCATAGAGAACGCTGCTGCCCATTCTCTAGTAAGACCCTTAGTCGCCTTCGACGACACCCATGGTAAGTAATGGGGTGGTGCTATTCTTTACGTCGATTCAAATAATATAATTGAAATAGTGACCTGTGACAGGAAAGCTCCGCAGTTGAACAGCTTCCTGATGTTAGTCCTGCTCATAACGCCGCGCCGCAACATCCAGTCGGCAACGTGCCCCGCCACCTGCAGCACTATGGCCATCGCCAGGTACGGCACGGCTGACAACCAGCCTGTTTGGGATGTCTCGAATTTGAATACGTCTGGAAAATAAATGGATTTACGTTAACATTTGGGAAATGGAGCGCAGAATGCTTAACATAAAAAAAAACTTCTCCTACCCTCATCCCATTTTATCCATCCCATTTTGGGGTCAGCGCAACATGTCTTTTTCTTCCAAACTTCTCTATTAGTCGTCATCTCCGTAGTCACACCCTTTCTAACCATATCATCATTCACACAGTCCATCCATCGTTTCTTTGTTCCTACCCTTATAGCCATCGACATTCATACTCATTTCTTCACGAAGTTTTCCTGATTCCTCCGTCGTATCACATGCCCATACTATGACAACCGATTTCCACATAACTTTTCAGTTTTCGGTGCCACTTACAGGCTTTCTCTTATGTACTCATTTCTTATTCTATCCATTCGTGTAGTAACACCACACATCCCTCTTAACATTCTCATCTCAGCTACATGCAATAGGGTATTTTACTCTCTATGAGAAAAAATCTAAAAATGTATTATTGAGATAGCTTAGGCGAAATGCAGTCGGAAAATTTTAGTTTTATTCATGAAATAACAAAATATATTTTAAAATTAAATTCAAAGATTTTAGTTTTTTTAATCTGTTTGTGAACACCATGAAATAGTAGCCGCCATGTTATTACGTCATACGGCATGTCAATTGAACAACTTTGTGCTTTTATTAATTTCGTAACCAAAGTAATTGTTATTTAAATAATATTTTACATTCAGGAACAGAAAACCAGTAGAATAATAACATTTTTTTTTCAGTTACAAACATTTATCATACAAAATATCAGCGCATTTGTTTACTTAGCAAACTGACGTCATACCTACAGACCAATATGGCGTCCACTGCGTCCAGCGTTTTCTTGAAATTACGAGCGAAATTTAAAAATGTAAAATTTTCAGGCATTTTTACGGCACAAATCGATTAAATAAAAATGTTGTGTTTTTGTTTAGTGGTTTATTAGCACTTTAGAATCTGTTCTACGAGCAATCTACCCACTGCCGTTCAAGTTTGGCAATCAATCAGGCTATGTCGGTTACCTTGGTTTTTCAGGGAATCTCTTCATTCCTGATTCGATCACATAGAGCAACTCCAAACATGCCCTCTCCGTTGCCCTTTGGGTGAATTTTAGCCTTCTGATAAGGCCCATTATGAGCGACCACGGAAACCACATATGCTTATGTCATAAGAAATACTGTAAAATCATCTTACCTTGCATGAAAGTAGGCAAAAAAGTCAGCAGCGTGTAGAAACCCCAGTTCTCACTGAAGTGGGCCATGACGATGGCCCACACTGGCGGTGACGTTAACATCGCCTTCCATGGGTGGCGGATCTTTGAGCCTTCCACCGCTTGAGTGCCGCGAGAGTCCTGGAAAATAGATTTAGTAATAATAATAAAAAAATAGGTCTATAAAGTTCTTACATCCATTCTTAGAGCAAAAATTTCACAACATATAGAAAGCAACGCAATTATGTCGGTGTCTCAGAATGGATGTAGGAATGGGTCCCGCGGTACTAAGGAGCTGCTCCTTATAGACATGACCATAAGCCAACAGGTTCGTAAATCCCGGAAGGATCTGTCAACATTTTGGATAGATTATAAGAAGGCCTATGACTCAGTACCACATACATGGCTCATGAGGGTGCTGGAGTTGTACAAAATAGACGCGACTCTACGCACCTTCTTGATGTCCTGTATGAAGCAGTGGAGGACGGTCCTTCTGTATCCAGGATGTCGACAGATCCGGGGGACCAATGAACCAATTAGGATTGAGCGTGGAATATTTCAGGGCGATAGTTTGAGTCCGCTTTGGTTTTGCTTAGCCTTGAATCCTCTAAGCACACTGCTGGAGGGTTCAGGTCTGGGCTATCGATTGAGAAGAGGTGGTCAGGTGATATCACACCTCCTTTACATGGATGATTTGAAACTGTTTGCCCCCAACAATTTGCAACTGATGGAGTTACTGAAGGTAACGGAAACCTTCAGTAACGCCATCAGGATGGAATTTGGTGTGGACAAATGTGCAGTCATGCATGTAAAGCGAGGAGAGATTATAGAATCCGTGGGAACCAAACTTACGGATTCTATACATCTTAGATCCCTCTCCTCAACCGAAACCTACAAGTATTTGGGTATATCGGAAGCATTAGGCATCAATGCTACCGACATGAAACAATCGTTGAGGGAGCGCTTCTTTGGCCGCTTGAATAAAGTGTCAAATAGTCTTTTATCAGGCGGAAACAAGGTACGTGCCTTCAACGGTTGGGTCATGCCGGTTTTGATGTATTCTTTCGGCATACTCAAATGGACTCAAACGGAACTTGACGCTCTAGATAGGAAGGTCCGTACATTGCTGACGGCATATCGGATGCATCACCCACGGTCATCAGTGATGAGACTGTACATCCCGCGGAAGTGTGGGGGTCGAGGCTTTTTAAATGCTAAAACCCTCCACAACCGCGAGATTTGCAGCCTCAGGGAATATTTCCTTCACACTGACGTGGGGATGCATCAAGATGTGGTCGCAGTGGACAAGGGCCTTACCCCGCTCTCCTTGGCGAATGAGAACTGGCGCAAACCTGCAGTACTGGATACTAACGATCGTAAGGAAGTATGGCAAGGCAAAGAGCTTCACGGACGCTTTTTCCGGGCTCTTCATGGACCCGATGTAGACTTTTTGGCGTCTGTATCCTGGCTGCGTTTCGGCGACCTCTTCGGGGAAACCGAAGGTTTTGTCTGTGCGATTATGGATGAAGTTATCATGACGAACAATTATCGGAAATACATTGTCAAGGATGGTACGGTTGACATCTGTCGGGCATGCCACCGTCCCGGTGAATCAATTCGACATATCGTTTCCGGTTGTTCTCGTCTTGCTAACGGCGAGTATTTGCACAGACACAATCTAGTAGCTAGGATTATCCACCAGCAACTTGCTTTGCAGTACAACCTTGTGGAGTCTGAAGTACCATACTACAGGTATGTGCCCGACCCAGTTCTCGAGAATGGTCACGCCACATTGTACTGGGATCGATCTATCATCACTGACAGGACTATTGTAGCCAATAAACCTGATATTGTGGTGATAGATCGACGAGAACGTCGTGCAATGATTGTTGATATCGCTGTCCCTCATGACGAGAATCTCGTGAAAGCTGAGCAAGATAAGAAAATCAAGTATCTTGACTTAGCTCACGAGGTTGTCGACATGTGGGACGTGGACTCAGCAATCATTGTACCGATAATCGTTACAGTAAATGGCCTAATAGCGAAGAGCCTCGACCAACACCTCAGGAGGCTCTCATTACGCGGCTGGATCAAGGGCTTGATTCAGAAAGCAGTACTCCTAGACACGGCACGCATAGTCAGGAGGTTCCTTTCTCTAGAGCCCTGACCACCGACATCTTGGACCCTGCTCCTGATGCCGATGGGCCACTATTTTTTATATTTTTAAATGTTTTTATATAATTTTATATTCTAATATTTAAAAATGTAATTTATATGTATATTTAGTGGAATAAAATAAAAAAATAGTAAAAAAATTATAATAAAAATCCCGTTGCGATATTTTTACGTTCATGCGTGGTCTAACTAAAAAAAAACAATTTACCTGTATGTATTTAAGTTCAGCCGGTGTGATGTGTGGATCCTTCTCAGGTGATTCCTTCACGACGAGCCACCATATTGTTGTCCACACCAAGCCTGACAGACCTGTAACAGAAATATATATTATATAACATTCTAGACATTTTTTTATGCTCTGCTACATATTAACAGTAGGTTGTTGTTGTTGTGACAGTTCAACAACATTCATTGCGTTATTTACGTTGTTGAGTAGACATTTTTTCGAACTTAAGAAACTATGGATTAGCGTGACGTTAGCTTTGTGTAAACGGTACAAATACTTAGTTTGGCGCAGTTTTAGAAGTATTTGTGCACACAGGCACCGCACATCAGTAATATCACTTTCTATCCATTAACGGCCTTATTCATAAAAAGTTATCGAACATCTAAACAGTTGCTAATGTCAGATTTTCAAAGAGAAACCAGACATTAGCAACTGTTTAGATGTTCGATAACTTTTTTTATGAATAAGGCCGTAAAAATCTTGTTAATTATTATAAACTCGACAAACACTTGTTTACTTACTAACTACTTTAGTTTACACAAAGTTGACGTCACGTGTGGTCACGTGATAAAAAAAGTCATCGTAAGGAGCGTTTTGGCGGTAAATTCAAAACAACAAAAATAAATTTGGTTTAAATCGTTTTTTATCGAGAACATGAATATAAATCAATTTATTTTTATTTATCTGTTACATATTTCTTCCCAATCTTCAAATTAGAATAGTTTTTAATAAATTGGAAAATACCCTATTATTGTTTGAATAACATTATTCAATTTTAATTTGAGGTTATTAAATTTACCTTAATTATCAAATGAAAGACATATTTTGTAACACCTTTATGTTCTTGTAATCCCATTTAATAACTTTTCCATGAAATAGTCATTAAACAAAGTCAAGCCATATTTGTTTCGGTCGTGAATGATATTTTAATTTTGATTTTACTGGCGATGACTTACCAAAAACATAGAAGATTCCTGGCCAGCCAGTATAGTGTGCCAGTAAGGAGCATATAGGCATGGAGACCACAGTCCCGGCGTAGCTACCGCTGAACGCGAACGTAGCCAGGCGCGCGCGCTCTTGGGCCGGCGCCCAGCGAGACCATACCGCGTGGATGCATGGGTAGGTTACGCCCTGGGGGAAAATGGTGTGTGGGGAATAAGTTGTGAGTAAACTGGACGAGAGAAGTTTTTGCTAGGATGACATGACGGTTCTTTTTCATTCGTAGGACATTTTGGAACTAGTTCTGATATTTTATGACGGCCTGTAACGCGTATTACATCTGTCAGGGGTGCGGGTTGTTCGAAAGAGATACCGTGGCTCCTGGCACACAGGCAACTGAAGGAACACGGGTGGGTTTTAGAGTCAAAAGTTTGACACGCCCTTCCGCTCCACCCAGAACGGGAGAAGTTATTTTATGATTGACCATCCTCAAAAAAAAAAAACGCGTATTACTTATTCAGCCTATAATGTTCCCACAGCTGGGACACAGGCCTCCTCTCTTCGAGAGGGAGTGAGCTGTAATCTACGAAGCGGGTGCACGCGGGTTGGTAGAGGTTGGTAGATGTCACATGTCTAACATTTTTGTCTCTAGACATCCCAGATTTGTACTGAAATTATTTAAACAAAGTAATGCGCCCGCCTGGGTTCGGACCCACGACCTACACTTCGTAAGTCGGGGCGGATACCTCTGGGCCACCACTTCTCTCATACCTGTGTCACATTGTAAGTAATAAACAAATCTTCGGTCATTTGTCCGAGTCTACTGGGAATGTGAAGCCATATAATTGAACAAAAAATATGGTGATATACCTACAGCATTATAATAATCAATAGCCTTGCTCCACCCAGATATAAGGACGTACCTCAAACAATCCTTCCACAACTCTTACGGCGATCAGCAGCGCTGTGCTGGTGTGCGCAAGCGGCGGCGTGAATAGCGTCAGCAGAGATGTCGCGCCGATGCCTATCGCAAATACTCTGCAAAACAATTAAATTAAATTAGCTTTCAAAGTGTATAGCTAAACGAAATAAAATGTTGCAAAAGTATTCTTAAACCTACTTATCATGATAATTCTTTTAAGGTTAATATTATTTATTTATTTAACTATATGAAAGTATAAGTAATTACTGAGGTGGACGTAGTTCGACTTTTTTAGGCATCGACCGCGTTCGGCGCTCTGATTGGCCCTAGATTGGTGAAGGGGCGGTCGATGCGTAAAATCGAGATTGGTTTAAAGAAACTCACACTAGGGCGCCACTGCTGCCTTCTATGCTTGAAACTTTTTACTTTTTCATTTTTTGTTTTTTTGCCACTTATTGACACTTAAAACATTTGGAATGTTCTCTTTGTACTCGTTATCGTGTTCTACGTTTTGAATTTTGAATTTCTATTTGAGTGTTATATTTTTAATTTTAACGTTTAATTTTGATTCTAGTAATATTCTCATTGCGATTATGGTTTTGTTTTTTGATGTTTAATTTTGATTATAGAAAATAACTTATATTAATTTTTTTATTCTCATTTCGATTATGATTTTGTTTTTTATTAAATGTTTTGTCCTTTGTTTCTAGTTAATTTCTCTATCCTCATTACGAGTAAATAATCTTGTTAAAACGTATATTTAAGGAACATTTTTTTAAGTAAGTGCTGTGTACGCCTGTAAGTGACAAATTCACCAAAACTCTATACAAATGTGATTTTCCTTTGTTAATGTTTCTAGTGAATAAGTCGTTGGAGTACCTTTTAAATAAATAAAACTGTTACTACGGCATCCGATCTGTCTATCAGACAGCAGTTGACATTTATTTTACTCCTCAGTTACCTATATTTTTCTTTTTATTCAAGGCATGGTTCGAGCGTAAGGTAACGGTATTGAATGAAAGGTAGGACACCCTCAGGCTCAGTGGAGCGACGTTTATAAATACGAAAGTATAACTCAGTCTGTCTGTTGCCTTTTGACGCTTAATGGATTTCGATGAAATTTGGCACACAAGCAGACTGTGATCTGGTTTAGGACATATAGCCATATATGATATTTTGTCTCAATCCCGCGGGATAATTTCGTCTATGCGGGGGAATCCGCAGGCAAAAGCTAGTGGTTCTATAAAACGGAACGAACCTGTTACCTCCTATTTTAGCCGCAAGCCAGCCACCTGGTAGCTGCGTGATCAGGTACCCGTAGAAAAAGGAACTCAATACTAGGCCCTTGGTTTGTGAGCTCCAATCGAATTCTGGGATCTGAAACAGATGTTCGAAGAATTTTTATCAACTAATCAATTTTAAAAAATACTCTTCCAAAAAATACCTAAATCGCTTCGTGTGCCTATAAAATTTGAAGAGTTCTCTCTATTTCTCCAGGATCCCATCATCAGATCCTGACTTGATCATGGGACCACCTGGGAAGTATACCCTTACAAAAAAAAAAAACAATTCGGTCTAGCCATCTTCGAGTAATCGGGGAACATACATAAAAAAAAAAGGTTCCGACGAATTGAGAACCTCCTCTTTTTTGAAGTCGGTTAAAAATGGCTTCCCATTGAACTGCCTTCAAAACTTTTTGTCTTTGGCATGGCTCAAATAAAGGAAACAATAAAAGGCAAAAAAGTGAGAGTTAGATGGTCTTGGACAAACCAATGACGATAGGTAATCCACTAAAGTAAAATCAAGATCAAGGTAATTTAAAATTAATTTCAGGTTTAAGTATTCAAATACGCTCAATATGTAAGTAGTTTTATACAGTGGCATCCATAAGTACGTTTTCTGATCTAATTGTTTACATTTTCTTCAGATGATCTTGGAAAAATATACTGATAATTTAAGTTGGTATAGTATGTAAGTACTATACCGTCTTAAATTGTCAGTATATTCAAATCTTGACCCTCATTCTTTGACCGTTGCAAGAAATGTCTATAATACAGCAAATTGAGGTAGTGTATCAACTAATCTTGTTAATTCAGGAAAAAATAACTAATTACTTTCTTTGAATGACTACAGCTTTTATGCAACTAGACTGTAGACAGTCCCAGCACTACTATCCACCAGTCATGGTAATTGACTAAACCTATTTCTCACTACTTATAAATAACACGTAAACATGAAAGCTATTGTTGTCAATTTAAATAAATAAGATCCCACATTTTTACAAAGGACAGGGCACTGAGAATGTCATAGATAAATATTTTATATTTAAAGAAACGTTGCACTTGCAGTATTGCTCTGTAAATTATAGTATGTAATTATAATATGTATGGTCAAATAGTTAAGACCCCTATGACATTTTTTTCTACAGACTTAGGTAAGTAAGTATAAAAATCAAGGTTGTTTTTGTTGTAGTAGTGACATCATTTCCGTTTTTTGTCTCCTGACTTTTGAATGAAAGATAAATGGATGAATAGCAGGGCTTGGTGCTCCAAGCACTGTGCAGACTATAAATAACTCTACTCAAAAGTGACGTGTTACAAACTCGTGTTTTTTTTGTTTAACCTATACAGTCCCACTGCTGGGCAAAAGCCTTCCCCAATTCCTTCCAGGAACTCTTTTCCCACGCCACCTCGAACCAGCCCTTGCGGTACGCGGCCAGGTAGTCTTGCCACCGCTTTCTGGGCCGACCGCGGCGGCGGCGGCGGCGTCGTCCATCTTAAGAGGGAACAGGGCGTGCGATTCTCCATACAAATGTATTCCCCTTTTTCTTCCTGAATAATGCCTCTAGAGCAATATATATTTTTCATAAAATCAAGGTCTGCTGTAAACACGTCTCTGATTTTTTCTTTTTTTTAGCAATTAGTAAAGAAAATATGTCCCTCTAAAAATGACAAAAAATGCCCTATTTTTACCGCCGTGATTAGAGGACTACCAGACAAATTAGAAAAGTTTCTAACATAAAAATAAATGATAGGAAACTAAACATACCTACTCTTTCTATAAATGTTAATGTAAAAAATAATTGAATCGGCTCAGTTTTCGAGGAGAAAAAAGGGGAATACGAAACGTCGATCTCGTAAAAAAAAATTGTGATAATTTCGGTCTGAGCTGCAGCTGTCTCTATCGCACACTACGGGGGCGAACATCATCATCATCATTTCAGCCGAAAGACGTCCACTGCTGGACATAGGCCTCCCCCAAGCTCCACGACTTCGACTGGTTCTGTGCTTCCCGCATCCAGCGGACTCCTGCGGCACTCACATAGTCATCGGTCCACCTTGTGGGAGGCGATGGCCATAGTTTCTTCAAATACCTATTTTTCAAATTCCTCGCAGGCCCCGTCCCCTCTTAAGGCACCCATTTTGTAGAGGCATTTGCCCAGCGGTCATCCTGCATGCGGCTGATTTGAGCCTGGCAGCGTTCTTGCCTGTCTGTTATACCCGTTCTGGAATGCAGAACGGGCAGGTATAACAAACGCAAACTCAAATATACCTACCAATTCAAATTTTCTTGGTTTTTGTTTTTGTTGCAAGACAGCTCTTTTTTACGTCGTATGTTGGTCAAAATGCGATTCACGACTGTAGAAATTCAATAATCTTTTTACTGATTAATAATCATCAATTTCATATGAATCGTCAAACTTGAAATAAGGTGACACAAATTTATAACATAGAGCTGCAATTTACAAAATACCAAAGAATATTGAACTAATTTGTGATTAGTTGCGTCGTTCAGGACCGCCATTGAAATACTAGTGTTGTAACATTATTCTTCTTATTGAGTCACCAAGTGAAAACAAATCCCACAGGAATTTAATACATATAGTAGCTGTTAATGATCTTTTTCAAGTGTAATCTCCCTTTTAAATCTGAAAAAGGCCATTGACAGCTGTTTCCAGCCAAGTCTGACTAGATGAATATCCTTTGTAGCTGCTCAGCATATAAATCTCAGATAAATCTATTCAGACTGTGGAGAAAAACATGACATTATCCAGTTCCCAAATACAGCACTTCAACTCAGGCATAAAATAGCTTTATTTTGCCAGGCATAAGAAGGCTTAAGTATATTTGGCAGAAACATTTAAAGACGACATTATTAGGAAGATAAATTACATATCCTTTTACTAAGTAATAACATGAGACTAGTGGAAGTAATCCCTACTTCCCTACTAACATTATAAATGCGAAAGCAACTCTGTCTGTTACGCTTTCACGCCTAAACTGCTGAACCGATCGTCATGAAATTTGGCAGAGATATAGCCTGAGATATGCCGAAGGACATAGGATACTTTTTTACACTATAACCGACATACACGCGGGCGGAGCCACGGGCAAAAGCTAATAAATACTAAACGTACGAGTAAACGCCTATTAGTATTAAGTGTATCGGCGATTACTTTGTAGCCAATAAAACTAAATGGCTGACTGACTCCATGAGGATGGGATGAGACTATTAGCCGAGATTACTTTAGTTGCTAGTACTATGCTACTATTTTTGGGATAGGTACTTTAATTTAGATTGGGATAGTATTTTAGTAACAAATTTAGGTGAACTATTTTCATTATTGGACAAAAGGATATACTCCGTAAGTCTGTAGGGGCGTACGGTATTCTACTGAAGCGTTTTCCACATAATTAAATCAGTAAACTTACTAACCGGTTGGAGGCGAACCGGAGGGGCTCGTGATTAAGTAATATCAGCCGCACGGGTCGATCTACCAGGATAAGTTACGCTTGCCGGGGTTGGTTCGTGGATGGGCGACTGTCTTAACATACCGATACTCCTCCATGACTCGGAAAGCACGTTAACCCCGTTAGTCCCGGCTGTCGATCGTGAATCTTTGACAATCTTACGGAATGTCAGAAGCCCGAAAGTCTGACAACCAGTCTTACCAAGGTGTGTTTGTATTACTTCCACAGTTACTGGGTTGTGGAGGTCGCTCCATGTAAAATAGTGATATTCACTATTTCCGTTTACTATCCGTTTAGACTGGAAGCCAACCCCAAGTTAGTTGGGAAATTGATAGGAGGCGTAAGTTTTTTCTGAGATTGAATATTTGTTTTCTGAATTTAGGTTGTGGTCCCAGTCGCCGGCAGCCAGTTAAACACGTAGCTGTCGTAGGAAAGTGAGGGACATTTTGAGAAAGGGACATTATGAGAAAGGGACATTTTGGGAAAGGGACATTTTGAGAAAGGAACATTTTGAGAAAGGGACATTATGAGAAAGGGACATTTTGGGAAAGGGACATTTTGAGAAAGGAACATTTTGGGAAAGGGATATTTTGAGAAAGGGACATTTTGGGAAAGGGACATTTTGAGAAAGGAACATTTTGGGAAAGGGATATTTTGAGAAAGGGACATTTTGGGAAAGGGCCATTTTGGGAAAGGGACATTATGGGAAAGGGACATTTTGAGAAAGGGACATTTTGGGAAAGGGACATTATGGGAAAGGGACATTTTGAGAAAGGGACATTATGGGAAAGGGACATTATGGGAAAGGGACATTTTGAGAAAGGGACATTATGGAAAGGGACATTATGGGAAAGGGACATTTTGAGAAAGGGACATTATGGGAAAGGGACGTTTTGAAACGAAGGGACATTTTGGGAAAGGGACATTCTGAGCCGGAACTCTTCATATACATATAATACCTATTAATACGTGAAGCAAAAACTTTGTACCCCTTTTTACGATAATTACGCGGACGGAGGAGTACGAAAGGTACCTACAGTTAAAGTTCATAATTATGAAGCAGGAGTGCAGAAAGCTAATATTTTTTAATACTCATGTATTTCTCATTTAAATGAATTATGGTCGAATTATGAACAACTGGACATTTCGCTTCTCTATCACACTTGCTGTAGCAGGTGGCGTTCTGTAGTTTCGCCCTCCCCCATGGAAGAAGGCGTGAGTTTACTAATGTATGTCAATAGATACTCACAAAAACAATAGTGCCATTATCCAGCTTTGTCTCCATAGGTTCTGTCATGGCGACCACGGCCACTGACAGGTTGACTCTCAGGGCGTACACATTGAAGAACCCGAAGAATGCCAGCAGTGCCACCACCAGCCGTCTCCGGCGCCAGAAACACCATGTCATCTGGTGGTCTTTTGATTGCTCTCTGGAAATAAAAGAGAAAGGTGGTGAGACTTGGGGCAATGACTGCTTTATCTGTACGTAATGAATCATTAGTGAGAACAGAGTGCAGCGCCGATATGGAAGTAGTAGAAACGTAACATTCTAGCTACTCATTGGTCACTTGAGTTTGTAACTGGTTATTTTTAAGTAGCGTCGTGGATCATAGACACTCATTGTCCATTTTTTTTTTTACAAATTTAATAACTGTACGATGTGGGAGGTCCCTGGGCCCAGCCTCACTCATGGTATTTCCGGTTGTGGTTTATTACTATGAGGTAGACTTTTGGGAGTTTAAGTGTTTACGTCATAGTGTTTATCGTACTGAATAATTTTAGTCCGATTTTTTTCTCAAGGTCCAATAGAAAATCCGATAACACCCAAACTAATTTATTTAGGACCGCGGACACTACCAACAAAGTGATTACTTGTAATTAATTTACCTTTTCCCGCGATAGACAACGTGAAAATTCGTGTGAAAAGCAAAGTTATTTAGTAACCCAAGTTGCCAGGTATAAAAATACATACTCGGGAAATCTGATTTAGAAACGAATGCGTAAGGCCGTGGTACAAATTATGTACGTTATTAGAGCTTAACGACTGATTCAGCACTATCGTGAGCTGCGATGCTCAAAGTTGATCCAGAGCCGTATTTCTGTGATGTTCAGTGAATGGCTTCAAATGGAAGGGTATCATGATAATGCCTAGTCATAAGGATGCTAATGAGATTAGTTAAGAATGAAGCCAAGTGGCATAATTAAACGGAGATATCCCTCTGTTTAATTATACCCATTGGTTCTGAAATATAGAAATAACCAACACGTTTCGGGGCGAAAATCAACAGCATCCTACTACATACTAGATCAGAAAATAAGAGTAACCTAGATACAGGCTATATGATCCTGAACCAATTGACACCTTACTTAGAATCATAGATAAATGGAAAAATGTAGGGACTAAGGATTTCAAATCAGCGGGGAAGTTGCGTAACCCACAATGGTGCTGCCATTGATTTTCGAAGTTCAACAACATTCATCCCGTAATTTATGTTGGCATGCCGACGAATTTTTAAATAAATGAAGCAATGGATTTGGAATTTCCTTTAAAATCCTGAGTATGTTACCCAATTGGGGCGCGCGCAGGTTTGCAACCTGCAGGCTAATTGCGTCACAATAATGGTAGGAATACTTTCATTTTTACAGTCATTGCGTTATTTATGTTGTTGAACAAACAATCAAGCCGTCAGATTTATTTATTTAAAGCTGTATGGGAGATACCCAGGATACCCGTTACTGTATCCTGCCTTAGTCTGTATCAGTATGGTGGGCTACTACAAATTAGAAATTACAGTGCCACACTGTCAACGTATCTTTTCAAAGTTTTAAGAGGTAGTATACAAAACTCCCGGATGGGTACGTGGCGCGACGGCGCAAGTCGCAGCTGCTGGTGGTGCCAAACGTGCGCACACTAAACCTGTTGGGGCGCGCACCGCTGACTCGTACGCTGCGCACTCTCAACACTGGCACCTGCACACTGCAGCACCTGTACACTGGGTGAGTTCACTAGGGCCACGTACTGTGTAGCATGTAAGGTATAGTTAAGTAGATTTTAAGTTACTTTGTCGCATTCGATTTATCATTATTTGTAATGGCAAAGGAAACATGTCATGTGATAAATAATAAAAAAAAAAAAAAAAAATTATTCAAAAATTACAAGGCTTAAAAATATATACAGTTTTGCTTAAATATAACAAATAATATTTCTAAGAATTACGTGCCTGAACTAGGTAATCCTGTATTTCAGGCAAAAAGAGCTAAAATTGTCTTAAAAATTTAATAAATAATCACAAGCTGAAAATAGACAAACAATTTTATAAATGTTGAGTCGCTTAACTTAGTTTCAAAATTTGACAAATATTTAACATAAATATTTACTTTAACACAGTTAGTAAATTCTCTGTTTCTTCGTAAGACATACTTTGGAGAGCATCATTGAGAGTTCTCTTACAATTTGTGTAGTTCAGGGAATAAATGTTAGCTTTCGAGTTTAGAAATAAATTAAATGAATAAATAAATAAAAAAATACAACAATTTTTCGAACATAAATGAAGCTGCTACCGGCCACCCTGCGCAGATCGTCGCTCTAACTAGCCTCGTACGATGGCTTCCTACCTTACGTTTGCCGACCCGTTTACGTTTTACTACCCAACCTAGGTTATCAAAACGGTTCAGATTCTGATCAATAGTGCTTTACGCAATTAGGGTGTTGCTGAATTGAATAAGGCCAACGGTAACAGGCCGCATCGAGACAAAGGTTCCAGTTTGAGAATCGCTGAACTAAAAGTATTTGCCAAGTCCTAAGTAACGGTGTCACATAACACGCCTGCTTCATGTTACAAAGAACACCACATTATTGTGTCTCTGTCTATACCAATGTCTGATGACAGACAGACTTCTACTCAATATTTTAATATTCACTTAGATACGCAAACATGAGACATATGCGTTTTAGATTATGTAAAGTTTCAACGATAACACCTATGGTTATGTACTGTATATCGATTAAGTATTAACTGATTAATCATTCTGTTAACGTATTGTATGAACAAAGCGACAATGTTGGTAAAATAAAGGTGCTCCTACAAGGAAGGGTAAATAAGAATAATCAATTGGAATAGATTCGTAGGTTCGAAACCAGACAGGCAGTCGATTTTGTGTAAATTATTTCAACACCACTGCTCTCAAAACGGTGAGGGGAAACATCGTGATGAAACAGGCATGTCCTAGAACAGAAAATTCGAAGAAATGTGGCATTGTCCAATCCGCACTGGGCCCGCGTGCTGGATTGCGGCCCACACCCTCTCACAGAGAGAGAGAAGGCCTGTGTGCCAGCAGTGGGAAGTGGGAACATTAAGGTGAACCTAGTCCACATTTTTTGCATACAAACTTTGGGAGTGTTTTACTTCACTGTCTGACATGGCACATCCAAAGTAAAATATGATATCGTTTTGTCTCATTATTAATATTGTCTGTACGGAAACAGAATACTAAAATAAAAACCCATTAAAAAATTAGAAGCCAACAATGATTCGTTTTTCTTGCTCATTTTACTTAACTTTGGTAACAAAAGAAGTGTAAAATCTCCAAAACCAAGTCGGTACCAACAAAGTTCAATTATCGAAAAGTTCAATAAACTTTATTGGTCATTGATTTATGCATTAGCTTTTTCATAAAACCCGATGTACCAAAAGACTTTTCTTAATTTTTTCGCGATTTTTTTACTATAAATGATCCTGCATCCCACTCAATAACGTTGTGCGTGTAGACTAGCGTCTAACTGCTCATCACTGATACTATCACTGTCCGACACGAAGCCTGGTGAGACAGCGTGATTTTTAGCCAGGCCCACCAGTGAGTTCGAGCCCGCGACTAGATTCCCCTTAAAGGCTGATTTATGCTCATTTGGATTAGCACTTTGGCTACTTTTGCGTACGGTTGAAATTGGAACACAAATTCATAGCTGTCATACTAATGCCCACCTCTTGTTAAACAGCGATCAAGATCTTAATAAATGGCTTGTGAACGAATGGTACGTTAGTTAGCCCAATATTACATTAGCCTTGACTGCCTAACGAGTGAGTATCTAGGGATCTCGTGGTCAATGTTATTTAAATCCTAAACAAATTCGTTATCCACAGACTGCATTACTAATTAGCTTACAAGAGTACACAAAGTATCGATGACGAATGCTTTCTGCATTATATTTTACACTCATTTTCTAACAAAGAGTATGTATTAAATTAAAATAGGTAAAAAGAAAATGGCCGCGCATTAATTTCACGGCAATTAACATTGGAATGTATTTTAATTGGGTTCGTTTTAGAGTTCTCTTATTAATTAGAAACTAGCTCCAGCCAGCGACATGGTCGACGTGAATTTTCGGACCTCAAGTCCTCGACCCACCACGTCGCATCGCATCGCCCGTGCAAACTTCGTTTTCGGTTAGCGTTCTTTTCGTCTTTTCTTTCGTTTTGCTCGGATCCTAAAGGATAGTTAGTAGTGTGATGTTAAATAGCCTATGAAATACCTACTCTTAAGAATTGGGCTATCGAATGCAAAAATTCAAATCAAATAGGAGTGGTCGTTTCAGAGATAAGCGTTCAAACAATAAAAACAAAATCTTCAGTTTTTCTCTACAGATGAAATACGATGCTCACGGAAATTCTTTTATTTAATGGCACACCTTATTTGAACCCTTTTCACGCGTTGCCTTTTTTGAGGCTCAGCTTTTTTTTGTAGATTTCGTATACCATCCGCATTATAACTACTTAACCGTAATAGAAATTTAATTTCGAAAATAGAAATATCTATGTATAGGACTACCTATACATAGATATTTCTATTTTCGAACAAACATACACACAACAACATACATAGATTTTTTTTTTGAAACAAACACTTCAGCTTTATTAGTAGTACTTAGGTACTAACCTAAGTACTACTAATAAAGCTGAAGAGTCTCTGAATCTACCAGATTTGTAAAGTTCTTTTTGCTTTTGATAGCCCAACTCTCGAAGTAGGCTATAGATTACATGACATCACGCTAGGACCCATAGGAGCAGAGCAGATAGAAAAAAAGTCGTAAAGAACGCTAAGCAAAAACGAAGTAATAGCGCGGGCGAGGCGATGCAATGCGACGCGGTGGATCGAGGCCGACGTCGCGGGCAGAAGCTAGTCTTGATTAATAATATACTTTTGACTGATGGGCATCATAAAAATAGTGTCAATGAACTTTAAAATAGTATAGAATTACAAAGAAAACTTCACATGCAGATAATATCAGCATTTCAAACGCACGGCTCATTCTTGCGACATTCCATCCAAGTCTGACATTGACATTAGTGTCACGTTATTTAGCAATTTATGACTTTGACAAGCTCAAGTAGGTGCTATACCTTACAATAACAATGTAAAGATTGCACATAGGTATTTGCGATTCAAAGTAGGTAGGTACCTAAGTAAATGTTTAATATACGTAAATGAATGCAGATGCGTTATTGCATATTTTCGCAGCAGGTCATTTGCCTAAGTCGACCATGATCACAAAATTCTCGTTAATGATCTTTAATGAATAAAGGTTAAGGATTTCTTGATGTAGAATTTTTTTTCGGGCTTCGGACCGTAGATGTACGAATGGATAGCCCGGAGCCCCCGGAGGCCCAGACCAACTTTACGAGACACACAAGGGTCTCGAATTCTCGATATGTAAGTGATAAATGGTCTCGAACCGGCTTCGGCATGCTTAGAGTAACCTTTGATCGACTCGTGTGGGCGTTCTTTTAGTTACGAGCACCTCAAATACAGACAATTCTATCAAACCTAATATCTTTTTCTCCATCATCTGCTTAACCTTTTTCCAACTATGTATGTTGTGGTCGGCTTCCAATCTATTTGGATGCAGCTGAATACCAGTATTTAAGATGGAGCGACGGCCTATCACCTGGCCTCCACAACCCAGTCACAGGGTAACACCAAACCCCTAGTATTACGTAAGCAGATTTTATGCAGTTATTGACCCCCCCCCCCGCCCCTCGTCAGCAAAAGTAAACATTGGTAGACGAGACACACAACGTGTCTGCTCACTTTCGTGTGATTTTGGAATATTGTCATCGTTTTCTTCGAGCCATTCATAGACAAGTAGGGTTGCCATTATGTTCAAACCAAGATCGACTAAATTTTGTAGAAAATCCAAAAGTTAATAAATAAATTCTGCTGACTTAATCACCATCCAGACCCCCCCATCCCCCGTGTCATCAAAAATAAGCAAAGCAAAGACCCCCGTCCCCCCGTAGTGCTTACATAATACTTGAATGGCCTAAAAGACTGGTTGTCAGACTTTCGGGCTTCCGACTACCCGTTACGACAGTCTACGGAACTACGAATGACAGCAGGGACCAACGGCTTAACGTGCTTTCCGAGGCATGGAAGGGTCTGGATATGTACCTAAAGGCACACACTATGCCGGCGGCACAGCCGGCGGGTTTTTGCCTTGCGGGTATGCTGCAGTTGCTATTAGGCCGCCGGCACTTGCCGCAGAAACCGAGTATGCCACCGGGCTTGTTGGCGGCATGGCATGCCCGCCGGCATAGTGTAGGTATATGAGCATTTATGGATGGTCACCCATGCACAACCGGCTATGCTACGCTTGCCCTTGGCAACATGCTGCAACATCCAGCTTATCCTTTGATCGACTCGGTATGTAACAGCCAGGGTCGTGGGGCCTTCGGGACTGGGACAGGAAGTATAATATTTAGTGCTGTTGGATTTTAGTTAATAAGGTAAGAATTTTTTTAGGCTGTTATTTTTGATATAAAATAAATATTTTATCGTTTTATTAAAATAGTTTTATTTGTATAACATAATTTTTTTTTGGCTGACCGTACTTTCCCAAGACAACTTTGTTTATTTTATTTGTGGTCCTAAAATACTACTCAAAAATAATATACCTAGGTGAAATCTGGGACCGCGGTCCCGGTCCCTAAAGTCCCACGACCCAACACCCACACACACTTACTCAGTCCATACTGTAGGCATTCAGGTCGCGGTTACAAGTACCCACCGAGGTACCAAGAAACTTGCATTTCGCAACCGGCCAGTTGTAAAACAGGAAAATTGGTAGCGAAGAAGTATGACGTTATTTTGTTAGTTAAAGTAATAGAATTGCTGTAGCAAACCAGTCAGCTTGAATCGGAGATAAGAACCTGTTTGTATTATTGCGTTTGGTGTGTGATAATGGCATGGTTTATGTCTGTGCAATAAATCCAGATGTTGATGTTCTTTTGAAGCAGCACTGCATTGAGGTATCAGCGAATTTCTATGAAAACTTCATGGAAATTGTTCTACAAGTTTCACGTCGCGCCTGGTTGAAGAAGCCTTTAACATACTGTCTACAATGACACTATGACAGTTTAAGAATCAAGACATATTATACGTTTACTTATCAGTCATATCATTATCTACAACTATGTTGTGGTCGGCTTCCAGTCTAACCGGATGCAACTGCATCTGCATTCAGCTGAATACCAGTATTTTACATGGAGCGACTGCCTATCTGACCTCCACAACCCTGTTACTGGGTAACACGGTACCCCTTGGTAAGACTGGTTGTCAAGTTTTCGGGCTTCTGACGACCCGTAACGGCTGCCAAAGATCCACGAATGACAGTCGAGACCAACGGCTTAACGTGCTTTCCGAGGCACGGAGGGGTCTCTGTATGTAAATATGGTCACCTATCCTCAGAACAACCCCAGCAAGCGTAGCTTAACCTGATGTATCGACCCGTACGGCTGTTATTACTTAGCCACGAGCCCCCTATGTACTTCTCTGCAATCTATGTTGCAATATACAAGGTGTAACTTAAATAACGCACAACCTCTGAAGGGGTTATTGTACTCATCATTATCAACAACTTATAATATGGGTATGGGACCAAAACTGAAATCGCGAAAAAAAAATCAGCTGTTCCCTACATTTTGACGAGTTATGTGAATACAAGTGTATGGAACAGCTGATGTTTTTTTCGCGATTTCAGGTTTGGCCCCATAGTAAAAGTTGTTGATAATGAGGAATACAATAACCACTTCAGAGGTTGTGCGTTATTTAAGTTACACCTTGTATATGTATACAGGATAATTTTTTAACCAGTGCGCAAACTGTAACCATGAATTCAGCATATCATTCTAGATAGCGCAGAAACTTTTCCTCGGTTATACAAAAACATCAGCTGCTTCATAGAAAAGTGCAATACCTACGCGGTCAAAATGTATGGAACGGCAAATTTTTTTGTATAACAGACAAAAACATTCTCAGCTGGGGGTTCTAGAATGATATGCTGAATCCATGGTTACAGTTTGCGCACTGGTTAAAAATGTATCCTGTACCTATAATGACACTAACTTGGACTGCCAGTGACTTCCTTCGCGTGAAATTTTGGCCCCCGACCCACCGCGTCGTATACTCGTATCCCATCGCTCGGCCCACGTTTGTTCGTATTCGCTTTGCGTTCTTTTTTTTTTTTGCTCGGTTCCAAAGGACCTTCTTCGAGAATTTGGCTATTAATAATCCGACCGGCACCCTAATTGCTTAGCACGCGATTAATCATAATCGGTTTCATTTTGACAGTTCAACAATATTCATTGCGTTATTTACGTTGTTGAGCAGACACATTTTTAGAAAATATAAAGCAATGGTTTAGCCAACTTTTTCAAAACGAAACAGATTATGATTGATCGTGAGTTACGCAATTAGGGTGCGGTAGTTCCAGAGATTAGCGCGTGCAAATAAACAAACCAAAAAACCAACAAACTATTTAGCTTTATTATTAGTAGGTATATACTCTATACTAATAATAAAGATAAAGAGTTAGTTTGTTGTAAGATAAGACTTCGTCTAAGACAACCATGGCTTAAATGGTTCTAAATTTTCTGTACTATCTTCGCCTTAAAGCTTTGCACCCATCTTCCATCACCTTGTATTTCAGAAGGTAAATGCTGCGCTCTGATTCGCACTGAAATTGCCACCGTATCGGTGAATAGTTTATTTTGTCACTTTAGAAGAATTATGAGAAAATTAATGAATTCAAAACATTAGACAACAAGGAAAGTGCTAATGAAGAAGAATTCTATAAAGGCGCCAAGCAGACAAGAATACTTAAATAAAAAAAAATAACAAATTCTAGTACAGTCTTGGAAACGGTAATAGCTTCCAACACATCAGTACGTTTGCCTTAAATTGACCTCAAATCAAGTCTACACTTTACATAAGTAAGATTTTCCCTATACACCATGATCACAAACAGAAATAAACATCTTAATGGTTGTATAAGGATAAACACTCACAAAACATCTTCACAATTCATCTGCATTGAATCCAAAGAGTTTTCATAATAATAATATAAATGTTTGAAAGAAAAACAATGTTTTAAAGACCCTCTTTTCACTAGCACTTTCTTTTAACTGTTCTTACATAAACAAAAACTTCGGAATTACACATTTCGTGCCTATGCGGACTGCCTCACAACCTCGAATGCCATGACTGGGTTATTTTAGTTTGCGACAAAACGAAGCTTATAAAGCGTAATATACGTTGTACGTATATATAGGAGTGTATATAAGGTCGCCAATGCCGTAAGCTGAAATGGAACGAAATTCGCATTTGGATATAAATCTGTGTGTTAAGGCATTAGAATCGTGGCAGTAGCTCGGAAAGCCAAAAAATCATTGTTGATTTTAACTGTCCTTGGACATTATTGACATCGGTGAAGGAAAATCATCGTGAGTAAACCTTAATATACATAGCCAAGAGCTGTTAGGTTAGGCCTTTTGTAGAAAAATACCATCCTTACTTATAATATTATAAACGCGAAAGTTTGTAAGTATGGGTGGATGTTTGTTACTCTTTCACGTAAAAACGGCTGAACGGATTTAGATTAAATTTGGCACACAGATAGATTATTACCTAGATTAACACATAGGATACTTTTTATCCCGGTAGTACGTTACCGCGGGATAATTTCCGACTTCCACGCGGGCGAAGCCGCGGGTGGAAACTAGTATTATATGTAATATCGTTTAAATTCACTTTTGTAGTCCTCTGCCAGATTAACTCAAATCATCTGGACATGGGTTGTCATAACATGTATGGGTATGTGATGCTGACTGTTGAAAAATGTCGTAAGGAAAGTACGAGAAGAACGTGTAGTGGGGAAGACCAAACAAACGATGACTGGTTGTGCGAAAGATGTAATGGCTAGAAAGGGGGTTACTGCTGCGATGATGACTACTAGAGAAGTATGGGAGAAGCAGGCATTTTGCGCCGACCCCAAATAAATTGTGATTAAGGCAAGAGAATCATGATGTCACGTAGATAGCAAGCAAGATCTAGCGAACGTATGAATAATCAATCTGTGCGCTTGGAAAAGTCATCATCATCAAGACTGGACATTTCCCTATCGCCGCTTCTTCTCGCATCCTGCATTCTTCACAAGGTCATCATCCCAACTTGCAGGAAGCCTTCCCACGCTACGTCTCCCGGTACGTGGTCGTCACTCCAGAACCTTTCGGCCTCATTGGCCACCTGTTCTGCAAGCAATGTGCCCTGCCCATTGCCACTTAAATTTGGCTATTATTTGGGCTACGTCAGTTACCTTGATTCTCCTGCGGGTCTTTTCATTTCTGTTTCGATCACACAAGCGTAACTACAAGCGTTCCAAGCTTGAATAACTGCGTCGTAGTAAAAACCAATAGAAACAAAGTAGTACAGAAATAATCAAATTCAATGCCAAACACACGTAAACCTTATCACTCAATTTCATTATTTATTAGTAATTCGATTGGTATTTCATTCAGACCGCTTTAACATTATCAGCTACATAGATTGGTCACACTGAAAATGGGAAAAATACGTCATTGGGTATTTTTTTCATAAGGATTGTAAAAGTTAATATTTGATGTGTGGGTTTTGTGTTAGATAACAGTTTATTTAATTTAGATAACCAAAAACCTTTTGGTACAACTCTGTTGGCTTTGGAAAGTAAATAATGACTAAACTTATGTAGTATAGTGGGTAACTGCGTAAGTTGTATAGAAGTTGGGATTATGATGTAATAACGATAAAATTGAAAATCATTAGTGGCAATGGGCTGGCAATGACTGTCGAAGGACTGATTGGCCGGTGGAGCAGACGATTTCCTGGAGTGGAGACCGCGTACAGGCAAGTGTAGCGTGGGACGCCCACCAGCTACTAGTAGATGGACCGATGACCTAAAGAGAGTGGCTGGGGCAGATTGGATGTGGAAGGCGCAGCACAGGATGTTGTGGCGCAGCTTGGGAGAGGCCTACGTACAGCAGTAGACTGCGATAGGCTGAGTTGATTGATTGAGCGCTATTTTGTTTTTGGATTTAAATCCACCTTTTTATAGTTTATCAATAAATTATATCAGTCAATTCAGGATGTTATCGAAGTTTTTATTGCTGAAAAAGTTATTAAAGAATAATTTATTCATGAAAACGAAGATAATCTTCATGGATTTTTTATGCATATTGTAGATTTGCTCAATTAATGAAATGGCCATATTTCTGTCTGCAGGGTTTAAAGGAACCTAACCAAACCGAACCTCGGGGTGCCCCTGACGTCGACCGTCTTCTCGAGAAAAAAATCTCGAGCATTGCATGAAGTGAGCAAATCTACGATATGGCCACGACACAATGGCGTTCCTACGCATAACGAAAGAATGAATTGGGTATTCAAATTCCAGGTTTAGATTATTACTTATATAAAAAAATTCAAGATACAAATTACATGGAGCGAGGTAATTTGTAACTTAATAAAGTACTTGTTACAGGGTGCGTATAAATATTCGGTTCGTTTAAACTTTCAAAGTACGTGAGGTTATTAAAAGCGAAAGTACAATGTAACTGGAGGTCGCTGTGAACTGTTAATTTTGATATTTAATACAACACGTGCGTCGTGTACCGTGTAAAGAATGAATTGGGTTACCGACTAGGTACCAATTTATTCAATACTAGCAGCGCTCCGCGTATTCACCCGCGTAGTACCCGTTCCCGTGGGAATACGAGGATAAAATATAGCCTATGTCACCCGGGGATAGTGTAGCTTCCCAACAGTGAAATATTTTTTCAAATCGGTTCAGAAGTTTCGTAGCCTATTCAATGCAAACAATCAAATCATTCCTCTTTATAATATTAGTAAGTATAGATTGGATGTGGCTTTTGACATTACCTTATTCTGCTGGTATTTGGGCTATAAGAGTCTTCCAGACCAAAGAAAATATGAAGGAGTGAATGATATAGTCACGGCCTATAGGGGAGAATTAAAGAAAAAAAATATGTCGCGCCGATTCCGGGTAACATGGGATAAGCAAGGGTAGGATAATGATGTATGATAAAGCAGCAAAAACTGAACCAAGAACGTCTTTCTTTTCGCTGAATACTGTTAGACCACGTTAAAAACATCGGTGGGGTTTTACCACGCACTGGATTTTCAACTCTCGGTGTTGAACCGAGCATTGATAATCCAATAGAGTGCAACCCAGCGTGTCGAAAAAACATATTGTTCAATTTTCAACTTTCAAAGGCAAGCAGTGAGTTTAAGATCAATTGCGCGGAAAGAATCCCACCGCGATATTTTTATGTCCGAGCAAATGTTAACTTAGAGGCCACCCATAAATTACGTCACACACATTTTATTTGCCCGTCTTTGTTAAATATGGTCACACTTGTGAAAGCCCCTCCCTCTTCTGTGACGTCACATAGTTTTCAAATTTGGATTTAGAAATACATAATTAAATGAAAACTACAGTTTTTCCATTCTTTTTAATTAAAATAAAAAAATAATCTTTAATAAAATTAACATAAATTCAAATAATTTAGACACATAACGGTGATTTTAACATGTGACGTCACAAAGCTTTTGATCGCCCCTGGCCCTTGTCACACAATGTCACATTTCGTTGACCCCCTCCCACCTTCTCAAAGTGTGACGTAATTTATGGATGGCCCCTTAGCAAATTAAGCACCGATATGCATTTTGCCATTCGTGGTCATATCTTTTGACGTGTCATCTGTCTAGCCTTTTCCCAACTTTGTGGTCGGCTTCCAGTCTAACCGCATGTACCTGAATACCAGTATTTTACAAGGAGCGACTGCCTATCTTACCTCCACAACCTAGTTGCTGGGTACCTAATACGATTCCTCTTGGTAAGACTAGTGTCAGACTTTCGGGTTTCTGACGACCCGTAACGAGTATCAAAGATCCACAAATAACACCTGGGAACAACGGCTTAACGTGCTTTCCGAAGCACGGAGGGGTCACCCATCCACGGACCAACCGCGGCAGGCGTACGTAGCTTAATCTGATCGATCGACCCGTGCGGTTGTAATTACTTAGCCACAAGCCTCTCTCCCATATTATTCTGGACGTGTTTTTAAGCAATTAATGCATGGTTAGCTATTGAATAGAGTACAGGGGGAAGTAAACTACCTAAGCAGCTGTATTGAAGACTAACTAATAACTATAATGCTCAAGACTATAAAATCAATTTGTCATTGGTTTTCCTACACAGTCTTCACCACACGTGACACATATAAGAGTGGTACTCCACCGCTATACAAAATAATCCAGCACTTAGGTAATGACATACAAATAAATCCTCTGAAAACCCGTAGTTTTATTACCTTTAACAATAAACAAATAATAAGTGGAGCGCTGGAGCGAACAGCTCTTCAATACAGCCGGCACCTACCTATTGTGAACGATATTCAGGCAATCAGGCGTAATCCGAGAGGGAAATCTCTTATTGATTAGCTCTGTGACTTTGGGAAGGGACAAAAGGTGAATTATTTTGTGTTACGATAGTGAAGTAAATTCAGGGTTAATTGTAAAAAGATACTACATACCTATTTACTAACTTAAATTGTCCATATATTCAAATAATAACACAGGCCGACAACTTATTTACCCAGATACCAGACTATACATTTCCGAAGTATTTTGATGCGCTGAATTGCTCTATCACGTCAGAATTTTGAGATATCCTATTCTGGAAGAGCGAAAAACACCGTATTTGCTCATTTTTGAGGTTACGTGACACGGTAGATCCTCTTAATTCCTCTAAACAATCACCAATTGTATCTGAAAGCACTAACTAGTCTTTCTCTTTAAAATGACGTTTAGTTTACTCGAATATCATTTTTTTTCGCTGAGATATTGCATTGTCATTCTTTGACAATTGCATTGATATACCTACAAATAAATAATAGTTTGAAAAACTATAAAAAACACGCTTTAAAAACCAAACTAAAAAAGGAGAAAATAATTTAATTCAATTAAACAGCATGGGGTGCTTTTTGAGGTATTTTTATAATCAATTAATGTCAAGCACCCCACGCTTTTTAATTGAATTAAATTATTTTCTCCTTTTTTAGTTTGGTTTTTAAAGCGTGTTTTTTAGTTTTTCAAACTATTATTTATTTTCTATTTTTTAGTTCTGCTAACTATAAGAAAGAGTTTTTTTTTTATTTTTTTTTCCTTTTTTTAATTTTTCCCAATTTTTTAAAATTATTTAATTGTCATCGGTCCTCGATAAGTTTACAAAGTTTCAATGAAATCTGACCATTTAAAGTGGGTCAAAATCGCGCTCTAAGGAGTCGGTTACATACAAACATACATATAAACAAACAAACAAACATACAAGTGAAGCTAATATAAAGCGTGTAAAAACCCGACAATTGTATAAAATTGCTATAACGCGGCAAATTGGCGTAGTGTGTCAATTATTAACTTCTCTTACAGTACCTGTAACTAGGTCTAGTAACTCAGGTAGGTGCTTGAGTATGCACTCATGTATTATATTAATTGATGATCTTTAGCAGATATGGAGTGAAATTCATACTACCTCATGAAACCAAACGCCAAGTAAAACTCAGCGGTCAAGGTCTCTATTAAAACTCTAGCACTACATTCTCGCACAAATGAGAGATACGTCACGTAAATAACAGTACCTGCCTACATATATAGCGGTAAACATAAAGTCAATGACGAAGTAGGCAGTATCTTAGGTTCAATTATACTAATTAGAACGTCACAGTAAGATACACTTCTATGTGAGTGTTTAAGAAGATTTCTCATGAATGCGCTAATTAAAGCGGTGAAATTTTGCAGACTGATGGCGACATACGATGTAAAGAAGTTCTAACGCAATCTTGCCATTTAAGTAAATGTGGCAGAAAAACGAAAAATTATGCATAGAGTATACGAATCATGTTGTAAGTTTTGTTTGGCTCACACACCCTTTATTGCTTAAGAAAGCATGTACATATTAGAGATTTGTGCCCAGTTGATGGTAATATTCATATTCATATTCATTTATTGCATTCCATATTGTATTAAAGATGTTACAAAGCGCTTAAAGCTAGGTACAGAAATATGGACCCTGTAAGGGGCACAGCAAAACAATAAAATTAAGATTACCTACTTAAATAAAAATAAATAATCTAGGTATTTAAATTAAATTACAAACAATAAAAGAACATAAATAGCAAGCATTTACTTTAAGACTTAAGTGTAGGTATTGCTATTATTTGGGTCGCCCTGGCAAAATGTGAGTGTACTTTTGGTACACCTGTGCTTAACCCTACGGGGAAACAAGGCTTGATGTTATGTTATGTTAAAGCATAGACATATCTTGTGTCCTACATTCCAAAATTTTTGGTCGATAAAACATTTGAACGCCTATAGACAACATCCCATAAAGAATATCAAGGTGAAGCATATAAGCCTCGTTTTATCCCGGATTGACCCGATATATCCCGAAGATGACCCTAGATTAAAAGCACCCTTGGCGAAGGACGCGGCTGCCCACTGTATCAAATACCTAAAGACAATTCACATAAATAAATAATTAATTGAAATTATTTTAAGTGACAAAATGATTTATCCAAGTAACAAAATGTTAGCAAGTTGATCAAAGTGAAGCTAAGCAAAAAAAATAAATAATAGTTTAAAAAACTAAAAAACACGCTTTAAAAACCAAACTAAAAAAGGAGAAAATAATTTAATTCAATTAAAAAGCGTGGGGTGCTTGACATTAATTGATTATAAAAATACCTCAAAAAGCACCCCACGCTTTTTAATTGAGTTAAATTATTTTCTCCTTTTTTAGTTTGGTTTTTAAAGCGTGTTTTTTAGTTTTTTTAAACTATTATTTATTTATTCTAAACGCCGGCTTCGGTTATGTGGACGACCTTTTCATGTAATGTAAAGGATCCAGATACAATACCGTAATTACGTGAAAGACGGTAGGGAAAGTTAAATAAAAATAGTTTCTATTAGATTATAAAAAAACAGTGGCTCTCCGGGTGTGCCGACAGAAGTGAAAACTTGAACAATTACGTATGTATTTTTTTAACAGTGTCGCGCTTTCAATTTTTTTTCCCATCTCATAAAATGCCCGACGCGCCTAAAGAAGTTTTCACTTAAAAAATAAAGATGAATCAAAACGTCAAAAAATATCATCATCTGCCTTTTCCCACCTATGTTGGGGTCGGCTTCCAGTCTTACCGGATACAGCTGACTACCAGTATTTTACATAGAGCGACTGCCTATCTGACCACCACAACCCAGTTACTGGGTAATACGATACCCCTTGGTACCCCTGATGACTCGTAACTACTTTCAAAGATCTACGACTGACAGCCGGGACGAACGTTCCGAGGCACGGAGGGGTCTGGTATGTAAAGATGGTCACCCATCCACGGACCAACCGCGGCAAGCGTAGCTTAACCTGATCTATCGACCCGTTCGACTGTTATTACTTAGCAAAAAGGCCCTTAAAACGTCAAAGAATATATCAACATTAAATCGGAGAAAGCCATCAGAGTTTTGATTCATTTGATCCATCTTGAAGATAAGACTATCAATAAAGATCTAGAAGCTGTTAAGAGGGGAGCAGGGCGTGCGATTCTCCATACAAATGTATTACCCTGTTTTCTCCCTGAATAATGCCTGGAGAGCAATATTTTTTCATAAAATCAAGGTCTGCTGTGAACACGTCCCTGTCATTTTCTTTTTTACAGCAACTAATAAGTAAAGAAAATATGACCCTATAAAATAACAAAAAATGCCCTATTTTTACCTCCGTGATTAGAGGACTACCAGACAAATTAGAAAAGTTTTTAACATAAAAAAAAATGATAGGAACCTAAACATACTCTTTCTTAAAATGTTAATGTAAAAAATAATTGAAGCGACTCAGTTTTCGTGGAGAAAAAAGAGCAGTACGAAACGTCGATATGGTCAATCATTTTCTGATAATTTCGGTCTGAGCTGCAGCTGGTCCCTATCATACTACGGGGCGTTGCTCGGGCGCAGCGCAACGGCAACAGTTTCTTCAAATACCTATTTTACAAATCCCTTTTTCCAAATTACTCTCAAATCAACCAGGTCAATGGCAAGAAGCTGCTGCTTTTGTTTTCTTTTGTGTCCGTTACAGCATGAAAGTCAACCAAGTATTAAATACAAATAAAACACTAAATTACGATGGCAAAGATGTCTTTTGGAATAAAACTAGAAAGACAAACATGAAAAATATGTCGTGGCTAGCGGCGTGACCGTGACTTAGGTATGTTCTAAATGTGCAATAAGAGGCGTTATACAGGAAAAGTTTTTAATCAGTGCGCAAACTGTAACAATGAATTCAGCATACCATTCTAGACACTGTCTTTTTTTTAAAACGTTGCCCCACACTAGGAATTCCTCCTGTATTGTGAGTGCGTTTACAAACATTTAAAACTCACATACACAAACAGTCAGACCCGGAACAACTACTTGTAGGTCATGCAAATATTTGTTCCGTGCGGGAATCGAACCCGCGACACGGACTTCAAGCTCACTCCACCTAAGTTTCACGGTAAGATTTTTACAGAATAGACCAGCAGCATAGTCTATATTTCAAAGGCAGTGTAAGATAAACTCAAAGCTGACAGGGGAATGAACGACAAAAACATTTGCGTCGACAGCAAGTACAACCAACCTAGGAAGGACCAAGCAGGCTTAGCACGAGCACCGGTTTCTTGACGGAAGAATAGACAAAAATGACGTCCCATTTAGACAGTACGACGGCAGCAAATTAAAAAGAGTCATTTGCACTTTTTACGAAATTCACTCTTTATCATTATGTTATTCGACTCAGAATTCCTAGTTTTGCATAGTATTTGTTTTTCTGTTTGATTCTCATTTTTTTCTGATATTACGTCACGTATTTAGAGACAACTTTTCTTAAGGTGTCAAAGTACCTTAAACGAGATACCGTGGCCCCTGGCACACAGGCAACTGAGGGAACACGGGTGGGTTTTAGTCAGTAAAAGTCTGACACACCTTCCCGCTCCACCCAGAGCGGGAGAAGTTATTTGATGATTTCCCACCCAAAAAAAAAGGTGTCAAAGTACCGTATTTTGGAACGAAAAATATTACAATTAAGTATATATATAACAATTTCCTTGCCATGATGTTAAATGCTAAATGATGTAAAATAGGAGAAGCTTTGTTCTTCTATTAATTTTCACAGTTATGCATTCAAAACGAATCATGATTTTGTAGATAACCGTATATACTCTGTGGCCGTCGAGTAGAAAGTTTGTTGTCAGTGTGATTTTGATAGTTTGGGAAGAAAACTTTCTTCTGAAATAGTCTAGAAGGACCTAGACAAAGATCGTTAGAAACGAAACACAAATTGACAGATTGTAGAAGGATTTTTATGGTGCGATGTCAAAAAAGGAGAAACGAAACGTCACTTTGTATAGAAAGAGCTGTGTCTATTCTTCGTAGAAATTGTAAGTGTCATCCTAAGCCTGCTGAACAGGCAGAAGAACATAATTTTCTTAACGTCACTATTTTTAAATTTCTACTTTATATAATAGTAGGTAAGTAGTAAACAAAATAAAACACAGAAGGCAAATTCATCAAAATAAAACTAGATCAATCAAGACAAACAGAAGGAAAAGATCACAGCTTCAACTAACAAACAAACTCTCATCAATAAAATTACCAGCAATGACGTAGATATAGTACGTGGGCAAATAATAACAAAAACCAATCAACTGCCTAACACACACAATATAATCAATTTGAGTCATTCGATTAACGAAAGATGGCAACAACACAACAACTTTGAGAAGAAAAAACACCACGAAGTGAGAGACCGTAAAATCTTGGGAGTAAACAAAGTTTTTGGGACACTCTAGGAAATTTTCCCCTCAATCATGGGGGCTCATGGCTTATGTCGTTAAGAAAACTCCCTGTGGTAAAATTATTTCGATGGGGACCATAAGATGTTCGACACGGGTGTCGAATTGGCTACGACCTAATTAGGCTGTGACCCAATTACTGTTTTAAAGGTCCCGTTAAGAGAAATCGGTTGATTCGTTGGATTGATGCGTCGTTTTATAGAAATCAATCGTGGTTCAGGTCGTTAAGTTTTCTTTGTTGGTAAAGGTATTGTTATTGTGACCTTATCGGTGCTGTTCTTCAGAAAGCTGAAGTGCGTAGTACTCTGAATAAATTTTGAAACAGATTCCTAATCCATTGCTTCATATGTTCGAAAAATGTGTCTGCTCAACAACGTCAATAACGCAATGAATATTGTTGAACTGTCAAAATAAAACAGATTACGATTGATCATGTGTTACGCTACTGGGGTGCTGATCAGATGTCCGGACGTAAACGAAGCAAAAGGATGATCCTAAGATCTTAGCAGGTAGCGATGGCGTTCAGTGAGTCCGACAATAATCCAGGGCCAATCGGAGCGCCAGACGCGCTCGATGCGTTTGATCGAGATGGTTAAATGAAACTCGCAATAAGGCCTCTGTAGTCTCTGTCTGCCGGCATATGAAGAACGCATGACTTTATGTGTGTGTGGTTGTATTCAAAAGAATGGTAGCGACACCGCATTGCAAACTGGTAATAAACTTGATCTAGTAAGCAATTCGGTAGTAGGCGAAAACTTATTGTTTTAATAGCGTCGAACAAGTCATATTTCAAGACAACCAAGTAACATTATTGTGGAATATATTATGTACACATATAATTTTAATCAAGTGGAGTTATCAAATTCATCTACAATATTCATATATCATACAGTACAGACAGCCCGTTCGTCTTATTGTCTTCGGAAACAATAATTTTATTGTTCTTCAATTCCATTATTATTATTTGATGAATAACGTCGATATAATTTATGTGTGGATCATTCTGTAATGGTACCTACATAATCAGCCTATAATGTTCCCACTGCTGGGACATAGGCCTGCTCTTTGTGAGAGGGAGTGGGCCGTAATCCACCACGCGGTCCCAGTGCAGGTTGGTAGATGTCTCATGTCTTCGATTTTTTTGTTCTAGGACATGCCGGTTTCCTCACGATGTCTTCCATCACCGTTTTGAGAGCAGTGGTGATGAAATAATTTGAAGGACATCGTGAGGAAACCGGCATGTCATAGAACAAAAGTTCGAAGACATATGACAACTGCCAACCAGCAGTGGGCCCCCATAGTGGGTCATGGTCCACGCCTCACAGAGAGAAGGCCTGTGTCCCAGCAGTGGGAACGCTTATTAGGCTAATGGTATACTTGCTTACTGAACTAATTTACGAGTTTTGCACTAACAGATAGCACAGACAACAGACAAGTAACAACACTTTTCAAATTTTCAAAATTCCATAACGTTCCGATAAATCACTTCGAAGCAGGCTATTATTAATTAACTGCATTGGCTACACCTTTCACATTCGAGGCTGAATCGGACATATGTACGTCATAAATAAATATTGTCAGCGCAAACCGTGTAAAATTACGAACTAAGTATGCGGAAATAGGAAAACCTATCCTACTTCTTCATCTTTCTATCTCACCGACCTTGACAATTCAAAAGTGCCTGTAATTGGTTTATTTGAAATAAATGCTTTGAGTTTGAGTTTGACTTGTCAGTCGAAGTTCACACGGATGTAAAAATATCGCAGCGGGATTTTATCGCGCAGTGTATTTTCAACTCTCTGTGTGGAACCAAGCGTTGAGAATCGAACAGAGTGCTTCTCAGCGTATCGAAAAAACACATTGTTCGATTTTCAACTCTCAGCGCTAAGCAGTGCGTTTAATGATCCATTACGCAAAAATCTTTAAAAAAATAATTAAATAAAATTAAAACCTATTCTGTTCGCACTCGGCTGAACACTGACTTTTTCAAAAGTGCATAGTGCTTATTTTACCTTATATATTGTATTCTTTTTTATCGTGCTTGTTAGTCATCGTAAGATTTCTACTACTTTTTTCTGTTTTTATCCGTGGGAACCTGTAATTGGCTTAATGTTACATATACAATTGTTATCTTTATATTATAGCTGTTGGTTCTCCTATGAATAAATAAATAAATAATCTTCTCTGTGGACGTCCACTCATGCTGTTCCAAGAATATATAAATACATATAGGCGAGGTATATTTGTGATTTAAAAAATAAATGTAGTACCTATTAGGTAATAAGCGTAATTTCTGAGGTTTACAAAATATGCAGGATTACCACAAAGATAATTACTTTTAAAAGATTTTCTTACATTTTGTTCCTATAATAATTTGCCTCCAGGGTACACTTCGCTAGACTGGATGAGACTTCATTAGCGAGACAAGATCTGTCTATTTTTTTGTGGTATCGTGACCTCTGGCTGCGTAAGTAGCTACAATATACCCATCCTTAGGGAAATGAGACTTAAAAAGTATGAGTTTCATTGTGAAAGTGCAAGTGCTGCTAATGCTAATTACACTTCACATACATAATTACTGAGTAGCCTCACCCACAACCCACAGAGTAATTTACATTATAGCCACAACCCTCTCGGACGAGACGACAGACTCTAAAAAGGACGAGGTTCTCGTCTGCATTTTTTTTTTTGTTTATTTTGTTTCGTGATATCTCCGTCAATTCTAGATGGATTTCGAAAATTCTTCTTTTAATGGATAGGGTATGCTGCAGGGGTGGGCCCATCTAAATTTTATTAACTTTGCTTCGGTAGTTTTTGCGTTAGCCTCCATAATACGTTTTTAATCCACTTTCTGTATCTTGATGATATTCTGGGGTAGGTACAGACGCCAGCACATCAAGCTACCCTAAACTGTCAAATTTTCCCAATTGAACAGGAACCTTATGCTTATGAGATAAAGTTGAAAATCTATCAAAGAAATTTGACAGATTGGGGTAGCGTGATTTGCTGGCGTCTGTACCATAACAAAAAAAGTGAAACTTTTGACGACCTATAACGACATCCACGAATAATAGCCGGGACCAGTGCTTTCCAAATCATGGACGGGTTTTGGTATGTAAAGAAGGTCAACCGCGGCAAGCATAGCTTAACCTGATCGATCGATCCGTGCGGTTATTATAAATTATAACTTAGCCACAATCCCTTCAAACCTACAAACAGACACTTACATTTTATTTACTTATCTGTGAAGTGGCCAAGAGTATGCTTTGATCGAGAATCATAAGTACTTAGGGTACTTAAGTACATTCGTGCAGCGAGCTCATGTGGCAACAGTGTACGCACACGGTTCCGCATATTTTTTAATGGATTCGTCATGGAATAAGAATAACTTACACAAATACCATACTGCGTAGTAGAATAAATGTGCGTAACTAATGTTCTTATCAGGACGAAAAGTGAGTAAAATCTGTTCGTTGAATTAATACCTGCGTTTCTAGTTTTCAATGTCTTTTCAAATTCCTTAACCTTTAACCAGTGACATGACAAATTTATAACACTTTAAGGGACGTGACGCCTCACAGGCTACTACTTTCAAAGTTGAATTTTGTCGTAAAATCGTATTTGGACAGTTTAATATTGTGTTGAAATTTAATTATTGGAATATAATTAAACAAATATCAATGAATTAAATCAGTTTGTATTATTATTTTTAAAAAAATACGACTAATAACAATTAGTGGTACTTTTCAGCCTTAATTGACATGAGACCCTTTTTATGGCATTTTAATAGAACTTACATGAATAATGTGACAAATTTAACATTTTTTTCGTAAAAAATAATCAATAAAAAAACAAAAAAACATAAAAGCTACTTCTGAAAAACAAAAATAAATATTCTGACACCCACTCAACTTAGCCTAAATTACTGGCAATTTTTGCATGCGTTCATGATTCGATTTCAAGACAGCTGAATATAGTAAAAGCCCCACAAAAGCCTTCAGCTCAGTCATAATCTATGTCTTTCAGTTCAGGTTTATTCTGACGAGAAAACTTTATCCTGTAACTGGAGATTTTCTTGTTAGTCCAAGTCAAAATTTGTTGAAGCATTTCTTCGTCAAATAATTTATGCCAAATGCTGAAGGGGTCTTTATCATCGTCACTTTTCAGTTTCGAGGCACAAGCACGAGTAATTATTATGTTGAGGTGTGCGAACTCTAGTATTAGGAGGCGTCTTTGACCATTTATAACGATTTTTTCCGTAATAAAAATTTGATCTTTGTAATTCGGAAAGAGGCGCACAATCATCAGAACTATCGGAGCTAACTTCTTCTCGAGTCATCTGGCTCCGCTCATTGCTGCTATCCTCTTCTAGAATGTGCTCCTCTATAACTTCATCTTGATCACTTTCACGAAGATGTAAAAGTTCACGATCGGAAACCATGAACTCGTCAATATCACCTTCACTGTCAAATTGTTCAGATGCCAGCATGAGGGCATTGAATTCCTCTTCAAACGATGGACTGTCTTGTCGTAATATTTTTCTCTGTGATGAACTCGTGGGCTGGAGTTGACGTTTCGTCGACTTTTCTGCCATTATTAATTTAAAATAAAGTAGTTCGAAAAAATATTTGTATGGCTACTAGGGACATGTAGCCTCACAGGCTACCCCCGATTTTCAAATAATTATTACTCACCTGTGAAACAACTAATGACACGTCTGCCTCCTTCCGCGGTCGTTTTAGCACTAAAACAGAAGCTACTAAGACGCAGGGTCGCGGCATATGGGGGTAAGTGGTTAATTCTAGGAATTTGCAAAATGCGCGACGCCTGTGAGACTACACGTCACTAGTTAAAGGTTAAAATATCCCCAGAATCCTTAGGTACCGTGTTTAAGGCATGTAATGTAATGCCATAAAACACCGTACGGATTTTATAGAAAAGGACAAATTAATGTCCAAATCAAAAAGAGATAGTGATAAAATTGCGGATGTAATTCCCAAAAAACATAAAAAAAATAGTCTGTTATTAAGTAATTAGTTTGTTCATAAAGGAACCACTAACTAAATTAATGTAGTACTTCCATGCTCAAGGCATTGTCATACAGGCGCAACGCGATAGCGCGACGCGACACTTGTAGAACAATTTCCATGCAGTGTTCATAGAAATTGTACTACGAGAATCGCGTCGCGCCTGTTTGAAGAAGCCTTCACTCCAAACTCGACTACCAATTACTTAAAAAGTAATGACGGCTAGATATCATATTTTATAAAAAAAGTTCCCCCGCCGCGTCTGTCTGTTTGTCTGACCGCGATAAACTCAAAAACTACCGAACGGATTTTCATCTGGTTTTCACCAATGGACGGAGTGATTCATGAGGAACGTTTAGGTGTACTTAAAATTCACTACGGGTTTGTGCAAATTGGCTTAAGTTATACTTAATGATGATTGTTGAAGACACCAGGTATAACCAATAGTTACCTATATGAAAACAATGTATTAAATAATTCATATGTGTTGTTTATCTAGATTAACACAAGATAATTTTAATCCCGTGTGTACTTTCCCGTGGGATATTCTCCGACATCCACGCGGGCGAAACCGCAGACAAAAGCTAGTAAGTAATAAATATACTTTAGTGAAACAAATGTTCGTGCCACCCGCATTAGCACAGAGTCGACGACGATAACTGGCACACGTTAGTAAAACGTCAACTAATCGGTACGTCAGGATCAGGATCGTTTAGTAAACGAACGATGGCATAAAATGTCGAGGGTCGTCTCTATAAAAGCAATAAAAAACTTAGGGCTAAAGCATTACATCTGCCTAACGATTTCCCAACAATGTATGTTGGGCTCGGCCTTTAGTCTAACCAGATGCAGCTGAATACCAGTATTTTACATGAAGCGACTGCCTATCTGACCTCCAAAACCCAGTTACTGGGTAAAACTATACCCCTTTGTTATGGCTGGTTGTCAGAGTATCGGGCTTCTGACGACCCGTAACGACTGTCACAGTTCCACGAATGACAGCCGCAACCAACCGCTTCATATGGTGTCCGGGGTACGGAGAGGTCTTGATATGCAAATATGGTCATCCATCCACAGACCAACCGCTGCAAGCGCAGCTTAACCTGATTGTTCAACCCGTGTGACTATTATTACTGAGCCACAAATTTGCTATTAAATCCTTTCTACAGGTTACAAAAATACTTCGTAACAAATATCTTGAAACACAAAAAGTGATGTGGCGCCATCTACAATGCCACATGCGAATAACGCGTCTAGCCGTCACAGAAATCCTACACCGCGCAGTCAGAGTTTACCACGAAACTGACACATATACACCATACCGACATCAACCGTCGGGCAGTTGCCTACCAGACACAACACCCGTCTGGTCGGAGGATCCTCCCTTTTCTATAGAGTATGAGTGGACTTTACCTGTTCCTCATACCTCTATACTACCATAATCATCAAATCAGCCTATAACGATCCCACTATTGGGACACAGGCCTCCTGTCGGTGACAGGGAAGTGGGCCGTAAACTACCACGCGGGACCAATGCGGGTTGGTAGATGTCACATGTCTTCGAATTTTTGTTTCTAGGACATGCCGGTTTCCTCACGATGTTTTCCTTCACCGTTTTGAAAGCAGTGGTGATGAAACAATGTAAAGCGCCTGCCTGGATTCGAAGGCACGACCTACAAATCGTAAGTCGGTGACATTACCACTAGGCCACCACTGACTATCAACAACTCCCAAATTACTAAGTCCCATGTCTGCCAAATTCGTTCAGACGTTATATTAATATGGAAAATTTCTATAAAGAATCATGTCATGTATTTTGGTAAATTTATGTATCAAAAGAACCGGACTGGTCTAGTCTTATTTTTACACGCTAGCTTAGATTTAGGAGTGATGTAACTTGTTACATGACTTCGTATCACGAACACAGTTCTCCGAACTCTGACCTCACCAGTCTCGAGTCTGCAGGTTACATTTACAGACAAGATCTAAAACAAGCGGTATTATTATCGTAGCTAAGTTGAAAGGTGCTAGAGAAACTATTGTATGCATGAGTGGATTTGAAGCAGGGAACGACACCATTACGGAGTTTTGACTTATTTTAACCGTTCTCTAATGTGTTTCGCCTTATCGACAACAGTGACATTAACGACAAATCTGGTTTTGACTGTGACGTAATCATTATTGTTCTAGATGCTTTCGACCAAGCATGGTTTTTTTTGGTTGGGAAATCATCAAATAACTTCTCCCGCTCTGGGTGGAGTAGGCGGGCGTGTCAGAATTTTACTGACTAAAACCCACCCGTGTTCTCTCAGTTGCCTGTGTGCCACGGGCCGCGGTATCTCTTTCGAACAACCCGCACCCCTGGCAGGCATCGGCCCTTGCGGACCCCACCAGTTGGTGCTGACATATCTTTGAGGCGCGCGTGGGACACAACGCGCCGTCGACCCGAACTTGGTCCTTACCGGACAGTGAGCTACCTATTACTCGCCGTCCGCAAGCCCGCGCCTACGGGGGCCGAGAATCAGCCTGGGATTCCCGACGCCCAGGGCGTCTCCCGCGGCCAGGCATGGGTTAGGTCGTCGAGTTTCAATACTCCTTGGAGTTTTACTCAGCTATTTTCATTTACCGACCTGCTGGCTTAGCTTTCTTTACAATACCAACATATTCATATTTATTCACTTTATGACAAGCTGTGCTCGCAGCTTTGCCTGCGTGGAAGTCAGAGATTATCCCTCGGGAACGTGATACTGGGACCAAATGCCTATGTAACTCCTTATAACATCAGCTGCCAGTGAAAGTCCCGTCAAAATCAGTCCAGCCATTTTGGATAGTAGCCGGAAGAAACAGACGGACAGGTTTTTATTAAGCAATAGATTATTTTTGTCATAAGAACCGTATATATACCTACTTTTATATTGCTAAATGCATTTAGTAAAAAGCTGTTACTTTGATGCTACAAAAAGACACTTCAAGTTTATTTATTTGTTTAAAATAGATATAGATTTTAACGCGAATCGTAAAAATATACGAACTGTCGTCATGATATCGTATCCTAATTCCTCTCCTAAAGATAAGGGTCCAGTAGAATTATTGCTGGCTTTGTGACTGCGATAAGCGCTCCGCAGTAAAATGGATCATTTGTTTTGATATCTTTAACAGAAGCCTGCAGGCTTAGCACGACCACCAATTTCTCGACGGAAGAATAGACATGACTATTAACTAAATAATGTACAATAGGAGAAGATAGCTATGTTTTTCTATTAATTATTACAGTTATGCGTTCTAAACGAATCATAATTTTGTAGATAATCGTATATACTTTGTGGCCGTCGAGTAGAAAGTTTGTTGTCAATGTGATTTTGACAGTTACGAAAAAAAAAAACATCTTCTGAAATAGTCTACATTTATATGGACCTAGAAAAAGATCGTTAGAAACGAAAGACAAAATGACAGATTATAGAAGGATATCTACGGTGTGAAGTCAAAAATGGAGAAACCAAATGTCACTTTGTAATGAAAAAGCATTGCATGTCTATTCTTCGTAGAAATAGTAAACGTCATGCTAAACCTGCAGAGCTACATTGGAACCGAGGGATAATTGAATACAGAACACACTGATTGAATACACACTAACAGTAGGCATGGCTTTCATTTTGACAGTTCAACAACATTCATTGCTTTGCTAAGTTGCTGAGTAGTATTTTTTTTTCGAATATACGAAGCAATATTCCGCAAGTATTATTTGGCGTCCTTTTTATAAGAAATATATTGATAAAATTGAATCAATCCAACGCAAATTTGTTAAGTACCTAAATTATAGAGTTAAAGCTGATATCCTAAATTACCCGGACTCCTGTCGATATCACAAATTTAAAACTCTGGAAGAGCGACGACAGTTAAACGACATGATGTTATTGTACGACATACTTAACAACAAATTTGACTGTTCACAACTAATAAGCAGAATAAACTTTAACGTCCCTCTCAGGCGTACCAGACATACCACTATGTTATCAGTACCATCGGCCTCCACTAATTACCTAAAGATGTCACCATTCTTGCGTCTTCCAGCATTATACAACGACAAATTCCCAACATTGGACCCCTTCAACACCACACGGAACAGATTTAAAAACGAGATTATCCAAATACTCCTTCAAACGCCGGTAACTCGGCAAACTCAGTAGTGCCAGTTTAGTGAGTTCAGTCACACACACACATCATCACACACATTTACAGCACCTACATCGCACAGACACACGCATACACACACTTTAAATATTAATAATTATGTCACTCTCTGTTTCTTTCATATTTTCTGAGTACTTCGTAATTGGCGTAATGTTTAGAATTATTAATAATGTTATACTTTCTGTCAGCTGTGAAGATACCTTATAGCAAATAAATAAATAAATAAATAAATATCAATATGATTCTGATTATGAGTGTTACACAATTAGAGTGCTGAAGAATATTTAGCATGAAGCTTTGGTATTCGCAGTAAGATATTGGTAGGCAATAAAATATCTCAGTTCATCTGGTGGTCATTAGACACGGTGGGGTCAACAGATCGTGAATATCACATTAAATAACTTTTGCCGTAGTTAGTTAAACTGTACTCAATCGAGTACAGCAATGGGTTAAATAACTTTTGTCGAAGTTAGTTAAACTGTACTCAATCGAGTACAGCGGCCATTAATGGGTTAAAGAACTTTTGCCGTAGTTAGTTAAACTGTACTCAATCGAGTACAGCGGCCATTAATGGGTTAAAGAACTTTTGCCGTAGTAAGTTAAACTATACTCAATCGATTACAGCGGCCATTAATGGGTTAAAGAACTTTTGCCGTAGTAATGTTACAGTAGTAGGTAGCATAAGCATAATCAGCTTATAATGTTCACACTGCTGGGACACAGACCTTCACTCTTTCAGAGGGAGTAATCCACCACACGGGCCCAAGTGGGGTTGGTAGATGTCATATATCTTCGAATGTATGTTTCTAGGACATGCTGGTTTCCTCATGCTGTTTTCTTTCACCGTTTCGAGAGTAAAGCAGCTGTCTGGGTACCTCTGGGCCACCACTGCTCATCAGTAGTAGGTACACATCTAAACTAATATTATAAAGAGGAAACATTTGTGTGTATGTTTGTAATGTTTTCACGCAAAAACTACTGGACCGATTTCAAAAATTCATTCACTCTTGGAAAGCTACATTATCCCCGGGTGACATAGGCTATATTTTATCCCCTTATTCCCACGGGAACGGGAACTACGCGGGTGAAACCGCGGAGCGCTGCTAGTACCTATATAAACATCGTTATGAAGAAAAGAACTATTCTTTTAGCATACTGTGACCGTCGCGGTGCCTGTTTGAAAGTTTATTGGCAATAAAATCGAACGTCAATCTATATTCGCGAAGGTTTTCATGCGAAAGTGGTATTTTATTTACTGTCCTTAATTTGGATATTCGATTTTCCTTTATTTACTTAACTAGTTTTATGTTCTTGTTTAACTTTGCGATGAAATACACACTGATACTTTACTTACACATGGCTCCACATCAAGCTATACATTTCCTGTACCTATATGCTGATCTCGTATTGAATAGGATTTCCGTACAGTGTGAGATCAGCGTAAACTGGAAATGTATAGCTTGATTTGTGTACCATCCCGCACCGTATGGTGGATGACAACCAAAATTTAATTGCCACTGATCTCAAAACGGTGAAGGAAAACATTGTGAGGAAACCGGCATGTGATGAACCTAAAACTCGAACACATGTGACATCTACCAACCCACATTGGGCCCGCGTGGTGGCTTACGGCCCACTCCGTCTCACCGACAGGAGGCCTGTGTCCCAGCATTGGGAACGTTATAGGCTAATGATGATAACAAGTTCGAGTGTTACTGAGATACTTGCGTTACATAAGTACCAATTCAAGTCTATATCGGTTAAAACTTAATTCGAGGATCTCGATTTCTCCTTGACGATTCGTTAGCGCCATTTGTTAGTCTATTAGATAAGATATACATATCCTTATTTGAAAATTGTTATACAAGTGTTGGAAACGCACCGATATGGATTTGTTCTTGTTTCGTTATAGATGATTAGCTCTAAATTTACTTTCTTTTGGTCTTTCAAGCTATCTTCTTCTACTTAGCCCTTTCCTATGTTGGGTTCGTTACCAGTCTTACCAGATGCAGCTAACAGTATGATATACGGAGCGACTGCCTATCTGACTTTTTCAATCTATACATAAGCATGTAACAAAAATATTGCATAACGATTCCTCTATTTGGCACAAAAATATTTTTCGGAACTAAAGCAAGCAGACGACCAATTACTAAATTCTTGCACGTTAGTTGCCCACGACTTGGACATGACAAATAAAAGTCTTGCATAATCAACCTATATGTCCCCACTGCTGGGACACAGGCCTTTTCTTTTTGAGAGGGAGAGGGCCGTAATTCACCACGTGGGCCCAGTACGGGTTGGTAGATGTCACATGTCTTCGAATTTTTGGTTTCTAGGACATGCCGGTTTACTAACGATGTTTCCTTCACCGTTTTGAGAGCAGTGGTGATGAAATTATTTACACAAAAGTGAAGCGCCTGTCCGGCGTTCAAACTCACGACCTACAAACTCGGAAGTCGGGGCTTCTACCACTGTTACCAATAAAAAAGTCTTGAATTGCTGAAAAAACCGGCCAAGTGGAAGTCGGACTCGCCCACGAAGGGTTCCGTACCATTATCTATAAAAACGGCAAAAAAATCACGTTTGCTGTATGGGAGCCAACTTAAATATTTGTTCTATTTTAATTTAATTAATTATTTTTAAAGTGAACATATAACTAAATATTCTGCGAATATTTCAAGTGTCTACCTGTTTGCCGTTATCAATATCGAGCAAAAACGAGCAAAAAAATCACGTTTATTGTATGGGAACCCCCCTTAAATATTTATTTTATTCTGTTTTTTTAGTACTTGTTGTTATAGAGGCAACAGAACACATCATCTGTGAAAAATTCAACTGTCTAACTATCACGGTTCATGAGATATAAGCCTGCACCCTAATTGCGTAACTCACGATTAATCATAATCTGTTTCGTTTTGAAACAGAGTGCTAAACCATTGCTTCATAATTATGTTCGAAAAATGTATCTGATCAACACGTTATAACTTATACCGCCGCAATGAATATTGTTGAACTGTCAAAATGAAACAGATTTTGATTAATCGTATGTTACGCAATTAGGGTGCGGGTGACAGACGGACGGACAGACAGACAGACGGACGGACAGCGGACTCTTCGTAATAGGGTCCCGTTTTATCCTTTGGGTACGGAACCCTAAAAACCACGTCAATGAAGCAAATTCTTTGGAAAATATATCTCAGCTCTTACGCATATGATTAGTTTATAGATTAATAGCCTCTCAATTTTCAACTTAGTCTATTTTAGTGCCTGAGTAGCACTAATTTCACAGTTTACGACTAAGTAGATCTGAACCGTGTTCTATAAAAAACTGGTAACCCAACTTCCAGTTTACAGTGGCCTTGACAGTAATCTTGTTCTACAGTTCCGTGAACACTTAGTATGAGCATACATTAATGCAAGAGTAAATACGGACAAAAACGTCTTGGCACCTCAAATAGTTTTTGTTTGATTTGATTCTTGCTTACCAGAATCTATTAGAAATTTTAATGAATGTTTATTTTGGTACTCTCCAAGGGACCGTAGACCTACGTATTTGATATAAATTTCAACTTGATGCCTACACGCGTCCCTGAGAAAAAGGGTCTTGAAAACGAAAAAGAAAGTGATCTTATAAGAGTAACGTTTAAAATAAAAAGATGGTGTTTCTGGTAGGTTCAGGCATAAAACAGTTGAAATTAGAATCCTAGTAATAGCATATTTTGACAATTATCACCAGAGATCGGATATTCGGATGCATATTACCTAAAGATAATTTTTAGCTATGTAAGAATGGAAACGGCTTTATAAATTATTTGTAATATTTATTAAAAACCCCGGGATTCTTGATTGCATAACTATTCAGATGTGTATTAATTTAAAATTAATGTTTAACCGGATACAAATATGTGTATGTACTGGAGGAAGGGTGGTTTGTATTCGTTAAAACAAAAAAAAACAAATTACTTACCTAAATTAAGACTTTTTCGATACAAAAGCGCATTCCATGTTAGCCAACATCTCAACTTTAGGTGAATATGCATCCGAATATCCGATCTCTGATTATCACACAGACACGGACTTGCAGATTTAAATCTATTTAATTGTGTATAGTCTCTTTAATTATTGCAATATTTACACAATCATAATTGGCTCGCTTTTATTACGATTCCCAGAAATAACAATTTGCATCGAAACAAGCACTCTCCGTTAACTGCAGATAAAAGTAAATATCCCGAATTTTTAATTTCGCAGGCCATTGCACGGGATTGCAGCATTCGCATTCCGTACCGAAATGACAAAGAGGATGTCTACTGTGATTGTAGCACGATACAATAACGGTTTTAAATTGAAAGTTTTAGGGTAGACCGCGGAATTAAAACTTTCCTATGTTTTTTTTGTTTGTTTTTTTTTTTTAAATATGATTCGCGACCGTAATAAATATGGCTTTTATAATTATAATAATTATCATAAATGTTTATCAAGACTACACTCTTTAAGTTCATTTAATCCCATTGAATGACTATTTCATGAAAAGGCATTCAATGGGGTTAAATGAACTTCATGACGACGAAAAAGTCATTTAATGGGATTAAATGAACTTATAGGGTAGTATTGATTAATACCTACTACCCTAGCCTAGATAATGATCATATTGGATGAATTGTGTGAATTATGATACAGTTAGAAAGGGTGGGAACTACGGAAATGATGACTAATAGAGAAATGTGGAAGAAAACGACCTGAAAAACGCGCCCACCACAAATAAATTGGGATAAGGGGCCATCCATAAATTACGTCACACGTTGAGGGAGGGGGTAAACGAAATGTGACATTGTGTAACAAGGGCCAGGGGGATCAAAAGCTTTGTGACGTCACATGTTAAAATCACCATTAAGTGTCTAAATTATTTGACTTAATATGCATTTTATTTAAAAAAAAAATGTTTTTATATATATTAAATTATGTACTTCTGTATAGATTGAAAAATATGTGACGTCACACAAGGGGGAGGGGTTCACAAGTGTGACCACATGTGACAAGGACGGGGGGGGGGGGGGGCAAAAAACCATAAAATTTGTGTGACGTAATTTATGGATGGCCTCTAGGGGCAGGAGAATGATCATCATAATCAGCCTATATCGTTCCCACTGCTGGGATACAGGCTTCCTTTCAGTGGGAGGGAGCGGGTCGTAAATCCACCACGCGGGCCCAGTGCGGGTTGGTAGATGTCACATGTCTTCGAAATTTTGGTTCTAGGACATGCCGGTTTCGGTGGTGAAGTAATAATTTACACAAAGTAATGCGCCTGCGACGGCCACGATGGCCACGACTTACGAGTCGTAGGTTCGAACCCAGACGGGTTCGAACCTACGACTCGTAAGTCGTGGCCGTTACCACTGGGCCACCACTGCTCAATGAAGCTGCTTGATGCTGAATGATGATATGGTAAATATTGATAAAGTTACAATACAACCTGACAGTGATCAGCAAATAGGGTATTACACTCATTTTTGAAAAGTGTCTTAAGATTCTAGAGTGCTAATAAACCACTAAAAAAAATACAAGATTTTTATTGAATCGATTAGTGCCATAAAAATGCAATTTAAATTTTACATTTTCAAATTTCGCGCGTAATTTGACGAAAGTGCTGGACACAGTAGACGCCATATTGCTCTGTGGGTATGACGTCAGTTTGCTAAAAACAAATGCGCTGATATTTTGTATGACAATTGTTTATAATTGAAGAAATGAGTTATTTTTCTACTTGTCGTTGGTTTGCTGTTCCTGAATGCAAAATATTATTTAAATAAAAATTACTTTGGTTACGAAAATAATAAAAGTACAAAGTTGCTCAGTTGACATGCCATATGACGAAATAACATGGCAGCTACTATCTCATGGTGGTTCAAAAACAGATTAAAAAAACTGAAATCTTTAAATTGTATTTTAAAATTTATTTTGTTGTTTCATGAACTAAAACTAACATTTTCCGACTGCATTTTGCCTAAGCTCTCTCAATAATATATTTTTAGATTTTTTCTCGTATAGAGTAAAATACCCTATTGCTAAAAACGTAAGAAAATTTGAATTTCGTGGACTACCCTGGAGCTTCTACCTTAAATAAAAAGGAGGGGGCCAGATGTCCCCAAGGATTGGCGAGTCCATGTCCTCGATTAAGAACTGATGGAAAACGAATGGGGCAAATTATATCAGAGGCACGCGATCAGCGTTCTTTCTTGAATTTTTATTTAATCTGTCTGCGATGTCTTTCATAACTGACTATTAAAATGCATTACGCCATTAGCTAAATATTTCTGGTTTTCCGGCGTTTGTATTGTGTTCATTTTCGCATAACAGCTGAGAATTACGTCTTTTGTGTACCGTTTGTTAGTCATTGTGATTGCGGTTACGAAAACTAGTTTGCTTGTTTGATAATATGTAAAAATAATTGCTTTCCTTAATTTATTTTGTGACTGGCTTTTGACAGCGGTTTCACCCGCGTGGAGGTCGGAAATATTGTCCCTCGGGAACGTTCTACCGGGTTGACAAGTATTCTCTGTGTTAATCCAGGTTATAAACTATCTCTGTGCCAAAACTCATCCAAATCTGTACGGCCGTTTTTACGTGATTGAGTAAAAAAATATCCGAACATTAAAAAAAAAATTATAATATTAGTAGGATTTGATGATGATTCAACAAACTGCGAACTTTTTGAGAAGATAAATTAAGTGAGTAATTTAAATAATTTGTTGATTTTCATAAAAACAAGTTGAAAAAGTGATTCAGCAGAACCACATCTAATTACACGTGAGAAATAGTAAAAAAATAAAATAAAGTAAGAACATAATCTATTTGGGAATGAAAAGATTTTCTCAGCCGAATAAAAACTCATTTGGCGCAAAAAGCTCACATTTATTTTGCTAGAACAGCCATTTCTGGCTTTAGCAATTCCAAGTATTCGTTTTTGGAGAAATAAAGGGATTTGGAGGCATATCCACTCATTTCTTTCTAAATAGGTATTTTGTCAGGTAAAACCATGTCCTAAGAAGCTAAGCTATTTTTTCAGAAAAAAAAACCCCGTTACGATATCGTAAAAAAGCCTAACTGCAAGTATTCGATGACTCGTCTTCAAGTCTATCCAAAGACCTCGAATCGTTCAGATTTAAGTCGCAGTCATCTCAGAGACAATCAATGTCAAAACTGTTGGTAAATTGAAGGTTTTATTGACAGATTGAGATTGGAATGCAAACGTTCTTAAAAATACGGGAGTTGTGCAGGCTTAGGCCCTCTGCAGGCTTAGCACGAGAACCGTAGAGAAGCGTTTTGTCGACGGAAGAGTAGACAAAAATGACGTTTCCGTATAGACAATTGACAGTTTTGTACCGAGAAATGGAGACTAGTGATTTCTATTCTACGATAGAGTAGAAATAGAAAGCGTCATGCTAAGCCTGCTGGCAATAAAGTAAGTCTTATGGTACTTAGCTCGCGAAATTAGAATTTTCTTTTTGGACTATTTCTTGAAAAAGTAATTCCAATGGGATTTAATGAACTCACAGGGCTGTATTGGAATTATTAAAATTGTGTAAAATCATATTTCTTACGATTAGGAAACATATTTTATTCAACACTAGCTTTTGCCAGCGGCTTCGCCTGCGTTGACGACGAAAAATATGCCATGAGAAAGTACTATCGGGATAAAAAGTTATTCCAAGTTACAAACTAGCTGTGTGCCAAATTTCATCCAAATACGTTCAGCCGTTTTTGCGTGATTGAGTAACAAACATCTAAACATACAAACTCTCAGACTTAAAATATTAGTAGGACAGTAGGATAAAAAATTGACCTACAAATTACAAAAAAGACGGCATATAAAAACGGCAAAAAAATCATGTCTGTTGTACGGGAGCCCCACTTAAATATTTATTTTATTGTTTTAGTATTTTTGTTATAGCGGCAACAGAAATACATCACCTGTAAAAAATTCAACTGTCTAACTATAACGGTTCATGAGATACAGCCTGGTGACAGACGGACACACAGACAGACGGACGGACAGCGGAGTCTTAGTAATAGGGTCCCGTTTTACCCTTTGAATACGGAACCCTAAAAAACAGAAATGTTTAATTTCGCGGGCTAGTGGCGCTTCCCCATATATACCTATTTTGACTCTGATTATTACAAATGTTTAATAACTAGGAAATGCGAAGGTCACAGAAACCTGTATGTGAGAGAAATACATATTAATGACGCCCAAACACGTGCTGCTTGACAAAAAAACAGGTCTTAATTAATATTGTTGATAGTTTTCTTGAATGCGTCTGAGTAACCTATTAAAAGCATGGAATTTTTATTTTTATTAGACATGTCTGCTGAGAAAGGTCATTTATTATAACTTCACGGTCAAAATATTGTTTTCTAAAGCAAAAAATTGTGGAGGGAGACAGATAGTTAGATGGAGTACTCTTTATTACGTACTCCATAATTATACTAGCAACATTTATTTAAGTTCAGAGGTATGAGGAACAGGGTTTACAATTCACTCTACTCTAGAAGAGGGAGGATCCTTCGATCAGACGGGTGTGTCTGTCGGGACAGTATAATTATGCTAGTTGCACGGTAACTCTGCTTGCGCGATGCAGGATTTTGCGTGACATCAGTGTGAGGTGCAGTACGCATGTGGAGATGTAGCACAGAAGAATATAAGAGGTGCTTTTTGGAATCCGTGGAATTCGTAAGTAAACAAAACATTACTGAACCAGAACGAATTGTATCAAACGCTGTATAAGTAACAGATTGTCGACCTTGATTTCCTGTAGTACTAACAGTAACTTGGACCCTTTAGACCTTGAACTGAGCCAACAACAGCCAACCAAGTGGTTCAAATATTGGAGCGATTTATGGTCCTTATCACGCCTGTTTTTATACTAACGAGGATTTTTTTTTTCCTATTAGATAGCATAATTTTTAAGGAAGGTTAACGGCTACTTAACACCTATGCAGCCGACCAAAAAGAAAAAAAAAATCACGCTAACCCAAAACGAAGTAATGCTATACGATATAATTTTTGTTAAAACATGAAATTTCGCGCTGGTGAACCTGTGGGCAGAAGCTAGTTATACTATTATTGGATTTATTCAAAATATTACCGAATATTGGAATTGTTGAGATAAGCGATAGCGTTGAGATTCAGTCCACCATCACTTTCATTTTGCTACCACAACCTATCGTCGCGATCAGAAATGGTGAAGCATCTAAAGAAGTCAAACAGGAACTAGCGACAGTCACGGCCTCCACGTGATAAAAGAGTTCATTTGAGGAAGTGATCTTTTTAGTCTATAATTATTTCACCCTATTTAGCTAGGTCATAACAGGAAATATAATAATAAAGAATTGACCGTTCACTTCATACAAAAAAAAACTAAGTAGGAAATTGTTATTATACATTTTAACATACAAAGTAATACTTGGCCTTAGCATTTCGTAATTATATTTTTTATCATACATACAGTTAACAGTAGCTAGAGTTCGTGATAGGTTTTTTTAGTATACACGATTATGAGCAAACAATGTACCCAATAAAAGCTGATGAACAACAGTTGCAAGACAAATATATGACAAGTATTCATTTTTTGTATTTCGCCTTTGATTTTGCCAAAGAGCGATGGGCCGCAGCAATCTGGGTGTAGAAAGACAGGACAGAATTCGGAACACTATGCTGCATTCCAAAACGTACGTAGAAAAGAAAGCTAATCATCAAATAACTTCTCCCGCTCTGGGTGGAGCAGGAGGGCGTGTCAGACTTTTACTGATTAAAACCCACCCGTGTTCCTTTAGTTGCCTGTGTGCCAAGGGCCACGGTATCTCTTTCGTACAACCCGTACACTTGGCAGAGCTGCCAGGCTCAAATGGGATTGGGAAGGTCACATCAACCACATACACGATGACCGCTGGGCAAAAGTCTTCAAGCAATGAGTGCATGAAGATGGCTGGCGCCGCCGAAGCTGGTCCAGAAAGAGATGGCGAGATGACCTGGATGATACGCATGATGGCTGGTTCGAAGTGGCGCTGGTAAAGAGTTCCTGGAAAACCAAGCTACAGGCAACAACTTGGTATTTTCCGAACGTGGTGAATTTTTCGAAATCGTTTAATTTGAACATGGTCTACGAAATTGGTCTCCTAATTAGTTTTTGTTTTTTACCTTAAACAAAGTGTTGCCGTAATGAAACTGTCAAAGTTTCTAGAACGAGCCTTTTTTACACAAGGCATTAATGAGTAGAGTTAATTTATTCAATTAATTACTTTACCCTCTTCATACGGTCATGTTTTTATTAGGAGTAATTAACTCATGACTTTGTAGAGATCATCTAATTTAAAATTGCACGTCCCTCCACTAAAATGTCTAATACAATCATTTGAAATAGGTATGTATGCAACAAGTAGAGGCGTGCAATTTTAAATTAGACGATCTCTACGAGTTTGTTCTATAAAACTACAAACTCACAAATCCAACAAAGCTTTAGATTTAGATACACAGCCATCTTTGGTGACGTTGTTATTGAAACCATGTGTCATACTTAAGTAGGCACAGCATGAATGAGTCTAGACCTAGAGTACTTGCAAGCTGTGTAAACAATGAACTAGGTCTAAAGTACCGTAGTCTATAGTATACGTTACTGACAACAGGTGTAAAAATTACTATGACCTCATGGCACATTGCTATCACGAGAACTGAAGAAAATAAAGTAGTACTAGAATTACCGACATAGCTTGCAGAGTTTACAAGGTGTGCAGTGGGCCGGCCAAGTTTGTCGAAGGACCAATGGCTGTTGGAGCAGACGAGTCCTTGAGTGGAGCCCATGAATAGGCAAGCGTAGCGTGACTTCTGAATGCGAAAGGTGGAGAACCGCGTGTTGTAGCGTAACTAAGGAGAAGCCAATGTCTAGTAGTGGACTGCAATGAGCTGAGTGATTGATAAAGTCAAGACAGTAACCTACACAAGAAACCCGCAATGCATCACTGAATGCGAAAGGTGGAGAACCGGGTATTGTAGACCAGTGGTGATGAAATAATTTAAGCAAAGTTAATCGGTCCTTCAGCAGAGGACTGTGATGGCCTAAGTTGATAAATATGGCTAATACAGTGAAGTACCAACGCAAGAAGTTCGCTAGCACGACAAAAAGACCAAAACATTATAAATGATTCTAAAACAAGCCACCACCTGGTAAACTAATAACCGTATCAAACAGAAACAGACGAACACTCCAATTTATGTTAATAAATTATGTAAGAAAGCTTTATGTATCTCTTTATGACTAGAACTGTCGTTCAATGCAGTTACCTACGTTATTATTTACGATAAATGACTAAATTACGATCGCCGACCATGTCATTCCATGGAATAATGAGGGTGATTAGTTGATTAGTGAAGTACCAAATGTATGCTGTTTCCTGCCATTGCATGACCGACCGAGGTTAGCTGAGGAAAGGTATAAATAAACTGAAGTTATGAATTTTACTTACTAGTGATTTGTTTTTAATAACCGGAATCCTTCACCTCAGAAACCGGGTATTAGGTATTTTTTCTAGACATGGACCAGCCTTTATCTTTTTCTAGGTACGATACCAAGAGAAAGATACACTAAGGCTCCTAGCCAGTATCACATACCTCATCGTGTCTTGTCAGACCGCAGATCCAATTATATTGTCTATGGTCCCCAGCATTAACAGTCAATGGACAATATTTTAAAACGTTTTCTACCTGAATACGTGGCTTTTAGCTACTTTGTATGTGTCTATTTTAAGTATCTGTTTTTATTCTATTTTTTGTAATGTGCGTTTTGTTTGTGCAGAATATAATTTTTTTCTTTTCTTTTTTCAGTGAACCAGTTGTTGAAAAGGCTACTGCTGAGCAAGAAAAATATTTCAAATATTTATGGAACTAAAAACAGATTTACAAATATTTAGTGTTCTTTAACAGCTTCCATATAGCTTCTAAAAGACTATTTCTAGCATTATAATGCGACGGTTATGGGCCGTAGAATCACCCAATCCATAGGGTAAGATAACTTGGACATAATAAATATGTTCTACCAGTTAGGCTTCGCTCTAGAGAGCATTTTCTCTAGTAGCTATCTCAAGGCCACGCTTTTCACTAACACGCCATTACAAAATTTTTCAGGAAAGGTCTTGATGACGTAATAATTCTTCGCGTGCCTCTGAAAATCCATAAAGTTAATTTTATTACGAACGAAATCGTGTTCTTGTATGTCATTAAGTGCGTTACAACAAACCTTTCAGGATATATTTTTTATATTAGGTACAAAGAAGCACTATAGTTTTATATCTGTGCTCCAAAAAGTAATCAGTGCTCATACAAATGTCTTGCGAATATAATATGACGGAGAATTTTTATTCGTGAGATCATCATATTAATATCGAGCGTGTCAATGACCTAAGCAATGCCAAGAGGTTTTACGGATATACTTAATTTAGGCCCCATGTGATGAAGAGTAATAAAAAAACGAAGATACTTTTTTTCAGATTAAGCAATAGAGGTTTGTGGTTCGTCGCGTTTTATTGTTCGAAAAATAACAGACATATATATACAAAAAAAGTTTTTATCCAGTGCGCAAACTGTAACCATGAATTCAGCATATTATTCTAGACCCCCAGCGCAGAACATTTTCGTCGATTATACGAAAAAAAAAACAGCTGTTCCATACATTTTGATCGCGTAGGTTCGCGCACTTTTCTACGAAACAGCTGATTTTTTTAGGTAAAACCGACAAAAAACTTATACGCTGGGGGTCTAGAATGGTATACTGAATTCATGGTTAAAGTTTGCGCACTGAATAAAAACTTTTCCTGTATATCTATCTATATACAATAGCAAAGTAATCATGGGAGTGTATGGTTTCTCGATAATTCCAGCTTCATAAAAGTGCACATGTGCTTTGAGCCAGTTCATCACTAATTCACTAGTTTAATTCTCAACCAAAACAATAAAACTTGTCATTTCAGAAAAATTGCGTAACACAAGACTATCACTTTGACAGTTCAACATTAATTGCGTTATACTTACTTACATTGTTCAGCAGACAATTTTTCGCAATGAAAGCAATGGATTAGCTGTAACTTAAAAAAAAACAGGTGATTGATAGTGTTGTACGCAATTAGAGTGTTAATCTAAGTTGTTTAGTGGTAGATCGTGACTTGAAGGTTCCATTCCTGCATCGAGATCAAAATCCTACTAATATTATGTCCTGCTAATATTATAAATGTGAAAGTTTGTATGTTCGGATGTTTGTTACTCAATCACGCAAAAACGGCTGAACGGATTTGGGTTAAATTTGGCACACATATAGTTTGTAACCTGGTATAACACATAGGATACTTTTTATCCCGGTAGTACGTTTTCGTGGAATAATTTCCGACCTCCACGTGGGCGAAGCCGCGGGCGGAAGCTAGTTTTATAAATGTGAAAGTTTGTATGTTTAGATATTTGTTACTCAATCACGCAAAAAAGGCTGAACGGATTTGGATGAAATTTGGCACACAGATAGTTTTTAACCTGGCATAACACATCGCATACTTTTTATCTCGATAGTACGTTTCCTTGGGATAATTTTCAACCTCATACTGCCCAAGCCCGCTGTCAAAAGTTAGTATCAAATATAATAAATGCAATAAGTTTGCTGGCGGAGAAAAAACAAAAAAAAAGTACTTACATGAAATATCCAGAATAATAATGAAATGAAGTTACCTAATTAAGCGCACCGGCAACGTATGCAGCTACTGTACATAATAATATGATTACTGCTCTCATGAGAACTTAATTGTCATTTTTCCCGGGCATGTTTGGAAATAATTGAATTAATTAAGGCACACGTAAGGCAGCAAGGGAATGCTTTGAGGATGATGCCATTTTTAATTTTGAGGCACATTGCGAATTTTGTTTCGGAATAAACGCAAAAAATGCTTTGTTTTTTTAGTATTTTTTTATTTTTTATTAAAGGCAAATCATAAATGTCACCGCTAAAGTGCAGCAGTGCGTATTATTTTTGTGGATTCTAATTATATTAACGTAATTATTTAATACGTAGTTTTCGGGTGACCGCTGAAATTCAGACCTGGCTTGCGGGTCGCCCATTGCATAGCATTATGCTGAGTGAAGCCTTCTTGTCACAGGCACGACGTGGCAACATGCAGCTGCCGACTGTTTCAGTTGTATGATTATATTTCTTTCCTTTTTAAACGGTTTTTTTTTATTCAAACTAACTTATTTATTTTTTAGGTGCACGTGTTTCTGTAACAAATAAACTTATTTTTCTTTCCAATAATTACTCACGTACCTACGTAACGTACCTATCTATTTCATGTAAGTCTCTACCAGACTGGGAAACCAATGAGGAAATATTATTAACAAAGGTGCAAGTGCAATCACTGTTATACTTAATGAAATTCTAATTTTAGAACCTGTATAAAATTTCGAACGGCTCGCGTGACTGAAGTAAAGTCAGTTCTGGCAGCACGGAGACAGCTCCGTGCTGCCAGAAAAATAACAGTATTTTAAGGACTGTTTTACTAGAGTCGAGTCGTGATGTCGCGTAAGCCCTGTCTGCTGGAGCCTTAAATATGTATGAAATTGATTATGATACAAGGCTCATATTACATACTGCTTGAATAACCACGACTGTGCTCTTTCAAAACCAGGGCAGAAGGAAGTGGTTATATGAAAAGTATTAAATGTCACGTAGTTTATGAATTAATCAAACGGAATCAAATTAAAAAGTGTCAGAAGCCAGCTGTTTGGGTTTATTGAGTCAATGAATTTGTTTGGCGATAAAGCTCTATAGAGACACTTATCATATTTTTTTAAAGCATTTGTTGAAAGAAATTCGACAGTATCGTATGCCCAGCACGGTTTAGAATGTTAAGTCTACTTTCTTTAATCAAATTAACATTTACCTATCGTCAAGGAGGACGCTCCAATACGAAAAACTCGATCTTGTAGTGTTGCAACTAGAAATACAATAAGGTAGTACTTAACTGGTTCTTTTCTACTTAAATTGTATTTAGACTGACAGCTTTGACAGCTTCTATCGTGCACGGCACGTCAAATGCCATTCCATTAATAGGTTTCATTGAGTTATATTTGGAAGGAAAGATTAAAATACTTAATCATTCTCCCCTGACGGGAGAGTACTTGGAAGGAGATTAAAAGAACCATTCTCCACTGACGGGAGAATCAATGAAGGGAGATCCGTTACGTCTAAAACAGGCCTTTTTACAGTGAAGATTTACTGTAAAAAGGCCCATTCTATTATATTATTTCTCCTATGACGCTGGTCTTCAATATTGCCAGTTGACGCATATAAAGCGTATGTAAGCACAATATCCTCGGTAGCGTGTAAATAGTAGGAAAGCACAATTTCCTCGGCGTCTTGGACGTACATAGGTAAGTCAAATAATATTGATTGCTAAGGGTAAGTCGCAATCCGTGTACAGCTACATTTTGCTACATTGTTCAGTTATTGCGGTAATTACTAAGTAAACTCAATTATGTGTAGTTAGATGACATTGTAGCTACTTTTTTATAGTGACAATCGGCCTATCGTCTGCTAAGTGTCGCGGTCACGAGGCAATTTCTCGGAATCTTTTATAATTACTGTGATAAAGTGTGAAGTTATTTTGTAGCACGGTCTAATAAAAAACAAAGTTAATCCCCAATGCTGCCCAATCCTGGGCAGTTATTAGTTCTAGGTGAGGTAGCAGAAAACCTAACATGTCTTCCTCAAGAATTGGCTAGAATAAATAGGTTTCAAACCAATTTATGTAGAAAAATATCTACCATTTTAAATTATCCGCATCAAAATTGTTTATTTACGCTACGTATTTACATCCTGTGTATAAATATTCCGTTATGTAATATTGATAATTAGACTGGAACCGCGATGAAGGCCACTTATCGTTGTTTGTTTGATTAAATAATAAATCATTTCTTTTATAAAATACAATGCAAGTTAATCTTGGTCTGAGGTCCAATTTATTGAATTGGCAACACTCACACTTTACATGAACGGAATGTTGCCATTTAAATATGTAAGTAATATATTTATTTAAAGATTTAGAACTTTTTTTTTTCATTTTATGGTCCACCGGGTTATCAAACTAGCGCATAGATTATAGCATTATGCTGAGCGATGGCTGTTTTCCGTGGATGTGACGCATATTTTGCCTCAACTGGTTCTTTTTGCTTGTTATTACTTTGTGTCATGTTTTAACCGCAAATATACGCATTTTATTTCTTACTTTTTTACATTATGTTTTCCTACCTGTTTTACACTATGTGTTACTGCCCACACAATCACCAATTTTCACTGCACTTGAAACAAAATATGTCATATATAAGCGTCTAATGTTCTTCCCTCAGCGAAAAATTGCGTGTGAAAGAGGAACCTTTTCAAGCCTGAATGCTAACAGTAACGTATACGAGTTACGGAGTTACCAAATTAACGATGACAAATCTAATAATAACAAAGCCATTTACGTAGGTTTGGGGACAATTATCTAATTTAATTATTGAATTAGAACATACAGGAAGGCATAGTGATTCATTGTCTTCTTGGCTGTCAACACTGTTGACCGTAGGAAATGAGGAAGCATAATACGAAAAATAGCAGCCTTGTAGCGCCCCTATGAAGAGCGTACTCTTCTCATAGCGAGAAGACAGAGCATTGATCACCACACTTCCCAAGATGGGTTGGCGATTTCAGACTTATATCTTACTATGTAGGTACTTACTACTATTACTATAAATGTGAAAGTTTGTATGTTTAGATGTTTGTTATTGAATCACGAAAAAACGGCCGAACAGATTTGGATGATATTTGGCTTGGTAAATAATAAATAAATTTAATAATACATATAAAATAATAACACTTAAACAAATATTTTTGTCGATAATTATTTCGATGTTAAGATATCAAAATTCAGATAATATTTATAATACATTGAACTGCTATAATGCCACGCCACAATCACAACCAACGAACAATAATTAAGTAAATGCTTATGATTTTATTTTACTAGTTTAGTTTTATTATTGTAAGTAGTCAAAACAGTTGAGTTATTTTTATATTTTGTTGTATCGAATATTCGACATTGTGCCGAAGCTTGGTTAGTTCAAAAGTGAAACGTGTTTCCGCCCATCCCTAGTATCTATCGATTAATAAAATTGTTCTTCTAGTCATAAAATAATAAATAACTTCGTCCAAGTTATCGATCGCTATAAGAACTATGGGAATAAAACTCTATTAGAGCAGAGATGACCAATTTAGTCAATAAGTAACTTCCCCTGAGAGTAGCGTGTAGCATACCAAGATAATAATGACTGTCCTGCCTGATGTAGTTGTACGGTCGAGGACCAAAAATGGTGGCAATTTACATAGTCGGAAACTGGAATGTTAATTCAAAATGTTGGCAACTTACGTAGTCCAAAACTGACATTTTCATTCAAAATTTTGGCAATTTACGTAGTCGAAAACTGACATGTTCATTAAAAAGGTAGGCAATTTACGTAGTCGGAAACTGACATTTTCATTAAAAAGGTGGGCAATTTACGTAGTCGGAAACTGAAATTTTCATTAAAAAGGTGGGCAATTTACGTAGTCGGAAACTTACATTTTCATTAAAAATGTTGGCAAGTTACGTAGTCGGAAACTGACATTTTCATTAAAATGTTGGCAATTTACATAGTCGGAAACTGGAATGTTCATTCAAAATGTTGGCAACTTACGCAGTCCGAAACTGACATTTTCATTCAAAATTTTGGCAATTTACGTAGTCGGAAACTGATATTTTCATTAAAAATGTTGGCAAGTTACGTAGTCGGAAACTGACATTTTCATTAAAAATTTACCTAGGTGCTTAACATTTTAATTCCTTGAAAGTATCTATATAAGCAAGAAGTAACTAACCTACCCCTACTCATACAAAATTCCAACACGATGCGGTATCTAAATATTTAAATAAATACATAATTATTATGTAATTCGCGTAGTGTCAGTTCAGCTCGTAAATTTGCTTATTTAAGCAGTTTATCCAATGTCGGATAATGATCGTATATGATGACATTCCGTAGTCGATGTTTAGAAAATAATTAGTAGAGCGCCATACTTACTAGGTACTTGTATGTACCTCTCCTTGCATGATATGATTAAAATTATGTATGTATGTGGAGGCTTGTTATTAGCAATTTTTTTTAAATATATTACTTTATTTGTATCATTGATTTGTTAGTCTGTAAGCCTTCTTTAAAATAAAATAAATAAATAAATAAATACTCCTATATAATATTATGAAGAGGTAAAATTTGGGAGTTTGTATGTAGGGGGTACTCCTCGGAACTACTGTTCCATTTCCGAAAATTCTATCACTAATTAGAAGCTACAGTATTTCCGAGTTATATTTTTTTGTAAAAATAAGAAACTTTACGCGGACGAAGTCGTGGGCAGAAGCATGTCGAAATGACGAAACCATCTATTGGTGTTTTGATTTTTTTGCCCCCGGTCTGAAATTTTGAATACTAAATCCTTTTTTAGAGTCAATGTTAAAGTCATATGATTGAAGTGATCACACTACAATACATACGATACGTATGTACATAACAAAACAGTTCTTGTTAGATAGGTATTAATGGAAACTTCCATTCGAGTAAGACAACTAATGCAAAACTGCATTTAATTCCTCCTTTATTCAAGAATTTGTTACTAATACTGGCTCTTGTAACACAGGTAACCACCTAGCACAAGTGTCAGGGACTTCACACAATTGTTTCCACTCTCTTATATGACTATTAAAGATTATAAATATTTATAGTCTGTGGTACAAGTGCAAAAACCAGGTCGACTCCATGCCTATTAAAAAATAGAGCAACTCAACTCAAAGCATTTATTTCAAATAAACCAATTACAGGCACTTTTGAACTGTCGAGCTCGGTGAATTAGAAAGATGAAGCTGCTCATTCCAAAGCGTAGGTACCTATGGAGAAGAACGGGCAAGAAACTCCATGGACACTCTTTTAAAATCATGATATTGTTACAAAAACTTGGTTACATCATTATGTTGAAATTATCAATGTGAGAACGATTTAAAAAGACGTGCACATTAAAAGCGTCCGTAATTAAAACAAAAATAAAATTACAATTCAGAAATTTAAATAAGCCGTGGGAGCTAAGAGATGACCAGTCCCTACTGGCGGCGCCCGTTCACGAACATGACGTATGGATCAGCACCATTCAGCTCAACCATTTTGAAGGGAACTTAATGATCCAACACACACGCCACCACCAGCGAGACATTTGAGTGAGCATGACATACTCTCAGCTGCCAGGGCACATTCGAGTCAATGAAAGACGTACCCTGTAAATGTTAGCTATATAGTAGGAACATAGTGCAACTATCGCAGAATGGATAAATGAGCCCAGAACCCAGGCAGTACTATTCAGTAGTCAGTTCCCCTACGCAGGCCAGGAACTGAACCCTCTCCTAGTGTTCTTTGAGCCACTCATCGCAATTATTGAATTCTGCGTATGTTTTTTGAACAGTGAAAGTGTTATTTCTGTTTCTATTTGTAGCCAAACCACTGGTGGTTTATTACTTAACAAGTATTTAATGACTGTGGGCCCGTGTATGCGGATGCCTTTGTGCTGTCTGTTTGAACAGGTTTACTCACTGTTTCTTGTGCTGTCCTTAAAAGGCCAGTCAGGATGCTACCTGCATTTTATTCGATGAGACTTTTTTAAACGACTTCAAAAAGAAGGAGGTTATCAATTCGACATTTTTAAATACATTTTTTTTTTTAAATGTATTTTCGGGCATAACTCCGTCATTATACTTACACCGAGAAATTTTAATGGTTGTTTTCCCGCAGCGAAATGGTTTTGTCTTGGTAATACAATCGTTTTAAAACAAATAAAATATTAAAAACAAAAAATGGCAGATTAACAATTGTGAAAAATCACCACGTGCGAGAATATATTTTTGGTAACACTCCTTTATATAAAAAACTGAAACATCTTCAATGAATAAAGAAAGTGATTGTTCAAACACTTTCTTACCGCAGATATCTCAGAACCACAGCTAAGCTGTATGTGTTATAGAGAACAGCTGTTAGATGCAACAATTATATGCCTAGAGGTAAAGGGGGGGGGGAGTAGGGGTATCGTGTTTCCTAGGCACTGGGTTGTGTAGGTCAGATAGGCAGTCGCTTCATGTAAAATACTGGCATTCAGATGCATCCGGTAAGTAACACTGGAATCCGATCCGAATATAGTTGGGAAACGTCTAGGTGATGATAGTTTAGTGATGCTTATCTTAGATGAAGTTGTGTTCGTTCCACTTGACGTTATGCTAATATCAATAACTGCTGGTTGTTCTACATTTGGCTATACAGCATTGTTACATACTCGCACTTATATCGATAAACCACACGCATGAATAGGAACAATAAGCTTAAAATAGCGATAAAAAATATTGGCTGTACGGCTCTGTATGGTGAGATGCGCAAAAAGGTTTTATGAATTGAATAAAGTCTTCTTTGTTTTTTTTATTGTTAGCCAGTTACTTACATCTGTCAACTTGCGATATTTTGGTGATAAAAAAATAGGTACTTAGGTATAAAAAGTAAAGTAAATTAAAAGAATAATAAAGTCTAGTGGTTAAATATGTGAAAAAAATACTACTTAATCATTAATATAGGCTATTCTTTCTAAGAACGTGTTTCAAAGGCACCTTAATGTTCTAAAATGTAATCTTCATGCTCTTAAAATAACAATCAATTATGTTAATTGGAGTTGGAACAGTCATTCAAAAAGTTAATAACATGGAACTATCGATCATCTGAGTTGGCTAACGTACCGGAACATTTTTTCACGACACGTATAATGCAGGCATATGCCGCACCACATTTTTCTAACACCGAACCGCCAATCATACGAAAATAGACTTTATGTGAAGGAGTCAAAGCAATGAAAAAAAATCACCAAATGTAAGTTACACTCGCGACATCCGTTGGTAGTTTGAAACAATTGCATGTTTTCGCAATAAACATTATAAACTAACCTTTGTGTGCTGTTATAGAACATTGCAGCTTGCCTTTTCAAGTCGTCCGAAACGGTATTGTCTTCATTCATTTTCACAACACTGAATTCACTAGGTTTCGGCAACGGGGTCACTACACCATCAAACCGGGGGAACTGGGATATCAAAAGAGACTTTGGGTTTGAAAACTGTAAGGTCGAGTTTCCTTTGTGTGAAGGTTCAAAGGTGAACGTCGGTTGGTATTTGGAGGCCGGCAAGTCAGCGTTCGACGCCCGCGCCTCTCACTGTGAACTGACACGACAATCGACTTAGATCGCCCACTCACGCGGCCTGCACCCCCCACTTATGTGCCGTTCCATTGTTTCGGACGATACGGCACGATAACGTAATAAAATAATAGTACTACTACAACAGTACCAATTCTGTACAAACTTAAGGTAGGTAGCTCAGCGCGCTATGGAGCGGGCTATGCTCGGAGTTTCTTTGAAGGATAAAATCAGGAATGAAATTATCTGGAAAAGAACCGGAGTCACCGACACAGCTTGCATAGTAAGCAAGCTGAATTGGCAGTGGGTTGGCTATGTTTGTCGAAGGGCCGATGGACTGTGGAGTAAACGAGTCCTGGAGTGGAGTCCGCGTATCGGCAAGCGTAGTGTGGGACGCCCCCCAGGTAGATGGGCCGACGCCCTTAAACAGGTGGCTGGGACAGACTGGATGCGGAAGGCGGAGGATAGAATGTTGTGGCGCAGCCTGGAAGATGCCTATGTCCAGCGGTGGACTGCGATAGGCTGAGTTGATTGATTGATTGATTTAACTATTCTATAGTACTACCACTATAAACTGTGTTTTAAGTCATAACCTATGCAGGGATAGCCAATGTAGGTCATTTATATACAGACTAGTTCCTGCTAGCGACTTCGTTTGCGAGGACTTCAGAATTAAGTCCACAGAAAAATCAAAACTGCAGAAGCAAGTTTTAATATAAATTAATAACAGTCGTGACTTGTAAAAGTGTCTTCGAAGATCTATTTCTGGAATTATTCAACCTAGCAAGAATATTGATCAAGGATTTTTGAAATCCATTTTTCAAGCAAGTATGCAGTGCTACGGCTACTAGCTAATTCATCCTTTTTGGTTTAGGTTATACTGTTCCACGGCTGGGCAAAGGCCTCCCCCAAGTCCTTCCAGGAACTATAAAGGGTCCCTAATAATATCTTTCGGGCCTCCAGACAACCTCGCTTGGCCCATGGTGCACACTGCTAATAAACAAACGAGGCTATGGCAATCCGCCACCACGCACTAGACTAGCGTGGCGGGTTACTGAGCAATTCCCCCAATGGATTGAAGAACTCATCCTGCGCTACAAAATATTCGCGTGTAGAATTAAAAAGTATGTTTATTAAAAATTTTCTTTAATACAATGGAAACAATATTTAATCAGAGAGCAGAGAGCAGGTAGTTTTGTTAGCCATACCAACAGTGATAAGTTGTACCACTGGTTTAGTATCACCACAAGAATTTGTTTGTAATATGATTAGTTATGTTTATGTGACACATTGTTTAACTTAAGTATAGTGTTTGTTTTAAAATATAGTAGAGGAGAAACCTTGACCAAAATGGTTCACTTGGTTTTATATAAAATTCATTTTAGGTATAACTGATAACATGTGAGTGCTCTCTGCCTAACCCTTTGGGGATTATAGTGTGTGTGTGTGTGTGTATTATAAAAAATACTGAAAACTTTTGTCTAAATTATGTGCTTTTAAAATAAAATGTGATTGATTTGTTAAGAAAAATATTTAAAACCAATTAAAACAATTCTGTTGTCACAGGATATTGAAAATCATTAGTTTGAGGAAGCTTGTAAATTGCAATTGTGAGCGCTAATTATACGTACCTATGCTAATAAAATAAATTATGTTCATGAAAACAACAAAATACCATACTCAAAACGATGAAAATTTTATTTAGAATCCCATATTTACTTAATTATTATCAGACAGAATAAATATGCCATATACTTGGAAACATGTACACGAGGTTAAGTAATTAAATATTTGTTTGCTGTGACAAAAACAAATTGAACTGAGTGGAAAAGACGCTTTCATGTAAGAAATGAAATATTACATTTTAGTGAGTGTGGTGGGTACACATTGTGACTATGAACACATTAATGGTCCCTACACTTGCATTTCAAAATACATATGTGTTAGATTTGTTGTATTAAGAGGGGCTTATGGTTAAGTTATAACAGGCGCATGGGTCTATTGATCAAGTTAAACTGACCACGGTTGGTACATGGATGGGTGACCATGTTTACATACTAAGACTCACCCGTGGCTCGGAAAGCATGTTAAGCTGTTGGTCCCGCCTGTCATTCATAGATCTTTGATAGTCGATACGGGGCCCGAAAGTCTAATAACCAGTCTCACCAAGGGCTACCCAGGTTACCCAGTAAATAAATTGTGGAGGTCCGGTAAAATGCTCTATGTAACCCCAACATTGTTGGAAAATGTCTGGGCAGATGATGATGATGATATATTGTATTATGAGTCAATAAAAGATCTAATATGTTGTATAGACTATGTAGCTTCTGTCCGCGACTTCGTTCGCGTAAAAGTCGTAAGATAAACAATTTACTTACTAAAATAACAGCCACATTTTATAAAAATCAAAAGTCATTTATTCAAACTAGGCTGGTGTCAGCACTTTTGAAAGTCAAAATTACGTAAGATAGTCCGCCAAAACGCCCGCCCTTCACCACTTCCTAGTGCTTTAGCTGGGAAGAAGAAGTGGCGCAACAAACTCCCCAGCAGCACAGCTGTCTGTTATATTAGAAGAACTTGATTGATTCTATAAAATAGGTGCGTAAATTAACGTTACAAAACATGAAATTATTATTTTTTGCCATATGTCAACTAGCACATGCCAATATACCACAAAAAAAACATTAAAAAATTACTCAAGCAGAAATAAATAATAAAAACACAAAATATAAATAGAACTTAAAACCTAAATTAGAGCCTCCAGGCACAAAAGGGAGTGCCGGCTTACATATTCCCTTGCCCGGACTCAACTCATCTCATCGCATCGCCCACCCTACTGTTACTTAATTTTCACTTAGTAATCTTTCTAACTTTTTTTTTTGTTTGGCTCATAAGGGTCGTAGTGTGATGTTAAATAGCCTATTTCTCAAGAATTGGGCTCAATCTAATGAAAGAAAATTTACATGCACAGCAGGCAGTGGGTTCAAAATACACAAAAATGTGAAATTGCTAAGCCATCTAGAGCAAGCATGGTAAACGAATGCCTTCTCAGCATGGGAAGTGGTGTTTGCCCTTCAGTGGGTCAGTAATTACTGGCTGGTATTATTTGCTTTCTGGTGAGTGGATTTTTCTTTATAAGCACAATATTTGAATAACATGGATATTTGCACACTCCAGCTGTTAATAAATAAGCATATTGTGTGAATGTTGGTAACTATTTTCTATGAATAATTGGAACATTCTTTTTTTTCCTAGCAAACTGATAGGTTTTAAATTAACTAATTACTGAAATCATTTATAGGTAAAATGATTTCAATCTGGATTTTCCAGCTATGTTGGGGTCGGCTTCCAATCTAAGCAGATGCAATTGCATACCAATATTTTGCATGGAGCGCCTGCCGGTCTGACCTCCACAACCCAGTTACTGGCTAACACAATACCCACAGGAAAATTATTAACAGTAAACCAGCCTTGATAGGTGAAATCATAATAACACCAATTATTTACCTATGAATTGAACATACGCTAAGTAGAAACGACAGCAGAGAAAATTTAGAACCCTATGAAATACAAGATTCTTTGGCGGTATAAACGGTCAGTGGAATGGATAGGAGTCTTCTTAAGAAAATATCTAAATTAATGAATACTGTATTCAAAATAAATATTTGCAACTGTAATGAACAAAAGGTTCTACTCACTCATTTCCTGCCCATAATGGTGAGTACGTGTAGTTGTATTCCGGTTTACTCGCCATTTTTCACTTCACACACATAGATTGTTTATTGAAAAACAATGGTTAAATACCGAATTTGAAAATATTTACATCAACAAACAATTCGAATATTTTTGATTTTTGACATACTATCAGCGACATCACAGACGTGACAGTTCTGCTTGGAGTTGCCAGTTTCTTATTATTTTTGACGACGTTCCATAAAAAGTAAATTATTTTCGTTGGCTTTAGGACACGAAAATATACTGTCATTATAAAATCATGTTTTTTTTTTGGCAATTTAAATATATTTTTTACAATGCATAAGAAAAGTGCGCCTGCAAGAGCAAAATATCTTGTATGGCATTCACGTTAACAAATTGTGCTCAAGTTATTTCAGTAGGCACTCATCTTGAGTAAAATGCAATAACTTTGTTGCGGTATAAAAACGGTACAGAAACATGAAACTTTGGTGCTTTTCGGGGTTAATGGTTCCTTAAATGTATACTTTATAAGCAGACTGTCTAATATAGACTCTTTACACAACTTTTAGTGGAAAAAACTTTGTGAATTTTTAGACAAGTTCCAAATCATTAATGAATCTTCTTGGGCTACCCATACTGAATAAGAGTGTAATAACCTCAAACTTTTGAAGCACCTACTAAGTTAGGTAGAGATCAACTAATTTAAAACTGCACCCCGTCCACTAAAAAACAAACACAAGCACAAGCATTTGCAATGTGTATCTATGCAACAAACAGTGGAGGGCGTGCAGTTTTAAATTAGTTGATCTCTAATTACCTACTTACATATCAAAAAGTAGGTTTTCTTAGATCTCGAGGCACTCCTAATTGTTCAAAAAGTGTTTCTAAAAAGTGTTCGCTCTAATCGTTCAAAAAAGTGATTTATATTCCTGAGATACTTAGAATTATTATGAAAGCAAACAATATTACCACATCGTCTTCGCAGTTAGCTATCTCAAAATTGATGAAAAAATGAGTGACCTCCTCATAACCTTATTGGATATCCGAAAGCCCATCGGAGTGGAAAGATTTTTGGCGGAAAAAATGACAAAACCAACAATATGTCCCATACGTGCCGCCGGGCCTGAAAGCTCACAGTATGTGGGTGACCTAATTTTTTCACAAGTTATTACCCAACTTATTATGGGGAGTCATGGCGTTGCATTCTACAGGGATTTGGTTAAGCTGAGTGGGTTTGGGCAGGCACTTTTTGTTGGAGAAGCGAATCAATTCACTTGTTTGAGGGACATTGATATTCGGATGCCACATAAAATATTTTATGGTCGAATTTATTGTTCTTTGGGGTAAGATATAGGGTTAGCTTTTTTATAAGGCAAACATAGACAGACACATTTACTTTTGGCAATGTAAGGGATTAAAGGTCATCCTAAAAAGTTCTTATCTCTAAAATCGCTAAAGTTAAATAGCTAAAGTTAATAATGAAAAATATTTAGGCCTTGTTCTTGATAGCCAGCTTACCTGGAAACCGCACATCGAAAAAATTCGCAATAAAATTAACTCACTAACAGGTGCACTAAAAAGTATTGTCCGATGTCTCCCGAGACATGTTCGGTATACCATATATAACTCGTTGGTAAAGTCTCAAATAGATTATTTAGTGGAAGTATGGGGTTCTGCAACTAAATCAAACTTGCAAAAATTGCAAGTTGCACAAAATAGAATCATTAAAACATTATTTCAATATGATTATCTTACACCCACAATAAAAATTTATAAGGATACAAAATTATTCAATCTTACCCAAATATATAAATATAATACATGCACTTTAATTAGAAAAATTCTTACAAAAGATATACACTCACAAATTACATTCACAAAAAAGATAGACTACCATAAACGCATGACAAGGCAGGCTAATAACCTGTGTTTAAGATCCCACAGAACGAACTATGGAAAAAAGAGTATTCTATATGATGGAGCCCAACTCTACAACGAACTACCTAAGGATATAAAAGAAGCCAAATCTCTGTTTACATTCAAAAAGTTATTAAAAAACCACATTTTAAAGGATTCTTCATTAATAGGCACATAATATTGTTATCATTATAACTTATAAATAGTTACTCATATGAATGTAATACAAGTAGTACATTAATATTGCACGGAACATATAAACATACCTGATACACATTACCGTGTAAACGCAATATACACATACATATTATTATATACCTATATACATAGGTACGCACATACTTACATGCAAGCACTATATAATAATCTACATTAAACTAACTAACTATATTTTCAATAATAGCAATATTTTAACATTACACTAAAACCATTTTCGCAATGCTATCGCTGTGTCACGGGCCTAAGTAAAAATATCTTGTCACTCACGCACACTAAGCCGCTGCACAGCGAACATAACGAGCGACGTCGCGCACTTTGTTTTGTTTACATTATTTTTTTGTTGTAACTACCCACAATAAATTACTAATCTATTACTTACTACTACTTTTTAACCTTATTATATTTTAACGTAATTTGTCAACCCACTACGCCAATCGGCCTAATGTACCTATTCTTATTCTTACCTAGATATATTATATGTTCTCTATAAGTGATTTTGTAAATCTTTTGAGAATAAATGTCTTAAACCGTAAAATCACTCTTGTTTGTGGTAGGAGCAAAAAAAAATGTGTAGAGCCCAAAAATAAAATTGCCTGTTAATGGCATTTAGGCAAGTAGGTAGGTGCTTTAAAATTCACAGAGAAAGCAAAGCGATGTTCATAATTGTTCATTTAGCTATTTTGACCCCACAGGATTGTGCTGACAACATCATGCGTCAATTTCCAATCCCTCTGTCGAAAATGATTGATTGATACAACTGTCCCCAACGATCGTTCGTAACAGGATGGCCGAGACCCAATTACATGGCAGTCATCCACTTAGCTACGTCCAGTGTACCTTTATAACTAGCAGAATACCAAATGACGAACGGAGCACAATACCAAATGTCTAACTGTTTCATTGACACGGTATCGACACTCGTTTGAAGCGTTAGTACCTGAATTAGCAAACTTGGGTCCTAGGCAATTTACTATTTATATCGCATTTCTAAACCTATAAGTAGGCGTACGTTATAAGTTACAGGGACATATAATATTTTTATTTAATCGATTAGTACCGCAAAAATGCATAAAAATTTTACATTTTCAAATTTCGCGCGTAATTTGACGAAAACGCTGGAAGCAGTGGACGCCATATTGCTCTGTGGGTGACGTTAGTTCGCTATAGACAAATGCGCTGATATTTTATATGATAATTGTTTATAATTTTAAAAATGAGTTATTATTCTTCTTATCGTTGGTTGGCTGTTCCTGAATGCAAAATATTATTTAAATTAAAATTACTTTGGTTAGAAAAATAATAAAAGTACAAAGTTGTTCAATTGACAGCCGAATGACGTAATTAGCATGGCGGCTACCTACTATTGGTATTCAAAAACCCATTTTGCTTAGACAGGAAAAGATTTTATTCAGTGCGCAAATTGGAACCATGAATTCAGCATATCATTCTAGACGCCCAGCGCAGAAATTTTTCGTCGGTTATACAAAAAAAGTCAGCTGTTTTATAGCAAGTGTATCTACGCCGTCAAAATGTATGGAACAGCTGATATTTGTGGTCTACAATGATATGCTGAATTCATGGTTACAATTTGCGCACTGAATAAAAACTTAGCCTGTATAGTCTAGAATCATGCGCTGAATTCATGGTTTCAGTTTGCGCGTCGATGATGCCATCCTGCATAGTCGCTTTTTGTATCTTTCTCTGTGAACGCGTTCTTCGCAATGGATTATGATGCGGTTGTCGAGATCGTTTAGACAATTTATTCCGGAAGGATTATATGTTTAAATATGAAACTTACATTCAAAAAACAATTCTAGATTTTATCAAGTCATCAAAACCGTGTGAACCAAGGGCGCGACGATAGTTTAAGTAGGTAGGTGGTTAATTACTAACACAAATTAAAACTACAGTCTGTGTCTAACAATGTAACTGATCAAATAGAGACTTACCTATATTACAAACGAAAAGTTTAGCCCAAATTAATTATCCCTTGTTTGACTTTCGCCATTGTACGGTCTCACTACACCGAAACGAGGGTCACAGATACATTATAGAAATAATTAGTTCATTAACAACAGTGTTTCATTTGTTATTTGATTACGACTGTCTAGTTTCGAATAAAACTGTTTAGTTTAGGTCAAGTAAAATTTATCTCCAAGGTCTAGGCAGAGGTGAGTCAGGTGAGCTGTGGTGGCCTAGTAACCCTAGGCTGTGACTTACGATTTGTAGGTCGTACGTTCGAACCCAGACTGGCGTTTTATTTTGTGTATATAATTTCATCACTACTGCTGTCAAGGTGAAGGAAATCATCGTGAGGAAACCGGCATGTCCTAGAGACCGAAAATTCGATGACATGAGACATCTATCAACCCACACTGGGCCCACGTGGTGAATTACAGCCCACTGTTTCTAGAAGAGACTAGAGTAGTGCTTACGGCCTATAGGAAACGTAGATAAACTAAGTCAAAAAGTATCTATTTAATTTTGGATTACTATTTAACTTGGTTTTTATTTGAAACCATTCTATTTCCTATCTCTACTTTTTTTTTTTAAACGGGGGATATCCTCATGGATGTCCTCCGCCCTGGCGAGGGCGGAGTGGTATGTCAGACTCTTACTGCCTAAAACCACCCCGGTTTTCCGTCTCACACTTGTACCGCAGATCACGGGAACAAGAGCGACTTCCCCGAGTAGCGCGGTCAAACAAACAAACAAAAAAACCAACTCTACAGCTTTACTATTAGTAAGTATAGCTTATAAATGCACCTGTAATTTGTCTGACCCATGCATTTGAACATCTTCGCTGGCTATTATCTGTCAAAAAAAAAAGGTACTGTGTAGGTTATACGGCAAAGGGTAACGTCTTTTACTTTTCTAAATGACTTCCCAACACGTGGTGAATATCTTGACACCTCCATTTCCTCCATTATCTACCTGACCCATTCTCGTTATCTCCACCATTTCTCCAGTATCGGATTACTTACTGTCCGTCATAATTGTGGGGTCATCCATCTTACATTCATTCAACAGTGTACGCCAGTGTTATATGTCCATTTACGAGTACTTTGGTGACCATCAATATTTTGTTATTTCTTATATTTCTCGACAATATTTGAGAGAGGATGATAAAAATCATAGAAAAATCCAGAAAAAGCTTCACTGTTTTTCTAACCGTTAGGCCTCACTAATGATAAGTGATACACTAATGAGCATTTAGGGAAATCCACTCTATCTACGGAAATAAGTATGTAGTAGTAATTAAAACTATAAAAATAAATCAAAGTTGCTGCTTACTTATATCCCTAAGTGAAGTGATGAAGAACAGAGACATGACAATGAGAGAACAAAAGGAAAATTTACAACATGTGTATTCTGCCGTACTTGACCTATGGTTGCCAAACACGGGCATTATCAGAATAATTAAGTCAGAAAATAAGTCGGTCAAAATGGTATAGAAAGAATTGTAGTTAAGTGATGAGAAGAGACAAAGAAAGACTAAATAAAACATAATACAGGTAACCAAGTTTTAAAATGCGCAAAAAGTATGTAAGTACATACAAAGATGACGATGGACTACACATACTTTATGAGAGGAAAAAGAGAAATGGACCAAATTAATAACAAAGTGGTACCCAAGGAGTGAAAAACGGAGCGAGTACAAAAAAGTAGCTGGTTCAGAGGTGTTTCAGCGGACGAGAGATAGAGCGAGACGGAAATATTTAGAGGAGGCCTTTGTCGAAAGACGAGCGGTTTAAAAAGATTGCACCGAACACTGAAATTTTAAGAAAATAATTTAAATTGGTACACACGGCTACACATCAAGCTATACATTTCCAGTATAAGCTGATCTCGCATTGTGTAGAATTTCAGTACAGTGCGAGATCAGCGTAAACTGGAGATGCTTGATGTGTAGCCGTGCGTAGGTACCTACATAATAAAAAAATATATACTTAAAAACATTGTAGAACCAGAAATAAAGGCTTTGACACGCCTCCCCGCTCCGCACAGAGCAGGAGAAGTTATTTGATGATTTCCCTAAAGGTTTTTTTAAATTAATTAATTATATAAAATACTAGCTGTTATCCGCGGCTTCGCCCGCGTGCAGGTTAAAAATTATTCCACAGGAACGTACTACCGGGATAAAAACTATTATATGTGTTAATCCAGGTTATAAACTATCTGTGGGCCAAATTTCATCCAAATCTATTCAGCCGTTTTTGCGTGATGAGTAACAAACATCTTCACAAACTTTCACATTTATAATATTATTTATATATACTTAGTAGGATTGGTGTCCTTGAGTGCACTTGGATAGCTAGATAAGTAATCGTCGGTTCGTGCCATTTCATTAAAAGCGTCAAACGGGCCGCGAGTTGTCTTCGGCTCCTCGTAGCGGCCAAAGTTGCGGGACCCCAGGGTCCCGGGAAATGTCAAAAACTGAAGTGATTAAAAAAAAACCGTTACCAAACTTTTGAACTACGCAACAGTCTTATTTTCCCGGTAGTATCTAATTACCATTTTCCTCTATTGCTCAATCGGGTGGGTAAGGGGCCATCCATAAATTACCCCCCCTTGTGTGACGTCACATATTTTTCAATTTTGTGTTTTAGAAGTACATAGGTAATTAAATGAAAACAGCAGTTTTTTCATTTTTTTTATTTAAATAAAATAAATCTTATATATAAAAATGAATCCCTATTTCCCTTGGTCACGGCATCACACGTGAACGGCTGGACCAATTTTTCTGAGAAGGTTCTTATGAAGGAAAACATTTTGAAAGTTGCGCGTAACATATATATTTATGTAAAATGCGAATTCAATATTCATAGTTAAGGCAGGACAACGTCTGTCGGGTCAGCTAGTATTTAATCAAATTAACATAAACTCAAATAATCTTTAGACACTTAATGAAGATTTTAACATGTGACGTCACAAAGCTTTTGATCCCCCTGGTCCTTGTCACACAATTTGACATTTCATTGACCCTCTCCCACCCCCTCACCGTGTGACGTAATTTATGGATGGCCCCTAATAGGTAAAATGGGTTGTTGTCCGCAACTCCACGTCAAAGCGCATATTTTGCGTACACCCAATCGGGTGATAAACCACTTAACGAATTTCCACTAAGGTATATTTTTCCGATACCTTCACACAATCAGCCTGTAATATTCCCTCCCACTGCTGGGGCACATCCCTCCTCTCTTTTAGAGGGAGTGGGCTGTAATCTACCACGAGGGCCCAGTGCGGGTTGGTAGATGTCACGCGTCTTCGAATTTTTTTGTTTCTAGGACATGCCGGTTTCCTCACGATGTTTTCCTTCACCGTTTTTGGGAGTAGTGGTTATGAAATAATTTACATAAGTAAACCACCAGTCTTGGTACGAACCTACGATCTATTCGTAAGTAAAGAAAGAAAGAACACGTTTATTTGCGTTAAGCATGACGCAGACAATGAACACAAACAAGAATATGTTGGGATATTATGCGTCACATCCACGCAAAAGGGCCATCGCTCAGCATAATGGAGGACCCTATACTAAACAGAGCCCCGGCGCTGGTTTTCAGCGACAGCGGGCGTTGATGAAATGACGTCAACTGGTAAACATACAAAAAAAAAAGAATGTAATGTAATGTAATGCACCGATCCCAGCGTGAACCCCAAGATTCGCACTAGCCCCTGGAGCCTCATGCTTCATGGTGTTACAGAGGCCATTGCATATCAAGAAGTAGACTGAGGGGCGCGGTAATGGTCAGGTAGACGTGCCCTTAGGATAGGAAAGGATTGCGAGCCTACCGGATATGCATCCTAGCATACAAAAAAAAGAAACAATTAATAATAATAATAATAATAAGCCCCCTAAAATCCAACCTTACGTCCAAGCTGAACACCTAGCTACGTGGGGGGCGGACACGCGTACTGTACCTTCATCTGTACAAAAAACTTACGCGGCTAACAAGGAAGGGTAACCCTTTATGGAGATGAGTAATAAAAGAATATATAATTTACGGTCGCTTCCCGGGGAGCGCCGGGGCGCATCTGGAGCCGATGCTAGGTGCCACAGCATGCGAACCATCGGCGGTGAGGAGTTGAGCAAGCGGGCTCCTACCGAAAAAATTGTTACAGCTGGTCGCAGTGAGTTGAACAGGCGGGCTCACTGCGTAGAAGCCACAGCCGATTCCACGGGCGATGATACCATTTCATTATTCTCATCCATCCCTTCTACTCGCCCCTCCTACATGACAAGAAGAACAGCTAGCTTGTCCACCACCAGTACGCTTGGTAGTGTTGTGCAAGATGTCAACCTTGACGCTGAGCTTGCACCCACTGCAAGTACTCCTACTACGCGCAGACGATGGACACCTGAAATGAACAAGTTCATACTGCGCACTTATCTTCAATTAACTTCACTAGATACAGACAGAAGAACTTATCTCGAACCGCTCCATCTAAAATTTACAGAAAAATTCCCAAATATGCAGGTTAGTCGACAGAGAATAGGAGACCAACGTAGAGCTATAATAAATAAAAAATTACTACCACAAAAAACAATAGATGAAATACAAAACGAAGTAAAAGACGAGTTAGATCAACTACAGTTAAACCATTTTACCCTGCAGTCACAAAGCTCGAGCGAGCTTAGACAACTCGTACTTACACCAACACAACCTACAACACTAGAGACACAAAACACACAAAATAGAACACAGACCCGAATGAGATGGAAGAGTGAACACAATGAAGCTATAATGCGTTCATATTATAGAGTTACAGCTTTAGGCACGAATGAAACTACATACCGAAAACCTATGTACGAAGACTTCATTAATCAATTCCCTTCACTTGCTCACCTAAGTGAACAACGCATAGCCGATCAAAGGAGAGCAATAATAAACAATCAATACTTAAGTGACGAGAAATTAAATTCATTAAAGTCAGAGATATTGGAAGAACTAGGTACAGATAACACACGCAATTACAATAATGAATCGATAGCAGGTATTAGAAATATCAACAACACCAATACCCAGTTAACAAATAACATTGACATAAACTCTATGGAAGAATTAACATCTGATATACAAACACCGGGTAACACAGAAATAACTAACCAACAAATTAATTTGGAAAGGGACCCAGTAATAGAAGATTCATTCCAACTAGCATTCCAATTTTATAAAGACACTAGCCCTACGAATAGAAGTTATATTCCAAAACAAAAACCATCTAAAAATCTTGCAAGAATAATTAGCTACCTAAACAAAATCATTCTCCCTGAAAAAATTAACAACGATACAGACTTTCACTCATTCCAGACCATTTTATATTGTGCGGCATGGACCGTTGCTAAGGTCAACGGAGCCAAGATAACACTCGAACCAAGAGAAATAACCCGAGGTACAAAAACAGAATTCAAACCAAAATGGCGAAGACGACTCGAACAAAAAGTGAGCGATTTACGTTCAAAAATAGGTAGAATGACACAATTCATTAACGGCAGTAGAAGCAGAAAATTAAATAAACATGTAAACAAAATCATAAAACAATTTAGAATTCATACCGTACACGAAGAACCAAACACACAAGCAGCACACACACTAGATACACTTAAACAAAAACTCTCAGTTGTAACAGGCCGACTCCAAAGATATAAAGCTTGCACTTTAAGAAAACAACAAAATAATCAATTCATTCAAAACGAAAAACTCTTTTATCGCAATATCAGAGAATCAGCAGTTAACGTCCAAAATAGAAACCCAAATGATGATGAGCTTAACACTCCTAACTCAGAAGCCTTACAAAACTTCTGGGCAGGCATATGGGAACAACCTATTCATCATAACGCCCAAGCCGAGTGGATACAAGCAGAATTATCAAATAACACAAACACTCAGACAATGGCATTTGAGCATATCTCCCCACAAATATTTCATAAAGTTCTAACTCGCCTACATAATTGGAAAGCACCTGGGTCAGACCACATCCATAGTTACTGGTACAAAAAATTCACAGCAGCTCATTGTTATTTATATAATTTTATAAACACCTTCATCCAAGATCCTAAAATAATACCTCCTTATGTAACGTCTGGCACAACTTACATGATACCGAAAGATCGAAATGACCTCTCTAACCCAGCTAAATATAGACCTATTACATGCTTACAGACTTTGTATAAAATCATCACATCCTGCATATCCGAAATTATATACGAACACATTGACGCCAACAACATCTTAGCCGAACAGCAAAAAGGATGCCGAAAATATAGCCAAGGCTGCAAAGAACAATTAATCATTGATTCCGTTATATTAAAAAGAGTTCAGAAATCTAAAACTGATTTATTCACCATGTATATTGATTACAAGAAAGCGTATGATTCTGTCCCCCACTCATGGCTATTGCAAGTGTTAGAAATTTACAAAATAAACCCAACAATAGTTACGTTTCTGAAGACTATAATGTCAACTTGGTGTACAGTATTAAGACTCACTACCCCAACCGAAACCACAGATTCTACCCCAATTAAAATACAGAGAGGAATCTTCCAAGGAGATGCACTCAGCCCACTGTGGTTCTGCCTCGCTCTAAATCCCCTATCTAAGATACTAAACGCTACCTCATTAGGAATCCCTTTAAATTCTACTGCTACCGACCGGGAAACTAACCCACAGAAAGGCATTTTAAATCATTTACTGTATATGGATGATATAAAGCTTTATGCAAAAACCGAGAGTCAACTTAACGAACTAGCTAACCTAACAGAAACATTCACAAATGACATTAAAATGGAGTTCGGCATAGATAAATGCAAAATAAATTCAGTTAGAGCAGGCCAGAACTACCAACACCAATACACCTTAGGTACAGGCGAACAAATAGAGCCATTGGATGAACCTGACACTTATAAATACTTAGGTTACGATCAATCTCGTCAGATACACTACAAAGATACTAAACAAAAACTTAAACAACAATTTCAACACCGACTCAATACAATATTAAGAACACAACTCTATTCGCGAAACACCATAAAAGCAATTAACACCTTTGCTATACCTGTGCTCACCTATTCATTCGGGATAATAAACTGGACCAAAACTGACCTCATAAACCTACAACGGAAAATCAACACAACAATGACTAAATTTCGCAAACATCACCCAAGATCTTGTATACAAAGGTTAACGCTACCAAGAAAAGAAGGAGGCAGAGGACTTATAGATATCCTAAACTTACACAACAGACAGATCACAGCTCTTAGACAATACTTTTTTGCCAAAACTGAATCGTCCCAACTCCACAAACTAATAGCACTTAATGACCAACACTTTACACCTCTTAATTTAAAAGAAACTACAGAACAAAAAAATGAGAAAGTAATTGACGACAAAACCAAATGTCAAGAGTGGACCCAGAAGTCTCTACACGGGAGACATCGCCAAGATTTATGCCAATTAAATGTCGACAAAGATGCGTCGAACGCGTGGTTAAATCGAGGCGAACTATTCCCGGAGACTGAAGGGTTCATGCTTGCAATTCAAGACCAAGTAATTGAAACTAAGAACTACAGAAAATACATAATAAAAAATTTGGCAACCGATACTTGTAGAAAATGTAATAGTTCCCCAGAGACAATCCAACATATTACTGGTGCCTGCAAATCAATAGCTCAGACGGACTACAAACATCGACATGATCAAGTTGCCAACGTCATACACCAAAAACTAGCTCATAAATACAAACATATAGACACTATAGTACCCTATTATAAATATAACCCTGAAACGGTTTTAGAGAACCCTACAACAAAACTGTACTTCGACAGAGCCATACTCACAGACCGCACAATCCACTTTAACAGACCCGACATCACATTAATCGATAAAATAAATAAAACTGGGTTCCTTATAGACATTGCTGTGCCAAATACGCATAACTTACAGACTACAATAGCTGAAAAATTATCTAAATACACCGAACTAAAAGACGAAATAACTCGACTTTGGCATCTGCAAAAAGTCACAATAGTCCCCATAGTGCTATCTACAACAGGAGTAATTCCTAAACAGCTTCATCAGTCCCTTAATTCCCTCAACCTGCCATCTAACACCTACCACCTGCTGCAGAAGGCAGTGATTCTTAACACATGCAGGCTAGTTAGAAAATTTCTTCAGTGTGAGTCTGACACCTTGCACCAATACTCCCACGCAAATATAGTTTCATCTAACACACAGCCTACCCATAATATTACTCCCACTCTTAACCCCACTGCTGGACACTTGGCTTAGGCCCGTGCCATCAGTTTTATCCGGCTAGGCCGAGGAATACAAATGAAAAAAAAACAAAATAATAATAATACTTTTATTCATAAGTTCACATATAAATTACATATAAGTGACATCAGTACAGAGTTACATATTAAAATTATTAAGCAAATATTAAACTATGCCTAAAATAAATCTAGTGTAGGTATAACTTATATAATATATTGGATAAAGGCCTAATGAAAAACAATAGCGACCTGCCTGATGTAGGTTTATTCAAACCTGTGTTTCAGGTAACAACGCTGAGTGTTTTATTGGACTATTAAATTAATGTACATAGAGCTAGCATTGATACATAATAATTATATTATTAAATAAAATTGCCTTAACATTAATAAACTTATTGCATGATTTCTAGCAATTTTTCAGTGTCTGAGTAATTTAATGTCGCTAAGTATTCACTTAACATTTCACTACATTTTTTACAATTTACACTATACCGGGTGCGGCGATTGAACTGTCCGTATGTGAAAATGAAATATTTCTGTTAGTTTTAAATATTTATTTATACACTTTTGCCACGTGAAAATAGAAAGTTAAAAGTTTTATTATGACTTATTCCGAAGGAATAAAACCGCCTTTAGCCTTTACTACAAGCTGAAGTCTCTTTCTGAAAGATGTGCAGGCTGCTCGAACGACATCGTCACTCAAACAATTCCATTCTCGCGTAAGAGTAACTTTGAGCGCTTCAACTGAAGTGTGTTTTTTAGCACAGGCCCTGGCCTGTAAAACACCCTAAATACAAAAGTCCAGCGGATTCAAGTCGGGCGATGACGACGGCCACATATCTCGGTCGATCAGCACTGGAACGTTTGCTTTTAACCAATTTTGCGTTCCAATTGCTCTGTGCGATGGTGCCGAGTCTTGCTGAAAAGTCCAACGCTCAAAACCGAATGTGTTGCGTACCCACGGTACCAACCCTGGTCGCAAGACTTTGTCTCGATAGATTTGCTGGTTTATTTTGACTTGGTTGCGACCCATTGGAAGAAAAACGAGCGGAGAACGGCCTTTTTCAGACACCGCCACCCAGACCATGATTTGGTCGGCTCCTTGGCGTCGAGTGACTTGCAATTCGTCTGAATGGTCGCTGACACGTCCCTTCAACCAAACACGGTCATTTTGTTTGTTTAAAAACTGTTCAACGCAAAAAGTTTTCTCATCTGAAAACACCAAATTGGGAAGCTCGCCAGAGTCGAGCAAGCGAATCAGCTCTTTTGATCGATCCAATCGTTTGCTACGCTGTAAAGCAGTGAGTTCTTGAGAATGTTTTTTTTTTAATGGTTTGACTTTAAGCTTTTCTTTCAATATGCGACGAACGCTGCAATCGCTCACCTTGAGATCCTGCGCGAGCTGGTTTGCTGAACGAGCTGAATTTCTGTGTAATCGATGACGCACCTTTTCGACAACTGCTGGCGCCGTTGCAGTACAGCGTCGTCCGCCACCGTAGCGTTTCTTAACGCTACGAGTCTCATTATAACGTTGAATAGTGCGATGCACAAATTTCTCGTTTAATTGAAGATTTGGCAGCGCTCGACGTATTTCGATGTTCGATTTTCCCTCCAAATGAAGAGCAATCACTGAATTTCGTTTTAAATCCATTGTTCTAAATTCGAGTGTGTTTCTCTCATAACAGAATCACTTCAAATGATGATAGAGAACATGTCAAAGAACACCATTTGAAATTTTGGCGACGTTCGATTCAGTGGTTCGAATTTTATAACAGATATATAGAGACGGACAGTTCAATCGCCGCACCCGGTATATACTTAGAGACTTATTGATTTTATTATATAAGAACGGACCTAAAAAACCATAAAATTTATTTATAAAAGTATGTCTAGTTTGAGGCTTTATGCAAACTAAGTCTTTAGTTTTTTTATTAAATTAATTGACTGCACAATTCGTTCCAAATGTTTATCTATATTAACAAGTTGCGGCCGTTAGCACTGCGCCACCAACGCTCGTCTTACCTTACTTCTTATCGAATTCACGTAAGCGAATGGAATTTGACCAAATACCAAAATAAATTGTAACAGGAAATTCACGTTCCCCTATGATTTACGCATACATTGAGTAAAGCAGGCTTTACAAAGACGAATATTTCCAAAGATAAGGCACAAATCACGCGGAAAATGCTCATTTATCAAAATAAATTCGATGCAATTTGTTACAGTGACTTGCGAATACCTTATTGATTTACCGCATATGAAAATTACCTATTCTTAGAACACATTACCGGGTTATTTACGTGATTTAGAGGTTATTTTCGTACCTGAGGAAGTATTTTCCATAAAAGGCTGCATAATGGGTAATTTGATCATATTTTTCTCCGTCACGAAGGTGAAATTTTCCATGAAGGAGTTATTTTTGAAAATTGTGACAAAAGTTTTGTTTTCCAATCCATTTCTACCTGCATACAACAAAGTCTAGCTACTTTTACAATTACTAAAAAAATAGGAATTGAAATTTCTGGCTAATTAATTTAAATGAAAATAATGCTTTTAGGGTTGCTAGTTTAAAATAACGCTGCCCATCATCAGTTCAAGATTCTAATTTACATTTAGCAAAAAAACTAATCTGACATCTCCTCATTCATGGAGATGAAAACCTGGGTGACGAGAACAGACTACAAAAAAAACTTAAAAAAAAACAACCGACTTCCAAAAAAACACTACAAACTGATTTACTTTTATTTATTCTTTTTATTGGTTCACATGTACCCCTTCACAGCGTACCAGCGTGATGTTATGTTATGAAGTGATGTAAACAATAGATAGACATGAGATTTTAGCAGTCCCAGTCCATTTGCTACCATTTATTGAGGAGTTCTGTTGCCTATCTCCGAAGTTCTTTATCAGATCTTCACCAAATTGAAATGGGACCACTCCGAGAAAGTACTCTTCCAATAAATGAAAACTCCTAAAAAAAGCCGTAGGTACACAAACTAAAATAACATCGTCCACTTAAACAAAAATGTTCATTTTAAAAAAATGTTCATAAAATAAAACTACTGGAACAAAGTAAGTTAAATTTTGATGAGACCAAATGGCAACTATTCCGCATCAAACTAAAGAAGAATCACGTAAATCGAATCATAAATCTCAGCGTAATCGGTGTACATACATTAAAAAAAAACCAATCTAATTTAGAACCTCCTCCTTTTTGAAGTCGGTTAAAGATAAATTCATTTTACTAGCGGTATTTCTACAAAAAAATAATCAAAGAACTTATTGAAAGTTCAATAGATTTTTTTTTAAGTAAGTAATTACAAGCCCGGAAAATCCCAAACGTTTAAAAGCTCTACCATTAAATGGCAGATAAAAGCAACTGGATATTCGGAAAGCAAAGCAATACAACTGAATACTGCCATGTCCACGTTGCTATGCAAGTAACCTAGGTAAGAAAATGGCGACTAACTTATACCCAACTTAAGAAACAATGCCCTCTGATTGTGTGTTAGCCCCCAATATTGAATCTTGACACCACCGTTTACTTTTCGAACCAAGTACCTCTTCATTTAATTATGTTAAAAGCTTTGCTGTATTGACGGTAATTAATTCGGTACTTAAAGTTCACAAATGCGTTTACAAACAATGTTGTTGACTAAACTTAATTTGGGGTTGACCTCATTTTGGTTTTAAGAATACATTGGGTAAGTAAAAAAAAAATTAAAACTATTATTATTCTTTTTTTCAGACATAATCTGTTTAGTTCTAGGTAAAGGAACAAACATACATACATAGGCTGATAAACACATTAGGTACCCTCTGCAGTCGGGTAAAAAAGAGGGCATCAAAAAATTCGTCCGCATCGCTATCAACAGGAAATGTGCCCAAAATAATAGTAGGCAGCGAAATCAATCGGCTGAAAGAAATATTATAAAACAATGTACAAAACCTTGTAATTTACCTACAAGTACTCGTATGTTCAATTCCGCATTCATGTCTTGTTCTGTTCAAACGAACGAACAGTTTTTTCTTAGAAACAAGAGTTTGACCGACTGACCTCTGAAACCCTGAGGGAAAACAGGCCTTAATGGTAGGTAGGTATGAGGTTTCGAGGGTTTACCTTGGAAACCGATTTTCCTGTAGGTCTCAAGTAAATTAATTGCGTAATTCATTGACAAAGTGGGATAGACACGTTACTATTTTTAACCTGGAAATTTTAAACAGACTAGATATTTATCCCAATACCTATGGGTTCAGCGTTTATTCCCATCCTCTCAATTTGATCTACATAAATACATAAACTCACATCTTCTTCCCATGGCACGAATTACAGAACGCCATCTACTACAATCTTTACTTACTCCTTTTGCTTCGTGTACGTTAATACATCTGGTCAGACACGCACGTCGGTTGCGAATACAACATAGCTGACCTATCTGAAGAAAATCACCAACAAGGTCTTTCTACAGGATAAGTTTTTAACCAGTGCGCAAACTGTAACCATGAATTCAGCATATCATTCTAGACACATCAGCGCAGAAATTTATCGTCGGTTATACAAAAAAAACAGCTGTTTCATACATTTAGACCGCGTAGGTATTGCACTTTTCTATGAAACAGCTGATTTTTTTTTTTATAAACGACGAAAAATTTCTGCATTTGGGGGTCTAGTATGATATGCTGAATTCATAGCTGTTACAGTTGGCGCACTGGTTAAAAACTTATCCTATATACTCGCTAATTTGATCTATTTCTTAAAATAATGAAAAAGCAATTTAAATTTAGCCTGAATTTAAAAGCAATAAAGTAGTAACACAGTTCCCCATCTGATAAAACTGACATCTTCACAGTTTCCCTTCAAAACTTCACAAAGAATGGAAGCAGGCCAAAAACTCGATACAAGCTCATATCAAAAGTTTTATCAGATCAGAACTTACGTATGTAGTTGGGTTGTTGCTAGCTGAAGATAAGAACCCCGACCTTTGTGGGAGAGGAAAAATGTTCGGACAAAATTGTATTTTTTCATGGAATAATCGATATTATTTTTTAGTTATGTAAGTACCAATTTCACCAATGGACCTAAACGCGATTAGCACATCTAAACTGTGTTCAAGAGCTGTCAGTGTCAAAAACCAACAAAATGATGACACTGACAACTCTTGAACGCGGTTTAGACGTGATCGCATTCAGTTTCAATGGTGAAATCCGCCCCAAAGTATTAGGTTTTCTCGTAAGAGGATTAAAACGTTTATTTTGGGAAAGAAATTGACAGTAGCGTGGCTTTGAAAGCTACTGAGAACTGTCCGATCCATATTAGATAAGTTTCTTGGTAGCTTTCAAAGAATGAATGGGATGACAGCTGTCATATTCCCATGTGAAGTTTATGGGAATATCGCAGCTTTATGGGAAGCATTAGGACTAATGTTATTTATTTTAGTTGCGATGAAAGAAGTTTTTCTGTGATAGTAGCGAATTGATTATGAATTATTTATTCGACAAAGGTGTTTTATTTTAGATGTTATTTTCTTTAAATGTTAATTGGTATGACAGTCGTTCGTTTTGGATTTGTAACGAAATTGTACTTTACCACTAATTATTGTAAAAAAAAAATACTACAAAAAATTTGACTTTGTGGCTACGGAGAATCAGTGACTCCCAGGCAGTTTGAGTCACAGCAACATTCACCTAGTTTTGGAGTCAGTGTTTTTGCATATCGATCTTTGTATTAAGCATGTATGTTTTAGACCTATGGATATGAAGTAAAGAACCACATAATTTAATTATCAAAGTTTTGAGAATTAAACATTAATGGTTTTTACAGGATTTAGTGTAATTATAGTAGTATGTAGTGTGGTAGTAGTATGTCCAAAAAACTAGGTGAAAAACCAAAGTTAAATTTCTAGAATCTATCGAGATTTTATTGTATCAGTTTTTCCTTCCCTGGGAATACTCATGATACCCGGATGAATATGCATTTACCTACAGCAACTGACCTCGTTGTTCAATGAATTACGAATGTATGCTAAACCATTTAAAGTAATTTCTCTTGAGGAAACTAGTTCTTATTCGTTGCAAGGCCGTGGTTTTCCGTTTTTCTTTGTTATTATGTCGATTACCCTATGCATAATCTGTTGCATATTTTTATAACAGCTGACCGGATCGTTTGGAGTGCCTACCTATGTATTCTTAGTCACTTCTAATTATTTAAACGACAAGCAAAAACTTTGTACCCCGTTTTTCCGAAAATTTCGTAGACGGAGGAGTATGAAACTTGGCACGTTTAAAGTTTATATGACGTAAGAGTGTAGAAAGCTATAATTTCTGTTTATTGTTGATTGAAAATTAAAATGAATTATGGTTGAATTTCGACCACTGGGCGAACACTAGTAATGTTAAATACTTACTACCAATAAGAATCCCAGCCACCGTAGGGGTGGGCTGCGGACGGCAAGTAGTGGATAGCTCGCTGTTCGGTAAGGACCAAGCCCGAGTCGACGGCGCGTTGTGTTCCACGCGCGCTTCAAAGAGATGTCAGCACCAACTGAAGGGCCCCGCAAAGGCCGATGCCTGCCAGGGATGCGGGTTGTTTGAAAGAGATACAGTTGCCCCTGGAACACAAGCAACTGAGGGAACACGGGTGGGTTTTAGTCAGTAAAAGTCTGACAAGCCCTCCTGTTCCACCCAGAGCGGGAGAAGTTATTTGATGATTTCCCACTCAAAGATAAAACCAAGTAACTGGGTCGTGGAGGTCAGATAGGCAGTCGCTCCATGTTAAATACTAGTATTCAGCTGCCTCCAATTAGACTGGTAGCCAACCCAACGTAGTTGGGAAAAGGTTAGGCATAATCGATTGATTTACTGCCCTCAAAAAACCCTCTTGTCTAGTGCAATCGTACACGTGTAAACGTTTTCACAGTTTTATTTTCCTTAACGCGTCTACTCTTCCCTTCCGTACGTAAGTAGGTATATCAATTACATCACGTGTTCAAGATAAAAGCTGTCTAAGGAAGTTGTACCTTGTAATATGAGCAACTTAGTGAGCACTCTAAAGTTTCATATGAGACTTGGTATTGCATTCTGGTAGGAAGAGCAACCTTGCAGTATCTTTCAGTGTACAAAGTGCAGATTTCTAAGGAAAAGTATGAGAGATACCAGGGTATACAGAAGAGGTCGAATTGTGGGGATCCTGCCGTTTAGCCAAAAATATTTTGACAAAATTTCATCATCCAAACAAATTTTAGCAACCTTTTTTTATACCAATGCAATATTTGGAATGATTTGGTCAAATTTTTACTCGGCAGAATATTAAATTCCTATCCGACAGCCTATCTGTGCTCAAAGCTTTAGAAAACAAACAAACTAATAACAAACTAATTTTTGAGTGCCATCTAGCTCTGGAGAGTTTATCAACGTCCAATCGTATTACCCTCCAGTTGATCAAAGGGCAAAGTGGATCTTTAGGCATGAACTTGCGAAGAGAGGCTCTAATATGAAAGTGCTAGGCACGTTGGGTACGGTCCCGTACCCACTTCTCTCCCTGCCTTTCTCACAATTTCGTGCGTGGATTCGCCAAAGGTTGACCGAACTCCATAACAACAATGGTCACGGGCAAGTTGCCCGTGACCATTGTTGTTATGGAGTTCGGCTGTTGCCCGGGGCAACAGACTGTAGACAGTCAAAATTGGCTTTACCAATAAATTGTACACCCGCGATTAACCAAAAAAAATCTCAGCCTGAGTAGAAATAACCTTAGAATTATAATAGGAACAATTACGGGCCATAACTCTCTTAACAAACATCTTTTTAACATAGGTGCCACAGACAGCCCACTTTGCAGGGGCTACCTTGACACCGAGGTTATCAGCCGCCCACGTCATCCTGGAATGCGAGGCCGTGGCTCCTTAACGTGAAGAAATCCTCGGAACAGTGAGGTCGCTCCGCGAAGCCTGTGAAGCTCCCAGGAAGCTTCTGTGCTTTTGGGCGGAGCTAGGCCGGCTCTGTTAGCCAGAATCCCCACGCACAACGGACCGAATGGGAGTCTACGTGCGGAAAAGGGAGTCCCATCATCATCATCATAGAGAGCTATGTAGAGCTACACGTATGCTCTACATATAGAGCTATGTAGAGCATATGCGTAGCTCTACAGATAGGTAGCCTGGGCTCTGCCGACTTATTCTATAAATATCACACCGCCAAAACAGTGCAATGCTGCTGTAAATCCTTATCATCATCATTATCTTCCTAGCCTATTCCCAACTATGGCTTCTATTTCAACTAGATGCAGCTGATTTCCAGTATTTCACATGGAGGGAATGCCCATCAACCCAGTTAGTGGGTACTACGATACCCCTTGGTGAGACTGGTTGTCAGACTTTCGGGCTTCTAATGACCCGTGACGACTGTCAAAGACCCAGAAATCAGAATAGATCCAGGAATGACAACCGGGATCAACGGCTTAACGTGCTTTCAGAAGCACGGAGTGGTATGTACAAATACTCACCCATCCACGGACCTGCCGCATCAAGCGTAGCTTGACCTGATTGATCGACCCGTGCAGCTGCTGTAATTTAGCCATAAACCCCTCATACATCAATCCAATCAGCTAAAATGACAGGGGCATGGGCTGGAGCTACTTTTTATCCTAGACATTTTTTGGTAAAAATATGATATTTCACGCACTCAGACAAGCAATAGCTATAATATTACGTGAAGCAAAAACTTTTTAGCCCTTTCTACGAAAATTACGCGGACTGCGCCAAATTCCATAATCCTCCATTATGGAATTTGATACAGTTAAAGTTTATATGAAGAAGCAGTGTAGAAAGCTAATTACATTAAGTTTTAAATCAATTATGTTCGAATTTCGACCACTGGGCGTCCACTGGTCTAAATAATTGGGACAATTCAAGCATAAAAAAAGAATGATACGGGACCTGCCCGTACGTCACGTCTCACTTTTAATTCTTCGACCAACACCGCTCACGTTTAGTCTAGTCCGTTTTGTTTACCTACGTGACCTGAGCCTGGAGGCGTGGGATATTAAATTTTATAGGCACGCGAATATAATATATTATGTTTAGGGTTTTTTAACTAGATGTATGTGCCTTTTTGTTCAGATTAATAGCAGTCTATCACACATGTGTGACGACACGAGTCCGTTATTAAAGGACCCAGTAAATCATGAAGGCACGTGTTGTCCTTGTCCATCTATCTGTGTCACACTTGAAGAAATGTTTGATTTCTTTAATATAATCAGCAGAACCAGTTAACTAGAATTACTGGACTTCAGATTACATCTTTCGTTATTATTTTCTACAGTTGTGTAAGTGCAACAATTCATAGTGACACTTTTGTTTTTTTTAAGCCCGAAAGTCTGACAACCAGTCTTACCAAGGGGTATCGTATTACCCAGTAACTGGGTTGTGGAGGTCAGATAGGCAGTCTATGTAAAATACTGGCATTCAGCTGCATCCGGTTAGATTGAAAGCCGACCCCAATATATTTGGGAAAAGGCTAGGCAAATGATAAGTAATCATAGTATTTTTCGATCAAGTTAAGGTCTAAAGTAAAAAATATTAAATTCTCTAACAGACAACCTACAGCCGAAACCACTAAGTCTAGAAGCATGAAATTATGCGTAAGAGTTCCTTATACAGGAAAAGTTTTTATTCAGTGCGCAAACTGTAACCATGAATTCAGCATATCATTCTAGACCCCCCAACGCAGAAATTTTTCGTTGGCTATACAAAAAAAAAAACAGCTGTTCCATACATTTTGACCGCGTAGGTATTGCACTTTTCTATGAAACAGCAGTTTTTTTTTTGTATAATCGTCGAAAAATTTTTAAATATGGATAAGGATAAATAAGGAAAAAAACTTTTCCTGTATAACGAAGGTGAACACTAGGGAAGTATTTTTGGAAATTCATCCCCTAAAGTAAAGGTTGAAAATTTGTATTGAGGTTCGTCAGTCGGATCGGAGGCGGACTAGTATTAATATAATTTAATTTTTTCCTTAAACGATAAGTACTAGATCGCTCACGTTTGTCCGGTAATATGATCATGGGGTTCCATGCGTGTCTGCCATAGCAAACATAATTAAATGACCCATCGAACTGACCTTTAGTTTATTAGTTTATTTTGCTGTAATTCCTTTGGGACTTAACTTCTCACACGCGCGTTTAGATGGTGAGTATGAAGCGGTCTTTCCCTGAATGTTCATTCTTGTGGACATACCTGCTTCTATTTGAAGTCTATTGAGTATAAGAAGTTAACACAATGAACACCGGCAGGCAGGGGAATCGACGTTTGCACAAACTGTAACCATTCAGCACATGATTCTAACCCTCCTAGCGTGAAAATTTTTCATCGGGTATCAAAAAACAGCACTGATTTTTATCAGCTATGTCATGGAAAAGCATACTCTATGCAAAATGTAAGTCGTCGTATTCAGGATCTTGTACAGAATCCATGTTAACAGGCCATCCAGTATATTTTAATTTTTATCAACATTAAATGCACTATACAAAGTTCTTTAAAATAAACCAATACTATATATTGCTAATAATCAATATAGCGCCTAAGTTTGCGCTGGTTTGTTACACCAATGAGCCGATAATCTCTCATCGATGGCACTGATGTTTCCTGCTTTTGAAACTTACTTAAGTAACAAGATAACGACATCTCAAACAATTCCTGTCCAAATTAATAACGAAATGTTCAACAAATTTTACTTTCTCTTGTACGTCTACTGTATCAAGTTCTTCTAACTTAACAGACAGCTGTGCTGCTGGGGAGTTTGTTGCGCTACTTCTTCTTCCCAGCTAAAGCACTAGGAAGTGGTGAAGGACGGGCGTTTTGGGGGGACTGTCTTATGTAATTTTTACGTTTTTTTACGTTTTGGAATGGGCAACTAGCTTCAACTTTCTGACAATTCAAAAGTGCCTGAAAATGGTTTAATTGAAATAAATGCTTTGAGTTTGAGTTTGAGTTACGCCTGACTCTCAGCCTAGTTTGAATAAATGACTTTTGATTTTGTTTTTTTTTCTTATCAGTAAAAACTTATAATTGGCCTTTTTTATTATGTTATTATAACTACTATTTGTAAACTAGCTGTAAGTTTTCAAAAAACAAAATCCGTTTCTAATAGCTTATTATTTATACTTATACTTTTACTCATATTTTTTAGCCGAGAATTTACAAGAATTCAAAGTTTTTTTTAGATTTAGTCCTCGTTAGTTAGTTTAGTTTTTGTTTGTATAGCTATAATGATCATATTATTTTTGCATGCCTCAAAGGCAGAATGTACAAGGACACTTCAAGTTGTGTAGCATCTGATTTGTAACAGTACCTACATTCTTTACAAATAAATATATTATTTTATTCTATTCTAAATAAAACAGCCCCGTAGAGCAGGATTATTCTATTCTTAATAAAACCATATAGTATAGCGGTCCCTAGTTACATTCCTATTACATTGCAATATAAATAATTCTGGGAGTGGAGGGCAATTAGCGGGAACTTAGTAGCCCCATAAAAGTAAATAGCTTACCAATATTTCACTAGGGAATACATTAACAGCCTTTATCGATATGTTAATTTAGCTAACGTTTTTCCTGATTGCAAATCGGGATTACAGAGAATTAGTGAGCGAGGTCGTCCGGCGGCGACATGAGCAGACGACATTGTTACCATCGCGGGTAGAACCTGGATGAGACTGGTACAGGAACATGGGGATTGGTACAAGAAAAGAGAGGTATATGCTCACCAGTGATGGGTGAAGTCGGGCTTTGAATGATGATGAATGAGCAAGAAAAAAGCCTGAGCCAGACTCCGTTGAGGCCGCCCTGGCAGTTAGTTGCGCTATCAAAAGAATACTGTAGACGAATTTTTGAACGGCCAATTATATTGATGTTGGTTTTTTTACTTTTTGTTAATAAGTACTATGGCTATTTATTGATTTTATTGTATTTGATGTTTCTTTTTTTTTCTCTTTTTCATGTATTTAATTATTTCAAAATATGATTTTTTCTAAGTCACATAATCTAATGACGCCTAATGGGTCACTTAAAATTTGTATGTTTTAATTATGACAAAACATAGCCCACCCCCTATTTATGTAAACACCTATGTTTCACAAATAAACTGATTGATTGATTGATTGACCTGTATATGTATCGAGAAATTTCCTTAAAAAGGAGACGGGCCCTAAAAGTTAAGTTAGATTCGTCTGTGAATCCCTATGTGAGCATGATTCAGTTATTTCGACCAAATTAAATCCAAAGTTTGCTTAAAGACTGTGACAAATTAACCGGTCATGAGGAAAAATAAAACCTAAAATTCTACTACCAAAATCTCATAAGTATACCTATCATTTTGTTATTTACCGAAATCTAACCTTCACACTTACATCCCGCTTAAAGTAATACGCGACCATAAACCCCATTACGATTGTTCATTTTCCATGTATCGCCTACTTTGTATCGAGGTCGAACACATTTCGACCCCCATTAGGTACGAGAGCGATTTCAGTTGGCCGTCGATGGTTTTGGACGGTTATGGCAAAAAAACTTCTTCGGTTCCGATATTAGTTATCGGGGAAACGAGATGGACAATGTGTGAAAGAAGAAAAGGTTGTAAATATTTTTGTGGGATGATGGGAGATGCTGTTTATTTCATATGGTGATTAGATGTGGTTTAGAAATGAATTAAGTGACCCAACGATTCCAGATGAAATCACTAGGTAACTGTAAAAGTTTTCTGCCAAAGTCGACTTTATGTTGCACAGGATATTTTTTTTTGAGGTTGGGAAATCATTAAATAACTTGTCCAGCTCTGGGGGGGGGCGTGTCAGACTTTTACTGACTAAAACCCACCCGTGTCCCTACAGTTGCCTGTGTGCTGGATGTTGTACAGACTGGGGGTAAAATAACTTTAAATTCAAACAGTCTAGCAAAAGAAATGGAATTGCAGAAAAAATATTGATTTGGCTGACAAGCGAAGGGAAAATGATGAAGGGGAATGATTTTCTGGTACAGAGAGCCCAGGCTTGTTTTGAATATCCTGTTAAGGTCTCTATGTAAGAAGTGTTGTCAAAAAGGTCATTAATGTACGACCACGATCATTGTTAATCTGCAGTAGTAATTCTTAAAAATTCTTGGTGGTAACAACTCATCAGAAAATAAAAACTTTTTAAATTCGCTTAGTAACGAAAAGCACTTAGTAAAAGAAGTTATTCCTCACAAAGTTTCACCGTTGGCATAATATAATTACTTACTTTAAAAGACACACTTCTAAGTATCGATATTGTACTCCCACAGAAACATTTAAAAGTACACGAAAACTCGTTTCACCCACAATCAACTTATACTAAGGGGAAAATCGGGTTTTAATTTACCTATACCCCCTCTTTTATACCAGCTGTTGCTACGTGACACGTCCTCTGACAAAGAATAATAAAATCAAAAAGAATCGACACTCATGTCCTTTCGAGATGTTTTTTATTCATGTTTGTACGTCGATGCTGCTGAAGTAATCACCTAGCTAGCGCTTCGCACCATCATCTTAAGATTTAGGTGCGGCCATGCCAAAATATCCTCCATCAATATTTTCTATTAATAACGTTTACAATCCCAACTGCACTGACTGATCTTCATCATCACCGAAACCAGCGCTGGAGCTCCTCTAAGCAAGTCAGAGCCCCCCAGCATTATGCTGAGTGATGGCCGTTTTGCGTGGATGTGACGCATATTTTCTCCCTACTTGTTCCGAAAATAAGCGTAGGTATTTTCTTTTCTACGTTATTTCAGTGCTGGATACAGGCTTCGTCAATAGACGGATTGTAACTCGATCCTCGGCTACTCTCTTCCAGCTGCTACCAACCCTCCGTAGATTTTCACCGACCGGATTCCGTCGCTTCGGCATGAAGTAGGCATTTCGAACCCGTATAAAGCGGGAGCTCCGCTTCTGTACATTTCTAGTCTATGGCCTCTAACAAAGGGAGTATGTTTTTATAGACTTCCCTCATGGATGTGTGTGTTAAGGGTTTTTATGAGCGTCTCCCGTGACGGCATGAGCTTGAGCGGACTTGGTAATGAAATAAATTTGTCTAAGGATATAAAGGGAAGATGTTGTCCGTACATAATGAACCACGGTAGCCTTATTTTAACGTTCATTGAACCGATCTTTTCTTTTTTTATGTCTATTTGTTGGGTGGGCTTGCGTTGAGTCCTTGATCTCATGTAAGTTTGTGGATATTTAATACAGATAAAGTACCTACTGAATTAATAAAAATGTCTTTGTGCCATATATTTACTTTTTATTTTCTTTTCTTTGTTTAAGTTAAGACAGAAGGATAAACAGTTTTTTCGTCTAACCAAAAAATAAAATAAAAAATGGATATTACTGCTGTTCATCACGGTACACCTCAGTGATTAAAATTTAGCTGGAAACGTCTTTCCATTATCAATCTGCCTAGCCTTTACCCAAGTTTGTTAGGGCCCCATCCAGTCTATGCAGCCGAATAAACACATACACATGGAGTGACTGCTTATCTGACCTTCGCAACCCAGTTACTGGGTAACGCAACCAAAAGTCTGACTATTGGGCTTCAGACTACCAGTAACGACTGTCACAGATCGACGAATGGCAGCCGGGACAAACGGCGTAACGTGATTTCCGAGCCACGACGGGTCTCAATCTATAATGCATGGTCACCTATTCACAAACCGACCACAGCCAGCGATCGACCCGTGTGGCTCTTGTCATAAAGCCACGACGAGCCCCTCAAATATTTTTACATCAACACTCGCAGCTCGTTAAGAGGGCTATTACAAATTGAAGTATTTAGTTTTAGGTAAATTTAACGGCGCGTGGTAGCTGATCGTGCGTGCATGTATAGTGAAGTATGCTACTCAGATATGCTAACCAATATGATTCGGACGCCCAGGAACAAAACGGCGCGGACTTATAGCTAAAGCCTGCGCGTCCCGAAATTTATTACTGATTCATAGCGTTGCATTCAAAAATTATTTAAAAATATTATTTTACTTTTATAGAGACTGTTTCTTTTTTTCAAGCAAGTTGACTTAGTAACCTTAGTTATTAAATACTTTTTGTTTGAATTTCGATTAAATATACATAGATAAAAAATATGATTTCAGACGAAAAATTATCTTTAATTCTCTGTTTTACAGAATTATTTTTGGGTAATGATTGTATGAAACATAAAAAAAATATTTGAGCATTTCAAACAACAAACTACAGTCCTACCACAGACATTTTTATAAATTACTTAACTATTATATGTTCCATGTAACAGAGCATCAAAAGATGCCTGAAAGTAACATTTTACGAAACATCCTTTGCCGAGACAAGGTTTTTACTGACTTATGTAAACAAATTGAAAAATTTGTTTATAGCGCTCCTTAAACAAATTGTTAAGTATGCGGGGAGTCAGGTGTTGTAGGCGGTGGTGACGGTGTTCCCGATCACGAAAGTATTCAATTAAAAGAGGTATTATCGTTTAAAACACTATATTTGGTACACGTTTATGCACAAAAGAAATAGCAACAAATACACAATTTAGGCACACGAAATAGTCAAAAGTAATCAGATAACACACACACAATGGTTATGGAAATAGCAAAAGTCATATAAAGTCATACACAGTTATTACACACAGAGAATAAGATGGTAATATTCCTAAGCTAATACTGGTTATTTGCTAGCTATTTATAGGGTACTTCGCGACTTAATAGTGCACAGCGGAGCCACTATTACGTAATTACTTGTTCACTTGAGGACTAGATGATGACTACTGAAGGTTATGAGGTAACTCTTCTAAGCACTGGTAGTAACATTCTAACAAACTAATTTCTCTGAGACCTTATATAGGTTTACACATCGTTGTAAGTTGCGGTAAGCCCCGTCTCCAAACATTTACAAAATACCAATCATGTCAAGGAGGCGGGACCTAAATGGTCAGGCGTAGTCTGTTTTTCAGCAGACACGTCGAAACCTGCTCCCGATTCCAACTAGAATCTTCCATACGACCGTGGGAAAATAACGATTTCATGGTCAAACCTCCGTGCGTCACAGTTCGCATGGAAGATTCCTTTGTAGCAGGTTCCGACTTGTATTACGTGCCTACCATACATCACGCTATTGGAAATAGGTAGGGTAGGCAGGTAAATGGTCACATATTTAGGTGTATATCCACAATAGATATACACAGGTAGACAGGTACACTCAGGTAGGTACATTAATTGGCAGGTAAAATTTAATAGTTTGTAATGGGGTTCTGTTAACATAGCTATGTAGGCCCGTAACTTACATGCATGTTATTGGGCTTCGCTAACATTCCACCCCCCTGTAAAAGGGTTCAACCGTCTTACAAAACTTGGTTTGTAGGAAGCACAATAACTTTGGCTACGGGCCGACGCAGGACCCCACTATTCGTTCTGACATCTACCACACGGATGATGCCATCACTGCCATGATACACTGCCTTAATTACTCCCTTCGTCCACACACTTCGTGGTTTATTATTGTCGACAATCACTACCACGTCACCGACACACACATTTGGCACATTGTTCGCCCACTTTTCCCGACGTTGAAGTGTAGGTAGATATTCCCGCAGCCAGCGCCGCCAGAACATATCGGCGAGCGCGTTCACGCGCCGCCACTGCCGGCGGGAGTCGATTTCTTCATCGTCGCTCGGTGCAAACGGAGTACTCCCGGACGCAGTGCCCAGGAGCAGATGGTTCGGTGTCAGGACCACAGGCTGATTATGGTCGTCGTACACGTAGCTTAGAGGCCGGCTGTTTATGATCAGCTCGGCCTCAGTGAGGAGGGTGTATAGGACCTCCTCACGAGGGGCACGCTCCTTGAGCGTGCTACGAAGCGCGTTCTTGACGGACCTCACCAGGCGCTCCCAGCAGCCGCCCATGTGTGGGGCTGCTGGGGGATTGAAGTGCCACTCGATGCCTCGGTTGATCGCCTCGTCCCTTATCTGACCTTGATTGAGGTCTTTCAGGGCGGCTCGAAGCTCGGTGTTGGCCCCGATGAAGTTGGTACCCTGGTCAGAGTACAGATGCACTGGCTGCCCGCGGCGCGCTATTAGGCGCCGCAAGGCTAGTATGGCGGAGTCGGCGCTTAGGGAAGCGGCCAACTCCAGGTGGACGGCGCGCGTGGTGAGGCAGGTAAACAGTACGCCCCACCTCTTTTCGCGCCGTCGCCCGATCGTTATTTCCATCGGGCCGAAGTAGTCCACCCCCACTTGCACAAAGGCTCGACGTGACGGTTCTAGCCTGGCGAGTGGCAGGTCGCCCATCTTTGGTGGGGCGGGTTGGGCTCTGCAGATACGGCAAAGCTGACACTTTGCGACCACTGTCTTTACTGCGGACCTAACTTTGGTCACCCAGTATTTCTCTCGTAGATTATTGACGACAGTTTCGTGGTTCGCATGTAGAGCCATCGCGTGGTAATGTGCGATTAGCTTTCTTGTCAGAGAGTGACGACCCTCTAGGATTATGGGGTGCCTCTCATTATATGTGAGTACCTCACAGGCACTCAGGCGGCCTCTTACTCGCAGCAACCCGTCGTCGGCTATCATTGGGTCGAGAGCTTTAATGTTGCTGCTGTTAGGAACGGGCAGGCCTTTAAGGATGGCGGCCCGCTCCTCTTTGAAGCTTTCCTCCTGGCACAACTTTATAAGGCAGTTGTGAGCCTCCTCCAGGTCTCGCTGAATTATTTCGGAGGTCGACCGACGTTTGCGACATCGGCCGATGAAGATTAGCACTCGCGTCATGACGCGCTGTATGCGCGCCCATGATGAGTAGCGTGTGTAGTCGAGGAGAGGCGCCACGGCCTCTGCCGCGGTATGGACCCGCTGAATGCGCTCAAGGTCCTCTTCCGCCGCCTCTGCCTCAGGACATCCCGGCCACCGCACCTGTGGGTCACACAAAAACAAGGGGCCCGAAAGCCACTCTGCGTGGTCGTCGGGCCAACACAAACGGGTAGCCTTGTCAGCTGGGTTATCCTGGGAAGGTACCCAGCGCCAGTCGCCTCTGTCTGACAGCCTATCTATCTCGGCTAATCGATGAGAGACGAACCTCTGGAACTCATGCGCGTCCGAGTTTATCCATTTTAAAACCGTTTTACTATCGGTCCAGAAGAATTTCTTCTTTATCTCTAACCCTAGCTCTTTGTGGGCGGTGTCCGCCAATCGGCAGGCTAATACGGCCGCCTGTAACTCTAGCCTAGGAATGGAGATCACTTTCTGTGGAGCTACTCTAGCTTTACCTAGTATCATAACGGTTTCCCTTTTTCCGTCTCCGTTATGACCTACCAGGTACACGACCGCGGCGTAGGCCAGCTCGCTGGCATCCCCGAAAACATGCAACTCTAGGTTATCGAGGTTCAAACCGTACCACCGCGGTATTTTTAAATTATCCAATTTATTTAAATTATGGAGCCACTTGAACCACGCCTTGGCGTCCATCTCACGTATTGGCTCGTCCCACTGTATTTCCGACTTCCAAATTCGCTGCATCAATATGCGCGATTGGATTACACACGGGTAAAGAAAACCCAGTGGGTCGTAAATTGACATAATCATACTTAAGAATTGTCTCTTAGTGGGCACTAGACTTCCGTTTATTATTTCTGGCGGTAGTCTTTTAAATGACAGGTCGAACCCTAATTCGTCGTCTCTAGGAGACCATATTAATCCTAGGGTCCTTTCTACCGTGCCTGCCCCCTTCTCAAGGGCTACTCGGTCAGGCATATCCACTCTCAGCCTATCCCTGAGCTCCGACGAGTTAGTGACCCACCCCCGGATTATGAACCCGCCGGAGGCGTGTATCTGGGTCACTTCCTCTATCAGGCTGTTGGCCTTCTCTTCGGTCCAAGCACTATCTAGATAGTCATCCATGTAGTGCCTGGACTTAATGGCCTCAACAGCTCCGGGATAGGCCTCGATGTACTGGTCGGCATTTTTATTTATTATATATATTGCCGTGGTAGGTGATGAGGCGGCACCAAATATCATAGATGTCATCACATAGGTATCTGGTTCCTTCTGGTAATCAGTGCCTCTCCACAAAAATGACTGTGCGCCTTGATCTTGTGCCCTTATTTTAATTCTTAAGAACATGTCAGCGATATCCCCAGAGAAAGCAATGGGGCCTATCCTGAACTTTATTAGAATACCGAGCAACGAATTCAGTAAGTCGGGCCCGGTAAGTAGGTTATCGTTTAAGCACGTACCGTGTGACGTAGCGGCCGCGTCAAACACTAGACGTAGCTTCCCCGGTTTGTTCGGGTTAACAACTCCGAAATGTGGTAAATACCAAACCGGTGAGCTATTCAAGTTACCCTCTAATTTACGCGCGTAACCCTCGTCTAGCAACCTATTCACTTGCGCTGAGTAAGCCTCAGCGAAACTAGCGTCTTTACGCATACGCTTCTCAATACCATACAGTCGCTGGCGGGCCTGTTTATAATTGTTAGGCAACTGAACCTTATCGTGTTTCCACATCAGGCCCACCTCCCATTGTGACTGGTCAGGCGTACGTTGGCTAGTGCTGTCTAACACAGCTACTGCCCTCTCGATATCTTTATGCTTTCTAGTGCTTTCGGAGATGCCTAGTGCTTCCAGCTCGAACTGGGACTTAACTAGGTCATGTAGGTCGGGGAGGGAAACAGTCATGCAATTTACGTTTTCATTATCTAGGTTAATGTTATAAAACGGTCCATGAATGACCCAACCTAGCTGAGTTAATGAGGCAACTGGCTTACCGGATTTTCCACGGCGGATGTCCTGGCTGACAAGTAGCTCCCAGTTGTCCTGTCCTAGTAACAGCAGCGGCTTGGCTCCCCTCATCTCCACGCAACCCAAGTCACTTAGGTGCGCGTTGTCGTTTATTAACGACTTCGTCACTGTTTGCATTGGCAGATTGATATCTTTTATTGTACGACACTGTATATTATGGCACTGTCCATTAGGACCTTTTACGCGCACTTGTACTACTCGCGAAGTAGAGTCTGTCACACTGTAGCCACCCGCGGTTTTTATTGTCAGAGGAACACACGGACCTGCTAGGTTAGTGGCGAGCGAACTATCGATCAGTGACACGGTCGCTCCATCGTCCAATAAAGCGTAGCACCGCTCGTCGTCACTTATCGTCACTGGCACTATCTTTAATAGCGCAGTCGCCCGCCATTCACCTATGTTAGTCACACTTTCCGTTTTGGTATCTTGAGGTTTTCCCTCTTGTTCCCTCTGTTGCTTATCCGCATGTAATAATAGGTGGTGCCCGAAACCACATTTCTTGCATCTACTGGCGCGACAGAATCTCTTGGGATGCTTTCCAAATAGGCACTTGAAGCAGGTATTCTGCCCTTTAATTGCTTCCCAACGTTGTTGAATGGTGAGTTTCTTAAACACCTCACATTCCTCCACTTTATGCTTCCGTTGACATATTACGCATTCTTCTGGAGCGGTAGTCTCGTCGCTCTGCGTGTTCACTCTCTGTGTCAACGGAGGCCTGCTGCTGGCCGCGCGCGCACTGTTTATTGGTCGGGACTGTCCTGTCCCGCCGAACTTCTGTTGCTGCCTGGCAGGGGGCTTTGATGGACCTGGCTCGAATATGTTCGCTTGTACATAGTACGATGTCGAGCGTGTCAAATGTATGAGAAACTGAGATAACATCTCTAAGTTTGGTGACACTCTCAAATCCACCCCCTGCGCACTATTCAACCCCATGGCGAAGTCCCCATATTGCGCGCGTTGTATGGGCGTCAGTTTACCCAGCAGTTCGTTCACAAGCTGCGGGTTATTTAAATAGCCGTCAGCTCTAATATTCTTTAACAGTGACACGCAGTTTCGCACCGTTGTTGAGAATTTCCCCAGCTCCCGGCAACTCTCCGTCACTCTGGGTAAATCTCGAACTTTCTTAATCGCGTATTGTAACACTAGGGTCGGATGACCGAACTCTTCCTCGAGCGCACGCATTATCTCTGAGGGATCTGTCGACGTTCTCAACAGATCCTCCACTGCTATCTTTGCGCTGCCCTGTAATGAGGATTTTAATCGTGCTAGGTTTTCGTGCGGTTTGAAACTGTACAGCTGTGACGTTTCCCAGTACATATTCCGATATGAAATCCAGTCGGCTGGGTCACCATTAAAATACGGCAATTCATATGCCTGTCTTGGTACCGGTCGTGGTCGTGCCAGGCTCGTGATCGCCTCTGCCAGTTTGTCGAATTTATCTCGGCTTCTGTCCCCAGATGATTCTCTCCTTCTTTCTCTATCATCCTCTCCGTACTGCATCTGCCGCCGTGTGACCGACTCGAGCGTTTCTACCCGAGGCACACTTGCGACCGGAGTGGTAAAGATGGGATAACTACTGGGCATATTAAACCTTACGCCTTCCGACGAAACTGGCATGTAATCGTACCTTGGCGTATTTGGTACCGTTAGGTTAGGTAACGGTACAGACGCGGATTGCCTCGGTACTTGCGACACGTTAACGTTATGCGACACTGACGACACACGGTAACTATTACTATCACGATTCACTGTACTTACGTGATTTACGTGGTTTTCCGATGCTTCACGGGGCGCGGCCTCTTCAACAGGCGCGCCTGACACAGCTGACGAACCCAACACTGAATTTAACCGGGGCACTTGGGGTGTTTTACTCACCCATTCTTCGACGCGCTGTGTCGTACTCACATCGGAGTGCGAGCCATCACTCTCATTAGCCGCCTCTATTTCGGCTAGATCTGCCTCCACTCTTTTCTTGAGAAGGTTTTCCTTATCTTTCACAAGATTCTCCTTTAGCTGCACTAGATCGCGCTCAGCCTCGTATTCGACCCTCTTTCTGAGGTAATCTATACTTTTCCGGCTGTTTCTTGACGACGCTTTGCTGCGCGGCGAGATATGGCGAACTTTAGTTCCTGTCTGTCTGGTCGGCCCTTCTGGCGCTATGCTGTGGTCGATTACTCGGCCTCCCGTCAGAGGGATGTTACAGGCAGACGTTGATGCCATCGTTGGCGCTATGGACGGAGATCCTGGGGCCCTCTCAGAGGGAATGCCCGAGTCAGAGACGACGTCCTCTAGTCTACGTGAACTCATTTCTTGAGCTAGCTTCCTGACTTTGCTGCGTGTGGTAATTTCGCTTTTATTGCTCATGATTTTAATCGAATACTTTCTAATTGAACCTGATCCGGCTCGATAGGACCAAAATGTTAAGTATGCGGGGAGTCAGGTGTTGTAGGCGGTGGTGACGGTGTTCCCGATCACGAAAGTATTCAATTAAAAGAGGTATTATCGTTTAAAACACTATATTTGGTACACGTTTATGCACAAAAGAAATAGCAACAAATACACAATTTAGGCACACGAAATAGTCAAAAGTAATCAGATAACACACACACAATGGTTATGGAAATAGCAAAAGTCATATAAAGTCATACACAGTTATTACACACAGAGAATAAGATGGTAATATTCCTAAGCTAATACTGGTTATTTGCTAGCTATTTATAGGGTACTTCGCGACTTAATAGTGCACAGCGGAGCCACTATTACGTAATTACTTGTTCACTTGAGGACTAGATGATGACTACTGAAGGTTATGAGGTAACTCTTCTAAGCACTGGTAGTAACATTCTAACAAACTAATTTCTCTGAGACCTTATATAGGTTTACACATCGTTGTAAGTTGCGGTAAGCCCCGTCTCCAAACATTTACAAAATACCAATCATGTCAAGGAGGCGGGACCTAAATGGTCAGGCGTAGTCTGTTTTTCAGCAGACACGTCGAAACCTGCTCCCGATTCCAACTAGAATCTTCCATACGACCGTGGGAAAATAACGATTTCATGGTCAAACCTCCGTGCGTCACAGTTCGCATGGAAGATTCCTTTGTAGCAGGTTCCGACTTGTATTACGTGCCTACCATACATCACGCTATTGGAAATAGGTAGGGTAGGCAGGTAAATGGTCACATATTTAGGTGTATATCCACAATAGATATACACAGGTAGACAGGTACACTCAGGTAGGTACATTAATTGGCAGGTAAAATTTAATAGTTTGTAATGGGGTTCTGTTAACATAGCTATGTAGGCCCGTAACTTACATGCATGTTATTGGGCTTCGCTAACACAAATAATGAAATTTTCCCGGACATATTTTAATTTTTATTTTTTGCCTATATCTAAACCATAATCACTCATCAAATCTTAAGTCAAACGCTCAAATTCAAGAAACAATGTGAAAGCGCCCTTAAATAAAGAAGGGCAAAAGAGTCCCTTGAAGATTAGTAAGTGGCCTAATCAAATATGGCGGGATCCCGCAAATGATTCCGCATTTACATATTCACTTAACTTTTTACATGGGAGCAAGGAGTTTCCGCAGTTTCGTTTGTAAGGACAGGACCTTGGTTTAAGATGCCATGTTTTTTTTAAGGGGTGTCTTCAAAGGATTATATGCTGCTAATTAAAAAGCTCATAACAGATAATACAGGCACAGTGATGCTGGGAAGACCGAGAAGCTTAAACACTGGAAACCGGTGGTAGGTTGGAGACTTAGGAGCTGTTTTTAGTTATTACTAAACGACAGAAAAAAAATGTTTTTTTCTTATAAGTACCAGATATTAGGTCTTTACCTATGAAATTGCCGTTTTGCAGTACTGGCCATTTCAAATCAAAATAATTTTTGTTTGGGTAAGAATTCTAATTTCAAATTAATTTTATTTTAAAAACATGGATTTTTTTTTCCAAAAGTAGTCATTTGTTTATTGATTAGTGTTACATTTTCATCGCATTTCAATCTTTTTCGTCATCATGGATACGTTAAAAATTCGAGTAATTATGGAATATGAGTACCGTCATGGCAGCAACGCGGCACAAGCGGCACGCAACATCAACGACGTTTACGGAGCTAACACTACAAACCAACGCACCACCTGTTATTGGTTTGCTCGCTTCCGTTCTGGAAATTTCGACCTGAAAAATGAACCTCGCGGTCGTCCGAAGACTTTGGTCGACAATGACGAATTAAAGGCGATTGTGGAAGCTGATGATACACAATCTACGGCTGAATTAGCAGCAGCTTTCGACGTTAGCGTCAAAACAATATTGGTCCATTTGCGTCAAATTGGCAAGGTAAAAAAGCTTGACAAATGGGTGCCCCACGAACTCAATGATCGTCAGCGCGAAGTACGCGTCGAGACGTGCCTTGCACTGCTCAACAGACACACAAATGAAGGAATTTTGAACCGCATTGTTACCTGCGATGAAAAATGGATTCTGTTTGATAACCGCAAGCGCTCAGCAAGTTGGTTGGATCCTGGTTCAGCACCTAAACAATGCCCTAAACGAAAACTTACCCCTAGAAAAGTGATGGTCACTGTTTGGTGGTCTAGCGCCGGTGTGATTCATCACAGCTTCTTACCAAACGGGGTGAGCATTACTGCAGATGTGTACTGTGAAGAACTGAACACAATGATGGAGAAGCTGGCACATCTCCAACCAGCATTGGTCAATCGCTCGTCTCCGCTGCTCCTGCACGACAACGCGCGACCTCATACTGCACAGCAGACGGTCTCCAAGTTGCAAGAACTGGGGTTGGAAGCTCTCCGTCATCCGCCCTACTCACCAGACCTTGCGCCTACAGACTACTACTTTTTCCAGAATTTGGATAACTTCTTGGCGGGAAAAAAATTCAATACCCGAGAGGCAGTACAAAATGCCTTTGAAGAATTTGTTGCCTCCCGTCCAGCTGATTTCTTTAAGAAGGGCATCAATAAACTGCCACTGCGATGGCAAAGATGCATTGATTGCATGGGTGATTACTTCGATTAATACAAATAAAAAATACATGAAAAAAATTCGTTTAAATTTTTTCATACATAACGGCAATTTCATAGGTAAAGACCTATTATATTAAATGCGTTTAGTAAAAGCTGTTATTTTGACATTATGAACTTATTTATTTGTGAGATTTGTGACGCGCGATGACGCGCACAAAATCACCAAGAAGGATCAATATGATGGATCTCAATACACAGTTAATTCAGTATACTTAAGCCTGGTAAATCTCTTCATCTTAATGTTAGCCAATTATTATTTGTGAAATCTATATGACATTTGTAACACAATATTCCGGATTCTGTTGACATGCCAGTATTTAAACAAGGATTCAATTAGAATATACAATATTATCTAAGACTTCTTCTGCAAGTTATACGAGTACCTACGTAAACATTGATACATAGGGAGGTATTAATACGTATTTGAAGATACTGGAAGCTGTAATAATAACTTAGCAACTAACTTTGCTAATTAACCAGTCAGCAAAATTGGTTGCTAAGCCGACTTCCCATGGCACTGTTTACCTATACTTACTACTACATTACCTTTACCTCCTACTTCCCTAACTACCGTTCTCCCATTAAACCTTCTTCAAACAGGCACGACGCGACACTTAAAGAACAATTTCCATGAAGTTTTTACCCGACTGCGCCAGATGGAAGGTTATGTTTTTCGAATGTATGAATGTATATTTATTTCTTTGGCACGCTCTGTAGCCTAAACGGCTTGATCGATTTCAGCTTGAGAGGTGCCGTTAATTATATTCGTCTTAATTGTGAGAGTGACACCGAGTATAACAAAATTGAAAAAAAAAATATGTTTCATTTTTGGCGCCATATTGTGTCTTCAATTTTTTTTTTCTCAAATCCTATTGAGTGGGGTAAGTATCAAAATAAAGAGTCAAAAATAATTAAATTAACTAAAAACTATGAAATAAACAAAAAAAAAACAAAAAACCCGACTGCCTAAAAAGTGAACTTTAATTTAAAAAGATAAAACAATAAACTTGTTTTAAAAGGATGACTATTATCAGAACATTTAAAAGAAGAAAAACAAAATAGCAAATCAAATTCTCATGCCACAGTGAAATCAAAAAGTTATCAACCAAAGCAAATTGATGAGAACGTTGTGAACCTCTTTTGACTGTAGTCGCCACTGTACAATGATACAGACATCAAAACAAGCTGTAAATGTCCTCCCTTGAACCGAATGATAAGATGGACGATCTTGAAGAGTTAAATATAACCAAAAATAAACATACTTAAATACACACACACACATACACACATTTATAATATTATATAGTAGGAAGTAGGATCTGTTGGCTTACGCTCGTAAGGCTGAACAGATTGGGACGGCTGTCCCAATCTGTTCAGCCGTTTTTGCGTAATTGAGTAACAAACATCCAAACATCTAAATATCCAAACTTTCACATTTGTAATATTAGTAGAAGGTTTTCCCATAACTAGGTATACATCTTCCACCCAGAGTGGGAGAAGTTATTTAATGATTTCCCACCCAAAAAAAAAAACTAGGTATACATGAGTGGAAGTACATCAATCTAATTGCAAGTCTGGTGAGAGCTAATCCGTCTGCGAAGTTTTACAACATCTGGGTCATTTTTACGACGTTATTACGTTGTACATAAAATGTTAATTATGATACGTGTTGGAACAAATTGAGTTACAAGTGCTGTAACTATATCTAAAACAACATATGGAGATAATGTGGTTAATTAAAAGTTGATAAAACTGTTTAGTGATGAGTAATATACTGCTGCTTCATAATTTTTCGAAGTTTCCAATTACCTACTCGTAATGATTTAAATATTTGGCTCTTGCATATGAAGTTCGCGTTTTAATCGACGTTCATACGAACGTAATAAAATCGCGGTGGGATTTTTATATGCAACGGATTTTCATATCTCGGTGTTGAACCGAGCTTTGAAAATCCAACAGAGTGCAGCGCGATTGAGTCTCACCGCGTAAAAAGAACACAGTATTCGAATTTTAACTCTCGGCTAGCGCCCTTGCAGTGCGTTGGAGGTCCGGAGCGCGAAAAAATCCGCGATTTTATTACGTCTGTGGGAACGTGAGCTTCTATGGAAAAAGCAGAACGATATTTGTTTGTTTTGTTTTTAATGAATATAGTATATTTAATCACTTAAATACCATTGTGACCTATGCACTTTCAACTGTTGCGGGTTGTTCGAAAGAGACACCGTGGCCCCTGGCACACAGACAACTGAAGGAACACGGGTGGGTTTTAGTCAGTAAAAGTCTGACACGTCCTCCTGCTCCACCCAGAGCGGGAGAAGTTATTTGATGATTTCCAATTCTCAAAAAAATAAACCTAAGCACTTTCGCCAATTTATAGGTAGCTCATTGATCCCTTTGCTGCAAAATCAGGGAACAAGAATCAATAAAATTATTGAAGACGGTTTTGACTGCTTCATGGAAGTTGTTTTTTTTTCCTTAAAGGCGTTGTCCCAATTCCGGAAAAGTGGTAACCCGTTAGAGCAATGTCCAGGAATTGTGGTGGGTGTCGGAGAAATTTAAATCGCAGCTCCTCTAATTTAGCCAACGTTTATTGTGCAGGTATCTATGGTATAACGTTGTTTTGAAGCAGCAGTGAGCTAGAGCTAGAGCAATAACCAGTCTCGGTTGTTTTATGACTAGCTTTTCCAGCATGGTTTTGCAATAGTTGACAATACAGATCTGCTGTAATCGTCTGGCCAGATCTTAGGAAGCTGTAGTGAATGACACCGGCCCTGGTCCTCCAGACATGGGTTTACTCTGTTGGTCAAAATTTCCCGAACGAAAACGTTGAAACTAAAAACGTACCTTGTTTTAATTTACAGTAGCTTCCTCTTATACATCATTAATCCTTCAAGCTTTTCTTTATCGCTGGTGCAACGTTGGAACTCGTTTTCGTAAATAACGCGATATTTTAAGTTTTCCATATTGTGAACAGAACGCTGTCAAAGAGAAATCAATTAGCAATTTAAAACAAATGAATCACTAAATTCGAAACTAATACACAAGCCATTTAATTTTGGAATTCCTAACCAAACGTCCAGATATTTGAGAACTGCCAATTTCGTATGTAATGAAATGAAATGTTTATTTAAGTAAATACCTAGATCTGTTATGACACTTTTACATGTCAATATTTTGCTGGTCAATATTTTAAAAACTAGGTCGCGCCGGCATTTCCTAGCTGACGTAAGGACCTAATATTACCACGTAAACTATTTTCTTTGATTCTGAGACGCTTTTTTTTTCAGGTTATCGTCAATCTTCCTTCAACAGTCCGCACTCCCTTTAATAGGCCTGTTCGGAAAACGGGCAGCTACCGACTTTTTTTAAATATAATGTCATATACTTACCTATAAATATATCTGCCAGGGGTGCGGGTTTTTCGAAAGAGATACCGTGGCCCCTGGCACACAGGCAACTGAGGGAACACGGGTGGGTTTTAGTCAGTAAAAGTCTGACACGCCTTCCTGCTCCACCCAGAGTGGGAGAAGATATTTGATGATTTTCCACCCAAAAAAAAAAACCTAAAAAATATAGGTACCTTTATTATAATGTTGTTTTTATAACACTCCAAATACATTTTATAATTTTATTGGAAGAGGACTTTTTCGCCTTGTAAATAAACCACACACTGTTTATTTATAAGGCGAAAAAGTCCTCTTTTATTTTTTTTTCTCTTACAAGTTTGTTTTTTATAATTTTTGTACGATTGTGTGTTTAGTTTAGTACCTATGTGATCTTCCTGTGCGAGTCACAATAAATACTTTTTCTTTGTTTCTTTCTTTCTCTTGATGAAGAATATACTTAGGCTTGCACCACAAATCGCAAAACACCGAAACACGTTTAACGTTATACGAATTTAAAACATCGCTCTGTTTCTGTCAATCGTTTGAAGATGACTGAAACAGCATAATATTTTGAATATATTTATCTAACTTTGTCGGAACTTTGGAGTTAATAGGACATTGGTTAATGATATTTGGAGGACAGCAGATGTCCAGCTAAGCTTCCCTAAACAAATATTTTACTGATTTGCGTGTCAGAAACTGTAACGAAGTCTCTCTAATCGCTTTTAGTTAAATTGTTGTTTCTGAGAGGTGTACATAAATCCTTGATTAATCAATCTACCAAGTGTAAGGAAAACTGTATTTTTTGTACACCATTCTGCAACTAGGGAAATTATAGTGTTAGGCAGCTATTATGTTTTTTTATTGCGAAAAGGGGTCCTGTTGACCTCGATCTCGCCTGATGGAAAGCGATGGATGATGTCTATGATGGAAGGAGCCAGCCCAGAAGCTGCCTCTTCACTCTTGCTTTGAAGGCAGACCATAGGTCGGAGAAAAAGGTTTTTTTTCTTATAATATAGGTAATAGGTCTTTACCTATGAAATTGCCGTTTTGTATGAAAAAATTTAAACGAATTTTTTTCATGTATTTTTTATTTGTATTAATCGAAGTAATCACCCATGCAATCAATGCATCTTTGCCATCGCAGTGGCAGTTTATTGATGCCCTTCTTAAAGAAATCAGCTGGACGGGAGGCAACAAATTCTTCAAAGGCATTTTGTACTGCCTCTCGGGTATTGAATTTTTTTCCCGCCAAGAAGTTATCCAAATTCTGGAAAAAGTAGTAGTCTGTAGGCGCAAGGTCTGGTGAGTAGGGCGGATGACGGAGAGCTTCCAACCCCAGTTCTTGCAACTTGGAGACCGTCTGCTGTGCAGTATGAGGTCGCGCGTTGTCGTGCAGGAGCAGCGGAGACGAGCGATTGACCAATGCTGGTTGGAGATGTGCCAGCTTCTCCATCATTGTGTTCAGTTCTTCACAGTACACATCTGCAGTAATGCTCACCCCGTTTGGTAAGAAGCTGTTATGAATCACACCGGCGCTAGACCACCAAACAGTGACCATCACTTTTCTAGGGGTAAGTTTTCGTTTAGGGCATTGTTTAGGTGCTGAACCAGGATCCAACCAACTTGCTGAGCGCTTGCGGTTATCAAACAGAATCCATTTTTCATCGCAGGTAACAATGCGGTTCAAAATTCCTTCATTTGTGTGTCTGTTGAGCAGTGCAAGGCACGTCTCGACGCGTACTTCGCGCTGACGATCATTGAGTTCGTGGGGCACCCATTTGTCAAGCTTTTTTACCTTGCCAATTTGACGCAAATGGACCAATATTGTTTTGACGCTAACGTCGAAAGCTGCTGCTAATTCAGCCGTAGATTGTGTATCATCAGCTTCCACAATCGCCTTTAATTCGTCATTGTCGACCAAAGTCTTCGGACGACCGTGAGGTTCATTTTTCAGGTCGAAATTTCCAGAACGGAAGCGAGCAAACCAATAACAGGTGGTGCGTTGGTTTGTAGTGTTAGCTCCGTAAACGTCGTTGATGTTGCGTGCCGCTTGTGCCGCGTTGCTGCCGCGACGGTACTCATATTCCATAATTACTCGAATTTTTAACGTATCCATGATGACGAAAAAGATTGAAATGCGATGAAATGTAACACTAATCAATAAACAAATGACTACTTTTGGAAAAAAAAATCCATGTTTTTAAAATAAAATTAATTTGAAATTAGAATTCTTACCCAAACAAAAATTATTTTGATTTGAAATGGCCAGTACTGCAAAACGGCAATTTCATAGGTAAAGACCTAATATAAAGTTAAGTATAAAACCTATTTGTATCAGGCTGGTTTTGAAAAAGAGAAATAAAAAGTTAAAACAATTTCCGGCCATTTTTTGTTTGTCTGGGCGCCAAAATGAGTGAATCCAACGAAGAGAAAGAAATTCGAAACATTTTGAAGTTTATCAAAAGGGAAATATGGCAAAATGCGTTGTATCGCTATTTTTGAAAAGTGAACCAAGATCGGCTTATATTAGTTACTACATAGATAAAGAGTTAGGGGTTGACACCAAAGCAGTTTCGACCCATTAAAAAAAATCTCGATATTTGGGTGCCACACGAGCTAATAGAAAGAAATCTAATGAATTGTGTACTCATTTTCAATTCTGTATCTAAACGTAATTAAACCGAACCATTTTGTTAAAGATTGATCACTGGTGATGAAAAGTAGATCACCTACGACAAGAACGTGCGAAAAAGATCATGGTCAAAGGGAAGTCAAGCTCCACAGACTATAGCGAAACCCGTATTACTCGCAATAAGGTGATGCTATGTGTATGGTGCGATTGGAAGCAGTGCCGGATTAACCATGAAGCAAGAGTAGCAATTGCTACGGGCCCCGCCCAAGAGGCGGCCCCGCGTATTTAACCTCCACCTGACTGTCATTTGTTGAGTGAAATTTATGAAATGGTAAATGGAAAATTTCGAATCGTGACTTCTAAATATCAATATTAAGTACTCAATGTTTTTTTTGCCACTTTATACTTGACATACCGACAGCAGATTAAGGGTCAACTGAATTTGCTACGGGCCCCGCGCTTGCTTAATCCGGCACTGATTGGAAGGGCATCGTTCATTATTATAAAATTTTCGTTGTAACAAATACCTGCCTATCTACGCCTAGTACCATCCTATAGCAACAAAGGTTGTTATTGCTGCAATACTATTATAAGAACAAAAAATAAAAAGTTAATAAGTTACCTGTGCCCTTTTTTATCTAGGTCGAAAATAAACCAAGAAAATAGCTTCCTAAATGGTCTTTTTCCTAGCCGATTTCATTCTCAATCCGAAAGGTAAAAAACTGTATGAAAACAAGTAAAAAGATATCTATCCCGTCCATAGATTTTCTAGGGTAACATAATATACCCGTGCTATGTGAACAAACAGAACTCACTACATATTCAGAACATTGTGTCAACACAAAAGTCGGTCGAAAAAATGGCTGCAAAACTTTGGATAGATAGCCGTGTTTTTTCCAGGTAAAGTTTAGACTACCGTTGATAAACTATCAAGGAATAAGGAAAGTTTCGTTCATAACAGATTGGAGGCTGTTATTTCTAAGGGTACACACATAGAAGGGAAGGGTAGCGGAAAGAATAATTTTAGAAATCGCTTGAAGTACATATAAAGCCACGGCATATACAACGTGTAACGGAAAGGGTATATACATACCAAGGGCACGGCTTCTTTGGATGATATCAAACGATATTGTAAGGGTTTTTTAATCCTATCTGTACATGTTCGGAAGTTATGAGAATTTTTAATACATTGATACCAGAAACCGAACTTTTCAAATTGAAATATACGCATCACTCGGAAGACATTTATCGTGATATTGGCAAGTAATGTGGAAAGTTATTGACCTACGTAGTGCGGTGACACGTTTGTTCGTGACGAATTTAAGAAATATGAAAACCAAAATTTGGTATCAATTCTTACAGTATTTTATTTTGAGCTGAAACTATACATAGTGATTTTGTACCAGCTGTTGTCTTTAGTGCTTAAGGATAGCAATAGGGTTTCTGTTACACCCTGTATAGTAACTGCGATCGAATTTTAAAAAACGCTAGAAAGTTCAAAAGAGGCACATTTATAAAAAAAAGTGTACATCATTCGAAATATAAAAAGGTTTTAGATACCCATTTATTTAAATAAGCGTACCCAGTTAGAAGTTATTAAGTTTTTAGAGGATCGATTCAATATTTAACGTTACTTTCTTTCATTTTATATTTTTTTTAAACGAGTACTTAAAACAGAGCGGAGTTTGTAAAACTTTTTCTTTTTAACCGACTGTGGAGGGTAATGTGTTTAGACCGACGACGCTGTGACGCAAAACTTGGACTGAACTCAAGATAATTATGATTTAAAATATTTAAAACATTTGTTTGTAACTTTATACTATCTAACATACTGTTCATCATCTGTCTGCCTAGCCTTTTGAACCGACTTCAAAAAGGAGGAGGTTCTATGTTTGTCTGTATGTGTGTTTTATGTATGTTCATCGGGATTTTCGATTTCTAAAATTCATACATTCAGTAAAGGAAGCTCGCGCGTTGATCCCATATTAATTTTGTTGAGTTGGCTTTGGTAGATTTTGATTTAGCTTCAATATTAGTATTGTGTACATAATTGTTGAAAAAAAAAACAACTAACTTCCAAAATAAAAAAAATACTAATATTTCGGAAGTCGGTGGCAAAAAAAGAAAATACAAACCCGAATACACCGACTTCCAAAATGATATGGGTGATATTGATTTATGTTGATATTTATTGATAATATTTTCGTTTAATAATGTTTTCCCAACTATGCTGGAGTTGGATTTCATTTTAACCGGATACAGCTGAATAGTAGTACTTTACACGGAACGACTTCCTATCTGACATTCCCGACCCAGTTAGGTACTAGGTAATATAATACCCCTCGGTAAGACTGGTTCTCAGACTTTGGGCTTCTGACGATCAAAGACTGTCAAAGACCCAATAATGACAGCAGAGACCAACTGGGTAATACGATACTCCTGTCTACCTAACATAATGAAAACTAAGTATTTATAAAAACTATTATTATTACATTTATCTTAATTCTTTCTCATTTCCTTTGTCCACGGACAAAATAATAAACTCACAAACAATTCTTGGATTCCATTTTTTTTTTTTTTGCGTCGGTCGTTTTCACTCCGACTTCGCTTTCCGCTCCTCCGCCTGTGATGTAGCTACACAAACTCCATTTAATTCTAGCAAACATAAACTCACTTTGGTATTTCATTTGATATTTGTAGAGTTTGAGACACATTTTGTTTATTTTGTATTTTAGTTCTTTGACTTCACTGAAAATAAAGCTCTATTTTTCAGACATTATACTCTAGTCTCGTCCGAAGAGATAATTGCAGAATTAGCATTTAGAAATAGTTGTGTATTTAAATTGCTTTTTTTTTATTTTTTTTATCAGCGCATGCTAAACCGGTTGACGTCATTGTTTTCTGATATTTTTTTTTTTTTGTTTTGGCTTCGCACGGTTTGTGCATTTAGCCAGTGTCAAGTATTTTTTCTTTTCGATCAAGTAAATGCCCCGACATCGGGAACGAAGTTAAGAAATAGTCATGGTCGACTTTAGTTAGTCAAATCAAATTTATTGTAAAGTGGTAGTAACTTTACAACAACCTAGTAGGAGTTTTTCGGGGGAACACGAAAAGTCCACGTTAGTCACTTATTTTCACCTTCACTACACTTGTGCACTCACACGTAACTAAATTGAATAATTCACTACCAAAATTATACAATTTAATTCGCTATTTCACTAAATTTTATGAAAATGAAAATCGTGCGACATGTTCTAACGCGATCCCGCCAAAAACTCTTCTGATATTTGTTTTCTTTTGTGTAAAGACATGCTCAGGCTCGTTACCATGACAACTCAATAAACGATTTTTGTTTTTTTGCGAAAAAATATATTTTACACTTTAGACAAATCATAGTGCTAGCCCTCCCAAGTTTTAGCCTGCAGCCAGCCAATAAGTTTAAAGTAGAAGCTAAACAAATGTTCTTTTTAATTTTCATAGACATAACCTAACATTCATAAGGGTGGGGTCCGCAAGGGCCGATGCCTGCCAAGGGTGCGGGTTGTTCGAAAGAGATACCGTCGCCCCTGGCACACGGGCAACTGAGGGAACACGGGTGGGTTTTAGTCAGTAAAAGTCTGACACGCCCTCCTGCTCCACCCAGAGCGAGAGAAGTTATTTGATGATTTCCCATCCTCAAAAAAAATAAAAACCTAACATTCATGCCTACATTCCCCGAAGGCTGTAGAATTAAGTCTAATTTTCCTTTTCAAACTAGCTTAATACCTACTGCTTCCATAAAAACATCAAACCTACAGCCAGTCTGTCACTGGTTTAAAATAAACCTAGTTTTCAGAATAGATTCACACACACACAGATATAGCTCGAAGGCAATATTTGCATCAATCGTATCGCACTTGTAGCTGCCACATCAAAATGATTGTACAGGTGATTCAGAAGTCTAACTTTCTCTTAATAATCATTTGAGTCCTCGTATCACTGATTTTTTTTTTTGGGTGGGAAATCATCAAATTACTTCTACCGCTCTGGGTGGAGCGGGAAGGCGTGTCAGACTTTTACTGACTAAAACCCACCCGTGTTCCCTCAGTTGCCTGTGTGCCAGGGGCCGCAGTATCTCTTTCGAACAACCCGCACCCCTGACAGGCATCGGCCCTTGCGGACCCCACCATTTGGTGCTGACATCTCTTTGAGGCGCGCTTGGAACACAACGCGCCGTGGACCCGGGCTTGGTCCTTACCGGACAGCGAGCTACCCATTACTCGCCGTCCGCAAGCCCGCGCCTACGGTGGCCGGGAATCAGCCTGGGATTCCCGACGCCCAGGGCGTCTCCCGCGGTGACTACGGCCGTGAGGGTCACTGGTCAGTTTATTTAATTCGACGATTTCGCTGATAAATAATTTTCCTTGATTATTCGGTTTTTAAAGTGGGCTACTAAAGTAGCCAACCTTAGAAACCGAAAAATGAAGGAAAATTTTCTGACGTTTTTTGCAATTTTCAAGGCAGTGTTAGACTGTATATTGAACAATATAATTTTGATTCTCAACGGTAACATGTATGTATTTACAGAATTATAACCATCAATACATACAACCATTGAAGTTCATTTAATCCCATTGAATTACTATTTTGTGAAAAAAACTTTTCCAAAAAAAAACAACCGACTTCCGGAAAAACACTACAAAGTGAAAATGTCGTTATTTTTCACTTTTTAGTTTAGCAGCAATCGCGGTTGAATTTCTGTAATTTTTTTAAGAGTTCCGTTGTCTGCTCCGAAACGCATCATCAGATCAGAAATGGGACCTTTCGAACAAAAAAAGAATTTTGCAAATCCGTCTATCTATGACGGAGTTATGTCCGAACATACATTAAATATATACATAAACATGTCGAATTGATAACCTCCTTCTTTTTGAAGTTGGTTAAATATTAGTTCATCCTGGAGCTTCCCTCTTAAACAGTTTCGTCAAGTTTTGTATATTGATGACCAATCTTGCTTAGCTCGTTCCTCGGTATGAGATGAAACTTGTCCTGCAATGATAAAATTTAAGCGACATCATATTTGCATATTATGTATACCTATTGGATACCAAAAGCCCACTTCCGACTGACTTACCACACAAAGGTAGTCCTTGAAAATTAACCTTCACCATTGAAAATTAACTTCGCTTCCCAATAGCCATAAGATAAACATTCTCCAACCTGAAACATAAACATAATAAATAAGTCGTATCGTATAATTAACAACATTATTTCTTAATAACTTCCTTTCACAGTCCGTTTAGATTACACAGCATGTATCAGACGCGTGGTACAGACAATCAAAATCAAAATCAAAAGTCATTTATTCAAACTAGGCCGAGAGTCAGCTCTTTTTGAACGTCAAAATAAAATTACATGAGACAGTCCCCCCAAAACGCCCGCCCTTCACCACTTCCTAGTACTTTAGCGGGGAAGAAGAAGTAGCGCAACAAACTCCTCAATTGTCATTATTTGCCAAGCCTTGTCCCAACCCAACTATGTTGGGGTCGGCTTCAAATCGACCCTAATGCAAGCTGTATACCAGTATTACATGGAGCGACTGTCTGCCTTTTTTATTTTTTAGGTGAGAAATCATCAAATAACTTCTCCCGCTCTGGGTGGAGCAGGAGGGCGTGTCAGACTTTTACTGACTAAAACCCACCCGTGTTCCCTCAGTTACCTGTGTGCTAGGGGCCGCGGTATCTCTGTCTGCCTGACTTAACAAAAAGGGTATGACTTTCACAACCTAGTTACTTGGTTGTTGAAGTTAAACCCCTTTTGTCCTTGCCCTTTTGTGAGGCTTGCTTGAAAAAGGGCTGAAAGTAGTGTGGAAATCGATTGTTACGGTAATAACAATTGATTTCCACACAAGTTTTAAGTTACGGTGCTACTTGTAGACTTCCTCTTAAATACTCATTTCTTATCGTCTTCTGTGGCACATACAAGGCAGCAGATCTAACCATTCTTTTATCAAATTTGGACATTAAGTTTAACGAGAATGCGGGAGTCGCAAATTGTTGCCGTGGCCTGCCGCCATTTTATCCATCCAGTGTTAATCCTGTGCTTAATCGCCGCACCTTTAAATATGACCACATCTTTCTGATACCATGCTGTATTATTCCTAAATAATAACTTCTACTCATAATTTGCACTTCTTCCTGTCCTGTTTTACTCGAGTCTGCACTTCGTTGGTTCTGCGTTCTAAGAATAGCTCAGAAATTGGATGCATCGTGTTGCAGTGCTAATAAAGATTAAGAAATAGTTCCGGTGAAATTTTCATACCTGCTCCAAGTGGATCACAACAGGGTTAAAAGCATTTTACGCAATAATATTCTGCAATAGTAGTTTAACATTATGTGAATTATGGTAATGTATCCTGTGGGCACTGACCTCTGTAGATAAAGGAGTATCTACATTTATCAGTGAAAGGATGCTGCTTTATTTTGAACTAGCCTCTGCCCGCGGCTTTACCCGTGCGTATGTCGGAAATTCCGAACAAAAAGCCTACGTTATTCCTTACAACATTTATCGGCCAGCTAAAGTCCCGTCATAATCGGTCAGACAAACAAAAAGGTCAAAAAAAGATTTTTTGTTATCAGTACCGTACTTTCTTAAGCATTTATTAAAAAGCTGTTATTTTGACATACAAAGAGACACTTCCATTTTATTTATTTGTATAGAAGTATTTTTCCTAAAGGTAGAAAATAATGATAAGTACCATTGTCCTCTTTCAAAGTTTTAATCTTATAATGGAAAAGACGTTTTTTTTGTCATTTTACTTTGAGTAAGTACCATTTTCTATTTTATTAAGTAGGTGCCTAGTACTTGTCCTTCAATATTTATTAACACTGTAATTTGAAAACATTGTAAAAGCCAACTATTTTTAAAAGCGTGACCGTGGAGTTTCTTACCAGCTTGTCTACATAGGAAATTACCAATTGGAACCGTGCACCTAGCTTCTGATGTTTCATAGGTGCCTATGGAGATTTATGTGAAATTACATATATAAAAAAAAAATCATCACTGTCGAAACGCCCCGAATTTTTTTTTTTGGCCTTCGCTGTTTTCTTATTGTTCTGCACAATGCAAATCACGAAATAAGTTTGTTCAGAATCGTTTGCTGAATCGATTTCGGTCTATTTTAATACAGGTAATTTATATCCCAAAAATAATTACATAATGACATTTTCGCTGTACAGCTAAAACAAACAAAATTAGATGAAGTACCTACTACGCTAGACCCTCAAACATGTTTGCATCCGTAGAGAGATAACGTAACCACCACAATTTTCGCCCACAATCAATTTAAATAATTAATTAATTCATTACAATACAATTACTAAATAAACAATGTTTTACGAGTATATATAATAGTAAAACTTCAGTATATTATTATTACTAAAAAATTATAATCTAATTGGAGTATTTGGGGGTGTGTTAATTCCGGGACATGTTTTAGACATATATATAGCATGGTTATGTATAATGCTATCTTTAAACAGTGATAAATCTTTAAAGCTAGAAACTCTAGACTAAACTAAAGTACCACGAGTCAAAAGAAGTTAAACAAAACAAAAAGACCCTGGCTTGTATAAGAAATTGTAAAACCGAGACAGATTGTACTTTGTAATATTAAACCAAGCTTTTATTCATTTTGAAAATGATAGAGTGCTCCATTAAACTTATTATCTGACTTAATAAATTATTTGCTTGCCTTTATTGTAAGCAAAGAGGTAGGTAATAATGTAACTTACCACTCAAGGAATGATTTACTTACTAAATACTGTGGTTGAAGTACTGTTTTGCTGGTAATCGTAATTTGTATTGTCCTTATAGACTTATTATTATGACATAAAATTAGTACAGTTTTGTGAGTAATTTAAGTATTATTTGTGAATAATTTGCTTGTAAATATGAATAATTCAATAATGAATATAATAAAATTATAATGGATAATACGAACCTTTTACTAAATTAACATTTCATAAAATATATCAAATGCATCTCGATTGATACAACGTTATGTGACTAACTGGAATCCTGACAAAGGGCACTATAAGTCCATATTGTCCACAAGCGCTAGGAGAGAGTTGGCAATTACCGCGCAGTTGAAAATTCCGCGCGTTACAATATTGCAAAAACTGAACACAACATGACAAACACACGAGTTTCCGAACGCACCCTACCCCTCCCGCTTCAGTTGACAGTTCATTCCACCTATCGTCACGGGAGCAATCTGCGCTTGAAAAAAAAATTACTATTATTTTTTGAGTTCATTTAACAAGTGGTAAGTCGTATTTATGTTATAACATAAAAATGGTATTTACATCATTTGCAAGCTAAAATATTGCACTATCGATGAGCAAAACAACAACAGCTACCTAGTAACGTGTAGATCCATTTTTGAGATTATAAAACGAAATGACAAAGTTGGACATTTTCTTGTCAATATCTCAATATTTTGTTACCGAAATGTTATAATTATAAATGTTATAAGCTTAAGATGCACCATGCATCTAAAGCAATGCAAAATTTGATATTTTTGGAGTAAAATAATTATCAATACAAAATTTGTGTTTTTATTGCTTATTTCCTGATAATAAATTATGTTATGTTTATGTAAGATTTAATGAAATATTATTGTTTTCGTTACATTTTCCGCTTTAACTCTCTCATTTTGCTGCAAAAGTGCGAGCACGGTTTTATCAACCCGAGGGCACAGAATTATCAAACCGGTTCGCTAATTTCGCGTTTTCCCATTTCTTACAATTTGACCAATATATAAAATTCTATTTATATTTTTACAAGTTTGAGAGTATTGTAGCCAAATAAATATCCCGCCGATCTATGGTAATAACCCTTCTCTAATACTTTCGAGAGTTTGGATATAGCAATTGGCCGTTAGGAGCTCGGTATATGCCAACTTTCCCCTACTGCTAAGAATGAGGTCCTGGGTTCGACTCCCAGGTCGGGCAAAGTATCAGGAATTTCGCAGTAGAAGCGTGGGGGCTGAATTTGTGCCCGGTTGAGGGACATTGAACTTATTTCTACGCTAGGGGGTCTAGAATCATTTGCTGAATTCATGGTTACAGTTTGCGCGTCGATGTCCTTGACACCCTGTAGATAAACCACTGCCTCACCCTTCGGGAATTACAGGCGTGATCTTATTTTACGTGTATATATTGTCCAATAACTTACATTTAACGGTCAAATACCTTTGAAGATCTTTGCCTACAGTAAGGACAGTTAAATAAAACGACTTAAAATCACAACAAGGCGACAGCGAGTCTGCGATCTTAATACCTATCCCATTATATGGACCCGGAATGTAGTACAATAGTCCTAATATTAAAATGAGTGGGCGGTAATAGGCCTCAACGCCATTACTAAGGGGACACCATAATACTTAACGCTCATGGGGCGCGCAGCGTGGGAAGGTTCCTTTTAACAAGAAAATGAAAGTACTTTGAAACTCTAAGTGCTTTTTCCGGGACTATTGTTTAGCTCCTTCTTGTAAAACAATGTGATGCATTCAAGGTTTTTCTTGTTGACTTTTTACGGTTTTTTTAGATGGCGAGGGCCTTGGGATGACGTTTATACATAGGTATAGTGCTACAAGGATCTTTTGGTGCCTCAATGACATTGTTAAGGGAGCTTTGTTGGTTGTGAAGTTGCAACAGAATATATTAAATTGACAAAACAAGATGGCGGCTTTGGTTCCAATTTTAAACACGCGCCAAAATAACCATAAAGCGTTGTTGTAGTTTTTTTTTTTAAACATTGCCATTGGTCATACAAATATTTGTTCCGTGCGGGAATCGAACCCGCGACACGCAGCGCAGCAGTCAATCGCTTAACCACTGCGCCAACCGTGCGGTTACTACTAGTTACTAGTTACTACGTTATTTTACATGTATTCGCACGTAGCGACTGCCTCGTTAGTCTATTGTTCGCAAGCGCTACTGCTGAGCATGAGGGGGTTCTATTCCTAGGTTGGGCAATGGGTTATTCGATTATTATTTTTTTTAAATTGGACCCCTCATGCAAAATCAATAGTGATCGATTTTGTAGGTATGTGAAATCCGATTTTTTTTTCATATTTCGACCGTAGCATAAACATTTTTCGTCGGTTATACAAAAAAAATCAGCTGTTCCATACATTTTGACCACGTAGGTATTGCACTTTTCTATGAAACAGCTGCTTTGTATAACTGACGAAAAATGTTTACGCTACGGTCGAAATATAAAAAAAATATCGGACCACACAAAATCGATCACTATTGATTTTGCATGGGAGGTCCGATGTATTTTTTTCATATTTCAACCCATGTTCCTTGGAGAAAGTTGTTCAATTTCACGGGTACTATCACCCTGAAAAATTTGGACGATGACTAAAAAGTCCTGTACCTTCACATATACTTACAAACATACTCTCATGATTTTTTGTCTGTTAAAGGGCACCCTCAATTTTGCCACCCCTCATTTTTGCCGCTCTGGGCACTTGCTCGAATGATATGCTGGATTCATGGTTACAGTTTGCGTACTAGTTAAAATTGTGTCCTGTATGTATACTTACAAACATACCAACATACTCTCATGAATTTTTGTATACTTGTTCTGAAGCCGTAGTAGACTAACGTATGTGTATATTATACAATTAAAACAACATCACATATACATCATCCCATCTTTTGAATAGCAAGCTCATGGCTTATATGGTGTAAGTGTAAAGGGCGGCGAATATTAATTTTGCCCGGAGCGGGTAAATAGCTAGATCGGGCCCTGCCTCCAGGCATTACGTGGGATTTAAACATAACTGGCAAAATGTGGCTGAACTATTCGTACACCTCTGCCCGATTTCAGGTTTCCCTGAAGGGGTTTTTTTTTGAGGATGGGAAACCATCAAATAACTTCTCCCGCTCTGCGTGGAGCAGGAGGGCGTGTCAGACTTTTACTGACTAAAACCCACCAGTGTTCCCTCAGTTTCCTGTGTGCCAGGGGCGACGGTATCTCTTTCGAACAACCCCGCACCCCTGGCAGGCATCGGCCCTTGCGGTCCCCACCAATTCGGCGCACCAGGACACATGGCACGCCGTGACCACCCCAGGAACCAAGTAGCATAAGGGCCCCAGACGACTCTGTGTCTGGCACCCTTGGTCCCCCCGCGACGGGTCAGCGCAGTGGCCCCGCCGTCTACCACTTTTCGGCCGCAGGGGATAGGGAGAGCGCCCAACGCTATACCGACACTCCTCTTCCCCTGCGGCCCCACCGTGTCCGCCATCAAACGGTGGCGGCCCCGTCCAGGCCACGGAAGGGAAGAGTGCTACTCAGAAGTACTGGCACTCCTCCTCTGCCGCAGCCTGCAACCCTCAGCCGCGATGTCTCCCATTCGACATCGCGGCCCGCCTCAGTTGCGATGCACCTCACCGCAACCTACTTTTTGGCCGCTACGTCGTCGGCTTGGAAGCAAAAGCCCTGACGAGTGGCCCCCCACCTTGGGGTTCCTCTTCGCTTCACCGTGGGAGGGTGACCACGGTTACTGAACCCCCCCGCAACGATAATGCGGGAACCCACTGGAGGGGTTCCCTGAAGGGTGACGCTATGTTTGCACAAACAAAAAATAATATAAGCGTTGACTAACATACACTATTTGTCGAATTTTCTACTTTACCTGGAAAACTACAGGCTACAGCAAACAGTGTGTTTGACAACATCGTCGCAATTATTTGTCAAACAAACGAAATCGATTTGTGCACCTACATGGCGTGAACGTGAAATATTATGGTGGAAATCACTCACTCCTTACACTATTGGCTCGTGGACATTACAGGCACTTGGACCGCATTATTAAATACGTAAATCGTGGAGGCTCGTCCGAGATTTACGATGCTTAATTATGTCTTGACCTGACCTGTTTTAACCAACCTGTTTAACTGGTTTTTCACCAGGACATGATAAGTTTCAATTCGTGCGGATAGGTACTATCGAAGAGAAATACTATGGGACAAAATCTACTTTTGAAGTATTCTACGAAATTATGAATGTGGCCACTTACAGGGCTCAGACAATATAAAGAAATCAAATCAACGTAAGGTTGACACTGAAAGAAGAAGTAACTCTTACGTAGAATTTTAAGAATAAAAGTAAAGCATCTGGGATCGGGGGGACCCTCGTCAGGAACAAAATTACTTACGTTTTTTCATTTAACTCTCAATGCAACATCGTTTACTCTTTCTTTATGATAGGTACATCATCATCATCATCTCAGCCGTAAGACTTCCACTGCTGGACATAGCCCCCCCTCCCCTAAGCACCGCCACTTAGACCGGTTCTGTGCTTCCCGCATCCAGCGGACACCAATAGGTACTTACTCAACAAAAAAAAATGAAAATTTTTCAGCCGCCATCGTTTGTATTTAGACCTCACTATCAGCTTGAGAACTCTCGAAAATCGTCACGTTACGAAAAAGTGACGATTTATATAATTTACTCCTACTGCAAGCTACGTTTAAGGACTTAATTCCAAAACTATTGTACTTATGACCCTATGAAATCAGCTTCTAAAGTTTTCCACGCTCGTGATTCTCACACTGATGTATCATAATCTACATCAAAGCTGTATCTCAATCTAGTGACTCATCGGCATCTAGTAATTTTACGCTGTGAGGGCTTAAATAGACTAGTCTTTGGTATGATTTTCTACACGTGCATGCATGGCGCCTCGCCTGGCACGGATGAAACCATAGCATTATGGAGTTCAGAAGGTTCACGCTTCTAGTTTATTGTCGAGATATTCTAAACTATGCATGAGCAGGTGTATTCAATGGTTCATCTGTAGAACGCAATATACTACAATGAATTCATGCATGCAGCGTATTCAATAATTCGCAGAAAGCGGTAAAGCAACCACCAGCCGGTATATTGACGTAGGGCACATGTTTTGTGACACCTTCTTTTGCAGTACGCATTTTCTGTTAGCCTCTGTTAACGCTGTTCCAAACGAAATTGATACTTTTCGAATTTATTTTTTGGTTGTTTTATCTGATAGTACTCAATTTTGTAATGGTTGTCCAGGAAGGAGATCCTCGCGGACTTTTCTCTCGTGAAAATCAAGCTGTTATGCTCGACATGTCAATTCCAAGCATTACTTGCAGGAACAGCTTTTCAGGTGTCATAGGATACATTGGTTGTACCTATGTCTCAATTGTAACCCCTGCACAACCTTATGATGAGCGTAGGTAGCTACGTAAACCGGAAAAATTATCATTATATTAACACACAGTTGGTATGTATGAAAACTATACCCTGACCGATACCGCTGTACCGCACCTTAGGTATGGGTGACGGGGGAGCAGTGCAGGCCACTCATTCGTCACCACTCACAGCTTCCCATCCCCTGCCTCGCCGTGCATACCTAATGTTAACGCTTTCTTTCCGGGAAGGAGATACGACAGCTATCTCTGGAATGATTCCAGAGTCCTTCCTTTGCTGGAAAACCTGCACAGAGCAAGCTACAAGAATTACAACCTACTAGGTATGTTCACAAATATTATATCAAAAATAAAATATGTACATAATAGACGAATGTAGACTGCAGTCTATTATTCAGTCAGTTAATGCACAAGAAAATGAATGCCTCTCTTTCCAGGTTTTGAATGAAGTCGTACTACTGACTTTATCTTGCATTTGAAAATCCATTCCGGAGATTATCCTTCTCGTTACGTGCTGAGAATATACATGCACTTTAGTAATGTAATGTATAATAATAGAATTGTTCCTTAGTATTTAGTTGCAATGAAAGTGGAGAGTCCGACATTACGTCATTACGTGGGGAGGTGAGAATATTTATGATGAAGTGTACATATTCAAAAATTACTCGTGCAAAAATATATTTCAAAACTAATTTGATTGCTAATGAACTTATTGTGCATTCTGTTCCAAGTAATAGTGCAGAAACATCCATTGACTTACCGAGTTGTAGGTCGCAGGTTCGAACCCAGTCAGTCGCTTACTTTGTGTAAATAACTTCGTCACCACTGCTCTCAAAACGACAAACGAAAATATCGAGGGGAAACCGGCATGTCCTAGAACCAAAAATTCGAAGATAATTATGTAATCCAACACGCGGGCCCTGTGCGGGTTAGTAGACACCAGTCCACCAACCCGCACTGAGCCCGCGTGGTGGTTTACGCCCACTCCCTCCTACTGAGAGGAGGCCTGTGTCCCAGCAGTGGGAACATAATAGTCTGCCTATGATATTCAGCAATGCTGTATTTTTCTATAAGTGAACGATTTTTCTAAACGGGGCGGTACCTACTACCTGAGAAATAAAATAACAATTTTCCTTCTTAAGGGGAATCTAGTCGCGGGCTCGAACTCACTGATGGACCTGGCAAAAAGCACGCTGTCTCACCAGGCTTCGTGTCCCACAGAGGTAGTACCCGTGATGAGCAGTAAGACGCTAGTCTACACGCACAACGTTATTGAGTGAGATGCAGGATCAGTTATAGTAAAACAGGCGCGTAAAAAATTAAGAAAATTCCTTTGGAAGATCGGGTTTTATGAAAAAACCACTGCATAAATCAATGACCAATAAAGTTTATTGAACTTTTCGATATCTGAGGTTTGTCGGCACCGTTTTGGTTTTGGAGACTTCAAACTTCTTTTATAACTGAAACACACCCAAAGTTAGGTTAAATTAGCAATAATTTAAAAAAAAAAATTAGAATCTTTGTGAGGTAATAATTTTTAATGGCTTTTTATTTTAATATTCTGTTTCCGTACAGACAATATTAATAATGAGACAAAACTATACCATACTTAATTTTTGATGTACATTGTCGAACAGTGGAGTAATACACTCCCGAAGTTTACTATGGAAAAATAGATTAAAAAGCGTGGGGTGCTTGATATTAATTGATTATAAAAATACCTTAAAAAGCAAACCAACGCTTTTTTGAAATTATTTTCTGATTTTTAGTTTGGTTTTCAAAGCGTGTTTTTTAGATTTTTTAATCTTTTATTTACTTTCTATTTTTTAGTTCTGCTAACTACAAAAGCGCGATTTTTTTTTACATTATTGAACAAATTTATAAATTATTGAATTTTCATCGGTCCTCGGTAAGTCTACAAAGTTTAAATGAAATCTGACCGTTTGAAGTGGGTCAAAATCAAGTCCAAAGGAGTCGGTTACAAACAAACATTCTTACAAACATACAGGTGAAGCTAATATAAGCGTGTTAAAAATGTCGACAAGATCCACCTTAAGCTTCATAACTAATTAATATAGTTATGAAATTAAAATCAGTATTTCTGATAAGGGAAACTTTTTAACGACATTGACATTTACAAAACAATTTCTTAATTGTGAATTTCCACACTCCTATTCAATTCCAATAATTTTAGATCTTCGTTCAAAAACAGTTATTTACACCAACATTACACAGGGACTCTATTTGCAAAGTGAAGACGCTTGCTGTCACATTTTACAAAGTTAGTTTCCAATCGCTTGAGGATTTTGCAGAATCAAATAAAGTCGGTCATAGAAAATGACGGATTTTCTCCAATCCAATCTTTCTACATACTTCCGAGGTTTTCAGTCTATCTGGAGTAGCACGTGTATTTTTTTTATTTATATTCTTATATATTCGTTTGTATTCCGTTTGTATTTTATATTCTTTTGTATTCCGTGTTTACGTGTAGAGTGCGACAAGCATATTTTGGCACTTGAATGACATTGACAGGGAAATGACATTGAAATTGTTTCATGATAAAAAATACAATGTGGCGGTGTCTTAGGTTCAATTTGGGACATGCGCCAGACGATCACTTTAAAAGTCTATCTTACACTGGCACGTGATATGAACTTGGTCTCATATTATGTCGTTTAGAGTATAGGTATCCATTTTTTTATTTATTTTTTGCTTTGCACCAGCACTTCTACGGGATCCCAGCAAAACTGAACAGCGTGCTGTTTGGTGGCGAACGTAAGCGTCGTGGCAACGAAAGAACAACTGATTGCTAAAGATAATTATGTTAGTACAGTGACATAAATGATTTCGGTAATTCTATTTCTTATTTACCTCCAATCATGGCTTATTCCAACAAAAATAACATTGAACTCTTTCTATCACCCACAGAACAAAATGGCATGTCATCGACAATCCAATCGCATTCACAAAGAATGAAAAGAGGTTCAATTATGCGCCGAAGTGCATCGAACATGACACGTTGATTCAGCAAATGCAGACACACTTCCATTATCTGAAAGCCATTTTCATGATGCGAACCATAAATAACTGAACCACTGAAACGAAACCGTAAATCAGAAACGGCTTGGTATGATTCAGTACCAAGTACTTACTGATGTAGAATTTATGATATAAACAAACAAAGAAACGAGTATTTTATTGTTTAAATGGATACTAGCGAGAGCGACCCGTTCGTACTTCACACGGCATTTATGACTTGACAAGACATCGATATTTCCATATTAAATGTATGTTTAATATTAATGTAAATTATAATAACACATTGAGATGAATATGTGGTGTGACGAAAATGGATAAAGTTAGAAATAAGTATACCTACCTATAAGGGGAAGTTTTGAAAGTGGCGAGAGTTGAAAGGAAATCGCAAACGATTTCATCGATCGATTGGTTTTTTTTGATTCGACCATGTAATGACGAGGGCAGAAATGCATGTGATTATAAGAGTGATGAATATAAATGTTGATGAATGGAGAGGGAGAGGAAGGCCAAAGAAAAGATGGATTGTGTGAAGAGAATATGAAGAGAAGGTAGTGAATGATAGCGTGACGGCTGATTTGGAGAATGGAAAGAGAAAACGTGTTGCACCGACCTTAAGTAACACGGGACGAGGACAAGAAGATGATGATCTAATAACACATAAACCTTCCGGAATAAGTTTTCTAAATGATCGTGGAGGCCACATCAAAATCTACAGCAAAGTTTACAAGAATAACGCGGTCACACAAACAGATACTTAGATATGAATCAGGCACCTTGTGCTCTTATAATATATCGTGGGAATGTTCCTGGCGGGTTTCGAAAATCGTTTTACTTTAGTTGAATTCGGTTTGTGAAAAATGCTCTGTTCCTATAAACAAAAACGAATCGTTTTTAATGGTACCAGTTTTTATTTCCAAACTGGGCAAAATAAATAGTTTCGTAAGAAAGAAAGAAAGAAGAAAGAAAAATTGTTTATTCTGCACAAACAAAACGCACATTATAAAAAAATAAAAAAAAATAACATAAAATGCACCCATACAAAGTAGCCAAAAGCCCCTTATTCACGTAGAAAAAGTTTACAATTTTGTCCATTACTTGTTGATGTCAGGGCTGGCAGACCAAAGACAATACATAGACGTTACGAAACTGGCAAATTACGTAATCAATCAAAACAAAACCACAAATGCCGATTTCAGAATTTGCAGAGGTTTTCGTAAGCTAATTTTACCTACGGTAGTTACTTCCAGGTACTCAACTAAGCGAGGTCTTTACTTAATTATTGGTAAAGATACAAGAGTCTTAATTTTAAACTACGACTGTCCGTAAATTATAGGAATCGGCCATTAATGGTTGAACGGGAAAAACAAGCCATATATTTTGGAATCGATGTTGAGTGTCTTCAACAGATGTGTAAAATATTGTTCTGCATAACAGATTACGAGTCTTTGGATAAGACAATTTTTTAAGACAATTTTTTTAGTGCAAAGAGATAAATTGTCACACATACAGCGCGTGTCGTACTGTATTTTTTTGCCTACCACCATGGGATGACCCATGGTGGTAGGCAAAAAAATACAGTACGACACGCGCTACGATCCTCACATACTCCTTTTTCTTCATTTACATACATCAGTCATGGTATTCTGTAAATACCTTCACCGTGAAAACTTTATTGAAGTGAACTTGAAGTCAGCTGTCAATTGCTTTAATCCTTAACATCAAGTGGAATGACAGCTGTCATTCTAAGAGAGCTGTCTTAGAGCTCACTTCGCATACGGTTTCACGTTGAGAATTTTACAAATATACGAGTGGGTCTATTAATCGAATTATGATTGTTTCTGAGGGTTGATGGGTGGTTCTGATGTGGCAAATACACCAAACACAAGTTTTCTTTAATCTATACTAATATTATAAAAATGTGTGGTGGGTAATCCCGTGTGGTGCCGGGCGTAAAAGAATAGCATCATCCCATTTCTTCCAGTGGGTGTCGTAGGAGGCGACTAAGGGACTTACTAGAGAATGGGCAGCAGCGTTCTCTATGCATTTTACCACCATACTGCGATCGCCAACCCGCCTGCCAAGCGTGGCGATTATGGCAAACCCCCCCAACATGACAAGCACAAAAAGTAAATAGCCCCTAGTGCCCGGCGGCCCACCTACCCTTGGCTACGGTAGCGGTCAAGGCCACGGTGAGGCAAGGGGTGCGAACATTATAAAAAAGGAAATATTTCATTGTTTGCTTGCATTGAATAGGCTCCGAAACTACTGAACCGGTTTAAAAAATTATTTCACTGTTGGGAAGCTATATAATCCCCGGGTGACATAGGCTATATTTTATCCCCGTATTCCCGCGGGAACGAGAACTACACGGGTGAAACCGCGAAGCGCTGCTATTTAAAAATATAAAAAGTAACTACTATGATCATGTCCTAAAGTAAGGATCAACTGTTAAGAGTTGTAAAAAAGTTAGCTTGACTAGACGATATAAAAGAGGGTGAAGCCTGTTAGTATTTTCTGTCTATATTATGTTTCTGTACAGTAAACACCTCAACCGTAATATAATATCTCACCAATAACCCCCGAAGGGTTAGGCAGAAGTGTGTGTAGTGCACCAGTTATGTTTAAGTCCCATGTTATATACAGGTTGAAATTGAAAACATGCGACAAACCGAAATGGGAGATTGTACTCATCATTATGAACAACTTTTACTAAGGGACCAATGATGCAATCGCAAAAAAAAAAACAGCTGCTCCCTACATTTATGTTCGCATAACTCGTCAAAATGTAGGTATGTTCGCATAACTCGTCAAAATGTAGGGAACAGCTGTTTTTTTTTTGCGATTGCATCATTGGTCCCTTAGTAAAAGTTGTTCATAATGATGAGTACAATCTCCTATTACGGTTTGTCGCATGTTTTCAATTTCAACCTGTATATAAATGCAGACTCCGGGCTGTTACTGAGAAATTCCAAACACAAAAACAATTTTGCCTAACCTGAGAATCGAACCTGGACTGCTCAGCAGTAGCGCTTGTGACCACTAGACCAACGAGGCAGTTGGATCATATCCATTTCTACCAAAATATCCCTGCACCCATGTATAAGTTAGGCATAAATAAAATACGTGGGCATCATTTTTACAGTAATCTTAGTAATTTATCAGTCTTACTATATGGGTAGGTACGTGCTTCAACTACATTATTTATATCTATCTACAAATGTGAGCATCTGTTTGAGGGACGCTGATATATATTTTCTCAAGCCGAGAATAGGAGAATTTCTAAAAAGTCGAATGTCAGTGAATTCGCGCCGATCAATCAATATTTCAGTGCTTTTGAATCTATATCGGGAATACTTACATTTCGTTTATGGATTGTCTGAAACGATCGAGCGATCCCGATGATATTACAATTATTGATGACATGATGATTGACATTAATGAGAGGAAAACCGAGAATTAAATAGATAGGTACCTACTTAGTTTCAAAAATAAAGTTTTTTTTTTGGCTCAAACATTGCATCAAAAAAAGTTCAGTAGTTCTTAAAACAAAACAAATATATAATTACATGACGATCGCTTTCTGTTAGGATGCTAGGTGAGATATTATTTTGTTAACCTTGAAATGAAAATTTAAACATGGTTTTTGTATGTTATTTTTTTTTTGTAGGTTTTCCTACATCTAAACACATGCAGGAAAACAAAATAAAAAGAAACGATCATAGATACTATGAGTCACAACGAATAGTGTAGAAAATGAGTCGACTAGTTTAAAACTTCCAATGAAAAATTAAATCTTTTGAATTTTCCTCCAGATGTTACCAGAATACTAAACATTAATAACATTGGTTCTTGAAAATCACGAATATACACTAGTCTACTGGAAAACTGTCAATTATTCAGTTTCTACGTCAGAACTTGATCAATGTTCAATATTTACGTTTCGATTTATTTATTCAAATTTATGAGAATTTATAATTGATATACCCAAGTTCAAACATGATAAATGAATAGAGAAACTTAGACAGACTACATTATGTTATTGTGATCTACTAGGCATTCATTTTGAAATTCATTATACTTAAATCTATCATTGTTGTCTACTTATCTACAGACAAAAACATCCATTATTTATGAAGATCTATAGAGTAGCGTCGAGTCTAAAGACTCGAACTATATCACCATTTCGAAACAAACATTATCTTAGCCCTCATCATCATCATCATTTCAGCCATAAGACGTCCACTGCTTGACATAGGCCTTCCCCAAAGACTGCCACTTCAACCGGTTCATCGGTCCACTTTGCGGGAGGAGGGCCTTCCAACTCTACGTGTTCCAGTACGCGATTGCCACTCTAGAACCTTTTGACCACATCGGCCATTCGTTCTGTGAGCAATATGCCCTGGCCACTGCCATTTATCCCTAAATCACTGAAACTAAAAATACCTCCTGAAAGATTAATGTCCGATCAATCTTTAGAAGCCAATAAAATTGAGTTCTAAACATAAACGAAGGAAAAATACGAACTCAACCATAAAATACATTTCATACACGATTCCTTAAACCACAAAATAACTCATCATGAAATACTGAAATCTTACACATAACTCAAATAGTTTCAAGATTTTCGTCGATTCAGACTCACTGACTCAGATCTTATGTGAGTTTGAATGAGGACATCTATCGTTGAGCTATAGAACTATTATATAGACCGTATGACCGTTCTTGACTCCTTAAGTGTGGGCAATGTTTCTTTATGAGCTGAGAGCTTTTAGAAGATAAGATTATATTTGTTATTTTTAGGGTTTCATACCTGAAAAGGAAAAACTAAAACTCTGTTAAGATCAGTTCGGTGTCCGTCCGTGTCAAGTTCCTTTTTCTCGGGAACGCGTGGAAGTATAATGTTGAATTTAATATCAAATACGTAAGTCTACGGACCCTTGGAGATCTAAAAAATTCAAGCTTCTAAGGTAACGCAATAAAAAAATATGGTCATCTATGTCTTTTATTTTGCTCATTCGCAAGTAAATCACGGCCTACCGAGTATCGTCGACCTAGAATCATGAATTTTGGCAAAAAGCAAGGTCTCACAGTACAAGTAAAGGAAACATCTGAAAATGGTTAGTTAGTTCTATCATATATAAATATTAGTTGCAGTTGGAGAATTGACTGTGACGTATTTCGATGTATGGGAAAACATGTTTTGCAACTGCAATGTTAAGTTTGTTCTTCGGAAAAATTAATCCCAACTACGAAACCCTTCATTGTGCGTGGTCCAACACGCACTTGGTCTGTTTTTGTACATTTTCTCTCTTTATTCTTGAAGAAAATAATGGAGGTTCTTTATACTAATGTTAAAAATATGAAAGTTTGGATGTTTGTTACTAAATCACGCAGAAACAGCTAAACGGATTTGGATGAAATTTGGCACACATATAGTTTATAACCTGGATTAACATATATGATACTTTTTATCTCAGTAGTACGTTCCCAAAGGATAATATTCGACATACACGCGGGCGAAACCGCTGGAAAAAACTAGTTGAAAATAATTTTAAGTTCTCTAACTGTATCTTCTATGTTAGTAATTATCTTTTTTGCTGTTTGTTTGTTGCTGACACGCCCAACGGCCTGTCAGCAACAATTTTGTAACCTCCTTCACCAATGTCTTTTTCAGTCTTGATAAACATAATTAGGTTTCAGAAAAATGATAGACTTTTATTAAAAAAATATTCAGCTATGTCATCTTGAATTTAGTATGAAATTCTCTATTCAGACGTAAAAAAAGACGGCCTCTAAATAATGACTTATAGCCTCTCATATCTTTTAATGGAACCAATTTTTATAAACGTAAGTACGCTTTATTAACAATATCATCTTCTGTACTGAATTTTGGCCCAAAACCGTTGATTACATGAGCGAGTTTGCTGATAAACAACATAACACTGGCCACATAACATTGCCAATGGCCTTACAAAAACTAATAAGAAACAAGACAAGTTTAATACAGTCCCGAAAGTTGTGAAGGAATTTCGTGCCTCTCTCCATTCTCTAGACAAGTTAGTTTCGACATGATACGTCCTGTGAAGGTACTTACATCTTTTGTTTTTTTAAGATTTTATACAATGTTGGTACTTCTTTCATTCTTATCATCTATACAAATAAATAAAACTAAAATGTGTGTCGTAATGTAAAATAAGAGCTTTTTACTAAATGCATAGATGAGTCTAAACGGTACCGAAACCAATATATTTTTTACATTTTTGTCTCTCTATCTGTCTGTTCGGAATAATCTCCGAAACGGCTGGACCGATTTTGTAGTAAACAGAAAGCACGGTACCAAGCAGTCTCTCTGCTCAAACATTTCCATCCAAATGGAACTCTCTCTCTCATCGCTTTTCTCATGTTTGTGTTGTAACTTGCATTTATACAGGCTGAGATATCGACGCGCAACCTATTATCACAGATTCAGTAGGTATGTACATGACAAAATTTTTAGTCATCTTAAAAAAAATCGTAACCGTTTATGGATTGCACTTTTCTATGATACAGCTGATTTTATTTTTATTACCGACGAATACAGTGCTCCAGACCGTATTTCGGCCACGACGGAGACTAGCCGTCGGCGCGGGAGATATTATAATGCACAAGCGTGTGCGCAGACACAGGTGCACTCTTTCTTCCCTCACTCTCACAGTCCGATAGGACGGCAGTCTGACACGACCGGAGAGAGATCAGGCGTAGGACCAACCGCTTAACGCTAAATAGCTTAACGATAATAATTTCTACGCTAAGGGGTCCAGGATCATGTGCTGAATTCATAGTTTCAGTTTGCGTGTCGATGCTGCCAGCCTATATTACGACTATTACGACTATTTACGTATTCGATTGTTACCAACATTCCTTTTCTATCAGTTTATTCCAAACTGCTGTAAGTGCGTTTTATTTTAGAATCTCGAGTACTAGATTACTGGAGCTGCTGCTGCTACCCGTGGAATTCTAAGCACGCCATAGACGAAACGTGAAGGAAAATCTGCGCGATAAGGCACGTGTCCTTAATAAACGTTTAATAGCTTGTTGTTTCTCGATACACATCAATAGCATGGCGTGATTGATAAGTAGAACAAAAGAATTTATTAATATTATCTGTACGGAAACAAAAGAAGCTAAAACTTATAATAAAATTAGAATTATGAACAAGTATATAAAGTAAAAAGGGAAAAGCTCACTGGGCATCAAAGAATTCGTCCGCATCGCTGTCAGTGGGAAAAGTGCCCAAACGGCTGGCAGCGTTGCCACGTTGGATGGCTACGCTGATTCTTTGAGCTAAGAATTGGCCAGCCCTTTGGTCACGTGAAGATTCGACCAACCGCTTGGCGATGTCTCGAAATACTCCATGAACAAAAGAATGATGTACATTCGATAGTTAGGAATGAACATTCTTTAGTCTCGAGGGGCTCGTGATGGCTAAATGATAACACGCGTACAGGTCGATCAGACGTTAAACTACGCTTGCCACGTTTGGTTCGTGGATTGGTGACCATCCATTATTTATCGAGATCCCCTCCGTGCCTCGGAGAAAAGGCCCTGTCATTCATAGATCTATAACAGTCGTAACGTGTAGTCAGATGTCTATAAAGTCTGACAACCCGTCTTACCCAGAGGTATCGTGTTACCCAGTATAATTGTGCTGTGGAGGACAGATAGGCAGTTGTTTCTTGTAAAATACTGGTATTCAGTTCCATCTGGTTAGGTTGGAAGCCGACCCCAACATAGTTGAGATAAGGCTAAGCAGATTGATCGAAATATTACTTGGTCTGTGGTTTAAGTTTTTAAAATGGACTTCTTGCATTTTTACTGTAGTTACAAACATTCAAAGACATGTGACGTGGTGCGGGTTGTTCGAAAGAGATACCGTCGCCCCTGGCACACAGGCAACTAAGGGAACACGGGTAGGTTTTAGTCAGTAAAAGTCTGACACGCCCTCCTGCTCCACCCAGAGCGGGAGAAGTTATTTGATGATTTCCCAGCATCAAAAAAAAAAAAGAAAGACATGTGACGTCTACCAACACGAACTAGGCCCGCGTGGTGGATTACGGCCGACTCCCTCTAACTGAAAGGAGGGCTATGTCCCAGCAGTGCTAAAATTAAAGGTTGATGCAAAAATATGGCAATATTATTAGTTTCCGTTCATAGCAGTCTATGAGTCTACGAACGCCCATCTAAGACAACGGACACATAAATAAAACTTCATGAATCGTGAAGATTTATTTATGCACGATACTCATACGTCCTACACCCACGTTTCCTGAAATATCTATTTTCAATACATTACACAACATAAAACATAAACACTCACAATAGCTTTACGAGCATCTGTTTTGAAAAACAACCGGAAAATATTTGAAGATTGTGGTAGAATTATATCTTGGATGACGTCATCGGGCGCGTTATATTTCAGTGTAGAAATGTTCAACGGATTTGTCTTGCATCGGATTGCGGAAAGATTATACCTAGCATGCGCCCGCGGCTTCGCTCGCGTTGTTTGTCCATACGAAAAGTATATTATGTCCTTTCTCATGGTTCAATGTAATACCAAATTTCTTCAAAATTGGTTCAGTCATTTCGGAGATTAGCCGGAACAAACAGCCAGATAAAGAATTTAAAATATATTTTTTTGTTGCAAGTCGTATATACTTTCACAAGCATTTAGTAATAAGCTGTTGTTTTGACATTAAATAACAAACACTAAAATTTTATTTAGGTATTTGTATAGATAATGGATAGTCTTGCTTGATAATTTATACTTAATAAAAGTTTTCAAGAAGTTCGAGAATAATTTGCCGACTATAAAGAATAAAATAGGTTTTAATTTTATTCAATGAAATGAAATAGTTAATTCTATGAATAGGGTATCGGAATTAGTTCATGTCATATTTAAAAATAAGGTCGGTCTAATTTGAAAAAGGACCTGTCCGTCCTATGTACTTTCATTATATCTTATTTTCATCGTGATAATGAATAAAGTTCTTATCTTTGATGACGTCATTCAACGGATTAGTCTTGTATCGGATGGCGAAATAATACTACAGATACTCCTTGTTGCATGTAATTGGTACAATAGTCAATAGTGTTGCATGCGTTGTTTCAAATCAAATCATAAATCAATCAGTCCGATCCAGTCTGTCCTATGCTGCCATCTACCAGCGATGCCCTAAGCCGAGGGCCGTACCCCAAAGGAGGCACCCTTAGCGAGCAGTCGCTCTAGTTTTAAGTTCTCAAGCCCTGGCTGGAACCCTTAAGGGGAATCTAGTCGTGGGCTCGAACTCACTGGTGGGCCTGGCTAAAAATTACGCTGTCTCACCAGGCTTCGTGTCCGACAGAGATAGTATCAGTGATGAGCAGTTAGACGCTAGTCTACACGCACAACGTTATTGAGTGAGATGCAGGATCATGTATAATAAAAAAATCGCGAAAAAATTAAGAAAAGTCCTTTGGAAGATCGGGTTTTATTAAAAAGCCAATGCATAAATCAATGACCAATACAGTTCATTGAACTTTTCTATAATTAGACTTTGTCGGTACCGACTTAGTTTTGGAAATTTTACACTTCTTTTATTACTTAAACACCCCCAAAGTTGAGTAAAATTTGCAAGAAAAACTAATCTCTGTTGGCTCCTAACTTTTTAATGTGTTTTTATTTTAGTATTCTGTTTCCGTACCGACAATATTAATAATGAGACAAAACGATATAATATTTTACTTTGGATGTGCCATGTCAGACAGTGGAGTAAAACAATCCCGAAGTTTGTATGCAAAAAATGTGGACTAGTTTCACCTTAATTTATTAAGGTAACCACAGGCAAGTCCGGTTAAGCAGCCGACAACCCCATAGAGTGACCTGAGAGATGTCATTGACAAGAAATTATTAAATAAATCAAATATATTTAAGTACTTCCACAAGCCAGTCTAAAGTGCTCCAAGCACTTTAAACGGCTATGTAATAAGAACCGCTCTTTATTTATTCTCTTGAACTCTGATGTTAATTAGCTAGTCTCAGACTGTGACTAAGGTTAGGAACATATGTAAATCATGAAAAGATATTCTACATCTACCTAACATAACGGAGCGTAGGTACAGGCGTATTTAGATTAGCAATTCGCTCTCAAACCGAGATCAGAAGTAGCAGCTATTCAATAGCTGCTACTTCTGATCTCGGTTGGCTATTGGGAGTGATAACGCGACATTAAGGCCCTGGTAACTTTAAATATTGTCGTTATGACCGATAATAGTTCTTATTGCAATACAATACGGGTTGAAATCTGTTGTAATAAATTCGAATAATAAATGAGCAAGCATTGTCGTAAAAATGCAAATAAAATCGTATAAAATTAGATATTAACTATTTAATAATAAATAATCCGTCACTGAATGCAGTTTGGCATTTGGAATATTATGGTATATTTTTAATTAGAATTATGATTGTTATTGAAGGGATAAACTGATTTTAAAGATAATTAAGAGGTGACTTTGATGATTTTTTTGATGCATTAAAGTATGTTTAATTGTGTTTTGAGTTCCATCACCCTATTCAAAAAAGACTTGAAAATATCATATTTTTTTTTGCTTTCAAAATTATTTACGGTTAAAGAGATACACTGGTTTAAAAACCACATTTTTGAGCGTTTTCAAGAAATCACCGCCTTAATTCATTAAAAGATAGTTGTGAATGTTCTACAACTACAATTGTCTATATTTTACACAGTGACAAGTATACAACTTAAATCTTATGACCTTTTTTATTCTTTAAAATTTCTAAATGGGCCTGCTCTTGACCTCGATCACGCCTGATGGGAAGTGATTGATAAAATCTATGATGGATCGACCTAATGATGAAATAAGATTTGAAGAAGAAGAAACGTTTGCGTTGGTCGCATCTATGGCCCACGATATCTCAAACAGAATGTCCCCGGCTCGGGGTCCCTTTTTCTGGCATCTCAAACAGACCAAAACCACAATATGTTTACATATTTATAATGTGCCAAAACATTGTTACCCTTTCATCATAGGCATAACATAAATCAATGCAATTTAAAGTCGATCAAGCAACCATTCTCACTTGAATTCTCAAAACTTTTGATAAAGCGGTGATAAAGTTCATATATAATCGTATAAATTAGGTCTTATTAACGAGAAAAAATTATTAAAATAACTAAAAAAGGAGTATCATTATTAAATTCAATACCTACTACCTATAGGTAAGCAATCTCATGCCATCGGAGGCATCTATCTATCTATATAAATAAAAAAAAGAAAAGTCTTGACTGACTTACTGACTGACTCATCAACGCCCAGCCCAAACCCTTGGACCTAGAAAGCTGAAATTTTGCACAGAGGTTCCCTTTATAACGTAGACAAGGAATAAGGAAGCATTTTTCGAAATTCAACCTCTAAGGGAGTTAAATAGGGGACGAAAGTTCCGCGCGGGCGAAGCCGCTGGCAAAAGCAAGTTCTTTTTTATAATAAAGACCGATATTGTCTCCGACTAAAATAGTATTAATTCAACGACACAAATCTGAAGTATCTTAAGAAATTGGCGGCAAGTCCTTTAAACTGTCAATCAGAACAAAACATTGCAGTAATTCATTCTTCACGCGCCGATTTGCACACGCGTCGGCATGCATTATACCTATATTCTGCCTGGAGTATAGTGCATTAATTAAGAATTTATATCATATGTATGAGTATAATAATATTAGTACCTATATTTACTTATATTTGAATAAATATTCAAAACACGAGTAATTGCACCTACCACTGTTTGTCTCTGCATCACCCAAAGGTCGACTGGTAGAAAATGCCTTTGGCATTATGTCCGCCTCGGTACATTTCTGTGCGTGAAGTATTAACTAAATAAATAAATAAACCTGTATGTTTGGATGTTTAGGTGTTTTTATCTCGGTAAAACGTTCCCGTGGTATCATTTTCGACCTCCAAGGAGGCGAAGCCGCTGGAAAAAGCTAGTAGTCAATAATCTGGATTAACACAAAGGATACTTTTTATCCCGGTAGTACGTTCCCGTGGGATAATTTTCGACCTCCACGCGGGCGAAGCCGTTGTCGAAAACGAGTACAGACGCCAGCACATCAAGCTACACTAATCTGTCTAATTTATTTGATAGATTTTCAACTTTATAACATAAGTTTAAGGTACATGTTCAATTGAGAAAAATTTACAATTTGGGGTAGCTTGATGTGCTGGTGTCTGTACAAACATAAAATAGACCCATTGTACATTTGCGGGTTACGTTACCTGTGTATATTAGGTCTTTACCTATGAAATTGCCGTTTTGCAGTACTGGCCATTTCAAATCAAAATATTTTTTGTTTGGGTAAGAATTCTAATTTCAAATTAATTTTATTTTAAAAACATGGATTTTTTTTTCCAAAAGTAGTCATTTGTTTATTGATTAGTGTTACATTTTCATCGCATTTCAATCTTTTTCGTCATCATGGATACGTTAAAAATTCGAGTAATTATGGAATATGAGTACCGTCGTGGCAGCAACGCGGCACAAGCGGCACGCAACATCAACGACGTTTACAGAGCTAACACTACAAACCAACGCACCACCTGTTATTGGTTTTCTCGCTTCCGTTCTGGAAATTTCGACCTGAAAAATGAACCTCGCGGTCGTCCGAAGACTTTGGTCGACAATGACGAATTAAAGGCGATTGTGGAAGCTGATGATACACAATCTACGGCTGAATTAGCAGCAGCTTTCGACGTTAGCGTCAAAACAATATTGGTCCATTTGCGTCAAATTGGCAAGGTAAAAAAGCTTGACAAATGGGTGCCCCACGAACTCAATGATCGTCAGCGCGAAGTACGCGTCGAGACGTGCCTTGCACTGCTCAACAGACACACAAATGAAGGAATTTTGAACCGCATTGTTACCTGCAATGAAAAATGGATTCTGTTTGATAACCGCAAGCGCTCAGCAAGTTGGTTGGATCCTGGTTCAGCACCTAAACAATGCCCTAAACGAAAACTTACCCCTAGAAAAGTGATGGTCACTGTTTGGTGGTCTAGCGCCGGTGTGATTCATCACAGCTTCTTACCAAACGGGGTGAGCATTACTGCAGATGTGTACTGTGAAGAACTGAACACAATGATGTAGAAGCTGGCTCATCTCCAACCAGCATTGGTCAATCGCTCGTCTCCGCTGCTCCTGCACGACAACGCGCGACCTCATACTGCACAGCAGACGGTCTCCAAGTTGCAAGAACTGGGGTTGGAAGCTCTCCGTCATCAGCCCTACTCACCAGACCTTGCGCCTACAGACTACTACTTTTTCCAGAATTTGGATAACTTCTTGGCGGGAAAAAAAATAAATACCCGAGAGGCAGTACAAAATGCCTTTGAAGAATTTGTTGCCTCCCGTCCAGCTGATTTCTTTAAGAAGGGCATCAATAAACTGCCACTGCGATGGCAAAGATGCATTGATTGCATGGGTGATTACTTCGATTAATACAAATAAAAAATACATGAAAAAAATTCGTTTAAATTTTTTCATACAAAACGGCAATTTCATAGGTAAAGACCTATTATTTGCGTGGTACTTTACCTATGTATATTTCCGGGTTACCTCACCTATGTTCATTTGCGGGTTACCTTACCTATGTACATTTGCGGGTTACCTTACTTATGTTCATTTGCGGGTTACCTTACCTATATACATTTGCGGGTTACCTTACCTATGTTCATTTGCGGGTTACCTTACCTATGTAAATTTCCGGGTTACCTTACCTATGTTCATTTGCGGGTTACCTTACCTATGTACAGTGAGAGGCAGAGAAAACTCATCCCTTCTCCAGCCTTTGCTTCATTTCTAGGGGATGAGTTTTCTCTGCCTCTCACTGTACATTTCCGGGTTACCTTACCTATGTTCATTTGCGGGTTACCTTACCTATGTATATTTGCGGGTTACCTTACCTATGTTCATTTGCGGGTTGCCTTACCTATGTTCATTTGCGGGTTACCTTACCTATGTTCATTTGCGGGTTACCTTACCTATGTACATTTGCGGGTTACCTTACCTATGTACATTTACGGGTTACCCTACCTTTGTACATTTGTATTGAAATTGTGAGATGTTAAGGGGGAAGCACCAGGGTAGCTCGCGAAATTCAAATTGTCTTACTTTTTTTGCCCTTTGCAGGTCAATGTCAAGCTGTATGGTAAACAAAACATGATTCGCGACCTTAATACGTATGTATTTACAGAATTATAACAATTGAATGACTATATAATGAAAAAGTTTGCAACACAAACTGAAGGTGTACTGTACACATCTTTGTACTCCCTAAAACCTTACAAGCTTAATGTAATCTAACGGTGTCCAGAATATATAGACATCTGGTCGCATCAACCGCGGGTCATTTCTGTTACTTATCGAAGAGGTCCACCGTCTATCTCCAAAGATCTTCATCAAATCCTAATATTTACCCATACCTAATCCATATTAAAATTTTCCTGAAAAATATACACTAAAATAACGAAAGCCAAATCTGAATCGAATCAATGGTTTTTGAGAAAATCGCGGACATACATACATACATACTGATCGATTACAGAACCTCTTTTTTATGTCAATTTAAAACAGCCTTTAATGTAACGAACGTACATAAGTACTTTGGTATTGACTGTAGGTAGCTTCATGAGGTTGACCAAATCGATCTTCACTTTGAAGGTTTTGGAAAGTTAAAAGCCACTTTTCATAATTATTTGCCCGATTAGTTTTAGTTAATATTATAATAAGTTAGTTTTAAGTAATGTATGGTATTTTCCAAGTTTTAAGTATTAAGCATTTTTAACTTTGTTTACTTACTTTAGTTTAGTTTATTTTGTACAACTTCCTTATAATGCATGCGGAGTTTACCTTTAAGTGATTGTTACACTAGTACATTAATTTATCTTACATGTTATATTTAGCATAATACCATTGTAAACAATTGTTGGTGAACCTAATAAATAAATAAATAAATAAATATTTGATATTAAGACAAGAACTAGAACTAACATTTGCTATAACCTGAAGTTGTTTATTTAGGATAGAATTTGAGGTAGGTACGTACTGAGAAAACTGCTTGATAACTTGTTTTATGTACCGTGCCTACGAGTTTGTTTTGGGAACTATGCGTAAAACTCACAACCGACGTATGTGTATGCAAAACGACAATGTATGGATCGTAACAGGTGGCGTTCTATAGTTTATCCCAATCTTCATGGAAAACAGGCCACGGCCTCAAGTCTGCTATTACAATAGTGTCAGAATGGTCTATCATTGATTTCATTATTGTTGATTTTGACAAGTTTGGTAATCTACTAATAAAATGGCGTCATTATGACTTTCCAATGGTCAGCCACTGACACTCCATTGAAAGAAATGGCATTTATTGGTAATCTCGTACATCATGACAAATGAATGACTGACTTAATTTACGAACTTCCTACTACTTTAAATCTAAAGTAGTAGGAAGTTCGTAAATCAATCGCTTATAACACTAATAAATAATATGTAAAAATATATATAAATGAAATCTGGCATGAATAAATGTTCAAATTTAGTAGTAGTTTTTCGAAAATCATTTCTATTAACGAGTTTTATAATAATGGCAATACGAAAATGCCTTTATGACACAATTCTATTACGAGACCATTAACCGACCAATGATCGACCATTATGAATTTGGCAGATTACGAACTTTTAGCAAAATGACAAATGAATGACAATGGGATCGTGTTGGAATGACGAATTTATAAAAAATAGCAGACTAGGGCCCCTGGATTTATGTATGTATGAATACCTAACATTGATTTTCGCTCATTCTAGTTAAAGACTGTGAGAAAATACACAGATTATAATATTCGTATAATGTAAGCACACACATGTTATCAAAATACATAAAGTAAATTTAATAATTTTCCTTTAATATTTACATACTTAGCTGCAACAATCAAACTAATATAGGAATTTCAAAATAGTTAGGACTTAATATATGCTCACGTTGATACTGTTACCATTTATCACAGACTGTAGGTGAATACTTGTAAACAGTTGTTGATTTGTTGAGAACTGCGTGCAGACTGGAGCTCCATTTTCTTTTTGGTAATGACTTTTCGCACCTCAACCTAGGAGGTTGCCGGCTGCTTAACCGGACTTGCCAGCTGCTTAACCGGACTTGCCTGTGGCTACCTTAATAAATTGAGGCCTCCAGCCAGGGCTTAAAAACTTAAAACTAAGCGATTAAACGATAAGGGCACCCCCTGTGGGTGTTTCGGATAAGGCGGGAGGAAACGCCCGGGTGTTTACACTGCGAAGATCGTCCTGAGGTCTGCCGGCTTGGGCGGAGCACCACCGTGTTCTCGTGGAGGCGATCGGCGGCGGCGATCTCTCGCGTCCGGCCCTGGTCCAGGCCATGGTATGGAGCGAGAGTACATGGGTAGCCGTCACCTCCTTCTGCGAAGCAGTAATGCTTACGAAAAGGGCGGTGGCGCACGTGAGGGAGACGCCCTGGGGTCGGGAATCCCTGGCTGATTCCCGGCCACCGTAGGCGCGGGCTTGCGGACGGCGAGTAATGGGTAGCTCGCTGTCCGTTAAGGACCAAGCTCGGGTGTACGCCTTTTATTAAACGCTCGTTTGCTGAGCAGCCCGCCATCAGGTGGCGGATGTGATGTCATGAAGCCTTTTCCAAATAAATTAAACGCGTCGATAACAATAAGACCAACAACTACACACGTTTTCTAATCTATATATTAAAGCTGACTAGTGTTCGACGAACTATTGGCCTAGTCACCATATTCGTCATGTTTAACAAACTGATTGATTCAGTCAGGTGTGGGCTATAGCCCACCGTGGGAACCACTGGAGCCAGTCCTATTATCAGTAATAACGAGACACACAACGATGCCGAGACCCATTCATATTCTCCGTGATTGTGATAATTTTTTTGGTCCTTCTGGTTACAGGTATATCCTGGGCTCCCGACTTACGGTAGTCTGGCTGGAGGGCTTAATTTATTGAGGCAGCCACAGATAAGTCCGGTTAAGAAGCCGATAACCCCTTAGGTTGAGCTGCGAGATGTTATTCCAAAAATAAAAACGACTCATGGTAGTAGAAGGAACAGTGGGGTTTTAGTCGGTGGAAGTCCGACATAACTATGATTCATTCAAGTTAAGGAAGGAAGGAAACAATCACATTAGCTGGAACACAATCACACGATTACAAAAGTATCAATGTCGAATCGCAAGGCCATTGCTTTTGATAAAAACTTTTTAAATATAATTAAATGACAAATACCCGCATGGTCTTATCTTACACGACTCGCGTAAATTGTATGTGGAATATCCTCGTGGATAAAAATAATTTCAATTCATTCATAAAATAAAAAGCAATGTCCGTTTTCCTGCACGTTACTCGGAAACTGATGAACACTTGTTCAGGAATGTTTTGTGTGGACTACTTTTGGTTCAGTCATCTGGTTGCAAATATGTTTATGAAAAATCGCCATTATTTGTCCCTATTTAGAATAGAAAACATTCATACCTAGAATACAGGGTCAAATTAAATGCGTTCGCAATGCTTTACCCACGTATTGGGTATCGAAATCCAAACAGAATGATATGATATATTATACTCAGAATAAGTTAGTTTCATGTATACCTAAATAAGTCCTCTTCCTTGAAATTTTTCTGTTGCTGTGCCCGACAGGGTCCACGATTGTCACAACAAATGTTTACTTACCACCTAAGCATATACATTGTGGAATGCAATAAATGATTGAGTATTGAGTATGATGCAGCCGTGAGGCACACACTGCTGTAGTTAGTTATTTTCACTTTTTTTTTTATTGTATTCTGTGTTTCACGAACTATGTCCAAATAAATGATATTCTTTCTTTCTTTTTCTTTTCTTTATATTTCTGTTCCAAGTCAATATGAACCTTATTCTTTTGAAATAAAGTTGAAAAACCATCAAAGAAAATTTACAGATTCCATAGCTTGATGTGCTGGCCTCTGTAAATTAAGGCAACCAAAAGACTAGTCCCTGCTATAGTTTTTAGAAATTCGTAAAAAAAAAATCTGTTCCACGAAAAATTAAAATAGTTGGGCTAGGCAGCAGGGGTGCAGCCTCCATACAACCCGATTCCTATCGGCTTCCCTTTGGAAGAAACACTCTTCTTAGTGTCTACTATTGCCAAACAATATGTAACACATGTGTGTGTATCAAATCACATTACAGATCTATATTTCATACTAGCTTAAAGCATCGATAAGATTACAAAACATTATAAAAATGCCATTTTTTTATGTCTAAACCAAGAATTCCAACCATAGCTGCCGTTAAATTTAGAAGAAGTAAAGGAATTACTGAACTTTGATGTTATCTAGAGTTTATAAGAAGAGAACAATGTTTTCTTCGGCTTCCCACTACTAAAAATTGTAGCTTCGCCACTGCTAAGCACATGATAATTATTAATTAATGATAAGTTACAATTTATTGTTCATACAAAGCTCCATGCCAGCGAGGAGGGATCGTAAAGCCTATGTATATTCTCTAGGCAACTTTAAAACAAGCTTTTATTCATCTTCAACCGAAACTTTATAATAACTTGAATATTATTGCTAAACCTAAGACATCGTCCTTCTCTAGCCCTTATTCGAATTTATTTGGCGTCGGTGCAACATGTCTTTTTCTCCCACACTTCTCTATTAATCGTCATCTCCGTAGTCACACCCTTTCTAACCATATCATCATTCACACAATCACACAAAGGCCATTGGCATTCATAATCAAAACTTTCCTTACCAAATTTTCTTCATTTCTCTATATCACATGCCCATACCATGACAACCGAATTCCACACAACTTTTCAGCAACCGATGCCACTTTCAGACTACTTCTTATTTGCCGTGACCTATCGCCATTTCATCCAACCAGTGCTAAACCTACACATGGATATTATAATGCTACCTTATTATTACACCAAGTTTTGTTAGTATGAATAATATTCATAATATTATACTAACAAAACTGCCATGATTTTATGATGGATCGCTGGAATAGAGTCCCGGGAGGCGTATAAAGCGTTGTTAAGATGGATTGAATAATAAGAGAGATTGTAAACTGACCATCTGGGGAGAAAAATATAAAGATGCAACCTTGAGAGTTTGGCCCAGGTAACTTATACGAAATACTTAATCAAGATGAATAGCCAATACGCCGTTTTTTAGCGTTGATTAGATTTCAAAGTGTTATTTGGTTTTACTGTTCTTCTTCTTGGCGTGTCAATGGTAATCAATAAACAATATTATGAGCTTTAACAAGTAATTACAACAACTACTTTTCAATGGTTACCAACCGAATTAACTTGCCTAGCAGACAAGGGGATATTGAATGTAGAGTCAAACCACAAGTTGGCTACGAGCTTGGCATCCATCAGCTCCAGTAGCATGCAGACCGCAGGGAGTCTGCTCTCTAAGCACGAAATCCATAGTTTCGGCCGAACTTACGTTTCCTATGCCGTAAAACCTACGGACGAACTAAAATGAATGACAACACAATTTGACAGTTGTCCTTAATTCTGATGTGTCTTTGCCCGTCCGAAAAAGTTTATAATCGGGAGTAGTGTTCATTCCGATGTATTGAACTACTTTTGGACGAGCCCGATCTTCGCTGACAGACATAGAGAGTAGGCTCCCACGACACGCTGGATGGGATATTAAGAGCCACAACGTTTGTGGAACAGCACCTGATTTACACTTCAGGGCGTAGTCATCGATTTTCTATCGCAAGTTACTGTCGCAATAGAGTCGAGAAGTATTTTGCCAGGTTCATAGACAGACCATTATCGGCCCTAATAAAAACCTCAGGGACATAAGAATATCGCTACAATCTCCACTTCTGCCTATGTCTACTGGGAAAACAACCCCGGCCGTATGTCCAATTTGCCTCAACAAACAAAGCGGGACCCTAAATAAAAACCTCCATCTTTCTCGATTCACATACCTTTTTGAATAGAAGTGTTTTTTAAGATATCTATGTCATACGTCACAGACCAAAGATGCCAAAGGTCCATATTCTTCCATAACTATTACATGGTATAAAATAAATAATAGTTTAAAAAACTAAAAAACACGCTTTAAAAACCAAACTAAAAAAAGGTGAAAATAATTTAATTCAATTAAAAAGCGTGGGGTGCTTTTTGAGGTATTTTTATAATCAATTAATGTCAAGCACCCCACGCTTTTTAATTGAATTAAATTATTTTCACCTTTTTTTAGTTTGGTTTTTAAAGCGTGTTTTTTAGTTTTTTATACTATTATTTATTTTCTATTTTTTAGTTCTGCTAACTACAAAAACGTGATTTTTTTTTAAATTATTGAATTGTCCTCGACAAGTTTACAAAGTTTCAATGAAATCTGACTCTTTAAAGTGGGTCAAAATCGCGCTCAAAGGAGTCGGTTACATACAAACATACAAGTGAAGTTAATATAAAGCGTGTAAAAAACAAATTACCCACGGAGAGTTACATACTGACATACAAGTGAAGCTAATAAAAAGCGTGTAATAAAGTCACTTTATGTGTCTGTCTCTGTGGCCGCTTAGATCTTCTAAGCTCCTTCATCATCATCATCATAATTTCAGCCAAAAGACGTCCACTGCTGGACATATGCCTCCCCCAAAAGGGGGGGATTTGCTATAATCGCCACGCTTGGCAGGCGGGTTGGCAATCGCAGTATGGTGGTAAAATGCATAGAGAACGCTGCTGCCCATTCTCTAGTAAGTTCCTTAGTCGCCTTCACCTACAACCACGGAAAGAAATGGGATGGTGTAGTTCTTTTACGTCCGGCACCACACGGAAAAAGCTCCTCTAAGCTCCTTATTGGATTTCAATACAGTTTTTATTTACTGTGGAAGGTTTTTATGTGTGTATGTTTCTATTAAAATAAGACATAGCACAGAAATATTGTTAACAACCCATTGGTAAGTAAGGCCACGAATTGGAGGTTGTAGGTCCAAACCCCGAAAACGGCGAAGCAAAACATCGTGAGGAAACCGGCATGTCCTAGAACCAAAAATTCGAAGACATGTGACATCTGCCAACCTGCACTTGGCCCGCACTGGTGGACTATCCCACCAGTGATAACCAGTGGGAATGTTATAGGCTGATTGTGTTTTAGTTAAATCTTATAGCACAGTAATCTCAAAAAATTGTCTAGTCGTAAAAACCGTACGACGCGAGCCGGGTCGCTAAATAGTTATTGGAATAAAGGCACGTTTTCACAAGAATAAAATTATACAAGGTATATGGCAACACTGGCAACTTATAATGAGAAGGTCGGATTGTGAACGTCGAACCTTATTGGCTTTATCGTCCGAACGCAGTTCTTTATTCAAACAATTCTCTTTGATCTGTCCTTCTTTGTTAAAGTAATACAATATAAAAGCTCTTTCGTATAGCAGTGTTCGTTAAGTATCTATGGAGATACTGAAAAAAGTAATTCTTGAGGTAATTGAGTATTTAGATGAACTCAGATTGGTGCAGTTAATGGGGTGTGTTTCATATAAATGTATTGAGGCTAGCACACATTTGGGCGTGCCCCAACGCGTTGCAAAAATCTATTCATCTACGAGCGGTTCTACATTGGTGTGAGGAGCTGCCCTATGTGGCTGTATTATGCATTAGCCTATATTTGGTTACTTATTACGAGGAAAGACCGGCCTATTTTAATAAGCTCTTATGTAATTTAAGGTGACCATATATAGGTTGCCAAGAACAGGGACGCGAACCTGTGGCCATGGTTTCAGTACAAGTTTCATTAATATTTTACATTTTGAATGGAAAATATTAATGCAGCTTATACGTGCTTGCTACGCGGTCAAATTGTACATGAAGAAAACTTCTGTCCATTTTGACCATAGTGTAGGTATAGCTGTTTGTATGAAATGACAGTTTTTTTTAATGATAACCGACGTAAAATTCCGTCGTGGTCACAGTTTGCACGTCGATGTCCCCTGAATAGACACCATTTGTAAGGTGTCTTATCCTAAGGAATACAGCTGAATATAAACCCTAACTTAAGATAGAAACTTGAGTCCTGAAAGCTAAGCAAATCCTTGTAACCTTGTTACAGTTACTGTTATCTTAAGTTAGTTAAAATTACAGTATCTACTAGTGTATAACAAATAAGTACCTAGTCTAAATAGAGAGACTTTGCTTAGGAATTAGTAGATATCTCAGTGAAGGAGCTTGGCAGTGAAAGTACAACCATCATTATTTGTTTGTTCATTCAGATTATGTTAGAACCATATAAATTAGTGCGTGAAGTTTCCATTGAAATTGGAACGAACCACACAGATTTGAGTGGTCCTGTGTAGTCAGTGCAAGCATTTGTCAGTTACCGTGCAGCTCAACTCAGAACTTAACAAGCTCAAGGACTCGATGGACAAAACCAAAGGAAGGACATTTGGGTAGTCCGCATAATGCACTTAAACCACAGAACATATACCCGAGCAGAAATAAAGCTTCATACTAACGCCCTGCGTAGGTACACTGCTACACGCACAGCTATGTGTGAGTGACGTGTCACCGACAAGGCGCAGGGGGCGAGCACCGGGGCGCCCGCTCGCGTACAAACCGGTTTGAACTAGCTCAGTAAGAAGGTGAAGTTAAGGGCTGCTAGCGGCAGCGATACGACGCGGACGTTTATAATAGTTTTTTTTTTAATTATTGTTCAATATGCCAAGCTGTTGTACTGTGTGCATAAACAATGGGAGGGAAACCAAGGAGATTTCTTATTTTGTGTATCCAAAGGATCTTTTCTGGTAAATGACTATATCTACCTATACCTTCACATTTTTAATGCTTATTAAAAGAAATATTTAGTAACGAGATATGTAGTATCCAGAATAATTAAGATGGCGATAAGGTTTTCGCATAATAATGATAACTTATTATTCTTATGGTTCACCTACCACCTCTATTGGCGTATTATTGTTCGTCGCCAACTAATTTGTTTCGTATTTTTGTTTTAGTATGTGTGTAGCCCGTCTTAGCAAGATTCCTTTTGACCTTTTGTATTAGATACTTCTTACGTTCGTGAAATAGTAAAAAAAGGAAGATAGAGAAGGTTTCCTACCTTACGGCCTGGCCGACCTTGCCGTTATCAGCGAAAGCTTAGCGCGGGGCGGCGAGCGCGAAAAACAAAAACACAAAAATTTATGATTCATGTTACGAGTCACTGGCCGTCAGCACTGGCCGCTAGCACTGACCAGCAGCACTGGCCAGCAGCACTGGCCGCCAGCACTAGCTATGTTATCACTATTACATATTTTGCTTTTGTGTTTTGTTTCAGGCGAAACAACTGGCTTACAACTGTAGGTTGTGGAGATCTAATTGAGAGATTTGGAGATTTTAGAATTTGTGAACAGCATTTCGAAAGAAAGTTTATCATATTTTCAAAGTACACAACAAAAAATATTTAAGTGATTATGCATTTCCTTCAGTAAACATTCTTGCTTTCAGACTAGCACTTGCCCGGTTTTTATTCACTAACTGAGTGACAGCCCTGTAAAAGTAGGTAAGAATTTTGAGCTGTGTTAGGAAGCTTTCATTCTGCTCGGGTATATGTTCTGTGCTTAAACTGCCAAATTATTATTATTGTAGCTAGTTTTTAGCTGAGAAAGTAAAAAATTCGTGTTATTTTTTTTTTCATTTAATGTTCATTCAATTTTAGAAAATGGTTTTATTCAACCAAATTGGATTACTATGACAGTTTTTGGGATTGCCAACATATCCCCTTATCCTCTGAAGTGAGACAGGCGTCTTTAGATGGCAGTCTCGCCTTTAGTACGGAATAAGCAAGGCGAAAGATGGAGAGAAGTTTTGGCAGACCAGCTAGTTAGGTGGACGACCTACACAAGGTCACGGGGAAGACCTGGACGAGACTCCCACAGACTAGGAGAGCATGGTACAAAAAGAAGCAGTCATTGTGTGAAACAATGCTACTAAATATAATGATGATGATCGCCTTTGAATCGGTATCGTCCCTAACTTTTTTGGGTTTATTAATATGTGGCTAAGTTTAGTTTGCGATTTTACCGCGTGGTGGTTGGGAATTATCCCAGAGAAAGATATTACCGTAGTAGTATGTATCCTGTGGCCTATCCCAGATCTATGGGCGTTCCAAATTAAATGCAAATCTGTTAAGCCGTTTTTGCGTAATTGAGTATCAAACATTGAAGTATAGTATACGTAGTAGGATAGACTTTTTCTATAATAGTTCCATTACCAAATCATCTAATTACGATTTAAAACACAAGATAGAATACCTATTTTTTCCAACGTCTAAATAGTTTTCTTTTTCAAGCGCGACTAAGCTCAACTAAGAAGCCTGATATTGAATCTCTTTGAAGACCTCCTCGAACACTTCAAAAGCGAAGTGTTGCCAAAAGGTGAGTATTTAGCCCTTTCAATAATACGGGGCTTTCTAAAAGATAACTATTTCAAGTTAGCTCCCTGAGGGATTGAGCTGTCCTAGGTTTTTTATTCGACAAAAATAACATCTTCCAACAATTCCATTAGTCTTCTGCAGCAGTCCCCAGAGGTTGAGGTCACTAAACTCGTGATAAAAGCGCAGTTTGATGTTTAACTTGGCGAAAAATCTGAGTTAAGGAACGCTGAGCTTTGACGCGATGCAATAACTTGACGATATTAAAATACATCAAGAAAGGGGTAAAATCTCGGCGTAGGTACTCGAGTACAACAACGTGGCTTGTGCATACCATTACCGTTATCATTAAAAGCGTTTAGCGCTTCAGTATTCAAAACATTATTCTGTCTCTATCATCTTTCAACGATTGACGGAATCACATTTAAAACGTTTATGGTGGAAGTGTAAGGGTTGCCCGCGAAATTCATATTTTCTATACTCCATTTGAAATAAGATTAGACATTTATATAAACCTTTTGTACAGTCCGATCAACCGATTTTGACTTCTATTGCGTTGTTGGCATGACAAATGGCAGCTGCAGTAAACAGTTGGTATTGTAACTACTTTTTTTCTTTTAATGCCATGCTTATGCCTACGGTATAGAAGTCAGAATCAGTTGAACGGACTGTAAAAAAGGTTTGTTTAAATGTCTAATCTTATTTCGAATGGAGTATAGATATTAAATCATTAACTGCATACTCTTCTGTCTAAAACAACGTCAATACATGTAAGTATGAACATTGAAATACAAAAACCCAAGATGCACCGTCTCAAACAAAAGTAACACTCAAAACAGTCCCCAGTTATACGTCAGTTATGATTAAAAGAAAAATTGCCAAATTTAACCTTACACGCATGACTTAAAGTGGTTTTTAAAAAGACCAAAAAAACTGACTGAAATATGACTGACGATACTATTGACACATGCGCGCATTGCGCCCATTTATGCGGACGATTTTGAGACGATGATTGTGTATCTTGGGTTTTTTGTACATAAATAAGTAAGAAACATTTTTTTGTAAAACTAATCGCAACTTGTCTATGGGTGTAGTAAACGCGGGGAGAGGAGACCTTAACATTATAAGTTGACTACAAACAAAATCCAATAAAGCTTTTATAGCGAATAAAGTCCAAGAACATGCTCGAGCTCGAACGCCTTCCTTTCTTTTGTATTTTCGTGGCGTGGTTCTGCTACAATCACTAAAAAGTCCAAATACAAATAGATGTAAACACATAAAAAATATAACAGAACACAAAAATATGTTCAAAATATATCCTAAAACCACAAATGGGTATACATGGTGTATGGAGGGATAGATGCTCCTAGGGGCACCTATACCTCGAAAAATCAGGGCAACTATCCTTTTTGATAGGGATAGATGCCCAAGTATTTTTTAAATAAATAAAAAACAAAAAGAGCAACTATTTACCCCTAGATGCATACTTGATGAATCAGTTTATTGACGTAATAAATAATATAATGGAATTAATGACTACTTATAAAGTTATACAACAGCAAATACTAACCTTTAAAACTTTGACGTGTTTGTAAAGTTCGCCGCGGAGATGAATGCACACACGAACGAAACACGTCCTCACCGCACGATGGCCCGTGGCTACCTTAGATGCGGGGTGCCTGCGGCTCTTTGTTATACTATTATTTCTTAGTCACGAGTTTGGGAAGTTAGGTTTTTTGAAAATGAGGCAACTATCCCACTGGGGCATCTATCCCGCCTTTACCCTATACCAAAACAATGAAAATTTAGTCGAGAAGTCTGAAATTCAATCAATTACCTATTTAAAAACAAAGGCGTTAGGAACATTTCCAACATCTCAAATCCAATATCTCAAAGGAATCTTATTTGTATTCAGTGTGGGAAGGATTGGATGAAATAAAATATTGTGTATCGAAAAAATATTTGAAAAGATATAAATACATAAGTTAATATAAAAGTTTGGTTACGATGCAAAATATTTGAAGAAATACTATTTTTGGTGAGCAGTGGTTACGAGTACTTACCTACGAGTTGTCGGTCATTGGATCGATCCAGGCAGGCACTTTACTGTGTGTGAATAAATTCATCAGAACTGCACTCAAAACGGCGAAGGAAAACATCGTGATGAATCCGGCATATCCCGAAACCCATAATTCGCAGACATGTGACATATATACTGCACAGAGCCCGTGTGGTCTGAGTTCCAACAGTGGGAACAATAACCCTTTCGCGAGCGTTGGCAAAATAATTGCTACAACAGTATTTAAAATCTGGCGCGTAATCGATTTGAAATAATGATATTTTTAATCTATAATTTAATAGCGGGCATAGACAAACATATTGCCACCCCATACAAGTAAATAGGAGTATCTGGGGGGGTGCAATTGTTCAGAAATGTTATGTAGGCGATCTCTAACGTACAAAAAAATCTACGTATTTCGTACTGCCCGTTATAGGGATAAAGCCTGATTAAGCTTATGCTTATTGGTACAAACAAAGAAATTGTTCTGGCAAGTTTAATGTGTGTAGCTGTTTTATTCAAAAAAAAAAAAAAAATTGTTTAAGGAAAGTTGAGGAAAATGTAGGCTTTCAGAAAATGTTTGAATCCAATTTTTCACGTGAAAAACTTATACAGAGCGGTTAGGGAAGACGAAAACGGAAAAATGCCTCCATTTTCCACCTGAACGATTAATAAATCAAACCGCTTGATTTACAATCGGGAAACTTCGTAAATCCCGATCTCCTGTCGGCTTCCCTAAGAGTTTTATAGGAAAAAGTCAAATGTAGTTTTTACTGTGATTATGTAAAGTATGTTATAATTTATTGGATTTGTTTAAGTGCTTTTTTGTACCTGTGAAAACTTGGGTATTTTGGCAAAAAAGTTGCAGATGCAGGTTATTTAAAAATCCAGCAAATTTGCTGACAGACTAATCTTTTCAGTTTCAAGGCGGGACAAGTAACTTATAAATTGCGTAGAGTTGCACGATGACTCATGCATGCATGCTGTCTGTTGGGTCAGAGTAGGTCAGGTTGGCTCTTTCTTCAAAATACCCTTCCAGTCATATGGCCCTGCGTTGTGAGACTCTCATAAAATCCTAATAATATAATGTTTGGACTTTAAAAGACCATGTCTTCTGAGTTTAATTAGGGTTTTCTTCTCAGGGATCAGTCAGCTAGGAAATGCCGGCGCTGTTTAGTTTTAAAATATTGACATGTAAAACTCTCTTCAATTATGTATACTTACTTAAAATTTATATTTTATTTAATTTCCTATTCATCATCATTTCCCAGACAGACAAAAGTACCTAATTTACTTATTTCAAAATTATAACTACATCATCTACATCACTAAACAAACTTCTATTCACAATCACAACAAATATACGTCAACACTCATCTGTCATTAGGACATTGACCTCCAATACAGTTTCTTTAACAAAATAGTCCGAACATGAATAGACCACTGATGAATGTTACTCATCAACTTGATGTCGCTCTCAGCAAATACCTACGATTACTTACCTATGTACTTATAATCAACAGAATTGGTCAAGTGTAAGTTGAATCGTGGACAAATGGATTTGTACCAAAAAGTGTTTTGACTTGAGAACCATCCAACGATCTTATCCTACCACACTAGTAATATTACCATGCTACTAATATCATAAATGTGAAAGTTTATTTGTATAGATATTTACTTCGTTTAAAAACCACTGGTCTTAAAATAGTTTAAGTAATATGTATAAGTATAAAAAAAAGAAAATAATCATAGGGCACCAAAAAATTCGCCCGCATCGTCGTCAACGAGAAAAGTGCCCAAAAGGCTGGCAGGATTACCACGTTGTAAGATTAGTTTAGATTAGATAAGATTTAAAATAAGCCATGGAAGTTAGGAGATGACCAGTCTCAACCGACGGCGCCCGTTCACCAACTTGACGCGTGGATCAGCACCATCCAGCTCAACCATTTTGTAGGGAACCGAATGATCCAACACACGCGCCACCATCACCGAGACGTTTAATTGAGCATGACATACTCTCAACTGCCACGCTTTTTCAAGGTCAACTGACTCATACAAAACTTCAATACCTTATCGACCCAAATGTATGTTTTGCATGTTGTAGAAATAGTCTTAGATCGTTCTTAGGTCATAGGGATATTACAAAGCTACCATTTATAGTGCTTAGACCTATCGACCATGACGCTACTCAAAAATAACGTGTTATAAAATGAGCAGCTAGAATGTCACAGCTTATTTCAATAATCGAATTTGCGAGTGGTTGCTGTACTGACTGTCATCGAAATGCAATGCATAATGCTGTGACGGTTCTGGTACTGATTGGTGCTTGACTTAACTTTAATAACTTATGACGGAGTATTAAAACAATGATGATTAAGATGTCTTCATTAAAGTTATTTTTTTTTTCAGTTCATTAAGTTTTAACGAAGCTGTGGCGAAACATGACTCCTGTTAAAATATGCGCGTCTTCGTACTAAGTTTATTAACAAGTTGGGGTGAATAGAAAATGATTTTGGTATAATTGTTCTACTAAAGTATGTACCTACCGGATTATTTTTAACTACTGAAATTGTGCAGTAGCAATAAGTACGATTATAAAGGTATGAAATTATTTAGTTATCACCTTATTGACCTAATAACAGCCGCACGGGTTGATATACCAGGGTAAGCTACGGTTACCCCGGTTGGTCCGTGGATGGGTGACCTTTACATACCACACCCTTCCGTGCCTCGGAAAGCACGTTAAGCCGTTGGTCCCGGTTGTCATCCGTGGATCATTGACAGTCGTTACGGGACGTTGAAAGCCCTAAAGTCTGACAACCAGTCTTACCTTACTAAAGGTTATCGTATAACCCAGTAACCGGGTTGTTGAGGTCACAGGCAGTCACTTCATGTAAAACACTGGTATTCAGATGCATCTGGTTAGACCAGAAGCCGACTTCAACATAGTTGGGGAAAGGCAGGGCAGATATTGATAATACTGTTGTTGTGTTCAAGGGGTATCGTATTACCCAGTAACTGGGTTGTGGAGGTCAGATAGGCAGTCGCTCCATGTAAAATACTGGTATTCAGCTGCATCCGGTTAGACTGGAAGCCGACCCCAACATAGTTGGGAAAAGGCTTATGATGAGTGGACGATTGGCTTACGCCGGTTATCACACTGTACCTAGCTTACACCGCTTCGGTGTGCGGTTTTTAACTTTGACTGTAGAATCTTGATGCGTGTACAAAAATCGGAGGGTATACACTGACACCGCAGCACCGCACACCGGAGTGGTTTCCAATACAGTGTGATAACCGCCTAAGTAGGTCGTTAACTAGTTCTGAAACTGTCGAACAACTGTCAAATGACATTACTCCACGCTGTCAAATTTTAAATTATGTTCAGAAAGATACTCAAAGCAATATCGCAAAATAAGGCATAAGCAAAAAGTTTTAGAAAAGTGTTTGTGGTTTTACTTTTAACAGATGAATTCAAAGGCTTTATTTTCAACTAGTTCTAGCCAGCGGCTTCGCCCGTGGACAGTTCGGAAATGATGCCATAGGAACGAACTATCGAGATAAAAAAAAATTACTATCTGTGAGCCGTTCATCCAAATCCGTTCAGCCATGTGTGCGTGATTGAGTAACAGACATTCATACATATATACCTATATAAACTTTCACATTTATAAAAACAAGTGGTCGCCCACGGGTTGAAAAATCCCCGACCGACCCTTGCTCGTTGAAGCGCCAGCCCGCGCCGCAGCTGAGCCAGTAGCTTTAAATTCCCCGATCAATAATAATAATGCCAATATTTTGATCCAGCCTGTCCCCAATAATAGCTGTCTTCCTATCAGTGACGGCCTGAGCCGAGGCCCGTACCCCACAGGGGGTGCCCTCAGCGTGCAGTCGCTTAGTTTGTAAGCCCTGGCTGGAGGCGTTAAGTTAATTCTTAATGACAGCCCCAAGAAAGCCCGGTTAAGCAGTCACGGCCTCTCAAGTTCAACTGCGAGATGCCCGACAAAAATAAAAAAAAAACGGGTTGAAATTGAACCATAATTTATTTTAAAACTGAATGTATTTCAGCTTTCTGCACACCTTCTTCATACACACTTTAACTGTGCCAAATTTCCTATTCCTCCGTCCGTAATTTTCATAAAAAGGGCTACAAAGTTTTTGCTTCACGTACCTATTAAGAAGTACGTACGTACGTACGTAGTTATAAGTTAGATACTTTGCGGAACTCTATTTGTAACTCAAGCTGCTGTGTACTGATTGACATACAACTGTCTACTAATGTGATTATTGACCTGCGGTTTAACGCGCCCTTAAGCGTTAGTTTTTGTCTTCAAGTAGTTCCGAAATGTTTTTTTATTAAAGGAAAAACTGGTTACTGGTAACGGCCTACTAGTAGCTGATAGATAGTATATAAATAGCCGTGTAGATTTCTGGTGGTGAATGACATAATTTGTAAGTATGATGTTGTTTATAAGCAATGGGTGACATGCCTCGAAAAGCACGTTAAGCCTGTGGTCTCGGCTGTCATTCGTGGATTTTTGACAGTCATTACTGGTCGTCAAAACCCCGAAAGACTGACAACCAGTCTTAGAAAGGCGTATCGTGTTACCCAGTAATTGGGTTGCGGAGGTCAGATAGGCAGTCGCTCCATGTATAATACTGATATTCAGCTGCATCCGAATAGATTGGAAGCTGACTCCATCAATTTAAGAAAAGGCTAGGGAGATGATCATGTTGGTTACAAGACTTTATTCATACGATTATTTAAGGTTATATTCAGCTTTGTTAAACTTTAACAACTTCTTTTTAGGCTCCCGCAGACAGGTGCAACACGATAGCGCGCTCGACTCTAGTAGAACAACTTCTATGAAAACTTCATGGAATAGTTTTACCAGAATCACATCGCCCCGCCGCATGGTCGCAACATGTTAGCCTAATTAACAAGGGCCAGTTGAGGAGCCGGCCAGGATTTATTCTAAGGCCTCTTATTAAAGCCCAGCATTTGCCACATTTGGCTTATTTACCGACTTCTAAAGGAATCAAGATTTATTGAACTAATCCGGCCAACTAAACAGGAGCGTTCATCAACCCCGACGCTCCAATCAGCCAACGTTCTTTCCCGGTACATGTCAAAGTATTGGGAACAAAGCAAACGTTTTAACCAGGTAAGTGAATACCGACAAGTGGTTGGCAAATATGTGTTATCACCGTTCTGGCCAGCTCATAAGTTAATTTGATAGGCGCCTACGTACATGTTGATTAGATAATGGTGTCAGTTGCACTGTCAAATCTATATTGAAGTGTCATGGCGAATTCCATACGTATCTAGCGTTAAAAGCTTGTGGTGCCGGGTAGTTACAATTTCTACATTCCAAATGTATTTTTGATCTATTTTCGTGCATGAGGACTAATTTCGCATATGAAAACAGAAAGATCCTTACTAAGTGTTCAAAGTCAATCAAATACACTCATCCTATTTATTTGATTTCTTTTTAATACTTAGTAGAGAGAAGAGAGGGAGGAAAAAAATAGAAATTAAGAAAAGTGGAAGGGGCATGGGTGGCAGTAAGTAGCAGGTGTCTATGATTGAACCAGGAGCTAATACTATGGGTTTAGCCGAGTCATCGATAGAGATGGACGTCGGTGAGATTTATAAAATAATCAGCTACGCTACGATGATCGCAAAAAAAAATAAACTTGCTCTGTACCTACGTTAATGTGAAAAATAAAGTATAATTAATTGCAGACTCTTTCAGTTTACTCATGTAGTTATCTGGCCGCCTTCGTTCTCCATTTTATACACATACTCATTTACAAACCCTAGAATTCTCATTGGGGAAACCAAAATTTAAAATTAAACCCTGCAACAGACTATTAGGGAATTAGAAAATTAGACGTGTTTACACGATTGTATACAAATCGAAAACTGCAAAACAAACTGTACACACGTAGATCCAAGAGACAGATAGAATTGGTGTTCTATGGGGTAATTAAATAGTATGTAGAATTTACACACACTGGCAAAAATTGGCACTAGCCAACCTGCACTAGGCCAGCGTGGTGGATTATGGCCCACTCCCTCTTACAGAGAGGTGGCCTGTGTCCCAGCTGTGGGAACATTATAGGACGATTATGCTCACTGGCAAAAAGAGTTGTGTCATGCAATACCTCTTTGTATGGAGAAATACAAAAAAGCCGAGTGGGCTGGAGTATTTAGGAATATTTATCTTTATTACTAATAAAAAATCCTTTCATCTTTATGTATGGACATCCATCTTGTTAGGCTTTTATCGCCTAGCCTAACATATTATTAAACGTATAAGTTTCACCAACTTTACGACTTTGTGTTAGATACTAAAACTTTACTCATTTTCTGAATGCAGTTTGCGCGTCTCATATCAACGAAATGGACTGTAAAAATATGAAATTGTACAAAATTGCAATGATGGCTTGTAAAATGGTTCAGATAAGCCGAGATGAAAACTTGTTGTTTATTTGAACGTGAAGTAGGTGCTGTCGCAAATTGAAACTTTTTCGTTTTTCTGCGCGCAATTCGAAGGGCCTAACAATAAAGTTGTCACGTTTTGTTAACTTCCAGCACATTTGGCTGGTTTCCTGAGCCGTTAGGCAATAAGTTGTGGGAACATTCAAGGAAATTATGTGTAAAGTCTATGCATAGGTAAGATGGAAAAAGTAATATTTTATCATATCTATTACGAATTACATGCATAACTTCTATATTGTTTTTCGCTTTAGGTTTGTTTCTCTGATCTAGGAGTAAATTCGATAATGACGGCATCTTATTTTTACAAACTCTTATTTAACTTGGATATTTATTCGGATGGAATCTTGCAACTCAATTTTGAAGCAGATATCTTTAACCGATTGAGCTGAAATTTTGCATGCATATGTACCTATATCGCGTGACAATGCAATATTATGATGACATGGAGCTAATCTGATGCTGGAGCTGGAAGGTGGCTATAAGAACTTCGCAATAAAACGACCTAATCTCATCGAGTTTGGGCTAGTTCGATTTGTATTGAGAGTACTTTAATCCTATGTGGTAAACAGGGTCTGATGCTGGAGCTGGAAGGTGGCCATAGGCATTCCACAATAAATCGACACAAACCTATTGAGTTTGGGCTCGTTTAATTCGTATTGACGAGTACTTTGCTCCTATATGGTAACCAGGGTCTGATGCTGGAGCTGGAAGGTGGCCATAGGCATTCCACAATAAATCGACACAAACCTATCAAGTTTGGGCTCGTTTGATTCGTATTGACGAGTACTTTGATCCTGTATGGTAACCAGGGTCTGATGCTGGAGCTGGAAGGTGGCCATAGATACATAACACTTTTAGTGCTCAAAACAACACATATGTGTGGGTTCTACGAATTATTACGAGCTATATTATGGAAAAACGTTGTTACGAACTACGTCGTAGTATATCCCGCATCATAAATACTAAAAGTTAAAAATAAAATTAAAAGATAAATAACTTTTTTTAAACAAGCTTTTATATTACTTGTTAATAAAAACGAACGAAAAAGTAAAAAAAATATGTATCTCAATTATTTAAATAAAAGCGTGTTACACATTGACGTTTAAAAATAGGTGTTTTCTTTATTTCTCCTGCCATAAAAATATAACACGCTTTTATTTAAATAATTGAGATTAAATAATTATTAACTTTTTAGTTCGTTTAATTAAAAAGTTAATGATGAAAGCTTGGTTTAAAAAAAAAGTTTTTTATCTTTAATTTAATATTTTTTCTAATTGATTAAAATTATTTAGTTATGAGACGGCTGTATCTCTCTTTGCTTCGTTTTAGACTTACTAATAATTTTACCATTTTTTAAGATTGTTCACCTAGTACGTAATAATAAGAAAATGCTTTATTTACCTTTAATTGTATGTTTCATTTAGTTCTTTATTTGCTGTTGCTTCCTGTAGTTTCTGTAGTGTTCAAGAAGTTAGTAAGAAAATAAAATCCTAATGACCAGGGTTTTATTGACATGTCTTCTTTACTTGATACTTAGCTATCTAAAAGCTTGTTAAGTGTAGATAGATAGCAAGTGTCCAGTCAAAAGACTTTCAGGATTTGGTGTATGTTATCCTATTAAAACGTGAATATAGTCGTCCTCGTAATTGTTTTATCACCTTTAATACCACTTGTGCGTCATTCAGCAACAAGGTGTATTTCTCTATGAGACAGGTATATAGTTAAGTTTCAACTTACACTGCTTCCAGAATATTTTGGCGCTCAAATGACGTTGTTTGTGTTTTTTTTTATTATTTATCCACATCGCCATCGACTGGTAATGTACCCTAGAGTCTGGCGGCATTACAACGTTGTATGTCAATGATTAGCCTCTGCCCATGGTAAAAATCAGCTCTTCGGTCACGGGCAGTGTCAACAAGCTGTTTTGCAACTGTTTTTTGTACTTACAAAACAAAATTGCTAAAATGGGTAAAGCAATTTCGAGGTCAACAATACTTTGCTGACATCTGAATAATATACATTCTTAATAACAAACAAAATAGAACATTTTGCGACTAATGGCGCTTTCAGCGCTTGTCATTTCAACTTGAGCTACGCACATATGCTCGTTGCTCAATCAGTGATGATTACCTCAAAATAACAATTCAGCCATCAATCTACATCGTCTACACATGATCTGACCAAGATTATGTCTGAACTCAAAAGAGACAGTGACCTCTGAGTTTGTTCATCATATCAGCCGAAAGACGTCCTCTGCTGGATATAATCCTCCCCCAAAAGGAGGGGATTTGCCAAAATTGCCACGCTTCGCAGGCGGGTTGGCAATCGCACTATGGTGGTTAAATGCATAGAGAACGCTGATGCCCATTCTCTAGTAAGTCTCTTAGTCGCCTTCTACGACACCCACGGGAAGAAATGGGATGGTGCTATTATTTTACGTTCGGCACCACACGGAACCTGTTACGGACTTTCTTCTTTAGAGTAGTCAGATAGGAAAAGCATATCTCACTTAGTTTTTTAAATATGATTGACGTGAAAACCTACTTACAAAAATTAAATTATTAATCATTTAATATTACCCTGCTGTATTTACTCCAGTAATGATGCTTAAGTAGATCAAGCGTTTACTACGATACCTAATCTGTTTTTGACTATGCAAGACATTGAAATCTCTTTGCTTGGCACTATTCCTTGCAACAGTACCTACCACAGATTAGGTAGATAGGTAAGTACTAAGATTGACCGCTCATAGTGCTTATGTTCTATCACGGCCATTTACCGGTATGATAAAACGATTTTTTCAAGAAAACTTTATATTTTCAAATAACAGAGACGATCTCGAAGGTGCAATTAGATGGATTTATCGAGTCGGTGAACTTTTTCAGACCAATTTAGAACTTTCACGTATCCTATCCTGGAAAAGATTTATTGGGTCTCTAACTACTCGTTAAACGATTGGTGAACTCCATGAGGTTGTTTTTGTCGTTTTAGATACCGAGGAAAATATCTAGTATTTGCTGTCAGTATTTCCTGGAAGATAGGCTTGTGGCTAAGTGTAAAGACTCAAACGGATCCATAGATCAGGTTAAGCTACGCTTGCCGCGGTTAGTCCGTGGATGGGTGACCATTTTTACCTACCAAGATCTCTCCGTGCCTCGGAAAGCACGTTAAGCCGTTGGTCCCGGCTGTCATTCGTGGATCTTTGACAGTCGTTACCGATCTTTAGGTGCCCGAAAGATTGACAACCAGTCATATTAAGGGGTATCGTGTTACCCAATAACTGGGTTGTGCAGGTCAGATAGGCAGTAGCCTCATGTAAATTACTGGTATTCAGCTGAATGCGGTTAGACTGGAAGCCGAACGCAACATAGTTGGATAATGTTAAGCAGATGATTTCCTGAAGATAGGTATTGTGACGGAAGAAGTAATCGTCTGCAAATGTCTTAAGTCGCATTTTGATAGTACACACCTTATATTGGTAATGGCCAATATTTCTGTCAGGGGTAGGGTAAAACTAATATAGATGCCCCAGGGGTATAGTTGCCCCGATTGTAATTACTTTACTTTCGCGGATGAATCGCATGCTATTTTATTAAGGTGAATGCGCAGTGGTAGAGCGCAAAATTCAAACTTTGTTACGTATTTTGCAATTTTCAGGTGAGTGTCAGCTTGTTACTTGATCAAAATATGATTTGCGACTATAACATGTACGAATTTACAGATGTATAATCATTAGAATCAATAATACATCTTTCTAAGTTATATTTGTTCCATAAGAACAAATTTCTTATGGAAAAGTGCTTGTGGAAGAAATCTAAGTTATAAGAGATATATTAGACATTCTAATGACTTTGTTCTGTAAACACGTACCTGTTATATTCGCAAATCACATTTTGATCAGGATACAACCTGATACTGACCTGAAAATTGCAAAAACGTAAGAAAATTTGAATTTCGCGGTCTACCACTGCGCATTCACCTTAACCTATCGAAAGACTCTAACTATCCCTAAGTTGACCGTGTCGCAGTGGGTTCCCGCATTGTCGTTGCGGGGGGGCTAAGTAGCCGTGGTCCGCTCCCACGGTGAAGCGAAGCGGAACCCCAAGGTGGGGCCGCTCGTCAGGGCTTTTGTCTCCAAGCCGACGACGTAGCGGCCAAAAAGTAGGTTGCGGTGAGGTGCACCGCAACTGAGGCGGGCCGCGATGTCGAATGGGAGGCATCCCGGCTGAGGGTTACAGGCTGCGGTGGAGGAGGAGTGCCGGTACTTCTGATTAGCGCTCTTCCCTTCCGTGGCCTGGACGGGGCCGCCACCGTTTGATGGCGGACGCGGTGGGGCCGCAGGGGAAGAGGAGTGTCGGTATAGCGTTGGCCGCTCTTTCTATCCCCTGCGGCCGAAAAGTGGAAGGCGGCGGGGCCACTGCGCTGACCCGTCGCAGGGGGACCTAGGGTGCCAGACACGGGTTCGTCTGGGGCCCATATATAACTTGGTTCCTGGGGTGGTCACGGCGTGCCATGTGTCCTGGTGCGCCGAACTGGTGGGGTCCGCAAGGGCCGATGCCTGCCAGGGGTGCGGGTTGTTCGAAAGAGATACCGTCGCCCCTGGCACACGGGCAACTGAGGGAACACGGGTGGGTTTTAGTCAGTAAAAGTCTGACACGCCCTCCTGCTCCACCCAGAGCGGGAGAAGTTATTTGATGATTTCCCATCCTCAAAAAAAAAAAACCGTGTCGCATGTCTCTGTGCGATTCCATGGGAAGACAAAATGCGATCAAAGATTTTGCGAGATAGATGTCCTGTTTCTCGGCGGGGCATCTATCCTAAACGTAATTTATATAGATTAGGCAACTATCCCCTATGCGGGATAGATGTCCCAAAATATAGAGGGACCCAAAAATCGCTAATACTCTGGAAGTATTAAAGATAATGTTTGTTAATTTTTATAAATTTGTTGTTAAAAAACCAAAGTATCGGCCAGTTTTACAAATAAAGTATTTTGCTTTTTATATTGAGAGTTATAGAGTGATTTGCAAAAGTGTAGCAACAATCCGGCTTTTACCATATTTCTTCGTCCTTTACTCCAGTGTTGGCACAAATAACAGTGTCACAAGACCCATCACGTAGCAACACCAAAGCGCTACTGCTGAATATCAGGTCAGGTCATAGACTGACTGACTGTATTTATTAGACACTAGCTTTTGCCCGCGACTTCGTACGCGTGGACTTTAGAATCAAGTAGATAATCATTTTTTTTGATAATATGTAGCCTATTTTTTATGTTAGACCTCTTGGAATACATCATTGAAAACTGCATTCAATTCCATGCAGTGGTTTTTGCGTGATGCGGTAACAAACATACAGACAGACAAAAATTCTAAAAACCGTTGTTTTGGCTTCTGTTGCTCTAATAAAGACCCCCCATGCTATTTTTTCTTCAATATCTTTAATGTACAGACATCGGCCTGTTACAATTTTATTATATGCATAGATAAATACTTTATTCTTTTCTTTCTTTCTTTACTGAGTTTTTCCATCAGAGAATTCTCAGTAGCAGCCCGAAGTCTTGATCTGTGCCCGGTTGATGGTAATAATTTCCCTATTACATTCCCTATGCCCCCTATTACATGGGACTTGACTAAAATGACTGACTCGACCTATGTATACAGGTTGAAATTGAAAACATGCGACAAACCGAAATGGGAGATTGTACTCATCAATCAACAACTTTTACTAAGGGACCAAAGATGCAATCGCGAAAAAAAAAACATCTGTTCCCTACATTTATGTTCGCATGACTCGTCAAAATGTAGGGAACAGCTGTTTTTTGTTTGCTATTGCATCTTTGGTCCCTTAGTAAAAGTTGTTCATAATGATGAGTACTATCGCCCATTACGGTTTGTCGCATGTTTTCAATTTCAACCTGTATATATAAACATGTCGAATTGATAACCTCCTTCTTTTTTAAGTGGGTTAAAAATAAAGGATCAGCTTATAGAGCTGACAGAGTGCGTCATCATGCGAATGAGTAGATTAATTTGATTGAAATAATAACAAGTTCAATACTAATAAACCTTTCATTGAACCACCCCGTAATAGTTCTCTATTTTGGAGATATTTTATCCAAAGACAGCTAATTAAACATCGCCATTAAGGACTTAGCGAGGTACATTACGTATTTCGACCCACGCAATTCTCTCACAGACAGGTCTGAATGAATGTGACGTCATCGTGTCACAGCGGCGCGTCATAATCTACCTAAACGATTTTCACTAATAAAAGGACCCTAAACCCACGCGTTTGTAGCCACGGTCCACCTTAGCTGCATAGGACCTCTAAATAAAATCCAACATCCCGGAAAACCCACGCAAATTTTTGATGCTGTTATTTGCGTAGTGGCATACAAACGCGTAGGCTGCAGTGGATTTATTTTAAACTTTGTAAATAGCTCATTTCCCACTGACGCGTGACGTAATAAAATCGCGGTGGATTTTTTTTGCGCACTGTGGCTTCAATGCCCTTATTAGCGCCCAGAGTTGAAAACCGAACACTGTGATTAGTCGACGCGCTGAGACTCACTCTCGCTGCATTCTGTTGGATTATCAACGCTCGGTTCAACACCGAGCGTTGTAAATCCAGTGCGTGGTAAAATCTCGCCGCGATTTTATTACGTCCGTTTGAACGTCAACTCCAGCCAATAAGCACTAGTGGCTGAGTAATTGGTCATCAATTTGTGCCCGACGGAGCATATAACCGTTATACAACAGACAGTCTGGTGTTGTAGATTACCTGTATGACGCATGTGCCTTTGATATCATTTGTGCTTTTTCAGTTCAGAGTTTTTTTATCGAGCGAAGCACAGATAAAGGTTCCTGCAGACAGGTGCGATGCGACTTCAACCAAACAATTTCTTGAAAACTCGTGGAAATTGATCTACTAGAGTTGCAACGCGCCTGCCTCGAGCTATGGCGAGAGTATGCAACATTCGAACTGAATTTTTGATGGAATCGGTAATAGGTGGAGTAAGTATGTATGTAAGGAGTTTGAATGAAACTTTTATGGCTTTATTACAAAACAAAGTTTATCTTTAAACCGGCTTTAGGCGAGTTAGTCTTTGAGAAAGACTAACTCGCCTAATTGTGTAGAGTGTGGAGTTGTGGAAGACTTCCATCACTTATTGATGGATTGTGTTCGTTATGAGTCTCAAAGAAAGAATCTGTTTAGGGCCTTGAGGTTTAACCGACTTGATATGGGCACATTTCATAAAATTTTGTGCCAACCAAAACGTGATAACCGTGACCGTACGATGGGACTGTCATACGCATTTCGTTTATAAAAGTCCCTAATTAAACAAAGAATAAAAAAAGTCTAAATTGACAAATTTGTATTAACTTTACGCACGTCAGAATTAAGTTCAAAATATAATTAAAGCTTCAAAGGTTTGGGCTTGGACAAAAGATAACTCGTTTTGCAATGAGCCGGTCATGGTTTAGAACCTCTACGAGTGCTGAATGTGACGATACGCAGGTAACTACGCGTCCCTAAGCCGAGGTCCGTACCCTAAGGGGTTGCCCTTAGCGTGTAGTCGCATAGGTTTTATGCCCTAGCGGATGAAGCACACATCACATATCTACAGGATAACCGCTGCTAGGTTGACTTGCGAGATGCCATAGACAAAAATAAAATCTATAAGTATATTAATACGTACAGCAAAATCTTTGTATTTCTTGTTACGAAAATTACGCGGACAGAGAGAGGAGTATGATTTTTGGCATGTACACTAAGGCAACCGACTGTTATGTTAAGGTTTTTGGAAATTCGTATAAAATATCTAAGTTCCACGAACGGTTACAAAAAACAGCTGACCGATCCTGGTCAGCTGTTTTTTGAATTTTGGCCATCGAATTACGACATTTTTCTTTGTGTTGTTGCTCTTTTGTGTTTCATAAAATTTTCGATATCGATTTACCCCACACGTGGGTAATGTAGTGCCAGCTAGTTTAATTTGAGCCTGTAAATATGGTAGTCATCTTTCGTTCTATTCTCACCGAATTACTAGCTGAGCGATGATAATCGGTCGTCTGCCTGCACGCCCACACGTCGTCCACAAGACTTCAAAAGGTTATAAAGGTCATCACATACTGTTTTCGCACACATTTGTCTGCCAGATAATCTTTTCCGAAAGATTTATCTTTCTTACTTCCCGCTTGACTATCTCAACGCTACTGAGTACTGTGAGATACATCGTTTAAGAGATTAATGAATTTCTAAGTTCAAAGGACTTGCTTTTTGTTCGACGATTCCGTAAATTAGAAGGGTTTTGATCGTGCGGGTTTATTATGTCTTTATCTATCTACACTAGCGTTTGTTCATGGTCAGTAAAATCCCATTTACACAAAGCTAGTTTCTTGTCTATGGAATAGAACCGTGTAGATTAGGCTTAAGGTTCAAAATGTATAAAAAATTATATTGAGGCAGAATTCGTTTCTAATTCATGTCTAGTGCATGTGATTTGGATATGTCACCGTAACGTTATGAACATCGTCAGTGTATAATTTATCTAGCGAGTTTATAAAATATCGAAAAATTGTGTACTGCAAAAACCATTTACAATTTAACGCACTATTTCCGACAAATTGTGAACTGGTATCAAAGTTACTGCCACCAATTTGGAAATTGGGGCGCCCTGGTTTAGTAACTGCAACCAATTCGGCTACTGTCACGATAGGCAAAAAATAAAAGGATGGTTCACAATTTAACAGGTGTTAAAATCAGATAGATTGTGAACCCTGTCGGTGCAGGTTCGTTTACAATTAGACGGTTTGACATGGATAGGTTATAAACTATCGAAAATTAATACGTCATATTGTAAGCAGTATGGTACAGTTCACAATTTATAGACAGTTTATGATCTCGCGAGACAGATTATAAACGTGTTCACAATCATACGGTGACAGATATACTTCAAGTTGGTTAAAAGCTTCTTCACAGGAAAATACTCTATTGTTTGCGTCTGAACGGTCATTAATTTTGTATTTGTCTATCGTGTACTATTGATTTTCTATTTAGGTTTTTGGTATTTTTTGCAGATCTTTTTTGTTTCTATTTAATGTTTAGTTAAGTGGAAACTTGTAAATGGTCTTCAATTTCATATTTTTTTTTAAGTAGGTACAAGTTAGCTGAAAGTTTCCCGAATAAAATAAAATAATATTTAACCAATTCCTTTTAAAAACGTTCGTGAAATCTGTGCTTCTTAGTCCACATTCTTAATTGAGCAAAAGTTCGTTAGTTGTTAGTAGCTCGTGTAAGCGCACCTTTAGGGTCTTGACTCGCAAGTCTGCTGCATCTATTAAATTACCAATCAGTTTGACAAATTTCATTGAAAAATAAAATGGTTCTTGCAATTTTTACACGCTTTATATTAGCTTCACTTGTATGTTTGTTTGTTTGTTTGTTTGTATGTAACCGACTCCTTAGAGCGCGATTTTGGCCCACTTTATATCAGTCAGATTTCATTGAAACTTTGTAAACTATCGAGGACCGATGACAATTCAATAAATTTTTTTTAAGTAAAAAAAAAACGCGTTTATAGTTAGCAGAACTAAAAAAGGAGAAAATAATTTAATTCAATTAAAAAGCGTGGGGTGCTTTTTGAGGTATTTTTATAATCAATTAATGTCAAGCACCCCACGCTTTTTAATCGAATTAAATTATTTTCTACTTTTTTAGTTTGGTTTTTAAAGCGTGTTTTTTAGTTTTTAATTTTTTGGTAGAAGACACATCCCAGAAAGCTTGTTATCTATGGTTACCTTGCTAACTGTGCTTCACGTTCGAATTAATTTCACAAGTGCTTCAGGTGTAAACTAAACTTTTACTGTTATAATTATTAATTCATCAGACAGAAAATTATGAGCCTCTTTAGAGCTGTTTGGGGAAACATAAATTTTAAAAGACAAAAACTGCCTACCTGTCTTTTAAATCTACCTTAAAAATATTAATAACGATTAAGATGAAAGTAACTTTATACACTTACCTTTTGACAGAAACAAGTTACATGAGTACTAAAAACTTTATAGCACTTCTGTATCAGTAAGGCAATAAAAAAAATAAACTACTTACAGATTTTTTTCAAGTCAGAAGTTACTTGGTAACGTTATCAAGATTATTATGAAGATATAAATGAAAATAACCATAGGATTACTGTTATTGAGACATATATCATGTGTTTTTATTATCATTTGGAAAGTTATGATGTGTAAGTGAATGTTGTTGATCCATATTAATATCTTGCTTAATATTATAAATGTGAAAGTTTGTATGTTTAGATGTTTGGATGTTTGTTACTCAAGCACACAAAAACGGCTGAACGGATTTGGATGAAATTTGGCACACAGATAGTTTATAACCTGGATTAACACATGGGATCCTTTTCATCCCGTTTGTAGGTTCCCGTGGTATAATTTTCGACCTCTACGCGGGCGATGCCGCTGGCAAAAGCTAGTCTGTACTAATAATAATATCTATACTAATATTATAAAGAGGAAAGATTTGATGGTTTGTTTGTTTGCATTGAATAAGCTCCGAAACTACTGAACCGATTTGAAAAATTATTTCACTGTTGGGAAGCGACACAATCCCCGGGTGACATAGGTTATATTTTATGCCCGTATTCCCACGTTCCGTGTGGTGCCGGACGTAAAAGAATAGCACCATCCCATTTCTTCCCGTGGGTGTCGTAGAAGGCGACTAAGTGGCTAACCAGAGAATGGGCAGCAGCGTTTTCTATGCATTTTACCACCATACTGCGATCGCCAACCCGCCTGCCAAGCGTGGCGATTATGGCAATCCCTTCCCCGTTTGGAGGAGGCCTATGTCCAGCAGTGGACGTCTTCGGCGGAAATGATGATGATGATGATTCCCACGGGAACGGGGTGAAGCCGCGGAGCGCTGCAGCTAGTAATCTATAATTGCGAAAGAAACTCTGCTAGCTTTTACACTGCCATAACCGCTGGTCGAAGTTCAATGAAATTCAGCACACAGATAGGCCCTGGCCTGGGTAAGGACATAAGATACTTTTTATCTCAGTAGCACGTTCTCGTGGGACAATTTTCGACCTCCACGAAATCAAAGCCGCGGGCAAAAGGTAGTTTTGATATAAATTTATATTGATGTTATTGATGCGATGTGCGTTTGTTAGAAAAATGTGAGACGGGTCAGTGGTTTGTCGGTTTGTGTTGGCCGGGTCAATATTTATGAGGAAATTGATTTCGCGGTCCACGCATCCGTGGGACATATGAGTAGAAGTCGAACTATGCGTTGGCCCAGATAATAATAGCATTGTATCTAGGGAAGGAACACCAGCTGGTCTGTTCTATAAAAAGTTCACCGTCAAAACTTAGGTGAAGCGCTGTCAATATATGTAGAAAGAAAGAAACATATTTAAGTACTGTGACTCGCACAGGTAAATCACAACCTAAACACATTATACTTAGTAAAAAAAACAAAAAATAAACTAAAATAAAATAAAAATGAAAACAGTAAGTTTTGTACATGCAGCTACACATCAAGCTATACATTTCCAGTATAAGCTGATCTCCTTCTTATAGGATTTCCGTACAGTGCGAGATTAGCTTAAACTGGAAATGTATAGCTTGATGTGTAGCCGTCTGTACGAGGCCTAGAGAATGATGCTGCTGTATTTAAAAGTGTCGCAGCGCCGATATTCTTATAGGGCCCGCTGTCAACGTTTGCGTGCTAGGAGGTTAAAATTACGTTATTATTTTATTTCGGGATAAAAAACAGGAGTACAATTAAATGTTATACATATTAAGTAACTTAAACAAAACACCGAATATTGCACTTAGCAACATTATCCACTTATTACAAATTTATTGATTGTTACTGCTACGTTGCTTAAGGCTTACTGCTAGACCTTCTACAGATGCAGCCCATGGGCCAGTTACACGCGGAAAATATTGGACGCCCTGAGGGTCCAATAAACCTTTTGCTTTCGGTATTATATATTCTGTGTATGTATGTACTTACTATTACTAGTTGTAATACTTGAGACGATAAACGTACATTTAATCTTTTACTTTTATTTCCTTCACTTTTCACGGTGAGATTTTTACAGAATAGATCGGCAGCGCCTAATAATATTTGTGCCAGCGCTCTTAGTACCGAGCGCTGATTTGGCTGTCACAGGATATATTTGACACATGCATTTAGTGATAATTCCACTGTCAGAGTTGTCATGGGCCATCAGTTTCTATGAGGAAACGGTAACGTTCTCTGATACGCTTGGTTCTTATGGACCATGTTGGCAATCATAATATAGCAGTGGCCGCCGAAGCATTTTCATTCTCTGTGGTGTGGTATCCTCACCTAAAAACTAGGAGACTGTATCTTCACTCTCCTGCCGCTATCCCAATTAAGGCCCTGGTAACTTTAAATATTGTCGTTATGAGCGATAAAAGTTCTTATTGCAATCCGATATGGGTTAAAATCTGTTGTAATAAATTCGACTAATAAATGAGACGGCATTGTCGTAAAATGCAAATAAAATCGTATAAAATTAGATATTAACTATTTAATAATAAATAACCCATCACTGGATGCAGTTTGGCATTTGAAATATTATGGTATATTTTTAATTATAATTACAATTGTTATTGAAGGGATAAACTGGTTTTAAAGATAATTAAGAGGTGACTTTGATGATTTTTTTGATGTGTATATATGCAAAAAAGACTTGAAAATATCACATATTTTTTTGCTTTCAAAATTATTTACGGTTAAAGAGATACACTGGTTTAAAAAAACACCTTTTTGATCGTTTTCAAGAAATCACCGCCTTAATTTGGGGTCGGCGCAACTTGTCTTCTACTTCCATAAGTACTCCTCTATCAGTTCTCATCTCGATAGTCACCCCCTTCCTAATCATATCATCATTTACACAGTCCATCAATTGTTCCTTTGGTCTGCCCCTACTCTTAGATCGACATTCATACTCAAAACTTTCCTCACGACATTTTCCTCACTCCTCCGTTTCATGCCCATACCATGACAACCGATTTCCACACAGCTTTTCTGTTACCGGTATTTATTATTCTATTCATCCGTGTAACACCACATTTACCTCTTAGCATTCTTATTTCAGCTGTCTTATTTAAAATATAGGTTCTAAATGCCGACATATAGGTAGTTTTTTTTTTGGGTCATCAAATAACTTCTCCCGCTCCGGGTGGTGGGTGGTGGCGTGTCAGACTTTTACTGACTAAAACCCACCCGTGTTCCCTCAGTTGCCTGTGTGCCAGGGGCCGCGGTATCTCTTTCGAACAACCCGCACCCCTGGCAGGCATCGGCCCTTGCGGACCCCACCAGTTGGTGCTGACATCTCTTTGAGGCGCGAGAGTGCGGTGCTTGGTAGTTAACAAGCTTTGCCTACTCTAGAACACAAGAAAAAATGTGTTCTAGTGTTTGTCTGTCGCTAAAGAAAGTCTTTTACTATTTAACGCGTAGGAATGAAAATCAAAAGGCTCTCGGCGAAATAAAAGAGATTTCAGGGACAAAAGATGTCAAAAATGTACCTATTAAAAGTTAAGTTATTTTTGACAGGTTAAAATACGAACATTCTATAAAATAAGGGAATTGCTCAAGGCGCCTTTTTGTTAGAAAATATCCACAGGTGGCTCTAAATATTAATTAATCTGGGCTAAACGAACTTACTCGTGCTAATATAATTAATACCTACGGCGTGGTTACTATGTAGTTAGCTGGTTGCGGGGCTTAAATATAATTATGTAGGTACCTAACTACTTCAAACAATTACTTTACTAACAAGATATAATTACAAACACTTATCATTATGACATAGCTGTCAATAAATATTAATATTGATAGCCCTTACCTTAGCATTGCTTTATGGCGGTGATTTCTTGAAAACGCTCAAAAAGGTAGTTTTTTAAACCAGTGTATCTCTTTAACCGTAAATAATTTTGAAAGCAAAAAAATATATGATATTTTCAAGTCTTTTTTGCATACAGTGATGGAACTCAAAACATAATTAAACATTCTTTAATGCATCAAAAAATCATCAAAGTCACCTCTTATTTTTTTTTTAAGCAGTTTATCCCTTCAATAACAACTATAATTATAATTAAAATATACCATAAAATTCCAAATGCCAAATTGCATCCAGTGATTGATTATTTATTATTAAATAGTTAATATCTAATTTTATACGATTTTATTTGCATTTTTACGACAATGCATGCTCATTTATTATTCGAATTTATTACAACAGATTTTAAACCGTATCGGATCTGCAATAAGAACTATTATCGCTCATAACGACAATATTTAAAGCTACCAGGGCCTTAATTAATTTTACTGGTCACCGAGCGTTTGAAACATACAACCTGCGGCAGTAGTAGCTACCCAAGTCACAGTTGAATTTTGCTTGATAACAATTAATGTCATCAATCATCAACAGTGATCGGAATAGGCTGACTATATTTGCCTAAACTTCGGAGAACAGAGACAGAAAGTGGAGACTTCCTTACGACTACATATTTTTTTTTTATTAAAAAATTGTGCATGTTGCATAAAAAAAGTAAAATATATACTTATTGACAAAACGAAATGTATTCAATGATTTGATGCAACGGTTAGTTGGATCGTAAATATTATTCGAATACATGAATTAAAGTTAGATTATTTATTTCGGGATTTTACGTGAAAATCCAGAAAATTTGGTAATTGCAAGTTTAGTTAAAGATAGCCTTTACACATCCTTAATAAAGCTTATTTTCAACTTACTGAAGATTTTGCCCGAATCCCGGGAAAAAAAATATAGTCGTAAGGAAGTCTCCCCTTTCTGTCTCTGTTCTCCGAAGTTTAGGCAAATATAGTCAGCCTATTCCGATCACTGATCATCAATCATCATCTGACTAGCCTTTTCCCAACTATTTTGGGGTCGGCTTTCAGTCTTACCGGATTCAGCTGAATTTGACATTTGTATTTTACAGTAGGCGAATGCCTATGTGACCTCCAATGAATGACAGCCGGGACCAACGGCTTAACGTGCTTTCCAAGGCATGGAGGGGTCTCAGTATGTAAAGATGGTCACCCATCCACGGATCAACCGTAGTTTTTCCGTGGATGAGTGACCAGCTTAACCTGATAAAGCGGTCATAAAAAATAATATGACTAGTACATACAAATCAGCGAGGCATGGTCAGGGAGTTGGTAATAGAGTCAGCATCAAAAAGAATTGAAGCCGTGTCTGCAATCTTTGTTTCATCACAAAATATACACATTGGGTGTTCATATAATTGTAGCTACACATTGATACAGTATTATAGAACACAAATTACAGAAATCAAATGAATTCTTTTCGATGTTTAGGTATATCGACAACGGCATATACCTACGTATGCACAGACGCAAGCACATAAAGCTACCCCAATCTGTCAAATTTCTTTAAAAGATTTTGAAGTTTATTACATAAGCAGAAGGTTCATGTTCCATTGGAAAAAATTGAAAGTCTAGGGTAGCTTGATATGTTGGCGTCTGTACATACGTACAACGGCATCTAATGGTAGCTGTTGAAGCTTCGTTCTCACAAGACGATAAATGTCCAGTGATGTCGGCATGGCTTGCAATATGAACGCCGCGGGACTCGTTTGAAGGATATTTTCGTCTACATTCACGTCAAGCGTGGAATGGCCATTTAAAGGGACGTCTCGCGTTATTGCTACACAAGTTGAGGGACATTTGTCGCTCAGCGGAAGTCTTTATAAAAAAAAACCTCGCTTTTGCCAGAGGCTTCGCACGCGTGGATGTCGGTTATCGCGTAAAGTAGCCTATGTCATTCTCCATATCCCAGGCTATATCTCTGCCAAATTTCATGACAATCAGTTCCGCGGTTTAGGCGTGAAAGCACAACAGACACAGACAGACAGACAGAGTTACTTTCGCAACTATAATATACAAGGTGTAACTTAAATAACGCACAACCTCTTAAGGGGTCATTGTACTCATCATTATCAACAACTTTTACTATGGGACCAAACCTGAAATCGTAAAAAAAAAATCAGCTGTTCCCTACATTTTGACGATTTATGCGAATACAAGTGTATGGAACAGCTGATTTTGTTTCGCGATTTCAGGTTTGGTCCCATAGTAAAAGTTGTTGATAATGATGAGCACAATAACCCCTTAACAGGTTGTGCGCTATTTAAGTTACATCTTGTATATTAAAGTAGGTTTAACCATGTATTTGCAGTCGTTCAGTCGGTAAAAAGACATGTAGCTATATTTAATTTGCAATCAATCTAAAATTTTATAATTAATTGATAGCAGGAAATGGCGTCCGGCTCGCCCGCATCGCATGGGATTTAATTTCGCCATCGGTTAGCTGTGTATAGGGTTACCATATGTAAATAGAGGGATGCCTATCTATGGTACCTAAAATGCCTGAATTTTCAGAAAAATGCCTGTCTAAAGCAAAACGCTGTAGGTAATAAGTAAAAGCCAACAGATAATAATGAAGAGGGATATTTATTACTGATATTTGTCAGAGGACATTTTTTTTTAATAGTTCATTCTTTTCTAAAACATAAACGTAAAAATCTTCACAAGATACAGTTTTGTAATTTTCCTGAGTAATCAATATTGCTTTTACTGATTCAATTGTCAGCCGATTTCTTTCTTTACTCCACTGGGCGTTGAATTTAAAAATGCCTGTCTCAGACCAATGCCGGCCGCACGCCTGTCTAAACCTTAAAATGCCTGTTAAGTCAAATGCGGCGAATGCCTGTCAAATGGTAACCCTAGCTGTGTAGCGTTACCAAAACTTTTCAATTTGTCCTTCGGGGAATGTCAAACATGACAGCAATTGTTTTTTTGTTGTTGTGACCCGATGCCCCGTTTCACACTTTTAGCCTGCCTCGGTTAGCTCGCGATGGATACCCGGTAGCGAATGTATGGAAAAGCTATGTGAAATCTGCCAGTAGGTACCTATAAGGTGTGATTCACGACTGACATTATGAGGGTAAGCGAGCGGCAAAGCATAATCAGCATAGAAGGTAAGATCTAATCCACCACGCGGGCTCAATTCGAGTTGTTGGTTTTAATACCAGCCGGTCTATTCTATTAAAATCTCACCCTGAAGACGTAGGTGAAGTGAGCTGTCACTAATGTCAAACCCTAGAATCAATTGGAATGACAGCTGTCTCTAAGCTCACTTCACCGACGTGTTCACGGTAACATTTTTACAGAAAACATCAGCTGTCTTAAATTTTTTGTTATACCTGCTTAATTAACTAACAAACTATTTAATTAATATGAAATGCTCCACCGCGTTAGTATTCTTTGCACGTCAAGTGTACACCATGTGTATAGATAACAATAGAATTTCTATTGTGCCTGCTAATTAGACAAGCGACGGGAAAAAAACGGCTAATACGTACGTTTATTTTCAGCAGGTTTGTTAACTACGTCACAGGGTCCAAAGTATCTTCTAAAAGTTGCCTGATATAATCACAGTCTAAATTATTACAATTCAGAGGATGTTAACCAGTTTGATCGGATATTGCTAGTTATACCAACAATAAAGATATTGATTATCCTTAACTATGTAGTTTCGGAAGTCGGCAATAACAAAAGTTTTGGCGAAAGACATCAAATCAAAAGCACTTCCGATACTGTCTAACATGTTTATTTTAATTTAGTTTGATCGTTCCCATTTTTAACACGCTTTTATTAAGCTTAGTATGTACGTATGTATGTATAACGGAATCTTTGAACGTGATTATAACCCACTTCAAAACGTCGCGTCGATTTAAATTGAAACATTGCACACTTATAAAGGACTGATGACAATTCAATAGTTTCATGAATTTGTGCCATGATCCTGGCCAAAAAAAAATTACGCGTTTGTAGCTAGCCGAACTAAAAAAATAGAAAATAAATAATGCCTAGTTTAAAAAGTAAAAAATAATAAGAATACAGTGAATTAATTGCTCACACTTATTTTCCACTTTTTTAGTTTGGTTTTCTAATAAAGCGTGTTTTTTAGTTTTGAAAGCATTTTTTTTAACTTTTTGTTGCTGAGTGAGCCTTGCTCTTGTCCTCGATCACGCCTAATGCATAGCGATGGATGAGGTCTTTGATAGAACGACCATGGAGGACCGCAGATGGATTAAATGTGGAAGGGAATACAGACGCTGGCAGAGAATTCCACACTTTAGCGGATAATAAATGTGGAGGAGAAGCAATGGTAATATTAACCAAGTGCGGATTTAGCAAGATTCAGATTGAAAGTTGTTTTACACAAATATGAAAAAGAAAAGTCATTGTGCAGTCACCCAACTCTACCCGACTTGGGAATAAAACCTAGAACCTCTCGCTCCTCCAGCAGATCAAAGAGGCAATCAAAGTTTGGAGTTTAAGTTTACACAGCTACCTATAGTTCTGTAAACTTAACGAAGTTTATTATATAAATATTATATATTAATTTGTTACTTTACTCACTCAAACACTCAAAGCATTTATTTCAACTAAGTAAACCAATTACAAGCACTTTTTAGGGGGGCTTGCGGCTAAAGTTATAACAGCCGCTCAGGTCAATCGATCAGGGTATGCTACGCTTGCCGCGGTTGCTCCGTGGATGGGAGACCGTCTTTATATGTGAAAACACCTCCGTGCCTCGGAAATCACGTTAAGCCGTTGGTCCAGGCTGTCATTTGTGAATCTATGATAGTCGTTACGAGTCGTCATAAGCCCGAAAGTCTGACAACCAGTCTAGCCAAGAGGTATCGTATTACCCAGTAACTGGGTTGTTGAGGTCAGATTGGTAGTCACTCCATGTAAAATACTGATTTTACACAGAGTGACTACCAATCTGACCTCAACAACCCAGTTACTGGGTACGCTTAAGTCGGCTTAAGGTCTAATTGAATGCAGCTGAATACCAGTGTATTCAGCTGCATTCAGTTAGACCTTAAGCCGTCTCCAACATAGTTGGAAAAGATGAATTACAGGCACTTTTGAATTGTCAAGGGGAGGTCAGTCAGAAAAATGAAGCTAGTCGCCCATTCCTAAACGTATTAGGTTTCTAGTTCTTACGGAGAATTCATCATCATCATTATCATTTCAGCCGAAAGACGTCCACTGCTGGACAAGCTCCCCCAAGCTCCGCCACTTCGACCGGTTCTGTGCTTCCCGCATCCATACTCCTGCGGATCTCACGAGGTCATCGGTCCACCTTGTGGGAGGCCTTCCAACTTTACGTCTTCCGGTGCGCGGTCGCCACTCCAGAACATTTCGGCCCCATCGGCCATCTGTTCTGCGAGCAATGTACCCTGCCCACTGCCACTTAAGTTTGGCAATTTATCGGACTATGTCGGTTACCTTGGTTCTCCTGCGGATCTCTTCATTCCTGATTCGATCACGCAGAGAAACTCCAAGTATAGCCCTCTCCATTGTACGGAGAAGTCCGGACAAGAAACTCCGTGGACACTTTCACATAGGTAAATATCTCTATTTGTATAACACAGGATGTAGATAAAACGCTCTCAACAAAATTATAACACAAGCGTTTTACGGATAATTCAGGAAGTTGTCAATTTGTTAGTAATTATGCAGTATATATTAACAACACTCCATCCATGTTGTTTGTTTAATGTCTCTCTATATAATAACGGTCACCCCTACGTCGCCTCACAGGCAATTTTAATAAGTTTTTCACTCTAATTTGTAACTATTTGCTTTATTCGTTGGTAAATTTAGAAACTTCTTGCTTGATAAAATCAAAAAAATGTAATGAATAATCTATAGCTGTTTTTTCTTCTGAATAAATAAAATAAAATAATGAAGTTCGAGGCTACAACAATGATAAAAAACAGTATTTTTTAAGCTGAACCAAAACCGAAGTAGGTAAGTATCAAGAGTGTTATTTTCTTACTTAAGTGTCAACTTTGAATATTGCAAATAACTTCAATCTTGTCAATTAAAATTAGCTGTAGTACCTACTTTCCTAGCTATTTTCTTATTATTTCAGTGCTGCAATACTAACATAGTTTTGAAGACCTCTGTTACTAACATTATATGGACAATTTTAATGATGTCTGAAATAAACGTGTTTTATTTATTTTATTACTGTTTTTATGTACTTATTACTGATGACTTTGATAAGAACAACAATGAGAAGGAGACTAACAAAAGAATTCAGCTTGGCTGGGCCACGTTTGTAAAACTTCGTCGAGTGTTCTCGACGCGTATTTCGCAGAGCCTAAGCAGAGCCTAAGTCTTCAATCAGACTACTCGCTCTACTTGTTTTCGTGTTATTGTAAACGTCAATAGTTCTACCATGACCCATTGCAAGGTTATCCATTAATTACCGGACACCCTGTAATTATACAAGGTGTCCGGTCTACCTATCTAATAGTTATGGATCTTTGATAGTCGTCAGAAGAAGCCCGATAGTCTGACAACCAGTCTCACCATGAGGTATCGTATTGTCCAGCAACTGGGTTGTGGAGGTCAGATAGGCAGTCGCTCCATGTGAAATACTGGTAAGTATTCAGCTGCATTTGGTTTGATTGCAGATGATGACACCCTGTTTAATTAAACTGGCTTATGAACACTGGAACAGGCACAGGAACATACTACCGGGATAAAAAATATGCTGTGTTAATCCGGGTTTTAACTATCTGTTTGCCAAATTTCATCCAAATCAGTTTAGCCGTTTTGCGTGATTTAAGAACAAACATTCAAACATCTAAAAACACAAAGTTTTACATTTATAATACTAGCTTTTGCCAGTGGCTTCACCCGCGTTGAGGTCGGAATTTATCCCACGGGAATACTACCGGGATACAAACTGTCTTATGTGATCTAGGTTATAAACTATCTGCGAATCCGTTCTGCCGATTTTCTGTGATTTAGGAACAAACATTCAAACATCTAAACTTTCACATTTATAATATGAGCAGGAAATAGGATAGTAGAATCTTAGTTTCCCTTTCTGTACAAGCACAAACCTTCCAAAACTAAATTAAGACCAACGAAGGGTTCCAGACCCAACCATGAACTAATACAGACAGAATTATTAAAAAGGTGAATTAAAATAAGCTCTACGTAACCTATGACAACATGTAGTTTCTACAAAGATGAGAAGGGTTAGATACAACCGCGGATACTAGCGGTAGATCACTTTATACCCTTATACCACAAGCAATAAGGTTGAAAACTGGTCGACCGCCTGTGTCCGCGATGGTACATTGAAGTTAGAACTAGTGATGTACCGACTAGTCGGGAAAGCCGACTAGTCGGCCATATTTGCAGTCGGCGATTAGTCGGCGACTAGTCGGCTAAAATCGCCGACTAGTCGGCCCATTTTTTACTCGTATTAATATGTTTAAAAATTTAAAACACGGTGATAGAAATGAAATTGAAATCTTTACTGTAATTATTTTTACTATAGAATCAGTTCTACAGTTTACTTTCAGTGCAATCTGGAATAGGATATGAAGAAATGCCGGCTCGCACTTAAACAATTAAAGAATATATGCAAAGCAAATAAAAACATGTCCTGACAATTCCGCCTAGTCGCCGTTCGCCGCGAATGGCACCTACGAGCCGAAAACGTAGTCACGAACATTACCGATGTCACCCGAACCTAGCCTACTAGTCGGCCATTTTACAGCCGACTAGTCGGCCAAAGCCATAGTCGGCCCATCTCTAGTTAGAACCAATCAAACTTGACAAATTCCTCGCGTAACGTAGTCTTTCTCCTTGTGTCACCCAGTCTTTAGTTAAGTAATTAAAACTAACACATAACATCACGCCTATTCCCAGAAGGGTTATGCAGAGCTGTACCTATAGTACACCCACATAACGCCAGATATATTATGTGGAACAATTTCCATGACATTTTCCAAATAAAATGTCTTAGCCTGTTTGCCGGAGCCTTTAATCCAATGTCATAGGGGTCGAGCACATAGCCATCAACTGGGTAAAAATCCAGAGTCGAGCTGTAACTCCCAATCCAGCCTCATACTCAATTAAAACTATTTAATTAGGGCTAATAAACGTAATTAAGCTACAACGGTGGATGTGCTAATGTAGCCCACGAATTATAAGTTTTATATACAGGATACATTTTTAACCAGTGCGCAAACTGTAACCATGAATGAATTCAGCATATTATTCTAGACCCCCTAGTGTAGAAATTTTTCGTCGGCTATACAAAAAAAAATCAGCTGTTCCATACATTTTGACCGCGTAGGTATTGCACTTTTCTATGAAACAGCAGTTAGTTTTTCTAGAATGATATTATTATACTGAATTCATGGTTACAGTTTGCGCACTGGTTAAAAATTTATCCTGTATGATTCGCGGCCGTAAGAAATATGGTTTCACAGAATTATAATTATTACATTTATCAATACTACTCTCTAATATGACTTTTTCATGAAATAGTCATTCAATGGATTAAATGAACTTATGATACTAATGAACGCGAATCATATTTTAAACAACATACAATCTGGTACTGAACTGTAAATTGCAAAAAACTTTCTCAAAAAAAAAAAATACCGACTTCCGGAAAAACACTACAAAGTGAAAAATTACTTTAATTTTGGAAGTCGGTGAGTTTGGATATGTGTTTGAATTTTTTATCACCACCTTCCGAAATTAAAGTAATTTTTCATTTTTTTGTGTTTTTCCGGAAGTCGGTTGTTTTATATTGGAAAAAGTTTTTACTATTCACTTTTTAGTTATAGTACCTACCCACACCAATTCGAAATTTCATCACCCTTGGGGTCAAAACAATGCATATTTATGCGATAGCAGCAATCGCGGTTGATTTGCTGTCATTTTTTGAAGAGTTCCGTTGTCTGTCTCCGAAATGCATCTTCAGATCTATATGAAATTTAAATGGGACCATTTCGGAGTAAACTCCTTTCGAACAATAAAGAATTTTTATAAATCCGTCGTCTATATATAGACGGAGATCTTTTAATACTTAAATTAAAATATTTTAGTACGAAAGGATTAAATAATTAAATTAAATTTATTATAATAATTAATATTAATAATTTGTGTTTTATAAATTCTAATATATATATATAAATATATGATAACTATTAAACACAGTTACTAAAAAAAAAAAACATGTCGAATTGTTATCTTCCTTCTTTTTGAAGTGTTTTAAAAACGTGAGAAAATTTAAATTTTGTGGGCTACCCTTGCCCTTCACCCATAAGAAGGAATCAGGTGAAGATAATTATGTTCAGCTGTGCTAAGGTCATTTTAAAATATATCTTAGGATTGGCGAACTGAGTTAGTGTATCCAAACTAGAAAAGATATTTTTATACAGACATAAACAAAAACTTCTCAAAACATTCGACGAAAGAAATCGTTTCCGAAAACTATACAAATGTGGTGTGAAAACTATTACGAAATTTCTAAAACAGTAAGTACCTACAATGAAACAAATACACTTACAAAGTAACAATAACAAGCAATATTTTACGATCAAAACAAAGTTCAACAAACAGAGATCAAGAACATTGAATTAAAAGTATACAGGTGGAATGCCATGAATTCTATTAGAATAAATGAATGAAAATAAACAACGTCTTAAAACCGCCCCTGTTTAATTAAATCCCGCAGAGAATTCCCACTTTTGTAGCTTTATGTGCAAGCGAAAATAAACGCAAAAGAAAACGTTGCGGTAGGTAAAGGAAATGCAATCTTATTTATGAAAGAATGTTGACGTTCAAAGAGGACACTTAACCTGGATATGCCTAATGCCACGGGACAGTTCAAGGAATCGAAATTCGAAAAGAATGACATGACCGTTAGGGTTCTGATTTTAAAACGGCCACTCAATATAAGTGTAATCTTCGTAATTGACTGACACGCAACGGTTGCAAAAAGATGGGATAGCGTTTGATAGAGTGACGAACCGGGAGCGTCCGTCGTTCATTTCACTTGTCGACTAACTGCGGCTGCGAGCGAACGCGCCCGAAGCCCTCGCAGATTCCCGCGCTCGGAAACTTTGAAAAATATTTTCAAAAAAATAAAAATGTTCCAAAACGACGTGACTTAAAATTACCACAGAGTTTATGACTGTTTAATTTTTTTTTGTACATGAAATTTCTGGTTTCGTAGCGAAAGTGTGAAGTTTTAAAATAGTTTTTTTTTTATTTGTTTATTTGTGAGTTTGGACTAACAATGTTGATTGAGCAGTGAATACAACAGATTCGAAGTCAAGGCGGCAAAGTGTAAGTAATTATAATTAAGTATTTAATTTACTAAGAACGTTGCAGTTTAAACCTTTATGATCAATTTTATATTACCTGAACTCCTTGAGTTATAAAGTTGTTGTTTTAATATGCGGTAATTTTAAAATGCACTTAGGAAAGTGGAATATAAAATTTAAATATTGACCTTTAAAAATAATTAATACATTGTAAAGTTTTTATTTAGTTTTGTAACAAAATAAAACTTTGTTTTTGAGACGGTTACGACTTCATACAAAATACTCCGAATGTTTTTGTAATTAATCAACATTAAAAATAAAACCGAACCACAAAATAATTTACATTGTTTGAATGAAATAAACATCAAAAGAGCTTTCATTTAAAAATAAACACGTCGTATTGGGCGCACATAAAATCACTTTTATATTTACGGGTTAATAAGTGTGTTACAGCCTCTTATTTATGTTTATTTCATTTAATTCTTATTTATTCAGTTTTTGATGCTTAGTTATGAGTCTCTCGAAGTTTAAGGACGAAGTTACACTAAGTAGGTAATAACTTAATTTTCTCATTAACAGTTCGGAGAACTTTCGACGTAATTTTAGTTAGTAGAATAATTGTTAGCTATGACGATACTTTGTTACTGAATTGGGTTTATTGATATAAACATATTCGTATTAATATTCTGCGTTTACATAAAATCTTTTTTTATATAAATTGTATTTTTTTATCTTGACAATTATGAAACAAATTAAAAAGTAAATGATCAGTGATACTTCTTTTACAAATTGACAGTGTGTAATATTATAGGACAAAAACATGTGTTATAAAAAGAAAAAATACTTTGGCTAGAAATAGAAGCGTAAAAATAAGTAAAGTTTTAGAAAAAAAACGGTAGCTAACATGTACTTAAAGCAATAACTTCCGTGCTACGTTCATTTCGCCTAGTTTACGCTTTACCTAAATATTTCAGCAAACACAGATTTCAATGTATGTTAAATGTTACCTACAATTTAACCATTATAAGACCAAGTGATTCCTTAATTTCCTAGTTCGTCATTTAACGATTCTTTAATCACTACTTGAATTTCGATTTTGATATTTTTGATACCAACTATAAAGACGATAATCCGGGAATTCTATAATTAATAGGTACTTGCCAATTTATGGAGTTGATGTTTCTATTACCTATATTTTCTTGATTAAAGACACTTGCAACGGTAGTGATCCAGTGTTATAAAGAGCAAGTTCCAAGTCGATATGAGTTGAAATCGGACAACAAAAAATTATGTGAATTAAACTTAAAATTATACTCGAAATCTGCGCTCTTTACAAAACCCTTCCTGTAGGCGTTTGCACGACAATAGTCCGGCAATTTTTTTTATCATTCAATGGTATTTCTGTGCAGCAAAATCTCGGTTACAAAATCTGTAAGCATCGGTGGTTACACGTTCATCAGACCAATTCTAGCTATTAAAATATTCAGACTCTGCTTTTCATCAACATGAAACCGTCCCTTAAATCCGCTGAAAATGATATATCTTGTATTTTGATGCCTTTATTTGTCTCTATAGAGTGTATGTAGGTAGATATGCAGTTAAATAATAGGAATATAATTTATATCTAGATGATCCGTACTTACGTGCCGGATTTCCAAATGTAAGTAAACAAGGTATTGAAGTGTTTATCTCGCTATTTATATTTTTTTTGGTTTAGTCTGTCTGTGTTTTATTTTTGAACGCAAAAATTTACGTACTCACAGTTTAATATATTATTCTAAAAGCTATGGAAGATAAATGGATCGTGATCGATGTATCGTAAGAAGTGCAATTTTTAAATTCGATTTCACTAAAAGATTGAATAAGTATGGTGGGTGATTTTATACGGAGCGGCCGCAGCTGGGAATTGGTTTGATTAAAAACGTTAGATTAATATATTACTACCCGACTGCGCCAGAAGGAGGGTTATGTTTTTCGAGTATGTCAGTATGTATATTTCTTTGGCACGCTTTGTAGCCTAAATGGCGGGATGGATTTTAGCTTGAGAGGCGTCGTTAGATTCGTTTCAATTGTGAGACACTGGGTTTATTAAAATTATGAAAACTAAAAGCAGTCGGAGGCATCTTCTAAATTATTTTAACAATAAATACCTTTGTTGCCTCCAACTGCATGAGATTGCTTATAGCATTCAGTTTAATAGTCAACCTTTTAGAACAAAAGTTTCTTGTTTCCATCTTTTTAACCCCCAACGCAAAAAGAGGGGTGTTATAAGCTTGACCGCTTGTGTCTGTCTATGGCACCGCGCACCGTAGCTCTTAAACGAGTGAACCGATTTGGGTGCGGTATTTTTTATTTAAAAGTAGGTTTTCTAGCGGTGGTTCTTAGATATGTTTTTAAAGTTCGTTTTTTACGCAGTCGGATTTTTAATTTTTTAAACTTATTTTTTATTGTGAGAAATTTATCATCAACATCATTATTTCGAAATTACGATGGTGGTGATGTATTCCTCAAGTATAGCCCTCTCCGAAGCATTTTGACCGGTTCTATGCTTCTCGTAACTAGCGGATCCCTGCGGTTTTTAAAAATCACTTGAAAGGAGATCAGCCATTTTGGGGCCATCATCCAAAAGCTGTAAGAATTTAAAAGGACAACGACTTACATATCGCATAGAGAGGTAGGTACACATCATTCTTATTGCAATAAAACTATTGTAAGCATATTTTTTTGGGTTTTTAGGTAATAACTGAGAAAATAAGAAATTCCCAATCGAATAATGGATTTATTTTCGTTACTTTGACAATTATAGTTAATTGTGTGACTTTGCTAATGAGGACCCTTGTGGATTCGGCGTTTATTTTGAGAATATAATCGCTGTAGGTAATCACGAAACTAATCTTTTTGTATGCACGTGTTTCTGTGAAAAATAAATCTATTTTTCCAAGCTTTTATTTAACTTGCAATGTATGTATGAAACTATGTTTGTTCGGGTGGAATCTTGCAACTCAATTTTGAAGCAGATATCTTTAACCGATTGAGCTGAAATGTTGTATACACGTTTAGATTGGATGATAAAGCATGGTTAGCTGTGTGACGTCATTCTAAATCCAAAATGGTGGAACACCTAAGATAGCGGACTATATATTTTTAATGAACACCTAAAATATGGGTATCAAATGAAAGGCTTGCTGAGAATAACTCGAAAAATAACTAAAAACTAAAAATTTTATTAAAAGTAAAATCTTTTTTTTAATAAGCTTTTATTTAAATGCGCCAAAAAGAATACAATAAACATTTCCTTTAAACTTTTTACTATCAACTTATAACGTCATTATCCACATAATTTATATGATATAAAAGCTCGCAAGATTTAAGTACTCTATATCTAAGTTAATACGAGTACTTAAATCTTGCGACGTTCTAAGTAAAAAAAACTTTTCTTAAAACAAGCTTTTATTTAAATGCTTAAATAAAAGCTAGTTCTAAGAAAAGTTTTTTTACTTTTAATTTCTTTTTTTATGTATGTAAATAGCTGATGACAGTTGTTGACACTTGTTAGTTTCATAGAGAATATGCTACAGTATGATGGTCTGTACCACACACCCTTAAACTTGACTACACCTTTCTGATACATGCTGTATATCATAAGTAATTTTTCTATGTAACATATTTTATTTTTATGTATTTCGTATCGGCACTCCACAATCTTTAAATGAGCAATTAAATTTAATTAAAAAAAAAAAAAAAAAAAATTGTGACTTCAGAAAATGATAAACTACTGGTATTTTGTAATTTATGTAATAAATCGATAACGTTAGTCGTATTGATTATGAGCTATTTTTAGTTCTTTTTTATGTTTTGTGTCACGCTATCAATGTACTTACGTTCATTCATAATATTGTTGGAGGTGAGGTGTCATTCAGCAAAATGTTTCTGTATGAGTTTGGGGATTGGACTTAAAATTGTAAGGCAGAGGTGTTTTTTTTTTCGGGGTGGGAAATAATAAAGTACCTTCTGTTGCTCTAGGGTGGAGCAGGAGAGTGTGTCAGACTTTCACTGACTAAAACCCACCCGTGTTCCTTCAGTTGCCTGTGTGCCGGAGCCACGTTATCTCTTTCGAACAACCCGTACCTCTGGCAGGCATCGGCCCTTGCGGACTCCACCAGTTAAGGCAGAGGTGTGGATTTATATTTTTAATAGTGAATGAGACTGTCCCGTTAATAAACCTGGTTCAAAAGAAAATGGGTGAAGGCAAAGTGAGCAGTAGTAAGCCTTAGGCTAAGTGTAGCAATTCTACTTTTTTATCGACACAACATGAACCACAAAATTATTTAGCTAGTTCAGAAGTGCTTAAGCTAGTATAGCTGTCCCGTGTGGTGCCGGACGTAAAGAATAGCACCATCCCATCTCTTCCCGTGGGTGTCGCAGAAGGCGACAATGGGACTTCCTAGAGAATAGGCAGCAGCGTTCTCTATGCATTTTATCACCATACTGCGATCGCCAACCCGCCTGCCAAGCGTGGCGATTATTGCAAACCCTCCTATATTGGGGGAGGCCTAAATCCAACAGTGGATGTCTTTCGGCTGAAATGATGATGATGATGAAAGCTAGTATATAGTTATGTAGTTACGAGCATTAATATGTACCCTTAAAGGGTGGCAGGGACATCGACACAAAAAATAAACCATCAATTCAGCACATTATTAACACATTTCCTGACTGTACTTATCGAAGAAATTTTTCTCCGGTTGTCAAAGAAAATTCTGCTGTTCCATACATTTTGATCACGTTTCTATAAGCAGCAGACTTTTTTTTGATAATCGAGGAAAAATGGCAACGCTTGGCGGCCTACAATCCTATGCTGAGTTTATGGTTACAGTTTGCGCGTCCTGTGTATGCTTGGTAGGTAACTTTTAAAAAGTGTTTTTTTTTTAATTGTTTTGATTATAATTTTATTTTATTACGATTTAAGTATTTTGGGACACAAATCATATAAATTTATTATTTTGCTGAATGTGCATATGAGTGCTTGTGTTCTAAGTAGAGTAGATTCCGACATTCTTTTAGAAATCTTTAAACAAAGGTACTTACATCAAACAAAAATAGGTATCTCACTTTGCATAATGTAATTATTATATGATATAATCATGACAAACGATAATGTATTTAGATTGTGTATTGTTATTACACAATCGATATACGAGGGTACGTGTCGAATAGAACGGTCGACCGACCTATTTTTAGTTTTATAATTATGTAGGTAGGTATTATCATCTGATAATTGTCGCTCCATGTAACATATTGGTATTCAGCTGCACCCGGTTAGACTGGAAGCCGACCCCAACGTAATTGGGAAAAGGCTAGGCAGATAATGATGAATTTTCTCGAGTAAATAAAATCAAGTATTTACCACCGATGGGGCTGAAATGTTCTGGAGTGGCGACTGCGTACTGGAAGACATAGCGTTGGAAGGCCTCCCACAAAGTGGATCGATGATCTCGTGAAGGCTGCAGGAATTCGCTGGATGGGACTAGCACAGAACCGGTCGAAGTGGCGAGGATTGAGGGAGGCCTATGTCCAACAGTGGAAGTCTTTCGGCTGAAATTATGATGACGGTGAGGTTTCTACGTCGAACCCCAGCACCTTCTGTGATCTTTGAGTTTTCTTAGAATATACAGCGTGGCACGGGACATCGACTACGAATTTTCTATTATTTATTTTCATTCCTCTAAGCACCTGGTATTATTGACAGGCATGCACTGTCCTCTCATACCGTAACCGTAACCGTGGAGTTTCTTGCCGACTTTTCACCATAGAAAGCTACAAATTGGAACCGTGCACGTAGCTTCTGACGTTTCATAAGTGCCCATGCAGGTTTACGTGAAATAAAATATTTTGATTTTGAATGAAATAAATTGATTAGCAACTTAAATTCAATCAGTGTAATTTTTCGATTGCTGTATGAAATGGCTTTACAAAATCAACCGTTAATGTTCCCACTGCTGGGACCCAGGCCTCTTGGTGAGAGGGAGTGGGGCGCGATCCACCACACGAGCCCAGTGGTAGATGTCACAAGTCTTCGAGAATTTTTGGTTCTAAGATGTGCCGGTTTTCTCACGATGTTTTCCTTCACCGTTTTGAGAGCAGTGCTGATGAAATAATCTACGCAAAGTTTATAGCTTGTCCAGGTTCAAACTTACAACTCGTAAGTCGCCAACGTTACCACTGGGTCACCACTATACTCAAATTGCTAAAATCGCTTTGTATCGGAAAATTGACGTACGGTGTCAATTCGCTTAACAATCAATTCCCCGACTGTACTTAGTCAAGACAACAGCAAAAATATGAAAAAGGGAAGTAATTAACAATATTTATAACAACAACAATCTCGCGTCGGCTCCATTATGTTGATAATGTTGCGGTCTCACTACATTAGGTAATCTGGTCAGGGTGAGGTGGACGCGAAATTTTCCTTATTCTTCATAATTATTGTTCATAAACCTTGTCCACTTTGAGATTGTTTTGTTTTGAAGAATCACCTTAATGTTGTAACTTGGACCGGTTTCAATCTAGATTTTTTAAGGATATCTAATATCTACGGTATCATGTTATGATGGCTTAGTGGTTAAGGCCTCACATGCACGAGGTTGAGCACCAATGTGGGGAATTTGTTGCGCCACTTCTTCTTCCCAGCTAAAGCACTAGGAAGCGGTGAAGGGCGGCGTTTTGGGGGACTGTCTTATGTAATTTTGACGTTCAAAATTGCTGACTTTCAGCCTAGTTTGAAAAAATGGTTTTTGATTTTGATTTGTGACTTTTCGATTTCATGACTATTTTCTGATTTGATCGTAGATTATCGTGAGGAAACTTGGACTGTATTGCTAACACTTATAAGTCTAAAATTGCCAACCCGTCTTGAGCCTTCAAGTTATTTATTGTATTTTAAAATGTATACGCAAAGTTTTTATTACAAAATCTGATTTTAGATTCAAGTCTAAGCAGTATATTTTGTATAAAGAACTTTGTCGTAGTCGGAATAAAGTTTGAAATGCTAAAACTAGATCAATGGTTACGGTTGGTGGTTGGTTGGTTGGTTATGGTAGTTGGTTGGATTAATGGTTATGGTGGTTGGTGTTCGTATAGAGGTATGAGGAATATGGTGTATAGTTCACTCATACCCTATGCTAAAGGGAGGATCCTCCGACCAGACGGGTGTTGTGTCTGGTGGGCTACTGCACGACGGTTGATGTCGGGATGTTGTACTTATGCGAGTCCCGCGGTAAACTCTGATTACGCGATGCAGGATTTTGTGTGACGTGAGTCTTGCGTAGTTCGCTTGTGGCATTGTAGATAGCGCCACTTCTCTTTTTGTGTTTTTTTTAGATATTTGTTGCGAAGTATTTTTCTGTAGTGCCGCTACAGTCGTAGATTGTGGTTGATGGTATGGTTAGTGGTGGTGGTTGGTGATTATGGTTGGTAAACCTTATCTAAGAATAAAACTTGTTTTGTAATAAAACTGTAGAGGATTTTAGAAGATAAAATAATTTTAATTTGCAGAATTTTTTCTACTCATCCTAGTAATGGCGTCATAGGTACCTAGTTTATGTACGAGTATTAGCTTGTAGAAGATAAATCTTATCTGTTTAATTAATTCATCTGTTAAGGACCAGCGCCAAATTAACATAATGCAAAATGACTCAGACATTACAAACTCAAAGTACCTCATACGTCCACTGACGCCTTCTTACCCTAGGGGTAGGCAGAAACCACGGAACAGCAATTGCTATGATAAATGATAAATGATTTTATTTCTGTAAGTAGGTTTGTACAAACACTTTTACACGTCAAACATATTTTTTTAAACTAGATGATGCCGGCGTTTCCTATCTGACTACTCTGAGAAGAAAGGTGATTATATATATATATGATATATAGGTATGATCCTATAGTTCCTTTACATAATTATCTACTTCTTTTGATTATTTTACGTTCATACATATGGTTTAATGCGCACGCCGGTTGCGAGTAGGTACACAAAATAAAAACCATAATTTAGAAATCACTAGCTTTTGCCCGCGGGACAAATTAGGTATAGACCTAAACCTTCCTCATGAATCACTCTGTCTGTATATTGGAGAAAACCTCATGAAAATCCGCTCAGTAGTTTTTGATTTTATAGCGAACAGACAGACAGACACGGCGGGGGACTTTGTTTCATAATATGTAGTGATTACACCGTTTCTATAAAAACCTAGATATCAATCAATATTCCATCGAAGAATAATTGGCACTCAAAAAGAGACAAGAATCAATGTAAAAGTAACATAGAAAGAGAAAAACAAACGAAACCACCAATTCCTAACTAATTATTAAGGTGACAACACCACTTCCAAGATTCTTTAGGTGTGAAAAACAATAAACAAGATAAGGTTGATGGCTCCACTCGATAACACACAAACACCGAAAGTGCAGCCATTGATTTATCAAATTCATGGAAAAAACAAATTATTTTAACAGCTTAGATTAGTGTTAAAGTGTGTCGGTGTATTGCAAAAGCTAAAACCAGAAGATAAACTAAATAGGCCCACCTGTTAAAGATAATGCCTTCATCATCTGCAAAGCCTTTTGCCAAATTATGTTGGGATCGCGTTCCAGTCAAAACATATGCAGCTCAATATCAGAATTATACATAGAGCGACTGCCTATCTGACGTCCACAACCCAGTTACAGAGTAATAAGATACCCCTTTGTAAGACTGGTTGTCTAACTTTCGAGTTTCTGATGACCCGTAACGACTGGCAAAGATCCACGAATGACAACCGGGACCAACGGCTTAACGAGCTTTCCGACGCGTGGAGAGGTCTCTGTATGTAAAGATGGTCACCCATCCATGGACCAACCGTAGAAAGCGTAGCGTTATCTAATCGATCGACCCATGTGGCTGAACGTAACGTAAAAGATAAAACAAAGAGAGACAACATATTCTTCATAGTCACTTATTCGAACTGAACATGGATTTAAATTAAGAAATAAATGAACATGCAATAATAAAAGTTGAGTGAAATACATCGTTGCTAAAACTCTGGCAGTTATTTTGGCAGTGCAGCCAAACCAAAAAAAAACACTAAACTCTTCAATACTGTCAATCAGACTGCAGTAAGAAGACCGACGTTTAACACTGACAGTATTATGTCTGATAGTAATGAATCCACGATGAAAGATATCACTAATGATATTACACCTTAAAAAAGCGTGCCGACATCTTAAAACCCCAATAACGATGTATTTAATAACCCAATCTTGAAAGAAGTCAATCTCGATAATAAACAAGACAATTCCGCACGAACACGTATAAAGAAATCACAGATTACATTAGCATAAAGACGCATACCTGCGTGTATCTCCGTATAATTAATTTTGGTAACAATTTATATGCAATACCGTTCATATTACCATCCGTGATATTGAAGGAATGTGATTCAATCAGAGGTGAAACGCGTCGCCGATGTTCGATTCGATGTTTTTGTATTCAATCTGGGTTCCTTTTTTTATCTTGATCATGTTGTTTGTCATTGGTTTTTGGGTATACTTTAAGCAGAAACGCGAAATAAGGAATGAAGAAAGGGAACTATAATCAACTATATCCATTAACAGCCTTTATCTACCATTATTAGACATGAGGCTAAAATTAAATTCACTGTCATTGCCATCGGCACGGCAAAGAAGAAGAACAAAATTATACCTAAGGTTCTGTGTTACAGTAGTGGTGGCACAGTGATAACGGTCCGTATGTAGGTCAAAGGATCGAATCTAGCTTTACTTTATATAAATTATTTCATCACCACTGCTCTCGGTGACGCAAAACATCGTGAGGAAAACGGGAAGTTCTAGAACAAAAAATACGAAGACACGTTGCCACCCGAGGCTCGCGTGGTAGATTACGTGGCCCACTCCCTCTCAGTGAGAGAAGCCTGTGTCCTAGCGGTGGAAACATTGCAATCAGAAGGCCAATTCTAGTAATTATATACGTTCACAATCTAGTCGCAGTCTCATTTCAGCGACAATAAAACGTCAAGAAGTTGTCAAAAATGTATGGAAACTCGAAAAAATTTTGACAGATTGAGACTGAGATCAGACTGTGAACGTTCTTAAAATTACGAGAATTGCCCCTCTGATTATGCTTAACCTGTTAACTGTCCACAAAGTAGACACAATAGTTAAATAATCAGCCTGAACCATATGTGGTTCATGAGACAGGGAATGGGTAAAGCTTACTATTCTGGGTTTAATCATCAGGTCGAGTACCAGATTTTTATTTGGAATTTTGCTTCAAATAATTCAGATTCCCGTAATCCAGGTTTCTCTAACCCTTCGAAGAACACAAGCTTTATTTTTACGCCAAACCTAATTCCCGACTGCTAGTTCAAGCATAAGATAATTAGCCAGAAGCCACAAGACTGCCAGTGACATTTGAAAAATATAATCAAAGAATTTCGTTAAAGGTCATACTTGAATCTGGAACTCCGATTAACCGCTTCAACGATCATAAAGGACCTGCCATAATCACTTAACACTTAAGATATTATCAGTCGGAGTGCAAGCCGCACTCCAACTGATAATATCTTATCTGACAAGTATATTTTGTTAGAAAAACAGGGATGTTCTTGAGTGTATTGATGAACTTGTGAAGCTGGCAGTGACTGATCGTTTTACGTGCAATGGACAAGAACGAGTCACGGACGCTTACCCTTTGCACGGCAATTGCTTGTTAGAAAATATATACAGGAAATTTTTTTATTCAGTGCGCAAACTATAACCATGAATTCAGCATAATCATTCTAGAAATTTTTCGCCAGTTCTACAAAAAAAAAATCAGCTGTTTCATAGAAAAATGTAATACCTATGCGGTCAAAATGTATGGAACAGCTGATTTTTTTTTTGTATAACCGACGAAAAATTTCTGCGCTCGGGGTCTGAACAATGAGATGCTGAATTCATGGTTACAGTTTGCGCACTGATCAAAAACTTATCCTGTATACTTACAGAGGAGTTCAGAATCTCCTCCTGTTTTTTTTTTTAAATCGGTTAATAAATGGAGATATTTGCAAAGAGATGACAGAACGCAGTCGAAAGATGTATTCGGTGCCACCACATCTTTGTCTTGTCCATGCCATGTATTTTCGATAAATAAATAATCATCATCTGCAAAGCCTTTCCCAACTACGTTGGGGTCGGCTTCCAGTCTAACCAGATGCAGCTGAATTCTATTTTACATAGAGCAACTGCCTATCTGACTTCCACAGCCCAGTTTCTGGGTAACACGTTACCCCTTGGTAAGACTGTCAAAGATCTACAAATGACAACCAAGACCGGCGACTTCACGTGTTTTTCAAAGCACGGAGGGGTCGGTATGAAATAGGTGGTCCTGGTCACCCATCCATGGACCGACCTCTGCAAGCGTAACGTAACCTGACTGATCGATCTGTACGAATATTATTACTTAACCACGACTGTTTTAAATACATAGACCTCTTTATAAACGTCGCATAAAGTTAATAGAAGAAGAAAAAAGAAATGTATGCCGTAATTCTCGCCTAGCCATATTTGTCCGTGACTACATGCAATATGATCCGGGCTGTTATCCCATCATATTATCTTTTATATCTCACACGACTCAAAATTGTTTTAGATTTGTTTAAATTGATCGTAAAGTTGTTTCTATGAAGAACAAGGAAGTTCGCTCAATGGATCGTAATTGACGCTTGAGACAGACTGGTTGTAAATCATTGAAAAGTATCTCGCTGTCGTGTGGTGTTATAAATGTAGTTTTCTTTTGTTTTGTTTTTTAAAGAAGGAAGCTACTGGCTTGTAACTATTCGTTGTTTTCTGTAATTTGGTGTGGTGCCTTAAGAAATGAAAGTTAACAATAAGAAATGTCAGACATAATTATTTGAGTCTTGGTGTTGAATTTTCAGCATGAATTTCAGTTTAAAGCCAAGTACTTCAAACATTGGATGCAATTTCGAACGATTTTTGAGTTTAGTCATTCACAGCTATGGCCTATAGGTAATAATACTAATTGTGTTTGTCAAAAATACCAAACGATTGTTTTATTTTCGATTACAAAATCTTAAGAATTTCCGTGACGTTTACTCCGCGGATTCCCTTCCCCTTGAACAACTTATTTAGATACTAAAGAAAATTATGCCAGTCCCTGCTTTCATTTGTAGATCGTAGATTCGAACCATGACAGGCGGTTTACTTTGTGTAAACATCGTGAGGAAACCGGAGGCATGTGCTAGAACCAAAAATTCGAAGTCATGTGACATCTACCAACCCGCAATGGGCCCGCGTCGTAGATTATGGTCCATTATCACACAGAGAAGAGGCCTTTGCCCCAGCAGTGGGAAGATTATGGGCTGATTATGCTTGCTTTCATTTGGCAAAGTGATTAGATACATTATTCAGTAGGTAGGTATTCTAGCCCTGTATTTTCTAAGCCCTGTATTTGAAAACAATGTTTAGTAATGAATCTTGATTGAAGCTAGATTTGATTCTAGATTAGTACCTATCAAATCTGATAGATTTAACGGAATCCATGAGCATTCTTCAAGAATAACCTTTCAGACAAAACAAGGAGAAATCAAAATCTGTTCAGCCGTTTGGGAGCTGCGATGCCACAGACAGATATTCAAATACACACGTAAAATTTATAAAGAGCTTGATTTGCAACTGAGTGTATGACTTGTTGTTGTTGCAAATAAAAACGATTTTTTTTCAGCGTATCGTTCTTCCTAATTTATTATTATTATAAATGTGACATTTTGTATTTTTAGATGTTTTGATGTTTGTTGCTCAATCATGTAAAAAGGGCTGAATGAATTTGAATGAAATTTAGCACACAGATAGTTCAAAACCTGGATTAATATACTGTATTATAGACATAAGATGCTTTTTATCCGGGTAGTCCGTTCTCGTGGGATAATTTCAGACTTTCATGAGGGCGAAGCCGCTGGCAAAACCTAGTCTATATATATTAACTGCAGCAAAATGCGACTGTTTACTATTAATTAAAGGAGACTCGAATTACAAACTTTCTTACTAAGTAAGTTACAACAAGCTGTTGAGTTTTCACTTCTTAATCATAAATATCACAACTTGTTCCGTTTGACTGTGCGAATATTTCAAAAACTTATGTCTTCAAGCATAAGTTAGGTCATAATTCAAGATGGCGACGCGATAACAAATCCAGTACGCGTAATCTTTTTGTCACAAGTTTCTATTTATTTTTTATTGAGCCAACTTTAGTGTGCGTTACCTAAACTCGATTTCGCTTTTTCATAACCACCTAAACTTGGTCGGGTTACCTCGGTCTTTCACTTCCTAATGACTTTAATCGTATTATCTCATTAATTATCCAATGTACTACGCTGAAATTTTACTGATATACAACTGAACTGAACAACTAATTATTGACATAACATTCAGTTCATTTATCCAATCCAGTGGCCAAATAACACCGCGCGCATCAAGACCGTGCTCGTGAAGAACTGAATATCATCATAACTTGTTAAATACTTACAGGATACTAATGAAACTTCACATACATTTGAAGGCATTTACAAGCTTTAAAATAACGTTTAAAGTAAGTCTTTAGACCTCTTATTGAGAGTGCTGGAAAGAATTGAAGTGTTTTTCTATTTAATGAAATAATCTTTAAACTATGCATTATTTTGTTTTTTTTATTGCAGAACAAATTTAAACTAATTCCTAAGAAGTCATGTACAAAATATGATAAGAATCCGCTTAACCGTTTCAAAGATCTAGCAAAACCAAAAACGTTACCCCAGCAAAATCTCGAATAACTTCGCAACCGATGAAAGAACAAATACAAAATAAGGCACAACATTTACTTCATCTAGACAACTAATTTTATAGCTAGTATTTATTTAAATATTCCCATTAGAAAGAAAAAGGTCTGGCTGGGATAACGTTACCCCAGCAGGAATTGTTTTTGTGAAATAATTAAAAAACTATAAGCGCAACAAATTTAAAAATGTGCGCAACAATTACAGAAGCCGCAAAACTAATTATCTATGAGATTCAAATTACCATTTTCGACAACATCTGGCTGGGGTAACGCACACCCAACTTTTGGTCAAATGAAATAAGGTGGCAATAGTTTACACCCAAGCGGGTATCGATATCGGAGAGCTGTTTTTTCAGAATTTCGTGGCACCAATATGCATGTAGATATTTTTTACGAAATTAAAAAAAAAAACAAAACATAACAGTCAATCACTGTAGAATAGAAATCGCTTGTCTACGGTGAAAAACTGTCAACTGTCTATACATAAGCGTCATTTTTGTCTACTCTTCCGACGACAAAACGCTTGTCTTCGGTTCTGGAGCCTGCAGGTTGCCTTAAAGTTGGAATAATATTTTGTTTGTTTATTTTTGTCATTAGTTTTCGATATATTTAAGGAAAAGTATCGGTAAAAAAAAAAATCTCCCCGGAGATCTGTCTCCGATTGCCATACCATCGGACTATCAGAGTAATGAGCTAGAGAGTCCACGTGTGTTTGCGCACTATATTATCTCCTGCGTATACGTACCTGACTAATCTCCGTTAAGATTGGTCACCGTAATCGAAATCGGTCGGGAGAATTATATTATAAACCTAACGCTAGTTGTATAGATTAGCTGTATAGAAAAACTTGTAAGAAAATAACAAAAAGGTTACCTAACAAAGTAGTTGACAATACATGTCTGAAACAACGTCAAAACATGTTTAATACACATATTTATGACTCTACAAGACTTGTCGAAAACAAGTATTACAACTTTTTGGAACTGTGAAATAAACTTAATTTTTGACAAGCGGCCCGCACCTTCTTCGCACCGTTTTATAGCTTGAGCAAACGTCAATATTGCTTTATTCGTTATCTGCCTAGCCTTTACCGAACTATGTTTGGGTCGGCTTCCAGTCTAACCGGATGCAGCTGAATACCAGTATTTTACATGGAGCGACTGCCTATCTGACCTCCACAACCCAGTTATTGGGTAACACGATACCTCTCGGTAAGACTTGTTGTTAGACTTTCGGGCTGACGACACGTAACGACTGTCAAAGATCCACGAATGACAGCCGGAACCAACGGCTTAACGTGCTTTTTAAGGCACAGAGTGGTCTTGGTATGTAAAGATGGTCACCCATCCACAAACCAACCGCGGCAAGCGTAGCTTAACCTGATCGATCGACCCGTGCAGCTGTTATTACTTAGCCACATATTTCTGGATTATCAGTTTAATATTAATATAAACCTTCCGGAATAATATCTGTAAGTAATTGTACATTTGCAGCATAAAAAATTGCAGAATCGCAAAGTTTAGAAGAACAACTCTGTCACACAGACAGACAAAAATAGTGACTTTAAATTATAACAGGTATAGAAGATAGCAACAAAATTCCTATACAAATAAAACTGAGGTATGTTCCACTTGTATAACTTAGCTAATATCACAGTAATTAGTTTATCTTCCAATAATTATTCGAGACTGAAATCATTCGCTATGTTCAAGCCAACTTATAATTACTTAGTTTGAATTAAACTTTAGTGGTTTCGAGGTATTTAATCATCGTGAAATTTTGATTAGCCGGATACTTGTTTGTAATTTTAGCTTAGTAAAATAAGTTTTACTATTCGCGCACCCACAATCGCCGAAGGGGTAGGCAGAGATGTTTTACTCACAATTCAGTTATTTTTCTGTAAATTACTTACTTGAAAAAAATACGGTCAAATGTCAAAATTAATTATTTGCGTATTGGAATTTACCGGGCACAGATCCAGAGTTCGGCGGCATAGCTATGCACAACTATTCGATACGAGTCTATACCGAATCGAACATCAATATCTTCGAACATCCTTGTCGTAAGATTCTAAAAATCCAAAATCCGGAAATTTTGTTAGTTTAAATCAAATTGACGACCGCTATTTTTTCGACAGCTGTTTTCTGTCTGGGGCAAGAAAAATCTGACTGCCTAACACACTATTTATTTATTTATAGCCTTTATTTAACAATCTTCACATTTTTGTTTTTACTTAAACTATATATTACAAATGATTTCTATTTAAACATTTGGTACCGGTAACAGAAGATTGTCTTGCTTTGCAGCATAGGCCTCCTCTAGAGCTTTCCAATGTATGCGGTTCGGCACTCGTTTCACTGTTCTCATAACGTCATCCTCCCATCTGCAACTTTGTCTCCCTTTCTTCCTTTTATGTTGTCTTGGGCACCACTCTGTAACATTCTTAGGCCATTTTTCCTTTTTACCCCGAACCATATGTCCGGCCCACCTCCATTTAAGTTTCTTAAACACTAAGTAACATCAGTAATTTTGGTTTGGTCCTAATAGTATCTAGTTTTATTCTGTCTGTTATTTTAATGTTAAGTATGTTCCGTTGTATGCTGTGTTCGCATGTTTCTAGTTTTCGTATATTAGGGTTGATTAGGCTCCATATTTGGCATCCATACGTCAGGACAGGTAAAATACACGAATCAATTCTTTTTCTACGAACGTACTTTTACTACTACTAAGGTTATTGCTAATAATCTTCAAAATTATTCAGATTCTGATCCTTTCTTTCATATGCTCGAAAAAATTGCTGGTACAAATGATTGAGAAAACCTATGCAGGTGGCTTCTGGAATTTCCTGACGGGAAAACAAAATTAAACATTGCCCGACCCGAGAATAAAACTTCCCAATGCCCAGTAGTTGCTTTTGCGACCGGGTCCCATCCAACGATTCAGTCGATTTAATTTTCTACTAATACAACCGAACAAATCTGTGATCAAGACACTTCTGCCAAACGATTGTTATCTTGGAGTACATTGTTTTTGTTTCGTAAGTTATCAGATCATGTGAACTGGTTCCAATAAGATTAGCTATTACTTGTTCTTGGCAATAGTATACAATTATTTTGGTCAAATCTTCCACATTGTTCCGGGATTTGTGTGGGATGACGCGGTAGAGGATCTGATGAAGAGTACCTAATCTAGGATTTGAAGGGATTGAAAATTTTCCTTATTCAATAAGCTTCCGCAGCTAGTGAAGCAATCTACATTTTCCCGAGACTCTAAGGCAATAATGAATAGGTTACTTACGTTTGAAGTATCTTAATAGCTTACAAAGCTAGTGCTCTTGCTGTATAATGGCGCTCCTTGCCAAGCGTGCAACTTCAACTGCTTTGTAGTGAAATGGGACTCCTTAGTATGGACAATTTGGAAAATTCTAATGTCGTTGTAAAATCTATAGCATAAGCATACTGCCAGGGGTGCGGGTTGTTCGAAAGACATACCGTGGCCCCTGGCACACAAGCAACTGAAGGAACACGGGTGGGTTTTAGTCAGTAAAAGTCTAACACGCCCTCCTGCTCCACCCAGAGCGGGAGAAGTTATTTGATGATGTCCCAACCTCAAAAAAAAAAACATCATAATTTTTCTGCCCTTATCACAATTTATTTAGGATTGGCGCAACATGTCTTTTTCTCGCAGACTTCTCTATTAATCGAAATCTGCGTAGTCTCGCCCTTTCTAACCATATCATCATTTACACAGTCCATCCATGGTTTCTCTGGTCTCCCCCTACTCTTATAGCCATCGACATTCGTACTCAAAACTTTCCACACGACATTTTCCTCATTCCTCCGTATCACATGCCCATACCATGACAACCGATTACTACACAACTTTTCAGTTATCAGTGCCACTTTCAGACTAACGATTATAGATATACTATTAAATAAATGGGTGAGGCAGCGCTCTAAAAAGGCAAATTTTGTCTATAATATTCAAAGAGCTAGTAGCTATTTACCAGTAGTTTGTCAGCAGCTTTACCCGCGGGCATGTTGGAAAATATCCCAAGGGAACGTACCATCGGTATAAAAAGTAACCTATCTATTAATCCAGGTTATACATTATCTGTTTGCCAAATTTTATCTAAATCCGTTCAGAATTTTTTGCGCCAATTTTCAACATACATCCACACAAACAGACGAACGGACATAAATTATAAAACATTTTTTTCTTCGCATCAGGTTTGCTCCGACACCTCGTAGCAATAAAAGAGAAATAGCTGTTCCATTCATTTTGTCCGCGTAGGTATATCACTTTTCTATGAAACAGCAGATATTTTTATTTATAATAGGCGTAATATTCCAACGCTTTCAGAATTTTCTGTCACCCTAATGTATATATTAGCCCTCTGCTGCTTTTAAATTACTATTATTTGGACAAAGATAAAACATCTTTTACACTGAAAGACAAAAGTTTTTACTACTACTAAGCTTAACTGGCTTAACATTCAAGAAAGTAGTGCTACAAAATCTTTATTGCTTCAAAATAAATTCCATTAAAAGTGGGTCAAAAGAAATAACTTAGGTAAGATTTAGGTGAAAACATTATTATTATGATAGACTAGCTTCTGTCTGTAACTCCGTTCGCATGAAATTTCTTGGTCACCCAACCAACCCCGTCGCAGAGTATCGCTTGCCCGCGCTTTTTCTTCGTTTTCGTTTAGCTGTCTCTCTGACTTGCTTTCTTTTTGTTCGGCTCCTGTGTACTGGCATGATGTTAAATAGCCTCCCCCATAAATCGGGCTATCAAATGCGAAACAATTTTTTCTTTTTCAAATCTGACAGGTTGCTCCAGAGATAAGCGCGTACAAACAAACAAACATATAAAAAAAATGCGAAAGTTTGTTGTTTGTTTGTTTTTACTCAATCACGTAAAAACGGCGAGACGGATTAGGATTAAATTCGGCGCACAGATAGCTTATGACCTGGATTAACACATACACTTTTTGTCTTGATACTACATTCCTGTGGAATAATTTCCAACTTCCAGTCGGGCGAAGCCGCGTGCAAAAGCAAGTTAGTATAAGTATAGATGTAAACTGTTGTCCTGACGCAGCTAAATGAAAGTGCCAAGCACTATAACAGACATTCAATTCAGGTTTCCAGTAGGTGCTCTGCGAGAAAATATGAGTGTCGTCCGTTTTCAATTCAACGTAATAAGAACTTATTAGTGGAACTTATCGAGTTCAGAGAAGCTGCGGCACTGCTAGTACACAATTCTAACGCCACAATGGTGTGAGGTGTGGTGTGGAACGCATAACGCTGCGGTGTGCGTTACCATAGATATTTGTGATACTTACGTTGGTTTAACGCATTTACCGGCTGTCGCTGAAAATCAGCGCTGGGGCTCTGTTTCGTATAGGGTCGTAGCATTATGCAGAGCAATGGCTGTTTGGCGCGGATGAGACGCATATTTTCCCCGAACTTGTTATTTTTTGTGTTACTGTTATTTTTTGAGTCATGAACGTATCCACCAAACGGTAACCAACAAACGGATTTTCTATCTTTTTCTTTTCTTTTTATTTTATTTTATTTTGGCCCCTGCTTAGTTACTGAAGGTGAACCATTTATATTTCGAACTTCAGTTTGTTCTGTAACGCCAACCTCAAATAAATTGGGATTCAGGGCAGGAGAATTATGAGCTTCTTTTGTAACAACGGAATATTTCGGATTAAATAATCCATCATATTATGATAGGCGAAATCGCGGCTTGTAGCTAAATAACATTATTTGCACGGATCGATCGATCAGGTTAAGCTACGCTTGCCGCGGTTGGTCCGTGAATGGGTGACCATATTTACATACCAAGACCCCTCCGTGCCTCGAAAAGCACGTTAAGCCGTTGGTCTCGGCCGTCATTTGTGGATCTTTTGTTACGGGTCGTCAGAAGCCCGAAAGTTTGACCACCAGTCCTACCAAGGGGTATCGTATTACCCAGTAACTGGGTTGTGGAGGTCAGATAGGCAGTCGCTCCATGTAAAACACTGGTATTCAGCTGCATCCGTTTAGACTGGAAGCCGACCCCAAAGTAATTGGTAAAGCGGTAGTAACTTTACAACAACCTAATATGAGGTTTTGGGGGGAACACAAAAAGTCCATGTTAGTCACTTATTTTCACCTTCACTACACTTGTGCACTCACAGGTAACTAAATTGAATAACTCACTGTCAAAATTATACAATTTAATTCGCTATTTCACGAAATTTCATGAAAATAAAAATTCGTGCGACATGTTCCAATCCGATCCTGCAAAAAAAAAGCCCCACTCTTATAGGCATGGCTCTTATGCCATGTCTTTAAGCCATGGTCTAATGTCGGGTGAAAAATTTTGAGTATGGATACATACTCAAAATTTTCCACCCGACATTCCTACGTATCACATGCCCATACCAGGAACACCGATTTCCACAAAACTTTTCCAATACAACAAAATTATTTTCGATCGTGCGAATAAAATAGAGTATAGGACACAATAAAAGTTTATTTTTATGTCATTCAATTGTGATACTAGTCATCCATCACTTTCCGCAAAGATAACGCTTGTACGCCCATCGAATCGACAATTTATGAACAACCGAAAATTCGATTGATATCTTCTAAAGGCCACCCTGCTATTATTCCGCGAGTGTGAAATACGACCTATATTTTAAGTGTAGCGCAGATGAAAGCAGATAATGTTTACAGAATTGTATGATAAAAAATATTTTAGTACAACTACCTTTTGCCAGCGGTTTCGCCCGCGTGGTAGTCGGAAATTATTGTATACTAGCAGCGCTTCGCGGTTTCACCCGCGTAGTTCCCGTCCCCGTGGGAATACGGGGAAAAAATATAGCCTATGTCACCCGGGGATAGTGTAGCTTCCCAACAGTGAAATAATTTTTCAAATAGGTTCAGTAGTTTCGGAGCCTATTCAATGCAAACAAACAATCAAATCTTTCCTCTTTATAATATTAGTATAGAAAAAGTAGGCTATGTTTTAATCCTAGTTATAAGCTATCTGAGTGGCAAATTTCATCCAAATACTGATTGAGTGATGATTGATAGTGATTGAGTAACAAACATCCAAACATCCAAATATCTAAACAAAAATATTAGTAGGATAGTAGAATAGGATTTATAATATAAGTAGGATGAATGAGGATTTCACGTAAGTTAATAAAATTAGGTCAAAAACGCGTAGTATAGGGTAAACTTGCTAGATTAAAAGTCGCAGTATATTACTAAGAGACAGCTGTTCTCCATTCGTATAAGTCTCTTGCATATAGTTGTGAACCATTTGCATTAAAGTTTCATTTTTTTTTTTTATGGAGAAGCTCATGGCTAAATAATAGCAGCTTCACGGGGTGATCGAAGGGTAAGCTACGCTTCCCGCGGTCAGTTCATCTTTGACAGTCCTTCGGGTAGTCACAGTCCTGAATGTCTGACAGCCAGTCTTACCAAGGGGTACCGTATTACCCATTTACTGAGTTGTGGAGGTCAGATAGGCCGTCGTTCCATGTAAAATACTGGTATTCAGCTGCATCCGGTTAGACCGCAAGCCGACCGTAATATTGTCGAGAAAGGCAGTAGATTATGCACCCTCACGGTCCTAGTCGCCGCAGGAGAAGCCCTGGGCGTCGGGAATCCTAGGCTGATTCCCGGCCACCGTAGGCGCGGGTTTGCGGGTAATGGGTAGCTCGCTGTTCGGTAAGGACCAAGTCCGGGTCGACGGCGCGTTGTGTTCCACGCGCGCTTTAATGTTAGCACCAATTGGTGGGGTCCGCAAGGGCCGACGCCTGCCAGGGATGCAGGTTGTTCGAACGAATTACCGTTGCCCCTGCCACACAGGCAACTGAGGAAACAAGGGTATAACATTGTCGGGAAAAGTCTAGCCCGATTGATTTTTTGTCACCATTGTTTTTATGTGTGAGTACGATATGAACTTCAATCTAACGCGCAAGCGAAGCAATTCATCCTATTCGATAAAATTCGTGTGTGACAGTGCGCTCAAGGCTTGGAGAAGACTATGTGCAGCCATGGAAATGCTTCCATCTACTTTGTAAATAAATAGCATCATTCCAGTAATACATAAAGCAAACTTAACCCACCCGAGCGTAACCCGTCAGTTCTCGCTAGTTTCGCTACGACAACGCACAACGCACGAACGCCACCATTTTGTTACGACTTACGACAGCGCATTCCCGTTTCACGAACCATTGACCGTGTTAATTCGTTCACCCCTTCTGTTCTGTTATTGTTTACTTTCCATTCGTTCATTCGCTCATCCTGTAGTGTGTCAACTGGGATGTTCGTATTGATTTCGTTCGATCGATTAATTTTATTTTGGGGCTGCTATTTTTAGAGCTTTTTGGTGATTAGGTATCTGTGTTATTTATACGTATCTGTTATAACTGGAATAACATATTTTCTTACTTTCATTATATTATCTTATGAAGTTTACAAGAAAGTTTTATTATATAAGGCCAAAGTTAGAAACCATTATTTATGTATTTCAAAGTAGTAGAGCTTCAAAAAATCACACCGTGGAAGTATAAATTATGTTAGTGCCACCAGCTGTTAGGCTTTATAAGCACTGGTACCGAATCGGCTATAGTCTTCGCTAAAAACTTAACTTTGTTCCATCAAGAAACATTTTTTATCAAAACTTCGCCAAAGGACATCGCCTCCAAAACTTTCAATGACCTCTTCCTTACAGTTACCGATAATCTTAAAGGATTATGTTATAAAATAAGGTTGCTGAACTAAGCTCGGATGTCAGACATTGATCCCGTTCGTGTCATCAGCAACATCTGTGACGTCATTGTCCTACTGGTTAATGACACCCTGTGGCATAAGTTTTGGGTCATTGACAGTTGGATTTTAAATGAGGAATTAGGAAGGAAAGGGGTGTATTTTATATGTGTGGTTGTCATTTGTTTTTTTTGACATGTTGGATGTGTGGCGGACTTTGGACATGTATAGAATTGAGATTAACGCGATGTGTCGCAGTTAGGAAAATGTTGTTTTAACGTAGATATTATGAAAAAAGTATTGAGTTTTGTGTGTGGGAAATCGACGACCGACGACGTTTCAAGAGCGTACACAGCTGGATATATAAGAGTGTTTGCGGCCAAAACTACTAAGTAAAGCATAGAAATAAACTACTAGGGAACTCAAATTACATACCGGGAAAGACATTGCCGCGCAACTTGTTACCAGCATTAACATTTTTCGTCGGTTATAAAAAAAGCCGCTTAAGTATTGCACTATTCTATGGAACAAAAGTTTTTTTTTTTACCAAGGAATAGTATCTACGCTAGGGGGTCTAAAATAATGGGGGTCTAAATGTCTAAATAATAATGGTCTAATCTAAGTTATGTTAACAGTTTGCGCGTTGATGCCACCCTGAAGGTATACGACATGTTATCATTTGTAAAATTGATTCTGGAAATGAATAAAAACCTTTCAAAAAGTCTACACAAACAAAAAACCTTTTTAATCCTTTTAACTTAGTTCCAAGCACATGAGGAAGAATTCGAAAGTAGCATCTGGTCCTTCGTTCTATAGAAATGTACTCAATCCTCAATATGATCGCAGGACCAGCTCATAACTGTGCATAAGTAATGTCTGACCCGTCGTATGAGAGGACCGCAATGACCTAATTCGCTTTGCTGACTTTTACTGCTGTGGATAATACGCTGATAGTGTTTTGTTTCCGTTTCATTCATTTGTTGCTTTTGTTTACTTTTCTTTGTTTTTTTTTTTTGTATTTTGTGTAGCATTTTGTTTGGTAATGGAGTTGCGAAGTATTTAATTTAAACGTTAATTGGTTCTATAATAAAAGCGGCCAATAAGTAGCTTTTATGCCTTGCGGTCTTGGAACTTTAACAGTACTTTTTATTTACTCATCGGTTTATTAATCATCAAATTAAAATTGTTAGAATCCACTTTTATAAGTCAAGAAAACTTTTTTTTTATAAAAGGTGTTATTTTCAAGTTCTCAATTCAGTAGAGTTTGAGTTCAATTAGCGTCATGACTTTCGGCTTTCCAATGTCTTCATCCACCTACATTTTGTTTTAATTATCTGCCTAGCCTTTTCCCAATTATATTGAGGCCGGCTTTCAGTCTAACCGAAAGCTGAACTGAATACCAGTACCTATTTTACATGGACCAACTGCCTATCTGATCTTACCAACCCAGTTACTGGGTAATACGGTACCCCTTGGTAAAGTCTTACAAAGTCTGGTAGTCAGACATTCGGGCATATTTTTTACTAAGCTTTTGAAATCGTAACAAATATTTCCTACACACTTCATCTGAAAACCGAGCAACGAAAATAAAGTACATAAACCATTTCACCGAGTCCACAATACCCGTTTTCAAATAGCGTTCAAACGTTATAAAGAATTGTTCCCTCAGGAAATACAGAAAGAGGAATTAATTCTTACTATCTATCCATGTTATTATTTTCTGAATCATAAACTCTAAAAAGATTTCCTGTTTGTAATAATAATCTTGTTTAATAACACTAAAAACGTTTTAATTATTTACATCTGGCGTTCTGGTAAACATTTGTAAGGAAAAGAGTTAATTTTCAGCCAAGAATAGGTTGTAACCTCTTTTCAGTAAGGTGTCGTAAGAGGCTAAGGATGTGTTCACACAATAGCCGTATGGTCGGTATCCATGTCAGCTTGTTATTTGAGGGTAACCTAATGAGTGGTTACATATTTAATGCAACCCATTTGCATATAAGTACCTACACAGCTTAAGTGAGTCGTGTGTGTGTGAACGAGAATTAAGTAGGTATTTACAGGCTGTTTATCCTTAGCCCACCCTAATCCCTGCTTAAATTAAAAATTGTTAGATATTTCATGTATTTCAAGAATTAAAAATTAACTCTGAAATTGGTGCCAAAACAAAGATAACAAAATTCATCATTATCATAATTTCAGCCGATAGAGGTCCACTGCTGGACATAAGCCTCTCCCCAAGGACCGCCACTTCGCCACCGGTTCTGAGCATCTAGCATCCACCGGATCCCTACGGCCTTTACCACAAATCGGTTCACCTTGTGGGAGGCCTTCCAACGCTACGTCTCCGTCGCCGGCCCCATCGGCCATCTTTTCATTATCTGCCTAGCCTTCTAGCCAATTATTGTGAGATTGGTTTGCAGTCTAACCAAATACAGAAGCGACTGCCTATCTGACCTCACCAACTCAGTAATTGGGTAATACGATACCCCTTGGTAAGATTGGTTGTCAGACTTCCGGGCTTCTAACAACATGTATTGTCAAAGATCCACTAATTACAGCCGGGTCCAACGGATTAACGTGCTGTCTGAGGCACGTAGGGGTCTTGGTATATAAATATGGTCACCCATCCACGGACCAACCGCGGCAATTGTAGCACAAGCTCATTGATCGATGCGTGCAACTATTATTACTTGACCATGAGCCCCTCGGCCCATTGGCCTTCTATTCTGCGATCAAATAATTATTATATTACACTTCATATAATAAAACGATAGGTTAACCACGAAAACCAATTTTAATTACCTACAAACACAACCAGATGAAGTAACTAAGTTTTCGTAATATTAGGTCCCTTAATCTTTGAAACTTGGAAGTGTAGCACACGGGTTAATTACTTGAAACTCTCATGATTAATTGGTTGGCAATTTATCAAACACATGTTAGTGTTTACTTCCGTTATTATTTGTTTAATTGTATACTGATGGTGGGCATCATATTAATAAGGTATAAATTCACATCACTTAAGGCCCTGGTAACTTTAAATATTGTTGTTATTACGGATAGTAGTTCTTATTGCAATCCGATACGGGTTAAAATCTTTTGTATTAAATTCGAATAATAAATGCGCAAGCATTGTCGTGAAAATGTAAATAAAGTCGTTAAAAAAAAACTATTTAATAATAAATAATCCATCACTGGATGCAGTTTGGCATTTGAAATTTTAAGGTATATTTTTAATTATAATTATAATTGTTATTGAAGGGATAAACTGGTTTTAAAGATAATTAAGAGGTGACTTTGATGATTTTTTGATGCATTAAAGTATGTTTAATTATGTTTTGAGTTCAATCACTGTATGCAAAAAAGTCTTGAAAATATCATATATTTTGTTGCTTTCAAAATTATTTACGGTTAAAGAGAGACACTGGTTTAAAAAACCACCTTTTTGAGCGTTTTCAAGAAATCACCGCCTTAATATGTAAGATTAGAAACACGATTACTTGTAGATTCCTGAATAGAAAAAAGATCCCAATTAATCTCTACGAAAAAAATAAACCCTTAGTTCGGCATACCTACCGGATTTCTATAACATTTTTAAAATGTGTACTTGTTTTAATAATACCACCGCCCATTCTAGCCAGAGCCGCCATGCTTCAATTACCGCCGGAACCTCAGCGCGCCTTTCAATCCAAATACGACAAAAATGACAACCAAAAAGATATATAAACTAAACTGTTTCCGTATAATCAGTGTTACACGTTATTACTTAGTCATCTGAGTAAGGCATAAATTGTACAGATTACGATTGTCCCTTCCTTTTGCCTTTGCCGTAGTCGAGTACAAATAATTGAGAGTTTTAACTCATTATTCTCATCCATGCATTGATTAATTAGACTTTTTTTACAGTAAGAGATCATCTTTCGTGTGAAAACTTAAGCACGTATAAAATGAAGGTGAAATTGAGTCAAATAAATGTGACGAAAACTTCCTTCCGTTCCTTTCAATTAAAACATTCACGATTTGTGCTAATGAAGGTAGATTAGGAACAATATATATATTTTAACGATGAAACTATGTTCATGACCAACTACATATTTTTGTATGCGAGTCATGTATTTTTTCATTGTATTTTAATTATTTATTATGACCACATTTTACTGCTGTACTAGCGAATTACTATTAGCTATTAGGTACATCTCTGCCTTACTCCTCGAGGAAAAGAGGCGTGATGTTAGGCTCAAGACATCTCTAAACTCTAAAAACTTATTCTCTATGGATCTGGACTCTACTAAAAAGAACCGGACAAGTGCGAGCCGGACTCGCTCACCGCTCTCCGTACAAATTTTTAGGTACATATTATTAAAAAAATTGGACCGCCGTTCCTTGCATAAAGACCCTGTTTTTTATGATTTAATTACAAATGTATAGTTTTCAGATTTTTCCCTATACTTGCAGTATAAGACGGTATTGCTTGCCAAATTTCATAGTTCTAGGTCAACGGAAAATACCTTATAAATTTTGATTCTCTTGAGAGTGTCGAAATTTACGTTTTTTGCAGCATAAACGGCCGTATTTTTTACGTTCACTTAGAAGTTTGTTTTTTTCACAGCTTCAAGAAATTGTAGACCTGAGTATATCGTTTTAATTTCAACTCGATACCTCCACGCGTTCCCGTAATTAAAGGGTCTTGACAGACAGACGGACGGACAACAAAGTGATCCTATAAGGGTTCCGTAAAAAACGGAGCCCTTCCTAAAAAAGGACCTATCTAAATAAATTCTGAACTAAAAGACCCGTGAATGTTAAGGTAAAAGTTTTAAGACGAAAAAGCTCGCAGTTGAGTATTATAAATTATTTAGCTTTTCAGAGATATGACCTTTTAAATTCGTACCAAAGTGTGAAGACAAATAAAGTGGCTTACGTTAAGTAAATCTATAAAATACATTGTTTATTTCATTTGTTTTTAAAAATAAACTGAGTGTACCACTGTAACTTGTATTTTCTTGTAATCACGAAGCAAAGTAAAGGGAACAGATAAATTTGTAAGCTATTGCAATTAATAAAATATATACTTTGTGAATAAGAGTAGAACGGGTGATAGTTTTGCATTAGATAAGCTATTTTCCGTAAAGAATAACTACTAATCTATTAAACTAAACCGAACACACACTTTTAAGCATTTACAAAATTGGTATCTGTTATTATTAGAAAATTTCCTGAGCCAATTCTTTTGACATCAAAATGTACAACAGCACACATAAAAAGTTTATAACTCACCCCATAACACATTCCTAATTAAGGAAATACCAGTCGTCTGACCTTGTTGTACTCTCAATCGGTTTGATTCCACGCGAAAATCTAAGCCTCGTCCTTCAATTCGTCCTTCAATCAAGGATGAATCCTTGACTTTTCGATATGCAGGCTTAAAGACTAGTGGCAAGATATATGGGGAAATGGAATCGTACAATTATAAGGTTTTACATGGTCGTAGGGAAACATGACCTTTGCTTTACACGGAAAACGTTTCAGGGGAATTCGACAAAGTTTGAGGATTCGAAGGACCAATATAGTATTGTATTAATAGTTTAGGGCCTTCGCGCCGGATAAAATTATTTATGAAAATAATGGAGAGTTAATTACTAGGGTGGAAGATTTTGGACGATTCTAATCAATATTGTTTAGATGAAAATTTGAATAAAGTTAACTTTGAAGGCTTTCCTTCCCAATTTGTGAGTATAATGTGACTGTGTGAACCCTTTCTTGATGTTTCTTTGTGAAACGTGAAGAGGAAAATGGTTGCAAAATCGACCACAGCTTTGTTGTGTTATAAATACATCGTGTGAAAAACTTGTTTTATTTTGGGGGATTTTTAATTTTAATGTTTTTGAAAAGCCATACATATGGAAGGTGTACTTAGATTATCTTATATTTTATAACAACTAAACAACATTACTCTTACGAAGCGCCAATATGATTTCTATGTAACGCACTTTCCAAAATAATTTGACTTTCGTAGAGCTCGAAGTCGATTGATCTTCATTTGTCAACATTGGATTTGCATTTCCAATTTGTAACCTACGAAAGCCTTAATTTTAAAATCCTTTTCAAAGTTGATCGTTGGAGCCCCAAGTCGGACTCATTTCACCATGATTTTTTCTCAAGGGACTTTTTCAGACAGCCAATCTGTCGCCACTAAATTAGGGAAGCTAAAAATATCATAGAATTTCGTATTCTGAAATACTCGTATCACAATAATGTACGTGATAATTTTCGTTCGTAGAATAAGATCTTTTACAAAAATTTCGTAGTACTTATTTAAATTATTATGTCTGGGTAATATTAAATTCAACTGAAGTACGGAGGAATTTTTCGACGCCATAGTTTCGTTTGTGTAGATATTAGTGAAGTTGGGATATTGTGCTTTTAGGTTGTTAATTAAATATGAGTTGTTATTTATGAACTGACATCTAATTTTAATTCTGAATACTATTATGCACGACAAAATTACGGTTTTCTAGAGCTAGACAAAAATAGCTCAACTCGAAAATATAGTTAGAGGAAAACGGATTACTGTGTCGCCCAGCGCATAATCTGATAGTGGATGTAGCACGTTTAAAGCTATTTTTATCTACGAGACACGTGTCACATGACCCTTCCATCGTTAGATAAAATTAAAATCTGCTTGAGGCGTGAAGACAAACGAGTTTTTAATTGCTTATGGCTTTTAACAGACGAAATAAAAGGTTAACACATTTAACGGTGATTTTCATCGTATTCTAAGGTAAATTCTTAGGTGATAAGACATTATTTAAGCTTACGATTATATTGTGTAAGTACTAAGTTTCCTAATAATATTAGATATTTTATTCTGTGCCGTTTTGCAATGATCTTTTCGTGCATCGAGCAAGACACATTACATTTCAGATAAACGAACTAGCAGATTGTGTGATATTCGCTCGCAAAGCTAACGATTTCAATTCCTGATAGACTGAAATTTTAGGTATTAATCGGTATTTATTGCTTACCGATCGTAGCCATCTCAAAGGACCAGTTAGATGAACATGACATTACATTACACCTGTATGCCCCGGAGTGTTATGCACCTATTACAGCCATGGTTTTTTGCTTCTCGCGCTCCGGGTGGAGCAGGAGTGCGTGTCAGACTTTTACTGACTAAAACCCACCCGTGTTCCTTCCGTTGCCTGTGTGCCAGGGGCCACGGTATCTCTTTCGAACAACCCGCACCCCTGGCAGGCTTTTTCGGACCCCACCAGTTGGTGCTGACATCTCTTTGAGGCGCGCATAGAACACAACGTGCCGTCGACCCGGGCTTGGTCCTTGCCGGACAACCCGCGCCTACGGTGGCCGGGAATCAGCTTGGGATTTCCGACGCCCAGGGCGTCTCCTGCGGCGGTTAGGGCCGTGAGGGCGCATATACTGCTCTCCCTTACGTGCCCTCCCTTTTCAAAAGCATTACTGCTTCGTAGAAGGAGGTAACAGCTACCCATGCACTCTCACTCTGTACCATGGCCTGGACCAGGGCCGGACGCGAGAGATCGCCTAGCGCCGTCAATCGCCTCCATAAGGAAATGGCGTTGCTCCGCCCAAGCCGGGCAGACCTCCACCCGTATGCTCCACCGTGTCGTCAGGGCGATCTATGATGGTTGCTGAAGGGGCGAGCCTATTACCATCAACCGGGCACAAATCTAGACTACGGTTTCTTACTGAGAAATTCCAGATGGTAAAACGCATACTCTGCAATACCGCTTGCGACTACTAGACGAAGCAGTCAGTTAGATGAAGTAGTGCTTAAAACAGATTCTAGAAGCAATTTTACATGTTGCACTTATAAATCATGAAATTGAGCATTCATAAAAAATGAGGATAACACAGTATTAACAGCCGGTGAGGCATAAAATCAAGCATTATTAAAAAACCAATTAACTGATTCACGATTTCATGAAGGAAATGAAATTTCAAATTAACTTTTATGACGGTCCTTGGTATAATTTCGACACTGCTTTCCTGTGGGATTTCATAATACTTCCACATCTGTTGCTCCAATATGTCATCGATTTGTTGGTACAGTCATATGCCATGGTATAAATATGTTGATCCAGTCATTTGACATGGTGTAAACAATTGCTACGGATATCCGGCGTTGGCGCAGATTCAAAGAGAACTTTGTTTATTTAACATTAATATTATTGCAAATTGGCATTCGTTATTGGTTTTATTGTGTAATGGAAAGGGATAATGTCGATGTTGCTTAAGTTAATATGTGCCTAGACTTTTTTCGATCTATTCTACCCGGATGTAGCTGTGCTTTATAACACAGTTACTGGGTAACATTGTACCGCTTGGTAAGACTGGTTGGCAGACTAATATATGACAACCCTTAACGGGTGTTAAAGATTTTGATTCATCATCATCATCATCATTTCAGCCGAAAGACGTCCACTGCTGGATATAGGCCTCCCCCAAACTCCGCCACTTCGACCGATTCTGTGCTTCCCGCATCCAGCGGACTCCTGCAGCCCTCACAAGGTCATCGTTCTTCTTTGTGGGCGGCCTCCCAACTTTACGTCTTCCGGTACGCGGTCGCCACTCCAGAACCCCCCGGCCCCATCTACCATCTGTTCTGCGAGCAATGTGCCCTGCCCGCTGCCACTTAAGTTTGGCAATTCTTCGGGCCATGTCGGTTTCCTTGGTTCTCCTAATATTTTTTGATTATACTTAAATATTAAATGGGCCTAGGTATACCCAGCTGTGGGTAATTAAATGCTGAGATGATGATGAAATATTAAAATCATTTGAAGGGGTGTTCAGTTCAAATAACAATTATTCTAGATGCAAACAGGACCGGATCCGACTGGTTCACATGTGCATTAAAAATAAAATCACCGTACTCAAGTGTACCATTGTTATGAATTAGTACCTTTATAGTGTTAGTAATGACGTAAAAACTACCGATAATATTCATAATTTCATGCATTCAAGTCGTATTACGATAGTATTATTAATATTTTACAAGAATCATAGTTCCGCACGTAAAATACGCGGGCTTCGTGGTGACAAAGCGAAAAATTATCATGTTTTTTCTGTTTGCAGTTGCCTTAAAGCCTTATTTTTAATTGCAAGTTTTGATTAAGCTCTTAATTCGGTTACGATGATCTTTATTCTCTAACGTATTCGACATTTCTACACGAATCTTCATAGTTCATTACTTATGCGAAAAAAAAAGAACGGAAGAGCTGAGGCGAAGAAAGAATTCCGGTACGCTATTTTTCTAACAAAACTGTTATAATATAGTCGGAACCACTAAGAGCTTCAATATCCTGCATTTAGTGGTTTTGATTTACTTTATTTCCCTAAAGACTATTATTTATCGGATACTGAATTATGGTTGCAGTTTTCTGGTTGTTTGAGGAAAATCGAAAAGTTTGTGTAGTTTCTTTCTAGTATTTAGAAGAAATGGAGCTATGGTTTTGCTTAGTTAAGTATTCAAGATGCTGGGGCATTTTGAGTAATACCTTAATTTTTTATTAATTTTGGGAGTGAATTTATTTTAGGAGTGCATTTTTGGTCAGCATCAATTGCCTAGCCTTTTCCCACGTATGTTGGGTTCGGCTTCCAGTTAAACTAGATACAGCTAAATACCAGTATTTAACATGGAGTGACTGCCTATCTGATCTCCACAACCCAGTTACTGGGTAACACGAAACCCATTGGTAAGACTAGTTGTCAGACTTTCAGGCTTCTAACGACCGACCGGAACAACTGTCGAAGATCCACGAATGACAGCTGTAAGCACGGATGGGTTTTGGTATGTAAAGATGGTCACCCATCAACGTCCAACTGCGGCAAGCGTAGCTTAACCTAATCGATTGACTCTTGCGGGTGTTATTACGTAGACACAAGCTTCTCGTCGATACAAAATAAAACAGGACAATCTTTGTGCTAAAGCCTATTTTCAAAACGAGGTTTCAATATGCCGTCAACAACTAACTGACATATTTATCCAACTAATATTTATTAATGTGAAAGTTTGTATGTTAGGATGTTTGCTACTCAATCACGCAAAAACTGCTGAACGGATTTGAAAGGAATTTGACATATAGTTTATAGCCTGAATTAAAACATAGGATTACTTTTTATCTCGGTAGTACGTTCCTGTGGGATCATTTTGGACCTCCTCGCAGGCGAAGCAGCTGGTACAAAAGCTAGCCAATAATATTATGGAGCTGATAGAAAAGTCCGTCAGTAGCTGCACGGTACTGCGTATTTTAATATTCAGGTTAAAAAGGTATTAGAATGTAATACTTGAACATACTTTTATGGCACAATAACACTAGATACGACTGATAACAATGTAAATAATAATAGATATAGCTTGTTAACTATGATTACAAGTGAACATGTTATTAACTAGAATAGATAAATTGAAAAGGGCACCTTTGCCGTGCCGTTCCGTTTATAGAATGCTTTCCAGTACTAAGTGAACTACTGAAAGATGTTTTATAGTTTAGATCATTATGGAAGTGAAAGCTTCTCGGCACACTTTGCGCTGTTTCTGAACAGTGAATGAAACTGACCTGTCACGATCGGGACCGATTGGAGCCGAGTTGTGTTCGGCTCCCGTCGCGTCGGCCGGTGCCACTCGGCCCAAGTCCTATGTTTTCACTTCTAACGGCACATACCCTCTTTTTTTAGATTTTTATTAGTTGGTATTAAGGGCTTAATTAATAACTACTGTGAGCGAAACTAAACTTTATCACTTGGGAATCTTGTTTACCCTTTAACTTTTCTAAAGTGTAACGTCCGATATTGCCTTACTACGGATGCTTAGTTAAGGTGTAATTCACCCCTTAAGGAGGGTGCTCTAAGGTAACCCCCGAAATTCAAATTTTCTTACATTTTTGGAATTTGCAGACCAGTTACTGTTATACCTATATTGATTAAAATCAGAAGGTCATAATCAAAGATTTTATATGTTAATCATAAATTAAATAGGCACATAGAGCGATAACAGCATACAATATCAAATACATAAATAACAGATTTTTTGTTAAAATTAAATGACAAGCAAAATCAAAGCTAAATTACATTCTATAACATAATTAACAATAATTATTTGTGTTTTAGAGATTTAATTTGTCTAGTTCCAGTCTCATAATTTATTTATTTCAATGACCAAAAACGTGCAAACGAAAATAAAACAAATTTTATTTTAACTAAGATATACAAAACATTATTAGGTACGCTGGGAACATCAAAGATTCCAATTCGCCGAAACATCCTAGAATTTGGGGTCAAGATCCCTTCTTATAGCAGAATATATTTCCCGGAGACCCATCGTGGAAATGAGACCTTTTGAGGGACTACTTGATTATAATAATGAGACCAGCGTATTAGTCTAGATCCGTACAAGAATAATTATGGATACCTACCTTTTAGTCTGGTGTATTCTATTGAGTAAAATGCTTTTTGTTGCTATAATGCTGTTTTGTGTTTTTGTTTTTCCGACTGAATCGTTGCTCGCACGACCGCGTGTGAAGTTCTGGGTTCGATTTCCTGGGTGCTGGTGTATCTTGTCAGAATTTTTTTTCTATTGTGGTTGTGTTGTATTGTTTTGTTGATTGGCTCTTTGGATTAGTGGTTACAACCGCGATTGTTTGTGCAGCTTTGGGTTTGGTTTCCAGGTTGGGCAGTAATGTAAGTTATTTTTTATTAGGTTATTCTCAGATGCAGCCCGGTGTCTGGGACACCGGGCAATAGCCCCTAATAATAGAAGTGGCGAAAAGTGACTAGATGTAGTAAATACATAATTTTCCTATATCTTGCACAATACATTTGAGGGCCTACTTGATTATAATAATGAGACTGGTGTATTGGGCTAGATCCGTACAAGTATAATTATGGTTTCCTTTTAGTCTGGCTGGTGTATTCTTTTAACAATTAGTCTTTTTTTCTGTTATTGGGTTTTGTTTTGCCAATTGGATTAGTGCTCTCAACTGCGATTGTTTGTGCATTCCTGGGTTTGATTTCCAATCAGGGCAATAATTTAAGGGTTTTTTCATTAGGGAATTCTCGGAAGCGGCTCAGTGTCTGGGTTAGTGGCCCCTATTAACAGAAGTAGCGAAAAGTAACTACGTCCAGTAACACATCTATTTTCATATCTCTTGTACACCTACTTGATTATAATAATGAGACTAACGTATTAGGCTAGATCCGTACAAGAATAATAATAGATGCCTTTTAATCTGGCTGGTGTATTCTTTTGAGAATTAGTATTTTTTTTCTGTTATGGTTGAGCTGTATTGTTTTGTTTTGGCAATTGGCTTGTTGGATTGTATCGCTACTGTTTATGCAGTCCAAGGTTTGGTTGCCAGGTTGGCCAGTAAACTAAGGGTTGTTTAATTAAATAATTCTCGAATGCAGCCCGGTGTCTAGGTTAGTGGCAATAGTCCCTAACAATAGAAGTGGCGAAAAGTGACTAGATGTAGTAAAAATACATCCATTTGCCTGTTTCTTGTACAAAACATTTGAGGGTCTACTTGATTATAATAATAAGACTAGCGCATTAGGCTAGATCCGTACAAGAATAACTATGGATGCCTTTTAGTCTGGCTGGTTTATTCCTTTGAGTGAAATACTTTTTGCTATGGTTGAGTTGTATTATGCTTTTGTTTTGTCGATTGGGGGCCACAACCACAACTAGGTATATAGGGTTCGATTTCTAGGTTGGGCAGTATTGTATGTGTTTTTGTTTTGTTTACTGGTTTGTTGATTCGGGGGTTGCAGACCTAAATGCTTGTGTAGGCATTGGGTTTGATTTCCAGGTCGGGTGATGTTGCAAGAGTTTTCCAATGTGAATTTATTTGGAGCAGCCTGGTGTCTAGGTTAGTGATAATGGGCTGACTCCTAATTAAGTGGCAAAAACTGACTAGGTGTAGAAAATACATTAATCTATCCATCCCTTTTACAATACAATAATTTAGTGTATTTTTGATATGAAAATATCTCCAGCCTACTAAGTCTTAAAATTTAATTACAAGCCCTTTTGAATGTGTCTAGACATTTTGTAAGCCTCTCTTGTATCTAACCTACATAATAACTGGTGTATACGATTGCCACTTAATAATTTGGAACTGTTGTAATGTTTCCGAAATTGTGATAAAAATGTTACTTTATTTACATGACGTTTAGAATCAATTTGAAATACAATTAGCGAAACTCTTGGTTAAAAGTAAAAAAAAGAACTGTGAAATTTTTCCTAGAACGTCTTAATTTTATTATCAAACGTTTAGGACTCATTTTTAAATACTCAGATATCCTTTATCCCACAAGGTGGACCGATGACCTTGTGAGGGCCGCAGGAGTCCGCTGGATGCGGGAAGCACAGAACTGGTCGAAGTGGCGGAGCTTGGGGGAGGCCTATGTCCAGCAGTGGACGTCTTTCGGCTGAACTGATGATGATGATGATGATGATATCCTTTATCTGAAGAATAAATCTGATAGGTTGGCATATTTTGTATACAAAAGCTGTGAAACCGACATACTTATTCCTGAAATAAAAGTTATCTGTCTATTGAAAAATCAGCCCTTAGACTTATTCTTTATGTAAATACAGGTATTTAGGGGCCAATAATTTCTACTCGAATAGTGCAGAATAAATGATTGAGATAGGTACTATTTATTTTATTATTGGTTCTCATAGTCATCATAATCAGCACCGAAGGTGTCCTCTAAATGCTGTTCACAAATTCGAAGCCCTAAAATGTGGTCAGTTTATCAATCAATAAATCGGACGACCGCTTTTCTTCCGACCTCCATTTTATATCAGGAGTAGGCAAATCAGGTAATCGAAAAAGTAATTTTCGAGCCAACAGCCTGACCCGTATTAACCCTCAAATGGTTTAGAAGTTCTAAGCCATTTGCGGGTTAAAAACTGATTCCCTTCGTTCTAGTTTCCACCCTAAAAGTAATATTCTTTAAAAACCCAGCATAACTTTGTGAAAGTGTATTAACTGCTACCAAATTAGTTTTTTTTTTACAATGTCTCACATATTCTCGTCATTATTTGAACTTATACATCAATTCTAATATTGACTAGTTATTTCTGAACCCCAAGATACAGACTAACTGTCTAGTTTGGGGTTCACTGGCAAATAATATTTGTAACTAGCTGTAGGTAATATTTAAGCTACCTACTCATATGTCGTCTCAACTTGTTGTTAATCTATCTATGCTTACTGTATTACCTGGACAGTAAATATTTTCTATTTCTATTTTCTATTTCTATCAGTCAACTACATATATTGTCATGGAAATCGTGTTACTTGGTTTAAATAGGTTCATTTTATTTATGTAGATTCTTTTACATATTGTGAATGAGAGAATGTTTGTAGGCCTTGCAGACTGTAGATTTGTAGACAATTTTTCATTCCTCTAAGTACCCGGCACTTATTGACAGGCCTGCACTGTCCTCCCATACCTATTATCACCGTAATTTGAAAACATTCTAAAAGCCAATTATTTTTAAAAGAGCAACCGTGGAGTTTCTTGCCGGCTCTTCTCCATAGGAAACGACAAATGGGCACCTTGCACCTAGCTTCTGACGTTTCATAAGTGCTCAGGCAGGTGTATGTGAAATAAAATAATATTTTGATTTGATTTGATCCCGTTTTTCGTCATCAGTATTAACCCAAACAAATGCCTCACGAGACAATCTACCACAATCAGTTGTCATAAATAAATCACAACATCAATTAGTACTAAGTACTGCGTTTTGTATGTTTGTCTACCTACATCTTGTAGCCGTAAACACAATAGAACCACAAACAAACACACAACCAACATAATTTTCGACGAAATGTTATTTCGCCAACTCTCGTGTAACCTCAATAGAATAATTATAGTGATGTGCTAATTAAAAGGAAAACAAAGGTTCCATTGACGTCTGTCACTACGAGGATAGTAGGTAAATAACTGAGGTAAATAAACATCAGCTGATATACACAAGCCAAGGTTAGCCCAAATTTGTAAATAATTTGATTGAGCGAGGAGATTGTGTGGAGACTGGAGAGTTACCTACTTCATCTTCTCAGCGTGTCTATAGCAATCTAAATACAGTCAGCCCAGAATTTGGCTACGATTTTAGCACTTTCAGCAGCGTCCGTCAGCTCCTGTAGCGTGCAGACAGTAAGACAAACTGGACCAGATATTAAATGCCCCATTGTTTGTGGGACAGCACCACGCTTACACTCCAGGGCGGAGTCATCGGTGAATCTCAACCTGAGCAGGTTTTCTTTACTTCGGCCTACCTGAGTCTTTCAATTTCCTGATCTATTCACTTAAGTAACATGACTTATACACAATCCTACTTTCCTACTAATATTATAAATGTGGACGTTTGTTTGTGTGTTATTGAATTACGCAAAAACGGCAGTACTTAGTACGTTTCCTTCGGATAATCTAGACCTTCAAGGGCCGAAGACGCTGTCAAAAGCTACAATTTAATTTATTACACACCCGACAGACAATAGGTACCTGCACAGTTTTATAATATGTTTCAACCAGAATGAAAGTCAAAAGTGACTCGTATTTCAGAAAACAGAAAAGTTTGTTAGTCATTATAACTAACTATAATTGGTATACAGTGACATCAAAATTCCATTTCGATTAGATTATATAAAACGTTTTTTAAAACGATGCTTTGTCACGAAACACAGATCAAAACTAGATTTGAATTTAGATATAAATATCAAATGTATTCTTGACAGCGTTCTTTTATACAAGCCTTAGTTTAAAAAGGCAATAAACTCGCCCTCTATTACATTGGACTTATACATAACTGGTGAAATATGCGTGTACTTAGGTGGGCTTAAGTACACGCATATTTCACCGAAGGGTTAGGCAGAGGTGTAGCCTAGACCTAACCTAGACCTCTGCCTAACCCTTCGAGGAACACAGGCGTGTCATGTTTTAGTTTCAAATAACTTTAATTTCGGAAGTCGGTGTCTTCGATTTTTTGGCAGCGACTTCAGCAATTCAAGTTATTTTCCTCGTTGTAGTGTTTGTTTTTAGTGTTTAGTTGTGGTACACACGGCTACACATCAAGCTATACTTTTCAATTGCTTTGTATAGAATTTTCGTATAGTGCGAGATCAGCTTACCTAAACTGGAAATGTATAACTTGATGTGTAGCCGCGTGTACCTATCCCACACAAATGCGTATACCTTCACTTACTAATTAAATAACAGTGTCAGGAAGTTATTAGAACATCATCAACATACACTAGTGGAAAAAATACGTTTTATTGAAGCTCACTCAAAAACCACTAATCAGAACTTAGCCAAAATAAGGGACTACAAGTATACCTTGTCATACAAAAGAAGAATTCAAGAAAATCTATTTCGGTTTATAAATGACGGATTTTTGAGGTAACAAACATAAGAAAAACATTCGCTTCTTTTTGAAGTCGATTAAAAAAATAATAGTTTAAAAAACTAAAAAACACGCTTTAAAAAAGGAGAAAATAATTTAATTCAATTAAAAAGCGTGGGGTGCTTTTTGAGGTATTTTTATAATCAATTAATGTCAAGCACCCCACGCTTTATAATTGAATTAAATTATTTTCTCCTTTTTTAAAGCGTGTTTTTTAGTTTTTTAAACTATTATTTATTTTCTATTTTTTAGTTCTTCTAACTACAAAAACGTTTTTTTTTTCAAATTTTTTTTCTCAATTTTTTTAAATTATTGAATTGTCATCAGTCCTCGACAAGTTTACAAATTTTCAATGAAATCTGACCGTTTAAAGTGGGTCTAAATCGCGCTCAAAGGAGTCGGTTACATACAAACATACAAACAAACAAACATACAAGTGAAGCTAATATAAAGCGTGTAAAAACGAAACATTATGATAAATATTCTAGAAGCGTACAGTCTGAATCAGACCGCATTTTTCTGTCAATAAAAAAACGACTTCAGCTGAACCTAACCCCACATGTAAAATGTTTAATGACACATCCTCGGATAATCCCGGTAGTGTTGAATAAGTAAACCCTTCTAAGTACGAATCGGTCATCGATCACGCAACCGGAGTTAATAATAAATATCAAAGGCATAGCGCTGAGAACTGGCGGAATTAGAAGCACCTGCCTCATTCACTGTATTATGGTTTAATCATTTAGTAAAGCTTACGTTACTATTGCAGTGTATAATCATATACGCCTTTAATATGACGCAAACGTTGTACAGGATGTCGGTTTAGCTCTATGCATATTAATGAGTAAACTGAGCAAAGTCGGCAGTAAGTTTGAGGGAGTTTTTAAGGATAAAAAAAATATATTTGGTAAAAAATTCGGCAGATTTGCTTGGTAGAATATGGAACACAACCAATACCTGAAATTAATTAAGGTTTACAAATAACTTAAATAAAAACTACATTGTGAAAAATAACTTTAACTTCGGATGTCGGAGGCAAAAATCTCAAAGATCCAAAGACAGCGACTTCCGTATGTGAAATTATTTTTCATTTTATTTGTGTTTTTTTTTGGCAGTCTGTTTTTTTCCATTTTTTAGTTACGGTACCTACCCCACAGTAATTCATATACTACTAAAACAACAGGAAGTATTACAACATCAAAATACACAAAGTGCATTAAAAACGTATCGATGCAAACGCAAAAACTGCACATACGAATTTAATAAAATTTATATTGGACCGCCCCTGAGGCATATCCTATCCATTAAAAATAAATATCGAAATTGATCTACAATTGCAGGAGATACCGAAAAAAATACAAACGAAAAAAAAAAACGAACATAAAGACAAATTGAGAACCTCCTCTGTTTTGAAGTCGGTTTAAAATACATAACAACATAATTAGGTTTGTCTCACTGGAAGACGGAAATACGTTTTCGACCAATCAATACAGTGTTAGTTAGAGAGAAAATATCACATGATTTGTGAAAAAAAAAACTTTGCTACCAAAATAAAATGCTCATTAAAAAATCTTTGACAGAAGTTTCACGAAAAGTCACTGACAGTCGCTTGACAACCGGTTGTTAGTAACCGCTGAAAGATAGCCCTTGATACAATTCAGCCTTCGTGTTAAGACTAGGCGGATTCCGTCATCCGGGTTAATTTCCTTCGTTTAACCCAATCTTCAATATTAACAGCTAGTTAATTGGCTGTATCATCATGGTACACGTCAATATTAAAAAGGTAAACAAGATGATTGGGAAAAACAGAACTACGTCATACATTTTTTTGGTTCTATATCTATAGAAGCTTCTCCCCGCTGCTTCTTTCGCATGAAATTTCTTGTTTTAACTTAAAATACATCCTATAATATAATACCCCGTGATAATACTTCAGTTTCTCCTAGCATTCTGACGTTATTTCTATTTTCTTGGCTCTTTAGGGTCGTGGCGTAATATTAAAAAGGCTCCCAAACTGTAACCATCCTCGAAAATTAGGCTATCGAGCTATTGGGTCCAAATCCGCCTGGTATGTGCAGAGATTACCCATATTCAACTTATAATGTTCCCACTGTTGGGATACATGCCCCCTATCTGTGAGAGGGAGTGGGTTGTAAGCCACCACGCGGGCCGAGTGCAAGTTGGTAGATGTCACATGTTTTCGAATCTTTTGTTCTAGGACATGCCGGTTTCCTCACGTTGTTTTCCTTCACCGTTTCGAGAGAATTGGTGATAAACTCATTTACTAGGTATTTATTTGTAAGTTTGTACAAACTTACAAACAAATACCTCATTATAAAATTACGAAGTATAGGTAATACAAATTAAAGTAGTTCCTTGTGTCTTCTGTGTGACCGCGTTGTTCGTCTTAGGCGGCATCTATTAATTACGTGAGGTGTTTAGGGGGGAGGGGGTCGAGTCGAATCTCATCCAATTTCACGTGGGGGACAGGGGTGTCGGCAAATATCACTTAATTTATATTTTTTCCGCAAAGAAATAATGTAAAATTGCGAGAACACCGGGTTAAAGTAAAAAATGTTTTTCCGCCAATATGGCAAATGCTACAAAATTATATTTATCGCGGTTATGCGAACGCCACAAAGCAGCAAAGTAGCCCCTCGATTGTTAAACCGCCACCGGACAGCCAAGCCAGCCAAACGCAAAACATAAATCCAACGCAAATAAGCATAGATTCACGTTTTTACACAAAAGTAAAACGCATTTTGAAATACCTCACGTGAGATTACGGGAAGGTCGAGCGAAATCTCACGACATCTCTCAAGAGCGGGGGTGGGGGTCGAAAAATCGCCAAAATTGCCTCACATAATTAATGGACGCTCCCTTAACTACGCAACGGGTCTTGATTCGGTTCTTACCATCATTTAGAGAATTTATTCCGGAAGGTTTATGTTTACAATACATTGATATATACTATACAAGGTGAATTTTTAGTCACCGTTTTAATTTTTCAGGGTGATAGTACCCGTGAAATGGAACAACTCGCTGCAAGGAATATGGGTCGAAATATGAAAAAAAGAATCGAACCTCCCATGCAAAATCAATAGTCAGCTGATCGATTTTGTATGAGAGGTCCGATTTTTTTTGTAGGATGAGTATATATATATAAATACTCATCCTACTATCTTAACTACATCCCGCTTCCTGCTAATATTATAAAAGTGAAAGTTTGGATGTTTAGATGTTTGTATATTTAGATGTTTGTTACTCAATCACGCAAAAACGGCTGAACGGATTTGGATGACATTTGGCACACACATAGGGTTTTTGAAAGATTGGGTCACTAGTAGCTTGATACAAATATGTAACCAAACTACATGAGACCATTCACGTAGGCAATCGAGACCTCTCGTATTTTGTGACATAAATTCAGTTGACGACAAGAAAAAGGCTTGACTTCCTAATACAAGCAAATTGTGCCAATGGAGTCAGTCGTTCAGATTGATTGGATGTAGTAACACATGTCTCAACGGGATTGTTTTCTGGTAGATTTGTATTTATTTTTCAGGTATTGTAATATGAAAGAAACTTGTTGAGTTCTGCAAGTAGAACGAGATCATCTTAATTGTAAAACATAGGTACAGATAAGCGAATTGAATATTTAAAAATATAGGCATAACTATCCTATGTGGTGCCGAACGTAAAAGCACCATCCCATTTCTTCCCGTGGGTGTCGTAGAAGGCGACTAAGGGACTTACTAGAGAATGGGCAGCAGCGTTCTCTATGCTTTTGATCACCATACTGAGATCGCCAACCCGTCTGCCAAGCGTGGCGATTATGGCTGATATGAAGATGATGATGATAATGATGATGATATACATAACATCACGGCTTGGGTCTTCCAAGGGTATGGGAGATGTACCTATCTATAGAACACCCTATGCCAGTTTTGTTTAAGTCACATGTAATATGAAGGGGGCGAGTTTATTTATTGTCATCAACCGGAAAGAAATCCAGGCGCTACTGACAAATATCCTTATGAAAAATCCAATAACACTTTGCCCGACCTGGGAATCGAACCCAGGATCTCATTCTCAGCAGAATTATAGCTAAACCCACGCATAATGAACGTGCACATACAGAAAAATACGTAAGTTCTATGTTTAAGACTTACTTCTTTTTAACTTCTCATAAATTGTCACTGGCCAGTCGCTTTCAGTGACGTGAATGCAGTCAGGAAATAAAAGTGTTGTACTTAAAATTAATAGTGCAGCAAACATTGTTCTTTACGTCATTCTATTTTAAAATAGGAATCTGTATCGTCCGTTATCTTTGAAACTTACTTGCTACTATTTTATGTCACTTTTGCTTTTACGAATTTTTGTGCATCTTGTATGAAAGTTTGGACATATTTTTTGAATTCATAGTTTTTCTGAATTTCCTACTAACCTAAGGAAATATGTGAATCCGTCACCGGCCTGCACCTTACAACACAATTCATAACCTTCACCAGGTACCAATCCTACGTCATCGCACAAGGACACATCCACATCAGCACTCAACGAACAGCGTGCTCTTACACTCTTAACCCCCCTTCCAAAGTCCCCTTAGTATAATACGTACATTTTGGGACTCACACACGTACACCGGTGGCATTTGATGGTTATACGCCATTTATCAAAAGTGATTCAGCTTTTAATGCCAGCTGACAGTAAGTAGAAAATGGCTCGCAGTTGGGACGTGTGATAGTTTTGGGATAGTTCCGGGTTACTGATATTTGAATTTGATCGTTCATGTAGTAACTTATATACCTACATAGAATCCTTAGATAAAACGTTTCGTAGCGTTTATCGTTTTGTTTGTCCGCAAGTATACTTGTAACTTTAGATCGACTGTTCTGATTTTCATGTTTCTTTTATTTTATGGATTTCTATGGTCAGGGTAGGTTTGTGAGATAGAACAATCAATCTTCCTAGCCTTATCCTAAATAATTAACCGGATACAGCCAAATAACATTGATTTACATGGAGCGACTGCCTATCTGACATCCCCAACCCAGTTACTGGGAAATACGATACCCCTTGGTAAGACTAGTTGTTAGACTTTTGGGTTTTCTGTAACGATTATCAAAGGCAAAATTACAGCCGGGACCAATGGCTTAACGTGTTTTCCGAGGCACGGAGACCTCTATATGTAATGGATGGTCACCCATCCACCAACTGACTGTGGCAAGCGTAGCTTAACCTTCGATCGACCCGTAAGGCTGTTATTATTTAGCCGCGAGACCCTCTCCTGTTTGTGTGATAAAACATTACTATTTAATATGTCACGGGTGATTAGAACATGTTTTTTTCTCAACTTAGTGGGAATTTACTTGCAGACTACGAAAAAAGCTGAAAAGAGACTTAAATTACACGTGTCAAGATTTTATTGAGCTTGAGTTTGAGAAGATATCGATACCATTGAAATAAAACACAACAGCATTGACGAAGAGACAACGGAGATATCAAAATAAAAGTTTGTCTAGCAAACTTATTGAAGCTCGATGAAAACAAAAATTTTCAAGAAAACTAGAACTACATATTTGAAAACTCATTAAATCTACTGCAGATTTATAGTTTACGTTAAGCAAAAGTTTTAAGAAAAATCTGGAAGTGCAATTTAATATACTGACATTCGACAACTCGTAGCTACTCATAACTACTAGGTACTGTAAGAATTTTCGGAATCGATTCAGTAGTTTTTAAGATTACCCTGTACAAACTCACTAACCTGTGTATAAGATTACATTAATTCTAAAATATTAATAATGCTATGAGAGCAGTGACGGCCCCGACTACATTAATTCTAAAATATTAATAATGCTATGAGAGCAGTGACGGCCCCGACTTCATTAATTCTAAAATATTAATAATGCTATGAGAGCAGTGACGGCCCCGACTTACGAGTTGTAGGTCGTGGGTTCAAACCCAGGCAGGCGTTTTACTTTGTGTGAATAATTTCATCACCACTGCTCTCAAAACGGTGAAGGAAAACATCGTGAGGAAACCGGCATGTCCTAGAACTAAAAATTCGAAGACATGTGACATCTACCAACCCGCACTGGGCCCGCGTGGTGGATTACGGCCCACTCCCTCTCACAGAGAGGAGGCCTGTGTCCCAGCAGTGGGAACATTATAGGATGATAATGTAATAATGCTAAAATATTATTAATATTAATATTATGTAATAAATTCTATTTGATTGTTTCAGGTTCTGCAGATGTCTAAGAGCTGATATGAGCATTAACCAAACCTGACCTATGAAGCCGCATTCTGCAATCAATCGTAAGTTCTGACGATATTTTAATTCTTGTAGCATACCTACACTGTGATCCAAATGATTTACGCACTGGATAAATAAACATTTACTTCCGTGTTTCTTTTAAGACTGCTAAACAACATACATTAGTAAAAATATTAATATGATCATTATAGGAAAGTAAAGTACTCATAAAGCCACGTGTATTCCAGAATGAGATTAAAAAACATCGTTCATTTAGTTATTTCCTGGTTTTTCATGTATATTCCGTTTGATGATATAATGCTTTTCAGACGTCATATTAAATTGAAGTGAAAAAATAAATTGACAAGCACAAACATATGGAAAGTGACGTCAAATGTGATTGGTCATAATTTGTCGAGTGAGGAAACGAAAAAAAACAAGGAAGTGTTGCTGCAAATAGACATGATAAAATTATTAGAGAAAATATTGAAAAGTTTTTCAAGAGGTCTTTAATAAGTAAAAAAGTGTGGCGGTGGTGAGGAGCGGCGGTGGACCGGAGGTACCGGCCCCGAATTACGACTTGTAGGTCATGAGTTCGAACCCAAGCAGGCGTTTTACTTGGTGTAAATGATTTCATCAGCACTGCTCTCAAGATGGTGAAGGAAAACCAACCGAGAACAAAAAAATCGAAGACATGTGACATCTACCTACCCGCATTGGGCCCGCGTGGTGGATGACAGCCCACTACTTCACGAATAGAAGAAGCCTGTATCCCAGCAGTAGGAACATTCTAGGCTAATTATGTTATGTTTGGTATCATTGGACATCTTTACCTTTGCCATAAAGTGTTCCTCTATAAACTATCCTCCCAGGCTGATTCCCAAGCACCGTAGGCGCGGGCTTGCGGACGGCGAGTAATGGGTAGCTCGCTGTCCGGTAAGGACCAAGCCCGGGTCGACGGCGCGTTGTGTTCCACGCGCGCCTTAAAGAGATGTCAGCAGCAAATGGGGGGGTCCGCAAGGGCCGATGCCTGCCAATGGTGCGGGTTGCTCGAAAGAGATACCGTGGCCACTGGCACACAGGCAACTGAAGGAACACGGGTGGGTTTTAGTCAGTAAAAGTCTGACACGTCCTCCTGCTGCACCCAGAGCGGGAGAAGTTATTTGACGATTTCCCACCCAAAAAAAAAAATGGTGTACCTTATACAGCATTTAGCGCAGACTAGTTTTCTACTCGGCAAAATTAGTTTGTTTCGGGATTACAACATTTAAGCCTCCCTGAAGTAGGTATTTGATTAGATCCAGTCTGAAAAGATCGCGCCGAGTAATTTTCCTAACTTTTGATTTCTTTATTGTTTGGGAATCGGAGAACTAAGATTGTGTTTGACAGAAACCTTGAAAGTTTGTGTCCTAGCGGACTAGCTGGAATAAAGTGATTTTTGTGTTGGTAATTGGACATACTTATGTATATATTTTCTTTAGCCTATACTGTCCCACAGCTGGCCAAAGGCTTCTCCCGAGACCTTCCAGGAACTCTTTTCCCGCTTCACCTCGAATCAGCCCTCGCGGTACGCATCCAGGTCGTCTTGCCACCGCTTTCTGGGCCGACCGCGGCGGCCTCGTCCACTTTGAGGCACCCATTATGCCTTTAATTCCGTAACTAGACAGCAAGATTTACAATAATGGTTACTACAAAAACAACACAGTCTTGAATTTTGGTGACCCTCATGGCATAAGCCTTCTCTAACAATTTCCATTGCCGTCTGTCGCGAGGCAACCTCCTCCAGTTTGGACCTGCTGTCGGCTTTATTTCTCCCTCCTATCGGGTAAGCTGCCTTCTCTGATTTTTTTGCCATCCCTTGGATACCATTCTGTCACTACCGTGCTCCACCTTCTTGTAGTGTCTCGTATCATGCGGCCAGTCCACTTTTTTGGTCTATTCTTGTTAGAATGTCGGTAAGTCCAAAACAAAACACACCGATATTCTAACAAGATTTATACCTACTTTCACGTTCCATCCCACTTTTTAATTTTAATGTTAGGATCATTTGAAATGATTGATAATTAAATGATTTTGTTCTATGCATAAGTACCTATCTACAAGTACCTTGTGAGGGCCGCAGGAGTCCGCTGGATGCGGGAAGCACAGAACCGGTCGAAGTGGTGGAGTATAGGGGAGGCCTATGTCCAGCAGTGGACGTCTTTCGGCTGAAATGATGATGACGATGATGCATAAGTATTGCCAGTGTTTTCATTTATGGTCATCTCCACATGGTATAGAGCACTGGTCGCCCAGTGGTAGAGCACCGGTGGCCTAGTGGTAACGCCCCTGACTTACGAGTTGTTGTTCGAAAAATCCGAAGACATGTGACATCTATCAACACGCAGTGGACCCTCGTGGTGGATTACGGCCCACTCCCTCTTACAGAGACGAAGCTTGTGTCCGCGCAGTGGGAAGATTACAGGCTGATTATGCCACATGTTATATCAATAAAGATATTTTCGAACATTGAAACAATAACATAATTGACCTTTTGAGAGTGTATCTTTCGGGGTTTAACTACTAGTTGTTGTTTTGTTGTTGTAGTTTTTGTTTGAATTTGAGACATCTGGATGTTTTGGTATGCATTATAATGTTATCAATACTTCTATACTAATCATATTATCTATAGGTAAAATTTGCTTGTTTGTAAGTTTGTACGTAGGGGGCAATCTCTGAAACTACAATGAACAAAATGTTGTAATAAATTCAAATAATAAATGAGCAAGCATTGTCGTAAAAATGCAAATAAAATGGTATAAAAACTATTTAATAATAAATAATCCATCACTGGATGCAGTAAGCATTTGGAATTTTATGGTATATTTTTTATTATAATTGTTATTGAAGGGATAAACTGGTTTTAAAGAAAATTAAGAGGTTGCTTTGATGATTTTTTTGATGCATTAAAGTATGTTTAATTTTGTTTTGAGTTCCACCACTGTATGAAAAAAAGACTTGACAATATAATATATTCGTTTGCTTTCCAACTTATTTCCGGTTAAAGAGATACATTTGTTTAGAAAACCACCTTTTTGAGCGTTTTCCGCCTTGAAACCGCCTTAAAACAAGAAATTTCACGCAGACAAAATCGCGTACAGAATCTAGTCAGCAATAAATTATGTGTGAAAACTTAATTTTGCAGGTACAGTACAGTCGTTACGAGTAGGTCGCTGATGTATGAATTAGCGTAGTTTATATAAACGTACACATAAGCGACTGAATTACCTTAATGTTTATGTGCGTAATATATTAGGTTGACAAAATTAGTGTTTCTACACTAATTTTGTCAACCTAATATATTACCTTAAAAAAATCACATAATGCTTTTCTAAGCATTATGTGATTTTTTTCATATACCTAGAACATTAAGTACTCTAGCAATTTGTTTTACTTATTAACAAAATGTCTAGCAAGAAAGCTTGGCGTAAATTTTTCATAATTTTTGTCAAATATCAGCGTGGTGAAACATACAGTTTTGTACAGGAAAAGTTTTTATTCAGTGCGTAAACTGTAACCATGAATTCAGCATATCATTCTAGACCCGCCAGCGCAGAAATTTTTCGTCGGTTAGCTGACTTTTCTGCTAGGATGATATGCTGAATTCATGGTTACAGTTTGCGTACTGAATAAAAACTTTTCCTGTTTACATATTATCTTAATCTGCCTACCTTTTTTCCCAACTATATTAGGGTCAGCTTACAGTTTAACCGGATGCAGCTCATTACCAATATTTTATGTATATCAACTGCCTATCTGACCTCCACAACTCAGTTGCCCAGTTTCTGGAAAATACGATACCCCTTGGTAAGACTGGTTGTCACATTTTCGGGCTTCTGACTACTGTCAAGTTCTGCAAATGACAGCCGAGACCAACGGCTTAACGTGATTTCCTGCACGGAGGGTCTTGTTATGTTATGTTGGTCACCCATGCACAGACCAACAGTGGCAAGCGAAGCTTAACCTGATCGGGCCACTGCTCATGACTGGGCCATCACTGATTGTGAACACACACACAATATGTGAACTTTGGAGTAAACGCGAGATCTTATTAAGCAAGTTTATATCTTACATAAGTACTACCTACTCAAAATTCAGCTCAGCCCCTACTCCCTACTAAAACAAAACAAAATTTTTCAACGCCAGCCATACAAGCAGTTCTTTTTTATCTTCACAGATAAACAAAAAAGCGGGCTATGAATAACGCGTGCTCCAAAATGTTGAGCGCCTCTGACGATGACAGAAACTTTCTCATATTGTGACCATAAATCTGTGGTGATAACGTAAAGGTTGGCGGCAACTGGGGCCGATTTTAGCCGGTTTTGTGTTTTATTGGCGTTTTATTGTTTTGAAACCCCTGGCATTCAAGCGCGGAGGTGCAAATTGGGGTGATTATTCAAAATAATATGTGTTCGTTTTATTGAAGGTATTATTCATTCAGGTAATTAAAAGCCAACAACCAAGGATAGGTTTCGAACTCTAGAGTCTATTCTTAAAAAATCTCACCGTAAAGTCTAAGGTGAAGTGAACTTGAAGTTAACTGTCAATCCCTAACGCCAGCTATTCTGTTTAATTAATATAATTATTAATTTATTATTTAACGAAATCTCGAGACGGCTGCGGTCTGATAATTCCCGAGACCCAAGGGCTGGTTTTTACCTTGACCAGAGGCTAATCATTGCTATACAGTCGACAGCGATGCGGTGCGGGATGATTTTTTTGAGGATTCCGGCAACTGGGACCGCTATTAACTACTACGCGGTCCCAGTCACAGGATCCATTTTAGTTAATATTTTTCTTCCGGCAACTGGGACCACGCGTGAATGAATAAAAAACGAAAACGTATATTGTTCAAGCCAAAAACAGTACAGTCAAACGAAAACATGTTTAAAGTTATTGAAAGAAAAAAAAACTAGAACTGCATAGGACGGCACGGTTGGCGCAGTGGTTAAGCGATTGACTGCTGCGCTGCGTGTCGCGGGTTCAATTCCCGCACGGAACAAATATTTATATGACCTACAAGTAATTGTTCCGTGTCTGACTGTTTGTGTACGTGAGTTTAAATGTTTGTAAACGCACCCACAATACAGGAGAAATTCCTAGTGTGGAACAAAGTTTAAAAAAAAAAACTAGCATTCGAAGTCCCGACATCAATTGAATTGAATTGGATGAAATTTTAGCATACAGATATACCATGACCTGGGTAAGGAAACAGGCTACTTTTACTCGTACAGGACTTTGTTTTTATTTTACAAAAAAAAAAATGTTATGCATAGTGTAGTTAAGTTTGTGATATTCCTGTGCGGGTCTAATAAATACTTTGTCTTTCCTTGTTTCTTATCCTGGATCGCAGAGGAAACTACGGGCAACAGCTAGTTATTTATATGTTCTTTTACTCTTTACATCCTATAAATTAAAGCCTTCCACGGTAACCGAATGTTTTCATATAATTTCCGTCATATTTTCAAACGAGATTTCCCTCCGTAGTAGGCGCAAAAATTTTAACGACCCGAATAAATTATGAAAAACTCGTGTTTGTGACATGAAAGGGGCAGTTATTATGAATGCGGATTATTGCAAGTTGTTACAGGGATTTATTATCACCTGGGAGCTATCATATTAGGCAAGGTTTGTTGGGGTCAAATTGGGATAATACCCGCCGTGCATTAATGCATTGTGAACAATTGCATTATGAATCAAGTAGGTAGATGACCAGAGATCGGATATTCGGATGCATATTCACCTAAAGTTGAGATGTTGGCTAACATGGAATGCGCTTTTGTATAGAAAAAGTCTTAATTTAGGTAAGTAATTTGTTTATTTTTTTGTTTTAACTAATACAAACCACCCCTCCTCCAGTACATATTCATATTTGTATCAGTACATATTCATATTTCATAGATTAAACATTATTTTTTAATTAATACACATCTGAATAGTTATGCAATCAAGAATTCCGGGGTTTTTAGTAAATATTACAAATAAAATTTATAAAGCCGCTTCCATACTTTCATAGCTAAAATTATCTTTAGGTAAATATGCATCCGAATATCCGATCTCTGATTATGAATCAAGTATGAGGACGCTGATTGTTTGGTCCCTTTATTTTATTTATTTATTATTTACCAGGGATAAAAAAAGTAATATATGTATTAAAGTACGTAATACGTAAATTATTTTAAACATAGGTATATTACTTTAACATCAACATAATCTGCCATTGAAACCTCTAGGTACGATAAACGTTTTCAACAAAAGGGTTGGTTCAACACTTTGTCAGACATAATGACGTGATTTAAATTGGAATCTGTTTAGGACATACTTCATTGACGCAAAATAAACGAGTTAAAATTACAGTGAAATATAGCGGGAGAATTCTTGAGCAGCTTTACCAAATTCTCCCGTTAAATTTTCTACATTCTGATCTCTCCAGTTGAAAAGATGAGAATTTAAACTTATATTTTCAGTATCAGTAAATTGTTTGATTCTAAAATATTTTATCAATGAAGGGCTTGTGGTTGTCCAGTCATACGGGTCGATCGATCAGGTTAAGCTACGCTTGCCGCGGTTAGTCTGTGGATGGGTGACCATCTTTACTTAAGAAAACCTAGCCTCGGAAAGCACGTTAACCCGTTGACCCGGGCTGTCATTTGTGGATCTTTGACGGGCGTTCTGGTCAACTTAAGTCTGAAAGTCTGACAACCAGTGTTATCAAAGGCGTATTACCTAGTAACTGGGTTGTAGAGGTCAGATAGGCAGTTGCTCCATGAAAAAAACTGGTATTCACCTGTATCCGGTTAGACTGAAAGCCAACCCCAACATAGTTTATTTATTTATTTATTCACAAAATCCACAGCTCTTTAACAATTTCATATAAGATAAATAAACTAATCTTACAGCCAATTACGGATTTACAATTTAATAACTACACTTATTTTATGCATCAGAAACAAACAGGATGTCATGCTAGCACCCTCTAAGCATATCTAAGTGTGCAGTGTGGGTGGGTGTGTAGAAGTGTGTGTGAGGAGTTGTAATGGTGTATGGTCACGGGTTAATTTATTCAGTTTTGTTTAGAATTACCTATTAGTCAAATCGTCGCATACAGAAGTCACTAAAAGTTTCCTGAAAACACCTTTTTTGGTGTTAAATATATCAAGATGGGAGAATTTCTTGTTAAAATTTCTTAAAATCCTACCAATGGCAGAATTTTGAGCGTAGTTTGTACCACTGTGCGGTACATCGAATAACTGTGTGTGCCTAGTCCGTCGAGACGGAGCACTCAATCTTAGAACCAGATCATTTAAAGCGGTACTCTCAATGTTCCCATTACAGACATTATAAAGAAAAAGCATGTCGAGAATCATACGTCTGTTCTCCAATGGTAATATGTTATGATGTTTGCATGCTTGCAGATAATCCTTAGACTCAAAACCAGTGCGATAGTTAATATATTTAATGAATTTGGATTGTATAGATTCTATTTGCTGTATATAAACTAAGTAGTGAGGGTTCCAGATGTTACTGCAGTATTCTAAAATACTGCGTATGTATGCAAAATAAAGTATTTTGATGCAATTTATATCAGTAAACTAGGCAGGATAGACTAGGCAGATGAGGACCACCAATCCTATTTCTAATGCCAGGCAGCGTTGCCCAACATAGTTGGGAAATGGCTTGGCAGATTGACGGGAAATCGTCAAAGAACCTTGAAGAAAAAGTACTACGCGTCATTACGGTCGATCTGTTTCTATGGGATTTCTTTTTAGGATCCCAATATAGTAGGTTCATTCTGCAAGAGTTAAATGAACTCAAACACGTTGGTTTAGTTCCAATCCATGATCTAATTAAGTAGATAATAGTATACTACGCTACACAGTAGACGCCACAAACTCTGAAAATAGCAAAACGTCCGTTAACTGCACAATCGTGTGCGCAACTGGTCACACAAATGTGTGGGAGACTACGCGAAGGATCGAGGTTCGCGCGCTTTGATATCCTTTAAAAAACCGACACAGCTTGGAAAACCGCGAATACAGCGAAAACTTTGCATAATCATTTGCAAATGTCGTCCTACACTTGTGGGTTTGCGTAATCGTGCGAATGTGTGTGACCGGTATTAGTTATGAAACAAATAAATGATGTCATTGTGTCCGATGGGAATTCCCATAGACAAAAATTACGAACTTTCATAAAAACTTTCTTCCCCTATATACCTAACACCTTTAGGGCGGCTGTAAGCAGTATCTACTGAGCGGTCCACACTGTAAAAATTGCATTACTTGGAGTCGCGTCGCATTGAGGGAAAGACGAAGAAGAAGAAAAATAACCCCTTTAGGGGATGACATCCTTCCTTCGTGCTCATTTTCGTCATAAGGAACTTTTTTTTTTAAATTTATGGTTCTAGAGCCAGCGGTTTAGGTTGCGTGATGTTGGTCAGTGAATATAATATTAGGCACCAAAAATTATTATTATTTCATTCGTGCCTTTACTAGAAGTACAACTCTTAGAAAATGGACTAATTTCAAAATGAATTTAAATAGACTGGGTAGAAGTGTATCCCAAACGTTAATTACGCGTTAGCACTTAAATACTAGGTATTCTTGAATTTTTTGTGGATTTTTTTGATGTCTTTCATATTAAATGGACCTAGTTTTAGGAATACTGAAATTTTCTTCAAATCTATCTAGTTAGTCTACTCGTGTTCAATGTTCTTAAGTAACCATGTTTTTTTTTAATAATTTCACCTCTGAAAAATGTAATCTTTTAATAATTATCAGATTTTCAGTATAATAATTAGGAACCACGAGGGATCAAGTTCCAAAGTGCGATACTTGATTTAACTTTACCAATACTACATACCTACTACTAATAAATATAATTAAAGTGTCTGTTTGTAATGTCAAAATTTGTACTAAATGCGTATACAAGTTTATACGGTACTTATAACGAAACACATTTTTATTAAAATTTTGTTTCTCCGTCTGTCTGTCTTTTTGTTTGTTCCAGATTATCTTCAAAACGGTCGGACTGATTTTAACGCCACTTACACTGGTAGATAGTTAGCTGATATTATAGTTCTTTAGGTTACGGTTCTTTTATTTTAGGAAAATAAAAATACTTAGTAAAGAGACACATTATTGTTTTCCGACATCCACGCGAGTGAAGTCGCGGGCACAGCTAGTTTAAATTAAACGGACCTGTATGAGAGCTCAAAACAATCATCCTCTTTGTTCCTGAAACCAATCGACGCCGTACCACGTCAACTTCACATGAAGTAGGGTCAGACAAACAAGCATCCCACTCGTACAAATCTGTTTAGTGAGCCTCCCCGTGACGCACACTCGGATCGCTCTCATTTTTTTTTTGTTATCCGTACTGCTGGCTTCGAACAGAGAAAATAAGGATGAATAAAATAATAAAGAATGAAACGACTTCATAAAATAAAGATTCCGTGCGTATTCATTAATGAGCATCGGATCGGTCGGTCGATCAAAGGTGCCGCGGTCGGTTCGTGGATGGGTGACCATCCCATTACATGTCGACACCCCTCCGTACCTCAGAACGACGAGACGTTAAGCCTTTGGTCCCAGCTGCCATTCGTAGATCTTTGACACTCGTTACGGGTAGTCAGAAGCCCGAAAGCCTGACAACTAGTCTTCCCATGGAGTATCGTTTTACCCAGTAAATGGGTTGTGGAGGTCAGATACGCAGTCGCCGAAAAAACGAAAATAGATACTATTTTGCATCAAGAATATGCAAAGCATAAAGGTTTAAAAGTTGTCAAACGAAAACCGATCTAAAATTTTAAATGCATTCTTTAAATATCTTTTGAAAACCAAGCATAAGTGCATATTATATGAAACGTTTTTTCAAATCGTATTACGTACATAAAAGGTGTTTTTCTATGAGATTCTACAGAATAATATCATGCATGAGTAGGCAAATAATTATCACAATAATGATCCTATATTATGGTTTCAGAGAACCCTGATGAATTCTTTTGAGAACCGCGCGACTATTTTATAGAAACCTAGCTTTTGCGCGCAGCTCCGCACGCGTGTATTTCGGTTATCGCGTAAAACGTAGCCTAAGTCCTTCTCCATATCCCAGGATTCCCAGGCTATATCTCTGCCTTTCATGACGATCGGTTCAGCGGTTTAGGCGTGAAAGCTTAACATACAGACAAACAGAGTTACTTTCACATTTTTAATAGCTAGTCTTTTAATAGCTAGGCTTTTATGACAAGATAAACTCTTCATCATCATCAGCCTACAGCGGTCCAATGCTGGGCATAGGCCTATCCAATTGCACGCCATTCAGCTCAACTTTCATCCAGTTGCTACCAGCCACCCTCTGTAGATCGTCACTTCACCTAGCCTAAGGGCGTCCCTACCTTAAGTTTGCCGATTCGCGGTCTCCACTCAAGAACACGTCTACCCCAACTGTTATCGGTTCTACGGCTAAAATAGCCGGCCCATTGCCCTCAGAGAGACTCCAACAATAGCTCATTCCATCGAAAAACTTTTACACTGAGTATAAGCTTGGTGTTGTTTTTTTTTATTTAAATGACCATTGTTAATGGTTTCCATTTCTACATATCCCGGAAAAACCAAAATAAATAACACCTACACACAGTTTAAAATACATAGAACCTTCTATTAAATTTGTGTTCCAATCGGATCCCGAAAATCTGACAGCATAATTCGTCGGGTTGAAAACATTCGAATTTCGAAGTGGTGACGTGCGCGCCGAGTTCAATTACGATTTACGAATACTACGCGATAAAACGATTCGATTTCACGGCCAATGTTACGTTAGGACCTCGATACATGGACACGCTTTCCAAGCAGATTGTTAAGGAGATTTTTCGGGCAATGTTTTGTTGTTACAGCCTTAGGTTCATTTTTTCTGGCTCCAAGATACTGAAAAAGTTCTGGGTATTTGTACTCGTTTCTGGTAGGCCTTTATTTTGGAGCCTTGTTTGTTTTATAAAGGTCGGTGACTATATTAAAGTGTTGAGTAATAGGACCAAGACTTTTTTGGCCTTATACATAAAAAGTCATCGAACATCTAAACAGTTGCTAATGTCTGGTTTCTCTTTGAAAACCAGACATTAACAACTGTTTAGATGTTCGATAACTTTTTATGAATAAGGCCGTTTATGTTAGAGATAAACCGTCAACTTGTACCTACATGATTTGAAATAAGACAATACTACTGAAAAGTCTGTCTGATCTTTTAATTTCTATTACATTGATGCAAACAAATGTCAGGTATCCTACCTACTTATTGTAATTCGATCGAATTCACAATCTTGAACTTAAAAAAAGAATACAAAGTCGACTCCAAGGAGTTACGACATTAAATGAGACAAGTTCCGTTTTTAAATGTAAATTGAAAACTCAAATGGGCGATAACTTTACTTGCGAGCTTTTGAGACGTAAATGTGAAGACGTCCTTATAAAATGTTCGTTTTATTTGCACTTCTTATCAACTACCGAAGAACATCGTCTCAACATATTCTGTAATCTTTTTGTTATTTATTGCTGGATATAAATAAGATGATGACGGAACGAAGAAAACAATAACAAACGACTATTTTTTTTACATTATTTGATTTTTTTTTTTAGTCCTTGAACTCTTCTTTGATTATTCGTATTGTATCGTCGATATTAGATCACCCCAATTTTCTAACTACGACAAACTTGTCCGTCCAAATAAATGGGGTCCTTTATCCAGATTATTGGTTCACATTTTTATTAAAAAAGCCCCTTTTTGGAATATTTTTAACGAACACTTTTCCTTCCTGTGGGAAATCGAATTAGGGGGTCCAATATCAAAGTATTACTTGGATCTAATTTCATCTGGTGACCTAATTTTAACATTATTTATTTTTAGAGGCGTGATTGGTTTTTTATTATTTTACCTTAATAAAGAGGCTGTCGTTTGAAGAATAGATTCAGAGAGCGGGCTAGCCTTCCATTATTTATTTATTTATTTCAGACCGAAAATTCACCCAATCTATCTCAAATAAAAATAAAAAAAATAAAATAAAATAAAATCCATTTATTTCAGGTAGGTACTCCCATATTCTCACAATCACAAGTTACAAATACGAAATAAATACAAATCACAATATAAAAATAAATACAATATCATCAAAATACAATGTTAAATAAAAATTATCAAGTGAAATGTCAAATAAAATAAAAATTTAAAAATAATCGGAAATTAACAATATGGAATACAAATAAAAATAAAAGTTTAGAGCAAAATCAGGATCAAAATAATAACATAAATTAATAAAAACAGCGGCAAATATCAAGACGCTCGTTGACATGCCCTGGCTATATGCCTACTACAACACTTCCTAATATAAGGGCAGTCCAATCGTCCAGCAATCATCACCAGGACAGCATTGGAGCTGACCCGCACCCTGCGCACCATGGACGCGCACCGCTTGCGCATTGTGGTGTGAAAACAGTCGGTGCGCGCTTCCGCAAACATGCCCGAGGCACTACAGAAGCGGGGCAGCCCCAATACCGCCCTGAACGCGTTGTTATACTGGACACGGAGGGCACTGTAACTCGCCTGTGTATAGCTAGCCCACAGGCTACACGTGTACAAAGAGGTGCAGTATGCTTTAAAAAGTGAGATCTTAACTTGATCAGAACAGCGTGCAAACCTGCGCGCCAACATATTCGCTCTTTTTGACAAGGCCCTCCGCTCCCGCTCTATGTCAGCATGATCCTTGAGGTCAGCCGTTACCAAATGCCCTAAGTATTTAAATTGTTTCACCCAGTATAGGGGAACACCATTGAGAAATACTGGTGGTATACTTTGCGGGCATTTAGCACTACTCGTCCCAAAGACCATGCACTGGCTTTTGGTCACATTATATCTAAGGCCGTGCCCAACCGCGTACTCCTCACAGATTTGCATTAGCTTCCTCAAGCCACAGACCGAAGCGCTCAGCAGCACCATGTCGTCCGCATAACTAAGGTTATTGACGCAAACATCGTCAACATGGCATCCGACACGGGCACTGCTGAGCGCAACTATCAGTGCGTCCATGTAAAGGTTGAAAAGGGTTGGGGAGGTCAATCCGCCTTGCCTCACGCCGCACTCCAACTTATATGGCTCTGACATAGCCCCCGCCCATCTTACGCTGTTGAGCTGGTGCGTATACCAATATTTGAAGACTCTCACAAGTTCATGTGGTAAATTAATGTCCTCCAGTTTTTTCCATAGGACATCGTACGCGACCAGGTCGAAAGCCCTGGACAGGTCGAGGAAACACGCATACACGGGTGTTTTACGATCCACGTAGTATCTGACGGTATGCTTAAGACACAGTATCGCACTCTCTGTAGACAGTTGGGGTCTAAATCCAAACTGATTATCATGTAGTACTACGAACTTATTTAACTGTGTATTAAGCAGACCGTCAAAAACTTTAGCCACGATTGTGGCTAGTGAAATAGGCCGATAGTTACTTTTATCTGCAAGGTCGCCGGTTTTATTTTTCACTACAGGCACCACCACAGTCCTCATTAAATCGGATGGCAGGTAAGAGTGGCTCACGCACAGCGAATAGAACATTGCCAGTACCCTAGATATATGAGGCCCCGCGTGCTGCAGGTGCTCGATACTGAGACCATCATGGCCAGGAGATTTGCCTTTAGTCATATCTTTAATAATTCTCGACACCTCGCTTGCAGTGAAATGGACACACTTTGCCTTATTTGGTATCTCAGCACCGAAAACCCCACACGCCGGACCTAGTGGCGACTGTACAGAAAAATGATTTCTGAAGTTATTGGCAACGTCCCTATGGTCACTCACCCCGTCGACGCCCACCGGAAGACCAGGTTTTACGTTTACTTTATTTGTACTTTTCCAGAATCCGCGAAAGTCACCTTTCGAATGCAATTGAGCAAGTGCGTCCATTTTTAGTTGATCTTTTTGGTCTTGGCACCATTTCAATCTAGACTTAAACAGTCTCCGGCTCTCACACATTTCATCAAACATGAAACCGAACCTCGGCCTACCGCAGGCTACCCATTCGATAAACATGAAAATAAATATGTTAAATTATCTATCTAAAAATAAATAACGTTGGGTGTTTCCGTTTTCATCCCAAGTTTTCATCCCACGAATATTTTATTCCGTTTTCTACCCAAATCTTAGTCCGTGTTCTACCCACAATCATAATAATAGTTGTTTTTTCCGTATTCTACCTAAAATATATTCCGGTTTCTACCCACTGCAGTTTATAATTGTTTTTTTGTACAGACAGAAAAATAATCTTAAACTATTTAAACTTTGTATACTTATAATTTGATGAATGATTCACCAAAAATAGAGGGGATATGGCGCTCGGCGGCCGCTGCCGCGGCACCGCTCGCTTCGCTCGCTCGCCGTCGCGCGTTAAGGGTCACTGTTCTAACCTAACCTAACCCAAATGATTCAAAAATACATGTTAACCTTCATACACAAATCCTGAGCTGCCAACCCTAGTGGGGCAGAATCCACAAAGTGTTTATGCTAGTGTTATCCGCCCCATCAAATCAGAATAGTGGGGCATATTCCACTGCAAAATTTTAGGCAGTCCACTTTGCCACACCAGGGTGGCGGGCTTGGTGGGGCAAAGTGGAATTACCCAATTATGAATAAAGATTTTTCTAACAAAGTTTGTTTGTCTGCTAACGTTACTTACATAAGTTACTAAACAGTTATGTACTATGCCGTGGGTTGAAAACGGAGTCCATTTTTGTTGCGGGTTGAAAGCGGAATAATTATTATTATTTTTAACTCCTGGGATGAAAACGTGGGATGAAAACGGCAGCCAGCATAACGTTCGGTTCACGAAGATTTGAGAATCACAACATGATCTTAATCCTTTTTTTTCGTATGTTTAGTCCGCGATATCTCCGTCAATTGTGAATGGATTTCGAAAATTCTTATTTTAATGGATAGGGTATACATCAGGGGTAGTTTCATATAAATTTTATTAACGTTGCTTCGGTTGTTTTTGCATTAGCCTTCGTTTTTAATCCATTCTATGTATCTTGATGACATTCTGCTGCTTCTTATTATTGTTGTTTACATATCAAGTAGCGGTATACGGATTGGTGTAGGGTAGATACCATAATAAAAAGTAAAAAATAAAAAAGTTTAAAAGAAAACAGCTGACTTCCGAAAAAACACTACAAAGTGAAAAAGTACTTTAATTTTGGAAGTCAGTGACAAAAACTAAAGTACATACCTATTCAAACAAAAGAATATATACTGACGAATTATGAACCTCCTCGTTTATTAAGTCGGCAAAAAATCTGTCCTTATAAGTCATTAGAGATCACATGTTGTAATAGAGTAGTGTAGTAAGTCGGGTCGTTAAATAATAAATAAAATAAAATTCATTTATTTCAGGCCAGTTTTTGCACATACACCCATAGTATTAGAAAAAATTATAAAATAAAAATAAAAACAAATTAAATTGAAATAAATATTAAGTTAAGATAATCTGTTAAGGGGAATCTAGTCGCGGGCTCGAACTCAGTGGTGGGCCTGGCTAAAAAGCACGCTGTCGCACCAGACATCGTGTCCCACAGAGGTAATATCAGTGATGAGCAGTTAGTCGCTAGTCTACACGCACAACGTTATTGAGTGACATATATGCAGGATCATTTATAGTAAAACATGCACGTAAAAATTTAAGATAAGTCCTTCAGAAGAACGGGTTTTATGAAAAAACCACTGCATATATCAACTGCCAATAAAGTTTATTGAACTTAGCCGGTACCGACTTGGTTTTGGAGATTTTACACTTCTTTTATTACTTAAATACGCCCAAAGTTAGGTTAAATTAGCAAGAAAAACTAATCTTTGTTTTTTTAATGGCTTTTTATTTTAGTATTCTGTTTCCGTACAGACAATATTAATAATGAGATAAAACCATAACATGTTAATTTTTTATGTACATTGTCGAACAGTGGAGTAACTCACTCCCGAAGGATGTAAAAAAATATATTGCAAAAATTTCGACTAGATTCACCTTAAGATTACGACAACTCATTCGAAGATTTTTTCCACCACATTATTGGGATTGACTTTTACATTATATTAAAGCCTATAATAATTTACACTGTCAAGTCTCCGCGCAAAATACAGGGTGGCAGGGACATCGACGCACAACCTGTTACCATTGATTCAGTACATGAACTGAACCCCTGTGCGTTGATATTATAAGTCGGATACTTAAAAAACCTAAAGACACCCAAAGGGGAATGGAGAGAGCTATGCTCGGAGTTTCCCTACGTGATCGAATCAGGAATGAAGAGATCCGCAGGAGAACCAAGGCAACCGACATAGCCCGTAGAATTGCCAAACTTAAGTGACAGTGGGCACGGCACATTGCTCGCAGAAGGTTCTGGAATGGCGACCGCGTACCAGAAGACGTAGAGTGGGAAGGCCTCCCACAAGGTGGACCGATGACCTTGTGAAGGCCGCGGGAATCCGCTGGATGTGGGAAGCACAAGACCGGTCGAAGTGGAGGAGCTTGGGGGAGGCCTATGTCCAGCAGTGGACGTCATCAGCTGAAATGATGATATGATGATGACTCAAAAAAAATAATTGTTGTTTCATACATTTCGACTGCGTAGGTATTGCATTTTTCTATGAATCAGCGATTTTCTTTTACGCTACTGGTTCTAGAAACATGTGTTAAATTTGCACAGTTTGCTCGTCGATCTCCCTCCCACCCTATAACACTTTTTACTCGACAGTTAATAATTCCCATTTCCTAAGCGTACCTTTGTAATTTCCGTTTAATTTCGTGTTTAACGTTAAATCGGTAATGTGCTGCTATTGTCTGCAAAGTACGTGTAAGGTATTATGAACGTCTTCCTTTGTATGTGTTGTTTTATCTTCAAAATGATGGAACAAAGATGATAATGAAGATGAAATACAGCAGCAGCAGAGCTGTGTTGGCTCATTAATTCCCATTTGATTAAATTTTTAAGTAGTGAAAATGGTCCTTTATACTCATCAAGGACTATTTTCATAATTTAAATGTACTTATGTAGTAATTTTTACGTTTGACTATAGTTACCGGAATTTTGAGTTTCACTACTCAGCAAGCCTGGTAAAAGAAATACCGATAATAAGTAATATTAGCCGGGTCGATCGATTGGGTTTAGCTATGCTTGCCGCGTTTGGTCCGTGGATGGGTGATCATCTTAACATACCAAGGACAGCTTAACGTGTTAAGCCGTTGGTCCCGGCTGTCATTTGTGGATCTTTGACAGTTCGTTCGGGTCGTCAAAAGCCCGAAAGTCTGACAACCAGTCTTCCCAATGGGTATCGTATTACCCAGTAACTGGGTTATGAAGGTCGTCCATGTAAAATACTGGTATTCAGCTGTATCCGGTTAGGCTGGAAGCCGACTCCAACATAGACCCGGCAAAGCATATAGAAAGAACAGGTGCATACCTACTGCGTATTCAATATTACGATCCAGTCGAAGAGAAGACGAAAATAAACTGTTACTCCGAAAATGAATTCGCACAAAAAAACGTGCAATTAAAAATAAAAATAGTGTATCTGGTTCAACACCACTAGTGATATAGTGATGCCAACAAAAAAATTATGAACGTCTGTTTCCGCAGTGACGTCACATGGAACATAGGCGCCGGCGCATATCAGAACGTCGAGTGCTTTCATGTGATTGGACAGCCAAAAACGATTCTAGTTTTTTCGTCAGACTATTACAGACAGATTCGGACGTGTTAATGGTAATAGGACCAGAATAGGAACGTTAGAAGTAATGGAGGGCGAACTTGAACTGATATTATATTTATTGCTGTGGAGGCGGGTTGTGCGTTTGAATTAATGTACGTTGTACGTGCATAGTATAAGATCGCGGCACGTAAGTTAAACCAAAAAATAATTTAAAAAAATAATGAGGTCACCTTCTAGCATAGTCATTGATGAAACGTACTGTTTGGAAAGAAATTACAGACCGCGGCAGATAAATTGAAACAAATTCCGCCATTTGGTTCAACTTACGTGCCGCGATCTGTAAATATGACGATAACTCGATAGATATGAGCGGGGCTTGTGTAAAAATACCCAGAGTTAAATTAAAATCTGACTACTGTATAGGAAGCCTCATTGGTATCATGATTTGTTAGTCAAAGATCAGTTACAGTAGCCATTAGGTCGCCAGCAATGCAGCGAGCTTTTAAGATTCATGTAACAAGATGAGAAAGAGTTATATGTTATAACCTAATAGAAAAGCTGAAGAATCTGTCCGTTTTTTATTTGTTTGAACGCGATAATCTCTGAAAATTTCTAGTCGGATTAGGCCAACTTTTGAAGAAGGTTTTTTTTTTCATAAAAAAAAACGTTGCCCCACACTAGGAATTTATCCTGTATTGTGGGTGGTGCGTTTAAAAACATTTAAACTCACATACACAAACAGCCAGACCCGGAACAACTACTTATAGATCATACAAATTGTTCCGTGCGGGAATTGAACTACATACTACGTCTACGGAGCCGAGATAAAGAAGTAAAGTCAGAAAGTACGGTATTTGAATACCGAAAGTAATAGCGCGTGCGAGCCATGGGTTGCGGACTTGCGAGTGTTGCGACGCAGTGGCTTAGGGGCCAACAGTTCACGTGGACGAAACTGCGAACAGAAGCTAGTAAAAAATATAGTCTATTGCATCGCAAAATCAACTAAAATAAAGTACACGTACTTGTATAAATGCGGAACTTCAACGGAAATGTAATTTTAATATTGCTCTGGACTGTTCCCAACTTAAAAAAAAAATCTTTAATCGCACTATATTTCTTGCCACTTGACAGATGTACCTAAACCAGAAATACCCTCAGACTACACTCTGTCATATTTATTTGATCTTCGGCTTATTTATTATTTTAATTTGTCTGATATTATTTCATATGATGATGTATACATGGACGTTTAAACTACGTGTTTACTACATGTCCGGTGTCACATCAAAGATCCAAGCTTTATACCTATTTGCCACTATAGCTTTTGCAGCGGCTTCGTCCGTGTGGAGATCGGAAATTATCCCACAGGAACCTACTAGCGAGATAAAAATAATCTTATGTGTTAATCCAGGTTATAAACTGTCTGTGTGCTAAATTTCATACAAATCTGAGCAGCCATTTTTACGTGATTAAGTAACAAGCATCCAAACATTTGTTTACATATAAACTTTCTCATTTATAATATTACTCGCTTTTGCCCGTGGCTCCGCCCGCGTGTTAAAGAAAAAAAGTAGTATATGTCCCTCTTCATATCCCAGGCTATATCTCTGCCAAATTTCATGACGATCGGTTCAGTGGTTTAGATGTGAAAGCGTAACAGACAGACAGAGTTACTTTCGCATTTATAAGTTTATTTGCAAAAAAAATGACCTTTGGTCCGCAAATAATAATTTAAATACGGTGTGAACGCATGTTATGAAATATTACTTTTTTCGTAATAACTTTAATTTAATATCAAGTGAGTGTCGTATTTAAATATGGACGACCTTTGTCACGTAATCGCTTTGAGTTATATTTTATTGTGCAGTTTGTATTTCTTGAATGTCTTCGAGATACTGCCCAGTGTTTCTTGGTCTTTTGTGGCAGCGGTGGCGTCCTATTGCTTATTGCAGCGACATATTATCCTTATTGCAGTAGGCAAATTTTAGGTGTTAGTTAAAAGGGGTAGTTGCGTAACACACTAACAGTTGGAATGGCTTTCATTATGACAGTTCAACAACATTCATTGCGTCCATTTACGTTGGCGACCAGACCAATTTAAGAACTTTATGAAGCAATGGATTAGGAATATCCTTCAAAATTATTAAAATTCTGATTAGTAGTGCATTACGCAATTCGGGTAATGAGCAGAAAAAATATACCACTTAAAAAAGTCAGCGTTGGGGTCATTTTTCTTCTTTTTGAGCAATGAAATTGTCTTTGTATTTATTTGTATATTTAGTAAGTAGGTAAGTAATTTAATTTAGTCATCATTTCAGCCGAAAGACGTCCACTGCTGGATACCTATAGGCTTTCCCCAAGCTCCTTCACTTTGACCGGTTCTGTACTTCCCGCATCCAGGGGATTCCTGCGGCCTTCACAAGGTCGTCGGTCCACCTTGTGGGAGGCCTTACAACTCTCTGTCTTCCAGTACGCGGTCGCCACTCCAGAACCTTTCGGCCTCAACGGCCATCTGTTCTGCGAGCAAAGTGCCCTGCCTACTGCCATTTAAGTTTGGCAACTATTTGGGCTATGTCGGGTGCTTTGGTTCTCCTGCGGATCTCTTCATTCCTGATTAGATCACGTAGGGAAACTCCGAGCATAGCCCTCTCCATTGTGTATTATTTTGGCTTTCAGCCTTTTGATAAGGTTTAATTTAGTACCTAGTGTAAATAGTTAGATATATTAAATAAATAAACGATAGGTAATATATTCTTTGAGTGAAAAATAAAATGATTTGTGTTCATCCTAAAGGCGCCATTTAACAATGGAATGCTTTTAGTAACCAATCACTTTGAAAAGTAAGCCATGTTATTAATATTACTGGTGCAAATATTTTTTCTGTTTCAACGTTTCATAATTCTCCGCGTGCCAAGATGCTCTGGTCGCCCTTATAACTCGGTCGATGTTTTCTTGTACTTTGACATTGACATTAAGATGCATTCATAAGTTTAAGGGCAGTGTCAGTACCGTGTAATTTATTCTCCATTAATCTACTTTTTGATTCAAGATTTTTGGACTACTTTGCATACCATGTAATAAGTAATTTTAAGTACATATTTGCATTTCAAAATAATGTAATTAACGAGTAACTGTGGTGGTATAATTTTGAATCAGGCTTATCATTTTTAATGGTTACCTACTTACTAACTTCGAATCAACTGTTAGTGTAGGTACGTGACTACGTACCAACTATTCTACATTATAATCAGAAATTGCCTATACTCCATTTGAAATAAGATTAGACATTTAAACAAACCTTTTTTACAGTCCGTTCAACCGATTCTGACTTCTATACCGTAGGCATAAGGATGGCATTAAAAGCTAAAAAGTGGTTACAATACCAACTGTTTACTGCAGTTGCCATTTGTCACGCCACTAACGCAATAGAAGTCAAAATCGGTTGATGGAACTGTAAAAAAGGTTTATTTAAATTTCGAATCTTATTTCAAATGGAATATAGTTACGTATATTATTATTTATTGTACTAGCTTTTGCCAGCGGTTTCGCCCGCGTGGCGTTCGAAAATTCTCCCACGGGAACGTACGACCGGGGTAAAAAGTATAATTATGTGTTAATCCAGGTTATAAACTGTCTGTGTGCCAAATTTCATACAGATCTGAGCAGCCATTTTTACGTGATTAAGTAACAAGCATCAAAACATCACACAAACTTTCTCATTTATAATATTACTCGCTTTTGCCCGTGGCTCCGCCCGCGTGGATACCGGTTATCGCGTAAAAAAGCAGTATATGTCCCTCTCCATATCCCAGGCTATATCTCTGCCAAATTTCATGACGATCGGTTCAGTGGTTTAGATGTGAAAGCGTAACAGACAGATAAAGTTACTTTCGCATTTATAAGTTTATTCGAAAAAAAAATGACCTTTGGTCCGCAAATAATAATTTAAATATACTATACATATACTATCTGTGTGCCCAATTCCATTCCAAATCGTTAGTTTTTGTGTGAATGAGTAGGTAACAAACAAACAAACTTTTACGTTTATAATAATTATTAGAGATGCGCAAAATGTGTCAGTAAAAAGAAACAAATGAAGTATATTTTTTGGCTTAACAAAGTGGTCCACTCATTTACTCAGTACTTCATTTAGTTCAGCAAATCAGAACGAGTCCTTAACATAAGATAACGACAGTGATTGACAATCGACAAATGATGCACTTCACTAGTTCAGTTTTATACGTATGTCGATTTTCCTTGATACTTTATACAGGCTTAGCACTGTCAACCTAGAAATATGAATTTAAACAAAACTATTTTTATTATGTAAGTAGTATGTTTTGTTTTTTTTTTACTGATACGCACAGTTTGTGCGAGCGAAAAGAAAGACTGAACTAAGTGAAGTAGAGACACATTTGAATGACTACTGATTGAATGATAAGTTTATTTAGTGATATGAAGTAGTTCATTTCCTTCAATCGTTCGCGAACTACCCATGTCTTTATAATATTTTTTGGAATAGTAGGAAATAGAAATAAAGATATTATGTAATTCTGTAAAAACAGGTAACGTACCTGATTACGATAAACTTTTTGAAAGGTAGGTAAATAAAAACAAAAATACTCTATATTTTTTTATTTATCACAATCTCATAGATTGAATCTAAAACAAATTAATTCCTATATTGATATGCGACATTATTCGCCCGGAATGAACGATTCCATCAAATGATTTCGGCGCAGTAATGAAATTACAATATTAATAAAACGATGTCTCATGAAAATTGCTCGTGGATTACCAACATAAATTACTTTTCGTATCAAAAAATAGAACGATATTTCTTTGATAATTTGATGTAATGTAGGCACGTGTTTTTTCATTTACATTATCTACCCATTTATTTGATTCTGAGTCTGCAGAAGTTAGGACCGGAATAGCAAAATTATTGTTTCAAAAATCTTTTCTTAATTTTGTTTTGATCCACTCCTTGATACTATTTCCCTGTTGAGACCCTGGTAAAACAATGGTGTCCCAATAGTAACGGCTGCGACTTATGAATTGTAGGTCATAGGTTCAAATCCAGGCGGCCGCTTTATTTTGTGTAAGTTATCACCAGCACCTTGCGTAACACGCGATTAATCATAATCGGTTTCATTTTGACAGTTTAACAATATTCATTGCGTTATTTACGTTGCTGAGCAGACACATTTTTCGAACATATGAACAATGGTTTAGCCATCTGTTTCAAAACGAAAAAGATTGTGATTAATCGTGAGTTACGCAATTAGGGTGCAGTGCTCTCAAAACAGTGCAGGAAAACCAAAAATTCGTAGACATGTGACATCTACCAACCCGCACTGGGCCCGCGTGGTGGATTACGGCCCACTCCCTCTCACATTGAGAAGGCCTGTGGTCCAGTAGTGGGAGCATTATGGGCAGATTATAATCTTGTTATAATATAATTCTTATATAGCAATATAAAATACAGTAGGCCCAGAATTTGGCTACGAGCTTGTTTAATGTAGTTGTACGTAAAGGTCTCGATCTTTTTATTTATTTTTACACGCTTTAGATTAGCTTCACGTATGTTTGTATGTAACCAACTCCTTTGAGCGCGATTTTGACCCACTTTAAACGGTCAGATTTCATTGAAACTTTGTAAACTTATCGAGGACCGATGACAATTCAATAATTAAAAAAAAAAATTGAGAAAAATGAAAAAAAAGGAAAAAAATAATACTTAATAAAAAAAAAACACGTTTTTGTAGTTAGCAGAACTAAAAAATATCTAGAAATAGTTTAAAAAAATAAAAAAACACGCTTTAAAAACCAAACTAAAAAAGGAGAAAATAATTGAATTCAATTAAAAAGCGTGGGGTGCTTGACATTAATTGATTATAAAAATACCTCAAAAAGCACCCCTTGCTTTTTAATTGAATTAAATTATTTTCTCCTTTTTTTAGTTTGCTTTTTAAAGCATGTTTTTTAGTTTTTTAAACTATTATTTATTATTTAGAAAAAAGTGGCTGTAAACATGGCTCTTAGCACAATAGTCCTTATTAAAAATTAAAAGTACCTAAGATTCACAAAATTCATGGATGTAGATATTTTAATGGCCTTGTTGGTGGGCTATATTTTTCATTCCTGAAATAAGTTCATTGGTTCTTTGATCTGTCTGACTGTAAAAATTGTAGGGTAAAATTCAATGTGCCAATGCAATAAAAAGTAACCTTGCACTTGTCTCATATTTGACTTACTGCAAGAGGTCAGATAGTTCAAAGTATACTAAAAACAAACCAACAACATTATAAAGTGCGTCATAAACATTTTATATTATAATATCGCATCTGTGTATTTCTTGAAATAATTTTAAGTACCAATTTAAACTAATATTATGAAGAGATTTTTTTTATGGATGTTTGTTAGATACGGAGGAGCTTGTGGATAAGTAATAACAGCTGCTAATAAGCTAGCTTGCCGCGGTTGGTCCTTGGATGGGTGAACATCTTTACATACCAATACGCCTCCGTGCCTCGAAAAGCAAGTTAAGATTTTGGTCCCGGCTGTCATTCGTGGATCTTTGACAGTTGTTACGGGTCTTCAGTACCCCTAAAGTATTCCTCAGTAACTGGGATGTGGAGGTCAGATAGGCAGTCGCTCCCTTCCACGGGATCGAAATTAATGTTTGTTGTTAATATTAGGTCTTTACCTATGAAATTGCCGTTTTGCAGTACTGGCCATTTCAAATCAAAATAATTTTTGTTTGGGTAAGAATTCTAATTTCAAATTAATTTTATTTTAAAAACATGGATTTTTTTTTCCAAAAGTAGCCATTTGTTTATTGATTAGTGTTACATTTTCATCGCATTTCAATCTTTTTCGTCATCATGGGTACGTTAAAAATTCGAGTAATTATGGAATATGAGTACCGTCGTGGCAGCAACGCGGCACAAGCGGCACGCAACATCAACGACGTTTACGGAGCTAACACTACAAACCAACGCACCACCTGTTATTGGTTTGCTCGCTTCCGTTCTGGAAATTTCGACCTGAAAAATGAACCTCGCGGTCGTCCGAAGACTTTGGTCGACAATGACGAATTAAAGGCGATTGTGGAAGCTGATGATACACAATCTACGGCTGAATTAGCAGCAGCTTTCGACGTTAGCGTCAAAACAATATTGGTCCATTTGCGTCAAATTGGCAAGGTAAAAAAGCTTGACAAATGGGTGCCCCACGAACTCAATGATCGTCAGCGCGAAGTACGCGTCGAGACGTGCCTTGCACTGCTCAACAGACACACAAATGAAGGAATTTTGAACCGCATTGTTACCTGCGATGAAAAATGGATTCTGTTTGATAACCGCAAGCGCTCAGCAAGTTGGTTGGATCCTGGTTCAGCACCTAAACAATGCCCTAAACGAAAACTTACCCCTAGAAAAGTGATGGTCACTGTTTGGTGGTCTAGCGCCGGTGTGATTCATCACAGCTTCTTACCAAACGGGGTGAGCATTACTGCAGATGTGTACTGTGAAGAACTGAACACAATGATGGAGAAGCTGGCACATCTCCAACCAGCATTGGTCAATCGCTCGTCTCCGCTGCTCCTGCACGACAACGCGCGACCTCATACTGCACAGCAGACGGTCTCCAAGTTGCAAGAACTGGGGTTGGAAGCTCTCCGTCATCCGCCCTACTCACCAGACCTTGCGCCTACAGACTACTACTTTTTCCAGAATTTGGATAACTTCTTGGCGGGAAAAAAATTCAATACCCGAGAGGCAGTACAAAATGCCTTTGAAGAATTTGTTGCCTCCCGTCCAGCTGATTTCTTTAAGAAGGGCATCAATAAACTGCCACTGCGATGGCAAAGATGCATTGATTGCATGGGTGATTACTTCGATTAATACAAATAAAAAATACATGAAAAAAAAATCGTTTAAATTTTTTCATACAAAACGGCAATTTCATAGGTAAAGACCTATTATAACTCAGTATCGACTGTTTGGCGGACGGTATGACCAATCGGGTCACGTCAGTATAAAAATAAACAGACAGACAACACAAAAGTATTCATGATACATTCTTCTCTGAATACTATTTTTACATGAGTAGTATATCTATTTTTGTTATTACATAAGTGTTTTATATATTTTGACTGCCCTACATTTATCACTCCTTCTTAAAATAAATACACGGAAATGTTTTGATACGTTAAATGGATTTCAATGCTGTTTATTATTTTTCAGTTTTGCTGTAAGTTTGGTATGAAGGCGTATTTCTTTGCACGATGCAATCAGGTGTGAGTTGTTACATCTGCTTGTGGGCTGCACATATTCAATGCCATCAGTCTATGCTTGCATGAAAGTACCTAAGCTTTGCAATAGCAAAATAAATTAAATCTTCTATTACGATTCTTGAAATTGAAAACACGGTTAAGCTCTATTGTAACTCAGTGCTTCCCGATTTATTGATTCTTCTCTCTGTTTTGGGAGGATAAAAAGCAAAAGCCGCTTGTGGTTCATAGTTTTTATTATCGGTCCAATTGTTGAAATTGTTGTATACATAGGTACTTACCGAGTTCATCTTCGACATTACAGATATCGGTGAAGGAAAAACGAAGGAACTTATTTTTATTATGAGTCTGAAATCGCCTACCTGTCTTGAGCTCGCGTGGTGATCAATGCTCATGCCTTCTCTGTATCAGAAGAAGCCTTTGCCTCGCAGTGGGACATTAATAGGCAGGTATTATTAATTACTAGATTTTGCCAGTGGCTTCGTCCGCGTATAGATCGAAAATTATCCTACAAGAACGTATTTAGTACCGGGAATTTCATCCAAATCCGTTGAGCGTCCGGTTTTGCGTGCTTGAGTAAAACACATCTAAACATACACGTTTATAATGGCGTGGAGGTAGCAAATTTAGTTAGATTAATAAATTACAATTAACAAAATAAAATAAAATTATAATTTAAATCATTTTACATTTAAATTCAAAATTAACAGCTCATGATTATCTCAATAAAATTAGAGTTCTTCTACATCATAGCTTGTAAGTATAAAGAACCAATATAGTGGTATTATTGGATTTAGTTTAGATGTAAGTTTAGCTACTTATTTAAAGCTTACTCTCTCCTATTTTTTGCTGTGCCAGACAGGGTCCATAATGATCACATATTTTTTAATTTACCACCTAAGTACACATTGTGGAATGCAAATAAAATTTGAGTATTGAGTAAATTATTCCGCGATTATGTTAATCCAGGTTATAAACTATCTGTGTGCCAAATTTTATCCAAATCCGTTGAGCCGTTTTTGCATGATTGAGTAACAAACATCCAAACATCTAAACACAAAGTTTCACATTTTTTTATGTTATAGTAGATAGGATAAATTTTGAACATGAATGTTCTACAAATGCTTTTGCTCAAATCCAAAGTCTCCTTGTACAAAAAAAAAGAAAAGCAACAAACATTGACCATGCATTACCTCCTCAATAACCTTCCCTCTACTTAAGCACAAAGAAAATGGCAATTGCTTGTAAAGAAGAAAACCCGAGTACACACAGTAGAATATTCCCGCCAGTAAGAAATTACTGATCATTGTTTACATGACCAAGATTCTCACCATTAACTGGTCTTGTGCGTTCAAAGGTTTATGGATGCTTGACCCCAAATTAATATTAAGCCGCATTGTGGTTCGTTAAGTGGCGAATAAGGAAAATTACCAGGGTTGCCAGTTAAGGGAAAAGGATATTTTAGGCTGGCAATGTTTTATCTGATGTGTTTAGGAATGTTTATATTTGCTGTCGTTTTCCATTAAGGGAATGGGCTGGAAAATTAAATTGCTATTACGGCGATTTACTGGTCAGTATAACGCTACTTATTGATTTAAATATGATCCGCGACCGTAGCAAATACATTTGTACTTACAGAATTAATGTCATTATACAGAATCATAAATACAGCTCTCTAAGTCTGGATTGGCCTCAAATGTCATGATGATTTCATGAAACAGTCAATCAGTCTTTGCCTTTTTAATTTGTCGCCTTTACAGTAAGTTTGTGCTACTGCTTTTTACGCGCTTTATATTAGCTTCGCTTGTATGTGTGTTTTTTTTTTTTAGCATGTATCGTCCCACTGCTGGGCAAAGGCCTCCCTACTCTCTTTCCACCTCTCTCTATCCAAAGCTGACAGGGACCAATCTTTATTAAAAGAGTCCAGCTCATCCCGCCATCTCCGTCTGGGCCGTAAAAAGGCGCTTTACTTCGTGTAAATTATTTCATCATCACTGCTCTCAAAACGGTGAAGGAAAACATCGTGAGGAAACCAGCATGTCCTTAAACTAACAAATCAATGATATGTGACATCTACCAACCCGCATTGGGCCCGCGTCGTGGATTACGGCCTAGTCCCTCTCACCGAGAAGAGGCCTGCGTCCCAACAGTGGGAATATTATAGCCTGATTATGATTATGTACGTTATTTCTTTTAATATTTTAGCAGAATTACAAACCAAGCTGCACATAAAGAGGAGTAAATACCGAACAGATTCAACCCTATAAAATCATGTAGGTACCTACCCAATCTTCGGAGTGTAAGATTAATTAAATTCATCTCTAACTGAAGTGTTTTCACCTCCTTTCCCTGGATTGGGTAAATGTTATCGTTATTAGCAAATATGTTCATCTCATTCAGATTTTGTTGATTAATGGCCAGTTCCTATAATTTACGGATCGTTATTGGTTACAATTACTCTTGTATCTTTACCAATAATGAAGCAAAGACCAAGATTTGCATAGTAGACCCTCCTGTATGGAAGTAGATATCACAGGTAATATTAGCTTACGAATCTATTTATATGCCCTGTTTGGCAATAAAAAATGCTACCATTGGTAAGCAAAACGGTTCTTTTTTGTTTTTAAATTATTTTACGCTATCAAATAAAATGAAACAATAAGAAACACTGAGAGTTCCCGTACCCCCGTACCTACACGTCGAAGGCGGGAATAAACTTGTCGTAACATGTCTTGCTGCGCCGTCAAATAATTTCTAAATCAATAATCAGAGCCGCGAAGAATAAGACCGGATAATCGAATATTCGGATAATCGATGTTCAGATAGTAGAGATTCTACTGTTAGTAATAATAATCAATAGGTTCCTCTCTCTGGAGCCCTGACCGCCGCCGCCGGTAGCTTGGACCTTGTTCCCGATACCGGTGGGCTACTATTTTTTTATATTTTTAAATGTTGTTATATTTTTGTACTAATATATAAAAATATAATTTATATGTGTTATAACTGAATAAAGGAGATCAATAGGAAATTTAAAGGGCCTTACCTTACTTTTCTAGTAAGGTAAATCCCACAATCGCAGTAGACTGGAAAAAGTGGAAACAAGGACGGGAAGCCTTTGCCCTTGAATGGGAAAACACAGGCCTTATAATCCCTACTATAATATTATAAATGCGAAAGTAACTCTGTCTGTCTGTTACGCTTTCACACCTAAACTACTGAACCGATCATCATGAAATTTGGCAGAGATATAGCCTTGGATATGGAGAAGGACATAGGCTATTTTTTTACGCGGTAACCGACATCCATGCGGGCAGAGCCAAGTGGCAAAAGTAAGACAAAAATAAAAAAAAAGTTATATTACACATTCAGTCTGAGCGTGTCGTAGATTTTTTAACTGCTTTTGCAATTGTAAATAACAGTGCCCGTGAACAAAAAAGTTGACTGAGCAAGATTATTTCAGCCGGAATCTCCGTTTCATTCACGCTTTCATTCACTAATTACTCCTTAATTAGACTTAATGAAAACGTGCTTCTATTTTCAAGAAACTTTGAATTTGCTTAGAAAGCAGCAACAATGTGGCAATTATAAAAGAATTTGCTACTTCGGTTTGAGGGCAAACTTTATTTATAAATGAAAAGGTCATATGGGTCATTCTATTTGTATACCAAAGGTTCAATAAATTCACCTCATTGATGAAGATTAGAATTTTATTAATGGTTCTGTCAAATTGATGTTAGTTATGAATGACTTATAAATGTCACCGACTCGTTTGACGTTAGTAGGTGTCTAAGTTAATAATGATGATTAATTCAATGACGTATTATAAATAGACGCGTCACGAATATTAGAGCACTCAAAAACAGCGTAAACAATGAATGTACATACCTACCTAGTACATACAATCATACAGCGCATGGTAAAGACCCATACCGATTCCTGTTATTAGAAAGAGATAAACATAATTATATATTTGGTTACGTCACTAGTGTGTCGCTGCGTCACTGGACGGTAAGTGACTAATAAAATGACAGGCAATTACCTGTCATTTATCTTGTCAATATTGAGCGCCGGTAACGCATCTAAAGGTAATATACAACGAGTAACATAATTAACGCAAGGCCACTGCTTTGCGGCCACATACAAAACTTCAATGCCTACTTGACCAAAGTGTATAGGACAGCTGAGTTTATTTCACCATAGTTATGACCATACGTTTCTGATAAAAGCTGTAGGTCGAATGTTCAAAATGAATAAAGGGCAGCAGGGACATTGACGCGCAAACTGTTATCATGAATTTAGCACAAGATTATAGACCCCCTAGCGTATAAACTTCTAGTCGACTTTCAACAAAGAGAATTGGCTGTTTCATAGAAAACTGCAATGTGTACCTACGCGATCAAAATGTATGGAACAGTAAATCTTTTTTTACTATCGATGAAATTTTTTTACGCCCCCCTAGCGTAGGAATTTTTCGTGTAGGATCATGTGCTCAATTTATGGTTTGAGTTTGTGTGGGGGTGTCCCTCCACCCTGTATAGGTAGGTATCAATAGACTACTAAGATAATTGAAATCTGCAGTGACCCATAAGACATGAACGAGAATGCTCCTGAAGGTCGCATTGTATTTGTAGCATACGTAAATACAAAAACAAAAATATCAACACTGACCCTGTCTAGAGGTGGTATACTACCTCTAGACAGGGTGAGAGGGATATTTCGCCATTATGTCTTTATTAAAATAGTTCCCATAAACAAGGTGTAGTATAATTAACCGAAAACTTCAGAAGGGGTTATTTTTCTCATAATTATTAGCAATTTTTTTATATACCGGACACTCGAAGAAGAAGTAAGCTGCTAGCATCAACAGTTGTGTCGGTAAATCTCGACAAAATGTAGCTGATTTTTTTTTCTGGTTTCTAGGTTGGCCCCGTAGGAAAAGTAGTTCACATTGATGAGTAAAACGACCCTGTAAAAGGTTATCGACTATTTTAAGTACACCTCGACCAAATCAAAGAGTCGATGAGTATTTTAAATCAATTACAATCAGACGAGACAATTCCAATCCAACCGTCTCGAATATCGCTAAATTATACATAAAGGCTCCTGCAGACAGGCGTGATGCGACACCGCGACTCTACTCAGTAGAACAGATTCTATGACAGCTTCATGGAAATTATTCTACCAGAATCACATCTTACCGTCACGTCGCGCCTGTCTACGGGTGCCTACAATTCTCAAAGTTTTAGCCTAAATTAAATGAATCAAGATAGGTAACGACAGGTTTAATGATCTCTGACTCTCTGAGCCCAAGAAACTTCGTACATTTGTATTCCAAGTTATTGAATTGAAATCGTCTGAACAACCGTAATGTATACTCAGATTTGGGTAATTATAATGACGGGGTTTTCATTGATATTTATTGGGTTTCATGATATATCATTTATATCAAGACCCAAAAGTGGATAGTCCGGGTATAATGTGTGGAAATCTACCAGTGACTACCCTATATCGATGTGCGTGTTAATTGTTACATTGTGTGCCAAGTATGTATACGAACGCACACCCAATAAATCTGCATGACTACGAGAGCACACGTATAAACAATAAGAGGCGAATAGTTCTAGTCTGTCTCGAGGTACGCAGCGGCGCTTGTGCATCGCAATGCGAAGTTGCATCAAATTGTACAAACGAACGGGTATAGTACCTGCCAGGGGTGCGGGTTGTTCGAAAGAGATACCGTGGCCCCTGGTACACAGGCAACTGAAGGAACACGACTGGGTTTAAGTCAGTAAAAGTCTGACACGCCCTCCTGCTCCACCCAGAGCGGGAGAAGTTATTTGATGATTTCGCAAAAAAAACGGGTATTGTATCAACAATTTATGAATAAAGAGTTGTTGTTTATTGATAAAATAATATTCGTTTTAAACATTTATCTGATTTAGGTAGGGTAAGCAGTGTCTTTCTGTCTTTATGGACTGCACGCCACTGCTACTGAGCATGAGGTTCTGGGGTTTTTTCACCTGAAACTTCTCAGCAGCAGCCCGGAGTCAGGATTTGTGGCCTGTTGATGGCAAGAGCCTCGGCTCCTGTAACATGGTACTTAAATTTAACTGCAGGCGAAATGTAGGTGTACTTTCTATAGGTGAACCTCTGCATAGCCCTTCGGGGAGTACAAGCGTGATGTTAAGTTATGTAAGTAGGCAGGTACCTTGTGAGCACCTATCTTGCATATTTGCTATACTTAACATTGCAAAGTTATAATATAGAGAAAATAATAGCAGACCGGTTAAACGGTCTTTTTATTAGACACTGGATTGCACTTCACGTGTCTAATTGATTTCGTTTTCTTTGTATTTCTATTGTATTCTGGTTTTACTAACTAATTTCTTAAAATCAAAAGTCATTTATTCAAACTAGGCTGAGAGTCAGGTCTTTTTGAACGTCAAAATTTCATAAGACAGTCCCCCCAAAACGCCCGCCCTTCACTAGTTCCTAGTGCTTTAGCTGGGAAGAAGAAGTAGCGCAACAAACTCCCCAGCAGCACAGCTGTCTGTTAAGTTAGAAGAACTTGATTCTATACCTTAATAGGTAATTCAAATTACGAAACAACAAAAGGAAAAACATTAAATTTGCCATGTCAGCTAGCACACGCCAATATACAATTAAAACATTGAAAACTAAAAATAATAAAAAAATTAAATAAAACGTAAATAGAACTTACAATATAAATAAAAGCCTCCAAGCATAAAGGGCATGCCCGCTTACATATGCAATTCTGCATTATGCAAATGTTGCTATAACTTAAAGTAACAAAAGTTTAACTAGGACCTCTGGACTAAAATTAATAAAAACTTAATACAATTAACAATAACAAAACTTAGGTACTTACTTACACAAATATGCATAAGTGAATAATCCGAAATAAAATGATTAAGTAGGTATATACATATTATGCTATTATGCAAATTCTATATGAAAACCCATAGTTCTGTTTGCATAGTTTTCATTTTTCATAATTTCTTACACATTACTTTCAAAAGTTTTTCAAAACCTTTTACCAAAACCACCATACCTCAAATTACTCAGTGGCGAAAACTGACTCGTACAAATTAAGTTTGTATGCAGTTGAAATATTCTGCAGCACAAACATATTGACTGGCCACACGTAGAATGAAAAAAAAAATAGCAGTTCGAAAACGGAATTAAAGCAACCGATACTGGCCGCGCAGTTTATAAAGTTTTTGTTTGTATGGTGCTTTTTTTTCCACATCGCATTGTCGACATTCGATAAAGTTTCCATACGGCCGAACGTTTTGTATAAAATTGCGCTGAAACATGCAGGTATAACACAGCGCTTTATTTTATACAAAAGGTTTGTCGTTGTTGCTTTTCTACAGGTCATTTTGTACGTAGAGGCTTTGAAGCCCAGAACGGCTTCAGAAAGCTTCGAACTTCTACAAAAAGGTTTATGAAGAAAACATCATGTAAGTTTTTGCTGACACTAAGAGAATTCAAGCACTGTTTGAGCTTGTTTAGTTACATTTATGTTTAAAAGTAACGGTAATAGACGTGGTTAAGCACAATTGTGCTATTGATATTTTTTTATAAAAGTTTCCCTTCATCAGGAATTTCTATTTTGTCGAGGGTGAAAATAAAAATCTCATAAGCACGATCGCTGATAAGGTAGACAGTGATAAGGTAGACAGACTATGCGGGTTTGAAACTACTGTCAGTACCTATTCCCGTTTTGTCGTGAAACTTGACATTTGTGTCCTATAGCTCTGAATAACCTGAAAGAAAAAATGCTTAAAGGGGGAATCACCAGAGTAGCCGACGAAATCCAAAATTTTCTTACGTTTCTACCAATTTTCAGGTCATCGCAGGTTGCATATTGATGAAATATGTTACGCGACCGTAACACGTATGCATTTACAGGATTATCCTACTTATATTACAAATTTGAAAGTTTGGACATTTGTTACTCAATCACGCAAAAACGGCTGAACGGATTTGGATGAAATTTGGCACACGTATAGATTATAACTTGGATTAACACATAGTATACTCTTTATTCTGGTAGTACGTTCCTGTGGGATATTTTCGAACTTCACGCAGGCGAAGCCGCTAGTAAAAGCTAGTATCTAATAATTATAATCAGCAATACAACCCTCTAAGTTCATTCAAACCCATTGAATGACTTTTATATGAAACTAGATTTTGATCGCGGCTCCGCATGCGTGGATGCTGGTTATCGCGTAAAAAAGTAGCCTATGTCCATCACAATATCCCAGGCTATCTCTGCCAAATTTCGTGACTATCGGTTCAGCGGTTTAGGCGTGAAAGCGTTACAGACAGACAGACAGTGTTACTTTCGCATTTATAATATTAGTAGGGATAGTAGGGATGATGAAATAGTGCAAACCCATATTTGTTACGATCACGAACCATGATTTAATTCAACACAACCTGACACTGACTTGCAAATTGCGAAAAAACTTAATAAAATCTGAATTTCGTGGGCTACTTAAGAGGGGACGGGGCCTGCGAGAAATTTGAAGAATAGGTTTTCGAAGAAACTATATATTGCCGTCGCGATGCGCCCGAACAACGCCCCCGTAGTGTGTGATAGGGACAGCTGCAGCTCAGACCGAAATTATCACAATTTTTTTTACGAGATCGACGTTTCTTTTTCCCCTTTGTTCTCCTCGAAAACGGAGCCGATTCAATTATTATTTACATTAACATTTTAAGAAAGAGTATGTTTAAGTTCCTATAATTCTTTTTATGTTAAAAACTTTTCTAATTTGTCTGGTAGTCCTCTTATCACGGCGGTAACAATAGGGCATTTTTTGTAATTTTTAGAGGGTCATATTTTCTTTACTAATTAGTTGCTGAAAAAAGTAAAATGACAGGGCCGTGTTTTCAGCAGATCTTGATTTTATGAAAAAAAGGCATTATTCAGGAAGAAAAAAGGGGAATACATTTGTATGGAGAATCGCACGCCCTGTTCCCTCTTAAGGGATTCTTCAATGTAAATGTTTTAAGCAAATTGCACTAACACATAAAGTTTAAGTGCTTAGCCACCTAAAGGAGGGCTTAAGGGAGCAGCGGTAAGGGGATCACTATTTACTAACATTTTACTGGAAAAAGCTTTCAGTGCATCCCTTTCTGTTGCGGCTTCGAGTATTTTAATAGTTGGCCACTAAAGTGGACGAAAGTTGTGTGTAATCTCTTTCTTAGTCTGGTCCTTTTGAGCAACTTTAATTTCGGTAAAAAGTGTTCCGAGGAGCGAAGAAAAACAGGATAAACTGTATAAAATAAAACTTGAGGTTTTTCCTGCAAAAAGTGAAATGAGATGAAATTACTGTCTGTTTATGTTTCGTTGAAATACGACAGGAAATTGTCTTTTATTTTTTACATAAATAACGTTAAAACACTCATCGATCTTTTTGTAAAAAAGCAGTCCATTAAATACCAAATTAAATCCATTAGTGAACGGATTACCTTAGTATTATAAATTGGTCCTAATTTACTCAGTCCATAAGGACCAAAACGAATCGATCAACATTTATATTCCAATACCAACCAACCCGCATAGTACCCACGTGGTGGATTTCTGCCCTTTTCTTCTCACCAATAAGAGGCGTGTGTCCTGGCAGTGGGGACATTATAGATTGATTTTGTCTATTTCAATCAAATAAATTGAAAACAACAGAACTGATTTCCAATTACTTACGAACCAATAATGGTTATTTAAAATACGACTCCTGGCGAAATTTAATTAAATAGGCTTGAAGATGTTTACTTTCATACTTATGCTTCTGAATATTAAATTGGCAATTTTATTTGGCAACGCCTCAAACCCTAGAGGAGATGGCGGGTCGAACTCGACTTTTTTCATAAGGATTGGCCATAAACAGCCGTAGATAGGGATAAGTGACAGGATGGAAGGGAGGTCTTTGCCCTGTAGTGGGACATAAACGGCTCTTTGCCTTGCAGTGGAACACGAACGGCTCTTTACCATGCAGTGGGACACAAACGGCTCTTTGCCCTGCAATAGGACACAAACGGCTCTTTGCCCTGCAGTGGATCACAAACGGCTGATAATAATAATTATTAGGACTAATTTAGGATTAAAGTATAACGAGCATTTGGTAGTTATTTTAACATAGTAATCTACCAGAAATAAAACAATGACAGTGGGAAAAGTAAATTTTGAACAAATAGGATCGATTTTCTTCCGAATATCTTCCTTTCCGAAAATACTCAATACTCAATATCTTTATTGTTTTACCTTAATGTGTACTTAGGTAGTAACTATATAATTGAGATCATTATGGACCCTGTAAGGCACGGCAAAAGGGTAGGAGAGAGGAAGCCCTGTTTTAGGAGATTATGTATAATGACATATATTATTACTTACTATTTAGATTGGAAGTTCTGTTTACGTTTTATTTTAATTTTCTATTATTTTTAGTTTTCAATTTTTGATGGTATATTGGCGTGTGCTAGCTGACATATGGCAAATTTTATGTTTTTTTTTTGTGTTTCGTAATTTTTATTACCTATTATTGTATAGAATCAAGTTCTTCTAACTTAACAGACAGCTGTGCTGCTGGGGAGTTTGTTCCGCTACTTCTTCTTCCCAGCTAAAGCACTAGGAAGTGGTGAAGGGCGGGCGTTTTTGGGGGGACTGTCTTATGTAATTTTATTTTGACGTTCAAAAAGAGCTGACTCTCAGCCTAGTTTGAATAAATGACTTTTGATTTTGATTTTGATTGATTTTGACTATATTATTTTAATTTATTATCATTGCTATTATATAAATAATAAAATACCAAAGGCATAGTCAGTTTTCCCGGTTAGTCTTACAAATAACCTTTGAATTATGCAGAACAAGAATTCCTTCCACTATTATCCGAGAGCTCGCTTCGCCGACATGCATCGCCCCGCGGCGCCGCCTGCGGTTTTGCAATTAATACCCGCAGAGCTCAACGTCATATGACGTCATATGTTTAAACGGTTATTGTCTGTTTCTGGGAGCATGGTCCTTTTGAAATTAATGTGACGTGATGCAATAGATATGATTTAGCATGTTTTGGGAAAATAACATAACATCACGTCTGTATACACCGAAAGGTAAATCAGCGGTGTGCCTATTTCAATGTTGTACAATTAAACACGCAGCAAGGGTTGATCAAAATCAAAATATTTTATTTCACATAAGCCTGCATGGGCACTTATGAAACGTTAGAAGCTAGGTGCACGGTTCCAATTTGTCGTTTCCTATGGAGAAGAGCCGGCAAGAAACTCCACGGTTACTCTTTTAAAAATAATTGACTTTTACAATGTTTTCAAATTACAGTGATAATAGGTATGGGAGGACAGTGCAGGCCAGTCAATAAGTACCAGGTACTTAGAGGAATGAAAATACAGAATAGAAAAACGTCTACAAATCTAGTCTCTAAGGCCTACAACGTTCTCTCATTCACAATATGTAAAAGAATCTACCTATATAAAATGAATCTATTTGAACCAAGTGACATGATTTCGATGACAATCACTAATAATAAATAGTAGTAAAATTTATGTATAATGTCAAATAATGACGAGAATATGTCAGACATTGTAAAAAAATAAAAAGAATAAAAATTAACATTGCAATTTGGGAGCAGTTAATAGACTTTCACACAGTTTTTTGGTTTGTTGGTCAAGGAAACTCATCATCTACCGAACCTTTTCCCATCTATGTGGGGTCCGTTTCCAGTCTAACCGAATGCAGCTGAGTACCTCTATTTTACATGGGGCGATTGCCTATCTGACCTCTACAACACTGTTACCTACTGGGCAACACGATTCTCCTTGGTCAGTATTTCGGGCTTCTGACGAATCGTAACGACTGTCAAATATCCAGGAATGACAGCCCGGACCAACGGCTTAATGTGTTTTCCGAGGCACGGAGGGGTCTTTTTAATCAAGGACTAGTTATTACTGTAATTATCTCTAATTTTGTGTTTACCTAGTGTGTACCTATAGGTACTCCATTTGAAACAAGATTAGACATTTAACTAAACCTTTTTTACAGTCCGAACAACCGATTTTGACTTCTATTGCGTTAGTGGCATAACAAATTGCAGCTGCAGTAAACAGTTGGTATTGTAACTACTTTTTTGCTTTTAATGCCATCCTTATGCCTACGGTATAGAAGTCAGAATCGGTTGAACTGTCTGTAAAAAAGGTTTGTTTGAATGTCTAATCTTATTTCAAATGGAGTATAGTACAACTACAAGCCGCAAATGGGATGATTTTGACCGTCATCAATCACAATTACCGTTAGAGCAAGTTTTAGAGTAGACATCTCATTGGGCGTTTGCTAACAATGATTGACAATGGCATTAACTTCTAGCCATCATCATTCTATTTCTATAATGCTTAGGTAGGTGTGTTTGTGTGTGTATCGCTAATTCGACGTTGTCCTTGCGAACCAATAAGAGTTTCATGGCGTATTAATGAACGGATTAACGTTGCTTCTACGATTCCGACACATAATAGTTCAGAAGGTCGGGTCATACTCACACTCATACACACCAAACACTCACACAGAAGAGCATGCATGCTCTAAATTCCCCCTATTTAACTTAATTTTATTGTATAAATTGTTAATGTTTTTTTCATAAAAAAAAGAAAAGTCCTGACTGCCTGACTGACTGACTCATCAACGCCCAGCCCAAACCCTTTGGACCTAGAAATCTGAAATTTTGCACAGAAGTTCCCTTTATAATGTAGACAAGGAAGGATGTTTCGAAATTCAACCCCTAAGGGTGTTAAACAGGGGATGTAAGTTCTGCGAGGGCGAAGCCGCTGGCAAAAGCTAGTGTTTCATAAATGAACTGACACTGGCCCCTGACATAGCATAGGTACAGACGCCAGCACATCAAGCTACCCCGAACTGTCAAATTTTCCCAATTGAACATGAACCTTATTTGTTTTGGGAAAAAGTTGAAAATCTATCAAAGAAATTTGACAGATTGGAGTAGCTTGTTGTGCTGGCTTCTGTACCACTTAGCTCAGGTGGCTGGCCTTCAATTGAAAATATAGCTTTTTTTATGTCAATGAAACTACCTATTGGTTTTTTAATTAAAATAGCGAAAACTCACACATACCTATGTATGTGTGAGTTTTCGCTATTTCGACACGTTTCTTTTTCAAGGAAGTATGAGGAGAATGTCTCGGGGAAAGTTTTAGGTACAAATGTGGATGACTAAAAGAGTGGAGGAAAGGAGTGGAGTGGTGAACCAAAGAAACGATGGATGTACTGTATGAAAAACGATATAGCTAGAAAAGGGTTTTTTTTTGGTTGGGAAATCATCAAATAACTTCTCCTGCTCTGGACGGAGCAGGAGGGCGTGTCAGACTTTTACTGACTAAAACCCACCCGTGTTCCCTCAGTTGCCTGTGTGCCAGGGGCCGCGGTATCTCTTTCGAACAACCCGCACTCCTGGCAGGCATCGGCATTATTCGAAACAGGAACCTCCCGAAACAACAGTGTCCGGTGAGGACCTGCGTCAGGCAGAAGGTGAGGACGCCGTGCCGCCTTTCAAGCCACTCCTCAAAGAGGGGACTTACCGCCGCTATCGTGGCGTGCCCAGTACAAAATGGGTGACTGTCTACTGAGGTGGTGACTAATAAAGAAATATGGAAGAATAATAAGGGGAAAAGAGAATAAATGCCCCGACCCATAATAAATTGAGATAGGAGAGTGATCATTTAGTAGTTTTTTGCCCCAGGAGAATGATGATATCTATAGGTAGATATGTTTCACGTAAGAGAGTGGAACCTTACGTGCGCGTCGATGTGTGCGTGTGCTTGGTTTCGCTCGTTGTACGGACCCGACCTTCTGTAACTACTATCCTGTGGTTCCGTGTCAAGTTTAATAATCGCAGCAGTAAACTAGTCAACTAGAACTAATAAATAATTGCTAGCTTATCGCCGAGGGACGTTATTAGTTAATGGTTTCCTTTAATTGATATTTACATGCTATCTTTTATTGTTCTGCGGGCGGTTGTGATCGTATCTGCGCTGGGAGGGAGAGGTGGATCGAGTTCACTGTTCAGTGGATATTTATGGACTGATGAGCATCGGTTTATTAATGGTCTTGGTAATGTTAAAATAATGAGCAAATAGAATCACTTACACTATTCTGAATTTAAAATTTGAAGTGGAGAGCTGGTCAAATTTTACTTTAGCACTTCAACTTAAGAAACCAGGAATTCTATAATTCGGGTAGTCTCGAGGTATAAATTGGAAATTTAGTGTAAATCACATGAAATTTCCAATTTTTTTTATCTCAGATTTATATTGAATGTGTGTATAATCAAGTATTTTGTATTAATACATTCTAAGTGAGCAGCACCCTAATTGCGTAACACGCGATTAATCATAATCGGTTTCATTTTGACAGTTCAATAATATTCATTGCGTTATTTACTTTGTTGAGCAGACACATTTTTCGAACATATGAAGCAATGGTTTAGCCATTTGTTTCAAAACGAAAGAAATTATGATGAATCGTGAGTTACGCAATTAGGGTGCAGACTTATCTATTACTAGTCGCTTCATATTATAAAACAAAGTCTCCTGCCGCGTCTGTCTGTCTGTTCGCGATAAACTCAAAAACTACTAAACAGATTTTCATGCGGTTTCCAACAATAGACAGAGTGATTCATGGCATAGGTTTAGGTGTATAATTTGTTAAGGTTTCGTGTGAATTGGTTAACGCGGGCGAAGCCCCTTGCAAAAGCTACTAATTATTCGAAACTAATAATAAATCTGAAGAGTTTATTTGCTTGTCTGTTTGTTTGAACGCGGTCATCTCTGGAACTACCAGTCGGATTTGAAAAAATCTTTTACATTTAATAGGCTAATTCTTGACCAAGGCTGTATGTTACATCACGCTCGGGCACTTAGGAACCGAGCGAAAAGAAGAAAAAAAGTAAAAAAGAACGCTATACTTAGAAAAAAGGAAGATATAGTGCGGGCAGAAGACGCGATGGGTTTTTTTTAGAGGGTGGGAAATCATCAAATAACTTCTCCCGCTCTGGGTGGAGCAGGAGGGCGTGTCAGACTTTTACTGAATAAAACCTCCCTGAATAAACCGTTCCTTCAGTTGCCTATGTGCCACAAGTTGGTGACATCTCTTTGAGGCGCGTGTGGAACACAACGCGCCGTCGAGATGCGATGGGTTTGGGTTAACAAAAAAAAAAATCACGCGAATGAAGTAGCGGGCAGAAGTTAGTCTTGAAACTTCTAAAGGTATTTCTAATAAACATAATATTCTTAGCAACAAGTAAAAAGTTTTGATTAAGAATTAATTGTCTATTAGTATAATGAAATAACTATCAAACCACCAAGTTAAAAGCAAAATGAAGAACCGTATTTAATTTCATCCTTTATTGAAAGTTTCATAGATTGAAACTTCTGAATTGTATTATGAATTTCTTATTCTATTAAATGTTCTTGTAAGAAGAGATGAGCAAGTAAAAAAATATTTAGTAAAGACTAAAAATTTATTACTTTTATGAGCACATTGAGCTAAAAGTGATTAATTTCTATTTAGTAAGAGATCAAATCGATGGAAAACACAACAGTGAATCTGTAGCTCTAATAAGTCAATCAAATTGCCTACCCTTTTCCCAAACTATACTGGGGTTTTTTTTTATATTGGGATATCATCAAATAACTTCTCCTGCTCTGGGTGGAACGGGAGGGCGTGTCAGACTTTTACTAACTAAAACCCACCCGTGTTCCTTCTGTTGCCTGAGTGCCAGAGGCTACGGTATCTCTTTTAAACCACCCGCACACCCGGAACATAACGCGCCGTCAACCCGGGTCTGGTCCTTACCGGACGGTGAGCTACCCATTACTCGCCGTCTGCAAGCCCGCACCTACGATGGCCGGGAATCGGCCTAGGATTCCCGACGCCCAGGGCGTCTCCTGCGGCGACTAGGGCCGTGATGGCACATAGATTGCCTATTCGTCACGTGCGCCGCCTCCCTCTTCGCGAGCATTACCGCTTCGCAGAAGGAGGTGATAGCTTCCGATGCACATGCACTCGCTCCGTACCATGGCCTGGACCAGGGCTGGACGTGAGAGATCGCCACCGCCGATCGCCTCCATAAAGACACGGCGGTGTTCCACCTAAGCCGGGCAGACCTACACCGTATGCTCCACCGTGTCCTCCAGGCGATCTACGCACTGGCAACACCCGGGCGCTTCCTCCCGCTTTATCCGAAACAGGAACCTCCCGAAAACTATGTTGGGGTCGGCTTACATTTTAACCGGATGTGGATTTAACATGTAGCGACTGCCTATGTGGTTTCAACAACCCAGTTACTGGGTAACACGGTACCCCTTGGTAAGACTGGTTGTCAGACTTTTGGGCTTCTGACTACCCGAAACTACTGTCAAAGATCTACTAATGGCAGCTAGAACTAACGGCTTAACGTGCTTTCCGAGGTAGTTTAAGGCTTAAACTTTGATCGACCTGTACAGCTTTTATAATTTTGCACTAGGCCCTCAACCTGCAGTTCTGAAAAGTTCAGAAACAAACGAACGTCCAATGACCGAACAATTATAATTTATTGAGTTTTGTTTTATACATTTTATTGTTATTATTTATTTGTATTTATTGATTTTGTTGCAATTTTCAATGGGTAATTGTTTTGACGTATTTATGACAAATTAATTGAAATTATAATCCAAATATTTGCGCCGTTGACGGCAAGACATAGCGTTCGTTTTTATTATTATTAATAATATTGACATCTTTACTTTACCTCTGTTCTACAAATAAAACCTTTTGAATTTGAATTGGAACGTCCATAGTTTTTAAAACCACTTTAATTAAATATAAAATATGCCTTGTTATGTCAGATTCATAAGTAGAACGTATATTTCTCAGTAGTAAATAAAATAAATTACCCTATTACTGTTAAAAGCATAATCTTATGATCATTCTCATTTCCGAATTATCATTGCTCTAAAAATAAGAAAAATCTTGTTCAGAATACTATGCTGTATATTTTTAGTCGAGTGTCACTAACCCCACAATATTGTGTCTCTAAACGCTGTATTTACATTTATACGTTTTGTAAGCGTCTGCATTCTTTGAATAACATACATATTTGTTAGTATCCTCTCTTTGGTGCTGAAATCTAGACGCAAAAATAGGTTTCAGTTGTCTCGGTCGTTATTATTTGCATTTGTTTTAGTGTTGTTGAGCATTAAGCTTGAAAAATTCTCGCTTTCTTTCAGTGTTTAAGGAAAAATACAACCGTGTGTAGAAAAAGCTCTTTTAAAACTTCAAAGCTACATTTTTTAAAGTTGTAAGCACAAAACTAAAGATAGTTCCGGTATTGTGGATGTGATGAGTGTGATTACTTACAAAATGATTTTGCTTACTGACTTCCGCCCGCGGCTTCGCCCACTTGTTAGGTATGTCAATAAAAAGTTTGCCTAATAATTAGGCATACTTTCCTCCTATCCTAGGAAAGGACATAGTATGTCCTTTCCTAGGATTCAAAATATTGTATCCCCATACCAAATTTCATCAAAATTGGTCCAGCCATTTTGAAGGTTAGCCGAGAATAACAGACAGACGACAAATAAAATAGGTTATCAGTATTGTACTCGTATTTACTTTCATATGCATTTAGTAAAAAGCTGTTATGTTAACATTAAAAACAGACACTTAAATTTTATTTATTTGTATATATGTATAGAACTGAGGAGCTTTTGTTAAAAAACAGTTTAAACACTAATTCATAAAAACTCATTGAAATTACTACAATTAATTCAGGATGCATCCTTGAAAGAATACCACTGTTTTCTTAATCAATCGTTGTCACATATTTGTAAGAAGAATAATTATCACCCAACTTTGCAGAACAAAATGATTCAGATATGAAAATACATAATCCAAAAAACTTTTACACGTTTGTCTGACGCCCCTTCAGATAGAAAACTTGTTCTCAAAGAACTTGTTGAAATAAATATGTCTAATAAACGTCGAGACGCACAACAATTACGAACAAGAATAAATAAGTAAGGATTACAGTACTAAGTCTTCATCACAGTTAATCTTCCAAATTGCGTCAAACTTTTCTTTAGATAAGACTGCCTGAAAAGTCAAACGAAATTAAACTATGGCTGAAAATGTTACTTTATTTTTGTTTAGGTATATAATATGCAATTACATTATTTAATGTAGGACTTAAAGTGTTCTATAGAAAGACCAGTGGCCCTAGTCTCGATCTAACACATCGAGCGCCGTTCGGCGCTCCGATTGGCCCTGGATTGGTGAAGGACAAACTTACACTAGGGCCTATAGTGCATAGTACTCGCAACCGGCGGGTTTGTATGACCAGAGGCCTTAGTGTGAGTTTCATTTAACCATCTCGATCAAACGCATCGAGCGCGTTTGGCGCTCCGATTGGCCCTGGATTGGTGAAGGACCAATCGGAGCGCCGAATGCGTTCGATGCGTTAGATCGAGATGGTTAAATGAAACTCACTCTAGGGCCTCAGATGTATGAACGTAAACGAGGCAAAAGGACTATGTAAGGATCTTAGAAGGTGGCGTTCTGTAGTTTCTGCTTACCCACATGGGTAAAAGGCATGAGTTTATGTATGTCTGTACATTCTTTAAATATCTTATTTATTTAACCATTTATGCACACACATATAAACAGACAAGAAGAAAGGAACAGAAAAATACGTACATAGGTAATGCTTATTTCTACAGAAATCTCTTCCAGCACACCTGCGATAGGAGAGAAGATCACAGAGATGTAGACCACGCGATCTTGTAACACCACGGGTTGTTTCCCCGATAGGTTGGGCAGAGGTGTATCTATACTACACCCACATTTTGCCCAATAAAGTTCTATGTAATAGGGGATGAACCTATTGTCATTAACCGGGCACGAATCCAGACTTCGGGCTGCTACTGATAAATTCCAGATAGAAAAACCCAATAACAGAAAGTACATACGAATTGAACAAGTCACATTGGTACTTGACGGATTTGAATCCACAACTTCGTGCATGATAGGTGAACCCTCACCTAACCATTAAGCCATCATGGCCTTGTCATTATAATCATATGTACCAAACATAAATCTTCCATCATCGTGACATCTTTCATCTCATGGGACAGTTCATCAACTCATCAACATCTGGCTAGCCTTTTCTCAACTATTTTTGGGGTCGGCTTCCAGTCTAACCGGCGGCTGAATATCAGTACTTTACGTGAACTGACTTACTATCAAACTTCCACAACCCAGTTACTGGATAACACTATATATACCGTTTGGTAAGACTGGCTGTCAGACTTTCGGGCTTCTGACGACCCGTAACGACTGTCAAAGATACCGAATGACAGCCGGGATCAACGGTTTAACGTGCTTGCCGAGTCACGGAGGGGTCTTGAGTAAGGATGGTCACCCATCCACAGATCGACCTCGGCAATCGTAGCTTAACTTTCGATCGACCCCCAGCTGTTATTATTTACCCACGAACCCTACAGACAGTTCATCAACTCATTAACATAACCAATTATCAGAAACTTCCTTTACGCTTCCATAAAATCCTTAACCCGCTTATCATAAAGGGTAACAACCCTATTCAAGTACTTTATTTACTCTCTATTGGACCATGGCATTGATTCTGAGTGGTAATTAACCCTGATTTGAGAACAAAGGGACGTGGGTAGACATTAAGACCCATTTTTATTCTATTAGCTGAACTATTTGGCTACTTTTCCATCAGAAATGTGCTTTGCTACGTTGTTATGGATGCGTTTGATATCTACCAATCAAATTCATTGGTCCAAAAAACGGAATATATGGTCTTTAGGGCCACCGGTGGATGCCTCGAGTATTCACATAATATTACCCTAAATGGCTTGTGCATAAATCGTGTCTCGAAATTTACATACCTGGAGCATTTAATTACCGAAAGTCTTGAAGACGATCTTGATATTGAAAGGGAGCACAGGGCTTTGGCGGTCGGAGGTAACATGCTGGCCCGCAGATTCTCCCGCTGCTCTGAACAAGTTAAGATAACGTTGTTCAAGGCGTATTGTCAAAGCTTTTATACGGGGAATCTGTGGGTCAGTCACACCAAAAGATCGCTGGATGTCCTGCGCGTCCAGTGCAACAACATCTTCAGAATGCATGCATCGGGGATGTTTGCGCTGTCTCGCACTGATGGCTTTCATGCCATAATCCGTAAGAAAACTGTATCCCTGATTTGCAGAATGCGTGGCAGCTGCAACGGAATTCTGAAGACTGTAGCAAAAACAACCGACTTCCGAAAAAACACTACAAAGTGAAAAACAACTTTAATTTCGGAAGTGAAAGTGGAAATATGCGTGCTATGGATGGGAGCGATGAATGTGCAAGTTCTTTAGCTATTTGCAGCAGCTCTCCGTGCCGTCCCTACAATCGATGCATCGCATAGCTCAAGCTGCGCATCACCCTCGCACAGCTACCTCATGGCTGCACATCTTCATAGCACATCTTACTCGCTCCACTACACAGCTTAGCATAAGTGGAAACTGTCACATAGTTTCGTAGCTTAGCTTTCACGACTCTGGTTTAAAAGCAGCTTTAAAGACGATCTTCTACATAGCATCACCGTTGTAGGTATTTTTCTGTTCCTCTCATATTGTCTGCTGATGTGTGAGCATAAATCTATACTACTAGTACTAAAACTGAAGAATTTTTTTGTTAGTTTGAACGCGCTCATAACTAGAACTACCGGAATCGGATTTGAAAAAATATATCTGCATTTGATAGCCTAATTCTTGGGAAACGTTATAGGCTATTTAAAATTACGCTGCGGCCCTAATATCATCATCATCATCATTTCAGCCGAAAGACGTCCACTGCTGGACTTTGGCCTCCCCGAAGCTCCACCACATCGACCGGTTCTGTGCTTCGCGGGCTCGACATCGGTGTAATTGTGGGGGGCCTTCCAACTTTACGTCTTCCGGTACGCGGTCGCCACTCCAGAACCTTTCCGCCCATCGGCCCAGCGGCCCTAACAAGACGTCTTGTTAAATGCTAGAAGAAAACGAAGTAACCTTGTGGGCGATGCGATGCTTTATGATACATTAATTTCACGCAGACGAAGTCGTAAGAAGCTAAAACTAGTGGTTAAATAAAATAAACACGTAGCATAACGTAAGGATTTTTCACACTTCTTAGTCCTCTGAGCCTCTTCACACAATTTGGTCGTCTGAGCCCTCATTCTCGAAGGACCAACTATATTTCTCAATAGTTATTCCCGAACAATTCAGAAGGGTATTGTAGCTATTGTTGCGTATAAAAGGGAAAATATATTTTACTTTCCCTGCAAAACACCCGTCTCAACAATAGACTTTATCTTGTTTATATTTACATGTTTACCGCCAGAAATTTTGGAGATCCCTAAAGATTGCAACCATCGTGTCTTAACATAATTCCCCTTCTCCTAGTGAATTCAAGGTCGTCGTCACCGCAATTTGAAGAAGCTCATATTTCACAAAAGACGACGCAATATTTCATACAAGGCCGGTATCTTAAGTAAATAGCCGTGACGTCATAATATGAGTGAAACTTGGGACCAGGCTTAGGAAGCCAGGCCAAGTTAATTAGGTGGAATGGCTTAGGAACTGAAAGCTCTCTGAGAAAGGAAGGGATCAGGAAAGTGATCTCTGTTTTTCCGGGCGATATAAAATGTCTATTAAAACAAGTTGCGAAGGGGAACTGTGGTCCGAATATGGCTTAATTGAGGTACTTAATTCCGATAGCAGTTTGATCTCATTTGGTCCAGATTTTTTTTTATCCTTTTACTCATTAATAATTCTGGAACGTTTTTTTTACTCAAATTAATCAATATCTCTTTAATCCTCATCTTTACTTATTTAAGTACGTATACCTAACTAATCGTTTTTGAAAAAATTCAAATAAAAGACTCGGTAAAAAGGCACTTAGATTCTGAATCCGATCCGTCAGAAAATTCGAGAAAAGTTTTATTAACTAGTAAAACAAGGCTCAGATAAATATTATCCCCACATTTTGATATTACATAAAATGTTGATATTAACTGTTAATCTTAATGTTAAGCACAGTTGTAAAGTCATCAAACATCCTTATCGCACCAAATAAAACGCGAAAAACAAATAAACATCAGATATTTTATTTAACGTTTAACATTTTATGGTATCGTAAAATTATAAATACATTTTTGAGATAAAAAAGCTTCATGCATCGTTTCTCACATTTCTTTGTAGACAGAATTTTACCGGTTTTTATTTTTCGATTTCCCCTAGCGACCAGACGACCTATTCTGTAAAAATCTGACCGTGATAACTGAGGTGAAGTGAACTGTCAATAGTGTCGTTCCCTGGCATCAGGTAGACTGACAGCTAACATTAAGGCGCGGTATAAACCATTTTTTATGGTATTTGACAATAATGAATCACGGCAACAAAATAAGGTTAAAATATCGATGCGTTTGATGTTAGTTGAAACGGATCTACCAAGATAAAAGTAACTGTCCCGTTTTAACTGAATTAAAAAATGTATGCACGGCTGAGTGGAATCATTTTTAAGTATTTCTTTAGTTGTTTGATTTCACTTTATTACACGCTTTATATTACCCTTCACCTGTATGTTTGTTTGTAACCGACTCCTTTGGACTTGATTTTGACCCACTTCAAACGGGCAGATTTTATTTTAAACTTGTAGACTTATCGAGGACCGATGACCGATGACCAATTCTATAATTAAAAAAAAAAAAAAAACTTGCTTTTGTAGTTAGCAGAACCACAAAATCAAAAATAAATAATAGTTAAAAAAAGAAACTAAAAAACACGCTTTAAAAACCAAACTAAAAAGTAGAAAATAATTTAATTCTATTAAAAACCGTGGGGTGTTTTTTGAGGTATTTTTTATAATCATTTAATATCAAGGACCCCACGCTTTTTGTACCAATGTACCAATACGCATAACTAAATACTTACTAGACAAAAAACTGAGCGTTTTACTGTATCCTTCGTATGGGCTGGGCAGTGCCCTAAGTTTACACGGTGATATTTTGGTGATAGAACATTACCGTGTAACAGGGGAATAACGAGACAAAAAAAGATGGCGTAAATTTTTAAACAATGACTATTTATTTACTGATGACACCTTTCTGAATTTTCTCTCGACTGAATGTTTGTTCCCTTGTGACTTCACTGAGACGTTTTTCGGAAATTCCAACAATAAATTAAATTAAGATGATCAAGTATTCATTACTTTGGAATATAAAATGACTCTTCTTATATACAAGGTGTAACAGAATGTACGCAAGACCTGAAAGTAGTTTGTTCCTAATTGACTACTGAATCGATTTCATTAACTTTTTATAAAAGTATTTTTTATTCAATTATGTATATTGCCATACCTACCACTGATTGAGCCAAAGAAAATTCAATCTTATCCCAGAAGAAATAAGACTCAATTTTAAATGCAGAAAGTTATGCTTGGGTCGACACGTTTTTCTTTATAATATAAGTTAGCTTTCAAAAAAATAGTTTTGGTCATCGTATTATGCTTTTAATTCAATACTCTAATTGGGGTGTATGAGGTCTTGCGTTAATTATGTTACTCGTTGTATACTGCGGCATCAACAATAACGTGATTTATGACGACAATTTGTAAAATATAATGATCACAACATTAAATGGCCCAAGACTGACGAACAAACGGATTCCTTCGTGTAATAAACTTAAAAATAAACAAGTATTTTGTAGTTAACCTTAAAAGCAAATTAATCCTTTCAACTGATTTATAGCTTTTAAGTATTAACAACGAGTAACAGTACCCGCTAATTAGCACGAAAACTGCAATAGTTATAAATGGCTTGCGTCATAAATTATCATAAGAACTAAAGCGGTAACAAAGTCCCAGGGGCGCAACAAATCGTAAGATTATTCCAAGCGCGGGAAGTTTATGAAGGTTGCATCGTCTTAATGGTCAGCTAGTATACGTATACTCCATTTGAAATAAGATTAAACATTTAACTAAAACTTTTTTACAGTCCGATCAACCGATTTTGACTTCTATTGCGTTGGTGGCATGACAAATGGCAGCTGCAGTAAACAGTTGGTATTCTAACTACTTTTTTGCTTTTAATGCCATCCTTATGCCTACGATGTAGAAGTCAGAATCGGTTCAACGGACTGTAAAAAAGGTTTGTAATGTCTAATCTTATTTCAAATGGTGTATAGATATGTGCATGTATTAGTAAGTTAGGTATATATTATACTAATATTATAAGGAGGTAAAAGGACATCATTCCGGTTTCGAACATTTTGTGCCCAAAAATAAAAGTGTCTGCCAGAAAAAAAAACAACAACAACATTTTTTACAATTACATCGAGAGCATTAACCCTTTCGCTACTATTTATGTGTTATAATACTAAAAATCTTATTTTGATTTTCCCACTAAATTATAATTAATTATAGTTTATTCTCGACCCTTGGGGGTCGAGAGTGGATTTTATTTTCCAGCAGTTTTAGTTTCCTCTCGACCCCCAAAGTAGTCTGTACCTTACTGTATCAAAATATTAATTTTAGTTACTTACCGAACTAGGGGTGGAAAGCGGACGAGGTATGAATGTCCTTTGTATGAAAATCCAATCTCACCTCCTTGGGGTCGAGTGGGAACTATGTTTAAGAGTTGAGAGAAAACAAATGAACAAATTTTTTTTTAGGGGTCGAAAGTGGACTAAACTTAATTTTCGAACTCCACGCGGGCGAAACCGCTGGCAAAAGCTAGTACATATTCGTATATGGCATTATCATGTCCATTTCTATACCATAGACAACAACTGTTTGCATCTTTAAACGTATGTGTAAAATATTGTTGGAAAATATGTGATTTATGTATACTTTCAAACTCAAATAGAAGCCAGGGAGTTTGACTTAGACCAGCCAGCCAGCCTTATCCAGAGGAATTAGACTTTCCTTGCAACTCAATCATGTTGCACCCGCTTCGTTAAAAGTTAGATTCTTTTTCAGACGTTAATGTATCGGTGTATTACTCAGTGTTGCGTTTATTTATTGCCGAGCCAACTAGTGTGGGCACCCGTGCCTAGAAATCTAGATCAACTGGTGAATTAAAATATGTAGTTGAGCTTTTAATTTATGAGCATATGCTGCTTTTATTGGCTAAATAAAATTGCATGATTTGTTTTCATTATGAGTAGTTATTGGGTTGATTTATGAGTTTTTAAGAAAAATTCAGAGAAATATCAAAAAGTTTTACTTCGTCATTCGTCATCATCGTTTCAGCCAAAAAATGTCCACTGCTGGATATATAATTCCCCCAAGCACCGCCACTTCTACCGGTTCTGTGCTGCTCACATGCTACAGATTCCTTCGGTTTTCACCAGATAATTGGTTCACCTTGTGGAAAGAAAGCCTTCTATCGCTATGTCTTCCGGTACGGGGTCGCCACTCCAGAAACTTTTCACCCATCGGCCTTATCGGCCATCTATTCTGCGAGCAATGTACCACATACGTTTGGCAATTCCTCGGGCTATATCGGTTACCTTGGTTCTCCTACGGATCTCTTCATTTCTGATTCGAACGCGTATGGAAACTCCAAGCGTAGCCCTCTCCATTTATTTATTTATTATATTAACCTTTAGGTGACTTTCAGCTTTCTAATGGAGGCCCATTGTGAGCGACCACGTTTCAGTTCCACTGGCAACATGCACTGGTCAAAGACTTTCGTCTTGAGACATTGCGGTATGTGAGACGACAAGATTTTGCGTAGCTTTCATTAAGCAAGTTTCACTTTTGAAATATTAATAATTACAAGTCCTTTTTAGAGCAGTGTCTTGTTCATAATACGAACCTATTGCCAACCTACGAGCTAGAGGAAGAATATGTTTTTGCTTTATGAAAACCTCGAAAGCTTTTCTGTATTAATATTATAAAGGAGAAGAATCTGTGAGTTTGTATGTAGGGGCAATCTTCGGAACTACTGACCCGAACCCATTTTTTTTTCTCACTAGTGGCAAGATACTGTATTAGTGATTGTCACAGGGCACAAAAATATATGGAACAAAAATTTTCTTTTTAAAATCAAGGTTTTTTTTTTAATCAGTACCATAATAGTACTGAAAATCCATTGTAATACGTTGCGCCTCGATATCACCACCAAGAAGTTTCATGCGGAAGAAGTGGCGGACAAAAGCTGTTACTGAATAACGCTGTAGGCAAAACACATTACAAATAGTATAAATTAGTGCTGTTTCGGATATCCGTATCCGCAGAAATCCGCGGAAAAAAATGATCCGTATCCGTATTCGTTACATTTCTGACGGATCTTTTACGGATCTTTTACCTTATTAATAATTCCAAATTGCACTACTATACTTCTTTGTAGAATTTTTTTTTACTTGTACAACGTTTGTTTTACGGATCTTTTTAAACGTTATTTATGTTTCTTTTGTTTTGTTTATAGTTTAGTGTACCACTCACACTAAACTATAAACAAAACAAAAGAAAAAATCGCACAACGCAAGTCGAAACGTTCTGTCACGCAAAGCGTCAAGTGGCGTCAACTATCGTTTCAAGGTTACGCGCACCGACACCGATTGAGTAAAAAAGTTAAGATCCGCATCTGCGGAGCTTGAAGCCATTTATCCGTATCCGGATCCGTATCTGGGGATCTACATTTTAATGATCCGGTACATCACTTGTATAAACTAATATATACTTTAAAACTGTTAATCACTTACTAATGAAAAGTATCTTCTATTGGTTTTAGTTCCCTGCCAATTTTCATCAAGATTAGATAAGTAGTTTAGCCTTGACAGAGAAATAAACAAACTCACTCTCGTTATTAATATTGCTCTACTCCCAACAAACGATTAATCACCCAAAATTTTAAATAAAATATTCTAACGGGACAGTAGAATAGTGTCTAACATTGTAAACGAAGCATTAATATCTTTACGAGCGGTGGTAGGACGATAAATATAAAAAATGGCGACCAAAATAAAGTTTGTTCTAATTTCAAATCCCGGTTAGCGCGGAGTGAGTTATTGATGTCTATTCGAATTTCAAATGATCATCAGAATTGTTATGATTTTATGAGTAATCTTGATGATTAATATAAGTTACTCTTAAAGGAGAGTAGAATTGAATTACATAGTATTATTATGTTAGTAACAACCCGTGTGCCCGATAAAAACTTCCATAAAAAATTACATCCCCTATTGAACCTCTTTAGGGAATTAAATTACAAAACTCCTTTCTTAGTGTTGATTTTCACTATATTTATATTTATCTATTATATTATATGGAACTCGTGAGAATTGTATGCTTCTATATCTAGATTTCTGTCAGTCATAAATATCTTTATGATTAGTCAGTCATAGTTTTCGAAAAAGAAAGATGCTGCCACTCTCTTTTTTATTTTTATTTATAGATAAGGCACTTCAACGATTTATTCACTAAAACATACACAAACAACAATCATATACAGTTTTAGGAATTGTGAATTTGTCACTTACAGAAGTGCACAGCACTAACAGTGCAATTAATAGTACGTTCAAGATATCGTTAGGTAGTTGAATAACATATTTAAGTTATAAATTAAAATAGGATAAACAAAATGAGCCAAGTTTTAGAAATATTCTATCTGAAATACAAACGAAAGTAACCTAAAAACAATAGGTATTTAATAAAAATATTCTTATTAAAATATTTATTCTTTTCAAGAATATTATCGATAAAATCGGTGGCCGAGTCACATCCTTGGCCCTTACTCTTCTATTTTAAGATAGTCTACTATCATAGACCTAGTCCTTCTCTTCACAGTGATAATATTCTATTCCTATAGCTCTCATCGGTACGAAAGAATATACCTACTCCATTTGAAATAAGATTAGACATTTAACGAAACCTTTTTTACAGTCCGATCAACCGATTTCGACTTCTATTGCGTTGGTGGCATGACAAATGGCAGCTGCAGTAAACAGTTGGTATTGTAACTACTTTTTTGCTTTTAATTCCATCCTTATGCCTACGGTATAGAAGTCAGAATCAGTTGAACGGACTGTAAAACAGGTTTGTTTAAATGTCTAATCTTATTTCAAATGGAGTATAAATGGCATTTTTTTTTCATGACCGATTCAAATATCAAATGGGTTTTTCCATAGGTCAATTACCTTCCAAACATTGAAACAATTACCCTAGCTACCTACGAAAAGTAATATTTTCACATGAACTATAAAGTTCAAAGAAAAGGTTGCATTCAAAGATGCGCTTAGCAACATGAGAATACCGGTATAAAAATAATTCGCTGATCATTCAAAACCAAAGGGCGACCTAATATTATGGGCGATGGAAAAGGGCCAAGTTCAAGCGGCCGCGGTATAATTAGGAACTTGTAGGGCAAGTTCAATGACATGGTGGATTTAGAAGCTGATGTGGATTTTCGGAAGAGTTTTGCTGAAGGCTGAACCTGATAACTGAAACCTTTATCAGTCTGAAAAGTGTCAAATCTAAAGTAATTTATTCAAATTAGGCTGAGAATCAGCACTTTTTGAACGTCAAAATGACATAAGACATTCCCTCAAAATTGCCCGTCCTTCATCATTTCCTACTGTTTAAGCTGGGAAGAAGTGGCGCAACAAACTCCCCAGCAGCTCCTCAGCTGTCTGTTTAGTTAGATAAACTTGATTCTATACAATAGTACTGGTAAAGTCATTACGAAGCACAGAACTGTATGAAAGAAGAAGACTAAATCAGTCAAGTAACATAACAGATGGGCAATTCCCGTAATTTTAAGAACAGTCGTATTCTTATCTCGGTCTTAATCTGTAAATAATACCTCAAATTTAACTACATTTTGGACTTTGTCCCTTTTATTTGTAAACGCTGCTTAAAGTTAGGTAATGATTAGCGACTGTTTAACCATACATTTTGAACTTTAAACATCTCTTAACTTTAATCAACGTTTATAAATAAACCGCTGATTGTCGATAAGATGAGATTGCCACTAGACTTTAAATGTTTCAAATATGGAAATTGGCCTTTAAGATATTGAGGAAATTTGAGCATTACAAAGTAGGTATTTTGCGCTAAAATGTCTACTTTTGATAACCGTTTTTAAGCAAACGACCATAGAAAATTAAGGGCAGAAAATTCACCGGATACTTACTTAATTGGTAAAATGAAATAATGACGACAATTTGTTACCTGCCTGTCAATTAAAATAATTAAGGCCACCATTTATTATTATTATTTATTTATTTCCAAAACACATAAAGTATTACATACGTGATTTAAGCCACACAACGAATACCTCTCAGGGTTTATCTGTGTGATGGCGAGCCACTTCAATTTAAAAAAATTACAATTGGACACAAGAGTTTGAAAAAACAATATGAAATTAAATATAAGACAACATTGAAACAAAGAAAAATTAACAACAAGCAATATTATCTACATTACAAAATAGAAATTTAAAAAATAATTGTAGCCATAATTATTTTAATCGACATTGTAATATTATATCTAAAGGAGTAAGATAGGTGTAGCATTTCTAATATAATTTTGCCCGTCACCTAAAAAAGTTAATGGAATGTTGGAAAAACAAAGAGTATTTTTATTTTTCGCAAATAAACCGCCTTTTCAACGAAAAAGAAAAATAGTAACAATTGTTGACAGGTCGTTACAAAAGTAGTTCATTTATCAATCGACAATAGTTTTTAGAAATAATGGGCTGAAGAAAAATAACCTAATGAATGGGTTTATTGTTAGCAAATAGTGCCAACATTTTTTTAAAGGGTCATTTATGAAAACATGACAGAGAGGCGTGTTGACATTAGGCTGCCAGACACATCGAATGGCGCCAAAAAGAAAACATTTTTTTGAATTATGAACGCATCTAATGTCAAAACAGAGAATGTTTCAGCGCAGACGAGACTGGCCGCTTCGCAACGCAACGCATTGCAAAAATCGGCTATATTTTTTAAATTTGTTAGGTAAAAACATGGATTTAGGATTCGAAAAAGAAGAAGAATTAATATTAAAACCACTAATCAGAGTAGAGGTTTTTAAGTTAGCTTCAATAATATGTGATTTTTCCACCTATTTTGATGATGTTTTAATAACTTCCTGTCTCTGTTATTTACTTAGCAAGTGAAGGTAGATACGATTTATATGGGGTAGGTACCAGAGCTAAAAAAAATAATGTCTAATAAAATAAAACCAACTTCCAATAAAAAACACTGTACTTAAAGTGGTTTAATTTTAAGTTTAATTTCGGATGTAGGTGGCAAAAAACGATATATACCTACAAAACAAAAACGTTTGCAATGCTTTTTAGGAAGTCGGTTATCTTCTATGAACTAACGCATACTACAGTCAGGCCGCACCGCACTTTTTACACGCTTTATATTAGCTTCACTTGTATGTTTGTATGTAACCGAATCCTTTGAGCGCGATTCTGACCCACTTTAAACGGTCAGATTTCATTGAAACTTTGTAAACTTGTCGAGGACCGATGACAATTCAATAATAAAAAAAAAAATGAGAATAAAAAAAATTGTAGTTAGCTGAACTAAAAAATAGAAAATAAATAATAGTTTAAAAAACTAAAAAACACACTTTAAAAACCAAACTAAAAAAGGAGAAAATAATTTAATTCAATTAAAAAGCGTGGGGTGCTTGACATTAATTGATGCTTGACATAAAAAGCACCCCACGCTTTTTAATTGAATTAAATTATTTTCTCCTTTTTTAGTTTGGTTTTTAAAGCGTGTTTTTTAGTTTTTTAAACTATTATTTTTGCATGAAAATGCGTTCCTCTGCGGCCCGTTGCGGCTGTAATGTGTGCTTCGCTTTATACAAACAATGAAATTGAAGCAAAAAATTACTTGTATCACTAAACACTGTTTAGAATAGACAGTGCAACTTTTATTGTTGCTGAAGTTATGGTCTGCCAAACTCGAAAACAAAAGCTTGAAGACCGATTCTTATTAAGATGGTGTCAAAAAGACAATTCAAATGTTGTAGAAACTCATCATCTGCCTGTCTTTTACCAACTATTTCTCGGATCGGCTTCCAGTCTAAGTCGATGCAGCTGAAAACCAATATTTTACCTGGAGCAACTGTCTGTCCGCTCCACAACCCAGTAACTGGGTAACACGGTACCTCTTGGTAAGACTATTTGTCTGACTTTAAGGCTGATGACCCGTAACGACTGTCAAAGATCCCAAATGACAGCTGGGACCAAAAGATAGACGTGCTTTCTGAGGCATGGAAGGTTCTCGCTATGTAGGTATGTCACCCATCCCTGAACCGAAATAATGTAGAAAACGAATACTAATAAATTAAATTGTTTCTTAGTGGCTGCTAAATACATATAATAATCAACCTCATACATAATAATAATATCCCTTCATTACCATTATTAACATTGCAACACTCAAATTCAAGAAAAAATTCATACTATCTTGGAAAGTCCCAAACGCGTCCAATTTTCAATATATGACGGTAATAATTCACAGTCCGCGTATTAAACATACGTGTTTCAGAACGTTCACCTTTACAAAGAATAAAGGCTTCTTCAGACAAGCGACGTGACACTTGTAGAACAATTTCCATCTATGAGTGTCGCGTCGCGCCAGTTTGAAGAAGCCTTAAAGTGAAAGATACGACCCTTGATTACGTCAAGTAAAGTGTTAAGATGTTTCGTTTGATATTTCTTTATGTTATTCGTATTTTCAAAAGTCTTTATTTCATTTTCTTTCAACTTGTGCGTAGACCCATAAGGTTGAATGGAACTGAATACTTCTTCGAAATAATAGGTTTCATGTTTTTCTTTAAAGATGTAAATTTATTTTTAAAGTCATATCATTTATGACGTCTGTATTCCCCGAGGGGTAAGCAGACCCATTTACATTAATTCCTTCAGTTCACTATGTTATAAATCCAATGTAATATGGACAAGCCTGAAACCATGCACTAGTAGCAGCAATGTGATATCTATGCATAATTGGCCTAAAATGTGCCCACTGCTGGGACACAGGCCTCCTTTCTGTGAGAGGGAGTGGGCTTCAATCCCACCACTCCGGCCAGTGCTGGTTGGTGGATGTCACATGTCCTCGAATTTTTAGTTCTAGAATATGCCGGTTTCCTCACGATGTTTTCTTTCAGTGTTTTGTGAACAGTGGTAATTAAATAATTTATACAAAAATTAAAACATCTGTTTGGTCTCGAACCTGCGACCTACAACCCGTAACTCGCGGCTGTTAGTACTGGGCCACTCCTGCTCTCAATGTGACATCTATATTTTTTATTTAATGCTTTTTCTTTATTTACAGGTTGATGTATTCCTGTCTGCAATAAGTATGTACAACTGATAACCTTTTACTACCTTTACTAAGTAAATTCACTGAAGGTTGTCCCATTTATTTTACCTGGTGCTGCAAACAAGCTTTCGTGTCTTGGCTGAGGTTCAATACGGGACCAGCAACACCAGACTACCCCATGTATTCTAGTGCTCGTGCCGAAATCAAAGATTATCAATTAAAGTTTTAAGAAGTTAACTCCGGTTAGATAATCAAAAACGAATCCACAAGGGAAATTATGCCAAAGTAAATTAACTTTTTAAATATTGAACTACGAATTTTTAGCCTTCCAAATCTGAAAACCGTGAACAAAATGTTCAAGAACAAATCGTTATTCTCTTGTTTTTAATGTCTCAATCAAAATTCAAATATGTTCGTAATTTAAAAGATCTTTGACGGGTTATCGTCGTTAGTCACATGGCTGTGCCAGTAATATTTTTTCGTATGAAAGGAGTGTCAATGAGAAATCGACTTTTTTTTAAACTTAATGTTCGTACGCCTGAAGGGACATTACATACGTGAATTTCGAATCGTAGACTATTAAATAAAATATTACTGACACGCGATTGTAACGATCTAGCGAATTGAAAAAGTCATAATGGATTTAATACTGTTATTACAAAAATGGGCCTCATGTCGTTTGACATAATGGCTACATTTATTTCAGAATTATACCTTAGTTTTCAGTTTTACTTTTCAGACGTGCGTAACAGGCTTATATTATAGAAGTACTTTTTACTTAGGAAAGTAGGTAGAGTACACAATTTTATTCAACATTGTTCTATTATTTACAAATTATAAATCAACTATCACACGCGCACAACACCACAATTGCGGCGTTAAGTCCCCCCTTTGAGGAGTGGATTGAGACGCGCCACGGCGTCCTCACCTTCTGTCTGATGCAGGTCCTCACCGAACACGGTTGTTTCGGGAGGTTCCAGTATCGAAAACGCCCGGGTGTTACGACTGTGTAGACCGCCCGGAGGACACGGTGGAGGTTTGCCCGGATTGGGCGGAGCACCACCGTGTCCTCGTGAAGGTGATCAGTGGCGGCGATCTCTCGCATCTGGCCCTGCTCCAGGCCATGGTACGGAGCGAGGTGCATGGGAAGTCGTCACCTCCGTTTGCGAAGCAGTAATGCTCGCAAAGAGGGAGGCGGTGCACGTGAGGGAGAGGCAATCTCAGCGCCCTCACCGCCCTAGTCGCAACAGGACACGCCCTGGGCGTCGGTAATACCAGGCCGATTCCCGACCACTGTAGGCGCGCGCTTGCGGACGGCGAGTAATAGGTAGCTCGCCGTCCGGTAAGGACCAAGCCCGGGTCGACGGCGCGTTGTGTTCCACGCGCGTCTCAAAGAGATGTCAGCACCAACTGGTGACGTTCGCTAGGGCCGATGTTTGCCAGGAGTGCGGGTTGTTCGAAAGAGATACCGCGGCCCCTGGCACACAGGCAACTGAAGTAACACATGTCGGTTTTAGTCAGTAAAAGTCTGACACGCCCCCTTCCGCTCCGCCCAGAGCAGCAGAAGTTATTTGATGATTTCTCACCGTTAAAAAAAAATGGTAATTTCTACTTTGATAGTGCAGCGAGACTTCATTTGTATCTTTCTATATCTACATCTACATAGTATATAAGTATAATAAAATATAGTCCCTATCTTTATAGTTTCCTTTTCATTTGACTGCGTTATTCTTATAAACTGCATAACGGAAACTGATGCAGTTTTTATGAATAATGTTTATATGATTATGTGTATAATTAATTATTATTAAACTTGTATAAACTGCTCTCAAAACGGTGAAGGAAAACACATATCCTAGAGCCAAAAATTCAAAGACATGTCACATCTACCAGCTGGGCACGCGCTGGGCTCGCGCGGTAGATTATTTCCCACTACCTCTCGAAAGGAGCAGGCGAGTCCCAACAGTGGGAAAATTATAGGCAGATTAGGAAACTTGCATATAATAAAGAAATCTTGATGCTTTGTCAAGTCGTAAAAATCGAGCAAAGCGAGGGCAGATCCCTAGTTTTATGAGAAACATTTCCGAAAGTTTTAAAATCACTAGTCAAAAGCTGCTTTAGAACGAATACCACGACCTAAATGAAATAATTGATTGTTCTGAAAATAGAGGAAGCACCGCTTTCGGCTCGCCTCGACAGATAGAAAAATAGAAATATATATGGCACAGATTGTCTCTCTATCCCCTATATTGGGGTTCACCTCACCACGATAGATTTAAAAATATATAGCACGAAAAGGTACATCTTTATCCTTGTTATTAGGTGTAGCAAATCAGTAGAGAATTGAACGAACAAGAACTAGGAGCACTGACCTAAAGATGTGAAAAAAGGGCCAAGCATTCTCAAAGTAATCAGAATCTCAACGACGCCTTGTTAATCAAAGTCCAGGAAAATACAAGAGCACTTTCTCGCAATTTCTTTTTTTTTTCTCTCAAAATAGTATTTACTCACTTGTTTCTATCTACACTTTACTTACTACAGTATTTTTATGTTGTGAAGCGACGCGCGCTTTATTTGTGGTAACCAAGCGTACAAACACGCTGTGAATGTGTGCGTAAAGACGAGTAGCATCAGCACATAACGCACGCACGCGCGCACACTCACACACACACACACTCTTCCGTCTTTGCCATTCTCTCGGGTAGTACCTAGAGCACCTTCGCTTATTCAAATTCACAGCGTGTTTGTACACTTCGTAACCACAAGTAAAGCACGCGTCGCTTCGTGAGATAAAAATGCTATAATACGATAACGCTGAGTTTGTTTCTATGAATGCCCTAATCGCTGGAACTACCATCAGATATGAAAAAAAAATTGTCAATTTAACATCACGCCACGACCCTTAGGAGCCCAGCGAAAGCCAAAAATGTCAGAAAGAATGCTAAACAGAAACGATGTAAAAGCGAGGGTGGGCGATGCGACGCGACGCGGTGGGTTGGAGGCCAAAGGAGTTTTATAAAAATGTGGCTGGTATTTTAGTATATTTCTTCTTCCAAGCGAACGAAGTCGCGGGCAGAAGTTAGTTTTGAATTAAGTAAAATGGCGGCTGATAGTTACATTATATTGGTGATTTGATTACTCCCGCCGCGGCTGGTGCCATCGGTAAATTAGTTTGTAAACATTTAATTAATACTGAAGTAACATAAAGAGCTAGGTTTGTTGTTTGTTACTACGCCGTATTGTGTGGTTATTATTAACTAAAAGGTAAATAAAATATTAACCAACTGAAACCATACAAACTTCTGGAATAATTAAAGATAACTTGCACTATTTTAACTACACCCAGAACACTATCCATTGGACATAATGAGATGCCGTGAAGTTTAGTTATAGTCAAAGACAATAACTTAACACTTATAAAAAAATGACAAATATTTAAAAAATAAAAGAGTAATAAGTTATTTTATTTTTATTATTTTGCTCCCACCTGTTTTGTATCTACGATAAATAGAAAAAGTTAATGCACCATCCTCATATTTTGAACATTCAACATTAATTATATCCTGAAAAAAATAATCATTTATTTTTTTAAATGATTTTACGTAACGAAGCATAATCACTTTTTATGAAAATTGTATTTTATAATTGACACTAGAAGTAATGCATTTTTATTTACCAATGGCAACTCTACCTCCACGCGCTTCCCCGGCTACCTGTTACACACTACCGTCGCTTTTAACGAAATCACTTTCACAGATTACAGGAAAGCGAGAGAAAAGAACAAACGTTTCGGTAAGCTCATTTATAAGTTACAACCTCCATCTTTCATTATAAAGTTTACTATTAACAATTTTACGACCACGTCTAAGTTACAACATCATATTTCCTGGCAATGAAAACCCTTCCCATTTATCACTTTTACATATCAAATATAACCCTAATTATTTAAAATACATCACTTGATTTAGTATCGAATTGCCATAAATCTGAATAAATGACTTCTAATAGTAATTTGATTCGATTTTCAATGATTGCTTAGCTTTGAATTTGTGGTTTAGTGTTTAGCAGTAAATATTCACTGACAATAATTAGTACGAGTGATATGTTATTTGAAATTAGATTTTATGTAGCCATTATTTAGAAGTTTAATTAAAATTTTCGATTGTGTCGAATATTGTCTTAAAATATTTTTTATGTTGTAACTCATTAACTGGGTTGTGAACGTCAGATAATCAGTTGCTACATGTAAAGTACTAGTACTCCGTTGCTGTAAGACTTAAAACCGACCCAACAACGAAGTTGAGCAAAGACAAGGTAGAGGATGAATCATCTTTCCTTTAGTTTTTATAAAATATAGTGCTCCCGCAGTGAAGTGGTTTAAATCCAAATTAAATATTCGATGACCTTATCAAATTCCATGAAATAGGAAAGAGCTTATTCTAATTCACTAGAAACTACTCTGAATCACGGGGAACGTATCTTTGCTAGATTTATTATCAAAGCTTGGAAGCAATATAACGTTAGCAACAGTCTTCCTTTCACCGCATTTTAGTAGGAAAAGATGGATAATTTGTTCAAGTATTTTTTTCGAATAATTGCTTACCAAAAATTATATTTATAACACACCATGGGTATAGATTTAACTGTGAATCTGCCACATTCTCAACGCTCTCTTGGACGGTAAGCCGATTGTGACAGAAGACGATCATGTCAAAATGTCTGGAGTTCTTGAAATGAGTGTATGAATTTGTCTCATTTTGGATTTTGTCATTTTTGATTTAATAGGTTGACAGCCGTTTTATGTCAAAGAAAATTCATAAATTATTTTCTTATAAAAATGTTGAATATAATATCGAGTTACATACTTGCCTAGCATTCATAAACTCACGTCTTTTTCTAATGGGAGAAACTATATAACGCCACCAACATAACCATTGGCAACCATTCGTGTGGTCGTATCGAAAGTGACACATTTTCATCTGATACTATGTACTGACTAAAATAACTATGCAAGCCAGTTACGAGTACTAAGCACCTGACCATTCTGAAGAACATCCCAATAATAATTCGCTGTCTACTGCTAAGACCATCAATACTCGAAAATCGAGATTACAACCACGAATCGCTCGTCATTTCTATCCCCTAGTCGTTGGGCAGATGATAATGCCCAACAGTGAACTACGATAAGCCGAGCCGAATGATTGATTGATTAAGGGTAATTATGATTGATGCACCCATCTGGGAAAACCCTTGTTTATCCATAGATGACAGTTACAAACTATAGGTATAGTAATATTGTTATAAACCCAACATAACACGAGCTAGATTACATCTTAAATTGAACCCTCGAGATTAATTCAGTTGTAATCAAACGGTCAAAAAAGTGGACAAGTGCGAGTTGGACTCATACACAAAGGGAGTTCCCCCGTGCAATGTTAAAATACCTACTTTTTCTAAATGATTTATTAAAAAAAAATACGTTACTAGTTTTTTCACTTGGAAGTATGGAGCCGGAGCCCCCCCCCCCCCCTATTTTTTTTACTTTTTTTTTAAATAGTTGTTATAGCAGCCATAGTAGTACATACTCTGTGAACATTTCAAGTGTCAAACTTTTACGGTTCAAAACATACAGCTCTGTGACAGACCAACACATAGCGAAGCCTTAGTAATAGGGTCCCACTGGCACCATTTGTGTACGGAACCCTGAAAAACTAAAATAAAAACATCGTTACTCAGTCCTTTTAATACGCATAAAGAGAAACATTAATTCTATTTAGAACCTACTCAACTTTAGTTTTACTACGAGCAATGTGTTTACAGTCTAGAAATAATTTTACTTTTGTTTCAAGTATCAACTTTGTTTTCGCTTTATATTTGTTGAAGTAAGTAGGTACGAATTGAAAGATTGTAAAATCGTCTTGTACAAATATAATAATTGCTTTCATAAATGATTGTATTATTATTTATTAATCAAAATATAAGCAATAGGTATATGAGTTAAGAGATGTTTAAACGTCAAAAATGTAGGGTTAATCAGTCGCTAATCATTACTTAACTTTAAGCAGCGTTTATAAAAAAGGGGGATAGTGACATTATTGGTGATGTTCTTCAGAAAGGTAAGATACGTAGTACTCGCAACCCGCGTGCGTGTGTGACCAGCGCCCTAATTGCGTAACACGCGATTAATCATAATCAGGTTCATTTTGACAGTTCAACAATATTCATTGCGTTATTTACGTTGCTGAGCAGACACATTTTTCGAACATACGAAACAATGGTTTAACCATTAGTTTAAAAACGAAACATATTATGATTCATCGTAATTTCTACCTACCCCCATGGGAAAAAGGCGTGAGTTTATGTATCTGTAAGCGCATATATGTATACTGCATATGTAAGCGGGCATGCCCTTTCTGTTTACGTTTTTTTTTATTTTTTTTTATTTTTAGTTTTCAATTTTTGATGGTATATTGGCGTGTGCTAGCTGACATATGGCAAATTTTATGTGTTTTTTTTTGTGTTTCGTAATTTTTATTACCTATTATTGTATAGAATCAAGTTCTTCTAACTTAACAGACAGCTGTGCTGCTGGGGAGTTTGTTCCGCTACTTCTTCTTCCCAGCTAAAGCACTAAGAAGTGGTGAAGGGCGGGCGTTTTGGGGGGACTGTCTTATGTACTTTTATTTTGATGGTCAAAAAGAGCTGACTCTCAGCCTAGTTTGAATAAATGACTTTTGATTTTATCCATGTTTGTAAGCAATAAGAAATGATTGAATCGATGTCATGTTTATCTTTTAAACCAGTGGCAGTGATGCATCGAGTTTTAAGTTTTATCCAAAGCTAGTGTTCTGTCAGATCAATCACAAGTTGAAGTTTTCAGATGACCCCAAAATGCGAAATAAATAAGTCGGACTGAGGATTATGGAATTTGGCACAGTTAAAGTTTATAAGGAGAGGTAGTGCAGAAAGATAATATTTTTATATAAATGCATTAAAAATACATTTAGTTTTAAATTAATTTCGACCACTTGGCCACCACTAGTAACTATAAAAGTAAAAAAATAACACCCACAGTGTGCAAGTCTGTACGAAGCCCTTTTTGATATTTTAACTTTTATTTATATTTTCGCTACCTACCTATTAGTTATGACTTTGATTGAGTTTAATATGCTTTTGTTTGACTACCAAGAACCAGTGCCTTTTGATTTTGGTCATTAATACTCTGAATTCATATTCAATCTCATCCAATACAACAGTATTCCTATCCGCGGAATCTTCTTTATCTCTCTTCTATTCTCTAATAGAACTCGTGATAACCAAAAAGATATTTATGTGAATAAAATCGGAAAATTGAAGCTTACTGGGTAGTCGTCAATTTTCCAATTTTAGCTACAGCAAAATTATTCCGATCCAACACAAAAAATATAATTAAAATTTTATGCGAGCAACATTCGACCATCACACTTTCACTGCTCTATTACCCGTAATTGGTTCTGATGATACGACCAAGCCAAGTGCTGGGCTACATTGTGATTTGATTGGGCATAAAAGCCAGTTCACACCTACGGGTCATAAAAGGTAAGGAAAAAATACGCGCAATAAACTATGGTGTATGTTACGAGCGGAGGCGTTAATGGATTAGGTAATGGTTTGGGCAATTTATGGTTAATCTTGATGCTCACTGAATTGTGGGTGCAATGACGTCTTTCGGAAATCAATTTAGGATAACGTAATGTTTAGTTGCTAGAGTCATAATAAAGAATAACAGTTGCTGCTAGACAGCTACTAAATTTCGATTATTGGCACCAACTAGCCCAGCCCAGTTTTCCCAACTTATCAAACTCAGGAAAACTATAGTGTATAGTCAAAATGTTCGACTGATAAAGAATAGTAAGTGTAGACAATGTCGTTTTTAGATTTTTGACATCTGTACTGAATGAAGCATTAGAGGTAAATAAGAACAATCCATTTCGAACCAATTATTGCGAAAAGTCACTATATCAACTGACCACGCTAGGGTTATTGTCTCTCAGCTACATTCCAGCGTTAACGGTAAATATAACCTTCAATTTGAGCTGAGTTTATTTATCGACCTCAAATCTACACGATCGAAATAGCCAAGCAATTTCGCTCTACGGCTACAAGCGAAACGACAGCCTATCACACGCTATCGCCTATTACTTGCTCCCTTTATTGAAAGTCTTTACGATGCGTCACCGGGTTACTGTGTCGTTACGTCAAAGAAATTGATCACTCCCAATGTCCTGACTTGACACGACCTTTATTGGAAGGTCAGGTTATAAAATTATTTGTTCTAAAGCTACTGAATGAAAAGTATCAAAACAGCTGCTCCGCCTACACGATGTCTAAAAGGCGTCAACTGTACGTCATATTGGAAAATAGATTGCGTTTTGTTTTTGTTGTATTAATTTTATTTCGAATGGGAGAGATACAACCAATTGGAAACAAGTGAACATCGTGATTGCTGGTTAACAAACTTTATGTAGTTAGAGTATTGAATTATACTACGACGTCACATCCTTCAGATTTATATGATTCACTTGGTAGTCCACTTTCTAATGTACTAGGCATCGCACAATTTTTAGAGCTAAAAAATAAAATATATTAAAAGTAAGTAAATTGACTATGACGCAGTACCTTCCCCCACTACGTTACCTGCGCCCACGCCGCTAGTACTCTTGTCATTCGCTTTTTTTGTGCGGGCATCGCAACATCTGTAATACTTCGTGCACATCTCGCAAGTGATTTTGTAAAAACTGTGATTTCTAGTTTACTATAATGGGTAAACGAAAACACGGAGATAAGGAATCGCGTATTCGGAAGAAAATAAGACGGTTACAAAAGCAACTTAACCACTTCTCGGATTCGAGCGAAGGTGAGTCATACTTGTTTACGTTATTGAACTATCCCTAATTACCTTTAAGCATAATTCATGCATCCAACAATAATCATGTTTGTTACCAGATTCTTTTTTAAACATGCTATCACAACTTAAGTACCAATCTACCGTCACTTTTTTAATAAATGTGATATTCTTTTCTTTTCGTGTGTGTATTCTATCCTAAGGTACCTAGTTAACGTAATGAAATACCGTTAACGATTGTAACGTATTACTATTTATTTTCTCATTCTATTCTCCGCGACGCGATCGCGGCTGATAGATTTCTACTTTACCTGCCGGTTATTCTTTGTGACGTGATCGCAACAGATAACTATATGGTGGCGTATAGTTTATGAGGTGTTATTCTCCATGACGTGATCATGGCTGATAACTATACAGTCTCGTGTTGTAACGTGATTATAACCAATGACTTTAAAATACATAACTGCAAATGCAGCATGCAATTATTTTGTATGATTAAAAGACAACGTCCGCGTTGTTCATTGCAGACTCCGACCCCTGGCCATTATCACCAGGTGATTCACGGCCATTATCACCAGCTGCCTCACCGCCGTATGAACAAGCTTGGGAGGAGCTCTCTGAATCGGACGATCAAGATGTGCCAACACAACTGATTAGGTCAGCGGTAATTCCTGGCTATTCATTAGAAAATGCGAACAAGGGCTCCCCCTGTGATGGGGATATTGAGCATGAAATACAAGTGGGTGTTCCAACGCCGCTTTCAGAACCAGGTCCCAGCACTAGTAAAGATACTGGAAATGCTACCACTACCCAGGATCCCCTACCCCAGGAGATTTTAGAAGCGCTAGGCGATTTAAAGGGAAAGGACGAAGTTTTTGGACCACCGATTCCTGACGAAATTGCTAAACGTTGGGGGTGTATCCTAGTCGACGGCCTGACAAAAGAACAGAAGCAGGAAGGTTTGGAGAAGGCACTAGTTCCAGAAAATTTCAAACTGGTCAAAGCACCTCTGCTAAACCCGGAAATCATCCCGGTTCTAGGTGACACTGTAAAAAACAGAGACAAGCTATTGGAAAAGGCACAAAACCATCTAGGTTATGGAATTGCAAGCTTAACCAATCTTACATGTTCCATTATTGATGGGGATACAGACAAAATAGAACTGTTGAAGAAAATATCAGACGTCAATAAAATACTGCTAGACCTGCATTATGAAAATACAAAAACTAGAAGAAAACTGGTGATTACATCGCTAGACAAAAAGTTCACACAGCTGATTACCGACGTAAAAAGGGACACTTACCTTTTTGGAGCCAATTTAGGCGAGAAAATAAAGGCATCAAAAACTGCTGAAAGGTCTGGACTCCAGATAAAACGTAGTGACCCCACACTAACATCTCGGAGATACACACAGCAGGGAAACTGGCGAGGCCCACCCAGGTCTCAAGGTCAACAGGCACGCAGACAGGGTGGGCAGAGACCTCGCTTCAATGTTCAACCGAACAAACGACCAACGTCGGCTGCACATCGCCAGACACCGTCATCGAAGACCAACTTCAGAACACACAAACCTTAAACGAGGTAACTATCCCCCATGCGGGTAGACTAAGCTACTTTTTTGATAACTGGTGTAATATTACTGACGATCCTGCCGTCTTAAGTTACGTAAGGGGTTTAAAAATTCCCTTTACAAACCCGGTCTTTCAAACGGTTATACCCAATCAAAGTTTTAGTCATTCAGAAATCAATAATATAAAAATCGAAATATCTAAGTTGCAGTCTTCCGGTGCTGTTGTTAAACGGGCTGCCGTGCCTGACCAATTTTTGTCAAAAATATTTCTGGCTAACAAAAGTGATGGCTCATTTCGATTTATTCTTAATTTAAAAAATTTAAATAATTTTATTACTACTCAACATTTTAAAATGGAGGATATTAGAACGGTTACAAAGTTAATTACAAAAAATTGCTACATGAGTACCATAGACCTCAAAGAAGCGTATTTCTTGATAAAAATCGAAAAGACCAGTAAAAAGTATTTAAGATTCATCTTCGAAGGAGAAATTTTCGAATTCCAATGTCTACCCTTCGGTTTGTCCCTAGCACCGTGTATTTTCACTAAACTTATGAAACCGGTGGTTACCACACTAAGAAATAGAGGCTTGGTACTAGCTATCTATTTAGACGATATTATTTGTATCGGTAATAATTATAAAGAATGCCTCAAATGTGTTACCGACACAAAAGTATTATTAGAACATTTGGGTTTCGTCATAAATTTTGGCAAAAGTAAATTAGAACCGAAACAAACACAAACTTTTCTTGGTTTCGAACTGCATTCACAGGATTATTGTTTAAAATTACCGAGGGAGAAACGAGTCAAAGTTCAGAAGTGTGTTGAAAATATTTCTAAACAAACACAAATATGCATTAGAGATTTTGCTAAATTCCTTGGTATACTTTGCTCAGTATGTCCAGCAGTCTCTTATGGCTGGGTCTATACCAAACTCTTTGAACGCGAGAAGTTCTTAGCTTTGAGAAACTCTGACAATAATTATGATAAAGCTATGATGTTACCCATTAGCCTAAAACCAGACTTGGTATGGTGGATGGACAATATAATGCGTACAAAAAATCGAATACGCAACGGACGTTATGAATTAGAAATATTTTCGGACGCTTCTCTGACAGGCTGGGGCATATTCTGTAACGGTGAAAGGGCAAGTGGATTCTGGAATAACTCGGAGCTCAATTATCACATCAATTTGTTAGAATTGAGAGCCGCCTTTAACGGACTTAAGTGCTTCGCCAAACAACAACGTAATAAAGAGATATTGCTACGCATCGATAATACAACAGCAATATCTTATATTAATAGATATGGTGGAGTACAATATTTGGACCTAAATGAATTAGCTCGCGAAATCTGGCAATGGTGCGAAAAAAGGCAATTGCATGTATTCGCGTCATATATAAGGTCTAAAGACAATGTTGAGGCAGACGAGGAATCGAGGCGAGAAAATATCGATACCGAATGGAGTCTGTCTTCGTTAGCTTTTAAGAAAGTCGTGCATAAGTTTGGTTGTCCTGAAATCGACTTATTTGCTACTAGAGTAAATGCCAAGTGTGACAGGTATATTTCATGGAAACGAGACCCGGAGGCGTTCAACATTGACGCGTTCACTGTAGATTGGGGTTCATTCTTCTTCTACTCGTTCCCTCCGTTTTCATTGATTTTAAGATGTTTACGGAAAATAGTCAATGACAAAGCTACGGGAATAATGGTAGTACCACATTGGCCTAGTCAGCCTTGGTACCCGATTTTTTTGAAGTTGTCAGTAAACGACCCTGTTTACTTTAAACCTGATCCTAATTTACTACTGTCTCCTTTCAGAACCAGACACCCCCTCTGGACACGACTTACCCTGGTGTCATCCCTATTATCAGGGAAGCATATGCAAGACAAGACTTAACTCCCGATACTATCGAAATCATGATTGCGTCCTTGGCCAATAACTCTTTAAAACAATACAGCTGCGCTTATAAAAAATGGTGGCATTTTTGTGCCAATAATAATATAAGCTGTTTTAGTGCACATATTCCACTAATCCTACAGTTCCTAACGGCGCAACTCGAAGAGGGAGCGAGCTATTCTACTCTTAATTCCACTCGCTCTGCATTGGCTCTTATATTGGGCAGGCAGTTAAGTGATGATCACCGGGTCTCCCGATTCTTTAAGGGAGTATTTAAAAAGAATCCTATTTTCCCTAAATATCAGGCAACTTGGAACCCAAATCTGGTCCTTGATTATATCTGTAACTGGTATCCAAACGAGGATTTGCCGCTAGATAAACTTACTAAAAAGCTGGTAGCTCTACTTGCGTTGTCGACTGCACAACGTGTGCAGACGCTATCATTAATTCGTTTGTGTAATGTAAGAGCCAATGGTTCTAACTTTGAAATAATTATTACTGATGTTACTAAAACTTCAGCACCAGGGCGAAACATGCCACGATTGACCATACCTTTTTTCCCTCATAAAGAAGAAATTTGCCCTGGCAAGACTTTGTCCTCATATTTAGAAGCAACTCAGCAATTTAGACATTCTCCATTGACTGATAAACTTATATTAACTATTAAAAAACCAATTCACAACGCGAGTGCCTCTTCTATTAGCCGCTGGATTAAACTAGTACTTGCAGAAAGCGGGGTAGATACGACCATATTTTCAGCGCATAGTACGCGTCACGCGTCTACTTCGGCGGCTAAAAGAAAAGGCATATCTGTAGACCTTATTAAAAGATCAGCGGGTTGGTCTGGGAACTCCCTAACGTTTGCAAAGTTCTACGATCGACCCCTTATAAATAATGATGATGAGGCTTTTGCAACGGCTATTTGTAATTGATCCGCCAAACAATCATAGTGGAAAAATGTAAAATTATTGTCATAGAGTATAGTGAAGCTAATGTTGATCAATAATATTGTTGATTTGAAAATATTACTGAGAGTTTCTATTCCAATTCCTCAGCGCTCCTCCCTAATGCTTCACCTATTTCACTCCAGGTTCTAAACATCTACCAAGTGAATCATATAAATCTGAAGGATGTGACGTCGTAGTATAATTGATGGTTAAACGAACTTACCTTAAGTGATGTTCGACCATAATTATACTAGACGTCACATCCGAAAGATTTATAACCCTCCCAAACCCTATGATTCCAAGATCAAACATACATCTCCCCAAAATATGTCGCGAAATAGGCTCTTCCTCTCTGAAAACAATGACAAGAGTACTAGCGGCGTGGGCGCAGGTAACGTAGTGGGGGAAGGTACTGCGTCATAGTCAATTTACTTACTTTTAATATATTTTATTTTTTAGCTCTAAAAATTGTGCGATGCCTAGTACATTAGAAAGTGGACTACCAAGTGAATCATATAAATCTTTCGGATGTGACGTCTAGTATAATTATGGTCGAACATCACTTAAGGTAAGTTCGTTTAACCATCAATAAACGTTGTTACTGATACATTCATTGGCAATACTTTGCCTGATTCCGGTTCTTTGAAAAATATTTTGGTTAATTTGACATCTATACGGCGTTGGCGCTTCATAAGAAAATAAGAAGCAATCGGTACTGAATTTTAGATATTTATTTCAGCATAGTTTAACGCCACTATCACAAACCTGTTGTTTTATATTAAAGGAGTATTCAATTTTGAAACTGGTTCTTCTATATTCGCTTAAACGATCGAATGCAACCATAGTCATTTTTCTGCATGATGTAAGGTGTGTTCACTGACTAATATCATTTAGAATAACAACATGGATTGTTTTACCCTTTTAATATTAAACAAAAACCCTTATGTTCACGAATTTCGCGAAATAAACGTACTTTACTAAAAGTATCGAATACCCAAGACCAAAACTTGTCGAAAGTTTCCGTGGTAAGCTCGTTTTGAACAAAGTGCTACTACAACTTAAGTAGTTTTAAAGTATTAAGTAGGTTAGTCAGACAAGATGAATTAATGTGCTTTATTTAGGTACCTACTGACAAAGTGTAGATTCTGAGATGACTAGTCTATTTTATTATCACTTTTTAGAATAGCCAAAACAAATATCTGCCAATTGTAAGAGGTTGGGGGATATTTTTTTTTTTTTTTGAGGGAAATTATGAAATAACTTCTGCTGCTCTGGGTGGAGCGAGAGGCCGTGTAAGACTTTTACTGGCTAAAACCCACCCGTGTTCCTTCAGTTACCTGTATGCCAGGGGCCACGGTATCTCTTTCGAATAACTCGCAACCCTGGCAGGCAGCGGCCCTTGCCGACCCCACCAGTTGGTGCTGACATCTCTTTGAGGCGCGCGTGGAACACAACGCGCCGTCGACCCGGGCTTGGTCCTTACCGGACAGCGAGCTACCCATTACTTGCCGTCCACAAGCACGCGCCTACGGTGGCTGCGAATCAGCCTGGGATTCAGTGAGGGCGCAACGTTTCTTAGTTCACTCCACTTATACTGAAGTCAGGCTCAAAGGCCCGAATAATTTTCAATGTATCTTAATTCTTATCAGCGCCAGTGTAGCTCGCGAAGCAATTTTCGTACGTTTTCTTTGCAATTTGTAGGTCCGTGTACAACTTGTATGTCGATTAAAATATGATTTGCAACCGTAACAAATATGGCTTTACATAATTATAAAATCATCAATACAAACCTCTATGTTCATTTAATCCCATTGAATGACATTTTCATGAATGTCGATTCCCAGGTTGGGCAAAGTGCTATTGGGTTTTTGAATTTCTCAGTAGCAGTCTGGATTTTTTCCCGGTTAGGCTAGCCCCTATTACGTGGTACTCAAACATAACTGGCAAAATCTGGGTGTGGGTACTATAGTTACACCATTGCCCAACCGTTCGGAGAATCAAGGTGTGATGTTATGTAATTCAAATAGATTAATTATTTAAATTAAAATGATTAAAATCTGTCATGAGTACTGTTTAAAAAAATTGTCAAGGGTTTGATCAAGGAGTATCGTGTTCTCTGGTAACTGGCTGTTGCACGTCAGAGAGGCAGTCGCTCTATGTAAAATACTGGTACTCAGCTACATCTGGTTAGACTGGGAGCCGACCCCAACATAGATGAGAAAGGGCTAGATAGAAGAAATATTAAGGATTGTGCTAAACATGGTAGGTACGAATTGTTCTTAATTTACTATAGGATAATCATTTAAGAAGCCATTCACACAGACTTGGCGTGTCCAGATGACGAAATAATAAGTGATACTAATTTTGAGTTTCACCAACTGGACACACGTGTGTCCAGTCTCTCGTGTCGAGTTGGTGAATAACCCCTAACCACAGGTTGATCTGTCTGCGTTTTATTATTTCATTCTATGCCCTTGATTATTTATCAGTTAAATCAAAAATGAAATAAAAAACTTGTTCAAGCAACACAGGACTTTTACTTCAAACAATATGTAGGTCTTATTAATTTACTTTTTTGGCAGTCAGGATAGAAAGTTCCCTATGTATCTATTCTTTAATAAAAGATGGGGCGTAGGACTAGTTTTTAACAAAGTTTGTTACAAGACTTCCAGATTGTGTGACACACATGGAACTCTGTGATTTGTGGTTGTGTATGTTCAAAGTTCTGACATGTTTTTGGACAACGTTAGTTAAGCTATCTTTCAATATCGAAATAAAGTATCATACACCGAATAGTTTGTGGAGCTGAAGTGTTTCATTCCGATCAGCTCGTCCCCCGCTGCCCTCTTCCAGTGATGCTCTAAGCCGAGGTCCGTACCCCAGAGGAGGTGCCCTTAGCGAGTAGTCGCTCTACTTTTAGGTTTTCAAGCCCTAGTTGGAGGCCTTAATTTATTAAGGTAACCACAGGCAAGTCCGGTTAAGCAGCCGTCAACCTCATAGGTTGACCTGCGAGATCTCATTTCCAAAAAAAAAGAAGCTCTCACACAGAAAAATTTAACAACAAGTACCTAGTTGTACTTTGTATTGTAGTCATCATCATCATCATATCAGCCGAAAGACGTCCACTGCTGGACATAAACCTCCACCAAAAGGGGGGGATTTGCAAAATAACCACGCTTGGCAGGCGGGTTGGCGATCGCAGTATGGTGTTCAAATTCATAGAGAACACTGCTGCCCATTCTCTAGTAACTCCCTTAGTCGCCTTCTACGACACCCACGGGAAGAAATTGGATGGTGCAATTCTTTTACGTCTGGCACCACACGGAACGTATCGTAGTACCTACTTTGAATTCGTTGGCTTGTGGGGTGGGGGACAAGCGGCGGCGGCGTGGGTATTGATAACAAAATAAAACACCATAAAAGTGCAAGATAATAACGCAAATTAGTCTGCGAAATACACTGAAATATACATTTTAACATAACAAATAAAATAACACATCAAGAGCACATTCAAAACAAAACATTTGCTAAAACTGTCAAGACCTGATCAATAATTGGAGTTAGATTCGAAATAAAAGCGACATAATTCATCTATCAGCATATAGGCTAACCACTCAGTATGGAATGCAATGATCGGTTTGAACAGACTGCTATATTGTTTAAATCACCGTTCTAAGTTACGAGCCGAGGTAACTTTGAGCTCGTGTCGTCGTAAATTTGCATACTGAAATCAAAGGAATGGTTCAGTGGCGGATACGTTCAATATCGTTCGTTGAGTATTTCGAAAGATAACGCTTCACCATGTTGTGTATTTTCAGGGGACTTGCGTGTCTATACATAGATGCTACATACATACAAATTAAAAAAAAATAAGTTTCTGTTTGTAATGTCAAAAAAAAAGTTTTTTTTTCGGTTTATCTGTCCGTTTGTTCCGACTAATCTCTGAAACTGCTGCACCGACTTTCACGGGACTTGCAGATAGCTGATGTTATAAGGAGTAACTAAGGCTATGTCTAGTGGGGCAAGCGCTGGGTTCTATTCCCAGGTCGGACAAAGGGTTATTGAGTTTTTCATTAGAAATTGGTCAGTTAGCATCTGAGTCTTGTTTTGCGCCCGGTTGATAGCAATAGGTTCACCTTACGTTATGGCACTTAAAGGTAACTGGCGAAATTCGGTTATGTTACAGGTACAACCTGTGGATACAACTCTGCCTCACCTGTCGGGGACTACAGGCGTGGTGGTTTTTGACAACATTTTTTTTTTTTTAAAACGTTGCTCCACACTAGGAATTTCTCCTGTATTGTGGGTGCGTTTACAAATATTTTAACTCACATACACAAACAATCAGACCCGGACTACTTGTAGGTCATACAAATATTTGTTTCGTGCGGGAATCGAACCCGCGACACGCAGCGCAGAAGTCAATCGCTTAGCCACTGCGCCAACCGTGCCGTCATAACATTATTTTACTCCAAGATAAATGTTTAATATAACATATCTAACAGTCACTACATTTAATGTTCCCACTGTTGGGGTACAGACCTATTCTCTTTGAGGGAGAGCCCTGGCTGAAATCTGCCACTCAAGCCCTGTGCGGGTTGGTAGATGTCACATGTCTTCGATTTTTTAGTTCATACCGATTTCAACACGATGCTTCCTTGACCATTTTGAGACCAGTGGTGATGAAATTATGTATACAAAGTAAAACGCAGCGCCTGGGTTTCGAACCCACGATCTACAACACGTCGGAGCAGTTACCACTGGGCCATCACAATCTATTGTAAATAAATGCGGAGTTAGCACAAATGGTTTGATAAAGACCAAATAACTGGCAATGAAAGTTTAATGATGTTGCACAAAACAACTTTAAGGCGCTAATGGTGCTTGCTTTATGTAACAAAAACTGTGACAGATTACCTAGTTTGACACTTCATAACAAAAACTGTGACAGATTACCTAGTTTGACACTTCATTATTTAAAATTAAATAACCATAGAAATCAAGTCTAATGTTGCTTTCTACAGCAAGTTAATGAAAGATTCGTATTTAATGACGGCTTTAAAAGTTAAAGTTCAATTCTGCAACTGGTTGTAAGTTAACACATAGGTTCAGGAGGTTCCATAGTCTGTTAACACTTAACACTATTTGCTTGAAAAATAAGAGTGGCTAATTAAACCTGCCAGACTTAAGAATTAATTTCATGACCGTTTACGCTATTGTCTGAATTTTTACCTTAAAAAAGTAATGAGTCTCCGATGTTTGATTTTGTGTCGTAAGGCGCTTCATTTTATTTTCTGTCCTTGTCCTTACAGAAGTCGCCCTAGACATTAAATGAAGTAATTTATCGTCTATTTAATTCCCTTGTCTTCTAAAGAAATATATTGCTTGTTCAATGAAAATTCTCGAAATTCGTGACCAAGTTAAAGAGGAACCAATTTCAAAGCGAAGCAATTCAGCTTTTAGTGAGCGAAATACCATTGTCAGGTTGGTTTTTTAAGTCATTGGAAATACAAGCATCAATTTCTTAGTATTCCTTGATTGTGTAGTAGTATACAGGGTCAAATTAATTTTGCTAGCGAAACTCCGCAGACGTGATCCAATCTGCCAAGCCTTTTCTCAACTATGTTGGGGTCAGTTTCCAGTCTAACCAGATGCAGCTGAATACCAGTATTTTACATAGAGTGACTGCCTATCTGACCTCCGAAATCCAGTTACTGGGTAACACGACACCCCTTGGTAAGACTGGTGGTCAGACTTTCGGGCTTCTGACGACCCGTAAAAGATCCACGATTGACGGCCGGGAACAACGGCTTAAAGTGCTTTTCGAGGCACAGAGGGGTCTGGTATGGAAAGATGGTGACCCATCCACTCACCAACCAACATACGTGATTGGTATCGGTATATCTATTTGTTTCTAACCAGGATTTTTATCTATATCATACGCGTGTCAGCGACATTCATAAGGTGGCGATGGATTTATATCTCATATTACACCGATATTGCGTGTCAAAATCCGAGGCACGTACGGGGTGTCGTGGCCATCTAATGACATTATAAAACTCAATTTCGACCTGCTTCAGCTTCCAAACTTTCAGACATTTAGCCAATACGTTTCCTAGGAAGGAAATTACAAAATGTAGCCATCTTTTATTTATTTATTCATTTACACACACATACAATTATTTTTACAGGCAGAACCCAAGGTAATAAAAGTAGTCTTATACAATACGACACCCAGAGACGCCACTCAAGAACTGATCACACACCTACACGGGTCCATGACTGACCAGTCCCAAGTAACGGCTCCGTGTGCCCCAAGTTACATAGAAGACAACTCACTAACTGTCACTCTCTGGAATTCCGCCAATGAGCAGGAAAAAATGTCCAACCGCTGAGAGATGGTATTAATTGTCTTAAACGCCCGACACACGGGTATCTTATTAGAAAACCCAATAACTTAAGTTAAATCTTTATTTTTGTGCAGTTTTCCGACCATTCTATTTCTGTTTACTTTCTTTAGGTTGTTTATTTGTCTTATTAACGACTAACTTCAGCCCGCGACTTCTCACGTTTGAAATTTCGTGCCGTGACTCATCTCATTACTTCGTTTTCGCTTAGCCTTGTCAGACTTTTTTCCCGAGTCGTAAGAATGTCTAAACGTGATCTTAAATAGTTTATAGTCGTCCTGGAGAATTAGTCTATAAAATGCATAAAAAATGTTTCAAATACGACTGGTATTTCCAGAGATTACCACCATACAAACAAACTAAAAAAAAACCCTCTTTATAATATTACTTTAGATGGCCAGCAGGCTTACGCTTTTTATTTTTATCCTACCGCTGAATAGAAATCGCTTGTCTACATTTCTCGGTTCAAAACTGTCAACAGTCTACACAGAAACGTCATTTTTGTCTACTCTTCCGTCAATAAAACGCTTCTCTACGGTTCTCGTGCTAAGCCTACTGCTCTTGCTAAACCACACAATAATATCCAGTTATTTATTCTCACAGTTAAAAAGTTGATATGAAACAGTTAATGTGTTGTGGATTCATACACATTATTCAAACAATGTGTGTAGTTATTTACATCAAACATCGTTATTCACCTGAGCATTTATTAGTTTTCCGTTCCAGACTGTATTTACTCTTAGTCTTCACCTTGGACTATTTAATCAATTACCATTTTTTTAGCTTGCTGTTCTGTAAAAATCTTACCGTGAAAACTTAAAAATAAAATCAAAATCGAAATCTAAAGTCATTTATTCAAACTAGGCTAAGAGTCAGCTCTTTTTGAACGTCACAATTACATAAGATAGTCCCTCCAATACGCTCGCCCTTCACCACTTCCTAGTGCTTTAGCTGGGAAGAAGAAGTAGCGCAACAAACTCCCCAGCAGCACAGCTGCAGACAGCTGTGCGAACTTAACAGAATAAGTTAAAAGAACTTGATTCTATACAATAGTAGGTAATTAACATTTCGAAACATGTCATATATCAGCCAGCACACGCCAATATACCATCAAAACATTGAAAACTATAATAGGTACTCAAGTAGAAATAAATAATGAAAAATAAACGTAAACAGAACTTACAATCTAAATAAAAGCCTCCAAGCATAAAGGGCATGCCCGCTTACATATGTAATTCTGCATTATGTAAATATAGCTATAACTTGAAGTAATAAAAGTTAAACTAGGACCTTTGGACTAAAATTTCCATAGTTGTAGAGGTTCATGTAAAATACTGGTATTCAGCTGCATCCGGTTTGACTGGAAGCTGACCCTAACATAGTTAGGAAAAGGCTAGGCAGATGACTTATGCGGGTGATACCACGGGGCGCAGCTAGTCCTTGATATAGTTCTTTCTTAAGCGTTTGTTTGTTCCTTGTAAGATGTAACTGCACAACGTAAGAAGATATTTTTTTTTTCTATTTTTTCTTTAGATGTTGCGTAGGTACCTATTTTGATTGTTTCTTTTCTTTAATACGTAGGTATTAAAGAAAAGAAACAATCAAAATAGGTACAAAAAAAAAACGGTACGGAACGGTAGGTACGTAAAAAAAAATCATGCACCGCACAGTTAAAGAATGTAGATTCTTTAACTGTGCGGTGCATGGTTTTTTTTTTTGGGTGGGAAATCATCAAATAACTTCTCCCGCTCTAGGTGGAGCAGTAAGGCTTGTCAGGATTTTACTGACTAAAACCCACCCGTGTTCCCTCAGTTGCCTGTGTGCCAGGGGCCGCGGTATCTCTTTCGAACAACACGCACCCCTGGCAGGCGTCGGCCTTTGCGGACCCCACTAGTTGGTGCTGACATCTCTTTGAGGCGCGCGTGGAACACAACGCGCCGTCGACCCGGGCTTGGCCTTACCGGACAGCGAGCTACCCATTACTCGCAGTCCGCAAGCCCGCGCCTACGGTGGCCGGGAATCATCCTAGGATTGCCGACGCCCAGGGCGTCTCCCGCGGCGACTACGGCCGTGAGGGCGCATTTAATGCCTCTCCCTCACGTGCGCCGCCTCCCTCTTCGCGAGCATTACTGCTTTCGCGGTCCACGGTTAGGTGCATTCTGTGTAGGAACACGGGATAAGAACTAGTTCTTACATTTTCCAATGAAGGTACGTATGCAGGGATACATAAGCATAGGTATAATTAAAAGGCTTAGCTTACGTATAATGTTCCTACTGCTGGGACAGAGGCCTTATCTCGGTGAGAGGGAATGGGCCGTAATCCACCACGTGGGCCCAGTGTGGGATGGTAGATGTCACATGTCTTCGAATTTTTGGTTCTAGGACATGCCGGTTTCCTCACGATGTTTTCCTTCACCGTTTGAGAGCAGTGGTGATGAAATTATTTACACAAAGTAATGCGCCTGGCTGGGTTCGAATGCACGACCTACAACTCGTAAGTCGCCGCCGTTACCACTGGGTCACCACTGCTCCTTTGCAAGGATGGGACCGGCCGTGTTAGCATTTCTCCCATACTTACTTAACCCGCGAGCACTCGCGCTATGAGCGTTTTGCTCACAGTAAATTTAAAACACGCGCCATTTTGTCAAAATTATTCGTACGTACATCGTTCATTTGGTAGCTGAGTTTTGTTCCGTCCCTCACCCCTGTATGCAGTTCAATTCTCGCCAGTATGCGCCAGTCACTCGGACGAGGTCGTTTGTTGCGCCGTGTACCATCAGGCGGCGTTTTGCTCATCGCGCGGGTATCGACGTAAGTACTTTTTTTACTCATGACTTTATATTTTTTCATCTTAGCGAAAGATTTACTGCTACTTTTATGTAATATTATGATTTTACATTACTAAAATAGTAATCTATTATGTATTTCAGATAGATCGTGATCGAATGCATGAACAATTTTTGGCATGGTTGATGGAGGAAGATTTGGAAGACATTGAGGACCCGTCTTTTAGAGCCGATGATATTGAAAGCGATCGAGGCAGTGAACACAGTCATCATTAATTCCTCTTCAGCAAGTGATGAAACGTTTTGTTCCAGAATCTGAGTTACCAGAAGAAGAAAAACCAAGTGGTATCTGCGCGGTTTGCCCAAGACGCAAAAATCGCAAGACCAAAAAGAGCTGCATTTACTGCCAAAAATTTTTATGTACCGAGCATAGTCGTACACTATGTGATATGTGTAAAGCTCGCGTATATGACGAAGATTAGTTATTTATACTTAGTTAGTTTTTTTTGAAAAGTTTTTTTTTTGTTTAATTTTTTCCGTAAGACTGCCTTACAAGACTGGCAAATTAGTTCCTATGATTGTTAATTAAAATAAAAAATATTAATAGTGTTAACTTTTTGAATATATATTTTGTAGAATAAATAATGTGTATTTTATTTAATAAAATATTTTTTTATTAATATTTTTTAGTAAAACTTGCATTTATTGACATTCATAAACGTGAGCAAAATGCTCTACACGCGAGTGCTGATGTAATTTCTTGAGGCGCGAGTGCTGGCGGGTTAAACAACATTTCACAATCCGATTGAAGTTTATAACTCAGTGTATTTAACTGTGCAGTAACTATAATAAACTCCGCACGTATTATTATTATAAAATTATCCACAGTTTACAAGTCAAAGGTTGCGTGGATTCCGAAAGCTGGTGTAAAAGCCATATAAATCACCGAGTTTAGCCGAACGATTCCGATGTTTACACGAGGTACCACTGACAGCGGGTTGGACTGTTTAATGAATTGTTTTATAAATTGTATGATTCGCGTAGAAAATACTTTAAGGTGAATTTCACCAATGATACCTACGAACAGGTTTGATTGCAGTACATTAACTATTGTTGTAACCAACAAAAAAATGACTCAAATGCAGGCGTATTATTAGTCAATTTAATTGTATGATTTTAGCTAGTTTAATTTTATAAATTTTAATTCTGAATATTATTTACTTTTTTTTTTGCTGCTGGGGAGTTTGTTCCGCTACTTCTTCTTCCCAGCTAAAGCACTAGGAAGTGGTGAAGGGCGGGCGTTTTTGGGGGGACTGTCTTATGTAATTTTATTTTGACGTTCAAAAAGAGCTGACTCTCAGCCTAGTTTGAATAAATGACTTTTGATTTCGATTTTGATTTTGATTTATACTATTGAATTAATTATTTTTACTTATATTTATAAAGATTACAATTTTAATTTTATTGCTAATCTTATTCAAATATGATCTAAAATGGATTTAAATAAATGAGTTTCAATTTGAATTTGATACTGAACGCTATTAGCAAATCTAAACCACTGACACTAACCGCTCTTGAACACAGTTTAGACGTACTAATAGAAAGATCGAAAAATAAAACTAGCAAAATAATGATAAAAATAAAAACAAAAAAGGAAGACCTGTGCGAGACCAACAAGGTTCCTATCTCAGCATGATACTTTTGATATTTAAAAACTGGCACATCCCGCTGCACTGGTTCTCTAATAGAGACACATCTATAGCCAAAAAATTATCGCGTTCAGATTTATTAATGAAATTCGCGCTTAGTCTTTGATGATACTACTCCACTACTGCTACTGTTAACCTGCATCACCCCACTGCTGGACAAAGGCCTCTCCTCTTGACTTCCAGCTCTTTCGATCCTACTTCACAGGCCTTTATTTTAGTTTGAGTTAATTATAGGACCGGATGGCTTAATTGAGGAAATTTAATAACCACAATTAATGTTTTCGTCAATAGTGTCAATTTGGGTCGCATTTTAGGTACTCAGTGGGTACATTTTTTAAGCAAAATAAGCAATTCATGTAATTATTACATTGTAAAAATAATAACTGTAATAATTAGGTAAGTATTAAGAGTAAAGAGGATGTGAAATTACATAGTATATGACCACTCGATATAAGTTATGATTAGAGCCGAGTATACGCAATTTAGTGTGACCGACCCAAGCATTACGGTTCAGTTTCATTCACAGTAATTACAAAAGAGCGCAAACTGCGCATAAAAAAAAGTTAATTTCAAAAACTAAATCGCTTCCACTTCCACCATACGCAGTCACACATCAAAAAGGTAACGAGTGTTTAACTTACACCACATTGAAACGTACAGAATAAATAATAATAAACACATCCACACGCCGTTACATTCAAATAAAAATGGCGGATTTGCTTCGAATCCTGCCCACACAGGCCCGGTGGCACGGCACTAATTTAATTTTATATGGAGTTTATGAAACATCAAAGTTGACTTTAACAAATATTACACGAATACGCATTTGTAAATGAATCTCGTGGCTAAATAATTACAGCCGCGGTTTGATTGAAGGTTAAGCTACGCTTGGCGCGGTCGGTTCCTGGATGGGTGACTTCCGTGCCTCGAAAGTACGAAAAGCCCATCGGTCCCGGCTGACATTTGTAGATGTCAAAAGCCCAACAGTCTAACAACCAGACAAGGGTAATCAGCTACCCAGTAACTGGGTTGTGAGGTCAGATAGGCAGCCGCTTCATGTGAAATACTGGTATTCAGCTGCAACCATTTTTTAAAGAGTGCCGTTGTCTGTCTCCATAACGCATCATCAGATCTATATGAAATTTAAATGGAACCACACGGGAAGCACCAGCTTTCAAATAAAAAAAATATAAACCTCCTCCTTTTTTTGCAGTCGGTTAAAAAGAATCATCATCATCGGTTCACCCAGTCGAAAGTTCTGAGCTAAGAAACATTTAAAAAAAAATACAGTCGAATTGAGAACCTCCTCCTTTTTTGAAGTTGGTTAAAAAAGATGTTACAAAAGGGCTTAAAGCTAGGTACAGAAATATGGACCCTGTAAGGACATAGCAAAACGATAAAATTAAAATTACCCTGTAAGAATAAATTAAAGTAAATTAAATTATTCAATTACATAATAATATAATTATTCTAAATAATAAATTTCTGGGTCAAGGGCTTGATCCAGATAGCGGTACTCCTGGACACGGCTCGCATTGTCAGGAGGTTCCTCTCTCTGGAGCCCTGACCGCCGGTAGCTTGGACCCTGTTCCCGATACCGGTGGGCTACAATTTTTTATATTTTTAAATGTTTTTATATTTTTATATTAATATTTAAAAATGTAATTTATATGCGTTTTAAATGAAATAAAGGATAATTATTCTAATTAAATTATGTACTACATTATACAAAACTAGACGGGACCACTAGCTACGCCATCATAATATGCATCACCGAAACACATATAGCATAGGTAGAATCGATTCCGAATAGAATCGTTCCCTGAGCAAGGAAAAATCCAGTACAATAGACGTCAAATTACCTACAAAGGGGAATACATAGAAGCCGGATATAACAAATGGTTGCCGCGTTTTCTGCTCAATAGACTTTGACTTCAATACGAGTAATATTACGTTTCAGACACAAACTTATATGGCGTCGGATGTATGAATGAATGCGCTGTTACTTGATATTGAGTCTGCACTCTAGGAATTAATTTCAAATGACCTTTGGTTCGCAGGCGAATAAAGATTCAGTTTATAGGCGCACTACGCCCACTTGGCCAATATTAATTTCTAACCGTCAATATTAGCAAGTTTTTAGATAGTGGATAAACAAATATCTTAATCGAAGCCGCAAGCCACTTGTTCTCCCAGTTATTTTGATATTTTTTTGTTTTACAGCATACCTGACAGCCTGGAAGATACTGATGGTTTTTTTTTAAACGAAAACAAGTTTCAAATGTTATAAGTTAACTTTAAATACTCCCACGATCCCTGTAGTGTTGTTTGGACTAAATAAAATGTTTTGCGTACGTTACATTGCACATTACCGTAAAAAACTAATTTTCCCACCAAAAATAGAAGTTGTTTCCAAAACTTTTTTTTTTGGTTGTATATGTTGTACACCAAACTATGTAACTTTGAATGTGTAGCTTCGTAATACCCTCTTTTTACACACTATATATCACACAATTATTATTATTAATGATACTTAGAACAATAAATCAAAGAAACCTCGTTAGCACGGTAATATTATCTATATAGTATTCCAACTTCATACAAACGGACGAAGCGCGAGCTATGCCTACGCGCCTCGATCTCAGCATGCGCTCGGCATGCAGACAGTCGCGACTGTGTCGCAGTGACGAACGGACGGTGTGTTGTTTTTTTAACAACAGCCGCGCGATTTTTTCCCAAAAAATAAGTTCAACAACATATTTAATATGACGAGTAGGATATATTGTGCTGTTTTTGGTTGCATGAACTTCATTTAAAACCAAACATATAAATTGTAAAATAGCTGCAGGTATCTATAACCAAGTAAAAGATATTCCTTTTTCTTCACCTTGTCCATGTTTCCCAAAACAATTTTTAATTATGCTTTATATTAGAATGCAATTTTTTTATACTTTAAAATTTAATAATAAAGTATTTCGTAAGTCTCAGTCGAAGCGCAAATATTTTTCGGTCGCAAATTTATAAGACCGATTTGTTATTCAAACATAAACATGGTTTTTTAATTAAATCTACCAATCAAAAACCAACACGCATTTTTATTGAACACTTCCTATTCAATTCACAAAGTATTTTATTTGTTTATATAAAAAAGTATATTTACAATCACAAAACTAAATGGAAACACAAAGTAGGCAAATGTAATTAAAATGCTGGAGGCGGCCAGCCCTATCGCATGTTTATGTACCGCGCGACTGTAGGCATTTATTTCAAAGATACGGCCGAGTTACAATACTGTATAGATATTATTACCGTGTCGTTAGCGAACATATTTAAAAAAAAATTGGTACGATGACGGTTCCATCATAACATATTTTAATCTTCCGTTTAGTGTCAATTAATCCATTGACGGCTTATAGGTAGGTTTGGCTGTGAAGTTCTTGAATTCTGTTCTTTGATCAGGTATTCTGTTTCAGTGTCAGTCTGTATGTACTGTGACTGAATTTCACTGCACTCAAATTGAGGCGAGAAATGCTACGCTGTTTAGCGTAAATTGCGCGCGGATTCTGGGAACCATTTTGAATTCATCGTTTGATAATAATCCATCGTTTGGGCTTATTGGTGTAATTTCCAATACTACGGTTTGGATTCACACTACGTACATTTCTGTGGTTGAATAATAGAAAAACTACTAAATACGCTGGCATTTTAACTGTTTAGAATCGCACGTAGACGATATTTTAAAAGTCTTTCAATGGGATTATGTGAACCTCGAGGGTTGTTTCGATGATTTTAATATTTATACATACGTGCAACTGTCGCAAATCATATTTCGCAAATTATATTGTTCAACAAATAGCCTGACACTGACGTGCCTATTGCAAAAAAACGTAAGAAAATTTGAATTTTCTCGTTGTTATATAATAACTACACGGGTCTGTGTAACTTTTAACCTTAGATCGCTAAGGTTAAGTTACGTATGCTATTACATCCATTACGCATTGAGACCCCTCCGTGCCTCAGAAAGCACGCTAAGCCTTTTTGCCCGGTGTCATTCGTAGATTTTTGACAATCAGTACAAGTAGACAGAAACCTAAAAAGTCTGACCACTAGTCTTACCAACGGGTATCGTGTTACCTGGTAACTGGATTGCGGAGGTTAGATAGGCTGTCTTTCCATGTAAAAGACTGGTATTCGGCTTCATCCGGGTAGACTGGAAGCCGAACCCAACATAATTGGGAAAAGGCTAGTCAGATTGATACTTACCACACATACCGCTTTATTTATAAACGTTGTTTAAAGTAACGTAATGATTAGCGATGGTTTAACCGTATATTTTTGACGTTTAAACGTCTCTTAACTTTGATCGACATTTATGTAGTTCATATTGAAATGATAATGAGGTATTGAGAAAGTCATTTGAGACAGTTTGATTGAGAAAGTTAACTGACCTGAAAACGCCTTTGCATTACAAAATCGTGCAAGAATCATAAAACACCTTCTCAGCACATAAAAAGATCATAAAATAACCAATGAACTTTTACCACTCACGCTGCAATATATAATAATAGCATAGGAATTGAGCTAAAATTTGCAAAGAACAACGAGGAATTACAATTGCTAATGCTAACGGGGAACGGAGGAAGGTTGATGGTACCATAAATTAACCGAAGTTAGGCGAATTTGATCAGTATGCGACTGACGCTTCTTTATTAGCGTAAACGGGTACGGTAACACCTTAACTAGAGTTAGTCGGCGAAGAAGTACGGCTTCTCTGTTATTTTGTTGGACTGTGGTGCAAGTTATGTGATGCGAGGCTTAATTTTAATGTGATTGCTGTCGATTATTTTTGTGCTGTGGAAAGTGTTTCATCGTAGTCATGTTCTGTTCTTTTCTGTGTGAGATGAAAGCTTAGCGAAAATGTTAGTATAATATGTTACAAGTACCTATATATGTATGTGACTTGCGTACTTCGTGTAAATATTTTTACGAAGTAAAGCTCACAATTATGGTCGCTCAAAATTGCTAGATTATCCAATCATAGTGATTATTACATTTAAGTGTTACTTAACTATTAAATATTTTTGATAAATCTAAAGATATTTAACAAAACAAAAATTGTAATTAATTAAGAAACTAAAAAATAAAATGATTCATTATTATAGGTTTCTTATGTGGTCAATACATTTACGTAAACGTTTGTGCCAGTGCCATTTCATTCCCTACAAACACAGCTTAGTTAAAGGATATAATTAATCAAAGCTTATAACTTGAACCACAACAGGAATAAACAACTAAGTTAAAGTTGGACAATGTGGTGGAATCACGAACTGACATTATTTATGTGTGAACAGTCGGTTTTAGCACTAAACGGCGCGTGAGAATTTTATTCAATACTGCTTAAAGGAAATTGTATAGACAGCGAGATTAGTATGGAAGGATTTAGCTTTAATAATTTATCAATACAGTCATAATTTATCGATAGGCATCCGGTGTGGTCTATCAATATTTATTATTAGTTAGACTTTATTTACGGTTATGGGGCTCTGTCACGCATGTTGATATTTAATTTTTTTCTTGTGAATTTCGTTGAAATTGGTATTTAATAAGACTACAGTAGAGTAGAGAGTTGTTCCGTGTGGTACCGAACGTCAAGAACATCACCATCCCATCTCTTCCCGTGGGTGTCGTAGAAGGCGACTAAGGGACTTACTAGATAATGGGCAGCAGCGTTATCTATGCATTTTACCACCATACTGCGATCGCCAACCCGCCTGCCAAGCGTGGCGATTATGGCAACCGCCCCCCCAAATTGGGGGAGGTCTATGTCCAGCAGTGGACGTCATCCGGCTGAAATGATGAATATGACAGTAGAGTAGAGCAGTGATGATCCAGTGGTCGTAGGCTCGAATCCAGTCAGGCGTTTTTCTTTGTGTAAATTATTTAATCACTACTGCTCTAAAAATGGTGAGATGATGAAAACCGGCATGTCCTAAAACCAAAAATTCAACGATATATGTGACTTCGTTATATCTACCAAACCGCACTGGGCCCGCGTGGTGGATTTCGGCCCACCTTCTCACCGAATGGATGTCTGTGTCCTAACAGTGGGAAGATTAAAGGCTGATTCTGTCGTATGACATAAGATGAAGACTGTATGACGTTTCAATGACAGCGAATGTTAATGAAGTAGGTATAAACACGGCTGTAAGAGTCATGGGCTCCCATACAATTATAACAATTCGTTTATAAATACATACAGGGTGTAAGGGAAATGCTTCCGAAAACAAAGACAGGTGATTCTCGATACAGTACAATCATTTTTTTAATACAATTTTTACCTAATTTTTTTAGCATTTTTTGTATACTATGCTATCAGAACAGTTAAATATAACCATTATTTGAGATTAAACACATTTAAAAACGACCCCAACTCCAGGTGGCGACTTTAGGTTTAGGCATCCTTTGTAAAGCGCCGCCACAATAAAATAAGTAGAAACATTATGGAAGCGTCACGCGTTTCAGTTATTGGTATCCGTTTGCATTTAGGTTGTATATAACCTACGTTCTGGCTTAGGAAGCGTTCCCCTTACAACCATGTATTGTGATTTATATTTTTCAAAAGAGTGTGCTTTTTCCTTTGAGGATTTAATGTGCGTTGTTATTAATGGTCGGGAATTAATGGCACGTGCCCGAATTATGAAAGCAACGTTCATGGCCTACATGTGACACGTGTAGACGTTAAATGGAAATGATGAACGAATTGCGAATTGAAGGGAGAAAAAATATTTGTTGAAATCAATTGATGTTTTAGGTGGGTGTTTTTTTTTTGCTTGAAAAAGCTGCCTAATGGCGGCCCAGTTCAACATCCATTTCTTTGTTAATTTGGATTGAGCTGCTCGCTCTGCTAAGCCTTGTGATAAAACCATAAAACTTAACATTTTAACTATAATCCAAATCATCAATATACACACATTGACATTGGTGAATATTAAGTACAAAATAACACGAGTATTTACTTAGTAAAGTATTATTTTGCTTTAATTATTGTGAAAGTGGGGAACATTGTCATTGTGATCTTGTTCTCGTACCAAACTGTAATAATCTATGTATAGTGTTTTATTTTCGTTCCTTATATATTTTGTATTTATGTATCTTTTATTTAGGATATGTATATATCTGTGTATCTATTTTAATATATTGTATGCATATTATTTGCACCAACAACATCCCCATTTTATGTCCAGGCTAATCACTGTCCATTCCATGGTTGCCTGGAAGAGACCGCGGAAAGCGATAAGGCCGCCCATTGCATATTATATAGTGTAGGTAATTTGTTTTTTTGAAATGTATTTTTGTAGTGTACATTAAAGAATATATAAAAAAACGTGTTTTTTTTGGCTCTGTGAGTTAATGTGGGTCAGGCAGTTTGAGTACTTTATGCGGTCAACCCAACTGTCCCTTCTTTGGTATTGTTCGTTGAGTCGTTGAGCTCCTAAAGTTCTGAGTTGAGCTTCATGATTACTGATAGATGCTTGCATTGACAGGACTAGTCCACTCAAATCTGTGTGGTTCTTTCCTCAAAAGACCATTTCAGGTATTAATCTACATTGTCATTAAAAGATCTGACCAGATTAGGTATGTCTGGACTTTAAAATAAACTTTACGCTTGAGTTGGTTTGCTATTTCTTCACAGGGGTACTCATATTGAAAATGTTTACTTCCATTAAGCTTATTTTATTAATAATATGACATGTACATGTGATTCCAATACCCTATTTAAAGAATAAACAATTTCATTTCATTTCAATTGACGGTTCATATTATGTAGGTAGGAAGATTTACAACACAAACAAAATCTAGTTTATTTGCAAGATATTTCTAAGTAGATAATTATCATCTTACCTTAGTATTCCCATGCGGAGAAGATACTGTAATATTCCATTAGCACCATCTCAGATACGAAAATAAAACCTACCAAAATATATCCGACCAGCGGTACATACTTCGTACATATTTAACACTAGCTTTTGACAGTGGCTTCGCCCCGCGTACCTCCACGCGTACGTACTACCGGAATAAAAAGTATCTTAAGTGTTGATCCAGGTTATAAACTATCGGTGTGCCAAATTTCATCCAAATTCGTTTAGTTGTTTTTGCGTGAAAGAGTAACAAACATTCATCCGACCGTCCATCCTCACAAACATTCACATTTATAATATTAGTAAGATTAACCGAATAATTCCACAAAATCTTACTAGTAATTTACTGCCTCAATGGCATAGTGGTTGCAAGCGCGACTGCTTAGTATGGGGCTCTGGGTCCTATCGTCGGTACAGGCAAAGATTTATTGGGATGATATTACTACAAATTACTGATCAGCATCTCGGAACCTGCGTAATAACAGCCGTAGATAATTATCTTCAAGGTTAAGCAACGCTTGCCGAGGTCGGTCCATGGATGGGTAACCATTCATTACATAGCGAGAACCCTCCATGCCTCGCAAAGCACGTTAAACAGTAAGTCGCAGCTGTCATTCATAGCTCTATGACAGTAGTTATGGGTAGTCTGAATCCCAAATGTACGAAACTCATTCTGGCATATGTTATCATATTACCCAGTTACTGGCATATCATATTACCCAGTTTGACAGCACGGTTGGCGCAGTGGTTAAGCGATTGACTGCTGCGCTGCGTGTCGCGGGTTCGATCCCCGCACGGAACAAATATTTGTATGACCTACAAGTAGTTGTTCCGGGTCTGGCTGTTTGTGTATGTGAGTTTAAATGTTTGTAAACGCACCCACAATACAGGAGAAATTCCTAGTGTGGGGCAACGTTTTTTAAAAAAAAAAAAAAAAAAAAAAAAAAAAAAAAACTGGGTTGTGGAGGTCAAATAGGTAATCGCTCTATGTAAAAAAACTGGTATTATAAAGAAAGAAAGAAAGAAAAGTATTTATTGTGACTCGCACAGGAAGATCACATAGGAAGTATTGTTAATATTGTAGGAAAATCGTACCTATACTTACTTTTACAATGTTTGTAAATGTGTGAGCACCATGTATCTATCACAGAATTAATTTGTCTGTATTGCTTCAATTTGATTCTGTTTACCTATTTTGGTATGGTAATTTTAGTCTGGGTGCATCGTTTTCACACATAATCATATAATGAATGTAAATATTGTACTTGAAACATTTTAAAAGAGTAACGGTTGAGTTTCTTGCCCATTCTTCTCCATACGAAACTACATTTTGGAAGGGGCGACTAGAATCAATTCTATTTTAATGTAAATGTTGACGTTCAAAAGTGCCTTCTAAGTGCCTATTTGAAATAAATGCTTTGACTTTGACTTTGAAGATACTGCACCACTGCACCACTGCTAACCCTTTCAAGGAAAACAAGGTGATGTTATGTTTTGTAATAGTAATTGACCAAACCTCTCACCTTTAATTTCCTGCTGCTATGAACCTCATTTTATGAATACAAATGAGGCCGTGATCATATTGGCGCTGTCGATATTAACACTTAATCATTTGTAAATATATTTCGAGAATAATTAAGGCTCCTGGATCGAGTGGCCTATTATGGTGTCCTATTTTTTTGACTGAATAATTATGATGAGTGATTTTATTTCTCAGTAGGTTGCTTAGTAGGTGCACACTTTCACATTTCGAAACAAATTTTAAAAACAACATGAGGTCGGCAGTCTTGTAGTTAGTCGATATAAAAATTGCTTATATCATGTTATGTATTGATAAATTGACTCAGTATCTTCATCTTCTTCTTCTTCTTCGTAGCAATCTTGTCAGAGCGATCGTGGTCCTCATGAAATTTCTTGTCTAGGGGCTGAAGTGATTCGCCTCAAGATTTCATGCCATCTATTTTTGGAATGTAATGTGCACTTATACAAGGGATCGCCCTCTGCGGATTTTATTTAGTCAGTCTATCTTATGAGTGAGCGTCCGCGTGTTCTAGTGCCCTCCACTCTACGCTGCACGACAAGGCGCTCTACAGAGTCACCGTCACGCCCGTGACGTGTCCGAAGTATTTGAGGATGCGCGTTTGGAACAGAACAGATAGAAGCTTTTTGATGTTGAGTTCTTGGCGTAAGGAGGGGTTAGTCCGAAACTCGATCCACGATACCCAAAGCATTGTTCTCTAGCACCACATTTTCCAGCATATCTGACCACTACAACCCAGTTATAATATAACACGACGATACATTTAGTGACTGGTGGTAAAATCGACTCAGTATACCTCAAAGTAAATAGGTTCTTATTTTTTGTTAGTTCAACATTAACATCTAAACAACCCAAGACTAAGTAGGTACTTAATACGTATGAAAAAGTTTTTATGTTCTTTAGAAGAATTTTAAACAAAACTTGATCATAAAAATTCAATTTTTGGGATATGAATTCAAATATATTTTTTTTATGCCCATTTACGTAACTGCCGAAACAGTCGATGCTTTTGCATTTACCCTAACTTAACTATCCCCTAAAATAACTATGTAATTCAAATTTTCCATCATCTAGCCTAGCATCTTCCCAACTATGTTGGAGTCAGCTTCCAGTCCAACCGGATGCAACTGAATACCGGTAGTTTGCAGGGAGCGACTGCCTATCTGACCTCCACAATCCAGTTATTGGGTAATAAGATACCCCTTGGTAAGACTGATGTCAGACTTTCGGGTATCTGTCGACCCGTAACGACTGTCAAAGATCCACAAACGACAGCTAGGACCAACAACGGTTTAACGTGCTTTCCAAACCACGGCGAGGCTTAATCTGTACCCGTCTTTTTATAACCAAAATAATTTCACTGGATTTTTAACTTTTAAATATCGAGCAGTTTTAGTAATAGCCACTGTATTCGCAAAACGTGCTCTGCGTACAAATAAATAGATAATTTCCTGAGGACGCCGCAACTGTTTTACATAATTACACAATAAACATATCACTTACTACAGATTTCGTGAATACTAACCCTGCACTTGGGAACAGATTAATTGCAAAACTATGTGCATTACAATTAATTGTTTTGTTTGTGTATTGTTGTTAGAATTTGAAGTACCTACCCAATAAACACTTTGGATTAAGTTATTCGTAAGCACTTTCAAATTTAAAAAAATATGTATAAAATAACAGCTGTACTAATTAATTGATAGAATATCCTAACTTAATTAAAACTAAAAATAACTAGAATAAGAATATGCTGTCGAAAAAATCCTCCGCATCGCTGTGGACTGGTAATGTACCCGATTGTCATTGCCATGTTGGGTGGCAAATTTGGATTCAATGATCAAAATCAAAACTCATTTATTCAAATTTGGCTGAGAAACAGCTCTTTTCAAACGTCAAAATTACATTAGACAGTCCCCCAAAACGCCCGCCCTTCACCACTTACTAGTTCTTTAACTGCTGTTTGTGAGTGCAGTGGTGACCCAGTGGTATCGGCCCTAGTTGTAGGTCGTGAGATTAAATCCAGGGAGGCAATTTACTTTTTATATTTTAAATTCAACACCACCGCTCCTGAAATGGTGAAGAAAAACATCGTGATGAAACTGGCATATTTTAAAACTAAAAATTCTGTTCACCCACCTTTTAAATTCATATAATGACTTATTTAGCCCTTAACAATGGACATCAGGGCGTTTCCCTAACTTCCTGTTTCTGAAAGCTACAAGGTTATGGGAGTAATTTGTTGGCAATCTTACGTCTAGCGATATGATTGGCTGTTGATATTTACATAAATCAATCGTTGATTGACTGGATTGACACCAGATTTATAATCAAAGACTAATCAGCCTTTCAAAAACAGAACGGACGGGCAAACCTTTCAGCATATTTGGTGCATAGATAAAAGATTTAAGTTAGTTCAATGATAGATTTTTAAATATTTATGTTGGAATAAACCTATTATCTTGACGTATCCAGCAATAACGGAAACCTAACTCCAAATTTTCCATTAAAACTGCGTAATACAACAATCGTTAAATCTGACTTATGTCTGCTAAGAGAGAGTAATAACTGTATATTAATATCCTTGACATTGATTTATTATTGTTTGAAGATCTTATTTATTCATCGATAATCCCTTTTGAGTTATTTCATTTAGTTACTGAAATGTAGGACTCGCCAAGAATCTGACGTGTTAATCTAGATTATTTGTAGCTGTTCTATTAAGTCGTTACTATTTCGGCATTAGCTATACGCTTATGCGACACGCGTCTTGCGACAGCGACTGTGAGGAAAACAAATATAAATACAGTAGAGCACACCACGACACACCTACACACGACTAGCGGAGCGATGGCTGGAACCAACAGAGCTATTCTCTAAGGATACAGCCTCAAACAGCGCTGCCGCAGCGGCGAAACAACAGCGTGGTATTCACTAAGCTGCGTGTAGCTACACTAGCGCTCAAGGCCACGACGACCATGAGTTAGAGCAACTCAACCCAAATATATAAACTCTCAGTCGATATTGAATGATTATGACATAAAGAAAAATGTTGCAAGGCGTAATTTCTCTACCAAACAGTAACGGGACGTGACAGCATAGGGATCGTCAACAACCATAACTGCGTTAGTGAATACCGTTTGGATCAGCGCTGCAGTGCGGTCGATCTCAAGACTGTCTTGACGGCGACCTCGTCGTAGAGTACAGCTAAGACATTGTCGCCTATATAACAGCAAAGCAAGGGAAGCTTGCGCGTGTCGCTTGTGGCAAGTCGCATCATCCGATATTGTGAACGAGCCATGGAATCTGACAGACGACAGCCTGTCATATACCATTGCAGCTGTGTGCCAAAATTGTTACGCTGCGCTGAAAAAGTCGTGGACCGTGATAGAGATGACGCGATGAGCTGGACAGATTCTATAGATAATGTAGAAAAATATGGGCTACAATGTTGCAATATTATTGATCTTCTGGATTCAATTTGTAATAAAGAAATTGAAGCTGAATTATTAATATGCAATGGGCTGGTTTAGTCTGTTTCTTCAAATCAAATTGTAGTGAAACAAATTTCAGAAAACATAATAATATATTATATATAGCACGTCTTGAATGCTTGTTACCTGTCTTGTGAAACAACTTGGGTTGGTGTAAAGGTAATGGTATGAATTCCAAAAAAAAAATATAGTCATGTATTCATTAATGATTTGTGTCTGAATTAACACAAAATAAATTAAACTAAAAATTTAATATGTAGGTAATTAGGTACATAAAAACCACTACAATATGAAAATATTAATTCAAATACATAAATCAATTCTCAATAATATTACAATAATCAGATATGTTTTTAAAGACACCTTTTACGGACATACTGTTAACTTTACTGATTGGTATCTTGAACTGTGTTTTACAACATTGAACATCGGATTGATCACACCTACTCGTATAAGGACTTTGCTAAAGGTGCCTTCTGTTATCACAGAAGGCACCTTCTTCTTCGAGAGGTATATCGTTCTTCTATATTTTCAAATTCATGGAGGTATTTAGCCATATTAATCAAAAACACAAGGAAGGAATGCTGAGGGCAACTTTCTGTAACAATATATTGTTTGTTACAGTACTAGGAAAATGGGCCTGATCCATTCAACAATTTGATCAAATATTGCGTCTGAAAATATCAACGTTCCTACTTTGATCTTCACACGATTATTAATTTCTTCCACAACGTCAGATATAATCATTCAATGCGAGCATAATTCTCTTTTTATACCCAGAGTTTTATATTCATGAATCCTACTGGAAACTAACTCGAGTAAAAAATATGAAAGAAATCATTAAATGATGTAATTTGGATCGTAAAAGCTAAAATTACACTAAACTGGCTAAGTGTAGTCTAGTCTTATTGCTTTATTTACTTCACGGATCTTCAGCTTCTCCAATAAATAAATGATTTATGTTTCCGTTTAGTAAGATAATTTTAAGGTAGTTTTTCTGGAATGAAATTAGGTACTTCTCGGTATCTAGAAGTAAAGTATGCAATATGCCTTTTCCTTTTATTTAAGCCCTGTCATCTTATTCCCAAAAAAGAGGAAAAATTTAATAAAAATAGTTATTTGTTATGCAAGGCTGCAAAGTTGTTTTTTAGCGTGAATACCTAGGACCATTTTGAAATAAACACCTTTCGAACAAGAAGAAAGAATTTTGCAAATCCGTCTATATATGACGCAGTTATGCCCGAACATACATAAATATATATATACATGTCGAATTGTTAACCTCCTTCTTTTCGAAGTCGGTTAAAAAGGACGACACACTTTTAAAGTAGCTTATTGCTATTCTGATAGTATAAATAATTGCTATAACTATAACATCAATTTCGCGAAAGTCAAATGCCTGTTAGATTAAATTTAGCATTACCCATCTCAGGATGAACCCGTAAACACAATTTCTCCATATAATATATATCCTTGTAAACTTAAACCAATCATGAAAGGGCAGTACCTTAGTCTCAATTCCGTCCGGTTCTAATATTTGTCTAAACCGATTGAAACCTTGTTTGGAATACGTCCATATTAATCTTCTATCTTGTTGGGATTTAGATATATCTTCATTGATAGGGATTGTTACGCTATAATTTATAAGGGTTCAGTGTTCATTTGCTAATTGGTACAAGCGAAAGGGTTGCTGTTTATCAAATATCCATGTTGACAAAGATGCAAGATCCGATACAGCTTTGATCGATAGCGCTAATACTCTGTCTATTAATTGATGTCATACTTAACGACTTTACGAACTAGTACCTAGTTTGTTTCAATAGTATCTAGGAACTTAATAAAATCATCATTGTGGCGTTTGATTAAATAATGTCTCATCTACCAAATAAAATTGTATCATTACAAAAAATAGAAACAAAACTTATGCGAATATTCCACTACATAAAACATTTCCAAACCTAAATCAAAATGACTGCATCTAATGACAAAAATAACAACCAACTTCAATTTACGTACTGCGTCGTATTTCGAGATAAGCTAAATAGATGCAATTACGATTCTATGAAAATCTCGTGTACCTAATCCTCGCGCCAACTAGGTACTTTCCTTCACGGAAAACGTAATTGCATCAAGATGTAAACAGTTTCTAATACCACATTACTCTCTGGAATATTATATTCCTGAACAGTGTTGATTATGAAGTTACTAGAATACAAGCCGTCTACGCGATGGAATTTCCCATAGACAGAAATAATGAACTTCCATACAAACTTTTATCCTCAACTCCTTTAGGGGATGAATTCTAAAAATCCTTCCATACTGCTCACTTTTGTTAAACTCTTCATTACTTATTATAAAACCAAGTCGCTTCCCGCTGTCTGTCTGTCCCTGTGTATGCTTATATCTTTAAAAATACGCAATGGATTTTGATGCGGGTTTATTTAATAGATAGAATGATTCAAGAGAAAGGTTTATAATGCATAATGTAGTAGAGAAACACAGATAATTTTAGAGGTTTCTAATGTAATGTCGTAAATAAACACATTTTTTGCGCTTACATTGCAAACGCTGGCTGAACCCTACGAGATAGATCAAAATAATGTACTACAGTATTGTACACCTTAAAAAAAAGTCCGTGATGGTATATGTCTATCTCTTAGGGATGACCCACAATAACCATTTTTTATCCTTTACTTTTTACGAGAAATAATGGCTTATTTACGAAGCGGTTTTAAGTAATACAGCATTAATCCTTATCCAATGAAGTACTTTAAATACATTGTGCATTTAATATAGATCAATATGGTCCTTTACGGCATGTAATTGAAATGAATATTTTCGAAGATATTACAGCAGCATTGCATGTTGCAGCATTTGTTTTTCACATGGCCAATTTTAGGTCGCTCTTTCAAGAGTAACCTCTAAAGAAAACATGTTTGCCCTGAGGACACAGTGGAGCATACGGTGGAGGTCTGCCCGGCTTGGGCGGAGCACCGCCGTGTCCTCGTGGAGGCGATCGGCGGCGGCGATCTCTCGCGTCCGGCCCTGGTGCAGGCCATGGTACGGAGCGAGAGTGAATGGTTAGCCGTCACCTCCTTCCGCGAAGCAGTAATGCTCGCGAGGAAGGCGGCGCACGTGAGGGAGAGGAAGTATATGCGCCCTCACGGCCGTAGTCGCCGCGGGAGACGCCCTGGGCGTCGGGAATCCCAGGCTGATTCCCGGCCACCGTAGACACGGGCTTGCGGACGGCGAGTAGTGGGTAGCCCGCTTTCCGGTAAGGACCAAGCCCGGGTCGACGGCGCGTTGTGTTCCACGCGCGCCTCAAAGAGATGTCAGCACCAAATGGGGGGGTCCGCAAGGGCCGATGCCTGCCAGGGGTGCGGGTTGTTCGAAAGAGATACCGCGGCCCCTGGCACACAGGCAACTGAGGGAACACGGGTGGGTTTTAGTCGGCAAAAGTCTGACCCGCCCTCCCGCTCCACCCAGAGCGGGAGAAGTTAAGTATTTGATGATTTCCCATCCAAAAAAAAAAAACATTTTTGTATTGTGTAATGACAAAAAAGCTGTGAACGTTGTATATAAAGACATTCTGTAGTATATTTAGTACCAGCATTGCATCCGTGCGTAGCCGGGGCGGGTCGCTAGTTATTAATAAGGAACTCCTATGCAAACAATAGGGGTTCTAGACCTAGTCCTTTAGGCTGTGCGTTATTTGAGATTTTTGTATGCCATGTACAAGCTAGCGAGCGTTTAGGTACAATTTAAACTTTCGGAATTCAATAATTTTACATTTCTGGGCTTTGGTGAGGAAATCTCTTCTAAATTGCATAATTTCCGACCCTTAACCATTGGAAAATTGCTCAAAGAAGTTCTCGGCGCTTTTTTCGGGAGAGACCTTGAAAAGGCACTTAGAAGATGATTCTGTACAATTGTTAAAATGAAGCTATTTGCTGTTTATAATCTCAGTGTATACGACTTTGTCCAGATTTGAACCCACACCCTCGTGCCTGAAAGGTCACGATATTAGTAGAATAGTACACAAGTCTAATTAAAACGTACCTAATTCTTAATTACCAAGCTTCAAACACATTACAAGCAAAACGTTTACTTATACGTTGACGTACAGACTCGTTCATCTCAAATTAAACGCGACTAGTTCTGGCATCCAGAGACACGCTGTGATTAGAAAACGTTTGAGTTTGAGATCAAAGACCGACTGTGTGGTGTAAGGGAGTATCGTGTATTGTTAATTGCAACGCAATTTTGATACATTTGTTGTTATGTTTGTGGTTTGAGTGTTTGTCATGTTCATGGTATTCATCATCATCATTTCTGCCGAAAGACGTCCACTGCTGGACTTAGGCCTCCCCCAAGCTCCTCCACTTCGACCGGTTCTGTGCTTCCCGCATCTAGCAGATTCCTGCACCCTTCACAAGGTCATCGATCCACCTTGTGGGAGGCCTTCCAACTTTACGTCTTTCAGTACGCGGTCGCGGCCACTCCAGAACCTTTCGGCCCCATCGGCCGTCTGTTCTGTGAGCAATGTGCTCTGCCCACTGCCACATAAATTTGGCAATTATTCGGGTATTCTTCGGGTTCTTCTTGGTATTAATGTGTTTGTTTAGGTTAGTAACACCAGTCTCATCAAGGAGTATCGTGTTATCGAGTAACTGGGTTGTGGAGGTCAGATAGGTCGTCGTTCCATGTAAAATACTAGTAGTCAGCTACACCCGGTTAGACTGAAAGCCGACAATTATAAATCACACATCGGTCAGACTGGTAGACCGGCTAAACAAAAGAGAGAGGTTAGGGAGTTGTTTTTTGTTTCATGGTAGCCCAAAAACATACGATGATATAATGAAATAACTTATTTAATTAAATACCCTATAATTGTTTGCGTTTAAATGGAATAATTGAAAATTCAGGGTAAATCTAATTTCAATGTACTTAAAACTTTTTTAATCTCACATACCCATGATTTTGTTGTTACAAGGCTTACGAACATCGTAAACACACTATTATGATGTGTTTGATCAAGTGGGAACATTCGTACCAGCATTACCCAAACACGCAAGGCCAATTATTGGGTGGGCTTTAAAAAATAGGACAATATCAAGTAAAGAACTCATTGATTTATCAGAAAACGAAGAAGCAGTTACCAAAATTCTGACATTTCGTTACTGATATAACCTAGTCTGTAGCCTAATATTGAAGTTGATGCTAAAGCTATAATGAAAAACATACAAGACAAATAGATGCATAGATACTTCTCATAGAAATAGCACTGCTTGTATTTGATTAAGTCTTAAAATTTTCAATTGTAACTGAATATTTTATTCTTATTTAAACAGTCCTTCATTTAGGTATATAGTTATGCCTTTTTTATTCTCCATGACAGTCAAGTGGTGAGTCCCAAATTTGGAAGTTTTTTTTAGGTGGGTCGTGGTCCAGTGAATTTTGGGAACCACTGATTTAAGTATAGATACATTTTGCACCGTAAACTTCCATTCTTAGTCTTTTCGAATCGATGGTACTTTTGTAAAGTAGGTAGAAACGTTTTCATAAAGCGTTAACCACCTCGTTTTTTAAAAGCATAATCTTGAATATCTTGAGTTTGGGATCTATGATGTAACTACCTACCAACTAAGACGAATGATCGATACCGATCCTTGAGCTTCACTTGCCGCGGTCAGTTCTATCTATTACATATCGAGATCCCTCTGTGACTCGGAAAGTACGTAAAGTATATAAGCCCGTCCCGGCTTCCAGCAATAAATATAGTCTATGTTACTCAGCGATAATTTAGCATTCTAATAGTGAAAATATTTTAGAAATCGGTTCAGTAGTTTTTGAGTTTATTCGTTACAAACATAGAAATCTTTCCTCTTTATAATATTAAGTATAGATTGATCCCAGCTGTCATTCGTAGATCTTTGATAGTCGTTACGGGTAGTAAGAAGCCTAAAAGTCTGACAACTAACTTACCTGGGGGTATCGTGTGGGCTGTGGAGGTCAGATAGGCAGTCGCTTTGTGTAAAATACAGGACGTATCATAATTATGTATAATTTTTTAATCATTGTTTCTTAAAAGACCTACAGGCCTTTTGGTGGGCGATTTGTTGTGACGTATTGTGTTCAATGCGTATACTTACTTAAGAATAGCTATGTATAGGTCACTAAGGTATATTGAATAGTCATCTTCATAACAAAACTAGTCGCCCAATACAATTGCAGTAGAACACAAAAAAAAAAATTGAGACATCCGGTTAGACTGGAAGTTGACCGTAACATAGTTGTATAAAGGCTAGAAAAATTCATTTTTGATGGCAATGTTTGATAAAATGTGGCGGCATCTATATAGCCACATGTGAACTACATATCATACTAACGGCACGCGAAATCCTGCACCGCGCAAGTAGAACGTGGGATAAGCATAAATACAAAGTCCCTACAAGTAGCGCACCACACAACACCTATCTGTTCAGAGGATCCTCCCCTCACACCTCGCCGCTGTACTCCAACAGCGGCGATGTGTGAATTTTTCTAAGAGAGAAGCCAAAGTGAAGTCTGCTTTAACTTACTGACTTATCAATAAAGAATACTTACTATCATTCTAAAATTAATATAGAAATGTAAAGAAGAGAACAGCTTTTTTTTTTTGGATGGGAAATCATCAAATAACTTCTCCCGCTCTGGGCGGAGCGGGAGGGCGTGTCAGACTTTTACTGACTAAAACCCACCCGTGTTCCCTCAGTTGCCTGTGTGCCAGGGGCCGCGGTATCTCTTTCGAACAACCCGGACCCCTGGCAGGCATCGGTCCTTGCGGACCCCACCTATTGGTGCTGACATCTCTTTGAGGCGCGCGTGGAACACAACGCGCCGTCGACCCGGGCTAAGAAGAGAACAGCTGAAAGTCAAATAAAATGTGCAATATTCCTCCGTCCCATTCTCGCTGACGCATTTTTCTATATCTGTCTCTATCATAACCCGTTGTACAGCGGCTTGCTCTCGTTCATATTAAGCGGTGCCACGTGACCTAAAGTGACATCATTACGGGATCGCTGTTGTATGAATTTTTAGTTCTCGATTATGGCGCCGGGTTAATTTAGAACATCATTTTAGTTGTTTAAATGTTATGGTGAATTAAATACTTTGTGAATTTGTTATTGATTCTAGAAAAAAGTTTGGCAAAAGTTGTGTTGAAGTTGATTTTTTTACAGTTTGGTAGGTAGGTAGATACTGTAAAATTTTCATTTGGTGATTTTTTTCATACCCCTCGTCTGTTGGCAGACTAATTGATTGAGTCTGATAACAAAAGAAAAGTAATTGTGTTAATTACTTGACAGTTTATTCTTATAATACTGCCGTGTACAGTTATAAACCTTTTTAAATAGATAAATAGTTCTAGAATTCTATCAGAAAAATGCTTAGAAGATTTAAAGGAAAAGAATACGTAAGTATTCCTACCTAACTTTAAAAGTGGTAAAGAGCCCATTGTAGGTACTTACGGAAGTCAATAAAAAAAATATTTTATTGGAGTAATTACTATAATAAAATATTTTTATTAATGACTAATCATCACTAGACTAAATAGTAGACTAGACATCAATAACCAATTGGTTATTGATGAACTATACAGAAGCAAATCTATCAATATGTCAAGGTACACTTTCAATGAGTAATTAACTATCGACCATGATTGCCAAATTACGCCATGGAAACCCCTAAACCGCAAAATCCGGTGATCGTCCTACATTTCACACTATTTGAGGAACCTGTGGTAACAACTGTTACACTTATTGAATGACCAGTATATTTACAAACATGTGTTTCACGTAAAACTATGTCATACAAATAAATACTTTACTGAAATACTCTAAAAAATCGAGTGTTTTTGCTTTTTGTATGAATAAATACACAAGTGGGATTCCGTTATTTGTTTGAACGGATAAGTGATTTGTTTCATACATTTAGATAGATAGATAGATAGATAAAACCTTTATTTAGTACACACAAAAGACATACACTACACACAAAAAAAAACAATTAAATGATAACAAATAACACGAATTAAAATAATAAAAAAATAAATAAAAAACAAGGTGCCCATTACATCTACAAAAAGAAAAACATACTTAGGTGCTTGAAATATAGTGACACTATTACATCATTCCATTCAAATTACAAGGTGCGGTGTGCGTCTCAAGGTTGCACCAAATGGGAGTCCAGCTCAGCATGTGTCAGGCAAATATACCTGACGCTGATATTCTGCTGGATCCCTGCAGTGACATACGGACGTACAGTAGACCAGATAAATTGGTGTTAAGACAATGTGTTATGTGCGGAGTGAAATTATGTAAGTTTACCCACAACTTACGAGTAAATTATGTGTCATACAGCAAAGTGTAGTATTAGGAGAAGTTCATTTCAGTAGTTATTTTTTAATTGAGGAAAAAACGTGTATTGGAATTTGAGTTTTAGAAACAGTTATTTAATAAAGGTTTCAATGGTTTAACTCCCATGTAATAGGGGCGAGCCTAATGCCATCAACCGAGCACAAATCTAGACTCCGGTCTGCTACTGAGAAACTCCAGATAGATAAACCCAATAACACTTTGCCCGAACTGGTAATTGAACTCAGGATCCTCATGCTCAGTAGTAGCGCTACTAGACCAAGGAAGTGAGGCAGTTTATACAGGATACATTTTTAACCAGTGCGCAAACTGTAACCATGAATTCAGCATACCTATCATTCTAGACCCGTCAGTGCAGAAATTTCTACTCGGTTTTACAAAAAAAAATCAGCTGTTTCATAGAATAGTGCAATACCTACGCGGTCAAAATTTATGAACAGCTGATTTTTTTTTGTATGACCGAGGAAAAATTTCTTCGCTAGTCTAGAATGGAACGCTAGGGGATTTTTCTGAATTTATGGGAACAGTAAAAAAAAACAGAAGTCATTTATTCAAACTAGACTGAAAGTCAGCTCTTTTTGAACGTCAAAATTACATAAGACAGGTCGCCCAAAACGCTCGCCTTGTATGCGCCCTCGCACTGGTTAAAAATTTACCCTCTACCTTATCATCGTCTTTACCTGATGATGATTTATCAGGTAATTATCGTTACCTAATTCAGAAAGCACCGCACCGCACCGTCTCATTTCATCCTGTGGGTGTCATAAAGGCGACTAAGGGACTTACTAGAGAATGGGCAGCAGCATTCTCTATACATTTTACCACGTTATTGCCATCGAAAACCCGCCTGCCAAGCGTGGCGATTATGGCAACACTTACCCCCAGGCCTATGTCCACCAGTGGGCGTTTTTCAGCTGTAATGATGATGATGAGGTGTCTGTGTCAAACTATTCAAGTAAAGCTCTATTTAAATAACTATTAACTACAAATTAATAACCAATCTTTCTGCAAAAAGAAACAATAATCATCATAATTTCAGCCGAAAGACGTCCACTGCTGGACATAGGCCTCCTCCAAAAGGGAGGGTTTGCCATAATCGCCACGCTTGGCAGGCAGGTTGACGATTGCAGAATGGTGGTACAATGCATAGAGAACTCTGCTGCCCATTCCCTAGTAAGTCCCTTAGTCGCCTTGTACGACACCCACGGGATGAAATGGGATGGTGCTATTCTTTACGTCCAGCACTATACGGAACCGTACCGCACGAAAAGGAACAATATTTTCCCTAAATTAATTCCTAGTTCTCCTTCCATTTTTGTAACCAAAGGTAGTTAGTTTCCAGATACCAAACAAATATTCACAAAACAAATCCTTTGAGATTATTGCAATCCCTGTCAATACGGTATATTGAATTCTTTGTACATAAGTAAATAAGCGAACAGTATCGTACCCTTGTAAGCCTATCCTAGCTGAATATTGTGAAAAGGGTAAAAGTAAATGCTTTTGTAATTTGCGTAGTTACAGAGATTTCGATTTTAATTTACTGTTGGGAAGAAATGAAATTAAATACGCGGGCTGTTTTGTTTTTAGTTTTGGTGAATGGTTGTTGGGTTCACAAAGTATTTGACCCTTTCTGTATACCTGTATAAGGCTTAGAAATCATTGGCTAACAAAAAAATTGAGGTCGGGATCAGAATGAAACTGCTACGTAATACGTAAGTGTTATTGATTTATACCAAAAATTGTGTCCGTATGAATTGAGGAGCCATGTCTCAGATTTAAACGAGGGTACTACCAATATTTAGTAGTAAGTTAGCCAAATTTGTAGCCCCGATCCTGGAATTTGTAGTAAAATCCTTCAAAAGTTACAGGACGATGAAGGTGGCTCCTCAATTCAGGCATCTGGATTGAGGAGCCACCTCAGAACTCGAAAACTAGCCAATGGATATTTCTGAAACTTTGGTAGGAATTAGTAGTGTTTATGCTTAATTTGTACACAAAAAATGGGTTTTGTACGGCTGAATTTGAGGCAGCTACAATGCTTTGATTTATCTGAAAAATCCATAAATTTCCCCGTGCTGTATCTCAGAAACTAATGAAGCAATTAAAACAGATTTTTAGTATTATTTAGTAGTAAGTTTGTTTTAATTTGTAGTATAAAAATAAATCGCAAAGGATTCATAGCTTCGGAAATACAACACATTTTATGTGGCTCCTCAATCCTGACGGTCTATAAAAAACAAATGCACGTAGCTACTAAAGTAGTTGATCAACTCGAAGTTTGATTACGCCAATATTTAGTAGAAATTTCTACTAAATATTGGCGTAATCAAAATTCCTCTACATTCAGTATTTCAAAAGATATTAATAATTTTAACATTCCTTAAGAATTTTCTGTGTAGGGTGACCATAAATAAATCAAACTGTGTTTATAAACAGAACTTTATTTACACATGATTCATTCTTCACCAAATCAGTACTTATATAAAGAAACACAACATATTAAACACAAAGAATGAAAAAGAAAAACCAACTAAAAGTCTACTAGATCAAATTACCTGTTTTAAAATTTATAATCTCTAAATATTATCTCTATATTCCCTTATTCTATCATTAATTATTAGCCTTCTCTAATCTTTATTTTAAAATATATTTTCTAAACAAAGTCGCTTATTTTGACTGTCGGAGCGACCGCGGTCCTTCTAAAATACATAACGGATTTTGATGCGGTTTTCACCATCATTTATAGAATTTATTCCGCGAGGTTGTTTTATATGTAATACGTTTACATTTAACGTAAACGCATACAGACGCGTGGAAAGTGATGGCCCAGTGGTAACGGCCGCGACTTACGAGTTGGTCGTAGGTTCAAACCCAGACAGGCGCTTTACTTTTTGTGAGTTATTTAATCACCACTTGTCTCAAAACGTTGAAGGAAACTTAAAATAAAAAATAATAAAAAAATACATTTTTAATATGATGTTGATTGATGAACAGAGATCGGATATTCGAATGCATATTCACCTAAAGCTGAGATGTTGGCTAACATGTAAAGCGCTTTTGTATCGAAAAAGTCTTAATTTAGGTAAGTAATTTGTTTATTTTTTGTTTTAACTAATACAAACCACCCCTCCTCCAGTACATATACATATTTGTATCGAGTTAAAACATTAATTTAAAAACACTTTTTCTTTGGAAAAAGTTTATATTTTTCACTTTTTAGTGGTTCACATGTGCTTACCCCTTCACAGCGTAACGGCGTGATGTTATGTTATGAATTGGTGTAAACAATAGATAGACATGGGATTTCAGCGATCCCAGTCCATTTGCTGCCATTTATTGAGGAGTTCCGTTGCCTATCTCCGAAGTTCTTCATCAGATCTTCACCAAATTGAAATGGGACTACTTCGAGAAAGTACTCTTCCAAAAAATACCCAAATCGCTTTGTCCTTTTAAAACTTTTCGAGACCTTTTAAAATTTTATAGGCACACGCCTATAAAATTTTAAAAGGTCACGCCTATAAAATTTTAAAAGGTCTCTCTATTTCTCCATGATCCCATCATCAGATCCTGACTTGATGATCATGGGACCACCTGAGAAGTATACCCTTTCAAACAAAAAAAAGAAATCCAAAGCGGTCCAGCCATCTTCGAGTAATCGGGGAACATACATAAAAAAAGAAATTAAAAAAAAAGGTTCCGACGAATTGAGAACCTCCTGTTTTTTGAAGTCGGTTAATTAATACACGTCTGAATAGTTATGCAATCATGAATCCCGGGGTTTTTAATAAATATAACAAATAATTTATAAAGCCGCTTCCATACTTTCATAGCTAAAAATTGTATTTAGGTAAATATGCATCCGAATATCTTATCTCTGTTGATGAATGATTATGAAACCAGAATTCGCAATAGTACAAACCAAACAAATATTTTCATATTATTACTTTTGGGAAAATTTAAAGTTCACAGGTTTTTGGAAGGGTATTAAAATCGATCAGATAAGATTCCTATAAATCAAAAAACGTAACTGTGTATAACTTTTTTTTTTCAAAAAGCAACTGCTCTCAGGTTGGACGGAAGGAATACGGTTTAAGTCTATCTCTACGTTTAAGTATTAATTTTAATGAATAAAAAATGTTTTTTTTATTATTTTTTATTTTAAGTTTCCTTCAACGTTTTGAGACCAGTGGTGATTAAATAACTCACAAAAAGTAAAGCGCCTGTCTGGGTTTGAACCTACGACCGACTCGTAAGTCGCGGCCGTTACCACTGGGCCATCACTTTCCACGCGTCTGTATGCGTTTACGTTAAATGTAAACGTATTACATATAAAACAACCTCGCGGAATAAATTCTATAAATGATGGTGAAAACCGCATCAAAATCCGTTATGTATTTTAGAAGGACCGCGGTCGCTCCGACATTCAAAATAAGCGACTTTGTTTAGAAAATATATTTTAAAATAAAGATTAGAGAAGGCTAATAATTAATGATAGAATAAGGGAATATAGAGATAATATTTAGAGATTATAAATTTAAAAACAGGTAATTTGATCTAGTAGACTTTTAGTTTGTTTTTCTTTTTCATTCTTTGTGTTTAATATGTTGTGTTTCTTTATTTAAGTACTGATTTGGTGAAGAATGAATCATGTGTAAATAAAGTTCTGTTTATGAACACAGTTTGAATTATTTATAGTCACCCTACACAGAAAATTCTTAAGGAATGTTAAAATTATTAATATCTTTTGAAATACTGAATGTAGAGGAATTTTGATTACGCCAATATTTAGTAGAAATTTCTACTAAATATTGGCGTAATCAAACTTCGAGTTGATCAACTACTTTAGTAGCTACGTGCATTTGTTTTTTATAGACCGTCAGGATTGAGGAGCCACATAAAATGTGTTGTATTTCCGAAGCTATGAATCCTTTGCGATTTATTTTTATACTACAAATTAAAACAAACTTACTACTAAATAATACTAAAAATCTGTTTTAATTGCTTCATTAGTTTCTGAGATACAGCACAGGGAAATTTATGGATTTTTCAGATAAATCAAAGCATTGTAGCTGCCTCAAATTCAGCCGTACAAAACTCATTTTTTGTGTACAAATTAAGCATAAACACTACTAATTCCTACCAAAGTTTCAGAAATATCCATTGGCTAGTTTTCGAGTTCTGAGGTGGCTCCTCAATCCAGATGCCTGAATTGAGGAGCCACCTTCAACGTCCTGTAACTTTTGATGGGTTTTACTACAAATTCCAGGATCGGGGCTACAAATTTGGCTAATTTACTACTAAATATTGGTAGTACCCTCGTTTAAATCTGAGACATGGCTCCTCAATTCATACGGACACCAAAAATTGGGTGACACTCTAACAAATGCTTAACAAATTTTTACAGTTTGACAACATCAATGGCGTTTAAGTGGTCGAGCAGACAATTTTTTCAATCATTTAATAATAATATATATTATATATCTTTAAAAATCCTCGGATTATGAAAGAAAGGGGAGCAGTTCGTTTTTCAAATTTTATCCAGAATTAATTTGGCTTTGTACACCTTACGGCCAAGTGGTAACGACAGCAACTTAAGAATTGTAAGTCGCCGGTTTGAACCCAGGTGTTTTACTTTGTGTAAATTATTTCATCACCACTGCTCTCAAAACGGTGAAGGAAACCGTCGTGAGGAAACAGAAAACGTCCTAGAACCCAAAAAATCGAAGACATGCGGCGTCTACCAACCCGTACTGGGTCCGCGTGGTAGATTACGGCCCACTCCCTCTCATCGAGAGGAGACCTGTGTCCCAGCAGTGGGAACATTATAGGCTGAATATGCGTCTTAAGGCCTCGTTCTCTTTTTATAGCTTTCAAAGCTTCTTCCAAAAGTAGATTTCAGCACGCGATTCTCAATGACCTCTAAACTGAATGATCAAAAATATTGCCAGCATAAGTTTACTATCGTAATGCAATTTCCGATTATGAGGTATACCGAACTTTGCTTCAAGCTGCTTCAAGCCTTCAAGAGTGGTTACTTTGCACTAGTTTCTCTTAAAGCCGCACAACTCAAAAGCAATATCAGTAGTTCTAAGTGATTTCTAAAACTTTAGCGAACATTTTACGTTAAAAAGTATTTGTTAGCTAGTTGCGGAAACTTTCCACTCTAATACATAATATAATAAATCATACACCTCAATCCAATATGAATCATTTTATTCACTTTTCTACAGTGATCAGGTAAATAACTATCACTTACCATTTAATTAGTATTTTTTATACATAACAAAAGTAGCACAGATTCGACAGATATGCGCTTGATGCCTCCAAATCGACTGACTCTTTTAGCAAATCGGTAACCCCACTGAATGTTTCCCCACTTTAAACGGAAGTCAATTCTCGGCCGGCTATTCGACCAATCAGAGCACAGAAGACATTACATACAATCATTTGACTAACTAAAATACAGTACGGCTTATGATTAAATGTAAATACTTTAACCTGTTAAATTTAAACAATATGATGTAATAATTATACAAAATAAATATACATTATTACCGATATTCTAAACATTAATGCTTAAAACGGATGTATAAAGTTCCTGGGACCACTAGCGCCATCTGTCGCTTGTGAAAATAAGTCTATACTTAAATATTATTTTAAGAAAATCATTACAATAAGCAGAGCTGTAGAGCAGAGATGACCCAGAGGAGTCGGTCGCGACGTGGTTTAATTCTCTTTGGCCGCAACTTACCTAGTTGTAGGTCGTAGGTTTGAACCCTGACAGGCCGTTTACTTTATGTAAATTATTCTATTACTCTCAAAACGGCGAAGGAAAATATCGTGAGGAAACTGACATGTTCTGGAACTAAAAATTGACATGTGACATCTACCGCACTGGGCCCGCGTGGTGGATTACGGCCTATCCCTCTCACAGAGAGGAGGTTTGTGTTCCAGCAGTGATTGAGACTACAGAGAGAGCACGCAACCGTCAGAAAATACAGCGTTTCATAATAAACTAGCTTTTTCCAGTGGCTTCGCCCGCGTGGAGGTCGGAAATTGTCCCACATGAATGTACTACCGGGATAAAAAGTATCCTATGTGTTAATCCAGATAATCAACGGTCTGTGTGTCAAATTTCATCCAAATCTGTTCGGCCGTTTTTACGTGATTGAGGAACAAACATCTAAATATCTTCACGAACTTTCACATTTTTAATATTAGTAGGTGTAGGATTTTTATTTACTTCACATTCTTTATATTATCACCAATTCTTAAATTAGAGAAAATTATGTCAAAAGGAAACAAAAGAATTATGTAGGTAGGAAAACAAAAAGTGATTTGTTAAAATAATAATACAATAATATATTGGAAGCTCCTTATATACACGTGCTACTTGAGACAGTCCTACAAATAAAGAGCGTGCGTCTAATCAGCCGCTCTTCGTCTGCAGGACTGACTGAATATCGACGATTCACGTTGACAGCGAATTTATCGTAAGTAATATAGAAATCACCGCGTACCTAACGTAACGCCCTTTAGTGCATGAATGAAATAAACTTTTTAAAAGTCGTTTCAAATTAAATAAATTAACCTTTATCAAATTGTAACTTCACATTTGTTATTTTCTAAATTGTAGAATCTTATGTTAAAAACCAAATGTATTAACTATGTAGGTAACTATGTTTAGATCTACCTATACATAAATTACTAATAAATAACTTAATACTATAACACACACGGGTGGGTTTTAGTCAGTAAAAGTCTGACACGCCCTCCCGCTCCACCCAGAGCGGGAGAAGTTATTTGATGATTTCCCACCCAAAAAAAAAAAAATACTATAATATTTATAGGTCCTAATATTTAACAATTATTACCTTTATAGTAACAACTTATTTGGAAGGCAACCGTGCGACAGTTCGGCTGCTCGCCCTCCACACCACTGACGGAATACCATACCCCATCGATGCGGCGATAAATCGTAAAGACGGCACTTTCACGATCTTTGAAAGACATAAATCCATCAATAAGTTTTTGCAATGTAACTCTTATTACATTGTAATAAAGTAAAATTATCGTCCGTGGCGGTCGAAAATTATCCCACGGGAGTAAATTACGGGGATTAAAAGTATGCTATGATAAAATCCAGGTTATAAACTATAAGTGTGCCAAATTTAATCGACATTTATTCAGCTGTTTTTGATTGAATAATAAACATCCAAACATGTAAATATAAAATTTTCCAAACACAAACTTTCACATTTATAATATTAATATTAAGTGCAACAGTGGACGTCTTTGGACTGAGATTATTATGAAAACTTCAATGTTAAAATTATTATGTCAGCCATAAAATACACAAAGGCCCAATCACCCAGTCACCTGCCAATCGAGGACATAAGACTAATTATAAAGTACTGAATTACGCAAGTCCAATGAAAATTGTATTTCATTAAAAACATTTATATTTACACGTATCTTTGATATTTTTTTTCATCTACCAACTCGCATTGGACCCGCGTGGTGGATAACGGTCCTCAACCTGTCACAGAGATGAGGCCTGTGTCCCAGCAGTGTGTCCCAACTTTATAGGCTAATTATAAACGTCAAAGAACTCACACAATGAATACCGATCTCGTAGGTAAACAGTATCTTTGGATCATCATCATCATTATTTCAGCCGAAAGACGTCCAGCAGGCTTATCACGAGCACCGGTTTGTTGACGGAAGAAAAGACATAACTATTAACTAAACGATGTACAAGAGGAGAAGATAGCTATGTTTGTCTATTAATTATCTCGGTTATGCATTCTAAACAAATCATGATTTTGTAGATAATCGTATATATTTTGTGGTCTTCGAGTAGAAAGTTTCTTGTCAGTGTGATTTTGACAGTTTGGGAAGATACATTCTTCTGAAATAGTCTACATTTATAAGGATTTAGACAAAGATCGTTAGAAATGAAAGACAAAATGACAGATCGTAGAAGGATATCTACAGTGCGATGTCAAAAATGGAGAAACGAAATGTCACTTTGTATTGAAAAACCACTCTCTATTCTTCGTAGAAATAGAAAGCGTCATGCTAAGCCTGCAGTACTGGACAGACGCGGTTGCGGTCACCGTCGGACTTCGACTGCGTCTGTGCTTCTGGTATCCAGCAGATTCCTGCGGTCATCACAAGGTCATCGACCTACTTATCAACAGTACATCTTCACAGTATTTTCGGATCCTGACAAAATTTTATATTTATCCGTAATACGAACTAAAACCGGCTGTAACTAGATACAACCGGATATTGCTGTTGGAATATGGGTCAAGAGAGAAAAGTATGGCGGTGTTTGGGACAAAACGATTTCGGGAGAAATAGAATAACAGTATTATTACAAGGGAGATAAATGTTAATGTGTGAGAATAGCTTTTCGAAGAAAAACAGTGATAACTTCCATCATATTTTATCAATAATTTTCTTCCAAACTATGTGGCGAAAACACAAAAAAAATTATCTGATTTATTAATACGCATTCCATGTTTTCTATAAAGGTATGGTATATTCGAAAACTATCAGATGAAATTGTAAACAACTGTGCAAATTGTTCAGGTTAAGTTTTTACGCAATTACTCGATAAAGGGAATTAGTAACACATTCAACCGTGTTTATTTAGAAGATTTTTTTGGAACTTTTTAATACATATCTTACCACTTTTTTCAACAATAATAATTGTTTGAATAACATAACATTAAAACACACAAAATTGTAACTGAAAAATCATCGACAAAATTTGAAGTTATAAAACTAAACGAAATCCTTACTTATAGCTGTTGATCGCGTTCGCTCCTTGTGTCGCATTTTCCCCTTTTCTACACTAACATTATAAAGAGAAAATATTTTTTGTTAGTAGGTAATGGATAAAGTCAAAAACTATTAAAACGATTATAAAAATTATCTCACCTATGGGTAGGCTACATTATTCTGGAGTAACATGAGCTATAAATTTCACGCGGACGAAGTGCTAGTTTGCAATAAAATCAGATTTGTAAGTGGCACTACAAATTAGCATCCTCAGGAAGGTTTTTTGATCCATTTATTTACATTTTCATCAGATATTTTTGGAACAGACTATAAAAAATGTTATCGTCTTTAAATGTCGGTAGGATAACCACAAGGATAAACGTAACCTTTTATTTAAGTTTAGCTCAACTTTTACGACCCATATAGGATTTTACGCAGAGCGAATGGTATCTGACCCCTACGTTCCAATTACTGGGGAACAGATAGGCAATATCCTAGCTAGACCAACGACCGATTGTTAGGCATTTGGGCATTTGACTGTCTGTAACTACTGTCGTTTGGCATTCAAATGTGTTTCGTGAATCTATTAGTTTAAATTTCACTGTTTCTTGTATCTATCCCAACAAATAGTTTGGTCCCAAATATCATAACGACACATTACTGATAAGGTTGGTCAAAATCAAAAGTCATTTATTCAAACTAGGCTGAGAGTCAGCTCTTTTTGAACGTCAAAATAAAATTACATAAGACAGTCCCCCCAAAACGCCCGCCCTTCACCACTTCCTAGTGCTTTAGCTGGTACTGTTAACGCCCAGCGTTGTAGCTGAAAAATTATAAGATTCATTTATATTGGAAATGGCGGTATTAGCTGGCTAAGTTCTGCCAATTTTGTGATACCAGAGTAAGGTAGAATAGAGGATACGGTAAAGTTAAAAACGGTTAGGCCACGTGCACACAACGCAGCACGTGATCAGTAGGTACTTTATTTTACTGTTTAATCTTGGGATTACAGGGCACCTCCATACTGTATTTGTTTTTAATCGTATGAACAGTGGAATCTTGATATTTCATCCTATTTTTTTACTGTATAATCCTCCAGTGCTCTCGTTAAAAAAATATTGTTATACTTAGGGTAGGTTAGTTACTGTGAAAATTACGTCGTAAATTACGACACATACCTTAGCTAACGATATGGGGTTGAAATTTCTTCGCATCCTTTGAAATAGCGACATCTATCAGACTACATAAGAACCACGTAGTTGACAAGTGACTGACAAGTTGTCAATAGTTATAGATGGCGCTAGCGGAACTTGCATCGCGCAAGCAAAGATTGAATGTTAAAAAATAACCGCCATAATAAATGTGCGACGAAACTCCGAGATTAAGAGGAGCTATTTGCAAGAGAAATAGGTATTTGTCTCTCTTCAGGGGCCTTACATTGATGAATGAGAGAGTCAAGTGAAAAAGAGATAGAGCGAGACAGGACTTATCACACAATCCCTTTTTCCGATTGGCTTTAACACTTCATTGAACAGACCCAGGTGTTTTGCGAAACATTGTTAATAATCCAATTGAAATGAATAATAGACGTGAATGATAAGGGTGTATCTGTATATGGACCAGAGTCTATTATAAGTTAGGCGCTACATGTATACTGTTTTATTTTTTTTGACGGTGGGAAATCGTCCAATACCTTCTCCTGCTCTGGTTGGAGCAGGAGGGCCAGACTTTTACTGACTAAAACCCACACGTGTTCTCTCAGCTGTCTGTGTGCCAGGGTGACGGTATCTCTTTCGAATAACCCGCATCCCTGGCAGACATCTATACTAATAATAAAGCTGAACTCAGCTGAAGAGTTTGTTTGTTTCTTAGTTTGTTTAAACACGCTTAACTCTGATACAACCAGTGAGATTTAAAAAAATATATGGCCCAATTTTTAAGAAGGCTTTTTATTTTAACATTACGACAGTACTTTTAGGAGCCAAGCAAAAAGAAAAAGTAAGTACGAACGTTAGGCGAAAACGAACTTACAGCGGGGGCGAGCGATGCGATGCGACGAGGTAGGTCGGGGAACAAGAAAATTTTACGTGGACAAAGTCACAGGCAGAAGCTATTTAAAGTAGCAATACAAAATTTTAACTATTTATTTCAAAAGTATGTGCTCACTTCAACGCACCTATCACATATCCGTTGTTTAATTAAAACAATCGCCGCATAAAACCATAATTTTTATCATTCTAAATTCGCTAGAATGATCGATACCTACTGTAGTTTAGTACTTTGTCTACCAGCCTGCACGATTTAATGTTCCCTTTTGCAACCTTTACAGTACCCAAAACTGCTCTCAAAACAGTGTAGGAAAACATTATAACCAAAAAATCGAAGACGTGTGACATCTAACCAACCAGCACTGGTCCCGTGTGATGGATTACAGCCCACTCCCTCTCATCGAGAGGAAGCCTGTGCACGTGCTGTAGGAACGTTATAGGCGAGCTACGTATGGTATTCCGAAATACCGCTCACCGAAAGGACGGTTTTCCGATAACACTCTACTCCGACGGTTAGTTGAACGAAAAAATTATTGGCCGATGAAACGTTTCGCCGAAAATATTATTTATCGACGGTTGGTAGTCCGAATGAATCCTTCGCCGATGTAACGGTTCACCGAAAACACTCTTCAACGACGATTGGTTAAACGAATGAATCTTCTTGAACAACAACATCTTGAAACAACAAAACCTATGTTTGGCAAGTGAACGTTTGAACAATAACTTGTTCACCAACTAGTACTTTTACCATTTTTTATCTAGTCAAATATTTCAGTTGGTATAACATATTTTACGCAAAATTAAATCCATTTCAAACATAAGATCTAACTTTGAAGACGTTTTATTACAAGGGTGTTTCTGGCACTCGCCGGCCGCTGCCGCGGCACCGCTCGCTTCGCTCGCTCGGCTCGTGCGTAGGTGGTCACAGTTTTAACCTAACCTAACCTAACGAAAGATTCATTCGTTTAACCAATCGTCGTTGAAGAGTGTTTTCGGTGAACCGTTACATCGGCGAAGGATTCATTCGGACTACCAACCGTCGATAAATAATATTTTCGGCGAAACGTTTCATCGGCCAATAATTTTTTCGTTCAACTAACCGTCGGAGTAGTGTTATCGGAAAACCGTCCTTTCGGTGAGCGGTATTTCGGAATACCATACGTAGCTGGTTATAGGCTGATATCTAATGCTTTAATAGGTAACGAATTGTAAGCTGAGAGTAAATACCACTGTTTAGCAAAGTAAAGTATTAAGGCAGCTACTGCTTCTGCTAAGACGCACTAAGTGTGGATTTCACCAATGAATTTTAACGCGTTCAGCACATTTAAACCCCTGTAAAGAGTCAGTGTCAATATTCCTATCAATTTTGACACTAATATTAGCTCTTGAACGCGGTTTAAATGTACTGAACGCGTTTTGTTTATTTGGCGAACTTCTCCCTAGGACGTTTGAAACACGAGTCTAAAATATTCAAACAACAAAACACTCAAACAAAGTGCTTACTTACTCTTTACTTAAATACTCTTTGCATTCTACTACAAACGGCTCATTTTACTCTACGGTATTAATTACAATTCATTTAAAAGTGTTTGTTGAAAGGAACTTAGTCGTTTAAAAATAAGTTGAAGCTATAACACTTCTGTTGCAACTTAGTAATTTAAAAACAAGTTGAACTTACAACACTTCTTTTGTTAAAGTTCTTAATTAAAACTCAAACATTTGCAGACGGGGAAAAATTGAACTGAACGAAATAATTGAAGCGTGAATGTACGTACTTATTAGTAGAGGGAACTTATTGTGCAAAATGGAGGAAAGTTTTGAAGTATTGAGAGCGAAAAGCACTAGTTTTAACGTCTTATTTGTAGGTTAAATTCCTATTGAAAATCGAAACCGTATCATCATCTGCCTTCCCAACTATGTTGGGGTCGACTTGCAGGCTAACCGAATGCAGCTGAATACCAGAATTTTACATGGAACGACTGCCTATCTGACCTCCATAACCCAGTTACTGGGTAACACGATACCCCTTCATAAGACTGGTTGTCAGACTTTCAGGCTTCTGACGACCCGTAACGACTGTCAAAGATCCACGAATGACAACCGGGACCAACGGCTTAACGTACTTTCCGAGCCACGGAGGGGTCTTGGTATGTAAAGATGGTCACCCATCTACCGACCAACCGCGCCAAGCGTAGCTTAATCTGACCGAACGACCCGTGCGGGTATTATCACTTAGCTTACTTATTGGGGGACATGCTCTGGAAATATTGAAGTTATCTTCTATTGCACACCATTCGCTTCTTTGCTCGTCAGCATGAGTCTTAAAGGCAATGATTGACCTTCCAAGAATGGTAATAGTAAACCTTTAATGGGTGGCATAAATTTCGCTATTCATTCATGCTGTTCATTAGCAACGTCACATAAACTTGCTCATACAAACTAACCTTTGAAAGATAATATTAGCTTCACACAGACCAAGACATGGATCCTATCCATAGAAATATTCTATGATGAGAAGGGTCCATCCCTTACAAACATACCGACACTAATAACATCTATAGTTCATAATATTATGTTACCAACCTAATGATAGGAATAATGACGGGCCTTGCCCAAGATTAATTGGCAAAAATGTGAGGATATAAGGCTTGTCATTCCGCCTTGTTATAAAAATAAGGTTTTTGTTCTGTTTCTTCATTATGTGGCCAGTGTGAATTTTCATTACAACCGTCATTCGCGAAGAAATTCTGCCTTTTTTAAGACTTCTCTGAATGTTTAATGAACGAATTCTTTTGTTTTATTTCTTATCTTTTGTTTATTTTGTACTGGCATACAAGACAGTGTTTTTTTGTAATGTTACGGATTGCAGTAGAATTGTTACAGAACGTTTATTATTGGTAAATATTTCAATTCCAAAACCAAGATCACTTTAAAAACAAATCAATCTATCTAATCTTTTTCCACATACCGTGAACGCTTCTCAAATAGCGTACGCAGAAAACTTACGCTGCTGCAGTGACGTAGCGCAGCAGATCCATGCTGAGCGGTGGCTGGCTGGCGTACGATATAACTTAGTTATTTTTTTCTTTTCATAAATCTATATTGTCTATGTTCTAGTACGGTAGACAAAAGTTCCTTTATATTCTTTAGTTACAAATAGCAGTTTTTGTAAATCTTACCAGGAGAAATATTTAAGAGGGCAAGTTCAAATAGTTCCTTACCCCAAGTGTCCCTATGACAACTATACCGTCCATAAAAAAAAACACTATGCACACATGCATAATTATGCATGATTGGATATTTTAATATCAAGTTGGGTCAGTAAGCTGTCGAGAGCATAAATGGTGTTTATAAATAACACTTTTTGACAACCAGCAACTTTAGCAAGGTTTTAGATGTTCGAAAACTTTTTATGAATAAGACCGTAAGCCTATAAAAAAAAGATAAAACGAATAATCGTATAAGTATGCTGGAGCTGTCACAATTGTCTTGTAAGGATACTTGCCTCTCGGTTGCGGGCTGTTTTTGACGGAAAAAATTTATAAGATGATTTCACTTGAAGTGCAAAATGATTATGTATTACATGAAGTTCAAATACGATTTTCGTCTTGAAGAAATTCTCGTAGCACACCCTGTATCACCTGTGTCAATTTTAGCCAACGCAGTTGACTACTTTAGGTGCCCGGAACGATGGCCAGCCAGCGCGCGCTGTTCATCGTTCCGAGTGAAGATTCACGCCGACACGCGGCTCAAAAAAGAGCCACGCAGGCTTTTTTTTTTGAAAGGGCGTCTCGCAGTTGACCTTGAGAGGCCGTGACTGCCTAGCCGGATTTTCCTGGGGCTGCCTTAAGAAAACTTAACGGCTCCAGCCAGGGGCTTAATACTACTTAAACTAAGCGACTGCACGCTGAGGGCACACCCTGTGGGGTACGGGCTTTGGCTCAGGGCGTCAGTGATGGGGGACAGCAAGTGGGGACAGGCTGGATCAAAACATTTTCATTATTATTAATAAACGGGGAATTTAACTCTACTGGCTCAGCTGCGGCGCGGGCTGGCGCTTCAACGAGCAAAGGACGGTTGGGGGTCTGGACGTTAACTCAGGGACTTCGCAGGCCGCGAGGACCTCGGCGGCGAGGTCGGAATGGTGGTTGTGTGTGTGCCACGCAGGCGCGCGGTGACCGAAATATAAATAGCTTTTCATCGTCGCGTAGGTATTAAGCTAGGCTACTAAACTTCGGAACCAGCCTGTCCGTTGCCGTCTTTCAGCAACCTATCGTATTGGACGAGGACTATACAGTTACTAGATTTAATCTTATATTTCAGAAAACCTCGGCAAAGGAAACCAGACCCTAGCAGTCTTTCTCGATTTAGCCAAGGCCTTCGACACGGTGTCTGTTTCTGTTCTCCTGGACAAATTAGAGACCATAGGAATAAGAGGAACGCCGCTGAAACTTATTACTGACTATTTAGACGGCCGATATCAGTATGTTAGAATAGATAATATTACGAGTGATGAGCAGAAAAATACTGGGTTTGGTGTTCCGCAAGGGAGTATTTTGGGCCCCACAATATTCCTGATTTATATTAATGACTTGTGTAATCTAAATATTAAAGACGGTAAAATTATATCATATGCCGACGACACGGCGTTAATTTTTACCGCTAAAACCAGTAGTGAACTGTTTGAAATCGCTCAGTTAGGTTTAAATTCAGTGACTAATTGGCTTCAAAGCAATTTACTAACATTAAATACCGACAAGACTAAATATATTCACTTCTCCATGCGCAAGCCTCAACTTAACCTTACTAACCCTCATCTATATGCCCATCAATGTGGAAACCGTAGAGCCAGCATGTGTAATTGCCCTTTTATCCTTAAAACTAGCTACATTAAATACCTGGGGGTAATAATGGACGACACACTTTCTTTTAGAAAACATATTGAATGCCTAACTAAAAGAGTGCGCAAACTCATATATGTATTTAAAAAATTGCGAACGTTGGCAGATTCAAAATTAATCACTCAAGTTTACTTGGCCCTATGTCAATCAATTATTCAATACTGTATCACTTCTTGGGGTGGTGCACCTAAAACTAATTTGCTTCCTCTTGAAAGAGCTCAGAGAGCAATTTTAAAGGTAGCAAACTTTAATCCCTTCTTCTTTCCTACAGATCTGCTATACAAATCCTGCAACGTACTCACTGTTCGCCAGCTTTTCATTATGCACTTAGTATTAAAACAGCACACCATGCTTACCTACAATGCTGACAATACTAACAAGAGACGGAATGACATAGTATGCGTAACGAATGCAACCTCAAAACATGTCTTTGTAGAAAGATTTTATACATTCTTAGGCCCATTTCGGTACAATAGATTAAATAAAAAACTAAGTATCTATAAATTAAATTACTATAGCTGTAAAAAAACTGTACTTAAACATTTACTATCCATTGATTATGCACAGACAGAAGATCTACTTGTTGTCTGCAAATAAAACCGCTAACATGCATTTTTACTTTTGTTGACCTAAGTTTTATTTTAGTTATTACTTTATACACATTGTTCATTTATTATTTTAAGTATTTGTGCATTTTTTGTAGCCTGAAGCACAGGTTTAACCTAGTTCAGGCAAATTAGCAATTGTGCTCTATTTTATTTGTTAAGGTATTTATTGTAAACCGTGCCACTTTTATAAATAAACGATTTTATTATTTATTTATTATTTATTTTAATCGAACTATCATATCATTCCGATCCAGCCCGTCCCATGCTGCCCTCTTCTAGCGATGCCCTAAGCCGAGGTCCGTACCCCACACGGGGTGCCCTTAGCGCTTAGTCGTGTAGTTTTTAAACCCTAGCTAGAGACCTTAATTTATTAAGGTAGCCATAGGTAAGTCCGGGTAAACAGCCCTCCTAGGTTGACCTGCGAGATGTCATTCCCAAAAAAAATCTTAATTTAATTCACTGACAGACAATGCACAGTGACAATCACTGGGTTTACGAAGCATGAAATTAACAAGAGTTCCATATCAAAAGTGAGTATCTATGGAATGATTTTTGAAAATACACTTCCTGTGTTTATAAAGGAGTTTACATGTAGGATGAAAGTTTGTAAGTTCGTTTTTTTTACACGGCTTGTGAATATATTAATATGTAGAAATAGTAGCTAGTATATTATTATGGCGTTATCACACATGGACAAGCGAAGGGCGCCAACGGGGTCCTATTTTACAAGTTTCTTAAATCTTGTAATGCTGTTTTTCTTTATCTAATAATTTTCAACTATCGGTATTGAACAGATTACTGCGCGAGTGAGTCTCAACGCTTTGAAAAAAACAGTGTTACATTTTCTACTTTCGGCGTTAAGCACTGCATTGGAGAACCAGGCCGCGAAATAAAAAGTCCGCCACGATTTTATTACGTCTGTATGAATTCCAGCTTACAGATCATGCTATGTATTCTGGGATCGATTGTTTGTGTATATTGCTCTTTTTTAACCGACATGGCCGGGTCAAGAACTCCCGCATAAACCGATACCGACACCCTTCATCAACACAAAGCCGGCACAGTTAAATTTCAATATAGGGAAAAACCTGAACGTTCACTTTGTTTGTCCACGTTCTATTTCGGCGTCTCTTTTTTGCTGAAGTAAGTGACATCTGGCATTGTACATGGTTTGCTGGGTACAGTTCAAAGGGTTGTTGCTAAATGTCGTGCTATATGGGCATATAGCACGACATTAGCAGATAGCATGGCTGCTATCTGCACGTTTCAAGAACTTATGAGCGCTTCCTAATGGATACACTAAACTTGTAACTCAGTTCTAGGTTGACTTATTCTTGATTGCTATTAATACGCCAAGATATCAAAGTCAAAGTATTTATTTCAATACTAGCTTTTGCCAGCGGCTTCGCCCGCGTTTACCAATTTACAAAAAACCTTAACAAATTATGCACCTAAACCTTCCTTATGAACCAGGGGTGCGGGTTGTCCAGGGGTGCGGGTTGTTCGAAAGAGATACCGCGGCCCCTGACACACAGGCAACTGAGGGAACACGGGTGGGTTTTATTCAGTAAAAGTCTGACACGCCCTCCTGCTCCACCCAGAGCGAAAGAAGTTATTTGATGATCTCCCACCCAAAAAAAAAACCTTCCTTATGAATCATTCTGCCTAGTAGTGAAAACCGCATGAAAATCCGTTCAGTCGTTTTTGAGTATATTTTTTTTCCGTTGTTACTTATCGGTTTTTTTTTACTTTAATACTTTTCAACACAAATATAAAAAATTGTTCGTTAAATAAAACAAATAAAAAATAAACCTTTGCCGTGGCGTGAGCCATTCTCACCAAGGTCACGCCGTTACCTATGTTACTCGTAAAGACAAAGATGAATTCTGTTCTAAATCCAAATCTTCATTTGTTGCAGGATTATGCCAGTGCAAAATAATATGATCGAAAAGTTTGAGCAGCAGTCGACGCCTCGCACGTCATACTTCACCACAGTCTTCACACCTGATGATGATCATGGCCTCGTCAAGAATGCCACCAACTCCACCGCTCCACCTAATTTTTATTACTTTTATGATGTAAGTACTTATTAATTTCCTTAAGTTAAAGGTCTATTTTTTTTTTCAAACTATTTAACAGTCGGTAAACGGCATCCGGTGGTGGTACCAGAGAATGGGCAGCAGCGTTCTCTGTGCATTTTACCACCATACTGCGACCGCCAACCTGCCTGCCAAGCGTGGCGATTATGGCAATCCCCTCCCCGTTTGGAGGAGGCCTATGTCCAGCAGTGGACGTCTTCGGCTGAAATGATGATGATGATGCAAATTTTTTACAGTTATTTTGGTATTTACTGATAAAAATCGACATACTTGTACTTCAATTATTTTCTATTTGCATTACTAAGTAAGATTAAATGTTTTTAATAAAGAGTAAATGTTCAAAATAATTATAAATACTAACGATGTAGTGCTCGGTGGAAAAAAATGTACTTTTGTTTATATTTAAAATTAAATATTCACGAAAAACTACTATAAATGCGCTGTTGCCAGCCCGCTTGGAATGAACGCTCTTAAAGGTTTAGTTTAGGTTTGCCCTTGAAGAAGTATTCAGTAACGGGAGTGCATAATAAACTAAATTAAAATAATTTAAGAGAATGAATCAGGTTACTGTTTGCAATCTGATGCACATTAACGTATTATGGTCAGGTCAGGATGTAAGTTTTTAGTTCATAAAGCAACAATAACTAAAAAAAAAAACCATAAAAACAACAAAAAACCCGACTGCAACTAAAAAGTTCAAAACAAGCTCTCTTTTCCAGCAGTCTTATGTATTGAGTGGTAGTTATTTAAGTTCAATCTCTAATGAGATGCCATTATTTTGTATTAAAAACAAAACGTCTAAAATCTTCCATTTTGATTCTATAAAAAGAAAACCTAGAACAAACTCTGGTGAGTCGACAGACACCTCATATATTAAAATCCACCAAACCGTTGGAATGCTCCGAGGGTGTAAGGAATCCACATACTTATGACCATGCGCAAGAAAAAAAATACCTGTCTTTACTGGCGCATAGTCATGTACAAACAGCTGTTGTATCACAATCACAACTCACTTAATAAATCATTTTTCAGTATATTGTTTGTAACTCTTGCCGGTTCTATTTTCTGCTTAATTCAATAAGTAATCAATACTTTGAGTACAGTATTCATAAAATATTCCACAAACATATCTCCTGAGATTCAAAACACGCACGCCTATGTAAAAAATTATCTACAGCTTATCAAATATTTTAATTAGTGTAAAGACCTGGGATTCGTTTCAGTTAATACCAGGCTTATCTAAACTCATTTAAATTTAGAATCTGGTTCATCGACTTCGGCAAAGTCACACGATTAGGGGTTATGTTGACTTTAGCTAAGTTTTAAGGTAAATTAATCAGAATTTCCGTAAATTCATCAAAGTTTTGTTGACATGCATAGTGACGTTCGTTACGAACTCCTACGTAAGTACATTTTTGTACTAGATGTCATAAAATACGAAGATAATTTAATGACATGAAAACGTTTGATTTTAGAGACACTGTTAGATGTACCTAGTGATGCAAACAAAATTTTCAGAGCTGTACTCGATGTGTTTAAAAATCTTTAGTGCCTTATTACCCTAAGTACTAATCCTACTATACATATATTATATTATATCCATATAATATTATAAATGTGAAAGTTTGTACGAGTATGTTTGGATATTTAGAAGTTTGAATTTTTGTTACTCAATCACGCAAAAACGGCTGAACGGATTTGATTGAATTTTAGCACACCGATAGTTTATAACCTGGATTAACACATAGGATACTATTTATCCCGGTAGTACGTTCCAATGGAACAATTCCCGACCTCCACGCGGGCGAAGCCGCTGAAAAAAGCTAGTAACGTAATAATGGCTGAACCAATTCCAATGCCACCTAGTATTGATATACTATTATGTTGCATAATCAGTCTATAATGTTCTAACTGCGTGCTGTGACACGAGCCTCACTTTTTTTTGGGTGAGAAATCATCAATAAACTTCTCCCGTTTTGGGTGGAGCGGGAGGGTGTGTCAGACTTTTATTGACTAAAACCCACCCGTGTTCCTTCAGTTGCCTGTGTGTCAGGGGACACGGTATCTCTTTCGAACAACCCGCACCCCTGGCAGAAGCCTCCCTGACGACGTTTTCCTTCACTGTTTTGAGAGCAGTGCTGAGGAAATATTTTACAGAAAGTAAAACGCCTGTCTGAGTTCGAACCTACGACCTACAACTCATAAGTCGCGGCCGTTACCACTGGGCCATCACTGCTCTAAACTCTTACTCTACTATTATGTTCCTACCTGTTCATGAAGAAACCATACTAATTAGTGTTTTTAAAAAAAGTTTGTTATCAAGCTCGATAGATGGCGTTGTCGCAAAATCTACATCACGCTATGGTTTCGTTACAATGATTTGGTTGGGTTCGTGTGAATTTTTTAAATAAATTGCCAGCTATAGAACAGTATACAGTTTGATTGTTTTATTTCAAATTTTCAACCTTATAAGTATACACAAAAGGTCAAAATTACAGTACTGTGTGCCTCTCTCGGTGTTCAGTATTAACACTACCTAAGATAAAATGAAACCAAAAAGTATTTCTATTAGCATTGGCCGTCTTGCTGACCATGGTTTTGTTAATGTTAATTGTATTAAACTTTTAATAATTTTAGTACAGAGGTCCTAGTTTAACTTTTGTTACTTCAAGTTATAGCTGTATTTACATAATGCAGAATTGCATATGTAAGCGCGCATGCCCTTTATGCCTGGGGGCTTTTATTTAGATTGTAAGTTCTGTTTACGTTTTATTAAAAAATCATTATTTTTTAGTTTTCAATGTTTTGATGGTATATTAGCGTGCGCTAGCTGACATATGGCAAATTCAATGTTTTTTTTTTTTTTCGTAATTTTATTTACCTACTATTGTATAGAATCAAGTTCTTCTAACTTAACAGACAGCTGTGCTGCTGGGGAGTTTGTTGCGCTACTTCTTCTTCCCAGCTAAAGCACTAGGAAGTGGTGAAGGGCAGGCGTTTTGGGGGGACTGTCTTATGTAATTTTGACGTTTAAAAAGAGCTGACTCTCAGCCTAGTTTGAATAAATGACTTTTGATTTTGATTGGATAGAGCAGGGTGTAATTGCTACTCTGGTAACTGCTCAGCATTTAAGATATGGTGGGATGAATGCCTACTTTGATTTGGTTTCAGTGTTTCTCAAGAAAGTAACTGAGATATGTAGAAAAAGATACGCAAGTTAAGCCATAGGAAAACATAGTAACTGAATAAAAACACCTAACAAATCTTGTGCTACCCACAACATTTTTATCGGATTATGTTGTATAATAAAACGTGAAAGGTTTTAATCGTGTAATGGATATTTTGGGGTTAACGTCATCGAATATCGAGAGAGCCTGTCGTGATAACACTATCAAACACGACGATATGACGATACTTCAGGCTTTTAACAGTAGTTCGGCGTACATAACATTACCTACAACTTAATATTTCTGATAAAGAATATTTTGCGTTATCGTTATGTAAGGTTTGTTATTTCCTGGTTTTATTGAATGTTTTGTTCTACAAAGCTATGTTTATTCGTTTTGTATTTATGTAATAGAAATTCAAATGCTCGATTCAAATGATTAAATTGAAGAATATCGTATTTACCTACTCAATCTTTATAAGCATAGCATAATCAGCCTATATCATTCCCACTGCTGGCCTCCTCTCGGCGAGAGGGAGTGGACCGTGGTCCAGCACGCGGGCCCAGTACGGGTTGGTAGATGTCAAAACTTTTCTTCAATCTTTATAAGGACTGTAGGAGTTCTGCTGAACTCCCAGGTACCGACGGAAATATAAATATAAATAAAATACCTTCTAGCATTTAAATTCGTGGGACTCCACGTATATTTTAAGAAATAAGGCCTTTATGTCATCGCGCCTAGTACAAGAATTTTATTCTCTTCCCAAACAAAAACCATCCTAGTCTATTTGAAGGATAGAATCTAGAACCATCATCGTGATAGTTCAAATGTGACAAAGCCATTTCATTACCTGCCTGTATTTACATAAAGGTTGCATTCGATAAGCAACAAACCTTTACAGTACTTTTTGTGCGTCAAAATCTAAATTTAATAAATAATCACAAGTTGAAAATAGACAAACAATTTTATAAATGTTGAGTAGCTTAACTTAGTTTCTAAATTTGACAAATGTTTAACATAAATATTCACATATATTTACTTTAACACAGTTAGTAAATTATCTGTTTCTTCGTAAGACATACTTTGGAGAGCATTTGAGAGTTCTCTACACAATTTGTGTAGTTCAGGGAATAAATGTTTGCTTTCGAGTTTAGTCTATTATAGAGGAGAGGACCAAAGTACAGGTAAAATTTGGATATAAATGCATATTTAGTTATATTTTGTGGACAGACAATATTCTTACGTCTTTTATTAGTATATTCAGTACTGTAAGGTAGAGGTGTGTGTTGTTTTAATACAATGCCCATTACAAAAAGTTGTCGAACTGTTAAAACTCCACAAGATTTGTATAGTAGGTTAGTAGGAAAAAGGAAAGGGCGAGAAGTAAACACTTTGAGAATCGCCGTCTGAGCTCTTTCGGTGGTTAGTAACAGTGGACTAAGTAAAGAAAGAAATAAAGAATATCGTTTATTTGGACACAGTTCGTGAAACATAAAATAAACAACAAAAAAAAACTGAATATAAATAACTAGGTACAACAGTGTGTGGCTCAAGGCTGCGCCAAAAAGGTTCATTTCAGCATTAATGGCAGACAGATGATGTCTGACACTGGTTTTCTAATGAACGTTTAGGAACAAGTGACGAAGAGTACAAAACAGTTTCAAAATAGGTAAATAAATATTTTTATACTTAGTAAACACATCATATAAACTAACAAAAACAGAATAAAACACAGGAGCTCAGCGAAACCTGTTCTTAACGTTTATCTATGTAGGTACAGACGCCAGCACATCAAGCTACCTCAAACTGTCAAATTTTCATAATTGAACATGAACCATAAGCGTATGTTATAAAATTAAAAATCTATCAAAGAAATTTGACAGATTGGGGTAGCTTGATGTGCATCTGTACATTGATTCGTGCACGATGCACTCACAAAGCGCTTTAAGCCGCGGGGCGTGCCGGACATTACACTATCAGTTATTTCGTTTTTAAGTAAATATTTATGTGAATAACTTTATTGTGACCTTCACAACCAACCTATAATTTTCTCACTGCTGGAATTCAGGACTTCTCTTTCTGTAAGCTTTATCAATCTACATACATAGACGTAAAACTATTTTAAACAACCGAAAACCATATCTATGATGTTCAATTTAATTCAATGGCAGTTTTCGTACAGATCTGGTCGCCTTCCATTTGCATGTATGGGATTATCTCCGAGTCTGTTGGGTTTTGATACAGTTCTCGATACAGCTTAAAACTTGGACGAAAACCGTAGCAATTTACATGGGATGGATTCATTAAAATCGAATAGGTACATTTTATCTGAGAAACAGATGATTTTTATATAAACGCATCTTCAGCCAATGTGCGACTTTATAATTTGTAACGTGACGATATTACCGTGGCACACAGGCAACTGAGGGAACACGAGTGGGTTTTAGTCAGTAAAAGTCTGACACGCCCTCCTGCTCCACCCAGAGCGGGAGAAGTTATTTGATGATTTCCCACCCAAAAAAAAAAAATATTATGGTGGAATACTGGCACCACATATGCCATACATCACATCACACCTTTCTCAGAAGGGAAATAATAGGGGGCGAGCCTATCGCCATCAAACGGGCACAAATCCAGACTCCGGGCTGCTACTTAGAGACCAACGAGGCAGTTATGGAAAAACGTTTTTTTTTTTAAATAATGTTTAGATCTCATAGACCTAATCCATCGTTTTCCATAAGAAGAGATCGAGGTCAACAGCTGGCACGTTTCACAATTAAAAAAATCTAGGCATTATAAACATACCTTCATACACCTGGGTTGGCGAACTACATTTTCTTCTTTCTAAAAAGAAATACTTATATCAACTGTCTACTTTTTGAATGTACCGATTCGATAAGAGGCATTAAGGTGAACCTAGTCCACATTTTTTGCATACATAAACTTCGGGAGTGTCTTACTCCACCGTCTGACATGGCACATCTAAATTAAAATATGATATCGTTTTGTCTCATTATTAATATTGTCTGTACAGAAACAGAATACTAAAATAAAAACCCATTAAAAAGTTAGGAGCCAACAAAGATTCGTTTTTCTTGCTAATTTTACTTAACTTTGGGCGTGTTTAAGTAATAAAAGTAGTGTAAAATCTCCAAAACCAAGTCGGTACCGACAAAGTTCAATTATCTAAAAGTTCAATTATATAAAAGTTCAATAAACTTTATTGGTGATTGATGTATGGATTGGCTTTTTATAAAACCCGATCTTCCAAAGGACTTTTTTGATAAATGATCCTGCATCCCACTGAATAACGTTGTGCGTGTAGACTAGCGTCTAACTGCTCATCACTGATACTATCTCTGTCCGACACGAAGCCCGGTGAGACAGCGTGATTTTTAGCCAGGCCCACCAGTGAGTTCAAGCCCGCGACTAGGTTCCCCTTAAGAGCCTTCTAACTAAATGTGAATTAATTTTGTAACGAAGTTTTTGAAGGGAATGATTAATGGAAGCTTACTTTTTAACAAATTGAATTGAATAAATTTTTCGTTGCCAGCCCATGATGGAACGCTTCATCAAAATTATTTGTTGTAAATAAACGTTAAGTGAAACTGAAAGAGGAAATTGTAAGGCATTTGAAAGTAAAATCGTAAGCCGAAAATTTTATCTTCCCAGCCTTGTCCTAACTATGTCGGGATCAGCTTCCACTCGAACCGAATGCAGCTGAATACCAGTACCTACTTTAAATGGACCAACTGCCTATCTGACCTCCATAATCGGGTAGTCACTGGATAATACGATACACCTTTGTATGACCAGTTGTCAGGCTTTAGGGCTTCGTTATCTCCACGCGTAACGACGGTCATAGACCGATAAATGACAGCCGGGACCAACGACTTCCGAGGCACGGAGTAGTCTCCATCCACAAGAAGTTTCGTGGCATGCGTAGCTTAGGGTTGAAAAGTCTATATTTTGAAGCAGAGCTCTAAGATGCTCCACCTAAAGCATCTAAAAAGCTATTTAAATATACCAAAAATACAATTTAAAAAACCGTGCATTTTTTACTTCCTGTATAAGACCCTAACAAAGCCTGTTTGTAATAAGTAAGAATATATTTGTAATTAAAACATGAATATGTATCTATCTGTATTGATAATTTGTTCCCCTTTATTCTCCAAAAGGCCTAGAGTGTACCTTGTACCTGACCAAAAACCAAGATGTTAGTTTTACCATGTTAACAATATTTTTGTGTTCACGTTTATCTTACAATTTTGATGTATCAGCTTAGAAAGTTCCAAACACGTTATTCTACATGTTTTAAAACATCTTCAAAGTATTTTGAATTTCCTTTACCTAGCTAACCTCACCTCTTTATCTTCCAGTCGATCCAGTTCACGGTAATGTGGGTACTGTTCGTGGCGATAGTGGTGCTCAACGCGTCAGTGATCGCCGCATTACTCTGCACTAATGCCAGGAAGAGCCGCATGAACTTCTTCATCATGCAACTAGCTATTGCTGGTAAGTTTACCTACTTTCTTGGTAGTTTTTTTAACTCCAAAATCGATGTATTTATTTTATAAATATCCAAATTATTACAGTCTTAAAATAAATGATTAGACAGTATGTACATAAGTACCTATATATAAAGTAAAGCTCACTGGGCATCAAACAATTCGTCCGCATCGCTGTCAGCGGTAAAAGTGCCCAAAAGGCTGGCAGCGTTGCCACGTTGGATGGCAAAGCTGATTCTTTGACCTAAGAATAGGCCAGCCCAGCCTTGGTAGTTTTAAGTTAAGTTGTGTGATGTTGTGAAGTATTCAGCTTCGAAATATTGATGGTAAGTTGTAAAGAAGTGGACCAGTGTTGGTGTAATTTATTTTAATAGCACTGCCCTCAAAGTGTTGAAACACGCATGTCCTAGAAAGAAAGGTTCGAAGATTTTCACGATCCAGGAGTGGTGATACTTATAAATGTACGATCGGTGCATGCTCGACTGTTAGACTTGCCCAGTGTTTATTGCCTTTATTCTGGTTTTGTAGTAAGTTTCATATATTGTATGAGTTAGCGGCAAACAGACCCATTCTGAGAGCCCCAGTTCTATTCGATAAAAAAAAACTGAAATAAAAATCAGCTGTGCTCACTTTTAAATAACCTTCCGCTGCAACTTCTTATACATTTTACTTTTTTTTGTAAGTTCTGGACACAGACTAAAAATTCTCCGATAGGGTAATTTCCTGTCGTCTAGACTGGACTTCTGACTACGAGTACTGAACAATATTCACGTGACAACAAGACCATCCGATCTCAAAGTGTACTAAATATATTATTTATTTATTAAATACCTTTTTCTTTTTGCTTCGACTTGCGTCCATGTGTTCTAAATTGATAAAGTAGTCATTAAGTGCTTGCATATCACAAAAGTATACCAACGAGAACACTGCTGCCTGTACAGCAGTTTAGCAGAAGATATATGTATTTTTCTACATAACTTTTCGTGAATAAATGAAATAAAATATATGAAAAAATATTTGTATATAGTATTATAAACATAAACCAAACTTTCACTAACCTTTACAACTCAAAAGTTTTAAACTTCATAAATTTAAAACACCCTCGCGGAAGGGTTCATGCAGTCAAATTCGTTTTTCATACGATACCTTAGTTAATTAACTGAGTCAAAGTCAGTTAATTTATATATGTTTCGGAAACTATTTGAAGTCATTAATTCAGAATGCTTGTGTGGAAACAGGTCACGTGTTTTCAAAGGCGGAAGCGGAAGTTACCTTGGCTTGTATTTTTCTGTCAAAGCTTTGCTTGCTAATGGAAATTCGAGGGATTCGTATGGGTTAGGATTTTGATGCGATTAGATTTAGACCATCTGTACATTTTCGCCACATGGTTTTCGCTATCACTAAAGTCATCCCAACCAGTGTCTTCTGAAAGTAAATTTTGACAGATAGTACACACGTCTTCACGTTCTTATTTCACTTTTTCATTCTTCACTTTTCGCTATTTGATTATGTAAGTACATCGGTTTTTTTCCATAAAAGTCTATAACGTAGACTTAGAGTGAACCAGATGCGCTGAATGGTAGGTTTGCTGAAAATATGACGTAATACCCTGGTTACACGGAGCTAGATTTTCAAGCTAGGATAGCAAACAAGGTATATCCTGGCATGGCACTTGCTAGAGCTTGACAACACGATAATAGGAAATGCTAAGCCACTATCATAACAGAGAGCTATAATAAGTCAGTATAATACATTTACTAGTGGGGGATGCTAATAGACCAAAAAGAGAACACCATTCTAATAACCTATCAGACTATAGCTTACTATTTTCCTCAATAGCTTACTATCTTCCTCAATAGCTTACAAGTCTAAAAATGAGGATGGTTTTGTACCTACCTTTACAGTATTACCACCACCCTATACAGTGATTATCCTAAACAGTGACCACCCTATACTTTGACTACCCTATACAGTGACTACCCTAAACAGGGATTACCCTATACAGTGACAACCCTATATTTTGACTACCCTATACAGTGACTACCCTATACGACCAGCCTATACAGTGATCGCTCTATAGAGTGACCACCCTTTACAGTGACCACCCTATACAGTGACCACCTTATACTGTGACTACCCTATACAGTGACCACCCTATAAAATAACTACCCTATAAAATGACTACCCTATACAGTGACTACCATAATTATACAATCATTACCATATTCAGTGACTACCTAATTATACAATCACTACCTTATACGGTGACTTCCATATACAGTCACTACCATAACACTGCCCCGAACAGTGACTATCCTATACAGTGACTATCTCAAACAGTGACTACGCTATACAGTGACTACGCTATACAGTGACTACGCTATACAGAAACTACGATATACAGTGACTACCCTATACAGTGTTTAAGCTAGCAAGAAATGCACTTTCTTACTTTCAGAAAATGCTTCATTTTCTTGCTATCATAATTTGAAAAACTAGCCACGTGTGTAACCCGAGCAGAAGCGCTCGCAGACAATTGTTAGCTAGTAGCAAACTGTTTATTTATTCGTGTGTTCATCAAATATTAATGATGCGGTTTATTTACTTCGCTTGTTTGTGATCCTCTTGAATTCAGCTCTTGACGTTACAATGAAAACAATAGAACTTTTAATTGCTATTAAGAATGTTAGTGGTTGTCTTTGGTACGAATATAAATCAAATAATTATTTATAAATGTAAGGTAAATTGATTCTACGAACGATTGATGGCAGCGACAGTTGAATTTCATAGTCCTATTTGTTATAGTTCTAATATTTTTTTAATAATTTTCGTATTTTCGTCGAAGACGGAAAAAGAGCTGATTTTCAATAGCAGCGAGTTTGGTTATAGTAGAATGTAGTTTAGTTTAGTCCAAAATTGACATTCTTTCGATGTGAAATTACACGTGTAGACGTCAAAAAACTTAACTCGCTACTTAAGTAGTGCAAATGTAAATTAGCCTGTAGGCGAGTGATTATAATATGTAAGTCACATAACATTGAACATCTTTGGCCTCTTTAAAAAACTGGCCGAGCGCGAGTTGGATTCGCACACGAAGGATTCCGAACCAAAAAGAAACAAGTTTAGTGTCTTACAAAACACAAATAAAACTATTTCTATTTACTATTTGTTGTTATAGCGGCACTAGAAATACACACTCTGTGAAAATTTTAACTGTCTACCTATTACGGTTTACAAGATACCCGCCCGCTGACAGACAACGGATTGACGGACAGCAGAGGCTTTAGTAAAAGAATCCCGTAGGCGCCCTTTGGTTACGGAAATCTAAAAAGCTATGGTAAATCTTGAAAATATCGCTATATTCAAGAAAACTATTATCATCAGTCCTCAATTAATCTTTTTGCAGTAGATATTCTAAGCCTAAAAATATCTAGTTCTACAATTTTCACTCAATTATTTTAAATGCCCTATTATCGCACCCCATTGGGTTTAACCCTAATAGAAATAGTAAAAGGATTGTGCAATAAAACTGCCAGTTTAGGCAATAAAACGAACTTATTGCTCTGGCTTTTCAGGTTTCGATATTCCTAGACTTTTGGTTAAAGCTATCTAACTACTGAACTTTTTTTAAGTCTACAAACCACGTATTTAAAACAGCATTCTGTCTCTGTCATTTTCAAACGATTGACTGAAACAAAACGACGTTTTAAATACGTTTAGCGCTAAATGTATTTAACGTTTTGTCAAAGGGGGCCGTGGCTACATAATAACAGCTGCACGGGCCAATAGAAAGTTAAGCTACGCTTCCCGAGGTCGGTTCGTGGATTTGTGACAATTCGTTACATACACAGGCCCCTCCGTGCCTTGGAAGCGATGACGACTATTTTAAGAAATGTTCGAACTATTAATAATGTAATTTCAAAGAAGGAATATTGAAATGAGATAATCGAAAAATCAGTAAAATAGATGAAAATATGGAGAACCTGCACGCTTTAAAAGTTTTTGAAAGGGATTTTTTCCTTGTCGCGCGGTACAGACAATGGATTGGCTATAATATGAATACTATAGCATGAAGCATAGAGTATTAAACCAGTCTTTGGTATGAAGTTACATAGTCGTGACGTCACTTCTTTAATAGTTCCGTCTTTGTCTAGCGGTTAGTTTTAAACGTTCATGTAAGCTTTTACAGTTTATAAATGTTGTGTTTGCACAAATGCAAACATTATTTTTTACAAACTTTTATTACAAGCTTTTAACTTGCACCTGTCCCGGTCATCATTTCAACCGAAAGACATCCACTGCTAGACATAGGCCTCCCCAATTTGGGGGGTTAGCCATAATCGCCACGCTTGGCAGGCGGGTTGGCGATCGCAGTATGGTGGTAAAATGTATAGAGAACGCTGCTGCCCATTCTCTAGTAGATAAGTCCCTTAGTCGCCTTCTACGACACCCACGGAAAGAAACCTGTTCCGCTGTGTGTAATGAAATCTTGTAAGTTAAATTTCACCCAAATTTCTGGTTTCCGATTGAGCTGAAATTTTGCTTGCATATGTATATCGCGTGACAATGTAATATCATGATGACATGGAACTGATCTAATGCTGGAGCTGGAAGGTGGCCGTAGGAACTCCGCAATAAAACGACACAACCCCATCGAGTTTGGGCTCGTTTGATTCATATTGACGATTACTTTGATCCTATATGGTAACCAGGGTCTGATGCTAGAGCTGGGGGGTGGCCATAGGAACTCCACAATAAAAAGACACAACCCCATCGAGTTTGGGCTCGTTTGATTCTTATTGACGAGTACTTTAAACTTAAAAAAAAAAAAAATTTTACTTAGGTATTAGTTCGTTTTATTGACAAGTGATAATAAAAGCTTATTTTTTTTCTTGAGTTTAAAATAAATAAATTAATGATCAACATCGCTATTGGGCGTGAATTATTAGGTTCGAAGTTTTAACCGAAATCTCATATCATTCCGATCCAGCCCGTCCCATGCTGCCCTCTACCAGCGATGCCCTAAGCCGAGGCCCGTACCCCACACGGGGTGCCCTTAGCAAGTAGTCGCTCTATTCTTAGGTTTTTTAGCCCTGGCTGGAGGCCTTAATTTATTTAGGTAGCCGGGCACTGTTAACGGCATGGTTGGCGCAGCGGTTAAGCGATTGACTGCTGCGCTGCGTGTCGCGGGTTCGATTCCCGCACGGAACAAATTATAGTATGACCTACAAGTAGTTGTTCTGGGTCTGGCTGTTTGTGTATGTGAGATTAAATGTTTGTAAACGCACCCACAATACAGGAGAAATTTCTAGTGTGGCTTTGACAGTAACAAAAAAAAATGAGGTGTCATTCCGAAAAAAATAAAACTCATAAACAGACGTAAAAGTTCAATTGTAAACAGGATTTCCTTAAAGCTAATTTCAGTTTTTTTTCACACAAAACATTTTTTGGAACTAAATTCGTTGTTTGCTCCGTTATTTGGTACGGCTGGGGGAATAAGGATGACGGCAGTTTGCAAAATTCTATTTGTTCGTGTGCAATCGACAGGAAACTGTTAGCAGATTGTATTGTGGACTCCTGTTCATTGTGCCAATAGCTGTTTGGAATTGAAATGGACATTTGTTGCAGCCCAATAATACAATTATTATAAGTAAAAAGAGGTAGATACACACTGCACAATTGGCACGTCAAATCTTGGCTAGTAAGCCACGTAGTTACGTATCGTCTTGTCTCAAAATTAGCAGTTATCCAAACATTGTGATCGCGTAGGTATTGAACTTTTCTGAGAAACAGACGATTTTTCGGGTTCCGTACCCGAAGGGTAACCAACATTGAGCCCCTGGTAACTTTAAATATTGTCGTTATGAGCGATAATAGTTCTTATTGCAATCCGATACGGGTTAAAATCTGTTGTCCCTATTATGAGTTTGATCACGTTGCTCGCCTTAAAAAATATAATTATGTTATCTCTAATAACATCAGGACCAAAGCACCATTCACTGATGAACACGGGTACGGCCCGCCAATGAACTACATGACGTACAATTAGGTATAAACGTCTATTCTTTCCGAAACAAATATGGCTTACTAGTCGATTCGCACAAATTTACTAGCCCAAAACGTGTGGATCGACACTTAAATAATATCCTATCTTCAATAATGACAATGATGAACGAGAATTCCAGAAATTCATATTACGCATTTGGCAAGTTTTGAATTTTACGAATCGACAAATAAGTCAAAAACACAATACAGAGCTTCACGTATGAACTTACCAAATACCCATTTAAAATTGAATTGCTCATAAGTATCTTCAGTAATTTTTCAATTGAGTAACCCGGTAGGAAATTGTTTTATAAGAATCCGAAATCAAAGTACCTCAATGTAAGATCTTTATATTAAAATATCGTAATTCCATTTGTGTTCGAGAGTTCTGCGGAATGGAATTCTTTCTCAGCTTATAGGTTTCTTTGATCAGAATTTCTTTAAACGATACGTTCAGTGTTCATGATATTTCTATGGTAAAAAGATTAAAATGTATTTGTGTGTTCTATATATATTTTTATAGAGCAGTAGTGGCCCAGTGGTAACGGCCGCAGCTTACGAGATGTAGGTCGTAGGTTCGACCCCCGACAGGCGTTTTACTTTATCGTGAGGAAACCGGCATGTCCTATTTCAAGAGACTGCATGTTCTTGTCATAAAAATCCCACCTATAACAAAGTAGGTTAATCTGGTTAAGAGGGCTATTACAAATTGAAGTATTTAGTTTTAGGTAAATTTAACGGCGCGTGGTAGCTGATCGTGCGTGCGTGTATAGTGAAGTATGCTACTCAGATATGCTAACCATTATGGTTCGGATGCCCAGGAACAAACCGACGCGGACTTGCAGCTAAAGCCCGCGCGTCCCGAGATTTATTACTGATTCATAGCGTTGCATTCAAAAATTGTTTCTTTTTTTCAAGCAAGTTGACTTAGTAACCTTAGTTATTAAATACTTTTTGTTTGAATTTCAATTAAACATACATAGATAAAAAATATGATTTCAGACGAAAAATTATCATTATTTCTCTGTTTTACGGAATTATTTTTGATAGATTATTGTATCAAACATAAAAAAATTATTTAAGCATTCCAAATAACAAGCTACAGTCCAACCACAGACATTTTTATAAATTACTAAAATATTATATGTTTCATGTAACAGAGCATCAAAGATGCCCGAAAGTAACATTTTACGAAACATCCTTTGCCGAGACAAGGTTTTTACAAACTTATATAACCAAATTGAAAAATTTGTTTAAAGCGCTCCCTAGACAAATAATGAAATTTTCTCGGACATATTTTTATTTTTATTTTTTGCCTATATCTAAACCATAATCTCTCATCAAATCTCGAGTCAAACGCTCAAATTCAAGAAAAAATGTGAAAACGCCCTTAACATTAAAATGATTCCAAATTACAATAACAAAGAAGGTAGTGTAAAACCATTATCCCATTAACTCCACTAACCGGGTAAGGGGTAAAAAATTATGATACCATACTTTTTATCCGACAAATGAGGCGAGTTACAAAAAATGTGATCCCTTTCCCATAAATTGCGTAAAGGAGGGTTAATCGCAACTTAAAATCAGACCTCACTCTTGTTTTCGTGAAGTTTCCTCCGGACATAAAGCCCACTGCACATTGGAGAATTAGTCAAATAAAAATCATACGAAGTGACGTGTTGGAATATTGGGTACGAGCATTCATGCGGGCACAGATAAAGTAATGGCTATACCGGTACAACGCAACTTCGATTTTAGAAATAGCACCCTTATTGCTTAACACACTAGGAATCTGAATCATTTTAAATAAAGAAAAGAAAGAATACCGTTTATTTGGACACAGTCCGTGAAACACAAAATACAATAACAAAAAAAAAAGTGACAATAAATAAATAACTACAACAGTGTGTGCCTCACGGCTGCGCAATGAATGTTGTTGAACTGTCAAAATGAAAGCCATTCTTACTGTTAACGTGTTTCGCAATTCCCCCTCTTGGTAAAGTCGAACTATACCTACAGTAAACCGACATTTCGATTTGTTTGTAAAATATGGGCCATAACATTTATTTTCTTTTAACTGGTTATGCAATAATCCTTACTAATATTATAAACGCGAAAGTAGGTAAGTATGAATGGATGGATGTTTGTTACTCTTTCACGCAAAAACGGCTGAGCGGATTTGGATGAAATTTGGCACACAGATAGATTATAACCTATATTAACACATAGGATACTTTTTATGCCGGTAGTACGTTCCCGCGGGATAATTACCGACCTCCACGCGGGCGAAGCCGCGGGCGGAAGCTAGTTAATAATAATTACACCTTTGAATAAGTACCTATTTTGCTAGTTTTTTTTTTTGTTGTTGAGAAAAAAAGACTGTTTAAGTTTTTTTAGTTATGATTAGATTAGAGTACATTTTAGAAAAATCTTCAGTGGCTATGCGATGTTGCTAAACCATTAAGTGCCCTACGGAATGGTTTCTAACAGGTTTATTTTATAAATCATCTGGCTAGCATCCAGTGTGAACACACCTCTACTGCATACTGACATTGCAGATTTATGTGGTGTCCGCTACCCAGTGACAGCGCCCGGCTTGTTCGCTGTTTGTGCCAAAAGGCTAAAACGTACAGCCGAATTAGGAAGTTGTTCGACGTTAAAACTAGCAAACTTCCGGATTAAAATATGCGCTGCGGTTATGTGATTTAACTTTATGCAGTACTTAATTATCGTTAAAGTGAATTAGTATTGTAGAATGTTTGCCAGAATTTTAAGACAGGACAAAATACTGAATGTGGCATAGGGAAAGAGGATAAGAAGCCGCAGAAAACAGCTATAGAGATCAATAATTATATACCCAACTAGCTGTGCCCTCAGCTTCGCCCTCGTGGATATCAGAAACATGCCACGGAAACGTGGTACCAGGATAAAAGCCTATGATACTTCTTATATCATCAGCTATCGGCCAGTGACACTCTTGTCAAGAACGGTCCAGTAGTATCGGAGATTACCTGAAAAAAACAGTCAGATAGACAGACAAAAAAAAAATTGTTTTGGTTTTATGTACCGTTTAAAATTTCCTATGTAGGTATTTATAAAAAAGCAGTTATTTTTACATAACAGACACTTTTAATTTATTTATTTGTAAAGATATGCATGAAAATAGTGAGTTTGGATCTACGGCATAGGTGTCATATTTATTTCAAATCATTGAACTGAATTTCTAATAGATAAGACACAACATTAACTAAGTCTTTTATCCCAATTAGTTTGAACCAACCTTTCACCAACGTTCTTAAAACTGAAGATGGAACAAACTATCAATCATCCTCAAAATATTTCAATTCTCAGAAACCGTGACCCATCCGTTCTTCGTCAGTACGAGAAGTAGCTTCAATAGTTTCCGCGTACTTCTATTTCTATCATACATTACAAATAGTTCACGAACTTTGTTATAAAAATGAAGAAACGGACGTGTATCTAAACAAATCAGCGTGTTTGCAAAGCTTAGTAGCTGACATACTTTTATTTGCTGCTTAGAAAATACATTGCATTATATTTTCAACTGTATTCGTTGAGTGATAGGGGTGCTGACGTATTTTGATGGTTGTGTAATAAGTTTGTTGAGAAAGAAAAGATTAATGACGGTCAGTCAGTGCATATGACTGTGTGTAATACATTAAAAAAAAAAATCGTTTATTTCAGACTATTAATTGTCCATATTTTGTTAGTATAACATTATCTTAAAAAACTATGTTAGTCGCGAGGAAATCAGAAGTTTATTAAAATTAAATTGAAATAAATTAGTAGACATTAAATTAAAATAAATTAGAATTGAATTAAAATAAATTGAAATTAATTAAAATGAAAAATTTAATTGAAATTAATTAAGATAATATTGAAATAATTTGTTGTGCATAAGTTAAACAAAAATTTAAATAAATGACTAAATTAAAATATAAACAAAAAAAAAACATAGAATCAGGTAACATGCAGCCTGATGATTGAAATTAATATAAGCGGTCATCTGGTCAAATTTAAGTCGCACTAGTTTCCAAATCTTCTCAAAGGAACCACAGTAGTACATCGTGACCCAATTTCTGTACTATTCTTAAAGATTAACAGCAAAAGGGTATGATGAAAATCGTTTATTCTGGTCAAATAACAAAAAAACATAATCTGTATTGAGGAGAGAATTCCTGCTCAAAATGAGAGTCGAAACTGTCTCTCCTAAATACAGAATACTCAGTGATCTAGCTGCCCGCATGGTTAGATCCACTGACTCGCACTGGGCCTGTGTAGTGGATTCCCTCTCGAAGTGAGGAGGTCTGTGTCGCAGCGGTGGCCCTGGCTGATTATGATTACGCAGTGATCTACCTCAGAGCGCAATTCACCCAACGATTTGATGAACCTACACCATGTAATTAATAATGCATACTTTGTAAGTCCCTTTTGTACTACTTATCAATCATTATGTGCCAAAATAAAATTATTATTACCCCAGAGCATGGAGACGTTTTAGCGGCTTCTAATAGAAGCGCTACTGTCAACACATCATACAAAACCTCTATCTACCGTCACTCATAATCAGCCAACATCGTGAGGAAACCGGCATATCCTAGAACCAAAAATTCGAAGTCATGTGACATCTACCAACGCGATTACGGTCGATTCCCTCTCACCGAGAGGAGGCGTATGTCCCAACAATGGGAATATTATAGGCTGCTCTGTCAGTGACAGCTAGCTCGCTCCCAGTGACGCCAAATATGGACACAAATATTATTCGTTGAGCTGTCTCTAGTCGCAGTCATACATCATACCTTAAAATCCAGTTATCATCTATTATGTCAACGAATATCATGTATAAGATCACTCATAACCGCAAACATGGCGCTAGATTCAAGTGTACCATGCCAATAAATGATACACTGACCTTACTCGTTTTGGATTTCAATGAGACATTAGCTTAATGATATGATCGATAGAGTACTAGCACCAATTTAAAATAACTATTGCACCTCATTACCCTCGAACCGTTTGCACAACGTGCTCTGCATAGTAAGCCGGTTTTTTCTGGCGCCCAAAAATCCAAAGGTGGAAACGAGCATACAAATGCTACTAACTTCAAAGATAAACATCATCAAATGCCTTTCAAAGAACCATTCGCACCTGAATGCACATTCTCAACAAGATTAAGGAAAAAAGGTCTCCTCACTGCAAATATTAACTTTGGAAAAGAAAAACAAATAATGGGGATCTTCGGTTTGCCATGTCCTTATCAGGTTACGCACTCACTTCCCCTGTACAAACGGCTTGGGGAAATGCATGAATGCCAAGGGTTATCGATAACAGCCATGGAAAAATATATTGTAAGGGGTATGAGGTATGACCCATTTTCCCATAACGATCTCACGCTTGTTACACGTCATAGGCATCAGCTAAAAGTCTGGCAAAGTGGAAAATTTTACGACGCAATGTTTTTAAGGCTCTTCCCATTATGGAAACGGTAAAAAACTTAATGATTCATAAAATTATGTACTGACGTAATTTATGATGAGAAATATTAAAAGTTGTGTACAAGAGTATATAAAAGGATTTCAAAATCATGAACATCTAAATGTACCTACGCCTAGTACTGGAAACCGATGATGCAAATAAAATGGGTCATAGTTCAAGATACAATATTAAAAGCTTACATAAGTTTCTTTCATAGTTTGGTTAGTTTTATCATTGTTAATGAATAAAATTGAATTGAATTGAATTTTACGTTCAATAACAAAATTTGGTATAATACAAAATTACAATCGAGTAGATAGTGGTGGAGAATGCTGTACTAAAAATACCAGTCAACTAAAATCTTGTCATTTTTGCTGCACCGAGTAGAGTAGACTATAATTAAATCAGTCGTCAATTAAGTGATAACAGAAAAAACCATCGGAAGTTGATGTAGGTACTATTTAATTAATATGTGTCTAAAACTACATAGTACATCACTGATCACTGTTTAATCCTCCATATTTATTTTGCGCACAGCCAAAATGAGGAATTCTCTGGTTCCGTCTGTATTCCCTTCAGGGTACGCTCGTTCCATCGTAGACTTCATCCATCGCTTTTCATCAGGCGAGATTGAGCAACAGCAGCTGCTCATTCCAAAATGTATTATTACTGATTTTTGTAAATCTTATGATACTAGTTATGACTAGTATCATAAGATTGCAAACCTTGACCCACCTCGATCTAAATTGCAAGTTTTTCCTGTAGATACTTACATTGTCAAACACACATGACATGAGGCAATTTGTCAAACTGACCACTAATTCCTATTAATTGGAGATGTGTTTCATGGATTAATTACTGTATGTAAAGCTATCTTCAATAATTTTAACGAGCCCCCGAGATTTGCTACTGAGGTTTGCTTTCGACCACTTATGAATGAGTTAACAAAGCGCAATCATTAATATAACGAAGGAGTAAGCCCAATAAAACTAAAATCAAAATTTCTGTATCTTTCTCTCGATACGAAATTTTTAAGCCAGAATTTCTTGGAAAAATTATTATCCTGTCAGCAAACGCGCTTGGTAGCCCGGATTGCGCCGGACATTGGTACATTTAGGTGTCGCCACTTATGTATATATTTGAATGCACTCGCAGCTGAATACCACAATATATGCTGATGTATGTTACATGGATCAACTGCGTATCTGACGTCCACAACTCAGTAACAGGGAAACAAGCTACGCTTTGGTAAGACTAGTTGTCAGACTTTTGGGCTTCTGACAACCTGTGGCGACTGTCTAAGATCTACGAATGACGGCCGGGCTAACGGCTTAACCTGTAATTTAGCTACGAGCCCCCTTGATGCACTACTTGTATGGATATTAAGTAATTATTATTGACTGCAAAGTTAAATTATTATTTTTCTTTCCAGATCTCTTCGTCGGCCTGATCTACGTGTTCCCAGACATAGTTCAGAAGTTAACCATAGCATGGTTTGCCGGAGAATTTATGTGCAAATCGGTGAAATTCCTCCAGGTCAGTAGAATTAAATAAACATTCTCTATGTTTATAAACAAAATCCGTCTGGAAAGTAATCTAAAAGTGGGGAAACCAAACAAGTTTTGTACTTTTTGGTGTTACTTTGATGATTTCAAATAATATTGTTTGTGCTACAGTTGCATGTACAGTGATGGTTATAAAATAAGGTTAAGTGGAGATTATAGTACTTGCAACTAAGGTCTGCTCGTGGTATGGGCTGTAAAAATATAATCTAAACGATTTTTTATGGAAACACATTTTAAAAACCCTCCCGTCTGCCACAACTCCGCGGTTATTGCGAACCATTTTCAATAAAATATTAAAGATTTATATATTAATATTTTTGCGTCATATTTTAAAAGAAAACGGGTACCTTAATATGCAAATCAGGCAGACGGTGAACTAAACAAATGTGATTGAACAAAGTTTCTAAGTAACGTCCTGCAAACTAAGACCTCAAACCAATGTTTTATCTAACAAAGATGTCTAGAATTTAAAAAGACGTTCAGTTCAGCTGCTACCAAAAGTGACGTCTGAATTTTGTTTTTCTACGTCCGAAATTCAAAAGGGAACCGACGGAGATATTTACATCCTTACTTCCTTACTAATAATATAAACGCGAAAGTTTGTATGTATGGATATATGGATGTTTGTTACTCTTTCACGCAAAAGCTACTAAATGGATTTGGATGAAATTTGGCACACAGATAGATTATAACCTAGATTAACACATAGGATACTTTTCATCTATGTAGTACGTTCCCGCGGGATAATTTCCAACTTCCACGCGGGTGAAACCGCGGGTGAAAGCTAGTACATTATAATTTAAATAGGTACGCCAATTTTGAATAGATACCTATAATTCTTCTGTACGTGTGTATGTTACTGAACTCCTACAGCTGGACTGATTTTCGTGAAAGTTTTTGTGTGTTTGCGTGGGTCCCTTGATGGTTTGGATTTACAGTTAGACCCGGTAGGTGGCGATGTTCGGGTATGACAACGTCTGTCAGGTCTGCTAGTATAACTATACCTATATCTAATATGTCCGCTAGTATAAGAAAAATAGACCAGCCCTCTGCTCACGTAAAGAGTCGACCAACCGCTCGGCAATGGGGGAAAATGACGTGGGCATGCGGGCCCCATGGCCCTAGAGTTCCAACCCCAAACGCCTCGAAAATATAGGTTCCAATACGAATGGAATATCTGCGCCATTGGAGGTTTTAATAAAAAATTGACAATGGTCGCTTTTTGCCAAAAATGTTAATTTAAAAGAACAGTTATGACTCGATACAAAATAGAAGAATGAAATCTTCCGCTCATTAATAATAATAATAATAAGCCCCCTAAAATCCAACCTTACGTCCAAGCTGAACACCTAGCTACGTGGGGGGCGGACACGCGTACTGTACCTTCATCTGTACAAAAAAACTTACGCGGCTAACAAGGAAGGGTAACCCTTTATGGAGATGAGTAATAAAAGAATATATAATTTACGGTCGCTTCCCGGGGAGCGCCGGGGCGCATCTGGAGCCGATGCTAGGTGCCACAGCATGCGAACCATCGGCGGTGAGGAGTTGAGCAAGCGGGCTCCTACCGAAAAAATTGTTACAGCTGGTCGCAGTGAGTTGAACAGGCGGGCTCACTGCGTAGAAGCCACAGCCGATTCCACGGGCGATGATACCATTTCATTATTCTCATCCATCCCTTCTACTCGCCCCTCTTACATGACAAGAAGAACAGCTAGCTTGTCCACCACCAGTACGCTTGGTAGTGTTGTGCAAGATGTCAACCTTGACGCTGAGCTTGCACCCACTGCAAGTACTCCTACTACGCGCAGACGATGGACACCTGAAATGAACAAGTTCATACTGCGCACTTATCTTCAATTAACTTCACTAGATACAGACAGAAGAACTTATCTCGAACCGCTCCATCTAAAATTTACAGAAAAATTCCCAAATATGCAGGTTAGTCGACAGAGAATAGGAGACCAACGTAGAGCTATAATAAATAAAAAATTACTACCACAAAAAACAATAGATGAAATACAAAACGAAGTAAAAGACGAGTTAGATCAACTGCAGTCACAAAGCTCGAGCGAGCTTAGACAACTCGTACTTACACCAACACAACCTACAACACTAGAGACACAAAACACACAAAATAGAACACAGACCCGAATGAGATGGACGAGTGAACACAATGAAGCTATAATGCGTTCATATTATAGAGTTACAGCTTTAGGCACGAATGAAACTACATACCGAAAACCTATGTACGAAGACTTCATTAATCAATTCCCTTCACTTGCTCACCTAAGTGAACAACGCATAGCCGATCAAAGGAGAGCAATAATAAACAATCAATACTTAAGTGACGAGAAATTAAATTCATTAAAGTCAGAGATATTGGAAGAACTAGGTACAGATAACACACGCAATTACAATAATGAATCGATAGCAGGTATTAGAAATATCAATAACACCAATACCCAGTTAACAAATAACATTGACATAAACTCTATAGAAGAACTAACATCTGATATACAAACACCGGGTAACATAGAAATAACTAACCAACAAATTAATTTGGAAAGGGACCCAGTAATAGAAGATTCATTCCAACTAGCATTCCAATTTTATAAAGACACTAGCCCTACGAATAGAAGTTATATTCCAAAACAAAAACCATCTAAAAATCTTGCAAGAATAATTAGCTACCTAAACAAAATCATTCTCCCTGAAAAAATTAACAACGATACAGACTTTCACTCATTCCAGACCATTTTATATTGTGCGGCATGGACCGTTGCTAAGGTCAACGGAGCCAAGATAACACTCGAACCAAGAGAAATAACCCGAGGTACAAAAACAGAATTCAAACCAAAATGGCGAAGACGACTCGAACAAAAAGTAAGCGATTTACGTTCAAAAATAGGTAGAATGACACAATTCATTAACGGCAGTAGAAGTAGAAAATTAAATAAACATGTAAACAAAATCATAAAACAATTTAGAATTCATACCGTACACGAAGAACCAAACACACAAGCAGCACACACACTAGATACACTTAAACAAAAACTCTCAGTTGTAACAGGCCGACTCCAAAGATATAAAGCTTGCACTTTAAGAAAACAACAAAATAATCAATTCATTCAAAACGAAAAACTCTTTTATCGCAATATCAGAGAATCAGCAGTTAACGTCCAAAATAGAAACCCAAATGATGATGAGCTTAACACTCCTAACTCAGAAGCCTTACAAAACTTCTGGGCAGGCATATGGGAACAACCTATTCATCATAACGCCCAAGCCGAGTGGATACAAGCAGAATTATCAAATAACACAAACACTCAGACAATGGCATTTGAGCATATCTCCCCACAAATATTTCATAAAGTTCTAACTCGCCTACATAATTGGAAAGCACCTGGGTCAGACCACATCCATAGTTACTGGTACAAAAAATTCACAGCAGCTCATTGTTATTTATATAATTTTATAAACACCTTCATCCAAGATCCTAAAATAATACCTCCTTATGTAACGTCTGGCACAACTTACATGATACCGAAAGATCGTAATGACCTCTCTAACCCAGCTAAATATAGACCTATTACATGCTTACAGACTTTGTATAAAATCATCACATCCTGCATATCCGAAATTATATACGAACACATTGACGCCAACAACATCTTAGCCGAACAGCAAAAAGGATGCCGAAAATATAGCCAAGGCTGCAAAGAACAATTAATCATTGATTCCGTTATATTAAAAAGAGTTCAGAAATCTAAAACTGATTTATTCACCATGTATATTGATTACAAGAAAGCGTATGATTCTGTCCCCCACTCATGGCTATTGCAAGTGTTAGAAATTTACAAAATAAACCCAACAATAGTTACGTTTCTGAAGATTATAATGTCAACTTGGTGTACAGTATTAAGACTCACTACCCCAACCGAAACCACAGATTCTACCCCAATTAAAATACAGAGAGGAATCTTCCAAGGAGATGCACTCAGCCCACTGTGGTTCTGCCTCGCTCTAAATCCCCTATCTAAGATACTAAACGCTACCTCATCAGGAATCCCTTTAAATTCTACTGCTACCGACCGGGAAACTAACCCACAGAAAGTCATTTTAAATCATTTACTGTATATGGATGATATAAAGCTTTATGCAAAAACCGAGAGTCAACTTAACGAACTAGCTAACCTAACAGAAACATTCACAAATGACATTAAAATGGAGTTCGGCATAGATAAATGCAAAATAAATTCAGTTAGAGCAGGCCAGAACTACCAACACCAATACACCTTAGGTACAGGCGAACGAATAGAGCCATTGGATGAACCTGACACTTATAAATACTTAGGTTACGATCAATCTCGTCAGATACACTACAAAGATACTAAACAAAAACTTAAACAACAATTTCAACACCGACTCAATACAATATTAAGAACACAACTCTATTCGCGAAACACCGTAAAAGCAATTAACACCTTTGCTATACCTGTGCTCACCTATTCATTCGGGATAATAAACTGGACCAAAACTGAGCTCATAAACCTACAACGGAAAATCAACACAACAATGACTAAATTTCGCAAACATCACCCAAGATCTTGTATACAAAGGTTAACGCTACCAAGAAAAGAAGGAGGCAGAGGACTTATAGATATCCTAAACTTACACAACAGACAGATCACAGCTCTTAGACAATACTTTTTTGCCAAAACTGAATCGTCCCAACTCCACAAACTAATAGCACTTAATGACCAACACTTTACACCTCTTAATTTAAAAGAAACTACAGAACAAAAAAATGAGAAAGTAATTGACGACAAAACCAAATGTCAAGAGTGGACCCAGAAGTCTCTACACGGGAGACATCGCCAAGATTTATGCCAATTAAATGTCGACAAAGATGCGTCGAACGCGTGGTTAAATCGAGGCGAACTATTTCCGGAGACTGAAGGGTTCATGCTTGCAATTCAAGACCAAGTAATTGAAACTAAGAACTACAGAAAATACATCATAAAAAATTTGGCAACCGATACTTGTAGAAAATGTAATAGTTCCCCAGAGACAATCCAACATATTACTGGTGCCTGCAAATCAATAGCTCAGACGGACTACAAACATCGACATGATCAAGTTGCCAACGTCATACACCAAAAACTAGCTCATAAATACAAACATATAGACACTATAGGACCCTATTATAAATATAACCCTGAAACGGTTTTAGAGAACCCTACAACAAAACTGTACTTCGACAGAGCCATACTCACAGACCGCACAATCCACTTTAACAGACCCGACATCACATTAATCGATAAAATAAATAAAACTGGGTTCCTTATAGACATTGCTGTGCCAAATACGCATAACTTACAGACTACAATAGCTGAAAAATTATCTAAATACACCGAACTAAAAGATGAAATAACTCGACTTTGGCATCTGCAAAAAGTCACAATAGTCCCCATAGTGCTATCTACAACAGGAGTAATTCCTAAACAGCTTCATCAGTCCCTTAGTTCCCTCAACCTGCCATCTAATACCTACCACCTGCTGCAGAAGGCAGTGATTCTTAACACATGCAGGCTAGTTAGAAAATTTCTTCAGTGTGAGTCTGACACCTTGCACCAATACTCCCACGCAAATATAGTTTCATCTAACACACAGCCTACCCATAATATTACTCCCACTCTTAACCCCACTGCTGGACACTTGGCTTAGGCCCGTGCCATCAGTTTTATCCGGCTAGGCCGAGGAAAACAAATGAAAAAATAATAATAATAATAATAATAAATCATTTAATTCAGGTAACAAAGACCCATATCATAAATACCTTACAGACTAACATACATAATTATGAAAATCCACACAATAGTAGCACTTCACTTTGCACTAGCTTTCCCTTGTGCTCTCCTGTGGAACTTGTCCGCGGAAGCGACGGAACACCACGTCCTGCGGCCAAAAGTCCTCTTCCAAGACGACGGGCAGATAACAATTCGGCACGCGCACCAGGAACGCCTTGAAGTTGACGTTGCGGCGCGACTCCAGTAACTGCACCCTCGGCGTGTACCTTGTCTTCTGGCGCACGTACTCCACGATGTCCTCCGCCTTAGTGGTGTAGTGCAGGCGGGAGATGTACACCGGAGTGTTCGGCATAGCGGCACGCAGGCTCACTTCAGGCCTCGCTGGAGCTTTGCCGCAGCGGTTCTTGTTAGTTCGCGATCGGCACTTCTTCCTCTGCACCGTCACGAAACCCTCTATTAATAAGATGTAGTTACAACATCAGCTGACTATAATCCAGTTCTAAAAAGTTAAATCGGCGCCAAAACAAACAAACAAAATATTTAAATCAGTTAGCATGGACGTTCTGGCTTCCGATTATAATAACAAACAAGTGAACTAACGCACATCTGTTGTAGTTTCTTCAGAATTGACTCGTAATGAATGTACAGACAAGTTTAAACAACATAATAATTAAGTCACTAGAAATAACAAAAAACCTACGAATTATGTCAAACATGATTGATCATGAATCATGCTACCCAGTAACTGTGTTGTTTGTTCCTTTTCCCAACTATAATGGGGTCGGCTTCCAGTCTAACTGGACGCAACTGAATACAAATACTTCACATGGAGAAACTGCGTATCTGACCTCCACAACCCAGTTACTGGGTAATACGACACCGCTTGATAAAACTGGTTGTCAGACTTTCAGCCTTCTACCGACTCGTAACGACTGCCAAAGATCCACGAACGATCCACGTGCTTTCCAAGGTACGAAGGGGTCTTGGTATGTAAAGATGGTCACCCATCCACGGACCAACCGCGACTAGCGTAGCTTAACCTGATCGATCGACCCATGCGGATATTATTACTTACCCACAAGCCCCGCTTACCAAATTATATACGCATTATAATCATGTGCTTATCGTCTCGTGCGAGACCTCTACGGGATGGGATTACCTTCATTGTACGAGCCTGTCAGGATTTAATTAGGGTGGAATAAAAGTATTCTGACCACGTAGAATTTAATTACTTTAAAAAACACCTTAGAAAATTGAATAAAATTAAATAAAAAAGCCTTTCATTTCATGCAATATCAAAGTGAACTAATTTTAATCTAATACAATAAAATGTATTAATTTGCAAGAACCCTTCTGCAGGTGAAGGCATCCTCCAAAGAATTTCAGCCTTCTATCTTGGGCTTTTTGCATCCAACAGCATCGTATGCGGTCGTCCTCTGTGGCGTTTCTCACTGCAAGAAACACCTTAGATACCCAGACGATAGCATGTTGTTCTGAGTTCAGATCTTTCCACATCATGAAATAAATATTTTTTGTCAAACATTATAAAGAGGCTATATAAAACGTTGACTCAGAAAAATAAATCTAATACATTTATTTCAGGTCCTTGACTGACCCGTATTATAAACAAAAACAATGCAGAATTAAGTAAATTTTGTTTGTTAATATTTGTGCAATTAAATAAGAGATAAATAGTTGAGTGAACAAAAAAAATCAGTTAATTAAATGACGTAAAAATATGAGTAACAGATTAAAAAACTTTTATTATTGTATGTATTACCTCATGTAACTACCCATATTCAAGCAAATAAATGATTTGATTTGATTTGATTTGAAAACAATTAATGTCAATAGTACAAACGCCAGCACATAAAACTACCCCGAAACTCTCAAATTTTTCCAATTGGAAATTAACCTTATAGGTGATTTTGTATAAAGTTGAAAATCTATCAAATAAATTTGACAGATTGGGGTACCTTGATGTGGTGGCGTTTGTACAAAGCAAAATGAAAAATAACTAAATAGGACAATTAATTAAATTAGGTTGAGTCAAAAATTAAAATTATAATAGCCTTAATACGTTAAAAAGTTATATAAATATGTAATTCTAAGCTCGGAAATTGACATAATTTTAATAAGACGTGAGCCAGTTCAGAACTTAACGACCACGCGGGTAATTGAACTTGAGAGCTAACGACGAATAACTTAGTGTAGATATTAGGTAAGGCAACTTTAGATGATGAGGTTTATTAAAACTGCTTTGGTTATATTTGTTGATATTAATAACATTGTACAGAAGTGTTAGGCTTGAAAAGAAAAAGTGAGTATTGGTTATGGATCGTACCCGTATTGATTGCCCAAATCATTTATTTAAAAAAAAAAACATTAATTTTAGGCAAAACCCATATTACAAATAAAAAAAATCACTTCATTAATTTCATTTTATTTATTTCGTCGCTAGGTTGGCAGAAGATTTAAACAATAAGTTACTAGGTTGTGGACAGGAGGTCAGATAGGCAGTCGCGCCATGTAAAATACTAGTGTTCAGCTGCTTCCAGTAAGTCTGGAAGCCGTGCCGAACTTAGTTGGGAAAAGGGGTGAGGCAGATGATGATGAAATACGCCAGGTTCAAGTGTTCCTTAGAGCCCTCGCCCACGGCGACTTTTTGTAGTGATGCAGTAGCGATGTCGCGCATGTGTTTTGATACAGTCGCGATGCTGTCGCTGGCTGTGTACCTTCGCCCAGATTCTGTATCGCTGCTATCGCGATGCTGTTGCTCTTCAGCTGCGAACTTATTAGGCGCCTTTCGACTGTATCTATGTATCGATACAGCCGCGCGTTTGCATCGCTACAAAAAGTTGCCGTGGGCGAGGGGCCTTAACGATTATTTTCGACACACCAACTTGTTATGGGCGTGTTGTTGTCATATCGAGACCTTTCCAGCTCTCCGTGTCTCGGAAAGCACGATTACCATTGGTTCCGTTTGTCACGTGTAGATCTTTGATAATCGTTACGAGTTGTCAAGCCCGAAAGTCTGACAAACAGTTACAATTAAGGGATAACGTATTACTCAGTTACTGGGTTGTGGAGTTCAGATAGGCATAGTTAAATTCAATCACAACCAATCCAATCCATCCATCCATCTGCATCCAATTAGACTGATAGCTTACCTCCTCATAGTTGAAAAAATGCTAGTCAGATGATCATGAATTTCGGAGCAGTTACCTAATAGACATTTACATTGCCCTTAATGAGGAATCAGGGAAGCCACTTGTGCAGAAGGAATTATTGCCAAACTTCTCAACGTCTCTTCTTTTTTAACGTAGTATTTTATCTTATTACTAGTAGCGCTCCGCGGTTTCACCCGCGTAGTTCCCGTTCCCGTGGGAATACGGGGATAAAATATAGCCAAACTAACTAAATATAACAAACAAACAATCAAATCTTTCTTCTTTATAATATTAGTATATATAATATGCTTTTTTAAAAGGACACGTTTGATGTCGGTTTTGAACATCGATAGTTTGAAACATATGCCCCTTATTTATAAACATACATTTTTGACGTTTAAACATCTCTTAACTTTAAGCAGCGTTTATGAATAAGGGGGATAAGCTGATACTGTTACTGATATATGTTTTTATTTTTATTTAATTTCAGGCTGTGGTGATGTATGCCTCTACGTATGTGCTAGTAGCGCTCAGTATAGACCGCTGCGATGCCATCACTAATCCTATGAACTTCTCTGGAAGCTGTGAGTTTTGCATGGCTATATTATTTTCTTCGAACAATAATTTGTAATTTTCTTTCCAGTGAAAGTCAAATATTTGATGTACGAGTATTATTATGCTTTTTCTAATCTCAAATCGTAAAATGCCAATAAAAAAATTCAAAATGGGTTTTTATTTACATACTTTACAGACAATACCGAAATTTAAAAATCGAACACTATGTTGTCCGACAAAATAATGTTTTTTTTTTTACCGAAGCTTTAAAGGGCAAATCCAAGAAGTTATTATCACCAAGGAGTTATCATAAATTATTTTTTCTACTTGAACGAATTTACGGGGCGCGCCATTTTTATAGCATTACAAAACGATTTCTTACTCTTCTTTTATAGCTTTGACCTTTTATTTGGTATGTTCAATCTCAATGTATGTTGATAAAGTAGTGTATGAAACTGCACATTGCTAGGTATAACAGTTTACAGCTTTGAGCTCCTCAAGTTTTGAGTTGAGCTGCATGATTACCTACTGATAAATGCGTGCACTGATTGGACAGGTCCACTCAATCTGTGTGGTTCTTTCCTCAAAAGACTATTTCAGACACCAATCCACATGGTCTTCACATTATCTGACCAAGATTATGTCTGGACTTTAAAAGAGACTGTGACCTCTGAGTTTGTTTCGGCCTTTCTTCTCAGAGTAGTCAGATAGGAAACGCCGAACTCATCTAGTTTAAAAAAAAATATGTTTGACGTGTAAAAGTGTTTGTACAAACCTACTTACAGAAATAAAATCATTTATCATTATCATTTATCACTACATAAAGGAAGCGCATATGGTTTTCGAAAAGTGATGATTTTTCGACCTTAGTAGAACTTTTTAATTACTAGAAATAAAGAAAACTTTATGTCAGAAGTAATAAAATAAAAGAAAGTAGGTACTAAAATTATTATGACACGCAATGTTGTTAATGCTGAAGAGTTTTTAAAGATTTTACTGGTAATTAAAACTTCTTACTAACATTTTATTTTCTTTTACCCAATGAAATAGGCGGACGGAAAATCCCAATTTAACATTAAAAAGCATTATTTAATTCGGAGAAATGAAATAATGCTCATTGAAATTCGCAAATCTCAGGGAAAAGTCGGGTATTAATTTACGCCATTTATATTTTTTGTAAGAAAACAAAATAACAAACCACCAAAATAGATGCCTACTTATGGCAACAAAATATTTTGCGGGAAAAATCACGGAAAAAAAAATCTTTTTAGATCAGCTTCCGTCAAATCAAGCGATATCTGCCTACTTTTCCTTGTACAATTTTATTATAATTTTTTTATTGAATTTCAGGGAACCGGGCGAGGGCTCTTATTGTATCTGCGTGGTTGATCAGCATAGTCTTCTCAATACCACTTCTTATTCTATACGAAGTGAAGGAAGTTCAAGGTGAGACCATTTACTTTGAAAACTTTTCGGATTAAGCGCCACTTGGAATAAGGATATCGGAAACTATTTGGGTATTTGAAATACCGGTATAGGTTTACAAAATATTTAACTAAGTTGCTTGGGAGGATATTTTATCAACTATTTTGGTGTCTCTACTCCATTTCCTCAATACAAAATCATACTAATTTACAATTATTTCTAGTTCCTCATTTGATGCTGCCTATTCTATTTATTAAATTAACTCGTACAATAGCTTATCTCCGGAATAAATCAAACCGAAATAGGTCGGTTCCATTTTTTACAGTTTGGGCGCAAGAAACGAGAAAAAGGGTCCTTATAGCAATATCATGGTTAATGAAAAAACTGGTCCAGTTTCAAATGTTGACCCACTTTCGAATCGCTTTCCATCTCGGTAATCGCGTTGACTTTTGGCGCCATTAATTTATCTTAATAATATAGTGATTTTTCTATGGCGGGATTTGCATTGCTCAAATATTAGCGATAAGAATAACGTTTTATATATATTAACTACAGTCTAACAAACAGTTTGGTATACCTTCTGGTAAAAATATCTTTCCACTATATACACCTCAATTCTCCCTGCCTTTTCCCAACTTTGTTGGTATCGACTTCCAGTCGAACTAAATGCAGCTGAATATCAGTATTTTACTTGGAGCTACTGCCTTCTTGACCACAACCTAGTTACTGAGTAAAACTATAGCCCTTGGCAGTCTGGTTGTGAGACTTGGGCTTTTGACTACCCGGGACGACTGTCAAAGATCTACGAATGACAGCTGGGTCCAAAGGCTTAATGTGCTTTACATGCAGTGACATATACAGGGTGATTGGAAGATGGGTGCAAAGCTTTAAGGTGAAGATAGTAAAGACAATTTAGAACCATTTAAGCCATGGTTGTCTTAGACGAAGTCTTACCAATTTTTTTTTTTTAATAAGGTTTAAAAGACGTATTGTACAAATTTTTTATTTTTTCTGAGCTTTAAATGTCTGTAAAAAAAGTGTCTAATGACACAGAAGCCTAAAACATGTTTTGCTTGATTGCTTACACATTACTTTAATTAAATAAATTAAAAATGAATTCATTTATCATTCAATTTGGCCATAATTATGCAGTTTACATTAAATTTTGAGAATTTCCGAAAAAAAACTTGAAAATTTGGTTAAAAATATTTGGTAAGACTTCGTCTGAGACAACTATGGCTTAAATGGTTCTAAATTGTCTGTACTATCTTTGCCTTAAAGCTTTGCACCCATCTTCCAATCACCCTGTATATTAATTTTAATCTTGCGCGAATTAACTTTTAACGCTTAAGACACCCATTTAAGGTTAATGTTAAAGACTTGACTATACAGCTGACTCACAGCATTATTTAAAAGTAGTTACAAGTTAGCTAACTGTACAAATCTATTTGTTCGACTGTAGGCACATAGGATTTTTAATTCGTGTTTTTTATAAAAAGATTATACCATAAATTTCCAGGGCAGATGCAATGCTGGATAGACCTGGGCACCCCTCGACGGTGGCAGATCTGGATGTCCCTCATCTCGATCATGATCTTCGTACTACCGGCTTTGACAATAGCAGCTTGTTACGCTGTGATAGTCCTTACTATATGGACAAAGAGCAAAGCAGTCGTCATGAGCCCGCCTATTAATTCAAGGAGAACGAAGACTTTACGGAATGGTAAGCATTTTGAAATCTATGTCAGCATGCAAGACCTGCACAACATTATATTAAACTATTTTCCTGAGTATATCGTATGCTCCAAGTGTGTGTTCCTAAGTGTATCGTGTAGTGTATAAAGATACATACAGGAATAGTTTTTATTCAGTGCGTAACCATGAATTCGGCATATCATTCTTGACCTCCCAGCGCAGATATTTTTCGTCGGTTCTACAAAAATAAATCAGCTGTTTCATAGAAAACTGCAATACCTACGCGGTCGAAACGTATGGAACACCTGATTTTTTTTGTATTTCCGACGAAAAAATTCTGCGCTGGGGGGTCTAGAATGATATGCTGAATTCATGGTTACAGTTTGCGCACTGAATAAAAAGTTTTCTTGTATAGGAAAATAGTTTAGTATAGCGTTGTGCAGGCCTCGCATTTAGAACTCATAACATGGCATCACGCCTGTATGCCCCAAAGCATTAGGCAGAGCAAAATAAAAATGTATGGATTTTATTTAGAAATTTGTTTTTATTAGAATACTAGTGAACGCGGTTTCATCAGCGTGGGTGTCGGAAATGATCCCACGAGGACGAGCTACCGGTACAAAAAGTAGCCTATATTACTTCTTATGTCATCAGCTATCTGCCTGTGAAAGTCACGACGTACCCGTTTTTATGGATCCAGCCGTTTTTATTATTATTATTTTCTTTATTATCCGACAACAATGATCCAGCGTGTTAGTAAACAATATTATAACTTACTACTAGTGTTATTTTATAAATGTATCACATAGTAGTGTGAAAAGGACAACCCCCCAAATTAATGTTTAGTGATTGTCCTTCTCACATAAAACGGAATGTTTTGGCCATTAGCCGGAACATACAGACAAACAAAAAAGTTTTTTTTTACAAGAACCATATTCACATGCATCTCTACATAGCATAAAACAAAGCCACTTGTCGTGTGTATAAGTTTAAGTATTTAAAACTTCTGATCATGAAAAGTAACGTCTAAAAACAAAAGCAACGCTACCTACTGATACATGTTGTATTTTTATATAAAACATAATATTGCACGCGCCGTTAGATCGTAAATCAGACAGCAGCATAATTATTTCCTCGATCATGACCTTCCAAATCGCTTAACCGCTCATAAACGATCTTGAAACATTATTTTTATCTTCCTGCCCTTTCAAACATCAGAACCGTTAACAGGCGAATAGCTAAAACTCACAATAAAATAAAAAAAGCACTTAATCCGCCACAAACAGTTACAAGAACCAGATACAGCCGACAGCTGCTAATGATTCCTTTTAATAGAATTCATGAGAATTAACGTCTAGATTTAAATGTGGTGTATACAATACAAAGATATATTACCTTTAGATGCGTTACCGGCGCTCAATACTGGCAAGATAAATGCAAGGTAATTGCCGGTCGTATTATTAGTCACGTATCATCCAGTGACGCGGCGACACGCTAGTGACGTAACTAATTAATTAATTATCTATGTTTATCTCTTTCTAACCACAAGAATCGGTATGAGTCTTTCCTGTTCTTCGTGCACTGTATGATTGTATGCACTAGTAGGTATAGTGTGACCATTAGTGCTGTGCACTCCCTGAGGTATGCGCGCGGCGAGACGGCGGGGAGAATCGGCTGCTGCGCTCTGTCAGTGCGCCGTCAACGCTCGTGGCGGCAGGTAGTGTTATCTGTATCGGACTGTCTATGTCAGACGCACATGGGATAAATATTCAAAGATGGGTCGTGCGTTATCTCGTGATATGAAGACTGTCATTTTTAAGGTGGCTGAATATTTTAAGAAAAGAAAAGCAGACAAAGAAAGCTTTGAATTTAAAAATGATGTGAATATTGCCAAAATCGTTGCGGAAGCTACGGGGTACAGCAAAAGAACCGTGCATAATGTTATTTCTGCGGGTTATTTATCAATTGAAAATTCAAGCCAATTAAAATTTCAATCGCCAAAAAAACCAAAAGTTCTAAAGCAAAAACACGTTGTGGATGATTTTGACCTTGGAGTAATCAGAAGAAAAATTCATCAGTTTTACGAAGTTGAAAAAAAAATACCAAGTGTCCGTAAGTTACTATCAAGTTTGAGAAAGGATGGCATATTGAATTGTGGACGGGAATATTTAAGACAGCTTTTACACAAAATGGGCTACCGTTTCAAAAAATGCAAATCAAAGAGACATCTCCTTATAGAGCAGCCTAATATTACAGTGTGGCGGAAAAAATATCTTACACAAATCAGAAATTACAGAACGTAAAACCGCAACATATATTTTCTTGATGAAACATACATCAACGCCAGTCACCATGCCAGCAAATGTTGGCAATCATCGTCAGAACCCGGAATTCATGCTGATATTGGGAAAGGACGGCGATTGGTAATTCGCCACGCTGGGTGTCGAAATGGCTTAGTGGATGATGCATTGACTATATTCAAATCAGATGCTAGAACCGGTGACTATCATGGAGATATGAGCGGACCTACTTTTTATAAGTGGGTAGATGAAAAATTAAAAGATAAGTTGCTGCCGAATTCTGTGGTTGTAATGGACAACGCGTCTTACCACAGCGTTCAGGTTGAGAAGAAACCAACCATATCAAGCCTCAAAAGTGAAATGCAGAACTGGTTGCTACGCCATAATGTAGAATTTTCAGGAACCATGACAAAGGCTCAACTGCTACTTCTTATCAAAAATACACAAAAAGAACCCGTGTATAGAATTGACGAACTCCTGAAAGCCAGTGGACACACTGTTCTGCGTTTACCTCCGTACCATCCAGATTTAAATCCAATAGAGTTGGTCTGGGCTGATATTAAAAACAACATAGCCCAAAACTATATTAATTCATCTCTAGACGAAAAGATAATCTTATTGGATAAATTGTTTTCGGAATTCACGGCGGAAAAATGGCAGAGATGCGACGATCATGTCCAGAAAAATGAAAATGATTACTGGAGTCGCGATGGTAGGTTCGATAATATTATCGATTCATTCATAGTAAATTTGCAAGACTCTGATTCAAGTTCCGGTGGCGAAGTGGAAGATGAAGATGATGACGAAATTGAAGATGAAGTTGAAACAGAATCTATGTCAGAATAACTTTCGTTAGAATATATAATTGTTTGTAAATATAAAAAATGTTCAATAAAACAAGTCCTGCTTTGAATTATAAGTTTAGTTCTTATTTATCACCTGCATATTTTTAATAAAATATGAGTATATTTAGGTTACATTTTAATCAACTAAGTAAGTATAATATATTACAGATAGATAGCCTCCGACCATCGTCCCGCCACAAGTCTTGCCTTAGAAATGCAAACTGATATCGCAAGATCTGTCCGACATGTATCGATCTCATGTGAACTCATGCACTTTTTTCTTCGCCTCCCACCTCGCCGCGCATACCTCAGGGAGTGCACAGCACTAATGGCCACACTATAGCTACATTCATAGTTTACGCTGTTTTTGAGAGCTCTTATGTTCGTGTATAACGTGTCTATTTATAATCCGTCTTTGATTATATATTTATCTTTTTTAGGTCAGGTGGAAAGCGACCCGGATTCACGACGAGCCAGTTCCAGGGGGCTAATTCCTAGAGCAAAGATCAAAAGTGTCAAGATGACATTCGTTATTGTTTTCGGTTGGTATAATTAGAAGATATAATGTATTTTAGTACGCTCTGTTTCTTTGATAGTGAGCTTCGGTTCTGTCGAGCCATCGACCGTGTTATGGCATTGTAATCTATTTTTGTAAGCTCATTAGAATTATTTAGGTCTTCTGAACAATCTTTAGAAATAATCAATGCCAGTACCTATATAGGCGCAGAAAATCCTTATTTAACTTTTCGAATCAATCAATCTGTTTAGATTTTTACGACTATTTTGAAATCGGCTGCCAGTCTAATCAGATGTAGCTGAATATCAGTATTTAACACGGAGCCTATCTGGCATCAGACTTTTGGGCTTCTGACAGCCGGGACCCACAGCTGAACCGGCTTTCTAACACTCGGAGGGGTCTGGATATGTAATAAGTGGTCACCAATACATGAACCGACAGCGTCAAACGAAACGTTCATTTCTTTTTTCAAACCCAGTTAAGCTAAAAAAATATTATATTTCGTTTCATGATTTAATTAAGCCTTAAACTACCATAACAATTTCAAAAGCCAACATGATTAAACAATTACGTACTCATTGATATTCGAAAACTTTATAACGGCCTCATTAATATTTAATCAGTCTAACAATTCGAGCGATTCTAACACTCGGAGGGGTCTGGATATGTAATAAGTGGTCACCAATACATGAACCGACAGCGTCAAACGAAACGTTCATTTCTTTTTTCAAACCCAGTTAAGCTAAAAAAATATTATATTTCGTTCCATGATTTAATTAAGCCTTAAACTACCATAACAATTTCAAAAGCCAACATGATTAAACAATTAGGTACTCATTGATATTCGAAAACTTTATAACGGCCTCATTAATATTTAATCAGACTAACAATTCGAGCGGATAAAGTTCACATTGGTTGTTCAGTGAATTGTTTCGCGATATTAACTCAACTTTGTCGTTTAACTGTTTTATTATAGTTTATAGGTTTAATGTGGAAGCATTTCGTTTATGAAATTAGTTTATTACCATACGTACGCGAATATTAATGGCTGTTGATTTTAATTTTAATAAAAAAAAAAGAACAAGGTGACGTAGACTTTAATCAATTTACAATCAACACAATTTAAGACTTATAAAATATGCTTAAAGATTTAAATATAACGAATTAGACAATAATACGCAAATGATGTTATCACGACGGCTGCTTGAGGTCAAGTAGGTAAGGGGGGAACTGGCCGCGCTCTATTTTTATAGGCCCCACCGCACGGTAGTTTTAAATGAACGTTTTCCCGCTAATAATATATATATTTTCAAAAGGGTTAAGCTTAAAAATTATGATATTGTAGTACCTTGAGGCTGAATTAAGGCTCCTGCAAACAGACTTGCCGCTACTCACGTAGAACAATTTCTATGAAAACTTCATGGAAATTGTTGTACAAGTGTCGCGTCATCCTTGTTTAAAGACGCCTTTAGTTTTGAAACGTGGTCTCAAAGCATTTACGCTAAGCTACTTCAGAACTCCGTCATTATTGAAACGATTTCAAAAATTGTTCTCTAATCTTCTTTTGTTTGAAATGGTATACTTATAGAACTGTCCCATATTAATTTGGTCTAGTTGTGATTAGTGGCTTTTGAGTTAGCTCCAGTAATACGTATTTTTCCTCTAAGTGTATGTTTATTTATTTTATTTAAGGAAAAACAAACAGTACCTAGCGGAATATGAGATAGACATATAGAAGTATGAGGAACAGGGTGTAAAGTTCGCTCATACTCTATTGATAAAGAGAGGATCCTCCGACCAGACGGGTGTTGTGTCTGGTGGGCAACTGCCCGACGGTTGATGTCGGGATGTTGTACCTATCCAAATCGTGCGGTAAACTTTAACTGTGCGATCTAGGATTTCTATGAAGTGCGTCTTGCGTAGTTCGCCTATGGCATTGTAGATGGCGCCACTTCTCTTTTTGTATTTTTGGATATTGTTGCGAGGTATTTTTCTGTAATGCCGCTATAGACATATTATTATCTTAAATTTTACATTTTAAACAATTATGCTACCCACTATGTTCTCCACAGATTACAATTTAAAACTAGCTAGTAACACAGATACAATACCTATACAACAGTTAGTGTCCTAGAACGCATATCTGGATTTCTAAATATATAAAAGAAAAACAAAATTAAGGAAATTTGTGTGCGTACTTTATTAAATATTGCGCTATTTTAAATTACTTTGCTGATCCTTTAGGGTTGCTTGGATTTGCTTCTTAAATACATTTTTACTAAGAAAAAGAATGTCGATTGAATTAAATTCATTGTTATAAGTCTCAACCATGTTGCTAATGTTATTATAAGCTATACGAATTTCGGTTAAAAGGCCGGTTGCTGATAGTTTTTAACTAAGTTTCTATTATTAGTTTTTTAGCTGTGGTTCCTACTCCCCCATACAAGCTCGTATACCTTCGTACCCTACGTCGGTGGTTTTCATTTTTAGAAAACAATAATTTCAAAGACATTAGCCTGACTTTGTTTCCATTATTTCCGCAGTATTCGTGCTCTGTTGGTCACCATACATCGTGTTTGATCTCCTACAAGTATACGACCATATACCACCGACGCAGAACAACTTGGCTATAGCCACTCTTATCCAGAGCCTCGCACCATTAAACTCGGCAGCAAATCCTTTAATATGCTGCATGTTCTCTCCCCACATTTATACTAGCCTCAGGTATGTAAAGAAAACAATCGAAATATTTTTTTATTTTTTTATAGTAGCGCAAAGATATTTTTGCAAGTTGGACTTACAAAGATAACACAAACATTTATGTATATATTGATGTATTGTTGTAAAAACACACATACTTAGAGAGAGATCTATAAACGTAACCAAGCACGTGCTGTGGCTGAGATATGTTCCCGTTTCTCTCTTGCACTTGTAGTACGACAGTTGTGCGAAGGTGACAGCAGTGACGCTTAGACAAAGTACATGCTAAATAACGTTTATAATCTCGACCCTAGAATCGATAAAATTATGTATGATATTTATCTTATCAACATTGCCTTATATTATTATACAAACTACAATATGAAACTGAACTTATATCATAACCAACATTACACTACATACAAATTCATACTCAATTTCAGACGAGTAGCACCGTACAAGTGGGTATAACTTTGATTGCAGACGGGTTCCGCCTTACAAGTGGTTGTGGTGCGGCCGACGACGCAAGCGACATGCGCGAGGTACCGTCCGATCAAGATCCGACTCGACAGCCAACTCTGATCTGCTAAGTTCCACTCACGCAAAAAGGTCACATTCTGTTGCAACGGTAAATATTACTAACCCTTATCACCTTAGATTAATTTAAAATTAGCTGATCCCACAGGCGTTGCCCTGTCCAAATTTAAATAGTTATACATATAGGTACTACACAGAAAATAATACTTTCAGTTTTTCCCGAATTTGAAAATTGTCTAATTATTGTTCCCACAAAAACTTTTCAGACTATCACGAGTATTTTAAATTACAACTAACCAAATCAGTTCAGGCGCTCTCATGTGATGTTCTTACCAACAGCATTATAGTTTTTTAATGTAATATGTAGATGGGTAGATGGAAACTATTTAAATAATGTCGAGTCCCACGCTGGGCGCCATTAATAATTTTAGCACCCAACTGGAATCAAATTGCTAAATGGAATTCTTGCACTAGTGGTAGTTCTTATTGCTTTGTTTTTAATTTGTTTTACTAACCGCAATGAAATCTACATTAACACTGTGTTATTAAGATCGATTACAAACATTCTATTAAAAATATTTATTGAGGCACATTGCAAATAAATAAATTTGGCGCCCAACAGGGACCAAAGTGCAAAACAGATTGCGAAATAGCGTTCTAGCACTGTAAAGTAGTATTCTTCATTTAAAAACTATTAGCATTCATTGTTGTATAATAAATGCAAGGAAGTCGACAGTTACACTACTGATTCAAAATTGTTGGTTTTTGTAGTCTCAACCTGGTCCCCCACGCACAACGGACCGAATGGGAGTCTACGTGCAGAAAACGGAGTCCTATCATCATCATTAGTCTCAACCTGGGCGCCAAAATTATTATTGACACCCAGGGTGGGACTCAAAAAACAAATAATAATAATTCACGTAACACTGGCAGATTTCACGAAGCAAGATAAAATTATAATATGTTTATATATTTACAGATACTAAACCGAGGCCGCAGCAGTAGCCTGTCCCGGGCGCCAGTAGACACGCGCCGCACACAGCTGCTCGTGCTGGTGTCGGCGCGCGACTGACAGCGCGCCGTGCACGAGCACGCGCCCGCACGTGACGTCATGCTCTAGCGCCAGTGCACGGCGTGTGCACGTTCACACGCCAACAATGTCTACAGAGCGAGTAGCTAACTCCCTGTACCATACGTAGTAACACAGACTAAGAATTAAGGAAAAGCAACTTAGCTTCCTATGTATTATAGTGTATCATCCATATAGTGTAATACCCACAGCGATCGCTTAAGAGTCATGTGAAAGTATTTGTTCTTCCTCGGCAAATAACTTGTAAGACCGAGTCATCAATGCAGGAATAATCAGTAATTATCTTTTGTATTTCATGGCCCTGATTATTATTGACCGAAGTTAACGAATTTTCGGCATACTAAGACGAAATAGTATGTAATTGGAAGCTCTAGGAGAGTATTTGCTCTACTTTTTCTTTAGCTAAAAACTTGTTAATGTAAGTCTTTCCAAAAAAAAAAAGCACTGGAAGAGTATTTCACTGAAATGGCCGTTAAAATGAGGCAATGGTAAGCAATGGTCTTTAAATCCTAAATAGTGAAGTGACAACAACATAGGATTTTGATTTCTGAACATAATTATTTCAGTAAATATTTCAGTCTAATATAGCATATTCAGCAGTTTGTAATCATCAGTTGAAGTCTAGTCATACATTGTTGAATTTATATGTAAGAAAAGATCGACGCATTTATTTACTTTATCATGTATTGTATACTAGCGTTATGTAACAGTTTAAGAACAGTTATTATTATTTGCCAAAAATATAAAGTGAGTAAAAATATATTCTAGAAGAAGTTTAAAAGTAGTCTCAAATTATAATATTTAAAATTAAAATAATTACATGTCAGTTTCTTATAACTTACCTAACGATTGATAAGAGTTGATTCGGGCTGAATGTCACCAATGAATCTTAGGGTGATCAGCACATCTAAACCGAGTTCAGCTACTATTTGCACAACAATGATATCATTATTAGTGTTATCAGTGTTTCATTGTTGTGGAAATAGTAGGTCAGAGGGAAAAGGCTTAATTATGTGGAGTTTTCTCTTAGAATATAAATTTTCATTAAATGTATATTGGGATGATTGATACGCTAAGAAAAAAATGCCAAATTTGAATCGGATAGTTGTAAGATAAAGAATTAAGAATATAATTTAAAAGAGTGAACTGTAAGTTTAAGGAACTGAAAAATAAATATAATGTTATATTATTTATGAATTACGTATTTAAGTATAATTAGTACCCGTTTAAAGTAAGTATTATCGAGATTTGTAAAATAAATATAGGTACATAGTTATTTTATAGTTATTATAATCCTGTAAATTATAAAGAGGCTTTTATCAAATCGCGTAGTTAAAATGTACAATTATTTTTGTACTGTGAATAAATTATTGTAAAGAATATTATCTTAAAGTATATTATTAGAGAAGCTATTAAATGTCGTATCAGTAAGTTTTATTGTTTTACTACTACTACTACCCTGACAGTGTTTTATCTTTATACATAAAACACTGTAACAACTGCAACCAGTAGGTATGGATTATTGAAATTACATATAATATTTTTATAATTTATATTATAAAAATATTATATGTAATTTCAATAATCCATACCTACTGGTTAGACTCATTTAATTTAGTTCAACTCTACAAACCTTTTTCATTAAACCACATGAGCTTGGCACATTTGAAAAAAGCGTTTTGTGCCCCGATGAAGACACTCATCTTCAGGCACTTACTGCGTGAAGACACTGGCCTATTTGTCCTGATGTATCGGACAGTTAAACGCCCATTCCCTCTTCAGCCTGGTCGTTTATTACAGTACTTCGTTAATTAAAGTTAAAATGATCCAGACAAATGATCAAACAAAAAGAGGTGGTTTCTTTCTAAATAAACAAGAATTCTTTTATACACTACAAGTAACGCCATCTATCATATTGTGCTAGAACTAAGGTACCCAGATCCCAAATGAGGTGTTGACTTAATTCGAAAAACGAACAATGGTTCCAGGCATTCAAAATAGCGCTGTTATCGTGGTGTTAGTTTTGAGTAGCCGATTTCTAAATGCAAAACAGAAGTAATCTTTAAAAATTTGGGAAGCTGAAGATAGCTGACAAACCGAGAAAAGACATAGAAATATTTTGAAAACAACCTAAACTAACCTTACACAGATTAAGCGCACGTTCGGACGTAAAAATATCGTGGCGGGATTTTAATGCGCACTGGATTCCCAACTCTCAGTGTTAGGCCTAGCATTGAGAATCCAACAGAATGCATCCCAGTGCCTCAAAAAATTTTCAGTTTTGGATTTTCAACTCTTTGCGATGAGCAGTGCGTTAAATATGAAGTGCCCGACAAAACCCCGCCGCCATATGTTTACGTCCTGCGTACGTGGACTAAGTTGCGAGTCAAAAAATAATTATACAGGATAAGTTTTTAACCAGTGCGCACTCTGTAACCATGAATTCTCAATGTCATTCTAGAGCCCCCAGCGCAGAAATTTTTCGTCTAAAATAATATACTAAATTCAGAGTTACAGTTTGCGCACTCGTTAAAAATTTACCCTGTATATTTACTTATCGTGTGTGAGACTGCGACTAGTCTAGACTTCAGCACACAATTTAAAGACTGGTTTAGATCGGAAAACTAACGAATAAAAATATTTTATTCGACTGTTAAACTTTCATCATATCTGTGTTTGTTATGATAGTTGATGATCATAAAATTTTCTAATGTTCGTTTATTTTATTTTTCTTAAAAAAGATCACTGTTTAGTTACCTATCATGTCTCACAGTGTTATAGGTGTACATTTTGCTCTATAGAAATCTTCTAGTGTGTTCGCCTTGAGACATACAAACTAAGTATACACCGTGACATTTTAATCGTCTTACAAACGTGGTCCACCGATTATTTTGGACATAAAATACCTCTATACACGATAAAAAAAATGTTCCCATTAATTAAGATACTAGGTGCAAACAAACAAAAAAAAAATGCTTTAAAATTATGATACACCCTGTTAATAATGTTTACGCTTCAAACGGTAGAAGATACCTACCCAGCGCACGAGTTGAGCAGATCATTCCATCTCCAGAACAGGGTGTTTATACGTCTTAGTGAATTTTTTTTTTTTTTTTTTAATTATTCATAAGTTCATAAATATCTTTTCATTTTGTAAATGAGTCATTGGATACAAAAGTGCACAGGTGATTTGTGACTTTTTAGATCGTTGGCTCGTTGGTCTCATGCTTACGCCGCTGGGTTACAGGGGGTTAATTGGGTAAAAGTAGAATGTCTACGCGGTCGAAATAAATGGCACAGCAATTTTTTTTAATGACGGCCGAAAAGTTTCAACGGATGCGCTACTTCCAAGTTGGTCGGTTTTAGTTGGCTTGTAGTGGCATCTACACTAATAGGATTGAGCATCAAGGACCGAGGACGAAGATCCTTTTCTATGAGTGAAATTTACACCCTGTTCCACATCCCTCTATAGACTATTTAGTATAGCGCTAAATGCGACCTATTCTCAAGTTTTCGGTTTCGATACCATGGTATAAACATAGTATTATCAGCCTATAATGTTCCCACTGATGGACACAGGCCTCTTCTCTGTGAGAGGGAGCGGGAATCCACCAGGAAGGCCCAATGCGGGTTGGTAGATGTCACATGTCTTCGAATTTTTGGTTCTAGGACATGCCGGTTTCCTCACGATGTTTTCCTTCACCGTTTTGAGAGTAGTAGTGATGATATAATTTACACAACGGAAAGTCCCTGTCTGGGTCCAAACCTACGACCTAATGGATCTCTGCCCTGGTTTCCCAACGACAGATTATAAACTATCGAAAACTAATGCTTAAAATAAAAAAGTGCGTGGAGTCCCTCCGCGCGGAAGAAGTGAAACCGACTCACTCTCTTTCTCTCTCCTACTTTCTACTTTTGTGTATCTTTCTTTCTCTCTCCCTCGGTAGCGTTAAACGTTTAACGCAACCTTGTTGGAAGTCGCATAAGAAGTTCCACTTCAAAATGGTTGATTGCAGTTAACCATTTTTCGATAGTTACTAAAGAAACTCACGATATTCATAATTAGATAGCATATATACGGTACAGTAATGAATTTGAATTTACATAGACAGTGATTAATAGTGATAAAGGAAAGCAAAAAAAAAAGCAAAAAAAAAACTGATGTTGTATTATTAGCTTAACAGAATTATTGTTAAAAATATAAAACATATTAAAAATAAACTTTCTCGATGCTTGAAATCTAATGCAAATGTATTTCAACGTAATATCTTACTTTAATTAAATTATTCGCAATTTTCAACCATATTCTTATACGTCTGAAGTCCATTTTCCAGGAACATTGATAGTATAAATGCAAGTAGGTCAAAGCCCGGGGGGATTTTGATAGTGTGTGAGAAGATACTATAAATAATAATGTAAACAAATATAGGATTAGAGGATTGCGTTATAAAACGCATCGTAAACTTACACTGAAATTAAAAAGAGCTGCTATGCTATTCTGTAACCATCTCACCGGGCGAAGTGAGCGTGGAGTGAGCTGTCAGTGTCATTTCACCTGATGCTAGTGATGCCCAAGCATTACATTTACAATCATAATCGAGATTTAAATAATATTTTTATGCTGATTGTATCGATCATTTTATTACAACTTCAAAGCTAGTATTTAACTGTACATTATTTTGGGTGGTTTTTCAAATAAAGTAGCAAAACAAAAACTCATTCAGAAACTAAATGTTCTTTCTGTCTATTTTTTCCTAGACTAGTCCTTATACTGTCTGAGGCGCGAGTGCGTCACGCAATATAAAGACTAGTCATCATAATCGAGATTTAATCTAGATTATGATTGTAAATGTAAGGCTTGGTCAATCCCTAGCATCAGTGGGATGACACTGACAGCTCACTTCACGCTCACTCGGCTCACTTCACCCGGTGAGATGGTTACAGAAATTAAATTCATTAAAGTCAGAGATATTGGAAGAACTAGGTACAGATAACACACGCAATTACAATAATGAATCGATAGCAGGTATTAGAAATATCAATAACACCAATACCCAGTTAACAAATAACATTGACATAAACTCTATAGAAGAACTAACATCTGATATACAAACACCGGGTAACATAGAAATAACTAACCAACAAATTAATTTGGAAAGGGACCCAGTAATAGAAGATTCATTCCAACTAGCATTCCAATTTTATAAAGACACTAGCCCTACGAATAGAAGTTATATTCCAAAACAAAAACCATCTAAAAATCTTGCAAGAATAATTAGCTACCTAAACAAAATCATTCTCCCTGAAAAAATTAACAACGATACAGACTTTCACTCATTCCAGACCATTTTATATTGTGCGGCATGGACCGTTGCTAAGGTCAACGGAGCCAAGATAACACTCGAACCAAGAGAAATAACCCGAGGTACAAAAACAGAATTCAAACCAAAATGGCGAAGACGACTCGAACAAAAAGTAAGCGATTTACGTTCAAAAATAGGTAGAATGACACAATTCATTAACGGCAGTAGAAGTAGAAAATTAAATAAACATGTAAACAAAATCATAAAACAATTTAGAATTCATACCGTACACGAAGAACCAAACACACAAGCAGCACACACACTAGATACACTTAAACAAAAACTCTCAGTTGTAACAGGCCGACTCCAAAGATATAAAGCTTGCACTTTAAGAAAACAACAAAATAATCAATTCATTCAAAACGAAAAACTCTTTTATCGCAATATCAGAGAATCAGCAGTTAACGTCCAAAATAGAAACCCAAATGATGATGAGCTTAACACTCCTAACTCAGAAGCCTTACAAAACTTCTGGGCAGGCATATGGGAACAACCTATTCATCATAACGCCCAAGCCGAGTGGATACAAGCAGAATTATCAAATAACACAAACACTCAGACAATGGCATTTGAGCATATCTCCCCACAAATATTTCATAAAGTTCTAACTCGCCTACATAATTGGAAAGCACCTGGGTCAGACCACATCCATAGTTACTGGTACAAAAAATTCACAGCAGCTCATTGTTATTTATATAATTTTATAAACACCTTCATCCAAGATCCTAAAATAATACCTCCTTATGTAACGTCTGGCACAACTTACATGATACCGAAAGATCGTAATGACCTCTCTAACCCAGCTAAATATAGACCTATTACATGCTTACAGACTTTGTATAAAATCATCACATCCTGCATATCCGAAATTATATACGAACACATTGACGCCAACAACATCTTAGCCGAACAGCAAAAAGGATGCCGAAAATATAGCCAAGGCTGCAAAGAACAATTAATCATTGATTCCGTTATATTAAAAAGAGTTCAGAAATCTAAAACTGATTTATTCACCATGTATATTGATTACAAGAAAGCGTATGATTCTGTCCCCCACTCATGGCTATTGCAAGTGTTAGAAATTTACAAAATAAACCCAACAATAGTTACGTTTCTGAAGATTATAATGTCAACTTGGTGTACAGTATTAAGACTCACTACCCCAACCGAAACCACAGATTCTACCCCAATTAAAATACAGAGAGGAATCTTCCAAGGAGATGCACTCAGCCCACTGTGGTTCTGCCTCGCTCTAAATCCCCTATCTAAGATACTAAACGCTACCTCATCAGGAATCCCTTTAAATTCTACTGCTACCGACCGGGAAACTAACCCACAGAAAGTCATTTTAAATCATTTACTGTATATGGATGATATAAAGCTTTATGCAAAAACCGAGAGTCAACTTAACGAACTAGCTAACCTAACAGAAACATTCACAAATGACATTAAAATGGAGTTCGGCATAGATAAATGCAAAATAAATTCAGTTAGAGCAGGCCAGAACTACCAACACCAATACACCTTAGGTACAGGCGAACGAATAGAGCCATTGGATGAACCTGACACTTATAAATACTTAGGTTACGATCAATCTCGTCAGATACACTACAAAGATACTAAACAAAAACTTAAACAACAATTTCAACACCGACTCAATACAATATTAAGAACACAACTCTATTCGCGAAACACCGTAAAAGCAATTAACACCTTTGCTATACCTGTGCTCACCTATTCATTCGGGATAATAAACTGGACCAAAACTGAGCTCATAAACCTACAACGGAAAATCAACACAACAATGACTAAATTTCGCAAACATCACCCAAGATCTTGTATACAAAGGTTAACGCTACCAAGAAAAGAAGGAGGCAGAGGACTTATAGATATCCTAAACTTACACAACAGACAGATCACAGCTCTTAGACAATACTTTTTTGCCAAAACTGAATCGTCCCAACTCCACAAACTAATAGCACTTAATGACCAACACTTTACACCTCTTAATTTAAAAGAAACTACAGAACAAAAAAATGAGAAAGTAATTGACGACAAAACCAAATGTCAAGAGTGGACCCAGAAGTCTCTACACGGGAGACATCGCCAAGATTTATGCCAATTAAATGTCGACAAAGATGCGTCGAACGCGTGGTTAAATCGAGGCGAACTATTTCCGGAGACTGAAGGGTTCATGCTTGCAATTCAAGACCAAGTAATTGAAACTAAGAACTACAGAAAATACATCATAAAAAATTTGGCAACCGATACTTGTAGAAAATGTAATAGTTCCCCAGAGACAATCCAACATATTACTGGTGCCTGCAAATCAATAGCTCAGACGGACTACAAACATCGACATGATCAAGTTGCCAACGTCATACACCAAAAACTAGCTCATAAATACAAACATATAGACACTATAGGACCCTATTATAAATATAACCCTGAAACGGTTTTAGAGAACCCTACAACAAAACTGTACTTCGACAGAGCCATACTCACAGACCGCACAATCCACTTTAACAGACCCGACATCACATTAATCGATAAAATAAATAAAACTGGGTTCCTTATAGACATTGCTGTGCCAAATACGCATAACTTACAGACTACAATAGCTGAAAAATTATCTAAATACACCGAACTAAAAGATGAAATAACTCGACTTTGGCATCTGCAAAAAGTCACAATAGTCCCCATAGTGCTATCTACAACAGGAGTAATTCCTAAACAGCTTCATCAGTCCCTTAGTTCCCTCAACCTGCCATCTAATACCTACCACCTGCTGCAGAAGGCAGTGATTCTTAACACATGCAGGCTAGTTAGAAAATTTCTTCAGTGTGAGTCTGACACCTTGCACCAATACTCCCACGCAAATATAGTTTCATCTAACACACAGCCTACCCATAATATTACTCCCACTCTTAACCCCACTGCTGGACACTTGGCTTAGGCCCGTGCCATCAGTTTTATCCGGCTAGGCCGAGGAAAACAAATGAAAAAATAATAATAATAATAATAATAAATCATTTAATTCAGGTAACAAAGACCCATATCATAAATACCTTACAGACTAACATACATAATTATGAAAATCCACACAATAGTAGCACTTCACTTTGCACTAGCTTTCCCTTGTGCTCTCCTGTGGAACTTGTCCGCGGAAGCGACGGAACACCACGTCCTGCGGCCAAAAGTCCTCTTCCAAGACGACGGGCAGATAACAATTCGGCACGCGCACCAGGAACGCCTTGAAGTTGACGTTGCGGCGCGACTCCAGTAACTGCACCCTCGGCGTGTACCTTGTCTTCTGGCGCACGTACTCCACGATGTCCTCCGCCTTAGTGGTGTAGTGCAGGCGGGAGATGTACACCGGAGTGTTCGGCATAGCGGCACGCAGGCTCACTTCAGGCCTCGCTGGAGCTTTGCCGCAGCGGTTCTTGTTAGTTCGCGATCGGCACTTCTTCCTCTGCACCGTCACGAAACCCTCTATTAATAAGATGTAGTTACAACATCAGCTGACTATAATCCAGTTCTAAAAAGTTAAATCGGCGCCAAAACAAACAAACAAAATATTTAAATCAGTTAGCATGGACGTTCTGGCTTCCGATTATAATAACAAACAAGTGAACTAACGCACATCTGTTGTAGTTTCTTCAGAATTGACTCGTAATGAATGTACAGACAAGTTTAAACAACATAATAATTAAGTCACTAGAAATAACAAAAAACCTACGAATTATGTCAAACATGATTGATCATGAATCATGCTACCCAGTAACTGTGTTGTTTGTTCCTTTTCCCAACTATAATGGGGTCGGCTTCCAGTCTAACTGGACGCAACTGAATACAAATACTTCACATGGAGAAACTGCGTATCTGACCTCCACAACCCAGTTACTGGGTAATACGACACCGCTTGATAAAACTGGTTGTCAGACTTTCAGCCTTCTACCGACTCGTAACGACTGCCAAAGATCCACGAACGATCCACGTGCTTTCCAAGGTACGAAGGGGTCTTGGTATGTAAAGATGGTCACCCATCCACGGACCAACCGCGACTAGCGTAGCTTAACCTGATCGATCGACCCATGCGGATATTATTACTTACCCACAAGCCCCGCTTACCAAATTATATACGCATTATAATCATGTGCTTATCGTCTCGTGCGAGACCTCTACGGGATGGGATTACCTTCATTGTACGAGCCTGTCAGGATTTAATTAGGGTGGAATAAAAGTATTCTGACCACGTAGAATTTAATTACTTTAAAAAACACCTTAGAAAATTGAATAAAATTAAATAAAAAAGCCTTTCATTTCATGCAATATCAAAGTGAACTAATTTTAATCTAATACAATAAAATGTATTAATTTGCAAGAACCCTTCTGCAGGTGAAGGCATCCTCCAAAGAATTTCAGCCTTCTATCTTGGGCTTTTTGCATCCAACAGCATCGTATGCGGTCGTCCTCTGTGGCGTTTCTCACTGCAAGAAACACCTTAGATACCCAGACGATAGCATGTTGTTCTGAGTTCAGATCTTTCCACATCATGAAATAAATATTTTTTGTCAAACATTATAAAGAGGCTATATAAAACGTTGACTCAGAAAAATAAATCTAATACATTTATTTCAGGTCCTTGACTGACCCGTATTATAAACAAAAACAATGCAGAATTAAGTAAATTTTGTTTGTTAATATTTGTGCAATTAAATAAGAGATAAATAGTTGAGTGAACAAAAAAAATCAGTTAATTAAATGACGTAAAAATATGAGTAACAGATTAAAAAACTTTTATTATTGTATGTATTACCTCATGTAACTACCCATATTCAAGCAAATAAATGATTTGATTTGATTTGATTTGAAAACAATTAATGTCAATAGTACAAACGCCAGCACATAAAACTACCCCGAAACTCTCAAATTTTTCCAATTGGAAATTAACCTTATAGGTGATTTTGTATAAAGTTGAAAATCTATCAAATAAATTTGACAGATTGGGGTACCTTGATGTGGTGGCGTTTGTACAAAGCAAAATGAAAAATAACTAAATAGGACAATTAATTAAATTAGGTTGAGTCAAAAATTAAAATTATAATAGCCTTAATACGTTAAAAAGTTATATAAATATGTAATTCTAAGCTCGGAAATTGACATAATTTTAATAAGACGTGAGCCAGTTCAGAACTTAACGACCACGCGGGTAATTGAACTTGAGAGCTAACGACGAATAACTTAGTGTAGATATTAGGTAAGGCAACTTTAGATGATGAGGTTTATTAAAACTGCTTTGGTTATATTTGTTGATATTAATAACATTGTACAGAAGTGTTAGGCTTGAAAAGAAAAAGTGAGTATTGGTTATGGATCGTACCCGTATTGATTGCCCAAATCATTTATTTAAAAAAAAAAACATTAATTTTAGGCAAAACCCATATTACAAATAAAAAAAATCACTTCATTAATTTCATTTTATTTATTTCGTCGCTAGGTTGGCAGAAGATTTAAACAATAAGTTACTAGGTTGTGGACAGGAGGTCAGATAGGCAGTCGCGCCATGTAAAATACTAGTGTTCAGCTGCTTCCAGTAAGTCTGGAAGCCGTGCCGAACTTAGTTGGGAAAAGGGGTGAGGCAGATGATGATGAAATACGCCAGGTTCAAGTGTTCCTTAGAGCCCTCGCCCACGGCGACTTTTTGTAGTGATGCAGTAGCGATGTCGCGCATGTGTTTTGATACAGTCGCGATGCTGTCGCTGGCTGTGTACCTTCGCCCAGATTCTGTATCGCTGCTATCGCGATGCTGTTGCTCTTCAGCTGCGAACTTATTAGGCGCCTTTCGACTGTATCTATGTATCGATACAGCCGCGCGTTTGCATCGCTACAAAAAGTTGCCGTGGGCGAGGGGCCTTAACGATTATTTTCGACACACCAACTTGTTATGGGCGTGTTGTTGTCATATCGAGACCTTTCCAGCTCTCCGTGTCTCGGAAAGCACGATTACCATTGGTTCCGTTTGTCACGTGTAGATCTTTGATAATCGTTACGAGTTGTCAAGCCCGAAAGTCTGACAAACAGTTACAATTAAGGGATAACGTATTACTCAGTTACTGGGTTGTGGAGTTCAGATAGGCATAGTTAAATTCAATCACAACCAATCCAATCCATCCATCCATCTGCATCCAATTAGACTGATAGCTTACCTCCTCATAGTTGAAAAAATGCTAGTCAGATGATCATGAATTTCGGAGCAGTTACCTAATAGACATTTACATTGCCCTTAATGAGGAATCAGGGAAGCCACTTGTGCAGAAGGAATTATTGCCAAACTTCTCAACGTCTCTTCTTTTTTAACGTAGTATTTTATCTTATTACTAGTAGCGCTCCGCGGTTTCACCCGCGTAGTTCCCGTTCCCGTGGGAATACGGGGATAAAATATAGCCAAACTAACTAAATATAACAAACAAACAATCAAATCTTTCTTCTTTATAATATTAGTATATATAATATGCTTTTTTAAAAGGACACGTTTGATGTCGGTTTTGAACATCGATAGTTTGAAACATATGCCCCTTATTTATAAACATACATTTTTGACGTTTAAACATCTCTTAACTTTAAGCAGCGTTTATGAATAAGGGGGATAAGCTGATACTGTTACTGATATATGTTTTTATTTTTATTTAATTTCAGGCTGTGGTGATGTATGCCTCTACGTATGTGCTAGTAGCGCTCAGTATAGACCGCTGCGATGCCATCACTAATCCTATGAACTTCTCTGGAAGCTGTGAGTTTTGCATGGCTATATTATTTTCTTCGAACAATAATTTGTAATTTTCTTTCCAGTGAAAGTCAAATATTTGATGTACGAGTATTATTATGCTTTTTCTAATCTCAAATCGTAAAATGCCAATAAAAAAATTCAAAATGGGTTTTTATTTACATACTTTACAGACAATACCGAAATTTAAAAATCGAACACTATGTTGTCCGACAAAATAATGTTTTTTTTTTTACCGAAGCTTTAAAGGGCAAATCCAAGAAGTTATTATCACCAAGGAGTTATCATAAATTATTTTTTCTACTTGAACGAATTTACGGGGCGCGCCATTTTTATAGCATTACAAAACGATTTCTTACTCTTCTTTTATAGCTTTGACCTTTTATTTGGTATGTTCAATCTCAATGTATGTTGATAAAGTAGTGTATGAAACTGCACATTGCTAGGTATAACAGTTTACAGCTTTGAGCTCCTCAAGTTTTGAGTTGAGCTGCATGATTACCTACTGATAAATGCGTGCACTGATTGGACAGGTCCACTCAATCTGTGTGGTTCTTTCCTCAAAAGACTATTTCAGACACCAATCCACATGGTCTTCACATTATCTGACCAAGATTATGTCTGGACTTTAAAAGAGACTGTGACCTCTGAGTTTGTTTCGGCCTTTCTTCTCAGAGTAGTCAGATAGGAAACGCCGAACTCATCTAGTTTAAAAAAAAATATGTTTGACGTGTAAAAGTGTTTGTACAAACCTACTTACAGAAATAAAATCATTTATCATTATCATTTATCACTACATAAAGGAAGCGCATATGGTTTTCGAAAAGTGATGATTTTTCGACCTTAGTAGAACTTTTTAATTACTAGAAATAAAGAAAACTTTATGTCAGAAGTAATAAAATAAAAGAAAGTAGGTACTAAAATTATTATGACACGCAATGTTGTTAATGCTGAAGAGTTTTTAAAGATTTTACTGGTAATTAAAACTTCTTACTAACATTTTATTTTCTTTTACCCAATGAAATAGGCGGACGGAAAATCCCAATTTAACATTAAAAAGCATTATTTAATTCGGAGAAATGAAATAATGCTCATTGAAATTCGCAAATCTCAGGGAAAAGTCGGGTATTAATTTACGCCATTTATATTTTTTGTAAGAAAACAAAATAACAAACCACCAAAATAGATGCCTACTTATGGCAACAAAATATTTTGCGGGAAAAATCACGGAAAAAAAAATCTTTTTAGATCAGCTTCCGTCAAATCAAGCGATATCTGCCTACTTTTCCTTGTACAATTTTATTATAATTTTTTTATTGAATTTCAGGGAACCGGGCGAGGGCTCTTATTGTATCTGCGTGGTTGATCAGCATAGTCTTCTCAATACCACTTCTTATTCTATACGAAGTGAAGGAAGTTCAAGGTGAGACCATTTACTTTGAAAACTTTTCGGATTAAGCGCCACTTGGAATAAGGATATCGGAAACTATTTGGGTATTTGAAATACCGGTATAGGTTTACAAAATATTTAACTAAGTTGCTTGGGAGGATATTTTATCAACTATTTTGGTGTCTCTACTCCATTTCCTCAATACAAAATCATACTAATTTACAATTATTTCTAGTTCCTCATTTGATGCTGCCTATTCTATTTATTAAATTAACTCGTACAATAGCTTATCTCCGGAATAAATCAAACCGAAATAGGTCGGTTCCATTTTTTACAGTTTGGGCGCAAGAAACGAGAAAAAGGGTCCTTATAGCAATATCATGGTTAATGAAAAAACTGGTCCAGTTTCAAATGTTGACCCACTTTCGAATCGCTTTCCATCTCGGTAATCGCGTTGACTTTTGGCGCCATTAATTTATCTTAATAATATAGTGATTTTTCTATGGCGGGATTTGCATTGCTCAAATATTAGCGATAAGAATAACGTTTTATATATATTAACTACAGTCTAACAAACAGTTTGGTATACCTTCTGGTAAAAATATCTTTCCACTATATACACCTCAATTCTCCCTGCCTTTTCCCAACTTTGTTGGTATCGACTTCCAGTCGAACTAAATGCAGCTGAATATCAGTATTTTACTTGGAGCTACTGCCTTCTTGACCACAACCTAGTTACTGAGTAAAACTATAGCCCTTGGCAGTCTGGTTGTGAGACTTGGGCTTTTGACTACCCGGGACGACTGTCAAAGATCTACGAATGACAGCTGGGTCCAAAGGCTTAATGTGCTTTACATGCAGTGACATATACAGGGTGATTGGAAGATGGGTGCAAAGCTTTAAGGTGAAGATAGTAAAGACAATTTAGAACCATTTAAGCCATGGTTGTCTTAGACGAAGTCTTACCAATTTTTTTTTTTTAATAAGGTTTAAAAGACGTATTGTACAAATTTTTTATTTTTTCTGAGCTTTAAATGTCTGTAAAAAAAGTGTCTAATGACACAGAAGCCTAAAACATGTTTTGCTTGATTGCTTACACATTACTTTAATTAAATAAATTAAAAATGAATTCATTTATCATTCAATTTGGCCATAATTATGCAGTTTACATTAAATTTTGAGAATTTCCGAAAAAAAACTTGAAAATTTGGTTAAAAATATTTGGTAAGACTTCGTCTGAGACAACTATGGCTTAAATGGTTCTAAATTGTCTGTACTATCTTTGCCTTAAAGCTTTGCACCCATCTTCCAATCACCCTGTATATTAATTTTAATCTTGCGCGAATTAACTTTTAACGCTTAAGACACCCATTTAAGGTTAATGTTAAAGACTTGACTATACAGCTGACTCACAGCATTATTTAAAAGTAGTTACAAGTTAGCTAACTGTACAAATCTATTTGTTCGACTGTAGGCACATAGGATTTTTAATTCGTGTTTTTTATAAAAAGATTATACCATAAATTTCCAGGGCAGATGCAATGCTGGATAGACCTGGGCACCCCTCGACGGTGGCAGATCTGGATGTCCCTCATCTCGATCATGATCTTCGTACTACCGGCTTTGACAATAGCAGCTTGTTACGCTGTGATAGTCCTTACTATATGGACAAAGAGCAAAGCAGTCGTCATGAGCCCGCCTATTAATTCAAGGAGAACGAAGACTTTACGGAATGGTAAGCATTTTGAAATCTATGTCAGCATGCAAGACCTGCACAACATTATATTAAACTATTTTCCTGAGTATATCGTATGCTCCAAGTGTGTGTTCCTAAGTGTATCGTGTAGTGTATAAAGATACATACAGGAATAGTTTTTATTCAGTGCGTAACCATGAATTCGGCATATCATTCTTGACCTCCCAGCGCAGATATTTTTCGTCGGTTCTACAAAAATAAATCAGCTGTTTCATAGAAAACTGCAATACCTACGCGGTCGAAACGTATGGAACACCTGATTTTTTTTGTATTTCCGACGAAAAAATTCTGCGCTGGGGGGTCTAGAATGATATGCTGAATTCATGGTTACAGTTTGCGCACTGAATAAAAAGTTTTCTTGTATAGGAAAATAGTTTAGTATAGCGTTGTGCAGGCCTCGCATTTAGAACTCATAACATGGCATCACGCCTGTATGCCCCAAAGCATTAGGCAGAGCAAAATAAAAATGTATGGATTTTATTTAGAAATTTGTTTTTATTAGAATACTAGTGAACGCGGTTTCATCAGCGTGGGTGTCGGAAATGATCCCACGAGGACGAGCTACCGGTACAAAAAGTAGCCTATATTACTTCTTATGTCATCAGCTATCTGCCTGTGAAAGTCACGACGTACCCGTTTTTATGGATCCAGCCGTTTTTATTATTATTATTTTCTTTATTATCCGACAACAATGATCCAGCGTGTTAGTAAACAATATTATAACTTACTACTAGTGTTATTTTATAAATGTATCACATAGTAGTGTGAAAAGGACAACCCCCCAAATTAATGTTTAGTGATTGTCCTTCTCACATAAAACGGAATGTTTTGGCCATTAGCCGGAACATACAGACAAACAAAAAAGTTTTTTTTTACAAGAACCATATTCACATGCATCTCTACATAGCATAAAACAAAGCCACTTGTCGTGTGTATAAGTTTAAGTATTTAAAACTTCTGATCATGAAAAGTAACGTCTAAAAACAAAAGCAACGCTACCTACTGATACATGTTGTATTTTTATATAAAACATAATATTGCACGCGCCGTTAGATCGTAAATCAGACAGCAGCATAATTATTTCCTCGATCATGACCTTCCAAATCGCTTAACCGCTCATAAACGATCTTGAAACATTATTTTTATCTTCCTGCCCTTTCAAACATCAGAACCGTTAACAGGCGAATAGCTAAAACTCACAATAAAATAAAAAAAGCACTTAATCCGCCACAAACAGTTACAAGAACCAGATACAGCCGACAGCTGCTAATGATTCCTTTTAATAGAATTCATGAGAATTAACGTCTAGATTTAAATGTGGTGTATACAATACAAAGATATATTACCTTTAGATGCGTTACCGGCGCTCAATACTGGCAAGATAAATGCAAGGTAATTGCCGGTCGTATTATTAGTCACGTATCATCCAGTGACGCGGCGACACGCTAGTGACGTAACTAATTAATTAATTATCTATGTTTATCTCTTTCTAACCACAAGAATCGGTATGAGTCTTTCCTGTTCTTCGTGCACTGTATGATTGTATGCACTAGTAGGTATAGTGTGACCATTAGTGCTGTGCACTCCCTGAGGTATGCGCGCGGCGAGACGGCGGGGAGAATCGGCTGCTGCGCTCTGTCAGTGCGCCGTCAACGCTCGTGGCGGCAGGTAGTGTTATCTGTATCGGACTGTCTATGTCAGACGCACATGGGATAAATATTCAAAGATGGGTCGTGCGTTATCTCGTGATATGAAGACTGTCATTTTTAAGGTGGCTGAATATTTTAAGAAAAGAAAAGCAGACAAAGAAAGCTTTGAATTTAAAAATGATGTGAATATTGCCAAAATCGTTGCGGAAGCTACGGGGTACAGCAAAAGAACCGTGCATAATGTTATTTCTGCGGGTTATTTATCAATTGAAAATTCAAGCCAATTAAAATTTCAATCGCCAAAAAAACCAAAAGTTCTAAAGCAAAAACACGTTGTGGATGATTTTGACCTTGGAGTAATCAGAAGAAAAATTCATCAGTTTTACGAAGTTGAAAAAAAAATACCAAGTGTCCGTAAGTTACTATCAAGTTTGAGAAAGGATGGCATATTGAATTGTGGACGGGAATATTTAAGACAGCTTTTACACAAAATGGGCTACCGTTTCAAAAAATGCAAATCAAAGAGACATCTCCTTATAGAGCAGCCTAATATTACAGTGTGGCGGAAAAAATATCTTACACAAATCAGAAATTACAGAACGTAAAACCGCAACATATATTTTCTTGATGAAACATACATCAACGCCAGTCACCATGCCAGCAAATGTTGGCAATCATCGTCAGAACCCGGAATTCATGCTGATATTGGGAAAGGACGGCGATTGGTAATTCGCCACGCTGGGTGTCGAAATGGCTTAGTGGATGATGCATTGACTATATTCAAATCAGATGCTAGAACCGGTGACTATCATGGAGATATGAGCGGACCTACTTTTTATAAGTGGGTAGATGAAAAATTAAAAGATAAGTTGCTGCCGAATTCTGTGGTTGTAATGGACAACGCGTCTTACCACAGCGTTCAGGTTGAGAAGAAACCAACCATATCAAGCCTCAAAAGTGAAATGCAGAACTGGTTGCTACGCCATAATGTAGAATTTTCAGGAACCATGACAAAGGCTCAACTGCTACTTCTTATCAAAAATACACAAAAAGAACCCGTGTATAGAATTGACGAACTCCTGAAAGCCAGTGGACACACTGTTCTGCGTTTACCTCCGTACCATCCAGATTTAAATCCAATAGAGTTGGTCTGGGCTGATATTAAAAACAACATAGCCCAAAACTATATTAATTCATCTCTAGACGAAAAGATAATCTTATTGGATAAATTGTTTTCGGAATTCACGGCGGAAAAATGGCAGAGATGCGACGATCATGTCCAGAAAAATGAAAATGATTACTGGAGTCGCGATGGTAGGTTCGATAATATTATCGATTCATTCATAGTAAATTTGCAAGACTCTGATTCAAGTTCCGGTGGCGAAGTGGAAGATGAAGATGATGACGAAATTGAAGATGAAGTTGAAACAGAATCTATGTCAGAATAACTTTCGTTAGAATATATAATTGTTTGTAAATATAAAAAATGTTCAATAAAACAAGTCCTGCTTTGAATTATAAGTTTAGTTCTTATTTATCACCTGCATATTTTTAATAAAATATGAGTATATTTAGGTTACATTTTAATCAACTAAGTAAGTATAATATATTACAGATAGATAGCCTCCGACCATCGTCCCGCCACAAGTCTTGCCTTAGAAATGCAAACTGATATCGCAAGATCTGTCCGACATGTATCGATCTCATGTGAACTCATGCACTTTTTTCTTCGCCTCCCACCTCGCCGCGCATACCTCAGGGAGTGCACAGCACTAATGGCCACACTATAGCTACATTCATAGTTTACGCTGTTTTTGAGAGCTCTTATGTTCGTGTATAACGTGTCTATTTATAATCCGTCTTTGATTATATATTTATCTTTTTTAGGTCAGGTGGAAAGCGACCCGGATTCACGACGAGCCAGTTCCAGGGGGCTAATTCCTAGAGCAAAGATCAAAAGTGTCAAGATGACATTCGTTATTGTTTTCGGTTGGTATAATTAGAAGATATAATGTATTTTAGTACGCTCTGTTTCTTTGATAGTGAGCTTCGGTTCTGTCGAGCCATCGACCGTGTTATGGCATTGTAATCTATTTTTGTAAGCTCATTAGAATTATTTAGGTCTTCTGAACAATCTTTAGAAATAATCAATGCCAGTACCTATATAGGCGCAGAAAATCCTTATTTAACTTTTCGAATCAATCAATCTGTTTAGATTTTTACGACTATTTTGAAATCGGCTGCCAGTCTAATCAGATGTAGCTGAATATCAGTATTTAACACGGAGCCTATCTGGCATCAGACTTTTGGGCTTCTGACAGCCGGGACCCACAGCTGAACCGGCTTTCTAACACTCGGAGGGGTCTGGATATGTAATAAGTGGTCACCAATACATGAACCGACAGCGTCAAACGAAACGTTCATTTCTTTTTTCAAACCCAGTTAAGCTAAAAAAATATTATATTTCGTTTCATGATTTAATTAAGCCTTAAACTACCATAACAATTTCAAAAGCCAACATGATTAAACAATTACGTACTCATTGATATTCGAAAACTTTATAACGGCCTCATTAATATTTAATCAGTCTAACAATTCGAGCGATTCTAACACTCGGAGGGGTCTGGATATGTAATAAGTGGTCACCAATACATGAACCGACAGCGTCAAACGAAACGTTCATTTCTTTTTTCAAACCCAGTTAAGCTAAAAAAATATTATATTTCGTTCCATGATTTAATTAAGCCTTAAACTACCATAACAATTTCAAAAGCCAACATGATTAAACAATTAGGTACTCATTGATATTCGAAAACTTTATAACGGCCTCATTAATATTTAATCAGACTAACAATTCGAGCGGATAAAGTTCACATTGGTTGTTCAGTGAATTGTTTCGCGATATTAACTCAACTTTGTCGTTTAACTGTTTTATTATAGTTTATAGGTTTAATGTGGAAGCATTTCGTTTATGAAATTAGTTTATTACCATACGTACGCGAATATTAATGGCTGTTGATTTTAATTTTAATAAAAAAAAAAGAACAAGGTGACGTAGACTTTAATCAATTTACAATCAACACAATTTAAGACTTATAAAATATGCTTAAAGATTTAAATATAACGAATTAGACAATAATACGCAAATGATGTTATCACGACGGCTGCTTGAGGTCAAGTAGGTAAGGGGGGAACTGGCCGCGCTCTATTTTTATAGGCCCCACCGCACGGTAGTTTTAAATGAACGTTTTCCCGCTAATAATATATATATTTTCAAAAGGGTTAAGCTTAAAAATTATGATATTGTAGTACCTTGAGGCTGAATTAAGGCTCCTGCAAACAGACTTGCCGCTACTCACGTAGAACAATTTCTATGAAAACTTCATGGAAATTGTTGTACAAGTGTCGCGTCATCCTTGTTTAAAGACGCCTTTAGTTTTGAAACGTGGTCTCAAAGCATTTACGCTAAGCTACTTCAGAACTCCGTCATTATTGAAACGATTTCAAAAATTGTTCTCTAATCTTCTTTTGTTTGAAATGGTATACTTATAGAACTGTCCCATATTAATTTGGTCTAGTTGTGATTAGTGGCTTTTGAGTTAGCTCCAGTAATACGTATTTTTCCTCTAAGTGTATGTTTATTTATTTTATTTAAGGAAAAACAAACAGTACCTAGCGGAATATGAGATAGACATATAGAAGTATGAGGAACAGGGTGTAAAGTTCGCTCATACTCTATTGATAAAGAGAGGATCCTCCGACCAGACGGGTGTTGTGTCTGGTGGGCAACTGCCCGACGGTTGATGTCGGGATGTTGTACCTATCCAAATCGTGCGGTAAACTTTAACTGTGCGATCTAGGATTTCTATGAAGTGCGTCTTGCGTAGTTCGCCTATGGCATTGTAGATGGCGCCACTTCTCTTTTTGTATTTTTGGATATTGTTGCGAGGTATTTTTCTGTAATGCCGCTATAGACATATTATTATCTTAAATTTTACATTTTAAACAATTATGCTACCCACTATGTTCTCCACAGATTACAATTTAAAACTAGCTAGTAACACAGATACAATACCTATACAACAGTTAGTGTCCTAGAACGCATATCTGGATTTCTAAATATATAAAAGAAAAACAAAATTAAGGAAATTTGTGTGCGTACTTTATTAAATATTGCGCTATTTTAAATTACTTTGCTGATCCTTTAGGGTTGCTTGGATTTGCTTCTTAAATACATTTTTACTAAGAAAAAGAATGTCGATTGAATTAAATTCATTGTTATAAGTCTCAACCATGTTGCTAATGTTATTATAAGCTATACGAATTTCGGTTAAAAGGCCGGTTGCTGATAGTTTTTAACTAAGTTTCTATTATTAGTTTTTTAGCTGTGGTTCCTACTCCCCCATACAAGCTCGTATACCTTCGTACCCTACGTCGGTGGTTTTCATTTTTAGAAAACAATAATTTCAAAGACATTAGCCTGACTTTGTTTCCATTATTTCCGCAGTATTCGTGCTCTGTTGGTCACCATACATCGTGTTTGATCTCCTACAAGTATACGACCATATACCACCGACGCAGAACAACTTGGCTATAGCCACTCTTATCCAGAGCCTCGCACCATTAAACTCGGCAGCAAATCCTTTAATATGCTGCATGTTCTCTCCCCACATTTATACTAGCCTCAGGTATGTAAAGAAAACAATCGAAATATTTTTTTATTTTTTTATAGTAGCGCAAAGATATTTTTGCAAGTTGGACTTACAAAGATAACACAAACATTTATGTATATATTGATGTATTGTTGTAAAAACACACATACTTAGAGAGAGATCTATAAACGTAACCAAGCACGTGCTGTGGCTGAGATATGTTCCCGTTTCTCTCTTGCACTTGTAGTACGACAGTTGTGCGAAGGTGACAGCAGTGACGCTTAGACAAAGTACATGCTAAATAACGTTTATAATCTCGACCCTAGAATCGATAAAATTATGTATGATATTTATCTTATCAACATTGCCTTATATTATTATACAAACTACAATATGAAACTGAACTTATATCATAACCAACATTACACTACATACAAATTCATACTCAATTTCAGACGAGTAGCACCGTACAAGTGGGTATAACTTTGATTGCAGACGGGTTCCGCCTTACAAGTGGTTGTGGTGCGGCCGACGACGCAAGCGACATGCGCGAGGTACCGTCCGATCAAGATCCGACTCGACAGCCAACTCTGATCTGCTAAGTTCCACTCACGCAAAAAGGTCACATTCTGTTGCAACGGTAAATATTACTAACCCTTATCACCTTAGATTAATTTAAAATTAGCTGATCCCACAGGCGTTGCCCTGTCCAAATTTAAATAGTTATACATATAGGTACTACACAGAAAATAATACTTTCAGTTTTTCCCGAATTTGAAAATTGTCTAATTATTGTTCCCACAAAAACTTTTCAGACTATCACGAGTATTTTAAATTACAACTAACCAAATCAGTTCAGGCGCTCTCATGTGATGTTCTTACCAACAGCATTATAGTTTTTTAATGTAATATGTAGATGGGTAGATGGAAACTATTTAAATAATGTCGAGTCCCACGCTGGGCGCCATTAATAATTTTAGCACCCAACTGGAATCAAATTGCTAAATGGAATTCTTGCACTAGTGGTAGTTCTTATTGCTTTGTTTTTAATTTGTTTTACTAACCGCAATGAAATCTACATTAACACTGTGTTATTAAGATCGATTACAAACATTCTATTAAAAATATTTATTGAGGCACATTGCAAATAAATAAATTTGGCGCCCAACAGGGACCAAAGTGCAAAACAGATTGCGAAATAGCGTTCTAGCACTGTAAAGTAGTATTCTTCATTTAAAAACTATTAGCATTCATTGTTGTATAATAAATGCAAGGAAGTCGACAGTTACACTACTGATTCAAAATTGTTGGTTTTTGTAGTCTCAACCTGGTCCCCCACGCACAACGGACCGAATGGGAGTCTACGTGCAGAAAACGGAGTCCTATCATCATCATTAGTCTCAACCTGGGCGCCAAAATTATTATTGACACCCAGGGTGGGACTCAAAAAACAAATAATAATAATTCACGTAACACTGGCAGATTTCACGAAGCAAGATAAAATTATAATATGTTTATATATTTACAGATACTAAACCGAGGCCGCAGCAGTAGCCTGTCCCGGGCGCCAGTAGACACGCGCCGCACACAGCTGCTCGTGCTGGTGTCGGCGCGCGACTGACAGCGCGCCGTGCACGAGCACGCGCCCGCACGTGACGTCATGCTCTAGCGCCAGTGCACGGCGTGTGCACGTTCACACGCCAACAATGTCTACAGAGCGAGTAGCTAACTCCCTGTACCATACGTAGTAACACAGACTAAGAATTAAGGAAAAGCAACTTAGCTTCCTATGTATTATAGTGTATCATCCATATAGTGTAATACCCACAGCGATCGCTTAAGAGTCATGTGAAAGTATTTGTTCTTCCTCGGCAAATAACTTGTAAGACCGAGTCATCAATGCAGGAATAATCAGTAATTATCTTTTGTATTTCATGGCCCTGATTATTATTGACCGAAGTTAACGAATTTTCGGCATACTAAGACGAAATAGTATGTAATTGGAAGCTCTAGGAGAGTATTTGCTCTACTTTTTCTTTAGCTAAAAACTTGTTAATGTAAGTCTTTCCAAAAAAAAAAAGCACTGGAAGAGTATTTCACTGAAATGGCCGTTAAAATGAGGCAATGGTAAGCAATGGTCTTTAAATCCTAAATAGTGAAGTGACAACAACATAGGATTTTGATTTCTGAACATAATTATTTCAGTAAATATTTCAGTCTAATATAGCATATTCAGCAGTTTGTAATCATCAGTTGAAGTCTAGTCATACATTGTTGAATTTATATGTAAGAAAAGATCGACGCATTTATTTACTTTATCATGTATTGTATACTAGCGTTATGTAACAGTTTAAGAACAGTTATTATTATTTGCCAAAAATATAAAGTGAGTAAAAATATATTCTAGAAGAAGTTTAAAAGTAGTCTCAAATTATAATATTTAAAATTAAAATAATTACATGTCAGTTTCTTATAACTTACCTAACGATTGATAAGAGTTGATTCGGGCTGAATGTCACCAATGAATCTTAGGGTGATCAGCACATCTAAACCGAGTTCAGCTACTATTTGCACAACAATGATATCATTATTAGTGTTATCAGTGTTTCATTGTTGTGGAAATAGTAGGTCAGAGGGAAAAGGCTTAATTATGTGGAGTTTTCTCTTAGAATATAAATTTTCATTAAATGTATATTGGGATGATTGATACGCTAAGAAAAAAATGCCAAATTTGAATCGGATAGTTGTAAGATAAAGAATTAAGAATATAATTTAAAAGAGTGAACTGTAAGTTTAAGGAACTGAAAAATAAATATAATGTTATATTATTTATGAATTACGTATTTAAGTATAATTAGTACCCGTTTAAAGTAAGTATTATCGAGATTTGTAAAATAAATATAGGTACATAGTTATTTTATAGTTATTATAATCCTGTAAATTATAAAGAGGCTTTTATCAAATCGCGTAGTTAAAATGTACAATTATTTTTGTACTGTGAATAAATTATTGTAAAGAATATTATCTTAAAGTATATTATTAGAGAAGCTATTAAATGTCGTATCAGTAAGTTTTATTGTTTTACTACTACTACTACCCTGACAGTGTTTTATCTTTATACATAAAACACTGTAACAACTGCAACCAGTAGGTATGGATTATTGAAATTACATATAATATTTTTATAATTTATATTATAAAAATATTATATGTAATTTCAATAATCCATACCTACTGGTTAGACTCATTTAATTTAGTTCAACTCTACAAACCTTTTTCATTAAACCACATGAGCTTGGCACATTTGAAAAAAGCGTTTTGTGCCCCGATGAAGACACTCATCTTCAGGCACTTACTGCGTGAAGACACTGGCCTATTTGTCCTGATGTATCGGACAGTTAAACGCCCATTCCCTCTTCAGCCTGGTCGTTTATTACAGTACTTCGTTAATTAAAGTTAAAATGATCCAGACAAATGATCAAACAAAAAGAGGTGGTTTCTTTCTAAATAAACAAGAATTCTTTTATACACTACAAGTAACGCCATCTATCATATTGTGCTAGAACTAAGGTACCCAGATCCCAAATGAGGTGTTGACTTAATTCGAAAAACGAACAATGGTTCCAGGCATTCAAAATAGCGCTGTTATCGTGGTGTTAGTTTTGAGTAGCCGATTTCTAAATGCAAAACAGAAGTAATCTTTAAAAATTTGGGAAGCTGAAGATAGCTGACAAACCGAGAAAAGACATAGAAATATTTTGAAAACAACCTAAACTAACCTTACACAGATTAAGCGCACGTTCGGACGTAAAAATATCGTGGCGGGATTTTAATGCGCACTGGATTCCCAACTCTCAGTGTTAGGCCTAGCATTGAGAATCCAACAGAATGCATCCCAGTGCCTCAAAAAATTTTCAGTTTTGGATTTTCAACTCTTTGCGATGAGCAGTGCGTTAAATATGAAGTGCCCGACAAAACCCCGCCGCCATATGTTTACGTCCTGCGTACGTGGACTAAGTTGCGAGTCAAAAAATAATTATACAGGATAAGTTTTTAACCAGTGCGCACTCTGTAACCATGAATTCTCAATGTCATTCTAGAGCCCCCAGCGCAGAAATTTTTCGTCTAAAATAATATACTAAATTCAGAGTTACAGTTTGCGCACTCGTTAAAAATTTACCCTGTATATTTACTTATCGTGTGTGAGACTGCGACTAGTCTAGACTTCAGCACACAATTTAAAGACTGGTTTAGATCGGAAAACTAACGAATAAAAATATTTTATTCGACTGTTAAACTTTCATCATATCTGTGTTTGTTATGATAGTTGATGATCATAAAATTTTCTAATGTTCGTTTATTTTATTTTTCTTAAAAAAGATCACTGTTTAGTTACCTATCATGTCTCACAGTGTTATAGGTGTACATTTTGCTCTATAGAAATCTTCTAGTGTGTTCGCCTTGAGACATACAAACTAAGTATACACCGTGACATTTTAATCGTCTTACAAACGTGGTCCACCGATTATTTTGGACATAAAATACCTCTATACACGATAAAAAAAATGTTCCCATTAATTAAGATACTAGGTGCAAACAAACAAAAAAAAAATGCTTTAAAATTATGATACACCCTGTTAATAATGTTTACGCTTCAAACGGTAGAAGATACCTACCCAGCGCACGAGTTGAGCAGATCATTCCATCTCCAGAACAGGGTGTTTATACGTCTTAGTGAATTTTTTTTTTTTTTTTTTAATTATTCATAAGTTCATAAATATCTTTTCATTTTGTAAATGAGTCATTGGATACAAAAGTGCACAGGTGATTTGTGACTTTTTAGATCGTTGGCTCGTTGGTCTCATGCTTACGCCGCTGGGTTACAGGGGGTTAATTGGGTAAAAGTAGAATGTCTACGCGGTCGAAATAAATGGCACAGCAATTTTTTTTAATGACGGCCGAAAAGTTTCAACGGATGCGCTACTTCCAAGTTGGTCGGTTTTAGTTGGCTTGTAGTGGCATCTACACTAATAGGATTGAGCATCAAGGACCGAGGACGAAGATCCTTTTCTATGAGTGAAATTTACACCCTGTTCCACATCCCTCTATAGACTATTTAGTATAGCGCTAAATGCGACCTATTCTCAAGTTTTCGGTTTCGATACCATGGTATAAACATAGTATTATCAGCCTATAATGTTCCCACTGATGGACACAGGCCTCTTCTCTGTGAGAGGGAGCGGGAATCCACCAGGAAGGCCCAATGCGGGTTGGTAGATGTCACATGTCTTCGAATTTTTGGTTCTAGGACATGCCGGTTTCCTCACGATGTTTTCCTTCACCGTTTTGAGAGTAGTAGTGATGATATAATTTACACAACGGAAAGTCCCTGTCTGGGTCCAAACCTACGACCTAATGGATCTCTGCCCTGGTTTCCCAACGACAGATTATAAACTATCGAAAACTAATGCTTAAAATAAAAAAGTGCGTGGAGTCCCTCCGCGCGGAAGAAGTGAAACCGACTCACTCTCTTTCTCTCTCCTACTTTCTACTTTTGTGTATCTTTCTTTCTCTCTCCCTCGGTAGCGTTAAACGTTTAACGCAACCTTGTTGGAAGTCGCATAAGAAGTTCCACTTCAAAATGGTTGATTGCAGTTAACCATTTTTCGATAGTTACTAAAGAAACTCACGATATTCATAATTAGATAGCATATATACGGTACAGTAATGAATTTGAATTTACATAGACAGTGATTAATAGTGATAAAGGAAAGCAAAAAAAAAAGCAAAAAAAAAACTGATGTTGTATTATTAGCTTAACAGAATTATTGTTAAAAATATAAAACATATTAAAAATAAACTTTCTCGATGCTTGAAATCTAATGCAAATGTATTTCAACGTAATATCTTACTTTAATTAAATTATTCGCAATTTTCAACCATATTCTTATACGTCTGAAGTCCATTTTCCAGGAACATTGATAGTATAAATGCAAGTAGGTCAAAGCCCGGGGGGATTTTGATAGTGTGTGAGAAGATACTATAAATAATAATGTAAACAAATATAGGATTAGAGGATTGCGTTATAAAACGCATCGTAAACTTACACTGAAATTAAAAAGAGCTGCTATGCTATTCTGTAACCATCTCACCGGGCGAAGTGAGCGTGGAGTGAGCTGTCAGTGTCATTTCACCTGATGCTAGTGATGCCCAAGCATTACATTTACAATCATAATCGAGATTTAAATAATATTTTTATGCTGATTGTATCGATCATTTTATTACAACTTCAAAGCTAGTATTTAACTGTACATTATTTTGGGTGGTTTTTCAAATAAAGTAGCAAAACAAAAACTCATTCAGAAACTAAATGTTCTTTCTGTCTATTTTTTCCTAGACTAGTCCTTATACTGTCTGAGGCGCGAGTGCGTCACGCAATATAAAGACTAGTCATCATAATCGAGATTTAATCTAGATTATGATTGTAAATGTAAGGCTTGGTCAATCCCTAGCATCAGTGGGATGACACTGACAGCTCACTTCACGCTCACTCGGCTCACTTCACCCGGTGAGATGGTTACAGCATGTCGATTCTGTATCAATCTCACCGGGTGAAGTGAGGGTGGAGTGAGCTGTCAGTGTCATTCCACCTGATGCTAGGGATGTGCAAGCATTACATTTACAATCATAATCGAGAATTAATAATATTTTTTATCAATCATAATCGAGATTTAAATAATATTTTTTGGCTAATTCTATTGATAGTTTTATTACGATTTCAAAGCTAAGTATCATACATTGGGGGGGGGGGGGGGTTCAAATCAAATAGAAAAACAGAAATTCAGTAAGAAACTCAATGTTGTTTCGTTCTATTTTTTCCTAGACTAGACCTTATATTGCCTGAGGTGCGAGAGCGCATCACGCACGAACAATAAATATAAATAGAATAACAAACACATCTTGAAGATAGCGTAGGTCTACTAATGCTAATGAGAATCGATATTTTTAGTTTTTATGAACCCATTGTAAATGGATTATAGTTTAACAAACGCAATCCCATGGCCTAATCGCGGTGGGTTTTGGAGAAGCGATTGTCGATCGAGTCCAGTACCTAAAGACTGCGCAACGTTTTTCAGCGTTGGTATCAAAACCTAAATTTATTGAATGAGACGATATATCCGAGTGTGTCAATTCATCGAGTGCGAGTGCTAGTGTGCCTGGCTGACGGACCATAGCATTAAATCTCACACAAACTATGTGGGAACCCAACTAAACGATTTATGAATATCAGTAATATAGCTAAGTAAAAAGATGTGCTGATTACCACTTCTTCAAGTACCTTATGCAAACACTAATTATAGGCGTAATGCATATTTTCATAGAGCCAGTCGCAGTTTTAACGAAATTTGTTGTGAGGAAGGCATTGACCTTTTCTGCACCAATGCAAGTACACTCAGGAAGCTCTTGGCAAAGCCATTTTTTGTACAATATGCCGGCATTTGAATTGTTTCTGGTCCGAATTAGCTTAAAATTGTAAGCAACGAACTTTTGAAAGAGGTTGACAAACTATGAGGGATTAACTAAAATAATAGAAATCATGTATTTGCCTGTAATTATGTAAATTTTTACTACGAAGGAGTAATAACTTTGTATTTATCTGTGGGGGCTTGTAATTAGCAATTTAGTTTTATATTATTGTTTTTTAGAATGTAATTAGTCTGTAAGCCTTCCTAAAATAAATGAAATAAATAAATAAAATAAAATAAAATTATTATTCCAATATTTTAGTGTACATACCTATCATCATCATCGTACTAATACCTACAAAACTCAACTGACACTAGCGCGTCCCGTAGTACTTGCTATGGCTTCGAGAATATGGTGGAGTGATTAAAGATCACGCCGCGTTTCCGCGTACAGCACTGAAAAAAAAATGCAATACCAACGTCCAATATGTACGTAGGTACCTACTAACATTTTATTGTAGATAGATTGTCAATAATAAAAGAATAGATATTCATCATTTCATCATCATTTTGATACTACCTATGTCAAAATTCAACAGTTCAAATGACACTCGCGCAGGTGCTCACTTCACTGCGCCGAAATAGTGTTATGAATCGGGTGCAGTGATCACCCCGCGCATGCGCTCTTTTTAGCATTAACGTTATCCCGAATGCCTCCTCTCGCCTACTCTGGGCCGGTGCACTGTTGGTTGGCATAGCAGACCTCAGTGCCCGAGTACCTACCTATGTACGTGCTTACACCACTTCTGCTGAAGATAGTTTTACCAAGTAGGTGCTTCTTCAGCGGTCTTCATTGAAGCAACATATTTATAGATAAGAATTCAGGCCGGTCCATTCAGACGATTCGATTTTATTTTACTTAAACCGTCTGGTCCCCGCTTGATACCTACATAACTACTCGTTGTCAATAATCAAAGGATATTCATCAAATCAAATCATCATCATCATCAATACTACATCAAGTTTATTATATTTACTGACATTCGTGTAGCGTGCGGCGCGCGCACCTTCGCTTCGTCGCGGCATCTCACGGTGGTGTTGCTATGGCAACAGCACGGTGAGAAACTACCGCGCGGCTAGCCGCACTCTCACTTCACGCGATTCTAAAATCGGGTGAAGTGATAGTGACGTCATGGGCCACATTCCGAATTAAAAAAATAGCGCTGTGAGCGATCGTCAATAATTTGCGTTCCGAGATAGATATCACGATTATGACTGATAAGGACGGTAATTTTTGTCAACAATACGGAACGCTCGTGAACTTGCTAACAGTGCTCACTCAATGCTAAAACCTATTACGGAAGCACTATAATTATCTAAGTTAGCTAAAGATATGATTTGATTCAAAACAAAACACCACAACTGTCATTTTTGACAGCGCTCACGGTGATATTAGTATTACGCATGGTCGGCAGTGTTCACGGGACATGTTATCGCGCTTCCGCCAGTTCGGAACGGGTGTGAGCACGCTCAAATCGATATTATCTTAACTCGGAACGTAGCCATTGTCATCACATTCGATTTTTTAAAATTCTCAGCCCTTGCCATTGACGCCTTCTATTTATTTCAATGCTTTCAGATTTTTGTATGTCTAAATCCAACCGTTTTTTGCTTATGTAAAGTCAGTTTAGTGCCTCCATTTTGCATTAAATGGTTGTTTTATTTACGACAAACATATATAGGTAGTTACCTACTCATTTAAATGATAACCTGTCACACATGCGCACTAAGAACATTAGGAAAATACAATACCAACTTCTGACCATTCTTAATATTATGATCTCATGTTTTTTTTTCATGACTTGGAAAAAAATTTCATAAACTTTGGATGCGCTAGGCCCCTCTGTATCTTTTTAGCATTAACGTTATCCCGAAAGCATCTCGCCTACTCTGGGCCGGTGCACTGTTGGCACAGCAGACCTCCGTGCCAGAGTACCTGCGTGCTTACGCCACTGCTGCTGGAGATAGGTATACCTAGTAGGTGCTTCTTCAGCGTTCTTCATTGAAGCAACATCTTGATGGATAAGCATTCAAGCCGGTCCATTCAGACGATGTGATTTTATTTTACAGAAACCGTCTGGGCCCCGCTTGATACCTACATAACTACTCGTTGTCAATAATCAAAGAATATTCATCAAATCATCATCATCAATACTAGGTACATCAAGTTTATTATATTTACTGACATTCGTGAAGCGAGCGGCGCGCGCACCTTCGCATCGCGGCATCTCACGGTGATGTTGCTATGGCAACAGCACGGTGAGTTACCACCGCGCGGTTAGAATCGCGTGCAGTGATAGGTAGTGACGTCATTGTCATGACATTAGTTTAATTTTTTAATTTTAGACTTTGAAAGTCATGTCTACAAGCATTGACGCCTTCGGGTTTAGAGCGTATTAATTTGAATGCTTTTGGAATATTTTAATGTAAATTCCAACCATCAAAAATCAGTTTGGTACCTATAATTTGTTTTCAGCAAATGAATATTACTTTACAGGTGACAGAGCAACTTCAAAAATTGTGATAATAGGCGAGTGTTCAGTGATTGGTGTATTGTTCGTTTACATATTATTAAGCATGTACATAATACGTAAAAGCACATGATGTCTTTTTTAAAATATCCCATCAAATAGCTAAACCACACTACAAGATACAAGCCTTTAACATAAATATTTAGGTAGGCAGATGCTAGCTATGAGTGCTGTTATGACACAAATTGCTTTTCTCTTGCTACCAAAATATAAAAATTATTATTGTATTTAACTCTGTAAGTGTATATTATTAAAGTAAATGTTTAGGTTGCTATAGTATAATTTACTCTCGTTTTCCTGTTTATTGTTATAAACTCTGTATCTACGTTTCGCATCCTGTCACAGGTGTGCTGGAAATTTTTTAATGATAAAAGCAGATCCCTTGTGTTTTCCTATCTTTACGTATGTTATTTTATTAGGTAAGCATTTAGTGTGTTCACAAATAATTATATAAAATTTATTCTATTGTATCACATGAAAAAAACAATGCTAAAACATATTTTTTCTACTGAGAGTGCTGCTTCCCGAGGTTCAACTTCATGATGGGCATGCACGCCGCCACCGCGTCCAGCTGGAAATAATGGTAAGAGTTTTTTACTAAGCATTTGATTAATTTCACTCCTACACTTATCAGAGTATATCTTTTTTTATCAATTGAACCACATAAAATGTCATTGACTTTATCGTCTAATATTTAGACAGTTTATACTTAATGCAAAACACAGCGCGCGAAATTAAAATTTCCCTTTAAAAATAGTTCATCATTGTGACAGTGGCTAAATGCGCAAGACGTGAGAGGCCAAAAACAAAAAAAAAATGGCGCAAGATTCGCGCTCTTTTGTAAATTGTAAAAAAAAATACTCGCGCAGACCGCTACAGTAACACAATACATAAATCGATATTTTTTTACTTCGTTCTGCTAAAATGAGGTAACTACTACTACATTTTACAATGTTATTATATGTCCTAAACGTTTTAAACAGGAGATGTACATAAATTAGGTATTTTACAGAATTATGTAAATAAAAACCTCCAGGCATAAAGGGCAAGCCCGCTTACATATGCAATTCTGCATTATGCAAATATAGCTATAACTTAAAGTAACAAAAGTTAAACTAGGACCTCTGGACTAAAATTAATAACGAACCCTGCCATAACGATGAGAGATATATGATTGAGTTCTAGAGAAAAATTGTAGAGCTTAATAATGCCAACAAAAAAGTCGGCGACATGCTGATGATGTCTAACTAAAAGTAGTTTTTTTAATTAACATTATTATTTTTTATTTATTTTTAACAACAGAAATTATCTGACAGACTCACACCAACAGTACTGAAAGATGTCAAATATCTGTCAAATCCAATACTCTTAACATGTTAGTTCCGTAACTCGCCACATATTTATGTTCTTTTCTAGCTGTCGATGTAGTTGTTTTTTTATTTTATTGCCATTTCATTTAGATTTTAAAATGTAACCATTTAACTAATCTAAGTGTATGGTTATCAAGGAAACAAATAACCGGTGTTATTAAAAATAATAGTTTAAAAAACTAAAAAAACACGCTTTAAAAACCAAACTAAAAAAGGAGAAAATAATTAAATTCAATTAAAGAGCGTGGGGTGCTTGACATTAATTGATTATAAAAATACCTCAAAAAGCACCCAACGCTTGGTTTTTAAAGCGTGTTTTGTAGTTTTTTTTTTAAACTATTATTTATTTTCTATTTTTTAGTTTTTGTTTTTTTTTTCATTTTTATCAATTTTTTTTTAAATTATTGAATTGTCATCGGTCCTCGATAAGTTTACAAAGTTTCAATGAAATCTGACCGTTTAAAGTGGGTCAAAATCGCGTCTAAAGGAGTCAGTTACAAACATACATACAAGTGAAGCTAATATAAAGCGTGTAAAAAGCACTGACGTATAAATCATAATCTCAACGGAATTCATAAGATTATTCTACGTTACGTTGAGATTACAGTAGTCACTTTTTTTGTCCGCAACGCTTTTAGTCCGCACGACACGAGCCACGTGTGTTGCCAACACAGGTGGCTCGCACCGCGCGTCGTAAAGTTCCAAGTTCAAGTAATGAATGTTTGAATTTAGTACCTTTGTTAGTGACACTTTTAGTCATGAATTATAAAAGATTACTAAACTGTAAAATCGTCAATTTTAAAAGATTACTAAACTTCATCATCTGTGGTAGAAATTGTGTCTATGGGACATTCCGCTACAAACAAAAGTAGATGAATTCGTACTTATTTAATTGTGACCTAAAAATATAAACCGTAATTACATAAATAATTTAATAAAACAACCTAAGCATTTGTTTTTCGATATTTTATCTTTTAGAGAGAGAACAAAAAAATCTCCATTGAAAGGAAAACCATAGACAAATTCATATGAATGTTGCTGTAAAATTTTGGCGGTTCTCGACTCGAAATCAGTCGAAGTATTTAAAACTTTTTAGTTTTCCGCAATTACAGTTTTTTATCGGTTTTAGTAAAGTTAACGTTGATTAATTTCCGATCTTACCTTCCCAGTGATATAAAAGTGTATTATTTTGCATTAGTAGTACAAGATGTAGGTACAACAAGTGTTCCACAATGTGTGTTGTGCCAGAAGCATCTTGTAAAAGATACATCAATGGGAAGTTTTGGCTCAAAGTTGGTCTTATCCCTACCCCTCGATGTCTTAGGCCGAGAAAATTACCACAGGAATAGTCACGGAAAATTCACGAAGGTTCGTAAGTTATCATTAACTATGGGTTAATCTTGTAGTAAAGAGTAGTTTATTTCAATCCAATCCACTCGAGATTTCTTTGCCAGCATTGCTTTTATTTGAGCAGGCTGGCTATGTATGAGTGGCAAATTTAATTAGGCTGACTGGCACTTCCAAAAGAATGGCAAATATTTTTGGCCACTTTTTCACTACATAAAACAAGCCTGTCAACATAGTTTAGAGAATAGGTACTAATTTATACATGGCTTTTTTCAATATCTATCAGAATAATAATAGTGATTAAAATGACTATGTTCGGAAAAATGAAACATGAAAACCATGCTTATGCCCGTCTGTCTGGTAAGACTGATATTATAATTTAGTATTTAAAAGCTAATAATGTGAATAATATTTAAAACAAACTTGTTTTTCAGATAACTGAGTGCAGTGCCTTCAATATTAGAACATGCCTGAGTTGTCAGAAAAAGATACTGGTTGCAGCCACTTTTGATTAATTTATACGTCTCAGTTTTGTAAGTATTTGTGTGATATTATTAGCATTAGAATAATAGTTTTTTTTTAAGGACGGAATTCCCTGTTCAGTTTAAATAAAAACGATAATGTGGTCATTTCCTAGCATTTGGACCAGCCATATTAATTATAATAAATCAAGCTGTTTGTTTTTATTTATTTGCCAGTCATTAATCTCATCAGTGTAATTTTAATAAATCTGATATATTTTCTGTTATTAAAACTATACATCAATTTTTTTTTCTTCAACTAACTAAGCATAGTACACCAAGTTTAATTTAAGTGTCATATTTTGTTCTAGCTCAATGCTGATTGGAGAGGAATTAAACAGTCATCTTAATAATTATGATGATCAGTTTGACCCTGTGAATGGTACTAGTTTAAATAATAAGACGTCAAGAGGGAATCCCTTACCGCATCCGTTACATCAGGTTCACCATACCAAAGTTATTGCCAAGAAGCTATACAAACATTAAAAGATATACTTACATACCTACTACACGGAGAGGGCACAACATAAGGAAATCTGAAGAAGTATGCGGAAACCTTCCCTAGCAGAAGGACAACATAGGGATTAGAAACATAAAAATAAACCTGTGAATTTTATTATTCTAAATATAATTCTACCTCTTGGCAGATGAGCCTATTGGACCCTGCAGCTGCTACAGAACTGTAGACAATTAAAGAACACCGCCTCTTATTGATCATATCAATCTTGGCTGTCTGCCAATCGTGGCTGTCTGAGGTTATTATTTCATTATTTCACAAAAATTTTAATAAACATAATACACCCAAAAAATTGGGACGAGAACAAGCATGGAGTTAGGAAACGTTGCAACAAATGAGTTACATTTTATTTTTTAGTACAATGGTACTCAAAATATAGGAATAATTTTGGCCCATTTGATTTATTTGGATTGGATAAGACACTGATCTTTTATTGTATTATAAATGAGTCACACTGTTATAGTTTTTGAAAGTACTAAATTAGCTGCAGGATTCTGATAATAAAGTCAGTGACATTTTATGTGGTTCAATTGATAAAAAAAGATATACTCTGATAAGTGTAGGAGTGAAATTAATCAAATGCTTAGTAAAAAACTCTTACCATTATTTCCAGCTGGACGCGGTGGCGGCGTGCATGCCCATCATGAAGTTGAACCTCGGGAAGCAGCACTCTCAGTAGAAAAAATATGTTTTAGCATTGTTTTTTTCATGTGATAGAATAGAATAAATTTTATATAATTATTTGTGAACACTAAATGCTTACCTAATAAAATAACATACGTAAAGATAGGAAAACACAAGGGATCTGCTTTTATCATTAAAAAATTTCCAGCACACCTGTGACAGGATGCGAAACGTAGATACAGAGTTTATAACAATAAACAGGAAAACGAGAGTAAATTATACTATAGCAACCTAAACATTTACTTTAATAATATACACTTACAGAGTTAAATACAATAATAATTTTTATATTTTGGTAGCAAGAGAAAAGCAATTTGTGTCATAACAGCACTCATAGCTAGCATCTGCCTACCTAAATATTTATGTTAAAGGCTTGTATCTTGTAGTGTGGTTTAGCTATTTGATGGGATATTTTAAAAAAGACATCATGTGCTTTTACGTATTATGTACATGCTTAATAATATGTAAACGAACAATACACCAATCACTGAACACTCGCCTATTATCACAATTTTTGAAGTTGCTCTGTCACCTGTAAAGTAATATTCATTTGCTGAAAACAAATTATAGGTACCAAACTGATTTTTGATGGTTGGAATTTACATTAAAATATTCCAAAAGCATTCAAATTAATACGCTCTAAACCCGAAGGCGTCAATGCTTGTAGACATGACTTTCAAAGTCTAAAATTAAAAAATTAAACTAATGTCATGACAATGACGTCACTACCTATCACTGCACGCGATTCTAACCGCGCGGTGGTAACTCACCGTGCTGTTGCCATAGCAACATCACCGTGAGATGCCGCGATGCGAAGGTGCGCGCGCCGCTCGCTTCACGAATGTCAGTAAATATAATAAACTTGATGTACCTAGTATTGATGATGATGATTTGATGAATATTCTTTGATTATTGACAACGAGTAGTTATGTAGGTATCAAGCGGGGCCCAGACGGTTTCTGTAAAATAAAATAACATCGTCTGAATGGACCGGCTTGAATGCTTATCCATCAAGATGTTGCTTCAATGAAGAACGCTGAAGAAGCACCTACTAGGTATACCTATCTCCAGCAGCAGTGGCGTAAGCACGCAGGTACTCTGGCACGGAGGTCTGCTGTGCCAACAGTGCACCGGCCCAGAGTAGGCGAGATGCTTTCGGGATAACGTTAATGCTAAAAAGATACAGGGGGGCCTAGCGCATCCAAAGTTTATGAAATTTTTTTCCAAGTCATGAAAAAAACATTAGATCATAATATTTATTATGAATGGTCAGAAGTTGGTAAGTATTGTATTTTCCTAATGTTCTTAGTGCGCATGTGTGACACGTTATCATTTAAATGAGTAGGTAACTACCTATATATGTTTGTCGTAAATAAAACAACTATTTAATGCAACATGGAGGCACTAAACTGACTATAAATAAGCAAAAAACGGTTGGATTTAGACATACAAAAATCTGAAAGCATTGAAATAAGTAGAAGGCGTCAATGTCAAGGGCTAAGAATTTTAAAAAATCGAATGTGATGACGTTCCGAGTTACGATAATATCGATTTGAGCGTGCTCACACCCGTTCCGAACTGGCGGAAGCGCGATAACATGTCCCGTGAAACGTCATAGATGACGTCATGACATGCGCCATCTTGCGATAAAGCCGACCATGCGTACTATTAATATCAACGAGAGCGCTGTCAAAAATGACATATATGTCTTTAGCTAACTTAGATATAGTGCTTCTGGCTTGAGTCGCCACCTAACCAAATAAGAAGACAAAATTTGTGGTGTAGGTATACAAGTTTTATATGGTGTAAATAGGTTTGAACATTGAGTGAGCACTGTACTGTTAGCGCGTTCACGAGCATTCCGTAGTGTTCACAAAGATGACAGTTTTTAGCAGTCATAATCGTGATATCTATTTCGCAACGCAAATTATTGATAAGCGTTCACAGCGCTATTTTTCTAATTCGGAATGTGGCCAATGACGTCACTCACTTCACGCGATTTTAGAATCGCGTGAAGTGAGAGTGCGGCTACGGTGGTGGGTTTCTCACCGTGCTGTTGCCATAGCAATATCGCGGTGAGATGCCTGTTAGTAGATATGACATTCAAATGACAATGACGTCACTACCTATCACTGCACGCGATTCTAACCGCGCAGTGGTGACTCACCGTGGTAATGCATAGCAACATCACGGTGAGATGCCGCGAAGGTGCGCGCGCATTCGGGATAGCGTTAATGCTAAAAACTCGCGCATCTAAAGTTTATTACGCTTTTGCCCAAGAAATGGATTTTTTTTTAGCTATTTGTCAATTTTGTAATTAGGGGACTATAAGTAGGGGCCGTCGATATTATGAATGATCAAAAGTTGTTAATAAACGTTGGTATTGTGTTTTCCTAATGTGCTTAGTGCGCATACGTGACACTGTACAGGTTAAATGAGTAGGTAAGTACCTAGCTACTTAATAAATTGAAACTTTAATTATTTCAAACAAAATGGAGACACTAAACTGACTTGAAATGTGCCAAAACCAGTTGGATTTAGACATCCAATGCTTCTACAAGCATTGAAATAAATAGATACCTCTAAATTATTGTCTGAACTCGAATACGAACAGAATAAAAAGAAAAAACTTCCTATTACATTGATGGGAGCGCCTAGCGCGCATGCGCGGGGTGATCACTGCACCCGATTCTTAACACTATTTCGGCGCAGTGAAGTGAGCACCTCACCTACGCGAGTGTCATTTGAACTGTTGAATTTTGACAAGTAGTATCAAAATGATGATGATTTGATGAATATCCTTTGATTATTGACAACGAGTACCTAGTTAAGTAGGTAGGTATCAAGGGGGGACCAGACGGTTTAAGTAAAATAAAATCGAATCGTCTGAATGGGCCGGCCTGAATTCTTATCTATCAAGATATTGCTTCAATGAAGAACGCTTAAGAAGCACCTTCTAGGTAAACCTATCTTCAGCAGCAGTGGTGTAAGCACGTGGGTAGGTACTCGGGCACTGAGGTGACTGAGGTCTGGTTTGCCAACAGTGCACCGGCCCAGAGTAGGCGAGAGGCATACGAAGATACTGAGCGGCCTAGCGCATCCAAAGTTTATGAAATTTTTCCCCAAGTCATGAAAAAAAACATGAGATCATAATATTATGAATGGTCAGAAGTTGGTATTGTATTTTCCTAATGTTCTTAGTGCGCATGTGTGACACGTTATCATTTAAATGAGTAGGTAACTACCTATATATGTTTGTCGTAAATAAAACAACTATTTAATGCAAAATGGAGGCACTAAACTGACTTTACATAAGCAAAAAACGGTTGGATTTAGACATACAAAAATCTGAAAGCATTGAAATAAATAGAAGGCGTCAATGGCAAGGGCTGAGAATTTTAAAAAATCGAATGTGATGACAATGGCTACGTTCCGAGTTAAGATAATATCGATTTGAGCGTGCTCACACCCGTTCCGAACTGGCGGAAGCGCGATAACATGTCCCGTGAAACGTCATAGATGACATCATGACATGCGTCATCTTGCGACACTGCCGACCATGCGTAATACTAATATCACCGGGAGCGCTGTCAAAAATGACAGTTGTGGTGTTTTGTTTTGAATCGAATCATATCTTTAGCTAACTTAGATAATTATAGTGCTTCCGTAATAGGTTTTAGCATTGAGTGAGCACTGTTAGCAAGTTCACGAGCGTTCCGTATTGTTGACAAAAATTACCGTCCTTATCAGTCATAATCGTGATATCTATCTCGGAACGCAAATTATTGACGATCGCTCACAGCGCTATTTTTTTAATTCGGAATGTGGCCCATGACGTCACTATCACTTCACCCGATTTTAGAATCGCGTGAAGTGAGAGTGCGGCTAGCCGCGCGGTAGTTTCTCACCGTGCTGTTGCCATAGCAACACCACCGTGAGATGCCGCGACGAAGCGAAGGTGCGCGCGCCGCACGCTACACGAATGTCAGTAAATATAATAAACTTGATGTAGTATTGATGATGATGATTTGATTTGATGAATATCCTTTGATTATTGACCAAGAGTAGTTATGTAGGTATCAAGCGGGGACCAGACGGTTTAAGTAAAATTAAATCGAATCGTCTGAATGGACCGGCCTGAATTCTTATCCATCAAGATGTTGTTTCAATGAAGAACGCTGAAGAAGCACCTTCTAGGTAAACCTATCTCCAGCAGCAGTGGTGTAAGCACGTGGGTAGGTACTCGGGCACTGAGGTCTGCTATGCCGACAGTGCACCGGCCCAGAGTAGGCGAGAGGCATTCGGGATATCGTTAATACTAAAAAGATACGAAGCGGCCTCGCGCGTCCAAAGTTTATTAAGTACCTACATTTTTCTCCAAGTCATAAAAAAAACATGATCTAATATTATGAATGGTCAGAAGTTGTTATTATACGTTGGTATTATGTTTTCCTAATGTGCTTAGTGCGCATACGTGACACTGTACAGGTTAAATGAGTAGGTAAGTACCTAGCTACTTAATAAATTGAAACTTTAATTATTTCAAACAAAATGGAGACACTAAACTGACTTGAAATGTGCAAAAACCAGTTGGATTTAGACATCCAATGCTTCTACAAGCATTGAAATAAATAGATACCTCTAAATTATTGTCTGAACTCGAATACGAACAGAATAAAAAGAAAAAACTTCCTATTACATTGATGGGAGCGCCTGGCGCGCATGCGCGGGGTGATCACTGCACCCGATTCTTAACACTATTTCGGCGCAGTGAAGTGAGCACCTCACCTACGCGAGTGTCATTTGAACTATTGAATGTAGTATCAAAAATATCAAAATGATGATGATTTGATGAATATCTGACTAGTTAAGTAGGTATCTATCTACAATAAAATGATAGTAGGTACCTACCTACATGTTGGACGTTGTTATTGCATTTTTTTCAGTGCCTTACGCGGAAGCGGGGCGTGATCATAGGTAATCACTCCACCATATTCTCGAAGCCATAGGTACTACGGGACGCGCTAGTGTCAGTTGAGTTTTGTAGGTATTAGTACGATGATGATGATAGGTATAGTACACTAAAATATTGGAATAATAATCCGCACATCTTTTTACTTAAATTACTGATATTCATAAATCGTTTAGATGGGTTCCCACATAGTTTGTGTGAGATTTAATGCTATGGTCCGTCAGCCAGGCACACTAGCACTCGCACTCGATGAATTGACACACTCGGATATATCGTCTCATTCAATAAATTTAGGTTTTGATACCAACGCTGAAGAACGTTGCGCAGTCTTTAGATACTGGACTCGATCGACAATCGCTTCTCCAAAACACACTGCGATTAGGCCATGGGATTGCGTTTGTTAAAATATAATCCATTTACAATGGGTTCATAAAAACTAGAAATATCGATTCGAATTAGCATTAGTATTAGTAGACGCTATCTTCAAGATGTGTTTGTTTTATTCTATTTATATTTACCTATTGTTCGTGCGTGACGCGCTCTCGCGCCTATAAGGACTAGTCTAGGAAAAAATAGAACGAAACAACATTGAGTTTCTGACTAAATTTTTGTTTTGCTATTTGATTTGAAAAACCCCCCCATATTAGTAATGTATGATGCGCACATAAATACTAACTTTGAAATCCTAATAAAAACTCAAACTCAAACTCAAAGCATTTATTTCAAATAAACCAATTACAGGCACTTTTGAATTGTCAAGGTCGGTGAGGTAGAAAGATGAAGCTAGTTGCCCATTCCAAAGCGTAGGTGCCTATGGAGAAGAACGGGCAAGAAAATCCATGGACACTCCTTTAAAATCATGATATTGTTACAAAAAGTTGGTTACAACATTATGTTGAAATTATCAATGTGAGAACGATGTAAAAAGACGTGCACATTAAAAGCGTCCGTAATTAAAACAAAAATAAAAATTATCATACAATCATAATCGAGATTAATCTCGATTATGATTGTAAATGTAATGCTTGGTCAATCCCTAGCATCAGCGGGATGACACTGACAGCTCACTCCACGCTCACTCGGTTCACTTCACTCGGTGAGATGGTTACAGAATAGCACGGCTGTTCGAAATATTTTATAGAGTGATGTTAAAGATGTGTATTTTTTATGTTGCGAGTATCTCTACACGCAAATAACAACAGAAAGAGATACTATTAATTATCCAAAAATAATCTTTACATACATCTATCTATACTCCATTTGAAATAAGATTAGACATTTAAACAAACCTTTTTACAGTCAGTTCAACCGATTCCGACTTCTGTACCGTAGGCATAAGGATGGCGTTAAAAGCAAAAAGTAATTACAATAGCAACTGTTTACTGCAGCTGCTATTTGTTATGCCGCTAACGCAATAGAAATCAAAATCAGTTGATCGGACTCTAAAAAAGATTTAGTTAAATGTCTAATCTTATTTCAAATGGAGTATATAATACATCGATAAACTACCCAATCAATATTAATATTTACAAAGCGCGTTCAATGACCGCGAATTTATGCAATTTTATAAAAAAAAATAACCATTCAAAACCTAAATCTTAGGCGATTCGCACACTGCACCGCATCACGCAGCGTAGTGCAGGAGTACGTGTTCTTACGTTGTTTGCAAGTATCTGTGTTTGTATAGAAAACACGCGTAGTGCAACATACAGAAAACGCATTCACGCGCAGTGGTGCGTGGCAAGACGCAAGGTATGGCACACCGAGTTCTGCAGTATCGTACGTGATTTTTACAGAGCTAGACGTACTATTTCGAAATGGATCTCGATATCGATCAATTTATATTCGGAATCGAAATTCGTGAAGCAATTTGATTTGATTATACAAAAACCAAACAGATACTATAACTGCAGCATTCTGAATGAGTTCTAAATGAATAACCATTTTTAGTATAAAAACAATGTTCTGCAATGTCCTATCACCACCGCAAGCTGCTGTGAAATGAGGCCTTTAGGCCACCGCATGACAATACGCGCGTTTGTGCGGAGAAATCTGCATGATGATACAGATCTGCACTCCCGCAACCGCACGCGTGGCTCCGTCGCCACGCACCCCGCAGCGTAGCGCGGGGCAGTGTGTGTTTCGCCTTAAAGACGATTTAATTTTCATAATGATTAAAGAATTATGGAACCATCGATTTTTGTGAAAATATTATAACTATTAAACTAATGGAATTCTTAAAATGTCAAGTAACTGCAACATTACTATTATGTCAAGTTTTCGTAGACTTTGTGCTACGAAGCTACGAACGCTACGGCCTACGAAATCACATGCTACGTAAATAATTTAGTCATAACTAAATACTGCTGCGAATTGTGAGGTCCATGGTTGATCCGTGTATTATACCTACCTACATTCACACATATGAGACAAATTTATTTTTTTCGCGTTGTAACTCGCTAGGTGGCAGCACCGGTGACTGGGAATTTGATTAGGAATGTAAATGCATGAACAAAAATAGACAAGATCCGTGAAAATATGGCTTTAATTTCCTTTTTATTTCTACTGTGAGGACCGGCTTTGGTGTATTTTTTGTTTGCCTTGAGATCTATTTGTTTTATTTATTTTCATTGTTATTTTAGGTACCAACAGCTAACTCAAAGTATGTTAGCCTTGGTAACAATTTTATTTCAAACGTTTGTTGGATAATTTTGACAAAGTATCACAGGAGATTAATTTTTACACTGCTGCATCACTTCAGTTTGTAATCAATAAAACTAAATTCCCTAAGACCTCGCAAGCTTAATAGGTTTTAAAATTCTTCCTAGAAAACTTACGGAACACCGATCTGGGTAAAGTTGGTGTTACTCTGCAAAGTTTCGAGGGCACTCAACTCTAGAGAATTTCAATTTAACTATTCACATATACCGATTATTGGGGGCAAGAACGACGTGCGACGCGGGATTTTGTACCGTCGGTCGACAGCTAGAGCGACGTATAGTCTGCTCCAAGAGCATCTGATGAAAGAGTAAACAAACCACTTTTTCTAACAAATTTTTGTCCAACTAGACAAGTGCCCAAAAAGCTGGCAGCATTGCCACTTTAAACAGTGATGCTGATTCTTTAGCTAAAAATAGGCCAGCCATCTTGGTCACGTAAAGAGTCCACCAACCGCTTGGCGATATTTTGAAAAATCAATTGAGCACTTATCGGACCCCATGGCCCTAGTGTTTTAACTTCACACGGCGAAATATAATAACTCCCAATGAGATTGTAATATTTTCGCTATTTGAGGTTTTGCTCCTGCAGCAGCCACCACAGGACAGCCCACTGTACTAGAAAAATGGGATAGCATTACGTAATTGTAATTGAAAAATCATCGACAAAAATTAAGGTTATAAAAATAAACCTCAATTGTTTGATTTAAAGTTTAGTTTACAGCTCAAACCAAACCACTCAATTTGTATAGTACCACGTACTGTAAATTGGCATCCACAGGAACGTTTTTGGATCCATTTATTTACATTTCCGTCAGATTCTTTTGAAACAAACTATAGATACGACGCGGAATTCTGTCGTGGCGTCCCATCGGTTGTGTCGCATCGTATCGCGTAAGCTAAGCGTTCAACCGGTGACAACTTAAGAGGTGTAATAAGATGGTTCGAAATGCATCGAAGTTTTGGCCCGAGGTGATAGCTTTATTTTTATTTATGCATCTATTGGAATCTCGAAATATTTTTGGGCTAGCTGATTGCTCAAAATTTGTGTAGAACTGGTAGGAATATTTATTTTAAGTCACAAAATTGTAAGCCATAATTAGAAATGTTTGGGAGTGTTGGGATGCATGCATGTGTGTGTATGTATGTGTATGAATGTGAGCACTATGCAGGCTTTCTTTTGTTTTCGGCTGGGGAATCATCAAATAACTTCTCCCGCTCTGGGTGGAGCAGGAGGGCGTGTCAGACTTTTACTGACTAAAACCCACCCGTGTTCCCTCAGTGGCCTGGGCGCCAGGGGCCGCGGTATCTCTATCGAACAATCCGCACCCCTGGCAGGCATCGGTTCTTGTGGGCCCCATCAGTTGATGCTGACATCTCTTAGAGGCGCGCGTGGAGCACAACGCGCTGTCGATCCGGGTTTGGTCCTTACCGGACAGCAAATTACATTACTCGCCATCCGCAAGCCCGCGCCTACGGTGGCTAGGAATCAGCCTGGATTCCCGACGCCCAGGGTGGCCTTTTTTAACCTAACCTAACCTAACCATTTAACCATTCGTTTAACTAATCGTCGTTGAAGAGTGTTTTCGGTGAACCGTTACATCGGCGAAGGATTCATTCGGACTACCGACCGTCGATAAATAATATTTTCGGCGAAACGTTTCATCGGCCAATTATTTTTTCGTTCAACTAACCGTCGGAGTAGAGTGTTATCGGAAAACCGTCCTTTCGGTGAGCGGTATTTCGGAATACCATACGTAGCTCGCAGCTGGGAAATGCCGGCGCCATCTAGTTTTAAAATATTGACCAACAAAATATTGAAGTGTAAAAGTGTAAACATTTCAATTCATTTCATGTTTACAAATGGGTAATATTAATTTTATTAGAATGAACTTATTTGTTAATTTTCCGGAAGTCTTACTAGCGAACAAATCTGTACTCTAAATAATCGATTTTGAACAACCGACATTCGTAAACCTACCATTTGTAAACAAAAATTATCCAGCTTTCGACATTTATGCATCTACGTTTATGTATCTAGGTTTGAACAATTGAAGTAAGTACGTAAGTTCGTAAGTTTCAGACTATGTACTAGATACTAAGTTTATTGCCTAAGTTGCAGTCAGACACCCATATCACTGTTTAATATATTATTGAAGTAAGTGGATGCGAAATCGACAGTCCTTAGAACGATATGTGCAGTTTAATAGTTCTATTTACATTGGAGACGAATATTTTTGGAAGTTCTTCAGATAAGCGTTGGCGAATGGGAAAACAATATTTAAAACGGTTAAATTATTACTTTGTTATTTAAATATTTTATTGTATCTGACTAAGAATTTTTTCTCCCACATTTAATTTTATGAATTCGCAAAGAAATACATGAAAAATGCTAAGCCAAGTGTAAGTGTCCTTCGTTTCGAAAATGAATAAAATTTAATCACATTTGGCCCGAGTGCACGTCTCCTCTTTAAGCAAATTTCTCGCCGGCTGGTCGACACTTCACGTGACCAGAGGGCTGGGTCATTCGTTGGCCAAAGAATTAGCATTGCCATTCAACGTGGCAACGCTGCCAGTCTTGTGGGTACGTTGCCTGATGACAGCGATGCGGACGAATACTTCGACGCCTAAGTTGGTAATTTAATCTATCTTATAATATAATATATGTTTGCTAATATGACATGTAATAAATTGACAACTTTGTCGTTATTAAAAGTTGTTACCTTAGTTTATGAATAAAAAATAGTTTAAAAAACTAAACAACACGCTTTAAAAACCAAACTAAAAAAGGAGAAAATAATTTAATTCTATTAAAACGCGTGAGGTGCTTTATGAGGTATTTTTATAATCAATTAATGTCAAGCACCCCACGCTTTTTAATTGAATTAAATTATTTTCTCCTTTTTTAGTTTGGTTTTTAAAGCGTGTTTTTTAAACTATTATTTATTTTCCATTTTTTAGTTCTGCTAACTACAAAACCTGATTTTTTTTATTTTTTATCATTGAATTATCATCGGTCCCCGATAAGTTTACAAAGTTTTAATGAAATCTGACCGTTTAAAGCGGGACAAAATCGCGCTCTAAGGAGTCGGTTACATACAAACACAAGTGAAGCTAATATAAAGCGTGTAACAACGGTTTCTACTAGACCGGTGACCCTCTTATTATAACGGTTGTTATGAAAATCTGTAATTTTCACCAGTATTTGACAACTTATCTTATGGTACTTATTGGGATTATAATTATGGGATAAGGTAAGGAAAATGGATGACAATTGTCAGATTCCGCAAAATACCAGTTTGTATAACGCCTCGTTTACCCAAACGGTTGGGCAGAGGGGTTAAACGAGCAATTCTTGTATATATATAATCTGAATCTAGGAAACGGCTCCAACGATTTCGATAAATCGATCTAGCTAGGTTTCATTTTTAGAAAACGACAAACCAAAAAAAAATACATCATCCAGATATTATTACTTTAATTTGTATTTACTATCACTATATACACATATATGTTCCGTGTGGTGCCGGACGTAAAGAATAGCACTATCCCATTTCTTCTCGTGGGTGCCGTAGAAGGCGACTAAGGGACTTACTAGAGAATGGGCAGCAGCGTTCTCTATGCATTGTACCACCATACTGCGATCACTAACCCGCCTGCCAAGCGTGGTGATTATGGCAAATCCTCCCTTTTGGGGGTGGCCTATGTCCAGCAGTGGACGTCTTTCGGCTGAACTGATGATGATGATGATATACACATACCTATTAGACCCTTCAAAACTGGTTTCAGTTTCAACAATTAACTCATCATCCAAAATGTGATTCGTAAATTGTGCCCATGTTAAGTTCTCTACAGGCAAATGACAGCGGAGCCAACCCTAATACTGCGAGTAAACTATTTCAAATGGAGGCCCGACTAGGTCATTAGTACCCCTGTCGGTTATGTATTAGATAAAACTTAATTGTAACGAGTGGGTTCACTTAATTTGTATTAGATTTGAGGTCGTTTTTGATCCGAATTTACTGGTGCTTAGAAGTTATTAGGAGTTTCAGGTATCATTAACGTAACATAAGTCTTAAGCCGTGACTTACAAGTTGTGTGCGTTGTGACTTCGCAGGTTGGAACCCATATAGACGCTTTACTTTGTATAAATGGTTTCATGATCAGTGCTCTGAAAACGGTAAAGAAAAAAATCTTGATGAAACCAGCATGTCCTAGAACCAAAAATTCGAAGACATATGACACCTAAAACACCACCTTGAAACAGTATTCAATAATGCACTCTGCAAATTCTGCAATCGGCATTGTGGTTTTGTTTTGATTGATTATATAATAATTTGCCAGTTTCGTAACGTCTATACGTCTTTGGTATTCTATTCTATTTTTATTTAATGGCAATTAAAGCCGATGTCGACTATTCTGCCAATGTCTAAAGTGAATTGGAAAAGCAAGTGTGCATGATAAAATTCCGACAAAAAAAAAAAAAAAAATCTGGAGACACAAGTGAAATTCTTCGATTGATACAGTTGAACACAATGTAGATCTTGATTGATTAGTATGGGACTGAAACAAACACAAAATAAATATATAAGTAATAAAATTGTTAAAACACATAATACACGTATACCACACCCACACAGAAAGAATACCTTATAGTTTTATGTCATTGTGACGGATGAACGTCATCAATGCCACAATCAGTTCAGAGGAGGAATATGTTAGCAGGGAGGGGAAATTAATAGGTAGGGGGATTTTAAATTTAGGGAGGCGGTTATACAGATCTAGAGGTGGAACATTGTTTGAGCATTCAAAAAAGATGTGATCCAGAGTGCCCTCCTCCAACCCGCACTCGCAGAGAGAGGAGTCTCGAATACGAATTTTATGTAAAAACACGGGAGTACAACAAAAACCTAGACGAATACGACAAATACGTCTTTGGTAGTTTGGTCACTAACCCTGACATTAACAAGTAATGGACAAATTTGTTAACTTTTTCTACGTGAATACGGGGCTTTTGGCTACTTTGTATATTTTATGTAAATTTTTTTTTTTTTTTTTTTTTTTTTTTTTTTTTTATATATAATGTGCGTTTTCTTTGTGCAGAATAAACAATTTTTCTTTCTTTCTTTTTCTTTCTACCAAACCGCACTGAGCCCGCGTGGTGGATTATGGCCCACTTCCTCTCATTAAGCGGAGGCCTGTGTCCCAGCTGTATAGGCTGGTAATGTATGTTATTTATGGCTTAAGCTAACCGTAGGTTTTCTTTCGCTGCTGAATAAAACCCTCGTCCTTGATTATTTCCTAGTTTTTTTTTTTCAATTACGACCCTCCGATGGAAATCAGTGATGATTCTGGAACAAAGAAGCATGACTACTCAAAAAAGTTTACTATTGTTCACAAAATTAAACATGATATTGTAAATTACCTACGTTTGTAGTAGCTTTAGAAAAATACGTGTCGTAATGGAACTTGATAAGTCAATATTTTAAAAGACACACTAAATTCAAGAAAGCTTTTCGCAAAAATTATTTCGCGAACAATTTCGCGCCTAAATGTATAGGGTTATACAGAGATTTAGTAATAATTTATTGCACTGCAATCAAACGCACTGGTTCAATCTAAAATATTGGCCGAACCCCGGTCAAATAGGGCGAAACCAATAAATAACTTCGCGAACATTTTGCTGTAACGGTCACATTTCAGACGAATGTGTCCATAATAAGATTTATAGCGATACTCTTGAGGATCATGGACCAACACGGAGTATTGGGAAAATCTTGGGGGCCGAGATATCTGGGAGCTTAAATATTGTACACTAGCTTTTGTTCGTGGAACTATTCGCGTGTAGGGCGGAAACTATCCCACGGGAACGTAGGTACTACCGGGATGGTGACTTTTATCCAAACCAAGGCCATAGTATATCCACAGTATAAATATGGACAGTACAGAAACTGCAATTTTTTTTTATCGTTTTTATTTTGGATGCTTTTAACGTGCTCGTCTTTTTACAGCGTTCTCACATGTATAATTTCAAAATGAATGATGTAACTACCTACTCTTTTAAATCAAAATATTGATACAAAGAGTTAGCTCTTTGTATCAATATTTTGATTTAAAAGAGTAGGTATCCGTCGAGATTCTTGCCCGTTTTTCTCCATAGGTACGTACTACCCTTTGAAATTGGCAACTAGGTACCTTCTTTTTTCTGTAATTGGTTTAATTGAAATTAAACCGTGCTACCAATTAGAAACCTAATCATTTCAAAATGAAAATGAAAATATGGCATTTTCAATCTGACATTTTGATTATGCAAAATCAATTAAGGCTTCAGTTAGATCTGTATGAAAAACTGTTAGCAACCAATCAAACAAAATTGCCCAATATCACGATTTAACCTAATCCTAGCCACTTATATGAAAAAAAGAAAAAGCTTTTAGCGGCGAAAGAATTAATCAAATCGTTTTATTGCGTCCGTCTGTACCAAACAGAAAAAAAAAATACCCTTTGTAATTGCGATACAAAATTAAACCCAAAAAACGAGTACCTACAAATATCTGATGAATCCTTTTATCTCTTGAACGCAAATCCATCGATCGCTTTGGGAAACATTCAATCAGTATCTATGTATGTTACTGACACCATTGCTAGGAATCTTACAGATTTCAGAATCTGAAGCGCAAAGTATCTTGTTCGTTCTTCTCCATATGAACCTACTACACTTTAGACTGGGCAACTATACTTCATCGTTGTGACTGACCTACTACTTGATAATTTTAAAGTACCTGTGATTGGTTGAACTGAAATAAATACTTTGAGCTTCAATTAAAAATTGTTTGAAAAATGTATCACCTAAAAATCAGTGAAACATTTTTTTTTTGTAATACACTCTGTTTTTTTACAATATTATCGTAATTAATTTGTAATTGAATGTGGCCTTATCACTTTCTGTGACCTCTTCTTTCAAACCTTCTTCATGAAAAAAGACTTGCCTACATCCATTTGTATAAGAACACACCAGCGATAATTATAGCTATGACAGGAGGTGTTTGTGGCTAATTAATAACAACCGAATTTCAAATGTAAGAAGCAGAACTAAGAATTGGAACGTTGCACTGACTGCCGTTACGACATCAATGGTGAGGCGATAAAGTTTAATGTTATCGTGTTTTCTATTGTTCCAAGTTAGGGTACACTAATAAAGAGATCCAAGGCTTTGTTGTATCAGTAATTTAGTAACCCTTTAGTATCTGAAGGGAACAGGGAATCATGATCAAGATCAGTGGGTTATTTTAACGATTTCTCTCTACTGTACAGTGTAATAATGGCGTGATTTATTGAAGTTACAACTAACACTAAGTATATAAAATGTATTGTTTCCTCATTTTTCAAAAACATGGATGTTGAACAGAATATAGCTTCTAAATATATCGCTAAGCAGAAGAGATTACTTAGGCAGAAAAATTTTTTTTTTCCTCTTTTACAATTTTATCTCCGGGTATAAATCAAAGAAATCTAAACAAATGCCAAAACGTTTTTATATAAATAGAAAAGTTATAAATTGATCAAATGTAGCAAGAAACCGTTACCAACTGAGATTCAGCGATTGAAAGTAACGTTATTGGAATACAGAAAATGTGAATGGAAATTGTCGGGAGCGGAATTCAAGATGGCGGGCGGTCCTATTGACAGATCAAGTCGGTCCTTCAAATGTTTAGATAAAAATATCGTGTGATGGGATTTCGTCTTAAAGGCTGTTTGAGTGAAATTATTATGTTTTATTTCATACAAAAGTTCTCGGTTCGTTTGCTAGGTGTGGTAAAAGATTTCGGTCGCTTTGAAAAGGTACTTTATTTTAGCATAAAATCATGTTTTTCTGTGTGAAAAAGGATATTTTTATCACTGATAGAAATTGGAATAAAGCCTTTTCGGTTTGTTTTCCTTTGAATACCCAGAGGGTAGGGACCTACGGGATAACCGTTAATATGACGCACAGTCTAGTTATAGTATTTTTACCTCATGGAGCGACGCGCGCTTTACTTGTGGTTTCCAAGTGTACAAACACGCCATGAATGTGTGCGTGAAGATGAAATAGCGTCAACATATACACACACACACTCCTGACTTTGCCATTGTCTCGGACGGTACCGAAAGCACATAACGCTTACACGCCATACATTCACGGCGTGTTTGTACACTTGGTAACCACAAGTAAAGCGCGCGTCGCTTCCTGAGATAACAATACCTACTGTTTCGCTGCACAGGTTTATGAATTAGGCTGGGATCATGAAAACAAATCATATCTGAAATTAGGGAAATTAGGTATGATGCTGAAAATTATGAAACGTTCATCATTTTCAGACAGAGTTGTTTTTTAATGCATTTGATAAGTCTATTTAATTCCATTATAGTATATTTTATAACGAGGGACTAAACGAAGCCATAATATACCCGAGGTGGTTTGACTCCCGAGCGTGCGAGGGAGTCAATGAAACCGAGGGTATATTAAGTTGGCGTTTAGTCTCGAGGTGCAAACTGTACTTTTCACTTCGAGTGCGAGAAAAATAGTCAATTTAGTACAAAAACATGTACTTACCTAATAAATATTACTTAACAAAAAAACAGTACAAAGTGAAAAATAACTTTAATTTCGGAAGTCGGTGTCTTTGGAGCTGAATTTGAATTTGTTGTCACCGCCTTCCGAAATTAAAGTTATTTTTCACTTTGTAGTGTTTTTTTGGAAGTCGGTTGATTTTTTTTTTTTTTGGAAAAAGTTTTTTTTTTACTTTTTAGTGGTTCACATGTGCTTACTCCTTCACAGCGTACCGGCATGATGTTATGTTATGAACTGGTGTAAACAATAGACAGACATGAGATTTCAGCAATCCCAGTCCATTTGCTATCATTTATTGAGGAGTTCCGTTGCCTATCTCCAAAGTTCTTCATCAGATCTTCACCAAATTGAAATGAGACCACTCCGAGAAAGTAGTCTTCCAAAAAATACCTAAATCGCTTCGTGCGCCTATAAAATTTGAAGAGTTTTCTCTATTCCTCCAGGATCCCATCATCACATCCTGACTTGATGATCATGGGACCACCTGGGAAGTATACTCTTTCAAACAAAAAAAAAATCCAAATCGGTCCAGCCATCTTCGAGTAATCGGGGAACATACATAAAAAAATTTAAAAAAGGTTCCGACGAATTGAGAACCTCCTCCTTTTTGAAGTCGGTTAATAAAATAAAAATCACAATATCTATTAGGTATGTCTTTTGCTCTTTGCTTGACGTCAAACTCTTCACCAAGGAACATAATATTTGTTACTGGACATTCTTAATAAATTTATTTAAAGCCGAACAAATTTACACTCGACAAAAATTCTGAAATTTTCGCGGTCTTTTTTTTCTTCTAAACCAGTAACAGATTGACAATTTAAAACACATGGCGCCACCTTGGCAAAAACCATGGAACTAAAACTCTCAACATTTTCGCAATGAAGATAGTCCACACTCCACAGATAATAGTATATTTACTGGCTGTTTGAGTTTGTCTATGTCACATGAAGGAAATTAAAAACGAATTACTTTTTACTCCCTAGGGACTAAAGTGGTCACTTTAGTCCCGCTTCGTAGGGCTATAATGATGTCTTTTTAGAGCATGAGAAGTGAAAAAAATATTAGGTCTTTACCTATGAAATTGCCGTTTTGCAGTACTGGCCATTTCAAATCAAAATAATTTTTGTTTGGGTAAGAATTCTAATTTCAAATTAATTTTATTTTAAAAACATGGATTTTTTTTTTCCAAAAGTAGTCATTTGTTTATTGATTAGTGTTACATTTTCATCGCATTTCAATCTTTTTCGTCATCATGGATACGTTAAAAATTCGAGTAATTATGGAATATGAGTACCGTCGTGGCAGCAACGCGGCACAAGCGGCACGCAACATCAACGACGTTTACGGAGCTAACACTACAAACCAACGCACCACCTGTTATTGGTTTGCTCGCTTCCGTTCTGGAAATTTCGACCTGAAAAATTAACCTCGCGGTCGTCCGAAGACTTTGGTCGACAATGACGAATTAAAGGCGATTGTGGAAGCTGATGATACACAATCTACGGCTGAATTAGCAGCAGCTTTCGACGTTAGCGTCAAAACAATATTGGTCCATTTGCGTCAAATTGGCAAGGTAAAAAAGCTTGACAAATGGGTGCCCCACGAACTCAATGATCGTCAGCGCGAAGTCCGCGTCGAGATGTGCCTTGCACTGCTCAACAGACACACAAATGAAGGAATTTTGAACCGCATTGTTACCTGCGATGAAAAATGGATTCTGTTTGATAACCGCAAGCGCTCAGCAAGTTGGTTGGATCCTGGTTCAGCACCTAAACAATGCCCTAAACGAAAACTTACCCCTAGAAAAGTGATGGTCACTGTTTGGTGGTCTAGCGCCGGTGTGATTCATCACAGCTTCTTACCAAACGGGGTGAGCATTACTGCAGATGTGTACTGTGAAGAACTGAACACAATGATGGAGAAGCTGGCACATCTCCAACCAGCATTGGTCAATCGCTCGTCTCCGCCGCTCCTGCACGACAACGCGCGACCTCATACTGCACAGCAGACGGTCTCCAAGTTGCAAGAACTGGGGTTGGAAGCTCTCCGTCATCCGCCCTACTCACCAGACCTTGCGCCTACAGACTACTACTTTTTCCAGAATTTGGATAACTTCTTGGCGGGAAAAAAATTCAATACCCGAGAGGCAGTACAAAATGCCTTTGAAGAATTTGTTGCCTCCCGTCCAGCTGATTTCTTTAAGAAGGGCATCAATAAACTGCCACTGCGATGGCAAAGATGCATTGATTGCATGGGTGATTACTTCGATTAATACAAATAAAAAATACATGAAAAAAATTCGTTGAAATTTTTTCATACAAAACGGCAATTTCATAGGTAAAGACCTATTATAATCTTTATACGATACATTCAATTTATAAAACCAATTCTAACTCGTATTAATAAAAACAGAGAGAAAAGAAATTGAATTGACAGAGAGCCTCGAAGAAATCGTCGAGGGCACTATTTATATCGGAAACGAATAGCAGATGTAATAAAAATAACATTAAATAAAGAGAAGTTAGGCATTGGCATTTAGTGTCCTATTTGGAACTCTCTCAATTGGACAATAATTTAAGATAATTGTGTTTACTAAACTGTTGAGGAATTAGAGAAATCTTAACGTTTAAAAAAATAAAATTCCTTCTAGTTGTAGTTATTTTGATTGTAAAATATGTAGTTACGTAAGGTCATTAAGTAAGATTTTAACAACAGGCCTGACAAAATTACTGGTTCGTAGTGATTTCAATAATAAATAATCAGAAATGAATTGATCGTAAGGAACTAGCCTTACGATCAATTTATTTCTGAATTTAAAGAAGTACTTTAACTTGAAAGTTTTCATTAAAATGTAAAGTCAAAAAAATACAAAGTCTGGTGAGTGATTACTGACTCATTCAACACCCATTGCGAGTGCGGTGCTACTGACCAGACCATGCCCTACACGCTGGACCGTCCTAAGTGCCAGTTCAACTGCACCTCGGATGACCTAAATAAGGCCACTGATGCTGCAATTAACGTGGCTATCTACCTACTGGGCTCAAGCTATTAATAAAAAAATGTAGATACAAATACGACTGACACAAAAAGAAGAAGAAGAAGGTGAGCGAAGCTGGGGGCCCAGCTTGTAAAATCTTGTTTGAAATACCTACATAACGCAGAAGAAGTTGGCCAAATCTTGTACGTATTGTACGTACGAATTTTGGCCAACTCTGCTTATAACCTCAAGGAATATAAGCTGCTTCATTCTCTTACACAAAAATGGACCCTTACCGACCTCTTTACACAACCAACCGCAAATTAAGCTATAAAAAGTTCAAAGTACGTAACAATCTGACCTTCAAGCGTGACCCTCCGCCCTTGGGGTACCGGGTAACCACTCCGACAAATCTCGGCTTCAGGCTATGTCATTACAATATTGTCAGCCATGCATCGGCCATTGTTCTGATGGCCTGATAGCCTCAGTCCCTCTTCTATGTGTTATGAAGAGCGTGTATTCGAGCTTAGGATTTTCTTGTGTTAATATTTCGGTGTCGTAGTTATGAAAGGAAAAATAATCCGATACCAAATGTAGCTCGAAGATTATCTACATAGATTGGATTAATATTCTCATGAATCATAGGTTTGAATAGCGATATGAAGTATGTAGTTTTGTAAGAATAATTATTTTGTAAGAGATATTACGTCTTAGGTACCTACATACATAATATTACGTCGTTCAGAAAGATTACTGCAACCATACTGTAATGTCTAAGTAGACATCATCCAGCCGACCCTCAAGGACATATTAATCTAACTAAGGTAATTGAAAACAGATTGCAACTATTATTCAAATTCAAAGTCAACGTTTTTTATTTGCAAAACATACATAGGTAGTAAAAGGTGTTGTGTATAAAATATGTACAAGTACACTATGTTATGCCGTTGATGGCGTACAAATATCATAGATAGATAGTGTACCTATAGTACACTAATTATAATTCTGTAAGAATAAAAAAAACTGACTAACTAAACAAATAAATACAAAAACGAAAGGATAAATATATACTAATAGTAAGTAATATTTAGTTAAATCTACATTTTATGATACATTTAGGCTAAATCTATAATAATATTATAAAGAGGAAAGATTTTTTTGTTTGTTTGTTTGCTCCGAATAGGCTCTGAAACTAATAGACCGATTGTAACCATTTTGTCACCAATAGAAAGCTAAATTATCCGGAAGTAACATAGGCTATAATTTATTTAAAAAAAATGGAGATACTTAGGAAAATTGCAATAGGGTAACCCAAAGTAGCAAAATTTTGCCTATAAAATGCATTATTAGACGTGCGCAGAGAAAACTATTGATGATACATTTAAAAAAAACTACTACAAGATTCAAGTACTCATTATTACCCACAAAAAAGTCCGTAGTATATCAAACTATCATAGTAATACAGAACAAAATAATACTTAGTTATGAGATTTTTTGGTTAAGAATTAATACTACGATATACAAAATAAATACAAAAGGACGCTTAGGCGTCGAAGTATAACATCAGGTAACGTGCCCAGAAGACTGGCAGCATTGCCACGTTGAATCGCAATGCTAATTCTTTGGCCAAAGAACGACCCAGCCCTCTGGTCACGTGAAGTGTCGACCAGCCGCTAGCCGGCGAGAAATTTCCCTAAAGAGGAGACGTGCACTCGGGCCCCATGACCCGAGCGTTTCGCTCCCAACAGCTCAAAACTGTAGTTACCCACTATCATAGTTAAGTCACAATATCAGCTTTTGTGTTCTAAAATATAATTAGATCGCCGGTAGAAACAAAAGTTGGTTTTATTCGTATCCTACAATACGAATAAAACCAAATTTTTAATATTTATTAAAATAAATAGATCTATCATCAACGGTATTTATCTAGCAATAAAATACTTTTTAACTTATTCGAATTGGATATTTAATTTCGAAGTTATCACGAGTATAACAATGCAATACGTGAAAACTTTTAGAACTGAACTATAAATACCTAAAAGACTTTGGTTTACCTTCCCCCAATCGCTCACAAAATGCTATAGATACTATACAATTACAATCAAAATATGTTAACGAGTTGTCTGAATTTGTGATCAGTTGTCTGACATCATAATCTGCCTAGCCTTTTCCCAACTATGTTGGGGTCAGATTCCAGTCTAACCGGATGCAGCTGAATACCAGTATTTTACATGGAGCGACTGCCTATCTAACCTCCACAACCCAGTTACTGGGTAATACGATACCCCTTGGTAAGTCTGGTTGTCAGACTTTCGGGCGTCTGACGACCCGTAACGACTGTCAAAGATCCACAAATGACTGCCGCGCCGGGACATACACATACAACATACTTTCCGAGGCACGGATGGCTCTTGGTATGTAAAGATGGTCACCCATCCGCGGACCAACTACGGCAAGCGTAGCTTAACCTGATCGATCGACCCGTGCGACTAATTTACTTAGCCATAAGCTCCAAGACCAAAAAATTGCTTATGATGCGAAAATTAACAGTGTAGAAAATAATCGTGAAAAAAATATGTTTTTTGGACGCTCCTGGTGGAACACTTAAATATTTTTTAATTCATTCAAATCGCGTTTGTCTCTAATAGACTTCGGTATTTAATCGGGATGTCATACCTAAAACCCTTTTGTGCAGAAATATGACTTTTAAATCATGAGATAAAGTGTCACCAATTGTGATACATTACAGGTATTTAAAAAAAAATATGATAAAGCTGAGTTAAGAAATAATAACATCATTTCTAATAACAAACCATTATGTAAACCAAAACACAGTGACACCACCGGAAACTTTTCATAAACATTAAAATGAAAGTTAAAATTATTTTATGGCTCTCGAAACACCGTATTTAATAATTGCAAAATGTTTTTATTGGCTGCTGCTAAGAAGTATTGCCAAGAAAATGTTGTATAAACAAAACGATTTAGCACTTTTATAGCTGTTTTAAACGTGCTTTAGACTAGCTAGCTGAGCAGCGAGGAGCTTAAAATAGCGGATTTTTTTTTGTACCAACCCGCACTGGGCCCGCGTGGTGGATTACGGCCCACTCCTCGCAGAACGGATCCCCCTGTCTCAGCAATACTAACGATAAAGGCTGATAATGCTATGCAGGATGATGCTAAGCCGTTGTAGTTACGCTGCATATTACTTACTTTATTTTCGTTGGCATTAAAATTTCTGGTATTAAGTCCTGTCATGTAGGTACTCCCTCTCACCGAGAGGAGGCCAGTGTCCCAGCAATGGGCAAAACTTTACCTCGATCTTGTACCTCTTTGAGCATACATACTTACGAGTATACTCAAGCGTTCTGCAGAACAACACCTGCTACGAACCTTTCATACTCATTCTGTTTCCATTACGTTCATATAACTGGTCATACACGCATGCAATAACCTACTAGAGTTAACATAAATCTAAAATAAAGTATTTATTAAGCTAAGAACCACAGGGCTTTTATGTTATAATCAGATGATGTCTCAGAGCATAGTTCTTAGTGAAACAGTCTGTCCAAGCTTCAAACCTTCGCTCTTTTCGGAGCTCCATTTCAAGAAGTCACGTCCAAAAGTTTACTTCAATAAATTACTATATGAACGCAGATATATGGCTGTGAAACAATTTAACTTGAGCCATATTTTAAGCTGGTGAAACTGCCGGGTTTTAAAGTTGCAATTCTGGTGATATATCAACGACTTAAGTTAGTTTCGAGAGATGCGATTTCTAAAATCACTTTATTAACTTGAGTGCACTTTTAACGTGGTTTTAATTTCAATTTTAAATGAATTATTTTTGGACCTCACAATTTATGGAAGCAATGCCCATTAGCATTATACAGAGTGTAAACATATCGATATAACTTAGCCGTCATCTACGTATCCTGTATATCAAAGTAAGTTTGTGCGAAAATAATTGGAATAGGATACGATTTCTATTTTTGGTATTCTTACGGTATGGTATTACAACACCTCACGCACGCGCAACATTGTGCTTATGTGTTCAAGCAACGGTACAAGGATCGTGGGGCAATCCAAAGTTAAGTTATAACATTTCAAACTTGTTTTCGGTAATTATCTACTAAAGAGCATGAGTAACAGGGTGTAAAATTCATTCATACTCTATAGAAAAGGGAGGATTCTCCGACCAGACGGGTATTGTATCTGATGGGCAACTACCCGGCGATTGATGTCAGGACGTTGTATATGAGTCGCAGCCATCTGGTTAAATTAGCCAGCTAATTGGATGCCTAGGCCGTTCATTAAACGCCGTCATCGAATTAAATAGCTGGAAGACAACTAGCCAAGTCATTGAGCGCAACGTTTAACCAGATGGCTGAATGTATTGTAGTCATTTAGTTAAATTGGATATTGATGAATTTGTGAAGTTTCTTGATACCTAATACCTACCACTATGTAAGTAACTTGTAATAGTGAATTGTTTTTAATAAATAAAACATTAAATAAATAATTTCACTTAATTTTGCATACAAGATTGAAAAATAACATTTGCGATATTGACGTGACGCAATATTTTTTTCGGTGACTATAGCGACGCAGTGGAAAAAAACCGAACTAAATTTGAATTAATTGGCTGAGTCTTGGTCAGTCATCTTCAAAGGGCTTACTTACAATACGCCAAGTTGTTAAATGTTGAATGATTCTAGTACAATTACGTATCGGCCTAGGCACCCAATTGGCACACCGTTTATTGAACATCCTAGGCATCCAATTAGCTGGCTAATTTAACCAGATGGTTGCGACATATATAATATATTCTAGTTGCGCGATAAACTCTGCTAGCGCGATCCAGCATTTTGCGTGACGTCAATTTGATGCGTAGTTCCCATTGAGCGTTGTAGATCGGATGCAGACTGTTAAAGTTGGAAATCTGACCTTCAAAATCTCCGATATCAAAAGGTTCCAGGTACGGTCAAGGACAAAAAATATCATAATAACGGGAAGAGCAAGTGAGTCTCAGCTTCATTAAAGGTATTTTTACACAAAAACTATTTTACTAGGGAGGGTCACGGGGTGAAAAGTGTTGCATCTAAATGATCAAATCAAATCTATTATTTCAATAAGACCATTTATTCATAAGCACTTTTGAAAATCACAAGAAAACAGAATAGAATTGAATTGCCCATTCCAAAAGGTAATTTTCATTAAAATACCGTCGGGAAACTACCCTCATATTTCATATCTTCCTACGATCTAGACAATTACCATATCTCAGACTACCCCACACTAGAAAATAACTATCATCAGTTTGAATTTTTTCACAAAAATTCCATCTAATCTTCCAATAAAACACACTTATAACCGCTTACAACTTCAAATCACCATTTATAACCCAATCTAAAGCCATTTTAATAACCTATAAATTTTCATCCTTTCCTACGGTTCCTCTAAATTTTAACTAGCTTTTTGCCCCAGTGATTACTTGCTTGAATAAAAGGGACGTGGGTGCCAGTTGAGCTCCTGCCAGAATCTATTCGATGGCATTTATTTATGGTTTAATATTACTTACTTTATTGCCGTTTCTCCTAAACTTAGTTTAAATGTAAATAATTTAGTTATTGTTAGAATCATGAAATGCACATGTTTTACTCTTTCATTATATTTTTGCTTTAGTCAAAATAAAATTCATTTGATTCAGATAATACGATCATCATCAGCCTAGCCTTTTCCCAAATATGTTGGAGTCAGCTTCCAGTCTTACCAGTATTTTACATGGAGTGACTGCCTATCTGACGTCCACAACCCAGCTACTGGGTATCACGATGCTCCTTGGTAAGACTGGTTGTCAGACGCTCAAAGATCTAAGAGTGACAGCTGGGACCAAGGGCCATTCGTGATTTCCGAGCCATGGAGTAAAAAAAAAGATTGGAATATAATAAAATGTCAAAGCAAATAAACAAATGACATTGAAGACCTTTTTTGTGCAATAAGCTTTTTTAGTATACCTAACTACAATAAGGATCTTAGTCGTACCCATGGACCCATACTAATTTTAATATGCTCTTATAATTTCGTTATTAAAACTGGTATTTCTTTACAACTTCTAGAGAGAAAGTGTATCCTTATTCAGCCCAGGTAATAATTATGCGTAACCTTATTTATAAATACTTGACATTTACTACAAACGCTTCTTAGTTATTTTAATAACAACGAAATTAGAGGAAAACAGAGAAATTTCTTAGTTATTTTAATAACAACGAAATTAGAGGAAAACAGAGAAATTTATAATAATTTAAATTAGGGCTGATTTTTCAACAGTCAAATAAATTTTATTTAAAGAATAAATCTAACAGTTTGGCATATTTTCTGTATCAAAGCTGTCAAACTGACATATTTATTCCTTAGATAAAAGATAACTGACTATTGAAAATCAGCTCTTAAAAGAGGAAATTTGACTGGATTTAAAAACAGCAAAATTACATACTCTTTCATTCTAAATTGAGAACAGAAAGCCAATTCCCGTAGGTGCTATAAGATCCGAAGGTCTTGGGTACCTGGGGTCGACGAATAAATAATAAACGTGCGTAAAAATATTCATGATACCGTTTATTATACGTTTATGATTATAACAGCAACGCGCCTGATAATTAATTAATTTTATTCGAAACAAAACCTATCCTAGTCTCTTTTGAGGATAGAATCTAGATCCATCTTTTCACAGTTCAAATGTGACAATGCCATTTCATTACCTGCCTGTATTTACATAAAGGTTGCATTCGATAAGCAACAAACCTTTACAGTACTTAAAAATGGTTAAATTCAAGTCTGAGATTGTGACTTCAAATTAAAAAAAAATCTCGCCAAAAGTCGGAAACGATCACATATAATCTTAGGTCTGAATGTAACGAGATAAATACTACCAAAAAGCTCCAAAATGTTGTTGTAGAAACATGAAACGCTTTGAATGCCACTTATCTGAGGTGATTTTTCTACAATGTAGCCCGCCGAATTCATTGTAAAAAACGTTTTACAATGTAGGTCGCATTGATCTCAACTTCAAATTGTTCATTCAGAAACCAGGTGTATACTGTATTTATCCTCTGGTAAACAGCTTAGAATATGATTAATATTCCTATAAACCAGTCTAATCCTATTACGTACATCATTCAGATGTACTTACTATATACCTACTTATGATAAGATTAATGCCACATGATTGATTTTATTCTGGTTGAATGAAGATAGTTGAATGGAATCTTGTGGATACATGTATTGAGATTTATTATACGCCCGAAGAATTTCCAAACTTAAGTGGCAGTGGGTAGGGCACATTGCTCGCAGAACAGATGGCCGATGGGGCCGAAAAGTTCTGGACTGGCGACTGCGTACCGGATGACGTATAGTTGGAAGGCCTCTCACAAGGTGGACCGGTGACCTTGTGAGGGCCGCAGGAGTCCGCTGGATGCGGGAAGCACAGAACCGGTCAAAGTGGTGGAGCTTAGGGGAGGCCTATGTCCAGCAGTGGACGACTTTCGGCTGAAATGATGATGTTGATGATGATACGTATGTTTGTACTTAGGTACTGCTTGCTGTACGTGTATACGCTTGAAAACAAGACTAAAGGCTTCTTCAAATAGACGTGATGTAGCAGCGCGACGCGACACTTGTAGAACAATTTCCATGAAGTTTTCGTAGAAATTGTTCTACGAGTGTCGTATCGCGCCAGTTTGAAGAAGCCTTTTAAACGTCTTGTGTGGATTCTAAACAGTGCTCCGCAAAAATTAAGTTACCTACCAAATTATTCTTGTGGTATTGAAAGAGGTAACTTGAACATGACTGATGTAACCAATTTTCTGTTACAATATTTTGATTTGAAAAGTGTCCGTAAAGTTTCTTGCCTGTTCTTCTCCGTAGGTACTTGCTACGCTTTGGAATGGGCAACTAGCTTCATCTTTCTGTCTGTCCCACCCTTTGACAATTCAAAAGTGCCTGTAATTGGTTTATTCTACATCCTACTTATACTATAAATATGAATTGTATGTTTAATCACGCAAAAGCGGCCGCATGGATTTGGATGAAATTTGATAAACAGATAGCTTTTAACCTTGATTAACACATATGATATATTTATCCCAGCAGTACCTGTGCCCGTGGGATAGTTTTCGACCTCCACGCGGGCGAAACGTTTTAAATAAATTCTTTGAGTTTGAGTCTGATTTTTAACATTAAAAATGCATCTTCCGATTTGAAAACAATGTTACAATTACACCTAACGTTTATTATTTAAGTGGTGGCTAATGTAATCTATGAATTGATGGACTTTAAACCTTGCTTCCATCATTTTCCAATTCTATACTTTTACGAAGAACGACGATTAACTTTTAAGTTACTTACTCCATGTTCTTATGACTCAACTATCGGTCGTCAACCCCTATCGCATAAATCCACGCTAAAACATCAGAACATTGGCTACATGTCGTCTTGACAAAGAAAAACTCTTAAAGAACAGTTTGGACACCCCTCGCCCCGCACACTTCTGTGGTCTCCTCCATCCCTGTTTGGTCCTGTCATGTCCTCATCCCATTCAAGAGTTATGGAGAGTCCATTTATAATACTTGTGGACGTGTGTCGAAAGGGTGTTTTGTCCTGATTTTCATGGTATTTTAAAGAACAAAATAAAAAAGGAGTGAGTTTGTGTATGTATGTAATAGAAAGAAGAAAGAAAGGAAAGGTTTTTTGTACAAAAATTATAAAAAAACAAATTTCTCGGAAGAACAAAAATATTTAAAAAATAAATAAAACAGAAAGCCCTGCACGAGGCCAAAAGGCTCCTACCTCAGCATGATGCTGCGACATTTAAAAAGTGTCGCAGCGCTGGTATTCTGATAATACCGGAGGAAATCTGAATAATAATATCGCATGAAAAGTTTATGGTTTACATATATTCCGGGCTAGTATTCATTAGAAGTATGTTTGTAAACGAACCCATGATACAAGGGAAAAATCTATTAGGTCTTTACCTATGAAATTGCCGTTTTGCAGTACTGGCCATTTCAAATCAAAATAATTTTTGTTTGGGTAAGAATTCTAATTTCAAATTAATTTTATTTTAAAAACATAGATTTTTTTTTCCAAAAGTAGTCATTTGTTTATTGATTAGTGTTACATTTTTATCGCATTTCAATCTTTTTCGTCATCATGGATACGTTAAAAATTCGAGTAATTATGGAATATGAGTACCGTCGTGGCAGCAACGCGGCACAAGCGGCACGCAACATCAACGACGTTTACGGAGCTAACACTACAAACCAACGCACCACCTGTTATTGGTTTGCTCGCTTCCGTTCTGGAAATTTCGACCTGAAAAATGAACCTCGCGGTCGTCCGAAGACTTTGGTCGACAATGACGAATTAAAGGCGATTGTGGAAGCTGATGATACACAATCTACGGCTGAATTAGCAGCAGCTTTCGACGTTAGCGTCAAAACAATATTGGTCCATTTGCGTCAAATTGGCAAGGTAAAAAAGCTTGACAAATGGGTGCCCCACGAACTCAATGATCGTCAGCGCGAAGTACGCGTCGAGACGTGCCTTGCACTGCTCAACAGACACACAAATGAAGGAATTTTGAACCGCATTGTTACCTGCGATGAAAAATGGATTCTGTTTGATAACCGCAAGCGCTCAGCAAGTTGGTTGGATCCTGGTTCAGCACCTAAACAATGCCCTAAACGAAAACTTACCCCTAGAAAAGTGATGGTCACTGTTTGGTGGTCTAGCGCCGGTGTGATTCATCACAGCTTCTTACTAAACGGGGTGAGCATTACTGCAGATGTGTACTGTGAAGAACTGAACACAATGATGGAGAAGCTGGCACATCTCCAACCAGCATTGGTCAATCGCTCGTCTCCGCTGCTCCTGCACGACAACGCGCGACCTCATACTGCACAGCAGACGGTCTCCAAGTTGCAAGAACTGGGGTTGGAAGCTCTCCGTCATCCGCCCTACTCACCAGACCTTGCGCCTACAGACTACTACTTTTTCCAGAATTTGGATAACTTCTTGGCGGGAAAAAAATTCAATACCCGAGAGGCAGTACAAAATGCCTTTGAAGAATTTGTTGCCTCCCGTCCAGCTGATTTCTTTAAGAAGGGCATCAATAAACTGCCACTGCGATGGCAAAGATGCATTGATTGCATGGGTGATTACTTCGATTAATACAAATAAAAAATACATGAAAAAAATTCGTTTAAATTTTTTCATACAAAACGGCAATTTCATAGGTAAAGACCTATTATTAGACGCGTGACGCCACACCGCATATTTTAGACTTAATTTATCTCTTTCTTTATTTATGATTACCGAAACTTGCTTGCTATTTCGAACAGCTTTTTATGGGCATGTGATGGAAAGTGAGTGCAAGGCCAAAGAAAATTTGAATGAATTCAGTGAGGAATGATATGCAAGAGCCGCGCCGACCACAAGTAACAAGGGTCAATGGCAAGACGATAATGATAAACCTAACTTGGTATTATAAAGCTTACCTGACTGACAAACTTTACATTCTTTTCCCCGGAATTGACCCCACTTTTCAAAGAACCTATCTAATATAGTTCCAACTTATAATATCATAACAATTTTCCCGCATCCCGGCGCAAGATTATTGCGTATGCTATAAGTTCAATAGAAACCTCGTGATAACCGTACTGCCGATCGGATGGCCTCCGATAAAGTTATAACCACTACGGATATTACTGTTGACATTCGAGTCCACTATTTTACCACGATATTATTGAAATACTTGTTTTAACTGAAATACTTTGTTGTTTTTGTACCTGGGTACTGCTAAGCATGAGGTCCAGGGTGGGTTCGATTTCCGGGTCGGGCAAAGAATTTCTCAGTAGCAGCCCGGAATCTGGATTTGTTCCTGGTTGATGGCATTAGGCTCCCCCCTATTACTGGCAAAATGGATGGTACTATAGATACACCTCTGTAACCTTCGGGAAAAATAGGCGTAATATTATGTTATGTTTTATTTATTTATTTATTCACAAGGCAACTACAACAGGTAACAATCACATAATGTCACTAATTTAACATTGTAGGTTTCGACCTGATTATCACCCAAAGCGTAATCGCACAACATGACCAGCAAAAATAATAATAATGGCGATGATAAAACTACTGTAAGAGGTTAGTCCAAAAAAAAAACAACAATAAAAAAATAAAAATAAAACACAGTTACAAGGTATGTGCGTCTGACCTCCGACACACTTCTACTTAGGTAGGGAATGTGTAGGAGGCCAGCGCGCCAGGTAAATTACATAAATTGAGAATTAGTTACATTATTAATAAAGAATACAGTATTTAAGCGTTGGGATATTAAAAGGAAAGAGTACACACATGTCTTTTGAAAGCAGCGGCACGAGAATCAAAGATGTCAATACTGTTATTGTCTTTTGAAATTTCATTATAAAGTCTACACATTCTAACGATAGGGTTGTAATATGAGGTGTTATTTGTAAAGACCAGAAGTGTAAAAGTTTTCGGTATTCGGGTGTTATACCTAGTGTTGATGTTTATGAAGGACAGCAGAGTCGAAGAGTCCAGCTTGGAGTGTAGGATCTTATGTAGGTTAATTAAGTGTTGCTGTTTGCGACGAACATGCAAAGGTTTCAAATTGAACTTAACGAGGCGTTCGGGATAGCTTTGGAGTGTTCTAGAGAAACCGTACCGGTACGAGACCCACTTAACACATTTTCTTTGTACACTCTCAATTCTGTCAGAGTGTACCGCGTAACACGGTGACCAAATTATCGAACAGTACTCCAATACACTTCTTACTAGGCTCTTATAAAGTAGTATGAAGCTTTGAGGTTTTTTAAATCCTTTGGTGGACCTAGATATAAAACCGAGAAGTTTCAATGCTCTGATTGTCATGCTATTGTAATGATCTCTAAAAGACAGCTGTTCATCAAACAACACGCCGAGATCTCTGGCTACGTGCTTTCGTTCTAACAATTGGTCTTCGAGTTTGTAGTCATAGGTGCTTTTTAAACGTTTTTTCGTGAAAGTTATGACAAAGCATTTGTTTATGTTTAACTTCATTCGATTCAGGGTACACCAGTCAGAAATTATATTTAAATCATTCTGAAGGGATTCACTGTCGGAGGTGTTTTTAATCGAAGTGAATACCTTCAGATCGTCGGCATATAATAGACAGGGACATGCTAATTTGATCACGAGATCGTTAATAAAAATAATGAAAAGTAGGGGCCCTAAATGCGATCCCTGAGGAATGCCTGACGTAACGGTAACCGGTAACGACAAGTATCCTCTGACAGAAACGAGTTGGCTTCTGTTTTGTAAGTAAGACTGTATCCACCGGAACAGAGAACCATGTATACCATACGCTTTCAGCTTCAAAAGCAGTACTTCATGGTTAACTTTATCGAACGCTTTCCGAAAGTCTGTATAGACTGAGTCTATTTGACCACCCTTCGCGAAAGCAGTACAAAGATAGTTTTTATACACAAGCAGGTTTGTGAGGGTTGATTTATTACGAACAAATCCATGCTGGGATTGGGAAAGATATGGTTTAAAGTGAGAATAAAAATGCTGATACAAAGACGCCTCAAAAAGTTTTGCCATTTCTGATAACATACTTATGGGTCTATAATTTGCGCAATCTGACTTGTCACCACTCTTGTAAATGGGCACAACGTGCGCCTTTTTCCAGCATTGTGGAAACTTACCCAGTGCTAGCGACCGATTAAACAAATAATAGAGTGGTAATGATAGCTCTTCAGCGCACTTGACCAGAAAACGAGAAGGTATTCCGTCCGGACCAGCGCCTTTATTATGATCTAGTTGTTTTAATGCACGCAAAACATAATCATGCTCAATATAAATCTCCGATAAAGAAGAGTTGCATTCAATGCCTTCGCATGTCTCACCACTAGGAGGAGTTCCCGACGTATCCTCAAAAACCGAACTAAAGAAGTCAGAAAAAAATTCGCTAATAACTTGGCTGTCCGATGAAACAACTCCTCCGAACTTCATAGTTTGTGGTAAGCCATTCGTACTTTTTCTGCTATTGACGAACTTCCAAAATGATTTGATATTATTAGATAAATTTTCCTCTGTGGATGTTATAAAGGAACCGTGGCATTCTTTTGTTAGAACCTTGCACCTACTGCGCAACATTGAGAAGGTGTCATAATCACGCGGATTTTTATACGAGGGGTGCCAAACCATAACGTTTTAAATGCCAAAAAAACAAGTTTTCAGTAGACACATAAAACTGTTTTAATTGTTAAATAAAAAACGAATTAATTATTACAATTTTTATTATTAAACTGGCATTCAATACACGTAATTAACATATGAATTTGTAACCTTCCGAAACACAGAAATAATTTTAATATTTAAAACAAAAAAATTAAAACGACAAAACGTTTTAAGTGCCATTATTTATGCAAGTCATAACGTTGTAAACGTATTTTTTACTTGCACTTACTAAACTTAACTTACACTTTTAAGATTACTTATTTTATAAGGTTTTCATAAAACAATTTACTTTCTCCTGCTAAATACGGCAACATGGCACTAATGTCTTTCTTTTTCTCGGCAGATAAAGGTACGGGTGTTTCCTTCATCTCGATATCTAAGCCCTCGAAACTCGCCTTAGTGATTCCAGGTTTAAGCACTGAAGTTGCGATCCATGGGGCGTATTCGCCGTAACTTTTCTTTGTATAAATTACACCAAAGTTTTCAGATGTTACCCGAATCATAGTAGCCGAATATATCTGCAGCTTTTTAGTGCTAATCATCGTTCTAGCAAGATTCATCCAATCAAAAAACGTTTTAGTATCCACTACTAGGAATGGATTTTTCTTTCCAGCATTCGCTACAAGCTCAATGATGTGTTTTGGAATAAGTGGCTTTGCACGTCTTTTTGCTTTTTCTATAATAGCAAAATCACGATCACACGCGAGAAAGGTATGTCCCTTCACGGGGAATTTATGAGTAACTTCCATAAAGAACCCTTTTGCAATCAAAACGAGGAACATAACAAGTACAGCCTGGTTTTTGTTTTGCCAACCACAATTATCTGACCATAGGATTAGTTTTTGTCTACTTGTAGTGTGTCCTATTACACTAACTGTGAAAAACTTGTAGAGACAAGAAGCTATTTCGTTGGATCCCCTTTGCCCGACAGTTTCATTCCAGAGAAACATGATACCCTTTCCTTCATCGTCCAAATGAATTCCCATATTGACGCAGGCAAGCTGACGACTATAGTACATCTGTGTATGAGTTAATGTTGGAAGATACATCTGTTGCTGGAGATCAAATTGTACCACCCAATGTCCAATGTCTGAATCGTGGCTTCTGGATTCTATTCCATCTTTACTCATTTGTTCTCTTGCCATGTCAGCTTGTTTGTGATGAATTTCCAATCTTTGCTTAGTAAACTGATTTTTGCAGCTCGCAAGGCACTTACAACGTTATGACTTTTTGTTGTCAATATTGATAGTGGGGGGGGTCACTGAGCCTGTACTTCAAGAGTGCAAGTAAACGCCGGCACATACAACGCGTTGCTGCAATAAAACGTATTTGAGTTCGTGTGGCACTTACAACGTTATGGTTTGGCACCCCTCCATTATGAAGCGTCTATGATATTTATTTTTCTCAATGAGACATTTTTTAAGAGCTGATGAGTACCATAACGGCTGTGCAGACCCACTTAATTTGGTTGTGGGAGTATGCTTGCTGATTATAGAGTTGAGAGCCAAGTAAAACTCTTCCACCGCCTGGTCAATATCAACTGACAATAACAGGGTAGCCCAATCAACCTCTGCGATAGCTTCCTTTACCTTTGCATAATCACACTTGTGGAAATTTAGCCGTTCGATGTTGTTAGGTTTCATTTGCTTAGTAGGAATGCTGCCTTTTATATGTATGCTTAAAGGTGGGTGATGATCATCAACCCGACAGAGTGGGTCATTGTTTAACATTAATTCGAGACTATCGGAAGTACAAAGGACAAGGTCTAAAAATCTATTGTTTTTGTTAGGTATATGATTAAACTGTGACAAAATGTTCTTAGTAATAGCTGCAACTCGTTTAGGTATATTCAAAACATTTAATAGACCAGTGGTGGCCTAGTGGTGTCGGCCCCGAATGCAGACAGGCACTTTATGTAAATAATTTCATAACCACTGCTCTCAAAACGGTGAAGGAAAATATCGTGAGGAAACCGGAATCTCCTAGTATCAAAAATTCGAAGACATGTGACATCTACCAACCCGTACTGAGACCGCGTGGTAGATCTCAGCCCACTCCCTCTTGAAAAGAGGTGGTCTATGTCCCAGCCAAGCAGCACACACAGCGAACTTAAGCTGATTGTTTTTTTTTTTTTATCCTTTATTAAAAAGAACCAGGTTCTTAATAATTCATTACAATCTAGTCTATAAGATTAATAAGCAATTTTAATCTAACTTAATTTTATACATGATGAATATTTTTAAACTTAGAATAGTGTCGTTTTTACTTTACACAAGTCCGTTCCACTTTCTTAGAGTCTGATATGATGAAATTATAAACACTTTGTTCATGTGTTATTATGTGTGTCACTATTAATTTTACACTATACTAACTCAAAAGGTTTTGTTCGTTTTAGTCGTCGCACTATATTTGTTTGGTCTAACAGCTAAATCGCCTCGATGTTCACATGTTGATGGAGTCGTCGATTGATTAATTGATTATGCTAAAAAGGTTTCATTATTATACTCTGAACATGTGACGCGAAACACGTGTATTTTGTCTGACTATAAAATCATAGTTTACACCATCCCTTTTCTTTGGCATTTACCCCTTGTTATGTGCCTATGTATGTAATGACCACAAAAGCCTAAACGATTTATTTTGGCCTGTGTAAATTCTCATGGATATCTGATGAGGGGTTTTTTAGACTGACTTAAACCCATACAATATTCGTCATCCAACTCTAGCTGGGGCGCTGGAGTTCTTGAGCAGTTCTTCACGCTCTCCCGACCAGGTATCAAGAGCAAGCCCATTCTAGTAATTAAAAAAAAATAACAAAGGTATTGGTCCGTATGATGGACCTCGTCATCCTCTACGGCACGCCGTTTCAGGTCTGAACACGAGCCTAAATCGGCTAATTTTGGCCCTATTTGTTGTGGGTTTGTACATGATTTTCAACAACAAAAATATAGCACAGGTAAAAAAGGAAACGGCTCACCATGGGCTCACTAAATTAAACCACATCAAACCTCGGTGGGCAATGTATATTATTCATGATTAACGTTATTAAGCCTCTTTATACAGACGATGGGTCGTCAAGTAATCTCTTCCTTAAATTAAACTGGGAATATTCAAAAGAGGGCCATTTGCACATTTTTTCGCTTTAAATGGATGAGGGGAGAATATATTGCTATGGGTTTTAGAATGAATCGGTGATATACATATTTTGCTTGCCATTACCAGTAATAATCAAGTAGGACAATTCATCGATTTGCAGGATTTTATTTTTTTTAAGAGATACATCTAGAATAAAAAAGAAAGACCTCTATGCCCTACAGGGCAGAATTGTGACCGTCGGGAGAAATGGGGGGAGGTATTCGCCCAGCGAGCGGTGGGACAATGCGGGCTAGTAATCATCACATCACATGTAAAATGGAAGTGTCGATTATTTATGTCAAAATAACATTTTTTTTACTGAATGCTTATGAAAGCATACGTATACGGTACCCACATATAAAAAAAAATGTGTCTGTTTGTTACCGCACGTTACCGAGGAGTAATTTCGGACATCCACGTGGGTGAAATCGTAGGCTCAGCAAGTTATACGACGATAATACCATCCTAAAAAATTCGTTCAGTCACTACCTAATTGCTGAAGTTTTTCCGTGCTTTAAAATACCTGTTCGCAGCCTTTACGTTGCAATTAAGTTTTAATAAACGTTACTAGTAAGTAAACAATAAACTTACAAAACAGATGTTACTCAGCCAAATACAAACAAAATTGTTTAACCTTTAATTCGTTGGACAAAGACCAAAAAACAAGTCTATTTGTTTCTGCTAAACTATTATTTTGTCAGTATTTTGCTTTATCATCTAGGCTTTTGTAGCTACACCAAACTTTTTTTGAAATATCGCTTGTTTTTCACTCAGTTTCACTGAGAATGTAGTGCCTAAAATTGTTTTGTTTCTCAGATAGAACGCTCCGAGGCTATTTTAATATTATCTCATGGTATTCTTACATGAAACCTATTACTTGATAAGCATATTCAGCCTATAATGTTCCCACTGCTGGAACACAGACCTATTAGTTGTGCGCTGTTATTTAATTAATGATTTTTTAAATGACACTAAACTTTTTTGTTTTTGGGTGGGAAATCATCAAATAACTTCTCCCGCTCTGGGTGGAGCAGAAGGGCGTGTCAGACTTTTACTGACTAAAACCCACCCGTGTTCCCTCAGTTGTCTTTGTGCCAGGGGCTGCGATATCTCTTTCGAACAACCCGCACCCTTGGCAGGCATCGGCCCTTGCGGACCCCACAAATGACACTAAACTTTAGGTTTATTATTTGTCATGGTGTGTTTCCTTTTTATTAGGTATAATGCTTGATTTAAATTATTTTTTACTTTTCATCCTTTTGACAATTTTTATTTGACTGACGAGTATTTTTTATTAATATTTTATTTTCAATGTTTGTATGCCGAGGTAGACTGTTCAGAGATAACAAGTTTCGTTAACAACTTTATTTTCTGTAGGTAGGTACAGACGCCAGCACATCAAGCTACCACAATCTGTCAAATTTCTTTGATGGATTTTCAACTTTATTACAAAAAAATAAGGTCCATATTCAATTGGGAAAATTTGGCAATTTGGGATAGCTTGATGTGCTGGCGTCTGTACCTGCTTTCTAAGCAACTAAACGATTCAGATTATGAAGAGATTATTAACTTCGTAGTTGTGACAAAAATACTTTCAGTTCTAATTGTTAGCGCATTAATCCCCATAACCAGTGATCAGTTACAAAACTGACTTTAAGGTCAGTTGGTACCATAAATCACTAATTACTTTTAGCGCTAAACGAATTTTAAAAATCGTTCTGTTTCTGAAAATCGTTTGAAGTTGACGACAGAATTATGTTTTAAATAAGCCCTCTTATTTGTAAACGCAAAATTTTTTGGTTTATCAAACGCTAATCGTTCATTCAACAATCGTAAGTGAAGTTTAAAAATAAGGGGGAATATGTTAAGCGCTAAAAGCGTTCATGGCGAAAGCAGATCAGTATCATATTGTGTCTGTGTTAATCAAAATATGATTCGCGACCGTAGGCAATATGTATTTATAGAGTTATAATCATAAAAATCATCAAAACAACTCTTTATTCTACTTCCTATACTAATATTATAAATGTGAAATTTTGTGAAAATGTTTGGATGTTTGTTACTCAATCACGCAAAAACGGCTGGACGGATTTGGATGAACTTTGGCACACAAATAGTTTATAACCTAGATTAACACATAGGATAGTTTTCATCCCGGTAGTACGTTCCCGCGGGATAATTTCTGACTTCCACGCGGGCGAAGCCATGGGCGGAACATTCTGTTACCGTCGCGAATCACATTAAGATCAACATACAACCTGACACTGACCTGCAAATCGCAAAAATGGTGAGAAAAATTTAATTGAAAGAAAGAAAGAAAAAGTATTAATTGTGACTCACGCAGGAAAATTACTTACTAAACTAAACACACAATCGTACAAAAATTATAAAAAAACAAATTTCAATTAATTGCGCGGGCTTCCTCCTTATGCGGAATCTAGTCGCGGGCTCGAACTCACTGGTGGACCTAGTTAAAAAGCACGCTGTCTCACCAGGCATCGTATCCGACAGAGTTAGTATCAGTGACGAGCAATTAGACTCTAGTCTACACACATAACGTTATTGAGTGAGATGCAGGATCATTTATAGTAACACAGGCGGGTAAAAAATTCAGAAAAGTCCTTCAAAAGATCGGGTTTTATGAAAAAACCACTGCATAAATCAATGACCAATAAGATTTATTGAATTTTTCGTCATTTGAGCTTTGTCGGTACCGACTTGTTTTTGGAGATTTTACACAATTTTTATTACTTAAACACGCCCAAAATTAGGTTAAGTTAGCAAGAAAAACTAATCTTTGTTGGCTCCTAACTTTTAAATGCCTTTTTGTTTTGGTATTCTGTTTCCGTACCAACAATATTAATAATGAGACAAAACCATACTATGTTACATTTTATATGTATATTGTCGAACAGTGAAGTAATACACTCCCGAAGTTTGTATGGAAAAAATGTGGACTAGATTCACCTTAATGATAAGAATCATGCATCAAAGTAAGCATGAAGATTAATATAAACAAGAAAAATAAATCACAAAGCGAACCATCATCACTTCATAGCCTCACTGACCATAAAAGAGCAATAACCAAGAAATTTACACAAGCAACTGTCTACTCCACCGGACTTTTAGTACCAAAGTTCGTCAATTGATCCCGAGACTCTTGGGTTCTATCCAAAAGTGAGAATAAAGAATCAATGGAGCTGTATGGGAATGGAGTTGAATGCTGTGATGTCATGAAGACATTAATCAGGGTTGAAATACGTCTCTGTTGGAGATAAATCCTTTGGTAATGACTACGTGGTTTGCTAGTGCCAGAAGCGATTGTTTTGCTAAGATTTATTGTGAAGTTTTGAATTGTATACTGCCAGACAATAGTGAGTGAATGAAATGGCATGACATATCACATGCTCACGTACTCAAATTTTGTTGTTCAAGATGTTGGCACGGTGTAGGCAATGATACGCGAATTAATGAATATTGACTGCCTCGTTGGTCCAGTGGTCGGAAGCGCAACTGCTGTGCACGAAGTCTTAGGTTTGATTCCCAGCTCGGGCAAAGTGTTTTTCCATCTGGAATTTCTCAGTAGCAGCCCGGAGTCTGGATTTGTGCCGTTTGATGGCAATAGGCTCGCCCCCCATGTGGGTGTACAATAGGTACATCTGTGCCCAATCTTCCGGGGAAACAAGGCGTGATGTTATGTTATTAAATAAACATTTTAATTTCTCTTCAATTTCATTTAAAAATTAACTGTTTTACAAGCCTATTTATTCTTTTTTCGGTATGTTTATTTTCCATCAACCAAAGTTACGGTAAAAATTACGGAACCAAAAGTAAATAAAAATACGCTTGAGAAAATCACGGCTGGATAATTCGTTTCCCGCTTGTAACGCGACTTATTTTAAAATTAGGGATCACAAGATCACGAGAAAGTAATTTAATTCAAAAAGTCCACAACATTAAGCCATAAAGAATAGTAATAAAAAAATACAACGTCCAATTCTACGACCTTTCGTAATTTTGGAAGTTGGTAAAAGGATATTTGAGCCAGACTCTCTTTTTTAACTATACTAGCTTTTGCTAGCGGCTTCACCCGCGTGGAGGTTGGTGCATATAAACGTATACAGGTTGAAATTGAAAACATGCGACAAACCGTAATGGGAGATTGTACTCATCATTATGAACAACTTTTACTAAGGGACCAAAGATGCAATCGCAAAAAAAAAACAGCTGTTCCCTACATTTTGACGAGTCATGCGAACATAAATGTAGGGAACAGATGTTTTTTTTTTCGCGATTGCATCTTTGGTCCCTTAGTAAAAGTTGTTCATAATGATGAGTACAATCTCCCATTTCGGTTTGTCGCATGTTTTCAATTTCACCCAGTATATAGGTACTGTAAAGGTTGTATGCTCAACATGAAACCTTACGTTTACTGGCAGCCAATGATGGCTATCTATGATCGAACAGCCAGAAAGTTTTAGTTTGAATTTAAGAATAGTTTTGACATAGGTTTTTGTTCTGCGGATTATATTGATTATTATTATTTTGGGCGCAGGCCTGCCTTGTACTATTTATTTTAAAATACACGTGGAATCACGAATTTAAGCTCCAACAAATATTTCATTTTGTAGCTAGATCCCTTTAATTTCAACAATTGGTGGAGGCGCCGAAGTCGGAGCTCCCCCGTAAAAATAGTGCGAGCACAAAGCGTATATTGTGCAAAAACCTTATAGGCGTGAGCAGAGCCTAAATACTGCGCATTAATTTTTCATTTTCAGAAATATACGAATAAATATGAATAATACGATAAATTTGCCTGTTGAATCACTCTGTCTATTGATGAAAACCACATTAAAAGCCGTTGCGTAGTTTAAAAGACATAAGCGTACAGACACGAGAAGCGATGTAAAGAAGATTTCAATATAAATAAATAATAGTTTAAAAAACTAAAAAACACGCTTTAAATTATTTTCTCCTTTTTTTAGTTTGGTTTTTAAAGCGTGTTTTTTAGTTTTTTAAACTATTATTTATTTTCTATTTTTTAGTTCTGCTAACTACAAAAACGTGATTTTTTTTCTCATTTTTTTTTTAAATTATTGAATTGTCATCGGTCCTCGAGAAGTTTACAAAGTTTCAATGAAATCTGACCGTTTAAAGTGGGTCAAAATCGCGCTCAATTGAGTCGGTTACATACAAACAAACATACAAGTGAAGCTAATATAAAGCGTATAAAAAAAGGATTTTTTATTACACAGTTGTACAAAAAACACTTTTATAAACACTATGCAGCGTTACAACTAAGGGAAAGAGTGTTTTCAATGAACTCTGGTACCAAATGTAAGATTTAGATTGTGTTGTGCTAGCATCCTCGCCTATAATGGAACATGTATAAGTAGTTGTAAGACAAGCACAATATATTATTATCAAGATAAAACGGTCGTAAATCGGTTGGTAATTAAATTTTAAAGGGGTTTGTGGTTAAGTAATAACAGTCGATCGAGGTCGATCGATCAGGTTAAGCTACGTTTGCCACGGTTGGTCCGTGAATACATCTTTACATACCAAGACCCGTCCGTGCCTCGGAAAGCACGTTAAGCCGGTGGTCCCTGCTGTCATTAGTGGACCTATAATAGTAGTTACGGGTCGTCAGAAACCTGAAAGTCCAGCAAACAGTCTTACCAAGGGGTATCGTATTACCCAGTAACTGGATTGTGGAGGTCAGATAGGCAGCTCCAATACTGATATTCAGCTGTATCTGGTTAGATTGGAACCCGACCCCAACATAGTTGGAAAAGGCTAGGATGATGATTAATTAAACGCCACTGTCGGGAAAATACCTCGTTCATGCAGAAAAAAAACAAAGGCATTAATCACCAGAAATTGAAATCGCCAAATCGCATTACCAATCCAGGTTTTCTCAAATGTACCGACTGATACCGACAGGATGTCGGTTATACGGCAGCGAGATGGGTGGATGACATTGTTACCATCGCGGGGCAACAATCTAGGCGCAGGCTTGTGGACCGCTCGCGACTCGCTGTCCGGTAAGGACCAAGCCCGGGTCGACGGCGCGTTGTATTCCACGCGCGCCTCAAAGAGATGTCAGCACCAACTGATGGGGTCTGCAAGGGCCGATGCCTGCCAAGGGTGCGGGTTGGTCGAAAGATATACCGCGGCCCCTGGCACACAGACAACTGAGGGAACACGGGTGGGTTTTAGTCAGTAAAAGTCTGACACGCTCTCCCGCTCCACCCAGAGCGGGAGAAGTTATTTGATGATGTCCCAACCAAAAAAAAAAAAAAAACAATGCCATCACCTTAAATATCTCTGCCTTTTTTAGGCCTAAAGCAAAAAAAATCCGGGCCTCACAACGGGCAGTAAACTGTGGGTAATCTCAAAATTAATTAAGTCAACTATATTACTTGCAGTACATCGTAACTCCCAACACCTCTATCGCCGCGGGATACCTCCTAATTGCGGGAAATGAACGAAAATTTTTATAGACCCGTAAAAGTCCTTGTCGTAATAAATTGCTTCAGTTCATTGCACCCTCAGTGTTTGTGATAGTCCTTTTTTAGGGATCCGTACCTAGTGGTGAAAACGGGACTCTATTTCTTTGTTTACGCTGTCTGTCTGTATGTCCTCCAGTCTTTCACAAAGCTGTATCTTTGTAACTATAGCTTTGTAAAATCGGAATAAACGCCGCCATCTTGTATTTCTATACAATGGTGACGATTCTTATTTTCACCACCTACACTAAATTAAAAGTATTGCCATCTCTTACTGACAGACCGCGAAAGAACAAGACAAGTGATACTTTAGAACTGTCAAACTAAATTACATCACGATTGCCTTGAATTTGGCATGATTTTAAGCATGGTGGACTTAGGTCGTTGTAGTTGCGTCGACGAAAATCTTAGTTCAATTCAAAATTAAGATTACTTGGTGCACAAAAAAATCATCACCAATATTTTGTACTAACAGCCCCCCCTGTCACCGTCATACAAACGCATAAAAGATCTTTGTAGCTCTGTAGGTATATGATCCAGCCAGTATTTTTCTTACAGAATATCAGTTACTATGTATTCATCATCGCAAATAATAAAGAAGGCAATCTCTTGTGTTTCTATGGCTTTCATCATCCCGAATAATAAAGAAGGTAATCTATCATATTTCTAGTGGTATCCAATGCTCGAGACCGATTCACACTTGGCAAGTTTTTTTTTTGTTTTTGCATCAAACATTCTTTTGTTTTTAGTCTTCGCAGCTGGAGGGTTGATTAATACAGCGTTCGTTTGTAAAGAGGAGAAAATGACTTTATTAGAGAGATTGAATCTTTATTTTATAGACGACGTTTTAAAAATGTAGACGAGATTTTCAGTGTAGTGATAGAAATTTTTCAGTTGAATAATATCGCCTTTTTGTTACGAATTTTGCTATTGGACAGACTGTCTATAGATGTATGTCTCTTAGTTGATTTATCGAATGCAAGTTGTTGTCGGGACTTCATCTGTGTGTATTTTGTATTTCATTACTATTTGTATACAAGTAGGTATTTAGGATGACAAGTGGCATCTTTCTACTGGCACCTTAAGAGCGTTCTCCCCAGGCAGGTTGGCAAAGACGCATTTATGGCGGTTTTTCGTGATTATTTCATTAAATACAAACAAATGTAAACATTTTTTTCAGCCATGCGCTAGATCATTGGTATTTTCAAGTTTGTACGCTATTTTTTTACAGTTATTTTGGTATTTGCTTTTTAAAATCGACATACCGTCAATTATTTTCTATTTGCATTAGGCACTTAGTACTATTCAATGTTTTTATTAAAGAGTAGGTAAATGTTAAAAATAATTATAAATACCAAAAAACTAAGGCTTGGCTGAAAAAAATAGTAGTTCTGTTTGTATTTAATGAAATAATCACGAAAAACAACTATAAATGGGTTGTTGCGAGCCCGAGTGGAATGAACGCTCATAATTGCGTAACACACTATAAATAACAATGTGAATCATTTTGAAGGATATTGCTAATCCATTGCTTCATATGTTCGAATAGTTTGTCTGCTTAATAACGTAAATAACGCAATGAATGTTGTTGAACTGTCAAAGCCATTCCTACTATTAGTGCAACCTATCTGTCAATTTCATAACGATCGGTTCAGTGGTTTCAACTTCAAAAGGTAACTGATAGACAGAGTTGCTTTCACATTTATAATATTAAGTATGGATCTTTGCGTGGCGAAGAGGTCACCTAATCACTCTTGGGTACCATGAAACTCGGTGGCAATAAAATGAAAATTCCTTGAAATCTCATAACCTAACTAACACAGAAAGATTTCTCCACCAAACATAAAAGCTTTTGACTTACACTTCCATTGATAAATGAAATCTAATCTGCGGTTGACAGCCTTCTTTTATCTCATGTCCGATCGTAAGGGTCGCTACAGCTTTGTACTGTATACCTACTTATATACACTTTGATATATACTATCTACGGATTTTCAATCGCCAATTAACTTTCATCCAACGAATAAATTTGTCGTTTTGATGTTTTTGTATGGACAATTCTTCATGTAAATGTTATTTAATGATTAAAAAATCAGTTCTTACCCAATTTAAGCTAGCCACAAGTGCTTATTTTGTAACTAAACTCATTTCCTAGTTCCTTGTTAAGATTTTAACCCTTCGCGCGTCTAATTAGCAGACACAATATAAATTCTATTGTTATTGGAACACATGGTGTGCACTTGACGTGCGAAGAGATTAGGTATAGTATAGGTAATCAATGCGATTTGATAACTTTTTTTATCATGATGGCTACATGGTGATATTTAACGTAACATAGACATAAGGTCACGCCTGTAATCCCCAGGGGGTTAGCCAGAGCAAGTATAAGACAATAGGGGGCGAGCGTAACCATGAACTGACTCCTTACATGATTCCTAACAAAACAAAATAAATGCTGTTCCATACATTTTGACGTCGTTGGTGTTGTTCTATGAAAGAGCAGATATTTTTTTGATAACCGACAATGTTTTTTGTGATATGATGAGTCACGTTTATGTCCCACTCACACCCTGAATTACATAATATTTAAATAAAAATTGAGTTAAAATTCCACCACTGCTGATGTCATAATATAACTAAAATACCTAACCTTCAAATACCAAAAACCTTTTCCCGAACCACCCTTCGATAAAATCACATAAAAATTCGCTTACGGTAAAGATTTTCGTGCCACGAAAATGACACTTTACCAGCATTATCTTAAAGGGAAGTTATGCGCCCTTAACCTTGCCCGCCCTTGACTTGCAATCAATTCCGTTGCCCGGGTATGTTGCCAACAGGTTTTACGGTTCATTTTATTGCCCGGATTTGCCCGGGTCGCGGATATCCTCAAGTTTCCTTGTTGGCGACAAAAACAAGTTTTCAATAAATAAGACTGTAAGGCTGTCCTTACAAGAGAAATGTGCTAAGCTGTGTTGCGGCGGATGTGTTTGATATCAACGAATATGATTATTTGATTTTCATAGCTTAGCTTAGGCCTGATATAAATGGTTGATCAAAGCTACTTTTTGAAATACTCCTTGAAACATGGGATGTGGTGAGTTAATTAAGGATGTGTGCTAGGGATGCGCGAGTGGTGTAGTTATATGAAGTACGGAGCAGACCTGACTTGATAATGTACGAATCTGTACATCAGTCAGACGTCGTCAAAGGGCCGAATTGCTAAATAGCAGCCACAAGGTGCTGCGCTTGCTGCGGTTGGCCCGTGGATGAGTGCCCATCTTTACATAACAAGACCCCTCCGTGCCTAGGAAAGCATTTTAAGCCAGTGGTTCCGGCTGTCATTTGTGGATCTTTGACGTTACGGGTCGTCAGAAGCCCGAAAGTCTGACAACCAGCCTTACCAAGAGTATTGTATCCTAATAACTGGTTTTTAGAAGTCACATAGGCATTCGCTCCACGTAAAATACTGGTATTCAGCTGCATCTGGTTTTACTGGAAGCCAGCCCGAGTATAGTTGAGAAAAGGCTAATTAAAGAAAGAAAAGAAAGAAAATACGTTTATTCTGCACAAACAAAACGCACATCACAAAAAATATAATAAAACAGATACACATACAAAGTAGCTAAAAGCCCCGTATTCAGGTAGAAAAAGTTTTTATTATATTGTTAGTGTATTGTTGTTTGTTGTATTGTTGTATTAGATGATGAAGTCCGTATATCAGTGGTGTCAGTGGCGGTGTAACATGCTAGGTCAGTTCAAGGTCAAGATGTAGTACGGTCTATCCGGACCGTGCTATGTAGTTAGGGTAAACAGCTACGTTGCGCAGAACTGCACTCCCGTACAAGACTAAGCTTTAGTAGAATTTTATTATCTCGAACCAAAATGCGTTCTTTGCGAAGTATTTGTGGTGTGACTATGAATGATAGACTGAGGAATGATTTGATAAGACAACGGTGCGGTTTAAAGGAGATGTAGTGCAAATTTTTTGAAGAATATGCTTAGATGGTTTGGTTATGTTGATAGGATGAATAAAGGCGGCAAAGAAAGGGTATTTACAAGGCAGATGTGAGAGGAATCGCCAAGGGACAAGGACATATTGGTGATGTTCTTCAGAAAGAACAGATACGTAGTACTAGCAACCGGCGTGGGTGTATGACCAGATGTATGAACGTAAACGATGAAAAAGTATGTAGGGATCGTAGCAGATATTTTGCAGCAAAATCCAGCGGCCGGTGGTGCATACTGTGTTGCCATCTGACTTTATGCTGAGCTGAGGCCTTTTTAAACGCTTTATATTAGCTTCACTTGTATGTTTTTTGTTTGTTTGTATGTAACCGACTCCTTATTTAGAGCGCGATTTTAAACCACTTTAAACGGTCAGATTTCATTGAAACTTCGTAAACTTATCGAGGACCGATGACAATTCAATCATTTTAAAAAAATTGAGAAAAATGAAAAAAAAAAGGAAAAAAAAATAATTAAAAGAAAAATCACGTTTTTGTAGTTAGCAGAACTAAAAAATAGAAAATAAATAATAGTTTAAAAAACTAAAAAACAGGCTTTTAAAACCAAACTAAAAAAGGAGAAAATAATTTAATTCAATTAAAAAGCGTGGGGTGCTTGACATTAAGTGATTATAAAAATAACTCAAAAAGCACCCCACGCTTTTTAATTGAATTAAATTATTTTCTCCTTTTTTAGTTTGGTTTTTAAAGCGTGTTTTATAGTTTTTAAATTATTATTTTTGGCACTAATAACATTGTTTTGTGTTTTATTTATAGTTTTAAGGTTTTATGAGCTGTAATGCCAATAAACTCATATTTCTTTCTTCATTCTTTCTTTCTTTCAGGTGGCGTTCAGTAGTTTCTGCCTAGCTCCATGGGAAAAAGGCGTGAGTTTATGTATGTGTGTATCTCTAATCTTGCTCACCGCTTAGCTACCTCGCTCATCTCCGATTGAAAGGCAGCCTTAGAGGAGCGATCTATCCGGTCGGATTACGTTCTAATGTAATAGTATTGGGTGAGAGAGGATTAAGTTGTTCCGTAACAGTATGTTATTGTTAGGTTTGTCTGAGTAAACTAGGTTATGGTTGAGTGGTTACTGTTAACTTATATTAAGTGGTCATTATGGCAGATTTACTTACTATAGAGGACTTCTTAAATGGGATTGATTTTTTCCTTGGTGGGTTTTGGTTTAGTCGGTATCACTAGCATAGTCTTTGTGGTAGTTAAAGTTGACTTAGTATAAAGGAACGATACCTAGGTCGGGCAAAGTGTTATGTGTTTTTCCATTAGAATTATGAGAGTGAGGGAAAAGAGAGAGAGATCACCTATGTCTGCGCAAATACTTGTGCACTACTTACAATATCTCCCGCACCAAAGGCTAGTATCCCTTGAGATTGGCCACCATTTAGTCCGAAATTTAGTATGAAAGACTTAGTTTGATTTTGTCACTCGGCTGATTGCTCTAAAGCTTGGTACAGTATCACAAATGATTTCCCCTTGGTTACAGATGGAATGCTTCTTCAGTTCCTTATAAGTTTTAACTAACTTAACGGTCAGATAATTTCATACAAATTCTGAACTATTTTTGAATACATTAGTGTCTCAAACACTTTTAATAAGATCCTAGAAGATAAGTATTTATCTGGTGCATTCTAAGAAAATAATATCGTTTCATTTCCAATGCCATACAATCGCACACTTTGTCATCTTCCCTTCTATTCGGAAATGACACTGAGCAAATAATACTCACATTTGGGCAACTCAAGCCTTTCTGCAGGAACGGAGATAAGGGTGATCGAGAACCTTCTATAACAATTTGAACTCAGTACCTACCTCGATGTTAGTAAATAATCGAAAAGGAAAGTTTTTTCATTTTCTTTTACTTTCGTCTTGGGTAGACGATTAGATGTCCCGAAGGAATGATTTGCTGGAGTAGCTTAAAAGTTTGTAATCTATTGTTTTTGTGATTTTCTACTGATGAAATCTAGTTGTCTATAAATTGAAAAATACAATATTATTGAATAACCTTTCCGTAAACAGATATAAAACGGTTGCTGTGGTTGGTTCGTAATCTTTACAGACCACCTTTGTCTCGGAAAGCAAGTTAAGTCGTTGGTTCCGCGCTGTCATTCATGGATCTTTGACAGTCGTTACCGGTCTTTAGGAGCCCGATATTCTAACAACAAGTCATATCAAGGGGTATCGTGTTACCCAGTAACTGGGTTGTGGAGGTCAGATAGGCTGTCACTCCATGTAAAACACTGGTATTCAGCTGTATACGGTTAGACTGGAACCTGACCACAAGATAGTTAGGATAAGGCGGGCCAGATGATACAGCCGATATAGAACGAAACAAAATATAAAGAAGAAAACTATGTGTACCTAGATAAGTAAGAAAAACATTTACAAGCAAACTAATAGTATTAAACACCTTTGAGAATCAAACACAGGTCAAACGTAATTAACATTTCTTTCGTTGTTTTTTTCAAAACACTTTCTCGACAGCTCACTCCACGAAAACCGTGTCAACGCATCTAATTTCCAATTTAGCGAAAATGACTGTAACGCACGAATCTCAATCAAGGCGTAAACCGCACCGACCTACTACGGCACCTAAGCCGATCTTAACTGAATAGTTTCAATCTCAAACGGGATTATCTTCAAACAATGGGGCGCAGTTTCTTTGCAAACCTTGTGTTTACAAATCCTTATTGAATGAGATGTGCAGAAATAATTAGAAATGAGGAAAATTGTTTTTTTTTCTGGTAGGTATGTGTTGTGTGGTTTAAAACAATTTTTGGTTGCTTAATCTTCTTGAAATTCGAACCATAGCTGAAGAAAAACTGATATGGGTAAGGAAAGAGATATATATAACAAGAAAATTAGGTTTACACTTTAAAATAAAATAACATCACGCATATATTTATAAGGGTTAGGCACAGGTTGTGCCTATGTATTGTACATCCATATTCCGCAAGTTATGTTTAAGTTTTGTCTTTATACCCGCAAGCGTATTGTCATCCACCGGGGACAAATCTAGACCCAAACCCGATACTGAGAAATCCCTAATAATACTTTGCTTGACCTAGGAGCTTTTGTTATCCATTAATGCGCCACTGACAAAAAACATAAAATAAAAATCGTCATTCATGATCTGTATTGAAAGTCTGATAACGTAATCCGTTAAGAAATCGCGAGTCAGATTTATTCCCGATCAGAAAAAGCATTTGTAGACACATCTATGTTTTTTTTTTGGGTGGGAAATCATCAAATAACTTCTCCCGCTCTGGGTGGAGCAGGAGGGCGTGTCAGACTTTTACTGACTAAAACCCACCCGTGTTCCCTCAGTTGCCTGTGTGCCAGGGGCCGCGGTATCTCTTTCGAACAACCCGCACCCCCCGCAGGTATCGGCCCTTGCGGACCCCACCAGTTGGTGCTGACATCTCTTTGAGGCGCACGTGGAACACAACGCGGCGTCGAACCGGGCTTGGTCCTTACCGGACAGCGAGCTACCCATTACAGACACATCTATGTTTACAATTTCAATGATGACCCTTATTTTTTAACTACTAACTGTTGCATAAACCTTCGTCTGCGATCCAGGATGAAAAGTAGCCTATGTCCTTACCTAGGTCTTGTTGTGTGCTAAGTTTCATCCAAATCCGTTCAGACGTTTTAGCGCGAAAGCGTAACAAAAAAACATACTTACTTTTGATTATAATTTTAGTATATAATTATAATATTCGTTAAGGATCGAGTACCTACCCAGCTACTTCAGACATTAAAAGAACAATCTTAAATAACTAGAACTAAAAGGTAAAGTAAACCTTTTAGTTTTATCATCTCTATTAGCCAAACTAACGATAAGCTGCCCTTACAGTAGATACTCAAACTTGAATAAATCTTTAGGCTCTACAGCAGGTAGGTACAATTTTATTTAACATAGTTGATAGTCGACTACAATAAAGATCGTTATCTTTATTCAAGAGTTGTGATAATGAGCAGTTGGAAAGGGTCTACGGCTGGTTATATTTTATCTGCTTAATTCAATTTCAAGGTATAGGTATAATAGGCAAACTGAAACCCTTAAACAATAACGTAAAGGAACATAAAAATGGTTAGAAACATATTTATTTTTTGTCGCTTTCGAAAAGAGTATAATAAACATTCTATACGCTTAGATAAATAGAAATAACAAAAAATCTAGTTTTCAATACATAATCAGCCTATAACGTCGCTACAGCTGGGACATAGGGCTCCTCTCTTTGAGAAGGAGTGGGCCGTATTCCACCATGCGGGCCCAGCGCGGGTTGATAGTTGCACATGTCTTCGATTTTTTGGTTCTAGAATATGCCTCACGATATTTTCCTTCACCGTTTTGAGAGCAGAACAAACTAAAATACCTTGGGTTCGAACTCACTCGTACGTTGGGGCCACCAGTTTTCACGACTCAGAAAATTTTGTCCGCCTTTGTACCTTCTTTGTGTGCGAAAAGTTTAAATAAATAAGTTCAATAATCTTTTTGCTGCAAACACGACAAAGTTCACACGTCTGGCAAGACTTCATTACATACAGAAATCATGGCTTCTTCTTTTTTACAAAATCATAAGAGACATTACCAAAACCCTTACAAAATAAAATTACAGCCATCAGAACAAATGTGCTCGACCATTTGGGAGCTACATCAATTTCTGTGGAACCTTTATCTGTGGATGTCACAAAAACTGAGGGTTACATTCGGTCAGTTATTACAGGATTTTTTTCGGAATATCGTTATTTCGAATACACTTGACAAAATGTCGCAATTCGTTGGGCAACCTTAGAAATGTTCGTATTTTATTTTCGATTTTGTGATAATATGTTATGTTTGACGAGCTGTGATGGCCAAGTTTATTTAATAATGAATAATCAATCACTGAATGCAGTTTGGCAATAAGAATTTTATGGTATATTTTTAATTATAATTGCTATTGAAGGGATAAACTGCTTTTATAGATAATTAAGAGGTGACTTTGATGATTTTTCTGATGCATTAAAGTATGTTTAATTATGTTTTGAGTTCCATCACTGCATGCAAAAAGACTTGAAAATATGATTATTTTTTTTGGTTTCAAAATGATTTACGGATAAAGACATACACTGCTTTAAAAAACCACTTTTTTATCGGTTTCAAGAAATCTCCGCTTTAATATTCAATTCATTAATTACGCCACAGAGTTCATATAACAATAGATACGCTTGTGTGATGCGGTACGCTAGTGTACTGGACAGAAATTAATCATCCCCGTATCGACAGTTAATTAAAAATGTTTTAAATATTCAAGCACACTCGCTTCCGGCATATCAAGTTTCCATAGCTACTCATAAATACTTATTTCTATAGTGAAAATATAAAATGTTTTTGTGTCCTATTTTTATCCTAGTTGTTGTTATATGTTATGTAATAAATCACTCATCCGTTTTATGTGTATAAACAGTGTCTGAGTGGTTCTTTAATGAAATCTGGAATAAAATCAATATAAAATGTGTTGTACCTAAAGATATATATAAGATTGGATACGCCATGGATTACGTGAGTAACGATCATATTATTTGATTATGTTTTGGTACAAGTTAAGGAAAGTGCGTTCGCTGCACTCTTTGATGTCAGCACTGTCACCAACCAGAGGGCCAATTCCCGTAATTTTAAGAACGTTCAAAGTCTGATCTCAGTCTCAATCTGTCAAAAATAACTCAAGTTTTCATACTTTTTGACAAGTTTTTGACATTTGTTTGTCAATGAGATGAGACTGCATCTAGACTTTGAACGCTTTTATTTACGAAGCCTTTTGGTTAGCAGTGACAAGTTTTATTACGAAGTTACTGCTGGAATCACGGAAAAGGTCGGATAAAAGTGAAACTGGCTGGTAACTGTAACTTTAGCAGAGCGTCGCGTTAATGGTGGCTGTCTTCTGATGACAGATGGTATCGGGAAACCTCTGGCGTACCTCGTTCATGACGAAATGCTGTATTCCGAGAGAAGACATTCAACCTGCTGTACCACTAATGCGATAACCATTTCTGATAAAAGCTATCCTGCGCCGTTAAGTATTATATATTTTGACTACCATGACGCGATAGTGGTAAATTCATTATCCATCATTAAAAGATTTGAAATTTAAAACCATTATTGTACCATTCAGCATCATCATTTCAACCGGAAGACGTCCACTGCTGGACATAGGCCTCCCCCAAAAAGACCCCCTTTTGGGGGAGGCCTATGTCCAAACCCGCTTTGCCATAATCGCCACGATTGGCAGGCGGTTTGGCGATCGCAGTATGGTGGTAAAATGCATAGAGAACGCTGCTGCCCATTCTCTGGTAAGTACCTTAGTCGCCTTCTACGACACCCATGGGATGAAATGGGAAGGTGATATTCTTTGCATCCGGCACCACACGGAACATTATTGTAAGCCCATCAAAAAATTATAAGAGCAAAGTCGAAGCAGGAAGCCAGTCCCCAAACCAAAGCAATCAATCTTTTAGAAATAAGAATCGATCATTATTTTAGGAATAAACAGCCATTGTGAGTAAGCCCTCATTCTTTATGAAATAATAAATGTAATATCTTTTGTGTAGGCGGCAATAACGTAACGCTACATACTCGCTGCGTGATCGATGGCATACTGATTGATAAACCTACTGAAAATTTATGGGGTTCTTCAAGGATTTTTTTGAGGGCCATGGCTTGTGGCTAAGGAATAATGGCCGCACGAATCAATCGATCAGGTTAAGCCATATTTGCGGGCTTGGTCTGTGGGTGGATCTTGGATCTTTAAATAGTAAACCCCTCCATGTTGCCGCAGGAGACGCCCTGGGCCTCGGGAATCCCAGGCTGATTCGCGGCCACCGTAGGCGCGGGCACGTTAAACCATTGGTGCCGGCTGTCAGTCGTGCATCTTTTACAGTCATTGCGGGTCGTCTAAAGCCCGGAAGTCTGACAGCCGGTCTTACCAGAGACTATCGAATTACCTAGTAATTTAATGTTGTAGTGATCAGATAGGCAGACGCTGCGTGTAAAATACTGGTTTGACTGGAAGCCAACTCAAACATAAGTAGTTGGGAAAAGGCTAAGGCAGATTGATTGATTGGCTTGGTTGACACCATTCACATAGTTCGTTATAAAACCTTCATAGTAGTGTCGTCAACTGTGAAGAACTTTTGAGTTTTTTTTTTTGCGTATGAATGTGGCTTTAAGCAAGGGAAGACAAAAACAACGATGGAAATATAGTGTGAAGGATGATATGGCAATAAACTACTGAGACGGCTGAGACTACTGAGATGATGTCTCATAGACATCAACACTAGGTATAGCACCCGAATACCGAAAACTTTTACACTTCTGGTCTTTACAAATAACACCTCATATTACAACCCTATCGTTAGAATGTGTAGACTTTATAATGAAATTTCAAAAGACAATAACAGTATTGACATCTTCGATTCTCGTGCCGCTGCTTTCAAAATACATGTATGTAGGTATTCTTTTCTTTTAATATCCCAACGCTAAAATACTGTATTCTTTTAAAAATTTAACTTTTTGTCAATTTATGTAATTTACCTAGCGTATTGGCCTCCTACACATTCCCTGCCTGAGCAGAAGTAGAAGTGTGTCGGAGGTCAGACGCACATACCTTGTAACTGTAATTTTGTGAACTAACCTTTACTGTTGTTTTATCATCGCCATTATTATTGTTTTTGCTGATCATGTTGTGCGATTACGCTTTGGGTGATGATCAGGTCAAAACTAACAATGTTAAATTAGTGAAATTATGTGATTGTTACCTGTTGTAGTTGCCTTGTGAATACAATAAATAAATAAAAAGAAAAGGCATTCATGTTGCGTCGACCCCAAATAAATTCGGATAAGGGCATGTAAATGGATTGAATCTCCACCTGCTGAGTAAGTGGAGATTCAATCCAGCTTCACAGGTGTCCTCGCCCTGGAGTGTTGTGTGCTGTCCCACAAATAATGGGGCAAAAAATATCTTCTCCAGCACGTCTTGTTGTACGCATGCTACAGGAGTTCATGGACGCTGCTGAAAAAGCCAAGCTCATAGCCAAATTCTGGGCTGACTGTATTTAGATTACTATCGACACGCTAAGAAGAAGAAGGGTAAGATAACGATTTGTCGTTTCTTTTTATTTTAAGTATCTGATAATAATAAAATATAGGGAGATCGGACATTTGATACAGATATAAGCGTTAGAAAATAAAAGACATTGATATATATATATATATGTATATATATTTCTTAAACGATTCCATGCGATTGCAAAAGTAATACACTAACTTACTAGATTATGTTAGATAAGACGCCTTATTATGTACAGTATCTTCTATTAAATAATGTGTATTATTGGACTCAATCCAAAATGAAAGCAGTGTCATTATTCGCGACAAACTTGACAAGACCTCTCTTGTGTTAACTGTCCTATAAAAACAACTCCTACAAAGTGAAACAGCATGGTGAAATAAGTGTCAAAATAGAATGGTCTGAAGCAAACACTGTCAAGAATAATGTAAAATAAAATATTTCTAACAATAAGTGCAAGTGGAGCTTTGATAATAATCTACGTCTGTTTCGTATTTGCTATGTCATTCGCGGTAAAAATTGTGACCCAAAAATGTTGGAATCGTGACAAATACAAAAGGAAATTATGCTTGCTTCCAACTTCTTAATTAATTTCTTTATTTTCGTTTTAATTAGCCGTTATTAACCTACTTTCTGTCAATGTCATAGAAAACGGAGATACAATAATTTAGAATAGGCAGCACTTTACGTATGAATATATACATTTATACTACTAATATTACAAAGCTGAATAGTTTGTTTGGTTGAACGCACTAATCTCAGAAACTACTAGTTTGAATTGAAAAATCCTTCTAGTGTTGGTTAGCCCATTTATCGAGGAAGGCTATAGGCTATATAACATCACGCTATGACACTTAGGAGCCTAGAAAAAAGAAAAAAGTCTTAAATACGAAGTACTCGCACGGGCAGGCCTTCCGATGCGACGAGATGGGTCGGCAAAGCAAGAAAGTTGACACGAACGAAGTTGCGGGCAGAAGCTAGTGGAAAAATAAAAATACAAATCCCTTTGCAAAACAAAACAATGCGTATTATCAGTTAATTGACTTCAGCCTATTTTTATATCGCACTCACAAAAAGCTTACATCATTCCAAGAAAGCTTTAATTTGTTTACCGTGAAACACTTGAAAACATTATTTTTTCCTCATCACAATCTGTTGCGTGTTAAGATTCAACGTAAATCACGCTCAGTAGAATTTAATTCTTACAAGTTTTTGCCTGCGGCTTCGCCCGCGTAGAGGACGCAAAGTATCCCTCGGAAACTTACTAACGGGATCAAAATTAGCCTGTGTTAATCTAGGTTATAAAACATGTGTATACCAAACTCGTTCAGCTGTTTTTTCGTGTTTGAGTATCAAAATATGTCCCATTGCGTGGCCCAAGGAATAAAAATGTTCGTACAAACTTCCACCCCCTATTTCGCCCCTTTACGGGGGAGTATGCTAAAATCCTTTATTAGCCAAAGTTTCCTACTCATAATCTACCTTTGTGCCAAATTTCATCTTCCTAAGTTCAGTAGTTTTTGTTTCGTAATTAATTAATAAGTGAGTGAATGAATGTATGAACGAGTGACTTTTCGCTTTTATTTAAATAGAAGATAAAATGTGTCTTGAAAGAAAATATGGGCTCGTGGCTAAATATCCAGTCAGTCGGGACGATGGAACGTGGATGGATAACCAACCATCCATTACATATAGAGAGCCCTCCGACCTCAAAAAGCTCGTGAAGCTGTTGGCCCGGCTGACATTCGTAGATCTCTGACTGACGTTACGGGTAACACTTCTAAATACTGACAAGAAGTCTTACCAAGAGGTATCGTGTTACCCAGTAACTGGGTTGTGGAGGTCAGAGAGGCAGTCGCTCCATGTAATATACTGATATTCAGGTACATCCGCTTAGACTGGAAGCCCACACCAACTATTTTTTTGGAAAAGGACAGTCAAAGTCCCCCGCCGCTTCTGTCTGTTCGCGACAAACTCAAAAACTGCCAAACGGATTTTCTTCCGGTTTTGACAACAGACAGTGATTCATGAGAAAGGATAGGTGTATAAAAATGCGGGCGAAGCCGCTGGTAAAAGCTAGTAGGTAATGAATGCAACCGCGTTAGAACTAGAAAAAGAGTTAGTGATATTTTTATTAATTAAAATCGCCATTGGACAGTTAATACTTCATCATTTACAATTATAAATAGTTATAGGAGTTTTGGACTGGTTGGGTACAAACTTCGTTTAGAAACAGGTTTTGCTGCAGATGACGAAATAAAAGTCTGAACCATTCGTCGACATGCACACGGACGTAATAAAACCGCGGTGAATTTTTTTAACCCTTTTATTTACAACTCTCGGTGTAAACCGAGCATAGAGAATCCAATAGAGCGTGAGTGAGTCTCAGCACGTCGAAAAAACACAGTGTTCAATTTTCAACTCTCGGCCCGAAGCAGTGCGTTGAAGATCCGAAAAAATCCCGACGCGATTTTATGACGTCCGTGGTGACTTAGTTCTAAGAAGTGTAGATTATGCGTGCGTGTATTGACCATCGATTCAATGAAGTAGAACGATATTGTAGTGTTTATCCGAAACATATACATAATTAGGTACATTGCAGCATTGAAATGCCTGAAACAAATCGCTCCATTCATATCGGACTAATACTGAAACGTCCAACATCTGACACAAATGTGTTGTCTGACAAACAAACGAGCATCGCAAATGCATTACGAGAAAGTGCAGTTACTGAATACGTGACGTCATAGCACTTTATCTATCTTTGTATATATCTTACAAATAAATTTAATTGAAGTGTCTGTTTGTAATGGCAAAATTACAGCTTTTTAAGCATCATTGGCTTGTAACGTTCCCACTGCTGGGAAATCGGCCTCCTCCACTCTGTGAGAGGAAGTGAGCCGTAATCCACCACGTGGGCCCAGTGCGGGTTGGTAGATGTCACATGTCTTCGAATCTTTAGTTCTGGGACATCCTGGTTTCCTCACGATGTTTTCTTTCACCGTTTTGTGAGCAGTGGTGATACAATTATTTGCACAAAGTAAATCGCCTGCCTGGGTCGGAACCCGCGACCTACAACTCGTAAGTCGGGACCATTACCACTGGACCACCACTGCTAACTGATGAAATTTTATGCAGTACTCTTATGAGTACCAAAACACAGACAAAACACAAAAAACAGACAAAATTTAAAAATAAAATTGTTATCATTTTTTTTTATTGTGTCTCTGTCTTTCTATATGCCTGTAGCCGGCTAATCTCTGAAACGGCTGGACTGGTTTTGACGAGACTTTTCTTGGCAAATAGCTGAGATAAGGAGTAATTTGGTTATTTTGGACAAAGAATTAGGGTTCTGTGCAAAAATAATTCAAACCTATGAAATCCAATATGCACGCGAAAGAAGTCGCCGAAACAGCTAGTACTGATATAAATATGTGACGACGCAACAGAGACTGATACATGACATTCACTGTGCATACAAAATCATAACACAATTTACAAAGCGCGCTGAATTAAAAACGAATTACATGAAAGAACAAGGTGCCAATATATTTAAAAAAAAGAAGAAAGGATGACATAAGTATAGTGATGACACTTTAGGTTATGACACAATTTGACATTCAAATGAAATAGAATGAATCGGATTAGAGTGATAACTGACAAGCTGTCATTCTGACGGAGCATCACATCTGTGGTAGCGATGCAGTAGACTGACTTTTTGCACCACGTTCACGACGAATCGTTGAAATTCGGTGGTATAATAGATGCGTTTTAATTTAAATTTTATGTGAAATCGACTAGTTTTTGCTAATTACGGTGTACTGTACAGTTATATCCTACTAATATTATAAATGTGAAAGTTTGTATGTTTAGATATTTAGATGTTTGTTACTCAATTACTAAGTACCTACTGCACAAATGAGTTTAAAAATAAAGAAGAAACCAGAAGCTTGGATTTGTGCTCGGTTGATGTCAATACTCTCGCCCCCTTTTACATTGGATTTATACATAAATGTCAAAATGTGGTTAGCTATGGATACATCTTTACCTTACCCTTTGCGGATAACAGGCGTAATGTTATGTTATAATTATAAAAAAACTGTATTTTTCAGCTTAGAAAACGCTAGTATACCGTCTCAGAAACTATTCCCACATCAACTTCAAATTAAGAATGCGTACGGCGTTTGTAGTGAACAATAAAACGACAGTTAACAGTAAACCAACTATGTCAGAACATGGTTACTGCTTTACGTGCTAACTGCGACCTCGTTTACTACTATCTAGTTTTATTTACTAGGTAGTTATTTGCTTCTAGAGCCTGCATATCTTTTGTGGACAATCAGAACAGAGAAACTATATATTAAGTTACTTTTACAGGCGGTGACAGAAAATTTCGCCATGTTTTTTAAGGTGAATCTTGTCGATTTTTTTTCCATACAAACTTCGGGAATGTATTATTCCACTGTTCGAAAATGTACCTACATCAAAAATTAAACATGATATGGATTTTTCTCATTATTAATATTTTCTGTACGGAAACAATACTAAAATAAAACGCCATTAAAAAGTTAGGAGCCAGCAAAGTGTTAAATCTCTCAAACCAAGTCGATACCGACAAAGCTCAGACATCGAAAGTTCACTACACCTTCTTGGTCATTGATTTATGCAGTATTTTTTTTCATAAAACCCGATCTTCCGAAGGACTTGTCTTAATTTTTATGCGCCTATTTTACTATAAAATGATCCTGCATCTCACTCTAACGTTGTGCGTGTAGACTAGCGTCTAACTGTTTATCACTGATACTACCTCTCTCGGACACGATGCCTGATGATACAGCGTGCTGTTTAGCCAGGCCCACCAGTGAGTTCGAGCCCGCGACTATATTCCCCTTAAGGTAAGTATTTAAAAATAATCTTCACTACACATGCACTGGTTGCCTTTCCTATTTCACTTTGCAAGTGCTTCTGCTGAGCATGAGGTCCTGGATTTGATTCCTGGGTTAGGCCAAGTGTAATTGGGTTTTTTCATCCGTGATGTCGAGATTTTTTTAAGCTGCAACCCGCAGCTCGATTTATGCCTAGTTGATGGTAATATGCTCGCCCCCTAGTACATAAAAATAACTGGCGAAATTAAAATCATATTAAATCATTTTTATTTCAAGTATTGTATAAATAAACACAAATACATTTTACCCATAGTGACTACATGTCATAAATAAGTAAATATTAACGGCCTAATTCATAAAAAGTTATCGAACATCTAAACAGTTGCTAAAGTCTGGTTTCTCTTTGAAAACCAGACTTTAGCAACTGTTTAGATGTTCGATAACTTTTTATGAATAAGGCCGTTAAAATATTATTATTATTAGTAAGTTATTTAAGTAGGTATTACTAATTATAGATTAAATTAATACGTTCATACATTATTATAAATTATTATTAGATAATTAGCTAATAACTAGCTAAAGTACTAGGAAGTGGTGACGGGTGGGCGTTTTTGGGGGGACTGTCTTATGTATTTTGACGTTCGAAAAGTGCTAATTCTCAGCCTAATTTGAATACTTAAATGACTTTTGATTTTGATTTTTTGATTACATTTGATAAATTAATTCGTAATTAATGTCGGTGTACTTTACGTTTACCTCTTTCAAACTCTTCGAGGAATACTGGCGTGATGTGACTACACTTATTTGGGCTGTGAAGGATTTGTGGCTAAGAAATAACAGCCGCACAGGTCAATTGATCAGGTCTACGTGCTTGGGAAAGCACGTAAAGCTGTTGGTGCCGGTTGTCATTCTAGAATCCACTATGACTAGTCATAGTGGATCTTTGAAAGTTATGGGTCGGTCTACCTTAGTATAGGGTATCGTATTACCCAGTTACTGGGCAGTGGTGGTCAGATAGGCAGTCGTTCCATGTAAAATAGTGGTATTCAGCTGCATCCAGTTAGTCTGGAAGCCAACCCTAAAATAGTTGGGCAAAGGCTACGCGGATTGATTGTTTAGCTATTTGTTGGATTTTCCTCCTGTGTAGCACCAAATAAATGATCCATACATCTAAGTTTAGAAGGTTGTTTTAATCGTGAAAATACTGTTCCGCGCTAAAGCTAAAGTAATTAGTTACCACTAGCGCCATCTAGTATCGAGTAGCAGAAATAATTGAGTCAAGATCTATCTAGCAAGTTCGATACCAGAATCTTCTAGAATTATCAACATCTGTTCAGTCGGGGCCGGTATGTACTCGAAGATTCTAGAAGCTTCGTATCTCGAACGAAAGCCAGGAACAGCAAGGCCGGGTAGTATTGGTCAAGCGATACAAGCGAGAACATCGTAAGCGATCTTCAAGTGCGATTAAGAGTGATCGGTAGTGAAATTTTGTTTTGTAATTTGTGTGTTTAATTAAAGTGTCGATTTTGGTCACTTTTATTGGCAGTTTTTAATTGTCACGAACCCGAAGCTCGTAACAATACGAAAATTAATGAAAAGTGATCGCAACTTATCTTCAGTAAAGACACTTAAGTTCCTAATTCGAAGTTGTGTTTTAGTGGTTGATTTTCCATTGTTTATTCAACAAATATCGATCTGAGGTTCAATAACAATAACAAGAAGGAAAAGAGACCTCAAAGCGCAACTAACACATATAAGGAATGGACACAATAATATTACAAAGGCACAATGCGGCTACACTATTGAATACAATAGAACTCTGTCACAATATGTCTTGGTTTCTGAATGATATCGTTTCATTGATATGGTATGAAACATCTGTTATGTATCAATTATAATAGCATATTGACCTAGTCCCCATTCAGTTGTTTTTGGAAGCATAATGTCAGGTTTGTTTATACACGATTCAAAAGTTACTCAGTTCCCTTCTAAATAGTTGAACTGAATGGTGCTGGTCCACACGTCAGGTTCGTAAACCGACGCTGTCAGTTGAGACTGGTCATCTCTTAGCTACTTTGGCTTATCTTTTATCTTCATATTTTTATTGTTTTATATCTTGTAGTAACCAAACTAAAATAGTGTACATGGAGTTACTTACCCGTTACAAAGAGCTTCATCTATTTATTTGACGACCGGTATCTTTGACAATTCTATACTGCCAGTAAATTGTTTTTTTTTTTACGTTGTTTATCATTTTTTATCGTAATTTAAAAGCTAGGTTTAATAAACAGAAAATATATACCTACAACTGAATATATAAAAGAAAAGTATCATAGGGCATTTAAAAAAATCGTCTGCATCATTATCAGAAGGAAAGGTGACCCAAAAGACTGGCAGCATAGCCACAATGCATGGCAATGCTGATTCTTTGGCCATTGTTTAATTAAAATAAATGCTTTGAATATGAAGTTGGTAACTTTTGAGAAAAATGTGGGCCCTAAGTCAAAACGGCCTGTGGACAGACTACAAACTCTATAAAAACAATGATGGCGGGCGTACTCAAAATCCCCGATCAATAATAATGCCAATATTTTGATCCAGCCTGTCCCCAATGATAGCTGTTCCCCTATCAGTGACGCCCTGAGCCGAGGCCCGTACCCCACAGGGCGCCCTCAGCGTGCAGTCGCTTAGTTTGTAATTTATTTTAGTTTGTAAGCCCTGGCTGGAGGCGTTAAGTTAATTCTTAATGGCAGCCCCAGGAAAGCCCGGTTGAGCAGTCACGGCCTCTCAAGGCCAACTGCGAGATGCCCAACAAAAAAAAAAACGAACTCAAAACAAAACAGTAAAGTACAGCTGTCTGCTATAGACAAAACTGTTTCACTCCGGTATCTTACTTATAATTTACAAACCAGTACAAAAAAAACAGACTGACTAAGCTTTTTCACTCAAGCGATTAAAGCCATAAAAAGAATGGTTTTAACCAAAAATATTTGACAGCAGTACTTTCTCAAATCAATTTTAATAAACTAAATTCCCCCTCGAAGCATAATTTTCACACAAAATATTCACATCATAAACATAGGGTGAAACGCAAAATTTTCACGGTGATTTAACACCACAACTTTCAGAACCCCCTCACCATACAATTTGCCTAACCATAACATTATTTACTTTCGTTAGTTTTTCCACACCATATACCATGGTAGTTTTTGAACTTTTCGCATATATTTGACTCTAGGTTTACCCCTGGTTTTGCCCGCCTGAAAAGACACAATTTTTTTTCGTTGTAAGTGCTTATTACGCGCTTACTTTATGAACAGAGATCGGATATTCGGATGCATATTCACCTAAAGTTGAGATGTTGGCTAACATGGAATGCGCTTTTGTATCGAAAAAGTTTTAATTTAGGTAAGTAATTTGTTTATTTTTTGTTTTAACTAATACAAACCACCCCTCGTCCAGTACATACACATATTTGTATCGGGTTAAACATTAATTTAAAATTAATACACATCTGAATAGTTATGCAATCCAAGAATTCCGGGGTTTTTAATAAATATTACAAATAATTTATAATGCCGCTTCCATACTAAGCGGCATTCAAAGCTAAAAATTATCTTTAGGTAAATATGCATCCAAATATCCGATCTCTGTTTATGAATCTTACTTCGGAAATTTTATCAAAATAGATGAGCAGTTTGCCGAAAATCTTAGCAAATGCACAGAACAGATTTACATTTTTCTTTTTCGATAGTGTTAGTGTAGATGTGTTAACAAAAAAGCGAATGTTCTATCTATTCCCCCGTTATTGTTATTCGTGGTGATAAGTTTTTATGTAGGCACGCCATTGCTCGCCCTTCCCCTTGACTGGCCTTGACTCCATGTGAAATAGCGTTTCGTAGGATATCAGGATGTTTGGGAATGTGGGATAGAGGTCAATGACATGAGATGACGTAGGGGCAGTGTTTACTTATATGTTTGTTATCGTGGCATGATTATGCGCGTTTTCTCTTATTGTGTAGGAAAGCTGTGCTTGAAAAGAAGTGTTATTTGATCTTTTTCTGATAAGATCGGCATCGTATAGAGTTGAGCCACTCAGCATTGTTTCTATGATACTTCATACTGCCTCGCGTACCTATCAGCTAAAATTGTAAAAAAGACGCATCAGAATCATCGCACTGAAAATCTATTTTTTTTAAGACTTCAGCAGACCAGCGCGGCAAAATAGCACAAAGTGACTCTAGAATCGCGAATTTCTATGAAATCTTCATGGAACTTGTTGTAAATTGTATAAAATAAGAATTAAGAATTTGATTTAACCTCAAATCACCAAGTATTGTTTTCATTTCCAGTGATTGTTGCTGAAATATTAATTTATTAAGGAGCTTCTTAAAGGTTTATTTAATATAAATGACTAAATAAATTGGGTTATTTCTGACATTATTGCGTGACGCTCCGATCCTGAAATAATTTGTATTGACGAAACTGATGAAGCTCATTGACTCGATTGAAACTCTCTGGAGTGTGGCTACAAGAAGTATGTTTGTAACGCGATGGTAGTTTAATATTGCTAATTATAATCGGTGTAGTGATGTTAATTAGTATTTTAATTTTATTTTTAAATAATTTATGATAATATAAACTGTGACTACTATCTGAAATAAAAGATTAATTATGGTAATTATTATGATTTGCATAAATTAACAGCCTTTTTAAAAAGTCTGGAGCGAATTGGACTCCTTCGACATCGCAATCAATAGACTAGGTTCTTTTATATGATTTAACAAGGTGAATAAGACATTTTTTGTCGCAATCTTGGATTTTCATTTTGACCCTCGAAAATTATGACAACTAGATATAGTTTTCAGTTTTTGTCTCTCTCTCTTGGTCACTAGCTATATTTAATAGAAAGTAGCATGGAAACATTACACTTTGGCGTTACGTGACGATTTCAAGAAGTTAAAGTCCTACTAAGCAAGCTGCGTTAAGAAAAGATTTTTTGGAACCTTATTTCCGAAAAATATTTAATTTCTAGGTACCATAAAACTGGTAGACAGATACCAAAGTAGTAGGTATCGATATAAACCCTAAATGCACTAAATCTGGAAGTCGCAACAGTCAGTCTCGGCTTCCGTTTTATTGCTCAGTAGTATTGGCGACGACCAAATAATGGCTACGATTTTAAGATTCAGTCATAAACCAAAGTTCATCTTGACAGACAATAGAATGTTTATTGCAAACGATTTAAACTTTTACAAGTGCGTTGACCGACAGCGCTTGATGTTTACGTTTTATTTTCAATTTTGAGTGATGAGTTGGGATGCGTCGTTGTGATGTAAATCTTGCCAGTAAATCTAGATTCGTGAAATTAAGAAAATTTTGTCCACTTACTTTGATTGCGGCTACGCTTGTATGTCTGTCTGTATCTAGTTGCGTTTTCTGCTCCGTCAAGACATTAAACTAAGATTGAATTAACTGAAGAATTTTAATGAAGGTAGTATTTATAAATTCTTAAACATTAACTCACACCTTCTTCCCATAGAAGTTAGACACTACAAAACGCTACCTGCTACGATCCTCACATACCCTTTTTGCCTCATTTACGTTCCCCGCACGCCAACATCACATTTTTAACCGACTTCAAAAAGGAGGAGGTTATCAATTCGTCGGAACCTTTTTTTTTTAAATGTATTTTCCCCGATTACTCGAAGATGCCTGGACCAATTTGGATTATTTTTTGTTTGAAAGGGAATACTTCCAAGGTGGTCCCATGATCTTCAAGTCAGGATCTGATGATGGGATCCTGGAGAAATAGAGAGAACTCTCCAAATGTTATAGGCACACTTGAAGCGATTTGGGTATTTTTTGGAAGATTACTTTCTCGGAGTGGTCCCATTTCAATTTGGTGAAGATCTGATGAAGAACTTCGGAGATAGGCAACGGAACTCCTCAATAAATGATAGCAAATGGACTGGGATTACTGAAATCTCATGTCTGTCTATTGTTTACACCAGTTCATAACATAACATCACGCCGGTACGCTGTGAAGGGGTAAGCACATGTGAACCACTAAAAAGTGAAAAATAAAAACTTTATCCAAAAAAAAAAGTTTTTATTACTATTTTATTTATTCCCATAAAATTACTACTCATCACTTGGACTTTATTTCTTTAAATAAATAATTATTCAAGCCAAAATAGGATTGCATCTTTACACACATGAACGTGACACAATCTAAGCCAAGAAAATTATGAGCAAATTAATAACATCCAAAATTGATAGTAGGTACCATTCATTGCCATTCATAAATCCTGCCAATACCAGCCACCCAAATCTAACACTGCTAAATACATTGATAAATACCACGATACGAAACCATACATCAATTTGATCGAACTCCATTCAGAAACTAGGTCAATCTGCCCAATGTTATACATATCTTTGAATTCTGCGAGGCATTTTAATCCCATCAAATAGTGAGATTTGATCGGAAAATAGTAGGATAGTATTTCTTTATGAGGTCGAAGATGACGTCATCGGCCTTTTGCCCTTTATCCTGTGGCTACAAGTTACACGCTGAAGCGACGCGCGTCTAGCGACAGCGACTGTAGAGAAAACGAATGAAAGAAGTTGTTAAGAGCGTTTATTCTGAAAGTTGGCAACGTCGCAAATAGCTGTCAAATATTTACTTGTTTTTATTAATTTGTTAATATTTCTGTATGGAAGTATGAAATATCGGATTGGGTTAACGCTAAAAATCGTACACTTTATAAATACGAATACTTGTGTTTACTTGGATAGAAAAAAAACCGTACTAGTACGGCGTAAATACTTCACGGAAGTTTATCAGTTTTCTAAAATTAAAAAAAATATGCGTATTTTCTAAAACATAAAGTTTACATTTTCAAAATGTGTATTTGTTTTAATAACATAAAGGAAATACCTAAATTAGTGCCAGAAGTTCGGTGTGCTCTTAAACGGAGCGACGTACGCAACAGGAGACGCGTGCGCGTGTCGCTTGACGCTAGTCGCATGGCCCCAGGCTGTGGCTATGGGGCCTTAGCTGGTTATTCTGTAAGTTTTGGATTACGGACATCAAACGGGACCCAGACGATGCCGATGCTCCGAATTACACGTTATTATTGGAATGCTTTCAACGATATCTGTAATGCGGGTGACTGATCTTTAAAAATAAATTTTGGGTAAAGTATTTTTGTGTTCGGATATAATTTTAGATTTAACTAGAATGTGCACGCGGCTTCGCTTGCGTGGAAATTAAAAAATATCCCATGGGAATGCAATGCTGGGATAAAAAATATTTTATATCTTAAACCAGGTTATGAACAGAGTTAGGGATTCCACAGGCAGGCAGGACGAGACAAAGTTCACGAAGTTTTCATAGAAATTGTTCTACTATTGTCGCGGCGCATTGTCGCCTCGCGCCTATCTGCGGGCGCCTTTAATTTCGCATCTATTATATGGATTATTTACGGATCCTGAAAGAAAATTGTGAGAAAATAGCTACCTACTATTTAATTTCATGTTTTCAGAACTACTGTTGGTTGAATTTTGTTGTAGTTACTGCTTCAATTATTTTCTGGAAGATGTGTGAGTGCAGAGTATTGGGTTTGAGAAATCGACATTGAAAGATACTGTTTATTGTATACTTTAGCATTGTGCCATAAACCTTGCTTAACTATTAACATTTGTGAAAGAAAGTATTTATAAAACTAAATAAGTAGGTGTGTTTACAATATAAATCTGTTAACAAAATTGTAAAGTACTAAAAGAGTTCTGGTTTGCAAGAGGAGATTAAGGATTTTTCAGACAGGCACGACGCTACTTTTGTAGAACAATTTCCAAAATATTTTTCCATAGAAATTGTTCTACGCGATTCACGTCTCGCCTTTTTGCGGGAACCTTAAAGGTAGCAAGCTGAAAACCAACATTAAAGTTAAATCGGTCATTTCTGACTGCCGTTAAATGGCCCATGACAAAATACGAGTGTTAAGAAACATTGATGTGCCAACAATGTTCGCCAATAACTCAAACTTTGTTACGAATGTTTGGCCAAAAGTTTGTCTCTTCTTTTTCCTGTTGGTTTTCTTTCAACTTCAGTGCATAAATCTCTTTATTTGTTTATTGTGATCTGAATACTACCTTGAACATTAGGAGTTCTTCAAATCCTCTAATTTATTAAGAATTTAGACACGAGTCACAGAAAAGACCAGGGCCCCAATTCTGTATGGTTATAATGATTCCCCGCGGAATCTTACTACGTTCAAACTACGTCAATATCGTGTTTTTTTAGATATCAATGTAACGGTAAGGAATCGAAATGTCATAATTTATGTAGATACCTACATAAATTATGACATTTCGATTCCTTACCGTTTAACTCCGTGAAACTCGTATACACGAGTTTTCCAAGACAATTTGTCGATATTATTAATACGATATTAGCAGATTTCGTGTGTGATTGACGTGGTTACGAGTAAGGAATCGTTAAGTGGTCATAGTGAATTCAGGCCCAGAGGGGTAATTGCATAATACATTATCAGTAGGAATCGCTTTCTTTTTGACAGTTCCACAACATTCATGGCGTTATTTATGTTGCTAAGCAAACAATTTTTTCGAACATATGAAAGAATGGATTAGCGAAAACCTTCAAAATCATTCAGATTCTGATAAGTAGTGTGTTAAGTTCGTCAACGTGGATTTGGATCTGTCTGAAAATAATTCAATACTTTGGAATGAACCCTACTTCTGATTAATTTGCTTTTTCAGGCGGGGAAAAACACATCGGGAGTATGGATAACTAACAAATCGTGTTGTCATTTGTTCTTATTTCGGGCCCCGAACAATTATTTTTTCCGAAGATGATATAGGAGTAGGAAAAGTCCGTAACTTCGAGCGAAACAACGGATTTCGTGCTTAGAGAGTAGATCCACAGAGAGAACTCTTTCACATATCTTCATTATTCTTCATACAAAATGTATTAAGGTGGTAAAAATATAATTCGATTCAACAAATTCGATTGAATGACTTTTTCCTGAAAAAGTCAAAAAGAAATAGTCTTTCAATCGAATTAAATAATCATAGAAGGTTGTATTGATGATTTAAATTATTATAATTATGTGAAGCCATATTTGTTACGGTTGCAAATCATATTTTATTCAACATACAACATAGCCCTTTTTTTAAGGATGGGAAGTCATCAAATAACTTCTCGCGCTCTGGGTGGAGCAGAAGGGCGTGTCGGACTTTTACTGACTAAAACCCACGCGTGTTCCTTCAGTTGCCTGTGTGCCAGGGGCCACGGTATCTCTTTCGGACAACCCGCACTCCTGGCAGGCCCGCACCCCGGGCAGAAACATAGTCCTGACCTGCGAATTGCGAAAAACTGAAGAAAATTAGATTTTCATGGGCTACCCTGGAGCTTACCGCCATCGGCATAGGTCTCTGTGTGGCCCGCGCCATCCTTAAAATTAATTTTGTAAATTAAAGGGGGGATTAGAATAAATTCTATTTTAATGTAAATGTTGACGTTCAGAAGTGCCTATTTGAAATAAATGCTTTGACTTTGCTCGTACCTAGTGATAGCTTAAAGTTACCGCGTGTCAACGTAAACCGCGCCTAATGTACCTAATACCTACATAAAAGGTACAACCACATTCCTCATTATACCCAATGATAGGTACCCACCCCAAAAGACCTAGCATGTCAACTATTTTCTTTAATTTATTCCTGTGTTTTACGACCACGAACAAAGTAGGCATTTAATAAAATGTAGAGGAAAGGTATTTGTTTTATAACTGTTTCAATTAATTAAGTTTCGTTGCCTGTTTTTTATTAACACGGATGACAAGAATTGTGTCCCTGAATTGGCCATATTTGTTACAAGCGTTTGCTCATGCCGTGTCATCCGTATCGAGGTTGGAAATTAACTTACGGGTAAAACGTACCGGGATAAACGTACCTATCCAACGACCTAACCTAGGTTATGGTCTAAAGTTACAGACAGACACATTTGCAACTATACATCTATACATAAAAATTAATAAATAATAGTTTAAAAACTAAAAAAACACGCTTTAAAAACCAAACTAAAAAAGGAGAAAATAATTTAATTCAATTAAAAAGCGTGCTTTTTGAGGTATTTTTTTAATTAATTAATGTCAAGCACCCCAAGCTTTTTAATTGAATTAAATTATTTTCTCCTTTTTTAGTTTGGTTTTTAAAGCGTGTTTTTAGTTTTTTAAACTATTATTTATTTTCTATTTTTTAGTTCTGCTAACTACAAAAGCGTGATTTTTGCAATTTTTTTTTTCTTTTATTTTTTTCTATTCTGGTCTATTTTTTTATTAATTATTAAATTGTCATCGGTCCTCGATAAGTTTACAAAGTTTAAATGAAATCTGACTGTGTAAAATGGGTCATAATCGCGCCCTATAGAGTCGGTTACAAACATACAAACAAACAAACATACAAGTGAAGCTAATAAGTGTATGTTTATAATGTCAAAATAACAGCTTTTTACTTAAGAAAGTATACACGGAAATTATAGTAATTTAAAAAAAGATACAGACTTTTTGTCCCAGTACCACGTTCCCGTGGCATAATTTCCAACACCCATGCTGGCGAAGCCGCGGGCATCAGCTAGTTAATATTTTTATTATATAGGTAGGTTTTTTAACATGTTCTTTCTATTGTGAAACAAAATTGACATGTCCTTTCGGGAGTAACTCGAACATTACATTAACCTACCCTCATTCCTTTTAAACTAATACCGAGCAGAAACTCGCGTGACAAAAATAGCACGAAAGTTTTTAACCCTATAAAATCCTCTGAATCTAATATTATACGAAACATTGTCCGTATCACGTATTGTTCACTAATGTAGCCACCGTGTTGAAGACCGTATTGTTAACTTAATCGCAAAAAGCTCTTAAGGTTATCTCAGGCGAGGGATAGAAGAATTTGGTCCTAACTTGGTCCTTCGGTCCTTGAAGAAACTTCTAATCGATCGATGTTTGCATCTAAACTGGGCACCCCGTGTAGGGTCAGATTCTATCATGGCATAAATTATTTTGTGCCTAGTTTTGGGGAATTCGCAAGTGTTTTTATGTAGATCCTAGTTATAGGTAGTACATATTCTTCTGTTTATTTTCCTGTTGTTTAAGAAGACAATCATGAGGTTCTTCGACTTTTAGAATTCATTCAATCTGCCTAACCTTTGATTTGGGTCGGCTTCCAGTATACCTGAATGCAGCTGAATACCGGTATTTTACATGGAGCTACTGCTTATCTGGACTCCACAACCGAACAACTGGGTAATACGATACCCCTTGGAAAGACTGGTGGTCAGATTTTCAGGGTTCTGAAGACCCGTAACAACTGTCAAAGATCCAAGATTGATAGCCGGGACCGGGCTTAACGTGCTTTCCGAAGCACGGAGGGGTCTTAGTGTGTAAAGATGGTCAGACATCCATGAACCAACCGCGACGAGCATAGCTTAACCTGATCGTTTGACCTATGCGACTGTTATTACTCAGCCATGAGCCCCTAAACTCATCTTTATAATCCAATGTAAGCCCTTAAATTCCTAAAGCTAATCACTGCCTAAATTAACCGTCTGTAGAGGAAAAAAAAACTATTATTGACTGACGTAGAAATGACAACACTTCAATTACAGAAGAACCGATGCAAAAATTATAATATTCTATCTGCTCTAACAAACAGTTAAGAGCAAATTAATATGTGATGTAGGTAGCACGTATTTGAGATAAGTCCTAAAACGAAATCTGCCTATAGATACAAATTTAAGAAACGGTGTTGTAATAATAATAGAAAACTCGCTCAGCTAAACACATCCCTCGCTCATCTTTCCACCTCTGCGCTTATTTCTAATCTACGATTATAATATGACGGTTGACGGGTTAATCCGTCGCCCGATTATGTCCAATCGCTGAAGTTAATTACATCCGTCTAAGACGCCATTAACCCGTGATTATACGTCAAATTGATATTTCGGTGCGAACGTCTGCTATAAAGATGGAGGCGGTTACTTAGCACTTCATTTTACAACCTTCACGGATCAGGCTGGTTCTGGTGTTTATTAACATAATGTTTAGGTTATTATGTTATACCTATAGACTTATGTAATAAATATATTGTTATGAAAATATACTCCTTCGGTTAACTAATTTGGGCCCTAGTCCGATTTGCTCAAAAGAATCTATACTCCATTTGAAATAAGATTAGATATTTAAACAAACCTTTTTTACAGACAATTCAACCGATTCTGACTTATATACCGTAGGCATTAGAATGGCATTAAAAGCAAAAAAGTAGTTACAATACCAACTGTTTACTACAACTGCCATTTGTTATGCTCCTAACGCAATAGAAGTCAAAATCGGTTGATCGGACTGTAAAAAAGGTTCAGTTAAATGTCTAATCTTATTTCAAATGGAGTATAGGTAATAGTTCTAATTTATAAAAATTATAATTATAAAAAAAAATAAAAAAACCAGTTCAAATTCCATCTTCAATGAGCAGCGGCGTAATTGCGTCACAGTAGCTTTCATTTTGACGGTTCAACAACATTTATTGCGTTATTTACGTTGTTGATTAGAAAAATTCGAACATGAAGAATGGATTGTCTATCAATGTCTTTCAAAATGATTCAGATTGTGATTATCAGTCTTGAGGGGGGCCTATTTATTGATTTATATACGCTTTATTGTACACCATAAAATACATAAAAATAATAAAACATACAATGGGCGTCCTTATCGCTTTCTGCGATCTCTTCCAGGCAACCTTGGAATGGACAGTGATTGCGTGGACATAAAAATGGGGTTGTAATTGGTGCATAATATAGGTACAACTTACTATAATAGATACATAGATATATATGCTGTATAGTAGATACTTATATACATACATACTAAATATAAAAGCAAAGAAAATAAATGACAATGCCTATGTCCAGCTGTAGACGTTCTTTTGTAGAAATGATGATGATGATGATGATAATTTAGGGCATATTCATTCTCAAGTCATTTGACTCAATACAAAATATTGTTTAAAGATTACACAAACGGCTTTGATCTCATTTTAGAACTTTGTTTACGAAATACTGTTTCACACAATACCTACTAACAAAACTAAAAGCTAAACTCATCGTTTCTATTTTAATGAAAATATTCTGCTTTATTTTAAAACGGGCGGTTCGTCTTATTGTTTTTTTTTTAGAAATAAAACTATGTCCCACTGTTTTTACTTTAATGAAAATACTCTTTTTTTAGATTTCAGAAACTTACGGCGTTTTTTATATTTTAATATTATGAATAGTTAATAGAATAGTAGCTGATGAAACGCAAATCAAATTCAAAATACAATATTACCAAGACCTTTTTCTATTGTATTTTAAAGAAAAACTAAATATAAACGTAAAATACTGGTATTCAGTTGCATCCGGATAGACGGAAAGACAACTCCAAAAAAAATGGGAAATGACTATGCAGATGATGGCATGTTATGAAGGAAAAACATATTTCATTTCCCTATAAAATTACACAAAATAAATAAAAGTTGCAAATAAAATATTTACTATTTTTATAACATACGTAAGAATAATTAATACAGTTCTAATCACCTTAATAAATCAAAACTTACCTACAATTAATATACAATCCCCAATTAAATAGCCACACACGTGTAGACTCGATACGTAAAGCGTCCAATACGTTGCGTGCAGACAGGACGCGTCTTCACTTCAGTTTTCAGCGTTCGAACGATTCTGAAACCGTCAGCCGACAGAGTCGGACGGTCGCTCTGCCAACAGTCGCGAAGTCCCGATCATATAGAAAAACTTTAAATTAAATATAATTAAATTTCTGTGTAGTATACTAAAATAAATATAAATAATTGTGGTATTTAAATTTTGTACGTGTGTGTTTGTGTAGTGGTTATAACTTTTCGTGTAGATTTAAGATTGAAAAAGTTTGGGAAGCCGACGAAATTGTAAGTACCTTGTACTTCGTCGAACATACTACGGTGTTTGATAAATTACTTTTAGAGGGGAGTCGTTAAAATGTTAGGGGACATAGTTTTTTTATTTAGTTGGATCATACGCACTGCACAGGATATGTTATAGTAGTTTTTATTGTGCGTGCGTTTTCTTCGGTTAACTTTTTTCAGTGATTATTTGTAAAGGCTTTAATTATTTACAGTGCTGGTATAAATTTTTCAATTAAGAATAATAATTTACAGTGTTTAATTATGTGACTTTTACCGCGGGTGACAGTCAATCAATTAATGATGTCATAAAATCAAAATTCGGATGCAGTTTTTTTTTTATAACTTAAAAAAAAATATTAGTCGCTTTATGAATTTCCGGACTTTATAGCTAGGTAATGTTAATAAATTCGAAGAAGAAAAAAACACTTTTCTTTTCGTAAGATAACTTTAATTCATCAGACATAAAATGATAGGTATTATTACTTTGCACATGTATATAAAAACAGAGAGAAAAAAATCACAGGGCATCAAAAAAATCGGCTGCTTTGATCTTTTTTTTTATAACTACAAAATTTTCCATTTATAATATACTCAACTACCTCTACTTAGGGAAGCTCAAATACATAACCCAGATAAACTAATATCCGGACAAATAAATCAATTCGAAATTCAAATGATTACTTTCCCTTCTCACAAACAAAATATCACAAAGCATCCGATCTAAACTTCCCTATACATTTCAATCGACCTACCTCGATCAAACAGGTAGGTAACCTAAAATGACAGTAATGGGAAATTTATCCGCGTGACAAAGGGAAGTCGCCCTTCCGGCCTTTTAGACAATCATAACCTTATTTATATTTGTTTTGTATACAAGAACCATTTATTTACTTGAATGACAATATAATGGGGGTCAGTTTTTTTGGGCGAGGTGAAATCTAAGACATCATGTTTATGGTATTGTTTTTTCAGGATTAGTTCATATAAAAAAAAGGTTCCGACGAATTGGGAACCTCCTCCTTTTTGAAGTCGGTTAAAAAATAATAGTTAGGTATTTGGTGCATTAAGTATTGTCTATTAGTCAAACTCAAACTCAAACTCAAAGCATTTATTTCAAATAAACCAATTATAGGCACTTTTGAATTGTCAAGGTCGGTGAGGTAGAAAGATGAAGCTAGTTGCCCATTCCAAAGCGTAGGTACCTATGGAGAAGAACGGGCAAGAAACTCCATGGACACTCTCTTAAAATCATGATTATTGTAACAAAAACTTGGTTACATCATTATGTTGAAATTATCAATGTGAGAACGATGTAAAAAGACGTGCACATTATAAGCGTCCGTAATTAAAACAAAAATAAAATAACAATTTAGAAATTAAAATAAGCCGTGGGAGCTAAGAGATGACCAGTCCCTACTGGCGGCGCCCGTTCACGAACATGACGTATGGATCAGCACCATTCAGCTCAACCATTTTGAAGGAAACTTAATGATCCAACACACACGCCACCACCAGCAAGAAATTTGAGTGAGCATGACATACTCTCAGCTGCCAGGGCACATTCGAGTCAATGAAAGACGTACCCTGTAAATGTTAGCTATATAGTAAGGACATAGTGCTCACACATATGCTATGCAATTATACAATACTAAAAGTTTTAATTTATACAATGCAAATATATCTAGCTTTTACAGTCTTCAGCAGCTCCAAGTAACGTAAGTTTAGTAAACGTCTTTGAGAGGCTCGTGGCTCACGGGGAGATTGAAGGTTACTCTACGATGGGTGACCATCTTACTACATATCGAGAACCTTCCGTACCTCGGAAAGCACGTTAAGTTATTGGACCCGGCTATCATTAGTAGATCTATGACAGACTTAACGGGTAGTCAGAAGTGCTAAAGTCTGACAACCAGTCTTATCGAGGGATAACCCTCGTTAAGACTGGTTGTCAGACGTATTGCCATGTAACTGGGGTGTGTAGGTTAGATAGGAAATCGCTGCATGTAAAATACTGGTATTTAGCTGAATCCGGTTGGACTAGAAGCTGACCCCAAAATAAGAAGAGGTAGATAGATTATCGATGAACAATTTCGTCTTTTGCGTCCAAGTTATTTTATTTATTTTATTTTATTGTGTTTGGGTGGCTTACAGCTATCAGTACAAAAGGAATAGTTATACAGGGTGAAATTGAAAACATGCGACAAACCGAAATGGGAGATTGTACTCATCATTATGAACAACTTTTACTAAGGGACCAATGATGCAATCCCGAAAAAAAAAACATCTGTTCCCTACATTTATGTTCGCATAACTCGTCAAAATGTAGGGAACAGCTGTTTTTTTTTGCGATTGCATCTTTGGTCCCTCAGTAAAAGTTGTTCATAATGATGAGTACAATCTCCCATTTCGGTTTGTCGCATGTTTTCAATTTCACCCTGTATAATTTACGAAAAGCCATTTACAAGCCTCCACAGATAGCAATGGGGTATTGTTGTGCGAGTTATAAACTATGTTTAGATTAAATAACTAATTATGTAAGTGATAAATTAAACTTAAAACTAACTAAATACACAATTAAACTATTACATTAAGTAAATACATAGGCAGGAATGCATGATCAACTACTAATTGGATCAATCAGAAACTAGTTTTTAGATAAAATGGTAACAATAGACGCCAAACTGCTTGCAAACAAATCGATTGAGTAGTGTTCATTCTTTACAATTCTGTTGAATGCTTTGACTGAGCGAATCATAAAGGAATTACTGCGGTAAATTGTGCGAGCGTAAGGAGCATGGAGAAGATCTCTCAAACGAGAGTACGTGAGTGTTATTCGATGGTGAAGGGTTATCTTTTGGCAAAATGCGAGTTTAGTTTTTGAGTATTTTAACCAAAAGCGTACGATTCGTCTTCGGAATTATATTTTGTTATCTTGAACTAAACAATTATTAAGAAAAAAGATTTGATTTTTCGTGTTTCTTTGTTTCGCTTTGTGACTTGGAAAACTACGTGGGTTACTTTTCATCCCGGATCGTAGACGAAGTCGCGGGCCACTCAAACTCAAACTCAAAGCATTTATTTCAAATAAACCAATTACAGGCACTTTTGAATTGTCAAGGTCGGTGAGCTTCATTTTTCTAACTCACCGATTTCATTCTTCTAACTCAATTCAGAAGTGCCTGTAATTGGTTTATTTGCCGTCGTACGCATGTTGCCACAGATACTGATCCATAAAATCACCATCTTTCTGCCCTTGTCCCATGTTACTTGGGGTCTCCGGAACACGTTTTCTTCTTCCACTTTCCCCTGTCAACCGTCACGCTATCATTTACTCCCTTCTTTTTCATAATATAATTCCTTATACAATCCATCCACCTGTTTTTGGTCTCATCCATAAAATATGAACTTATTATTTATATACTTTTTTTTTGGGTGGGAAATCATCAAATAACCTCTCCTGCTCTGGGTGGAGCAGGAGAGGGCGTGTCAGACTTTTACTGACTAAAACCCGCCCGTGTTTCCTCAGTTGCCTGTGTGCCAGGGGCCGCGGTATTTTTTTCGAACAACCCGCACCCCTGGCAGGCATCGGCCCTTGCGGACCCCACCAGTTCGTGCTGACATCTCTTTGAGGCGCGCGTGGAACACAACGCGCCGTCGACCCGTTTGCCAACGGATGATTTAATAGACAAGTTACTAATTTATGATTTTTAACCTGCAAAGGTTTTCAAAACCATTCAATATGCTTACGTGCCGAATAGAACATCAATCAATGTTATCGAAGGAATCAACTTAAAGATTTTCACAACGTCGATACCTGAATGTTTGTACAGTTTAAACCAAATAGACGACCATTATTATTCCGATCACTTTTTGCTGTCGAGGACTAGGCAAATCAGGTACCCGATTAAGTGATTCGGAAGCCTGTCAAATTGTTGTGAATAGCTATGCTGTAATTTTATTGCTCCACCTATGTAGGTTGAGCGTAATAAAAGTTGAGATGATTTACATAAAATTTATTCAAAGATTGTTTTACAACCAATAAACCAAATTAAAAAGAAGCCTCAAAAATGAGTAATAAATAAACATAACATCACGCCATGTTTTCCACGAAGGGTTGGTCATAGGTGTACCTACAGTATAAATAATATAATTCTTTATTTCACTAAAAAAGTCATCACATTATAATTTTCAAAGACTAAGCGCATATTAGGCCTATAAATATGTCACAATAATTTTAATACTCTGACTCCTAAAATAGGTGTATGTGCCTGTGTCTTAAGGCCCTGGTAACTTTAAATATTGTCGTTATGAGTGATAATAGTTCTTATTGCAATCCGATACGGGTTAAAATCTGTTGTAATAAATTCGAATAATAAATGAGCAAGCATTGTCGTAAAAATGCAAATAAAATCGTATAAAATTAGATATTAACTATTTAATAATAAATAATCCATCACTGGATGTAGTTTGGCATTTGGAATTTTATGGTATATTTTTAGTTATAATTATAATTGCTATTGAAGGGATCAACCGGTTTTAAAGATAATAATAAGAGGTGACTTTGATGATTTTTTTCATGCATTAAAGAATGTTTAATTATGTTTTGAGTTCCATCTCTCTATGCAAAAAAGACTTGAAAATATTATACTTTTTTTTGCTTTCAAAATTATTTACGGTTAAAGAGATACACTGGTTTAAAAAACCACCTTTTTGAGCTTTTTCAAGAAATCACCGCCTTAAGAGTCAGTGATTCTCCGTAACAAACAAAGCCATATTAAAATAAATCAGGACGTTTCAATAATAAGCAAATGGTGTAAAAGAAAACACAAAAAGAAAAACGTTTAACTTTGTGGTGAGGTGAAAAAATGTAGGTTCTGAGTGTGTGTGTGTAGTGAGTGAGTGTAGGTAAATCCATATTTCGCCAGCCTCTTGCCATCAAACGGGTTCAGACGGAGGCTGCTACTGAGAAATTCCAGAGAGAAAACCCACTGCCCGACCTGGGAATCAAACCCAGGACCTTATGCTCAGCAATTGCGCTTGCGACCACTAAACCAACGAGACAAGGTGAGGCGAAGCGAGGTGCAATAAATAAATAAAGGCCAGAAAATCTCTACTTTTCGTATATATATGTTAGGTCGTATATCAAATAATGTTAGTCTATTGCAGGAGTAATAGTGTTCTGTGGTCTATGGTATTGATGTGTCAGGAAGTCACGCATTCGTAAAATAAATGTTTTAGAGAAATATTCTATATTTTGGATAAATAATCTTGTGTTATGAGCTTATTAGTAATTTATTATTTTGTCAAAGTATTTTAATTGATATAATAATTCTTGTTAATCACTAATTTTGAGCGAAGTTGCCAGAGGAAATGGTATTGCGGTGGGTAAATAAAAATTATAAGTTGGTTACGTTACGTGTTTTATTCCTGGGCAAAATATATATCTCTCTGATATAATAATCTATGCCCGTAGTCAAAAGGTATGTTGCCAGATTTCCACATAACTTACCCTCTGAAGTTATGCATGCTATCCGCGTAAGGGACGGTGGCGTTACAGGCACACATAAAGATATTAAATTCAAATGAGGCTCTTGGTTTACGGGGTAAATTATATCTAATGCACGCTACTTTAGTTTGTCTCAAGAGATACTTGTATATTGGCTGCAAGGGAATGTATTCGCTGTCTTCAGAGTAATCATTTTAATAAGCATCGGACCACGTTTAGATACATCGCGTGTGCCATTTCGTGTCTGAGTGCCCGTTCTTTGCCATAGGAACCTACTATCCTTTGGAATGGAAACTAGCTTCGTTTTTCGAACTGACCGAATTTTTAACACTTTTTAATTAAAACCAATGCTTTGAGTTTGACTCGGTACATAAAAACAGTAATTTTTTCAAAACGGTGGGTGGTAGGTATTAGGCCCACCAAAAATGTGTCATCTATTATGGATACGCGTGGTGATTTGTTTCTTATGATCTCTAGACTACAGTGGTAGTAATAATTATACTTCGTGTAATGAGAATACTGAGAAAAAAAACCACTACTAGCTACTGTTTAGTGAGTAGGTTGGCCTCATCGATACAATAATTCAGTAAAATTGCACTGTTCAGTAATAAATAGTAGGAATATAAATATGGTCTTTAAACAGTTCGTGAAAAAGCAAACTTAAAAATGGGATTAAACACAGGAGATCCTGCTGCAGCGTCAATGTTTCCTTTTTACATAAAAAAAAAGAATTTGGTTACCACCTCGCACTGCAATGTAAACATTATGTTATACTTTTTTATAAAATCGTTAAAAACGCTTCAATACATGCATTTATGTCTTTGACAACCATTTCTAGGATTGAATCAATTGAGTCAGTGTATTATCAAAACATTTTCTTTTTATTACTACTTCATGATTCCGGTTAGACTTTACAAAATAAAACCGCCATTTTGAATGATGTATTGGATACTTTTATAAAGTATAATACGATTAACAGACGTTGCAATACAATAAGCCAAAAAAAAACTAACACCTTAGGCCATCGTATACCCAAGCTCAACTTCCACTGGACACCATTTTTAATGATGATGATAATTATAACTATGAAAATACTGGGTCACGTATTTCTAAAGCACATTGTAACAACCACCCAGTTTGGCGGCCTAATATTTTAATATTTAACGATTGCACAAAATCCAGTTTCAAACTAGCGATATATTACAGTAAATTAGACCGTCAAATACAAAAGCACAATGTTAATGTCCCCACATTTCCTGTGAGCAGTCGTTGTAGCTGAACGACACCAGTTTATAGGTAGTATTTTGGCAATACGCCAATTTTACATAAAAATCCTATGCCACGCAAAATAAGGCTTGAGTTTCCGAATTGGGGTATAATTTTGAGTTATTCGTAATGACGGAAGGATCAAAGTTCAAAGTCACATCATCTATTTCAAATAGGAACATAAAAGGCACTTCTCAACGTCGAAATTTATGAAAAAAATTAATTGATTCTAGTTGCCCCTTCCTTGGTAATTTCGTATGGAAAAGAATGGGCCAGAAACTCAACCGTGACTCTTGTAAAATGTTTCGCAATATTTTATAGGGGTACATTAATTATATGTGAAGACAATGCACCTAAAATCTAGAAAATATACCACAATTGATTAAAAATAATTAAAACTAATGCTATGATAGGTACATTAATTTAGATATGACTAAATGGTTTTCCAATATACTGATTGCGCCTCTTTTTGTGAACATCAAAATAATTCAGATTTTGGGGTACTAAGAATACTCAATAGCCAAGTAACTGCAACCATCTTGGATGTAACGTTCGCAGGCTGCTGCCACGGCACCGCTTGCTACGCTCGCTCAGCTCACGCGTGGTTGGCGTCGGGTTACTCCAGCTTAGTTACTGCAACGAACGGTGGAAAAAGTGGCTCAATTGTATAAAAAGTGTGCATCATTTAGAAGGCCAAACATATTTTAGAGGTACATTTATTTAAAAAGTGTATCCACTTCATTAGAAGGTCAATATGTTTTTAGAGGATCAGTTAAATATTTCGCCTAGATAAGTGTCAGAAACATAGTTGAAATTCGCACTACTTACTTAATTAACATTTCAGCGCTGAAATAGATTGCTCTGGTAGACCCCAGTAGGTCACTTAAACAGGAAAAAAAAATATTCAATGCGCAAACTGTAACCATGAATTCAGTATATATCATTCTAGACCCCCGCAGACATTTTTCGTCAGTTATGCAAAAAAAAATCAGCGGTTTCATAGAAAACTGCAATACCTACGCGGTCAAAATGTATGGATCAGCTGGTTTTTTTTTGTATTTATAACGGACGAAAAATTTCTGCGCTGAGGGGTTGGAGGTTGAAGGTTGAAGGTTGGAAAGCATTACCATAAACACTATGATTGACAAAAAAAGGTGGTGGATATCCGAGCATAGTAATGTAACCCATACTTCGCTAATTATGTTTAAGTCCCATTTAGTTGGGGGCGAGCCTATTGCCATCAACAAGGGTACAAATCCAAGCTGCTTCTGAGGAATTCCTTATGGAAAAACCCAACCTCAGCCTAGCCCTTTGATAATGCTTCTAATTACATTATAGAAACACTAAGCGGCCAGCCTAGCCCTTTGATAATGCTACTAATTACCTTATGGACCACTAAGCGGCCAGCCTAGCCCTTTGATAATGCTACTAATTACCTTATAGGAACACTAAGCGGCCAGCCTAGCCCCTTGATAATGCTACTAATTACCTTATAGGACCACTAAGCGGCCAGCCTAGCCCTTTGATAATGCTACTAATTAACTTATAGGACCACTAAGCGGCCAGCCTAGCCCTTTGATAATGCTACTAATTAACTTATAGGAACACTAAGCGGCCAGCCTAGCCCTTTGATAATGCTTCTAATTACCTTATAGGAACACTAAGCGGCCAGCCTAGCCCTTTGATAATGCTACTAATTACCTTATAGGACCACTAAGCGGCCAGCCTAGCCCTTTGATAATGCTACTAATTAACTTATAGGACCACTAAGCGGCCAGCCTAGCCCTTTGATAATGCTACTAATTACCTTATAGGAACACTAAGCGACCAGCCTAGCCCTTTGATAATGCTACTAATTACCTTATAGGAACACTAAGCGGCCAGCCTAGCCCTTTGATAATGCTACTAATTAACTTATAGGAACACTAAGCGGCTACCTCCGCGTGGAGATCCAGGCTATCCCACGGGAACGTACTACTGGATAAGAAAGTATCATAATATATATGTTGACACATCATAGGATACTTTTATGATTTTGATATTTGTATTAACATCCAGGTTATAAAATATCTATGTTCAAAATTTAATCCAAGTCTATTCAGCCTTTTTTGTGTGATTGAGTAACAAACATCCAAACATACAAACGTTGACATTTAAAGAGTAGGTTATGAGGATACCCTGCTCTTAACTTGGTTGACTTTGAAAATTTTAACAGGGTATCAGTTTTACAGTAACAGCATTCTGAAACATGAACTTTTACCCTTTGAACGTCCAAACCTCGCCTCTATTCCTTGAAACTGAAAACCATCCCTCACAAAATTTAGATGTACACAAAGTTACAGACAACCGTTTACCTGTCTCTTCTAGGAAATCATGCTTATCGGGTATATTTAATTAGGAGAATACACAGCCATAATGATGTTATAATCTCATCATACTCCGATTAACTTTTCCCTGACAACGTTACATGAAAATTCCCAGAAAATTAAAATTATAAATTGTCTACATGTATAAAAGTCTCCTCCTACTGCGAGAAATTTTTGGGCACGTGTAAGGTTATTCAAAAAGGTTAGGTCCTGTTAAAGGCGATTTAGGATCTGGCCAGGATGTTTATTAGGGTCATAGCTGTTTTAGCTCCAAAAGCATGATAGTTGTGCTACTCAAATTGGACATCGAAACTGTCTTTCCTAAATACAAATTACTCAGTGATCTAGGTAGTCTAAAAGCGATTCATGCAATTCAAAAAGTGATTATTATTATTATTATTTCAAAAACTTTGTAAGTTCCGCATCTACTACAAAACCTATATGTAACTAAATAAATAAGTAACAAATATCCTCATATTATAAATGTTAAAATATTTGATTGTTTACAGATTTCAACCGAACGGATTTGGATGAAATTTGGCAAACAGATAGTTTATAATGTAGGTAAATAATTACTATGTATTTCTTATTTTTTTTCTTTTTGTGCAGCTAAGCGAAACGAATTACAAGTGCGGGCAGGTGATGTGATGTAACGGGGTAGGTCAGGGAAAAAAGAAATTTTCGATGAAGTCGCGCGCAGCAATATGATTTTCAAAAGCATTCACCTGCTGCAGTCAAATTCTGCAAGATTTTCGACAAGAAAAGAATGTAGTTGCAATTAACTAAAATGTCTTTGGAATGACCTGAAAAATAAAACCACTCCCAGCTTTTGTGGTTTGAACACAGGGCAATGACGGCATGGCGTCGCCGCACCTGATAGAAAAAGGGTAGCGCAGATTAGACTATTGCTAAGTGCTGGAAAGCAAAGCCCAAAGCTGAAAGCTCAAATAAAAGCCTGTAATTTAAGCCTTTAAGCCACACAGCAATGAAAGAAAGAAAATTTACTGGTAGCCACAGAAAAGCGTAAATATGTTCGTAATATGTTGTGTAAAAATAAATAAAATAGAAGTGTCTGTTAGTAATGTCAAAATAACAACTTTTTACTAAATGCATATTCCGCCCACGGCTTCGCCCGCGTGGTAGTCGGAAATTATCCCGCGAGAACGTACTACCGGGATAAAAAGTATTCTGTGTTAATCTAGGTTATAATCTATCTGTGTGCCAAATTTCATCCAAATCCATTTAGTAGTTTTTGAGTAGCAAACATCCATACATACAAATATTTGCGTTCATAATATTAGTAGGATATACGATACCTACATAAAACATAAGCAAAAAAAACTTGTCTGTCTGTTTGTTCCGGATAATCTCCGAAACGGCTGGACCGATTATGAAGACACTTTGACTGGCAGATAGCTGATGTTATAAGGAGTAACCATAGGCTACTTTTATCTTGGTAGCACGGTCCCGTAGGATAACTTCCAACATCCACGTGTACGACGCGGGCAGCAGCTAATATAATAGTATAGAAGAAGAATAGAAAACATTTATTTGACACAGACACAACACAATTGGATAAAAAGCGGCCAAGTGCCAGTCGGACTCGCAAACAAAGGGTTTCGTTCCACCGTACAACATTTAACACTACATATTTTGTATACAGGGTGTCCGGTAATTAATGGATAACCTTAAAATAGTTCATAGTAGAAATAATGACCATTCAGAATAAACATTTTTTATTTGTATTGAATGTGTAAATTTTTATTTTTTAACTAACCGGCTTCCGAAAAAACACTACAAAGTGAAAATAACTTTAATTTCGGAAGTCGGTGTCTTTGGATAGGTATGTATTTCAATTTATTTCACCGCCTTCCGAAATTAAAGTTATTTTTCACTTTGTAGAATTTTTCGAAAGTGGGTTTTTTTTTACAGATTAAATACAAATACAAAATGTTTTTTTCTGAATGGCTTTTAGTTTTACCATGAACCATTTCAAGGTTATCCATTCAATACCGGACACCCTGTATAATACATTCACACACATGTATACCACAACATTTTATTTTATTTATTTTACTTTCTTAATATATTATTACGGACACACACTTTCACTATCTGTTCATTATTCGAGCATATGGTACTCGTGGGTTGCAGCTGAAAATCAGCGTCAGGTGGTGCATACTGTGTTGCCATCTGACATTATGCTGAGCTGAGGCCCTTTTGGCATTATTATCATTGTTTTTTCTTTTCTTTTTAAATAATTAAAGTTTTGTTATTAATGATATAATGCCAATAAACGCATTTTTATTTCTTTCTTTATAAAACGTTTATAGTAATTAGCACACTGTTTAAATTTCAAGTGTCTACCTACTACGGTTTGAAAAATACGCTGCTCTGACAGCCAAAAGGCAGATGGTTTAGCGGACGGACAAAAGAGCCTAAGTCCCTTAGATTTTTGCACACTTTGGGTAAAGAACCGTAAAATTAGGGAGTTTATTTTATAAACGTTGCTTAAAGACTGTTTAACCAAACATTTTTGACGTTTAAACATCAAGTTAGGAAACTTTAAGCACCCTTAGAAATAAAGGGGTAGGTAAATACCTCTCCTAAGAACGTTTACATTATCACACAGCATATCTGTCTCCTACATTACAAACACTTCACATAGAAATGTCTGTAATCTTGTTTTTTCTATGTCATGTTGAAAACTTACATTGTAAAAGGAAAATTTATTAGTAAAATGAATTTTCCCCTTATTATAAACGCGACGTTTTCAACGATAATAAGCAAGTCATTTGCAACCAAAGAACGCGTTTGGATACAATTTATGAATGAAGACGCGGCAGATGTGTGTGTGGGTGAGAATAAAGTAGCATTTTCTGCCAACTTTACGTCATAAATATTATACAAAATTATCTTCCAAGTATGAGCTTCGAACATTTTATGGAATAAGTTATTTAAATAAACAAAAATTGGAATTATGGTATTATTCTATTATTTTTGTGGCTATGTAGTAACAGCTGCACGGATCAATCGGTCAAGTTAAGTTACGCTTATCACAGTTGGTGGATGGGTGACCATCTTTACATACCAAGACCCCTGCGTGCCTCGGATAGCACGTGTTTCTGTGACAAATAAAAGTATTTTTCTTTCTTTCTTTCACGTTAAACTCTTGGTCCCGGCTGTCATTCCTGAATCTTTTGCAGTCGTTACGGGTCTTCAGAAGCCCGAAAGTCTGTCAACTAGTCTTACCACAGGCAACTGGAGGAACACGGGTGGGTTTTAGTCAGTAAAATTCTGACATGCTCTCCTGCTCCACTCAGAGCGGGAGAAGTTATTTGATGATTACCCTCAACGAAAAAAAAGGGGGTATCTTATTACCCAGTAACTGGGATGTGGAGGTCAGGTAGGCTGACATTCCGTGTTAAATACTGGTGCTCAGATACATCCACTTAGATAGTTGGGAGAGGGCTAGACACGATGAGACTTTTTTATATCCATATTATTGACTAGGGTAGACCAACTCGGCTAAGGCGTGCGCGATATCTGTCAGTGAATTTAAGATTTTTGTAAAACATAGACTGGCTTCAGCCCGCGATTTCCTCCGCGTAAATTCGTAAACTTCGGCCCCCGACGAATTAAATATAGGCGATAGGATGCGACGCAGTGGGCGTCGCATGCTATCGCTTATATTTAATTTTTTTGCTCGACTCCTTGGAATCGTAGCGTAATCTTAAATAGCCTAAAATCTTCTCCAAGAATTGGGCTATCAAATGCAAAAAAAGAATATTTGAAAATCGGACGGGTAGTTCCGGATATTAATGCATTCAAACAAACCCTTAAGCTTTATTATTTGTAGGTATTTATAGATTGTTGGTCTCTGCCTACCCGTAAACAGGCGATATATTATGAGCTTTAGAAAGATAATTGACAAAGCCAACTCGCTACAAAGCCACATAACTGCCCTTTACTGTAAAATCTGTTTGATTTCAAAACGTTCAGCGTGTAAAAGGATTTCAAAGGACAACATTCTATGTATAATTTGATCCATTAATAATAATTATAGGGTCACGCTATCATATTTAATACTTCCGCCATTAGTGGACAAAGTGATTAGTTTGATAATGATACTCCTAATTACCCATAGCGTAAGCGACATGTGTTTTGTAAGTCACGGTAGGATTACTAGGGTACTAAATATTTCCCAAATAAACTGCCTTAAGTTATAAATTACCATGGGTAATTTATTTGGGTAATATTTGACAGATCTTCTAAAAACTTATTGATTTTTCAATGATAAACTCTTTTTTATATTAATGAACCTTTAAAACTTTTTGGGCTATTAAATATCCACACTTTTTAAAATAAATGAACCTCTTTTTATGGCCTTTTCTTACAGTAACTAAGCTACCCCTAAATATACGTGTCAGCTTCTAAGTTTATCATAGTTACTTGGCTATTGTAGTTTTAGATCCCCAAAAAAGTATTTTTTAAGATTTCACCAAAAGAGGCGCAATCATTATCATAAGACATTATACTTTTTATAAAAGCAACATGGTAACTATCAGAGGTTCGATTAAATAAATGGTAATTTATTTTACTGGGGAATATCCACCTGGAGGAAATTTTACTCAATAAATAATTAGGCAGATACGTAATTAAGGATGCGTGGTATAGGTATATGTTACAAACTTTTAATTGATATTCGTATATTAACGTTGCCTTATTAATTTTTATTGACTTTTTGTGTAGGTACGTATGTCCTATTTCGTCATGTTTTACCAAGCTTATGGTGTAAATGATTTATCTCATTTAATTTTATTTAACATCGTACAAGTCATATAAAACAGTCATGGGGACTGCCGACAAAAATAAAAACTTAGAAACATGATGAAATAAATGTGGTTTATTTTTTGAATGATCAAATTAATTTCTATCATGAAAAAATTATGATTTCTATTCTATTATAAATTACAATAATTAATTATGAATTAACAAGGTATATCCAGCTGCTTCAGCAGGGTTAAAAAAAAATACACAAAACCTTAACAAATTATACATCTAACCCTTCCTCATGAATCACTTCGTCCCTTGGTGAAAATCGGTTCAGTCGTTTTTGAGTTTATCAAGAATAGACAGACAGACGCGTTTTTATAATAGACTAGATTTTCCCAGCAGCTTCGCCCGCGCGGAGGTCGAAAATTTCCCCCCGGCAACGTATTACCGGGATAAAAACTATCATATGTGTTAATCCAGGTTACAAACTATCTCTGTGCTAAATTTCATTCAAATCCGTTTAGCCGTTTTTGCGTGAAAGAGTAACAAACATCCATACATACATCCATAGTCACAAACTTTCACATTTATTATATTAGTATAGATAGTGATAATTACCATATGTTTTTTTGTATATCAATGTACAATGACAAGCAGTAAAAGCATATAAAATGCTTTTACTGCTTGTCAAACGCCATATGTCATACGTTATAGTTACAGATATTTACTTTTAGCAATAGCATGTTGGTGACGCAATCCCATAAGATTTTCCACTAAACAAAAATCACTCACCGCGCCTAAAAGAGTTTTTACTTCAAATACCATGTCGAAGGCATTGACTTCTGAAACATTTTCACACACAACAATAATTTTAATACTATGTCAGGCTTAAGTACCTGTGTGTCACAGAAATAAATCAAATATGAAACCCATTAACAGAACCACTGAATGACTGAAATAAGCAAGACTAGGTAAAAATATTTTCTCTACTACAGTTTTTCTTATCAAAATTGGAAGCCCATTTCTAACTCATTCTAATAAATAACACTATTTAAGGCAATAAATATGTCACATTTTACCTTTAATTTTGTGGAAGTAAGAAGAAATTACTTTTTTCGAACCATTAAGTGCTGGTACACACGTAATAAAATTACACGTCTGCACCGATATTAATCCACTAGAAGCGACTTAGTTCCGTTACTATGAAAGTTCTGAACAATTGTTCCAATAAAATGACAACTGGATCTAGAATATACCTACTTATCGTAATATTATCCGTACGGGTCGATCGATCAGGTTAAGCTACGCTTGCCGCGGTTGGTCTGTAGATGGGACACCATCTTTACACACCAAGATCCCTCCGTGCCTCAGAAAGTACGTTAAGCCGTTGGACATTTATCGATCTTTGGCAGTCGTCAGGTACGCGCACGGGTCGTCAGAAACCCGAAAGTCTGCCAACCAGTCTTACCAAAGGGTTTCGTATTGTCCCGTAACAGGATTGTGGAGGTCAGACAGGCAGTCGCTCCATGTAAAATAATAGTATTCAGCTGCATCTGGTAAGACTGGAAGCCGATAAGTAGTAAGTAGTCCTAGATCCAGTTGTATTTTTTTCCGGTAAACCATGAGTTGTAAAATATTACACTGACACGATGTCTGTAAATTCGTATTTCAAGGGCTCATGGTATATCAGATACATTAATTAGATAAATGGTCAGAGAAAACTGTTTATCAAATGACACACTACGACGATTTTCCGTGTTATAACCATGTCAAATAACTGTCAAAGAATGACTGACAGTTAAGATTTTAATATACGGACAATTTCAGTTGGTAATCAATCTGATTACTTTTATTTTCCTGGTTTTATCAATAGAGACAGATTTTGCCACAAAGCAGTAAATAGAACTCATGGCCGTGGTAGGTACCACGGTGGCTTAGGTTTAGTTGGTAATAGTTCGACATAAATCTCCGTTCTCTCCAGATGACTATCAACAAATGAGGTTATTACTACAGCAAAACCAAAAAATTTACAGAAAAAGAAAGCAATCTTTTTTACTATTAAATCAGTTTTTTTTTAAAGTGAAATCTTCTTTAGGCGCGTTGGGCATTTTTTGAGATGGGAAAAACAATTGAACCCGTGACTCCATTACCGACCGACACCTCTGTTTTTTAGTAGAGATATTTCAAACATTTAAGTCTCAAAAGATAGGTTTAGGTCCAAAACTAATATTCCAATTGGAATTATGAAAATTGGATAACCCGTTTAGAAGATATGAGCAAAATTATTATTATGAATAATGTGAAAACCTCGCGACACTGTTACCGACACCAAAGACAACACGAACGTCTGAACGAACAACGTTGAACGTTGTTTAATCTGATGATTAAAAAAAATCCTGACGATTCAAAAAATACACACGAAATTGTTCAAGTTTTCACTTCTGTCGGCACTCCCGGAGTGCCACTGTTTTTTCTTTTGCAACTGTGTTTAGTAATAATTTAGATTGGTAGTCAGTGCATTTGATATAAAAAATAAGTTTGATAGAACATAATAATATGAACGTATCTACTTCGCAAAGACTCAGTAAAAAAAAATGTCACCCCGTAAAACCACAACATTTTCCCGCAGTTTAGTGCCAGTCGCTCTTGCACAGTTGTTAATGACCCAACCATGTACGCCCCAATTTGTTTTTGGGACAAACTCAACAATACTAAAGTCTTTATTTAAGAGAAATTGAGGAAAACATCTTTCTTCTCATTCTGTGTCCGTACTGCTCAAATTAATTAATCATCTTTATTAATTTAATGAAGATGGGATATTTTTAACTCGGACAATGTTCAGACCTTTCCTTAAAAGTTAAGTATTATAATGACCAATGTGGGTAGGACACGAGTAACCCAGATTCTTTAGACTTTTAAAATGGTGCGGTGTGTGGGTAGATTAAACTTTAATAATAATCTTCTTTCCTTCTCTCCGGGTTATCATGAAAACACACTTCAAAGATCTCGTCGAAGAATCTGCTTTGCATTTTAAGAATACGTTCTTGGAATACTCTACCTATACTGGTCAATAAAAATTGTCTGAGAATTTAATGGCTTTCAAATATTTGAAATACCTAAGTAGATAGGTATAATTATCACTTGATTTTTATCAAAATTTTACGTACCTACCTACCAACTTTTAATTTTTTCCCGAAATTTCAGTATTTTCCCAAGATGCCAGTTTTAGTATTTCAGTTCCAAAGACCTTACAAACATTGTACTACAGTTACTTAGAATGATATACAATAAAAAAAAATACCTACAAAATTTTCACATTCACAATAACTAAAATATTATAATACTTTTCAAAGTATTATAGTACATATTCATGCTATTGTAGGTATGTATGTAAAATTATATAAAGAAAGACAACAAAGTTGGCAAAAGAAAAACAAGTAATCATGATTTACCGTGTAAAATTATTGGAGCAGTTCAATACTAAACCTTTTCACCAGGCTTTATGGCATGGTTTCCACTTTATAAAAGATTAGCTTTTTCCCGTGGCTCCACCCGCGTGAATGTCGGTTATCGCGTAAAAAAGTAGCCTATATCCTTCACCATATCCCAGGCTATATCTCTGCCATATTTCATGACGATCGGTTCGGCGGTTTAGGTGTGAAAGCGTAACAGACAGACAGAGTTACTTTCGCGTTTATAATATTAAGTAGGGATTTAAAATTATTAAGACTTAGTTCGTGAATGTGGTTAGGAAGTTTACATTAGCATCTAAATAAAATGGAACTAAATAGATCTAGGCTAATGTTTATCTATTGATGGATGGTTCGCCTTGTTTTTAAAACGAAGAATTAGTATTAACCGATATTGTCATTTTCAAGGACAATTAGAAGAAAAAATTAATGTGTGAATTTTTCCTCGAGACCTTGCATTGTCGTCGTTAACGGCATATTGTTATCGTCAGGTCCATCCCGAAAATAGGTATTTTAGGTGTGTTAAATTTAGTTTATGATTCCTAGCATAGTTTAGATTGATTGCTTTGAAATGGGTATCCCTTAGTATTAATTATTTAAATACACCAGAAAATACATAACAAAAACTCATTTAATTATACAAAACATCACACACACACACGCGCACAACACATCACACATTCACAATTTTTTATCCTTTGGGTCTGGGTAAACAGCTGTGGGAGTTAAAATGATTTCCAACTGATCGTATATGAATTATCAAACTATCTAAATGACTTAGCCCTTATCTAACATAGAATCTAACAGGCAGAGAAAGTTGAGAACCTTCACCAGAAACCAATGTCCTGACAACTTGATGATCATGAACTTGAGGTTTTACATTTCTAATTACCTTTTGGTACCCCCAAGAATCTTCCATTTCGAAAAGAATGTGACCCGAAAATTAAGTTCCTATATAACTTAGTCAGCCCAAAAAAAACACGCAAAGTATCTAACATGAATACGTAAACATCTTTGTATATGGATTAATATTGTACGAGTATATTCTTCGGACATAGCTAAGGAGCTCAGAAACTCCGATCTTGCGTGTTTCGATGTTGTAATGATTTAATTTTGTATTGTTAAAGAATATTTTTACGGTATCCTTACGGACAGACGTCCCATGAAAGTATTAATTTGTAAAATTATGAAATTTATTAAAATTAATGCAGTGACTTCTTGCTGAAGTTTAAAGTTAGTGTTAGTAATTAAAAGGTCACACATCTTGTAATATTTTTTGGTTCTTTGAGCCTTTTGGCTCTAAATATTTAATTAAAATGTATAAAAGTATTCAGCTGCATCTCGTCAGACTAGACGCCAACCCTAACATAGTTGGGAAAGGGCTAGGCAGATTGCACCTAGAGAAATTAATTAAATAATATTTTGTAGTACTGGAGTTTCTTGGCTGCGTGTAAGTACAAACTGTAGGTACACTTTCAGTACTATACGTACCTTTTGTACTTATGTTTTCTGCTTAACTTCAAGCTAGCAATTTCAACGGAGGCTTTTCTTTTGAGCCTGCGACGAGATTGCTCGAGGTAACTTAAGAAAACATACTTAATTATACTTAGTGTAGCTTCAATGTCAAGTCCGAAGTTGAAGTCCGTCGTTTCGATCGAAGTAACGGGGGTTTCCAACTCCGTATCACTTACGGACAGAACGTTAGTTTGGAGCCCGAACTAAGAATGAAAGACAACACGATTTGATAGCTGTCCCTACTCCCTATATGTTTTTGCCCGTTCAAAAAAGCTAGTTAATTGGCTGTAGGATTCACTAAGATTTTTCGAACTACTTTTTGACGGGCCCGTATCTTCGTTGACAGAGTGAGAGTGTAGGCCCCCAGTTTCCTGTAATATCTACGTTCTGGCTTACCCCGGGGTGATGGAAGAAGAACATAGAAGTTATAGTAAATACTATTTTGTCGTTACGGGATAAAATATCGGCAGGTATTAATGTGACTTTTTCAATTCGTTATTATACTTTCTGAGTTTATCTTGGACATTACTGACAACGGTGAAAGAAAACATCGTGAGGAAATCTGGACCTAAGTATATATAAAAATCTATACCTATACGTATATGTTATGGTTGTTGGAGCTGGCAAGGGGCTTGTAGTTTCAATGAAACACTTTATTTGTAGACGACATGTATTTAGCGTGCGTGAGCATGGCGACGGGAACAGGAAGAAAGAGAGAACGACCACAGACAATACATAATATATTTTTAAGGTTGCGTTCGTATTTACGTAACAGTATATTCGTCTATTCTAATATGCATTCTAATTATGACCACCTTTTTAAATAAATGAGCTAAGAAACTTCGACCAGGAGACTAATTCCCGTAATTAAAAACGTTCATAGTCTGGTCATTTCATGTCAGCGACAATCAATGTCAAAAACTGGTCATAATGAAGGGAAATTAGAGGTGTTTTTGACAGATTGCCACTGCGATCAGACAGTGAATGTTCTTACAGTTACGGGAATTGCCCTTCAAATGGATTAGGTTGTGTTAGAATTGAGACCAACCGCGCTGCATCCAAGTTGGTCCTAGTTACTTGACTATTTAGTATTTGAAGGCCTCAAAAATTGTAATTATTAGAGGTTCACAAAAAGAGGCGCAATCATTATATTAGAGAACCCTATCTTTAGTCGTATCTTTCCTCCAGGCAAAGTCATTACGAATAACTCGAAATTATAACATTTAAATACAAGACAAGCAATTTTTTCAAACATTTTTTCCAAGAACCACTGTTCAAATAAATAAATTCTTACAGAATAGTTTTATGATGTCTTTGGTTAGGTAAAAGAAAACACGTAAAGTTCATACTTTATGGACCGTATACAAAGTTAACAATGTGAAAAATACACCCGAAATGTTACGTAGATTTTACTATGATTCATAAAAGATAGTGCAATTTATCCAAATATTTAGTTCTTTCTTAATACTCTTGCTGTCTTATTTGGTTGTATCATAATGGTTTTAATAGAATTTTCCGAAATGGATGTTGCAAAACTATTTTTTCTGGCAAAGGCTGGGCTGACGTCAAGAGTTTAAAAAGTTAGAGGTAAAGAGTGAGGACAATAAAAAAAAAAAAAATGCCAAAAAAAAATGATTTCTGCAGTAATTGACTAGAAAATTAACACCTCCAGCATTTACATTAAATCACATTTAATTGGAAAAGGTAAGGTAAATAAATAATTATTGCATCTATTCTCATATATCTAGCTTTATATGTTAAAACGAATATAAAAAGAAAAGCGTAAAAAGAAAAAAGTGTCTTTACAAAGTACTTTTTATTTACAACCACCATGTATAATAAATTACCTCCATTCCCTTTTGACATGAGCTGTACGCCAACAAAAGCCTGGTTTAAGTTACTAAGGAACTAATTTGTATCAGTATGTCTCGCATAATATTAAATCGAATAAATTAATTATTGCATCTATTCTCATATATCTAGCTTAAAAGTTAAAACGAATATAAAAAGAAAAGCGTAAAAAGAAAAATGTGTCTTTACAAAGTACTATTTATTTACAACCACCATGTATAATAAATTACCTCCATTCCCTTTTGACTTGAGCTGTACGCCAACAAAAGCCTGGTTTAAGTTACTAAGGAACTAATTTGTATCAGTATGTCTCGCATAGAACTATTTGCTGAGGCTAAACGAGACTAAATCTTCCCATTTATTTAGTGGCGTCAGACTAAATGATGTATTTAGTTACTCGCAGGTAAACATGCTGTATATCATTTCTTTGACTTATATAGAAGATTATTCATTGTTAGTTGGTTGTTTCTTTTATTTTTATTTAGCTTTATTTATTACGTACTAGCCTTTGCTTTTCCTGCGTGGAGGACGAATGTGTAAATCCAGGTTATAATCTATATGTGTGCCTAATTTCATCCAAATCTGTTCTGCAATTTTTACGTGATTGAGTAACAAACATCCAAACATACAAACTTTCACATTCATAATATTAGTAAGATTAGTAGGACTAGTTTTTGCCCGCGGCTTCTCCCGCATGGATGTCGGCTATCGCGTAAAAAGTAGTCTATGCCCTTCTCCATATCCCAGGCTATATCTCTGCCAAATTTTATGACGTTCGGTTCAGCGGTTTAAGCGTGAAAGCGTAACAAACAGACAGACCGAGTTACTTTCGCATTTATAATATTAGTAGAGATAGTAGGATATTTCTTTGTTGTGTAAGATTTCTGTTGGCGATGACCCTGATTGGCTAACGGCTTTGGTGTTGGAAGTAACATAAAAATGTATGGCCGATAACTGTCATATAGGTGTTTTTGTCCATGTAAGATGTATGGCTGTTTGTTGTCCTCGATATTCTTTTGGGGATACAAGCTTCGTTTAAAAATAAAAACAGGTCACTGGTCTTTTGAGCCACGGCTCCTAACTACTAAGTAAGAATTTGTAGCTAGAAATTGAGGCTGTCTTTATTTATAGATAACCTAAATTTCTTTCCAAAATGTAAACCTCAATTTTGTTCCAAGAATTAAATTATGGTAAAAAAGTAATGATTTTATTTCTGTAAGAATTGTACAAACCTTTTTACACGTTAATCATATTTTAAAACTAGATGAGGTTGGGTTTTTCTGTCTTAGAAGAAACGCCGAAACAATCTCAGAGGTCACAGACTCTTTTAAAGTGTAGGTAGTGTCATGTAGTTTGGTGTCTGAAATGGTATTTTGAGGAAAGAACCACACAGAATGAGTTAACCTATCCAGTCAGTAATCGTGAAGCTCAACTCGGAACTGAAGGAGCTCAACGATATGATAAACAATAACAAAAAAAAAAAACAGTTGAGTAGGCCGCATAAAGTACTCGAACTGCCAGACCAAGATTAAAACAGAAAAACAAGGTAGGTATAACATTATTTAACTTAAATATACCCACTTCACGTTTTACCCACTCATTTAATTAAAATCGTCCTCAAACACACGAAAATAAAGAAAAACTATACCAGTTTCGGTATTTTAATAAAGAAAACTAGGTGAAGAGGCCCTTACTATAGTTATCAAAGGCGACGGTCCCAATAAATATTCTACACAAATGTTTTTACTTGACGAGTCGATTACCATAATAAATGCGTTCACCCTACTTATACCGCAGTATAATTTATGCAAGGACCTTGTTTCGGAAACAACGAATTTAGCCAATCCACAGACAAATAAATAGGAATATTATGCACAGTAACTGAATAATTTTGACATTATAACTAAATTGTCTTCTTGTTTGACTTAGGTTTTGGTTAGTCTATTCCTAGTGTCAGTTTGAAATACTAGACTTTCAAATGACTGATTCCTTATGCTGGGGCACACTAACGGTCAACGTCAATACCCACCGAGTTATCGCCTAACGTCAAATGGCAATGTGAATGCCGTTGTCAAATTATCAAGATAAGTTGTGGCTACACCTACGGTTAACGTCCCTCATCGCGATAATCAACGGAGTTTCCCTTTGGTGTGGCCCCGGCATAACATTGTCTGATTATTAATTAATCATTACCAGAGTATTAAGGCATCTTCAGACAAGCGCGACGCGACACTTGTAGTAAAATTTGCATGCAGTTTTCATAGAAATTGTTCTGCGAGAGTCGCGTCGCGCTGTCGCGTCACACCTGATTGGCTTACGGTTTTTGGAATTTGCAGGTCAAAATAGGTAATTTCGTTTTTATTATTCATTTCAGATTGAAAATAATACGAGTGTCTCGTAATATTAATTACTTACTATTGTATAGAATGAAGTTCTTATAACTGAACTGAACTGAAGTGCTGACTTTTGGTCGGATTTTGATTTGGTTATTTGGGTGACAGAATATATGCTATACAGCGTGGAATTTTCGAAGCGTACCAGGCGGGACAGTACTCTAAATACTGAAGACAGCAAATTTTACTCATTGGAAACATTCCTTTATTTTTAAAAAGAAACAAAACTGCATTTAAAGATTTTTGGAAATACGCTTGCCACACCCGGGAATCGAACCGAATAAAATCCGAAAAAATAGCATCCTGTACTTTTATGACACCAATCGATAGGGTCAATCATAAGGATCAAATCTCTCTAGCAAACAAGGTAAATTAAATTAAATAAAAACCATGAAATCTAAACTTATTATATTCGAACGAAAAACCGAGTAAATTAAGTAATTAGTTGCTCGAAATGAGCTCCATTTTCTTGGATGCACAAACTTATTCTTTTATGGAATGCATTTTGAGTAATTTTTAGTAGCGTGTTGTGAATATTGAAAATTATCTAGGTATTATTTGCTTCATAACGCCTCGTGTTGGTACTTGTCGGTCCGATATCTCTCTCCATACTACCGCAGAGGTAAATTAACAGTTTTGTGTTTTAAAAAATAGGCTTCCAATAAATCAAACTGTTCATAATAAGCCATATTGTTACGGTTAGCTACGTTGCAGCTGACTAAAATGAAATTATTTGATAAATGTAAATAACAAAAGACTTTCGCTGCACGGCATCCTATTTCTCTATTCGATTTTCAAATGTAACAATTTAAATTACTCTTGCTTCACGCATTTATTTCGCATGTAATACAATAACACGTGTAAAGATAAATGCAATTTTCTTATTTAAGTAGTCCTTAATAAATTACGTCAGAAATAATTGTCAATTACAAACTTATGTTTTTACTTTTACTTTTACTCAAGGGTCCATCCAGTTTACTTATGTAAACTGGATGGACCCTTGAGTAAAAGTGCTTCATCTTGTACCATTGAATTTATAAGTTTGGATTTTATGATTCTCCTTTAATGTTTGCTAGGGACCTTTGATCCAAAAGATTGACCTTATCGATTGGTGCCGTAAAAGTATAGGATGCAAATTTTCGGATTTTCGTCGATTCGATTCCCGGGTGTGGCAAGCGTATTTTAAAAAGTTAGGTTTGCTTCTTTAAAAAAATAAAGGAATGTTTCCTTTGAGCAAAATTTGCTGTCTTCAGTAATTAGAGCACTTTTCCTCCAGGTACGCTTCGAAAATTCCACCATGTATGCTGATATTTACAGAATTAAAATCAATTGAATGACAGATTTTAAAGCTAATGAAAAATATTAAAATTGGATTATTGTATTTGGTATCTTTGAGTATTTTTTATCGGTTTAAACATTTCTTACAATTTAATTAAAGTTTTTCGTGCGCCCGATTATAACAAATAACACGAAATCGTACACAAAAAAATTACAAGACCATTCGGAAATACGACAACCGAACCATTTACACAATCTAGGGAACAAAATCTCACTTGAACTACCTCATTTTACTTTCTCCACCTGGAAACTTTCCAAAAACATTCACAGAATCCAACCAACGAAATTGTCCTTAGTGGTCTTGTAAATTGTTCCCATGGCGAAGTAAAGGAGTCAAACATGCGGTAAATTCGTTCCCAGTGCTTTCCTAAAGATTTACCGTGTTGTACGAGTGTGAGCATGACATTAATCAAGTGCGCGCGTAAGGGGGACGAGCCTTAAGTTTACGCTTGTCGTATGTGTTCATGAACAAACTAATGCTTGTGTAGAAACAAGTGCAGTAGTACGTTTGAAAATAGAATAGGTAATGTTTAAGTGATCCTCTAAAATAATGGTCAGTCTTTTAAATTAATCAACCTCTAAAGCCTAACCAAAGTAAAGAAATCTGGTCAGGTGGAGATTCACAGATGACTCCGCCCTGGACTGTCAATGTTGCGTTGTCCCACAAACGATGGCGCACTTAATATCTTATCCAGTTTGTCCTATTGTCTGCACGCTACAAAAAAAATATATGACTTTACTTTGAAGATTTTTAAATCATTGATTTCGGTGTTAGAAAATCATATCATAGAATAACAAATCAAATATTCTTTATCCTTATATTGTTTATTTAATGTAAAACTTAAAAAGAATAACAGTTTAATATTGTTTATGTTTAATTTTATTCTTATTATTGTTGTTGGTAATTTCTGTTGGGGGTCTCAGTTCTAACCAAACTCACTACTTGCATGCTGCAAGTGAGCATGCAGCGTGCAAGCAAGCATGCAGCATGCAAGTAGGCATGCAACATGCAGCGTGCAAGCAAGCATGCAGCATGCAAACGAGGATGCAACATGCAGCAGGCATGGTTTCTGTCATGGCTTCGACGCTGCGGGGCTCCGGCGGTCCCACGCGAGTTTCAGCCACGGCGGCGAGCATTAGGTGGTTACCTGCTTCTCAGCTCGCGGGACGCCTCGCCCCTCTACGCCTACGCGGATTTTTATTACAGTATAGGGGTAGGGCAAACAAGACTAAGTGGAGTTGGTTTCACAGCGATTCGTTTCTTTCAGTAACTTTTTAGCGTGTTGACTTTTTAAGACAATGTTTTAATTCATTAAAATAAAATACCAGGAAAAAATACACCGAACAAACAATATTCGTTAAAAAATAATTCCACTGTTTGATAAGTTTGCTAAACAAAAAAATGTGATTAAAAATTAATTGAATTGTGTTTCTGTGACATATGTTTCATTCAAGTAAATAGTCTTTGAAACAATAATATTCGAAATAAAAATACAAGGACCAAATATTTGACGAAACATTTTCTGGGAAACGAAATTCTATGAAATTTCTGTTTGCGAAACAAGAGGACACCAGCGGCGATCGCTACATGCGAGTCGGTCGCAGTTACTATTTAGTATTACCAAAATAGGAATTATTTGGACCCAGAAAAAGAGACAGATTAGATTATTATTATTTTATTCTGGTCTTAGGACCAAATACCGAGCCTACTTTCAGTCTTTTCATAATCTAGATAACACTATTAATACCACAGGCTCTGTTTGTTAATTTGATTTGCAACCCCTGATAAATAAACAAAACACGTCGTGTTTGCATATTGACGAAGCTTGTATGTAGGTACACCAATATCAAATATTCTACCCTCATTCTCATATAATAATATTAAATGAAATAATATTACACGGAACGTGAAGTAAATTGGAAGAGGACTTGTATTTGACATTATATAAAATGTTTCAGAGCTAAGTATTTTTGATTTTTGCAATGAGTAATTTGTGTTTCGGTGTTGGTACGCAAAAAATTGATCCCTTACTCCCTTATTGTCGTTGGTAGTATGCTTGATTACCGGTGGTTACTTTCCTAAGCAAAGAGACCTCTTTGCTTAGGAAAGTAACCAACGACAAAGAGGACGGAAAGAGACAACGACCGTTGTCTCTAGATGGTAGGTACCGTGTTTCCCGTAGAACCCTTGGAAATTTACAATCATTCCCTTGATGTAGCTACTGTAAAGGTTGTTCGCTTACCGAAGGCAACCTTAAGTATGTACTGGCAGCCAATGATTGGGCTTTGTCTATGTTCGAACAGTTAAGAAGTTCTAGAATATAAACGTCAAATAATTTCATATAGGTTTTATTCCTGGAGAATTCATACTATTGTCAGGCGCGGAATTGTAAACCACAGATCCTTGAAATAAACGTGAAGTCTCACTTTCTTACGCTCACAAGCGTTTTATTGTAGCTATCTTCAACCCCCTTACACAAGGGGCTCGTCAGAGCTCTTACAGTACGTAGATTCTTTCTGTTCTTTCTTTCTTTCATGTCAGTGATTAGAAATGAAAACAAATTATTTATACTGCAAATAGGTATACCTCTAAATATATCAAAATCACTTTTACACGTTTTATAAAAAAAAGCTAGATGGAGTCGACATTTTCTACCTGTAACTGACTACCCCTGAGAAGAAATGGCAAAACAAACGCAAGGATCAAAGTCTATTTCTATGCCCCACAAAATCGTTTTCACGGTTTGTCTGTGGGGACAAAACATATAGTACCTATTTCACATAAGGTTTATTAGTGCGGACACTTAATTTTCACTTATTGCACTAAACTTATACATAATGCAAATAACAAAAATATATAGAAATAATAAAAATATAAAGCTACCCAATCACCAATTCACTCTCCCCCAACAATTTGCAAAACACTTTTCTAAGATCATCGTTTACAAATTCCTGAAAAAGTACCGAATAATTCCATCCACAATAATAAGTTAATTAATTTCTACTGATCGCTCTATTTTCTTTGTAATAGTTGTCTACAGAAAATTTATTGGAAGTACTTAAATACAATTATTATAAAGTTACGAGGGTAATAAAAATTACCTACAGAAGTAATAAATAAAGTGCCTACGGTACTTATTGTCAGCACAGACACCTTTTAGTAATTTAGTCCTAAAACTTAGTTCATTCCGAAGGGAATATTTAGATAAGAACTTGTTTTACGATAGTTAGTTTATTTGTTAAGTTAATAATTGAGAATAGAATATGTCAGCAGGATTCGATGCTAAAGTTTGAACAGATTTATTTTGGTATTGACCTAGAAAGCTTCCAATATATATTACTGTCTGTAATGGCTAATTTCACTAAAAAAGTGCGTGGAGTCCCTCTGCGCGGAAGAAGTGAAACCGACTCACTCTCTTTCTCTCTCCTACTTTCTACTTTTGTGTATCTTTCTTTCTCTCTCCCTCGGTAGCGTTAAACGTTTAACGCAACCTTGTTGGAAGTCGCATAAGAAGTTTCACTTCAAAAGTGCGTGGCCTCCGCGCGGAAGAAGTGAAACCGACTCACTCTGTTGCGTCGGTTGCGTTAAACGTTTAACGCAACCTTTAACGTTAAACGTTTAATGCAACCTTGTTGGAAGTCGCATAAGAAGTTTCACTTCAAAAACCGACTCACTCTGTTGCGTCGGTTGCGTTAAACGTTTAACGCAACCTTTAACGTTAAACGTTTAATGCAACCTTGTTGGAAGTCGCATAAGAAGTTTCACTTCAAAAACCGACTCACTCTGTTGCGTCGGTTGCGTTAGACGTTTAACGCAACCATTAGCGTTAAACGTTTAACGCAACCTTCTTGGAAGTCGCATAAGAAGTTTCACTTCAATAAAACTGTACGCGATCACCACAACTAAACTGGGCCCTAATTCACTATGACCACTTCACGATTCCTTACTTCGAAACCACGCCAATTCCTTAGATCACATATGACATTCTGCTAATATCGTATTAATAATATCGACAAATTGTCTTGGAACATACAGACTATGACATTTCAGTTCCTTACCGGTGCGGGTTGTTCGAAAGAGATACCGTCGCCCCTGGCACACAGGCAACTGAGGGAACACTGGTGGGTTTTAGTTAAAAAAAAACCGTTAAATTGGTTTCTACAAGACACGATATTAAAGTGATTTGAGCGTAGTAAGATTCCGCGGGTATTCATCATAACTGTAAGGGTTTTAAAATGGACTTTGAAATAAAAGCAGTGGACTGTATAAACTGTTAAGGTATATCCAAAATTAATGTACAATATCAGAAATAGAAGGCGCGCGTGTACCATCGGTTGTTCTCGCTAGTGAAGTGTGCTGGGCCCTCGGTCCTTGCCTAAGCCTTGTTGGCGAAGAGTCATGTCGGCGAAGTGTCCTGTCGGCGAATGGGCCCGTCGAAGTAAAGTCTTGTCGGAGTTCAGTCAGTCGGCGTAGTGTCTGTCGGCGTTTAGTCGTACACTGACAAAAATGTACAAATGACAGCCGGGACCAATGCGCAACGCTTCGATATGTAATGCAAGGTCACCCATCCACGAACCGGCGGCAGCACAAGTAACTTAATCTTCGATAGACCCGTGCGGCTAATATTGTTTGGCCACAAACCTCTCTTCCACGTTGTTAAAGCATAAGTGGTAGACTAAACTGCACAAAGTAAACTGCATACCTGCATAAATTCTAACACAGGAAACAAAAATCAAGTCTGCACTTCAGATCCACTCAACCATTATCTTAATTCAGACAAGTTCTCTTACAACCGATAGAGGTTCTTCAAAAGACAAACAAATGCGTCGAGTAGATTAAATCATAAGATATTCAAAGTTCCCACACACACTCAGACACACATATGTAGTTTCTTGGTAATAATTACCATAGCGTGAAGGTTGCCCATTTCCAGGAAATCATCTCCTTTACCGATGTTCACACACGTAGCAAGTAGCAAGGGTAATTAGTTAATGTACCTTAATTGGGAGCTCGTGTGATATTCTGTGGCCTGTGTGATAGTAGCTCTTTACACGTGTTGGGGACAATTATTTGGGTTATAATAGTGGGGTCTTTTTTACTGAATCTTGAGTTCTTACCTAGTATATAATTTTCACAGAGAATAGGCAAATTTCACTATTTCCAGCCACTGCTGCAGACAATTTCATTTATTTTGAAACGGTTTTATTTAGTTTGACTCTGTAGGTATATATTTCTGTATGTATCCTTCATAGCTCGCGACATTTTTTTCAAACTACTTCCACTAAACCGATTTTTATGACACTGTGCATAAATGTTGAGTTCCCGTAACAATACAATATTATGATAGATTCACGAATGTCTGACTAAATAAAATCATTTCACAGAAAAAGATTTTTCCACAAAAAAAACGCCACTACTTGAATTTCACTCTTCATTTATTTGATTACTGACAAAACTAAATGTACCTAGGCATTTATGTGCACCAATAATACGAATAACTAGGTTGACATAAACAAACTTAAACTTATTTTTTTGCATCTATTCTCTCCATTCTCTCTCCGCAATCACAGCCCTGTCAGCGTAGCCAGAAGATTGCACAAAAACTAATCTGAAGATTCCATCGCCTTAATACAATACAATGGTTCAAGAAATAACATTTAGTTTCACACAAAAGTCGGCTATAATAGGATCCAATCAAGAAAGGAAACTCAATTTTAAGAGTGTCCCGGAGAAGATTAAATTATCTTTTTTAGGGTTCCTTACCCAGACGTTGCCAATGTGGACTCTATTACTAAGCCTTCTCTATTCCTCCGTCCATCTGTCTGTCAGCGGGTCGTAACTCATGAACCGTAATAGGTATACAGTAGAAATTTTCAGAGTTTTTATTTCTGTTGCTGATGTACCATACAACAAAAAAAAATACAACATAAAAATTAAAGAAGTCCTCCATACAATAAATGTGATATTTTTAGCTTTTTTTGTTTTGTCCCAGTCGTATGCGAGATCGACTCGCACTTGGCCGTTTTTTTTCTATTACCTACATGTAGTCTTTGGAGGGATATTTTCTTTTCACGCGTTAATGTTTGAGACTTGAATGAAAAAAAGAAATAAATGAGGGGATTAAAGTACTGAAAATATGCGTTTTATATTGCCTATCTATATACAACTTTATCGTAGTACCTAAATGAGACATGCTTTAAAAATATCTCCTTTCTTTCAAACTGAATTGAAAGCTTCATTCAATTCATTACACATAAGAACCGAATTCACATTTATGTTTCATTGCGATTCAGAATACATATTCATAGATTACCAAGATTAATTAAATGCATCTGGCATTTTATCTCACTATATTAATAGTCGAGCAAAAATGTCAAATGCCAATGTCTGCATACATATGTGAATATTGAATAGACACGTATGGCATAGGTATGCAGGTGAGCGTGGGATGCCTAATAGACTGGAACCTATAGTGAATTCTAGTGAGGTGTGGCTATAATCTAGATGAATGGCAAACAAATTAGAGCGTTCTAATGGTGTTGTTTTAGCATCTATGCTAAAACAACACCATTAGAACGCACTAATTTGTTTGCCATTCATCTACCAAAATAAAAATAAATTAAACCAAAAAAAAAAAAAAAACCAAATTAAACCTAAATTATACCTAAAAGGAACGACACGCTACCTCTAGGTAGCGTGTCGTTCCTTTTAGGTATATATGAGTGACATAAACCATGCTATCATATAAAGCGTGTGTCAGAATTGTTTGGTCATCTTTAACGGTATAAGTGCGGACCATCAAACAAACTACTGCTTTTTCCATGGGACTAGCATCATAATCGCGAAACCATAATCATGTGTCCCATACAAAACTTAATTACCAGTTCGATCCAAATGTTTGGAACAGCAGACAATACTTTTAAAAATCGCAGCCACTATCTTGGATTTGAATTTGGTCCTCACTATCGGCTTAAGCACCCTCGATAACCATGAAAACGACACCAATAAAAACACCAATTGCTATACCAAACTTCATTAGGTACCTACTCGATCCAAATGTTTGGGACATCAAAATTAATTTTTAGCAATTACAACGTGGATTCCATGAAGAAAATTGTTAAGTTTAATGGGCACACTCTTAAATATGACCAGACATTTCTGATACACAGTTTGTATAAAGAAACTGGTTTTATGTTTGTAAAAATAATAATTAGTATTAAACTAGTTATACATGACGCTAGACTTCTTAGTGCTAACAGAATGAATAAAAACTAAACCACTAATGAGCCAATGCACTCTGTTGAAAAGCTAAGTCCATTCCAACTAAGGTATTGATTACAGAATCAATCTTGCAAGTTCAACAAGGTGGCTTGTTGAACTTGCAAGAGTGGTTCTGCTTTTCACAATCTATCAGTTTCTACTTTCAACAAAATAGAAGACCTTCATATAACCGAGGTTTGCAACAATTCAGTTCAAAGCCATACCCATCATCCTTTTAACCTATTTCTGGTTGCACTCCACTTAGTATTCTGAAACTATCCTGTACTGGGTGGTATTCATACAAAGGAATTTTACAGTCGTTGAAAAATCCAATTTGTCGTTTTATAAGGGAGATGAGATCTTGTGGAATATTTTAAAATGATTATATGGAATGTTTATTCGACTTGTAAGGAGATGGTTTGAAGGTTTTGGAGGTGTGTGTCTATTTTTAATGTTAGTTGTTAGAGAACAACCGGTATCGGTTGACGTACTCGCTAACAAGAGTGTTAGCGAGTACGTCAACCGATACGTATACGGTGTTTTGACGTTCAATAGTAACTTATATGAGGTTACTTGAAATAAATTCGATTTTGACTTCAATATTTTTTAAATTTATTACACCATTAATGACTTAGTACAAGGGAACGTAATGATCCAACACACATGCTACCACCAGCGAGACATTTGAGTAAGCATAACAAACTCTCAGCTGCCAAGGCACATTCAAGTCAATGAAAAGCGTACCCAGTAAATGGTAGCTTTATAGTAGGGACATAGTGCTCACGCATGTGCTAAGCAATTATACAATATTAAGAGAGTGAATTTACTGACTGGTCTTCCTTAATTTGCTTTGACCACAAACATTGTAGTCAGGATGCTTATTCACTAACTGCTTAACTAAATTGAGTAAGTTAATTGTAAATAAAAGAACAGTGAACTTTGCACTAAAACACTGAAGTTACATCAAAGTTTTCATACTCCAGCTTTGCTTTTAACTCTTCAAAATTTATTTTTCTTCCCTTCAAAATATGTGAACATAAAATAGTTCGCTTTATGTTTGCATTTAGTTTTGCAAAACATATTTTAGAAGAACAATCTTGAACAACCACAGAGTTGAATAAATACCACGTCTACTGTTACATTAGAACTAGAACATTATCAGAATATAATACAATATGTTAGCTCAAAACCAAAGCTATAGTGACATTGCCCCTATGTTTTATAATACAGAGCGTCCACTCTGCGTTCGAGAGTGCTCGGTCATTTTCGTCAGCATTCGGGATCCTGACTTGAATAACAATGGCGGCCTTTGCGTTGCACGCACGATTTGATCCAATTTTGAATGTGGATACAGTATCTGAGATATCATATCTAATGTCGGAACTACTCTTAGCTGAAGTTACAGTCTTTGTAAAAGACGATTTTCATGTTACGAAGACAAGCGTAAGATGTATTATTTTCTTTTATTACATTTAGTATATTTTTCATAGACTGCCTCGTTGGTCTCAAGCGCTAATGCTGCGCAAAAGGTACTGGTTTCGATTCCTAGGTCAGGCAAAATGTTTTATGTGGTTTTTCTATCTGGAATTTCTCAGAGACTGGATTTGCACCCGGTTGATGGCAAAAACAAAAGTCATTTATTCAAACTAGGCTGAGAGTCAGCTCTTTTTGAACGTCAAAATTACATAAGACAGTCCCCCCAAAACGCCCGCCCTTCACCACTTCCTAGTGCTTTAGCTGGGAAGAAGAAGTGGCGCAACAAACTCCCAGCAGCACAGCTGTCTGTTAAGATAGAAGAACTTGATTCTATACAATAGTAGGTAATTAACATTACGAAACACAAAAAACCTTAAATTTGCCATATGTCAGCTAGCACACGCCAATTTTCCATCAAAACATTGGAAACTATAGGTACTCAAGTAGAAATAAATAATAATAAAAAAATTAAAAAAAACGTAAACAGAACTTACAATCTAAATAAAAGCCTCCAGGCATAACGCGCGTGCCCGCTTACATATGCAATTCTGCATTATGTAAATATAGCTATAACTTGAAATAAAAAAGTAAAACTAGGACCTTTGGACTAAAATTGATAAAAAAGTTAATACAATTAATAATAACAAAACCTTGGTCAGCAACACGACCAGTCACCACAAGTAGCACCCATTCACGATCATAACGTAAAGATCAGCAATTACCCCTCTCGCCAAATATGAGGGAAGGAGGCAACCCGACCCCCGACGCTACCGCAAGCAGTGGTATCTAAAGGAGCTTGCAATAGGCTCACCTGTTACAAGGGACTAAAACCTTAGTAACCAGTAGAATGTGGGTGTACTATAGCTACACTACGCTACGCTTCGAGGAAACAAGGCGACATTAAGTAAGAAACATGCAAACAAGGATGCTTGCTTCAAGCATGCAGCATGCAAGCAGGCATGCAGCGTGCAAGCAGGCATGTAGCGTGCAAGCAGGCATGTGGCGTGCAAACAGGCATGTGGCGTGCAAACAGGCATGCAGCATGCAAGCAGGCATGCAACATGGAAACAAGCATGCAGCGTGCGAACAAGCATGCAGCATGCAAGCAGGCATGCAACATGCAAGCAGGTATGCAACATGCAGCAAGAATTATTTCTGTCACGGCTCCGGCGCTGCGGGGTTTGGGCGGCCCTATGCGAGCTTATCGTCGCAGATAGTTTTAACGTACACCACCACAGCTTCGGTTTGCTGGCCGTCTTAGCCGGCCAGCCTCAGCCGCGGCGGCGGACTTTCAAACCACCTGCTCCTCAGCTCATGGGCTGCCCCACCCCTCCGCACCTAGGCGGGCTTAAATTACACTCTAGGGGTAGGGCAAGTCGGTTTTGCAGCGATTCGTTTCTCACTAAATTTTGTAGCACAACATATTGATTTTATGACACTATTTTAATTAATATTGAAAATTCTACCAAGTAACCAGCTATATATTTGTCACAAAATAATATTCCGTAAAATGTTGTTTAAGTGTGGTGAAAATATGGCAAATAAATCATTTGGCAAAGTTCAAAAGAGGCTTCGGTCAATAGCAAAAAGTAAAATTTTGTTAATCGGCGAAATATAGTTCGGTGAAATAATGTCTTCGATGATCTAAAAATATGTCAAATAATGCATATAGCAAAAAAGACGTCGGTCAATTGTTTTCGGTAAAATTAAATTCGAACAAAAAAAATCAGAAAAGTGATCGGTTTCCGGCGTGATGTTAAATTATTTATGAAAAAAAAAAATCGACTTACTCGTATGCTTCAGTTTCAAATGTGATGTTCTTTGATGTCTAAATTATATCTAAATGTCAATCTTATACATACACGGTACATATTCCGAGAAAATTTATTCAGTTTCATTCAAGGTGAAGTTAATATCCACAATAATTTCTTCCCAGCAATTTCAATTTCCAAGGAATTCACGCAAAACAGCAAACATTTCTACATAGCGAATACGCATAAACTAACTCCACAATAAAGATATACAGCGACATAGCTAAATAAATGAGACTTAGCGCGACCCAGAGGTTCCTCCAACCGGGATTATGGCGCCGAAATATTACTCCGAAAATTGAGGATTCCCCTAACATCAGCTAAGCGTCATTTTCATAATTTGTGTTTCCGCGCGGGTAAGTAAGGAGAGATATTGAATAGTTTAATTTCATGACGTCATACATTGAGCAGTGACGAAGGTAGGAAAGTTCTAGCTCGCTTATTAAAATAGACGTATTTTTCAGTTGTTTTCTTCTTGTCTGTTTAGTATGTACATTTAAATATTGTTGTTTATTGTTTTTATTGTTTTTTTTAAAAAGGTTGCCCCACACTAGGAATTTCTCCTGTATTGTGGGTGCGTTTACAAACATTTAAACTCACATACACAAACAGCCAGACCCGGAACAACTACTTGTAGGTCATACAAATATTTGTTCCGTGCGGGAATATGATTTGCTACACCAGTAATTATCTACCTGTTTGTTTATTTTACGTCGACGGTCCTAGGTTATCATTTGTGGCCTCGAGTTGTAACTCGTGTCGTAAAAGCTATGTGAACATAATCCAGCATTGCATATGTAAGCTATCACGCCCTTTATACCAGGAGGATTTTATTGTGGTATTATGCTTTATTTTACATTTTTTAATTTTTGTACTTGAGTTAAATTTTCATTTTATTTGTTGGTATATTGGCATGGCTAGCTGACAAATGACAAATTAGTTAATTCATGTTCTTTGTCTCGTAATGTTAATTACTTTGCCTACTTTTGTTTATCATCAAAACTATCTAACATAACATACAGCTGTGCTGCTGGGGAGTTTGTTGCGCCACTTCTTCTTCCCAGCTAAAGCACTAGGAACTAGTGAAAGGCGGGCGCTTTGGGGGAATGTCTTATGTAATTTTGACGTTCGAAAAGTGCTGATTCTTAGTCTAATTTGAAAAAAGGCTTTTGATTTGATTTGATTTTGCTTTAATAAAAATACCTGTATCTACTGAGTGGCAGGGACATTGAAGCGCAATTTGTTACCATTTAGAACTCCGTAAAATATCTAAGAGTAGGGACTTAAGTACCTAGGAGTAAATAGATAGTCGTAGGTATAGTTATTTAACACTGTATTTAGGCATTTGGTTCTGTCCACGACTCCGCCGTCCGTGTGAAATTTCACGTTTTAATATAAAATATATCATACTAGCTGCTCCGACAGACGTGGTCCTGTCTTAACTATGCATTCGCATTTTATATATATATGTTACGCGCAACTTTATTTATTTTTTATATACTAATATGTTTGGAAAGAGAGTAGGGAGGCCTTTGCCCAGCAGTGGGACGCTATAAGCTAAAAAAAAAAAAAAAAAAAATATGTTTGGAGCTAACAGATAATTGTCACTGTGATAAAATAATATTGCGACTATAAATTGAGATGTAAGCTATCCTATCTTTCAAGTTAGATCAAACTGCACACGGTGTGCAATTTTGATTAAAATCGGTTAAGTATTTTAGGAGTCCATCGCGGACAAACAACGTGACGCGTAATTTATATATATTATGTCTTTACCTATGAAATTGCCGTTTTGCAGTACTGGCCATTTCGAATCAAAATAATTTTTGTTTGGGTAAGAATTCTAATTTCAAATTAATTTTATTTTAAAACATGTTTTTTTTTCCAAAAGTAGTCATTTGTTTATTGATTAGTGTTACATTTTCATCGCATTTCAATCTTTTTCGTCATCATGGATACGTTAAAAATTCGAGTAATTATGGAATATGAGTACCGTCGTGGCAGCAACGCGGCACAAGCGGCACGCAACATCAACGACGTTTACGGAGCTAACACTACAAACCAACGCACCACCTGTTATTGGTTTGCTCGCTTCCGTTCTGGAAATTTCGACCTGAAAAATGAACCTCGCGGTCATCCGAAGACTTTGGTCGACAATGACGAATTAAAGGCGATTGTGGAAGCTGATGATACACAATCTACGGCTGAATTAGCAGCAGCTTTCGACGTTAGCGTCAAAACAATATTGGTCCATTTGCGTCAAATTGGCAAGGTAAAAAAGCTTGACAAATGGGTGCCCCACGAACTCAATGATCGTCAGCGCGAAGTACGCGTCGAGACGTGCCTTGCACTGCTCAACAGACACACAAATGAAGGAATTTTGAACCGCATTGTTACCTGCGATGAAAAATGGATTCTGTTTGATAACCGCAAGCGCTCAGCAAGTTGGTTGGATCCTGGTTCAGCACCTAAACAATGCCCTAAACGAAAACTTACCCCTAGAAAAGTGATGGTCACTGTTTGGTGGTCTAGCGCCGGTGTGATTCATCACAGCTTCTTACCAAACGGGGTGAGCATTACTGCAGATGTGTACTGTGAAGAACTGAACACAATGATGGAGAAGCTGGCACATCTCCAACCAGCATTGGTCAATCGCTCGTCTCCGCTGCTCCTGCACGACAACGCGCGACCTCATACTGCACAGCAGACGGTCTCCATGTTGCAAGAACTGGGGTTGGAAGCTCTCCGTCATCCGCCCTACTCACCAGACCTTGCGCCTACAGACTACTACTTTTTCCAGAATTTGGATAACTTCTTGGCGGGAAAAAAATTCAATACCCGAGAGGCAGTACAAAATGCCTTTGAAGAATTTGTTGCCTCCCGTCCAGCTGATTTCTTTAAGAAGGGCATCAATAAACTGCCACTGCGATGGTAAAGATGCATTGATTGCATGGGTGATTACTTCGATTAATACAAATAAAAAATACATGAAAAAAAAATTGTTTAAATTTTTTCATACAAAACGGCAATTTCATAGGTAAAGACCTATTATTAAGAAGAATATATAGCATCGCATCGCCCAACCGTTACTTCCTCAATGATCGGGCTATTAAATGCATAAGGCTTTTTCAAATCTGACTTATAGTTCCAGAGAATACCCCAAAGAAATCACCTCTTTATAATATTACTTGCTTTTGCCCGCGGCTCAGCCCGCATGGATGTCGGTTATCGTGTAAAAAATTAGCCTATATCCTTCTCCATATCCCAGGCTATATTTCTGACCAATTTCATTAGAATTTCATCGTTTCAGCGGTTTAGGCGTGAAAGCGTAACAGACAGACAGACAGAGTTACTTTCGAATTTATAATATTAGTGGGTTATTATTACTATAGATTACCTGTTGATAACTCGATTTTTTTATTTATTAAATTTCATTTTTGGTTCGAATTTAATTAAAGAAGAGAATAGAGAAAGAAATTCATGTGATTTTCTTGCTGTTTGTTCCATGTGAGTCAACCATCAAGTCAATCAATTATTCTTTTCATCTTGTACGAGTAGATACTTAGGAGCTAAAAGGTCAAGTTGGCACTCAATGATTCCATCCCTATTATCTTTGTACATTTTCATTAAAGGACCACTTAGAACTCCGTTTATTGTAATAAATATAACAAAACATCGGAAGGAATAACGTTCAATCAATCAGTATTAATTACTTCTTCACTCCTAGTAGGCAAGGTCAGGACTTCCTTTATCCATCACAAATAAATCCAGAACGAATTCTGCATTCGAAATTTAATTAAGTAACTGAAACTATTAATCAGCAAAAGCAAACATTTGATAATTATAATTTATTTATTTATTTCTGAGTATATGGTACATTATGATGTTAATATTAAAACAGCTACACAATAACTATCGTTGCCGATTTAGAAATATTAAAATTAAATTACAATAAATAATGGGGTTATTTATTGTAATTTAATTTTAATATTAAATAAGATTTAAGGAAACTAGTTTGAAATGAAAACGGATAATTATTTGTTTTTTCTTATAATTTCAAGTTTTTTTTATGTTTTTGTGTGTGTGTGTGTGTTTGTAGTGTGTTATTTTAATAATATCCTAGTCTTTGCAACGCTTTCCTCAAATTAACTGAAAAATTTCGAGAAACGTTTGAAAATTCAGAAGTTAATTTAGATCCTTGGAGTGAGCTTAAAATATAATGCTATGGGGAAGACTGAGGGAATAATTAAGTAAATTAAGAAAATTACCCTGAAATACTGTTATCAAAAATACCTATTTTAGTCGACTTCTTTAATTAAGTTTTTTCAAACTTGGGCCGCTTTGAGAAATGTCAAAGCCGTCATTCGTTCTAGTGTCAAAAAGAGATAACGCTATACGTCGTGTATAACTCTATCTCTGTCTCTTATGAGCCGAATGGGATCTCTTACATCACAACTCACAAGTCACAAAGTTCCAGACTAACTGACAGTTACGAAAAATATAATGTTCTTAGTTTTAGTCTGAGTATTTATCTGTGAGAAAACCAAATTATTTGCTACTTCGTCTTTTTTATGAACTTATTTGCGAATCTGATGAATACGTAACGTGTTTAGGAACTGAATATTTTGGGCTAATATTATGTTTAAGTTATAAGTATAGTTAAGTTCGTTCGTTCGTGAATGTTTTTGGCATGGAAAATGCTCCACGATATTATACTTTTTTTGTGCCTGAAAGTGTTATCAATTGCCTATAAAAGCACGTTATAACTTTTTCAGGACCAAGTTTTAAGATTAATTGATGTAATTTGACTGGAGTAATAATTAAATGAATGGTCGCCTAGTGGTCAAAATACGACCATAATTCATTTAAAACTTAATGTATTTCTAATGCATTATTATGTAAAAAAAATGAGCTTTCTGAATTCCTTCTCTATATACACTTTAACTGTGTCAAATTTCATACTCCTCCGTTGGCGTAATTTTCGTAAAAAACGGGTACAAAGTTGTTGCTTCACGTATTAATATAATATTTTTATATAGTTTATGATTTGTTATTTTAGATAAATTAAAGCTTCTTCTTTACATTCTTTTAACATTTACAAACGTAATTATTATAAAAACCAAGAAAAACTACAGTTTTTTTCATCACCCACATTAAGACCGTCTGTCATTTCGTAAAATATTTCACCGTCGTCGCCTTCGAGAGCGTCATAAAAACTTTTTTAAATCCAGACAAAATGCTAAGCAAGGCCAAGAGCTACGCCCCAAAAACAATTGTGTCTTTTTCCCTTCATCCTATAACCTAAAAAGGAACTGCTTGTGTCATTGATGGATTTTCTTTTCGGGCAAAGTAAAGAACGTTGAGTCTGCCCCTTTTTCTAAGTATGTTTTGTGTTGTTTTATTTCCAAAAACGTGTTTTGTCGAGTGCCTTCATTCAAAATTTGTGTCTATATTACACGCTTTATATTAGCTTCACTTGTATGTTTGTTTGTATGTAACCGATTCCTTAGAGCGCGATTTTGACCCACTTTAAACGGTCAGATTTCATTGAAACTTTGTAAACTTATCGAGGACCGATGACAATTCATTAATTAAAAAAAAATGATAATTTTTTTTTTTTTAAATCACGTTTTTGTAGTTAGCAGAACTAAAAAATAGAAAATAAATAATAGTTTAAAAAACGCTTTAAAAACCAAACTAAAAAAGGACAAAATAATTTAATTCAATTAAAAAGCGTGGGGTGCTTGACATTAAGTGATTATAAAAATACCTCAAAAAGCACCCCACGCTTTTTAATTTAATTAAATTATTTTCTCCTTTTTTAGTTTTGTTTTTAAAGCGTGTTTTATAGTTTTTTAAACTATTATTTATTTAGAAGAATAAACTTGATAAAACATTTTATATCGTATTTTTAAGGTGATGAATTTCTGTCTTATAAATGTTAAATGTAATATGCTGAGCAAATTAAAACATATTTCACTTTCTATGTTCTCTCTTACCAAATTAAGGCAAATATTTGGTATTTTGCTGGCATTCAATATTTCATAAACATTGCTCTTAATCTAGTTACCAGAACAATATTAATAACATCATCCATAAGTACTGTATTACCACTAACTCCGCTACTATTACTTACAAGTAATATTAAGCGCTTTTATTAGCTACATGACCCAGCTATATTAATATAATCGCTCTCCGTGACCGACCAACACTATACTCCTATCGCAAAAATGGCCTTTTCTAGAATTTCATTAGCAACAACAGAAATACGGAACCTTATCTATTCTTAGATAGACCGTCGGCTGGTAAAACGAGGGACAAACTCGAGGGCATGGTAACTTCTGCTTAGATGCAACGAATTTCAACATTGAAGCATGTATGAATTGCAAAAAAAAAAACTTTGAAGGAATTATTTTCTATAATAGGTAAGGTACTCCGTACTCGCGAAGTGTAACGTACCTCAATCACCAGGGTGCTCTGCGTGGCGCACATGAACAAATGGGATAAGCCTGAAGGTTTGCAATTCAATATTTTTTTACAATGAGCAGGTCTCGCAATAAATATGGCTTTACAGAATTTTAATCATTAAAACTATCAATACTTACAACCCTCAAAGTTCACTTAATCCCATTCCATGATTTTTTCATGAAACAGTCATTCAATTTAAAAAAAAATCACGGGCCACCCCGTCACTGTCACGTTAATGCTAGACTGTTTCCACACTAATCTATGTATTTTTATTGGAAACATTTGGCCATATTATATTGTAGTATTTAGGGATGAGAATCTTATATTTAATACGTTCCATCTTCTACGTAGCGTGTCAATGGTAATCTCAATAGATTTATCCTAGAATTTGGCTATGAGTTTGGCACCGTACGACCCTTAATCTATACATATAATAAAATTGTAGAAAAGTGGTGTCTGTACAATCGAAATATATAAAAAAAAAGTAACAGGGGTTGTTATTATATCGATGCTGAACCCGAGATTGTAATTAATTTTTTTTTTGTCTGTTTGTCTGTTTGTCTGTGTGTTTGTGCACGCTAATATCAGAAACGGCTTATTCGATTTAGATGCGGTTTTCACTAATATATTGTAGTAAGCTTCACTTAACATTTAGTGTTTATTTCATGTCAATCGGTTCATAAATAAAAAAGTTATGTCAATTTAAAGAATCACGGCGAACATTTGTTAATCATTCATCCCCGATGACCATACGTCAAATATCGTATACAGAGAAGCATTACTGTAAAGTAAATTTTTTGCTACCCAAACGACGGTATATTATTATGTAATTCAAAATATGCTGCCCAAAAAGTCACTATTCCACACGGACGAAGTCGCGGGCACAGCTAGTATTTGAATATGTCCATCGTTTAACCAGTCACCCTGTTCACTATACATAGCTCTATCTACCCGTTCGCAAGCACTACTTAGCCCGGACTTAGCCCTACGCTTTAATTCGAAGTTACGACTCGACTCTTTCGTAATGGCTAAGAATAGTTCACGATTGCAGCACCTTTGTTTCGCACGGGGCGTACATAAGATTATGTTAATCTGCTTCTAATTGTGGAGCGCGACCTGGGTAGATGTTGTTTTGTTTCATAAAAGTGGTGTTACTTTTATAGCTTACTTTGTACTGCTGTTTAGGTAAGTTAACGTGGAAATGAATAGTTTTAAGCTCGTTTTAAATTCAAATAATTTTTGTAATTTTTTTCATAACACCTACATACGGGAAAGGCACGATATAAGCAATGAATACTGGCAAAGTAGTGGGGGAGACCTTTGCCTAACTGTGGAAAAATATAGGTTAAATAAAAAATAAACCTTCATCTGCACCCTAATTGCATAATACAATATCAATCAGAATCTGAATAATTTTTAAGGATATTCCTAATCCATTGCTTCATTGTTTGACTAATGTGTCTGCTCAACACCGTAAAAAACGCAATGAATGTTGTTGAACTAATAAAAAGAAAACCTTCCTACGGTTAGTGTGTTACATAACTGCCCCACTTTTCTCATAAACAAACTGTGAACACGGTTTTGTGGGGCATAGTTTTATTAAATGAGACCTTAAAACTTTATAAACAAAGAAGAGAGCAGTGGTGGCCCAGTGGTAACTGACGCGAATTACGAGAGGTCGTAGGTTCGAACCCAGACAGGCGCTTCACTTTGTGTAAATTATTTCATCACCACTGCTCTCAAAAAGGTGAAGTAAAACATTGTAGGGAAACCGGCATGTCCTAAAAACCAATAATTCGAAGATATGTGACATCTACCAACCCGCACTGGGCCCGCGTGGTGGATTACGGCCCACTCCCTCTCAAAAAGGAGGCCTGTGTCCCAGCAGTGGGAACGTTATGAGATGATGATGAAACAAAGAAACATATCATAACCCTGACAAAAATTCTGAAAGTATTTTAAGACCCTAGAGGCGCTTCCTACCGGGATCGACAAATGAAACACGATTGTTGAGGGACAAACAATAATTATTCCAAGATCATTCTACAAATCTTATTTTCAACTTCTTCGTTCCTACTGCTTTTTTCATCTATTCTCTTTTTAAATTAGCTTGACAGTTCGAATGTACTTAAGCTATTTTATAACCAGCCTGCACAACGTAAAGTCGACTTTGGTAGGCAACCTCTACAGTATAAAATTTGATTAGTGGACCCACTGGATACTCTGTTGATCATCTGCTTAGCCTTTACCCAATTTTTTTTTGGGTCGGCTTCCAGTCTGACCAGATGCAGCAAATACCCACTGGATACATGGTATAAAGATCATTGTAATTTGACCAATGAATCTCTAAAAAAATGCTACACAATAGAAATAACAAGGCGTATTCAAAAACTTACACAATCAATTGAAGAACGCACCCTTCAAATTAATTCACAAATCAGCAAAAAAGTTGGGCTCAACACGATATCTTTCTCTAAAACTTACAAAAAGTACAACGAGTTCTGGAATAAACTTTTCCCATCGTATTTTCTTTTCTCTAAATACACTTAAATCACTATTTTATTGTATAACACTCAACTATGCAGGGTCGATTTTTAGTAAGAGCCAGTACATACCTTAACCGTTGTTGTTATAGGAAAACGGTCTCAGGAGACTTTTTGCATTCACAGTATCTGAAAAAAGAACATGGGTGTCGTAAATTGGGTTTCTTGATGAAAAGGATCAAATAACTCTATCGGACTAACTGAGTTTCGAGTACTAGAAAAGTAACGAAACGCAAAAAAACTTTTAACATCGAAACGTTTTGTAGTAAATGAGAGTCTTGCTATCTTTTATATGAAGGATGGTAGATTTTAATGTCTCAAAAAGTTAAGAACAGTCTCCTAAGACCGTTATTCTGTAGCTAAATCATTTAAGGTGCTTGCCCTTACTGTCCCTTAAAAATCAAGCTGTACTTAAGTACATATAGTCCCAATGCCAAGTCAGTAACGTAACGTATATCTTAATTAAACGAACACTGAACGCCAAGGTTCAAGAAATCAAGACCCACTATATACCGTAAAAGAGCTTACACAAATTGAATTTGTTAGTAGAAATCCCCACCAAGTGCGATGAATGAAGACAATGCATGTGGGAGAAAAATACAGGACAGTATTGGAGATAAAACGCGTTTTGTGGAACGGAATATTCTGATAAGTCGTCCTCTTTCTTGAGCCTTAAATCTGAGATGAATTTCGGTACAATATTGCCTTGTAGACGGTGAATGTTGTAATGAATTTCAAGATTTAATTTATAAGGTCAGATTAATTTTGCTACCGAAACTCCACAGATTTGATATGTCGATATCTGAAAAAATATCTCCTGCCCTTATTTATTTATTTATCCTTTATTGCATGCAACTGAGGCCCATAAAACACAATACATTATTTAAGTACAAAACAATATTTATGAACTAATGCATATTTTTTTTACTGTCGTTTCAACATGTCTTTTTCTGCCACACTTCTCTGTTAGTTGTAATCTTCGTAGTCACACCCTTTCTAACCATATCGTCATTCACACAGTCCATCCATCGTCTCTTTGGTCTCCCCCTACTCTTATAGCCATCGACATTCATACTCAAAACTTTCCTCACGACATTTTCCTCATTCCTCCGTATCACATGCCCACACTATGTCTATTATAAATAGATGTCAATGGCTGAACATGATAATACTTTTGTATTATCATTCGGACAAAGCCTTCGTATAATTATGATCGAACTTCACTTAAGGTAAGTTCGTTTAATCACTAATTATCATCGATTGCAGGTAGTGCATCACTGGATGGTAGGTACTTGACTAATAACACGACAGGCAATTAATAAGAAGTAATTTTATTTTTCGTTTGTTTGTAGGCTAACTACCTACTTAAGTGGTTTTAAGTAATATTATGTAGTCGATGACCTTGGTGCACGGTAAAACTCTAATGAGTTTATGTTGGCACCAAACTAAAGTAAAATAATGTATGTGTACTATTAAATAAATAAAAAAATTAAAAGAAATACCTTACATTTATCTAGGCAATATTGAGTGCCGGTAACGCGTCTAAAGGTAATATATCATTGATTACTACACGTTTTTATACAAGGGCCCAAGTCTGCTATTTTTATAAATTCGTCATTCCAACACGATCCCATTGTCATTCATTTGTCATTTTGCTAAAAGTTCGTAATCTGCTAAATTCATAATGGTCGATCATTGGTCGGTCAGTGGTCTCGTAATATAATTGTGTCATAATGGCATTTTCGTATTGCCATTATTATAAAACTCGTTAGTAGAAATGTTTTTCGAAAAACTACTACTAAATTTGAACATTTATTTCATGCCAGATTTCATTTATATATATTTTTACATATTATTTATTAGTGTTATAAGCAATCTAAAGTAGTAGGAAGTTCGTAAATTAAGTCAGTCATTCATTTGTCATTGTGTACGAGATTACCAATGAATGCCATTTCTTTCAATGGAGTGTCAGTGGCTGACCATTGGAAAGTCATAATGACGCCATTTTATTAGTAGATTACCAAACTTGTCAAAATCAACAATTATGAAATCAATGATAGACCATTCTGACACTATTGTAATAGCATACTTGAGGCCCAGGTCTGATGTAAGTTTGAATAAGTCTGGATTTTTGCCCGAATAACTCATAACTTGTTTCTAATGTTTCGTAGAATACATGTATGTAATTAATACATCGTGTGCTAAGTTTGAATGGAAATATGCTATCATACAAAGTTGTACTGAAATACAAAAGGCTTTTATACTCACAAAGACGGGAAAGATCAAAAGTAGGTCCTACAGGATGTGTTAAAGTTTTAATTAACAATGTTTTAAACAACCCGCTTTCCTTTATTAAAATAGACTGTCAGAAAAACGTTTTCGAATGACAAAATAAGGTACAACTTGATGTTAATTACTTATTACAAAATCTGGGAGTTAATAATACTTTATATTATTACAACCTTTTGCCCGCGGCTTTGCCCGAGTAGAACATACTACTTGAATAAAAAGTACTATTCCAGGTAATAAACTATCTGTGTGCCAAATTTCATCCAATGTCGTTTAGCTATTTTTGCGTGGTTAAGTAACAAAAATTCAAACATACAAAACTTGGTTCACAGATAGACCATGAACTGGGTAAGGACATCGACTGCTTTTGACCTGGATAGCAGACAAAGTCGCGAGCAACAGCTAGTAATATTATAAATGTGGAAAAACGTCCAAACGGATTTGGATCAAATTTGGTACAGACATAGTTTATAACCAGAGATCGGATATTCGGATGCACATTCACCTAAAGTTGAGATGTTGGCTAACATGGAATGCGCTTTTGTATCGAAAAAATCTTAATTTAGGTAAGTAATTTGTTTACTTTTCGTTATATCTAATACAAACCACCCCTCCTCCAGTACATAGACATATTTGTATCGGGTTAAACATTAATTTTAAATTAATACACATCTGAATAGTTATGCAATCCAAGAATCCCGGGGTTTTTAATAAATTTTACAAATAATTTATAAAGCCGCTTCCATACTTTCATAGCTAAAAATTATCTTTAGGTAAATATGCATCCGAATATCCGATCTCTGTTTATAACATATAGGATATTTTTTATCCCGGTAGTCATTCCCGTGGGATAAGTTCCGATTTCCACGCGGGCGAAGCCGCTAGTAAAAACTAGTTAATTATTTCCTAGGAAAAACAGAATCTGGCATTACAAAATAAATAAGACTTTCCGTGGCTTTTCAAGTGCCTTTAATACGATAAACGAATTTTAAACCTGTAATCGTCTCAAAGATTTAAGGCGTATACGCTACAGAGGTCAGATTCAATAACAAGTCAAGGTCAATCCAACTCAAAACCATTATGTGCACGTGATTCAAAGATTCGAAAAGATCCAAGTGATCAGCGAGTATTCAGCAAACATCTAACAAAATCATCTCAAACCAATTTAAAACGCATTTAGCGTATCTTGATCATTCAGAAGACATTCATTTATCAAGGAGTTGATTCAGAGATCCAGACAGCATGATGTTCTGTTTAAATTTATTCGTTTCTATCCTCCCAAGGGGATCAGTTGGTACTTTATCTGACCGTAACCGTTACTATTGGTTTATTGGAGGCGGAATGGAAGATTTAGGTGTTTTGATTAAAACAATTGAAATTCGTTGCATATCGCCTCGCGGTTGCTTTTTCTATTAGAAGTCCAAAAAGTTTTTAGAGGTTCATTAATTTAAAAAGTGTCCATCATTAGCAAGTCAGTAAGTTTTTAGAGGAGCAAGTTAAATATTTTCCTTTCTACTTTACTTCAGTGTTTTATTTTTTGTGTTAAAATTGACGGTTAGATTGATTGATTTCACAAATCATGACACAATAATGATAAATATTTTTATTTCAGTAAGTACCTACGTTTGTACAAACTCTTTTAGACATCAATAATATTTTAAAAACTAGATAAGGTCGGCGTTTCCTATTTGACGATTCTGAAAAGGAAATCTGAAATAAACTTATAACTATAGACATAATATCTGAAATGGTGTTTTAAGGAAAGAACCACACAGATTGAGTGGATCTGTCAAATCAGTGCACGCAATTGTCAGTATAGTTACTAGTAGTTAGTTACTTCAGTGATTTCAGGCTCAGTATACCTACATCTACGTTGTGATATAGTGGCCATTTCAAATACCTACATTGCTTTTTACTAGAACTGCACCCTAATTGCGTAACACGCGATTAATCATAATCGGTTTCATTTTGACAGTTGAACAATATTCATTGCGTTATTTACGTTGTCGAGCAGACACATTTTTCGAACATATGAAGCAATGGATTAGCACTCTGTTTCAAAATGAAACAGATTATGATTAATCGTGAGTAAGATTATAATTAAACGCAATTAGAGCGCTGAGCTTTAACCACAATACTGCTAATCATTTTTATTCTATTACGTAGATATATATTACACCATTACTTCTTACATGGTTGATTATTATCTGAAAACAATTCCCCCGATAAACGCGAAACAATAAACAAAGGGCCAAAATAACAAATAAATATTCCAAATAGAAATATAATTCTGTCAAAGGCAAAAATACGAGCCAATTATTAACGATTTGCCACAAAATATAAGAAAAGTTCAGTCGCAAATCAGGCGTAATCTTCTTACGAATTAGTTACGACATTTTTATATTATTAGGTACCTATTCAAAGCTTTCTCGTTTAGCTCCGGATATTGTTATATCCTGAAGAGATTTTCTGAAAATCTTTGAGAACTTACCTAATTAGGTACGTTATTAAGAAAACTTCGTGTACATTATCAATATATTAATACCATAATTGGCTTGGTGGCTTGTGGTCTAAGCTACGCTTACTGCGGTTGGTCCATGGATGGGTGACCATCTTTACATACGTACCAAGACCCCTCCGTGCCTCGGAAAGCACGTTAAGCCGTTGGTCCCGGCTGTCATTCGTGGATCTTTGACAGTCGTTATAGCTCGGCAGAAGGCCGAAAGTCTGACAACCAGTTTTACCAAGGGGTATCGTCTTACCCAGTAACTGGGTTGTGGAGATCAGATAGGCAGTCGCTCCATTTAAAATACTGATATTCAGCTGTATCCGGTTTGACTGGATGCCGACCCTAACATAGAAACGGCTAGGCATAAATGATGATACCGTTATGGCCTCAAATCTTAGTTTAAAAATATGATTTCAATTTTTATGTTGAGTCATAGCTAAATTTATAATGAGTACACACATAAACTCAAGCCTGCTTTCGAACATACTCCTTTTGCCTAATTTACGTTATAAATAATGATGACACCAAAACGCTGTTTTTAATCATAGATAATTATTATTAGTAGTTTTATACAGTTCAGACAGGTATTTTTTTCTTCATGGAACATAAACTCATCAAGTACCTGTACCAACCTGTGCAATGACTACACAAAAACCGGTCAAGTTCATGTCGGACCACGCACAATGAAGGGTTTTTATGTTGAAATTTCTCCCAAAAATAAACCTAACTTTGGTGTTGCAAAAATGTTGTCCCATATACCGATATACGTCACGATCAATTCTACAACTGGGACTGTGAATCTGTAATCTCAAATATTTTTAAACTAATAAAAAGTACATTTTTCAACTTTGTCCTTTAAATAGGTACTTGTGCGTGACGTTGTGTGAGACCTTGCTTTTTGTCGACGGGAACTACCCTAAAGGTTTTAATTTATCGAATTCGATAGCGAGTATCAAAATATGCCGCATAAATGGCCGTTTTTTTTAAAGTAGAGCTCCAAGGGACTCTTGACGTACGTATTTGATATTTATTTCAACTTGATACTTCTACGCGCTCCTGAGAAAACAGGGTCTTTACAGACAGGGTGACAAGGAAATGATCCTATTAGGGTTCGTTTTTTCCTGTTGAGAAACGGAACTCTAAAAACGAGTTATAGCTTTGATTAAACGCTACACACGTTCGAATATTTCACCTGCAGTTTATGGTTATCGAAATCCAATTCCCTGCTAGTTTTTCAACACAGACTGCGCTGCGTCCAAAACTCCAAATAAATTGATATCTGCGTCAATCCAATTTGCATTGGACGTGCGAACTGACAAGGTTCTTTGTTTGGGTAGCAAAACAATAGTATCCACTTCGATAGGGCAATCTCAGTGCGTACAGACGACGACTTACCTAGTATAAAACTACAGTCTGTTCCAAAAATATCACATGAATGTAAACAAATTGATCAGAAAATATAGGTTCATGCCAAGTTATAGTGGCACTTACAAATTGAGTGCTTGTATTTGCTTATTTAAATACTGCAACCTACAATTCTAATTAAAACTTAAAGACACTTTTCATTTGGCAATTGAGGTTGATTTTATAACCTCAATTTTTGTCGATGATTTTTCAATTACAATTTCATAATGTTACTCGAGCAAATTTCTTCTTGAAAAAGTTAAAAAGTGGGGTAATATAAAGTTTCAACCTTTTAAATACACATGGATGTGGTACTTTACTAATTCCCTTTCGAGAGAGAGTGCGTACGAATTTAACGTGAACAAAGGAGTAATTGCTTAACACACTAACAGTAGGAACGGTTTTAATGTTTTCAGTTCAACAATATTTACTATTAATATCACGAGCACTTACACACTCACAGACACCTCAAATCACTTTCCCTCTTTACACTCACACGACACACATCACACACTCATACACTTTCCCCATTACACCACATCACCCGCGCTTACTTACACACTATTGCTGCTGTCACACGTATTAGCTTCTTGTAAAATAAACTTACCGGACGAATGTATGGCCTCATAACACAGAATTTTCCTAGCATAGGGGTCTTTATTCACAAAAACTGTGCAACAATCTAATGTCATTATAACGTAACAACCATTGTATTTCTTTCTTTTTGCTAAATAAATTATTCTTATTCTTATTTACTGCGTTATTTTCGTCACTTAGCAGACAATTCTTTCTATCATATGAAGCAAAGGATAGATGCTGCTAGTATTAGCCGTTGCTAATACTAGCAGCATCTATCCTCATCATCATTCAATCATTTTAAAGGCCGTTGCCTTCAAAATGATTTAGATTGTGCTTAATATTATGTTACACAACTAAGGTGCAGGACATCTAAACCACATTCAAAAGTTGCCGGTGTCATCATTGCTGAGAAATATTGACACTGACAGCTCTTGAACGCGGTTTAGATTTAGATATCCCGTTCGTGTCCAATTTAATTGCCTAGATTCATCGATTAATCGAAAGCAATTAGGGCACAGGGTTTGTTTAAACGTTTAACAGATACTTTTAAAACATACAACATAAATTTTTAGTAGGTATAAGTTGGCTTCGTATTGTGAAGGCTTTCCGTACAAGAAAAGTTCAGCTTATACGAAAAAAGTAGGTGTACACTTGTCCTAACAAGTGTACACACCAAGCTGTGTAGCTACATTTCTAGAATAAGCTTATGAAGCCGTTGGTATTATTCATGTTCTAGATCCCAGTGATTCTATCTAACTATCTCCCAGATAAATTGTATCAAACTTCGATGTTTGTTGTTCTATATTATTTGTGTTAAACCGAGTCCTATTCAAACCTTGAGCAATATGATTTGACATGTTTGTTTGTCTGGCTTTATTGATCAGCGGTTTGATGCTTCAACACTGTTTACATCGAATCATATAAAACAACATGGCTTTTAATTAAAAGATATGTTCATATGATAGCGAATAGTTAGTACTTTATCGAAGAATCCGTGTAAAACTCACGAGGCGAAAAGCTTGAGCGTTTTTGAAGCGGGGTCTCGTGACCATTTCTAATAGTAATTTTCACTAATAATTTTGGCAGTACTGAAAAGATTGTCTGCAAAAGTCGACCTTATGTTGTATAGGCTGTCGATAGAATAACTCTAGTTCCGTTAAAATAGTCAAGGAAATTAAAATAATAGCAGATAAAAACAGCAGGCGTGAGATTTGGCTGGCAAACAAAGACACAAGAGAAAAGTATTTAAAGAAAATAACATAAAGGATTCCCTAATAATTATCTATTATAATTACAACTGAAAGATATTGTTTCATTGATATAATTAGGTACCTTTCCTAGAGTACTTATCTACGAGTATCATTATGTATGTTCTAACATCAGAAAAGTTATACTAAAACTCAAACACGGCGCAAGTTTATGTTTTATTCCGCGAGTAAGTTGTTGGTACATGTCAAAATATTATCTTCTTTCCTTATTATTTAAGAAGTTTCTAGAGCGGAAAGTATGAATTTGTAGTTTGTAAAAGTGTAAGAAAGTTGGTCTGACGTCATAGTAGGATGCTCTCTAGCATAGTAAGTAAGTAATCTTTCTTCCAACCGAGTGGTTCATGAATGAAATCTATTTTTTCATGAAAATACTTCGTCTATTTATTTCATACTAGCTTTTACCAGCGGCTCCGCCTGAAGGATATCGGTTTTCGCGTAAAAACGTAGCCTATGTCTTTCTGAATATACCAGGCTATATCTCTGCCAAATTTTATAAAGATCGGTTCAGCGGTTTAGGCGTGAAAGCGTAACGGACAGACGGAGTTACTTTCGCATTTATAATATCACAGTAGGGATGAGAGAGATTCTTGCCTTCACATAAAGTAAGTAAAATATTGGGGAAAATGATCATGACTTCTTTTACTAAGCAAATATACTAGTCAAACGACTAACAGAACATTGCGACAGTCACTTATAATAATTGTATAGCAAACTTAATTTTCTTTTAAAGAAATTCTGCCAGAAATCGTGGAGTTTCTCTCTGCTTGCTTCTCCGTTACAAAAATACTAAATTTATTTGATCCGTTGCTTTAGCCGACAGAAAGGAAACTTTTCACCAGATTTGTGCTATAACATAAACAATATTTCGTATAGTGTCCTGTACATAATGCCAAGAAACATAAGATAAATTACGAAAGCTATATGCGTAGATGGTGAAAATCCTGCCAATTTTGGGAGGTACACTTGTTTCGTAACCACAGTACTCCCGGAGGGAAAAGCTCTGTGAATGTTCTACTTAATTCACTTGCCGGTTAACCAGATTCCTGACAAAAGGCTCTCATGATACGCGGAACTGTAATTAGTCTTTGCGTAACTGAACTAGAACTAACTTTGACCAAAGTTCTACTAGCAACTTTCGGGTCAAGAGACTTGTGAAACCTGAACACAACATTTAAGCTAATATGGAAATAGTTTTCAAAATGACAGCTTATTCAGTTTTCATGGGTAAATGGACACTTAGAAGTTGTAACACAAGAACAAAATGTCTCTAGTATTATGTCAGATAACGTCGTAATGCCGCCAGTTTATTGGGTACATTACCAGTCGACAGCGATGCGGATGAATTTTCCGAATGGTCTAAGAATATGAATAATACCATAAATAATAATATAAGATAACCACAAGTAAAATATATTGCCACCATTAAGGTACTTTGACACTTCATTAAAATAATAAACGAAAACATAAAACACTTTTCATTTCCAAAAACATTTATAAAATTCTTTAACAGAATTCTCATCTCGTCAATAGACTTTATCTTCATCATTATTTACGTTATCCTTAAAAAAAAAATATACGAAGGAAATTAAGAGGAAATTAGGAGGATTTAAGGGGTCCCTTAAGTCCCTCTTCCAAACTACTGGACTTTTTCCTTTTGCCAAAGACCAACATTTGTTTTGTTATTCTGTTTGTTTAAGCACAGGTGACGGGATTGGGGTCATTTGGGATATAAAGACTTTGTTAGTTTGCTTAAATTCTATGTATTCAATTAAAATTGGTTCATTTGTTTGTCTATTGGTCCATTTGCGTATTACTTGTGTATTGCTTTTAGCGATTGAAAGGCTCATTATATATTTTTCTACATTTATGTCCCGTTATATTTTGTGAATGTGAGATCGCTGTGGGCCTTGTAGAAATCACCATTTTCTATTTTGTTATGTACCTGGTAATTGTTAATAGGCCTAATACTGTCCTTCCATACCTATTAACACTGTTATTTGAAAACATTCGAAAAGCCAATTATTTTTAATAGAGTAACCATGTAGTTTCTTGAGGGCTCTTCTGCATAGGAATAGACCAAGTCAGTGTAAGTGGAATGATGCATCTGGCTTTTGACGTTTCATAAGTGCCCATTTATGTGAAATAAAATATTTTATTTTAAAATTACATAAAATAAAACAGAGAGATAAAAAATATAAAGAGTATTAAAAGAAGAAAAAGGGAGGAGAGGGAGGGGGTAGAGTGTAATAAAGAGTATTTTATTCTGTGTTTCATATTTCATAAACAAACCTCGAATAACTTATCAAACGTTTAATAACCAACAGTTGACTTTAATAAAATTGTACCTACTCCTTTTCAAAGTTACAATTTACTCCAAAAATAAACCAATAATTATTTCAGAATCAAACAAAACCTACTCAAATAACGTCGACCCAAATATCAATACTTCCTCAAAAAGTTTGAAACAAAACTTGCCAAAACAATTGAAAACTCGTTTGCAAATCAATAATCTAAAGCCGATACTGTGGCTGTTCTACATCACAGTGCTAAAGCACACCTGCGTTGCCCACAAGACGCATTAATTTAAAGCTTCGCGGATAAATTTTGATAAATTAGATCACTTTCTCAAATACCAATTGAATTGCTGTCCAATTGATTGATTGCATTACACTTTCTTTCACTCAGCATTCAAATATCCACCTTAACTTTTTTGGAATAGGGTCTCAGTTCCCAGCGGGATGCTTAAATAGGGTGAGAACACCTGTGTTGTGATTGAGCGGCCATTTTATAGGTTATTCAGGAGTCATAGTGTCGAGTGAAGTTGAGCAGTTTGTCTTTGTCGGTGTTTGAGAACTGCTTTAAGCTTTGCGAGGACACGGTAAGTGAGGACGATGAAGTTGATTTAGGGCCTGTTACTGGGTTAGTTGGTGAAGGTAATAATGATAATGTCAATTGTTTACCTAACAGGGACGGGTACAGAGACGATACAGGGTTTTAACAACTTTTCCACGTTGTGTTATTAAAAGCACCGTACCTATAAATGTACCAAAGAATAGGTCACCAAAAGAGATAAGACGAATGTTTTTGAATGAAATTTAATTTGATAAATTAACTGTTTGTTTTCTAATAATTAAATTAAATTTGAATCTAAAATATACATCGGTTTCTTAATAAAATTCAACTATGTCTGATGACCCTGGCTACTATCTTATAGTGACTGTACCTAGGTTTTTCAGAAATTACACATTAAATAAATACACTACCCTCATTTTTAACTTCGCCGCAGATGGGTATAAGTAAAAGTTTACGAAATCAAAAAAAATGTTTTCATTCACTTTGCTGCTACAAATAATATAATTTTCTAAAGAAAATCCAGCATTGATTAACATGGTTTTCGTAATCTTAACGAATTCCTAAACGTCCCTAAAACAAATAACAGAATGTAGGTCTCAAATAAAATCACCCGAGAACGAATTTATGCCTTGTTCTTGTTTTCTTTATTCTGTGGAAGCATTAGTATTCGATTCCGTGCCGAGTGACGAATGGCCATTATGTGTGAACGATTCTCAGAGATTCTTTGATCGTTGTCCTTTGTTTTACTTAAGAAAATATTACGAAGATATTTATTATCGTCGGCTAAATAAGCTGGAAGAGATACGTAAAAATGTGAATTTTCTAACTTACCTAGTATTTAATTATATGGGTGGATTGATAACTTTCTCCATTCACACAAATATATAACATAATATCACGCTTGTTATCTCAAAGGGTTAGGCAGAGGTGTATATAGTAGTACACCCACATGTCGCCAGTTATGTTTAAGTCTCATGTAATAGCGGGCGAGTCTATTGCCATTGAACTAGCTTGAACTTTCCAACTGGTCGACTTTTTGACAATTCAAAAGCGCCTGTAAATGGTTTCATTGAAATCAATGCTTTGAGTTTGAGTTTGACCAGGCAGAAATCCAGACTCCGGGCTGTTTCGGAAATAATCTTGATGATAAACCCAATAACTTTCTTCGACCCAGAAATCGGTTTGTTCGAAAGAGATACTGTGGCTCCAGGCACACAAGCAACTGAAGGAACACGGGTGGGTTTCAGTCTGTAAAATTCTGACACGCCCTCCTGCTCCACCCAGAGCGGGAGAAATTATTTGATAATTTCCCAGCATCAAAAAAAAATGACCTCATGCTCAGGAGTAGCGATCACTGGACCAACGAGGCAGTTCAAAATACAACGAAGGCGTTTATTCCTGACGAATAATCAAGCAAATTATAAGAAAGATTCTTTGTTATTTGAATTGTCAAACTTCATTACTTAGTTATGTAGAAGGATGATGACTTACATTTAAATTACATTCAAATATTCTCCTTCAAATAAACATATATTTAAATAATAATATGTAAATGAAACCTTTTTTCAATAGGTGTCCCAGGTGTTACTTTTCACTATTCTACATATAAATTGATGAACAGACAGTTAAATAAAAAGATTTATTACATTATTCGTATGAATCTGACAGCTACTTATTCAAATACGTGCCATTCGAGAGAATAGTAAAATAAAATCTCGTCTAAAGTGCTATATTAATCAATGGTAACTTTTGTCTGAGAATAGAATGTAGCTTTTCAAATTTCGATGAATGACTGAAAAAACCGGTTACAATAATTCATATTATTATTTTGATCAAATCTTAAAGTTGCCATGTTTCTAGTTTTGGGAATTTATTATTTAATTGTACCGATTTCAAAATACAATATTTTTTATCAAAATCTGATGTCATAAATAAACTATGGATGTGTCTTTAAATAAATCAAATTACTTACCTTACGTAATTCGATTTATTTACCTTGCAAGACGATATAAGTTTTGGTTAGAATAATTATAAACAATGCAAATAACAATAATTAATTATTTCTTACTTAATTTCTGAATCAAAAGATACTTGCCGCGTGTTTCGTCGAAAACCTTAAATTATTCTTGAAATTTAAATACTACAGCAAAAAACTTTAAATTAACATAGAAAATTGCAAAACTTAGAGATTATTAAAAGATGTTTCAAGGCTAAAAGCAGTTAAGACTGGAATTTAATTCAATTTAAACTCCATACAACCATGAAGGAAAATAAAAACTTATGAAACATGGTATCAACAATTAAACAAAACCCTGAGTTAGATGTAACCTAACCTATCTAGATCCGCTAATTTCGATTACGTTTTATGTGACAGAAAAATCTTACACTCATTAGAAGCAACAATTTTATAAATGTTTAAGGAAAGCTTCAAACAAATGAAAGCTGGTTGTACCAACTGTTATTCATTTTTTTTTTGTTTTTTCATGGATTTTTGACAGTCGTTACGAGTTGTCAGAAGCCCGAAACTCTGACAACCAGTCTTATCTTACTACAGTGGGTACACTTTCATTACGGTAGTCCACAACCCAGTAACTGGGTTGTGGAGATCATACCTATAGGCAGTCGCTCCATTTAAATTCTGATAATAATCTGCATGTAGTTTTACTGGAATCCGACCCCAAAATAGTTAGGAAAAGGACGATAAAAATTTAAAAGCAACGATTTGGTCTTGCAATCATGTACCTATATGTTAATGTTTCCACTTTAAAATCATTTAGTTCTAACATTATTGTATCAACTAAAAGCCTGTTTTAATTTAGCTAAACGAGACGACCTTACCATTAAAACTGAACTAGCATTGTTATTGCCACCATTACGCACTAATCGTTCGAGAGTAACTGATCTTTTGCCTTCCTCTGGATCCTCTTGTGTGTCATCTAATGACTAGTTAAGTTCATATAATCTAATAATTTAAGTGGAAAGAGTTTTTTGCAATTTACAAAATTTGCTGAACAAACTACATATAAACGGTCCATAATGAACTAGCCGTATTATATGTACCAATTGGCAGTTAAATAACTGCAAAATGGGGCGACAATAGGGTATTACACTCATTTTAGAAAAGTGTCCTAATTAAATTCTAAAGTGCTAATAAACCACTAAAAAAAATCATTTTTTTTATTTAGTCTATTAGCGTCGTAAAAATACACATAAATTTTACATTTTCAAATTTCGCGGTAATTTGACGAAAACGCTAGACGCAGTGGACGCCATATTGGTCTGTGGGTATGACGTCAGTTCGCTAAGTAAACAAAATATCATATAAATTATCAGCGCATTTAATGTGCTGATATTTTATATGATATTATAGCAGGTAGGTTCCCGTGAGATAATTTTCGATCTCCACGCGGACGAAGCCACAGGCAAAAGCTAGTACGAGTATAAGAATAATGTCAACGTATTGCAATTTAATTCCAAGTTTTAAAAACCACTATTAGTTCAGCACATATCAAGTCCTAAATTCCATAAAGTGTTTCAAAGTGAGCTAAAACTGGATACTTATCGTTACAACACTACAGCGCTTTGAGACTTAATTCTGACCATTACCTTTTACCAAAGATTTCATTAGAGATACAAGATTAATTTTGGGATAGAGTAAAGATTAAACTTGGAGCGACATCGCATATAAATATCGTTCTTAATAGAGTACATGGGTTTTCTTAGAAAGTTCTTGAATGACTTTTACGTGTTTTACAGGGTGGCTATAGGACATCGACGCATAAGCAATCTAACCATGAATTTATTTAGCACATGATTGTAGACTCCCGTAGAAGATTTAGTAGTAGAAGATTTTCACACGTTATTTAAAAAAAAATCTGCTGTTTCATAGAAAACTGCAATACCTTCGCGGTAAAAATGTATGGAACAACTATTTTACTATTTATTCAGTATTGGGTATCACAATCATGTTCTTCATTCTTGTTTCTTCGAGAAGTTCACGTCGCGCATTATTAACCACGTTATAAAAAACAATTCAAAATACAAGATAAAATTTTTGTGAGATAACCAGTCTCAACTGACGGCGCTCGGTCATGGTACGTGGATCAGCACCATTCTTCTTAACCATTTTGAAGTTCCCTTCAAGAACAGCAAGACACAATATTATTATTAATAACGTCATTAGGGAAAATGTTTATCTACTAACGGTATTTCTTTGTCCCCAGATACTGAAGTAATACGATGTGAACAGCCACATCATGGGGGACGAATACTGTTACAACTGCAGCCTCTATGCTGAGGTCAACGACACTGTTTTCAGGAACATCTCCAAGAATGAGACCACCATCAACAAGTTCTACTTTTATCAGGTAAAGGCAAACCTAATCTGTTTCCTAAGTGAAAACTTTTTAAGCGGCGTTGAGCAAACGATAGAGGGAAACTTATAAGTTCGTATCACCGGCATGTTAATGTGACCGCGTTACTGACATGCTAATATGACGTGTAGTTCTTTTTTTTTTTAATTTTTCTGGTTTCAGTTCTATCGGCAGTCCCCATGGATGCCTATGTCTTTTTAAGTTGGTCCTAATTTCGCGAGGTGTTCCACAAACAATGGATCACTTAATATCCTGTCCTGCTGTCTGATCAAAGCTACTGAAGGCAGCCAAAATCTGGGCCGACTCAATTTAGATTGGCATAAACACGCTAAGATCAAGAAGATTATCACCTGGAGCGACAAACCTCGCAGTATACCTGATAGCAACTGGATAAGAGTAGCCGAGGATCCAGTAATGTGGCATGCGATTCGGTAGACCTATGTTCAGCAGTGGACAACTATAGGCTGACAACCACGATGATGATGGACAACCAGCATCTAGCACAGGGTTTTAAAGCATCTCTCCTTTAACTTACTGATGTCTGTCCAAGTTTTTAGAAAGAAGAAGAAAGCTATGCAATAGTTTTTGGCTTTTTAGTCATTCTGAACTAGTAACAACACAAGTACACATAACTAATTTGATTTTGAGTTTCCCATCGATAGAAATAATGAACTTCTACACAAACTTTTATCCCCCCTAATTAACCCTACATACTCAGCCTATAACGTCCCCACTGCTGGGACACGGGCCTCCTCTCCGCGAGAGGGAGTGGGCCATAATCCACCATGCGGGCCCAGTGCGGGTTGGTAGATGTCACATGTCTTCGAATTTTTAGTTCTAGGACATGCCGGTTTCCTCACGATATTTTCCTTCACCGTTGGAGAGCAGTGATGATGAAATAATATACACAAAGTAATGCGCCTGGCTGGGTTCGAACGCACGACCTACAACTCGTAAATCGCATCCATTACCACTGGGTCACCACTGCTCTCTCTGCTCAATTAACCCTACTAGGGGATAAACGTTTCAAAATTCTTCTTTACAACTGATTTTTGTTACAAAAGAAAATCTTGAAAAAAAACATATTTCTAGACCCCCCAGCGGTTTAGCCTGGGCGTTGTTTGTCTGTAACTGAATTTACGTTTATTAAAAAGTAACATAACTTACTCTTTTATTTGTAAAAGTCCCAAAGATCCCCATTCACTCTACAGCAAAATGGCCACAGTCCTGAACTTTCTTGTTTTCAAGTCACCTCAAGTATATTTTCTTAATGAATTTACTCATTAAAGCGCGTATCATTAAACTTAATGGCCTGTCAAACTGTCGCGGCAATAAAATAATATAAATGAACGTGATATGTTACCGATGGCTGGAATGGGGGGAAAGGGGGGCGTAGTTTAATTGTGTGGAAGAAGTAACGTAGGTAACGGGGGTCTAGGCGACGCTTTCTAATTTTACTTTTGGCTTTGATTAATTTTATAAACTGATGTAAGAAGTAAGATAATAAAGGTTTCTTTGTTTTCGCTGGTGGTAAGTAAGTATGTTTCTTGCTAAATATAAAGACATAAAAGCGTAAGAAACGTAGGTAAAGCGGGTCTAGGCAACGCTTTCTAATTTCACTTTTGACTTTTATTAATTTGTATTAACTATTGTTTAATGAAGCAAAATAATATAGGTTTCTATTTTGTTTTCATTAGGACATAGGTTTTAGGGGAATATTTTGGAATAAATGCGTATAAAAATGGTATGCCTAAAACAGTATATTCTCCCACAGTATCCTTGGTAAAATTTTAAGATATACTAAGAAACTAATCAGCTAAATTCATTAAGGTGGAGTGCAGGATTAATTGCGAGAAGCATTCTCCAAACTAAAGTATGGGTCTAGACTTACTCTCTGTTTTATAAATTGTTTAAGACTAGCTCAATTTAAGGGCTATGAAATCACTTGGTTTCTGTGTAGAGGGCTTTTTGTATTAATATCGTTGTTTCTCTTCCAGCCTTTAATTAACCGACTTTAAAAAAGAAAGAGGTTATTCATTTGGCTGGTATTTTTTCCATATATGTAGGTAGGGACACCGTTTAGTCAGTGGTCACATAAATGAATTTTTGTTAACTTTTCTAGTTAAATGTGTGGGTGGGTTCAATAATACCTACCTATTTTTTCCACTTTGTGTATTTTGATGATATTATAATAACTCCCTGTCATTAATATTGACATAGCAAGTAGTGAAATACCAATGTATTCATTTATATAACAGAAAATCACTACAAAGTTTAAAAAAACCAAAGTTGTACCTAAATGGCAGAAAAAGAAAAGAAATTAAAGTTTATTTATTTATTTAAGGGCAATCAATCGGGTTGTGTAGAGGGTATTTTGTACAGTTGTATCTCTCCTAGAATATTATTGTTTGTGATGCTTGATATCATAAGCCATCGGAATGACTGAGTATGTACTACTCTGTAAAAAAGTTCCGGGAAAGGATCGATAATACACAAAATGTTAGTTATTCATCCAAATTTATTTCATCGCTTTCAAAGTATTTTTTTTTTGTTTTGGGTGGGAAATCATTAAATAACTTCTCCCGCTCTGGGTGGAGCAGGAGGGCGTGTCAGACTTTTACTGACTAAAACCCACCCGTGTTCCCTCAGTTGCCTAAGTGCCAGGGCCACGGTATCTCTTTCGAACAACCCGCACCCGAGGCAGGCATCGGCCCTTGCGGACCCCACTAGTTGGTGCTGACATCTCTTTGAGGCGCGCGTGGAACACAACGTGCCGTCGACCCGGGCTTGGGCTACCCAAAGGCGCATTATCGTGGTGCAAAATCTAAGAATTTTCTTTCCACAAATCCAGCATATAAATACCTACTCCATACTACTCATACTCATTTTTTTTTGTTATGTATTTACTAGTGTACAATAAAGCATATTATATAAATAAATAAATACTCATAAATAAATAAATACTAAAAACCAGCACTGTGGTTCTATATCGCAGTGTCACAGTATTACGCTGAGCGATGGCCATTTTGTGTGGATGCGACATATATTTTACCCCCACCTTATATTTTTTGCTTATACGTCCTTTATTTTTTTTCTTTATTTCAAAAGAAAGTTAAAATTTTAAGCTTGTGTAGTCTATCCTTACTTAGGGTTACCCTTGTAACCAAGCTCGGTAGATGGCGTTGTACCGATAGTACCGTAAAGCTGAATCGCGTTATGGTTTCATTACCGCGACTGGAATATAACCCAAATAATGTACCAATTTTATACACCGACCCTTGCTCGTTGAAGCGCCAGCCCGCGCCGCAGCTGAGCCAGTAGCTTTAAATTCCCCCTATAATAATAATGATGCCAATTCGATCCAGCCTGTCCCCAATAGCGATAGCTGTCCCCCTATCAGTGACGCCCTGAGCCGAGGTCCGTACCCCACAGGGGGTGCCCTCAGCGTGCAGTCGCTTAGTATATAAATTTAGTTTGTAAGCCCTGGCTGGAGGCGTTAAGAGTAACTTCTTAATGGCAGCCCCAGGAATGACCGGTTAAGCAGTCACGGCCTCTCATGGCCAACTGCGAGATGCCAAAAAAAAAAAAAAAAAAAAAAAAAAAAAAAAAAAAAAAAAAAAAAAAAAAAAAAAAAAAAAAAAAAAAAAAAAAACAATTTTATACGAAGAAGATGAATAGTATTGAGAATCCCATCGTATTTTTGGAAAGTCAGTGTAACAGCTGACTTATAAAACATAATACAGGATTAGAAAAATATACAAATGTTTTTTTTTTTTTTCATTTACGTATACAGCATCGTATTTATATTGAGCGCCTCTCGTGGCACGGTCGACCAACTCAACGTGGATATTGGACATGCTTGACAGGATATATTTTTTTATGTCAGTATTATTATTTGGTAGATATTAATTTCAGCTTATTTGAATTCCACTGGAAAAAAATATTACCTCCATTCGGCAGATATTTAATGGGAAGAAAAGCACCTGGCTGGGTTCGAACTTACGACCTACAAATCGTAATCTGGGCCGATTTCACAAGACCACCACTGCTCTCAATATTTTACAAATTACAAATTTGACTATAAAATGTTCTTAATTTCTGTATAGTCAGCACAATTGGCGATCCTATGGATTCTGCTCGTGACGATCGTGGCTGGAAACGCGACGGTGGTACTGGCACTCCTGCTGACCAAGGCCAGAAAAAGCAGAATGAACTTCTTCATCATGCAATTGGCAATTGCAGGTTAGTGCATCGCGCTAAGCGGAAAAATTGTCGTCACAGTTACGACGTGCAGCTGCTGTCTTTTTTTTTTCTTGATTTTATTGTATATTTGTTTTGTTTTATTCGAGCTAACTTGTTTTTTTTATAAGCACATGTTTTCTGTAAACAAAAACTGATTTTATTTATTTCTTTTCTTTTTCTATTTATGAATTTCTATTGAAGAAAATTTTAGTACCAACACTACCTACTAGATTTGAGAGCAACAGAATTGTGTGCATTAACAGTCATTTAAAAACATTACGAAAAAACAGACTTCGAAATCCCTAGAATGTTAGCACAGAAAACCATAGCAAACTAGTGTTAGTGCTTAGTTAAAAAAAAAACATTTAAGTAACCTATTTTCTAATGTGGTTATTAAGAGCGTTCATACCGCGCGGGCTGGCAACTTCGCATTTCTAGTGGTTTTTCGTGATTATGTTATTAAATCTAAATCAAAGTACCATTCCTTTTCAGCCAAGCACTAGATCGTTGGTATTAATACTTCGTTTTGACATTGAATCTCAATTCTATATAATTATACTTACATAAAAGCGAAGCATCACTCATTCATTAACTCACTGATTAACTGATTACACACGAAATCTCAAAAACTGTTGGACCTACAAAGATGAAATTTGGCCCAAAGGTAGATTATGAAAAGGAGACGTCAGTTAAGAAAGGATTTTAGAAAACTCCCCCGTAAAGGGGTGAAATAGGGGGTGGAAGTTTGTATGAATTTTTGTATTAACATTGACGCGGGTGGAGCCGCGAGCAGCAGCTAGTAAAAACATTTAATCGTCATAACTACCTACTGCAAATAGAAAATAATTAACCTAAATACCAAAATAACTGTCAAAAAATTGCATACAAAGCTATTTTTTAACAATAATTTTGGTATTAAGGCACTTGTAAAAATCGAAATATTGTCAATTATTTTCTATCTTACAAACGATTTAGTGCTTGGGTGAAAAAAATACTACTATGATTTAAACTTAAAAAGATAATCATGAAAAACCACTTGAAATGCGACGTTGCCAGTCCGCGCAGGATGGACGCTATTAACCCAGTACTGGACGTAACTCCTGTCCAGCCTGTCCGCAATAACAGTCAGAATGCTGCTGGTGCTGGCGCGCAATTTGCTGAGCGCCGCGGTGCATCGTTAATATACCTACATAAACACAAATATCACTAATGTCACATTCAAAAGACTCCATCACCTGTTTGACTGTTCTACTTATATATTTGTAGTAAAGTTCCAAAAAAAGTATCCAATGTGGTAATAATGTAATAACAAGTATTACATTTCAAGTCAACTTACAAAACGAAATTGTTCCAGATTTGTTAGTGGGATTAATAAGTGTTCTGCCGGATTTGATACAGCGGATAACGATTACATGGCTGGCTGGGTCCATCACGTGCAAGATGATGAAATATTTACAGGTAAGCCCTCCAGCAATAGATATAATTAATATTGCGTGGAATAAAACATTATTTTTAGTATGGTAATATTCCATTAATGTCGTCAATGTTAAATAAGAATAAGTCGGGATTTGGGGACGATCTAACAAGGTTGAAGTTCTAATACTTCAGCGTTTTTATGTTTCGTTAGATAATAAGCTAAGTAATAACAACCGCATAGCTCGATCGATCAGGTTAAGCTACGCTTGCCGCGGTTGGTCCATGGATGGGTGACCATCTTTACGTACCAAGACCCCTCCGCGCCTCGGAAAGCACGTTAAGCTGTTGGTCCCGACTGTCGTGGATCTTTGACAGTCGTCATGGGTCGTCAGAAACACGAAAGTCTGACAACTAAATCTTACCAAGGGGTATCGTATTACCCAATAACTACGGAAGTTGCTCCATGTAAAATACTGGTATTCAGCTGCATCTGGTTAGACTGGAAGCTGACCCCCGTATAGTTGGGAAAAGGCTAGGCAGATGATGATAGTTCTACATTTTGCCAAGAGTTTATGAGCTGACTTTTCGTCGGTTATACAAAAATAAATCAGCTGTTCCATACATTTTGACCATTTTTCCACTTTTTTTATGAAACAGCACATTTTTTTTTTGTAAAACCGAGGAAAAATCGCTACGCTAGGGGTTCTAAAATGATATACCGAATTCATGGTTACAGTTTGCGCACTGGATAAAAATTATCTTGGATTTCAAGTCGTCACGGAGCCTTTGATTTTATAACTGGCATCTTACTCCTACTAAGCATTCTTGCTTTACATAAATGCCGGGGCTGAATTTTTAAATATCGTAAAATAAAAATAAATATAATTTAGTCGGTAATTATTCTAGTATTGTTTTAGGGCGTCGTCACATATTCCTCGACATACGTGTTGGTGGCACTCAGTGTGGACCGATGTGACGCGATCACCCATCCGATGAACTTTACGGGAAGCTGTGAGTATTTCTAATACTACAATTAGTTTTAAGGTCTGGGGCTCTACTCTCTAAGCACGAACTCCGTAGTTTCGGCCGAAGTTACGGGCAGTTCGCACTCCATATCACTTACGGAAAGAAGATTAGTTTGGAGCCCGAACTAAGAATGAATGACAACACGATTTGACAGCTGTCCCTACTCCCGATATGTTTTCCCCGTCCAAAAAAGTTAATTAATTGGCTGTAAGATTCACCAAGAAGTTTCGAATTACTTTCGGACAGGCCCGTATCTTCGTTGACGGAGAGTAGGCCCCCTGATACGGAGTCCTGTGAATAAAGCAATATTTATTTATAGTAGACATACTTGTTTACCTACATAAATATGTTTGCATCCTAGTTTCAGTTTCTATCTATCAGAAATACCTTTTATTTTCCTACTATTTTATTAAGTTTTTGACATATTTGACACGAGGATAGAAGATATGGCATGGGACAGACTGTTACAGACTGTAGATTTGCAGATCGGGCCCTATCAGAATACTAGCGCTATGACACTTTACAAATGTCGCAGCATCATGCTGAGATTGTGGCCTTTTGGCTTCGAACATTTTTTGTTTTATTTTAATTTTATTAATTACGTGGCGTAGTGTAGTAGTAGTTTTTATGTGTTTAATAATTGTATTGTGTTGTAGTTAAGTTTGTGATATTCCTGTACGAGTCCAATAAATACTTTTTCTTTTCTTTCTTTCAAAGATACTACCAGCCTACTTGTTTCCTTAAGAACATTTTGTACAAGATGTGAAATTGGGACATATGTACGTGTCTCGATCCAACAAACTACATTCACTTTTATCACATTACAAAAAGTTAGAAAACTTCTGACTCCTCCGTCCAAAAATAGATACGTGCCATCCAAAACTTGAAGAAACGGAAACTGTCTATTTGTAACAGCCATTTTTCTGATATACATCGCTAAGTAACATTTTTCTGGACCAAGTTTGACCACATAAAATGTACGAACAGTATGAAAGCTTGACCAAATAAAATATAACCACTGATCTAATATAAGATAGTGAGAATGTTCTAGATGTCCTAGAAAAACTTCTCAAGTATGTCTTAGCACTCGCTGTGGATCATAACTTAGCCTAAGTTAAACTTAAGGTATAACTTTGACAAACTCCAGGCAAGTGTCGTTGCATATTTTGCAAACTTTGCTAGTAACCTAGAATTTGTTCCGCTAACCCTGTTGCCAGCTTTGTTTATTATTACGTAGTCAATTGTTTTCTAGAACGAAATTATTTTTATAAATGATGATGGAGAGTTATTGTTCTGTTTTTTGTTCGTTGTATTGTAATGTAATGAACTTCTTCTGGAACGGGAAGACGAGACGGTATTTTTTTTTCTCCTAGATGGTTTGGAAATTGTTGTGTTATTGCGTTAGTTGTTCACTTTTCAGCAGCTATTGTGTAAGTAATATATAATTCTCTGGTAATGATTTGAGATTGGCGCACACGGTCCCAAAATTAATATTTTCTATGAATTGAGGTAGCGCTTGGGAGGCCTATGTCCAGCAATGGACATCTTTCGGATAGAATTATGAATATGATACGTTAGTAATACGTTTAAGAACATTGCGCCGTAGCTTATGAAGGCACACTAGGTGGATGGGTGACCTGGTGAAGGCCGCAATAATCAGCTGGTTACAAGAAGCACAGAACTGGTCGAAGTGGCGGTGCTTGGGGGACGCCTCTGTACAGCAGTGGAAGTCTCTAGGCTGAAATAATGAATATTGTAAATCCACAAGATCAACCCAAGACCTTATTAAACGATAAAATATTAAATAATGATTTTATTAATGAGGAAATGTATGACGTATTTTGTAATATTATTTCTTTTTCTCACAGGGCGAAGAGCTCGTGCTCTTATCCTAGGAGCATGGTTCGTCAGCTTCCTATTCTGTGTCCCGATGCTGTTTCTATTTGACGAAGCCAATGTTGAAGGTATGTATCACATTAAAACAATCTACCGCCACAAAAGAAACAATCAAGCCTCAAAAAAAATATTAGAATCGGATCATCAGATCCAAAAATTATCAGAGAGCAAAACACACAGGCCAAATACGAGTCGGACTCGCACACTAAGGGTTCCGTACCACAAGGAAAAAAAAACACCGAAAAAGAACACGTTTATGGCATGGAGACCCCGTTAATTTTGACTATGTTTTTATTTTTATTATTTGTTATAGCGGCAATACACATTCTGTAAAAATTTCAACTGTCTACCTATTACGGATCATGAGATACAGCCCGCTGTCAGACGGACGGACAACAGAGGCTAAGTAATAGGGTCCCGTTGGTTTCCATTCGATTACGGAACCCTAAAAAATAGGCAAGGGAATTGTAATTGCGAATGCAGTAAAAAAAATATGCAATAAAATGTTTTAAGGGAAATAAAATTATCTTCAATTCAACATGTTCATATTGAAGATTTTAAAACGAATCTAGACAAGACTACCCTCGCAGTATGTGCAGACAATCTAGCAGTCTGGCTTTTAATAATACAGTAAGCTCCTACAACTTAATCGGTTTTATTTTATGAGGGTTCGGGTGGCAGTCTTAAAGATACGATAGACATCTTGCTGGAGAATATTGTGTAACATTTTCAAAAGTATGCAAATATTGAGATGGGCACTGCCGTCGTAAAAGTGTTTAAACAACCTCGCTCAGCATTTCTATTAGTTCCGACTATAAAATCCAAATGCTGAGTTGAGAATGTTTTAGTTTAATAAAAACAAAATATATGAACAAGAAAACAATGTTTTTTGCTAGGAAATACAGTATAGTTCTAAAAGTCAAAATAAAAACTGAATGAATTTGGCCGTAGTCGCCACGGGAGACGCCCTGGGCGTCGGGAATCCCAGGCTGATTCCCAGCCACCGTAGGCGCGGGCTTGCGAACGGCGAGTAATGGGTAGCTCGCTGTCCGGTAAGGATCAAGCCCGGATCGACGGCGCGTTGTATTCCACGTGCGCCTCAAAGAGATGTCAGCACCAACTGGTGGGGTCCGCAAGGGCCGATGCCTGCCAGGGGTGCGGGTTGTTCGAAAGAGATACCGCGGCCTCTGGCACACAGGCAACTGGGGGAACACGGGTGGGTTTTAGTCAGTAAAAGTCTGACACGCCCTCGCGCTCCACCCAGAGCGGGAGAAGTTATTTGATGATTTCCCACCCAAAAAAAATAGTTTAAAAAACTAAAAAACACGCTTTAGAAACCAAACTAAAACAGGAGAAAATAATTTAATTCAATTAAAAAGCGTGGGGTGCTTTTTATGTCAAGCATCAATTAATGTCAAGCATCCCACGCTTTTTAATTGAATTAAATTATTTTCTCCTTTTTTAGTTTGGTTTCTAAAGCGTGTTTTTTAGTTTTTTAAACTATTTTTTTTTTAGTTCTGCTAACTACATAAACTTGTTTTTTTTTCTCAGTTTTTTTTGAATTGTCATCGGTCCTCGACAAGTTTACAAAGTTTCAACGAAATCTGACCGTTTAAAGTGGGTCAAAATCGCGCTCAAAGGAGTCGGTTACATACAAACAAACATACAAGTAAAGCTAATATAAAGCGTGTAAAAAAAAATAATTTGAAATGCCATCTCATTATATCGATAAATCAACTAATAAATATTCCCGTAAACAGAACAGATCTCAAGTTACCTCATCGTTAGCATTGGAGAATTTGTTTTATACCAACCCAAAATGTGAGAATTTTATTAATGTTATCAAAAACCAACCCCACCACTTTTTTCTCATTTAGTCAAACTACTTCCATAAATTACTACTTGATAGTGGCAACTGCGTACCGCTTTGGAAGACCTTAAACAAGGTGGGCGATGACCTTGTGAAGGCCGCAAGAATCCGCTGGTTGCGGTAAGCACAGAACCAGTCGAAGTGGCGGTGCTTGGGGGAGGCCTATATCCAGAAGTGGACGTCTTTCGGCTGAAACGATGATGATGATGATCATGACTTGCATAAAATACTAACAGTCCAGTAATTTCCAGGTATATACCAATGCTGGTCAGGCATCAGCAAGCTCCAATGGAGGATATGGATGACCAGCGTCTTCGTGTCGCTGTTCGTGGCCCCAGCACTAACAATATCCGCCTGCTACGGTGTCATTGTGGTCACAATACGCCAGAAAAGCAGCCGGGTGTTAGGCAGACGGGCTACTACGACAAGGCAATGTAAGTTCTCTCACTTATCTTACTTTGGTTATAGAGGTATGAGGAACAGAGTTTAATATCTGTAGTGACCTACCTTTATTTAATATTAACATTATTATTTATTAACATTATTACCTTGTTTAAATTCCTACATTTGCTAAAATAATATAAATTATATTTAACATAAACATGTTTTCAAAACCACCAACATATTAGTATTGTATAATATATCAATAAGTACATTTACATATCTAAACTAAATTAACTAATTTAAACTAAATTCAACAAGTCAACAGACAAACCAATCTTTTACGTTGGTAGATATTTTGTTATCAGCTAGCCGGCCGCTATGACGCGTCCTTTGTCTTAGCGCGAGCGAGACGGCACTCTAAACTATTAGCGTCGCGCTCACGCACGCGACCCGCCTTCCGGCGATGACTTGCGATCTAGACAGTACAATCACTGCGCTTGCTTGTGGCTACCGCCTTACCATTTTTGCATTACCTAAAACATAGCTTTACTGTAATTGTGCTTTCCTTCTATTCTCTGCTATCCCTACATTTCTATCACTCCTTCTTCTAAGTGTAACTCTCGTGTGTTGTGAACTGTAACCTGTGTCTGTGCAATAAACTGTTATTTCTATCTTCATCTATATCTACTCGGACTTATTTCTTCATACCGCCTATTCACCCTTCATACACACCTGCCATACCTACAGTTCTGTTAACCTCCATAGAAAAGGGAGGATCCTCCGACCAGACAGGCGTTGTGTCTGCTGGGCAACTGCTGGCCGATATCGGGATGTTGTATAGGTTTCAAAGTATCATATATTACCAAAACAAAACGCCCCGTTGCGTGTTCCATTTACGTCTACGAATTACAGGCAGAATTCATTTATAGTGCGTGCAAGTAGCAACTTTAACAGCGTGTGCAAACAACATGATTTTGACCCTTTCACAACAGATGTGTCCTCAGCCAGAAAGTGCCTGAGCCTTCGTTTTTTTAATTAAGATTTTGTATGTTCAGTTTTTTATTCTTGTATCAACATGAAATGTGAATTTAGTTTAAGCTTCAATGTTATACTATTTTTTGCTGTTCCTTTTCGATGGCTGTGTTGTGCAGTTCACACTCTTTTTTTTCCAATCTGTTTTTAGAAGTGAAGACTTTTAATGGGCTGTCAGTCTCACATACTATTTTTTAATCTGTTTGCTTTAGCTGTAAGTCATCCATAGTAAATGGATAAATAAATAAAAATAAATATGTCACAGCCATCTGGTTAAATTAGCCAGCTAATTGGACGCCTTGGCGGTTCATTAAAATCCGGCATCCAATTAAATAGCTGAAGGACAACTAGCCAAGTCATTTAAGTTTAACCAGATGACTGAATGTCGTGTAGTCATATAGTTAATTTTTGACAAATGAAGTACGACTACTTTTTACTAATACCTACCACTAAGTAACTAGTAATAGTGAAATGTTGGTTCACAACAAAGTTCATAACACGAATATTACTCAGTAATAATTAAGTCAGTCAGTAAATTCAGTCTGTTTATACTCAAATATTTCGCGAAAACTTGCAGAAGACGTAGTATTATTTGGCAACTCCATGTTTTCATACTAATTTGACAATACCAAACTTTAATTTCGCTTAAAATCACACACAAGAACGAAAAATAACATTCACGGTTTGCGCTATTGACGCCATATTTGTTTTAGTGACTACTAGCACCGCAGTGGAAAAAAAACTGAACTAAATTTGAATCACTTGGCTGAGCCTTGGTCAATGATCTTCAAATGTCTGACTTTCAATACGGCAAGTTGTTAGACGTTGAATGATTCTATTTCAATTAACTATCGGCCTAGGCATCTAATTGGCTGGCTGATTTAACCAGATGGCTGCGAAATGTATACCAGTGGCGCGGTAAGCTCTGATTGCGCAATGCAGGATTATGTGACGTCAGGTCTTTGATTTGTAGTTCTCAGATTACCACAAGATTATACCTGCGGCTTTATTCTTGTGGTCCATACCACAGGAATTGTCCATTTTACCCATACATTAAATTAGCTTATGTAACTTTCCAGTATATAAACTAATATCTTGTAAAAAATTACGTCGGTCTTTTGGTACGTTGATACGTGAAAGTAGAACAAACTTTTAACAGACACAATTTCGTATTAATTATACTTATTAGTTCGATTATAGCATAGGGTAATCAGTCTGTAATGTTCTCACTGCTGGGACCTAGGCTTCCTCTCTCTGAGAGGAAATGGGCCGTAATCCACCACGCCGGCCCAGTGCGGGTTGGAGGATGTCACATGTCTTCGAATCTTTGACACTAGAATACAAGTTTTCTCACAATGTTTCCCTTCACCATTTTGAGAGCACTGGTGATGAATTAATCTACGCAAAGTAAAGCCTATTCGGGATGGAACCGCTGACCGCGTATGGCCAACTAGCAACAGAGGACAATTCATTTTATGAAGGTATGGTACACATTAAAGTGTCCATCGCGGCTATGCCACAAAAGCCCAGTTCAGCAAAGCATTTCCCAGCGTCAATCAAAAGACCAAAAGCTAGTACCTGAAGCTGGTTTTCTACTGGACCTGAATAGACCGGCAGGTCACTGCAACGCAGCGGGCTGGCAAAAATAATAACAATGGCGATGAGCTCCTTCACAAAAAGCTTAACTAAAACTCTTAAAACTAAGTTAAAGCGAGTCACACTTAATTAATTAAACTAAGTAAGTAAGTAATTAGACTTTTTTGGTCATCCCTAAGTTGTAATTTGGGTGAAAGTTTGCGAGAATGTGATTGGCTGGTTTGTGTTATGTACTCGTAAATAGTTTTTTTATGTAAGCTAAATGTAGACTGAATTAGATTAGTGATATATAAATGTGTTAGAGGCTTTAGTACCGAGATAATTTTCCCAGTTAATGTGATAGGTGTTTTTCCACTGGTGTTATACGAGAAAGATTGTAACGAGATGTTTTTGTCTGGGTAGCTTCAGTACTTCTTGTGCTGGTGCGGCTGCTGCAGGTGCAGAAAGCCTCAAACGGCGCAAATATAACAACATTATTGGGAGCTATATGTTTGAGCCGTTTGGGGTTGAAACACTAGGGCCGTGGGGTTCGAGTGCTCATCGAGTATTTCGAGACATTGCCAAGCGGTTGGTAGAATCTTCACGTGACCAAAGGGCTGGCCAATTCTTAGCTCAAAGAATCAGCGTTGCCATCCAACGTGGCAACGCTGCCAGCCTTTTGGGCACTTTTCCCACTGACAGCGATGCGGACAAATTCTTTGATGCCCAGTGAGCTTTTCCCTTTGTACATTATATACTTGTTCATAATTCTAATTTTATTATAAGTTTTAGCATCTTTTGAATAAATTTAATAGTACTTCTTCAGTGATCATATGTTTCATATAATCCTAACTAATGCCTATTATAAATGCGAAAGTGAGTTTGTTTGTTACGCTTTGACGCTAAATCGGAGGAACGGATTTATATGATATTTAACACGTGGATAGAGTATGATTTAGGTTAGGGCATAAAATACTTTTTATTTATGTAGTATGTTTTCCTGGGATAATTGCTGATCTCCACTCGAGTGAAGCCAAGGGAAAAAGCTAGTGTCCTGATAAATCAATTAGTAGATACCTACTTTGAGCCTAAGCTATATCTCCTATTCAATTATTAAGGTGAATTTATTGGCAGATGGAGCACTTGCAGCCGCTAAATTATGCATGGAATAAAATAAAGTACGAAAGTTTTTTTTTTTGTTGATTATTTCTCAGAATATTTAGAATCCAACTATACAGTTTAGCTTTAAAGGATGTTTAATTATTTCATAAAATTACGTACCAGTTAATTTAAGACTTTTACGAAAATGTTTGTAAGCGTCCTTTACTTTGCTACTACTCCTTAAAAATGGATTCTTAAAACAGGAACACATACATTCTTTTTACGATATTATAGACAACGTGCTTTGCCCATTAACAAGTAGGTAAGTTCAGCCCAAAAAGTTGTAACTACCGCCCTATTTATACGTACCAAATAAACAAAAGCCAAACAAATTAATCTTTTCCAAATAAATAAGCCAAAACCAAGCGAAAATAACTAAACATCGGCTAAAGTCAAGGTCAAAACCGGCGAACGTGCCGAAACTGACGATGTCTGAGCTCCATAAAGTATAGACTGCAAACCACTCCGGATTTATGTCGAAAATAAAAGGTTATCCGTTTCTTATTGAATAGTAAACGAAGGTTAAGAAAAGAAAACGATAAACGAAGTTATGGTGGATTATCTTGAAATGAGGAGAATACCAACTTTCGGGATTAACAAATGTTGTTGAGATGTAAACAAAGCTGGAGTTTAAGGGCGAATATTGATAATTAAACTGATTGCGATCAACACGTCAAAACCGAAAAGAAATATTGAATTGATGAATGTTATTATGTTTTATTTTGAAATAACAACTTAAAAATAATTTAAAACTATATTTTTCCTGTAGCTCCACCAGCGTGGATGTCGTTTATCGCGCAAAAAATTAGCCTAGGTATGTCTTTTTCCATATCCCCGGCTATATCTCTGACAAATTTCATGACGATCGGTTATGAGGTTTAGGCGTGAAAACGTAACAGTCAGACAGACAGAGTTACTTTCGTATTTATATCCATAATCCATCCATAACCAGCCTATAATGTTCCAACTGCTGGGATACACGCCTCTTCTCTGTGAGGGGGAGTGGGATGTAATCCACCACGCGGGCCCAGTGCGGGTTGGTAGATGTCACATAGTTTCTAATTTTTGTTTCTATGACATGCCGGTTTCCTCACGATGTTTTCCTTCACCGTATTTAGAGCAGTGGTGATGAAATAATTTACACAAAGTAAAACGCCTGCCTGGGTTCGAACTCACGACCTACAACTCGTAAGTCGAGGCCGATACCACTGGGCCACCACTGCTCTATATGTATTGCATCACATCGCATTTATATATATGGCATATATATATATATATATATATATATATATTGTAGGGTTAATATAGCTGTTGCCTGCGACTTCATCCAAGATGAAAAGTAGCCTAGTATGTTCTACAGGTCATGGTCTATCTGTGTGCTACACTTCATCCAAATTCATTCAGACATTTTACACAAATCTAACCATTAGTGCTAAGCACCAACCCACATACCCACTTCCTGTGTCCAGCACTGAATACTAGTTTACTATCAAAGTGATAATAAAGAAGACATTAACGGTATATTATTATTTCAGACAGTGACGACCTGGACAGCCGGCGTGCGAGCAGTCGCGGCATCATACCGAAGGCCAAAATCAAAACTGTCAAGATGACCTTTGTTATTGTCTTTGGTAAGTGATTCATTTATTTTTTGGACCCTTTATAACAATTAATCGGCGTGTTTTTTATTATTCCGTTTTTGAACACAGCGTCCTAGATTTGACCTATCATAAGCTATAAAGGTTTATACTCAAATCTTAGAAGATTTCTGTAGCCCAGAGTCTGAAAATGTACCTACCCAGTTCACTAACTACTAATCTCCTTCAATTAAATATCTGTAGATATTATTTTAAAAAATACAACTTTAATTCAGACCTTGACCATGTGATAACTGATAAGCTATGTTAGTAACAAATATCTTGTGTTAGTAACATCTTGGGCGGATGGCGGACGCGATGAAGCCGCAGGAGAAGAGGAGCGTCGGTATAGAGCTGGCCGCTCTCCCTATCCCCTGCGGCCGAAAAGTGGTAGGCGGCGGGACCACTGTGCTGGCCCGTCGCAGGGGGACCAAGGGTGCCAGACACGGGGTCGTCTGTGGCCCTTATGCTATTTGGTTCCTGGGGTGGTCCAGGCGTGCCATGTGTCTTGGTGCGCCGGTGATAGGGGTTATTCCCCGGGGTTATTTTCCGGTGACGGACAGCCGCGGTGGGTTCGCGGATGGCTTGCGCGTTTCCGTAATCCCACCTCAAGCGGCACTGGAGGACACCGTGGAGTTTTAGTGGGTTACAGTCCCACATAACTGCGCTATCTCCCCGTGGTAGCGCAGTAGGCATTTCTCCACGTTAAACAAAAAAAAAATGCCCGGGTCGACGGCGCGTTATGTTCCACGTGCGCCGTCAGCAACAACTGGTGGGGTCCGCAAGGGCCGATGCCTGCCAGGGGTACGGGTTGTTCGAAAGAGACACTCTCACCCCTGGCACTCAGGCAACTGAAGAGGGAACATGGGTGTAATAAAAAAAAACCTGACATACTGGGTAGAGATCAACTAATTTAAAACTGCACGCCCCTCCACTGCTGGTTGCATACGCTTTTCAAATGTTTGCATATAAATTTTAGTGCAGGGGCGTGCAGTTTTAAATTAGTTCGTAGAGATTTACATGCACATGTACATGTACACTATGCGCCATAATGGCGCAACACGGCTGTTCTTCAGAATCCCATTGACGCTCCCACCTACTCTGCGCATCATGAACGCAATCCTATTCACCGACTTCAAAAAAAGGAGGGTCTCAATTCGGTCAAGACTAAAAACTGATGGAGGATATTATTGAAACCGTATGTGGTTCGGCAATGTAGCGCAACAAAAATGCACCTTAGCTAAAATTACTTTCACATAACACAATTAACATGTTACGTTAGTATTTAAGCTCGTCAACATGTTATTAGTTTAAGAACTCATTCGTGTTACTATGTGTACGTGTAGACGTGTTGTTATAGTTACGTCACAAGTCACGCTAACGGACAGGCACGCTTACAAAACCAACGCAAAGTGATATTATTAGAGCGCCATGTGTGGTAAAAGTAGACATTATGAAGAAATATGTTTTTATAGTAGGAAATATTTTATACTAGCTTTTTCCAGCGGCTTCGCCCGCGCGGAACTTTCATTCCCTATTTAATCCCTTAGGGGTTGAATTTCGAAAAATCCTTCCTTATTCCTTGTCTACATTATAAAGAGAACCTCTGTGCAAAATTTCAGCTTTCTAGGTACAAAGGTTTGAGCTGGGCGTTGATGAGTCAGTCAGTCAGTCAGGACTTTTGTTTTTATAATATAGATTTATTATTCTGTTGGATCATTACGATCGAATGTTCGAAGGCCGGATGTTGACTGACATATGTATGTATAGCAGTAAATCGATGTTTAATGTTTGTATGACATTTTTTAGTTAAATGTTATGTAGCTGGCTTGCTGCACGTTTTGGTGTCTACTGGAAGTGCAAGAAGTTATTATATAAATAAATAACATGCATATGTATTTATAGCTAATCTGTAGTTTAACAGTTAATTTGTCGGTCTAATTTTATAGATGACATGTGTTAACAATGAACATTGCTTTATATATTAGCGGGTTGGCTATCTAACATGAACCTTTTAGCTTCCCTTCCAAATCAAGGTTATTTTAAGGCCTTAAGGGTTTGCATAGATTTTGTATGGAAATTCCCTTGTAAAAAGTATAAATCTGCTGTTTTCGCGTACTATACGGCGCAAAAAAATAGATAGACTTATCTCTGTCTTTGATGATGCTAACACAGTCAGCTTTTTTTTTTGGGTGGGAAATCATCAAATAACTTTTCCTGCTCTGGGTGGAGCAGGAGGGCGTGTCAGACTTTTACTGACTAAAACCCACCCATGTTTTTACAGTTGCTTGTGTGCCAGGGGCCACGGTATCTCTTTCGAACAACCCGCATCCCTAGCAGGCATCGGCCCTTGTGGACCCCATCAGTTGGTGCTGACATCTCTTTTAGGAGGCTAGGGCCGTGAGGGCGCATATGCCTCTCCCTCACGTGCGCCGCCTTCCTCTTCGCGAGCATTACTGCTTCGTAGAAGGAGGTGACGGCTACCCATGCACTCTCGCTTTGAACCATGGCCTGGACCAGGGCCGGAATCCTCCACAAGGACACGGCGGTTCTCCGCCCAAGCCAGGCAGACCTCCACCGTATGCTCCACCGTGTACTCTGGGCGACCTTCGCAGTGAAAACACCCGGGTGGCTCCTCCCGCCTTATCCGAAACAGGAACCTCCTGAAACAACCGTGTCCGGTGAGGACCTGCGTCAGGCGGAAGGTGATGACGCAGTGGCGCCTGTCAAGCCACTCCTCAAAGAGGGGACTTACCGCCGCAATCGTGGCGAGCCCATAACACAGTCGATTAATCCAATCATATATTTGTAAAACAGAGGGCTCGTGACTAAGTAATAACACCCGCATGGGTCAATCGATCAGGTTAAGCTACGCTTGCCGCGGTCGGTCGGTGGTTGGGTGACCATCTTACATACATAGGTACCCAAACTCCTCCGTGTCTCGTAAACCACGTTAAACACCGTTAATCCGGCTGTCATTTCTCGATCATGGAAAGTTGTTACGGTAAGAAGCCTGAAACCAGTCTCACCTATGGTTCTTCTGCTAGGGGTGCGGGTTGTTCGAAAGAGATACCGTGGCCCCTAGCACACAGGCAACTGAGGGAACACGGGTGGGTTTTAGTCAGTAAAAGTCTGACACGCCCTCCCGCTCCACCCAGAGCGGGAGAAGTTATTTGATGATTTCCCACTCAAAAAAAAAAAAACCTATGGTTCTTGTGTTACTCAGTAACTGAGTTGTGGTGGTAAGACAGGCAGTCACTCCATGTAAAATAATGGTATTCAGCTGCACCCGGTTAGTGGAAGTTGACCCGAATATAGTTAGATAAAGGCTAAGCAAACTGATTGAAATTCGGTAAACAACTCAGATTGTAAGATCACCCATATCTTAATAATATTAAATCAGCCCTTCCTTAGCAAATATTAGTTCCAGTACATAGATTCTAAGTGATAGGTTAAAACGGAAATTAATGGGTGATGCCTTAGAAACCGACGGTAGTGTTAAGCTTTGTATTAATATAAATTAAGTTTAGAGATAGGAGAGGATCAACCTCAAGTTAAGTCTTGAGGAAGGTCATGTAAAGAGAAATTGTCAAGCATTCAAATAGATTCTCTCAGCGGTAATTTAGTAAGAGCCTAAGATTGCATACAATTTTATGTGATAGGTTTATGCAATCAGGAAAATTACCTGACTGTTTTTTTTGTTGGAAATAGGTACTTTCTTTAACGCAGCTTGCGGTAGAAAAAATTGTAGAAATTGTCACGTAACGAAAAAGCGTGCTCCTCCAGTTTTTGAAGACGCTGAAGCCAATAGTGAGGTCAAACTGAAAATCCAGGACGGCGCGCGGCGCGGCGGCGGCTGCGAAAATTTTCAACGTTTTCATCATGGGTATCGTTTTCATGGGATTCGAGGGTATAGAAGCCGATAGTCAGGTCAACACGTTTTTTTTTATTGTTGACACTAGATTCAATTTTCCGTGTTCAAGCTATTTCTTACAACTGTCAAGGAATAACAGTTGTGATTCGAATAAACGAACAGTTGGTTGTCAGTTTGCTTAACAGTTAATTTCCTCTGACTTTACCTACCTATTAAGTACAGTTTTTCTACATTTTCTATTCTGATATTTTTTGGGAAGGTTGAGCAAATTTATTGATTAATTATGAAAAAAATGGTTGGGCAAGATTCTATTTCGATGTGGCCACCTCTCAACTCTTACTGCTAATATCAACCACGTCTGCGGATGGTAAAGTTCATTACGACACAACAAACAGATTCTGAAAAAATTACTGCTTCAATTCTGAGACTAAATAAGACGAGACTAGAGAAGAAAATACGATATACCTGTATTCCTGATTGAAAAATCAAGGATCAAAAACTGATTTCCTAAAATTACTTTGTGTTTGAAGTCATACACGGTCCTTATTTTGCTTCTTTATTTGATTTAAAAAAAAATCGTGGGAAACCCCGACCTCATCATTTGCCGAAAAAACTCAACTCTTTCAAAGTCCATACATAACCTTGGTCAGTACCCTAATTGCATAACTCACGATCAATCATAATCTGTTTCATTTTAACAGTTCAACAATATTCATTGCGTTATTTACGTTGTTGAGCAGACACAATTTTCGAACATTAAGAAGCATTGGGTAAGCAATCTGTTTTCTAATGATTTAGATTATGATTGATCGTGCATTACGCAATTAGCACCCTAATTGCGTAACGATCATGTGATGGAGAGAGATGCAATTTCAGTGACGAATGAGCACAATTAAAAATGTTTGTATTTTTGCTATCGTAAGTAGGTAGAAAGAAAGCATAAACATGGCAATTTTGACGCTACTGATTCATAGATAATATATGTTTTTTTTTTCTCCATACTCAAAGGCCAAATCTCTTAGAAAGCTATAAGAAATGTAAGAGCCATCGCGATATGACGAGAGGCCACAAAAACTGGCGACAATAAAAACTGTTTACGATCCCCTCCATCATGTCTAACTGGGGGGAATCGTTGTCTTAAAGCTCCCGGAACCCGACGTAAAATAGCCATAAATAAATTAACGCTTAAAATGTTTACATTGGGTGAAGATCAGGGTGAAGTTTAAAAATACGAAAAAGAATGTCCAATATTCCCTTAACCTTGATCGCTGACCTTGTTTTTCGAAAGGTCATCAAATTTTTCCCCGTCCTTTGGTCGTTTTTCAAAGTTTGGAATTGTTCTCACCATCTTCGTTTGAGTCCTGAGTTGGTGACAAAGATTTGATTTATTATTGTAAAATTAATATTCTATAAGAATAACAATCTATTAGCAGCTAAAAATGTGTTTTAATCAGTTAGTTTTCTACTCAGGAACTGCGCTTTAACTAAAGATGAAAGTTCCTGGACAACCCGCGATATGATTTTTTTTACTTTCTTTGTAATTTGTAGGTGATTGAATGACTATTTTATGAAAAAGTCATTCAGTCCAATTAAATGAAGTAAGAGGATTGTATTCATGTCTTACAAAAACTTTGTAGGTACCCCTTTCTACAAAAATTACGCAGACTGACGAGTATGAAAGTTGGCTTAGTTAAATTTTATACGGAGAAGAGAGCAGGAAGCTATTAAATAAATATATATAAAAATAAATCCCTACTTCCCCTGGTTACGGCATCACACGTGAACGGCTGGATCAATTTAGCTAATTCTGTTCTTTTTTGTGTTTGTTATTGATATGAGAAGGTTCTTTTATGCAACAAAACATTAAGAAAGTTACGCGTAACATTCGATAAAATGAGAAAACTTAGCGACCATATTAAATCTTCTAATATTATACCAATGCGAATTCAATATTCATTGTTTAGACAGGATAACGTCTGTCGGGTCAACTATTTTTTATATGATATTGAGTTAGAAATAATAACGTTCAAACTTAAAATTTAAATTAATTATGGTTGTATTTGGATCACTGGGCAAGTAGCCATTATAATTATGTGAAGCCATATTTGTTACAGACGGGAATCATATTTTAATCAACAGACAACCTTGCATTGACCTGCCAATTTGTATACCCTGGTGGTTCCACCTTAAACTAGAATTTCAACACTACAAGGACCTAAACGTGTCTTTATTCCAACAATACTTAGTCATAATTATTGTAAGATTGTTTCTTTTTGGGTAGGAAATCATCAAATAACTCGCTCCGGGCGGAGCAGGAGGGCATGTCAGACTTTTACTGACTAAAACCCACCCGTGTTCCCTCAGTTGCCTGTGTGCCAGGGGCCGCGGTATCTCTTTCGAATAACCCGCAAATTATTGTATGATTACTTGGTAGACCATACATTACTTTTAGATGCGGGATGTTTGGAATGAAAGAAGGGAAAGTACTGAAACACTACTGTATTGTTCCAAAGGTACTTAAAGTAAAATGACCTTAATGAACTGATGGTGTGGCAGTAAAGTGAGTGACGCGGCCCTTGTTGGCTGTAACGAGAAACCTGGCTGACTTGATAGCCCGACGCGAACTGAGCTAATTAATATGAATTAAAATGAATGTGTGGCGCAAACTACTGAATTACAGAATGTGCGGTTGCACCGTACAATTATAATACCTACCTAACGTATAAGTTTATACACATTTCATTATAACGATCTTATCCCAAACTTAGGACTAACTTTAATGAAAAAAAAATCACCAACATTAATGTTCATTCAGTTATATTCTAAAAAAAGACCGATCGGTTCGCTCCCAATTTTCTTTATCTTCGTTTACTTGCCATCAGACAGGAATTACCATAATATCATTATGAACAGATATCTGATCTGATCTACAAGGCTTTGTTTTTGTGTAGATTCTGTAATTATATAACGTTATTTGACACGCTTTCCGAAATTTTGGAACTTAGCTACATTTTGGCACGAATCGTCAACGAGCATCGTTACTTTGTTGTGCGATATTGTTAGGGTCGTGAAATTATTACGCCATTGTTCTTTAAAAAACCGGTCAAGTACGAGTCAGACTCGTACACGAAGGGTTTCGTACCATTATCTAAAAAAACGGCAAAAAAATCATATCTGTTGTATGGGAGCCCCCTTAACTATTAATTTTATTCTGTTTTTTAGTATTTTCTGTTATAGCGGCAATAAAAATACATCATCTGTGAAAATTTCAACTGTCTAACTATCACGGTTTATGAGATACAGCCTGGTGACAGACAGACAGACGGACGGACAGCGGAGTCTTAGTAATAGGATCCCATTTTACCCTTTGGGTACAGAACCCTAAAAAGGAGAAGGGCTCATGAGTAAATAGCGCACAGCGCAGAGCTCGCTGAGGCAGTTCCGTCAGTGGCGAAGCTACAATTTTTAATTAGAGGGAAGCCGAAGAAAAAAAATTGTTCAGTTCTCATAAACTCTAGATAACATCAAAGTTCAGTAATTCCTTTACTTTTTCTAAATTTAATGGCCGCTATGGTCGGAATTCTTGGTTTAGAAATAAAAAAAATAGTTTAAAAAACTAAAACACACGCTTTAAAAACCAAACTAAAAAAGGAGAAAATAATTTAATTCAATTAAAAAGCGTGGGGTGCTTTTTGAGGTATTTTTATAATCACTTAATGTCAAGCACCCCACGTTTTTTAATTGAATTAAATTATTTTCTCCTTTTTTAGTTTGGTTTTAAAGCGTGTTTTTTAGTTTTTTAAACTATTATTTTTATTTCAAGATTACAGGGTTGAACCCAATGTAACGGAGGGACTTCAACATTTAATGAATAGTCATTTATCTACGAGCAATACAGAGCAGTGGTGGCCCAGTGCTAAATACCTTGACTTATAAGTTGTAAGTAGGTCATGGGTGCGGCACCAGGCAGGCGATTTACTTCATGTAATTTGTTTCATCATCATCATCATCATCATTTCAGCCGAAAGACGTCCACTGCTGGACACAGGCCTCCCCTAAGCTGCTCCACTTCGGCCGGTCTTGTGCTTCCCACATCCAGCGGATTCCCGCAGCCTTCACAAGGTCATCGGTCCACCTTGTGGGAGGCCTTCCCGACATTAATTGATTATAAAAATACCTCAAAAAGCACCCCACGCTTTTTAATTGAATTAAATTATTTTCTCCTTTTTTAGTTTGGTTTTTAAAGCGTGTTTTTAGTTTTTTAAACTATTATTTATTTTCTATTTTTTAGTTCTGCTAACTACAAAAACGTGATTGTTTTTTCTCAATATTTTTTTTTTAATTATTGAATTGTCATCGGTCCTCGACAAGTTTACAAAGTTTCAATGAAATATGACCGTTTAAAGTGGGTCAAAATCGCGCTCAAAGGAGTCGGTTACATACAAACATAGAAACAAACAAACATACAAGTGAAGCTAATATAAAGCGTGTAAAAAAATAAACAGCTATTTATTTCTACGCCAATTTACCTAAGTACCGGCAATCTACTAGTAGTAAAATAAGCCTCAGTTAAATTCTCCATCCAAAAACTTAAGCTTCTTGCACTCAATCCCGTCTCTAAACTTCTCTAGATTACAGTTTCCAGCTAATTTCTATCCCTATATCAACATAGAAAACTAAAACTCGAAGATTATTTCTCATCCGTGACGTAATAATTCTATGACGTCATAATCACTCCCCGACGAGAGAAACTTTTAAAAAGTTTAGTTGTAAAACTGGACGTTTTTATTGGATAATCCCGAAAGAATATTGTTAGAGCTATAATAATTTGTGAATTTTATTATCTTAGCGTTTGGTCGTTATGTTTTCAAGGAATCTGGTAACTTATGTGATAGCTGTAGAATTTAATACACAATCACAAAGTTGTTTAACTACAACGCAATTTAATGCTTCTTTATTACCTATATCCACATATTATACAGACAAAGTTTTTATCCAGTACGCAAACTGTAACCATGAATTCAGCATATCATTGTAGAACCCCAGCGCAGAAATTTTTCGTCAGTTTTACAAAAAAAAATCAGCTGTTATGTATGGGAACAGCTGTTTTTTTTTTATTTAACCGACGCAAAAACTCTGTGCTAGGGGGTCTAGAATGATATGCTGAATTCATGATTACAGTTTGCGCACTGGATAAAAACTTTTCCTGTACCTATATTAAAGTCACTTTTCGTGTCCGTCTGTGTGACCACGTAGTTCATTTCTCAACTGGGCAACGGATTTTAGTGCAGTTTTCACCATCATTTAGGAAATTAATTGCCGAAAGTTTACTAATATTAATTATTTTAATTCAGAATAGTTGTACTTTCCATAAATTGTTAGTAAATAATACTTAAAACTATGTTAGTCTGATTATTAATTATATATAAAAAATATTATTTACAATTATAGAGGGCACCTCCCAAACCGTGAACGGTATTCCAGTGCCTCACTGCCGGGCAATCAACCCTTCCCAATATAGTATTAAGAAGGCTGTTGGTGATGCCTCGCTGCGGGAGACGCCCTGGGCGTCAGGAATCCCAGGCTGATTCCCGGCCACCATAGGCGCGGGCTTGCGGACGGCGAGTAATGGGTAGCTCGCTGTCCGGTAAGGACCAAGCCCGGGTCGAGGGCGCGTTGTGTTCCACGCGCGCCTCAAAGAGATGTCAGCACCAACTGGTGGGATCCGCAAGGGCCGATGCCTGTCAGGGGTGCGGCTTGTTCGAAAGAGATACCGCGGCCCCTGGCATACAGGCAACTGAGGGAACACGGGTGGGTTTTAGTCAGTAAAAGTCTGACACGGCCTCCCGCTCCACCCAGAGCGGGAGAAGTTATTTGATGATTTTCCACCCAAAAAAAAAAAAAGCTATCTTGGTTGGCCTTAGCAAACATACCTGATGCACTGCAAAAGCGAAGCAACCCCAACAGGATCCTGAAACCATAATTCTTTAGTACATAACGCTTAACTTGAAAACTGCTGTATAATACCGCAAAAGTAAAAGTTAGAAATTTACATTATACTTACTATAAAAATCTCGATGTTTTGTCAAGTTATAATAACCGATTTACTAACCAATATATTATAATATAATAATATGTAGGGGGTAATCTCTATAACTACCAGTCGGATCTGAAAAAATATTTTTGAATTTGATAGCCAACTTTCTAAGGAAAGTGATGGGCTATTAAACATCACACTATAGCCCTTATGAGCAGAGATCGGATATTCGGATGCATATTCACCTAAAGTTGGGATGTGACTTTTTCGATACAAAAGCGCATTCCATGTTAACCCGATACAAATATGTGTATGTACTGGATACATACACATATTTGTATCGGGTTAAACATTAATTTTAAATTAATATACATCTGAATAGTTATGCAATCCAAGAATCCCGGGGTTTTTAATAAATATTACAAATAATTTATAAAGCCGCTTCCATACTTTCATAGCTAAAAATTATCTTTAGGTAAATATGCATCCGAATATCCGAAGTACTAGCGCGAGCGGGCGACGTGATGCGACGAATTGATGATAAATACTTTATAACAGACTAACTTTTGCCAGCGGCTTCCCCCGCAAGGTAATCGGAAATAGTCTCACGGGAACGTACCTACTGCTGGGATAAACAGTATCCAATGTTTTAATGCCGGTTATAAACTATGCATCTGTATGCAAAATTTCATCCAAATCCGTTCAGCCGTTTTAGCGTGATTGAGTAACAAACATCCAAACTTTAACATCTATTCTATAAAAATAAAAATAAAAGTCCTGACTGACTGACTCATCAACGCCCAGCCCAAACCCTTGGACCGAGAAAGCTGAAATTTTGCACCCTTTATAATGTAGACAAGGAATAAGGAAGGATTTTTCGAAATTCAATCCCTAAGGGAGTTAAATAGGGGATGAAAGTACCGCGCGGGCGAAGCCGCATGCAAAAGCTAGTTTATATTATAAAAAGTAGGATATGATTTTTTACTACAGAAAAACTCTAAATCCTTTCTAATATTATAAATGCGAAAGTAACTCTGTCTGTCTGTCTGTCTGTCGCGCTTTCACGCCAAAACTGCTGAACCGATTTAAATGAAATTTGGTACACAGATAGTCTAGAGCTTGAGAAAGGACATAGTCTACTTTTTAATGCAAAACAAGGGTTTTAAGGGGTTGATAAGGGGGGATGAAAAGTTGTATGGAAGTTTCGTCATATTTAGGGCTAGAAGCTTCAAACTTATTTTCTAGGCTGTTGATTCGATATAAATAAATATGATATTCAAAATTTGTAAGAGTTTAACCCTCAAGGGTGTAAAATAACAATAAGGAATAGGGGATGAAAGTTTGTATGGAAATATGTAAGGTTTATGTGAATGTTTTATAAGCTTGTGACAAGAGACAAAGACCCAAAGATACTATTCCACGCAGACAAAGTCGCGGGCACAGCTAGTACTACATAAACATTCTAAACAGATACTCTTAAAGAACCATCAAAAATATGAATACCCACATCAAAGTTAAACACATCATCTTTTCTGACATGCAGGTATCCCAAACAAACACGTTCCGACCCAAAATAAATGTGCCACAAACATTAATGCATCTTAATTATCCACGGCCATTGTTTTTAAGCCGCTAATAAGCCCCATCCCTCATTTGTCTTTATACCTTACATGATACGTTACCATTTAGCCCCAAAATCCTCCGACCCATGGTTCTTTTCATGGCAAATAAATATAATTTTCGCAAATGCTCCGTCACTTGGCCCCTCGTTTAACACACCATACATCTTTCAATCCAATAGCTAACGAGGTATAATAAAAAGGGTCACAAGAATAATCTGGCTGTTATGGTCGGAAAAACGATGAAATATTGTTTACGATTTTCACGTTGACACTTTTGTTTGTGCTGATGAAATAGGAGACTTAATGAAGTGTATTGGGTTAGACTGTTTCACCAACTTTAAAAAAGACGGTTCTCAATTCAACTTTTTTTCAATTGTGGATCGATTTCGAAAATTCTCTTTTAAATGGATATTGGTTTATAAATAGATATTGACCTTACATTAATTATACTTATTTTTTCCACTTTGTGCATATTGATGATGTTATAATAATAAATTCCCGTCACTGTTATTTGCGTAGTAAGTACCTAGTATACGAATTTGTGTGCCACAACTGAAAATGAAAAATAAGTTGTTTTAATGGAATGGTGATAGAACGATCTTCACAAATACCCTATTGGCACACTACCGATTTCGGAACAGTTAATTACAAAATTGTTAGCAATTTAGCGAACCGAAATTTGCACAAGGGCTAAACAATTATTATACGATCTGGTAAACAGCAGCTAATCATTTGTTCTCCTCGCTTTGTTAAGGTTTACAGATGAAACAATTAATGTGTATGACCGGAGTCCAATTATTTCATAAATTTGACTACTGTATTCTCAATAGTTACGGGTCGTCTGAAGCCCGAAATTCTGAAAACTAGTCACACCAAGACGAATCGTAGGTATTACCCAGTAAAAGGGTTGTGGAGGTCGAGATAGGCAGTCGCACAGTGTAAAATATTGGTGAATACCACTATTGTTACCATAGCAGAATAGCTACATCAGGTTTGACTTGAAGCCGACCCCGACATAGTTGGAAATGGTGGGATCCGCAAGGGCCGATGCCTGCCAGGGGTGCTGGTTGCTCGAAAGAGATACCGCGGCCCCTGGCACACAGGCGACTGAGGGAACACGGGTGGGTTTTAGTCAGTAAAAGTCTGACACGCTCTCCTGCTCCACCCAGAGCGGGAGAAGTTATTTGATGATTTCCCACCCAAAAAAAAAACATAATTGGAAAAAGGCTAAGCAGATGATAATATTTCCATTGAATGCCCAAGTCTCTCCAATGAACGCCCGACGGAATAACTCCAGCTAAAGTGTCTTCTGGAGACAAACGGGACAGCGTTTTAAGGAGACCTGTACTGGGTTTCGAACTTCCTTTTCTGGGTATCAACCTGGTAAAGTAGGTATACGACCAAGGAGGAAAATGTTAAGAAATTCCACCATGTCTTTACTTACCGAACACGTTTGGTGCATGTCGAACGAGTTATGAGCCAAATGTACCACCATGTGGGTCCCGAATACGTCCAGCGACATTGAGGCAGACCCAAGAGAAGATGGCGAGACGAGCTTGATGGCTACAGACAGGATCGGTGGCATGTGCGTTGGATCATTAAGTTCCCTTCAAAATGGTTAAGCTGGTCATGCTCGTGAACGGGCGCCCACTTTTAGCTGCGACGGCTTATTTTAATTTGTGAATTGTTATTTTATTTTTGATTTTAATTAATTTTTGCTTTTAATGTGCACGTCTTTTTACATCGTTTTCACATTGAAAATTTCAACATAAAGGATGTAACCAACTTTTTGTAACAATATTATGATTTAAAAAGAGTGTCCGCGGAGTTTATTGCCCGTTCTTCTCCATAGGTAACTACTACGCTTTGGAATGTGCAATAGATTGATCTTTCCAAATTTTTGACAATTCAAAAGTGCGTCTAATTGGTTTGAAATAAATGCTTTGAGTTTGAATTTTGAGATTGTCCAGATAAGTTGAGTACAGAGAGGAGTGGAACGGAAAAAGGGAGACCCTGCTGTGGGACAACAGCCTAACGATAAATAAAACTTACCTGACCATTTGTTACAGTATTCGTCCTTTGCTGGTCGCCGTACATGATCTTCGACCTGCTGCAAGTCTACGGCTACGTCCCAGACACGCAGGGCAACATAGCCATCGCCTCGCTGATACAGAGCCTAGCGCCACTCAACTCTGCTGCCAACCCTGTCATATACTTCATATTCTCGAACAGGATATTTCTCAGTCTCAGGTGAGTTTTTTAACCGACTTCAAAAAGGGTTCTCAATTCGTCTGTAATTATGTTTTTTTTTTGTGTGTGTTTGTTCCGCGATATCTCCGTCAATCGTGGATGGATTTCGATTTTTTTTTGTATTTAATGGATCATCCGCTTCAGGGGTGATTCCATATACATTTTATTAACTTTGCTTCGGTTGTTTTTGCGTTAGCCTTCGTTTTTAACCCACTTTATGTATCTTGATGACATTCTGCTGCTTCCTGTCACTTTTTTTACGTAGCAAGTGACGGTATACGACTTGATGTGGGGTAAGTACCATAACTAAAAAGTGACAAATAAAAACGTTTTCCAAAAAGAAAAGAAAGAAGTCGGTTGTTTTTTTATTATTTTATTTGTTACTATTATTTCTTATTTGTGTCACCTTCTGATGTTTTTACTTCTTCGTTATTTTCTGTGTGTCGTATTTACCGTATCTAAGCATTCGATGCTGGTTCTGGAGCGTGGGGCACATCGGCACAAGAAAAGATAGGCCTATATACATCAGAGGTTGAAGTTGGGCTGTGGATGATGATGATAATGGAAGCCTTCCATGATGTAGAGTATTCTGAACAAAGGATTTCATATTTTTATATCATAACAGTCGGTACCTGTGCTACGCAAGTAAGATTTCTTTTATCCGACCCTTATACAAAAAAACTTACAAAATATTGTTCAGATAAAACAACATGGAATTTAGCAGCTTACTAGTACCTAAATCTTGGACGGAACAAATTGTCCGATGATCCTTAAAGTGATCCCTCAAAAATTCAGCGAAGTGACAAAATACCTAAGACGAACCAAATTTTCTTCCTCCTTAGATCATCCCAAGCAGTCTTTATAAAATTCAGCCTGAGTATAAAATAAGATACTTTATAAAATGTGCCTTTATTAAACTAATCTTGCTAATACTGAAAATGTTTTGCGTAAAAAATGTTGTGCGGAGAAAGTAATGATAAGTAACTCGCATAATTTACACATTCCACGAGATAATGTTATGGCTTTTTTGAGATGTGGCCTGTTAATAAACTTTTTAGGCCATGGAAAAATAAGATTTTACACATACTAAGGCCCTTGATAAGAATATGGCTATAAATAACATGCTTGGAGCGAATTTTACCAGTGAAACTGGATGTGATTAGTGGGCTATTTGCGTTCAGTAACAGTAGGAATAGCTTTCATTTTTAACCGCCTTCAAAAAGGAGGAGGTTCTATGTTTACCGATTTCTCCCCATTTGTAGACCGATTCTCAAAATTATTATTTTTTAATCGAAAGAGTATAATCCTGTGGTGGTCCTATTGACACCAAGTCAGTATCTGATGATGGAATCCCAGGTAAATCAAGAGTAACCCTTAAATGTTATAGGTATTAACATAGTTTTTCATATATTTTCTAAAGCTATTGAGACCTTTGTGTATGGTCATCATCATCTCATGACGCTGAGTTGATGAAGAAAGGTACAACTCTTTAATGGTTAGGAGTGGTAGGAAGTTCGGGCATAACTCCGTCATATACAGGAAAGTTTTTATTCAGTGCGCAAACTTTAACCATGAATTCAGCATACCATTCTAGACCCTCCAGCGAAGAAATTTTTCGTCGGTTTTACAGAAAAAAATGATGCAGTTTGCAGATTGTGATTAATAGTAGGTTCCGCAACTAATATGCAGGACACCTGTCAGTGTCATCATTGCTGAGGAATATTGACACTCTTACAGCTCTTGAACACGATTTAGATCGCGTCTGCGATGTACTGATCGCGTCCAGCACCCTAATTGCGGAACACGCGATTAATCATAATCGGTTTTATTTTGACAGTTCAACAATATTCATTGCGTTATTTACGTTGCTGAGCAGACACATTTTTCGAACATATGAAGCAATGGTTTAGCCATCTGTTTCAAAACGAAACAAATTATGATGAATCGTGAGTTACGCAATTAGGGAACAGGTTTATTGTCTAGATTCATCGAGTCCGATGAAAACTATCAGACTTTTGTAAAACACGAACAGTGAGTATCTTCAGTTCACAACAAATATAAATAATTATAATTCTAAAAGGTTGCAGCACCATGTAATATAAACTTAATACATATAATCAAAGGTAAACTCAAAAGCAACGGTTTAGAATGAATTCAAAACAAGTACCGTCAATCATTCGAATTTCGAACAAAACATTTGACAGTATCAGAATTAATCATTGTTCCGGTCCATTTGTTCGGCTTAAACGTTAATTTAACGTTAATTTACTTATCCAGTAAAACTCATTACTCGTAAAGTTTCCTGCGTTCGTCAGTTCAAGTGATTTGAGAAAGGTCAGCGCTGAAAATTGTATCTCTAAAATTAAGAGACCTTACTTAAAAGTCCAGTCATTTAGTTAATTATGAAGTAAAAAATAAATAGCTATTTTTTTCTGAAAAGGTCCAGAATTTCAGGGATTTTTTCGGCCGCTTATTCGCACAAATAGCTTTTCAAGGACTTTTTTTCTATTTTGACATAACTACAAATCAGAGTAATCGCAATTTAGTTTTCCCAACTTTTCGTTATTTACCTATTATGTACTTAGTCTTGAAAATATCTTGTAATTAAAGTTTCATGTTTTAATCAAACTTCTATAATCGACTTAGGGCGTTTTTCCACCGCTATCGTCACCGGAACGTCACCGAGAAACAATATTATTCCGACCGAACGTGACATCCCATTGAGGGCGATCGTTTGTCTACCGCGACCGAATTTAGTATTATTATGATGATAGACAAAACAAAAGCCGGGCGGTGTGGACAAGATCAAACGTGTTTTGTATTACCGACACATCAATGCATGGGTTCGATGACGGCCCTCAGGTGACGGAAGTGTGTTGGACACACATTGTAAAATGTATGTACCGCTTCTTGGACTTCATCATTTTGCTTGGCCTGATTTATCTTGGTGAGGGCTGCGGTTGACAAATGCACCTATCCCGAAAGAATACTGGCTCATAATCTGCTATTTTTATAATTAACTTAATTGCATCACTAAACCCTCATTAAGACTTAAAGTCACAAAATAAAAACGTCCAACTAGCAAAATCTACAACGCTCACCTATAAAAACAAAATTCCGCCCCTTGTTTCATACAAAAACAAAAGCTGGATAGTTTTTCTGGAATGCCCGCTTTCATAAATACAGGCAAGAACAGCTTTTTTCGCTTTAAAATGTCTCTTTAAACAACAATAGGTCTTTAACGAGGCCATCTTGGCCCTAACATGGTACTCAATTTGAGTTAGTGACGTCAAACTGCACTTAAGCACTAAACGGTTTATGCTTTAGTCATAAACTTAGTCTTATTTTAGTACGGCTTAAGTGACTATCTGTTGCTGCTTTAACGGCTTTTTAAATATTGTGGTGAACTAGAGTCTTAGGTTTAGAAGTATTGTTTGTGAAACAAATTATACTAGTAGGTACTTACCTATTTGTTGTAATGGCTGCCTCGTGGTTCTAGTGGTTGCAAGAGCTAGGTACTGCTATGCGTGTGCGTGAGGTCCTGGGGTTGATTCTCGAGTCGGGCAGAGTGTTATTGGGTTTTTCCTTATTGAATTTCACAGTAGCAGCCCGGAGTCTGGATTCGTGCCGGATTGATGGATTCGTGCCGGATTGATGGCAATATGCTCGCCCCCTATTGCTTAAACTGACTGTAGGTACTATCTATAGGTACACCTGTGCCTCACCCTTCAATATGCTCGCCCCCTATTGCTTAAACTGACTGTAGGTACTATCTATAGGTACACCTGTGCCTCACCCTTCAATATGCTCGCCCCCTATTGCTTAAACTGACTGTAGGTACTATCTATAGGTACACCTGTGCCTCACCCTTCAAGGACTAGGTACAGGCGTGATATTAAGTAGTAATATACGGTGCGAAAATAACGAAAGAATTAATATAACATCATTCGTGTCCAGTTTTGTTTAGTTATCTTGAATTCAAATACCAACTCACAAAAAGTCCTCAAAATAACTTCTCCAACTTGAAATTGTAATAAAAATATTATAAATAGGACGAAAGTTAATTTAAGCAAATTATTGTATATTAATATCAAAACTTTGTCACAATTATATTAATACGCACGAAATTAAATTACAGCTTTGGTAAGCAAACGAAATTGAGCAATTTTTTATAGCGCATTAGGTTACTCGGTATTGAACCGAGCATGGAAAATCCAAAGGTGAGCTTACACGAGCAACTAAAATTGCTCCATCCTGGGTAATTCTGGTCAACTATGACTAAGACTTCACGACTACGTCCAGCAATTTAGGGCAATGGCAACATGTAGCAACTTGTTGCTAGAGATTTGGCCACACAATATCATGCAGTATGGAGCAACTTAAAAAGCCCCCACCGCCGCATCGCCCGCCGGCCGGTTCCTCTCGCAAAAACAAGCCATAGTTATACGTACAAACGAGATAGAAAGAAAATTTACTAAAAATTTCCAAACCGATTGGCTATTCGGTAACTCACGAAATATATGGAGCAATCAGAAGCAATATTCCCGAATCATATCCGCAATTTATTGTTGTTGCTCCAGATTGCTCCACTTAATTGATCCATTAGTGTTGCCGAGCAATAATTGCTTAAAAAATTGCCCGTGTAAGAGCACCTTAACAGAGTACATTTCATCACGTCAAAAAACACACAGTTGGAATTTCAACTCTAGGTATTAAACAGTGCATTGATTTTCGAGTGCGCGAAAAAACATCACTCAGTGAACCTTGGCTAGTCAAACTCAAATAATCCAAACATATAATTTTGAAGTGATGTGCTAATTAAACATAAGGGAAACATTACTGGCTTTAAAGTACACATTAAATATAATTAAATTGTCATAATTGGTATGTGCTCCGAAACTTTCTTCACTGAATTAATTAAGCCGGTTGATTGAAAATTATGAATTAATTAAGTACCGCTCTAAATTTGGAAGTGGTTTCATAATTGGGTTGTATTTATAAGTTTTCGTTGTGGATATAATTTTAATATAATTCAACTACCATTTGGGCATAATGGATGTCACTCGAACAATGATTCTGCTGGCTGAATCGTTCATCTACTAAAACGGCATAGTACCTACAATTGTACAAGTTAAGGTAAATGTCCAAATGTCTTTTCTTTGGTACAGTTCGTCTTAGTAAAAGTTTATCTCCTTAAGTTCTGAATTGACCTGCATTGTTACTGAAAGAAGCATGCACTGACTGGACAGGGTCACTCAATTTGTGTGGTTTTTTCCTTAAAAGACCATTTCAGACACCAATCAATTTTCATAATTATTGTTTAATGCACCGGGTGACGTCATTACGTCAAAGCCGGCTATCCCTGAAAACCAGCGCTGGGGCTCTGTCTTGCATAGGGTCGCAGCATAATGCTGAGTGATAGCCGTTTTGCGTGGATGTGACGCATGTTTCGCTCAACCTTTTCTTATTTTTTTTGTGTTCCTTAACTTTTTGCGTCATGTTTACCGCAAATAAACGTTTTTTCTTTCTTTCTTTCTTTCAATCTATATGGTCTTTCCATGATCTGTCTAAGATTATGTCAGGACTTTAAAAGATACTGTGACCTCTTAGATGGTTTCGGCATTTCTTCTCAGAGTTGACTACTCTAGGACAAGCCGACCTCATATAGTTTTAAAAATATGATTGACGTGACTTACAGAAATAAAATCATTTATCATTTAGCGTCATATCCACATGGCAATTGAATAGATTGACACCACCAGATTTGTATTCACTTCTGGACAACAATGAGTACATTTATGAATAATCGTTATCATCAGCATTTAAGCCAAAGACTTCCTGCTGGACATAGATTTCCCACAAGTATTATATCTACGTGTCTAATGCTTCCCGCATCCAACAGATTCCCGCAACCTCTTGACTTGACCGTTCACTAAGTATTTACTTTTTTACTTTCAACAGGAACATTCCTCCGTACAAATGGCTATGGTGCTGGGTGAGAGCGAGTGACAGTCCTGTCGGGAACGAGTCGCGAGCACATACCGAGCTGCTGACGTCATCACACAGGCGGACTCGACATGAACTAACTATACGAGTAAGTTAACAGCACCACTTAAAGACTTACATTTCTGATTTCAACTCAGTATCAGTGAAAGGGGGGCATTATCTTCTGAAGAAAGTTTAAACTTGCATCACACGACGAATGTTTTTGGCCATAATTCCACCCCTCACTACTGGTATCTGATCATTTAATGTGAAAGCGAAACATAAATTCTATTTCAACTGAGCTACCACCTAATTTATTCAGTCTCATTCTTCTTAGTATGATCTTAAGGAGCTCAGAACACGATGAACTACGACTAATTTTATACAGCAATGGAAGGTAATTCATTCTTATATCATAAAGAGGTAAAATTTGTTTCTAAGTTTGTAAGTTTGTATGTAGGAGGCAATCTCAGGAACAACCAGTTTAATTTGAAAAATATATTTTTGGCATTTGGTAGCCCAGTTCTTAAAGAAGGTTATATGCTATACAACATTATGCTAAGCCCTTTAGGAGCCGAGCAAAAAGAAAAACGGTCGGAGAGAATGCTGAGTGAAAGAAAACGATGCGACGGGTCGGTCCAATACGTAGACGAAGTCACGGGCGAAGTGCTAGTCTTAATATATAAAAATCCAGTGTCATGATGTATGTTCCCAGTGAACTCTTTACCAAGTCAACCGATTGTGATGAAAATTGACATTTATATGTAATTTGTTCCAACTTGAGAGGTCTTAATAATTTATAATTAACAATCAACTGAATATCAATGTTGATTGTTGTTATTAATCGTAAGTTTCATAAGAAGTCTCAAACAGATGGCGCCTCAATTTAATATTATAAATGTGAAAGTTTGGATGTTTGTTACTCAATCACGCAAAAGCGGCTGAACGGATTTGGATGGGATTTGGCACACAGATAGTTTGTAATCTGGATTAACACATAAGATACTTTTTATCTCGGTTCCCGTGTGATTAATTTCGACCTACTCGCGGGCGAAACCGCTGGCAAAAGCTAGTACATTATAAGAATTCAGTTATATGTATATAAGCCCGTGTGCTTTCAAGAAAAGCGTGATATTTTCACTGAAGCATACGAGCATAATAATGTCGTGGGAGTACAGTGGGAGTAGTATCGAAATGTTTTTAGAAGCATTCACGTGCATTCGAGCGTGCTTCAATTGCAAGCGAATGGCACGTCAAGCGTGAAACTTCTCAGAAATCGTTAAATTTCTAAACCTACGATAATCATGTGATAATTCAAAGAGCAAGAATAAACGGAGTACTGGGCATCCGGTTAAGCAATCAGTACCTTAAACTAATCATTAGTACCCCTCTTTAAATGCTAAAGTTTGAAGCTTGCATACCACACACTCTCAAACTGGTGAAGGAAAACAGAGAGGAGAGGAAACTGGCATGTCCTAGAACCAAAAAATCGAAGACACGTGACTTCACATGTCTTCGAATTTTTGGTTTTAGGACATGCTGATCTTTCGACGATGTTTTCATTCACTGTTTTGAAAGCAGTGGTGATGAAATTAAATACACACAGTAAATTTCCTGCCTGGATTGAAACTCACGACTTAAATAATTCGTGAGTCGGAGCCAATAATACAGTGACAGAGGTTTAAAACTCTGTGTGCACCTACAATTTAATATGTACATGAAATTCATAATGTATTCCAAGTGGTAAATCTAAAATTGTAAACTGGAAATAAAAGATTTTACTATTATTATTTTTATTAATAATACCACTGCGCTCAAATGTGTAGTAGATAAATTATTTATTTGCAATCCGAAAAATAAAATTAGCCAACACTTTATTAACATATTCAACATTATCAAGGTCTGTAATAGTCGCTCCAATCAATTTGATCTCGACCATTCCAACTTTGAAACTTTTCGCTGATTATTAAAAATTTCCAAGACTTGCCTTCCATTACCAACTGTTTTATTACTTTGACTGGATTTGATTGATGCCTTAGAATAATAATTTTTAATATTGGATTTCTCGATTTCTATTCCTATGACCGAATAATGTCGTTTTACGAATGATTTTCGACGTCTTCAGAAGTTTCGGTCAAAACTTGGCCAAAAGTTTTTCAGTCTCATTACGTACGTGCGCCTTCGTCACCAAATCTATCATCATATTAAAGCCTTGTCTTCGAGAATTTGAACTTGTTTCGGAACATTTGAATTTGGTCGATAAAATTAACTCATGTTTTCTATACAGAACTTCGATATTGGTCGAAACTGCTGTTTTTATAGTTTTAAATAATGCAGGTTAGCTACTGAATGCCATAAAATTAAGGTAGATTACAAAAATCAAATATGTTATCTAATTATGTTTATTCAAATTATTTTCTCCTTCCACACAGTTAAAGGACGACAGCGTGAAGTTCCCAAAGCAACGCCTCCACCAATGCAACAGCACAAACTCTAAAAAGGTTCGCTTACACCTACCCGACCAACAAATTAACAACAACTGTCATCCACCTCAAAGAAGAAGAGAAGATACCTTCTTGTAGGTAGACTTAGAGTACACCAAAGTCTTAAATCTGTTTTCTAGAATGATGTACAAGCTTGAATCTCGAATGAAACCTCGATTTGTGTAGAGATGAGCAACGAATATGTCGGTTCCACGTCGAGATCGAGATTCATACTTCACGCATCGTTTCAGAATACTGTATTTTATACTATGTCTAATATTTTATATGTACGTACATGTATACTGTGTAATTTTAATAAGTGTGAAATATTTTAGAACTAAGATGATATTAAACGAATTGGTTACAATTTAATGTCTTTTGTATTAAAAACGAATTGATTAATAATGTTAGTTTTAAGTTGTGTAAGAATTCGTAAGCCTACAATTCGTGATTACTGTTGTTCACAAGAAAAAAGCGATAAAGACGTGTTATAATGAGGAGGCTTTTATGGAAGCTGCAAACTTTCTTTAAATACGGGTAATAGATAAAGTAGTAACTTCATTGAAATTAAATTTAATAATACAAAACAATTTAATAATACGATACAAATAATTAAACCAGAACAATTGCGTTTTTACATATATTATATTATATAACACTGATTAAAGCACCTTCGAATCTAAATTTTATCATTCCTCGTAATTTGGAGTGTATCATGTACTTCACAGCAAATTGTTCTATTTTGCCTAATATTTATATTTTGCTTCAAAGTTAAGTGTTTTTGAAATTAATCGATTTTTTCTTTACTTTAATTTGAGGAATTTATACAATTTGTATAAATTCAATCTATCTTCAGTTAAACTTTGTTAGTTTTGTGAACTAATTTTGTTAACTCTATTAAAATGGACTTTACTCTTTGGTCATATCTGGTTATTTACTTAATTTTCTTGTTACTAAAGCCTATTTTTATTTCCCCTTGTTCGGTGTTTCTTATGTTGCCACTAAATCTCTCTCACCTTATGTGAAAGGTTCTTTAGTATCTTTGTGTGTTCGTCGCGCGGTTTTACTATTTTCTTAGCTTGGATTTATTTTAGAAATCTATATTGAAAAAGAATATTTTTTTTAAAGTTCGATTTCCAGATTTACACATTATTTTTCTTAGTTCTAATTAACATACGTTTATAAATATCTCCAACAAGTGTTCTTTTTCTTTTAGAAACTTCCTAAATGTATTTCAATTCTGTAGATATGTCTTGCTTGCTCTTCATTTGAAGTTTATCGTGTGATAAAATGAATGAAATGTGTTTTATTGTAACGTTAAGTAGCGAACAAGATACAGGGACTATTTAGAAAAGTATCTACACTTTCGGTCTACTATTTTGTACGACGTTCTAGATCTCTTGAACCAAACGTGTTGTATATACATAGTTATAACTTTAGTACAGTCTTTGGGCTTTAATATTCCATATCTAGTTTTACAACGCTCGCGCGATCACTGATGTGAGTGACAGGGGCTAATCAACTCAGCCTATCTCAGTCTACTGCAGGACGTAGCCCTTTACCAGGCTGCACCACAACACCCTATCCTCCGCCTTCCGCATCCAGTCTGTCCCAACCACCTTTTTAAGGTCGTCGGTCCATCTAGCTGGGGGGTGCCCACATTACTCTAGGACTCGTCTGCTCCACGGGTCATTGGTTCTTCGATAAACATGGCCAGCCCACTTCCACCTCAGCGTTCTTACTCTGCGGTTCCTTCCCGGATAATTTCATCCTGTATTATATCCTTCAAAGAGACTCCGAGCATATATTCCGCTCCATAGCGCGACAGTCACGACGCCCTACAAATCCGAACTTTTCCAAAAACACAATGTGGCATATTAAAGGCCATGTACGTACTGTAATAATTAGTTTTAAGTGGATATTGTATGTTCAAAACATTTATTATAACGTCTAGTGTAAGGGTGCCAAACTGGATTGGAGTCAAACTCTAGTCACTTTGTGTTTTACGTGTATTTTAGATGTATTATAACGTACTTCGAAAAGTTGGCTGATATGATGTTAAATACACCAACAGTTTTCTTGAGACAAAGTTTTGATTAAAATAACTGTCACAGAAGAATAACTGCAATATTAAAACTAATATATCTGTTTGTTTCTTTTTTTTAAATACATCATTTTCAGGAGCTACTGTTTATTCACTGTATCAAAAAAGAAAATATTAGAATAAATGTATCGAATCCATTCGTTTGCTTATTATTTTTAGTATAGCCCCTGAATAATATTATAGAGAATAAATCAATACTAATATAATAAAGATGAAGAGTATGTTGTTTTGATTGAACAAAGCGTTCAAACAAAATAACAAACTCTTCAGATTTGTAATTTTTTTACATTTGAAAGCTCAATTCTTGAGTAAGGTATTTAACATGCTACGGACCCTTAGGAGCTGAGCAAGAAGAAAATTACCTAATAAAAAAGAATGCAGAGGGACAACGACGCGAGTGATGCGATGCGACGCAGTGGATCAGGGGCCGATGGAGTCTTATAAAAATGAGGCTGTTATTTTAGTATACTGTATATCTCACGACTTCTACGTGAACAAAATCGCTGGCAGAAGCTAGTTCCATAATAAAGAAACAAATTATACGCTAATACCTTTCAAACATAATCTATACTGCCATCCAATCATCCAAGCTAATGTCACTTTACCATTAATAACTAAGGTAAAAGCAGATTATAGAATGAATCCACAATAATTTATAATGTGTCAACTTGGAACATAATCATAAAGACTTTGAAGAAATTAATTTATCTTGGAATGTGTTTTGAATTACTAATATAATTTAATTTTAAAACAGTGAAAATACCAAACCTTAAAAGTATTAATAGTATGTACATGTAATGTCGTGGCCATATCGTAGATTTGCTCACTTCATGAAATTTTTTCTCGATAAGACGGTCAACGTAGGGACACCCCGAGGTTCAGTTTGGTTAGATTCGTTGAAACCCTGCAGACAGAAATAGGAGCCCCACTGTGTGGGGCTTCGTCAACCTCACGTCGACCGTCTTCGTCTGTAATATAAGAATCAGAAGAAGACGAGAATTTCATGAAATGCGACCATTTCATGAAATTCTTGAGCATTTCATGAAGTGAGCAAATCTACGATATGGCCTATATATAACAAAATACAGATAGAAAAAAAAATCACAGCGCATCAAAAAATTCGTCCGATGGAAAAAATGCCCAAAAGGCTAGCAGGAATACAAATAAAAAATCATACAATTTGTTTTTTTGGTTGACAAATTGTCGTAAAAATAGGAAGAATGGCATGAACTACGAGTAATTATATAAGTAGGGTTTATTCACGGAACGAGGTGATCCGGCAGAGAACCAAAGTCAACATAGGCCCTAGAATATACAAGCCGATGTAGCTGGCAGTGGACCGGCCGTATAACCCGTAGTACCTTGTCCTTGAGAGGAGACCGCGAATCCACAAACGTAAGACGACGGCTCAGGATAGATGGAGCGATGAACTTTGCTGGTGGCTGAATGGCGTAAAATTAGCGGGGCAATTAATTAAAAATCGTCAAACAAAAAGTTATCAAGGCTGACCACACAGGGCCGTACGTTGTAACTAGAAGCGTGTAAGAATATTGCAATTATAGTTGGAGATATGACAAATGCATGTTAAAAATTTCAATTAATAATAGTTATGTACTGATAGGAGTATTCATAATGATGAGTTCGTACCTATTATTTATTACTCATGATATGAGTATTCATTTTCATTTGAGTATTCATAACTGGTCTATAAGGAAATTAAAGACCAATTTTGCCATGGCATGATATAAGAGTAGTTTATGTTTAGGTACTTTCAAGGTATAATTAAAGAAATAATGCCTATACAGAATGTCCCGAAACTCAACGTCAAGCGGGTACGGGGCAATAAGCTAGGTTGTCCCAGTCCAGCACGGCTGGCGCAGTGGTTAAGCAATTGACTGCGCTGCGCTGCGTGTCGCGGGTTCGATTCCCGCACGGAACAAATATTTGTATGACCTACAAGTAGTTGTTCCGGGTCTGGCTGTTTGTGTATGTGAGTTTAAATGTTTGTAAACGCACCCACAATACAGGAGAAATTCCTAGTGTGGGGCAACGTTTTTTTTTTTTTTAAAAAAAAAAGTTCTAGCAAAATTAAATATAAAATCCATGTTACTTGGTTAAGTGATAATAGGTATTCTTTTGAAAATGTTGAAAATCAACACCCTAGATCAGATATTTAGGTACTGTGATCACAAATTTCTAAATTGTTCAGTGTTTTTTTTAAATGTAATCCTAAATAACTATGCTATTGATTGCAGTCACAAAACCAATAATTAATATTGTGAGTCTATTACAAAAAAATCAAGTTTAATTAAGTCATGGTTAAAAACGTTTTATAACGAAACTTTGACGCCTAGTCTTTACAAAAAAAAATACTATATTTTTTATTTTTTAGAACTGGTACAACCTAGCTTATTGCCCCGTACCCGCTTGACGTTGAGTTTCGGGACACCCTGTATATACATAAACTCACACCGTCTTCTCATGGGCGCCTCCTTGCATACTTTTTTCCTCCGTTTAAGTACAAACATCTGGTCATACACGTAGGTACGCCGGTTGCGAGTACTACAGACCTGACCTTTCTCAAGAACTTCACCAATAATGTCACTATATTTTTCTATTACTATCTATTACTAAATGGCTCAGCTCTTGACCTCGATCATGCCTGGTGGAAAGCAATTGATGATATCTATGATGGATCGAGCGTGCTCAGAAATGCCTGTTCACTCTAGTTCAAGGTACTGGTACTCCCACACATCGACGAAACACAGCAAGCTGCTTTGACGCCGGACTCCGGTGGGAAGGTGGTCGCGAACCAGACGGGTGTTAGCCCTACCACCGCAAGGAAAGAATTGGCCAGTCATCAAGGTAATGGGTGTGACTGTCCAGGATGCGCCGAGCACTCGGTTCATTCAAGTTACTGGTCGAACAAATTGCGCTACACGAGGAGGCTTCTTCATGCATCCCTATATGTCCTTCTGGGGCGATTCCACTCGCATTTGCCTTGTAAATCTACCTTTTCTTAGTCGCCTTTTATTAATCCAAGCATACGCCCGGGTGCTTCCATTGCGAAGATCGGCCTGAGGACACGGTGGAGCATACGGTGGCGGTCTGCCCGGCTTGGGCGGAGCACCGCCGTGTCCTCGTGGAGGCGATCGGCGGCGGCGATCTCTCGCGTCCGGTCCTGGTGCAGGCCATGGTACGGAGCGAGAGTGAATGGTTAGCCGTCACCTCCTTCTGCGAAGCAGTAATGCTCGCGAAGAGGGAGGCGGCGCACGTGTGGGAGAGGCAGTATATGCGCCCTCACGGCCGTAGTCGCCGCGGGAGAAGCCCTGGGCGTCGGGAATCCCAGGCTGATTCCCGGCCACCGTAGGCGCGGGCTTGCGGACGGCGAGTAATGGGTAGCTCGCTGTCCGGTAAGGACCAAGCCCGGGTCGACGGCGCGTTGTGTTCCACGCGCGCCTCAAAGAGATGTCAGCACCAAATGGGGGGGTCCGCAAGGGCCGATGCCTGCCAGGGGTGCGGGTTGTTCGAAAGAGATACCGCGGCCCCTGGCACACAGGCAACTGAGGGACCACGGGTGGGTTTTAGTCAGTAAAAGTCTGACACGCCCTCCCGCTCCACCCGGAGCGGGAGAAGTTATTTGATGATTTCACACCCAAAAAAAAAAAAAAAAAAGCATATAAGAAACAAAACATTCAACAACATAACCATCACCTAATAAACACATCTACAAACAAACAAGAATGTTTAATTTACTTTACCAAACAAACTAAGTTAAAAATACATTACCACACCATTAAAATCCAATCCACTGTACATTATCATGGAGGCGACGGAAGAGCCAAGCAATTTTTGAGAGAAATTGCCTTTTTCCGTAATTAATTTTCATGACAGAATGTTGGTTGTGATTTTTAAAAGCCGTTTTAATAAATTTCTGACGATGTCCCTTGATTTTTCAAGCGTAGATATTTAACGTAGGTCTTTCTTATTCTTTTCTTAGTCGAAATAATAATGTAGGTTCAGTTTTTTATTTTACCTTCAGTTTACGGTCTGTTAATTTTTGCTTTTTGTTTTGTCTTCTTACAAATAAACAAAATTGAAGTGACTGTTTGTAATGTCAAAATAACAGCTTTTTATAAAATACATATTAAAGTAAATTCGGTATTTATAACAAAAAACTAATTTTTACATTTCTTTTGTGGAATCGCCGAAACGGCTGAACCGATTTTGATGGGACAGACGGACACTGGCAGATAGCTGATGTTATAAGGAGTAACATACTTCTTGTCCCGGTAGCACTTTCCCATGAGATCCACGAATGTGACTCCGACATCGACGCGGGCAACGCCGCGGGCACAGCTAGTAGGTACACTATAGGTATTTGTAAAGTGTGAGAAAGATATCTACCATAATAAACAACATTCCGTAAAGCATGTAGGTATCAAACAGCTGTGGTCATTTTAACGGTGTGGTACGGATCATCTAAGTAAACGACTTTCTTCATGAGACCAACAACGTACCTAATCGCGAAAAAAGTTCAGCTCTTCCATACAAAACTTCAATACGTAATGGACCCAAATGTAAGGCTCGGCTTACTACTATGACTGACACAAAAATAAACTTATCATGAATGTAAAATAGAAAACAGCAAATTTGGGCAGTAAAGAAATAAAAGTAGAATGGAAAGAGGAAACACCAATGACAAAACTATTTTCAAAGTTGCTTCACTATGTGCTTTAAAAACCACCAAACTCAAGGACACTCTACATTAGTCTACATCCTTCTACAAATTGTAATAGATATTATAAATGTTAAAGTTTGTATGTTTGAATGTCTATTACTCAAACGCAACAAGGGCTAAACGGATTTGAATTAAATTTGGATCACAGGTAGTTTTTAAACTGGAACACATAGTATACTTTTGATACCAGTAGTACGTTCTCGTGAGATATTTTCCGACACCCACGCGGACAAATCCGCGGGCAAAAGCAAATCTAGCAAACAAATATCATAGCAATCATGCTTGAAGGGAAATTTGATTAAACCGCGACTTCAAGGATCTAGAATACTAAAATCCCGCAGCGTAAAGGCGTCGTAACACAAAATGGTTTCAAATAAAAGCCCTCGACGCTTTCGCTCAAACTATATTGTAATGTCTGATTACTTTCACTGATGCTTTGGAATGACAAAACATATTTGAGCCAACCTACAACTATTTCAGTGGTCAATAAAAAATGTATAAGACATTTTAAAAGAGCATAATCAAGATCGCACGGATGTAAAAATATCGCGAAGGGATTTTATCGCGCATTAGATTTTACACTCTCGGTGTTGAGCCCAGCATTGAAAATCCAACAGGGTGCATCCCAGCGGCGCGTCGAAAAAACATACTGTTCGATTTTCAAGTCTCGGCGATAAGCAGTGCATTGAAGCTCCGGTGCTCGAAAAATCCAGCGTACCTGAACTTAATAATTCTTCCCCATTCCTCTATACGAAACTACCTTATGAAAAGGGCAACTAGAAGTAATTCTCTATTTTCTTGTAAATGTTGACGTTTAACAGTGCATCTTAATGGCCTACTTCAAATAAATTATTTTACTACGACAAAGTAATTTGGAGTTGATGTGACTAAGGCAATGTTGGTAAAACACTTTTCGGTATTTCTGAGCCAGCCATACTGGAATTATATTTTGAGGAAAGAACCACACAGATTAGGTGGACCTGTCCAGTCAGTAGTCGTACAGCTTAACTCAGAACATAAGGAGCTCAACTCAGATATGATGAACAAAACCAAAGAAAGGACATTTGGGTAAGCCGCCTAAACTACTCATACTGCCAGACCATGATTATAACTTTCAAAGATCACTGTTTCAATCTGTATCTAACTCACTCACTCAAAATTTAAAACTAGCTTATTTAAAAAAAGTGTGATTTGTATATGTATGGCTCCTGTACCTAGTCTATAATAAAATACCTGACCAGATTAAAAACTTACCATTGCAAAAATTTAAAAAACGTTTCACAGAATTCCTTGTAGATAAATGTTATTATTCTGTGCAGGATTTCTTAAATGATGATTTTTTGTAATATTAGGTCTTTACCTATGAAATTGCCGTTTTGCAGTACTGGCCATTTCAAATCAAAATAATTTTTGTTTGGGTAAGAATTCTAATTTCAAATTAATTTTATTTTAAAAACATGGATTTTTTTTTCCAAAAGTAGTCATTTGTTTATTGATTAGTGTTACATTCTCATCGCATTTCAATCTTTTTCGTCATCATGGATACGTTAAAAATTCGAGTAATTATGGAATATGAGTACCGTCGTGGCAGCAACGCGGCACAAGCGGCACGCAACATCAACGACGTTTACGGAGCTAACACTACAAACCAACGCACCACCTGTTATTGGTTTGCTCGCTTCCGTTCTGGAAATTTCGACCTGAAAAATGAACCTCGCGGTCGTCCGAAGACTTTGGTCGACAATGACGAATTAAAGGCGATTGTGGAAGCTGATGATACACAATCTACGGCTGAATTAGCAGCAGCTTTCGACGTTAGCGTCAAAACAATATTGGTCCATTTGCGTCAAATTGGCAAGGTAAAAAAGCTTGACAAATGGGTGCCCCACGAACTCAATGATCGTCAGCGCGAAGTACGCGTCGAGACGTGCCTTGCACTGCTCAACAGACACACAAATGAAGGAATTTTGAACCGCATTGTTACCTGCGATGAAAAATGGATTCTGTTTGATAACCGCAAGCGCTCAGCAAGTTGGTTGGATCCTGGTTCAGCACCTAAACAATGCCCTAAACGAAAACTTACCCCTAGAAAAGTGATGGTCACTGTTTGGTGGTCTAGCGCCGGTGTGATTCATCACAGCTTCTTACCAAACGGGGTGAGCATTACTGCAGATGTGTACTGTGAAGAACTGAACACAATGATGGAGAAGCTGGCACATCTCCAACCAGCATTGGTCAATCGCTCGTCTCCGCTGCTCCTGCACGACAACGCGCGACCTCATACTGCACAGCAGACGGTCTCCAAGTTGCAAGAACTGGGGTTGGAAGCTCTCCGTCATCCGCCCTACTCACCAGACCTTGCGCCTACAGACTACTACTTTTTCCAGAATTTGGATAACTTCTTGGCGAGAAAAAAAATCAATACCCGAGAGGCAGTACAAAATGCCTTTGAAGAATTTGTTGCCTCCCGTCCAGCTGATTTCTTTAAGAAGGGCATCAATAAACTGCCACTGCGATGGCAAAGATGCATTGATTGCATGGGTGATTACTTCGATTAATACAAATAAAAAATACATGAAAAAAATTCGTTTAAATTTTTTCATACAAAACGGCAATTTCATAGGTAAAGACCTATTATCTTTATTATCCTATAATTTGTATTAAATTTGCATACTATATTAAGGCAGAATGTACATGGATCCTATTTTTTAATTTCACAACTTATTTTTATGTACTTACATTCTAAGCTAATAAAGACCTATTCTATTCTATTCTACACATCTTTGTCGTCTTCAAGAGATTCTCCGAAAATAACTGACACAGTTAATAGTTATTTCACAAATTACTTGCGTAGGCGTCGATATAATTGACGATACATCACTCAAATCTAACCTACTATAATTACAGCTTGAACTTTCGTAATTCAATCCTGTAACTACTGCCAACTACATTATTTACTGATCCGATGTCAATAAATAATTGCCTAACTAGTGTCCGTACGAAAACAACAGCGTTATATGATAAATCATGTATCTAGCAGATTTATATCCATACTTTTCATACTAATATTATAAGTGCGAAAGTAACTCTTTCTGTCTGTTACCTTTTCATGCCTGAACCGATTGTTATATGTTTGTTAGATAGGTAGCCTGGGACTTGACGAACTATTCTGTAAAAATCTCACCGTGAAAACTAAGACGAAGTGAGCTTGAAGTGAGCTGTCATGCCATCTGATGCTGGATTGACACTATTGACAGCTCACTTCACATAATATTTCTGGTGAGATTTTTGCAGAATAGACCGACATGACAGGAGAAGGATTTTATTTTTTTATTAGAAGCAAATTCGAAATTTAAATTCTTTATACAACTGCCAAATTTATGAAATAATATTACGGCTTTAAGTAAAGGTACTTATATAATAATTGGATTCCAGCATGAACTAGGAATAAATCGATGTATTCCGTAAAAAATCTAACCGTGGAAACTAAGGTGAGGGGAGCTGTCATTTAACCTAATGCTAGGGATTGACAGATCACTTCAACTTGTTTTTCACGCTGCGATAATTACAGAATCGATTGGCTGCAAGTATCTTTGGTATCTCACTCAAGTCAAAGTATATGTTGAAGACAAAGTCAAGAGCAAAATCTAGTCTAGTATACGTATGATGAAGTGGGCATAAGGTTGAGTTATGGCGATATTGACCTTTTCCAAGCATTGTTTGCGGACTAGATTGGGCAATGTCCAGGGACGGGCGACTTATTTCAAAAGGTTTCCTTTGAAGCCGGGTAATATTGTAGGTAAATGATGTTGTTGTAGGTATTACATTACATATTCATTTAATTAAGTCACATTTTGTGGACTTTGTTTGTAAACGTAACGCTTGTTGTTGCAAATAGGTCCTATAAGCTGTTGCTTTTAAGACCTTTTTTAATTAGACTTGCTGAAAAATATATACTTTTTTATTTTTAACAATCATTAACTTAGTGTTTTTCTTATAATTATTATCACTACATTATTATGATAAGACAAGGTCACCCACGCCGCATCTGCCTGAACGCGATAAACTCAAAAACCACCGAACGGAAGTTCATAAGATTTTCACAGGTGAAATTAATTAAATTAAATTAAAAAAAATCTGAATTTTTGAATTGGGTAATTTAAGTTTTAATTGGATAATTTATTAAGGTTTTGTGCAAATTGGCTGAAATATGACGATCCTGGTTGATATTCATCATCATCATCATCATTTCAGCCGAAAGACGTCCACTGCTGGACATAGGCCTCCCCCAAGCTCCGCCACTTCGACCGGTTCTGTGCTTCTGGTTGATATTATCAGAAAATAAAATGGGAGCTTTACAGGTGTGCGGCTCGTAAACCAATAGAGTAACTTGAAACAATGTAGTGCCGCGGGCAAAAGCTATAATAAGCTTCAAACAAACCACTTTGAAAGACTTACCTTCTCCAACAATAAATAATTAATAGGTTAAGAGTACCTACTTACTCTCAATTTTGTCCTATTCAATAATCACAGTAAAATTTCTTTATATGTATATTTGAACATTAGATACTCTTAGACCCGCTTAACTTCTTGTCGAATAATATTAGACATAGATAAAATTAAATTCAGGCACTTCAAATAATTATACCCAATTAATTCACACAGGGCATGTCTTGCACTATTATGATAGCACTTATCTGTAATTATGACATTGTTAGAGTCTGTGGATGTTAGGTCTGAGATCAACAGTACCTACCACTAGACTATTATTAAACACTATTATTTCAGCCATAATACTATGTAACATGATTTTAGTATCAAAGTTCCCAGTAATTTGCAAAGATCACTCGCATACGTAACAGTGGTGACCCAGTGGTCACGGCCCCGACCTACAAATTGTAGCTCGTGGGTTCAAACTCAGACAGGCACATTCTTCTTCTTCTTCTTCAACCCTTGGCCACCCAATGCTGAGTGTAGGTCTCTTCCAAATCTCTCCACTTTTGACAGGCGCATTACTTTATGTAAATTATTTCATCAACACTGCTTTCGAAACGGTGAAGAAAAACATTCTGCGGAAACCGGTGTGTCCTAGCGCTAAAAAATCGAAGACATGTAACATCTACCAACCCGCACTGAGCCCGGTCGATTACACCAAACTCACTCTCGAAGAGAGGTGGACTGTGACCCAGCAGTGGAAACAATATAGACTGATTTTGTTTCTGCTACTTACCTACTATACTCCATTTGAAATAAGATTAGAAATTTAAACAAACCTTTTCTACATTCCGTTCAACCGATTTTGACTTCTATATTTCCTATTTTATTATTTTCTATTGTAAATCTACGTACCCTAATGTTAGTATGACGTCTTTGCAACAACTATTAAGCGAAGTGATCATACATACGAAAACGAAGAGTTAGTAGGACAATACACGACAATATTTACTTATTATCGGTAGCAAAAAACATCTATTTATAGTCTGTTCCAAGGTAGCTGATGAAAGTGTAAACAAAACTTCTTAAAGCTAAATTCTTACGCCATCACTCACCAAAGGAAATTAGTAGCTGGTTTATCACCACTGTTTCTAACAATTCTTGGTTAAATAATATTATTAAAATTGTTATTGAAAAATCATCTACAAAAATTGAGGTTTTAATTAATCTGAATAATTTTCAAATGAAAGACATCATCAAGGTGATTTAAATTAGAATTTTAAGTTTCATTATTCAAATAATCAAATCAAACTTTCAACTTTGGATTTTGTCATAAACCTAATCAAATCACTCACCTTGTAAGTGACACCAAAAATTGGCATCCATAGTTACGTTTTCTGATCAATTTGTTTACATTTTCATTAGAACTTTTGGAACTGACAAAATGTATGCAAAGGAGAGAAAAACAGTCACGTGTAGACGTATCAAATAAATTACCTACTTTTCGCATTTCCCTTCCAGTTTGACACTCCAAGTGTTACATGTGACCAAAAAAGGGGCAATTGTGTTTAGCACGTCCCACGCCCAAAAGTGCGAAATAATGTTAGTCACTTCCTCCGAATTGCGTAAAAACTTCGTAAAAGGACAGTCCCAAACCACAACGACGTGCTTCTTCCGTCCTGGCCGAAACCACTCTGACAAAGAGCAGATTAAAGATAGAAGGTGAGTTACATTCGCTAACTTTCGGACTTAGAAACGTGAAAACTTATGTGAAGTAAGCTGTGTAATGCTAGGGATTGATACATTAACAGCTCTCTTCAAGCTCAGTTATCACGATGAGATTTATATACGGAATAGCATGTCTAGATACCGAACTCTTATAGATTTGACCTTTAAAAATGTTTAGATTCCTCCGTTTTCTAAATCCTAGCTTCCTTGCAGTAAATGGAGCCCATCCAAAGCCTGGAATTGTATGCTTTCTCGCAGAATGAATGTTCAATTTTTGCGGACAACGTTTCTATATTTATTTTAAACCCATCATGTTGGCTGGCTTGTTTCCCAGCACTGGGAATATTATACATTCTCGTAAAAACCATCTGAGTAAGACGAACATAGCACAGCTATTCAAACCGCTGCCGCTTCCGTACCTAATCGAACATCAATCCATGTTATCAAAAGTCATTTAAACGCAGTTCTCAAATTAAAAACCCGAAATATTCAGTTTAAATCAAATACATGAGCACCATTCTGCCGACATCTATTTGATGTCGAGAGCAAGGCAAATTAGTGATTGAAAATGTGTCATTTTCCATTCGGAAACCTGTCGAATGGTTATTGTCGTTATGCAGGTATGCCAGAAACGAAATTTATCTGTGGTCGTCTTCCACACATAAGGAAGCCCCAAGAACCTTCAGTACAATGCATCCAATTCGTGAATCAATTCTTACCTTCTGCACATTTCCTTCTCCTCGTCTTCAAGCCTCATTTACTAAGAAACTAACTGTAACGTAAGAGACATGCAGTCGTATAGAGAGCGCTTTAAAGCGACGCTGGCTTTGGTATAGCTTGAAGTGCATAGAATTAATGATTTCTTTGTTTAGCGTAGTATAAGGTTGTGAAGCGCTTTATTGTGGCTTCATGTCTGTGTAAGTAGTGCATCAATTTAAGCTGTAGAGAAGTTTATTCGATAGCTGATATGCGGACATATTTTTTTTCATATTATTGCCTACTGCACAGCATATATTATTGAACCGATCACATGAGGACATATTTTTCTAGAATTCTATAGAATTTATTGAGATGTCCAACGCTCATAATATTTTGAATCCTTGACAGTGCCAATATATGAACTTGACTAACGATTACAACTAATCAAAAGTCAGGGATACTTTTTTATTTTACTTTAACATAAAGCGGCTATCCTTCAATAACATTACTTAGCTAAAAATAAAAAAAAACACAAAAATCACGTTTGATTTCCATTCGGTCACAAACACAGTCGGGTCTCCAAAGCGTTGAGCACGGAGAGATTGTGAGGGACAGAGAACTGGGATCGTACCACGGTGTGTTACAGGCACAGCGAACCATGTGACTGTATTTTACGGAGGCAAAAATGAGGGTCTGGTGAGCAGAGGTTGCCCACTGGTAATGGCCGCGATTTACCGATTTTCAGGTCGTAAGTTCGAACTCAGACAGGCACTTTGCGCAAATTATTTCATCACTACTGCTCTCAAAACAGTGAAGGAAAACATTGTGCGAGAATCAAAAGTTCGAAGACATGTGACATCAACCAGCCTGCAAGGTGGATTACGGCCCTCTCCCTCTCACAGAGAGGAGGCTTGTGTCCCAGCAGTGGCAACATTATAGGCTGATAATGCAAGGTTGGGACAACTCGTCATGCAGATCAGATGCATCGGTTTTTAAACGACTTAAAAAACCGGTTCTATGATCGACTGTATGTATTTTTTTGAATGTATGTTCACCGATTTCTCCTCCATTTGTGGACCGATTCTCAAAATTCATTTTTTAATTGAAAGATTATACTCCTGAGGTGGTCGCGTTGGCACCAAGTCAGGATCTGATGATGAAATCCCAGGGAAATCGAAGGCAACCCTCAAATGTTATAGGAATTAACAGTGTTTTTCATATATTTTCTAAAGCTATTGAGACATTTGTGTATGGTCATCATCATCTCATGACGCTGAGCTGATGAAAGAAGGTACAACTCTTTAACGGTTAGGAGTGGTAGGATGTTCGGGCATAACTCCGTCATATATAGACGGATTTGCTAAATTCGGGGTTTATTCCGAAATGGTCCCATTTAAATTTCATATAGATCTGATGATGCGTTTCGGAGACAGACAACGGAACTCTTCAAAAAATTACAGCAAATCAACCGCGATTGCTGCTATCACATAAATATGCATTATTTTGACCCCAAGGATGATCAAATTTCGAATTGGTGTGGTGTAGCTACTATAACTAAAAAGTGAGAAAAAAAAACTTAAAAAAAAACAACTGACTTCCGGAAAAAACACTACAAAGTGAAAAATAACTTTAATTTCGGAAGGCGTTGGCAAAAAATTTAACTACATATCCAAAGTCACTGACTTCCGAAATTAAGTTATTTTTCACTTTGTAGTGTTTTTCCGGAAGTCGGTTGTTTTTTATTTTTTTGGAAAAAGTTTTTTCCATGAAGGAGTTTGCACAAATAGTTATTGATGATACAAACTTATAAAGGAATAATGTGGTAAAAAGTATATCACTATCAAGTTGGCAGCACGTTTTGCACATGAATTTAAAACAAAATAAGTAGAAAAGGTAAGGATTTTTACATTCGAATCTTCAGTTACACAAAGCAATATAAATTCAAAGCATCGTGAACAGTGCCCCTTAGAATTGCCGTTTCCGAAATAGCTCGTCGACGGCAAATGGGAATTAATTTTCATAGTTCATTGTATCGCGAATCGTCACCAACTGGGTCAGTTACTTTTATTAAGGCACCTAACCTACAATTCGTAGTCCCTTACGATTCGTATTTAATTAAAAGATATATTTGTAGGTAGGTACAGTCACGGGTATAAATACCTTGACATTTAAATACGAAAGATTTAAACGCGATTTTTACATAAAGCATTGAATGAAGTTTTAAGATGTTACGAGCTCATTATTTTCGTAACCATATTATTATGAAATAGGTCTTTTCCAAAAAATTGTACAGACTTCAGCACATGAAGCTGCCCCAAACTGTCAAATTTCCCCAATTGAAAATGCACCATAAGCTTATATAATAAAGTTAAAAATCTATCAAAGAAGTTTGACAGATTGGGGTAGCTTGATGTACTGCGTCTGTACATAGAAATCCATAATTTTCATTTTTCTAAATGACTCACAAGACCTATAATGTACCCATAATCATCTATAATGACCCTAAATCAGCTTATAATGTACCCACTGCCGGGACACAGGCCTCCTTTGTGTGAGCAGAAGTGTGCCATAATCCACCACGCGGGCCCAGTGAGTGTTGGTGGACCCATAAGACATGTTTTCGCTTAACTAAAACAAAATAAACATATTTGTTTACAAACTTAACTTATCAAGAAGACAGAAGACTTTGAAGACAATAAAACACCGGTTTTAATTAAGAGTAACCTTTCATTGTCTGTAACGTGAGTTTATTGTCACGTGTGAAGAAAATCACGGGGCGTTTACGACCCGTTTATTACGGAATCCGGAGTTCCTTAAATATTCGTCAAGCGTACACGTGGAGTAGGGGCTGTTAAGGGGTTCGTCTGATTCTTGTAGCGATAAGCATCTGTGATATAATGTTGTGAAGAGCGACACTAATTTTTACACGCTTTATATTAGCTTCACTTGTATGTTTGTATGTAACCGACTCCTTAGAGCGCGATTTTGGCCCACTTTAAACGGTCAGATTTCATTTAAACTTTGTAAACTTATCGAAGACCGATGACAATTCAATAATAATTTTAAAAAAAATGAGAAAAATGAAAAAAAAGGAAAAACACGTTTTTGTAGTTAGCAGAACTAAAAAATTGAAAATAAATAATAGTTTAAAAAACTAAAAAACAGGCTTTGAAAACCAAACTAAAAAAGGAGAAAATAATTTGATCAATTATAAAGCGTGGGGTGCTTGACATTAAGTGATCATAAAAATACCTCATAAAGCACCCCACGCTTTTTAATTGAATTAAATTATTTTCTCCTTTTTTAGTTTGATTTTTAAAGCGTGTTTTTTAGTTTTTTAATCTATTTTTTTTTTACACGACTACGGCAAAGCTAAAGGAGGGTTTACATTTTTACAGGCTTATTATATTTGTATCTACGATTGCACGCTCACCTGTTCCCTCTTAACCCTTAAATTACTCGTCGTATTTTGACAAACAAGGTATCGTCATGAAGGAAAGGAATGGTCATGTTCTTCCACGGGTTTATAAGCATGCTTTTGCCAGCGGCTTCGCCCGCGTAGTGGTCGAAAATTATCCCACGGGAACGTATTACCGGGATAAAAAGTATCCTATGTGTTAACCTAGGTTACAAACTATATGTGTGCCAAATTTCATCTAAATCTGTTAAGCCGTTTTTGCATGATTGAGTAACAAATATCCAAACATCTAAACATACAAACTTTCACATTTATAATATTAGTAAGATAATGTGTGACTCCGGATTTACGAAAATCCACAAAAATTTACATCGACATCTTGTTTTTAGGCGTTTTTGTCATTATTTAAGTCAAAAAGAGTTTGTACATTAGTTAAGTCAAAAAGTGTAATGTAAAGTATACTACGGGTTTCGTGCTCGACTTAAACTCATGACCAGAGATCGGATATTCGGATGCAAATTTACCTAAAGATAATTTTTAGCTATGAAAGTATGGAAGCGGCTTTATACAGTATTTGTAATATTTATTAAAAACCCCGGGATTCTTGGATTGCATAACTATTCAGATGTTTATTAATTTAAAATTAATGTTTAACCCGATACAAATATGTGTATGTACTGGAGTGGGGTGGTTTGTATTAGTTAAAACAAAAAATAAACAAATTACTTACCTAAATTAAGACTTTTTCGATACAAAAGCGCATTCCATGTTAGCCAACATCTCAACTTTAGGTGAATATGCATCCGAATATCCGATATCTGCTCATGACGAAGCATTTGGAAGAATTAAATTTCATTTTGTTCTTTAACACTCCACTTGTTGTTCACACACTCCAGTTGAGTTGAGCGATACTTTAACTGACAAATGCTTGCACTGGATGCGCAGGTCCACTCAATCTGTGCGGTTCTTTCCTCAAAAGACCATTTCAGACACCAATCTGCATGGTCTTCCCATAATACTAAATGAACCGTAACCGAAACTATGAAAAACATGTCTAGTGATTACAAGAAATAAAAACTCGTTGCAAGAGACGTTAAAATGATATTGAAATGCACATTCACATGCCTAAGTAGATGAAAATGTACAGAGTGGAGACGACAAAAAATGAATTTGTTTATATCTAATGCATATGAAAAATCAATCAAAAATATCCAAAAGTTCAGTTACTATTAGATATTCATAGTTTGAGCCATTATAGCCTATTATTTGGTTTGTTTGATTTTTTTTTATTTCGACGCTACGGTTAATTTAACCGTTCTAAAATACTATGCATTACTATTTCCAGTGTTTTCATTAATTTTCACTTCCCGTTAACATAGGAACATGAAATTTGGCAAAAAGCAAGGTCTTGTGGTATACGTAAGGGAAAAATCCCAATAATTATTAATTTGTTATTTTATCACATACAAACTATGTTTATTGCGATTACAAACTCACGTTTACAGTTGGAGAATTCACCGTGGCTTAAATCGATGTATGAGAGAATATGTATACAAAAAAAAATGTTAAGTTTTGTTTTTGGGCTAAATTCATCACAACTAGGGAACCGATCATTGTGCGTGGTCTGACCATGCACTTGGCCAGTTTTTTTTGTCAAACAATCTCAAAATATTCTATGCTTTTCTGGACAAAGAACGTCCCCTAAAATAGAACTCCGAATAAAGCCTACATTTTATTTCGCTTCGAATAAGCTCCTCATTATTCCGCCCACATAGGTATTACGCAGTACGCAATGAAAGAAACATTTTTGAAGTAGATATTAAATTAAGTTATTCAAACAATGAATTGAATAAGTCACGTTCTGAATTTCAAATAATGAAAGAAAAAATATTTTGCCAATACTTACATCTTTTCCACTAAAATCACTGAAGTAGCTTTACATAAAATATTGACCGGAATTATATAAGGTACCTATACAGTATTTATGTGCACACGTACGCAAGAGGCACTGATATATATATATACTAGGGTCAGCTTCCAGTTTCACCGGATGCAGCTCATTACCAGTATTTTAAACGGAGTGACTACCTATCTCCCACATAGCCGAGGGTCCCAGGAGTCCGCTGGATGCAGGAAGCACAGAACCGGTTAAGTGGTGGAGCTTGGCGTAGGCCTATGTCCAGCAGTGGACGTCTTTCGGCTGAAATGATGATGTTGACTGCCTATCTGACTCCAACAACCCTGTTACTGGGTAACACGCACCTACTTAATACCTGATATTGCCCTTTATTTATGTGTCATGTATTGTGTAGATATTTTGTTGGAGATCTTAAATCAATAAATAAATAAACAAGATTCCCGTAGGGACTAATATTAGGTAGATTTTTGTTTTCTAAATAATTTCATGAAAAGCTGCAAAACATAAACAAAGCCAAGCAAAATATTGTAAAGCAAAATTACAACATTGGAAATTGTTCAATAAAATGCAAATCCCCGAAAATAAAGGTACATAACACATGAATAAAGATGGCCAAGACACTGATACATTCTGCCCTGAATTATTCAATATTGGAGCACATCAAAGCTCGGCCCTATTTTGTTAGAAAAAAATATAATATTGTCGATGTTTTCTGTTTTTTTTTCTTTTAAAACATTGTGTTATTATATACTTTCAGACTGAAAATAGGAAATTACTTTTGACTGCCACATCCATATAGGATAGTGTTTACTTTCCGTTCAGCAGGCAGTCAAATATTGGAAAGATTAAAGAGCTAATATAATGCCCGTGATATAAAAGCAACACATTTCATTCATCGAGTAAGTAATGGTAGCAAAGTTCAAGTTACAAAAGTCATGTTCTATGTTAGACGGTTCGGTTTCCGCACTTTCAAGTGAACCATTCTGCATGGGCTATGGCGGCCGTCAGTGACTGCCTAGTTCTAGCTGAGAAGGAGTAGCGTAACAAACTCCCCACCAACATGTCTTTGTCCAGAAGTAAGTAAGTAAAATTTATATTTTCTATGGGATTTTCGTAGCTAGTTGTTAAATAAACGTCAATTTATAGTATTGTAGCCATTTCATAAAACAGTCAAAGGATGAAAATTGTGATTTGAATATACGGCAGGAATTTTAGAACCAAATTAGATTGCTTAAAAATGAAATTCCCTGTGGCTTTGTAAAAAGAAAAACACTGAAATATTACTTAACATTTCCACAAACCTTCTACAAACAAATACTTCATCATTTATTACGCTACAGCTTTTCATAACTAGGCAAATCATGTCCTTTGATTTTAACAACGAGTGTCTGACATTAGTATTCGAGAGCAGACGCTCTCGTGACACGGGTCTACGTGTTGCGGCCTGACCGCTAGACTGTAGCCATGTTTCTACGAGATTAAGTCAACTTTACTATAGATATTTATTGAAACGTGACGATGTTTCAAGTTTTGCTTTGGAAATAATTGGTGGTAATTTCGGCCTAAAAGTTTTTAGAACTTAAACGTAACATCACGCTTTTTTTCCCCGAAGATTTGGGGCAGACGTGTATCTATAGTAAACACACATTTTGCCAGTTATAGTTAACTCCCATGTAATAGGGGGCGAGCCTATTGCCATCAATTGGGCACAGATCCAGACTCCCAGCTGCTACTGAGAAGATAGAGATAGCAAAACCCAATAATACTGCTCCCGACCTAGTAATCGAACCCTGAACCTCATGCGATTTGACCCTACCAGTAGCGTTTGCAACCACCAGACAAACGAGACATTAAGTTAGTTTTAAAACTTTAGAAGTTGTTATAATTTTATCGTTTTATCGTAACGATACTTTATTGTCACGATAAAGAGCGAAGTACCTACAAGTTATCTTTAATAATAAAGCCGGAAGTTAACTCAAAGGCGATCACTTCAATACATCGCTCAATTGCTTGCAGTGACATCCACTTTCAAAACATCTGAAGAGAACTCCCAGAAAACCAACAGAATTGAAATGCCTTCACACGTGCAAAGCGTTCCAGATACACTAAATTGACAATTTTCTGTTTCAATGGCACCAATTTAGATACAATTTGGATAAGGTTGTCCTCTTATATAATTTTGTGTTGCTTTGATTGATATTGAATTTGTATTCCAATTTAATGGCAAGGGACCTCAAAGAAAATTATGGGTGTGTGATCAAAGTGGCTAGATATTTACTAACATTGTATTGTGACGCAATGTTTTACATACGGCATACAATTTATTCAGTGGATCATTATTAACAATTACATCACACTTCACTAATTGAGTCCCGATTGTAGGGATCACGAAAAGTATGTTGTTTATTTTTACTACAAGATAAATCTAAATAAATATAATGTAGCATTGCATATGTAAGCGGGCACACCCTTTATACCTGGATGCTTTTATGTGGGTATTGAGTTCTGTTTACGTTTATTGTTTTGTTTTTATTATGTACTTGTTTCTGCTTGAGTTTAATTACTATGTTTTGTTGGTATATTGGCACGTGCTAGCTGACATAAATTTTATGTTTTGCGTTTAGTAATGTTAATTACTTACCTATTATTGTATAGAATCAAGTTCTTCTAACTTAAAAGACAGTTGTGCCTCTGGGGAGTTTGTTGCGCCACTTCTTCTTCCCAGCTAAAGCACTAGGAAGTGGTGAAGGGCGGGCATTTTAGGGGACTGTCTTATGTAATTTTGACGTTCAAAAAGTGCTGACTCTCAGCCTAGTTTGAATAAATAATTTTTGATTTTGATTTTGATTACATCTTTCACTAGCTTCTGCCCGTGATTTCGTCCGCGTGTAATTTCAGACCACGACTCACTGAGTGGACTCGCATCGCCTGCCCGTGCTTTTAATTCGTTTTTTCTAAGTGTTTCATATTTTTGGTCGGCTCCCTGATTATAACGATAATGAACGTGATGTTAAATAGCTTATTAATTTACTAGCTGTTGCCCGCGGCTCCGCCCTCGTGGATATCGGTTATCACGTAAAAAAGTAGCCTATGTCCTTCTCTATATCCCAAACTATATCTCTGCTAAATTTCATGACGATCGGTTCCGCGGTTTAGGCGTCAAAGCGTAACAGACAGACAGAGTTACTTTTGTTATAATATAAAGTAGAGATTTTGAGACTGGTAGTTTCAGAGGTAAGCACGTTCAAACAAAAAAACTCTTCAGCTTTATTTTATACGTATAGATTGCTGCTTATTTTGCTGAGTAGCAGCAGGTGTAAAAGAAACTTTGATTCACGAGTATTTAAGAATTTCCTCAGCAATGATATGGGATACTCGCAATAAGATAGCTCCAAGTAGTACAGGATTAAATATACCTTTACGGGCTATACTCCACGCTTTCCATTTCGGGCGGACTACAAAAGATGCCTTAGCATCTGCCGTTGGTTGAAGGTCCGTTAACGGCGCGCAGTCGTGGCGCTAGCGTTGCGTATTAATGATGATATCGAAGTAACGCAGCGCATGCGTTCAATGAACGCGTTTTCGAAGTCAAATGTGTAATATTAAATAGGTAATTTAAAAAAAATACAATTGGGACTTAGTAACAAGAGAGTACATTTTACGTATCTACCTAAATGTTCTCCATCACAAGAGAACTAAGTGAGTAATCTAATCAAATACTTTGTCCCTTTTTGTCGAAAAATCTTTTACAGAACAATATTCTCATCAGATATTGAAAAATGAAATTATATTCGAATTTTCATATTGTAATTGAATTTTTAGACGATATTGTACAATATTTGTCGTCAGCTTAGTAACAGTGGAAAAGGGATGAAATGGGGTACGTTGTTACAATTCCCTAATAGGGTATTGGGACCCGGTGTGAAAGGGTATTGACATTTTCGACCATCACATTATATATTATTATGCTGTAATTAGCTTTTGGTGTACACGGTCCTATCGACTGTATAAGAGATTTGTTATAATATATTATGCCTTGACCAAAGAATTGTAAAAATTGAATTGAGTTGCACGATCACTGATACTGCGTGCACTGACTGGACAGGTCCACTCAATCTGTGTGGTTCTTTCCTCTAACGACCTTTTCAGACAACAATCTACATGGTCTTCACATGATCTGACCAAAATTATGTCCAGACTTTAAAAAATACTGCGACCTGTAAGTTTGCTTTGGCATTTCTCCTCAAAGTAGTCGGATAGGAAAGGCCGACTTCACTTCATTAAAAGTGTTTGTACAAATCTGCTTACAAGAATAAAATCATTAAAGTTACTATCTGGTATCAATTTGTGACACTCAGTACAATTCTTTGTAAAAAATCACCCGCTCTTTAGTTTCTTTGTACCTCAAAAACTCACATTAACTACGGCAATAGTACAAAAATCATAAAACAGAGCCAAGATATCAAGATCAACAGTTATGTGTAACTGTATAACATATAAATTTAATTACATCAACAAACCAATATTTAGAACTGATGGCATTCAGTCTTCCGCAAGAAAAATAACAAGTTTCAATGCTATGAAAGAAGATAAATCAAGTTTGTTCAAGCAATGGACGGAGCTCATGTTGTCGCAGACAAAAGTTTAAATTGAAGAATTGAATCGTGTGGAAAGTTGGACATGTCACTGTAAACTGAACGGTTCGATAAACTTTCCATTCATTCGTTCATTTAGATAAATGCTTATATATGTGGAAATGGAGGAAAGAGTTGTAAACATTCTGGGTTGTTGATCGGATTAATTTCAAAATTTTATGTACTTTTTGAGTTTTAACATCTTAAAGATACAGTACACCTCTGCCTAACCCTTTGCGGATTACAGGTGTCATGGTATGTTATGTTATTTATATTATACATACACTTTTCAAAATCTTTGTTATAGTAGGCTTTTATTTAGAAAAACGCTGTATGTTCACATTTAAAAAAAACTACGATACTTGATGACTATATATATATATATCAATGACTAGCTTCACCCCGCGAATTCATCCGCATGATTTTGATAAATAAATCGTATGACGGCAATATTGTAGCTTCCGATTAGTGACAGAAGTTTCGGAAACGGATTAGTAATTCCGAAGATTACACCCTACATGATGATGATGATGGGACTCCCATTTCCGTACTTGAACTCCCGTTCGGTTTGTTGTGCGTGGACGTTCTGACTAATAGAGCCAGCTTAGCTCCGCCCAAAAGCACAGAAGCTTCCTGGGAGCTTCACAGGCTTCGCGGAGCGACCTCATTGTTTCGAGGATTTCTTCACGTTGAGAAGCCACGGCTTCGCTTTCCAGGATGACGTGGGTGGCTGATTCCTCGGCGTCAAGGCAGCCTCTGCAAAGGGGGCTATCATACACCTTACATTCAAACTCACGAATTTTACCTCTTTATTATATTATTAGCTAGCCCATGACTTCATCCACGTGTAATTTCTTGTTTTGACATAAAATGTAACTTATAGCAATTCCATCGCCCATCCGCGATATTATCTACTTAGCATTTTTCTGTCTATTATTTCTTTTTACTCTGCTCCTTAGAGACGTAACGTGATGTTTTGAAATTTGCATCAGGAGCACAAAGGTGCATTGAAGAAGGAGTACCTACATATTTGAAATTATAATTTTCATTTAATTTTTGTTTTATGTTTATTGTTAAATTTTATGCTAAAGTATATTTAACAAATATAAATAATTTAAATATATGTGTACAACATCGTCTTGGGAAACTGTAAGATGTTTTACTTATTAGTGTTAATAAATAAATAATATAATAATTGAATAAATAAATGTTTAATAACCTAAAACCTTCCACATGGATTGAGCTATTAAATGCAAAAAGTTTTTATCAAATCTGACTGCTCGTCCCAGACATTACCCCTTACATACAAACAAACTAATTTTACCTCTTTGTTATAATATTAGTAAGTATAGATTTATAGATTGTGCTATGTTAAGCTATGTATAGTGTTCAATGTTGTGATAGCTGACAGCTTTTCCTAGTACCACCACCACCCCAAACCACATTCACCACTAAACCACAATAAAAACACAGAATTCAAAATAAAATAAAGACAGTTTTTTTTATAATTCCAGTAACCTAATTCTTCAGCTGGTATTTTTGTGTAGTCGGAATGTAGTATATTTTTATATTCACGAAGAAAGCCCATCGTTTCGTCAAGTCACGTTCTCCTAAATATTTTCGCTTTTGTTTTAGTTTCTGTCTGTTTGTTATCTTTGGATGTGACAAGGATTGATTGGTTGGTATTTTAATTTGGATATCGCATTTTTGTCGTCTTTTGTTTTGCTTTGGGTAACATTACTATATCACTTTGGCTCTGTCTTCTGGACTATGAAAAACGGCATCTGACTGTCCCATTGCCGTCGAGCGACTAGCTATCAACTATTTTCTCGCTCAATAAACGTACAATAGATGTAGGTACCGTAAAAAAATACATATATTAGCGTAGGCTTGTCTCAATCTGTGAGGCGTACGCGGCGGTACATGGATTGAGGTATAACTCGAAGAAGAGCGAAGTGCTCGTTTTCAAGAGTGAAAAGCGGGGTCCTGTGCATGTTCCGCCGATTATGCTTAATGGTGCGGCTCTGCGGGTGGTGAGCGGCTTCAAGTATCTGGGGCACATTTTGACAGAAGAGTTGCAAGATGACGCAGATATAGAGAGGGAGCGCAGAGCATTGGCAGTCAGGGGGAATATGGTTGCGCGCAGGTTTGCTCGCTGCTCGAGGGAAGTGAAAATTACTCTTTTCAAGGCGTACTGCCAATCATTATACTCGAGCAGTCTGTAGGTAAACTTTACGCGCCGGGCTGCTAGTGCTCTGCGTGTCCAATACAACAACGTCTTCAGGATGCTGATGCGGTTGCCTCGCTATTGTAGGGCGTCCGGAATGTTTACGGATGCGCGAACGGACGGTTTTCATGCGGTTGTACGGAAGAAAGAAGCGTCTTTGTTGCGGCGCGTGCGAGGCAGTAGCAACAGTATCCTGCAGATGGTTGTATCTCGTGCAGATTGCCCTATCCAAAACGAATGGATGAATATTGTGATAGGAATTGACTAACATAGTGTTTATGATTTGACTTCATTTGACTAACACAATATTTAATTAATTTAATTGAATTTATTTCTCTGTTTTATAATTTGTATGGATTACATTTTTTTTATCTGAAATAAACAGATTAATAATAATAATAGTTGATCACTGACTGTTCACACTGCTGGCTAGAACTCTCTCCTCTTCTATTTGTTATCAGCGACAGGAGTTATCACAGAAAATAGTTGTTCAGCGACGCTAGCTTGGTAGTCAGAACTCGCTGAGCGACTCGCTTGGTACATACACGTACTAGCAAGCAAGTGACTGGGCAGTCATTCTAGGGGTCGCACTCGCTCAATCGCTCATAGGCCAGCGACAAAACTATCCGAACCACACAAACACTACTCGTTGCTCGCCAATTCGTTTCATATTTCTAGCACTACTTGATTCTCGCTAATCGTAGGCGGTAGAACAGGTGCATCCAATGGACTTATCATCATCACAATCTCAGCCGAAAGACATCCACTGTTAGACAGGACAAAAAAGTATTGTCAGAACTAAAACTTAAAAAAAATAATTAAAGTTGGAGAAAAGAGAATAGAATAGACGTTAATTTATTTTGCAAATATAGGTGTGATTGACTGAATAAACATAATAGGTGTTATTATACAAATTCAGCCATACCAGCCAGATTTCGTTCCTAAAATTCTATATAAGGTGAAAAAAGACAAATCACACATCTACGCCTTTTGTACCTCAAACAGCAATAATATTCTAAACATTGAGAAAAAAATATTGCTGCGAAAAAACTTTTATTTTCAGTGTGAAATATCGCTGCTTTTTGTTTTTATCACTTATTGTGTTTATGGTTGCAAGCAAGACTGCGCTTAATTCGTAAAAATACGTCAAAAAATGTTGGAAAATAAACTTGAACAGACTTTACCGATTCAGTACCTACAAAAATATATCACAACAGACTGCCTTTTTAAAATAAGAATTTATGTTTGTGCTTTCGGAAAGTGGTACTTAGACTTAAAAATTATTTCACATTTATTGTATTGTTCTCTAAGTTCTCTTTAAGTCTCCTAAAACCACGACGATTAGGAGACGCATTAGATTCTTGTTTGTTAAGTTTTATCAATAGTACTAATAGGCACTCTGAAAACGTTTGCAAATATTGAGAGTATCAGGCAACAAAATACACATTTACATTGCATCGTAGGAGTATTGTATAAGTGCACGTTCACACGGACGTTAAAATATCGCAGCGGGAATTTTTCCAGTAACTGGTTTAATTGAAGCTTCGATTGTTAGCTTAAGGTCTTGCAGTTGCTGCGACAGATCAATTTGGTCTTCTAATTATTGGACGGTGGAGTGGGCCCGGACGGCTCTCAATTTAAGGGACTGGTAGTGGCCGAACATCTGCGATGATCCATGACTTACTTTTCGGCATAGGGTACTTATCCGCAGTTTTTGCTCCATGTTTAATATTCCATATGATGAACACACTTCATTCAGGCACTGCTCAATGGACGACATCCAGTTCTAGATTTCCGACGTTGTTATCACTTCCAACGCGTCATCGTCTCTTTGGCTGGGCGGTTGAGGGTGAGGTGTGGATGTGAGGTCGGGTTCAGGTACGGGCACGGGTGTATGAGGTGGGCTCCAGACACATCTGCCACTGCGGCCGAAGGGGCTGCGCTGGTTGCCATTGAGTTACAAGTTTTTTACTTGTTAATAACTTATACACATTTCCACAGATACGATTTATACATAACTAACATATTATGATTACGTATGACACAGTTTGCTTTACTACCGGCTATTTGGTAAAACCAGGTCACGATTCAGCAAGTTATTATTTATGATTGAATTTCAGCACATGAATGGGACGCACGTTGATGTCTTTTGGAAAAGTCCCTTTCTTTCATTAGGTAATTCTAATTCTTTTATCCCTTTCTTTCCCTTTATATTTTTATCGTAAAAATCTGTGCTGTTACCTTTAATGGCTGAAGTCGATCGCTCGTTTATCCTTTTTTACCGAGAGCAATCAGGACTCAAGGACCCAATTTGAAATCCTGTATTGGCGATTAAAAAATACACACGTAATTGTTCAAGTTTTCACTACTTTGGCACTCCCGGAGTGCCACTGTTTTTTTTTTTAATGAATGATCGACACGTCTGTTCACAACGAAATTGCAAATATATAGTAGTTTAAAATCAACACCGAGTGTTGAAAATCCAGTGCGAGATCAAATCCCGTCGCTATACTTTTATGTCCGTGCGAACGCGGTGTAATGTGTAAATGTCATTCGAAATCGAGTATTGCTGATTTGTATCAAAAACAAATATTAACTAAAAGGATTCAGGGTTTTAAGACGTGGGATAGGTACTCTATTTTTAGGGCATTTAAGCCCTTGGTATTTCGTCTGTTCGAATTTACTCATAGGTATTTCAACGGGTTCGAGGATTTACGTTATTTTGAATTTTCGGTATTTTAAACATTAGAAGAGACAGTAAGGGCAGGTATGTGAAGTTTGACGTTTTCTAAATGTCTGTACCTGTTTTTTTAAAATCTGTCAATACAGTTAGTTTTTACTTAGAAATCTAATAAAGTCTAAAACATTTCCCTGGTCTTCAATTTATTTAATTATTTAATTCAAGCAACAAGACTCATAGTTTTAGTCACAAAAAAAAATATAATAGGTCTTTACCTATGAAATTGCCTTTTTGTATGAAAAAATTTAAACGAATTTTTTTCATGTATTTTTTATTTGTATTAATCGAAGTAATCACCCATGCAATCAATGCATCTTTGCCATCGCAGTGGCAGTTTATTGATGCCCTTCTTAAAAAAATCAGCTGGACGGGAGGCAACAAATTCTTCAAAGGCATTTTGTACTGCCTCTCGGGTATTGAATTTTTTTCCCGCCAAGAAGTTATCCAAATTCTGGAAAAAGTAGTAGTCTGTAGGCGCAAGGTCTGGTGAGTAGGGCGGATGACGGAGAGCTTCCAACCCCAGTTCTTGCAACTTGGAGACCGTCTGCTGTGCAGTATGAGGTCGCGCGTTGTCGTGCAGGAGCAGCGGAGACGAGCGATTGACCAATGCTGGTTGGATGTGCCAGCTTCTCCATCATTGTGTTCAGTTCTTCACAGTACACATCTGCAGTAATGCTCACCCCGTTTGGTAAGAAGCTGTGATGAATCACACCGGCGCTAGACCACCAAACAGTGACCATCACTTTTCTAGGGGTAAGTTTTCGTTTAGGGCATTGTTTAGGTGCTGAACCAGGATCCAACCAACTTGCTGAGCGCTTGCGGTTATCAAACAGAATCCATTTTTCATCGCAGGTAACAATGCGGTTCAAAATTCCTTCATTTGTGTGTCTGTTGAGCAGTGCAAGGCACGTCTCGACGCGTACTTCGCGCTGACGATCATTGAGTTCGTGGGGCACCCATTTGTCAAGCTTTTTTACCTTGCCAATTTGACGCAAATGGACCAATATTGTTTTGACGCTAACGTCGAAAGCTGCTGCTAATTCAGCCGTAGATTGTGTATCATCAGCTTCCACAATCGCCTTTAATTCGTCATTGTCGACCAAAGTCTTCGGACGACCGCGAGGTTCATTTTTCAGGTCGAAATTTCCAGAACGGAAGCGAGCAAACCAATAACAGGTGGTGCGTTGGTTTGTAGTGTTAGCTCCGTAAACGTCGTTGATGTTGCGTGCCGCTTGTGCCGCGTTGCTGCCACGACGGTACTCATATTCCATAATTACTCGAATTTTTAACGTATCCATGATGACGAAAAAGATTGAAATGCGATGAAAATGTAACACTAATCAATAAACAAATGACTACTTTTGGAAAAAAAAATCCATGTTTTTAAAATAAAATTAATTTGAAATTAGAATTCTTACCCAAACAAAAATTATTTTGATTTGAAATGGCCAGTACTGCAAAACGGCAATTTCATAGGTAAAGACCTAATATTAGGAAAACATTAACTCACACCCAATTTTATTTTTGTTATCACTGCTGCAAGTGACTGGCTCAGCCGGTACCTAGCAGCAGTGGCTTACAAACGCATTATCTAACCTGCTTGCTACCATAGACAGGATGCTGTTGGTGCTGCCTCACACTCTACTAACCAGGGATGCGCACCGTTTCCGCATCACAGTGTAGAAGCAGTCAACGCGAGCTTCAACAAACATCCCTGACGCGCTGCAATATTGAGGCAGCCCCGTCAGCACCCTGAAAGAGCCAAAATCCACCCAGTATTTCTTGCTACATAGTATTCATCAAGGCTTCATTTTGCCACTATATTAACTACTTATATTCACGAGTTAGATCACCTCATTATCTACACAACTACAAACCTAATCACTTTCTTTTTTTTTGGCTGGGAAATCATCAAATAACTTCTCCTGCTCTGGGTGGAGCAGGAGGGCGTCTCAGACTTTTACTGACTCAAACCCACCCGTGTTTCAGTTGCCTGTGTACCAGGAGCCGCGGTATCTCTTTCGAACAACCCGCACCCCTGGCAGGCATCGGCCCTTGCGGACCCCACCAGTTGGTGTTGACATCTCTTTGAGGCGCGTGTGAACACAAAGCGCCATCGACCTGAGCTTGGTCCTTACCGGACAGCGAGCTACCCATTACTCGTCGTCCGCAAGCCCGCGCCTACGGTGGCCGGGAATCAGCCTGGGATTCCCGACGCCCAGGACGTCTCCCGCGGCGACTACGGCCGTGAGGGCGCAAATACTGCCTCTCCTTCACGTACACCGCCTCCCTCTTCGAGAGCATTACTGCTTCGCAGAAGGATGTGACGGCTAACCATTCACTCTCGCTCCGACAAAGTATCCATCAAGGCTTCATTTGGCCACTATATTAACTATATTCACGTACCTATCTGGCGCTGAGAGTTGAATCACTTCATTATCTACACAACTACACAACCTAATCACTTTATTAGGGTAATATAAGTAAATCAATGTCCCTAGCCTTTTCGAAACTATGTAGAAGTCGGCCAGTCTAACTGGATGCAGCTGAGTACCAGTATTTCACATGGATCGACTGCATCTTTGACTTCCACAACCCCGTAACTAGGTAATACGATATCCCTTGGTAAAACCGAGGGGTAATTGCGTGAAACATTATCAGTAGGAATCGGTTTTGTTTTGACAGTTTCATAATTTTCATGGCGTTGTTTATGGTGCTAAGCAGATAATTTCTTCGAACATATGAAAGAATGGATTAGCAATAAATAACCTTGAAAATGATACAGATTTTGATTAATAGTGTGTTACGCAATTAAGGTGCTGGTTGTCCGACTTTTGGCCTCCTGACGAAGACGTAACGACTGTCAAAGATCCATGAATGACAGCCGAGACCAAAGCTCGCCAAAACGTGCTCTCCGAGGCACGGGGGTCTTGGTATGTTATGATAGAACCAATAAAGCACTTCCCTTATCAGTATAATTATACCGATTATGACAGTAACCGTTATAGTCTCGTTACTAACCAAAACTACTGGATACAGCCAAAGATTTTAATCGCTAGATTTGACTTCACGCAAAAAAGTGCAGTGCAGTGGTGTGCAGTGCAGGCACATTACTCGCAGAACAGATGGCTGATGGAGCCGAAAGATTCTGGAGTGGCCTCCCACAAAGTAGACTGATGACTTTGTGAAGGCCACAGGAATCTGTTGGATACGGGAAGCACAAAACCGGTCGAAGTGGCGGAGCTTGGAGGAGGCCTATGTCCAGCTATGGACGTGCTTTGGCTGAAATGACTGAAAAGTGAGCTCATATATGGTTAAAAATCGTTTCCATGACAATCAAGTCAATTCACTGCGTCATTGTGTGTCAGAGGTGGTCAAAAGAAACAGAAACGCGACTATCTTTTGACGCAGTAGGGCAAATCATCTGCCTATCTTGTCCCAAAAATATTAGGTTCGGCTTCCAGTCAAACCAGATGCAGCTAAATACCAGTATGTTACATGGAACAACTGCCTATCTGACCTCCACAACCCAATTACTGGGCAATACGATACTCCTTGGTAATACTGGTTCTTTCGGGGTTACAAAGATTCATAGAGGTCTTGGTATATAAAGATGGTCACCCATTCACGGACCAACTGCGGCAAGCGTAGATAATTACTAAGCCACAGGCCCCTCAATAGAGTCAAGCCCTCGCGGTAGGGCGAATCTAAGGATTTAAATCTTTGGGTACAGCAGTTATTTGTAACGATGTTAAGAAACTATACAGTTAGTACAAGTGTCTAAGTGCCCCAAGTTATTGTCTAGACAAGTAGTTACACTATGTTATTCTTAATGTTATGGCATTTCAGCTATTTGGTTATGGGACCTATGAATGTTTCACACCAATTTATGAAGTTGATATTACCGTTATTGTGACAAATTATTCTCATTCAAATGAATATTATCGAAGTATATTTATAATATTCCATCATTTAATAAATTAGTTAGATTATACTGGGTGGCAAGGTCATCGACGCATTAACTGTTTTCCTAATAATGCATCCTTCAATAGCATGATTTTTACGTAAAATTGATACAAATGTGTAACCCAAAAACGTGTAAGAATTAGGTCACGCTCGTAAACAAGTACAATTAGTGACAGTTGCTCACCCATAACTTGCAAACGTCGTAATATACCACCCCCCCCTTTCCTATACTCCCTTCTAATAGACTGTTACTACGAGAAAAACTAGAAACAGGTAAGTTAAATGAAAAATTATTCGCCTACTTTCCAAAGGTGTACTCACCATTTCATGCTACAAGGAGTGGTTCACGGTCCATTTCTCGACAAACGGCGTCCAAGTAACGGCAGAACACGAGACAACTTGTTATTGGCTGCACTCTCTATTCAAATACATTTGAAAATATGTACGGGTAGGGTGACTATGTTTCTTGATATACAGGGTAATTTTATAAACGTGGATGTTAATTCAGTTCATCTGTTCCTTGTTAATCGGCCTAGTATTTTCTCAACTATGCTAGAGTTTTTTTTTTTTTGGGTGGGAAATCATCAAATAATTTCTGCCGCTTTGGGTGGAGCAGGAGGGCGTGTCAGACGTTCACTGACTAAAACCCACCCGTGTTCTCTCAGTTGCCTGTGTGCCAGGGGCCGCGGTATCTCTTTCGAACAACCCGCACCCCTGGCAGGCATCGGCAGTTGCGGGCCCCATCAGTTTATGCTGACATCTCTTTGAGGCGCGCGTGGAACACAACGCGCCGTCGACCCGGGCAACTATGTTAGGGTCGGCTAGTTCCAGCCTGATTAGACTGGTTAGAAATCAGCTGCATCTGGTTGGATGCAGCTGATTGCTAGTATTTTACATGGAGCAACTGCCTCCTCCACAACACAGTTACTGGTTAATAACCCTTGGTACTACCAAGGCTATTATGATAGCCCCGGTCTGGATGTCAAACTTTTGGGTTTGGGACTACCCGTAACGACTGTCAAAGATCTATTTGGGTTTAACATGCTTTCCGTGGCATGGAGGGGTTTCGATATGGAATAATTGGTCACCCATCCACGAATTAACCTCAACAAGAGAATGGTCAGTCTTTAATCGACTCGTGCGGCTGTTATCTCGTCCCACTACCCGGTCAATAATAAAGCACATCGTATTTTGTAGTAAAATTGTAGCTTTATAGAGAGTTGTTTCTTTTGAAATCACAATGTAACTAGGTGTAATAAATCAAATAATACCTCGTTAAGTAGTAGAAGATTATCGCTACTTATGAATCGTTTTGGTTGATTTTGTGTACCATAACCGTAGCTTAACAGTCATTACGATCAGATTAGGCAAATGCGTATTTGATTGGTGGGATGGTGGTAGTTTTTTTGAAATATTGTGATTGGCACCAACCCACAAACATCAAAACTCGCAGTATTGCTTTGGGTTCCTAAGAAAGCGGTGAATGGTCACACAATTCCGGCTCTCAAAATACAGAGCATTTTTGACACTTTAATGTCAAATACTGATGAAAATCTGTCATTCGACAGATATCGACAAAACCAAAGCTTTGAAGTCAATCAAATTAAAGAGCACTTTAAAAATAAAGATATTTGATTTCGAACAACTAAAAACCACACTCACAACAACTCACAACAACAACTTGTTAGTAACAGGTTTGCTTAAAACACTACTGTTAGTAACTCAGTGCGGGTTGTTCGAAAGAGATACCGCGGCCCCTGGCACACAGGCAACTGAGGGAACACGGGTGGGTCTTAGTCAGTAAAAGTCTGACACGCCGACTGCTCCACCCAGAGCGGGATAAGTTCTTTGATAATTTCCCAACAAAAAGAAAAAGAATTAATGAGAAGACCACCCGATAACTAGACACACCGACAAATGGACACTAAGGAATACGTCTTCTCACAAATTGCCTTTTAATAGCGGAGGATGTAGGTATCTGCTGCCCCGACCGATCCTTGCTCGTTGAAGCGCCAGCCCGCGCCGCAGCTGAGCCAGTAGCTTTAAATTCCCCGACTAATAATAATAATGCCAATCTTCTGATCCAGCCTGTCCCCAATACTAGCTGTCCCCCTATCAGTGACGCCCTGAGCCGAGGCCCGTACCCCACAGGGGGTGCCCTCAGCGTGCAGTCGCTTAGTTTGTAATTTATTTTAGTTTGTAAGCCCTGGCTGGAGGCGTTAAGTTAACTCTTAATGGCAGCCCCAGGAAAGCCCGGTTATGCAAGCAGTCACGGCCTCTCAAGGCCAACTGCGAGATGCCCGACAAAAAAAAAAATCTGCTGCCACAGCATTCAGGATGCTATTGTGACTGCCCTTATTCTGCCAGTAGAGAGGCAGTGGTGAGTGGGCTTATGATGAACAGTGATAAAAAGTGATCTTTTTTATACGTATTTCAACAAATTGTCGTGTCACCCCATTCTCCCTTGTCGCGCATACAATATCTAGACAGTTTTTACAAGCACCGCTCCGTAAGCATCGGACATAAATCTCGATGTGCCCTACGAATATTCTAGATCTTAGACTAGTGCTTCTAGACTCAGGAACTTTACATATGAAATAAGTTTTCACAGAAGTCATAAATATTGATAATGAATTGGTACTTGAGATTATTAGAGATTTATGTATATTTGGCTGTCTTATAAATTCATCATGTGTGTAGATTTGAATTTTATTTATGCATGATGTGTGAATTATCTGCGATATTTTGTAAAACAAATATAACGTGTGCAAAGTTGGTGATATAATATTGTGTTCTTTCTACAAATATGGATAGGATGGTGTATATCTAAGACTATTTGGCCTGCTACTAACAAAACATTGACCACTTGAAAAACTTTATAATAATTTTAAACAAATTCCTATACATACGAACATTGGATAGGTAATAGGACCAATCTTAATCAAGAAGATTTCCCCCGACTTTAAGAGATGTTTTTTGCTCGACAAAGACTTGCCGAGGCTGTTTCCTATACTTGAAATTTTCAGTTATGTTATTCTTTGTTTCATAAAAAAATGTAAAGGATTTAATGCCCAGTTAAAACTGTAATCGAAACCAAATCAGTTTTCCCTAGAGCTGAAGCTTACAAAGTATTTCATTGCTAAATTACGAAGAAATCTTTTCTTTTTCGATCGTTGAACAATATCAAAGTGTTGTATGTAAAAGTAAAAGTGGTCATTAAACTATTTGAAAACAGTACACAATATACATTATATTAAGTTTTCAGAAAAACGAAAAGTCAGGGACAGATTTGACGACCAAACTTTTAAAACGCCGACTGTTTACAACACCGTAAACCATCCGTTAACCAAACAAGGTAGTAAAATGAACGGTTAACCGTTATAGGTATGACACGCACTAGACACGATGTGATATCGGACTTATACGACGTATTTACGATAACATCACTCGCCAAGTTACTACTTAGCTTTATTTGTAAAAGTCGGGGTTGAAAATTCATGACGAGATAACGTTTTTGCATTGTACAGATGGATATTGGCTGCAGCTTTTGGTTTGTGTTTTTTGGGTTCCATGTTTTATTTTATTGGAAAAAATGAAAATAAAAAAATACTAACTCTCTTTTAATAATAAACGCGGAGTAAAGTTATGTAAACCTTAAAACTAAAAAAAAACGCGGCGCCTTGTAAAAGTATTCCTTTTTTTCGTCGGATAGAAAATGTATGGTTAATTAGAAGATCATACTAGTTATTACTTTACTCTGTATATAATGGATTTAATATTACTAGTGATTGCCCAGTAGTCGAAATTCAACCATAATTCATTTAAATAGGACTACATTATAACATGAAAAAAACTGAAAAGCAAAAAATTATAAACTTTTTTGTTTAACCTTAATAACTAAGTTCGGAAGTCGGTAACTTTTTTTTTCGGTGGGAATTCATCAAATAACTTCTACCGCTCTGGGTGGGTGGAGCAGGAGGGCGTGTCACACTTTTACTGACTATAACCCACCCGTGTTCCCTCAAGTGCCTGTGTGCCAGAAGCCGCGGTATCTCTTTCCAACAACCCGCACCTCTGGCAGGCATCAGCCCTTGCGGACCCCACCAGTTGGTGCTGACATCTCTTTGAGGCGCGCGAGGAACACAACGCCCCGTCGACCCGGGCTAAGTCGGTGACTTTGGATATGTATTTTATTTTAATGTCACCGCCTTCCGAACTTAGTTATTAAGGTTAAACAAAAAAGGTTGATTATTTTTTGCTTTTCAGTTTTTTCGGCGGTAAATTTTTTTTTGTTAAAAAGTTTTTATTTTATAATTTTTTTCGGCTATAATCTACTAATTACTACAGGCTTCAATTTTATTCCTTTTTTTAATACACAACTTAGCATTAAAATCTGTAAATGAACAATCAATCAACCCGTTTCCCTACCTTTAGGGTTGAATTTTTTTTTCCAACAAAAAAGAATTATCAAAATCGGACTACTCTGTAAAAATTTATGCGTGGTCATACATAAAAAAAATATACGCGTCGACTTGAGAACCTCCTCCGGTTTTTCGTCGGTAAAAAATATTAAACTTTAACTGTATATACATATACTGTACCGTAATTTTCGTAAAAAAGGGTACAAAGTTTTTGCTTCACATATTAATTTAGTGGCACTATAGGAGCCCAATTCTTGTATTAATACTGTTACGCCAATTGCAACCTCACTGAATGTGGACTTTTTTTTTAGATAAATATACATATAAGTATGTCCGAAGCCTAAGGTCAAATCTCCACTATATACAACCCAGCAAAAGACATAATCCACCAAATAATAAAAAATAAGTGAGTAGATCACCCTCCCCATTTTATTTAACAAACCATACGTGAAGCTTTGAAGACCACATAAAAATATGATTAGTTTACAGCACATACCTACCTAACGTAGCGACATAAAGGTCACTGTCAATCACATCGTAAATTTCAACCAGGCTTTTTATGGTCCACTAAATTCCGCCCGCGGCTTCACCCACGTAGATCGTGTTCTTAAAAGCTTTAGGTACTGGAAATCTTAGCTATTTGTCGAAGTCAATTTTTTTAAACATAAATATCAGGTTTACTAACTGAAAACATACACAGCATTAAACCACAATCTCAATCATATGTTTAAGGTACTTTTAATTTTTCATCTGGGCCCTAGCTACTGTGGGATCGGGGGAAATCTAACTATAAATAAAATATTTGGTTGCGTTTAAATTTCGTGGGACTCCACGTATATTTCAAGAAAAGAGCACTATACAAGGCCGCGCCTAATACAATGAATTATGTTTTCTTCCGGAACAAATCCTATCCTATTCTATTTGAAGGATAACATCTAGAATCATCCTCTTGACAGTTCAAATGTGACAAAGCCATTTCATTACCTGCCTGTATTAACATAAAGGTTGCACTCGATAAGCAACAAACCTTTACAGTACCATTAGATGGAATCCAAGGAAATGGTTCTTCTGGTGGAAAGTGGTCACTACAATAGCTATGGAGATTCGGACAACTACACGGCTATTCGGTAAACCACAGACATCGCCGTATTTTTGCCATTACAGAGAAAAACTAAATGGCGTAACTACTCCAGCACTCATACACGACACTCACACATTTCCTTCACATCGGAACAAAACAAAGCTGCTTGGCGGTACAGATAGAAGTGGTATTAGTAGTGCAAGTAAGTATTGGTGGTAATTCTTTCCCGAATTTGCTGCTTCCCAATGAGCTGTTCTACTGCTAAGTTTATTCCAAGTTAAAGTTGTGTTATAAAAATCGAGCTCTAGTTGCAAAAGAGATAGAGAAATGGAAAGACAAAATGCAAGGCAAAGGCCCCTTTGCCTTGTAGTGGGACACAATAGGGTCAGAATAATAAAAAGTTTGTCGTATTGACCAATGGCCTGATGGCGGAAAGCCTCGAGCAACATTTCTCGATGCTCTCGTTAGATAGTTGGATCAAGGGACTGATTGAGAAGGCAGTACTCCTCGATATGGCTCGCATTTTGAGGAAGTTCCTGTCTTTGGCTACTTAATAAGAATGAAAATATAGAACCAAAGTAAACGGTACTTCTGGACACGGCTCATTTCGTTAGGAGGTGATCCTCTCTTAGGAACCCTGACCACCGGTAGTTTGGACGAGTATACGATACCGGTAGGTACTATATTTTACAGTTGTAAATTTATTTCTGTTTTTTATAAAAAAGTAGGCGTTTGATATGTAATAAAATAAATAATCAGAATAGTGACAATGTGACATCGTTTCTGTAGTTTGGTGTCAAGAAGAAACAAACCGATAAACTTTTGAATTCCTAATATTAGTAGAGATAGCAAGAATATAAAAAATGTCCATAGGTTTATTACCTAGTGAGTGCTTATGTCCAGTGATATCGGTTTATGGTCGTTTTTCCCCGGTTTATGACCCGTAGTGTTGTTGACCCCACTATGTTTTATGACACGAAGCAAGTGGCTTTTTGGTGGGTGAAGGTAAAAACCAGTTTAATAGTAGCTGATTCAGCAATGGATGTAAGAGTCCAGATGTTAAAATGCTGAAACTGTTGAAAGATGTGTTTCTAAAAGGTATATTTTGTTTGGGGTAAAACATTTGCAAGGCCTCCCAAAAAGTGGACCGATGACCTTGTGAAGGCCGCGGGAATCCGCTGGACGTGGGAAACACAGAACCGGTCGAAGTGGCTGAACTTGAGTGCGGCCTATGTTCAGCGTTGGGCGTCTGTAGGCTGATATAATGATGATGGTGATGAAGACTGAAGTTCTCAAATGTGTGATATATAATTTCTAACGTGAATATATTATCGTGGAAGTCTACGACAAGACATTACGATAATACAGAAAAGTAAAATATATGGAAATATATACAGACGCTCTTAAGTTTCCGCCTACAAAAAAACGTGCACGTATTTCCGTACATTTTATGTGTGAGGACGTGAACCACGACAATCTCATCACGTTACAAATAAAAGCGCACGTTGAATCCTTATTAGATTATTAACTTTTTTATTTTTAGAAATTCTTAAATCAAACACAGCTGTCAAAATCATCTATCAATAATATCTGGCAAAACAGATCTGTCAATCCGGAAAAAATGTGACTAAAAAAAATTAAATTAGCTTTCAACATAGGTTTTCAATCAAAACCAATGTAAAATAACATGGAACCCTGAAGATCCATAAAAGTCTACCCAAACAAGATAATTCATAACCAATCATGGATGGTCAGTATACAATCAAGTTTTTTATATGATCAATCATTCCTAAGATCATCAGTTGTTTGCATTTTGTGTGCTTTCTTTCCGAAGGGCCCTTCTATTTGATCTTTGACTTTCGTTACGGGTAGTGAAAACCCCGAAAGTCTGACATCCAATCATACCATAGGGTACTGACAAATACAGGGTTGTTTAAAATGTTGTACAAAGGTTGTAAAGGTCAGATACTAGTCAGTCGCTTCATGTAAAATACTGGTATTCAGCGGCATCCGGATAGACTGAAAGCCAGCTCCAACATACTTGGAAAAGGGCTCGGCAGATGATGCCCGCTAATCCCCATAAGAAAACCCACTGAACCGATGATTTGTGTGCTTTTTTTATTTCCAATAAGATGAAACACGTTGCCTAAAAAAAGTATTAGTAAATAGTTTCTGAATTAAAAGCTTAAAATGTAGCAATGTAGTTATTTATTAAAGAGTTTTTGAATCCTACCTCAGATCCTACATGATTGTGTAGAGTTAGACAAAAGAGTTTCAAATGCTGATTTCAACTGCTGTTCAAATCTAACAAAGAAAAATTTTGTAGCCAAAACATTTTCTTTGGTGTTATTTTCTTTGTGAGTTTATACCTCTATAAAAGTTATACACTCCCAAGTTTTGATAGTCGGCACATAAGAGTCGTTAGATCGTTACTGATCATTATGTTGATCATTTAATGGAGCTATTAAGATTATGGTGTTACTATAATGCACAAACAAACGTAAACCCACACCGTTTTCCCATGGAGGGTAGACAGAAACTACAGAACCGGCCTACTACGATCGTTACCTTTTGCTTGGTTTATCTTGACAAATCTGGTCAAAGACCAGCGGCAATGCAATAGTTATTTAATAACTTAGCTTTTCTCTTGTTCATGCTGTTTTGCAGTACGTACGAGAAATAATTAGATATACTCTCAATTAACCGTTCAAATGCTCCCCACAGTGGATTTTCCGCATTGTCGTTGCGGGGGGGCTCATTAGCCGTGATCACCCTCCCTCGATGAAGCGAAGAGGAACCCCAAGGTGGGGCCGCTCGTCAGGGCTTTTGCCTCCAAGCCGACGACGTAGCGGCCAAAAAGTAAGTTGTGGTGAGGTGCATCGCAACTGAGGCGGGCCGCTATGTCGAATGAGAGGCATCGTGGCTGAGGGTTACAGGCTGCGGCGGAGGAGGAGTGCCGGTACTTTTGAGTAGCGCTCTTCCCTTCCGTCGCCTGGACGGGGCCGCCACCGTTTGATGGCGGACGCGGTGGGGCCGTAGGGGAAGAGGAGTGTCGGTATAGCGTTGGCCGTTCTCCCTATCCCCTGCGGCTGAAAAGTGGTAGGCGGCGTGGCCACTGTGCTGACCCGTTGCAGGGAGACCAAGAATTCCAGACACGGGGTCGTCTGGGGCCCTTGTGCCTATTTGGTTCCTGGGGTGGTCACGGCGTGCCATGTGTCCTGGTGCGCCAGTGATAGGGGTTATTCCCCTCCGAGGAGGGTCCAGTGACGGACAGTCGCGGCGGGTTCGCGGATTGCTTGCGCGTTTGCGTGTTCACGCCTCAAGCGGCACTGGAGGACACCGTGGAGTTTTGGTGGGTTACAGTCCCACATAACTGCGCTATCTCCCCGTGGTAGCGCAGTAGGCATTTCTCCACGTTAAACAAAAAAAAATGCCCGGGTGGACGGGGCTGTGTGTTCCACGCGTCAGAGATGTCGGCAACAACTGGTGGGGTCCGAAGGGCCCATGCCTGCCAGGGGTGCGGGTTGTTTGAAAGAGATACCGCGGCCCCTGGCACACAGGCAACTGAGGGAACACGGGTGGGTTTTAGTCAGTAAAAATCTGACACGCCCTCCTGCTCCACCCAGAGCTGGAAAAGTTATTGATGATTTCCCACCCTCAAAAAAAAACCGTTCAAATGCTTCAACAGAGCCCACATTCATCGTGCCTTTGTAAATCTACCATCTAAGTTCACAATTTATATTTATTATATTCCGAATAATAAATATAAACTGTCCAGCTCACTAGCATAAATTGAATTTCAGACAGAGACCTAGACAACAATGTCAGTGACAGTGAGTCATCCGCATCAGGATCTTCTTCATCAATAGAAGAAGGATTATTCAAGACACACATTCCTTTTGTCCTGGAACTGCATGACATTAGGAAGGATGATCCATTGATGCCTGGAATGAAACCCATGGACTCTCCAGCTGCAGGACCTGCAGTCACACAGATAAGGAAACACAAAAAGAAAAAGAAAGGTCCAGTTCTAATAGAAACGAGTCATACCAGCTTATCGACTGATAGTGTATCTGACGCTAGTTCTGTGGCTCCTTCGTCTGCAGAAGTAAAGGAAGAGTTCTATGATGCCCATGAAAGTTATCATGCAATACCTGGTGAGTTTTTTTAAACTATAGCCACATTGGGTTGTTCATTTGGCCGAATTCTATAGAAGCGTGTTGGTGTTATTATAATTGACGTAAAAAATAATGCAATGAATCTTTACCTAAAAAGAGGTAAAATTTGTGAGTTTATACGTATATATATGTTACCGGCCAAACCCAATTTCAGGCCAAACTAGTTTGTCCTAGGCCAAACAGACTTATCCTACGCGTGATATGTCGCAGCCAACTAGATTAATTAGCCATTTCGTTAACAGCTTTTGGAAGTAACGCTCGCCTGCTGCTGCCGCGGCACCGCTCGCTTCGCTCGCTCGGCTCGCGCGCTTTTGGTCACTGTTCTAACCTAACCTAACCTAACCCATTTAATCGGCGTGCCCCGGCTTAATAAACCAGTTTGGCCTAGGACAAACTAGTTTGGCCTGAAATCGGGTTTGGCCGGTAACATATATAGGGAGTTATCTTCGGAAGTACTGATCCGATTCGGGAAATTCTTTCACTAAGTAGCTACAGTATTGCTGAGTGTCAAGGAATAATTGTATGTTAAGATAAAAAAATTCACGCAACCGAAGTCACGGGAAGAAAATAGTGGGATATAAAGTTACAATTAAAACCCAACCCAACCCCCCAACTCCCCCCCAACTCCCCCCTCCCAACTCGTAGGACAGAAGACATTTTTAGAGCCACTGCCATAGCTGAACCGATAATTCGATAATGAGTCGATAATTTCACTTAATATGGACTGAATATGGACTGTGGGGTGAGACAGGGGGGAATAACCTCCCCGCGTCTCTTCAACCTGTATATGAACCAATTGATCGAGGAGCTCAGCTGCACTAAGGTCGGTTGTTCCGTTGATGGGGTGTGTATAAACAACATAAGTTACGCGGATGACATGGTGTTGCTGAGCCCGTCTCTTTCTGCGATGCGCAGGCTTTTGAATATTTGTGAGACCTACGCAGAGGCCCATGGGCTCAGATATAACCCAAAGAAGAGTGAATATATGATCTTCAAAGCTGGTACTAAAAGCTACTTAACTGGACCACCTGTCACTCTCTGCAGGTCACATTTGAATAGAGTGGATCGATTCAAGTATCTGGGTCACTGGGTCTCTGATGATCTGTCTGACAATGCAGACATCGAGAGGGAGCGAAGGGTGTTGTCTGTCCGGTGCAACATGTTGGTTCGCAGGTTTGCACGTTGTTCTTCACAGGTAAAAATAACCTTGTTCAAGCCATACTGCCAGACTTTTTACACGTGCAGCCTGTGGGCCAACTTCACTCGGCGGGCGTATAACGCGCTTCGTGTTCAGTACAACAACGCGTTCAGAATTCTGTTGGAGCGGCCCCGATTTTGTAGCGCATCGGCGATGTTCGCTGATGCTACTACCGATGACTTCTACGGAATAATCCGGAAAAGGAGTGCATCGCTTCTGCGTCGCTGTAGGGGCAGCTCGAACGGGATCCTGAGCGTGTTGTCCGAGCGGTGGGATTCTCCTTTCTTGCGGAGATGGCTGCAGCGGCATGCCAGTGCCTGCACATATATATATTTTTGACTTTGGACCTATATATATTTTTTTACTTTAACTCTGTGAACATTCAATTTGACATTATATTAAAACTTCAATTTTGTTACATATTATTTTATTCCAATTCTGTGATTTTATTTGATTTAATTTTCTGTTAATGACATTTTATTGTTTTCTGTGGCAGCATTTTTAAATTTAACTGTATTTTATTTTTATTTTGATTTGTAATATGGGTTTAGCCTGAAATAAATGAATTTTATTAATTTTATTTATTAATAACCATACATTAATTTTATCAGAAATTAATTTCACTTTTCATGTCTGTCTGTGTGATCGCGTTATTATTATAAATTAGGCGCTTATAAGAACAACGCGGGGTTTTTGAAACGTTTCCACCATAGCTTACAGAATTTATTGCGGAAGGTTTATGTGTATGACTATGTTTAGGTTTATGACTACAAAACTTGCAAATGATCAGGAAATCTCGATGCTTTTTAAATTTGTATAAACATTGCGTAACACGAGCGGGCCACTATTGTATAATAAGACCAAAATAGGTTGTCACTTAAAACCAGTTTGTTAGGCATCTTCAGCTACAAGACTGTTCTGATCTATTTTATCTTTATTTCAGAAAACCAAGTACCTGTAGCCATAGCTACGAGGTTGATAGGCCAATCTGAAACTAATCCAAACCCCAAGGCACCCGAGGTGACGACATCGTCTGAGCCACAGAGCACTACTCCAGCCACTCACAGCGAACAAACCCCTATTATTGTTAGTATTGTTTTTTTTTTTTTACTCAATGTCATTATTTTAATTAACACTTTTTGCAACCATTTGAAAACTATGTTAGCCCCAACTTACAGACTTTTTCATATCCCTGCACGGTATCTTCTTTTATGCACCAATCTTTCCGACTCTGTCAATTTTGAACAGGTATTTGTAAAAAGAGAATAGCATCTGATGAAAGAGAATAGTTTTCTTGCTTTGCAAGTAATAGTCATGATATAATTTGACTGATTTCTGCCGCACTAATTCACTGAATGTTAGGGCATTGCACTACAATTAATAATTTCTTGGAGGTTCTCGATAAAAAAAATAATGACGTAAACAAATTTCAAATACGTATTTTAAAATCAGGCACCATTATTGCAATAAAATTAAAATAAACACATCCCATTCCACGATCACGCCACTAAGTAAGCTGAAAAGAAATTTAAAATACAACCATTTTCCAAGAATTCTTATCAGACATCAGGCAAAAGAAACATGTGGGCGAGTAAAACCTTCCCACACCTTTTCCGAGACAGTAAGCACCTTACAATATACAGGAGGATACAAACATACGCTCCATTTGATTCCAATACTGAAGGAAAACACCTGTACATACATTTTTATAAAAATATATATAATTCTTTAGAGATCTTTCAAGTAAACTAATCGTGTTTATTTTATTTGCAGAAACCAACGGCGCCACCGTAATAAGCTGTTTTAATGGTATGTTGGATATTTAATATTTGTTATGGAAATAATGTTGTTTTTTTTTGCGAATGAGTCTCAGTCAGTGAAGTGAGCTTCGGATTTCCACAAACTATGGGACACTTAAAATCATGTCCTGTTGTGTCCTCGTTACAGGAACTGATGAACGTTACCGACTGCGCCAAAATGTTTGTCAAATTCTGGGCCAACTTAAAATTTTGCCATCGACACGCTAAGAAGTGACTAGAATTGAACGAAAATGAACCTTTCAATGACTATCGAAATTATGAGTTAATCGAGAATCATCAAATATCTTCTGCCGCTCTGGGTGGAGCAAGAGGGCGTGTCAGACTTTTACTGACTAAAACCCACCCGTGTTCCCTCAGTTGCCTGTGTGCCAGGAGCCGCGGTATCTCGTTCGAATAAGCTGCACCCCTGACAGGCATCGGGCCTTGTGGACCCCACCAGTTGGTGCTGACATCTCTTTGAGGCGCGCGTGGAACACAACGCACCGTCGACCCGGGCTTGGTCCTTACCGGACAGCGAGCTACCCATTACTCGCCATCCGCAAGCCCGCGCCTACCGTGGCCAGCCTGGGATTCCCGACGTTCAGGGCATCTCCTGCGGTGACTAAGGCCGTGAGGGCGCATATACTGCCTTTCCCTCACGTGCGCCGACTCCCTCTTCGCGAGTATTACTGCTTCGCAGAAGGAGGTGACGGCTACCCATGCACTCTCGCTCCGTACCATGGCCTGGACCAGGGCCAGACGCGAGAGTTCGCCGCCGTCGATCGCCTCCACGAGGACACGGCGGTGCTCTGCCCAAGCCGGGCAGACCTCCACCGTATGCTCCACCGTGGCCTCAGGGCCATCTTCGCAGTGGAAATACCCCGGGCGTTTCCTCCTAATATCACAATACTTGGCGGACAGATCAAGTATGCTATTAACTAGTCACTTTCAGAAAATGTCATAAGCTATTAAGTAATAACCTAAGCTCTAACCTGCCATATCTCATAATTCTTTTGTTACCCATCGTCTGAGCAATATTGGATGGCCATAACTTCATCTGACTGAAAGGAGGAGATATATTTTCATGGGAATTATTTGGCCTTTTTTAAGGATTTGTAAAAATAATATCACATTTTTGTATCTTTCCAGATTAATCCGTATGCAGCTAACACAAAGAAACCTGCTCCATTTATTTAACTTCTGGAACACATCTCCGACAGCAAAATCACATATAATTTTCAAATGATCAAAATAAAGTAACAATTTTAACACAAACTGTTTATTTTACTTGCCTTGTTGGTTAGTTATGTATGGGTCAAATCTTGCAAGCTAATTTGAAACCACTGCCTCTTAACCTGCGGAAGTAAAATTTTATATATTGGTTCCATTTCAAAGACAATGCATTTTTATGATGACCTTGGTTTCTGTACCCAGGATTGGTTCCACACGAGGAAACTCTTCAGCAGTCAACAGCACAGACAAAGTTTTATACAGGTTGGCAGGAACGGGGCATATTGATGCACATAGGCTCTTTTTTTAAGAAGTTTTTGACCGCGTAGGTATTGCACTTTCAATGAAACTGCACTTTTTTATTTGAAAACAGTTTAAATTTATACTCTAGGGGGTTTAGAATCTTGTCCTCAATTTATGGTTTTAGGTTGTGCTACCCTGCCAACCTGTATACGCAATCAATTGTGATAGATAGCCCTATCCGCTCGGTTGGCTTCACACCATGACTTGTTGACAAATCCAACGAACCCAAACATGCCATTCATGTATGGGTTCGTTGGATTTGCCTTTACACGTACCTGTCAAATAACGGATATTTAAACAAATAAATTCAAATGCTAAAATGTATAATATAGTAAAATTGCGCCTGACAGACAATGTTTTGTGGCATTTTTGTCAAACGTTACACTTTTACCAGAGAAAATGAAATTGAAATGAGTTCATTTCAGTTTCACTTTTTCAAGTCGTAATAGCTGTATGTAGCTTTATCCGTTCTAATAAAATAAAGCTAACAAAGCAGTTTGTTTTAACCTACCAGCCTATAATCCACTGCTGGTACATAGGCCTCTTAAGACTCTATGAGTGGGCACGCCACGATAGCGGCGGTAAGTCCCCTCTTTGAGGAGTGGCTTGAGAGGCGGCATGGCGTCCTTCCACTTGACGCAGGTCCCCACCGGACACGGTTTTTTCGGGAGGTTCCTGTTTTGAATACGGAATAACGCCCGGGTGTTTTCACTGGGAAGATCGCCTTGAGGACACGGTGGAGCATACGGTGGCGGTCTGCCCGGCTTGGGCGGAACACCACCGTGTCCTCGTGGAAGCGACCGGTGGAGGCGATCTCTCGCGTCCGGCCCTGGTCCAAGCCATGGTATGGAGCGAGAGTGCATGGGTAGCCGTCACCTCCTGCGAAGCAGTAATGCTCGCGAAGACGGAGGCGGTGCACGTGAGGGAGAGGCAGTATATGCGCCCTCACGGCTGTAGCCGCCGCGGGAGACGCCCTGGGCGTCGGGAACCCCAGGCTGATTCCCGGCCACCGTAGGCGCGGGCTTGCGGATGGCGAGTAATGGGTAGTTCGCTGTCCGGTAAGGACCAAGCCCGGATCGACGGCGCTTCAAAGAGATGTCAGCACGAACTGGTGGGGTCCGCAAGGGCTGATGCCTGCCAGGGGTGCGGGTCGTCGAAGGAGATACCGCGGCCCCTGGAACACAAGCAACTGAGGGAACACGGGTGGGTTTTATTCAGTAAAAGTCTCACACGCCCTCCTGCTCCACCCAGAGCGGGAGAAGTTATTTGATGATTTCCCACACAAAAAAAAAGACTGTGAGGGGGAGTGGGCCATAAAACACTACAGTTTGTTTGTTTGAACGCGCTTATCTTTGGAAGTACTCGTCGGATTTGAAAAAATCTTTTAGTATCCCTCTGTTAATACTATTTAACATTACGACTCTTAGAAACACGAAAAAAAAAATACAATAAAAACTCACGACGAAGTCACAGGCAAAAGCTATAATATATAGTCCAAATTTTAGCTTCAACTAAGAAAGCGTCGTATAAACTCAGTCAAAAGGAAATTATGTTTCTTACGTAGAAATGCAAAAGAACGTTAAACTTTTCTCAAGAACTCTGTCATCCGCGATATTTGTATAATTTTATGACTATACACTTATACAGCTAACAACGGTAAAGCTTGACTCAGACACGACGACACAACACGATTTCAATGAAACTTAACACGTAACAACCAAAAACGAGATGATGCATGTTCGTTCACTGCACAATTAAGTCTTTTGCGCGTGGCCAAAATCGGAAATTGTTTTATATGTCTGTGTAGCAGAACTAAAAAATCGAAAATAAATAATAGTTTGAAAAACTAAAAAACACGCTTTAAAAACCAAACTAAAAAAGGAGAAAATAATTTAATTCAAATATAAAGCGTGGGGTGCTTGACATTAATTGATTATAAAAATACCTCAAAAAGCACCCCATGCTCTTCAATTGAATTAAATAATTTTCCCCTTTTAGTTTGGTTTTAAAGCGTGTTTTTTAGTTCTTTAAACTATTTTTTCTTATACAAATAAATCTACGTAGCTTTTTCCTAACTATCTTGAGGTTGGCTTCTAATCTAACCGGATGCAGCTGAGTACCAGTATTTTACATGGAGCGACTGCCTATCAGACTTTCAAAAACCAGTTACTGGGTAATACCATACCCTTTAATGAGACTGGTTGTCAGACTTTCGGGCTACTGATGACTCGTAACGACTGTCAAAGATCCATGACAAGCTCCACCACCTCGACCGGTTCCTTGCTTTCCGCATCCAGCAGCTTCTTGAGGCCTTCGCTCCACCTTGATAGAGGCCTACCAACTCTACGTCTTCCGGTACGCGATCGCCCCTCCAGAACCTTTCGGCCCCGTCTGTTCTGCGAGCAATGTGCCCTGCCCGCTGCCTCTTAAGTTTGGCAATTCTTCGGGTTATTTTGTCACCTCGTCTCTCCTGCGGATCTCTTCATTTCCGATTCGTTCACGTAGGGAAAGTCCAAACATAGCTTTCTCCATTGTCCTATTATCACAGTACCTAAAGATAATTTTGTGTGGCTGGAAAGTGGTCAGTCTGAGCCAAGCAATAGGGCATTACACTCTAAAGAGGTTTACTGCTCACTCGATCCTTCAAACTATATAACCTCTTTCGTTGCATAAACCCATAAACAATGTAGCTGTCAGTGTCATGGCGCCTGTCAGTGACATACGGTAATACAATAAAATTCCTAGTGTCGCTATTCGTAAGTAAGATAGCAATAATTATTATTTATTTACTGGAAGTCCCACTTTAGGGACTTCCCAAGGCTCACGATCCAGTAAGTACAATTTATACTATCATCCTGATCTGTTTTAGTCAATTTGAGGAGTACCGATGCGTTTTTCCATCATGTGAGGTCAAATCATAAAGAATCTCTTCACCCCCTTTCTATCAGGTAAGATTTTTAACGTTACGTAACACTAAGCCTGCGTCTTCTAAAGGGTTTGGCAGAGGCGTTTATTATACCCACATTTCGCCAGTTATGTTTAGGTCCAGAGACATTTATTTTAAGTACCATGCAATAATGAGCGAGCCTGTTGCCACTAACCGGGCTCCAATTAGAAGAAGAATCAAGAATTTATTGTTGAATAATATTAGATTACTTTACGTTACGTTAAGTAACATAAGATTACTTCAGAGTACGCAAGTTTTCTTGATTATGATCTCGAGATATATTTTTTTAAGAGGTAAAGATACTTTCCACCTCTCTCTGTCCAAAGCTGACAAGGACCAATCTTTATTAGAGGAGTCCAGTTCATCCCGCCATCTCCGTCTGGGCCTACCGCGATGTCGTTTGCCTCTAAGCGGGACCCACTAGGTCGTAAGTTTGGCCCATTGATCGTCAGACATACGGCAGATGTGTCCAGCCCAATTCCATTTGAGCGTGGCAGCTTTCCGAGTGACATCAGTTATTTTCGTAATTGTTGTATTCTTAACCCAGTCCATAAGTTTGATACCCAGAATACTCCGTTCCATAGCTCTTTCTCTAAATTGTGAAAGACCTTGTTTGAGAACCATATGTGAGAATGGGAAGAATACATACGTCAGTGAGTTTTCTCTTGAGCGATAGAGGAAGGTCGCCCTTCATTAAATCTTTCATGGCCCAATAGCCAGAGAGAGGTGGAAAGAGAGTAGGGAAGCCTTTGTCCAGCAGTGGGACGATAAAGGCAAAAAAATACTTTTATTCATTAATGTTATGACTGTTTTCATATTCCTGTCATCCCTAATCTGAACAAAGGCATTCGAGTTTCTAGCTTAGACTAAGGTCAAATTATTTGTTTTTGGTATTCATTCATATTTGAACTTCTTTTTTCTACCACCTCCTCTTTGCTTATTACAATATTTAACGAACACTCTTCGAAATGGGTCCGCGTATCACTGATCAGGAATTGATGAAACTCGCAAACACTCGAAACCGTGGAGTTGACGTGTCTGTCCAATCCTCAAACCTGATTAACAAAAGAACAAGCAAATTAAATGACAAGACAGTAAAACTGGCCAGTGATACGCGGTCTCCCTAAAATACTTATGCAAATGAACAACAAATATTTCCAAGATGATACGTTTATCATCATCATCAAATTAAAGCCAAGAGACGTCTAATGCTGGACATAGGCTATCACCAAAAATTAAATTGCGTAACAGCTTCAAAAACATCGCAGAGGGAACATTCCACGAAGATAACAAATTCCACACTCGGAGTAGGTACTAATAACTATTTGAGTACGACCTCATCCAGTAATTTGCCAAACAAATTAATTTGTTCCCCTCGAGCCAACAGTCTGGGGAACCGAGCTTTATTCAATTTTCGATGCGGGCCAAACTGCTCCCATCGGCGAGTATCTACTTGAGTTGCCTCCACCGAAAATGTTATGGCAATGAAACCCTCTTTTGATTTCAAATCATTTGATATTAACTTTTGGCCCAAAATCAAAGGGGTGATTTGGAAAATTATTGTATTGTTTATTTAAGTGACTGTCGACGTCGCTATAGCCAGGGTAGGGTGGTATTAACAGAAGCCTGTAAGAGGCTGATTTGGTTTTCATGTTTTGAAAACTAGGTCAAGTACAAACGGAATCAATAATTATCTACTCATTTTTAATTTCGCCACTGTCGCAACTTTCACATAATTCTGGTCGCTATCATTGAAACGGCAAAATACAAAATATCGTATTAAATGTTCATCATCATCATCGCCCACAGCTGGGACTCCCCCTTTTTGTGCCATAGTTCTCGGTTCCATGAGTCTCTTATCCATGTGTTTCCCGCGACTTCAACTTTAAATATTAATAAATAAAATTTACTAAAAATATTTTTAGAATCTTGAATACTCATCGTAAATAAGCTTCAGCAGAAATATACAAATATAACGACACTGTTGTTTGTACGGAAATGTATGTTTGGAAGATTTCATCAACTTAACATTTTACTGTTTATTTAAGGAATTCTATATGAGCTCGCAAATAATGTTATGAAATACGAAAGCATATGAGATGTGGGTTGAAAGAAAAGATGGTATCTAAAATTTACTTTACGTCATCTTTCTATTTGCAGCCATGGAAAAGCCTGCTCGCTACAAACCAAAGAATAAAAAGCCAGCCACAAAACCAAAAACGGCAAAGAAACGTAAAAGTGATGGTAATTAAAATACAGTTTTTTCAGTTATTTTACCTCTGACAGCAATCCAAGCAGCAACCCAACAGCAACCTTACTGCAACGATAGTAAAGATCACTTTGATATTGATAGCAGAGCAACATTAGAGATAGAAGAACTGTGGAAGGACGATAACTAAACGAATTTTTCTCGTTAAATGCTTGAACTCCTAATACTTGATATAGACCTCTCATTGGCCGTCTTTTTGAAGACTTGGTAGTATTGCCACACTAATCACGTTTGGTACATGATTGGTGATCGCAGGATGCTGTTATTAGTTGGAAGTCGGACGCTACTGTCCATCTGGTCAACATATTTCCTTGTTCGCTTTTTACGACATCCAAAGTGGAGGGAACTTAACAATATCACGCCTTATGCCGATGTGTGTAACCATTTATGTCTTAAGTTCCATGTAATAGGATTTTTTTGAGGCTTCGAATATTTGGCGACATTAGATTATCATTTTATCTATGTTGTTTTTTTTTCATCTTTCATTTTTTCCTCTTCAGGTCCTACTTGTTCAATGTTCTTAGCAGAATTAACCAGAAAACTGGCTTACAAAAGGAAACAAGCCGAAGAACATCCTAAAAATATCATCCGTAAGTACTGATTCAGGTTTATGATGGACCGTACATTTGGTTGCAAAAATTCTTGAGTCACTCGTCCAGGATATTAAATGATAAAATAAAAATAAATGTTTATTTCATAAGCGCGTTTCTTTAGGACGTTTAAAGTCCTTTAAACCAAGGATTTGCTTGTAGTAGCAAGACTTCGGAACTCCCACGTGGCATTGCCCAACAAAAAACAAACGGTACTGGATTGACAATAAAAATATTATATTTATGTCATGTTATGTTCTTTGTTATACAGTACGTGAGGATTAATTGGGCCAAAAAGAAATTACCATAATACCATCAACTTTAGAAAAGTAATTTGTAAATATGAGTATATAAGAAATAATAACAACGACTTTTTTCTATTTCTAGAGACAATAATTGACAGCATCACAAATGCCTTACCCATCAGAGTTTCAAAAAAGAACTCACCACAAAAATACCCATCTCCAATGAAAATAGAGACATTACAGTCATTTGCTCCAGAACTGATGCCTAATGACACGTTAAATTTCATACCCGTTCCAAGCAAAATGGAAAATGGTGAGTGTAAGCAACCGGTTGAAATAGCTTCAGAAAAGACTGGACAGTTCAAAATGCCTAAAATGCCGATAGTAAATAGCGAAGTAATAAAACTGGCGGTACTTAAGAGAAAGAAGATGATAATGCAAGACCAAGGAATAAACACTGGAGCGGAGCTCGATGTTGCTGCTGAGATATCTAAACATGTTAGCACGTTAAGGAAAATATCGTTGATCGCCGAAGAATTTAATCAAAAAACAGGTACGAATACTATTTACTGTATTATGTACAGTCACGGACTTTAATTGATAAGCCATTTGCCACAGTTCCTATTTTAGACTTGTAATGCAAATCAGGTTTAGTCGGTTATACTCGTACATAGTACAGAGTGACGACCCAAAGTCAACCAATTGCAGGGCTAGCAACCGTAACCTAGCGACAATTGTTTTATCGTAGCGATAGTAACGACAAGGTGATTGATGATAAGTCATTTCGACATCGGGAAAACTCGTACCCACGATTTTATCTGAACGCGTAGCGTCCAAGTTACCGTTCATGACAATAATGCGTAGACAGAGAATGGTCTACGCAATTATGATAACTGTTGCATATAAACATAAATAGCTACAGCTACGATTCACCAAAATTCGAAATTATCGTCTCTGACATTTTAACTGTCACTGTCTTCGGATAGGTTTTCAGAAATAACGAGTATTTAATGAGCTCAAATTCAAAGGAGGTCCGTATTTACGGGAGTATTCAGTCAACCTTCAACCTCTATGGATAAGACTATTTCCAATTATAAGTAATTTGTCATATTGTTTACGAGCATGCGGTTTAATTCGTGTTTAATCGTGTAATCTCGTGAATGTATAAAACTGCAAAATTGGAAAGTTTAAAAGTGGCTTATCATTTAAAGTCCGGGACTGTACATATTTAGTAGAATGAGTACATTTGTTCAGATAGTTATATCATAATCGTCAGTGTTATCGACGCATATAACTAATTAATTAATTTTGTTACAGCTAAAAACTTAAAAGAAATAGTAGACAGTGTCCAAGAGGATCTGATAAAGAAATTAGCAGAAATACAAGCAGAGCAGAGTTCAGAGCGAGCATTTCATATTCAAGAAGAAAAGGGAAACCCCGATAATTAACCAAGAAGTGTCGTTATCATTTTAGAAGAAAACATATATTGATCAAATACTCTTTGAAAATGACTTTTGTGACTTAAGTCAAATTTCCAGTGTCAAAATACATAAAATGCAATAATTTTAGAAATGAAATAAATTAATATTGTAAAAAAAAATAAACAAAAAACAAAGCCTTACTTCTTTGGTTTTCTTTATAGCAATTCTGTAGATATAAAAAAGGATTTTTACTTGGAATTTGTGAATTTTACGGATTCCTTCACACACTGCATTGGAAACTGTGGAAGCAAGCGTTACAATTTTTTTGCAGAAATGTGAACAGCACCGGCAGTTGTTTTGCCTGTAACAGTATGGGATGCAAGTGCTCATTCTACAGAGAGAGAGAGAGCAATTTGTCTTCTAAACAAATGCTAGGTAATCAGTAAAGTAATAAAAAAAATACAAGTGATATTAATGTTAAACACACAATGGAAAAGAAGGCACAAGATGAAAGTTCGAAGGAAACTTTAAAATTATACTCCAACTCCTCACAAATATTAAGAATAAGCAAGAACAACTCTAAAGAAAAAATATATGGTATGATAGCTTCAGTTTTAAATACGTCATAATCTGCCTAATATTGTCCTATATTTACTTGGGGTTGGTTGGCGCAACACACTTTCATCGTCCATTCCCGTATGTAAACCTTTACGTTATCAATCCTTCCCCAATCTTTCATAAATATCATTCTTCACAAATCATACTCTTTTTATCTTACTAATCCTGAAATAATTTTGGCTTTTTCACTGCAACTATAGTTTTGCGTACTTGGGGTTTTCCAAAAATACATGACCCTCCTTTGCGTTGCGCAGTCGGGTAAAAAGGGTCTAATCTTGCAAAAAATGGGCTACTTTAAAAAGCGCTGGGTGTTAAAGTACAGTGGTTCCAATTAAGCTTTGTAAGCAGACCATATCTTTCGGTTAAGTAAGTATGCACAAACATACAGTATTCACACAGTTAAACAATTAGCGTAAACTACTACCACTTGAGCTAACTGAAGATACTAAAATCTGTGTGGTTTTTCATCAAAAGACCATTTCAGACACTTATCCACATGGGACTCACATGATCTAACGTCTATACAAGAAATACAAAATTATGTCTGGACTTTTAACTTTTACGTCAAATTGAAAATATCGACTCCATCTAGCTTATTTCTTCTATGTCGTATAGAAGTCATTCCGATATCCTGTTTACACGATAAACAGTTTATTTTATTTCAGTACAGTTTCATTGATTTGTTCGCTAGTCATATATGATTTAATATAATAGAACTTCTCTCCCAAATAGATCAACAAAAAGTTAAGAATACCAGCAAACTGCCAAGAATTGTTCGTATGCCGACAAGATACTACAAACCAATAGAAAATTCCTCCAAATCTAATGACGACTCCGGCAAGTTGAAGATATTATTAATATTCTTATATTAGTTTGACTTCCAATATTTGATTAGAATTCTATTTTAGGTGACTCGTTGCCCGGCCCAAGTCAATTGGAAGGCGTTCCAATGAAAAAAGAGAATTTGATACGTATGTATCAGCTATATTATGTTAATCTAAATTATTCTATTGATTTTATGTATTTTCTGCCGTTACCGTTGTTCAAAACATATTTCAAACATTGTGTTATTTGATATCTACGTCATTATTCTCTGCATTTTGATTTATGTTTGGTCAAATTAAATTAGCAAGCAATACTTTTCAAATGAGCATCGATATCTTAACACGATAAAGCAACGAACAAATGATTTTTTTGCTTTCAAGAAAAATGTCCGCCTTGTAGTTAGTTACTTGAAGTGTGAATTGAGAAAATTAGTTTTCCGACAACCATTAAGTGTAGTAATTTTATTTGTTCTTGTATATTTATTTTGTATTATAATCGTTCATTCTTGCTTTCTTAAAATGTAGCTGAAAAATTAAAAATAAGTCATATACCACGGCTAAAATTCCACAAGGAAGTACCAAAAGAAAGCAACGTACCATCGAAAAGAAATCGACCTAGCAGCAATAATCAGTTTATCCCTGAACGTAGAAATATACAGAGAGTGAACCTCTTAATCAATCCAGGTAATTTTCGATTTAATGTAATAGACCAGCTTTTTTAATTATTTCGCAAGGAAGCAACTACAGTAGAAAAAAATATATTCCTTGAGCAACAACTCCAACAACAATGACAACTTTCTACAATTACTCCGAAATATTGGCGTACTTAGGAGTCAGTCAATTGACATTAATGTCTCCCTAACCGAATTTGGAAATTTAAACGGAAACTGCGTAGGAAATAGTGCACAAAAGTGTACGCAATCGCAGCGCAGTGTGTGATTGAGATATGAGGAAGAGAGTGTGATCTCTCTCATAGTCCAATGGGGGAACAACAATCCGTCACGGTCGAAGAGAGATTTTGGAGCCTACTCCCTATGCACGAAGTCCGTAGGTTCTTCCGAAGTTACGGACTTTTCCTACTCTGTATCACTTACGGACACAAAGTTAGACCGGGGCCTAACTAAAAAAAAATACAACACGATTTGACAGTTGTTCTTGCTCCCGATTTGTTTTTGCCGTCCGAAAACCTTTTTTAATCGGTAGTAAGGTTCACTTCTAAGTTTCGAAATACTTTCGGAAGAGTTCATATTTTCGTTGACGGACTTAGAGAGTAGGGCCCCAGGGACAAGAAACGTACATTTGTATGTTCTGAGAGGCTATGCTTCTATACGGAATCCAATACTAAAAAAACAGTATTAAGTAGAGAAAACTTTATATCACATCAAACTTTACTTCTGCACAGGATCTAGTAATAAAAATAAAGTATTATAGAACACCTTATAATTATATTACATCTATTGTACAGACTAGCTACAATAAGTCCTCAATTCGATTGCCCGAAACAATACTTTACAGTATTTCTGCTTTATTATTTTGATTTGCAGAATTCTGTCCAGATGATCGCGGTACACCCATGTCCATACAATCAACGAGACCTATACCCACTCTGGGGCAGATTTATGGGCGTATGAATATTATTGATAGTGAGCGACTCAATGGTAAACAAGTTGAAGTATTGCGTTGTTCAGAAATTTAAACTATGTCAGAATTAGAACATTTATTCTGGACCCTATTATTATAGTGACCTAGCAGCAAAGTTTTTTTGTAGGACCATATTTTTTCGCTTTTCCTTATTAGTACGAACATCGGGCGACAGAGTAATCTCTGTCTTAAAGTCTAAAGCCAACCTTATTATTGTCCCACTGCAGAGCAAAGTCTTCTTCTCATACAGAGAAGGCATGAGCATTCATCACCACGCTCGCTCAAGAAGAACTGGCGATTTCAGACTAATATACCCGGTTTCTGAATTGAGAATTTCAATTTGAGAACGTCCTTATCTGTACTTAAGTATAACTTAAACATTTTTTCGTTTCTGAATTAAGCTTTTTTAAAATCTAATCAAGACTTGAGTATTATAAGATCATTTACTCCCAAATTTGACAGAAAGCATGCTTACCTGCATTACTGAACTAAAAAAAACGTGTTTGACAATGCTCAAAGCATTACCAACGTCAAGTTACGCAGTTGAAAGTTGACACACCAATTTCAGCTACTCAAACTGTAATCAGATATAGTAAGTGATTTTGATCTTAATGAGTGACGACGATACTTCCCTGTCGTCTTTAGAGATGCCCCAACGCAGACAACCACGCAGTAGAATAACAGGACATCGGCCTAACTTGTTCATCACGCTAAGCGATGAACAATTTAAGAGTCGGTTCCGCTTTACGAAGGAGTCGGTTAGGTTTATTTTTAACAAAATAAAGCCTAAACTGACCTGTCGTATTCAACGGCAGGAATGCATTTCTCCCATGTTGCAGCTCCTAATAGCTCTTAGGTTTTATGCGACTGGTAGCTTTCAAGCTGTTGTGGGGGACACCGTGAATGTGAGCAAAGCGAGGGTGTACCGCGTGGTGAGAAGGTGACTAGTTGGATAGCATTATATACTTAAAGTCGTGAGTCAAAGAAATCCTTTCTGCCAGGGGTGCAGGTTGATCGAAAGAGATACCGCGGCCCTTAGCACACAGGCAACTGAGCAAAATTCTGACACGCCCTCCTGCTCCACCCAGAGCGGGAGAAGTTATTTGATGATTGCATTTTAACTGGTACAATTATACGTAGTTTACGTAAAAATACTAACAGAATTCCAATAAAACTTATGTTTATTTACTTACAGTTTGACATTCACGATTCGGGTATATTAAATTGCTTAAATATGCATTAGCATCTCTATTTAATAACTTAAATTTGTTGAAATTAATGCCGTTATTTAAAATTAACTTACGTTTTAAGTCTGCTTTGAATTTATAAGAAGTAAATGATCAGTTGATTATGGTTTGATGAAATTCAATTTTAACTTGTGCAACGCAAAAATCTTAAGCACATACTTATATAGTATTTGAGAATAATCAGTTGAGATTTGCTACTTTTCTCAAATCAGAAACCGGGTGTTAATAACTATAAATGCAGGTTTTCTCACGATATTCTTCACTGATGTTGGTAATGCCCAAGTTAAACTCAGAAAGTACATATGAATTGAAAAAGCCATTTTGATACTTGCCCGGATTTCAACCGACAACCTCGTGCATAAGAGCCGAGGACTTAACCACTGTAGTCCCCCACAGAGACAAAAATTATTTACTGCACGCTTTTTCATAGTGCACCTATCATTGTGCGCTTTTTGAAATTCTCCCCCTTTGTTCAACTACTCGGGTCGTAGTACAATCTATTAATCATTTCCGAAGCGCATACATTTTTTGGACAATTTGTATTTTATTATCGTTACTCTCTTTACGCTGACATACACGTCACCTTTTTAGAAGTGGTCACTCCAGTGCAATTGTAGATTGGGTTTACAATATACCCGCATTATCCACTATTCTAAATTATTTTGCCAGAAACATGTTGAGGCAAAGCTAAGTCGTTATAAGCTAAAAAGGTTATGGGGCCACTAAGCTGTAGGGACTATAAGCCTTAGGGTTAACGTCAGCCCTTCATCCAAAGTTCGGAAGATCGGAGGATTTTTGAGATTTTTCCTTTGTAACGTCATCATGAATTCGAAGAAAATTTTGTGAATGACTTTCTTATTTATATCAACTTTAGACTGGTTTATGGAATTGAGGACGCCAATGAATACCATAAGATCATCAAATGGTAGAACCACGAATTGTAGTGAACCACATGGGGTCAACAGTGCTCGCTCCAGTGTCGGTTAGTAAATTATTTTTTAACTAATTTATATTCAGACTAAATAGTGAGTGGGTTACGCTTACGTAAGTGGTTTGGTGAACGCAGCATTGATTTATTTAGTACCAGATAAGTTGTTGCTTAGCAACGGCAGAGTCTGTTAGGCTGCCTATTATACATATACCCTATCATCTACGATTTCTTAGTTTCCTCGGAAAAAATGGCAAGGGGTGACTTGCACACTCAATAATGGTCTCCCAGAAACTGTAGCTAGCACGTGACGTAGCGACAAGGGGGTACATATCCTAAAGTATTAGTGAAGAGGTATTCATCCAAGCACTTTTGCTCTTGCAAAACTTCACTCAAGTTAGCCAATAAAGGTAAGAACGAGGTGGGAGCACTGTTCCTCGTCAGTATTCGAGCCGGTCCATAAAAGCAAGCCAGAGATGAGGAACAAGACTTCCCCCGGGAGATAGGGTCCGTAATGTCGCTACTGAACCACAGTTTTCCAGATGCTGCCCTGCGGGTTTCTGTATCTTTTGGTCTGGCTCTTCACCCTAAACCTCTTACGGCAAAGTAAAATCTCTACTGACACAGACCTAGAGTTGTGAGCGAACAGGACATCAACGTAGACATACTGCAGTGGGGTTTTATTATTCTTAATATCTATATGCCTTTGACATATCTCGGGACCCTGGGGTCCCGGTCCTTTGGAAGGCGTACGGGAGGGCCAAAGCCAAGTCGCAGATCTATGCCTATTAGACTATTTGAAATGGAATAAGGTACCTACCAACCGACGATTATCTGTATTTGCACATACACAAAACGACAACCTCTTTTTCGTTCAGGGCTACGTTATTAATATTGTTTTTATTAATATAGGTAATTTAAACACAGTCGAATTAACTGCACCTTGCCAGCAAGAAGACCGTCAACAAAGGTCCACCCTAATTATGGAAACACAGAACGGTTTGACGACTAGCATACAACCTACTAATGAAAATGCCAATCCAGCCGGTGTGGGGCAATTGTTGGATGGGGACTTAACTACAACAGACAATGAGTCAGGTACTTAATCGTTTACAACTATAGAGAATAGGTCACTATGGATTAGTACATTCATATTTCCAAGAATGGATATTGGTCTAGCGGTTGTAAGTGCTACTGCTGAACATGAGGTCTTGAGTTTGATTGCAGGTCGGGCAAATTGTTATTAGATTTTCTATTATGTATTCAAATCGAATCAAAAGTTATTTATCAAACTAGGCTGGTGTCAGCACTTCTTGAACGTCAAAATTACATGAGACAGTCCCCCAAAACGCCCGCCCTTCACCATTTCCTAGTGCTTTAGCTGGGAAGAAGAAGTGGCGCAAGAAACTCCCCAGCAGCACAGCTGTCTGTTATGTTAGAAGATTATATACAATAGGTACATAATTAACGTTACGAAACATAAAATTAAATTATTTGCCTTATGTCAGCTAGCACACGCCAATATACCAATAAAAATATTAAAAATTTACTCAAGCAGAAAAAAATAGTAAAAATAAAAACATATACAAAAAACCTAAATTAAAGCCTCCAGGCATAAAGCGCGTGCCCGCTTACGTGTGCAATGCGGCATTATATTCACATAGTTGTAGCTAGAAGTAACAAATGTTAAACTAGGACCTTTGGAGTAAAATAAATAAACAGTTAAAACTATTAACAATAGCAAAACCATTGCCAGAAAGACGACCACAAGCAGCACCTGTTCACAAGCATAACGCAAAAATCAGCCATAAACTGTAACCGTATTTCTCAGTAGTCTGGATTTTTCGGCAGGTTGATGGCAATGGGCTGGCACTTTAGTACATGGGATTTAAACACAACTGGCGAAATGTGTACTATAGACATCCCTACTCTCTCTTTAGGGATTGCAGACGTAATGTTACGTAAATATGATTACTGTGCAAGTCTGCACTAGGCCTTTTAAGGGGAACTTAGTCGCGGGCTCGAACTCACGGGTGAGCCTGGCTAAAATTCACGCTGTCTTTTCGGGCTTCGTGTCCGATAGAGATAGTATCAGTGATCAGCAGTTAGACGCTAGTCTACACGCACAACGTTATTGAATGAGATGCAGGATCATTTATAGTAAAAAAATCGCGAAAAAATTAAGAAAAGTCCTTTGGAAGATCGGGTTTTATGAAAAAGCCAATGCATAAATCAATGACCAATAAAGTTTATTGAACTTTTCAATAATTGAACTTTGTCGGTACTGAATTGGTTTTGGAGATTTTACACTTCTTTTATTACTTAAACACGCCCTAAGTTAAGTAAAATAAGCAAGAAAAACTAATCTTTGTTGGCTCCTAACTTTTTAATGGGTTATTATTTTAGTATTCTGTTTCCGTACAGACAATATTAGTAATGAGACAAAACGATATCATATTTTACTTTGGATATGCCAAGTCAGACAGTGAAGTAAAACACTCCCGAAGTTTGTATGCAAAAAATGTGAACTAGGTTCACCTTAAGATATTCTACCTTTTTATACATTTTGTCTGTTTTTCCTATCTATTGGTTATGATTGACTTCAGTATAGTTCTATTTTAGTATAAAGAACCAGCGCCTTGTAATTTCGGTAGTTAATAATTATCTTCTATTTCTAATGCTTTAGGGTATAAGACGATGAGCCTGAAAAAAAGCCAAATATTGAAGCCAATAACCCTTAAAAAGTCACAGCAGTCGCAGGCAGAGGAAGGGATGGTGATGAACTTGAACCAAACATATTGCGTTGCTATAGCATCCTCAATGCCGGACAAAGGCGTGGAATGTAGCACAGGTCTGTTAAAACTTCTTTGAATTTATTAAATCACGTAAAGTTTATCAGTCTATAGCAGAACACTGCTGGGCATGCTTAATGTTCCTTCAGCTGGGATACAGACCTTTTCTCAGTGAGACAGAGTGGGCCGTAATCCACCACGCGGGCCCAATGCGGGTTGGTAGATGTCACATGTCCTCGAACTTTTGGTATTGACGACGTCAGTAGTCAATGAATGTGAAAATTCTAAATTTAGACAGATTGCATATCTTGTTGTTCTTGCCTTTAATCCCAACTACCCCAGAAGGTGGCCATTATTTTCATTTATGTATCTGTTACAGACACAAGTTCGTTGTTAAGACAAGAAACGACGGTGTTACTATGTGGAACTCCAACACTACAAAGAGTCGAGGAAAGCACTTTTACTTCCAAAAGTTATGTTTCTTTGAAACCGTCACGACTGTTAAAAACAGCAGGTGTCTAAAGATATTCACTCATATTTGGAATCCATTATACAGGGTGTAACAGAACTCCTATTGCTATCATTAAGCACTAAAGATAACAGCTGGTATAGAATCACTATACATAGTTTCAGCTCAAAATAAAATACTTAAAGACTTGATACTAATTTATCGGTTTCATATGTTTCTTAAATTAAAATCATAAGAAACGTGTCCCGCACTACGTAGGTCAATAACTTTCCACGTTACTTACCAATATCGCGATAAATCTCTTCCGAGTGATGTGTTTATTTCAATTTGAATAGTTCGGTTTCTGGTATCAATGTATATAAATTCTCATAACTTCCGAACATGTAGAGATAGGATTAAAAAACCCTTCCAATATCGTTTGATATCATCCGAAGAAGCTGTGCCTTTGGTACGTATATACACTTTCTGTTACACGTTGTAGATTGGACCTTAATAAATTGCGTAACACACTATCAACCACAATCTGAATAATTTTAAAGGATATTCCTAATCCATGGTTTTGTAATACCCTAAAAATTCGTCTGCTCAACAACGTAAAAAACGCAATAGGGAACGTGCACGAACTATAGATGGCAGCACAAATCGACACGATAGCCACGGTGTGGTCAAAAAATAAACTTTTCAGATCTGTCATCGTGTTGCCGTCCTTTTACAAATCGATGTGCTCAATTTTAGGAAAATTTAACGGCGCGTGCTAACCTATCGCGCGTGTGTGTCTAGTGAATTACGCAACGCATACATGCTAAGCGCTATGCGTCGGACGCCCAGGAACAAACCGGCGTGGACTAAAGCTAAATTCCTTTCTTTTTTTTTTTTGTTTGGCATCTCGCAGTTGACCTTGAGAGGTCGTGACTGCTTAACCGGACTTTCTTGGAGCTGCCGTTAAGAGTACTCAACGCCTCCAGCCAACGGCTTAAAACTACTATTACTAAGCGACTGCACGCTGAGGGCACACCCTGCGGGGTACGGGCCTCGCCTCAGGGCGTCACTGGTAGGGAGACAGCAAGTGGGAACAGATTGGATCAAAGTGTCGATTTCAAGTAATGATTGCGTAAAAACATCGGATTTGCACCACCAGATGGCAGACCCTTCGTCATGCACGTTCCCTATAAAAGTTGTTGAACTGTCAAAATGAAAGCCACTAAGCCAGTAGCATTAAATTCCCCGAAAAATAATAATAATGCCAATATTTTAATCCGGACTTGCTGTCCCCCTACCAGTGACGCCCTGTGCCGAGGCCCGTACCCCGCAGGAGGTGCCCTCAGCGTGCAGTCGCATAGTATTTAAATAGTTTTTAATCCCTGGCTGGAGGCGTTAAGTTTTCTTAATGGCAGCACCTGGAAAGTCCGGTTAAGCAGTCACGGCCTCTCAAGGTCAACTGCGAGATGCCAGAAAAAATAATTAAAGCCATACCTACTGTTAGTGCGTAACAATGCAATTACTCCGGTAGATTCCCTGACAAATTTAAAAGTAATTTATATAGGGTATAAACTAAAACGTGCAAGTACTTTTCCGTTGAGGTACAAGGTTGCAACACGTTAAAAATGTCTAGCATTAACAAGGAGAAATATTTTTGTACTTAAAAATACTATATTACATTGTAAAAAACCATAAAGAAAAAAGCGTTTCTAAACTATTTCAGAAGCAAATAATAACACGTATCGTTCAAATGCGAATCAGACTGCAGTAGCCGCCCTGCCTCGGGTGCCAGTACCGTCCTACACTGATTGTTTTTCAGAGATTTTGCAGAAGACAACCAATTTTGAAATTATCGAAGGTAAGCTTCGTTATTCAATCTTCTGATAATAATAGGTCTTTACCTATGAAATTGCCGTTTTGTATGAAAAAATTTAAACGAATTTTTTTCATGTATTTTTTATTTGTATTAATCGAAGTAATCACCCATGCAATCAATGCATCTTTGCCATCGCAGTGGCAGTTTATTGATGCCCTTCTTAAAGAAATCAGCTGGACGGGAGGCAACAAATTCTTCAAAGGCATTTTGTACTGCCTCTCGGGTATTGATTTTTTTTCCCGCCAAGAAGTTATCCAAATTCTGGAAAAAGTAGTAGTCTGTAGGCGCAAGGTCTGGTGAGTAGGGCGGATGACGGAGAGCTTCCAACCCCAGTTCTTGCAACTTGGAGACCGTCTGCTGTGCAGTATGAGGTCGCGCGTTGTCGTGCAGGAGCAGCGGAGACGAGCGATTGACCAATGCTGGTTGGAGATGTGCCAGCTTCTCCATCATTGTGTTCAGTTCTTCAAAGTACACATCTGCAGTAATGCTCACCCCGTTTGGTAAGAAGCTGTGATGAATCACACCGGCGCTAGACCACCAAACAGTGACCATCACTTTTCTAGGGGTAAGTTTTCGTTTAGGGCATTGTTTAGGTGCTGAACCAGGATCCAACCAACTTGCTGAGCGCTTGCGGTTATCAAACAGAATCCATTTTTCATCGCAGGTAACAATGCGGTTCAAAATTCCTTCATTTGTGTGTCTGTTGAGCAGTGCAAGGCACGTCTCGACGCGTACTTCGCGCTGACGATCATTGAGTTCGTGGGGCACCCATTTGTCAAGCTTTTTTACCTTGCGAATTTGACGCAAATGGACCAATATTGTTTTGACGCTAACGTCGAAAGCTGCTGCTAATTCAGCCGTAGATTGTGTATCATCAGCTTCCACAATCGCCTTTAATTCGTCATTGTCGACCAAAGTCTTCGGACGACCGCGAGGTTCATTTTTCAGGTCGAAATTTCCAGAACGGAAGCGAGCAAACCAATAACAGGTGGTGCGTTGGTTTGTAGTGTTAGCTCCGTAAACGTCGTTGATGTTGCGTGCCGCTTGTGCCGCGTTGCTGCCACGACGGTACTCATATTCCATAATTACTCGAATTTTTAACGTATCCATGATGACGAAAAAGATTGAAATGCGATGAAAATGTAACACTAATCAATAAACAAATGACTACTTTTGGAAAAAAAAATCCATGTTTTTAAAATAAAATTAATTTGAAATTAGAATTCTTACCCAAACAAAAATTATTTTGATTTGAAATGGCCAGTACTGCAAAACGGCAATTTCATAGGTAAAGACCTAATATGTATATAGGGTGGCAGAGACATCGACGCACAAAGTATACTCATGAATTCAGCACATGAAACATACAGCACATAGAAATATTTCGCAGATTACCAAAAATAAAACAGTTATTTCATAGAAAACTGCAATACCTACGCGGTCAAAATGTATGGAATATTTTTTTTTAATAGCCCACCAATTATTTTTTAATTGGTTCAGAATCATGTACTCAATCCATTGTACACATCAAGCTATACAATTCCAGTATTAGCTGATCTCGCATTGTATAGTATTTCCGTACAGTTCGAGATCAGCGTAAATTGTAAATGTATAGCTTGATGTGTAGCCGTGTGTACTTAACAGGTTGCGTTTCGATATGTCGCGTTGTATGTGTGTAGGTATTATATATCATTTTAAAAGTTCTATGGCCACAACTATAAATAAAAAAGCAAAGTTTCACCGGCAGGCTTAGCATGACGCTTTCTATTTTTACTCTACCGTAGAATAGAAATCGTTTGTCTACATTTCTCGGTTCAAAACTGTCAACTGTCTACACCGAAACGTCATTTTTGTCTACTCTTCCGTCGACAAAACGCTTGTCTACGGTCCTCGTACTAAGCGTACAGCTGAAGATTGATGTAGAAAAAATCTAAAACGCTTTCAAATTAATAATTTTGCAGTCCCTAACTCATAATTAAAATTTCGAACATATTCAATGGAATTTAAAGCCTTATTTAGAATAAACAAGTTTCTTGCCTGTGGCATACAATTAAATTGAAGCAACAAATGACTGGCATTTTCCAAACACTGTTTAAACGATGGAACTTATACTGTTCCTAAGCTTATGAAATGTCACAATGATTATTATTAAATCGCACCGTGTAAATCATGCTGTCTTTAAAATGGTATTAATTTTGTCAACCTTATAGGTTAACTAATATTCATACTTCATACATTTTAGGTATTGACCCAAGTAAGTCACCAAGCAGTGGTGCCGTCTTAGATATACAAGTATGCGAAAACGATTCTGTAACAGAAGCCACTAGAATTGTCATAGATGAAATGTGTGAAGTAGATAATTCAACAACCTTAAATAGTTCTCAACTGAAGCAAAGCCGGTCCAGCGACAACACTACGTTTCTGAGGTCTGATGGTCCGATTACTGAATGGTCCTGCAAATATCGAAGCGCGCATAGTTCAGGTAACATTCTTCGCTGTTTCCCCACAGAAGTAGGTGAGTGCTTTCAAGGCTTAAGGGGTCTACTCTCTAAATCCGTCAACGAAGATACGGGTCCCTTCCGTACTTAATCCGTACAGGCACCTCCTAGGTCCCTACGGCCTGCAATAAATTTGACATTTCGTTCGTTCATTTAATTTCTGTTTATTCAAGAGTTTGGTTTTATTTCACTATTTCGTTATTCTCGGTGATCTCAATGTTTCAGAACTGAAATCCTTAAACATTTCCAAGTAAGCAAGTCAGTCGACATTGTAGTCAGGATTCCGTGTAAATAATAAAGTTATTTCATACAAAGATTTAGTGTTTGAATTTAAAATAGTATTGTTATAACAAATCAGAAGCAGGGATGCAGCGCCCTGGTGTGATCATCATACGTCCACAGTAAGGTATGTTAATATAGCTAAATTGATTATTAAGTATGATTTTTGATTATATAATTTTCTTTGATAATGTGGTACTCTAATAGAAATCTATCCGTAATGATTTTACAATATTGTAGGTAGATTTTTTTTAAATCATTGATCCATTACCTTGAATATCCTATGGCAAGGATAAGGTTGTCATGATATTTAAAACGCCAAATGATAGTTAGTATTTTTATAGGTAGTGTTTTGTGCAGGGTTCATTTTTACGATCCTGAAACAAGTAGGTATTGGATTTTTATCCACTACTTATCTATATAAATATCAAAGTATATTTTATGTATTATTCAATATAACTATGTGATTGATATAAGGTTTAAATCTCAATAAAAACTATCCGTGTTAGCACGTTATTTGGTGAATCCCCGAAATGATTGAGTTATGATTACATGTGTACGATAGATATTATTTTTTCTGCCCTGAAACATAATTAATTTGATAAAACATACAAGGCAATTAATAATTTCATAAATCACATTAATTACCTTCTTTAACCTTGATAATATGTTATATTCAATGAAATGGGTACTCGTTGTTTTATTTATTTTTCAGACCATTGGACAGTGTAATTGTGCAATTGAGTGAAGATATCCAGTGCCCGGTCAGAAAAGTCGACCGGGAGTCATCACAGCATTGTGCTGGGAGGGCCATCGAGACGTAGCCGATCTCGGACACGTGTTGGAGATTTGAGGAAAAGTCGTCGCTCGTCAGAAGCGCCCAGGCAAATTCGTAGCTCATCAGGAGCGTCCAGGCAAAGTCGTCGCTCGTCAAGAGCGCCTAGGCAAAGTCGTCATTCACCAGCATCGCCGCATCGTGGCTCCGGGCGGCGCAGGTCCAGAAGATCATCTCCAAAGGTTTAGACGCAGGCAAGAAGTCGAAGCAGGTCAGTCGTAACACCTACATTGCAGCGTCGCACATTGCGTACGCCATCAACGGACCCGGAGATATTTGAACGAACGAAAAGAGTTATAGATCATAGTCATAGTAGGCAGAGGCGTCACAGATTGCGAACTCCTCGGAGAGAAAGCGTTAATAGATCACGAAGTCCAGTCCGCTCTGGTATAAATGATAATTTTTTATCTGTTACACAGTAGCCTCCATCTATCGATGTTAATAATGAATTACTTAAATGTATCAAAGAGTCCTTACAATCTATCTTAGCCGTAAATCCACAGAGTAAAGAATAATAACGTAGTTCCAGAATATAATCCTAAATCGAAAAACCAAACAATTGTTACTTGGTTGATCAAAATCAAAGAATGCTCTGAGATCTATGGCTGGGATAGTCAACAGACCGCTCACTATGCTCTTCCAAAGTTAGTTGGTACTGCAAAAAAGTGGTACAAAGCACTGCCATATTGCTTTCATGGGAAGAATGGGTCGAAAAACTAAAATCTGCTTTTCCGTCACATGAAAGTTATGGTAATTTGCTTACGGAAATGTTAGCTATCAGGGAAAAATTTGGAGATGATTTAGAAGGGTACTATTATGAAAAGTTGATAGCCTTAAATAGGTGTGATATAGTGGGTAGGAATGCTGTTGACTGCATTGTTTATGGAATAGATGATAGATCGGTTCATTTCGGAGTAGGTTTTAGGGATGCTGATAAATTACTCGGCTATCTAAGGGGTGTCAAACATGACTGATTAGATTACGAAACGTGTAAACCTGTGAAACATAATGTCAGTGGAGTCTTGACATGTTATAACTGTCATGAAATGGGCTATTACGTATCGGGATTTAAAAAACCTATTGTTAAGTGCCAAAAGGCACGTTTGACGCAGTGGTTAAGCGATTATCTGCTGCGCTTCGTGTCGCGGGTTCGATTCCCGCACGGAACAAATATTATTTGTATTTGTATGACCTACATCTAGTTGTTCTGGGTCTGGCTGTTTGTGTTTGTAAGTTTAAATGTTTGTAATCGTGTATCGCATTGGTCATGACGATCCTAAATGAGATAAGAGCGTTTGGGTAGATAGAGCCGAAGTTAAGACATTATGCCTAGATAATAGTATTGACTTAAGAATCGACAAAAAAATGTATTAAGATTGTTAACGTTAATGGTGTACAGTTGACAGGGTACGTAGATTTTGGTAGTCATTGCACGTTGATAAAAGAATCCGTCATGGAAGTAATTGTATCTCGTTAAAAATGGCAAGTGAATGTTTTGCCATCTCTAAAAGGTTTTGTAATACATACGTGAGTGCTTTAGGTAAAAATAAGATTTTAAGATTATTCTAGCAGCTTTTTTATACGTACGTGCATATGATTATTCTTATTATAGCTTTAGAGAAATTACGGAAGTCTGGATATATTTTTTTAAATGTATTATTTTAATATCGATGTATAATAATATCCACATATATAATATAATATATAATATCCACTATGGCAACACTGTCAAAGAACAAATTATTAATATTGTAACAAACTTTGAAATCATTCAATCATTGTGGCAACTGAATGTATTATTTTCAATTTGGTAATACTTAGAAATTACAGTTATGATACTGTGCTTATTTCTGGGTGGAGCAAAAGTCATAAAAAATTGTAAAAAGCTGTGCAGAGCCAGTGATCATTGGGCCACGAAGCAAGTCAGTCGACTTTGTAGTCAAGATTCCGTGTGTATAATAAAGTTATTACATACAAAGATACAGTGTTTGAATTTAAAATAGAATATATATAACACTAGTAATCACTTAAAATGTTTCTGATATGGCAAAAAACTACGAATAGCTATAAGCCACACTCATCTAATTTTAAGGTCTCTTTGGAAATAGCGGACTCCAATTTCAGAATATTTAGGATTAAGCACACTACAGCTCGTATTTTCTGTAAAAATTATAAAATCACGTCACATCTTACATTATTAGCTTATGTTGGTAACTAGCTATGACAGTGCCATTTTGACAGTTGCCTTTCCCATTTCTGTGACAATTTTGCTAATGTTTACAAACAACGTCTCTTGGTGAAATGGTCCTTGTTGCACTATAAAAGTATGGATAAAAATTGTTTTTTAGAATACCATCATCGAGGCAGCTTCAGACGCGAAATGGGCAGGAGGTATTATGATGACAGCCTCCATAATGAGATGAGGGAACGTTGCAATAAGTGCCACAGGTTTAAGAGGTTTCCCAGCACTCGATATAAATGTAAGTTTTTCACAGGTTGTGGACGTCAATACGACAGTAAATTAAACTTTTTGTAACCAACTTATGGCATTACCAGTCTACCAAAAAATTATATAATATTCAATTAGTCACTATAGTAGTTAGTCGACTTATTGGCAAAACCGATAGAATACTCCTGCGCAGTGTTCTCATTTACTGTCGTATTATTGTTCCCATGTGGTATATCTTGTAGAATTTTTAATTATCATTTTAAAGGAAATGTGGGACTTACAACCACCATAGAAACAAAAGGCTTCAGTAACATTAGGAATTAAGTAAAGGCTAGTTAATTTCTTATGTTTCTGAAGCCTTTTTTTTGTTCTTCTAAACTAAACTCTTTTTTTCCCCGTTTTTCTTCCTGGGTGGAACATCCTGATGGATGTTCTACAACCTGGGGTGGGCAGAGGGTTCTGTGAGACTTTAACTGACTGCAAATTACACCAGTGTTCCCCTCCTACTCCAAGTGTAGGAGTTTCATTTTTCTTTTTTTTCGTGGAGATATGCTCATGCATACTGCGGTACCACGGGAGATGGCTCAGTTATATGGGACTCTTCCCCACTAAAACTCTACGGTGTCCTCCAGTGTCGCTTGTGGCGGGAACACGGGAACGTGGAAGCCATCCACGAAGCCGCCGCGGCTGTCCGTTGCCGGACCCTCCTCGTAGAGGGATAACCCCCATCACCGGCGCACCAGAACACATGGCACGCCGTGACCACCCCAGGGACCAAATAGCATAAGGGCAACAGACGACCCCGTGTATGACACCCTTGGTCCTCCTGCGACGGGTCAGCACAGTGGCCCCGCCGCCTACAATTTTTCGGCCGCAGGGGATAGGGAGAAGGGCCAACGCTATACCGACACTTCTCCTCCACTGCGGCCCCACCGCGTCCGCCATCAAACGGTGGTGGCCCCGTCCAGGCCACGAAAGGGAAGAGCGCTACTCAGAAGTACCGGTACTCCTCGTTCGCCGCAGCCTGTAACCCTCAGCCACGATGCCTCCCATTAGACATCGCGGCCCGCCTCAGTTTCGGTGCACCTCACCGCAACCTACCTTTTGGCCGCTGCGTCGTCGGCTTGGCAACAAAAGCCCTGACAAGCGGCCCCACCTCGGGGTTCCTCTTCGTTTCACCGTGGGTGCGGAAGCCACGGCTACTAAGCCCCCTGCAACGACTATGCGGGAACCCACCGGGGGGGAAGTGTAGGAGATTCCTAACCCAACCTTTTATTGGTAAATACGTGCTTAGTCTACCACGATTATTCCTATGCAAAACAGGATGTTGCTGTAAAGTTTTTACACGTCTTAATACGGCCCCTGATGGCGAAGTCAAAGCATGTTTTCTTGCCTTGACTCTGCATAACGATTGTGGAAACACTTAAACTAAACTAAGTCAAACAGCAACTGTTGAGCAGTACCTGAACAGACACAATACCCGTCTGATCGGCGGATCCTCCCTTTTCAATGGAGGAACTCCGCATCGTGTTTCTCCACCGACCGTTATTTTCTTATTTGCCTAGCTATACCTTCATTGCTGTCTATAACCTCCTAATTCCTAACATACACACGATGTATTATTAAGTAACTATTTCAAGAGTATTAGAATAGGAACGGAGAGGCTCATTCACAGTAATTTATATGTGGGATATTATGAACTAACAGAAAAAATATTAGTTTCAAAAATAGATTATGACCAGAGATTTGATATTCGGATGCATATTTACCTAAAGATAATTTTTAGCTATGAAAGTATGGAAGCGGCTTATTTGTAATATTTAAAACCCCGGGATTCTTGGATTGCATAACTAATCAGATGTGTATTAATTTAAAATTCATGTTTAACCCGATACAAATATGTGTATGTACCTACTGGAGGAGGGGTGGTTTGTATTTGTTAAAACAAAAAATAAACAATAACTAAATTAAGACTTTTTCGATACAAAAACGCATTCCATGTTAGCCAACATCTCAACTTTAGGTAAATATGCATCCGAATATCCGATCTCTGATGATGACTAACTATTAACAAACACTCGTTATGAAAGAAAATTATTTTTGTGAGGAATAGTAGGGAAGATTATGGTTCAAAGTCATAAATAAAATTTTAGACGAAGTCTCACTAGTATGAAACCAGATAATTAAAACCAACTCTTGGAAATTTATGATAGTAGTACAAAATTAAAATGTCCCAATTTTATTTCAGATACTTTCATTTGTCCCACTTATTGTCTGGTGTCGCGAAATTATTTGAAGTTTTCAGGTGCTGGGCTTAAATAATGGCTAAATTAAATAATTTTATGCTAGAATTTTTATATTTATGTGTATTTCCAACACAGTACCAAGATCTTTCGGGTCGTGGCGAAGTGGTGGCTCCATCCGTCGGTTTTGCCGCCGACGATGGAACCACGTGTGGAAGAAGACTGCTGAACGATGGGCAATCTGGTCAACCAGATCACCTAAGTCAAGAAGATGTAAGTAGAAATCAAAAGTAAATATAAAACCGTATAACAACTGGGCTATTTACTTGCTGACAAGATTTTAGCATGTTTTCCTATATTTAATGTATCCCATTCTCAACTATGCTTAAGTTGAATATCAATGGTCAATCAAGTCATGCATGGTCAAGCATATTAGGCCACTCAGCAAGTATTGCGGAAAAAAGTTTTTATTTACGAGAGACTGGCCAGTTATAATCTATTTTGAAAATATGATTATTTGTAAGTAAAAATAGTTACATACCAATTTTAAAATTTCCCTCTACATTGTTTGCGAGCTAAATTAACGTGTCTCATAAAAAAATGGATCTGCTTTGGGAACATTTTCGCGCTCTGATTTTTACGATTTCAAGTGTCTCCTGAAACTGGACGAATCGTACATTACACTTCAAATGGCATTCATCAATGAAGGCCCTTCTAAGGCAACCGTGTATCGTTGGTACAACGAATTCAAGCGCGGTCGACTAACTTTGGGGGATGAAGAGAGAAGTGGTCGCCCTTTGACGGCAGTTATGAAAGAAAACGTGATAGCAGTGACATTTTTTATCCATGACAATAGGCGAGTTACGTACCAATTAGAGATTCAGCACATACTGCAGGTTGGATCGGGAAGCCTTCACGAAATTCTACATGTGCATTTTTGCGTGAGGAGGACAGTTTCACGCTGGGTGCCGCACAACCTCACCGATGGTCAGAAGCAGGCCCGGGTGGAATGATGCCGTGATTTGATAAACAAATTTGAAGCAGGCTCGTCTCTCACTGCACATTTAATTTCCACAGGTTTTGGTTAATGTTATTGTTCGTGTCTTGAAGGGGGTGTAGCACAAAATCACAGAAGGACCATTTTGTATTAGAAAAAAGATTTAGCACGCGGAGCACATTGTTTAGTTTGTGAAGATTAAATGCGGTAGTTAATACCTATCTTAAAGAGAACAGTACGTAACAAATACATTTCCAGTGAAAGCCAACTTCTTATTGTACGAAGTGGAAATGTATAGCTTGATTATGTCATGTGTTCACCTTCTATCAATCACAATAGGACCACAAATTGATTGCTGACGAGATTTTACTGTTTTTATTTTACAGTACACCCCATGAAAAATTTAGTACGATCGGTGATTTGGGAAGACGTTGATGTACAAACTAATATTCTAGTTTACAATGAAAAAGGTAAAGATTATGATGTACATAGGTTTGCCATCTATAAATTAAACATCTTTTAGAACAATTTATGTTGTGGTAAACCAAAGCCTCATGTTCATCATCATTGTACTGCCAATAGAGTATTCTACTACATTTGAAAAAGTACTTCAAAATGTTGATTTTCCTAATAAAAAGCCACAAAAAAAATCGGCAATATAAACACGCTTTCTTGACATAAAATAAAATTAAATTTTAAACCTTTTTTTATTCCCGCAAAAACGCTGTCAGCCATTTTGGTGACGTAATATTGGTAAATACAACAGTCGTGTATTTACGACCGGCACTCAATGAACTTTAACAGCTTTAAATATTTGCTGTTTTTTGGAAAAATTATGAATTAAATAAATGTATCTACAAATGAAATGCACTGACGAAAGAACACAATTATTACTCCTTGAAGTTAAAGTGGATAGATATGTACCTACATGTTTACACTGAACTGATAGTTTTTGCCTATATGACGTCACACCATGGCGGCTCGTGTTTTAGGTCATGTGATATACAGATAAAAAAATACGACTATTCATTCTATTACAATAAAACAATAAAGTGCTTTTATGACGTAAAATCACAATATTTAAGTATCTTTCAGCATAATTTTTTTTTTTTAACAAGTTTCATAATTAATTTTTCGCTACCGAAAGTACCCTATTACCTACTGCATTATACTAATTTATTTGGGGTCGGCGCAACATATTTTTCTCTTCCATTAGTCGTTATTTCAGTAGTCACGTCCTTTCTAGCCATATAATCTTTCACACAGTCCATCCATCGTTTCTTTGATCTCCCCGTACTCATAAGGCCATTCGAATTCATACAATAAACTTTCCTCACGGCATTTTATTCATTCCTCCGCATCACATGCTCATACCATGACAACTGATTTAACCTACCTACCATTGCCTGTTTGGTTTATGCTATGGTTTCCTATACTCCATTTGAAATAAGATTAGGCATTTAACTAAACCTTTTTTACAGACTGATCAACCGATTTTGACTTCTATTTCGTTGGTGGTATAAACAAATGGCAGCTGCAGTAAACAGTTGGTATTATAACTACTTTTTTGCTTATAATGCCATCCTTATGCCTACGGTATACAAGTCAGAATCGGTTGAACTGACTGTAAAATAGGTTTGTTTAAATGTCTAATCTTATTTCAAATGGAGTATAGTTATTCTGAGGCAAGTTGCTAAATGCTATTTTTTGCACTTCCCAAACATGCCCAATAAACTTGGCTAATACCATTTTAACCTTCTACCAAACAGGAGCCAATCCTACAAATTGCTCCAAGCCTCTTAAAAATTGATGCTGGAATCACTCTACTCTTGATGTACGACCCATTTCCGCCAATCCAAGTACAGTGACGAGCATAAAAACCTTACACTACGCAAATTTCAAACAGCAATTTTCTAGTGAAATAGCGATTACAATTGAAAGAAAATACCTATTTCATAACAGTATGGTTTTGAAAATACTATGTTCTTTAACATAAAGAGAAAATCGCTTCTAAATCTTGTGCAAGTGTAAGGTATTTATAGTCGTGACTGTATCTACGTGTGAACGTGCCAGTTTAAGTACTTTCCTCTATAAATCGTGGGAACCTTTCACGTAAAAGACACACTTTTCCTTCTAGGCACGGATATTCCGTTGAAAGAGCAGAAATCTGCTGCGATTAACACCATCTTCAATATGGGTACATTGCAGGATATCCCCAACTTAGTTGATTCAGGTAATATATGTATTTTGCATAAGTATTTTTAGGGTTACGTACCCAAAGGGTAAAACGGGACCCTATTACTGAGATTCCGCTGTCCGTCCGTCTGTCACCAGGCTGTATCTCATGAACCGTGATAGTTAGACAATTAAAATTTTCACAGATGATGTATTTTTGTTGCAGCTATAACAAAAAATACTAAAAAACAATAAAATAAATATTTAAGGGGGCAAAAAAATCATGTTTGTTGTATGGGAGCCCATACAACAAACATGATTTTTTTGCCGTTTTTATAGATAATGGTACGGAACCCTTCTTGCGCGAGTCCGACTCGCACTTGGCCGGTTTTTTTATTATTTAAACTCACGCCTTTTTTACTGCTTAAGTGTACCGGCAGAAACAGCATGCAATGATCCTCTGATGTCAAATTAAATTAACTAACAAAAGTCCCGAAAAATGGCAACTATCGAAAATACACGTTAAAAAAAATGTTCTTTGTTTTTGTATGACTAGAGTAGCATTCCAGAAAATCCGTTTTATATTTGTTTGATCGTGATTCGATATCGACGAGAGAAGTGGTGGCCCAGTGCCTACAGCCGTGGCTTACGAGATGTTGGTCGTAGCTTCGAACCCAGACAGGCGCCTTACTTTCTGTAAATTATTTCATCACCACTGCTCTCGAAACGGTGACGGAACATCGGGAGGAAACCGGCATGTCACCGAACGAAAAATTCGAAGACATGTGGCATCTACCAACCCGCACTGGGCCCGCGTGGTGGATTACGGCCCACTCTCTGTCACCGAGAGAAGGCCTGTGTCCCAACTGTGGGAACATTATAGGCTGATTCTGTAGATATCATGTCTCTTAAGTACCATTTTTTTTTAAACGTTGCCTTCACACTAGGAATTTCTCCTGTATTGTGGGTGCGTTTACAAACATTTAAACTCACATACACAAACCGGAACAACTACTTGTAGGTCATACAAATATTTGTTCCGTGCGGGAATCGAACCCGCGACACGCAGCGCAGCAGTCAATCGCTTAACCACTGCGCCAACTGTGCTGTCATCAATTTTGTCGATGCTCTGAAAATTAAAAAGCCATAATTTAATTTTCAGCTTCCAAGGCTAACAGCAAGTTCAACCACGTCAACTCAGGCCCATCGATGTTTCCCTTCTTCCTGAATACAAGTAAAAGATTTTTAACTACCTAAAAGAATCCGAAATAAACATTTTTGCTCATATAAAACATTAAAAATTATAATGCTATCGCCTATCGCCATTTCTTTGCATTAAATTACAATAAGTTTGCTGTCGATAAAAATCGGACGTTATCGTCAAATTACACAAAACTTGCACGTTGCCTGGAACTTGCACAAATGTCTGCAAGTAGCTAGCATGCGATTGTGACATTCACCAGTCAAGTCAAGTTGTTATGGCACAGAGGCATGCAAGCTATAGGCACTTGCATACTGTTGTCACATTGTGCAAGTTGTGTATTTGCGACTTTAGGAACCGGGTGCGATGCTTTGTAACCATTAAGTGCCAATTTCTCCAATTGTCATAATGTGATCAGCTCATCCAAACTGCGTTCAAGAACTGTCAGTGTCAATATTCTATAACACTTAATTATGACGACACGGAAGAATTACTCAAACCATAACTTAAAAAGTCAACTACTCATTCACAAATACACCCCTACACTCACACCTGGCGAATAAACAGATACTCACTTTTCTTTTGCGCCCCCTTTTTACTTTCTTCACTCGTTTCTTATATTCAAAATAAAATGTACAACTCTAGTTTATTTTTACAAAAGTGCACATTAGTGCACGTTGGTAGAGATTGTGTACCTACTCGTACAACCCGTATCGTTAGACAAATGAAACTGAAAGATGACTTTTTTCAGGAAACTTCACAGACGTGAACGGTTTGTTACTATGTAGCCCGTAACGGAAAATGTGAGACAAAAATGAAGTTTGATTAAACAACAAAAAAAAGTTGGAGACGGAGCCCATAGAAGGTTGCCCATCGACCTTAAAAGCTTTTTTTTCTGAGGTCGGCGTTTTTTCCTAGGACGTCTCCTGCGGCGACTAGGGCCGTGAGGGCGCATAGATTGCCTCTCCCTCACGTGCGCCGCTTCCCACTTCGCGAGCATTACTGCTTTGCAGAAGGAGGTGACGGCTACCCATGTACTCTCGCTCCATACCGCCGCCACCGCCGATCACCTCCACGAGGACACGGCAGTGCTCCGCCCAAGCCTGGCAGACCTCCACCGTGTGCTTTACCGTGTTCTCTGGGCGATCTACGCAGTAGTAACACCCGGACGTTTCCTCCCGCCTTCTCCGAAACAGGAACCTCCTGAAACAACCATGTCCGGTGAGGACCTGCGTCAGGCGGAAGGTGAAGACGCCGTGGTGCTTCTCATTCCACTCCTCAAAGAGGGGACTTACCGCCGCTATTGTGGCGGGTCGAATCGTCCTTAGTGTTTGTCACCTTGTATCTGTGTGCTTTTTATAATGTCAAATAAATATAATTCCACAACATTAATGACACTGACAGCTCTTAAGCGCAGTTCCGGTGTTTTCATTGGCGTAATTCGCCCTAAGTAATTGTAAAATGCGTTGATATATGACTTTTGACAGCTAAATCATTGTTAAACATGTTTATTACAGGAGGAAATACTTCTACTATTATAACTACGGATAAGAATCTATCGGGCTATCAGTTTCCCGCGTGCCAACAGAATCATTGTACTAGTAATGCTATCAACATAACTGGGAAAGCTGATGCAGCCATGAGCCTCTACAATTCTGTTAAAAGTTGCCAATATCAAGGTAAAGTCTTACTACTATAGCTCTGCAAGGTTTTTTTTGCGCGTGAACAAAATTGGCACTAACGCCGTCATTTTTTTTTTCACTAAACAATTGCGCAAGTTTTTACTAACACGCCGGTGTCAGCGTCATTCGATTCCTCAGCGCCAAAAGATTCTTGTGGCAGTGTATAAGCTTATAAAGTTGATAGATTGAGGTCCTAGCTCTCATTTAGATGATGTGCAATAATGTCCATGTAATAATGTTTTAATTAATAGTTTTATTTATATAGGACAGTTAATCTAGCAAATGGCTAAAATTAATGGTGAAACTCCACAATATTCAAAAGTTCATACAATGAAGTGCTTTTTTATTTCGTTTATCTAGTATCATACATATTAGAATACATTTTATATATTTTTATAAAAGAAATTTTTAAAATATAATGGTCCGCCGGCATCGGGAGCAGGGTCCAAGCTACCGGTGGTTAGTAGTCCAGAAACAGAACTCGTCACGATGCGAGCCGTATCTCGTACCAGAATAAACATGTTTTCTTTCTTTCTTTCTTTCTATCGATGAGTAGGTACAGTTTAAATTAGGCCCTTTAATTATTAAGACTTTTCGCAGTAAAAACTTACTCTAGTAGCCCAAACATCATTTATAATAATTTATTATCCCATAAAAACTTAAGAGAGAAAAGAAATAGGTGCTTACCTATACACCGAGAAATTTTTGTGGTTGTTTTCCAGCGGCAGAACAACTTGCCATAAGGAGTACTTTCGAAGCATAGAGTAAATGTAAAAAAATTAAGATGTTTTTGTTTTAAAATAATTTACAAAAGAACCATCAACTCGAAAACGTGAGAGTCCATAGTAACACTAGAGGTAACTTGTAGGTACTGCTCGAATCGCACGCGCCGCCGACAAAAGGAACAGCGATACATAAATGTTCAAAGCAAAATAAACTCTTGAACGTGGTGATTTTTCACAATGGTTTATCTGTCATTTTTTGTTTCTAATAGGTATTTTATTTGTTTTTAAAACGATTGTATTACCAAAACAAAAACATTTCGCAGCGGGAAAACAACCATTTGATGATAAATATTCATGGATTGAGATGAAGAGTAAGACCTAATAAAAGATGAATTAATTGTATGAGGAACGATAAGAATGAAAAGGGAGTGAATGATAGCGTGACAGTTGACAGGGAAGAATGAAAGAGAAAAAGGCTTTTGCGTTGATTCCAATTAAAAGAAAGAAAAGACAAGCCTTTTGTAAAATTCCAGATGAAATAGCAGTACAGGAACAAACAAAAAGTTTGGAGGATGAAGTGAAAGTTAATTTGGCTGATCCACCTACAGGTACTGATAATATTCATATAATTAAAATTGTTTAATTAAATCACTTGCAGATGATCGTAGCATGTGGCGTTTTGTAGTTTTCTGCCTAATCACAAAGCTTTCACCCGCGGTGGAAACCTTGTCCTTTTTCTAGATAAAGAGAGTAAATGTCAAACTATTAAGCTTGAAAAAAGAATTGCTACACGGCCAAACAAAAATCACGCTACTAAGTGCGTTGTCGCTGGTCATTTGTTCCCTAATGAAAAGCTACAGGGTGTTCCGAGCGGGAAGCCCACGGTGTGTGGTTCACCGTCGTGCCACCATTTCACTGCTATTTCTACTCAATAGACATCCTTATCTATTCTCTATTTAAAATTTATGTTAGGGTAAAATTAATTTGATTTCAGAATACAGAGATTCAGAATATATAGTGGTAGAAGAAAACTTCGTAAAGCTGTTTCAAGTTATAGCATAAATTTAACCTTATTGATGGGTTTTTAAAGTAATTTTTCCAATAACACATATTTGCTTAGCTTACTCATCCACAGATACCACAAACCTACCGAGCTGTGCGGCCAATGAGAATAAGAGCCCGCTCGCGGTGCCGCCGCCGCCGGCGCCATTATGTGTGCAGAATTTACAAATCAACAAAGATTCTTGTAATACAATGGACGCAGTTCCACAAAATATTATCATGTGTCATAATGCAGGTAAATAATGTCCTTTTTCACACTATCCGATCGATAGTGACAAATTACGAGGGGTGTTCAATAAAAAGTAATAATGGCATATAAACTCCTTGAACAACAAAAAAGTAAATACTGGCAGGTCTGGGCTTTACCATTTGATAAAATAAAATAAAAATAAAAAAAATCTTTTTTTTTTGGGCTTTGGCTTCACACGGTTTGTGCATTGAGCCAGTGTCAAGTAATTTTTCTTTTCGATCAAGTAAATGGCCCGATATCGGGCACGAAGTTACAAAAAAGTCATAGTCGTCTTTAGTCAGTCAAGTCAAAGTAATTGTAAAGCGGTAGCAACTTTACAACAACCTAACATGAGTTTATGGGGGAACGCGAAAAGTCCACGTTAGTCACTTATTTTCACCTTCACTACACTTGTGCACACACATGTAACTAAATTGAATAATTCACTACCAAAATTATACAATTTAATTCGCTATTTCACTAAATTTCATGAAAATGAAAATTCGTGCGACATGTTCCAACCCGATCCCGCCAAAAACTCCTAAAATCTATGATGTACCATAAAGCCCAGGAAAACAAGAATTCTTACGAGATTAAAATTTTAATAAATATTTCCCTACTTAGCGAAACATTAGCAAGAAAAAAAATCGGGACCTTTTATATTCACATTTGTTATGGGAATGGCCTTTTTACAAAGGATTTCTAATGCTTTAATAAAGATAATTCGATAGTGAAAATACTTGACTGGGATTTTTTTGAAATTTACACATTTTTTAACAGTTTTTTTTTTTATGATATTCCAGAAGCGAATGTGAAGTTCCCGTATTGTGGTGTCAGCTCTACTATGTCAGAACCTTCTGAATCCGATATAACTTACTACAGACCTGTGGCTGACTCTGGTAATCTTTAATAGAAGATATTTGATCATTTTAATAGGAATAGTTAATGTTTTTAAATAAGTCCATATTGTCGATAGTAACACTTCCACACACTACTGCCAAACCCTTCGGGGAAACAAGCCGTTGCGTAAATATTCATCCCGAATCCCAACAAGGGAACCCTTCACTGTTCGCGGTCTGGCACGCACTTGACCGGTATTTTTATAAGAAAAAAGTATTATTATTTTGTGTATAAGTTGTATGTTATAAACTTATAAATTACATAATTATATTATGTGCCAAATAGACAATTTGTCTTGATTTATTTTGCTTTGCATTTAAATCCGCGTTACTGTTGCGAATCATTTTTGAATCACTGTCATGGTGATTATAAAATGCAACAAAGGATATTGAATTGATTGTTGTTTATTAATCGATTTTTCACGTTCTATTTTAAAACGATTAAATTATTTTCAGATATAACACAGCTAGTTAGTGAAACGAGAACTCAGCATGCATTATATCCTATTTTAAAGAAATATTACAAAAATGCAGCCTCTGCTATGAATAGAGAAAAGGATAACTTAAGTAAATATATTTTTTAATTTTTTTTTAACTTTTATCGTACAGACGCCAGCACATCAAGCTACCCCAACCTGTCAAATTTATTTGATAGATTTTCAACTTTAATTCATAAGCATAAGGTTCATGTTCAATTGGGAAAATTTGACAGTTTGGGGTAGCTTGATGTGATAGATAGCTTGATCTGTACATTGATACGAGGTCTAAACTTATGTGCCAGATTTCAGCCTAATAGATAGCTTCAGAGGAAGTAGGCGAAATAATTAATTGCAAAAATCCAGGACATACAAGTGACTAATTTCTGTATATTATGTGACACATTATGTTATAGTAGTTGATTCATAATTCATATGTTTCAAAATTCGCCCGCCCGCTGCGTTATTTTTACGTCACTGTGAACGTCTTGTTACGTGGATAGCGCAATGGTTATTGTGTAATAGACAACGTTAAAAGAATTGTGTGTCACACAATGATTGAGCTATATTGCAGAAATTCAATGGGGTTAAAAACTGAACGCTCACTAGATAACAGCACTGTTACTTACTGTAATTTTGTGGTTCTGTGGTTATGGGCCATCCATAAATTACGTCACACGCTCAAGGGGTGGGAGAGGGTCAAAGAAATGTGACATTGTGTGACAAGGGCCAGGGGGGATCAAAAGCTTTCTGACGTCACATGTTAAAATCACCATTGTCTAAATTATTTGACTTTTTGTTAATTTTATTAAAGATTTAAATTAAAAAAGATGGAAAAACTGCTGTTTTCATTTAATTATGTACTTCTAAATCCAATTTTTTTAATAATGTGACGTCACACAAGGGGGAGGGACTTTCACAAGTGTGACCAGATGTGACAAGGACGGGGAGGGGTGTCAAAAAACCATAAAATTTGTGTGACGTAATTTATGGATGGCCACTTATGATAAAGATGTGTGAGCAGTTTTAGTTGAAAATTACTGGCTTTCCAACTTCTTTTTGCCAAGCATTCTAGCTTTTTTTATGCCATGGAGTGGCAAACATGTTCTCAATTCTACATGAATAATGTAATCATTTTTTTTTTGTAACAACATTTTGATCTAAAATAGTGTCCGTGGAGTTTCTTTCCCGTTCTTCTCGATAGATCCCTACTACGCTTTGGAATGGGCAACTATACTCCATAGGTTTAGATAGTTAAATAAAGGTAAACAAATCGTTATAAGGACTTTTTATAGTTGACACTTTCTTGTTTAAAAATACGGTGTAACAAAATCAAATTTATTTTAGATTTATTCGATAGTTTCCTCTAACTACTCTTTCTAGATGCAACTTGAGCACAAGTTTTTGTTAGATTTATATAATAATATAATATTTTGTAATCTGGAGTATAATTTCATCTTTATGACTGACCGACCCCTTGACAATTCAAAAGTACTTACCTGTAATTTTATCGTTTGAAATACCATATGGTTGGAGATTGAACAAACAACATATATATTTAAAAACTAACGTATCCCACAGTTGTAGGCATCGGAACCCAAATAACACCCGGACCGTCTGTAGAAAACACAACCCTGGGCATGATCACCAGCAAACAACTGCTGACTGAGAAAAATACCAGCTTTTCTGATGCCGCCATAAACGGTAACTATTTTACTCATTTTATCTAGCAAGCCCATAAGAAAGGAATGTTGTTATTTTTTTCCAATTGAACAAATAACAACTTAATTCTAAGTGTAAATTAAGTTGATTTCAGATGGAACTATTGAAAAAAACAAAAATCTAAGTTGTAGTGCAAAATGAATTTTATGAGCGGGTTTTAAAGTCACTTTCCCAAAAACACCGTATCCGTCATTTAATTATTAGTAAATTCAGTCTTATATTTATTGCGAGATAGAACAGCACCATCCATCCTTGGCATGTATTATAATTTTATCAAACTAACATTTAAAAGTGTGATATTTACAAATGTTCTGTTAAAATTCAACCTGATGAAAACTTCATCTTTGGAATCGGAACAACGGTTTTAAAAAACCAGGGTCTCCCGTACCTTCGGAATAGGGACCTTAAAAAAGTAATTCTCATACTAACTGAATTTATAGATCCTGATGTTGAACATGTTGATTGTGCTGTTCAAGCTGAAGAGGTCCAACTAAAACCTGCAGAAGGTATTCTTTACATTCTCTCTGTGTTGTGGCGGCATCTGTATCGCCACATGCAATCTTGCGTCGCGCAAACAGAATTTGCCGCGCAACTTCTAGCATATATACAACGTCCTAACGTCACGGTCGTACACACATCAAAAAAAGTTTGTGATCACTAGCATAAGCTGTGTGTTGTGTGTTTTCTTTAAATAGAAATACCCCGTTTGAAATTAAAATAAATAATAGTTTAAAAAACTAAAAAATACGCTTTAAAAACCAAACTAAAAAGGAGAAAATAATTTAATTCAATTAAAAAGCGTGGGGTGCTTGACATTAATTGATTATAAAAATACCTCAAAAAGCACCCCACGCTTTTTAATTGAATTAAATTATTTTCTCCTTTTTAGTTTGGTTTTTAAAGCGTATTTTTTTAGTTTTTTAAACTATTATTTATTTTCTATTTTTTAGTTCTGCTAACTACAAAACGTGTTTTTTTTTCTCAATTTTTTTTTTAATTATTAAATTGTCATCGGTCCTCGACAAGTTTACAAAGTTTCAATGAAATCTGACCGTTTAAAGTGGGTCAAAATCGCGCTCAAAGGAGTCGGTTACATACTGAAATACTGACATACTGACATACAAGTGAAGCTAATATAAAGCGTATAAAAAATATATATTATAAAAACCTGAGTAATTAATCATAATGTAATTGTAACAGAAATTTTATAGAAAAAAAAAGACTGTTTAACCAAACTTAAACAATAATTTATTAATAAAAGGTTTATATTCAATATAATATAACTCTTCCCCTGGCTCGAACACATGCGGTGATCCTCCTGGGCATGCTGAGAATCAAGTTATCCAGCATTTCTTGGGGTAACCTGTGTCCCATTCTTGAATACCGGCTTCCCTGAGCTCTGGCACTGTCTGGGGACGTGGCTGACGGTTCCAAAAAGCTCGCTTAAGAGCATCCCACGCGTGCTCCATTGGGTTTGTCAGGCGAGCCGGCAGGGCAGTCTAACCTTGTGATGTCGTATTCTCGGAGAGCAGCATTGACTCGTTGAACTCGATGGATCATCGACCAGTACAAATTGGTGCCCATGGTTTAGTCGAAATGGTCTGACAATTACATCAATAGCAACTGCTCTATACATGTCTGGGCTCAGGCTCTAATCATAATACCACCCCAAAAGGACACCGATTTCCCGCCTTGTTGAACTGTTCTAGTGGCAGTTCTTAGCCTTTCACGGTCTCCTGGTCTTCTCCAGACACGGACACGTCGGTTATCTGGATAAGAACTGATTCGCGATTCGTCAACGAAGAGACAGTTTTGCCAAATGTTTTCTTCTTCATTTTGCCGAAGGCTAGCCCACTGGAATCTCCAGCGTTATCGTTGCCGGGAATTCAGAGGAGCTCGCCATGACTTCTGTGCTCGTAATCCAGCCTGGTGCAAGCAATTCCGAATGGACTGAGTGCTAACTTCAAGCCCAGAGTCGGCTCGAACTTCTGCTTTTATTTTAGTAGCGTTGATTGTTGGATCACGGGCTGCCAGAAATGTAATAAAGCGCTTTTGGGCAACAGTCAAAACAGTTGGGCGACCGCTGCGGGGTCGGTCAGCAAAATTACCCATCCCGTGGTACCTCTGTAACGTGGTCACGACACAGGATTGGGATATAGCAACTCTGCGTTTTATTTCTCTCGTGGTGTATCCTTCGTACCTCAAAGTTACTATTCTTGCTCGTAAAACTTCTGATAATCCTTTTGGCATTTTTTCAATCACAACTTTCCGCGAAAAAGTAATTTAATTCCGTTAAAATTAACTAAATCAGATTTCTGAATGAGCGTAAGCTAAGACTGAAAGCCTTTTTATATGGAAAAACAATTAAACTGTTTTATTGTTTTATATTCTTAATCTATATTTTTAAATAAAGAATCTAAAAAGAAGAATAAATCATAATAATCTACCGTAAAAAAAAAAGATTACGATTTTTCAAAGTGATCGCAAACTTTTTTTGATGCGTGTATATATGCTAGTTGCGCAGCAAATAACATGACCAACATAAATGACATGACCGACATGAACATCATGACGACATGACAGTGACCGTGTCCGTTAGGGAAAGAAACAAGAAAATTACATGACCGACATGACAGTGACCATGTCCGTTAGGCAAAGAAACAAGAAAATATTTAGTTGTATCAAGATGTGGGCTTTTCGAAATAATTCGTTTTAGAGAAGTACGTACTCCAACATTCCTTTTCTTACCGCCAGCTGTTCAAAGAGTTCGAACTGGCACAATTTTGAGTCTGCTTAACTTCATCTTAGATTATCCTCTTGCCCTTCATCATCATCGTCATCTTCCCAGCCTTTTCTAACTATGTTGGAGTCGGCTTCCAGTCTTACTTGTGAATTCAGCTGAAAAGCACTTCACGTGGCGCGACTGCCACAAAACCTAACCTACTAACGGTTTATAAATTTTACTTATTGATTTTATTTGTCTTTAGATACACAGATGGCTCCCTTGAAGGCGGCGAGTGCAACAACGGTGGGCACTTCACCTTCCAAAACTGGAGAAAAGGATGAACTTTTTAAGTCTGGTAAGATCATGAACTACCTATTTCAATTTGAGATTGAATACCCTCTCAAACCTTTATTTGTAAGGTCACAAAGTCTGAATTGATTTTAAGTTGACAGATATCATACAAGTTCCAAACCTATCGGTCTTATTACAAAACAAGGTTTTTCTTTAGGCATGGTTTAAACCATCGAGCCTGTTTTTTAAATAGTAACATGCATTTGCATGGCTCCGACCATTTTTAATAAATTGCCCAAATCATGGAAAATATTAAATTTATCTGCTCTTAAAAGTAAATTGAAGAGTTTACTAACTGAAAGAGCATATTACAGTATAGCAGAGTTTATGAAAGAGGATAATTTTCTTCGTATTTGAGATGACAGTGTTGTATTTTTGACATGTTATTGTAATGTATTTTTTTTGTTTTTGTTTTTTTGGTGTAATTATTGTTTGGAATGAACATTTTAATGACAGTAGTTCATATTTTTATTGACGAATTTATTTAATGACTACTTTGACATTGTATTGTTTTTAAAAAAATATGCTTTTTGAATTGTAATGATGCCTAATCTTTAATTAATAATGATGTTTTCAATGTCTTCAATGTAATTTTGATTAATATTACCGCGGTTTATGTACCATCTCTTCCTACTAATTTGTACGCCACTATATGCGGCTGAACATGTTAGAACTTTATTTATGACATAGTAATTATCTTGCATGTAATGTATCATGTACACCATGTTTAAACAAATAAAAAAATCTTATCTTATCTTAACCGAACGGAAATCAAAATACAGTTCCTTTTACAAAACTAACAACTTAGTCCAGTCTCAGGTTGTCAATTTTGTATTCATAACTTCACTAATGCAGTATAAAGTTCGAAATACAAAAACTCGAATATTAGTCTCGAATATTTAGGCTTAGGTTAAAATAAGATCGTGTTTTGTAATAAGACGGTATATGTTTTAAACCGAGATTCGAAACTCGTACAGACAACGCGAGGTATGTGCCGGGAATGGTTTGCCTTGCAATCTTGCATACCTCAGGTTCGACGAGCGTGGACCAACTCACGACTATTTTGTCAAGTATGATGCGATTTCTGAACGCGGCATTTCAATAACGCATCGTTTTAAGACTCCTATAGGCGTGACGCGATAAGGGGATGCAAGTAGTAGAACAATTTTTGCGAGAACTTCATGAAAATTGTTTTACAATAATCTCGTCGCACCGTCGTGCCGCACCAGTCTGCGGGAGCATTTATAAAAAAAATCGTTTAGTTAATTAATTCAATTCGTCCATTTGCATAACACAGGTATTCATTAATCTGTCTTTGATTTTGTTACAGAAATGGGTCTAACGAGTAACGATGCAAGAAAGGAGACGTTGACTTTCCCGAAACGCTCGGCTAAACCGAAACTTGCATTAACAGGTAGATCCTCAGATTATAAAACAAAGGCAGTTAGACCGCGCGGAACACCAAGAGTGAAGCCAAAAACCAAATACTAAAGCTTCGCATTGAATGTAACATACAATGCGATGCTTTAGTAGGTATATGGTTTTTTGCCTCACTTTGGTGTTCCGCGCGGTCTATCTGCCTTTGTTTTAAAATTTGAGGGTAGATCCACTTCGAATAAATCGCCCTTAGTTGCCTTTAGTCAGTACAGAAGCTCTAAAGCTTTGTTTTCTAAGGAAGCGGTAAACGATTTGGTTGATATCTTCGACTTGACTGACGTTGGTATTTAACGCTTCCCCTACACATTTGTTGTGCGCACAGCCAAAGTGTGAAACTCTCTGCCTGCGTATGTGTTCCCTTCCACATTTAACGCATCTTCCTTCAAAACAAGAGTGAACAGGCAACTTCTAGGCACGCTCGTTTCATCATAGACCACCCCCATCAATCGCTTTTCATTACGCTTGTAAAGCGGGCCCATAAAGCATTAAAATCCAAATACAGAGCGTTTTTTACACCTTAATGTTAAATACTGGTGAAGATGACAGATTTGCATGACGGCCGTTATATGACGGAACCGCTTTCTTAGGAAACCAAAGCTTTAGCCCACACTATCATGGACGTAAAAAAAATTCGCCACTGGATTTTCAACTCTCTGTGTAGAACTCAGTATTGAGACTCCTACAGAGTACATTCCAGCGCGTCTAAAAAATACTGTTCGATTTCAACTATCCGCGTATTTAAATAGATAATTATACACCCGATTAAACATCTAATAATTTATTATAGTATATTTTATATCGAGGGACTAAACGAAGCCATAATATACCAGAGGTGGTTTGACTCCCGAGCGTGCGAGGGAGTCAATGAAACCGAGGGTATATTAAGTTGGCGTTTAGTCTCGAGGTGCAAACTGTACTTTTCACTTTGAGTGCGAGAAAAAGAGTCGATTTAGTACAAAAACATTTAATCAATATTACTTAATAAAATAAAAATCACATAAGATTATTTACTTGAAGCTAAATGTACAATTCGAATTATTTGAAAAACCATAGAACTAAACTATACTTACAGGCTGTTTGAGTTTGTATAAGACACATGAAGGAAATTAAAAAACGAATTAGTGTTCACTCCCTAGAGACTAAAGTGGTCACTTTAGTCCCGCTTCGTAGGGCTATATTGGCGTACTTTTAGAGCATGAGAAGTGAAATAATAATTAATTGAATTGCTTGAATTTGTACGTAGCCCTCTTCGTCTCTCCTAATTTTGCCAACAGGGTCCATATTGATCTCACTATTTATACCATCTATTTAATACATATGGTATGCAATAAAGAATTGAGTATTGAGTATTGAAAGATACCGCGCGCGATGAAATCCCGCTGCGATATGTTTTAGTACGTGCGAACGACTTACTGACGGCAACAAAATTCATTAATGAAACTCTATTGTTTACCGTGGTGAGCAGAAAAGAATCCACGTCATGTTCTTTTTATCACCTACAACCTTTTTTTTCAGGCCCAATGCTATTTTCCATATCGTCAGAACAACTGCCTCGTGAAATTATTCCTGTACTATATGCAAGTAAGAGAATTATTTAATTGTGTTTGATCTATCTGAACTATTGACTGTATTAATCCACGCCTATTATACAGGATGTAACAAAAACCCTACTGCTATCCTTAAGCACTAAAGATAACAGCACATAGTTTCAGCTCAAAATAAAATATTATAAGAATTAATACCAAATTTTCGGTTTCATTATGTTTCTTAAATTCAAATCATAACAAACGTGTGACCGCACTACGTAGATCAATAACTTTCCACGTTACTTGCCAATATCACGATAAATCTCTTCCGAGTGATGTGTTTATTTCAATTTGAAAAGTTCGGTTTCTGGTATCAATGTGTTAAAAATTCTCATAACATTAAAAAACCCTTCCAATATCGTTTGATATCATCCAAAAAAGCCGTGCCCCACGAGTCGATCGATCAGGTTAAGCTACGCTTGCCTCGGTTGGTCCGTGGATGGGTGACCATCTTTACATACCCTCCGTGCCTCGGAAAGCTCGGATCCGGCTGTAATTTTTGGATCTTTGACAGTCGTTACGAGTCATCAGAAGCCTATGACCGACCTTCACTTCCATTTTCAATAATTTTTGACATGTAAAAGAGGATTCATAAGTATTTATATGGACGTACCTTTTTTTTATAGTATAAAAATATATAATAATGCAACCTCTTTATTACCGTTATTTCCGTCTAACTGATATATTTATACCTATATAGGTAGTTTGTCAAATCAAATCGAATCAAATCATTGTATTTGTCACAATGCAGGTACATAGTTTAAATTAGGTCTTATAATGATACCTAATGTTAGTGCGCTCCATTCTACTCGCAAGTATACAAATATTACACACAAGAATAATTAAATGTAATATTACAATTATTTTTCTATGTCTGTAGGTATAATTAAAATGTCAAACCATAAAATAGAAATACAATTATGTCAAAATTTAACATAACATTATTAACAATAATCCTCCATAAATTCAGTGATTGAGTAATAATATTTATTAATTAAACATTGTGTCAGTCGTTTTTTTTAATTAACTAATTTAAGATTCTTTTTTTCTCGCGGATATTAATGTATAATACTGGAGCCATTTGATAAATACTTACTTTTTTACTTTGTTTGTTCTTACTTTACTTTGTTTTTTACAGATGTAAAAGCTATAGTAAGCAATGAAGGAATCTCAAGTTCCAAGTCTGTAGGAAGCAATGCAGCTGCCGCTGTGGTAGATGGAATGGCTCAACGAAGCAGAACAGTCACTGTGGCGACAGCTGTAGGAAACAATGCACCTATGACTTCGAAAGCTAGCAATTCAACTGTAGTTTCAAAGTCTGCAACCAGCGATGACGATACTGTTTCATCAAAATGTTGCTGCTCCCCTTGTCAAGCTGGAGCGAGCCAGCCTCGTGCAGTCGTTTCGTGTGGTAAGATAATCTTTACATTTAACTAGATTTTGCCAGCGGCTTCGCTCGCGTGGTGTATTACACATATAAAACTTCCTCTTGAATCACTCTGTATATTGATGACTGCATTCAAATCCGCTTCGAAGTTTAAAAGAACTAAGCGTACAAACACGAAAAGCGACTTTGTTTTATACTATGTAAGGATTTGTATTCATCGGTTCGATCTTTTCTATGGAAAGCACCTCCATGTGGTGTCAGTGACATAGCATAATCAGCCTTTAATGTTCCCACTGCTGGGAAACAGGCCTCCTCTCTGCGAGAGGAAGCGGGCCGTAATCCACCACGCGGGCCCAGTACAGGTTCATAGATGTCACTAGTCTTCGTATTTTGGCTCTAGGACATGCCGATTTCTTCTTTGATGTTTTCCTTCACCGTTTTGAAACCAGTAGTGATGAAATAATTTACACAAAGTAAAACGCCTGGCTGGATTCGAACCTACGACCTAGAGCTGGGTAAGTCCCGGCCGTTACCACTGGGCTACATCTGCTCTCACAGTGACATAATGATAAAATTACACACAACTAATAACTTAGATTTTTTTTTGGAATGAAATTTCTGTCAACGTTGCCTACTTACCAAGATAACTTTAGTTTTTATCTTCCAATTGAAGTTAGCAAGATTTTCCTAGGCTTTGCTTGATCTTCAACATTTAAAATTCTTCTGTACGAGTATGTCACTGAAGTCCTATACAGCTGGACTGATTCTGATGATTTTTTTTGTGTGTATTTGAGTGCATTCCTGGATGGTGAAGACTCACAAGTGGGCCCAGTAGATGGCGCTGTGATTGAGTTCTAGGATACAAGACGTCTGTCTCATCACCTAGTCATATACCACCTTATTATTGCCACACTGTGGCAGAGGAGCAGTTATGGTCCAGTGGTAACGGCCGCGACTGACGACTTGTAGGTCATAGGTTCGAACCGAGACAGATACTTTGTGTAAATTATTTCATCAGCACTGATCTCCAAACGGTGAATGCAAACATCGTGAGAAAACCGTAATGACCTAGAACCAGAAATTCAAAGATATTATTTAACATCGACCAACCCGCACTGGGCCCGCGTGATGGATTTCGGCTCACTCCCTCTCACAGCGAGGAGGCCTGTGTCCCAGCAGTGGGAACGTTATAGGGTGAAGACAAAGCATGAGCATTGATCATCACGCTTGCTCAAAACGGGTTGACGATTCCTACAAGTGCAAGTTTCCTCGCGATGTTTACCTTCACCGATAAAATATCCAAGATAAACTCAGAAAGTACATATTGGCGGTGATTAAAAATTACACATATCCAAAGTCACCGACTTCCGAAATTAAAGTAATTTTTGACTTTGTAGTGTTTTTCCGAAAGCTGGTTGTTTTTTTTTTTGGAAAAAGTTTTTTTTTTCAATACTCAATACTCAAAACTTTATTGCATTCCACATGTAGGTATTCTTAGGTGGTAAACTTATATTAGATCATATGGACCCTGTCGGGCACAGCAAAATTTTCACTTTTTTCACAAAATTCACTTTTTAGTTACAGTACCTACCCCACACCAATTCGAAACTTCATCATCCTGGGGTCAAAACAATGCATATTTATGCGAAGGCAGCAATCGTGGTTGATTTGCTGTCATTTTTTTAGAGTTCCGTTGTCTCTCTCCGAAACTCATCATCAGATCTATATGAAATTTAAATGGGACCATTTCGGAATAAACCCCTTTCGAATTTTGCCAATCCGGATATGCGACGGAGTTATGCCCGAACATACATAAAAAAAACATGTCGAATTGATAACCTCCTTCGTTTTGAAGTCGTTTAAAAAGCCACATAAGTACTTGCCCGGCTTTTAACCCACAACCTCCCGCAAAGTTTTAAACCACAAGGCTATTGCATATTTGGTGGTAATCACATAAAGGTTTTTTATTCTAATTTTCTCTTTACATCTGTAAAGAGGACCCTTTTTAACGTAAATGCTAGGACTCATTAGCATATTTGTTATAAAAACTTAAGCCACGGCTGCACTGCTAAGGCGCAAGCGGTTAATTCTACTGGTAAATGATACATGATTTTATTTCTGTAAGTAGGTTTTGTACAAATACACACGTCAATCATATTTTTAAAACTAGATGAGGGCGGCGTTTCCTATCTGACTACTCTGAGCAGAAAGTCCAAAACAAACTCTTAAGGTCACAGTATCTTAAGTCCAGACATCTTGGTCAGATCATTTAAAGACCGTGTAGACTGCTGTCTGACTGGTATTTTGAGGATAACCTGTCTAGTCAGTGCACGTATTTGACAGTAGTCATGCAGCTCAACTCTGAACTTAAGGAAGTCAATGATTCGACGAACAATACCAAAGAAAGGATATTTATTCGGGCACCATAAATTACTGAAACTGCTAGATCATGATTAAAACTAACTGGAAAAAAAACAAACAAATACAATAAGTTTGTGTTAGCCCACTCGCTTTTGCGTTGTAGTGTAATCGCAGCTCAACACAAGTATAACATTATAACATAATGTTACTGTTCCAGTTTTGTGCTTTAGTTATGTCCAAATAAAACGCAAAAAAAAACTGCTTTCGCAACAAAAAAAACAACTGAATGTAGGCTTAGATAGGCCAAAAATACTATGCAAAGTTCATTAGTACTAACAGTGATTTATTTAAATTTACTTACTTGAAACTAAGGAGAACTTTTATTAATGAGTTCTATAGTTCCTAATATTTTTCTGGAAGAGTTCTGCTGACCTAAGTCATGAAATAATTAAAAAGGAAAATGTTACCAGCTACAAGAAAAAACAAAATAATTTTGTTAAAAGAGGCGCCTGGTAAATTTTTAGCTTTCGTAGATTCTATAAACTAAGTTTAGTGGCAGCCAAGACCCCGGGAACAGTAAAAAAAAAAAAAATATCAGCAGAGCCTTGTGAAAAAGTTAGATTACAAGAAATCTAGATTTTATTGATTGATTAAGTTGGTATGATAAAAGTTTCAGTAAAGCTGAGGAGCTGGAAGTCCACGTTTCATGTCACAACTATAGTAGAACTATACACAAACAAGCACCCCCCCCCCCCCCGAACCCCGAACTCTAAATCAGGTGTCAGCAGAGCAGAGGTGAAGATTTAGAAAGTTAAAATCAGGATTTAAAACAGTGGTTTAGAACGATGTATCAAAAAAAAAAACAGTAGCACTCTGAAGCGGGAACTTCACGGTTTCTTATGCACCGCTAGGTAATAGGTAATAGGTAAAACGGGCTGTTGTCCGCAACTCCACGTCAAAGCGCGTATTTTGCGTACGGGTGGGAGAATCGGTTATTCGATCCACCCCAGCTCCTCGAGAAAGGCCAGCAACGCCTTGGTGTTGCTGACAATCTCACGTAGGGTACCTGGGTTACCGAAGTATTTTGCCCTGTAATTGGCGACCACCGGGCAGTTTAACAGCACATGAGCCGCTGTCTCGTCGTCTTCCATGCAGGCCCTGCACAGCGGACTGTCTGTTACCCCTATGACAAAGAGATGTTTGTTAAATGACCCATGGCCAGTTACAGCTGCTGTAACTGTACGCAGCTGTGGTTTTGTTAAACGGAGAACCTGTTTCGTGAGGCGGGCATCGACCGCAGGAAGTGCTTCCTTGGCCTGCCTGCACTCACTTAGGTCCAACCATATTTTGTGATGTTGATCCCTGGTTCGTTTCCTTACCAGAGTGCGTAGATACCCGAAGGGGAGTGGCGCAATGGGTTCAGGTCCCACTGGTGTCATGCTCGACCCTCTCCTGGCAAGTTCATCGGCTGCATCGTTTCCTAGCGAACCGCTGTGTCCTTTTATCCACTGAATGGTAATATTATTGAGGCTACCTACCTCGTTGAGGCGCTGGTGGCACTCGTATATCAGCCCAGAGTCAACTGTATGACTGTTCAGCACTTGCAGAACAGCCATGCTGTCTGAGAGTATGCGGATCGAGTGGTCCTTAACTTCCCTGGCTAAAATAGCCGAAGCGGCAAGGGAGATGCCCATGCATTCTGCCTGGAACACTGTGTTATGGACTCCCAGTGGCGTGGCTATGTGGATGTTGAAGTCCTCCGAGAAGACTCCAGCCCCTGTGCCACTACCTGTTTTTGATCCATCCGTGAAGATGCGCAGCTCTGCGGGGCATAAGCCTTCGCATCGTCGATCCTCATGCAGTTGAATTCTGTATTTTTTATCGAAGATAAATTGTTTATGCACCGCTAAAAGACCAATCCAAAAACATGCAAATGTATCCCAGAATTCTGACTCAGATATCAGCAGAGCATGGGTAAAGATTTCATCATCACCATCATTTCAGGTGAAAGACGTCCACTGCTTGATATAGGCCTCCCCCAAGCTCGGCCACTTTGACCGGTTCTGTGCTTCCCGCATCCAGCGGACTCCTGCGGCCCTCACAAGGTCATCGGTCCACCTTGTGAGAGGCCTTCCAACTTTCCGTCTTAAAGATTTAAGATAGTTAAAATCAGGCATAGAGTTCTGGGATACTTATTCATTTTATGACTTAGATCGGCAGAACTCTTCCGGAAAAGTATTAGGAACTATGTAACTTACCACTGTGTGCCTAAATCAGTTTTACGAATTTTAGTTTTGGAAAAAAATATCTGCTTACAGAATTTAGCAGAGCATATTTTCATTCGACCTTTTTTCAGACAAAAACGCCTGAGCAATTTTTTTTAAGTATAAGAAACCCTAGAACTCACCCGCATGCGAATAAAACTCACATTCATTTTTGCTCTGGTGGGAAACGATCTGCCAAGTTCACCAAGTTCACAAAAAAATATATGTACCAAATGATTGTCACTGCTGACTAATATGAAAGCGCAATAAAATGAAATAATATGAAACCGATTAATATGAAGGCACAAAACGTGGCGAACGAGCACATGACTCAAGCGCGCACCATTTTCACAAAACGGCGATGCACTAAACGTGGCAAACGCTCGCTTTGAGCATTTGACTGAAGCTTGCTATTTTTATTCAACCTGCGCTGTCTTGTTTGTAAGCACGCACTCGCAATGCTCGCATCTAGGGGCTCAGCTAGCTGCACTACTGTAATGCGTTACGAAAACTCGATACATTACAAACAAAAGTTGCAAGTCAGTTTCCGTCTTTAGGATTACCTATCACTTTGGTCAAAATACATGCTCCCAGAGTAAAGAGTGCTAAAAATAGCATTTTCTGTGTAAAAAAAAAGTGAACCATCCAAACGTAACGCCAAACTATTTTTATTGTTTCAAAACTTCTTTTGAAATACGGATAATTTTCCAAATATTTACATGTTATTTTTCAAAACAGGTACAAGCCCCAATACAACCGCCGCTTTCAATGTCACCAGATCTACTTCAGCACGAGGATTGGATTCCTATTATGAGACAGGTAAAATACAATGGAGGCAGGTACAGTAAAAAAAGAAATAGGTATACAGGATGGCGATTGCGTTATCACATTAAATAGTACAGCTGCTATTACTAGTTGTTATCAGTGTGTTAAAATAATAAAATTATCAATTTTACCAAACATAGAAAAATGAATTCTTCAAATATAATAAATCAAGGATAATCGCAGAAACACGTTCGGAGCAAGGAAAAATTGCAATCACGGTCGTGTCTTTCGGAATCGCTATCACACTGCTTCTTGTTAGCAAAACATGGCACGCCAGGATAAGACATTCGTAGCAACAAAGATATAATGGCTAGTGTCACAGTTCTGTTTAGTGGCGATTTCCGGCACACTACATATGGTGAGGCGAGGAACTAGGACTGACGAGGTGAATGCTACGTTGAATTGGTCGAGTCTATAGTCGCAAGTTTATAGACTGTACTTGACAACATGAGAGTTCGGTTTAAGGTTAGTGAAGACACTCTACCAGAGGGGAGCGGTTTTAGATGAACCCACCAGAGGCTCTTGGTAGAGTAGTTCCCACTTTAGAAGATCACATTGGTCTGGTGTCCGGGGACATCAGTCCAATCCAATACCAAACGGGCCAATTTAACGCCCAAAATGATCAAGCTGTAGCGAACAACCACAGTATTCTCTAGCAAATTGAAGGCCATTGGACGAGTGTCGAGTGTCGACCACAGGCCAAGCTGCTTCTCACACGGAAAACTGTCGTGTAACAAAACTACAAACGTAGTATATAGAGAAAAGTTTTATATTGTGGCTGTCCTTTTAGTAAATTGTAGTGATTTACTACAACCACCTGAAGGAAGTCACGGACAGAAGCCAGTATTTCATAAAATAATCACCACCAGAAATGCGACGTTGCCAGCCCACGCGGGATGAAAGCTCTTAAACATCAAAACGAAAAAGAACGTTTGGCTACAATGTTAATAGTTATTACTTATTTTAAATGTGTATGTTTTAAATACGAAACGAATGTAGAATACGTGGTTTTAATTAATGTGATAACCTAATTGCAACTCTGTAGGTTCTCCAGCCAGCTACCTTGCAACTTGAATGCTGTGCGGGTGCTGTGTAATTAAGTTTTTAACGGTCTTCTTAGTGTGGCTAAGATGCTCCTAGACAAATGCGAATTAAAAACTTAATATTGGCAACATAGAGGAAGAATTTGATTTTTATCTGCATATCAAACTGTTTTATTGACTGTACATATTGAACGATTATCCAGTTTCACACAACTTCTTTGATTACCTATTATTATTATTAATTAAAAAAAATGCCCCGTGTATTAATGTGGTTTATTAATTTACTATTACAGAAATATTACTGAACAATTTGATCAAGAAGGCTTTAATTGGCACTAATGAGATGTCCCATCACACACGTTCAACTGATAAATCGGATACTAGCATCAGTAAGTAAACCTAATTTAAGTGAGTTGACTCACCAGGTATCTGTATAATTCAGGTATAAGTAGAGATCTCTAAAAATTATTTAGCAAAGATTATTTTGTTAATTATTTTTCAGAATTCTCTTTCTCAATGAGCAATCGAGATAAGAGTGCTTCCGAGACACTTCTAGAAACCAGAAAATTATTTAAGATTTTAACATACACATGTTCTGTAAATGAGTCATTTGCAATAATTTAAAAGTATATAAAAACAATAGGGTTCGGGGCGAAGATGGAAGATGAAAACTTAGGTCCGAAACATCCATAACGAGTTGGCTAGTCCATTCATTAACGCATTTCTATAGTGACATAAACAGGATGGCTGAAACATCGACGCGCAAACTGTAACCATGAATTCAGCACTAGATCGCTAAGCGTAGAATTTTTGCATTAATTATAAAAAAATATGCTGTTTCATGAACTGTTACTATAACCGGCGTATAATTTCAGTGCCGGAGGTTCAAAATCATGTTCTTAATTCATGGTATCAGGTTGCGCGTTTATATGCCTAACATCCTGCATATAATTCAATTCATAATTAGGCCATCGTAGTATGGTATAAGTTGGAATAATTAACGCGCGTTCAGCATCTTTACTTATAATAATATTTTCAGGAAGCCGACATAACATGATATACGTGACAACCAGCACTAATACAAAGGTCGAAACACTAGAAACAGGACCCACTGCCTCAGGCATGAGCAAACTGCCTAGTGTTCACAAGACAGATGCTGAGATGCAGTACATTGAACAAGTTGAGCAAACAGGTTGGTGTTGTTTTTAATTTAATTATTAACACGCTTTTATTAGCTACATACGTATGTTAGTATATGCCTATGTAACGGAAACTTTGAACATGACTTTGACCCCCTTCAAAACGGCGGATTAAATCGAAATTTTGCATACTTATCAAGGCCCGATGACAATTCAATCATTAAAAAAAAACTGAAAAATCGCGCTTTTGTAGTTAGCAGAACTAAAAACTTGAAAATAAATAAAAGTTTCAAAAACCAAACTAATAAAGTAGAAAATAATTTAATTCTATTAAAAAGCGTGGGGTGCTTGATATTAATTGATTATAAAAATACCTCAAAATTAAATTATTTTCTACTTTTTTAGTTTGGTTTTTAAAGCGTGTTTTTTAGTGTTTTAAACTATTCTGCATTCTTGAGTGTTTCAGTCAGATTTTCCATTCTAGATTCCCCCAAACTACAGGCACAAGCCTAAGTCGGCGGTTACCGTCTTATCGGATCTTGAATAGCATATTCAGCCTATAATGTTCCCACTGCTGGGAATCAGGCCTCTTCCAAATGAGAGGGAGTGGGCAAAACCCAGCACGTAGGCCCAGTATGTGTTGGTAGATGTCACATGAGTTCGAATTTCTGGTTCTAAGGCATGCCGGTTTCCTCAGACTGTTTTCTTTCACCGTTTTGAGAGCAGTGGTGATGAAGTTAAATACACAAAGTAAAGTGCCTGCCTGGGGTTGAACTCACAACCTACAACTCGTAAGTTGGGGCCAATACTTTTGGGCCACCACTGCTCTCGTTCTTGTGTAACCAGGATACATTTTTAACCAGTGCGCAAACTGTAACCATCTATTCAGCATATCATTCTAGACCCCCTAGCGTAGAAATTTTTCGACAGTTATACAAAAAAAAATCAGCTGTTCCATACACTTTACTATGAAATAGCTGATTTTTGTTTTGTATAACCGACGAAAAATTTCTAGGAGGTCTAGAATGATAAGTTGAATTCATGGTTACAATTTGCGCACTGGTTAAAAACTTATCTTGGATAAATAAAAATAAATTACTGACATCATCATCATCATCATCTGACGTAAGGTTGGAAGCCCTCCCACAAGGTGGACCATCGGACCTTGTGAGGGCCGCAGGAGTCCGCTGAATGCGGGAAGGACAGAACCGGTCAAAGTGGCGGAGATTGGGGGAGGCCTATGTCCAGCAGTGGACGTCTTTCGGCTGAAATGATGATGATGACTGACATCATCAAAAGGCCTTATTACCTGTAAATAAAAACAATCACAATCTCATTGCAAAACAAGGTTTTTCTTTGGGTATGGTTTAAACCATCGAGTCTGTTTTTGAAATAAGAACCTAAAATACAGCTCCTTAAAAAAAACTGACAGCTTAGTCCAGTGCTAAATTGTCATTTTTGTATTAAGAACTTCACCCAAATAGAAGAAAAGTTGGTAATGCAGAAACTGACTTTTAGGTTAAAACTGTTAAACTGAGTTTTAGGCTAGAACTAAAGTCAGATCGCGTTTTGTAATAATAAGTTTAGTGTCTAAAAACTTGGCGAAAATGCAGGTTAATTAAAGGCGTTTTTGACATATTTAGACGGAGTTTAGAATGTGAATGTACTTAATTAAAAATACAGGAAATGTCCCTCAGGTCTTCGGCTTTAATGACGCTTTCAGTTTAATCCAGTGCAGTTTTTGACATTTATTTATTTATTTTATTAAAACTTAATGCACAAGTAAAAAAAAAAAATACTGTACAAAGGCGGACTAAATGCCTGAGGCATTTGTATGTCAAATTATTAATTGTTCAGCGTTTAGTGCAGCGCACCATGTTAGATAGTTCCTTAAGGAATTTCTTCTCCAATACCTAATTGTTGCCTAGTAACATTGCTGTGTCAAGCTTATCAGACACATGCGTTCGTGCTGTCTGCCAGATTAGGGGTGTTTAAGCTTTATGACAGTTTATCTACACTGTTAGAATAGTTTTCTGGTAATCAGATCACGATTTTCGAAGACCGAAGCGGTATCGTGCCGCAAAGTCCCATTACTTATTCATTCCTGTGTATGTGTCTTCAAAACAAACATTATACATTCTTGTAAGCAGGTTACGGCAGATATGAATAACTCTTCCTTTACAAATGTTCGTAAAAGTTAAATATAAGTAGCTTGTTATTCCGAAGCTAACCCTCTGCACGCCATGTCATTTGACATGTCATAAATACGTGTATTTGTGTAATCCATTCTGTTTGTCATTTAAGTATGTCAAGGGAATTTGGGGGCATAGATTTGTAAGGACGGAAGCAGATCATACATATAAAGGGGTTAAATTATGAGTTACAATGTCGTATGATGCTCCTCTATTCTAAAGTTTGAAACTAAATAAATTTTAGTATTTAAAAGTATAAAAATATCGTCCTCATCAAAATATCATCTTCATCTGCAAACTCATCATTAAAGACACTCGAATGTCATGTCCATAGAAATATAAAAAACAGATTGTATTGTATCTGTGTCAAATTCAAAATCAAAATATTTTGGGCACTTGTGAAACGTAAGAAGCTAGGAACACGGTTCCAATATTTTTTATTTTCTATGGAAAACGTTCCCGGCAAGAAACTCCACAATTACTCTTTAAAAAATAATTAATAATAATAAACCATTCATTTCTGGCGACGCAGGCCCATAGATAAATACCTTAATCTAAACATACATATACTATAATTTTTATATTCTTTAAACAAGTATTGTACACGAAGTTATGACTGTGTCGGAGTCGTGTTGCGCTGCGTGGTGTCGCGTAACCTTCCACGAAAACGTCGGTACGCCACACCTTTCGGCCAAAACTCTTCCTTCATAAAGGTTTCTAGATACCGAGTTGGAACCGGCACCCCAAACGACTTGAAGTTTATGTTATGGCGCGACTCCAACTTCTCTAATCTCAAGATCCACTTGGTCTTGCTTCGGATGTATTCCACGATGTCTTCAGTCATCGTAGAGTGATAAATAAGGGATACGTACAGCTGCGTCGACGGTGTTGCAGGACGCAGCAACATATTTGGTCCCGCCAGAGCCACATCGATTACGGCAAGTGGGCTTCCTTCGCTTCGACTCCACCGTCACGAAACCTTCCTTGTCTGGCTGCCCTTCGTTAGGGACCGGGGATACAGTGCTGGGCGCCGGTGCATTGCGGCTCTTAGATGCCCCCTCAGTTGGTTTTGCACTTTTGGCAAAAACCTCATTGGCCTCTACAATGTTTTCAAATTACACAGTTAATAGATAGGGGAGGACATTTTATCAATGATTTTATTTGGATCCTTCAATATAGATCTAGACCCAAATAAACCCATTGATCACAAGCAACGTACCGTGTAATATAATTACTTTTTTTCGAACGCGTAGACTCAGACACTTTTTTGGCATACACAGAATGATATATTTATTTTGTGGGCATTCGTGGCCAATATATTGGACGGCACGAAATACTGGGTTGATAGATCGACTCAACTTGATTTATAGTTTTTCTTCATAGCCACTGACATTCAATCAATAAAATGGGAGACCGTAACCGCCACGTTAGACTTACGTTAACCTTTCATATCCGGCCGTGTTTTGTTTTTTTTTTGTTTTAGCGTAACTAGTAACAGGTTATATGGGTTCATATAAATATATTTTTTATATTTTACTGACTAAGTATTTTTTTTTTATTCTCGTAATGTTTATATTACTTTGTCTATGTATGTATAGAATCAAGTCTATCAGACAGCTGTGCTGCTGGGGATTTTGTTCCGCTACTTCTTCTTCCCAGCTAAAGCACTAGGAAGTGGTGACGGTTGGCCGTTTTTGGGGGGACTGTCTTATGTATTTTGACGTTCGAAAAGTGCTGATTCTCAGCCTAATTTGAATAAATGACTTGATTTTGAACCAAAATTCGAAGGCATTTTTCATCTCCTAACCCGCACTAAGCCCGCATAGTAGAATACGGCCCACTTCTTGTTACCGAGAGGAGGCCTGTGTCCTTACAGTGGGATCATTATAGGCTGATACTTATGCAATCATTCTGTAAAATTGTTTCTTTTTTAATGCAGCAATGAATGTTCGTTTTTTTTATCATTTTTTTTTCTAATCTAAGATTCTTCGTATTTTTTTCTAAGATGGAAAAAGTGTATTTTATTGTCTGTATGTAACTGAATTTACGAGTGTCATAACCCTCTTCTTTCTTAGCTTCAGGTCGTGTTCGTGATCATATTATACCCGTGTGCACGTTGAACCTTATTACCAATGAGGCCCATACACAAACTGAAGGATTTGAAAAATTCGAGGGTGAGTTTAAATAGGTTCCTTTAATTTTTTTAAGTAAACCTTCTTTAGCCGCGTTGAGCGAGTTTTGGTAGGGACAAACCTTAAGGGTTTGCGTCACCGACATGCAAATTTGTTCGCGTCACCGACAGGTACATTAGTATATCAGTGACGCGAAAAACTAAACGTAACATTAGTTACGTTTTGTTTTTTTTTCCAAAAATTTTAGTTTTCAGTCCTGTCAGCAGTCCCCGTGACTACCAATTTGCAACTTACACAGTGCTCGCATGGTGCACGGGAGCTGTATGCGAACCGCGCGCAAGCAGTTTGCGTTGGCAGATTGCATTTTACAGACGAAGACAGTAAAGTATCAGTATTAAAAAGCCAACAAATTAATGGACTTGCAAAATTAATAAAAAAAGCATAGGTAGCTTTTTTTTATTAATTTTGCACGCGCGCTGCTTTTGCGCCGTTCATGGGCGGTGCATAGCTTGCGTGCGAACGACGCACGGACGACGCAGGAGCGGCGCGCAAATATGAAATACACGTGAGCAGCACGCGTGCCGGTCGCGAGCGGCACGCGAGCGGTGCATTCGCCAGATCTGTACGCACCCTTAGAAGAGGCTTCCTATACCCTTTTCAACAAATACCTCAAATAACCATAAAAAATCCCTGTAAATACACATATGGTTCCATCACGCCATAACATTTTCCGCCCCTGTATTTTACTAGGCGCGTTCGGTGATTTTTCACGGCATTTATTCCGAAAGCCTTTTTACAAATGTGCGTAATGACATGGAAGCATTCCGCTTGTATAGGAAATAACACGCTTATGTGGCGCTTATCTTTCATTGCTATCCTGCGAAAATTGACGATGTTTCAAAGATTTATTTAAGTGGTTTTTAGAGGCTCTTAGTATTTTTATTTTGGCTCTGGATGTAAAATTTTTATTTAAAAAACGTTTCGATAACCTTATCAATTATTTCTTTGCATTCTGACTAAATAAATCATTGATATTGATACGTATAGTCAAAGAGCAATATATGGTAATGTCAAGCTATTTCCTTTCCCACATAGCGGGCACATGTCATAAACTAACCACTACAGTAATTGTAGGGGCTAGTTTATATCAAGTGACTCTTTTAAAAGCTTTATCAAATCAATCAGGTTTTGTTACAGTTGATTGTAGTCAAAACGTCGTTTGATGACTCAAAAAGTGATTTTGTAAAGGTTCAGTTTTTCCTTTTAAGTTAGGAATTCTGTCAAGCGCTGTTCGTGCTTTACCGATGCGAGAACAAGATCGCGGCTCCGTGAAGTAGTCAAGCTCGCTTGTCTATTAGCACCATAAAGCCCCATTTACACGGTACAAATGAAACCAAAGCAGCAAATGAATTACATCGTCCAAACAATGTAAAGACTGTGCAACTTTTATTGTTGCTTCAACAATATGGTATGCTACAGACAATCAAATCACACTATGTAAATCTGGCATCCTATAAGTAGCATTATAAATGTGAAACTTTGGATGTTAGTTACTCAAACTCGCAAAAAAGACCCACGGATTTGGATGAAATTTAGCTCACAGATAGTTTATAGACTCGATTAACACATACATAGGATAATTTTTATTCCGTTATTACGTTCCCGAGGTATAATTTCCGACCTCCACGCGAGTAAAGCTGTCTGGCAAAAGCAAGTTAGTATCTAAATGTTAAATTAAAAAAATGCTTTTAGTATCAACGCCGCAAAAGAGTGCCGCAATGATGACGTCATACTGCGGTCTTGCCGCGGCCATCCAAGTGCCGGCGGAGATGTCAGCGATGACTATGTTAAAGGACGGTGTCTCCAGAAAGAGTGGTCAGTACTATAGCCTGACCGATACCGATGTACCGCGCCTTAGGTAAATGCGCGGCGCGACGGGGGATCAGTGCAGGCCGCTGATTCGTCTGTGCAGGCCGCTCATTCGTCAGTGCAAGCGGCTCATTCGTTAGTGCAAGCCGCACATTCGTCAGTATAAGCGGCTCATTCGTAAGTGCAAGCCGCACATTCGTCAGTGTAAGCGGCTCATTCGTAAGTGCAAGCCGCACATTCGTCAGTGTAAGCGGCTCATTCGTCAGTGGAAGCCGCACATTCGTCAGTGTAAGTGGTTCATTCATCAATACAGGCCGCTCATTCGTCCGTCCCGTTCTCCGCCTCGCCGCGTATACCTAAGGCGCGCTACAGAGGTATCGGTCAGGCTATACAAGGATTTTAAACGTTAAGTAGCGACCTTGCTCCTCACGGGTGCAATCTGGCGGTATTAACATGCCGATATGCCAAAATATTGATATTTGTGTGCTATAACCTAAAAAGCATCAAACCTGTATTCCTCTAAGGGCTAGGCAGAGGACAGGTGTTCCTACATGTTCATCAGTTGTATTTTAAGTCCAATGTTAAAGAGGTCAGAATTATTGCCATCAACCGCCAGCACAAATCCTCTGGACTGGTACTGACAAGCTCCTAATGTCAAAACCTAATAACACTTTGCCCGACTTGGGAATTGAACCCAGGACCTCGTGCACAGCAGAAGCGCTTGCGACCGCTAGACAAACGAGGCAGTCCTTAAATAGTAATGAGCTGGCAAAACTCTTGTCCCCTGTGTAACACCTGCAATATGGTGACCTCGCTTTATCAGTGACAATGCCGTAGAAGTGGCCAAATTTTGGGTCTATAAAAATCATTATCTGCCTAGCCTTTTCCCAACTAAGTTGAGGGCGGCTTTCAATCTAACCGGGTGCAGCTCTGCTCGTTCCCTGTGGTGCCGGAGTTCCTTGTGGAGCCGGACGTAAAAGAATAGCACCATCCCATATCTTTCCATGGGTGTCGTAGAAGGCGACTAAGGGAATTGGCAGCAGCGTTCTCTATGCATTTTACCACCATACTGCGATCGCCAACCCGCCTGCCAAGCGTGGCGATTATGGCAAAACCCTCCTATGTCCAGCAGTGGACGTCTTCCGGCTGAAATTATGAATGATTATGATTGGTGCAGCTGACTACCTATCTGACCTCCACAACCCAGTTACTGGGTAACATGATACCCCTTAGTGAAGACTGGTTATCCGACTATCGGGCTTCTGACGACCCGTAATGACTGCCAAAGATCCACGAATGATAGCTGATATTTTTTTCAGTTTCACTTCCGTGCTCCAGCGAAATGATGTGCTATGAAATAGGAACTAACACAAACAACATACAAGGTCCAGGTAAGTTACCTTGTATCAATAATGGTAGTATGCGTTCATTTCGCTAGTTACATTTTATTGTGCGAGCACATATAGCCGGATACTTTGCCAATATTTAAAACTAAAATAAACAAAATGGATGTGTAATCAGCTGCCCACTATTAGTCATACTTAAATTAATAATAATAACGTAGGCTTAATTTCTTAATTTTATTTGAACTTTATTTTATTTTATTAATTGTAGGTATTTAGTTTTATTTAATAATCTGTTCAAATTTAATACTTAATAATATTAGGTCTTTACCTATGAAATTGCCGTTTTGCAGTACTGGCCATTTCAAATCAAAATAATTTTTGTTTGGGTAAGAATTCTAATTTCAAATTAATTTTATTTTAAAAACATGGTTTTTTTTTCCAAAAGTAGTCATTTGTTTATTGATTAGTGTTACATTTTCATCGCATTTCAATCTTTTTCGTCATCATGGATACGTTAAAAATTCGAGTAATTATGGAATATGAGTACCGTCGTGGCAGCAACGCGGCACAAGCGGCACGCAACATCAACGACGTTTACGGAGCTAACACTACAAACCAACGCACCACCTGTTATTGGTTTGCTCGCTTCCGTTCTGGAAATTTCGACCTGAAAAATGAACCTCGCGGTCGTCCGAAGACTTTGGTCGACAATGACGAATTAAAGGCGATTGTGGAAGCTGATGATACACAATCTACGGCTGAATTAGCAGCAGCTTTCGACGTTAGCGTCAAAACAATATTGGTCCATTTGCGTCAAATTGGCAAGGTAAAAAAGCTTGACAAATGGGTGCCCCACGAACTCAATGATCGTCAGCGCGAAGTACGCGTCGAGACGTGCCTTGCACTGCTCAACAGACACACAAATGAAGGAATTTTGAACCGCATTGTTACCTGCGATGAAAAATGGATTCTGTTTGATAACCGCAAGCGCTCAGCAAGTTGGTTGGATCCTGGTTCAGCACCTAAACAATGCCCTAAACGAAAACTTACCCCTAGAAAAGTGATGGTCACTGTTTGGTGGTCTAGCGCCGGTGTGATTCATCACAGCTTCTTACCAAACGGGGTGAGCATTACTGCAGATGTGTACTGTAAAGAACTGAACACAATGATGGAGAAACTGGCACATCTCCAACCAGCATTGGTCAATCGCTCGTCTCCGCTGCTCCTGCACGACAACGCGCGACCTCATACTGCACAGCAGACGGTCTCCAAGTTGCAAGAACTGGGGTTGGAAGCTCTCCGTCATCCGCCCTACTCACCAGACCTTGCGCCTACAGACTACTACTTTTTCCAGAATTTGGATAACTTCTTGGCGGGAAAAAAATTCAATACCCGAGAGGCAGTACAAAATGCCTTTGAAGAATTTGTTGCCTCCCGTCCAGCTGATTTCTTTAAGAAGGGCATCAATAAACTGCCACTGCGATGGCAAAGATGCATTGATTGCATGGGTGATTACTTCGATTAATACAAATAAAAAATACATGAAAAAAAATCGTTTAAATTTTTTCATACAAAACGGCAATTTCATAGGTAAAGACCTATTATTTCAATTTAATTTAATTTAGTTTAATTAGACATAAGTACGACAAATATATTTTATTTTTATAATTTACATACTTACCTTCATGTTATTTGTTCAATATTCAGTTTTGTTAACTTATGTGTCAATTTTTTTTATTTTTTTATGGTTGTATTGTGTTAGTGCATTGTGACGAAATCTATCAATTTTATTTTATAATTTAATCTCATTTCCAATATTTTAATAATTTCAAAATGTAATTGAATCGTAAATCAAGCTCATCATTCGTAGTAGGTATTAGCCTGTTAATAAGAATATTGTGCATGCCTTTAAATGATGTATTTACACAGTGCTGAAGATTCGTCATCAATCTTTGTAAATATATCGTTGGTGTGCCTTGCTTAATAAATAAATAAATAAATAGCCGTCAACCGGCTGAGAAATATGATAAATTTGGAAAAGACTAATGACACTTTTCCTGACATAGAGGTCTATTAACGTTCATAATCTAGTCACAATCTCATCTCACAGACAATCAACGTCAGTTACTAAAAAAAATGTAAATTAGAGGCATTTTTGATTGACTGAGATCAGAATGCGACCGTTCTTAAAAGTACCGTTAAAGAAGTTCTGGCATTCGAACCGAGTACCACAGCGTTTGTGAATACTAAAATACACTTCTATATTCGTATAATCAATTCATGTCTCAAGAAAAGCTAGTGTATAGAGCGGTTGGATAGCTACGGCGTAGCCGGCACGAGCTACGCCGTAGCCGCTACGATGCAGTACGATGAAAATAGTGTAGCTACAGAATTTTACATCTCCTTGTAGTATTACGTTTTTTTGTTCTTGAAGTATTGCTTTGTTTATCTATCTACATATACATTTATATAAGCAAATGTTCACTCATTCATTCACTCACTGTTTAAACACGAAATTTCAAAAACTACAGGACCTACAAAGATGAAATTTGGCACAGAGGTAGATTATGAGTAGATGTCAGCTAAAGAAGGATTTTAGGAAACTCCGCCGTACAGAGGTGAAATAGGGGGTGGAATTTGGTATGATTTTTTTCATCCCTTGAGCCATGCAATGCTATTTATGAGACTTTTCATCCAGGGAGATGGTTCTCTTTGGATAATTTTCAACATTGACGTGGGTGCAGCCGCGTGCCCGCAGCTTCGCCCACGTCAATGTTGAAAATTGAGAGAAAATTTATTGATTTTGGTAAACTGATAGATTGTGCCATTAGTACAATGATCGTTTTACGACAAGGACAGAAAAATAATTTTAAAAAAAGACGGCAAAATAATTTCAATGTAATTTTTCCACCGATTTTAAATATTTTTATTCACAAATCGTTTGTTTTAGTTACATCTTAAAAATAGAAAAAAGAAGAAGATTGAATTCATGTATATTTTGTTTGGTAGTCAAATACTCTATTAAATGTTTGTTCTCAACAGTTACGGAAAATCTCGCGCAAACTTCCGTGGTACACACTACACAGAAATCTTTGGAGGTGAATATTTTCAGGAACTGCGCAAGTAAGCCTGTGAACTCAAAAACCGAGCTGAGAAACAGTAAATACTATTTTAAATCCTACTTTAATTATTTCATTCGTTTCTGGACTGCACAATTAATACATTCTTTTTCAGGTGTCAACAACCAGTTACTTACCCTATCCCGCCTAATCGGTAAAAAGAGGACGAATACTAGCATCAACTCGCAGGTCGCCGAAAAATGGATTAATGAATACCCTTCTGTGGACACAAGTTTGTATTTTAAGTTTCTTAATTTTAACCAACAATGTAAACAAAGTTATATTTTTTTTAAATCGTTAATAGGATGGATAGCAGTGTCCCTCTTTTGGGTAATAACAACAAACTACGGACGCTTTTCCCTGCTCAGCGTGATGTTTCTGAGAAAATTACTTCAACTGTTCATTTGATCAATACTTGCAGGTGGTATTTCTCGAATATATGTACCATTTTCCGAAGGTTAAGAGACAAGCATATTAACATAACTAGCTTTTGCTAGCGGCTTCGCTCGCGCGGAACTTTCATCCCCTATTTAACTCCCTTAGGGGTTGAATTTTGAAAAATCCTTTCTTATTGCTTGTCTACATTATAAAGGGAACCTCTGTGCAAAATTTTAGTTTTCTAGGTCCAAGGGTTTGGGCTGGGCGTTGATGAGTCAGTCAGTCAGGACTTTTATTTTTATTTATATAGATGTCAAGTCTATTTAACAGCAATTTTGCTCCAGTTGCTGTTAGGCTCATCCTAACTAAGTCGGCATTATCCTCTTATCTTTATCCTAATTTATTTGGAGTCATTGCATGTCTTCTGCTTCTCTAGTAACCGTCATCTCAGTGGTCACCTTCTTCAATGAGCTCAGCCTATAGCAATGCACTGCTGGACATAGGCCTCTCTCAGGCTGCGCCACAATACACTGTCCTCCGGTTCCCGCATCCAGGGCACCTTGGCTAGTTGGAGCGATGATCTTAACCTACGTAAACCGATACGCAGTCTCCTCTCCAGGACTCGTCTGCTCCACCGGCCACCAGTTCTTCGACAAACAACAATCCTTCAAAGAAACTCCGAGCATATCCCGCTCCATAGCTCGCTGACCGACCGTGAATTAGTAGACTAGCCCAAATGTCAGTGTCGTGTCGTTCTACAGCAGTTCTCTAAAATTTAAGTACAAAATACAAAAATTATTTATTGACAAACAAGTACATCAAGTTGTAGATTCTCTGACTCCTGCGCTAGTTATATAACTGTGCAAGTGAATGTTCCGTTTGTGTTTCAACGACAAGCTAGTCGTACAATTAAGACGATCTATTTCATAAATATGAGGTATTGTTCAATATTATCCGCGATACTTTTCTTGGGACAGCTAGAAATATCATTCGTCAAACGATCATCACGCCACCGCCGTAAAAACAGCGTTTTAACGTGCTTGTTCACAAGACTGATTCTAACCACCACGGAGCCGCGTCGGCCTAGTTTTGGTTAAGTACGTTTAGACGTTCGTACCTACTCGGTTTGTTTGTAGCCACGCCAGGTAGGCAGACGGCCTCTCTCATCTTTTCCGTGGTCCTCTCCGCACGTTAGCCCAATAATCATGCTGAATCCTGCGCAAATATATATTCTCTCTAAATATATAGAACAATTAAACTAAGAAGATATACTGAGAAAGTATTGGATTTATCCAATTTTAGCTCGAAAACAAGAAGTTGGTGAGTGGCCTGTTTTGCTTAAACAGCAATCGAGAAAATGTGCGCAAATTGCGTCCTATTTTCGAATGAAAAGAGAATCATTTGAAAAAAATAATTATATTAAACACTAAACTGCAACAAGAAGATATATACTTAATATGCGGGACAGCAGACCTGTCCAGCTGAAAGATAAGCTGTAACTTTAAGGTAAGAAAAAAAATGTTTGCATTTATATTTTTCTCTTCAGGTCCTCATCCAACGAAGTTTTCAAATTCTTTCAAATATAATTCCAAGCATGGTATGTTGTTCGTTTCTTTTTATTTTATTTAGTAGTTGTATTCTTGGTTTTTTAATTAAGGGGTGTCGTGTTTTTACTTAACAGACTGTTACTGGGTTATGAAGGTCAGAATAGGCAGTCGTTCCATGTAAAATACTATTGTTCAGCTCCATTGGGTTATACTGGTCGTCGACCCTTACGTAGTCAAGGAAAGGCTGATCATGTTTTATTCTTGGTTTAAATCCATTTCGTAAACAGGGCGCTAGACACAAGCCAGTTCAAGATACCCATGCACATTTACCTCTACAATCTTTCAAACATTAACATAACTGACAATAGATTGTAATAAGTCCAGCACCCTAATTGCGTAACTCACGATTCATCATAATCTGTTTCGTTTTGAAACAGATGGCTAAACCATTGCTTCATATGTTCGAAAAATGTGTCTGCTCAACAACGTAAATAACGCAATGAATATTATTGAACTGTCAAAATGAAACCGATTATGATTAATCGCATGTTACGCAATTAGGGTGCAGTTTGTAGCCTAGGCGTCTGCATAGCTCAAGCAAAAAAACCGTTTATTGACAAGGGCCAGTTTAGTGACCGTTTAGTGACGATAAAGTCAACTTTCAAATGCTACTGATGTACTGTTTTTTTTTGCAGCTTTCGAATCAATTATGCTTGGAAATGAAGAAAATCGAATAAACAAACCGTGTTCTTTTTCTTTGAAAACTGATACTGATATTGACAATCCAATACCTTTCGGTAAGTTCTATTAGAGGGTATGACGAACAGGGCGTAAAGCTCGTTCATGCTCAATAGAAAAGGGAGGATTTTGCAACCAGACGGGTATTATGTCTGGTGGGCAACTGCCCGACGATTGATGTCGGGACGTTGTATATTATGCTAGTTAGACTGCCTCCTTGGTCGCAAGCGCAACTGGTTTTGGGTTCGATTCCCAGGTCGGGAATAGTGTTATTTAGATTTTTCTATCTGGAATTGTTCAGAAGCACCCCGGAGTCTAGATTTGTGCCTGTTTGATGGCAATAGGTTCGCCCCTATTACATGGGACTTGAACATAACTGGCGAACCTAAATGGCGGGTGTACTAAAGGGACACCTATACCCAACCCTACGATAAAACTAGGCGTGAAGATGTTATTTATACATATGCGCGGTAAACTCTGGTTGCGCGATGCAGGATTTTGCGTGACGTCAGTGTGAGGCAAAGTTAGCATGTGGTGATGTAGATACCACTATAGTTCTCATCATAATTAGCCTATAATGTTCCCACTGTTGGGACATAGGCCTCCTCTCTATAAGAGGGAGCGGGCCGTAATCCACCACGCGGGCCCAGTACGGGTTGGTAGATGTCACATGTCGGCGTATTTTTTGGTTCTAGAACATGCCGGTTTCCTCACGATGTTTTCCTTCACCGTTTTGAGAGCAGTGGTGATGAAATAATTTACACAAAGTAATGCGCCTGTCTGGGTTCGAACTTACGATCTACAACTCGTAAGTCGCGGCCGTTACCACTGGGCCACCATTGCTCTCACTGCTATAGTTCTACATAATTTATATTTTTTTTTTTACACTTCTACTATTCAACCCCTAGAACTGTCTAGGGGGGCCTGAATGTAGTAGTGAAAGAAAAAAATGCCCCTTACCAACCTCGATGATTTAAAAAAAATAAAAAATAATCTCAATTTATTTATTTTTAGACTGTAGTGCAATGACACTTCAAAACAAAATATGAATAAAAAAACTTTTTTTTTTCAGAACTCCCAACATTAATTCTATCGAAAGATAGTCTAGCAGATGTACTGCCTGTAATAAAATCAAACACTGTATGTAATAAAAAAACAGAGACTGAATTTGCATTTAGTCGACTAATGGTCGACCAGTTTACCTCAGGTATGTTTAAATCTAAACGAACGTAGTATTTAATAACATAGTTTGACTAAAAATCAACGAGGATTTTCCAATTTTAGATAACTATGTTTCCAAAGATGTCAAAGAATCTATACTTCAAGCTCGCCCAGAGATTTGCGATACAGGTACTATGATGCCTTACAGTAAATTTGTTGTTTTTCTATTGTACAAAAAGTTATACTAGTTAATTTCTCCCCTTAGAATCTCCATGTCGGTTCAGCACGGGGTCCAAATTGAGTATCATTGTAAAGCTGGACAGTTATATTAAAAGTAAATGTGTGATATCGATAAACTTTACAAAGTCGAAGTGTATGGAATAGGTAGGCAGTTTATTTACATGTTATTTTAATAAAAAATAAAAAACTTAATATGGCATAATAGAATTTGTAACATTATTACGTGCAAATATTTTCAGGGCGATTCACTTTACATCACATTATTACGATGAGAACACAAAAGATTTACGGTTTTTAACACGCTTGTTTTTAATAATAGCTTCGCTTGTATCTCTATATAAGTATGCATGTAACGGAATCTTTGAACGTGAATTTCACCAACTTTAAAACGTCAGATTAAATTTAAATTTAGCACACTTGTCAACAAGGACCAATGGAAATACAATAATGTAATAACTTTTTCCCATTATCCTGTCAAGGATCTTTATCTTTATCTCTTTGTTGACGTTCAAAAGTGCCTTTTAAGTGCCTATTTGAAATAAATGCTTTGACTTTGACTTTAACTTTAGGATTAGCGATTAATTATTAAATTTTCCGGAGAAAGAGCTCGAGAAACGGTTTCAACATCTAAGGAAGGCAGCAGGCCCGCAAATTACCCACTCACTGCTATTCTAACAAAAAGCCACGTTAACGGTCAATCAATTAAAAGTAGTTTTTTTTATGAAAATACCGTAAAAGGTATTTTTACCTTTTGTTTGGTTTTCTGAATATTAAAGCGTATTTTTTTTAGTTTTTAAACTTACCTTTCTTTATTCATTATTTCAAACCTACATGTTATTGATGAGTTATTTTGTACCAGGCTATTTGCACGCTTAAATTGCGGGGTCATTTTGTATCTGTGTAGTAGTTTTATATGTCAAATAAATAATTATAATTTAGTTCAATTCTATTAACTTAACTCTCTCTACCCAGCCTTATCTTTTCTGATTTTGGGGTCGGCTGACTTCATAATTCTACATTTTGTTATTCTGAGGTAAATTAATTGCCCTAAAATAATTCGCATGTAATAATGTTACACTTTGTATCCATGGTAACCGTTTACGTGATGGCTTAGGAACGGTGCCGCAACATCCGTCGTGCTCAAAGAAGTCTGCGTGTGTGTTAACGACTCAGTGTGTCCTACCTTCCCCTCCGTTGTGTGGAGGTCAATCGTTTACGCCAAAAAGTCGTGGTAAGATTTACTGGAAATACTTAAGGAGCAAGTGCCAGGGCCTCCCATAGACTAATATATATATAAACTGAGATAGACTGGCAACTGACGTTATCGGCTTTAGCTAGCGACCAACGCCCTCTGAACGTCACGCAATGAACTAAATAACTATATAGGTAGGTGTGTATCGGTCAGTGTGTATGATACTTACGAATGAATTGCTGTTTTAATTAAATTTCTTTTATTCGATACTTTGTGTATTTAAAAACATCGCTAAAAATATACTTAATGACGTAAAGCATATTTATTTTATATCGATGTTTTTAGATACACAAGTTAAGTACCTTGGGCAATGGGGTAAAGAAAATAAGATTAATAATACAAAAATGTAGCTTGCTAGCTCATATACAGTAGTTAGTCAATATAGTTACCTCAACTCAACGTAATAATACAAAAACACCAAAAAAATTTAAGAAAAATGCGCACGAGCATGTAAACATACCAGTGAAAACAATCTTGTGACGTTATGACTTAGTGTTGCTAACGTTTGGTATCAGTAAACTACTCTGATTCTATCATCATTTCGCATAAAATACAATTTTTTATTAAAATATTTTGAAAATAAATTACACTCGGTTGTCCAATAATTTTTATTTGTGCACCTGGACTAATTAATGAAAAATAGAAAAAATAACAAGCCGAGTACAGTACCAAATCTTTTATGAAGAAAAAGTGGTAACACTGCAGTAAAAAGTCCCCGGTATTCAGGATAGATGGCACTGTTCATAATTTTAAAATACTGTTCTAAGTTACCAGGGCATGGGGCCTCCCGTAAAATTCAAATTTTCTAACGTGTTTTCCAATAAGCAGTTGACTTGTTAGGCAGTATTTTGAACCAAATATGATTCGCGACTGTAACACGTATGTATTTACAGAATTACCTATAAATCATTAATATCATCTACACAACCCTATCATCAAGTTCATTTAATCCCATTGATTCTAACATTAAAATAATCATTCAATGGGATGAAATGAACTTAAGAGGGTTGGATTTTAATGTTTATAATTTTGTAAAGTAGTTTTTTACGATCGCGAATAACCGATACCGAGACCGGACGATACCTCGTTTATTAAAACACGACTAATCATTTAGGAGTCATGAGGGAACATTATGAACATACATACATACATAGTCTGTTAAAATCATAACCCTCTTGTGGATTTGCCGTAGTCTGGTAAAAAGACTCGTCTTTTCTGCGAGCAAAAAACACCTTCTAGCCCTAGCTTATCTTGTAAACACCTGAATGGTTTTTCCAGATTGTGTGTTTGTATACGGAGTACCTCGATGTGTGGTCCACAATGTGGATAGCGTCGACGCCGCAATTCAGCTTGATCCTCCGGCCCGTAAGGATAAATACCCATTTCTTTAATCAGATATATTTCGATTTGTGGGTGCACCTAAGTTTTACCTCTGCCCAACATGTTGAGGAAACAAGGCGTGTTGTTATAAATAAGTGTTATTATTGGAGATAAGTCTCAAACAGAACGCAATTCGAATCGCGGTTGCACAACATTGTTTTTTTCAGGAGATTGACTATGTTTTTAACTTGTTCCATGACAGCTACGCCCCACTAATGACACCAACACGTTAGCTACGCCCGCGCCGTAGCGATAACACCATTATGTACTCCATACCGGAGCAATGATACCATCACGTTAGCTACGCCGTAGCAATGATAACATCACGTTGGCTACGCCACAGCAAAAACCCAATTACGCGAGCTAAGCCGTAGCAATGACCCAACACGTCAGCTACGCTAAAGCAATGACAACATCACGTTGGTTACGCCAGAGCAAAAATACCATCACGCGAGCTAAGCCGTAGCAATGACAGCATCACGTCAGCTACGCCGTAGCCATTTCACCAGCACATCAGCTATGTCGTAACAATGACACCACCACGATAACTACGCTGTAGCAGACTCCTTTGTCGTAGAAAAAGTACTAGAGCAGTGGCAACCTGACAAGATGAAGTTATTTTTTGGAGAAAGTTTACCATGTTTTTGTGTTTTCCAATAACTAAATAATCCATCATCACAAATTCTTAGCCTTCTAGTTCCCAAAATTAAAAAGGCCAGACAAGAGAAATAACAAATCCTAACATAACATTTTCTCTGAAAACTAGAGCTTAAACAAAAGAATAAATCAGTCAATCGAGTCAATTTACTAATGTAGCGAACACAGCATTGTCTACAAATAACATAATTCAATTTCAGAAGTGAATGTGAGACGGGAATGTGTTACTCATTCCGTGGGGCAGCTGACATCTCACTGTACTCTGCGGGATGGGACTCTGCGGAATCCTAGCACGCTTATTAGGGAAGTCCTCTCGCCAAAAGGTAAAAATTGGTTTTATATTGACTTGATATTTGCTGACTCTACAGCAATTTTGTAATATACAGGTTGGGGCGTAAATAATGAATAACCCTGAAACTTTCAATCGGCCAGATTATTGTCTATCATTTACCCCACTTATGTCGCCATACGCCACTGGATGATTTTTTTTCGATACAGGCCCCTGTAAAATTGCATAATTCATTAGAAAAAATGAAAAAATTTGAGAATAAGTATTTTTTGCAATGTTATCTTAGAATGTAATAAAAAATGTTGATACTGATCTGATAATACAAATATTCAGGAGTGATATAAAAAAAAACGAGAAAAAATCACCAATTGTAGAAATGGCAGTTGATTTTGTATTTTGATTTTGTATTTAAAATATCAAAAATATAAATAATTTGGTCATCCAGGGCAATGTCGATATAAGTAGGGTAAATGATAGATGATAATCTGGCCAATCGACAGTTTCAGGGTTATCCATTATTTACGCCACAGCCTGTATATGTTTTGTGTTGTTATTTTTGTATGGTAATAGTATGAATTTATTTCCTGCATGTCTCACTTTTCAAGCGACGATACACATAAAATGTTAACACTACCTTTATTTCAACGGCTCTTACTGACTTCGCAGAAGTAAAACTAGTTTTTACACGCTTTATATTAGCTATTAGGTCAAATTTCATTTAAATTTTGTAAACTTATCGAGGACCGATGACAATTCAATAATTTAAAAAAAAAGAGAAAAATAGAAAAAAAACTGAAAAAAATCACGCTTTTGTAGTTAGCAGAACTAAAAAGTAGAAAATAATTAATAGTTTAAAAAACTAAAAAACACGCTTTAAAAACCAAACTAAAAAAGTAGAAAATAATTTTATTCAATTAAAAAGCGTGGGGTGCTTGACATTAATTGATTATAAAAATACCTCAAAAGGCACTCCACGCTTTTTAATTGAATTAAATTATTTTCTACTTTTTTAGTTTGGTTTATAAAGCGTGCTTTTTAGTTTTTTAAACAATTATTTATTTTATTTCAACTAGCGGTCGCCTACTAGTGGTCAACATTTGACCAACCTTTTTTTATCTTTATATTTTAACCGTTGGCCGATGTTGATGATTTCTTTTGTGTGCGTTTGAGTGGGTCCCCGGATGGGTTAGATTCACAATTGGAACCGGTAGGTGGCACTTCGATCGAGTTCTAGAAAACTGGACAAGGTATATCCGGTCAGCTAGTTAATAATAACTTTGGTCGAAGTTCGACCACTATTTCTAATGCATTATTATATAAAATATTAGTAAGTATATTTAATAAAACTTTAATTGTGCCAAAAACAAAGCCCTCCTCTGTCAGCGTAGTTTTAGTGAAAATGGGTACAAAGTTTTTGCTTTTGTTTCACGTATTAATATGGGTATAGATAATGAATTAGGTAATGTTTTACTTACAGTAAAAATGGCAATCTAGTTTTGTATCATTTTACGAAATCAAAAAAAAATCAAATCATTTTTATTTCAGGCACTGTATAAGTACGTACACACAAATACATTTCACCCATAGTGACTACACGTCATAAATAAGCAGATATATTGTTATTACATGGTTATTACTAAGTTATATTAAGTAGGTATTTTAGGTAGGTATTACAAATTATAGATTAAATTAGATAAGTAGAAATGGTAAATGAGAAAGTTGTCAGTTCATTCTATAGAGTTTTAAAAGGGCAATAAGCAAAAAGTTCGCTGTAAGTTTTTCTGACCATTCAGCTAAAGAAATAAATCTGTCAAGCCTTTTGCCAAGCTTTGTCTAACCAGATGCACCTCAATACCAGTATTTTACATAGAAGCGACTGCCTATCTGACCTCCACAACCCAGTTATTAGGTCATACCTACGATATTCTTTGATAAGACAGGCTATCAGATTGTCTGGCTTCTGACGACCCGTAACGACTGTCAAAGATCCACAAATGACAGCCGAAACCAACGGCTTATCGTGCTTTGTATTTAAAGACCCATCCACGGACCAACCGCGTTAAGCGTAGCTATACCTGACCGATCGACCCGTGCGACTGATATTACTTAGCTACAAACCCCTCAAGCCTTCTTCAGCTAAAGCATGATGCTATAAAATAAGGGAACATTACGTTTGTGGTAGAATGTCAGCGCCAAAACAGTATGTTATTTGCCCTTTATCATCGGGAAAGTGCCCTAAAATACGCCCTCAGATACTTAAGCTCTGATTTATTAAGCGTTGGCAAGAAAGCTACAGCATTGGCAAGGAATCAACGGCTTTCTCTGTGTTAACAAGGGACCGTGGATACATTTGTTCATAAAATATTTAGAATACTGACGAGGAAAATCTTGTGTCTATTTGTACTGTATTTATCCATGAATGTATTTGTGAAAATCAAGTACCTAATCCCCAAAAACAAAAATGGCCGCTCAATTTTTTTTTATTTTATTTGGTTTAGTGGTGAGGGGTAATAGATATTACAATTATAATTATAGGTACGGGTGGCTGGGACATCGGCGCGCAATTTGTTACCATAGATTCAGTACATGATTTTCGCTATAATATGCGTCGTATTACCCAGTAACTGGGGTTGTGGAAGTCAGGTAGGCAGTGTAAAATACACTGATACTCAGCTACATACGGTTAGACTGGAAGCCAACCTCAACATAGTTAGAAAAGGCTAGGCAGACGATGACATATGTCGCGTTAATAATCAGCGACGCGCAGATATCGCGTTCTATTCCTAGGCAAGTTCAATGGTATTGCTTTTGGTTCCTGCGAACCACCTCTTGTATACCTAACAACATAAACAAAAACGTGTAATACTCTTGGGTTATTTGAAGGCTGTTGGTGAGATGTAGTAACATCATTGTTATACAAAAAACCCACTATACACAATCAGCGTCTCGAAAACGTCCGCATAAATAGCGCAATGTGCGCAGGTGTCAAATATTTTCATCAGTCATCTTTCAGTCAGTCTTTTTGGATATTGCTTTGTAAACACCACTATAAGTCATGCGGCAAGGTTGAATTTGCAAAAAAAATGTTTTATCATAACTATAACCACTGACGTAATGATTGGGAACAGTTTTCAGTGTTACTTTTATTCGAGACTGTGTATCTTGGGATTCTTGTATATCAATGAGGAGTACCATGCAAAAGAACGAATAACATTCTCACCCGATCTAAAGTTGCTGCCCGCATGAAATTTTCCTTTTCTTTCCTGTATTCTATGTCCTCCAGTTAACAATGTACCTACCCAATTACATGCTTTATATTATTTCTAAATTGACCAACTCTTAATGACAAGTGTTTAACAATGAACTATGTTGGTTTAATTCTGACCTTTTCGACTTCCGTATAGTATACAAGGCGCTGTACGATACCACGAAACTGGTGGTCAGTCATGACTCGAAGCAGCCCTCCTCTAGGAATGCTACTGTGGTTCCCACGCGGGTTGATGCAGGTGAGTTGTTTTTTTTATATTATTTTTAGGATCCATACATATCAAGCTTTTTAAACTTGATATGTAGCACTAGTGACGTTTGTGCGATTACTTATCTCCATACCTAGATGTCAATACTCGCTGTGCTACTATGTAAATAATTTCATCACCACTGCTCTCAATACGGTGAAGGAAAACATCGTGAGGAAACCGGCATGTCCTAGAGCCAAAAAAAATCGAAGACATGTGTCATCTACCAACCTGCACTGGGCCCGCGTGGTGGATTACGGCCCACTCTCTCTCACAGAGGATGCCAGTGTCCCAGCAGTGGGAACGTTATAGGCTGATTATGCTACATGTGGTGGTGTGAACACGTCGGTTCAGTCGCAGTCTTGAAAGCTCAGTTGCTCAGTCTTGTGTTTGTGCTGTACTTTACCTACTCCAGAAGAACACGTTGAACTGATCTAAACAATTGCGAGCCAGATCACATCGATGCTTGCCGTCGACCGCGATGTAAAAACGTGGGCATCTCACCGCGATTCATCGTGGACTGCAGTGTATCTCACCTTGATAAATTGCGGGCTGCTTGCGGGGTTTACCTCGATGCTTTGTCTTGCGGCATGTTTTTGCGTGTGTAGTTTGCATGCATTTGTTTGACATGGAAGTGAGATCGAGGTAACGAGCTAAACTGTGTTAGCGGTGAGGCCGTATATTAAATTTATTTTGGTTTGATGTAATAACACGAGTGATTGCTTTCTCTTATCAACAAATCTACAGAAGCTTTGATTCAGGCGTAAAATATTTGAAACTCTTTATGAAATGGAATCTTGAATGAGAATATCAAATTACCTATTTATTAGAGCTATATCTGAGACTGAAATCACACGGCACGTTTTTGATTACCTTAATACTACGCACCTGACATCTCATTGAAATATCTTACGAAAATTTGGCTGAATAGCTAATCTAGTCTTTGTGTAGGTAATCTATTATAATCAGTATCTTCATCAACATCGCGTAGGAATTCCCTTTAACTGTATCTTCAGGCGTAGGTGTTGCCAGAATATCATGGAATTCTGATCAGATATAATCAGAATTTATTATCATTCGGGTAAATAAATGAGAGAAGTAATAATGAATTTATTAGTATATACAACTTTCATTTTAATTAAGTTTGATTAAGGTTGACATTAAGTGTTCCCGACGAGTGGGAGCCCTTGATGCCTTGTGTTTATTAATTCAATGAGTAAACCAGGAAATGTCAGGCAAAGAGTTCCACTTGATAAAAGGTTGGCATTGTGAATGATGAAACTCGCAAGTTGGGATCAAATCAGCAAACCCCTACTGCCGCTTCGGCTGTACAATTCAAATAATCAAAAACAAAAAGTAGGTAAATATTTATGTCCAATGGAAGTAATAGAGATATACCTACTATAGTTGAACAAGGTTCTTAAGGCGCGTTCTAAATTAGAATTAACCTGCAAACAGGCGTGACGCAACAGCGCGACGCGACTTACGTAGAACAATTGAGATGCATGAAGAAGCCTCCTCGTGTAGCGCAATTTACTCCACCAGTAACTCTAATGAACCGAGCGCTCGGCGCATCCTGGACAGTCACACCCAATACCTTGATGGCTGGGCAATTCATCCCTTGCGGTGGTAGCGCTAACGCCCGCCTGGTTCGCGACCACCCTCCCACCGGAGTCCGGCGTCAAGCAGCTTGCTGTGTTTCGTCGATGCGTGGGAGTACCAGTGCCTTGAACAAGAGTGAACAGGCATTTTCTGTTCAAATCGCTTTCCATCAGGCGTGATCGAGGTCAAGGCCCCATTTAGTAATAATAAAAAAACTAACGTTATGGAAATTGTTCTACAAGTGTCGCGTCGCGCCTGTTTGAAGAAGGCTTTAACGCCACCATCTTGTTTTTACCATAAAATTTCACAGTAATATATTTGCCAACAGAGCCACTAGTCAATGTCACTCAAGCGCCAATTTGCTTGTAGCACTGTACGAATGAGAAATCGGGTCTGCAACCAAAATGATTCTGACACATTTGTCCGACATTTGATCGTTGATCGGTTCGCCGACGGAACGTTTCACATTTTAGAATTTCATCGATAGCACCGTAAACCGGTGAACGATTCGCCAACGCGACTCTTTAGCCTAGGTACTTATCCCTGTGTTTACACCAAGGTATAAAAGATTTATTCTACATGTACTGTTTTCATATCTTGTGGCTGAGTAATAATAGCTGCACGGGTCGATCGATCAGGTTAAGCTTAGCTTGTCACGGTCGGTCCATGGATGAGTGGCCATCTTTACATACCGAAACACTTCCGTGCTTTGGAAAGCACGTTAAGCCGTTGGTCCCGGTTCTATCGATTAAATTCTAAAAAGTGAACGGAGACACGAATGTCGGACAACAGTGTCAGAATCAACCATAATTCTTCTCATTACACAACTAGATTTACTAGTATTCTCAACCCAAACCTTCGAGCCAGTCATTGTATTATGAATTTTATTCCGATTAAAATAAAGCTGTTAAGGTAGACGCGCCGGGGTAGCCCGTGAAATTCATTTTTTCTAAGTTTTTTTACATTTCGCAGTTCAGTGTCACTGACCTGCAAATTGCAAAAGCTTACTTTAAAATCGAGTTTAATTGGGTCTTCAGATCTTTATGTCAGTCGGAATAAAGTTCGAAGATATATGCTTGAACTACATTTATAAACTCGTTTCGGAATAAGCCGGAGTTTAATAAGACGACCTCAGAAACTTGGCATTATTTATGTAGGTAGGTACGGTAAATTATATATTTTCTTTTGTTTAATGTTTCATCTAGAAGTGGACGCAGCAAAATTCAACAACGTAAAGTCAGCGAGTGTGTTAACATCGGAAACAGTGATGGGATCCCAGTCGCGCTGTCGCTGCCAAAACTATAGTGGGTATTATTATTGTCCATCTAAAGGTCGGTTTCTGGCCGAGGCCGAAGCCGAATCCGATAGTTTCGTTACAAGAAATTTCCTAAGTAATTCACTTTGAAATATAGGCCTAAAAGTTAATAAAATTTGCATTTCAGAGCAAGAAGTGCAGGTTAAGAGAAGTGAGGTAGCCCACAGGGCTTCTTCTCATGCGAGCGTTGAAGATACTAACGAAGGTAACTGTTATCGAGGCCCTGCCCTAGAGGATCTAAAAGATCCTTTAGCCGGTAGACCGGCCAATAATTAATTTATTTACCGTTGAGTGACCTCTCGATTACGTCACCGCCCCATTTCGCCGTGGGTGGTCCGCTCTTATCGCAAAGTCTTAGGGCAGGGCAAAATGCGAGGCAAACGCACTTAAGGCAGAGCACCGCCACAAACAAAAGGTAGAAAGACAAGTACATTTATTTGGCACGTGTCACAAAGACGGTGGATGCTATGATGGTCAGAAGAGATAAAGAAGGTTGTTGAAGGCATCATATACCGTGCTGACTTCTGCTTTCTTCATCACGTCCAAGGGTGTGGACCGATGGACGTGATGAGTGCGAAAAACATCGTAAATTGAAGACGTGTCGTATGTGAGGATTGAGTCGAGATTGGCAACTTGAGATCTCGCGTGCTAAGTCTGTTGTCAAGATTGGTCAGACGAGCTCTTGTTTTCGAAATTATAAAGACCTTGTCTACTTTTTGAAGCGTGTCATTTATTTAAAAAAAAAAACTTGACGAAAACTACGCCGAAAGCAAATGCGCGTATTTCTGTAGCAATGAAACGTAGTTTCTTTCTTTCATTAATTATTTTTAGACATAACAAATCTTTTGGAATGTTCCAGAATGCTACGAGGATTGCATGAAGAGACATCTGGTTACTTCGTGTCGTTACTACAGCAGCTTGCTCACAAAACATCTGGGTCGCGTCAGACACAATCGTAAGTAGGTAATCGTAAATTAATTGCAGCAATAGGTGGGCACTAATCCCTACATCACCATTTATGACATAATAATAGTCCTCCAGACAGAATTTCGGCCATGGCGACTGATCACAACGGAGACTAGCCTTCGGTGCGGGAGATAGTACTTATACAGTGCACAAGTGTGTGCGCAAACACAGGTGCACTCTCTCATAGTCCTATGGTACGGCACGTAAACCAACACGACCGGAGAGAGATCAAGCGCAGGACCAAAGGCTTAGCGTGCTTTGTAAGGCACGGAACTGCCCCGTTGGTCTCATGGTCGCAAGGACGACTGCTGAGCATGGGATTCGGTTCCCAGGTCAGGGAAAGGGTTATTAGGTGTTTCCATTAGGAATTTGGAACAGCACTAATTATGCACGAAACAAAAAACAAAACCCTTTACGGTCTTATTCATAAAAAGTTATCAAACATCTATACAGTTGCTAAAGTCTGGTTTTCAAAGAAAATCCAGACATTAAAAACTGTTTAGATGTTCTTTTTTTTTTTTGGGCATCTCGCAGTTGGCCTTGAGAGGCCGTAACTGCTCAACCGGGCTTTCCTGGGGCTGCCATTAAGAATTTACTCTTAACGCCTCCAGCCAGGGCTTACAAACTAAAATTTACAAACTAAGCGACTGCACGCTGAGGGCACCCCCTGTGGGGTACGGACCTCGGCTCAGGGCGTCACTGGCAGGGGGACAGCTATCATTGGGGACAGGCTGGATCATTATTGATCGGGGAATTTAAAGCTACTGGCTCAGCTGCGGCGCGGGCTGGCGCTTCAACGAGCAAGGGTCGGTCGGAGGATTTAGATGTTCGATAACTTTTTATGAATAAGGCCGTTAGTCGATAAGTCCACGTCCAGACGGACGTAATAAAATCGCGGCGGGATCCGACGGCGGATTCCGGCAGTGGATTTTCAACTCTCGGTATTGAACCGAGCATTGAGAATCCAACAGAGTGCAGCGCGAGTGAGTCTCAGCGCGTTGAAATATCACAGTATTCGATTTTCAACTCTCGGTGCTAATCAGTGCGTTGAAAATCAATTGCTTAACGAAATTGGGACTTAAAGAATGCACGAATAGTCCAAACAGTGCATTACCAATTTTTATTCCTTACAAAGGACATATTCATTGGAAACAATGCTGAACACTAATCACATAACATTATTGCCAGCAACACTTGATGTCTCGAGATGTTTTTTGTTTACCACGCGTTTTGACGTTGGGCTTGTTCTTTCGTTTACCATAAATAAGCATGTGACCAGCAATAAATTCTGTTTCGCAACACAACATGTTCACTGAAACATAGTTGCGCAACTTTTGTTTCTCAATAAATACGCGGCTTTATATTTATCTCTTCCTTCGAAATACCCCTGCACACGTTCTGAAGCATATACATTGATTTACAGTGACGAAACATCTAGCGCCATCTATGGAGGAAATTGAACAACAACCACAACCCAACACTGAAGTTTTCACAATGAAACCTAGCGGTCGAAACGTGATAGCCAGCCAGACACTCAAATATAACCCTTATTTCAGTCCAGCAAGGCACATGTCTTGCGGCATGCTTTCCCCAGCAACGAGCTTAACAAACATTTGTAAATACGATAAAGCTCATCTTAAGTCAGTGTATTTTATGCTATCCGCCATTGAGGGAAGGCTGAGGAGGCTGAAGCTGAGTTCTCCGGGTACGTATTGTCAATAGATGTCACTGTTTTAAGTGTTTGTACAATTCTGTTGATATGGAGTACGGGAATTTTAACAATTGTTAAGAGCTTCGTCTGTCACTCAAACATGTGTTCATTAACTCGATCTGCCTTGTCACTGTATTTTCATAGTAAATTTGTTATATTGAATTGTACTTTTTCAAAACACCGGTAGATGTCACTCGGTTCGCCTTTAAAACGTACATTTTCACGTCTAATGTATTTTCTAGGAAACAAGCATTTTGATCCCTCGAAACTCATTTAAAAATATTTTGCCAATGTATAGTTTTCAGTGCCTGATTACACGATAAGAAGTAAAATAAAAATCTTAGTATAATTGTAATTCTGTTTTAATTGATACGATATAAACTCTGTAGCAAAAGTTAAAATGTTATTTATAGCTAGATAAGTGTTGAAATGAGATAGAAACAAATGAACGTCTTATACAGGGTGGTCCAGTTTTTGACTGATCGCGTTTTCTTACTTCACCAGCTATAAATTACACTTTGTTTCTATGGCTGATCACAAAGAAATATAGGGATTTATATTGAATTCTTCAAAGGAGCGTTAAGTAGACTCCGAGGTACAAGAACTCACAAATACGTCAGTTATTACTATACAATATTCAATATTAACAAGCTAGCTATAATATACATAGGTTTTGACACCCTGTGGCATATAGCATATACAATCTTTTGAATATACAATAATAAAAAATATATACAAACGAAGAATTTACAATTGAAGAGAAAATTGCTTCCAGAGTATTAGAGCATTTCTTGACTTTATAGCCAAAACAGAAACTAAGTAGTTTGCATCTTTTTTACTTATCAATTTTTTTATTTTGAAATATTAAAAATGAATGCTTTTTTTTAAGAAACAAATATTGAAGATCTTTTAAACGGACAACAATATTATTGTTTTAACTATAAACTATAAATACAACTATGTTCTCTGCCCCATCAATGTTTAAATATTTAAACAAACACCTAAAGCGTTGAGTAAAATCTTTATAATGTTTATTAAAACATTACGAGCAAAATTCAGGGCAAGGTGTGGGAAGTTACCACTGCCCGGGCAAACTGGATTTTGCAGTTCAAATTCAAAACGTTTGATTTCACATAAACCTACATGGGCACTTATGAAACGTCATACACAGAGATCGGATATTCGGACGCATATTCACCTAAAGTTGAGATGTTGGCTAACATGGAATGCGCTTTTATATAGAAAAAGTCTTAATTTAGGTAAGTAATTTGTTTATTTTTTGTTTTAACTAAGTACATACACATATTTTTATCGGGTTAAAAATTCATTTAAAAATTAATACACATCTGAATAGTTATGCAATCCAAGAATCCCGGGGTTTTTAATAAATATTACAAATCATTTATAAAGCCGCTTCCATACTTTCATAGCTAAAAATTATCTTTAGGTAAATATGCATCCGAATATCCGATCTCTGGTCATAAACTAGGTGCACCGTTCCAATTGGTTGTTTCCTATGAAGAGCCGGTAAAAACTCCACAGTTACTAGTTCTTGAATTTGGGCTCAATGCGATGCGTGGTCGCACATTTTACTATTTATAAAGAGCTTCTTATAGTGGATTGTCTAATTGACATTGAGATCTATAAATCAACTCTGCCCGGGCAATGCTAGGTTTACACGCCTTGTTAGTTATGCTCGTAAATATCCCTAATAGTTGTGCCACTCTTTTTATTAATAATATAAGTGCGTGTAGCCTAATAATAATTAATATACCACCATTTTTTAATGGGGTAATCAATCGATACATTTCATAATTTACTATTATTATTGGTCTATAGTAGCTTAAATAGTAACATTAATTTGCTATACAACTAAAAGTTAAAAGAGACCATATTACCATCACAATAAAGTCTGTATTTGTTTGCTTAAATTATAGTGGATATTAAAATATAAAAAATAAAAACAGTTGAATATCATAACATAAAAGGATTGTAACAAGTAAGGTAATAAAAGCGATAATAAACTCAGTCATAAATAAAATGCACCTTGTTTAAACATATTATAACAGTATATAGGCGTAAAATTCAGTCAGTACATAAAACTAATTCGTATAATTGTGTTAAGTAGGTACAGATTTCACAGGGTTTGCGTAACATATTACAAGCGTAATATTAATAAAATCACATTTAAGCCTTGTCAAAGGTGTATTGAGTATTCAAATGGGAAAATACTTTGCAAGATTACATGTGTTTGAAGATCTGGTATTTTAAATATAAAAGTATCTAGACAAAAGTAGGATCTGATAATTTTGGGGCAACCAATTATGCTGTTTTTATTTTTTTAAGGCATCTCTCAGGTCAACCAGGAGGTTGTCAGCTGCCTAACCGGACTTGCCTGTAGCTACCTTAATAAATTAAGCCCTTCAGCCAGGGCTTCATAATTTCAGCCGAAAGACGTCCACTGCTAGACATAGGCCTCCCCCAATTTGGGGGGGGGGGTTGCCATAATCGCCACGCTTGGCAGGCGGGTTGACGATCGCAGTATGGTGGTCAAATGCATAGAGAACGCTGCTGCCCATTATCTAGTAAGTCCCTTAGTCGCCTCCTACGACACCCACGGGGAGAGATGGGATGGTGCCATTCTTTACGTCCGGCACCACACGGAAGCACAGGCAGGGCTTAAAAACTAAGCGAGAACCAAGCATCAAATGATGTTTTTTTTACTTGAGATTTCTTCATTTCTACTATTTTAAAATAATACATTAAAACTTTGAGGCTTGTGGCTCGATCAGGTTAAGCTACTTGCCGCGATTCCTGCATGGATGGGTGACCGTCATTACATAGTAAAACCCCTCCGTGCCTCGGAAAGCACGATAAGCCGCTAGTCCCGGCTGTAATTTGTGGATTTTTGACAGTCGTTACGGGTCATCAGAAGCCCGGAAGTCGGACAGTCAGTCTTACCAAGGGGTTTCAGATTACCCAGTTATTGGCTTGTGAAGGTCACATAGGCAGTCGCTCCATGTAAAATACTGGTATTCAGCTGTATCCGGTTAGATTGGAAGCTTACCCTGACCTAGTTGGGAAAAGGTTACGCATATTATGATGATGATGATGAATATCTAAGCGAATACACCTAAGACAAAGCACTACCTAACTATCCTTAAGATTATAACAAATAATAATTTACAATACACGACTCTTCTATCACCAAAAACCTCGATATCCCTGTTCACCGTTACCTGCACCGAGTGAACGCTTGCAAGCGATTATAACCCTGATTGTCTTCGCAATAAACACTATAATGGTTTGGCACGATACTCCTCCACATACACTTACAGTTTAATCACAGACGCTCCATTGGATCCTGTAAACATTTAAATTAGATATAAACAATGTATCATTCTGTTATAAATTGTACCTCGTCTGGGCCTTAATTCACTATGACCATTTAACAATTCCTTACTTCGAAACCCGTCAATTCCTTAGATCACACACAACACAACATCTGCTAATATTAAACTTATTTTAAAAATATTTACATATGGAAGGTTATTCAATTTCAGTGTTCGCGACTGTACCAGAACATAATGTATGTAGAAGTTTACATGGAAGTTTGACATACTTCTACATTGTAAACCAGGTCGAAATTATCATGGTTGGAGACGACTATTTCTTGACTATTTTTGACACCAAATTCAAATTCAAAAACGTAAGCGATCCGCGGTAATCAGGTGAGGATTGTGGCGAGAAAGGCTCACCACGTTATCCTCACCAAGACACTTTTATATCTCTGGAATCCCATAATGAATATTTTCGAGATTTTGCATAGGCTTACGACAATTTATTGACTATTTTTTGGAATAGAAACCAAGTCAATACTCCCAGCAGTTTGCTTGCACTGAGGTGAGGATTGTGTGGAGATATTCACCCCACAATCCTCACCAACATATAGCTATAACTTCGGAATCATAATGCGACTACTTTTTTAACCTTGGTGACTATTTATGACTATTTTTTGGCGTTCTCAAAATTGATTTTCATGAAGTTTTCAAAGGTGAGGATTGTGTGGTGAAGGACACGCCAAAACGACTGGACAAAAATTTAACAACTGACAAATCACAGCAACAACATAATATGTATGTCAGACTTTGCGTTGTTACACATTGAAAAAGGCCAGCGGTGGAGAAGTAGAAAATTGAATATCTAAATTGGGATTTTATGTTAAATTAAATGATTAATTACTCACTTCAGAACCATTCTCAGGCCAAAGACCTAGGTGTAAAGACATGGACAAGCGAGTCCCATCCGCAGTCGGCTATCTGATGTGGCCTCAGCGCGTTCCAGTCCAGTCCATACGTGAATTCTGAGTGATGCCTTATCGTTTCTAGAGGCTCGCAGCCACGTTTGAGATCCCATATCCTGAAAAAAAAAGGATTTATAACTAGGAATCGGAGTTTATGGCTATTTTTCTAAAGATTAAGCTGTTAGGGAAACCACAGGTACAGATCGCGGCACGTACGTTGAAAAATCAGAACAAAACAACCGAAGGTAGGATGTACGCATGTACTCGTTGCCTCGCACGGGAAAAGAATGTCAAAGTCAAAGCGTTTAATCCAAATAGGCACATAAAAGGCACGTTTGAACGTCAACATTTACATTAAAATAGAATTGATTCTAGTCGCCTCTTCCAAAATGTAGTTTCGTATGGAGAAGAATGGGCAAGAAACTCCACCAAGAAACTCTTTTAAAATGTTTTTAGTACAAAATTTAATATACCTACATTAATCATATAATTATCTATGAAAACGATGCACCCAGAATAAAATTACCATACCAAAATAGGTAAAAAGAATGAAAGTGAAGCAATTTAAAATTAATTAATTTTATGATAGATACATGGTGCTCACATATTTACAAACATTGTAAAAGTAAGTATACGAGTTTCTGAATAAGGTCATCGTCTAGCATAGTCATTGATGTAACGTGTACTGAAGTTTGGAAATCCTACTTCTTGCTAGTCGTACTATAATATTATAAATATGAAACTTTGTATGTTTGGATATTTAGATGTTTGTTACTCAATCACGCAAAGACGGCCTCACGGATTTGGATGAAATTTGGCACACAGATAGTCTATATCGTGGACTAACATAAAGGATGCTTTTTTATCCCGGTAGTACGTTCCCGTGGGATAATTTCCGAGCTCCACGCGGGCGAAGCCGCTGGCAAAATCTAGTAAATTATAAATCCGCCATTTTGGTTCAACTTACGTGCCGCGATCTAAGGTAATACATAGCAACCTCCCTTCCCTGACTTTAGCCATATTATATTAGCGTGGAATCATCATTATAATGCCAACTGTCCCAAATGTTTGTTAGTTACCACTATCGGACAAAATCCCAAACAGATTACCAATTCATACTGAAACATCCGAAGAAAGACTGAAGCAGATGAAAGTTATTGAAAGTAGTAATTACCGTGTAGTAAAATCATAGGACGCAGCCGCTAAAATAGAGGGTGAGTGAGGAGAGAATTGTACCCGTCTCACTGCACATTCACACCCTGAAACAAAAGAATAAATTACAATTTCAAGTGAAACAATCATGTTGGTAAATGGTTTTTGGCGGGATCGGGTTGGAACAAGTCGCACGAATTTTCATTTTCATGAAATTTTGTGAAATAGCGAATTAAATTGTATAATTTTGGTAGTGAATTATTCAATTTAGTTACATGTGAGTGCACAAGTGTAGTGAAGGTGAAAATAAGTGACTAACGTGGACTTTTCGTGTTCCCCCTAAACACTCATATTAGGTTGTTGTAAAGTTACTACCGCTTTACAATAACTTTGACTTGACTGACTAAAGACGACTATGACTGTTTTGTAACTTCGTGCCCGATATCGGGGCATTTACTTGATCGAAAAGAAAAATTACTTGAAACTTGCAAAATGCACAAACCGTGCGAGGCCAAAACCCGAAAAAAAAATGTTGGTACTCCTAGCCTATTCATCATCATCATCATCATCATCATTTCAGTCAAAAGACGTCCACTGCTGGACATAGGCCTCCCCCAAGCTCCTCCACTTCGACCGGTTCTGTGCTTCCCGCATCCAGCGGTTTCCTGCGGCCTTCACAAGGTCACCGGTCCATCGCGTGGGAGGCCTTCCAACTCTACGTCTTTGGTACGCGGTCGCCACTCCAGAGCCTTAAATTGCGGCCGCATCGGCCATCTGTTCTGCGAGCAATGTGCCCTGCCCACTGCCACTTAAATTTGGCAATTCTTCGGGCTATGTCGGTTGCCTTGGTTCTCCTAGCCTATTATTTTTAAGTAAAATTCACTGATGGGCACCGCAACTGGCGTGCGTGTATGACCATTTTTTTTTCGGTAACTGCCATATAATTATATGAATGTAAACGAAGTAAAAGGAGTAAGGAGCAGGTGTCTTTCTATAGTTTCTACCTACCTCCATGGGAAGATGCCGTGAGTTTATGCACTTATGTATTTATTTAGGCTAATTTTGTTTAGTGTGTTTAGGTATAGTACATTCCGTTAGTTATGTTAATGTTCCATATTACAGGGGGCAATCCTTCTGCCATCATATAATCAGCCTATAACGTTCCCACTGTTGGGACACAGGCCTCCTCTCTGTGAGAGGGAGTGGGCCGTAATCCACCACGCGGGTCCAGTGCGGGTTGGTAGATGTCACATGTCGGCGAATTTTTGGTTCTAGGACATGCCGGTTTCCTCACGATGTTTTCCTTAACCGTTTTGAGAGCAGCGGTGATAAAATTATTAACACAAATGAAAGCGCCCGTCTGGGTTAGAACCTTCGACCTACAACTCGAAAGTCGAGATCGTTACCACTGAGCCAACACTCCTCTACTCTTCTGCCATCAACCAACCACAAATCCAGAATCTAGTCAGCTACCCCCTCTAATGTCGGACAACGATGATTCATCCCCTTTCGATTTGTCCTTAACTGTCAGCCGAGCTGAATAAGCCCCGTTTCGAACTGAATAAGCCAAGTGCGACATTCGGCTTTTTTTGTAATATAATCCGTGTTTCAAGATGTTTATACACGGACGAGTGGATAGCCTGTGGACCAAAGTTGAAGTAAAAAATCGACTACCTGCTTCCCTACGACGAATTGAACGTCTAAAGACCCTTTGTTATCGTTCGCCTCACGGTCGAGATGAGTCATCGGTAATGTAAACACATGTTGTATGAAAAAAATGTTTGGGTGGTGTGTTGTTTTTATTTTTTGATGTGAAATGATGTATGTATGCATACAAAGACAGTAAAAACTTTTTGAAGTAGTGGTTGATTTATAAAAAAATTAATTATTCTTTTTTTTTATTTGTTTATTTAATTACTTTAATTACATTTAAATTACTAAAATATTTCAAGGCAAAACTGAACTAATCCATATATAATCCGTTAGGTAATTTCATAACGATTCTAACGACGTAACTTCTAAAATGCTCCTTTAATTAACTTAGAAGATATAGTCGTTTTAATCTCACGCTGCCGACTATGCGCAGGCGCACCTAAAATGACTGACAGAGTGGGCGCAAATGTCAAATTGTTCTAAGACATTGTAGGGGCTACTCAGAAATTCATAACGAATAAACTCAATGACGGGGATCGAATCCAGGTCTCGATGCTTAGTATAATTGCTACAGTTTTACGTTATTTACCTTTGAGAGTAAACATAGGTGAGGTAAGTCTCCTCAGGTCCCACCCTCGGATGAGACCATCAGAGCCAGCCGTAGCGAGAGCATGTGTTTCTGTTCTACTCCAATCACAAGACAGTACCTGCAAATTCAATAAAATTATTAGAATATGACATATTTTGTTTCTCGTGAGGCTTTGCAGATGACGATCCAAAATACTGTGAGACTTTTGGAAAAGAGTTTCTTGCAAATTTTTCTCTGTACAAAACTACCATTTGACAGGGGCAATTAGAACCAATTCTATTTTATTTTGTAAAAGTTGGTATTCAAAAGTGATATGTATGCCTTAGTAGAATTAGCCTTTAAGGTGAATCTAGTCGACATTTTTTGCATACAAACTTCGGGAGTGTTTTACTCCACTGTCTGACATGGCACATCCAAAGTAAAATATGATATCTTTTTGTCTCCCTATTAATATTATCTGTACGGAACCAGAAAACTAAAATGAAAACTCATTAAAAAGTTAGGAGCCAACAAAGATTCATTTTTCTTGCAAATTTTACTTAACTTTGGGCGTGTTTAAGTAACAAAATAAGTGTAAAATCTCTAAAACCAAGTCTGTACCGACAAAGTTCAATTATCGAAAAGTTCAATAAACTTTATAGGTCATTGATTTATGCATTAGCTTTTTCATAAAACCCGAACTTCCAAAGGACTTTTCTTAATTCTTACGCGATTTTTTTACTATAAATGATCCTGCATCGCACTCAATAACGTTGTGCATGTAGACTAGCGTCTAACTGCTCATCACTGATACTATCTCTGCCGGACACGAAGCCTGGTGAGACAGCGTGATTTTTAGCCAGGCCCAGCAGTGAGTTCGAGCCCGCGACTAGGTTCCCCTTAATGTTCCCACTGCTGGGACACGGCTCTTCACTTCGAGAGGGGTTGGGCCGTGATTCACCACGCTGGCCGGGTCCGGGTGGGTAGATGTCACACGTCTTCAAATTTTTGGTTCTAGCACAAGCCGGTTCCCTTACAATGTTTTCCTTCACCGTTTTGAGAGCAGTGGTGATGAAATAATTTACACCAAATAAAGCGCCTGCCTGGCTTCGAACCTGGAACTTTTAAGTCGGTGCCGTTACCACTAGGCCACCACTGCTCTAAATGTGCCTCATTTGAATAAATAATTTAACTTTGACCCCAAAATACAAACAATAACTATGCTAGGCTATAAATAGAGGCAGCAATTTCTTTAGTGTTCATCAAACTCAAACTCAAAGCATTTATTTCAAATAAACCAATTACAGGCACTTTTGAATTGTCAAGGTCGGTGAGATAGGAAGATGAAGCTAGTTGCCCATTCCAAAGCGTAGGTACCTATGGAGAAGAACGGGCAAGAAACTCCATGGACACTTTTTTAAAATCATGATTTTGTTACAAACAGTTGGTTACATCATTATGTTGAAATTATCAATGTGAGAACGATGTAAAAAGACGTGCACATTATAAGCGTCCGTAATTAAAACAAAACAAAAATAAAATAACAATTTAGAAATTAAAATAATTTTTCATATAATTTCAAAGAATTCAATAAAACAAGTATTTTTGTTTCATTAATTACTATATTGTAGTTTTGTTTTAAACATTTCTTTCATAATTTATTTTTAATGAGCTAGAGCCAAGCCAAGTGCAGAACCAAGATTTGTAAAAATAGAATAAACTTCTTACTTTTACAATGCCTGAAGTATCACAACACACAACATCACGCCTGAAGTATCACAACACACAACACACGTCTGAAGTATCACAACACACAACATCACGCCTGAAGTATCACAACACACAACATTACGTCTGAAGTATCACAACAAATGACATCACGCCTGAAGTATCACAACACACCGCCTGAAGTATCACAACACACAACATCACGTCTGAAGTATCACAACAAACGACATCACGTCTGAAGTATCACAACACACAACATCACGTCTGAAGTATCACAATACACAACATCACGCCTGAATTCCCGGGCTACACAGAGCTGTAACTATAGTACACCCATATTTCGGCAGTTAAGTCCCATGTAATAGGGGGCGAGCCTATTGCCATCAATCGGGCACAAATATAGACTCCGGGCTGCTACTGAGAAACCCCAGAAAAAAAAACCTACATAACACTATGCCCGACACGGGAATCGAACCCAGGACCACTCACAGGACAGCAATATTTTTATGTGTAACATAGCATTTCAACTTACGTTAAAATTATACTCTATTCAAAACACTCCAAGATTCAAATTACCTCAGCATCATGCGCCTTTACTACCGCAGCAGGTCTGGAAGGTTCGGTACAGGTCCATAGCTTGAGGTGTCCATCTCCGGACACAGACGCGAAGGTTGCCGGCGAGTGAGGCGAGAAAGCAGCCGTGTACACCAGTTGAGAATGACCCACGAACGTGCTGAGGCATGCTTCGGATTCAGGGTCCCACTGAAATGGTTGTAAGATAAGATAAGATAAGACATTTATTCGTAGAAACATGAGGGGTAGGTACGATTAAAGATGAAGGTTTGGGTTCCCTTATTAATTAAGGTGTCAAGGTATACAGTATGAATTGGGTCAGTAAGCCAACTCCAGTTTCAGATTTGGATTATTTTAAACGCAAGACATCTGCTAAGGGTTTTAATAATATGGCAATCATGCTTTTATTTTTATTACAACACTAGCTGTTGGTAGCGTCTGAGTGTATTTTGTGTTTGATATTTTTTATTTTACAAATATCCAGGTTGAAAACAAGCTTTTGTCCTTCTCGAGGTCTGAGTATACCTACCTACCAATCTGTCAAACTTATCGTCTACGTCTACTGTCTACGTTTATTGGTATAGGCGTGAAAAGGTAAGACAGAGTTACTTTCGAATTTATAATTAATAGTATACAGTAATCACAGCTCAAAATAACCAACAATTGCCAACATAACAATATGTTCCTACTATATCTAACATTCTTCAATGATCCACAAATCTCATACAGTATTGTTTCATTAATAACCAGGGCCACCAACAGAGACTGCTGATTTTTTTGTATATGTTACCGGCCAAACCCGATTTTAGGCCAAACTGGTTTATTAAGCCGGGGCACCCCGATTAAATGGGTTAGGTTAGGTTAGAACTGTGACCAAAAGGGCGCGAGCCGAGCGAGCGCAGCTAGCGGTGCCGCGGCAGCGGCCGGCGAACGTTACTTCCAAAGGCTGTTAACGAAACGGCTAATTACGCTAGTTGGCTGCGACATATCATGCGTAGGATTAAGTCTGTTTGGCCTAGGACAAACTAGTTTGGCCTGAAATTGGGTTTGGCCGGTAACACTCGGCTCGCGCCCTTTTGGTCACAGTTCTAACCTAACCTAACCCATTTAATTGGGGTGCCCCGGCTTAATAAACCAGTTTGGCCTAGGAAAAACTAGTTTGGCCTGAAATCGGGTTTGGCCGGTAACATATACAAGGTGTAAGAGAATGGACGCAAAACCTGAAAGTAGTTTGTTCCTAATTAACTACTGAATCGATTTCAGTAACTTTTAATATTAGTTTTTTTTTTAAATTATGTATTTTGCCATACCTACGACTGATTGAGCCAAAGAAAATTCAGTCTTATTCCACAAGAAATAAGACTCAATTTTAAATGCATAAAGCAATGCTTGGGTCGACACGTTTTTCTTAATAATATCAGTTAGCTTTAAAAAAAAAAAGTTTTGGTCATAGTATTATGCTTTTAACTCAATACTCTAATTGGGGTGTATGAGGTCTTGCGTTAATTATGTTACTTGTTGTATAAAGGTGACAATTATTATATGGAGACGGTGTTTCCCTACCAAACCCATTCGTTTCACTTGCTGAAAATCCCGCACCTGGACATAAGTTGTCTTGGCTTCACTGGAAATCTTTAAATAGACTCAGGACTCAAGTAGGCCGAAGTAAAGAGAACCTGCTAAGATGGAGATTCACAGCTGACTCTGCCTTGATGTGTAAATGTGGTGCTATCCCACAAACAATGGGGCATTTAATATCTTGTCCAGCATGTCCTGCTGTCTGCACGCTGCAGGAGTTGATGGACGTTGCTGAAAATGCCAAGCTAGTAGCCAAATTCTGGGCTGACTGTATTTAAATTGCTATCGACACGCTAAGAAAATTATAAATGTATATAAAAAAAATTCAAAGACCATAATATAACCTGATTGTCCCCTTTGTTTTAATTATTCAAGCTATCCCTAAGCAGTATACTTATGTCCAGTCCACAAACATTTGCAAAGGACAGCCTTAGGAAGCCTTTGCCCAACAGTGAGAGATTACAAGTTAAATATATAGATAGATAGAACTTTATTTGCTTTGAACCTAAATTATAATCAAAGTATTTAATAATAACTCATTAGCTCCTCACCAATTTAACAGTGGTATCCCAGCTGGCACTCAACAGATGAGTCCTAGGCCAATCCACGGAGCACACCTCGCTGGTATGTGCCCTAAGCACCCTCAGTGGAGCTGCACAGCCAACCCTCCACACTATGATAGCACCGTCACCGGCGCCACAGGCTGCAGCACTTTCTGTTGTGCCTGACCATGTCTGAAAAAGAGTTTTGATAGACATGAATATAAAAAAAACACTAAGTAATTACTTACTGCTGTACACAAGGTGTCATTGTACACTTCCAACTTTTATTATGGGAGTAGCTTATGGGGGCAGCTCATTTATGTTTGCATAATAACTCAACAAAACAGTACAGCTGTTTTCTTTTTCCCATTGCAGGGTCCCTTAAAAAAAAGTTGATCATAATGATGTCTGAATCCTTAAGCTATGGGAAAATTCATCAAAGATAAAGCCTTTAAAGCACTTCTTGTCTAACTAAGTTGTTTCAGCATGGCTCCCAAAAAGTGTTGTGATGGCTCCCCCACTGAACTGGTACATATGCATCAGCTAATTAACTGCTAGTGTGCCTAACCAAATAAAAAAGAAGATTTCAGTTATTTCAATTACATGTCTCTTACAATGATGAAAGCAGAAGGTTGTGACCCGTAATAACCTGCTACGTCATCTCATCGCTGCTAACTAGGGAGCAGCACCTGATATCCTTCGCACAACTGACATGTCTTTGTGCTTCTCTGCTGGCGAATTAGCGTGTCCAGTGTGGCACCGATCTACTCACGCCAAGCAAATGAGACGTGTCGGATAATATCGGGCTGCTTAAAACCGACTCCACTGAACAAGGTCAACCCGCTTGCAGGAATCGCACCACCTGCCGTACGAAGGGGAGTCGCATGCGCGCTAGAAAAAAAGATCCAAGAATCCGATTCCCGACATCCCCTGTACACATCGACCTCGGGTAGGCTTAAAAGTCGTAATAACTTCTTATGCTCTACGCAGGCCATCCAAGCAAACCACCCATTGTGAGAAGCAAACTGTGGGAAGAGAAGCATCCACCACCTCCCGACTTCGTTAAAGCCCAGGAAAATTTGCGTCCCGGGCGTGATCTCCAGTGGCCTAAAAGGAAAGCTCTCAATCGATTGCGCACCCAAGTAATCCGCTGTAGACACAATTTTTCCGAGTGGGGGATTATTGACTTATCCAACACCCAGTGCGAGTGTGGTGCTTCTGATCAGACCATGCCCCTCTTGCTGGAGTGCCCTAAGTGCCCGTTCGCCTGCACCTTGAATGATCTCAATAATGCCACTGATGCCGCAATAAACGTGACCACCTACTCGTGCTCTAACAATATAAAAATAAAGTGTACGAGTACCTACGACACGAAAAGAAGACCTTACTATTCATGTTTATGAGGCTAGTTTTCTGGAACATAGCCACATGACCAGCTATTCAACAACATGTCAAATTACACACTTGAACAAGCATTGTCTAAATACTTCAAGGAAACTTAACATGGGAAACTGCTGAGAAATTAGAACAATGCTTGTTGAAGTTTTGAGTAACAAAATGACAATGACATTTACCTAGACTTACGTAATTGTTAGACGCACAATACAAACAGTACCGTCAACTGTGGCATCTTTACTTTCCATGAGCAACTTTACCAATGAGAACTTTAAAAAAAATCTCTCAATTACTAAAAATTTGTTACAAAGGTTGGATATTAAATGGAGGCATTAAGTACAGTTCTCATTGGTAAAGTTGCTCATGGAAAGTAAAGATGCCACAGTTGACTGTGTCTAAGGCATTTTCTTTCTTTCATAGATTAACACAAACAGAATAAATTAACATTGTAGAACACTGTATAATGTTTTGAAAGTAAAATACAGTATCTGACATTACTGAAAGTGAACAAAGAAACCATCAGAAACCCTAAATAAAGATGTAAAACAAGAATTAATTGATTGTTTACAATTTGTGCCCATTATTAGGTACTTACCTATCCAATGTGCAATATGGCTACACACTGACACAATATTAAAGAACAGAAATTGTAGACAGTTAAATTAATTCTTTTCAATGTATATTTCGCAGCCATCTGGTTAAATTAGCCAGCTAATAGGACACCTAGGCGGTTCATTAAACGCATTAATCCAATTGGATGCCTAGGTTGAGGCTAACTGTATACCAACACTAATACACATTGTAGGTAGGATACTACAACATAACAACATGTGAAATAATGAAATAGACTCCAAAATCTAACCTCCCATTACGTAATAAATCCTTTACTTAAATTAACCACGAACTTAACTCAATTGTCTATAAATAAATAAAGTAATGCTAACATACAAGTAATCCAATTACCCGATGATGCAAATGTTAAGTAGGTACGTAGGGATATGTGTTGTGGGGCTTCTGTTTGTGAATACGGAGCTGTTTATGTTTTTTTTTTTTAAATGGTGTTCTCTTGGTTATTTTTAGGGCTATGAATATGGAGAATGTAGGTACTTACCTATGCAACATTATTGCGGTGCTATGCTGTAAGATGTGTGAATTCTAAAACTAGTACATAACTTAAGGCTTCTTAATGTTTTATTTCTTTTGTACTATTAGAATTTATGAGTACTAAATATTTCCTACTTAAAAGAAAATTGGAACTTATTATTTTAGATTAGATAAAGAATTCAGGAGGATTAGTGTAGGTTGTAAGCTGTTATCGAGCAACCTATGGACTACAATAATTAGCAGCTAGATAAAACAAACTTACCACATCAAACAGTCCATCGCTCCACTCCAGTTTCTGGACTTCAATGAGCGTGCTTCCATCAGGTGACAGCTCTAAGAAGAATAAGGTTCCTCCACCAGCTAAGCCGTAATACTGGCTGGTTGCAACCGCTAGGGTATCTGGCCTTGTCCGTGAAAAACGGACGCTGTAGCCGTGACGGCCAGGCGTCAGGAACGTTGGCATGCTGATGGTGTAGCTAAAACAAGAAAAAAGCTGTTATGAAAAGCACCCAACAATAAGCTGCAGAAACATCGTCAATTTTTAACTTACAATTTCTCCAACCCAACTCGTCACATTGCTTTCAATAAAACTGTTTATACACAAGTTAGGTATCCAGGTCAAGTTCTATTAGAATCCTATTAGTTTTCGCTGTGTAAATAATATTATAATCCCCAAATATCGCTACATACATAACCTTCCGATGCTGTCACAACATATGTCAATTTTTGACGTTTGGTAACGCAACGATTTCATACCTAAACTTAGTGAGGGGACATCAAATCGATTCCAACTCGTGTATGCGTCATACAGCTTAAATCTTATTAGTACGCCTACGACTAAAATCCAATTAGCCGGTTAACGTATGCTGCAGGAAACCTCACATGTTACCTATATATAAGCCACATTTCCTGAACCAAATCATTTCTGGTGAACACCTCAATCCTTCTCACTCAGTTTATTCAAACTAACAACTTGAATAAAGCTATTTATTCTCACTTATTTCCCTTTACTCATCCCTTACTTCAAAATCCAGCAAAATGTTGGACTACTTCGCTTTGGCGTATGTGGTTGCAGTAAAAGTATTTAAGAAAACTACACCAAATGGAAAAGTTACGGTTTACCTTGGCAAGCGTGACTTCATTGATCATATGGATTACTGCGATCCCGTAGATGGAGTTGTGGTGGTGGATACCGAATACCTGAAAGGAAGAAAAGTTTACAGCCAGGTACCGACAAAAAGTGCAGTGTTTAGTGAAATTTAAATAAAAAGTAGAGTGTGAGAACAGTTTTAGCCTAATTTTGTTACTTGTTCTTGTTTAGCTCGTGACCACGTACCGCTACGGTAGGGAGGAGGATGAAGTGATGGGATTGAAGTTCTCCAAGGAAATGGTGATCGGTCAGGACCAAGTTGTACCAATGATCAACTCTAAAATGGAACTAACTCCTGTCCAGGAGAAGCTGCTGAAGAAGCTTGGGCCTAATGCTTTTCCTTTTACTTTCAACTTCCCTGAGCTCGCCCCAAGCTCGGTAATACGTTGTTTCTCAATCATTCATAACATTTAATGACATCAAAAAGGATCACTAGTAAAAAATAACTTTACTCTTTAGGTAACACTGCAGCCCTCTGAAGAAGACCAAGGCAAGCCCATGGGCGTGGATTACTGCGTCAGGACTTACGTCGCTGAACAGGAAGACCAGAAGAGCCACAAGAGGAGCTCAGTGACTCTTGCAATCAAGAAGGTATTTAAGAAGCAATTAGTTTCCAACATGGACACTTATGTATTTGAGGTTTCCGACTAGATGAATGATCTGTTTTTCTTTTGTTCAGCTTCAACATGCGCCAACTTCCCGTGGACGTCGTCTTCCTAGCTCTCTCGTGAGCAAGGGATTCACTTTCAGCAATGGAAAGATCAACCTCGAAGTCACTCTGGATAGGGAGATCTACTACCATGGAGAAAAGGTCGCCGCCAACGTCATTGTGTCCAACAACTCCAGGAAGTCTGTCCGCAACATCCGCGCCATGGTTGTGCAGCATGTCGAAATTACCATGATCAACTCCCAGTTCAGCCGTCACGTGGCCTCTTTGGAAAGCCGTGAAGGATGCCCTGTTACTCCTGGGGCCAGTCTATCCAAAACATTCTACTTGGTGCCTTTGGCTCGGAGCAATAAGGACATTCGTGGTTAGCATAAATCATGTAACATTATTCTGACATTTTAGTTTGACAATCTTCAGGAGCGCTTGTTTCTAATTTAATTGCTTCAACAGGTGTGGCTCTGGACGGACATCTCAAGGAAGATGACGTCAACTTGGCCAGTTCTACCCTTGTACCTGAAGGCAAATGCCCAGCTGATGCCATTGGTATCGTTGTCTCTTACTCCGTAAGGGTCAAGCTGAACTGCGGAACTCTTGGAGGAGAACTCGTTACCGATGTGCCTTTCAAACTGCTTCACCCGGCTGAAGGTAAAAATCTAAAAAATATGTACGATGATTTTAGATAAGTAGTACCTACCTAGCGAATATTTTTAACTTGTTTTGTTACACTTTCAGGCTCTATTGAACGTCAACGCTTCAATGCTATGAAGAAAATGCAATCCATCGAAAGACACCGTTATGAAAATTCTCTTTACACCAATGAGGAAGAAGATAACATTGTTTTCGAAGACTTTGCTCGTCTTAGGATGAACGAGCCCGAGTAAAGCCTAATTTAAAAACTCAAGAAAAAAATCGGAAAAAATATCAGAAAATACACAAAAAAAATATGTAATCAAGCAAGTCAGTATCAGAGTATTTCATTGTCATTAACATCAGACGGAATGAATAGGATATTAAAATCTTCGAACAGATCAGCAACAACACGATCGCATCTTATAACCTAAACTGTTAACGTCATTTTCATCAGATGTTGTGTATTCAATCATTCAGTTTTACTACTTTATTTTACTAAAATATAAAAATGTATCAACTAATCATCTATTTAGAACACATTGTACTCTCGTGTTTCAAATTGTGCGAATATAAAAAAAGATTTCTGTACCTTCCTGTAATCCTCTTATATAAATTAAACTTCACCAGAAATTCTCGACTTTTCTTACACCCTCAACGTTACACTGATTTTATTAGTTCGAAGTATCTACTAGCACGTCTTGTACACCACTGACATAGGACTGAAGATGCAATCCAAGTTGAATTCGGTTTTGCATATCCTATTGTTACTCGATTAAAAGGGGTTTTGATTTCCCCGCCCTATATGGCACCCCATGCATAGATTATAAAAGACGATTATGCAAAGGCGTTGTAGATGTCAGCCACGGTCCGGTCATGTGCATTCGACTTTATCACCTACCTAGAATTAACGGCTGTAGTTGACCGGATAATTCGTGCTAGAGATCATATGAAAAAAAAAACTTTTATGTTGGTGATGATTGTGACTATGTAGCTTGTAATAACATAGCTGAGAAGCAGTTTTCATAAATAAGGATTGACATTATTAGAGTTTTCTTCTATCACAGTAACAGTTTTCATGACTGTTATTTCAAATCAAGATTTATGCATAGATACTATTTTAGCATAAGTGACTATAAAACTAAGTTATGTAGCCCCAGTCGAATGAAGCCCTTCGTTGACATACCTACCTACGTAATAGGTAGGTATTAAGTATGTTTACATCAGCATAAGGTGAAATTAGAAGAATAAAAGTAGACATTGACAATGTAGGAGATATCTCGTCATGATCCTCCTGTTCTTTTTTTCTCCAATTATCAGAAAAATAATTCCTTTCGTTTCCATGATCTCACTAACGTCATACATTCCTACTCAAAAGTTTTCTCAATACTCAATACCTACTCATTCATTCTTCAAAATCTGAATAGGTAATATTGGAAACCATGATCATCTGAAAGGAAAACCGGTGGGATTGTGTTCACAGTAGGTACCTACATACCTAACGCTACCTATTAATGAACTGGTGCAACTGACTGTACAGTTATGTTCCCATTACAAGCAGATAAAATAGGAATTCTCTTGGAAGGAATTCCATTATTTCTAGCGAGGCAGTTGCGTATCGTATCAGATACATTACAAGTTTATTTGTGGCAACCAAGTTTCTATCTAGGTCCACAAAATTAGCTCGACGCACAAGGGAGCCAATTTTGGTTAGGCCAGAACTATCTTTTTAACATGAATGCCTATTCAATATTATCTAGTAAGTTAGACTGAGCTAGCTACATAATATGTTCCAGATCAATAAACATGCACTAAATACCACAACATTTAAGTGGTACCCACAAAAATGTTAAGCGGTTGTGTGGTAAGTTGTAATAATGTGTTTACAACATAGGTACAAAATGATTTCAAAGGCACTTTTGAACTGTAAAGGGATCGGGCAGTCAGAAAGATGAGCTAGTTGCCCATTCCAAAGCGTAGTAGGTTCCTTTGCAGAAGATAGGGCAAGAAAATTCATGGGCACTCTTCTCACGTAGATGACTCCTTTACAGGTTAATACTGATTTCATGTTAAGTGCGCCAACCCCATTTTTTTTAATAATCGCACTGTCCAGCTCGACGACTGGAAAAAGTGTTTCGAAAACTGGTTCAGACGCATGAAACTTTTTTTAAAGATTTTAGTAAAAAAATATTTAGCTAAGATTTTTTCAAAACTTTCTGAGTGTCCCACGTAATGCCGAATTGAGTTATCTTCCGGAAGAATCGCGCGAAAAGTACATAAAAGCGTACAATAAGTTCAATGCATGGAGACATTCTGAAGGCGTCAAATCGATTTCGAAGACTACAATACAATGCTATCATACTTCATTGATCTACACTATTTTAATATATTATTCGGGCTGTTTTTCTTGCACCTAGCATTTTCTTCGCTGTAGTGAGGTAAAAAATGGTGTGTTTCGCTCGGCAGCAAAATATATTCTGCGTCTCGTACCTTTGAAACCCTCGCTACGCTCAACTTTCAATACATAAAGGTACTCGCGCCAAAAACAACTTTGCAGCATGGTCGGGAAATCATCAAATAACTTCTCCCACTCTGGGTGAAGCAGGAGGGCGTGTCAGACTTTTACTGACTAAAACCCACCCGTGTTCCCTCTGTTGGCTGTGTGCCAGGAGCTACAGTATCTCTTTCGAACAACTCGCACCAACTTTGCGGCCTTGCATAACAAATGAATATTAATCACATTCAGTTCAGCACTGTTCAAGCTCTATGAACCTGATTTAAAATAAGCCTTCAAATATTTTAGTATAGGTTTTTTGTTTCGCTCGGAAACTAGAACCTGCATGGTAGGCATGGTAAAGCGTGAAATAAACGAAATATCTATAAAACACGCATCAAAGTGTTACAGTACCTACCGATAAATTTCGTTTACAAACATTGACATAAATATCTACCTATTACTCAATGTTTACAAACCAAGAACGATGACTAGTTGGCTATCTGATAAGTTCAGCCAGTTCAGCAATGAAAGTTCGACAAGATTTACTACACATTTGAGGTTTCTGGAACCAATAAAAAGCTCAAAACAGCTGTTGTTTGAAAACTTTTGGCAGCCTGAAATTTTGGCGAAAATGGCCAGGCTTAAAACAGTGTTCTCGACCATTTACAGTATGATTTTTTTTGTGAAATCACTTAGACGATTACGGTTATAAATTTTAATAAAAAGGGAGAACAATCACACCAAGGGTCCATAGTGTACAATCGATGGCGAAATAAAAAACAATGACTGACTGCCTGTTAGGTTGCTTACCTACTATCCATTCTCATCGCAAAACAAGTTTTGGACAATGGACTAGAAAGACACTGTCCTTACATCTTTAATTGGGAAAAGGGTCCGTCCAAAAACCAGTTTGACCACTTCCTAGTGTGGGAATGTGGGTAAGGACAGTTTTTGCAATGACCCTTTATTTGCATGCGAAGCTTTTCTGGAGATCTTTTAGGGCCACATTAACAGACCGTTTTTAATTTACTTTGTTAGCGTTTTATACGAATATTAACCTTATTATTGTGATGACAATTAATGTTTACATCCCTATGAGCAAATGTGAATAAGAGTTAAGACCAATGTGTACCTTAGTTTTATAACAATAATGTTGAAACCTATTTATATGAAATGCCTAGCAAAGTAAAGTCTATTTTGAGTGGTCTATGAATTTTCAAATCAAATCGTCTAATTTCTTAAATATAGGTTGGTGAGGTAATAAGTCATTCAACAAAAGTTCTTAAAAGCAGGTGTATAACTATTAATATTAGCAACACACTGCATACCCAGCCAATAATGTTTCCACTGCTGTGATACAGGCCTACCTCTCGTTGAGAGGGAGCGGGCCTTAATTCACCACGCGGGCCCAGTGCGGGTTGATAGATGTCACATGTCTTCGAACTGTTTGGTTCTAGGACATACCGGTTTCCGCACGATGTTTTCCTTCGCCGTTTTGAGCGCAGCGATGATGAAATAAAATTCACACCAAGTAAAGCGTCTGTCTTTTTTTGAACCAATGACCTACAACTCTTAAGTCGCGGCCATTACCACTGGACCACCACTGTTCTGCAATAGATAATTTTACTGTAATTACTTAAAAAATATATAAATTTTGCCCTAATTGTGTCTTTTCCTACACTTTTTGTTGGCTCTTGCGATATCTTGATGCGTGCATTGTATTACAGGATTTCAGGTTGGTTTATTATTTTCCGGCATTCAAGGTGATCTTTCAAAACATTAATTCCTACAGATCTTGTAATAAATCATCAGTTACTGGCTATTCCGTCAATAGGTATCGTCGATATTTCCAATTTTAATTGTTTAAAAGAGGATAAGTGATTTACTGTGATAATACGTGATAGATGTCATTACTTATATGTTAACTAGATCACACTATTTAGGTACAATATAAATAATCTTTGCACAGTCGAGTAAAAAAAAATTCACAAGGCTATCGCAGACAGGTAGGTACGACGCGATTCTGGTAGAACAATTTCTATTAAGTTTTTATATAATTTTTTCTACTAGAGTTGCGTCGCGGTGCACCTGTTTGTGGGAGCCTTAATTATTTAGTCAACATACACCATCAATCATCAACCATTCAAACTCTTCGTGCTTATCATTCTACCAAACAGAAAAACGAACATAATTCAGGCAAAAATTATTAGGAACCGCCCATTAGTTGCAAATCTCTTTTCTCATCACAAAACAAGTCGGACAAGTTTTGGACAATGGACTAGGAAGACACTGTCCTTACGTCTTCAATTGCAAAAAGGGTTCGTCCTAAAACCAGTTTGACCACTTCCTAGTGTGGGAAAGGACAGTTTTAGCAATGACCCTTTATTTGCATGTCGTGTTCCTTGCGAATGTGACACACGGACGTGAAGTTGGTGGAGCGTGTAACGGTTTTGGAATTTTATTTCTTTTGTTGTTAATTGCTTTATTTAATTACTATAGCTTTTGTCAGCGGTTATCAGGGTTAAAAGTATTCAAGAAATTGATCCAGGTTATAAACAATCTTCGTGAGTTTGTGTCTTATTCAAACCTGTGCATCCGTTTTTGCAACAAAAACAAAAAAATACTAGGTACTTCTTAATTAGTATCTATCATTATGCTGGGAGACACTTCGAAGGAAAATTAATGTTGGGTCTCTTTAATCTTTTACAATATATAATGTATGTATATCTACCAATATCTTTCTTTCCAGATTCGACTTAGTTTTAGGTATAGGTATAAATAGGTCAAATCGAAAGAAATAATTTAGCACAGATCCGTTCGAAATTATCACTCTTCGTTTCTAAACAAAACATTCAAAGTTATAATATCATACTTTTAAAACAATTTATCTTTAGTAACCATCAATTTTTATCTTTCACCCCTTCCTTCACGGGCCATCCCATTCACAGTTCACCCCTTTCAAGAAACAAGTGCCACACAAGGGGTCACACACAAGACAAAACAAATGCCATCCACCTCGGACCGGAATATTTGCAAAGAAACTGGACAATGGTTCCCACGTTGCAACTGGTCAAACTGGTTATTCCTGGTTTCTCTAGCCGTCCGTGAAGGGTGGACACCCTGTGACCGTCTTGGATATTGTTTGATTGGTAGATACGTGACAGCGGATATTTTGCAAGGATTAATGTGTGGGAATGTTTGATGGCGAGTAATTTTAAGGCAAGTAATAGTAATTAGGAATAAAAGAAATTGTGCAAAATAAAAATTGTGTAAATCATTTATTTTCTCGTTTGTAAATTAAATAGGTAGGTAGGTATGTCCTAGTACGGGTGGCATTAGAAATAGACCAAATTGACTTCGTGGTCAAAGTCCTTGTAAACTAAAAACGGTCTCAAATATTTATGATCACAATTTACAAGCCGGGTTGAGGTCATTATAAGAAATGTATTTGATCGATGATTTACAAGCCTCCTTCGCAAGAAATCCTCTGAAAACGCTGATCCTATTTATTCTGTAGGCCATCTAAAGGTCACATTTAGGATACATGTTTTATAATTATTCAGCCGTTTATGCGTGATTGAGTAACAAACATCCAAACATACAAACTTTCACATTTATATTATATTGATGTTGGATGTTGGATAACGAAAATCTTGGCTTTCTTAGTTTGTCTATGAATGTTAAAAACTCGTCCAAGCTTACTTTTGTTGAACCATTTGCACCGTATGTGTATGGTGTATCGAAGCATGGAACAGAACAAGAGCTGGCACTTTTGATCCCCGATGTTACGTGGCCATCACGCCACGGAAGTTATTAGAGCTGCCACGCCTCACACTGAACACCTGGTACTATAACGAGGAAGATTTGTCGTGAGTTAAATAAACCTACCTTCCTACATATTGATTTAAGAGCAATGGCTGATTGCTCACACTTCATATAGTTCGGAAAGTCTCTTTACTGGATAGCTTTGACTCAATGTAACGTCTAGTCATCTAAGTTGCAATTTTTCATGTGAGAGCTAGCAGATGTTTATAATTTCCATTACGTAAATAGATCAGAGAATGAGGTTCCAGGTTAAGGTACTGACGGTAGGTATAACAATTCTTGTTCAAACATAATATTATTCTTACACCTGATTTAGGTGTCGTAATGCGGCTTGTGGCGAAGTGATTGCCATCTATACAGGAAAAGTTTTTATCCAGTGCACAAACTGTAACCATGAATTCAGCATATCATTCTAGACATCCCAGCGCAGAATTTTTTTGTTGGTTATACAAAAAAAAACAGCTGTTCCATACATTTTGACCGCGTAGGTATTGCACTTTTCTATGAAACAGCAGATTTTTTTTCGCTGAAAAATTTCTTTGCTGGGGGTCTAGAATGGTATGCTGAATTCGTGGTTAAAGTTTGAGCACTGAATAAAAACTTTTCCTGTATATGTCTCGGAACGTCCGTTAAGCCGTTGGTCCCGGCTGTCATAAATGAATCTTTGACAGTCGTTACGGGTTATCAGATGCCCAAAGGTCTGACAACCGAAAGTAACTGGGTGGTTGAAGTCAGATAGGTAGTCGCTCCATGTAAAATACTAGTATTCAGCTTCATCCAGTTAAACTGGAAGCCAATCCCAACAAAGTTAGGAAAAGGCTAGGCAGATAATGGAGCGCTAACCCTTGACGCTGACTTCCTTGATGCCCGACATGTACCACACAATTTAGGCATATATGTAGATAATAATTAGTCACAAGAAAAAAGCATTCCAAATCACACCCACTTACTTAATTTTTTCCGTCGAAGACCCCATTGAAGCAATCTTCCATAGCACGAATATAAATATCAAACACCCCAGCATAAATACCCCCATTATGCTACAAAATATGCTCACCTATTCAACAAGGTCAGCTAAAGGTGATGAAATATGAAATTTTACACTAACATTACACTTATTATAATGAACGAGGCTCGACACAGCAGCCCTTACGTTTTTTTTCTCGTTCCCTTTTTTTTTCATCTTAGTCGCGTGCTCACTTTGCTTCCCTATACCGGTAGATCCATGGATCATTATGTTCTCCCCTGGTCCGGGAGACAAAAAAAAACAACCTGTTTGATTTATTTATAGGTACAACGATTTGTGGAGAGTGATGAAGAAGTATCATGTTTTAATTGTAGATTGGTTTGCCTATGATGGTATTGAGCTTAGTGCTTTTTGAATTAAATTATGTACGTTTCACATGGTTTTGAAAGATATTGTCATCCAGTTGTGATGTCGCTTTATTCGAAGACGAGACACTTCTTGTGGCTCTCAAAACTCAAATACTCCAATACGAAGGGTCCTGTACCACAAAGCAAAAAACTCAGAAAAAAACACGCTTCTTGAATGGAAAACCTTATTAAAATGTCTACTTTTTTGGTATAGTGGCAACACATAATTCCTCATCATTTCAGCCGAAAGACGTCCACTGGTGGACATAGGCCTCCTCCAAAAGGGGGGTTTTGCCATAATCGCCACGCTTGGCAGGCGGGTTGGCGATAGCAGTATGGTTGTAAAAAACATAGAGAACGCTGCCCATGCTCTAGTAAGTCCCTTAGTCGCCTTCTACGATACCCACGAGAAGAAACGAAATGGTGCTATTCTTTTACGTCCGGCAAAGAATAGCATAGTGGCAACACACTCTTTGCAAATTTCAATCGTCTACTTGTTACGGTTCATGAGGTACAGTCCACTGAGTCTGAAAGACTCATGGAAGGATGGACGGCCAGCGCAAGCTAAGTAATAGGATCCCATTGGCACCCTTGGATAAGGAACCCTAAAAAGCAATCATAAAGTTCCTTTGGATTCATATTTCAGAAAAACGGAACATTGCGTCTTGTAAGCTCTGTAAACCTTCATCTCCACTGTCCGCAATTTTCACACCAACGACTCCCAATTTAAAACAAAAAGATTCAAACAACGGGTATAAAAAGAAAGTCTCATAATACTATTTAGTCACCATTAACCATCAAATCATCGATTATTCAAAATCTTAGTGCCTATAAATTCTGGCAAACAAAAACGCAAAAAATTATTTCAGCCCGTTATCTAGTTACAACTCTCTTTTCTCATCACAAAAAAGTCCGACAAGTTTTGGACAATGGACTAGGAAGACACTGTCCTTTTCGCAATTGAAGACTTTCGTCTACGAAAAGGGTTCGTCCATAAACCGGTTTGACCACTTCTTAGTGTGGGAAAGGACAGTTTTAACAGTGACCCTTTATTTGCATGTCGTGTTGCTTGCGAATGTGACACACGGACGTGAAGTTAGTGGAGCGTGTGTACTGGTGTTATTATTCCTTCGTTAAGTTTTGTTAGTAAAAAAAAATCGTCAAAACTTTTTTACCCAGTCAACCTAGTGAAAAAGCACTTAGCAAGAAGGAAAAAATTGGTTATGGCATTTATTTATTAATTACCATCACCAACATCATCTTACCTAATTAATAAGATACCAAGGTTAAGTTTTCCAGATTCGACTGGCTAATTTATCTGCACTTTTTCATACATAAGGTATTTCAATAATCATCACATATTGTGGTCCAAATTTCAGCATACCTCTTTATACCTAACTAAAATATATAAATATAACTACTTTTTGCTTCGATCAATAATAGTACCTACTAGATTCCCGATAGGCGCTTCAAAAACGGCCCGAAAAATAAGACCACAAATACTTTTGTGGTCTTATTTCAAATTAGTATGGTCTGGTCCAACCATAGCCAACATTAAGACGTCAAAATGCCGCAGTGCGCGTTCAAAAACTGTGTAAATAACCACCGTAACACCAAGGTTTTAGAAGGAATATCTTTTTAACGGTAATTTTAAATCATTAAGTATTTTTCATAAAATAAAAACAGAATTAAATTGTAAATATAATTCAATTAGCTAATATTATAATTGTTTGGCCAATGTTTGCTACGACGCACCAACTATTGTATCAAACACCGACTGTTCTTCAACAGGGAATGCATGGAGTAGTGTTGACATTTTATAGTGTTATTTTTATTTGTAGATTTCCTAGTGACCCATTTCGCTGTGCAGAATGGGTATCTATTGTCGCGAAAGAAAGAGGAGAAGAAATATACAACCCTTGTAAAAATTCGAGTATATGTTAGATTCATTTTGACTGGTGATGGGTGATGAGAGGTGATGGGTGTGGTGGCAAATCAATGCAAAAAAAGTATGATAAAAACTTTATACAGTATGGAAACCGCATATATGCAATAAATGAAACCACATAATTTTTATTGACTTTTCTGATGATACACAAAAAAAAATCGGTCTAGTAATTAGGTCAAAAAGTAGAGTTCTAATTTTAATCAAATTTAAACACTGTAGAATTGGGATCACTAGGTCAATGATTCAATGAACTGAATCCTTTAACATTGAAAAGCGAAGTTGCCACGCACTGCAAACTATCACGACACTGTTACGTATTCTGCTTATTTGCCTAAAATGTAAAATCGGTACACCTAAACGACAATGTAAAAAGGTACGTTGTGTAAACAGAGTGTTTACTTTTAGTTATTTCATTTTGATATTTATTTTGTTTGAAAATTTCACTTTTTTAATTTACAGTTTTTCATTTAATACTTATTTTTTCTATACTTCTGTGGACTAGTTTTACTTGTGGTTTCATTTATTGCATATATGTGGTTTCCATACTGTATGTGTAAATGTTTTAAACGCATATATATTGAAAAGAATGTGTTTTCTGGGGGCAACGAACACAGCCATGAAATATGCTTAATTAAACTCGTTATGGAAAAATTAATTGATGTAAGATTACATTATATTTGTAAAAAAGTTACTGCTCAAATAAAAATTACTTCTAAAAGACAGCTTTATAACAAGCTTAATCTGTTTAAAGGTAATTAAACATTACACTACTATTTTAAATACTTTTTTTATAAAGAATACGCCGAAAACACGTTTCTTGATTCCCTTTACTTTTTTTTATTTTTGAATACCTATTTGTTATAACAGCGGCAGTGTATAATAGTATCTACTACTTTTTGAATCGGTCAAAAATATTTGCCACCAAACAAAACGAACGTAAAAAAAAAATTATTCTGCAATTCTACGTCTTTCAATACTTACTGTGTTCTGAGCATTGAAATGTAATACCAAGAACTACGTCTAGTTCCGCAATAGAATAAGCACGAAATTGTAAATAAAATGTTTTTAACCTAATTACTTTGAACATAAGTTTCATTTTAGAATAAATATTTTTGTACTGATGACTTTTTATTTTCAAGCGACATTTTAAATTTATTGCTTTAATAACCTTTCTCCGATGAAAGGACTTAAATAAATATATTTTGCAATGGTAATTAAACTTTATGTATAAACATTAAGGTTTATAATAAACTGAAGTTGTTAATATTATTAAACTTTTTTCTAAGAAATGTAGATGTTTACGTGTGTGCAAACATGGCCACTTGAGCGACTTAGTTTTGGGTATCATTTAAGCTATCACCAATTTAATTAGTTTTGTGTTTCTTAAATAATAGGGTTTGTCCTCAAAATAGTAGATCTGTCACCAAAATGTAGTCACCAAACAATGCAAAATCAGTTCCACAATAAATCACCTAAAATCCTGAGATTTAGATTTAGCAAACTAATTTAAAGAGATCACCAATAAATCATATTATGTTACTAGAAAGTTGCATTAAGTTCAAATAAAAAAATATTTTTCTTTTGGGAACAGAATTAATATCTAAGCGGAAACTTAATGGCGAAAATAAAATAGAAAATGGGCATTCATAAATAATATATTATTATTGTATTATTAGGGCAGGTTTAGATTTTCTATATAATCTAGTCGTTTCTGGCACTCGCCGGCCGCTGCCGCGGCACCGCTCGCTTCGCTCGCTCGGCTCGTGCGTAAGAAGTCACAGTTTTAACCTAACCTAACCTAACCATTAAAAAAAAAATAACCTACTCTAACTAGACTGGTGATATATTATCTTTGCCACCCTACTAACATTATTACACACTGTTTTGTAAAACTTCTTTTAACGTTGCTTGATCACAAAAGCGTGCTCAGTTGACGCGAATTAAACACGGGATCGTACGATTCCGTAGTAAAACAAAAGCGTGTGGATTTCGCGAGACCGGTGTCGCCAGAAAGGAGTCGCAGTCAGGGATCGATAATTGATTTATTTGGTGACAGATCTACCATTCTGAGCACAGAGCTATTATTTAAGTAACAAAACTGTTATTATAAGAACGAAGTTTATATTCATGTAATGCAATATAATTTTATTGGTTATCGATCTCTTATTTTACACATATATTAACATTAATTTGATAATTCATACCTGGGAACAATTTTTGTTTATCTGAGAACGAAAATATTTCGTGGCGATAGATCTATTTATTAGGTGATACAACTTGATGACAAATATAAATTTTGGTGATAGAAAATATAGTTCCCCTTAGTTTTGTTCCTGATCACTTTTTGAATAAAAAATTACCCATTCAATAATATAATAACACACTTTAAAACAATTTATCTTTAGTAACCATCAATTTTTATCTTTCACCCCTTCCTTCACGGGCCATCCCATTCACAGTTCACCCCTCTCAAGAAACAAGTGCCACACAAGGGGTCACACACAAAACAAAACAAATGCCATCCACCTCGGACCGGAATATTTGCAAAGAAACTGGACAATGGTTCCCACGTTGCAACTGGTCAAACTGGTTATTCCTGGTTTCTCTAGCCGTCCGTGAAGGGTGGACACCCTGTGACCGTCTTGGGTATTGTCTGATTGGTAGATACGTGACAGCGGATATTTCGCAAGGATTAATGTGTGGGAATGTTTGACGACCGTTACGTATGTCTGTAAGGGAAGTTATAGTAGTAATTAAGAATAAGGGAAATTGTGCAAAGAAAATGTCTTAATCATTATTTTTTTCGTTTGTAAATTAAATAGGTATCTCCTAGTTCTGATTACATTAGCGTTAGACCAAATCGGCATTCGGGGTCGAATTCCTTGTGGAGTTCATTACTCTGAAATAGAATATTAGCACAAATTACAAGCTCTAAAGTTTTCCGCCATCATAAGACATGCATTTGATCGACAAGCCACCTTCACAAGAAATCCACTAAAAATGTTGATTCTATTTCATCTGGAGGTCATCTGAAGATCACATCTGGAACACCAACATTTGTTGTTTTTTTATTTAGAAAATCTTGCCATTTTACTTTTCTATGAATGTTTCTATGAAACTTACTTTTGTTGAACCTTTGCACCATGTGTCACCTAGTTTCTCCAAGCGTGGAATAGAACAAGAGCTGACACTATTGAGCCCGATGTTACGTGGCCACCACGCCACGGAAGTATTAGAGACGCCACGCCTCGCACCGAACACCTGGTACCGTAACGAGGAAGATTTGTATTGTGTTCAATAAACCTACCTTCCTACATATAAATATATAAGAGCAATGGCCGATTGCTCACACTTCATACAGTTTGGAAAGTCTTTTTAATGGATAGATTTGATTAATGTAGCATCAGTCATCAAGTGCAATTTTTCATGTGATAGCTGGTAGATTTTTATAAATAACCATTGCATAGATCAGAGACGAGGTTCTATTTAAAGGTACTAACAGCAGTTATAACCATTTTAGTTCAAACATAACATTATTCTTACCCCTGATTTAGGTGTAAGAACTTAGTAACACGCAATTTATATGCTAGCGGGTGTAGAATGATATGTTGAATTTATGGTTACAAGTTAAAATTTTACCCTTTAGAGCTATAATATCAATATCAAACACCCCAGCATCAATTAAGCTACAAAAGATGCACACCTATTGAACAAGCTCATCTAAAGGTGATGAAATATGAAATTCTATACCAACATTGCACTTACTACAATGAACGGGGCTCGACACAGCAGCCCTTACGTTTTTTTCTCCTCGTTCCCTTTTTTTTTCATCTCAGTCGCGTGCCCACTTTGCTTCCCGATAGCGGTAGATCTATGAAGCATTGTGTTCGCCCCTGGTCCAGGAGACAAAAAATCAACCTGTTTGAATTATTTACACAAGGATTCGTTGACAGTGTTGAAGAAGTATTATCATGTATAAGTTGTCGATTGTTTTACATCAAAAACATTTAAAATTTAAATGCAATTTTTTACACTACGGAAAATTTCGCTTTTGGTATTAATCAGGGTCTGTTTTTAGGAAGATTTGAATAGTTTTTAAAGATATTATTAATATTATAATTTGGTTAAACACACTAGCAGCTAATTAGATGATGCGTATCCATAAAAAAGCTTGGAGATATTTAATCTGCCTATTCGACTCAGATAAATATACAGATAGTACTAGATAGTCCCAACAGTGGGACATTACCTATAGACTGATTGGGCTATATCTAGTCGTGATAGTCACTTAATTTATGGACTAGACTTGTGGCTCTCAAAAAAAAATCTAGAGCGTTCCTTTCGATAGACAATTAAGACGTAGTTTTATTTAAAAAGAAACAGGAAATTGCATCTTGTAAGCTCTGATCTGCTCTTATCTATCCTCAGCTATTTCTTATTATATATAGGGTTTTGGCGACGAGACAGCGGCTCATGTGCTGTTAAACTGCCCGGTGGTCGCTAATTACAGGGCAAAATACGTCGGTAACCCAGGTACCCTACGTGAGATTGTCAGCAACACCAAGGCGTTGCTGGCCTTTCTCGAGGAGCTGGGGTGGATCGAATAACCAATTCTCCCACCCGTACGCAAAATACGCGCTTTGACGTGGAGTTGCGGACAACAGCCCGTTTTACCTATTACCTAGGGTTTTGGCGCTAATAGCTGAAATATAGGTATAGTTCGGCTACAGATGTCTAATACATTTGTAACAAGAAAATGTAGCCTAAAAGACATGGTAAACAATTATTATTGAAATAAACTTATTATAGGTATATTATCTGCACTGTCTACAATTTTCACCCCACCAACTTCCAATTAAAAACAAAAACCGAACACATCTTGATTCAAAATTCAAAACAATAAACTCACCCGTATACAACAAATTATCAGACAGCTACAAATGGCGACGATCAAGATAAGGTATCCTCTAAAACCTGTCGGTCCGCTAGGGACAGCATGGGAAACCACTGACCCTTCTGAACAAACCATTCAAAAGAACCCTGGTGTGTGACCCGATGAATACGTTAAACATTCCATATGAGGGTTTATTGTCATGCAAAGGTGAATACACCTTGAATGTGAATAAAATACAGTTATGGAATCGTACCTTTTTGGATGACGATGTTTATGAATGAAGTGTCGTTGGGTTTTTATTGAAAAGCGGTGAACTTGCAATTCAAATAACTTTGAAGATTTTTACCAATTTTGAAAACGCACGTGACCAGTGGTGGCCTAGTGGTAACAGCCGTGACTTTCTAGTTGTAGGTCGTACGTTCGCACCAGACAGGCGCTTTTCTTTGAGTAAATTATTTCATCATTGGTCTCAAAACGGTGCAGGAAAGCATCGGGAGGAAACCGGCATATTCTAGAACCAAAGATTCGAAGACATGTGACATCTACCAACCCGAACTGAGCCCGAGTGGTGGATTACGGCACACTCCCTCTCACCGAAACGAGGCCTGTGTCCCAGCATTGGGAAAATTATAGGCTAATTATGGACCTAAAGGAAATACTATACTAAAGAAAGCAGCTCAGTACCGATTGATCAGGAGTTTATTTAACATCCAGATAAAACAGCCGTTAGTATGTTTCATTAACTTTAACAGCCCTGACTAATTATCATTATAGGAACTATTAAAACCAAGGGCTGTTATTATATCAAAGATAAAACAGCTACTACTAATGAATGAAATAACTACTAGATCGTGCTTCAGCCTAGGCGGATCTTAGAAGTAAAAGTCAAAGGAACTCAACAAGACACGCATAATGATTATAACTAAGTATAAGGTGGTATGCAGATTGTATCAAGAGCAAAATATGACGTCATAATGTTATAATACGGGCTATGTAACACGTCTTATGTAACGTTAATATTGTTGCCCTACAACCCGATACGGAACGGTACAGTTAATATTCGTGATCAAATTCTTGAAGCAAAAATTATAACGAACAAGAAAGAATTTCTTCATAAAAATGTTGAACCTATTTAAACCAAATGAATGTAGATGAGATTTTTTTCATGTTCTGTATCTGTGTTTTTTTTTTTCAATATCATTAATGATTTGCTAAAAAAAAATTGATCCGATGAGAAAATATTGCTATTTATTATTCTCATCATAAATCTATGTCATCGTTGTTTTTGCCGTCGGCGGAGTTATTGATGTCTCTTCAATCATCAAATCACAAATAAAACGAAGTTCTTCAGTATTTTCAATTTTAGTTCAGCCTTCCGTTGACAAAAAGTAAATCCGTCGATCACGTCTCGAGCATTGAAATTGTTTCCAAAGATTTTTATCTTCTATCTAAACGGTACTTTACCCCATAAAGATATTTTGAGATAATAGCAACTCAGTAAACACGATTTTCCTAAAGTTATTAACTGGAAAGCTGGTTCCTTTTCCTGTCTGCTTGTCCGACTAGTCAGGACTTTACTTTCCAGCAATAAAGACGTTAATTTGCTCATTTGCATTTGCTGCAAAATTGTGGTCCATAGTTTTACGAGTGTATTCACCTGGAGGTAACCCCATGTGGTGCTAAAAATAATATGTATATTGAGAAAAGGTAACATATGACACCGGGTGTTGCCCGGTTAAGAATTGGCAATGCTTCTCTGACTATAGTTCATTGCATTTATACAAATTAAGCACGGACATGCACTCAAATCTTATAAAAGCCGTAGATCAAATCACACCAAAAATGACAACACAAAATAACAACATCAGAACTTTAATTATAAAAATAAATAACTATAACAAAACTACATTACTAAACTAATTTGTTAGTACAACTTTCTAATTGTAATTATTACGCGGCGCTATTGGCTGCAATACGTAAGCTTGCCCTGTCGTTCTATCTACGACATGACCTGTTGTAGGTTCTAGGAAAAGTCTTGGGACGGTGGTTGCGGCACTTACTTCTGGTTGCTGATGCTGCCTCACTCCTGCTCCACCTTCGTATGGTACAAAATGAGGTGGTTCTAGATGCTGCTTAGGCACGTATGGGAGCTGAGCTTGTTGTTGAGGCAGATACTGTGGTAATTGAGCTTGATTCTGGGGTAAATATTGTGTTAGAGGCGGTTGATTTTGAGACAAGTACTGCGACTGATCTTGTGGATTTTGAGGTAAGTATTGTGTCTGTTCTGGTGGATTCTGAGGCAAGTATTGTGACTGTTCAGGTTGATTTTTAGGCACATACTGACTTTGCTGTTTATCTGCATCATCTTTGTGACTCACAACTAACACTACTTGATTTTTTTCTATCGGCTTTGGGTCATCTTCTTTCTTTCTGTACTGTTGACGCCTTGGCTTTGGTTTTTCATAGGATTCCTCCTCTTCCTCATTTTCATATTCTTCTTCTTGAGAGGTTTCTGCTTCTTGCTCTTCCCTGTTTTTGCGGTTTTGTTTTTTAGGCCTAGGTTCTTCCTCAGATTCTTGGATATGCTCGGATGATTTTGGATGTTTCCTTTCTGACTTGCGAACTCTTTCTGATTTCGGATAGGCTCTCTTGGCCCGTTCTCTCTCTTCATAGCTTGATTTTTCTGGATCATAATCATCATTTTCGTATGATGGTGTGTCATCATGGCCGTAGCTTGGAGAATTGTTACTTGGCTCATCATAAGGGCCGCTATTGTTATTCTCGCGGTACGAACCATCATCACCATCGTCTCCAATGTTAGCAGCATTACCTGCGTGGTTTAGATCCCAATAGTGTTCTCCGTAGCCTCCCTTTTTGTCACCCCATCGTACCTATATTCAAATGATAATGTTATTCATTGTTCCTTGTATATTCATAATATTGTATATTCATAAAAATACGAGTTATTGATATACGCCTTGTGATTCAGCTTTGATTATATATCCGTTAGTTCATTATGTTAGTGTTAAATGGCTAGAGGCGCGGGGACATCGACGCACAACCTGTTATCATGTATTCAATACATGATTCTGAACACAAATTGAACATTTTCGAAAGCAACCAAAAAAAATGCTGTTCATTATATTCTGACCGCACTTTTATTTGAAACAACTGATTTATTTTTTGATAACCGACGAAAAATGTCTACGCTAGAGGGTTCTAGAATCTTGTACAGAATTCATGGTTACAGTTTGCGAGTCCATGTGCCCCCCTCCCACCCAGTGCCAAGGGTAATTAATGCATGTCATGGTATTAGTAAGTACACAAAGTAATATATAATATTTAGTTTAATATAATTAATGTTAATAAAAACGAAAGAAAGTTAGTATTATGATAGATATTGCTAAAAAAAAGTTATCAAAAGTATAGTTCGAGATTTTGCATGAATAAATATCATTATTGAAGAAAAACCCCAAATGCACGTAGAGATACATAATATGTTGTATAAATATAATTTACGCAGGATTTTTCTTTAGTTAAATACTGTCATGATCAATCATTTGATTTAAAGAAGTCGTAACATACAAAATGTAATTCAAATATGAGCAGTTTAGTCAAAACGAAAATCCTGCGATAAGTTAATGATAATATGAAGCATAGAAAGCATACTTTGGCAGAGAACAGTCCTTCCGAGGGCTTGGCCCTCTCATGTCTTTCAGTGAAGTGTCGTTCGCTGCCCAACCGATGTCCCTGATCATACTGGTCAGCTTTCGGCAAGTGTCTATACCTTTAGACAAGCGAAGCAAAGCGGGAAAGAGAAAGAAAATAGAAAGAGGTTAGAGACAGAGCGAGATAAAGGATGTTTATTACTTTTCCCATGTCCCTGTGGTTCTTAAAGTCTTTCTTCTCGTAACGCTGCTCCCAAGTGTTAGGGTCCTCACAGACGTGACCGAACTCTATCTTGTATGGACTCAACTGTACTGAGAAAAAATCCCTATAAAGCAAAGTATTTTCCATCCTTACTTATAATATTATGGAAATATGCATTATGGAATGATACACAGCTTCCGTAGTGTCTGCCAACCGCCATAGGAAAAAGGGAAAATTTATTTTTCTATAGTTTTATTTAATTTTCAGTTATATTTTTCTCACTAAATGGCCCCTAACATTAAAAATGTTTCATAGTCTGTTGGTACATAATCTCATTTAGCATTAGTTTAACGTATCCAATAGTGAATGGACTGACGACAAAAGAAACATTTTGGTCACCAAACCCCTTTCTCCAATTGCTATAGCGCAAAGTATGTCAATGTTTGGCTCTGATGAAACTTATTTGCATGCCAGCAACAATAGAAACCAATTAACGTGAAGGTTGACACAAGTTGAAGTTTTAACAAGGCTGTTTCACGAGAGCTAAATTAGTCATAAAGTAATTAGACTTCAATTCTTTCAGTGGCTTGAAAATTCTAAAAACATATATCTTGCAAAAGTAAAGAGAATGATAGGTTATGATAGAGGACCTCAAAAATTCTCTGTTTGTAAGAATATCTAAATATAAGTGATACAAAAAGAGATGTGAGTGATTTAAAAGAAGTGTGAAGTGGAAGTACTTACTGGAAAAATTTCGCTTGTGCTTCAATAGTGGAAGGATTGCTAGGTGGTGTCCGAACTGTGACTGGTCGCGCTACGCCCCAGACTGACCCAACATGAAGTGCTAGCAGGCACCAGAGCCATTTCTGAAAGCCAAAAAGTTAATGTCAATAACACAGAAGTAGCACTCTTGTAGTACAAACAGGTAAGCATAAAACGACTGATATACGTGATCTGAAAAGTTTAATAAGTGTAAACACTAACAAAATACCACATTTTCGGATCGATGATCGAGAACTCAAACTCAAAGCATTTAATTTAATTGAACCAATTAAATCAGAGTCTTTTGAACTGTCAAGGAGTTGGTCAATCAGAAAGATGAAGCTAGTTGCTCATTTCAAAGCGCAATGTAGGTACAAATTCAGACTGTCAGTTAAAAACGGAAAAAGAAAACACTGTCAACACTGTAACACTTTCACTCAATAAAACCTATTTATAACAATTTTCATTGAACTATTATTATTTGTTATTACGAATAATAAATAATTTTAAGAAGAGTATACCGTATTGACAAGACGTTGTGACATCTTGGCTGTTTGATCGAAGGTTTGTGCTTGACTCTGGTGGTAGTACATTTATAGACAAGACTGTTACAATTCGCTTTATGCAGTGGTTGACAACCGTTATTCAATTACCAATCGATCCATCGATTCTATCTTTTAAACAAACAAAAAATTGTTTTTGGAAATCTGGTGTTGGAAACCTATCTATTATGCAGTGGTGAAAAATACCTCATTCAATGCTACTTTGATTTAAAGGCTATTGAAATATGGGGACATGAGCAGTCGGACATAGCTCAGCTTGTTCTTTTGGCCATAAATTATAACGTTTTTGACTGAAATTTGCTATATAGGTACCTAAATAATACGGAAGACAAAATTACTACCGCTGCAAAGCCATAGGAATTCCTAGTATGAATTCATCATTCTGAAGTAGGTAGCAAACCCAATGCATGACATTACTGCCGCATGTGACGGTCAACAATCGTCTAGGCAGTACCGTAGCGAAGCTTACTGGATCCAAAGCACTGTTCAGCGCCGAGCATTGAAAATCAAACGGTGTATTTTTTCGATGCGCTGGGATGCTCTCTGTTGAATATTCAAGGCTCGGTTTTGCACCGAGAGTTGAAAATCCACTGGGCGATAAAATCCCGCCTCGATATTTTTTCATCGATGCAAACGTAGTTTAAGGTGAAAGAAATGAACTGTTTTAAAATATGAATGCTTACATAGCTAAAGCAAAAGAGAGGTTAACACTACAGACAGTTTAACCAACCTTGTTTTTAAATGGCTTGTCTATTGTTTACCTACAATTTTCTATGTCAAAATAAAAGTTGGCTATCTCTGGCAATCTCAGATGCGCTCATTACGAATCGTGCTGCGTCATTGACTTCAAAGTGTTCGGCTTTCCGTGGCCAATTGTGAAAATGTCTGTTATGGACTATTATTATGGATTAGGATGTAAAAAAACGTTAATCTATATTTACTCAACAAACAGCTAAAGAAATTGATTCTTTCTTATATTTCAATTTCCTCAAGGAAATTGACTTATGTAAGTAGGTGCCAATGATACATTTCAGCTCAAACATCCTATGTTTGACCTAAAATAAAATCTAGTCACGGATACAAAGGTCCTTCAGTGCTAAGGATCGAGACCCATGTTGTAGGCCTTAGGTCCAGCACCCTAATTGCGTATCATACGATTAATCATAATCTGTTTCATTTTGGCAGTTCAACAATATTCATTGCGTCATTAACGTTGTTGAGCAGACACTTTTTTCGTACATATAAAGCAATGGTTTAGCACTCTGTTTCAAAACGAAACAGATTATGATTAATTGTGAGTTACGCAATTAGGGTGCTGGTTCACAGTTATACTGAGTGTAAAAATTTAAAATAAATATTTATTTATTTATGCACCATTTTACGTATACAGTTTCAAATAGTATTGCGACTGTTACTGGCGGTCCTGTATTACAGTGGGGTATGTATGTATAATAAGATCAGACACGGGTATTTAAAAAAAATAAATGTATTTTGCCACACCTACCGCCGATTAAGTACAAAAAAAATACAATCTTCTGTCAACGCAATAAGAATCAATTTTAAATGCACAAAGTTGTGCTAGGGTCAACTTGTTTTTCTTAATGAAAACAGTTAGCTTAAAAATAAATTAGTTTTGGTCACAGTATTATATTTTTAACTCAATACTCTAATTGGGGTGTATGAGGTCTTGCGTTAATTATGTTACACGTTGTATAGTGGAAAGATAGCCCACTCTTTCTCACAAAGAGGAGGCCTGTGTACCAGCAGTGAAAACATTAAAACATAGTATAAAATATAGTGTTTCACACTAAATAATTTTCCTTATTATTTTACTGAACACATACCATGAATACTTGTGATTATAAAATATATATTTTACTACATTTTCTTACGGGGAAATTATAAGAATTATCACGTTGCATGGCTGCGTCATAGCTTGTTTTAAGTACAGTAAATATCGCTCGAAAAGAATTTATTAGACGCTTAAAGTTTGTCGCTCACCTAGACAACTAAATATATATGAAGACGAGAATGACATTTCAAAGAAGCTGCCTTCTTTAGCACCCTTTATTATGTAGGTATTACCCAGAATAGGATACTCTACTTTTCCAAAAACTAATAGGTTCACCTTGTTTAGAGCAAAAACAGTAGTAAAAATAATATTGGTATTAAAAACAGTCCAAAATGAATGCACTTATTTAGCCCTTGAAACGAACATTATGCCAGAAAAATTACGCAACTAACGACGATAAAGTTAATCAATAAATCCAAGATTGAGTAATCCAATGTTTCAGTGATTGAGTAATCACTGATTGGCGTTTGGAAAAAACAGTTTATAATCACTTTTAGGTTGCACGCAATTAGGAAGAAATGGAGCGAACGAGCCAAAACATAAAGGTCTATTTCCAATAAGATTATTATTATTTAATCGTTTCTTGCTTGGTATCTTTTACTTTATTTAGAACACACATTTCTATCCTCTTTTCTTAAAAACACTTGCCAAATTATTATTTTGTTACTTATGCGTTTTTGGCTCAGAATAATGTATTCGCCATCTATTTGCATTGGAGTACTGAATTATCGGAAATTGTATTAAATAAATCATATCAAAATAAATAGAAACTTATTCAAACAAGTCTGAGATTCAGCACTTTTTGAACCACAAAATTACATACGACAGTCCTCAAAAACGCCCGCCCTTCAACACTTCTTAGTACTTTAGCTGGCAAGAAGTGGCGCAATCAAACTCCCCAGCAGCACAGGTGTCATATGCATATGAAACCTCTGCAATCTGATGTCATCATCACTTCATCAGTTACCTCTATGCATCCTTCAATTGGTCCGAATCCACTCTTATTAGCTAATGCATCTTCTAATAAGACTTCCTAATATCATTTCCGTTAACCTCATTCATTTTCCACTTACCTTCCAATTCTATTACGACAAGTTTACTTAATGGAAAAAAATATAGTTAAAACAAAGTAATATCTGAGTCGTTTACCGTGTAATGAGATAGTTGAACGTTACGCAATCTGCTGTAATTATACTGTATTTGTTTTAGGCCTTTTGGTTTGATTTCAAAAGTATTTCACCTACCCTAGTGATGTGGGTAGGGGAATTACTTTTGAAATCAAACCAAAAGAGGATTCAAGATCTTGATTGATTACTTCGGTCTAGAGGAGCGTAAGCTTAGCTGTAGGAGTATATGCGCCCTCACGGCCGTAGTCGCCGCGAGAGACGCCCTGGGCGTCGGGAATCCCAGGCTGATTCCCGGCCACCGTAGGCGCGGGCTTGCGGACGGCGAGTAATGGGTAGCTCGCTGTCCGGTAAGGACCAAGCCCGGGTCGACGGCGCGTTGTGTTCCACGCGCGCCTCAAAGAGATGTCAGCACCAAATGGGGGGGTCCGCAAGGGCCGATGCCTGCTAGGGGTGCGGGTTGTTCGAAAGAGATACCGCGGCCCCTAACACACAGGCAACTGAGGGAACACGGGTGTGTTTTAGTCAGTAAAAGTCTGACACGCCCTCCCGCTCCACCCAGAGCGGGAGAAGTTATTTGATGATTTCCCACCAAAAAAAAAATAAAAAAATAAAGAATAATAATATAATAATAATAATGCTTGAATTGTTTTGGGTTTTTACAGTTATCCAAATTACAGTATATCTCTTAATTCATTATGCCTCTTGGCAAAGGCCTCCCCCAGCATTTTCCAGTGTATTCTATCACGAGCCACTCTCCTCCAGTTAGGACCGGCTGTAAGTTTGAGCTCGTCGTCCCATCTCCTTTTCTGTTTCCTTCTGCTCCGTTTGTAGGTCCTACGGTACCTAGTGGCTAGTGCGTTACGCTAGCTTTATTATAAGGACTTTGTTTAAGTGTATTTTCAGCAATATTTTCCACATTATGGTGAACGAAGTTAGTTCCTTTATTAGACAGTCGCCCAAAAATGTGTGCCTTGAATTTAATTTAGGTCGTGCGCTATAATTTGTGCGCAGTAATCTCAAAACGGTGCAGATATCTAAATACCTGAGGACACCATGAGGTAAAAATTGGAAGGACATGTGACATCTACCAACCCGCACTGGACCCGTATCGTGGATTACGGCCCACTCCCACTAACCTAGAGAAGCCTGTATCCCAGCAGTGGGAACATTATAGGCTACTTATGCTATTTAATGAAAAATTAATCGTCATCTCAAACAATCGGGCTATAGCAACTCAGTATAGAGATGCCATATAATATGTATAATGGCTATAATTATGATGACATAAAATGTGAGTATTTTCCTAACTATTACGATCAGCACAACATACTTACACTTAAGGTGAAAATAGTCCAGATTTTTTGCTTACAAACTTCGGGAGTGTATTACTCCACTGTTCGACAAAGTACAAGGGTATGGTTTTATCTCATTATTAATATTGTCTGTACGGAAACAGAATACTAAAATAGAAACCCATTAAATAGTTAGGAGCCAACAAAGGTTCGTTTTTCTTGCTAATTTTACTTAACTTTGGGCGTGTTTATGTAATAAAAGAAGTGTAAAATCACCAAAACCAAGTCGGTACCGACAAAGTTCAATTATCGAAAAGTTCAATAAACTTTATTGGTAATTGATTTATGCATTGGCTTTTTTATAGGATTTTTTATGTATTAATGATCCTACATCTCACTCAATAACGTTGTGCGTGTAGACTAGCGTCTAACTGCTCATCACTGATACTATCTCTGTCGGACACGAAGCCTGGTAAAAAGCTTGATTTTTAGCCAGGCCCACCAGTGAGTTCGAACCCGCGACTAGGTCCCCCTTAAGATGTGTAAATGACATCACATCATTGTCAACCCTATTTTTATTTTCAGGGTTGCACGTTCTCTGATGAAACATACATTTTTGACAATGATTGTCGCAACAATGTGTGTATAATAAAAATGTCGAATAATCACCGTTCATTAGCGAACCAGAGCCGTGTGAAGGTACATTATAGAATGATGGAGCATTGTTTGTTTGTTTCGCCATTTTATTGATATGACTTGTTACGACCATGTTAATGACATTATTACTGTGAGACATCGTTATTGATGGGCTTTGTGTTATGAGATTATAACGAGGCTGATAAAGTACTTTATGTTAGACTATTGTTGAACAAGACAGACAGTATTCATTAATAGAATTGTGTTATTTTTTTCAAAATATTTTCGTTGTTAAAATAAAACAAAACGGAAAAAAATGTTTTTTTTTAAATAAGTAAGTTGAAACTATTTGGGGCTTATGGCTTAACAATAACAGCGGCATGAATCGATCGATCAGGTTAAGCTACACTTGCCGCGGTTGGTCCGTGGATGGGTGACCATCTTTACGAAAGTTAATGCACGTTAAGCCTTTGGTACCCTCGTTATGGGTCATCAGCAGCCTGATAGTATGACAACCAGTCTTACCAAGGGGTATCGTATTACCCAGTAACTAGGTTGTGGAGGTCAGATACGCAGCCGCTCCATGTGAAATAATAGTATGCAGCTGCATCTGGTTAGACTGGAAGCCAACCCCAAACATAGAAAAGGCTAGGCAGATGATGATGATTTTAAACGGTAGCCCAAGGATTTTTTTCTGTTCTATCATTATGTCTAACAATTCATCTGTAAGCATTGAAGTCCATTTAGCTGATGGGTCCCGCAAGGGCCAATGCCTGCCAGGGATCCGGGTTGTTAGAAAGAGATACCGCGGCCCCCGGCCCACAGGCAACTAAGGGAACACGGGTGGGTTTTAGTCAATAGAAGTCTGACACGCGCTCCGGCTCCACTCAGAGCGGGAGAAGTTAATTGATGAATTCCCACGCAAAAAAAAAGGATTGAAGTCCATCAACGCAAAGCAGTCTCGACCGTCTCAATGAGTAAAGTCACAAAAAACAAAAAAAAATACGTATTATGTTAGTTATGTAGGTCCTTACGGAAATGCACATCCAGTCACAAAAACGGAAGAAACTAATTGAGATTTGTGATCATTACGTGAAATACGTAACATTATATTAAACTTTCACACCAATCACTCATTAACTTATGTGGACTATAGTGCTGAAGCAAAATGAATATTATGACTTTCCTATCAAGGTTTAATTTAACTTTATTCGCTGCAACGCGTAGCTGGCTGGTTGCAATTTCCTGAAAGTTAATTTGATAGATTTCATTTGCTTACTATTTCGCTCTGTTTATTTGCAGATTATGTAGCTTCTTCCTACTTCATAAAAAGTCGGGATTGTAAGTACTTCAATTAAGAAGTAAATAGACAAAAAAAACTTTATAACAATAAAATAATCCGACGAAAAATAAAATTGTAATTTACATGATGAATTTAGAAGATTAAAAGGCTTTTTTTTCAGTTTCCGTCGGTTTAGTTTTTTGTTAATAAGTTTTTTTTTGGATATCTTTTTCTACACTTAGGGGTGGATTTTGTTTTAAAAATTTTAAATGAGCCCACTTCGATCCTGTCCAATAAAAACAGACTATTTTGAGGTATTTTTATAATCAATTAATGTCAAGCACCCCACGCTTTTTAATTGAATTAAATTATTTTCTCCTTTTTTAGTTTGGTTTTTAAAGTGTGTTTTTTTAGTTTTTTAAACTATTATTTATTTTCTATTTTTTAGTTCTGCTAACTACAAAAACGTGTTTTATTTTTCTCATTTTTTTTTTTAAATGATTGAATTGTCATCGGTCCTCGACAAGTTTACAAAGTTTCAATGAAATCTGACCGTTTAAAGTGGGTCAAAATTGCGCTCAAAGGAGTCGGTTACATACAAACATACAAACAAACAAACAAACCAACAAACAAACAAACATAAAAGTGAAGCTAATATAAAGCGTGTAAAAATACGGGGTTGACTTGAAAACCACCTTCTTTTTTCGTCTGTTATAAACCCATCATGTCATAACCGCAAACACCAGACAAAGTAGGTCAACAACTCCACATCAAGAACTCAAGATTAATTCCAATACACTTAGGTACGGACCAAAGGCTGCCCAGTTGGAACGGAAAAAGATAATTTAATAGAAATTCTCATTCCTTTGTTTCGCAGTTTCGTGAGCCTATAAGTGCAAGCAACAATCAGAAGCTTACAAAAGGGTACAACTTACAATCTGACGTTGTGAAACTTAGTCGTCAGGAAAGTATGTCAGTGTAGTACAACTCTTACTGTACGATTTCCGATCGAGCCACATAGGCCGACATCACGATCCACGGCCTAACAACAAATGATAAAGCTGGCACAAACTGTAAAAGACTAGCGATTATTACAACGATCCTCTTCTTCACCTTCTTCGTCAACCTTACACTTTTAAACTATTTTCTTAATTATCTCATCATTGTTATCTTTTACCAATCCACTCAACTTAGACTTTTAACGCAGAAATAGATTTAATGTACGCAAGGCTAATTCTTACCACCATATTATTAAATACTAGCAGCGCTCCGCGGTTTCACTCACGTAGTTCCCGTTCCCGTGGGAATACGGGAATAAAATATAGCCTATGTCACCCGGGGATAGTGTAGCTTCCCAACAGTGATATAATTTTTCAAATCAGTTTAGTGTTTCGGAGCCTATTCAATGCAAACAAACAATAAAATCTTTCCTCTTTATAATATTAGTCTAAACAAAAGATCTAGCCTACTCCATTCTTGAAGATTCATAGGAAAGATCGAGGGCCTAGTCTCTAACTCAGACAACGAATAAATGGGCCCGTCCGTCTGAGAGTTGTCCAAAACTTCGGAGTGAATCCTACATCCGATGAATTAACTTTCCGGACGGGCAAAAAAATATCGGGAATAGGAACAACTGTCAAATCGTGGTATCATTCATTTTTAGGTTGTTCCCCAAATTAATCTTATGATACAGAGTAGGAATTGCCCGTAACTTCGGCGAAAACTTATTTCCTGTTGTGAATGTTATGTTGACCACAAGAAGATTGAGTTTTTCTCAGAGAATACTCATAAGGAAAACTTGTTTTTTTTTTACTTCAAAACGACTGAATCCCTTATAGCTTGAGACACAAAACATGTTTATTTAAAAGCCGAAACTAATGTTAGTTGACCTCTCAGATATACGCAAAATCTTCGCTAAATCGATGCAATATTGTATTTGGGAAAGTCTTTGAATTATGGCTCTTACTTTAAAAATTGGTCAGCACCAATGAGGCCACGATCATAGAGATCATGAATTATGGAATCGTGAACATGTAACAAAGACATTATTTACAATAATAGGAGTATTATTGAAAAAAAAAAATGGAAACTTTTAAGGCATATTGTCAAGGTTACAAATCATGGGTTCACACAAACGGAAGATAAGTAGATGAAGTATGCCAAAGATTCAATAAGAGGTTTTACCTAAAAACCTTCAATGTTGCTGGAGAAATTGAATTGGTCGTGCATAAGTATAAGAACCATAGATACTGGTGTTACCAGTTCCTGCTATTGTATTCATGGTTTGGCAGAGTTTCTAACTTGTCGTAAGAGTGCAGAACAGAATAGACATTCTTTTAATAGACGCAATCCTTATGAATGTAAGGTTGAAAGTTTGAAACCAAAACGATACCACTAGGGAATAATATCAAATTCTCTCCTTGAAAAATGAATTTATGTGAAAGAAATGGTCCAGACTAGGTACAGTAGACCGCATGTTGGTGGTAACACTTAGACCATGAGTTTACCTAGCGAAGTACAGAGTTTCAATAGAATAAGATGCCAGTTTTTACTGGTTTTGTTACTATGGACGTGCTGCTGCACTTACTGCCGTCCGCAAGCTAATCATATTTCGAGTTATGAACAAAAAAGCGCGAAAAAGTATGAAATGCATGCTATTTAGTTAAGCAACGGATGGTAAAAATTCTAGTAAAAATGTGAATTACAAAGCCCTTAGTCACTTTTTAGTTTAGGAATGTTGCTTACCTGCGTTTTAGCGTAGTAAACATCAAACAAGACAAGTTAACGGCGTTTTTTTTTTCTCGGCATCCATAAATAGTAGAAAAATACTGCTTAGACAGAAAGATCGAGTTTTTTTTTCTGATTATGGTGGTATCAAAAAACGAAAAACGACCATATGCGAGTTAACGGCATTATAGCTTGTGGACGGCAGCTTAGAACAATACTTAGCTACTGAGCGACTATGGCCGAGCTTTTATAATTGTAATTATGACACACATCTATATACAGGGTGATTGGAAGATGGGTGCAAAGCTTTAAGGCGAAGATAGTACAGACAATTTAGAACCATTTAAGCCATGGTTGTCTTAGACGAAGTCTTACCAAATATTTTTAACCAAATTTTTAAGTTTTTTTTCGGAAATTCTCAAAATTTAATGTAAACTGCATAATTATGGCCAAATTGAATGATAAATGAATTCATTTTTTATTTATTTAATTAAAGTAATGTACAAGCAATCAAGCAAAACATGTTTTAGGCTTCTGTGTCATTAGACATTTTTTTTACAGACATTTAAAGCTCAGAAAAAAAAAATTGTACAATACGTCTTTTAAACCTTATTAAAAAAAAAAAATTGGTAAGACTTCGTCTAAGACAACCATGGCTTAAATGGTTCTAAATTGTCTATACTATCTTCACCTTAAAGCTTTGCACCCATCTTCCAATCACCCTGTATATATAAATAAAAAGAAAAGTCCTGACTGACTGACTGACTCATCAACGCCCAGCCCAAACCCTTGGACCTAGAAAGCTGAAATTTTGCACAGAGGTTCCCTTTATAATGTAGGCAAGGAATAAGGGAGGATTTTTCGAGATTCAACCCCTAAGGGAGTTAAATAGGGGACGAAAGTTCCGCGCGGGCGAAGCCGCTGGCAAAAGCTAGTGAATTATATTTTAGGGCTGGTGGCTAAGTAATACAGCCGCACGGGTAAATCTATCAGGTTGAGCTACACTTGCTGCGGTTGGTCCGTGGATGGGTGACCATCTTTATATACCAATTCCCCATCGAGCCTCGGAAAGCGTGTTATGCAGTTGGTCCCGGCTGTCATTCGCGGATCTTTGACAGTCATTATGGGTCGTCACAAGCCCGAAAGTGACTACTAGTCTTACCAAAGTTTATCGTAGTACCCAGTAACTGGGTTGTGGAGTTCTAAAGTTTGCAGTGGTTCCATGTGAAATACTGATACTGAGCTGCATCCGGTTAGACTGAAAGCTGACCCCAACATTGAGAAAAAGCTAGGCAGATGATGATGACACACATCCTTTCTAATATTGTAAACGCGAAAGTTTGTATGTATGGATGTTTGTTATCTTTTACGCAAAAACTACTGAATGGATTTAGATGAAATTTGGCACACAGATAGATTATAACCTAGATTAACACATAGGATACTTTTTATCCCGGTATTACGTTCGCGGGATAATTTCCGACTTACACGTGGGCGAAGCCGCGGGCGGAACCTAGTTAATTATAATTTTAATTACCTACAAAGTACCAAGAATAAATAAAACCATCTCAAAAATTAAGCAATTAACACACAATTATTTGGCATTGATGTTTCATTAAAAATCTCCCTTCATACCGAATTTCGAAATAACGCTTTGTAACCGTCGAAATTCAAAATTGTATGTTACTTTATCAGTATAATTTAACAGTTTAAAACACATTAGTACAAATTAATGGGTAATGGATGCTGCAATATTCAAGATGCATTTTACTAATAATAGGATTACGTGAACTGTATACCTCACTTTTTGTTTTTTCGAGGTGATTGTTCATCTGTAAACTCATTTTACATTGAATCTTTTTCTTCGGTACGTTAGTCTACCGGATTTTAAAGTTCATTGATTAGTTTTTCCTGTAATCGATTTCATGGCTACTGAATTTTGTGTTTCAGATATATTTTGTTTTTGTCTGTTAGATAATCTAGATAGTAATTATCTAACAGCATTTAAATCGGAAGATGCCGTCATCTAGACGTTGCTAAATATGTCATCAAATGCAATAGGGTGTTTTCCAATTTATTAAAGACTATTCTAATTTGAAGATTGGGACGTCATAGAAATGTAACAGAAAAATAAAAGTAAATTGAATTATATCCATTTTCTCAATTAGAGACGTTAACTTTGTGTAAACCAAAGTAGTTAGTAAGTAAATAAGAGAATGTCGAGTTTATAATTAACAAGATTTTTAATGGATAGAAAGTGATATTACTGGTGAGCGGTGCCTCTGTGCATAAATATTTGTAAAATTGCGCCAAACTAAGTATTTGTACCGGTGCCGTTTACACAAAGCTGACGTCACGATGTCACGTGATAAAAAGTCATCGTAAGGAGTGTTTTGGCGGTAAATTCAAAACAACGAAAAATAAATTTGATTTTAATCGTTTATAATTGAGAAAATAGATACAAATAAATATTTTTTTTAATTTTTCTGTTAAATATATCGTCCCAATCTTCAAATTAAAATGGTTTTTATTAAATTGGAAAATACCCTATTGGCTTTATGCAGCTGGTCTAGACGTGGATGTTGCACTGATCCAATAATTTTGCACAGATTATTTTGATATTTTTAAGACAGCAAAACTTGACGTCTTGAGCTATTGGGCCATGAAAGAACTAATGAAGGGTGATCTTCCTTTGTCCCTTAAGAGAAGACTCATTGACGTGTGCATACTTCCCATCCTCACATATGGTGGTCAAACATGGTCTTTGACAAATCAGCAGAGGTCCACGCTCGAGGTTTGCCAGAGGGCTATGGAACGAAGTATTCTGGGCATTAAACTAACAGACCGGGTTAGGAATACGACCATCCGTTCAATGACAAAGATAACTGATGTCACTTGGAAAGCTGCCACACTAAAATGGAATTGGGCTGGACACATCTGCCGCATGTCAGACGACCAATGGGCCAAACTTACGACCCAATGGGTCCCTCCTAATGGCAAGCGACGTCGCGGTAGGCCCAGACGGAGATGGCGGGATGAGCTGGACTCCTTCAACAAGAACTGGTCACTAGCAGGATTAAACCGAGAGAAGTGGAAGGAGGGTAGAGAGGCCTTTGCCCTGCAGTGGGACATCACAGGCTTTTAATAATAATAATAATAAAACTTGACGTAGGAAGGCTACTGTGGACAGTAAACCAGCCAAGCTAGCCAGCTATGCTGTGTCCGACAGGATTAACAATGATCGTGTTTGTAAAACCTACAATCTTAGTCCAAGACTGCACGGACGCAAAAATTTCGTGGCGGGATTTCTTTGAACATTAGATATTCAACCCTCTGCTTACCGCCGACAGTCGAAAATCGAATAGTGTGTGTGTTTTTCGACGTGCTGGTATGCACTATGCAGGCTTAGCACGAGCACAGATTTGTCGACGGAAGAATAGACATGACTACTAAATGATGTACAATAGGAGAAGATAGCTATGTTTTTCTATTAATCAACACAGCTATGTGTTCTAAACGAATCATGATTTTGTAGATAATCGTATATACTTTGTGGCCGTCGAGTAGAAAGTTTGTTGTCAGTGTGATTTTGACAGTTAAGGATGAAAAAATCTTCCGAAATAGTCAACATTTTTAAGCACCTAGATAAAGATCGTTAGAAACGAAAGACAAAATGACAGATTGTAGAAGGATATCTACGGTGCAATGTTAAAAATGAAGAAACGAAATGTGACTTTGTATGGAAAAACCACTGTCTATTGTTCGTAGAAATAGAAAACGTCATGCTAAGCCTGCTGTTGGACTCTCAATGCTCGGGTTAAGACCGAGAGCTGGAAATGCAGTGCGCGATAAAATCCCGCCACGATATTTTTACGTCTGTGCGAACATGGTGTAAGTTGACTATTGAGTACCATTAATAAAATACAGTCATGATATTATAGTCACTTGGAAATTTGGAATGACTTGACTGCCTCGTTAGTCTAGTGGTCTAGCGCTACTGCTGAGCATAAGGTCCTAGGTTCGATTCCCAGGTCGGTCAAAGTTTTATTGACGATCCGAATAACAGCGCGGAGTCCGGATTAGTTCCCGGCTAATGGTAATAGGCTCGCCCCCTATTACATGGGTGTAGGGGATTCTATTGAAACACCTTTTTTTAATTCCACTATTCACATTTATTGAATCACGCACTAATAACTATTACAATATACTGAATTACTGCTAATTTAATATGAACATAACTTGTCTCATTGACGACTAACTTTAAACTGAGTAAAATCTGTATAATTCTGAACTATTTTCCTTAGAAATTTCCATAAGTAGTTTTCTACTAGGGTACAAGTAGCGGTTATGTTTGACATCAAACATTTGTTCTAAACCAGTCACATTAAAGGGGGTGGAGCCTAATGGTCAAGCGTAAGCTCGATTTCTCTCGACAAGTTTATACCTGCTCCTGATTCCTTCGAGAAGCTTCGCTTGGATCGTGGGAAAACCGGTCACGTGCCGATTCTTCGTGGAATATTACCAATGTTTACATCTTTGCTTTAATTTAACTGCGCATAACAGATTTGGTTGTTTGTTAATAGCAGATTAGGTACTGTAGGTATATGCAGGTAGGTACTTATGTATTTTGGCTTAATTCTAATTGGGTTTTGCCTTTAATCATGTACCTTTGAAGATAATTCAAATTCTAATTATGTGATTGGCTTAGCATTACATTTGATCTGTAGGTATTCATGGACTTAAGAGTATGGGAAATCAAAACCAGCCCTACGCTTAGGTATGCAACAATAATTTTCTTATATCTACCTAATATCAAATCATTTTTATTTTCAATAATCAACCTTATTTTCTATGGTGACTTGACGTCGCCAACAGTCTCCCCCTCAGTGCGTTGCACTCCATCATGTTGGGGCGACGTTGCAGGTACGATCAGGACTAGACGTGATGCTGGCCGCCGCAGGATACCCGGTGCTGTTCGTACGTCGACGATCCTGGTTCTTCCGTCTGGTCTGGGATGATTGGCGACTATTTCGCCGCGTGGCCACGAGTAGCGTGGCAGAGTGTGGTCGACAATTAGGATTATGTCGCCCAATGTTGGGTCCTGATAATGAGGACTTTGGTTGTAGCGTGGCGAGAGAGTGGGAAAGTACTCTCGCAACTACCTTGACCAGAAATGATCGGCCAGGCGTTGGGATGTCTTCCAGTTGGGAGAACTGATGACTTCTGTGTCGTCAAAGGGGCCAAAGAGGGTGGCTCCGTTTGGCCGCCCGATGGAAAAATGGTTCGGGGTCAAAACTTCTTCTTTTTCTGGATCGGCGCTGATGATGTGCGGCAAGAGGCTTGAATCGCCTACGGTCTGATTTGATCCATGTCAATGCCGTTCTAGAGTTGGTCCAGAAGTATCTTCGGGTCGTGGTCAAATCTTTATGAATCGATCTTGTGAAGCCCGTAAATAATGCTCCCCCTCGTTTCTTGGTACGTCTTCTCATAGTGACGAGCATGGGTTCAATGTCTACTCCTAGGCAGGTGAAAGGAGGATTGTTCTTCGTTAGACGTTCAGGTGGCAGGTCTTCTTTCTTTTGTAGGGCAGCTAATTCGTCTGGGAAGCTGTCTTCTTGCACTCTTCTTATCTCGTCTTCGTCGCGAGTGTTGCGCAGACTCCAGGTGGAATGAAGACTGTCTTTATTTTCTTCGTTCTGGGGGTGGACAATAGCGGTATCAGGCAGATACCATGATCTTGAGGAGGCAGGTTCGTGTGTTACTTCCTCAGCGTATTCGCTGTTGATCAGGTTTTCGATTTGTTCTTCTGGTTTCTGTTCAAATTCTTTGTCCATTCCCGTTAGTAGTCGTGCTGCAGCTGTTCTGCTTTCTGGTAGACCTTCGTCGTCCGTCTTCCAGATCAGGTCTGCGCTGAATCTTCCATCCGACAATCTGGTTGTTGTTGAATGCAGCACATTGAGAGCTCGTTGATCTATGTCACTAGATGGTCTCTTTGCTGCTACTCCCAGAGCTTCTATGTCGAAGTGATCTCTTATCATCTTCTCAAGATAATCATCTTTTCCTGGCGGTGTTGAAAGATGATTTATCATTCGCACCGTATCGTTTCTCGTCTTGGTTCCGTGCAAGACCCATCCCAACTGGGTTCTGGAGGCTACTGGCTTACTTCGGTCACCAACTTTCACTTCCTGGGACACGATCAGATGCCAGTTGTCTTGTCCGATGAGTACCGTAGGACGAGCGTTCGGATATTTTAATTGTTCTGCTATTTGTTCTAGATGGGGGCAATCTTCTAAATCCTTATTGCTGACTTCTTGGGGGGATAGGTTCAAATTCTTGACAGTATATCCTGACATTTTCTCCATGTTCCGTTCGAATCTTCCCCGAATCTTGATGTCAAACTTCTTGGATTTCTGGCTCATTCGATGCCCACCTATGCCCTCAATTCTCAGTTCTTCTTCAGGACCCTCTACCCCAATCATATTCACAATATCTTCTTCTATTAGGGTCACTGTTGATCCTTCATCCATGAGGGCGTATACTTCTGCTTTGGCCTCGGGTCCCCATAGCTCCACTGGCACGATCTTCAGGTAGGCTCTCGCTATTGCTCGAGTTGCATTTATCGTTGATGCTATGGCTTGGGTCTCTTGTGGTGGTTCTGGCTTTGGCCAGTCCTCTGAATGTAACATCACATGATGACCTCTTTTGCATTTTCCACACGGTTTTGCTTTGCAACTGAACCTCCTGTGCCGTCCTAGTAGACATTTGAAGCATATGAAGGCTCGCTTGGCCTGTTCCCATCTTTCTTTTATAGAAGCATCGACGAACTTCTTGCATTTGAACAGTGCGTGTTCTCCAGCGCACTCAGGACAGACTATCTTTTCTTGCTTCTTGGCGTCGTCCTTGCATGAACATACTGTCGCAGCTTGTTGTTCGTCTTGCTCTCTATCTGAATCCTCGTCGTATGATGAATATTCTTCCTCATCGTGCCGTTTAACTCGAGCGGCGTTCACGCCCCGGGATCCTGAAGGTCTCATTCGGTTTCTCATTCCTTCCTTCTTCACTCTGGTTCCCGTGAACTCGTGCATCTCGAACTGGTCTACCATCTGATTGAAGAAGTTCATAAGGCCAATGAGGATCGGTTCATCATCTTCTTCTTTAGATGCTCTGTACTCGTACCACCTGAATCGTACTAGAATACACATCTTCTCTATTATACGATTCGATATATCACTTGAGTGCAGATAACTTTGTTTCTTCATTTGTTTCACTACGCTGACTGTATTGGCCACAGCTCCAGCATATCTCACTAACTCTCTTGCATCTTCTGACATGGGAGGCAGCTTCTCTATGTTTTCTATCTCGCTTCTTATTAGGTAAGTGGGTCTCCCGAATCGACGTTCTAATGCAGTCATTACTTCTTCCGGGTCCACTTGTGTATAGAGAATGGACTTCACCGCCTCTTTGGCTTTTCCTCTTACTGCTCTTCTCAGTCTTCCCATATTTTCGATTCCACTGAAGAGAGCCTGTGAGTCTTTGTACGTAGCTTTAAAAGCCATCCAGTCTCTTGCATCACCGTCGAATTGATGTAGCTCACTGACATACTTCGGCGCGTGCTGCGTATTCGTTGCTGCTTTGCTGTCAGTGGCGGACTTGACTGCTTCCATTATCGCTTCTGCCAACTGACTGGTGGGGTTCGTTGCGGGTTGCGCTTCCTTCGCTTTTGAAACCCACCTTTCAGTGGCCTTTTCAGCAGCCGCCTTAGTTGCAGCATCCTCTTCGTTATCGCTCAAGTCTGTGTCTTCTGCGGTGACACGTGTTAATTCTAACTTTGTATTTGCCATCTTAGTCTTCAGCTTAATCTCTTCCAGCTGTAGTTTTTCCAACTCTAATCTGGCTTCTAGCTCTTTCTTCTTATTCATAGCTTTATTCGAAGTAGATTTCGCCTTCTTCTTCTTCTCCACCAAGGTAACATTGGATTCCTCGACCATGGTTGTATCTTCGGTAGCCGCGCTAGTATCTGTCACCTCTTCGGAGGTAGTAGCTGACGTCTCCGTAGTCTCTTCTTCCGTGGTCGAGCGCGTGCTATCTCCTTTACGGCTTCGCGTCATCATTCTTATTCACTTCACTTAATGTCAATATATTGTTCAATGACTCACCTGAGTTTAAATGAAGTCCTTAGCGGAGACTGCTATGTTATAGAGACGTACACACACTTCGAACTTACAGTACATACACACGTTAACACTTATATACTTATTATACACGTTCTTATTATACAGGGTTACGCCGGGCTTCGAGTGATATTCGAGCTTCGAGAGGACGCGGCGTTGTTCCTAGCCGACCTCCCAGCAATATTCTTCACTCAGCTAGTTGCGCTCCCACAAATAGGTATTTCTTGAATACCTAGCCTCGAGAATAAGCGATCTTCCTAGTCGCTTATTCCCAGCAATTTCCTTCAGCGGCACACGTAAAGCTTCAAGTGATACAGGGGCTTCGAGAGGGCGCGGCGTAGTTCGTAGCCGACCTCCCAGCAATATTCTTCACTCAGCGGGTCGTGCAGCCACCAATAGGTATTTTCTAGACGTCCTAGGTCTTTCAGCAGCACACGTAAAGCTTCAAGTGATACAGGGGCTTCGAGAGGGCGCGGCGTAGTTCGTAGCCGACCTCCCAGCAATATTCTTCACTCAGCGGGTCGTGCAGCCACCAATAGGTATTTTCTAGACGTCCTAGGTTCTTCAGCGGCACACGTAAAGCTTCAAGTGATACAGGGGCTTCGAGAGGACGCGACGTCGTTCGTAGCCGACCTCCCAGCAATATTATTCACTCAGCGGGTCGTGTAGCCACCAATAGGTATTTTCTAGACGTCCTAGGTTCTTCAGCGGCACACGTAAAGCTTCAAGTGATACAGGGGCTTCGAGAGGACGCGGCGTCGTTCGTAGCCGACCTCCCAGCAATATTATTCACTCAGCGGGTCGTGTAGCCACCAATAGGTATTTTCTAGACGTCCTAGGTTCTTCAGCGGCACACGTAAAGCTTCAAGTGATACAGGGGCTTCGAGAGGACGCGGCGTCGTTCGTAGCCGAGCTCCCAGCAATATTCTTCACTCAGCGGGTCGTGTAGCCACCAATCGATTTTTCTAGACGTCCTAGATGTCCTAGCTTCGAGAATAGGCGATCTTCTTAGTCGTTTATTCCCAGCAATTTTCTTTAGCACACGTAGGACTCGTGGCGTGATTAGTGCGTGGCTCGTAGAACTGATCTTCACCAATAGCTTTCTTGGTATTCGTGATCTTCTCTTAAAACGCTGCTAATCTTCAAACAGCGATTTATCTTCACGTAACTTCAGACTCAGGCTTCAGTTCTTTTTATTCGGCTTCTGAAGGACCATTATTGTAGGGGATTCTATTGAAACACCTTTTTTTAATTCCACTATTCACATTTATTGAATCACGCACTAATAACTATTACAATATACTGAATTACTGCTAATTTAATATGAACATAACTTGTCTCATTGACGACTAACTTTAAACTGAGTAAAATCTGTATAATTCTGAACTATTTTCCTTAGAAATTTCCTTAAGTAGTTTTCTACTAGGGTACAAGTAGCGGTTATGTTTGACATCAAACATTTGTTCTAAACCAGTCACATTAAAGGGGGTGGAGCCTAATGGTCAAGCGTAAGCTCGATTTCTCTCGACAAGTTTATACCTGCTCCTGATTCCTTCGAGAAGCTTCGCTTGGATCGTGGGAAAACCGGTCACGTGCCGATTCTTCGTGGAATATTACCAATGTTTACATCTTTGCTTTAATTTAACTGCGCATAACAGATTTGGTTGTTTGTTAATAGCAGATTAGGTACTGTAGGTATATGCAGGTAGGTACTTATGTATTTTGGCTTAATTCTAATTGGGTTTTGCCTTTAATCATGTACCTTTGAAGATAATTCAAATTCTAATTATGTGATTGGCTTAGCATTACATTTGATCTGTAGGTATTCATGGACTTAAGAGTATGGGAAATCAAAACCAGCCCTACGCTTAGGTATGCAACAATAATTTTCTTATATCTACCTAATATCAAATCATTTTTATTTTCAATAATCAACCTTATTTTCTATGGTGACTTGACGTCGCCAACAATGGGAGTTAAACATAACTCGCTAAATATGTTTGTTCTGCCAGTGGTGCGGGTTGTTCGAAAGAGATACGGCGGCCCCTGGCACACAGGCAACTGAGGGAACACGGGTGGGTTTTAGTCAGTAAAAGTCTGACACGCCCTCCTGCTCCACCCTGAGCGGCAGAAGTTATTTGAAGATTTGCCAGCCAAAAAAATATTTTTGTTAACCTCCACCCTTCGAGAAATACAGGCATTATGTTTTATGTCGCTTGGAACTCATGAAAAACCAATCATAACATTTAACATTTCTTCGTTTAAATTCATTTATAAACTGCGTGTCTTCAATCATACAATCCAGTTTCGAATAAATCTAAGAACGATTAAATGTTATTCAACATTACTTAAATTGTATAACTGACTCTTAGATAACTTTTCTCGGTTACAACGATCAATAAAAACAAACCTATTTCAATTGCTATTTTAATCTAAATTCTTATATGCATGTAATATTTTCATCTTTCGAAGAGGACTGCTTGGTGTTGTTGCCCGATTCGTCGATCTCGGCCGTATCGATGCGTCCAAGCGTAAAATCGACGGTAGAAAGTGTTATAAATTCGTTTTCTTTCTTATTTATAAGAAGCTGATTGACACCGTGGTCGCCATTGCTATCGAGTTCACTTACACTATAGTACATGAGTTTAGAAAATGGACACCAGAATATTGGTGAGTTTATCTTTTGTTATACTTTTGTCTACGAGGGCAATTGCCATATTTAGATTCTGGAATTGTTTTTGTCTTCTCGGGTTCTTAATTTTATGTATTTGATCATTTTTAATACAGAAATCCAGAATAATAAGTAGCCTATGTCCTTCTCTAAGTTACCTATCTATCACTTATGGAACGGTTCTGTGGTTCAGGCGTTTAAAGGTAGCGGACAAACAGACAGAGTTATTTTCGCATGTACATATAATAAGCCCAGAGTCTGGATTTGTGCCCGGCTGATGCCAATAGGCACGCCCCTATTCATAATTTCAGCCGAAACAGGTCCACTGCTGGATCTAGGCCTCCCCCAGGCTCGTCCATTTCGACCGGTCTTGTGCTTCGAACATCCAGCGGATTCCCGCGGACTTCACAAGGTCATCGGTCCTTGTGGATTTTTTTTATTTAACATGGAACTTAACATAACTGGCGAAAAATCTCTGCCTACCCCTACGGGGATTATAGGCGTGATATTGTGTTTAATAATAATATAATATGGCTATTTTAAATTAAGTCACAGTCAACTAAGCTGGCCCTAACAATAAGTGTCAAGTTGTTTGCATTACACATAATTAAGTATCTATTAACTCATAATTCGCCTACTAATATAATTAGCATATTGCATACATCACATGATTGCAATTAATCAAGTTATGAACAGTTTTAACAGCTTGCGGCCATTGAGATAAGGATTGAGCAATTAAATTGCAATTATTCGTGCATACATTAATTATAATGTGTAACTTAAAACTAGTTTCAGTGTTTAGCAATTTTGTGACCTAAGCCTAAATTACCTGGCAGGGGTGGGGGTTGTTCGAAGAGATACCGCGGCCCCTGGCACACAGGCAACTGAGGGAACACGGGTGGGTTTTAGTCAGTAAAAATCTGACACGCCCTCCTGCTCCACCCAGAGCGGGAGAAGTTATTTAATGATTACCTACCCAAAAAAAAAACCTAATCTAGGTAGAGTAACATTCTTTTGAGATGTAACCACTCCTAATATATGCAGATGGTGAGGTATTTATAATGAGAATAAAATCCTTCACTCCCCGGTCTTATTTCCAAACTCCAGGCATCAATTGAAGGCTTCCCTCACAAAAACAAAAAAAATACCGGACAAGTGCGAGTCGGACTCGCGCACGAAGGGTTCCGTACCATTATCTATAAAAACGGCAAAAAAATCACGTTTGTTAATATTTGTTTTATTTTAATTTAATTATTTATTTTTAAAGTGACTATATAACTAAATATTCTGTGAATGTTTCAAGCGTCTACCTATTGCCGTTATCAATATCGAGCAAAAACGAGCAAAAACATCACGTATGTTATAAGGGAGCCCCCTTAAATATTTATTTTATTCTGTTTTTTAGTATTTGTTGTTATAGCGGCAACAGAAAATATATCACCTGTGAAATTTCAACTGTTTATCTATCACGGTTCATGAGATACAGCTTGGTGACAGACGGACAGACAGACGAACAGCGGAGTCATAGTAATAGGGTCCCGTTTTACCCTTTGGGTACGGAACCCAAAAAAAAAAAGAAATCAGTTACATTTAGTGCTTTTACTAAGAGTATCCTCTCACTTGCACGAAGTGACTAAATATTCTGCTAATGGATAACTAACGATGTTTCCTCGAAGCTTTCCACCATAATCTCATGGATTAAATCTTCATAAACAATGATAGAACACGTGGGCTATTTGATTCGAACACCTTCTGACGTTTCATAAGTGCCCATGCAGGTTTATGTGAAATAAAATATTTTGATTTGATTTGAAGGAACCCTTAATTTCATTAGTAGTTTTCTCTGTAACTTAAAGTTAATCTGTTTTATGGCCTTTTTAATAACTCTGATTCGTTTTTATTTACTTTCCATAAATTCTTATTTCGTAAAGTTGAATATGAATATATCAACATAACAGGTTTTTTTGTTAACAAACCCCGTTTTTTCTTCGGGAAGCCTAAATTTGGGTAGGTAATCCATTATTTATCAAAACTTCGTAATAATAACGTTGTTTCTTTTACCTACCTTTTATATAACAAACAACACGTTGTTATTGTACCCCACTTAATTTATAATGTCTTAATTAAAGACTTTACCGTATAGTTCACTTTTCTAATGAGTTCATTGCTTCTGGGCAATTTTCTTGCCGTAAATCATTTTCAAACTGGTTTTTTTCTTTAGTAGGCTTTTAACCTTATATCATAGTGGTCAATTAACTTAACGATGAGTATTCATTAAGTTAACTCGAGTAACAGTTATAAACTGTTACTTGAGTAACAAGTATCATTATTAGTGATAGTTGGTTAATGAGTTAGAGTATTGTATACTTTCTAGATTTATTATTCTATTAGTTGCTATAGTTTAGTTTTGAGTCTGTTCAGTCAGTTTGTTAGTTAATTTAGTATAATCAGTTAACCCAGTGTATTTAGGTATATATTTTTATCCCCATTCAATAAGATTAGTATTCGTTCCTAGATATTTTGAACACTGTCTTAAAATTTTAGCAAGTATGTGGCCGTTTCCTCGTCGTTTTCTCCTTTCTTGACGATATAAACCATTGTGAGAGAAATAAATAAACTTAATTATATTATATTATACAGGGTGATTGGAAGATGGGTGCAAAGCTTTAAGGTGAAGATAGTATAGACAATTTAGAACCATTTAAGCCATGGTTGTGGTAGACGAAGTCTTACCAATTTTTTTTTTTTTTATAATTTTTAAAAGACGTATTGTACAATTTTTTTATTTTTTCTGAGCTTTAAATGTCTGTAAAAAAAATGTCTAATGACACAGAAGCCTAAAACATGTTTTGCTTGATTGCTTACACATTACTTTAATTAAATGAATAAAAAATGAATTCATTTATCATTCAATTTGGCCATAATTATGCAGTTTACATTAAATTTTGAGAATTTCCGAAAAAAAACTTTAAAATTTGGTTAAAAATATTTGGTAAGACTTCGTCTAAGACAACCATGGCTTAAATGGTTCTAAATTGTCTGTACTATCTTCGCCTTAAAGCTTTGCACCCATCTTCCAATCACCCTGTATAATTGCTATTGACACTATAAGAAAAAAATATAAAATAATTTTTGACGTGTTAATCTAATATTGTTTTTTTTCCTTTTTCCAGTTAATCTTATCCTGTATGGTAATAGCGACCTCAGCATGGTCCAGACCTTTCTACCCGGTGCCCAGAGGACCGATGCGATTCACCAGGTTCGCTCCGCCGCCGCCCGTGCATGTGCGTCAAAATCATCAGCACCAACCACAGTCACTTCAGCAGCTACATTCACAGGCGCATGCGCATCCTCATTCTCAACCGCAGGCGCAGCCTCATTCACAACCACAGGCGCAACCTCATTTGCAGCCACATCATAAAACACCTGGTAAGCTTAATGCTTGATGATCATACAGCGCTATCCACCAGTGTAGTGAGGTTTTACAATGAAATACATGAATTTGATTTGATAACGTTTACTACATATCTGACTCTATTCCAAACGTATAGACTCTGTTAATTAGAACTATAATGGTTGTCACATTACATGAAATGGGAGCAGTGGTCGCCCATTGTTAACGGCCTCGCCTACGAGTTGTGGGTCGTGAGTTCGAACCCGGGCAGCCACTTCATTTTGTATATTTTATTTCATAACCACTGCTTTAAAAACGGTGAAGGAAAACATCGTGAGCAAACCGGCATGTTCTAGAACCAATGATTTTCCGAACAAACAGCATCAAAACAGCTGACAGCTTATTACAAAAAAAAACGATCTCTATTTCAACAAATAACTTATTCCACCCAACCTTGCCTTTTCAGTCGAGTCAGCAGACCTAGAAGAGCCAAAATGGCAGCGTCCGAAGCGGGGCCACAACCACCACGATTACGACCACCATGACCATGACCACAAAGGAACCAGTGGGGTCACGGGCCCTGTCCACACATTTGTCAAGACAGACAAAAATGCCAACTACAAATGGGGGGTCAGACACCACGTGGGGGACAAATACGCATCTTAAACCCTAAATTCTCCTCCTTTCAAAATTATTGTTACATTATTTATTTAGTTGTACTTTTAGATATAATTATTGTGCTTCTCGATTAGATTTATTTAAGATTAACGCTGTTTTATTAGTTGACCTGAGTGGAAGTCTCTTGTTGCATCAGCAACGGTCGAATAAATTCGGAATTTGGCTTATTTAGGCGATTGCTGAGATTCTTGTTCACGATTCTACACCCAGTTTTTTTTTTTTATTGAGACATAAACTTGTCAGTGTAATTTCAATTAAAAGTAAAAGAGTTGGAGTCGTTTAAGAACCTCATGAGAAAGTGTTATATTTCTCTTTATCTACTTCGGTGTGATAAACATTGAGGAGCTTCATCATCTGTTTAGTCTTTTTCCAACTATGTTGGGGTCAGCTTCCAGTCAAACCACCGCAAGTTATGCAGCTGTAACCAGTATTTTATATGGAGCGACTGACTATCTGACTACCACAACCCAGTTATTGAAACCAAACCCTCTAAAATAGGTTTAAAAAAAACATTTTTATTTCAGGCATTGTATAAGTAAGTACACACAAATACATTTCACCCATAGTGACTACATGTCATAAATAGGTAGATATATTGTTATTAATAAGTTCATCACATCATTTCAGCCGAAAGACGTCCACTGCTGGACATAGGCCTCCCCCAATTTGGGGGGGTTTGCCATAATCGTCACGCTTGGCAGGCAGGTTGGCGATCGCAGTATGGTGGTAAAATGCATTGAGAACGCTGCTGCCCATTCTCTAGTAAGTCCCTTAGTCGCCTCCTACGACACCCACGGGAAGAGATGGGATAGTGCTATTCTTTACGTCCGGCACCACACGGAACAAATAAGTTAAACAAAGATAAACATAGAAACACACAAACAACAACAAACAAACCATACAACAAACATAGATAGAACCCAGCTATTGAGTAATAGGATACCCCTTAGTAAGACTGATTGCCAGACTTTCGGAAACCAACATTGAGAACCATACGAACATAATTGGACGCATTAAGAAGAATCCATATCAATAGCAGTATTGCTCTGAATAACAGTTACTCTTATGAAACTGGAATAACAAGGTGTTCATTTCTCAGAAAGCACATAGCAAATTTCTCACATTACGCATTCTCTTATAATCGAGTTGTAACTCGACTTATTCGCTCCAGCGGTCGTGTCGACCACGCCCGGTCGTTGCACGTTGCACCATCTTGTATGTGCTTATAATCCATTCCGAAAGTAGCAGACCAAAGTGTCAACAAATCCTGTTCAGGTTATTCCTTGTTGAATAAATAAATAAAATAAAATTATAAATCAGGATCCATAGGTACAATAACATAATATTGAGATTACACAAACAATTCAAGAAATGGAAATTAAAATTATAATTACGTAAATTACTGACTTCTTAAAGAAGTGACCTCCAAAACGTGGATGAGATCCTATCAGCCACAGTGTTCAAGATTCGAGAAGCAATGACTCAGTAAAGGCAATAGTAGTAAACACATTCACCTGTATTTTAAATAGGTTTCAATTTTATCCAACAATTAAATTATTGTTGGAATACAATATTAAAATATACCTAATTAATAAATTATCGACGATTATTGAAGTTAGAAAATAAACCACAATAAAATTGTGAAGTGAAAAACATCTTTAAAGTGATTTAAAATTAGAATTTTGGGACTAAGTATGCAAATAATTAAATCAAAGCACTCAACTTTTAAGTGACATCCATAAGAACATTTTCCGATCTATTTTTGTTTTCACCACATACTTTTTGAACAGACCATACGTGTTATGGACTGGCACTGGTGGTAGATGATATAATTATATCCACGTGTGCTTGAAATGAGGTACGTGAGTATATGAGCATTCTAAAGTTAAAGCGAATGATTTTTTCAGTCCACCATGTTTTTATTGAACAATGACATCAATTTAGGGCTGGAAACAATACCATATTTGCCTTACAATTAAGCATCTCTATTTCCTTGAAGAACTTTGGTGATCAACATGTATGAGAAGAGGCATTTACTCGTTAGGCTACTATTAGAAATTATTATTAGATGATTTCTATGAATTTAGTGTTCGTTTGTACAGACGCCAGTACATCAAGTTACCCCAATCTGTCAAATTTCTTTGATAGATTTTCAACTTTATTACAATATGATAGGGTTCATGTTCAATTGGGAAAATTTGACAGTTTGGAATAGCTTGACCTGCTGTCGTCTGTACCAGCCAGTCGGTGATTACCACCGAATTCTTAATACTTAATTTATTTTTATTTTTGTAGATATCAAAGAAAATGTCAAATTAAGGAAAGGTCGCATGTCACTGATTGTTGCCTCAAATTACTTTACTCCAGTTAAATTTTAATCAGAAAGTTGGAAAGTCACGACGGAAATGTTACTTAAACTCTTGACTTAAATAAGCTTTAAATGTTCATTTAAAGTACTTTATGATGCAATGAACAGTGTTTTATGTCACTGCTGGTACTTCAAAACTGTCGGCTCTATAGCGGGTCGGATTTCCGACTGGCCAATTAGGGCATTTTAAAATTTATAGTTCTGATAATTTGATTACGCAAATCTTGAGTAATTTATAGAGAGCGGAAAAGTTCATAAAAGTTTTTATGACAAGGATTCTATAATTTATTATTAGGTTATGTGTGAACTGAAATTCGGGCATGTTAGGGGGCGTCCATTAATTACGTGAGGCAATTTTGGCGACTATTCGACCCCCACCCCCGCTCTGATGAGATGTCATGATTTTTGGCTCGACCCTCTCCCTGTCCCCATAATCTCACGTGAGATATTTCAAATACGTGGCTTTAGTGTAAAAACGTGTGTTGTCTGTGCTTATTTGCGTTGGATTTATGCGTTGCATTTGGCTGGCTTGGCTGGCCGGTGGCAGTTTAACCATCGAGGAGCTTCTGTGCTACTTTGTGGCGTTCGCGTAACCGCGATAAATATTATTTTGTAGGATTTAGCCATATTGGCGGAAAAACATGTTCGACATCATTTAGCCCGGTTTTCTCGTAATGTTACATTGTTTCTTTGCGGAAAAAATATAAATTACGTGATATTTGCCGAGAACCTCCCTCGCCCCACGTGAGATTCGACTCGACCCCCTCCCCCCCTAAACGCCTCATGTAGTTAATGGACGCCCCCTTATATGCCCGAATTTTTTCACGCACAACGGACCGAATGGGAGTCAAAGTGCGGAAAAGGGAGTCCCATCATGCCCGAATTTTCGAAGCCTTTAGATATATTATGCGGCATATATCTAAAGGCTGCTCGTCTAGATCTACCTTTATTCATATTACTATGTTATTTAAAAGAAATCATACACAATGTTAAGGAAGTATAGTTGTTGGTTTATTAAAAGTTCCTGAACTACGAGGTATTATAAGAAGCAATCACGCCAGGCAGTTTTCTATTCCATTAACTTTTGCCAGCAGCTTCGTCTGAGTTAATAATTTTAAACAAAACCTTAACAAATTATACAATACCTTAATACCTTCCTCATGAACGACTCTGCCTATAACTGAAAACCGCATGAAAATCCGTTCAGTACTTCTTGACTTAATCACAAACAGACAGACAGATAGACGCAGAGAAAAAAAGGAGGAGGTTCTCAATTCTACTGTTTTCTTTAATGTTTGTTGGCTCATCATTTTTGACTGGCTGAACCGATTTTGATAATTCTTTTTTATTTGAAAGCTGGTGTCTCCCGTGTGGTCCCATTTCAATTTCATATAGATCTGATGATGCGTTTCGGAAATAGACAACTGAACTCTTAAAAAAATTACAGTAAAGCAACCGCGATTGCTGCGATCGCATAAATATGAATTGTTTTGACTAAGGATGATGAAATTTCGATCTGGGGGTAGGTAGGTACTATAAATAAAAAGTGAAAAATAAAAACATGAGTTTTTTGTCACCGCCTTCCGAAATTAAAGTTATTTTTCACTTTTAAGTGTTTTTCCGGAAGTCGGTTGTTTTTTTTTTCGGAAATAGTTTTTTTTATAATATGTAGTGATAGTGATAAGATGTTCGGGGGGACATAAGTCAGTCTCATAGCAACCAAACTGGCTTTATCTTACAAACAGCTGGACCATATCATACGCGAACTAATGGCTGCACGTGCAAAAGGCTAGCTAATATAAATTAACATCTATATTTCAGTAAGACTGCTTCGTCGGTCTAGTGGTCGCTAGTACTAATGCTGAGCATGAGATGCTAGGTTCGAATCCATCGACGGGTAAAATGATGTTGGGATTTTACCCAGATCTGGAATGTCTCAGCAGGAGCCCGGAGGCTTTATTTGTACCTGGTGGCAATAGACTCGTCCCCTATGACACGGGACTTAAATATAACCATACCATGTGTATCATAGGAGCACTTCAGACTGTCTCTTCCGGAGAACAAGCGTCATGTTTAGAGATCGGATAATCGGATGCATATTCACCTAAAGTTGAGATGTTGGCTAACATGGAATGCGCTTTTGTATCGAAAAAGTCTTAACTTAAGTAAGTGATTTGTTTATTTTTTGTTTTAACTAATACAAACCACCCCTCCTACAGTACATACACATATTTGTATCGGGTTAAACATTAATTTTAAATTAATACACATCTGAATAATTATGCAATCCAAGAATCCCGGGGTTTTTAATAAATATAACAAATAATTAATTAATAATAAAAAAAATATCTTTAGGTAAATATGCATCCGAATATCCGATCTCTGCCATGTTATGTCACGGTATATTATCTCTATAAGAAACTATTAGATCCGGTCAATACATTAGGATACTATCACAAAGCTTTAATCAGCTGTTTCATCTGAACATACAAATGTCAAACGAAATGAATGAAACGAGATCACAATCTCAGTTTACTTACATCAAAATTACACTACATTGCATTTAAAATGTCCCCTGGTTTTTATCAGCATTTATTTACACGACAGTGTATGAAAAACACTTCATACTTTCACTGTTGTAATGGAAGCAGAGTGTAATTATGCGGTAATTAATTCCTCGTACAATGTCACTGCCATTGCGATTACTATTTATCTACTTTTTTTTCGTTCAATGTGTTTGTTCGATATTTTTCAGTGTTAAGGATACGTTGAAAGAACGATTAGTTGTTAACAAGTTGTTGTTAAAAGGAAATAATTCAGATTCTTTTAGAACCAAATGTAAGAAAGGTCACTATGAAGGATCATTTGAACTATAAAAATAATAACTAAAATAGAATCCGTGCAATATTGCGCAGGTTTCTTTAGATTCTTGCAGATTGTAAACAGCAGAAAAGACAAGAAGACTGTTTTGGAGAGTTATTTACAGAAGTACCTACATCCTACTATCCTGTACTACTTCCTACTATATACTATTTATATCTATACTATATTTATTATAATATTATAAAGCTGAAGAGTTTGTTTGTTTGGTTGCTTGAACGGGCTAATCTCAGAAACTACTGGTCCGATTTAAAAAATTCTTTCAGTGTTAAATAGCCCATTTATTGAGGAAGGCTATAGGTTATATATCATCACGCTAAGACTAAAAGGAACGGAGCACCAATGAAGAATGTTTCAAAATCGGGGTTTTTTTTTCTTTTTGAGAGCTTCCGCTGCGTGCGCTGCGTAAACGGATGACAGCATTATTTCCCTTTAAAAGTTCTAAAACAAAATCCGCGGCAGTATATGTATATCTTTTAAGGTTGGCTCACTATAACCATTTTTATGCTAACCAAATTTGTTCTAAAATAATGCATTATTTGCGAAGGTGTTTTTATAAACATGATATTAATCCTTATCCAAATAAATACGTTATTCATCACAAGTATTTAATTTAAAACAAAATTGTCCTTTGCATCATTCGATTTCAATGAATGTCTTAGGAGATATCGCAGTTTAAAACATCGCAGCAAAATAATGATCAAGCACTGCGGTCGCATAAAAATATTTTCAGCTTCTACGTAAATGAAGTCGCGGGTTAAAGTTAGCGTTAGCCCAAAGTAACTAGTCCACGCGGACGAAGTCGCGAGCAGAATCTAGTAATATTATAAATGCGAAAGGTTGTATGTTTAAATGTTTGCTACTCAATTACGCAAAAACGGCCGAACGGATTTGGATGAAATTTGGCACACGGATAGTTTATAACATGGATTAACATATAGGATACTTTTTATTCCGGTACTACGGTCCTATGGAAAAAAAATCGACCGTAAATGCTATTAAAACGTAAATTAATGAAGATGCAGTAATTACGTATACAAACTGATTCCCAGCAACTTTTAAACCCTATAACCTAGAAGCTAATGAATAAAAATTAATTTCCTGTGCACTATCTCTCAAGGAATCTCAGACAACGCCCAGTTCTACTCACTAGACAACTACATATCCAAGTTCACTCTAAATTAGGTTATTACTTTCAACTTATATATGTTATAACACCTATAGGCAAGTCGCATATTCCGCAACGTATGCTCCAACCGGTTATCAGTTACATATATGACAAAAACTCGGCCATGTACTGTGCAACCTACTTGATAAATATGTGTATAGTTTGTGCCAAAATTCAGACTTACTTACTCTCTATATGGAATTAAAATTAGACTACCTGCTCTGAATATGCTTTAATACTCTATATGAATTAAAATTATATTTAGATATTAAATCGTGGGTTTTTGGCGATTATTTTGAGAATTTGAGATTACTTTCATTCTTCTGCTAATATACAGGTGTCCCAAAACTCAACGTCAAGCGGGTACGGGGCGATAGGCTAGGTTATACCAGTTCTGGCAAAAAAAACCATGTTACTTAGTTAAATGATAATAGGAATACTTTTGAAAATGTTGAAAATCAATACCAGAGATACGCACGTAGAGTAAAAAGATCTTTTCTGAGGTGTTGTAGAGCCTGCATTCGTGCCGAAGGCAAACAATTTGAACAATGGATTTAGTTTTAAAGAAAAAATAAATGTATGAAAATATTTCCTATTGTTTCATTATAATTTACTTTTGCAATAGTAAATAATAGGCTTTTTTAAAAAATTTGCCATATTCCATAGAATATGGCAAAATTGTCTGACATAATATGCCTTTTAGTTGCTAGTAAAAAGTCCCTTCCTCAACATATATTTATAACGTTTTGGTAAGTTGGGGAACACTTCCCCGATCAAAAAAAGAAATTGAATCAACGTTAAAGTTTTGTAATTTCATATTAAAGAAACTGTTCTTAAAGCAATTTTACTAGAAAACCTTTAATCCTTAAACAGTCTACCTGATAAATCCCTGGTCCTAACGATCAATTTGATTCAATGATTGGATTTTAACCATTAAATTCCAATGGTTTCTCCAGTTCCGAATCCTAGAACGACCTTTTTATAGCGCTATTCACTTGATTCTAATGAACGAAGAGCAAATTACTCGATTCACAGGAAATCATAAAGAAAGAGTTTAAATAATATTAGCTTTAATAGCAAGGATCATGATAAGCTAGTGAATAAAGGTCCTGGGTTCGTTTTCTGGATTGGGCATACTGTTATTGTGTTAACATTAGTGCACGGTTGATGGTAATATTCACACCTCCCATTACATGGGACTTAAACAGGACTGGCAGGCACCAACTGGTGGGGACCGCAAGGGCCAATGCCTGCCAGGGGTGCGGGTTGTTCGAAAGAGATACCGCGGCCCCTGGCACACAGGCAACTGAAGAAACACGGGTGGGTTTTAGTCAGTAAAAGTCTGACACGCCCTCCTGCTCCACGCAGAGCGGGAGAATTTATTTGATGATTTGCCACCTTAAAAAAAACCATCCAAATGTGGGTGTACTTTAGGCACCTACATAACTGCCTAACCCTTCGGGGATTACAGAATATAATAATAATATAATAAAACAGACGTGAGTTTATGTTATACTTGCTTTTGTCAGCGGCTTCGCCCACGTAACTTTCATCCCCTATTTAACTCCCACAGGGGTTGAATTACAAAAAATCCTTCCTCATTCCTTGTCTACATTATAAAGGGAACCTCTGTGGAAAATTTCAGCTTTCTAGGTCCAAGGGTTTCGGCTGGGTGTTGATGAATCAGTCAGTTAGTCAGGAGTTTTCTTTTTATTTATATAGATTAGTCCAATTTCTAGTTCAAAGAAGTAGGTAGCGTAGGGAAAGTTTTAAAGAAACTTAGTAAAATACATGGAAGGAAGTTCATTCATCCGTGTACCCTATTGTTTTTTCAAATGAATGTTACATGTATGGAGATTGTCCCTTTCAGAAAAACATTTTTATGGCTAATATTATGGTCGCATAACGTTTACAGATCTTAACATGTTTTTGATGACATTGTGTCTACAATAAAATACAAATCCAAGCTTCGAAGACAAGAGATAACAGTGGAGGAGGCTAAAGTTGGATTTGATAAGGCATCTGATAACCCTTTAACCTATAAAAACCCTCTTAAGCAGGACGATCACGCTGTTAGCTTAGCAGAACTTTGACTTTAACATATTATTTTTTTTGTATCATCGCTAGTGTAAAAGACTTCAACGCGCAATAAACGTAAAATAGACTGTGTTTTATTTTTGTTCGAATTCAACTTGTTTACTAAATTATAACTTCTTTTTATGAAATAAAGAAAAATTAGGTATTTATTAGGACTTGTAGAGATCACAAACTAAACCAAATATTATCTAAGATACAAAAAAGAAGTATGAAAAAAACATGGAGCACGTTCTGTATGAGGCGCTTAGAATATTATTATTAGAGCTATCACAATTAAGCTGAAAATAAAGCTAAATCAACACTGATTTACGTCCACGAACATCGTGAACCATTCTTGTAGTATATCTTGTTATGTACTAGATTTACAATGTTGCGAGCATCTTCACGATGGTGACCCGAGATTGGCTGCCAGTGCAAATGTCAGGTTGCTATACCTAGTCTCAGTATTCCGACCTATTCCGGTTCAATATACGTACCAATTTGTTGGTAAGTACCTGGTGTATATAACCTACCGAGAGTACCATAGACATATTCACTTACATAGCTAGAAAGGGGGGGACATCTTGGCAAGCCTTTTCCCAACTGTGTTGGGGTTGGCTTCCAGTCTAACCGAAAGCAGCTGAATACCAGTATTTAACATGGAGCAACTCTTCTCTGACCTTCATAGCTCAGAAACTGGATAATACGATACCCCTTGGTAAGACTGGTCTTAAGATAATCGACCTTCTCGTCGCGTATTCCGCAGAGCCTAAAGACTAAAGTCTTCAACCAGTGTGTCCTGCCTGTTATGACCTACGGAGCCGAAACGAGGACACTCACGGTACGGCTGGTCCATCAATTCAAAGTCCCTCAGCGAGCTATGCTTGGAGTATTTCTGAAAGATAGAATCCGGAATGTGGTGATCCAGCAGAGAACCAAAAACATTGACATAGCTCACAGAATGAGCAAACTGAAATAGCAATGGGCCGGCTACATTAGTCGTGGAACCGATGTCCGGTAGACGTGTTTTTGAGTGGAGACCGCCAATCGGCAAACGTAAGATAGGACACCCTCAGGCTAGGTAGAGCGGCGATCTTCGCAAGGTGACTGTTAGCAACTGGATGAGAGTTGCCAAGAATTGAGCTGAATGGCGTGCAATGAGGGTTTTCTGAAATTACGTTCACTAGGTGGCAGCACTGAGACGCCAGGTCCGGGCACCTGTCAAAAGTGTCAAAGCTCCCACAGACTGAATGGTGAACGAAAGAATAAAACGAATGACATAAAATATTTTAAGTTCATTGTCGAACTGGAAGACCTCTTGACAAAGTGGTGCCAACTGCTGGCTTGAAAATTCATGAAAACACTCATTGGAGAGGCCTATGTCCAGCAGTGGACTGTTATAGACCTTCTGACGACCCGTAACGACTGTCAAAAATCCACGAATGACAGCTGTGGCTTAGCGAGACGACTTATAGAGAATTATGGAAGAAAAACTCAAGTTTTGCAGACCCCGAATTAATCGGGACAAGGCCAGGAGAATGAAGAGGAGGTTACCTATTTGCTGTAGACCCCCATTTCGACCGACATCGAGTATTTACCGGTTACAGAATGCAGTTAGATGCTTTATTGCTCTTATCTTCGCTCGTATCCACATGATAAAATATAAAATATCTCCTGCTTTAAAAAAATACTGAAAATCGTAGTGGGGTTGATTGTTCAGGAAGCGTCGATTGAAATTTAAAGTATATGAAAGAATAAATAAGCATAAATGATAAATTATTTAGTTCCTGTAAGTAGGTTTGTACAAAAACTTTTACACGTCAATCATATTTTTTAAACTAGATGAGGTCGGCGTTACCTATCTGACTACTCTAAGAAGAAAGGTCGAAACAAATTCAAAGGTCAAGGGAAGTAGCTATGAGTCATTTGGTTAAATAAACTTAATTTTATGTCGGATTTTATAGTTCACTCACTCCTTCCCGTAACTTCGTCCACGTGAAATTACTTGTTGCGACATAAACCATAAATCTTTTGACACTCTTCAATCCTGTGGTTTCCCATTAGTGGAATAATTTTCAGAATTGGATCTGGAGCTCCAAACTTCCAACGATTACATACATACAAACTCATAAACTTTACCTCTAGCTATATATCTCTGTCATTTTTAACATTTAATTGGAAATTATTCATTTGAACGCCTATTGAATGGTCAGCCATGTTATTAGTAAACTCAATGCACTTTCTAAGAATATTTATTTTATGTATTTTATTATAACAAGCAGTAAGTGCTTCCTGTACTTCATTCAATGACAGAAATGGCCTCGTAATACAGATTTATAACGAAATAAAATTTATGATAAACATCTTAGCTCGCTTCTACGACGACTCACTAATTATAATTAAAGTTAAATATAATTAAATAGTAAATCTGTCACATTAATTAAAATCTATTGGCAGATACAATGATTATTTAGATTTGTGTAACTGTAAGCTAAGTTTTGTGCTAAACAGTGTTACATTATTAGAATACAATCTGCACATAACTCATACACTTAGATTTATTATCCGACTATTCACAAAAATAGATTGCTAAGAATAAAGAAAGATTACTTACTTATATGTTATTTTTCTGTCTCCGGCTTGTCTGAAACAGCTTTGCTTATAGTTAATTCTTAACATTTTTTTTTTTTTTAGCTTTATTGTATCCATTACATATATTTTTTATCTTAATGTCTTAGTATGGTTTTGTGTAGTCATTTATGTATTTGATAGTAATATTAGTTTTGTACTTGATTATGGTTAGTATTGTTAGGTTTAAGGGCCGCGTGTGCGGCTGTGAGAGTTTCCTCCAAACCAGGCTTCTAGATGGCTCAATCCTTTGCCCGGCTGGACCATAATTATATCGTACGATGTAATCACTTCATCATTGAAATTATTCTTTAAAAGAGGCATGTGTCATTTTTTTAATTAATTTAAGTAAGGTTGAAATAGTTTTTATATGTATTATCTACATATAAAGACCTTGTCAACCTTAAAACCTGAAGGCACCTAAACTATATCAACCTTAATAAATAGAATGACAACTTCCTTTCATCCAAATTGCCGTAATTTACAAAGAAGAGGTCAGTAATGGCGTCTCCAACCTAATGACTATGACATAACTTGCGTCTTCAACCACAGATGGATTCACGGATACTTACAAAATTCACTTTTTTAGAACAAACGTGCTGCGAATACATAATCTATATCCATACTAATAATAAAGACGAAGAGTTTGTTTGTTTGAATGGGCTAATACCCTAGAAAAGCTATTTGGATTCGGTCAAATATTTGATAGCCCAATTCCTGATAATTATAAGTTAAAGATTGCCAAACATCACGCTAGGAGCCTAAGGAGCACTGCCAGTGTCGCGGATTTGTTCGTAAGAGTTCCGTAGCCCTGACACAAGCAAATGAAGGAACCTGGTTGGGTTTTAGTCAGAAAAATCTGACACCCCCGCACCGCCCAGAGTGGGAGAAGTCAGTTACTGATTTCCCATACAAAAAAAAAAGAAAAAAGGGATTCAAGGAGCCGTACAAAAAGAAAAAAAAGGTCATAAAGAAAGCTGAGCGAAAACGATGTAAAATAACGGTCAGGCGATGAGATACGACGGGGGCACAAGAAATTTTACGCGAACGAAGTCACAGGAAGAAACTAGTAATAGAAGTACACGTGCCTAATTTTGTCATACAGTATTACTACCATAACTGCTTACTCACTTTCCATAAGCTAACGAGACGTAATGCTGCTAGCAGATGTACCAGAAAGATAACTCCGTATTATAGGGTACATTAGAGGTCTTTAAGTAAGACATTATAATAAAGATTTAGTTTGGCGATTGTTCTTTTAATACGTTGGTACTGGTTGGGTCAAACTTTATATCTGTTACTTGGAAGAAATTAATTTTGATTTGGTCCATTCACCCGTATACCATGGGATTTACATCAGCATGGCCTACAGGGAGATACGATACCCCTCTTGGAAATAGAGGCCTGAATATTATATTATGTTATGGTGCATCAATTTTGCCCGTGGATGGGTGACGGTGACTATCTTTACACACCAAGACTTCTCCGTGCTTTGGAAAGGATGATAAGCGGTTGGTCCCGGCTGTCATTCGTGGATTTTTGACTGTCGTTATGGATCGTCCAGGCAGCCGGCACCAGTAAAATACTGGCATTCAGCTACATCCTGTTAGACAGGAAGCAGACCCCAACATAGTTTGTGAAAGGCTCGCAGATGATGGTGCGTCAATTCGATGATTGTAACCAGCCACAAAAGAGCGCTGATATGTACAGTACCCGGCGATAAATATTGCACATCGACCTTTAGAAAGAGACAATCGGCTTCGTAGAGCGTTATCTCTGTCGCACATTACCTATGTGACGTTTTGTCAGTCGTTGTTCAAGTGCGATAGAGTGCGGTCGCGTCCAGTTCAAAATATATATTTAGAGTTGTTAACACCCCCAAATTCAAATAATTTAAAGTTGTACTATGGCATCTTTTTATTTATCATTTTATTCATTTTATTTTACCCCAACCTAAAGCCATCACTTATAGAAAAATTGGTGTATTTTATACAAAGAATAAAAAGAATTATCAAAAGAAGCAAATCATAATTGTTTTAACAGCTCCTAATAGATACCGGACTGTTTGTATTTCGTGCGACAGAGATAACGCTCTACGAAGCCGAAATTAGCCGATTGTCTGTTTCCAAAGGTCGATGTGCAATATTTATCGCCGGGCACTGTAATAACCTCTCTATTAAAAAACTAAGAACTCAACAAAATAATGAAATCGGTATTGATGCGAACACGTCGTTGCAATAAAGCTCAAAATACCACACATTGTCAATGACATAAGCCAAACCAGTTTACTAAGATAAGAACACAATAAAATCAATGAACGCTTTTATCTAATCTAGACTTATAGCTTGAATTTGCTAACCCATACCGGACTCAATCCATCACCATTGCAGACATTAAGGCGACAGTCCACTGCAAGGGTTTTCACGAAGAGGTTGTCACGTTAGCTGCGCGGTTCATTTGTTTGCCAGGCTTATAAGCCACAGCCCCACTGGTGCAGATGGAGAGGTTACGCATGTGTGTCTAGCTTCGCTTTGCAAAAATTGTATGATCTCATTGCTACACAAGTGCCTTGCTCGAATCTGGCGCCCACGTAGCTCAACGCTGTCAACGCTATGCACGCGGTCTACGGAAGCGTGCATTGCTCCACAAGGCGTGTGATTCAAAACTGTGCTGCGGTAAAGTAGTACATAGTCGCGGGTAGTGTGCTGTAGTGAAAACGTTAAACGTTATCCTCGTTGTCAACAAAATTAAGGAACCCACGCAGCTGAAATGCACCACGTACCCGTGGACTGCGTGCACTGCAGTGGATCAACGCCTTTATGTGTATCGTTGGCGCGCGCTGTGGCTCGCAAACTAGCAGTCGGCGATCCTGCCGACATTTCCATAGAAAGCGATGCTAAGCTACGTGCGTAGCTTAGCCGTGGGCTACCATGGAGCAATGCCTTTAAAATGCTTTCTCGCACAAACTCACATACGACTAGCCTGAAGCGATGTTACATATATGTCCTTATCGGCCGTATTATCGTGTATCACTGTATGTTACGGGTTAATTAAAATGTATCGGCTAGCAAGTTATGTTTACGTAACAGTAATAAATAGTTCTAATTTATGTGTAGTGACTTCCTTTTATGGACGCCGAGTTGCAAAGCTCGCTGAGACAAGCCGCAAGGCTTTTTTCGAATTGTAAACTTGATTTGTACGCAATTTGTTGTTCTAAAAATGTAATTTAAATATCCTGCGTTATTCTTAATTAGGGTCACGTTTAATTAATTTGTTAATTTTGGATTATTGCCTCAGGAAAAATATTCAAGACGCATCGCAATGCAAATGTTGAATATTTTCGTCATTTATTAGTTATTTTCTTCTTAGACTTGTTCTTAGCGACTTTGCATTGAAAGTGAGAGTATTATAGAATCGTTATCTAACCGATTATTAAATGTTATTAATATCAAACAAAGTTAATTCCATTAATCTATATTTTATTTATTACATTTTAAATGGGCTAAATTAAAAAAAAATATTTATGTTTTATTGACAAGTAAAACATTTGAAATAAGATTACACATTTAAACAAACCTTTTTTACAGTCCGATTTTGACTTCTATTGCGTTGGTGGCATGACAAATGGCAGCTGCAGTAAACAGTTGGTATTGCAACTACTTTTTTGCTTTTAATGCCATTCTTATGCCTACAGTATAGAAGTCAGAATCGGTTGGACTGACTGTAAAAATGGATTGTTTAAATGTCTAATCTTATTTCATATGAAGTATAGTTAGTGTAACAATATTTTTTTTAACTGTGTTAGTAAGCTACATAATTATATCACCAGATAATATTTTTCAGGGTTTCTAGAAGAGAGTTGCATTTAGTAACAGTTACCTCTGAATATTTATATATACATAGGAAAGACAAAGTCACGACTGACTCAAAACAAACTCTACCAAGATTGGTAGAGTTTGTTTTATGATATGATAGATATAGGTGCATATCATATAATAGTAACGAAGAGTTTGTGTCCGTTTGTCTAGATATATGTTCCGAATTTGCGCAAAAACGCCTGAACAGATTTGGATTGAATCAAAATCAAAACAAAAGTGATTTATTCAAATAAGGCTGAGAATCATCACTTTCGAACGTCACCTTTGGCATACAGATAGTTTATAACCTGGATTAATACTTAGGGCACTCTTTAATCCCGGTAGTTGTACCTGTGGGATATATTTCGACATCCATATTGACGTGTAAAAGTGTTTGTAAAAACCTACTTACAGAAAAATAAAACCATTTTTCATTTATCAACGCGGGCGATGCCCCGGGCAAAAGTTAGTTATCATTATAATATTACTTTTCAAACAAATCCTTCAACCACTACACTTAAATAATACATTGTCTCCGCCCCTAAAAAACCAGCACTAAATACATACAAAGGTCAATTAAATTCAAACAAATGATTATAAAATAAAACAAAAGTGAACGCATTTGTGCTGTTGAGCAATTGATATTTTGTGAATCTGAGAGTGCATTGGCATTAAGTACGATGCAAGGCCAAAACTATACAATGTGCACTTAGGAACCTATTCAAGTGTTACTAGGTAGTCATTGGGTATCGTTATGTTCTATTTATAGAAAGTTTAAAGTGACCCCAGTGGCATAAAAAGTAAGTTCGAAAACGAAAACCCGACTACTGAAAAATCACGCGCTAAAAAGTATGCAACAAAAAAACCTTCACATCGAAAAGCTTTTTTCTTGTTTTGTTTATGACTTTAAGTCCTCTAGAGGGCGCGATCTTCAATTTAATATAATTTCTCTTGGCTTTTAAGTTATGAAGGAACAGATTTTTTTTTTTTATTTGTCGGGCATCTCATAGTTGACCTTGAGTGGCCGTGACTACTCAACCGGGCTTTCCTGGGGCTGCCATTAAGAATTAACTTAACACCTCCAGCCAGGGCTTAAAAACTAATTAAATAGTAGGCGACTGCACGCTGAGGGGAACCCCTGTGGGGTACGGGCCTCGGCTCAGGGCATCACTGTTAGGGGGACAGCAAGTGGGGACAGGCTGGATCAAAATATTGGCATTATTATTATTAATTGGGGAATTTAACTCTACTGGCTCAGCTGCGGCGCGGGCTGGCTCTTCAACGAGCAAGGGTCGGTCGGAGGAAGGAACAGATTAACAAACATCCATTATTTACCCACACACATACCGGTCAAAATAATAAACCCTTCGTTTTGTTTCGCCGTAGTTCGGTAAAAAGTTGAAGAGAAGACGTTTGGCTTGGTATGGGCATGTGATGAAGAGGGTGGAAACGCATGCAACTTAAAGTGATGAATATCGCAAGGACCGATGCCTGCCAGGGGTGCGGGTTGTTCGAAAGAGATACCGCGGCCCCTGGCACACAGGCAACTGAGGGAACACGGGTGGGTTTTAGTCAGTAAAAGTCTGACACGCCCTCCCGCTCCACCCAGAGCGGGAGAAGTTATTTGATGATTTCCCATCCAAACAAAAAAAAAAGGGATGAATATAAATGTTTATAATTGGAGAGGAAAGAAAAAGAAAAGATGGATGTATTGTGTGAGGAATTATATGAAACAGAAGGCAGTGAAGGATAGCATGGCTATTGACAGGGGGGACTGGCAAAAGAAAACGTGTTGCGTTGACCCCAAGTAGCATGAGACAAAGAGGAAGATTATGATGATGCTAACATTATAGAACTAAGCTCTACTCAACTCAAAGCATTTATTTCAAATAAACCAATTACTGGCACTTTTGAACTGTCAAAGAGTCGGAAAGATGAAGCTAGTTGCCCATTCCAAAGCGTAGGTACCTATGAAAAAGAATGGGCAAGAAACTCTATGGACACTCTTTTTAAATCATGATATTGTTATTAACAATTTGTTACAGAGAGTAGGTTACATTATTTATGTTCAAATTATCAATGTGAGAACGATGTAAAAAGACGTGCACATTAAAAGCGTCCGTAATTAAAAACAAAAATCAAATGACAATTTAGAAATTAAAATAGGCTGTGGCAGCTAAGAGATGACCAGCCCCTACTGGCGGCGTTCAATTCGCCGTTTCTACATTAGTGAATTGACAGCATAATGCTGCTGAACTCATAAAATTATTTGATAATCGTTTCGGAAGTGAATGAAGTTTTTATTTCAATGTCTAGACGGTTTTGACCGAATGATTATCATAATAACTAATAAGTGTCGAACATGGATTTTGCTCAATCATTGTTATTGATTGCTGTAAGTGCAGTCTATCTTCTGTTATGCAAAGTTAAAAAAAAACCTGGTACAAATCCTGGTTTTCAGCTGCATCCGGTTAGACTGGAAGCCGACCACAACCTATACCGCTGGGTCTAAAAAGCGTGAAATTTTATACAAGAATGCGCTCTGCATATAACGAAAGTAACCACGAAGGAAGATTTTTTAAATATTCATCCCATGAAAATTAGATTAAATGAAGGGTGCACTTACACTAATGTTTAAATTGTATATGTATATGTTACCGGCCAAACCCGATTTCAGGCCAAACTAGTTTGTCCTAGGCCAAACTGGTTTATTAAGCCGGGGCACCCCGATTAAATGGGTTAGGTTAGGTTAGAACTGTGACCAAAAGGGCGCGAGCCGAGCGAGCGCAGCGAGCGGTGCCGCGGCAGCGGCCGGCGAGCGTTACTTCCAAAGGCTGTTAACGAAACGGCTAATTAAGCTAGTTGGCTGTGACATATCACGCGTAGGATTAAGTCTGTTTGGCCTAGGACAAACTAGTTTGGCCTGAAATTGGGTTTGGCCGGTAACACTCGGCTCGCGCCCTTTTGGTCACAGTTCTAACCTAACCTAACCCATTTAATCGGGGTGCCCCGGCTTAATAAACCAGTTTGGCCTAGGACAAACTAGTTTGGCCTGAAATCGGTTTTGGCCGAAACAAATTGGATTTTAAGATCTGAAAATAAATAAATGATGACGATGATGATGATTGCCTGCTATACACTATTCATATAATTGGAAAACAGAGTCCTACCTATCACAAAAGAGGACGCTCCCATCTCGTTGGCATGTATTCAAAGGGCCACAAAGAGATCCATTGTAAGTTCGCTAATGACGTCACTAGGTCAAATGTCATGGGGACGAGTCTATCGATCGATATTTATTGGGCACGTTTTCAATGAGTTTATTACTAAGCTTAATAGGAGCTGCTGCCTAACCAGGATACTGAAGCCTATTTATGTTAGCACAAGCGTGCTAAGAGGTCACCTCTTAGCACGCTTGTGCTAACATAAATAGCATGCACACATATTTTATCAGTGGCTGTAGGTTTGAAGGTTATAAGTTATGGGTCGTAGGTTCAAACCCAGGCGTGGTGGATTACAGCCCACTCCTTCTCAAAAAGTGGAGGCTTCTGTCCCAGCAGTGGGAACATTAACAAACACATTTTATCAAGGGACAGACTCTGCATAAAATGTGTTTAGTTATTTATTTAAAAGGCGAGATATTTGTTTTATGTGTTAGTTTATCCTTACTATAATATTATAATGGTTCCGTGTGGTGCCGGACGTAAAAGAATAGCACCATCCCATTTCTTCCCGTGAATGTCGTCGTAGAAGGCGACTAAGGGCATTACTACAGAATGGCCAGCAGCGTTCTCTATGCATTTCACCACTATACTGCGATCGCCAACCCGCCTGCCAAGCGTGGCGATTATGGCAAAACCCCCCTTTGGGGGAGGCCTATGTCTAGCAGTGGCCGTCTTTCGGCTGAATTACTCTTTCACGCAAAAACGGCTGAACGGATTTGGATTAAATTTAGCACACAGATAGATTAAAACCTAGATTAACACTTAGGATACTTTTTATCCCGGTAGTACGTTCCAGCGGGATAATATCCGACTTCCACGCGGGCGGAAGCTAGTATAACATAAACATCAAGCTTGATTCCCTGAAGGATTGACAGAGTACCTATAGTACACCCACCTTACGCCAGTTATGTTTAACCAACCAGCAAACGGGCATCAATCCAGACTCCGAGCTGTTACTGAGAAATTCAAGATTAAAAAAACCCTATAACACTTTGCCTGACCCGGCAATCAAACCCAGGGCCTCATACCCAGTTGAACTATATACTATGTATACGTATAAACCTAGATACACAAGATATAGTAACTATGTAAGATACAAAATCTCTCCAAAGGCGCCATCAGCAAGTATGGAAGTCATTTCAGACTGCATCATTGACAGCAATAACTGCACTAATCAAAAGGACTACGAATGGAAATCGTGTACCTTTAACTAGAAATCCAAGAGCCATGTTTGTGTTAAGCTAATAACTGACAGTTTCCATGGCTTTTTCCCCTATTTTTACAGAACATCGGCTATCGCTAGTTTTTAAATACATAAAAAATCATAATGTAAAGTAGTTCTTTTGATTATTTGACTCACCTAACGTAAGATACCGCTGCACTTCCTTAAATAAAACCTGCTCCCTCTGCATATTTTTTTTCCTTTTTTTTAATGAACACAGCACAAAACCAAGACTACACTCAAAAAAGTACGGTGCCCCAATTTAAATTTCGAATCACACACACATGCTTACGTGGATTTTGCCACACCACTCCCGCCTTTACCACCTACGAGCTAGAAGGGGTGCCCCTATATATAGTCACAGTTACTTACACGCACCGCATGATACCTACGTAAATACGTCGCGAGTGCAGTGGCCATTTAAAGTTCTTTTTTTGAAATAAATATTTTTTGTGTGTGCAACATGTTACGTCAGTGTGTCACGTTGGCAGTATTGGGGTGTGTTCTGGCGGTTCCCGCGCCCCAGCATCAGTACCAACCTCAGCATCAACAAGTGAGTTTTTTTTTAAATTACTAATTCAGAGATTTTATTAATTTTTTAACTTTAGGGCATAATTTCATATGTCAGTAACTCTAAGTTCTTTAACATTTACAATTCAATCGATTTTAGTAATTAATCTTATTCTAAATTAATTAATATTCAGTAACAAAAAGTTTTGTAAAATTATCAATAAACTCTTCTTTTAACTTATAAATAAATGTAACTCTAATTTCTTCTAACTTATAAATTACCAAAAAATTAAGAAACCCTAAATACAATAAATGAACGGTCAAAAGTAAAAGTCGTAATATCTTAACTGAAGTAGTTATTCAGCTTTCATTTCTATAGACACAGCTTTTGGTTATATTGCTAGCTCTATTAGAACTAATTAACCCATTTCCAATAATGATGAGAATTTACACAATGTAATATAATATAACTATCTAATCATTACGTATTATTTAAAAAAAAAAAACTAAAAAAAAATAAGAAAATGATTGATAACTAGTGAAAAAAAGTGAAATGTCTTTTACTTAAAAGTTTTCTGCATTGTACAACAACTAATTACATGGGAATCTTTACATGACATTATGCATAAGGCTTAACCTTTAACTTGGTATGTCGTTCACCGCTGAGAAGTGTAGGCCACCAACAAGCACTTATGTATAAGGTATTGTTATAGACTGAGTTAGGCCCAGCCTCAATTGTATCTAAATAACAATGACCATGCTATTTAGGCGTCATAGGTCGTGTGAACATAAATGTTCTCAGATTTGTGTTCAAATTTGCAATATCAGTCTTATATTTCATGAATGGATAGTTATTTTCAAAGTTATTTTTATGTAATTGCTTATCATAATTAACTCAGAACACGTGCCTTACCTAAATGTATTTTAATTTAAGAGTAAAGTTGTCCGTTAAATTGAAACTAATTAAAAATTGTTAGTTGATGACAATGATGGTAAAGCAATAAGAAGTTAAAGTGTTATAAAACATTCAAAATAAAAAGTTCTGAGTACCTGTAAATCTCAAATAAGCCAAAAAACAACTTAAAGCGCCAGACAATAGCAGACAGTGAATTTTGGTTATTATGTAGATACTAATCCGACTGAAAGACCATTGAAAGATTTTAACACATGAATGGATTGTTAAAAGCATATTATTAAAAAGCTATCACGGTCAATGGAAAGGTGATCGAATATCGATTTGCACGATTTATCTTTTCACGTAATTTGAAAGGATACTATTTCCCCATAAGTTTCGTTTGCTAAAGTTTTGCACACGTAGTAAAATATAGTCATTCTCCTTTTATGTTACATCATTATAATTTTCATTTTGTTCTTCAACTTTATTTATATTTTAATCCATGAGAGTTTTTCATTTCATCATCGTCAACTTCATTTCATCCCTGAAGACGTGAACTGCTGGACATATGCCTCCCCAAAGCTCCGCCACTTCCACTGGTTCTGTGCTTCGCGCATCCAGTGGATTTCTGCGGCCTTCACAAGGTTTAGCGTATGGAAGGCTTTTCTTCATATATATTTCTATCAATTTAACATCTCCCACATCCTCGAAGATGTTAGCTCAATTTCTTCCCGTCTATACTAAATCCTAACTTTTCCAAGAGTCTGAACAGTACGTTTGGCACTGATTTCTACTATGTCTCTTTCCTCTTTTACATCCAAAGAAGATTGCTCATATGCGTTTTCAAAGATTGCAATGATTGTTACTTCACCATTTTCAAAATCTTCATTAGTATGTTATGTTTCTATAGTAATGTTTCTTTGACCGTGCTCGAGACTTTTGTAGAGGACTAGGTCAAGGCATCTTTCTTTTGTTCTATTATTTGGCCAATATCATGACTTAAACGAAGTCATTGTATAGTGGTCTTCTCTTCTATATATGTGTTCCAAAATTTTCAGACGTTTTGCAAAGAGTTACTCTTTTTATTTTATTTTTTAACCTACACTGACCCACTGCTGAGCAAAAGTCTCCCCCAAGTTCTTCCAAGCATCCTTCAAGAGCCACCTCGATCCAACCCTTACGGTTCGCGTCTAAGTCGTCTCGCCACCTCTTCCTGGGTCGGAATCAGTGGCGCCATCCATCATCAGGCTCCCAATGCGTTTCAAAATTTGCTGTATCTAGAACATATCTACTCTAATCCAAATGGGCAATTCTTAAAAAGACCTAAAAATAATACAACATAATAATTCACATAACAAAAATCTTAGCGTGATTCAATTATTTTCGTATGATCTAACTCTACTGACATGCAATGATGGCAACAATCTTTAGCAACAATTAAAAAAAAAGGTAGAAATCAATCAAATCTGAAAGTGGCACATCCGACATTAAATCGCAACACATGTGACCGTATTGCTTCACCGAACAACATAATGAGTGCAAACAGACCGGAAAACTGAACATCAGTTTTTACACAACAAGCATACACACACACAAACACACGTGTTTTCGGCAACCCATGACAAATCGAGCGAGACGTAACAGGGTACGCCGAACGATTTTGTTGCTTATTACACTTTTGACGTTTCGTAATGTCAGTGGCGCGTTTTATTTGAAACGAGCTATAGGTAATTGGATTAATGTTATGTAAGCTCTTGATCGCACTGATTAACGCGACTGTAACTAGTTGGTAATCAGCAGTTTGGTTTTATTTTTCTAAAGGCTGGTAAGGCAATGGCGTGAAATTCTTCTCGTGTTTTTATTCTCTTCGTATCTTCGTCTGGGATTAATTGGTCGTGGGTAGTTGATAGTTAATTGTTGTTATGATTGATATGTGTTTTTAAATATACAGAAAAAGTTTTTATTCAGTGCGCAAACTGTATTTTGTATAACCGACGAAAAATTTCTGCGCTGGGGGGTCTAGAATGATATGCTGAATTCATGGTTACAGTTTGCGCACTGAATAAAAAAATTTCCTGTATAGGCGTTTGAGGTAATAGTCATTACTATGTAACTTTACATGCTCATGGAGTTAAAGATCTTATCTTATGGGGCAACTTGTTACTGGGTTTTCTATCTGGAATTTCGGAGTAGCAGCACGAAGTCTGGAATTGGAACCGGCTAATGGCAATACCTACTCTATATTACACGGGACATAAAAATTGCTGGCGGAATAGGGGTAGACTATACGCATACCTCTGCCCAAACTTATGGAGTGATGTTACGTTATAAAAAACTTTAATTGAATGAATAAATAAAAGTTTTTCTCATTTAACCATTGCGATTTTCTATACAATTTCTGAATTGCCATCACATCACAATATGATGCAGTGACAAACAGGTTGATCACTTGTGTACAAATAACTATTGTAATTAACCTTCTTTACACAGTACTAACTGTAACTTTACTCGGTCCAATTTTGGAGCATCACCGGAATAATAACTACAACTAACACTACTGCAACATAACATCCCAGACGCCCACCACACCATCCCACAACACCATCCTCAACTAAGATACCAATAAACAAGTGACTGACCACCATCTTCGTTTGTCAGCAGGCCGGAGGTTATGACCCACACCTACTAAGACAGTACCTCGCCGACCAACAAGCCGCAGCGCCCGCGCAGACACAAGTCCTCCAACGGCCACAACACGTACAGCAGCCAGCACCTAGACCTGTAAGATCATCATAACCTAACATATCAAAACATTAGCAAAGTATCTATATGAACACTTAACATTAGCGAACACTATAAAAGAACGGCATGAGCTGTAAGTAAGTCCATTCGCAATTGATTTTCAACGTTCGGTTCAACACCAAGAACTGAAAATGCAATGCGCATTAAATCCCTGCCGCGATATATTTACCTCCAAGCGTGGTCTAAGCCAAAGGACTAGCTATTACTTTTATCTAGCAATGGTTTAGTTGCGAAAAAAAGCATAGCTCTACTTTAATTATTGACAGCATAGTTGGCGCAGTGGTTATGCGATTGACTGCTGTGGTGCGTGTCGCGGGTTCGATGCCCGTACGGAACAAATTGTTGTATGACCTACAAGTAGTTGTTCCGGGTCTGGCCATTTGTGTATTTGAGTTTAAATGTTTGTAAACGCACCCACAATACAGGAGAAATTCCTAGTATGGGGCAAAGTTTTGAAAAAAAAAAGTATTTTCCCGACCTAATTTCGGCCGTAAGTCTGATCTCTCTACGTGCTCCCAATAGCATGGACGGAATGTCGGTTATCCATCTATGGACAAGCGCAGCTAAACCTCGCAGATTTATCAATCAGCATGATTGGAACTAAGTCACGAGACCCTCATAAAGAGAGGTCTAGGCACTGTTCAGACTGTTGTAGAATTTACTGATAACATATAACGACATAATATGAGTGACTATACCAAGGGCTCTGATAATGTCAGAGGGACACTGAGCAAGGGCAGGAGTAGGTTTTAGCCGGTAAGAGTCTGGCACTGCCCAGACTGCATCACTAGTGAAGCAGTCTGGGCGTCCATGAGGATTTCCAACTCCTGCCAGAACATTTTTTTTTTATATCTGTGACAACAGCAAGACCACTCTAATTTATACGGCATTAACTACTGTTAGCTTTACACTGTCACCAATATTCTAAGCAGATACTCAGATAGGTATTGCAACAGATTTCTGAAAATATTAAGTGCAATCTGTTTCGATAGTAACTCGTTATCTCGCGTACGCAAAATCCGCGTTTTAATATGGAGTTTCAGACACCAACCCATACATTATCATGATCATCCACCGCCCGACTTCACCCACAGCTGGGTATATTCTTTTGTCAATCCCCACGCTGCTGTGCCACTTGCCAGCCTCAACCAAGTTTTGCCCGCGCTGACAACAATGTATCCGCCCATCTCGTCGATGTGTGACCGACATCTTGTCTTCAAGTCCTTAGACGCCACTCTGTCAAAGCCTTACGCCACCTGTCATCACTGCGCCTTGCCAGGTGTCCAACACATTATTACAATACAACTCGATATCTCCATCAAACTAACCATGTCTTCTATCAACAGGCTCCCCAACCATTGTATACGGTACAGAGCGAAGCGCAATACCAACCTCAACCTCAGCACCAGCCCCAATACCAGCCACAGCCGCAGCAGCAGCAATACAGACAACCACAACAGCAGCAGCAGCAGTACCAACCACAGAGACAACAGGAACAGCGCGAACCTGATGAGACGTATGACGTAAGTTGTTTTTTTTACATCAAAACTAGAGTAGATGGTCGAAAATCAGGGTCAGTACCAACTCCAGTGGAGGTAGAAGTTCGCAAAAACAATGCAGACAGGAGAAACGATGGTAGGCTAGCAAGCAAGAAAATTGTAACGTTTTTAAATGAGTCAGATATAATGACGGTGGCTATAGACGAATGTCAGGAGTCATGACCAACATACTAATGTCGCCAACTGTCTCGAGGTGGTGGATGGTAATGTCGTCATCAACTAGACGATGATGTCGTAGTGTCTGCTCTCTATCAGAAACTTTCTGAGGAGTGGAATAGTCAAAAACTTAGGGTTACGCCAGCCACGTAAAATTGTGCCAGCCTAATTATTTTCTTGAATAACCTACATTAATGAAACATTATATTTCAACGTTTAATTTAAAAGATTAAATAAAATGGCCACAGACTAGTTTTTAGGCAACAAACTGCAACAGCCTAAACTAGGTTACCTTAATAAAAATAACAGACAAAACTAGGAAACCTCATCTCATTTTATTTTCAATCTAACGGTAAACGTCAGACAATTACAATTAAAAGTAACAGTGAGGCCGTTCCGCAACATTCTACTGCAGCAACTAGGTATCAAAATACGTAAACCGAATCCGGAATACATCCAACCTAGTTTGGTTCTCATTTCCTTATAGCCGATACAGTGTCCTATGTATAGTCAACACGGATGGATCAAATTAACAAGAGCGGGACTATGGCCGGCTGCAACTTTCACTTAGAACTCGTATATGTAGTTGCTGTAGAATTATAGATAAAGCGCTTTAGCGCTCGCTGCGTGAGATCCGTTTACGATAGCTCATGGGAAATAACTTTCTTTGATCACTGCGTGACGATTACTGGTTTCTTTCCAATCTTTTGGTGGGTGATGAGGTGAATTATTGGTATTTCCTAAAGGATTTTGAGCCTAAAACAGTTTCTGCATTCGTTGAATATTTTGCAATGACTCAACCGTCGGATCTCCTTTATCTACGTAGAGTGTCTGTCCTGTACCAACTTTTCAAACATAGCTTACCTAGGTACCTACTTTTCCGTAAAAAGGGATACCCTATTACAAAAAATAGTACAATCTTCTTCGATTCTACTCTTCGACTGGTTGGTTCTTATTCTCTCTTCATGAAAATAAACATTGTAGCAAACCTTTTTTCAATTCACCAGCGCGAGCGCCTCCTATTACGTAAGAGAGACACTACAAAATGCCGTTCCAGGACGCTGTCGCGTGACGTAATTTTTCTGAATATCGGTGTCATGAATCTTCGCGAGTTAATGACCTCCACTAGAATATTTGTGTTGTAAGAGCCTGGTAGTGTGGGTATCCTAGGACTTTAACGCAATCATGACTGAACACAAAAAAAAACAAAACTTCATCTAAGTAGTATAAAATTTCTTGGCCCCTTAGCAGTGTTACCACGTTCAAGCGACATATAAAAAAAAAAAATACTCAATTTGATATGGCTTGTCTACTGAGTCGAGTTAAATGTAAGGAACTTAGTGTATCCGGTACCACAGATAACTAATCTATCATCTTCTTGCAGTCCAACCCTTCCTACCAGTTCGGTTTTGACGTGAACGATGACCAGTACACCAACTACCAAAACCGTAAGGAGCAGAGAGACGGTGACAAGATCAAGGGCTCTTACTCCGTGGTTGACAGCGATGGTTTCATCAGGACTGTCACCTACACTGCTGATCCCAAGGAGGGTTTCAAGGCTGAGGTAAGAATTTGTATTTTACCTATAAGATAAATTGCAATTGATTATCAGACCTTTTGCCAAATATACCAGCAGAGTGACATGGCATAGAAGGATACTTTTAAAGTACTTAGCAGTGGCTGAAACAAAGCTTCCAAAATGTTGAAGATTTTCAATAACACAACATAACTGATGAGATAGGCACACCTGTTAGTTCAGCCACATTCTGCCAGTATTATGTTTTAGTCCTAGACCATGTACGCAAATAGGTACGTAAAAATGTCGCGGTGGGACTTCGTGAATTGGATTTTGAACTCTAAGTGTTGAGCTGAGCATTGAAAATTGAGTGCATTCCAGCGCGTCGAAAAAACACACTGTCGGTTTATCAAATCTCGGTGCGAAGTAACCCGTCGCGATATTTTTACGTCCATGCTCCGTGGACCCAATCACCATAGACCGGAACAAATCCGGTCTCCAATATATTCCAAACAGAAAGAGTCAATGGCACTTTGCCAGCACCGATGATTTTCAAAGGCTTCATTATTTCTATCGAAGATTTAAATCTCAAGTTGTAAGAGATGATATCAGAGGTAAAGATAAGATCCTTCTTTGTCGTGAATCAACCATTCGATTCTTTCTAACAATAATGTTCAAGTCAGACATGATTCACAGCAAGTAGGTGAACCAGATTTTTAATGCGATTAAATAATGCCAACTAAGTGTGCCCCTGGCCTAGTTTAGATTATGGTTTATGTATTGTTGTAGAATCGTAAAATTCAGTAACAGATTTACTAAAGTCCTAAGAAGTCACTTTTATATTACTTCAATAACTTTTTGTACTTATACTTTCATTGTCATCATCATTAATCTTTGGCAAAATACACTGAATCTCAATTTATTTTTTTAAATATGACCAAATATAAGACCGCATTACTGTAGACAACTCATCCCTAATTACGTAATATAGTATCAATCAGGATCTGAAACAATCATCTGCCCAACAACGTAAATAAAGCAATGCGTGTCGTAAAACTGTCAAAAAAAATGACTGTCACTGATAAAATTAAAGCACTTCCTACTGTCAATTACCCCTCTGGTCGGTAACCATGTTATTAAAACAGAGATCTAACATAGTACCTGTTGGAAGTTCTAGGTAATCAAGATTTAGCGTCACATTTTAATATTAAACTTCTTTCTCCAGGTCTCAAGGCAGCCCACAGACATCGTCGTAAAGGTCCCCACCCCCAAACCGCAACAGCTGATCCAGCCTCAAGTACAGCACGCGGCGCACGCGCAGTCTAGGCCGCAACAGCCCCAACACCTACCCCAGCCCCAACACGCCAACCCACAACAGTACTACCGCTACGAGCAATAAGCTATAGAATAGTACACTTGTCTACATATTTATTATGTTTTTAGGGAAATTAGAACGTATAAAACCAACTCCAAAAAAAAATTTGAAAAATATTGAATGAAACAAAGGTAGATGTTTTGACGCTCCAGAAAAAAATTGGGTAAAACCTAATTACCGCTGTATTTTTAACAACTAATTAAACTGGCCAATTAGGTAACTGTTTAAATAAGGCTTTAACAAACTATTTGAACAACTACGACCATCAACAAAACATCTCTAGGAAAATAACCTTTTCATAAAATAATTTCCCAATTGGTTTGAAATTATCAAGTCATAATTTTAGTAATTCAAACCAATATCACAAAGAAAATGTGTGTAGACATTTTTATTGTTAGTTAGCGTGTATTAAAGTTGTATGTAGATACTCCGTGCCTCGTAAATTAAGCTATGGATGTCATAAGTATTCGAGTTTTGTCTTTAATTAAACAAATAAGGACGAATAGCTAAAATGTAGGCGATGATGTGAAGTTTATTTTAGTAAATATTATTCTTATTTATATTCTCTCTTTTTCACTTTATTAAAAAAAAACTATTGTTGTTGTACTTACCTTTGCTACCTACTTAAATTTTCTATGCTAAATGAGTAAATTTTCTCTTTAAAATTCTTTTAAAACTTAAAATATTTTAATAAAAATAAATTTTGTGATTGTGTAGAAGTATGGCAGAATATGTAGCTTATTAAATGTTAATAAAGTTACAATTATTGAAATGAAAATGTTTTATTGGCCTGTCTTTTCCACCTACACTCAAGTGATGCATGTAATTGGTCTTATGTTGACTTTAATTTTGGAGTTTTAATATCAGCAATCCAGCCTTAAAACATTAGTTGAATAACATAAATAGAATAAACAGTTTAGAATATAACAGAAATATAATGAACAGAGAAGTTTCTTTAGTGTCTCTAATACTAAGGAGACTTCTCTCCTCTTTTAGTGACACCAAAAGAACTGCATCCCATTTGACTCTTCCATTTTTTTACACGCTTTATATTAGCTTCACTTGTATGTCAGTATGTCAGTATGTAACTCTCCGTGGGTAATTTGCGCGCCTGCGGCCTTCCTTGGTTCTGGTAGCCGTTTTTTATAAACTTTGCTTTAAGTTACGCTTTATATTAGCTTCACTTGTATGTTTGTTGGTTTGTTTGTTTGTATGTAACCGACTCCTTTGAGCGCGATTTTGACCCACTTTAAACGGTCAGATTTCATTGAAACTTTGTAAACTTGTCGAGGACCGATGACAATTCAATAATTAAAAAAAAATAGATAAAAAAAACACGTTTTTGTAGTTAGCAGAACTAAAAAATAGAAAATAAATAATAGTTAAAAAACTAAAAAACACGCTTTAAAAACCTAACTAAAAAAGGAGAAAATAATTTAATTCAATTAAAAAGCGTGGGGTGCTTGACATTAATTGATTATAAAAATACCTCAAAAAGCACCCCACGCTTTTTAATTGAATTAAATTATTTTCTCCTTTTTTAGTTAGGTTTTTAAAGCGTGTTTTTTAGTTTTTTAAACTATTATTTATTTAAACTTAACCCGTAGATCCAGATAACTGCGTAGCTAGTTCCAACACGAACGAATACAACGAATTATAAACTTTTTCAAAAAAAAAATACATATCCAGTCACCGACTTCCGAAATTAAAGTTATTTTAACTTTGTAGTGTTTTTCCGGAAGTCGGTTTTTTTCTTTTTGGAAAAAGTTTTTATTTATCACTTTTTAGTTATTGTACCTACCTCACACCAATTCGAAATTTCATCATCTTTGGGGTAAAAACAATGCATATTTATGCGTTAGCAGCCATCACGGTTAATTTGCTGTCATTCTTTTAAGAGTTCCGTTGTCTGTCTACGAAACGCATCATCAGATCTATATGAAATTTAAATGGGTCCATTTCGGTGTAAACCCCTTGCAAACAAAAAAAGAATTTTGCAAATCCGTCTATATAATTATGACGCATACATAAAAAAAGAAGGTTGTATCTTCGTTCATCAGCTCAGCGTCATGAGATGATAATGACCATACGCAAATATCTCAATAGCTTTAGAAAATATATGAATAACATTGTTAATACCTTTAATATTTGAGGGTTGCCCTCGATTTCCCTGGGATTCCATCATCAGATCCTGACTTGGTGCCAATGGGACCACCTGAGGAATATACCTACTCTTTTAAATAAAAAAATAATTTTGAGAATCGGTCCACATATGGAGCAAAAATCGGTGACCATACATAAAAAAATACACACAGTCGAACATAGAACCTCCTCATTTTTGAAGTCGGTTAATAAAACAATCAAAGTTGTTTCCATTAAAATTTATTATATCTTTGATACATTCGTTGTTCGTAATTTAACATCAGCGATTCGCGAAGTCATAATAAAATAAAATAAATTATTCACAATTATAAGTTCTCTCTTAAAATCTAGTCGTTATTTAATAAATATTTCCGTCAAATAACGGGTCATAGAATAAATATAAATATCTATAACAAAATTAACAAAAAAATAAAATTAATATTCAGTCTGTTTATTAAGTAAACTTTTAATGAAAAATGGCCGACAAATTATTAGTTATTAATTTATCGGCGATTTTACAGTTGAATAAATGCACCCTTTAATACCAATAGTAAAGTCTCCCTCTATCAGAAAATACTTCTCTTACGGTCAATTTAAAATAAAAAATCTAATAAATGCATCAAGTCTTAAGATTTGTGTTAAAAACTAAACAATATTTTTTTTATAAACGCAGATTTCGTAGTTAGTTAATAAATAATTGTGCTACAACTGCCACCAATGTGTTATCAGAGATTGTTAAAAATACCGAGACTTAATAAGACGAATAAGAAAGCCTGACATGGCCTAAGGCAAAATAGGTACGACTTTCCATCTTAACTGAAAAATAACCCAGAAGTAATGAGAAGTGTTTCTTACACAATCTTTGTGACTTCTAAAATAAAATACAAAAACTATTATTTAATTCCATTGCCAACAAAAAGCAAGCAGATTATTATAAACTGTCGAAAAATAATTATTTTTCTCTCAATTATCATTATTTATGCGCAAAATGGCGGGAACCAGGCGCCATCTTGCAAAGTATCTAATGGACGGATTATTTTTTAAATTCTCCTAATTTTTTCATAGCAAATGGTCTAGATTCTATGTCTATGGCGGGTCTATGGCGCAGGGTCTGGTCTACAGACGCACCCAGACTCTACAAGCACGTAGTCTTGACCTGTTAGTGTCACTGGACCCAGTGGAAGTACCAAGAATAGGTAAGGCACATACGTTTGTGAACATGTGCCTCTTATCAGCGAGCATTCACTTGATCTGGAAAATAGAAAATAAATATTATTTTAAAAAATATCTTGAAGAAACCCTGTTGACCTCGAGTACCTAGTGCCTTAAATAACTTATAATAAAAAGTACCACCATTCCTTTTCTTAACGCCAAGCATTGCTGTGTTCCATTTTCCACGGTAGGTTTACCTACTATGTGTTCCGTTGACATAAATCAGATCAGTATTCGAAAATGTTTGAGTGCAGTTTTACTTAATTATCTCTAAAATCTACGACGTGATTCCTCAGAACGGAATCTATCGCTAGTAGTTTCAGACTTTTACTGACAACCTGAAAGCCAATTCTCGTAATTAAAAACGTTCACAATCTAGTCGCAGTCTCATCTCAGCGACAATCAAACGTCAAGAAGTTGTCAAAAACGTAGGGTAACTCGAGGTATTTTTGACAGATTGAGACTGAGATCAGACTGTGAACGTTCTTAAAATTACGTGAATTGACCCTCTGATCTCTTCGGATGCATTCGGTAGATGCAAGTGTCATACTTGGGACTCTTGATAGACTTCCAATTAAGTATCTACCTACTTACTTCCTATAATAAAAATAAAGAACCCGAAACTAAAGAACTAGCTCCAGTAGCGGCAGTGTCTATTCAACACACTGCCGCTACTGGTACAGTGCTAGTGTATTCCACAAATCCAAGAATTAGTTTCAGACCATCATACATTCAATGTTTGAATAAACTATACTCACTCGCAAACCTCAAAGACGACTTGCTGCAATAAATCGGGGAACTTCTGCACGATAGTGACGGGCTGCCCCGAAGTAAGGGACACCCCGTACATAGGAGCAGTAGTGTTGTACCGTGTCCGGCATAGGCGAGTGCCGCCACACGAGTTTGTGGACGCCGGAGATAGGCCGGGCAGATTTGTGGCGCGACCTAGGATTGGAACAATAGTTATTAGTTATGCAAGGCTGCAAAGTTGTTTTTTGGCGCGAGTACTTGTATTGAAAGCTGAGCAAGCGAAGGATTCTAGGATTGAACCATGAGCGAATCGACTGGTTCAAGTATACATAGAATCCTGAGCCTAGCGAGGCTTTTAAAAGTATGAGACGCAGAATACCTTTGTCTGTGTCTCCATGCATTGAATAAATTGTACGCTTTTAGGTAGTTTTCGCGCGATTTTTCCGGAAGATAACTCAATTCAGCATTATGTACCGCTTGCGCTAACTCTGCTGGTGTTAAATTTATATCTTCGTCGCTGCTGGATTCGCTCATATTTTATGATTTCTTAAGATTTAATCAAAAAATTTTACAAAATTATTGAAAGCGAATTAAAAAGAGAGGATTTTTTTTCAAGCATTCGTCCTGCTGGCCAGTGTGATTATTCTAAAAATGGGCGTTGGTGCACTGATATGAAATAAGTAGTTAATGCATTTTTACTAGACTGGCTGCACAGAAAATTATTGAATAGAAAGATTCGAATTTCAAAAACTCTTTCCACGTTAGCGGGTAAAATACGCTTTTGCACGCAGATTTCGAATGACAAACAGAATCTGTCCGAGCCTGTGAGGTGAAAAAGGTATTTATAGAAGTAGGAGTAGGAGAAAATATTGATCAGCACTGATTTTATGCGGTCCCAAAATTCAAAGGGAAACATGAAATTCGATATTAAACCAAGTCAAAGGCCCTTTCCGATAGCTGCTATGTCAAGGCAATAAGATAGTTTTCATTATTTATGTAAATAACATAATCTGCCTACAATGTTGCCACAGCGGAACTGGGACACAGGCGTCCTCTCGGTGAGAGGGAATGGCTCGTAATCCGCCTCGCGGGCGCAGTGCGAGTTGACAGATGTCACATAATTATCTTCGAATTTTTGGTTCTAGAACATGCCAGTTTCCTGACGATGTTTTACTACACCGTTTTGAGGGCAGTGGTGATGAAATAATTTACTTAAAATAAAGCGCCTGTCTGGGTTTGAACCGACGACCTACAACTTGTAATTCGAGCCCGTTAACACTGCTTTTCTTCTGCTTAGTAAATAATAAAAAGCGAATACCTACAGGAAGTAATATCACTTCAAGCATCTCAACAAAGGCAAAGTTTCCTTTACAAAAAATTGCTCCCATCAATTCTATCGCCGTTCGAGCACGACACTTTCGCACCCTCCATACATCTTAATCACCACCTCTAACTGTCGACCTCATCAATACAATGCGAAAAAAGCACCACAGATTCCCACCATACTGAAGATTGATGCACTAGGTAGCCAGCAATATTAAATTCTTACTTGATAATTTTAATCACCATCATAATCATCTGATGCCTAGCCATTTCCCAGCTATATTGGGGTCGACTTCCAGTCAAACCGGATGCAGCTGAATACCAGTTTTTTACAGAAGCGACTGCCTATATGACCCACAACCCAGTTGCTGGGTAATACGATACCCCTTGGTAAGACTGGTTGACTGACTTTTGGGCTTCTGTTTATGCGTAACGACTGATAGGTAATATTAATCTTTATATTAATAATTTAATAGAAATATAAATTTGTTACGATCGCGAATCACATTGGCATCAACATAAAACCGAATACTTATTGACCTGCAAATTGCAAATAACTTAAGTTTGGATTTCGCATGCTACCCTGGCGTTAATCTTCTACAAGTCCTAAAAGAATGCAAAATTCAACACAAGAAAATAACGCACCAGTTCTATTGCTGCCACTGTTTTGCGCTGGCGCACCCTCCGAATAACCGGCGTGTGCGTCTAACAACGCTCTCCGCATGATGGCTGGATCTACCGTCCGAACTCCTCGACCCTGCCGTGAAGACTGCCATGGACCCGATTTAAGAGCTCTGTTCACTAAGTGCCTGGAATTAAAAAAAATACTGTTAATGCTAAGTACTTCTTTCGTTCTCTGAGCAACGCCTCTGACACGGCAATAAACGTGGCCACTTATTGGGCCCAAATATTACAATCTATAGTACGACAAAAGTAAAACTTCGTACCTATACTTATTTATGTCTTATTTGTTTCCCCGATGAAACCAAAATGCTACAAATTAATTTATGGAGAAAACATTACGCTTCAGCCCACTGCAATCCTATTCCGAATATCTGGAAAATTGCGTGAATTTTCCGGCCTCTGATGGCAAATGCCTGTCGCATCCAGTTCCAGAACTCTAACCTGCTCTAACAGTTTAAAAAAGCGCCATCTTTTGTAGAATATTCCTAACTACACACTAATCATCTATGAACACAATCATGAACTTTTTCAAAACCAATTGTCAACTGCAAGTTACACCACTTACCACTAGATGTCGCGAAATTAAACAATGGAGCTCTAACGTTCCGTTACGCTCTGTAATGACTGTAATCAACAGACGTAATAATCATCATTTTGCAATTACGGTAAGTGCGGAAAATATTATAGGTACACTGCATTAAGGTAGCAACAGAACAAAGAGGCTTAGTGAGAAAGTTCCCACGAGTCAAGAATGGATGTAGGAACGTGCATTTGAATTAACGGAACTTTTGCGTACTACATACTTTATTACATCTAAAATTGGATTTTGCATGATGGGCGTGCTATTGTTTTCGCAACGCATGCATAAAATAATGTTTACAAACTAGTAGACTTCTATGTAGGTACCATATTCTCAGTTGAGTAAAAAGAGATAATAAATAACAGGGGTTATAGGGTATAATAAAATTGAAGAGCTTATTTCAAAACCCACTTTTGTCAATTTCATGTTATGAGTTAGTTACGACTTACGCCACGCAATTTGCTTTTATTCTTTTCTTCGTGCTTGTTTTTGAAGAAATATAAAATATAATCAGAAAGCTTACAAATTCCTCTACTAGATGGCGTAACTAACTCATAACATAGAATTGACAAAGCTGGTTTTTTAAATAAAGCGTTCAATTATGTTAGAACTAATTTTACTTAGTAAATACTAGATACGTGTTATGATGGTATCGTAACTTTAATATCTTCACAATGTATTATTGGTAGGTACAGAGTACAGACGCCAGCACATAGAGCTACCCCAAACTGTCAAATTTTCCCAATTGAAGATGAACCTTATGTTCTATGCAATAAAGTTAAAAATCTATCAAAGAAATTTTAAAGATTGGGATAGTTTGATGTGCTGGCGTCTGTACATACACAGTTAAGTATTTAAGCATCAAATTCGAAGTAATTCCAAGAAGCTTATAGATAAAAGTGGAGGCAAAACTGTAATACCTAAGTGAAGACAACTGTGGGCTAACGGTCTCTTTCTAAATACCTACATACATAAGAACGAAACAGTGATACGTGTTTTCTCTCTCTTTATATCTATGTATTCAGAAAGAGAACTCTAGCCCACAGGTCGTCTTCACTTTTTTATTTGGATTGTGGCCTCCATTAAGAGGGTGTTCATGAATATTCAAGCCACCAGTTAACGCCACTTTGACAAGTGGTCTTGATTCCAGTTCGACAATGAACTTAAAATATTTGATGTCATTCGTTTCACTCTTTCGTTCACCATTCAGTCCGTGGGCACTTTGACACTTTTGACAGGTACCCGGAGCTGACGTCTCAGTGCTGCCACCTAGTGAACGTCATTTCAGAACACCCTAATTCAAAAGCGCAGGAAGTGATGCTGTCACTGTCAAAAAGTAATTCTGAATGTCATTATGTCTCTTGACTGCCCCCAAGAAGCATGGTGATAAAGCTTTAATCTCTAAGCTTACTGGAACTGCTTGCAGGGTTGGAATTCGATAAGCGATTTTTAGAATTCCGGAATTTTTTTTCACTACTTTAATTTCAATTTCATTCCTTTAAGAAATAATTGTTATTAGTTATGGACCTTGCTTGACACTATTCTCTAAAGCTGTTCCATAACCAAAACATCCCTGACAATTTTCGATAATTATTTATTGCTCGATAATAAGTACTTACATACCCAGACGGTTTTTGTTTTTGGGTGGGTAATCATCAAATAACTTCTCCCGCTCTGGGTGGAGCAGGACTTTTACTGACTAAAACCCACCCGTGTTCCCTCAGTTTCCTATGTACCAGGGGCCACTCTTTCGAACAACCCGCACCCCTGGCAGACTTGGCACAATGTCTATGCATCCGTTTCAGAAATACAAAATCCCGTAATAACTCACAACAATAAAACAATTTGAATGCTAATTATTTTTATTTTGTTATTAAGTACCTAAATGAACATGAGAATCAAAGTCAGGAGACAATACAACCGAAGCACTACTAAGGTAGATACCTACTATTAATTTTCCTTAAATGAGTATGATGCCAAAATCACTACATGTGTATTAAAAATCTTGCATAAGAGGGCTATTACAAATTGAAGTATTTAGTTTTAGGTAAATTTAACGGCGCGTGGTAGCTGATCGTGCGTGCGTGTATAGTGAAGTATGCTACTCAGATATGCTGACCATTATGATTCGGACGCCCAGGAACAAACCGGCGGCGCGGACTTATAGCTAAAGCCCGCGCGTCCCTAGATATACTCGTATTACTGATTCATAGCGTTATACTCAAAAATTGTTTAAAAATATTATTTTACTTTTAAATAGACAGTTTCTTTTTTTCAAGCAAGTTGACTTAGTAACCTTAAGACTTAGTAGTAGTTATTAAATACTTTTTGTTTGAATTTCGATTAAACATACATAGATAAAAAATATGATTTCAGACGAAAAATTATTATCATTAATTCTCTGTTTTACGGAATTATTTTTGGGTTATTATTGTAAGAAACATAAAAAATTGATTTGAGCATTCCAAATAACAAGCTACAGTCCTACCACAGACATTTTTATAAATTACTAAACTTTTATATGTTCCATGTAACAGAGCATCAAAAGATGCCCGAAAGTAACATTTTACGAAACATCCTTTGCCGAGACAAGGTTTTTACTGACTTATGTAAACAAATTGAAAAATTTGTTTAGAGCGCTCCCTAGACAAATAATGAAATTTTCCAGGTCATATTTTTATTTTTTGCCTATATTTAAACCATAAACACTCATCAAATCTCGAGTCAAACACTCAAATTCAAGAAAAAATGTGTAAGCGCCCTTAACTACACAGTTAAAACTCAAAGATCGGTTTCGTCATCTTCATTTTCATCCTCCAGTTCGTTCTCTAATTTAATAAAATTGCTGGGCAACATCATTGACTCGTCTAATTTAAGCTGTTTTGGTGCAATAGGATCTTTATTTTCTAAAACCATTATCAGATCTTCTTCCGTTATCAAATCTTCGTAAACATTTTTGGTCATAAAACCAGCAATACCACTTTTCGGATTCTCGCCAAAAACCATCTCACTGGGTGTTCTACACAATACCTCGTTGAATGCTGTATTCAGCTCATGCTGCACGTACTTCACTCCATCCTGCCACTTTGTGTTCTCTGTCTTGAACAGCCAATCATTTAACTTCTTTAGTATGTCCTCGTTCGATTTCCCTCTAAATTCAGTTTTGGTGAAAACGGATCCAGATGAGACAACCTTTATTTGTGGACATAAATTAGAAATTCGTCTACAAATATGTTTTACTAAGGCCAGTCCGTTTTTGGATTGCAAAATATTTGGAGCACCAAATACCAAAAATATTCCTAATAGCTCGTCAACCGCTTCCACAACACTTAAACATTTCAGTGCCTTCAAGTGTGTATATTTTGAAATCAAATTTCTATATACCATCAGATATTTATATTCATCTCCGTCTTCGTTAGTAACGCCTAGTATGTCCACTTGCCCACGTGAATAAAGCTCCGGACTTTTATACCTTGTGTTACCTAGATCTCTAATCAAATCTACAGCTTCCAATTCAAGTTTAGAAGTCGAGCAATCGGCGATCTGCTCGCAAGAAATAGTATCAAAAGCCTCATCTACAATTATTTCACTTATTTTGCTGGCATTGAGAAGTCTTCTTGCGCGTCCTTTCAAGGCTTTATTTTTACAGGATGCGCACATTGACAAATACACTAGTACACTCTCTGCAGTTATATTTCTGTATTTACGTTTTAACTCCACCATCATACGACTTCGCCCTCCGTGGTTCATCTTGACATGGTATTGAGCTATGATGTCATACATCTCATCCATCGGGACATACATTTGCCGTCTGTCATCGCCAGAAACTGGAACCGCGAACAGTTTTTCTCCGTCAGGTGTATCCACAATTTCGTATTTTTTCAAGCGACGATAATCTGCCGGAGTTTTCTTCGTTGCATTTTTTTTCGCTGCTTTGATCTTTTCAATGAGCCAGTAATATTTATCCCGTGATAACAGTACTGAATTTGGTGCCTTCTTATTGTTAAATACTTCGTATAATCTCCGGTAAAATGCATCACGATCAACATCTTTATTGCTTATTGTCGTTTTGTGTAGTTTTGATTCCGAATCATCCATTTTAACGTAATCTAACCGGGTATTTTAGGAAAAAACACGTAACAGCGCAACAAAAACACGCCTCGACGTTGTAAAATGTTTGTACACTGACTGGGGAGAACACGAAATGGCAACATGGCGGACGCGTCAATGCCCGAAGTTGTCCGAGTGCGCGGAGCCGCAGACCGGACACACCCGAACACAGCGACCATGAACATAACGCGTCTTTCTCTAGCATACAGCCAATTCACCGCACCGCCTAGGGGAAACGCGTAATACCTAAATTCATTTAATATCCAGTTGTTTAGCTAGCTAAATTATTATAGCTGTAGTAGATAGAAAATTAACGTAGATATCTATGACGATACCTATTGCTAGTTCCTTGTGTTTGTTGATTTGAGTTTTGAGTGCTAATAATTAATGTCGATAATAGCGAAAAACCTAACTAGGTCAACGTATCGGTTGATTAAAATCCTGCCTGCACAGTTATGAATAATATAAGTTTGAAGGCATTTTTAAATGTGAAAACTCCTAAACACTTGAACCACATAGCTAAAGCCCGTTAGAAATATTTTAATGCATCGCAACAGTTATTTCTATCAATGTATTTCACGGTTATGGACTTTGACAGTTTATCAAAAACCTTACGAATTATTTAAAAAAAAAAACTGTTTGAAAAATTCTCAAAATTCACCAGTACCATGGTAAAAAATATTTAAAATAATACTGCTGAATAAACTATAATACTGCTTAGTAAGTATCTAATGATGCGACGATCGTCGAAGTCGCAACAATATTGATGAACACGGAATTAGGGCATGAGACCGGACGCTGTTCAAACTGTTTGATTTCTATCTAGGTCAACAACCCACTGTGCGTTGTTTGGAGAGGCTCTGGCGGCTGACATCCCTAATTAATTATTCAAATTAATTAATTATTCAAAATCTCCGTCCACCGCGCGTCTGGGCCTACATAAATGAGCCTGCACCCAATTGCATAACACACTATTAATCAAAATCTGAATCATGTGGAACGATAATGTACAAAAAAATTGTCTGCTCAATATCGTAAATAACGCAATGAATGTTGTTGAACTGTCAAAATGAAAGCCATTCCTACTGTTGGTGTGTTACGCAATTACCCCGCAGGACCCGAATTCTGCTAATATTGTATTAATCATATGGAGAAATTGTCTTGGAACATACAGAATGCGACATTTCGATTCCTTACCGTTACATTGGTTTCTACAAAACACGATATTGACGTAGTTGCGTAGTAAGATTTCGCGGGGAATCATTATAACCATACAGATTTGGGGCCCAGCACCCTAATTGCGTAACACACGATTAATCATAATCTGTTTCATTTTGACAGTTCAACAATATTCATTGCGTTAACGTTGTTGGGCAGGTACATTTTTGGAACATATGAAGCAATGGTTTAGCAATTTGTTTCAAAACGAAACAGATTATGATTAATTGTGCGTTACGAATTAGGGTGCTGGATGCCTTACTGAGTATAATTGACCGTCGAGTATGAGGGCTAGCTTTGTCATGCGTCTGTCGTTTGTCGTTTTTTGAGCTCATACCTAAATGTCGATTCGCATGACATTACCTACTCGGCCGAATCGGGGAATCGATATTTCTTTTGTTATTATCCATGATTATTAACAATTACCTCATGATTTGGTAAATGTGAATATAAAATTGAAATTCATCACTTTTCCCAGTTGTTATTAATAAGTAATAAAAAAACTATGCAATCATAGACTCCATATAACAAAAATTAAAATATTTCTTCTATTTCTTTTTCAATCTAGATTTGCCGGCGGCTTTGCCCGCATAGAAGACGAAAATTATCCTACGGGAACGTACAGAGGCCAGCACATCAAGCTACCCCAATCTGTCAAATTTCTTTGATAGATTTTCAACTTTATTACGATAGAATAAGGTTCATGTTCAATTGGGAAAATTTGTCAGTTTGGGATAGCTTGATGTGCTGGCATCTGTACTACCGGGATAAAAAGTATCTTATGTGTTAATCTAGGCTATAGTCTATCTGTGTGCCAAATTTCATCTAAATCCGTTTATCCATTTTTGCGTTATTGAGTAAAAAACATCCAAACATTCACATTTTATAATAAGTAGGTAATATAATTATATCAGTAGGATAATAAGATACCTACCACAATACTTATAGGTACTGAACTAAAATACGAAATAGACTCATAATAAAACAAATAACAATAATAAAAAAAATACCTAATTGTTTTTGCAAAAAAGACTCTGGTGGCACTTAGAATAAAATTACAAGGAACGCACATTTTTCTGCATTTACAGCGTGCAGCGATTGGAGTTGCACTCGCCAGTACACTTGCAGTGTTGAAAGCCTTGTCCTCTCAAATTTGAGTCTATGCGGGCACATTCTTACAGACATTAAAAAAGAAACGGAAAATTTATTATATTTATCGATAGGTTACAATATTAGTACATAATCACCAATGAATGTGATTAATTTGTTAGGTACTTTTGCCTTGACTTTCAGTAATTATTAATAATGATGGAAAATGATTAATAAATTGCAATTAATCACACTTACCATAGCAGATATATTATTTTCTTTATCTAAACGATTGCTGCAAAGTTAATTTATTTGTGACGAATCGACAAGTCCAGAAATACGAATTAGGCAATTGGCACGTTTTGAATTTTAGGCACTTTATTGAATTGACTTTTTCTCATAACTTTATTGCATAGCATTCAAATCAAAACGTGCCGTTTCTGGTCTATAAGTCCTTTAAGTATCTCTTTGGATTATTTGAACTAAACTGACAAGCCCAATTCCTTTGCTTTGCCGGATTTCTTTACTCAAGTAGTGTTTGGAACTTAAAAACCGGAAATAAAAAACCGGTAAAATATAAAATGCACTGTACCTAGGATAGGCTGTTCCGTCCGGACCTGCGCAATCTGTTCCTTGTAATGCATCACCCCACGTGTACTTCAGTCTTGGGCCGCAGTCTGCAACCACGCAGCATGCTACGAATGCCTGGAATGTACATGAAAAGAAAAGTTAACAAATGTCATGAATGAAGAATAAATGAATGCAGTGCACGCACGCGTAATTTATTGGTCTAATTTAGTGTTATTTGGAAGAAAATTTCCACTTTAACCTTTATGATTTCGGATTTTGGTAATTAGCCTTTTATCGTTCCCACTACGGGGACTCAGGCCTCTTCTCTGACGATTTTTCATGCTTTTCTAAGGAAGTTTTACATACCTACCTACCCAATAATTACACTTCTGAGTTTGTACGGAATAAAAAGTCACTATATAAATAAAATATGATTGGCCGCACGAATTCATCGCCGGCGCGTGAGTCGCCGTCAGGGCGGTATGTGTGTCGTGGCCGAATGACACAGATCCCCCTGCCACGGACCATCTTTGACAAACAAAACCAGTCCTTTTCTTCTCTAATTCTATTGGATAACTATCACAGGAACTGCCCATCGCAATCTTATCGCAAGTTAAAAAAAAGAACATGGCATTTGAGCCCAACCGAAAACGTGACTAAGCAAGTTAGTATACTTGTTTAATGAAATAATAACACTATCTTAACCGTGGACTTAACATACTGACTTAGTAAGTTATTTGCTGTTTGTTTAAAACTTTTCTGTCATTAAAGTGGAAGATATTGGGCACTGTTAGACAAACGCATACGGATGGGTCAAATGTAGAAAATATTAAATATTTATTCGTCCTTCCGCACAAAAGTTGAAAATTATGAAACTGTTTCCAGAAATTAAATCCAGGCTATTGCCTATTCAATTCCAAGAATATCTCAGATCCACTAACTTATTTTTAATTTCAGAAAGCTCAACTTACTTTCATAATTTATAAGAAAATACATTTATCGTTTCAAGATCGTAATCCTTTACAGTAAAATTCCAAAACCGATAGGTATGATATGTCTGGAGTTCATTTCATTTCATTGGAAACGAAAGGGTAATGTAGTGATGTGCGGTGAATCGGAAAGACCCTCAAGAAGAAAGTGTCAGTGTCAAATTTCTAGGTCATATGTGAATAACATGTCATTGAACTCACTTCGTATAACAGGCTAGTGACAAGTGTACATTGTCTTATTTTATTTTAACTGTCATTAGTGATTTTCGGATTCAGAGAAATCAATAAATCTTTTGACTAGAGCATGTTACTTCTTCTTTTATAGAATTATTAACTGCTCATGATAAAATCTCAAATAAATCTGCCGGCATTTTTTTTTTTGTAAACGTCAGCAAGCAATTCATTATGCGTATTGCATTCTGGTTGCATAATAGTCTTTCTTACCGAAATATATTATTCACAACACGGTGTTTCCTTTGACGCAATCTTTTGTCCCCTCATCCCCTGGGATCGATTACTTTATTATTATAATGTCCATTGAAAGTCTCAATGGACACAAGGAATTGATCAAAAGTGAAATTTGAATAAAGAAAAAGCAGCGAAAGTACTCATCGGTCTCTTGGGTCTATTGTCATGGACAACACGTTCTTGAACGACATTTTGTAGCTCGATTACCGAGTAGTATCATGGTCATAGTATTGTCTTTTACCCAAAGAAGAGTAGGCAAGAGAGATCTCGAAAGCTGAAATAGGTCATATCGCCTACATATCGTCCATGCTGTCAATAGTTTCTCTGTTTATTTTGGCACGCTATCAAATGTTAGTCACGTACTTAATATATTATTTACTATGCAGACATACAACTTTCTACTAAAATGACAGTTGAGCATGGATTTCTGTAAGAAAAGCTCCACGGCAGTTCTTAACACAATGCGGATGCAGGATGAATCAGTTTGGTGTAGTTTCTTTTATTCATTAATAAATGATGTGAAGTTCCTGATGCTACTTTAAGAAGAATTTGAAAAGTAGGCATAACAATGCAGTTTACAGTTAGGTTCATTTATTGAACTTCCCATCCAACTTAACCATGAGTAAATTTATACTAATTTAATACTCTGAGTTTAAGGCCTGTTGTTAGCTACAATATTATGAAGCTTACGGAGAAACAATACATTAAACTAATGTAAAGAGATTTGCGGTTTACGATATTGGTTTTCATAAAAGTATAACTACTTCCTTTTGTGGATAGTCACCATGTCGTCAAGATATAGAACATGATGTCGGTCAGCAACCTTCAACTAATGATACGTTAATGGGCCTAGACGGAGAATGGGTGCCGTGGGTAACAGTAAAATAAAGATAAACTTCACCCACTGTTGTGTGCTTTTTTTACCTATCTCCTGAGCGCTTGTTCGCTCCAAATGCATAGGCAATGAGTCAGTCAACCATGCAGATGACTTAAGATAGCTTTATAGGTTCGTTAGAAGTTTATGTTTTGTCTGGATTTTAAAACTCTCAAAATTCCTGCAAAAAGTAATGATTTTCAGAAATATGGTTCGAAAAAAGTTCGATCAATATCAAAGTTTTAAAACTTTGAGAGAGTTGAAACAAATCTAGTTGAAATAAATTTGGTGTGAAACCAGTTTTTTTTTTTTAAATTAGTCGAAGTTTTCATTGTTCCATCGAATATGTATACATATATTATTCATTTTCCTTATCTCATAGTAAAAAAATGAGGGCGCAAAACGAGTCAACATACCATAAATGAGCGGTAAACTTTGATAAGAAGCGATCGATAGCATTGGAAATCAACCAAGCAATTAAAAAATAAATCGTTTGTTACGGGATAAATAAGCTTGCTATTAATTAGCAAGTCAAATTATTAATTAATTATCAGAGTATGGAATCGAAATACATTTTTTTTGTTTTAGGGAAATAAATAAATATATTTAAAAAATCAACTAATTCTATTTACTTACCAAATGAATGTAAATAGATAAACTTCTTGGACACATTTTATAAATTAAACTGTGATTTAATTCTATAAATAATAATAATAAAAATTGAGCGGCACACTTTTATACGCGAATTATCGTCCGAATGTGAAGATGATACATTCGCGTGAGTAGAAGGGCGTGCGGTCGACGCACTGCCCGCGCAGACAACAAGTGGTGTTCATTATAACGGGAGTTACGCCGGGAGTCCTCAGAGCGGGCACAGGCGCCTACTTTACCTTCCATAGCGGTAGCTCTCTCTATGGAAATTTGAAATTAGCGCCATCTATTCAACGTGACATGACTTAATTTGCCGATTCATATTTTGCCGGTTTTACAAAACAGCATAAATGACAGTTCGTCTTGTGATACGGAACACAACACTATTCTGAAACATGGCCGCATGGCTCGGTGACAGCGGTCGCTTCGATATCTCAATACAAAACACTTTTAAACCCTTTACAATTGGGCATTATTCTAACGATAATAACACAGATTTAAAATACCATGACTTGGACAGCAAGTTTGATAATTTTCAAGTGCGTAATTACGACGAAAAAGCTCCTGAAAGCAGCGTGACGTCGGAAAGCGAAATAATTTCCAAGGACAAAAACACAGAAAATCTTATTGGATTTTCGCCGTAAGTTTTGTTTCTTTTCTATGCTATTTTCTATAGTTTCTAAAGAATGAAAACAATTATTGCGTATTTCGCCGCTTTTCAGTTCTCTCATTCAATTTGATCCAATCAGCTGTTTGTCAATAGTGCTCTATCTCTTTCGCACTTGCGGGGTTGTATATAAGTGGTCTTTTAGCCGATGTATCGTTTTTGGGCATTCTATTTTGGTACATTACCATCACGATGTGATGCGAATATCCTAATTTTGTATTCTCCTATGAGTACACTATTGAAAAGCGAGTAAGAGGTATGTTAATTAGAGTTAGTATTCCATTTAACAACTGTCTTGAGAGAGTTTTATCAAAGTAACTTAAAACCGCTCCAGTAACCTGTGTTGCTCCAGGACTATTTTTATTCACTACAAATTCCCTTCACTGGACAAGATTTTTACAATAAAACTCAAACGCTTTACATTTCCATGTTAATAAACTTATTGTTTACCTTTGTTGTTGCCACTTGGATGCCAATTAGCTACTACAATATAACCATATCAATGTAAAGACATTTGATATCTTCCATAGACAAGTATGATACTGAAAAGCTTTTCTTTTTCAGTCATGATGACACAGTATCGGATATACAAAACTCGGACATCGCATCTAACATGGATAAAAGCAAAAGAAAACAAGAAGACAGCAGCGCGAGGTACAAATGTGAATATGAGGGTTGTGAACGCACATACAGCACTGTTGGAAACCTGCGCACACACATGAAAACACACAAGGGTGAGATCATTGTAACACAAATGTAGATGCATACACAATGCTTTTTAAATTACTCTTCAACACATAAGCTTTTTGCATACCATATAACTCAACATGGCCTTTTAATATCTTGAAAGATTATTTTGTTGTTGAAAAACTACATAAACTTATTACACAAACAATTACTGGACAATGGATTCTCATTAACACTTTCTCAGTGATAAACATTCAATGATAAATTACCTATTAACTGCTTACTTTTATAAAAAAAATTGTTGCGAGTTTGTCTTTTATAATTATTATTTTTTGCTACTATATTACTAGCGGATCTGTGATGGTTTTGAATTCGTACAAAAATCACACAGTAAAAGCATTTTGTTGAATTTTCCAGGCAAACTTCCAGATTTTTTGTTTCCATAAAACCATAAATCATACTACTATGAACATTTTGAAAGAAAAATATAGCCAAATGGTCCAGCCATTCTCAAGTGATGTGCTTATGAACAAACAGCATTTCATTTTGCATTTTTTTTAATGAGCCACCAAAGATTTGAGTAGATTTTAGAATGATACTAAAGCCACTACATAAAGAGAAAATGTTTATTGAGGATGATATTCTCGTAGCATGTATGTCTATTTCCATTTTCTTTTTATATTCCTTATTCTATCACATTAATATAAAATTTATATAATTTTTCTATTAGTTCGCTGTACCAGTAGTTTCATGATTATTGTTTAATGCACCGGGTGACGTCATTACGTCAAAGCCGGCTATCCCTGAAAACCAGCGCTGGGGCTCTGTCTTGCATAGGGTCGCAGCATAATGCTGAGTGATAGCCGTTTTGCGTGGATGTGACGCATGTTTCCCTCAACCTTTTCTTATTTTTTTTTTGTGTTTCTTATCTTTTTGCGTCATGTTTACCGCAAATAAACGTTTTTTCTTTCTTCTTCTTCTTCTATACTGAATAATACATGGTAAAAGATTGCGCATCAAAGTCCCTGCCACTCTGTATAAAGATATTTGAACTAGTTACTATGACTAATGTATATTATTCATTCATTTACGTTCTATGCCTAGCTTGTTTACAATTTTGCATCCATTTATATGTAAATCTTTATGTAAACTCGTACTTGTTATAAAAGCACACTTGCCTAGCAAGCTTTATTAATAGGCTTTGCTTATTAAGATTGAACATTTAGATCTGACATCTATAGTACTCAGATAATGTCCCATTGCTGGTTTTCGGATTTCTTTCCTGATCAAGTCGCTTCAGATTTCGAACAGTCTTACATTTGTTGAGTATCTAACATACACAAGAAATGTATTGAATATTCCAAAAATATTTGTAGTTTAGTAAAATGTTATTGCCATTTACAATATTGTAAAACCTAACTTCGGCAGTGCTTACAAAGTTTTATTATCCTTACTCACTGGCATGGAATGCAGAGAATATTTTGTTTTGTGGTTTTAACTGGAAACCACAGTTTAATTTCCACCAGGGTTTCAAATATACTCCATATTATAAAGAGGTTTTTTTTTGTTTGTATGTAGGGTATTTTGGGCTTGCAATATCAGCCGCACGGGTCGACCGATCAGATAAAGCTGCGCTTGCCGCGGTTGATCCGTGGATGGGTGACCATCTTTACATAACAAGACCCCTACATGCCTAGGAAAGCACTTTAGCTGTAGTATCATACAAAAGCTACTCATCATCTGCCCAGCCTTTTCCCAACTATATTGGGGTCGGCTTTCAGTCTAACCAGATGCAACTGAATACCAGTATTTTACATGGAGCGACTTCCTATCTGACCTCCACAACCCAGTTACTGCGTAACACGATACCCCTTGGTAAGACTGGTTGTCAGACTTTTGGGCGTCTGACGACCCGTAACGACTGTCAAAGATCCACAAATGATAGCCGGGACCAACGGCTTAACGTGCTTTCCGAGGCCGGAGGTGTCTTGGTATGTACAGATGGTCACCTATCCACGGACCAACCGAGGCAAGCTTAGCTTAACCTGATCAATCGACCCGTGCAGCTATTGTTACTTACATACGAAAGCTACTAACTAAGCAAATATCTTTTTTTTATATACACGCCATGCTCTCTCTCTCTGCCATGTTAATTACTGCATTCAAATCCCAAAGATAGTATTAATGATCTCTAAAATAGGATAGATAGTTCATAAATGTTTTAAGTTTGTAAATACAAGAATTGATTAAGTACATAATCTTAACAATTGAATCTACCTATTTATAAAGCCAATACCTACTTACATTGAAGAATAAGTTTCAACTCATTATTTTTGTGCCAAACTGCCGAATTCTAGTTTTCTCTGATAACATTGATAAAGGCCAGTTATCACATGGAAACCAGAACAAACTGGAAAAGGTTGCCTTAGTAAATAATGTATCTCATTACAAATATCTCATAACAAACAATTTCTGAGGTCAAGACTTAACATCGTCGGCGCCAATTGTCAGATGGGTTACCGTTTTTGGTAAACATCCCTGCATCAGGAATGCTATTATGCTGTAGGTATATACTTTCTTCTGCCCCTTGTATTAACATTAAAAATATGCTATAGCATCGTATAGTTTTATTTAATTACTAGCTGGCCCGACAGACGTTGTCCTGTCTTTACTATGAATTTTGAATTCGCAACTTTTGAATTTTTTTCTTTCATAAGAACCTTCTCCTGACAATAACAAACACAACAAAAAAAGAATTATCAAAATTGGTCCAGCCGTTCACGTGTGATGCCGTGACCAAGGGAAATAGGGATTTTTATATATAATGTAAAGAATGGTTGACCCGCCAGACGTTGTCCTGTCTTAACTATGAATATTGAATTCGCAACTTTCTTTATTTTTTCTTTCATTAGAACCTTTTCCTGACAATAACAAACACACCAAAAAAAGAATTAGCAAAATTGGTCCAGCCGTTCACGTGTGATGCCGTGACCAATGGAAATAGCGATTCATTTTTATATAATAGATATATTATATGTACATATAGATGTTCCACCACCTCTCACGAGAAAAGGCCTGTGTCCCAGCACTTGGAACGTTATGACGGCTGATGATTGTCCTAAGCAATCCTCTGATTGTGAGCTGTACAGTTTATTAGAGCTGGTTTGTTACATTTTAGTGTTGGTCATATTACCGCGCAATAATATGATGTAGGTTCATCGACCTTGGACATATATGGCGAGCTTTTGTAAGGTTGTTTTTGTGTACCTATAAAGTGAGCAGGTAGTTAGGTATTTTCCTTGCAAAAAAAGTCTTGTGAGGATGTGGCTATGTAATATTACCATTATGTTTTGCTAGATTCGCTACAACAATATCTCGTGTTTCGAATCTGCTTTTGATGTGTGAGCTTTCGACAGTTTGTCAAAGATGAACTGGGCACAGCAGTCCCTCTTGAGTGAGATCATCCCTTTCCGGAGTTCCCTCTGCGACTTCCTTCTGGAGCATGGCCAGACGTGCTGCTGCCGTTCGAGTCGAGTGTTGAAGGCTGAGAGCCGGAAAGCCGAAATCCGTAAAATTTAAAAAAAAAATCGTAGTTACAAAATCTATGGAAGCATTGAGCCCAGAGCCATAGAGTCCCAGACAGCCGAAGTGCTAAAGGCCCTGATCTATAAGTGAATATACACTGTGAGGATAGCAATCCTTTAGGAAATCGCAATTTCTTAAGTTTTGGTCTTCTTTTTAGCATGATCATGGCAATGAAGGTAAATGGAGTCGGCCCAGAATTCCGCTAACGAGTTTGGCGTGTCAGTAGAGTCCATCAATTCCTGTAACGTGCAAACAACGGGACACGCAGGACACAATATTAAGTGCCCCATCGTTTATGGAATAACACCCCTTTAAAGTTTTGATGATGAACTCGTTTTAGCCAAGTTTTTAATAATTATGCGCAACTGATTTGGCGAGAACTTCTACATAACTCATTTGCTGCAGTAGGTTAATATCAGTCACCCACGCTCTTTGTTACACTTTCCAACTGCGTTCTGTGTCCTCGTTCGTTCTATAGACAATAATAGATACACGTTGGTTCCTAGCTACGCAAACGTTATTTTTATTCGAAAACAAAAACATTTTTAACACCCTTATCAGCCCCAACACGCGCTGATCGCAAACTTGTGTACCTACTTGTTTCTGTTTACTAACTTCCAAAAATCAAACATATTTTTTCTAATTAGACTGAGAATTAGGATTTAGTCGGGACGAGGTTGACTCCTACCGAAAGAACTGACCAGCAATAACAAAAGACAGAATTGTATGGAAAAGGCTGTTGCCCTGCAGTTGGAAAATACAGGCTAGTTTAATTAGGCTGAGAATCAAGACATTTTGGACATCAAAGCGTCAAGTCACACCACTTTCTAGATTTTAAGTAGCTGGGAAGAATAAGTGGCGCAACAAACTCCCCAGATACTTAAAGCGGTCATTGCCATTTACATTAGTTTATAATCAGCCTATAAAGTTCCCACTGCTGGGACACAGGCCTTCTCTCTGAGAGAGGGTGGGCCGTAATACACCTTGCGGGCCCAGTGCGGGTTGGTAGATGTCACATATCTTCGAATTTTTGGTTCACCGTTTTGAGAGCAGTGGTGATGAAGTAATTTGCACAAAGTAAAGCGCCTGTCTGGGTTCGAACCTACGACCTACAGCTCGTAAGTCGTGTCAGTTACCACTGGGCCACCACTGCTCTCTATACATTACGGTACCTAGTTAAAAAGACGAAATTGGTAAAAATGTTCAATTACTCATCTCACTGAAGTCCAAATATACTTACTAAGATTATCGTCTTCCATTTGTCCACGAACACGTCACAGTCAGCACCCTAATTGCGTAACACGCGATTAATCATAATCGGTTTCATTTTGACAGTTCAACAATATTCATTGCGTTAATTATGTTGCTGAGCAGATACATTTTTCGAACATATGAAGCAATGGTTTAGCCATCTGTTTCAAAACGAAACAAATTATGATGAATCGTGAGTTACGCAATTAGGGTGCAGGTCCAAGAGAGCTTGAGCGTGGAGAGAATGGGAGGCACAGGGGACTGGGAACTTATGATTTCTTGAAAGCGACATGTTCCTTATTCAGTTAAAAAATTGATCCAAATAATTTTTATCTCGTCTAAAGTATTGTTCGTTTCAAAGATATCAAACGTATATCGTTGCGTTTACGTTTGTAAAGCCATAATAAACCACATTGTAACACTATCCTAGGAAGAGAAGTTTTACATTGAAATTTAATCCTTAGAAAGTTGTCAACTTACACTTTCTTTGGCGACGTTATTCTACGATGGATTGCGTTATATAATAGGTACATAATATTATATTACGTCGGCGACACTTGAACTCTTACTTACTTATCTACTTCATAGATACAGAGTTTACCTACCTAAAAATTTCAATTTAATCCGTAGTAAACAAAACATACAGACTATGTTAAGATTCTTGACTACACGTAATGCATCTGCTTGATCTTTTCGCACCACTATCAAACTATTCTTAAATTATATAGGCTCAAATTGAATCAGATATCGAAACGCCGCTCACGTAATATCGATATTTATACATGATCAATAAAATAGATAAATAAGTTGATGAGTTTTTTTCTGGGTTTAAAAAAAAAAATTCTTTGTAAACTTCACAGCCGTGTTCGGTCGATATCTAAATTAGATAAAACAAAAAAAATACAGATTTTCTCAACTCATACTTCAAGTAACAAAACAAACAACGACCGTGACCCCACAACAACACATCCATTTCATATAAGTATTTTATTTTATTTTGTGTTTAGATATCGTTACCTATCACGTTTGCGGGGTTTCGCTAGCTAATTTAATTTGACCCGGTATAGTCTGTACACAGTTTGTGCTTAGATGCCCTCTGCTAACCTACTGAGAGGCTAGTCAACAATAGTGCGTTCATGTCATTCAAAATGTTTTACAAGTGTGTACGACAATGACGTTATTATTTTACAGTTTTCTTTAGGACGCTAGAACGTCCGCGTTCCCTTAGACCATTGCGGTCAGCCGTCCAGTTGGCCTTAGGGTACCCGTTATTATCTCTTGGACGCAGCAAGAAAGGCAGTAATAAGTTGTGGTGTGCGAGAACGCAGAACGCTTGTCCGCAATGTTTGTGCGTGGGTTCTAACTGAAGTCTAAACACAACACTAATCGTTAAATCTTCCTTTTCCAGGTGAATACAGGTTCAAATGTCCGATGCAATCATGTGAGAAAGCATTTCTGACGTCATACAGTCTGAAGATTCACATACGCGCGCACACGAAAGCGAAACCCTTCGCTTGCAACATTGGCGGCTGCAGAAAAGCCTTCAATACTCTGTATAGGTAAGGAAACATTAGTTAATTTTACTTACTCCGTTTTGCGAGGTGTAGGTAGGAATACTGGGTAGGTTGCCCAGTACCCCAGTCAAACTGTTAATCAATACAAATGACACTATTAAACGCGATGTACAGTCCCGGACTTTAATTGATAAGCCACTATTAAACTTTCCAATTTTGCAGTTTTATACCTTCACGAGATTACACGATTAAACACGAACTTAAACCGCATGCTCGTAAACAAGATGACAAATTACTTATAATCGGAAATAGTCTTATCCATAGAGGTTGACTAATAAATTGTCAATGATAAATCAATACACTGTTTCATAAGTTTATCCAATCTATTTGATACTGACCTCCTTTGAATAAGAGCGCATTAAATAATCGTTATTTCTGAAAACCTATCCAAAGACAGTGACAGTTGAAATGTCAGACACGATAATTTCGTTATGTTTATTGATGTTTTTCCGATATCGAAATGACAAATCATAACGTTACCATCGCTACGATAAAACAATTGTTGCTAGGTTACGGTTGCTAGCCCTGCAATTGGTTGACTTTGGGTCGTCACTCTGGACATGTACGAGTATAACCGACTAAACCCGATTTGCATTACACGGCTAAAATAGGAACTGTGGCAAGTGGCTTATCAATTAAAGTCCGTGACTGTACCTACTACGATACATGTACAAATGCTACTTCATGCAATACTTCTACGGGGTTGTGCTAAAGAAGCTTTCATCATGATCATCATTTCAGCTGAAAGACGTCCAATGCTGGACATAGGCCTCCCCCAAGCTCCGCTACTTCGACCGGTTCTGTGCTTCCTGCATCCAGCGGATTCCTGCGGCCTTCACAAGGTTATTGGTCCACCTTGTGGGAGGCCTTGCTGTAAAACCTTTCGGCCCCGTCGGTCACCTGTTCTGTGAGCAATGTGCCCTGCCCACTGCCACTTAAGTTTGGAAATTCTTCGTTACTTTGTTTCTCCTGCGGATTTCTTCATTTCTGATTCGATCACGTAGGGAAACCCAAGCATAGCCCTTGGTTAAGAAAGCTTTTCTACCACAACCCCAAATGTTGCCATGAAAAAGCATTTGTAAACACGCTTTCACGTTATCCTTATTTCTAAATTCGTCATGTGCAGAAGCCATGATTATTACCTAGCCGTGAACAATCTACAAATCTGAGTGATAATCAGTCACAAACAATAATTAGTTGAGTAATAAACGTAATTATCAATTAATTGCGTAACACACTATCTATTATAATCTGAATCATTTTTAAGAATATTGCGAATCCATTGCTTCATATGTTCGGAAAAGTTGTCTGCTCAACAACGTACCTAAATAACGCAATCATCCCGCTGGGTGCGATAGGATTATAAACTGATAATAAATAGGTGGTTTAGTAGATACTTTAAAATGGTTGGATTCGATATCAGAACTACAAGTATACAGCAGTCCACTGCTGGATAAAATCAATTACTTTTGGGTTTTATGAGTTAAATTTTTATAACAAGTTTTTCTAGTATGTATGTTGAACCAGGAATACGCCTTTACTGGATCGGACAGGGTTTTTGTTACATGCTGTATAGACATCTGAGCACTTGGATATATCGCCAGTCGACTTGGCACCGCTGCAGAGACTTCAAAACAGACCAGCACCCTAATTGCGTAACACGCGATTAATCATAATCGGTTTCATATTGACAGTTCAACAATATTCATTGCGTTATTTACGTTGTTGAGCAGACACATTTTTCGAACATATGAAGCAATGGTTTAGCCATCTGTTTCAAAACGAAACAAATTATGATGAATCGTGAGTTACGCAATTAGGGTGCAGGGGCCGATTATACTCTTCGGACTTCTGTATAATCTGCCGCACTGTGTGAATGTGGTTAATGGTGCTGTATCCTCCACGAAACCCTGTCTGTTCCGGTGGCCGAAACTCGTCGAGTCTTTGCGCAAGACGATTCATGACGACTCTTGAAAATAACCTAGATACGTGGCTTAGGAGCGAAATGGGTCTGTAATTCTTCAAAAGGGTCTTATCACCCTTTTTGAAGAAGAGAACGGCTACGCTCCTCCGCCACGCTTCTGGAGTTCTCCCAGAGACAGGACAGAGTTGAAGAGCTCGCGAAGCTCTTTTAGTACAGGTCTTCCTCCTGCTTTCAGGAGCTCGGTCGTAATCCCGTCCTCATCTGGGGATTTTCCATTTTTAAGCTGTTTGTGCGCCGCCTTGATATCGTCTTGGCTGACTTCTGGCAGGTCCTCTGTGAAATCCGTCCTATATCTATTAATGTGGCATAAATAAAATTAATCTTGACAACTAAAGATTTCTTATCAGCTAGGGAGTATTGTCTTCATCTTCATGTTACTCATTTGTGGAGTCCGACTGAATTTTGTTTTCGGTTTTCGGAAATCTGATTTAAGTTTTAACCATTAAACTATTAAAATGATTTAAAGATTGAAACTGCGGTAATAATTAAAGAAATTTTATTAATACCAAAGAAAAACCTATCGACAAACCGAAAACATGTTTTTTCGTTTCTGGCAGAAAGAAATACCGTTTTCGATCAGACTCTACTCTACTTATTGGTGATGGTCAGCAGGGTTGAACTGTCAAAATGAATGCTATTCTTACTCTGAGTGTGTTATTACCCAAATAACCTTCTGGGCCCCAATTCTGTATGGTTATAAAGATTCACCGCGGAATCATACTACGTTCAAACTACGTCAATATCGTGTCTTGTAGAAAACAATGTAACGGTAAGGAATCGAAATGTCATATTCTGTATGTTCGAAGACAATATGTCTATATTATTAATACGATATTAGCAGATGTCGTGTGTGATCTAAGGAATTGACGTGGTTTCGAAGTAAGGAATCGTTAAGTGGTCATAGTGAATTAGGGCCCAGGTCTTTTTAAAAAACACATGGTTTTTATTTTACTTTTCGGATTGACTAACAAGTTTGACCGTGACGTAATCTAAATTAGCTCTAAACAGACGAACATGAACATATTTACAGACATCAAACAATTTTTTATGTTCATGACTGGACATAAGTACAGACGCCAGCACATCAGGCTATCGCAAACTTTAAAATTTTCCCAATTATACATGAACCTTATTCTTTTGCAATAAAGTTGGAAATCTAACGGTTAACGGTTTAGGCGTGAAAGCGTAACAGACAGACAGACAGAGTTTCTTTCACATTTATAATATTAGTAAGGGTTGAATTGAATAAAACCTTTACGACAAAGCCTCTTCTTTCCCGTTTTACTTATCTAAGCAAGACACCAAGATTTTTTAAATAATTAACTGTCAAAAAAATCAGAGGAAACTCTTAATTTTTCTGCCCAAATCGCTATTCTAAGGACAAATTATGTAATACTTTCTGTAAACTATAAATAAATAAGTAAAAGATAAGAAAAGTTAGTAGGTACTACTTGTCATATCCCCATAATATTATCCGACTGTTGAGGGAACAAACATCAACATAACAGGGAGGCATACTATATTCATACAAAAACGTGGAGGATTTCCACGTTTTTGTGTGAATATTGTATGCCTGGATCAATTTTATTTTTCTTCTACCTTTCTTTCGATGAGAAGAAACCCTACTTTAATTAAACTATTTAAATTGATATCAGTCGTACCTAGTTGATAAATTTGAAGCAAACTTACCTAGCCTTCCGTATTATGATAAGAGGCTAATACAAAAAGATTATTTCATTTCAACCGTGACAGATAGCTTCAATGGGAATATATAGTAGTTATAATGTTTCATTGACTTCGATTTGGGCGTACTTACTCAGACGAACGTAGACAAAATATTATGCTTTGATAAAATATCTACATCTGCTTTATAATAAAGGTCGTATTTAACGAGAGGTTGGGTTTGTAAAAACGTTTTTTATCAATATGAAACACGTTTCTAAGCACACGACCACTTCACTAAGCAAGAGACGAACTAAAAATATTTGCGAGCTAACACAACACAACAAACATTACTGTCGAAATGTAGGTATATTATAGGTTCTAATGGGCTCCCGATTTATGGTAGTAAAAGAACTGTGCGGTTTTAGTCGGTAGGAGTCCGACCTAACCCTTCAGGCGAAGGGTATCCATGGGGTTATTTATACGCACGAAAAAAAACAAAGAAGGTGTACTACAGGTACACCTCTGCCTTATGGTACTCAGTATCTTCCCTATTATTCTTCTATCTTATTTATTATTTTATTTCTGTATCTGTACTATCTGTCCGTGACATCACAGTGGGCCCTATCAGAATACCAGCGCTGCGACACCTTAAAATGTCGCAGCATCATGCTGAGATAGGGGCCTTTTGGCCTCGTACAGTATTTTGTTTTTGTTTTTTTTTATTTTTTACTTTTTATAATATTTTAAATTTAATTTTTTTGTTAAGCATATTGTTTAGTTAAGTTTGAGATATTCCTGTGCGAGTCTAATAAATACTTTTTCTTTCTTTCTTTTTCTTTAATGGTTCTGGGCCAGTGGGGGCTAAGCCTCCATCCTCTTTTTCGCACGTCAAGTGTACACCATGTGTACCTACAGATAACAATAGAATTTCTATTGTGTCTGCTAATTAGACACGCGACGGGTTCATTGTCATTTGTGGGAGCTTTTGTAATGCAATCTACTTATCCACAAAATCAAAAGTCATTTATTCTAATTAGGCTGAGAATAAGCACTTTTCGAACGTCATAATACATAAAACAGTCCCCCAAAAACGCCTACCCGTGACCACTTCCTAGTGCTTTAGCTGGGAAGCAGAAGTGGCGCAACAAACTCCCAAGGTTCTATTCAAGGTTTCCTCCTGGTGATTTTCAATGTATAGGGAACTTTCTTCGTTAGTCCTAAAGCATTTCGTCCACTGCCAAGTATTTTTGGACCAGTAGACTTTTTGGCAGATTTAGTCGATAAAAACGAAAGGTAACAAAAGGTATATACATAGCAGATGTGAGTGAAAACGCCAAGAGGGGACGCCTTTGGGGAATATAGAGTGATAGTGACCTTATTGGTGATATTCTTCGGAAAGATCAGGTGCCTAGTAAGCAACCGGTGTGCGTGTATGATCGTAGCAGGTGGCGTTCTGTAGTTACTGCCTATCCCACTGGAAGTAAGGAAGGAAAGTGATTTTGTGTATGTAGTCGATAAAAATCCCCAAAGTAAGTCAGTTGTAGAAGCTTGCGCAATAGCTGTTGACGTTGTGCATTTGAAACAGGAGTCGACGATATATTGTCAATAAACATATTCACTTTCTGCCTTAGAGACCTGTTACGCCTTCCCCAGGGAAGGGTATCCGCACTAGAAGACGCATAGCAATATAATTCATTGATCAAATAATGATATTCATATCATGCAAAATGGCGGCTTCTGATGCATAAACACAACGATATGCGAATGGAACATAACAACAAGTCGATCAGCTTTTTTGATTTGTGTAATCATAAATAATAAAATTTTCAAACAGAGCGCAGTGAGTCAGAAAGTGGTCGTAATTTATGTCTTTGGAAGTTTGCCAATTGATTGAACGAAATAGCAACAACAGTTCTCGTATGTTGTTAATAAAGATGTGTTTATGCATAAAATATTATTGAAGAATTTTGCGGAACCAGTTAACCGTAACAAGTTAGGAGCGGACTCTTGGAAACCGCTCATCATAACGCTCTCTTCTTCCAAATGGCTGACATGTTCCGATATCTATGTGGCTTATGTAGCAGAAAATATTAATTATCAAGCCTATTCTATTTAATCAGTAGCCAAAGAACAACTAATATGTAACTGCTAACGTTTGAGTTGACATTTCGCTGATTAGGGATCCATTTCAGGCTTCTAGATTTCTTTTTTAGTCTTATCACCACTCCCTATAGTCGTTGTAGCGTTTATTACGAGGCGTCAGTCACGTATCATTATACCTTCATGAACAAAAATATGAAATCTAATCTTACAATCCATGTATAGAAAAAAGACTGACTACCAGCTAACAGCCATCGTGTTACGCCATCGCCACCAGTTTCAATAAGCCAGGTTCTGATCTAAGGACTAAATTCTAACTACCCTCCAAGGATTGCTCTACTAAAACGCTCTTATCACCGTAGTAACAAAAGTATTGATAAGCAAGATACTATAAAAAATCGCAAGTCACAAAAATAAATAATGACATGTAAACCGGTGGGGTAATTGCGTGACACACTAACAGTAGTAATGGTTTTAATTTGGACAGTTCAACAACATTCATTGCGTAATATACGTTGTTGGTCAGACTGATATTTCGAAGATATGAAGCATTGGATTAGCAAAATCCTTCAAAATTATTCAAATTTATAGTGTGCTACGCAATTAGGGTGCTGATGTGATTGGTTGAACCAAATACCAACAATCTATTTTGACCTGCCATGTATTAATAGATTTGACAGATCTAGGGTAAGTATTACTTCTGGCCTCTGGGAACCTTATCACTTGGTTATTTAGGCCCCTGAAAACCTGCACACTAATTGTGTAACACGCATCAAGTTATAACCTCCTAAACAGTCGGCGAATGAAAACATCCTGAAGGTAAATTTAAATTTGCGCGGCTCCTGTTGATTTATTACTTTTGCACAAAGTACGACAACATGACTGAATTATTTATTTTCCCACTGGAACAGCAATTACACTAAAGGAGCAAAAAATTACTTTATCTGCTGCTTCAGATCCGTTCTGTGCGCGAATGCAAACGACAGTTCGAAAAAGTGACAAGTAAACGCTATCATCGTCATCATTACCATCACCACCACCATCACACACATCATCATCTTCTATCACACATAAATAAATAATGAATGTACTATGTTAAATATTGTATTTTAAACATTTTAAAAGAGTAATGGTGGATTTTCTTGCCCATTCTTCTCCATACGAAACTACATTTTGGAAGGGGCGACTAGAATCAATTCTATTTTAATGTAAATGTTGACGTTCAAAAGTGCCTTTTAAGTGTCTATTTGAAATAAATTAAAATAATAATTATATTTGTAATAAATTGAAATTTGAAAGAAATAAATTTGACTTTGACTTCATAGGCCTCATCACTACCCACTATACGGGAAAAAATGTGTTTCAACGTTGTTAAACCTTTTCTATCCGTGGGTGTTCGTATCTTGGCCTACATGACATACCAACACATTTCATTACCATGTTTGGGCGTGACTGACTGATAAGATAGCCAAACCACCTTGCGAAGATAAGATGTTATAACCAGATATTTTTTTTACATCATAATAAATAATATTCGAAGCAGCTTTAGTCATACTAACACCTAACGGATTTAAGTACGAAAATATCTTTCGTACTTCTGTCCCACAAGTTAAATCCATATGTGGATGGGTGGATGATATGTCGTTTTATAATAACCCTGAATAGGTGTTAATTAAACTACAGTTAAGTAGTCAAATAGTTAAATAACCAAGCTGACAGCCTACACCTTTTAACCACGCGCAGTATAGTAAAATAGATGACATAAAGTGTATTTGTGTCTGAAAATGAATCATCACACATAAGCAGAAATATATCTGGCTTTTCTACATAGTTTTTTTGTTTGCTAATATTTATTAAGATTAAGAGATTATTTAATCTCTTTGTTAGCTGTAAGTGTAGGTTATAGTTAGTTAGTCAGAAGCCCACAAGTCTGACAGCCAGTCTTACCAAGAGGTATCATGATACCCAGTACCTGGGTTGTGGAAGTCTCATAGGCAGTCGCTCCAAGTAAAATACTGATATTCAGCTGCATCTGGTGACACTGGAACATGACGCCGACATAATTGAAAAAAGCCTAGGCAGATTTATGTTGGTAGCTAAATATTGGTAAAAAAAAAGTGAAGATCATTCAGAGTAAAATAAAGATAAGTTGAAGGCTATATCTAAATGGAATATCGTCTTAAATATTTAGCAGTCATGTGTGAAGTCCTCATGTGATAGAAGACAAAAATATTTATTTTCATTTAATAGCTAATTACCGTGTCTCTTTATTTATGGAAAATTTGTCAGGTTAAATAAATATGGTAATATGGGTTAATATGCAGTAGCTATGCCTGGAAAGCTGATTGCGTCTCTCATCGGCACCCAAATGATTGCGTAACACACTACAAATTTGTGGAGGCGATCGGCGGCGGCGATCTCTCGCGTCCGTCCCAGGGGGCCTACTCCCTAGGCACGAAGTCCGTCGTTTCGGTCGAAGTAACGGGCGTTTCCAACTCCGTATCACTTACGGATAGAAGATTAGTTTGGAGCCCGAACTAAGAATGAATGACTACACGATTTGACAGCTGTCCCTACTCCTGATATGTTTTTGCCCGTCCAAAAAAGTTAGTTAATTGGCTGTAGGATTCACTAAGAAGTTTCGAACTACTTTCGGAAGGGCGAAGAGGGAGGCGGCACACGTGAGGGAGAGGCAGTATATGCGCCCTCACGGCCTTTGTCGCCGCAGGAGACGGCCTGGGCGTCGGGAATCCCAGGCTGATTCTCGGCCACCGTAGACCACTTTGTTGTCCGTCACAACATTGGTCACAACGAAGTGTTGCTATAAGGGTTCCGGGTACGAACAATAAAAAGAAGCGTAGCATTGCACGCTGTTCTTAAATTTTGTATACAACACTAAACGTGTCGCTGTCCTTGAGCACGCGAATCTAAGATGTACACAATATTGGTTGTTTACATAATATCTATATTTTTGCTTAAGATTAGATAACGGTACTTAACGTACCTTAGTCAACTTTAATGCGTCGTATCCTATAGGAATATAAATGGTTTTGGCGGCTATTTTTAAGTGCTTACTTATGAGACTAATACAAACGCCAGTATTCCTCAAATCTTCGTTGTCATTGAGTATCATCATATCAGGACCCTATTAGATATAAGCCAATAATGGGTGGATCCACCACCCACTATTGGCTTATTTCTCTTCCGTTGTGTTGTAGCTAAATAGAACTGAGAAGCATTCCCTGATTTGTGACAGCCTCATGCTGGTCTTATCTGTGATCTTTTGTTCCTTGTCCGCTTCCTTTGGTTCTTGAAACTGAGGTTTATTATAATGGGGAACAGGGCTCGGCTGCTTTAGTAACGTTTTGTCTGTGGTAACACTAGTGAAACTGAAAGTATTTGTCTCGAAAGTGTATAGCTGTCTTTTAATTTTAATAATAAGAAGATAATAAGATAATAGATCCACCACCCATTAAGCCCATTCATCATTATCATCATTATTTCAGCTGAAAGACGTCCACTGCTGGACATAGGCCTCCACCAAGCTCCGCCACTTCGACTGGTTCTGTGCTTTCCACATCCAGCGGATTCCTGCGGCCTTCACAAGGTCTTCGGTCCATCTTGTGATAGGCCTTCCAACTCTACGTCTTCCGGTACGCGGTCGCCACTCCAGAACCTTTCGGCCCCATCGGCCATCTGTTCTGCGAGCAATGAGCCCTGCCCACTGCCACTTAAGTTTGGCAATTCTTCGGGCTATGTCGGTTGCCTTGGTTCTCGTGCGGATCTCTTCATTGTTGATTCCATCACGTAGGGAAACTCCATGCATAGCCCTCTCCATTGCCCTTTGGGTAACTTTTAGCCTTCTCAAAAGGCCCATTTTGAGCGACCGCGTTTCAGTGCTATAGGTTAAGCCCATTGGGGTAAGCCAATTCACCTTTTGACTATCTCGAACTAGACAGTTAGGTAAAAGGCATAAGGCTAAAATTGACAATGCAAAGCCACATATACATCATTGTTTCTTGTATCTTCAGGTTAAGGGCACATCAGCGGCTGCACAGCGGCGACACATTCAACTGCAATGCGGGCGGATGTACGAAGTTCTTCACGACACTAAGCGATCTAAAGAAACACATACGAACACACACACAAGAGAGACCATATAAGTAAGTATAAGTCCACGTTCGCACGGAAGTAAAAACGCACTGCTTAGCGCCGAGCGCCCGTTGAAAATCGGACAGTGTGTTTTTTCGGCTGAATTCTCAATTCTTGGTTCAAACAAAAAAAAATCCAGTATGCGATAAAATTCCGCCCCAATATGTTTACGTCCGTGCGAATTCAGCTGTGCCTACTAACTCGGGCTTAAAGAAAAACCATCTATAGTCTGTTACAAAAGTTTCTGATAAAAATGTAAACATACGCTGTTGAGGTTATGTTCCCCATTTATTGTTATGAAAGATACTGAGATAAATTCTCAAGTATTTTCAGCCAAGGCACTAATCAAACATCTGAAATTCTGTCATCTGATCGTTACTTCTAATCAGTGTTTTGTATCAAAATTTGAAAACAAACAGACGACTATGTAAAAAATTTATCATACATGATGACCAAGATCATGTCTGGACTGTAAAAGAGACTGTGACCTCTGAGTTTGTTTCGGCCTTTCTTCTCAGAGTAGTCAGATAGGAAACGCCGACCTCATCTAATTTAATAAAATATGATTGACGTGTAAATGTGTTTGTACAAACCTACTTACAGAAATAAAATCATTTATCATTTATACATGACGTCTCGCTATAACTGGCCACAAAGAAGAAAAAATCAAACTCAAAACTCAAACTCAAAGCATTTATTTCAAATAAACCAATTACAGGCACTTTTGAATTGTCAAGGTCGGTGAGGTAGAAAGATGAAGCTAGTTGGCTTTCCTATACGTACTCTTGCGATTTAATTTGTCTTGACTCTCCGTACTGTTCAATATCGCGTTGTGTGAGCTTAGCTCCAGAATTAATTATGAATGATGGTTAAAATAGTCTCAGGTAGTTTCAATAATAATTATGCTCGGGATAAATGGCGCCGATGTATAATCTCAGTGTGGCGCTGCGTTAACTAGCCTAGACGATGATTCACGCCTAGTTAAACTAGAATCGAATCATATATCTTTGATCTAAGAAGTAGGAACTTGTTGCATGCTAATTAGCTGTTATTGACAACTGCTATAAATATCTTGTTAGGCTTGATTTAGAGACGTGTCGATAACTAGCGAGTTCTGTTCGATTTATACTATGGTAATCCGAGCAGAAAGATAAACTAAACTTGTTCATTTTTCAAGAAATAAATAAGTACTCAACACGTCTCTTATTAAAGTTATTATCTATCTATATAGGATGAATTTTTAGTCACCGTTTAAATTTTTCAGGGTGATAGTACCCGTGAAATTAAACAACTGTCTCCAAGGAACATGGGTCGAAATATGAAAAAAAAAAATTGGACCTCCCATGCAAAATCAATAGTCAGCTGTTTGATTTTGTGTGGGAGGTCTGTTTTTTTTCATATTTCGACCCATGTTCCTTGGAGAAAGTGGTTCAATTCCACGGGTACTACCACCCTGAAAAAATTAAACGGTGACTAAAATTTCACCTTGTATATTAATGCGTGAAGCAAAAACTTTGTACCTACCCCTTTTTACGATAATTACGCAGACGGAGGAGTAGGAAATTTGTCACAGTTATAGTTTATAGGAAGAAGGATTGCAGAAAGCTAGATAACATTTTTGTTTAATAATGCCTTACAAATTCATTAAGATTTAAATGACTTATGGCCGAATTTTGACCACCGGGCGACCACTAGTTCTCGAGACAAGCACACACAATCTAACACAGTCTAGGGGCCATTCAAGTATTACGTAAGCACTACAGGGGGGGCGGGGGTCTTTGCTTTACTTATTTTGGATGACATGGGGGATGGAGGCGTCTGGATGGTGATTACGTCAGCAGTCTTTTTATTTTTACTTTTTTGGATTTTCTACAAAATTTTGTCGATTTTGGTTTGAACACATGGCAACCCTACTTGTCTATGAATGGCTCGAAGAAAACGATGACGATATTCCAAAATCACACGAAAGTGAGCAGACACACTACATTGAGCAGCAAACCATCCAATGTCATCGAAGACATGATTCGTGTGTCATGGACTGAAGACTGTTAATTTGAATTAAAATACCAAAATTTCAAAAGAAGTTTTTGTTCGTTAATATATAAAGATTAAATAATAACTGAATACCATATCAATAAAATTTTCTTAAATAAATGTTATATGCGTTAAAGTCCTCTATCTATTCCAAGCCTATTCCTTATTTCTAGACATAAAACTGCTGCTCATGAATCAATAAATAAACTAGAACACATTGAAAAATACATTTACCAATGTTTACGTGAGCATGGGAGCTGACGAGGGGTGTTAGTAATTGCAAAAAATCTGCTTACGTAATACTTGAATGACCCCCTACTAGGGTTACCATTTGACAGGCATTCGCCGCATTTGACAGGCATTTTAAGGTTTAGACAGGCGTGCGGCCGGCATTGGTCTGAGACAGGCATTTTTAAATTAAACGCCCAGTGGAGTAAAGAAAGAAATCGGCTGACAATTGAATCAGTAAAAGCAATATTGATTACTCAGGAAAATTACAAAACTGTATCTTGTGAAGATTTTTACGTTTATGTTTTAGAAAAGAAAGAACTATTAAAAAAAATAATGTCCTCTGACAAATATCAGTAATAAATATCCCTCTTCATTATTATCTGTTGGCTTTTACTTATTACCTACAGCGTTTTGCTTTAGACAGGCATTTTTATGAAAATTCAGGCATTTTAGGTACCATAGACAGGCATCCCTCTATTTACATATGGTAACCCTACCCCCTACCCACTTCAGCTATCCAATGCGTTCGACAAAGGCGGAGCAAACGTCTCAGATCTATCTTCCATACAGAATTATTTGTTGCCTTTCCAAGCTGTCAATATCATTAAACCACTGTACGGAGTATATCATTACACTGTGAGACACGACAACTGTCAGCCATATGTTTGTAAGTCTCTTTGATCATCAGTCAACGTACCCTACTCGACTATTGTAGCTTCATAATTTTAGAAATGACTGACAAGACAAATGGTTAATGTAGTAGGTTTCGTGTTTCTCTTGTGGGTCTACTGCCAAATGCTCTGTGAAAGTGTATCCTGGCATGTTTCCAGCTATATAAGCTTAGTAAACACGTGTTTTCTATGATCTTATCGTTCAGTTGTAGCACTGATAAATAGGTCATAATGGGCCGTAAGAGGTGGGCTGGTAAGCTGGCACACTGAGTATGTTACGTCAATGAATCAAATATAGTTTATTATCTCCTGACATTGTAAACACTGTCCATGACGTCGCATTTTATATTTGTTTTATTCAGGCTGATTACCCGTTAAACCAAGAAACCAAGCCTATACAAGGTGTAACTTAAATAACGCACAACCTCTTAAGGGATCATTGTACTCATCATTATCAACAACTTTTACTATGGGACCAAACCTGAAATCGCGAAAAAAAAATCAGCTGTTCCCTACATTTTGACAAGTTATGCGAATCCAAGTGTAGGGAACAGCTGATTTTTTTTCGCGATTTCAGGTTTGGTCCCAAAGTAAAAATTGTTGATAATGATGAGTACAAGGATCCCTTAAGAGGTTGTGCGTTATTTAAGTTACACCTTGTATATGGCTTGGTTTCTGAACGCTTCTCAAATCTCTTTTAACTTCATTCAACTGTCAAATTGTAGTTTCATTTCAGGGTTTCAGAAGCCATCCTTTTTTTGCGAGAGACAGAGTTATATCTTTATTCCGTTTCATGTAACGAAATGTGCCTAAACGTGACGCGTTATTGAAACACTCAATTCTCGTCCAATTATCGAATCGCCCCCTATGAAGTTTCACTACTAAAAAACCATTTGTTCTTCTTTTAAGAAAGTTTGTGAGTGTTTAATGTTTGTTTTGTGTTTTATGCGGACCCATTTTCATGTAGGCGTTCATCTAACACTCCTCTTATTTTCCAGATGTCGAACAGAAGGCTGCGGCAAGTCGTTCACCGCATCGCATCACCTCAAGGCGCACGGCCGCACGCACTCGGGCGCGCGGCCGCACGCGTGCGCGGAGCCCGGCTGCGGGCGACTGTTCTCTACCGCGACCAGTCTTAAGGCGCATGCGGTGAAGCATCAGGTGAGGCTGCAGCAAGAAATTCACCATATCGTATCTATCATATTTGTTTATTAAAGCTTTATGCACGAGTAAACAAATACTGTACATAGTCGGATTTAATGCTCAAGTCATTTTCTATCAGTCAACCTTGGGGTGATGACAAAAAATGGTAGGTGCCAGCAGGTTTGACCATATCATTAAATTGGGCAATTTTTCGCTACATTGTGTTTTATTTTTAGGGCCACCATTCTTTCTTCTTTCCTTATTCCTAATCAAAATTAGTGCAATGCAATAAGAATTGACTGTCAACTGTGAGTAACAATGGCAACTAAATGAAGACATCGTCTATACGCCACTTATGATATTTTGGAAGAACAATTGGGTGATCTTATAATAAGCGGCTTCCTGCATCGACCAAAGTACTTTCTGGCTACTTCGCCTTAGATGAAGATAACTTCATTTGCAAACGGTTGTGCTTTTACAAAGAAAAGCCGACTGGAAACTGGTGAATGTTATATTGTATTTGTATTTTACTTTGTTTGGTATACAAAAATTGTTTAAAATATTTCTTCATTTGAAAACGAATATCCTTTGAAAAGCGTTTTAGTATGCGGTAAACTTGGATGACGAGTCGTTGATATTTTCAATTAGTGAAAGATACATTTTGGCGTGCACCCAAACATTTTTTTATTTCATCGTACAAATAATGTTTTGATGGAAAGATAAACGCTAGACCATTCGAATTCGCAGATTTGCGCGGTGCTCTACTGGGCTCACTTCTAAATGATTTATGTCTATAAGTAGGTTTGTACAAGCACTTTTACACGTCATTCAAACCGAAACAAATTCAGAGGTTACAGTCACTTTTAAGATCAGATCATGTGATGACGACGATGTAGATTGATGTCTGAAATGGCCTTTTGAGGAAAGCACCACACAGATTGAGTGGCCTTGTCCAGTCAGTGCACGCATTTGTCAGTAATCGTCCACCCCTCATGTCTGAACTTAAGGAGGTCAAAAATTCGACGAACAATACCAAAGAAAGGACATTTATGGCCGCATAGTCTCAAATTGCAGTTACAGCGCCATCCGCGTCCAGTACAATGACGCGTTCAGGGCTGTTATGGGGCTACCGATTCTGTAGCGCCTCGGGTATGTTCGCAGAGGCGCGTACTTGGTGCGCAGGGTACGGGGTAGACCCAACATCGTATTGGCGATTATTGCGGGAAGGCTGAACTGCCCTATCATCCAGCATTGTTCCAACACTTCCAGCAGACATGTTGCTGCAGTGTCGGAGAGAAGATATTAATCTTATTGTTTATTTATTTTGATTTGCTTTTAATCGAATTATTTTATATGAGTATGATTTCGAATAATTTATGTGTGGCGTGTTACTTACCTGAAATAAATGAATTGGATGAGGAATGATGTGATAAGGCAATGGTGCGGTTTATAGCCTGACCAAAACCGATACCTGCGGGACACAGGAAGTTGTGAGTGGTGACGAATGAGCGGCCTGCACTGACGAGTCAGCGGTCTGCACTTACGAGTCAGCGGCCTGCACTTACGAGTCAGCGGCCTGCACTTACGAGTTAGCGGCCTGCACTTACGAGTCAGCGGCCTGCACTTACGAGTCAGCGGCCTGCACTTACGAGTCAGCGGCCTGCATTTACGAGTCAGCGGCCTGCACTTACGAGTCAGCGGCCTGCACTTACGAGTCAGCGGCCTGCACTGTTCCCCCGTCTTGCCGCGCCCTTACTTAAGGCACGGTACAGCGGCAACGGTCAGGCTATAAAAGAAGATGAATAAAGTGACAAATATTGCAAAAAGTAGGCTTACATTGTTAGGTCATATTGAGAGGATGAATGCGACTAACAAAAGGTATTTACAAGGCAGATGTGAATGGAAACGCCGCGAGGGGACGACCTAAAAGGACATAATATAGTGACCTTATTGGTGATGTTTTTCAGAAAGGTCAAGTGCGTAGTACTCGCAACCGGCGTGCGTGTATGACCAGATGTATGAAACTAAACGAGGCAAAAGGAGTATGTAAGGATCGTAGCAGATGACGTTCTTTAGTTTCATGGGAAGTTGGCGTGAGTTTATGTATGTGTTATTATTATTATTCAGCATTTACACAGGTACAATACTATTTTAAAACTTAATAAATTATGCAACTTTGTCATGTTTTTCTGGATTCATGTGCATTAATCTTATAAGTACATATATCCGGTTGATTCGAACCACATTCTTTATTTTTTGTATGTTTAAATACAGCTTGTGAATCAGTTCTCAAGGCCCCGCAAATTGCATGAGTCATGCGTAGAAATGCGTTATTGTGGTTAACGTGGGCGGTATCAGATATTTCAGTGACTTTCGATTACTTTTCGAATTTTAAATAGTCGAAGACTGCATTGACGACTTTTTCACTCACTAATTTGTCTTTACTCTTAGGCTTTATTTTTAAGAATAGTATTATTTTAAACATAAAGCTCGTTTAAAACGTAATTATAAACTAGAACGTCTCTCTCCCACAGATAAAAGCCGAGATGATAGTCAACAAAGAAGTTATTGAACCTGTCCAAAAGCAAGCACCAACCCAAGCTTCCAAAACTGCCGACGATCTCATGAACTGGGATAGTCTCCTCGAATCCTTTGGCAGAATCACCACAGAATCCAACTCCACCGACGGCAGTCTAGAAGACATCACGAAAGGCAACACCGTCGATATTACCGAACTACTCTTCCCTGACAATACTCACAACATTAAAAATATCGAACCTGACGATTTAGCTGTAGACTACGACTTGGCCAGCCTCACCCTTTCGCCATTTGCCGTCGAAAAGACTGAACAGAAACACCCTATCGAAGAGTCTTGGGTTGACGTCAACGATTTACAACCAACAGTGCCTTTGCAATCACCTTTAATAGGGATGAGTCATCGCAAATTAGAAGTTAAGTCTAAAGCGATGCAGCTAGCTTTAGCTAATGAAATCGAAGACCAAGCACCGTGGGTAGACGTCAGCGCTCTAGCGGCTTCAATATCAGAAACACCCGTTTGCATTGAAGAAAAGACCCCAGAAAGCATTTTCACCCTCGCAACTTTCGTCCCCACTCATATGCAGAGCTACATAGACCTGAATACAGAAATTGCCCCAACCGCAAATCTTATTACCCACGACTCTTTCAATTTAGATACTCCAAGTGTACTAGACGTCGGCGACAAAGTGTTCAACGATAGTGAAATAGTTACAAATCTCGAAACAAATAAAATTGAGACCGACCTAGATCTATTTTTAGGGTCTGATGATGATAGATCTCTGAACACTCCACCCCCATCGAAAGTGCAGCAGAATATCGAAATAAACCCAGCCAACTCGGTCCTCTTCAACACTGACTTAGATTTGGAAGATACATTATTGTTTGATAATGAACCACCCGCTGATATGTATGTGGTGAGGACTGAGAATATATTTGGTAAGGTGGCGAAAAGGAATACTCTGGAGCAGTTGGCAGCTGACGCTGGCATTTGTTCGTGTTCAGATTGCAAGTGTGATCCGAGTCTGGGAGAGTGCAGGGACTGTATGGGCACAATTGAACCTGATGATCCTCCTAAGAAGCAAGGGTGTGGGGAAGATACATGCTCCTGTGTTGATTGTAAATGCGATCATGCACAAATGAAGTGCGCAGTGGGGTGCGGCCAGGCCACAGACACGAACCACAACACATTCTTACATTACCATAGACGACACAATAATTCAAACTTGGAAGATTTAGGAATTTTCACTGTTCACGAATGCGACGACAGTCTACAATCGTCAGCGGTGGTGAAGAGCTTGTCATGTTCGTGTAGCTCCCACACAGAATCTAGTGCGAAGTGCGATCAAAATAAAGTTGAGAAGAAGTCATGCTGCAGCGAGAAAAAGTCGGTTAGTGACGAGAAAGCTTTGTGCTGTAGCACAAAAGTGACCAGTTCCGATGATAAGTCGTGTTGTAGCGACAAAACGCCGTCGACTGGCGAAAAAGAAGCATGTTGTGGAGGTGGCAAATCGTGTTGCGTGACAATATGTTTCAAGAAACTCAATGCATTCAAGCAATTTCTTTCTGACAACGACCTCATTCACGCATTGAAAACGCATAACTTTAACCTAACAACAAGTTAATAAATTGTACCTTTTTACAAAACATTGCATTTAACTACGTACAAAAGCATTGAGTTTCTTGCATTGCCATCCTTCGCTGTTAGTCTGCCCTAAGTGATATTTTGTCCAATTTAAGCAATATATTTTAATGTTTATATTCGTGTTTTGTTGTTTTTATACAAATGTATTTTGCCGTAGTAATTTTATAATGGATAGAAAAGATATTACTATACGTAAACAATGAAATTTTACAATTGTGATGTATGTCAATTGTTTTTTATATTATATATTTTATTGTTGTATGTAATGTTACGAGTTTTGATAATATATACAATTTCTCCAATACAATTGCTCTCTGTCCAAAAAATATAATGTAAAATAAATAATGACACGTTCCAAAGAACATGTTATAATTAAGTCAATTGAGATATTGTGAATTTGACTTAAATTGTGCACTTTTATCATTTCTAATGTCACGATATTATCGTGGATCTACCCGTCCACGGTCATAAAATGTGTGGCAATACGAATACGTACCTTTACGTTAAAGTGGATGAAAATTTAAAAGCGTCTTCATAATTATATCTCCATACATTTCACTTCCCTGCCGTGAACGTTCACGATAATATCGTCACGATAGAAATTATAACTGTCTGCTGCAACTGTACTATTATCGTGCTTTTACATTAAGGCGGAATGCGCTAGGGTTACCCCACGAAATTCAAATATTCTTACGTCGTTTGCAGTTTGGAGATCAGTGTCAGGGTGATGTATGTTGATTAAAATATGATTCGCGACAGTACACGTATGTATTTACATAATTATAATCATCATACAACCCTCTAAGTTCATATAACCACATTGAATGACTATCACACTGACCTGAATATCAAATTGCAAAAAAACGTAAGAAAATCTGAATGTCGTGGGCAACCTTAACGCATCTACCTTAGTAAAACAAATGTACAATTACATGAATAAGATATTATTATACAGTAATACAATGAGACAGAGTGCCAATTGAAAGTGCCATAGGTAAAAAAGATGCAATGGTAATAATTAATGAAATTCATCAAAATAAGCTGTAAGAAACGTAAATGTTTGGTGCTATCCATAGTTGTAAGTTATCCAGCGCCCTAAATGTTGTTGTACTTACAATGTGCTTAAACTGTACAAATGTTGAATAATTTTATATGAGATTTTTATTAATTAGTTTATTATAGATGCGATTATCTTAATGCTATACGGTTTCTAGTCCACATAACAAATAAAATGCTTTATATTATTTTGTTCGTTTTATTTAACTAAAATTGAGATCAATACAATGTGGCTTTCTATCAGGGTAATACAATTTGAGTAGGTACACTAAAGGGAGTGGGATAGAAATGACAAAATTATGCCTCATTTTGACTAATTGAGTCTAAAGGTGCATCCATAGCGAAGTAACTTTATGTAAGGCCTCTGCCTCGAATTTTGCGGGCAGCGGGGCGGCGGCGGCGGCGGCGCGGGAGCGGCAGGATCTTATGCGTAAAATCAAATGGACCGGTTCTCGATAACAGCGGCGCGGGGGCGGGCAACGAGCGGTGCACTCCAGTCAAGCCGCGCCGCCGCCGCCCCGCTGCCCGCAAAATTCGAGGCAGAGGCCTAAAGCAACATTTTGTAACGTGATAACAAATTAATAAGTTTCTATTCCCATTGTTGTCCAATAACACTCGTAAATGTTGCTTCACAAATAGTAACTTTTAGTGTGAATGCACCTTTAAACATTATGTAAAGATGTGAGTTGCATACTTACATCTTTACATAATGTTGCATGAAGTATAGGTTGAGTAATTTCAGACTTGCGTAGGTAAATATTAAAAAATGCAGTATGCTAAGGTCCAACAATTTGCTACAGGTTTACAATACACTTACTTTTGTGACTAATAATAGCCATATTCTATGTTTACACATTTAAAAGTATGAGTATTCTTATATTGATCAACATAAAATACACAAAAGGAATGTTTTACAGAAATCATCTACTTCTAAAAAGTTATAACTTAAAATTACATAGAGTAAAACTGTATAAAAAGGTATTGCACCACTTGTAGACAGTAAATATTATTTCATTAAGATTTTTGTATGGATTAAATCAATTTTGACTTCATAGCTACTTATGAAGTCAAAATTGATGTTTAATCTTTTTTATGTCATATTTGCAAAATGGTACCATACATTTTAAATAATACAATACATAGACACACAACACTGATGAATACTAAAAGATGCCATTATAAAAAAGATTCCGAGATCCATAAATTCAGTGAGTTTAGCGCCTTTTCTTCTTGTCGTGCCTCCTGGCTCGAGACATGGCTGCACGATGCCCTGGTGAAGACTGCTCTGAGCTGCATTCATCACTATCTGTGTAAGCCTGAAAGTGATAAAAAAAATATTGGTTAATTTTTTAGATCTCTTTACAAGCGTGAGAGTCAGGCGAGATTTACAGATGATTTTTTGCTTTTGATTCATCAGTCAGAACGAATTTTTGCGGTACTGATCTATGAAGTGGAATTCACTACTGGGCATTTGGGGAATTATATGCTACCTATTAGCTATTACTGCAAGCTAAATAGTAAGCTGTGGTCCAGGAGGACAAGTAAACAAGGTTGGATTGATCGAGACAGTCGTATATTTACAAAGATGAGTGTGTCAATGAATCAATGGTATACCTTTTCGTAGGGATGCGGCTCGCTTTGTTCGTCAGTCAGAGTCACACAAGCCATGAGACAGACAAGCTGGAAGGCCGCACCGATGTACAAGCCATATCGAATCACTGTACTCATTAAATCTTCAGAGAAAATTTCAGTAGGAATCATTTTTAGGCGATCGATAAACACAACTGAAATGGATGCAAGTGAACGTCGAACGGTACAACGAATTAATTATCGGTGTACTCCTGGAGCAATGCTAAGAGACGAAGCATTTGATATTGATAATGGTAATAATAATGCTCCTCCCGTGATATTTCTACATTTACGTGAGCCAATGATCGGGGAAGGGATGTAAGATCATAACAATTACTTCCGGACATTTTGAAAATTTTTAGCTGTCACTTTCAGATTGAGAGACGTACTAAAAAAACAATGCATACAGAGTTGAATGTTGCCAGAACTGAGAAAGATTTCTAAGAAAGTTTTATAGGTTTTGATCGGGTGTTTGCATGGGTGTTCATAATGGGTTTGTAGGTTATTTCAAAAAACGCCAAAAGTAAAAGTTCAAGCAGTTTTTCAAGATATGAGTGGCCCATGAGGTCAATGAGGATAAAAACTATCACTTGCTCACTACAGATGTCGCCGCTGCCATTGCACAGACGCCAGCACTGAGCACATCAAGCTACCCCAAACTGTCAAATTTTCCTAATTGAACATGAACCTTATGTGTATGGAATAAAGTTGAAAACCTATCAAAGAAGTTTGACAGATTGGGGTAGCTTGATGTGCTGGCGTCTGTACCTAGAATTAAACAGCTAGCCGTCACTATCCATAAATGTTTTTTGTAATCAAGCAACTTCTTTTACTCCCAATGAATTAATATGCTCGCTTGCACAGCTGTTGTCTACATAATCCGGAAACCCATGTATTCCCCAAAGATGTTAAAAGAATAAGACTGTGAGAGTGAGCTCTCCGAAGAAAAAATCTTAATCCCAATAAAACGTCGAGGTTAGGTGCTATTCATTTTAAACCAGAAGACTTTTTCAGAGAAAATTGTATACCTACAGGTGATGCTCCCAAGAAAAGTAAGTACGGCTTATTACCTACAGGCACTCGTAGTGTAATATTCCGTAAATTATAGTAAAAGTGTGTTTGTGTTTATATTATCATAGCTATTACTTACATCAATGTTAGAATTATCAACTCTGCTTTTCTCAAAGTTTTTTCTGTCAATAAGATCACTCTCGAGTTGATTCTAAAGTCATCAGGTTTCTATCGTACGTCTCCAGTCTTCACCAAAAAATTCAATTCAATTTAACAAACACAAAATAACCTTTAAATTTTAAAGTTTATAATTTAATGTCTTTTTCACTAAAGCTGCTTTTTTACCAGTGGTCTACGCTTCCCTTTTCCTTAGCTCCGCTTTAAGTTGAACTACACTTCAAGTCGCATACATTTTGTCCAGTATTCGTTTAATTTGTGTTCGACACAACAGTAAACACATACACAACAATGGTGGTTTGTCGACGGACAACAGTGCTGCCAGCAATCTGTATTCTGATCACCAAAACGGGTAGGTAGGTAATTACACAAACAGAAAATATTACTCAACAATGAAAGCCTGTTGTTTTTTCATTGATCATCAATTCATCAGTCATATCAAAGTCAACTAAAGCGCTCCATTTTTTAATTTTTTTAACCCTAAACTAAAACCGCTGTCACACTACTTTTCTTTTGTTGACAGCACTTAGCAGTTCCACCCTGAATGGCGCGAAATTAAAATCTTGCGTGAATTAAGGAACACCGACATCAATTCTAAGCGCGCAATGACTGACAAAGAAAACAAATATGAATTGAACGATTACAAGCTCCGCAAAGGCGTTGCAGAAAATGGTTGCTATATCCATTCAAAAGTACCTACTTAAATTCCTGGTAAAACCGTAGCATATCTACGTATACTTACTAGGTAAGCTAACTAAGATAAATCTTACACAATAACACTATGACAATCAATTATAATTGATGGATAATTGCGATTGGTCTCGGCGGACGCAGTATCAGAAGAAACGAATCACTTGATTGAAAAAACGATGGACACTTATCAGTGTTCATGTAATTTCTTATTGTAGTTTATCTAAGTCTCATGAATTGGCTACTTTCCTATTTAATTTTATAAAATGAGACTTACTTTTTTTTGTAAGTATTTTTATGTTACTTTATATAAATGCAACTCAGGACCGGTATCAATCTGTCCAGTGCTTTTTGCATTTATGCTATACTAGCTGTTGCCCGCGGCTTCGCCCGCGTGGTCGTTGAAAATTATCCCACGGGAAGGTACTACAGGAATGAAAACTATCCTGTGTTAATCCAGGTTAAAAATTATCTGTGTGCCAAATTTTATCCAAATCCGTTCAGCCGTTTTTGCGTGATTGAGTAACAACATCCAAACATCTTCACAAACTTTCACATTTTTTATAATATTACTAGCTTCCGCCCGCGGGTTCGCCCGCGTGGAAGTCGGAAATTATCTCGCAGGAACGTACTACCGGGATAAAAAGTATCCTATGTGTTAATCTAGGTTATAATCTATCTGTGTGCCAAATTTCATCAAAATCCATTCAGTAGTTTTTGCGTGAAAGAGTAACAAACATCTATACCTACATCCATACATCGCGTTCGCACTTTCGCGTTTATAGTATAGTTACCGGCACGTAAGTTGGCAAAAGATTTTGTAGTGGGAGAAATTCGCGCATGTAAAAATGTATGAAATGGTGCCTGCGCGAACTTCCCCCACTACAAAATCTTTTGCCAACTTACGTGCCGGTAACTATAACAAGAAACGATTTTCGGACGTAATAAAATCGTGGCGGGATTTAATCGCGCAATGGATTTTCAATTCTCAGTGTTGAACCCGTAAACCGAGTATTGAGAATCCAACAGAGTGCATCTCAGCGCGTTGAATAAACACAGTGTTCGATTTTCAACTCTCGGCTTTAAGCAATGCGGTTGAAGATCCAGTGCGCGAAAATACCCCGCCGCGATTTTATCACGTCGACTTACTTGTGTTGACGCTTGGAGGAGACTATGTCCACCACTGTACATACGCCAGCACATCAAGCTACCCCAAATTTCTTTGATAGATTTTCAACTTTATTACAAAATATTAAGGTTCATGTTCAATTGGGAAAATTGACAGTTTGGAGTGGCTTGATGTGGTGGCTGTTTGTACATTCTTTTGATTGAAATGATGATGATGATGTTTTTTTTTGTTTTATTACGTGCTGAAAGTATGGATGGTGTTCAGAAGGGCTATGATCATCATCTGCCTAGCCTTTTCCCAACTATGGTAGGGTCAGTTTCCAGTCTAACCGGATGTAGCACCAGTATTTTACAAAGAGCGACTGCCTTTCTGACAAGTATCTAAGGGCCAATTGTCGATAATCATTCAAGTCAATTTTGCTGACTATCTTCCCAATGACTCTCAAAGGCGGAATTTATTTACTGGATTAAGTTGTTACATCCTCTTTCGCTATATGGATGCATGATGGCAGTGTGACCTTCTGATTAATCCAGGGGTGCGGGTTGTTCGAAAGAGATACCGTGGCCCCTGGCACACAGGCAACTGAAGGAACACGTTTTTTTTTAGGGTGGGAAATCATCAAGTAACTTCTCCTCCTCTGGGTAGAGCGACAGGGCGTGTCAGACTTTTACTGACTAAAACCCACCCATGTTCCCTCAGTTGCCGGTGTACCAGGGGCTGCGGTATCTCTTTCGAACAACCCGCACCCCTGGCAGGCATCGACCCTTGCGGACCTCACCAGTTAGTGCTGACATCTCATTGAGGCGCGCGTGGAAAACAATGCGCCGTCGACCCGGGCTTGGTCCTTACCGGACAGCGAGCTAACCATTACGCGCCGTCCGCAAGCCCGCGCCTACGGTGGCCGGAAATTAGCCTGGGATTCCCGACGCCCAGGGCGTAAGGAACACGGTTGGGTTTTAGTCAGTAAAAGCCTGAAACAGGGTGTGTCAGGCCCTTCCACTCCGCCCAGAGCGGGAGAAATTATTCGATGATTTCGCACAAAAAAAAAACAACCTACTAATGAATGCAATGGATGGATTGATATTAATGTACTTCATTCTTTTGCAGTTATTTATTTAGCTTTCATAGTTTCGGCGAAAAAACATAGTAAACATAAAAAGACTGAGGAACCCAGTGACGAGAGTGACGAGCATGTGCCGTTCGTCGACGGCTTTTTGGACCTCAGAGGAGGTGTGCGGAGAGAGTTTGCTTTGGTAATTGTAGCATTATTCAAATTTAAAAATAAATAATAGTTTAAAAAACTAAAAAACACGCTTTAAAAACCAAACTAAAAAAGGAGAAAATAATTTAATTCAATTAAAAAGCGTCAGGTGCTTTTTGAGGTATTTTTATAATCAATTAATGTCAAGCACCCCACGCTTTTTAATTGAATTAAATTATTTTCTCCTTTTTTAGTTTGGTTTTTAAAGCGTGTTTTTTAACCCATTATTTATTTTCTATTTTTTAGTTCTGCTAACTACAAAAACGTGTTTTTTTCCCCAATTTTTTTTTTATTATTGAATTGTCATCGGTCCTCGACAAGTTTACAAAGTTTCAATGAAATCTGACCGTTTAAAGTGGGTCAAAATCGCGCTCAAAGGAGTCGGTTACATACTGTAGCGACACTACAGAAAAATACTTCGCAACAATATGTAGAAATACAAAAAGAGAAGTGGCACCATCTACAACGCCACAGGCGAACTACGCAAAGACGCACGTCATAGAAAGCCTAGTTCGCGCAGTTAAAGTTTACCGCGCGATTTGGATAGGTACAACATCCCGACATCAACCGTCGGGCAATTGCCCACCAGACACAACACCCGTCTGGTCGGAGGATCCTCCCTGTACCAATAGGTATGAGCGAACTTTACACCCTGTTCCTCATACCTCTATACTGGTGACCCCGAAATGGACGTCAGCGCAGCCTTCGAGCAACGTGACGTCGTCATCATCAAGACCACTTCCTCAAGCTTTCGAGCAGCGAGCCACACAGCCAGCCAGCAACCACGGCCTCAACGGGTATTCTGACCACCTGCATGCAGCAAACCGCATTCCTGGTCAGCACCCTCAGCCTCAACAAGCGACCACGGCACTACTGCTCTTCGGCCGGTCGAGAGCTCAATCTCCCAGTCGACAACAGCAGTCAGCCGCATCGCGGCGCTGTACCACGACGCACCGGAGCAGCGCCGGCCCCGACTCACTGGGGTTCGTACCACCGCAGACAGTTCCGACTCACCGCGAACTATGCGACACCGGTTCCGACTCACTGGAACCACAACTGGCACTGGCAAGCATATAAAATATGCACGGACTTCGCCCACTATCGACCGCCGGTCTCCGGGGGGGAGTGATGTAGCGACACTACAGAAAAATACTTCGCAACAATATGTAGAAATACAAAAAGAGAAGTGGCACCATCTACAACGCCACAGGCGAACTACGCAAAGACGCACGTCATAGAAAGCCTAGTTCGCGCAGTTAAAGTTTACCGCGCGATTTGGATAGGTACAACATCCCGACATCAACCGTCGGGCAGATGCCCACCAGACACAACACCCGTCTGGTAGGAGGATCCTCCCTTTTCCGTAGAGTATGAGCGAACTTTACACCCTGTTCCTCATACCTCTACAATACAAACATACAAACAAACAAACATGCAAGTGAAGCTAATATAAAGCGTGTAAAAACTACCCATTTCTGAAAGACTATCTACGCAACAAATTGTTATAGCACTGTCAAGGAACTGTTAGCTAGCTAACTCGTGGAAAAATCAGTTACCCGTCCTCTAAGCTACTACGTAGGATGTGTATGGCGAAGTTTGCCATTTTAAGTGGAACCTAGTCGCGGGCTCGAAGTCACTAGTGGGCCTAGATAAAAAGCACGCTGCCTCACCAGGGGCCTTAGTCTGCTATTTTTATAAATTCGTCATTCCAACACGATCCCATTGTCATTCATTTGTCATTTTGCTAAAAGTTCGTAATCTGCTAAATTCATAATGGTCGATCATTGGTCAGTCAATGGTCTCGTAATAGAATTGTGTCATAATGGCATTTTCGTATTGCCATTATTATAAAACTCGTTAGTAGAAATGTTTTTCGAAAAACTACTAATAAATTTTAACATTTAATCATGCCAGATTTCATTTATATATATTTTTACATATTATTTATTAGTGTTTTACGCAATCTAAAGTAGTAGGAAGTTCGTAAATTAAGTCAGTCATTCACTTGTCATGATGTACGAGATTACCAATAAATGCCATTTCTTTCAATGGAGTGTCAGTGGCTGACCATTGGAAAGTCATAATGACGCTATTATATTAGTAGATTACCAAACTTGTCAAAATCAACAATTATGAAATCAATGATAGACCATTCTGACACTATTGTAATAACAGACTTGAGGCCCAGGCATCGTGCGTGTGCGACAGAGGTAGTATCAGTGATGAGCAGTTAGACGCTAGTCTACACGCACAACGTTATTGAGTGAGATGCAGGATCATTTATAGTAAAAAATTCGCAATTTTTTTTAGAAAAGTCCTTTGGATGAGCGGGTTTTATGAAAAAGCCAGTGCATAAATCAATGACCAATAAAGTCTATTGAACTTTTCGATAATAATTGAACTTTGTCGGTACCGACTTGGTTTTGGAGATTTTACACTTGTTTTATTACTTAAACACGCCCAAAGTTAAGTAAAATTAGCAAGAAAAACGAATCTTTGTTGGCTCCTAACTTTTTAATGGGTTTTTATTTTAGTATTCTGTTTCCGTACAGACAATATTAATAATGAGACACAACGTTATCATATTTTACTTTGGATGTGCCATGTCAGACAGTGGAGTAAAACAGTCTCGAAGTTTGTATACAAAAAATGTGGACTCGGTTCACCTTAAGAGGGAAGCGTCAGGATAGACCACGAAATCCCAATAGAAAGTTTTTTTTTTTCGCACTGGAACTTCAACGCACTGCTAAGCGCATTAAATAGAATCGAAAAAATCGGACAGTGTGCTTTTTCGACTCGCTGAAATAGAAAAATAGAAATAGAAAATATTTATTGTCCAGGTGATACAGTAAGCATAGATAGATTAACAACAAGTTGAGACGACATATGAGTAGCTTAAATATTACCTAAAGCTGTTATCTACAAATATTATTTGCCAGTGAACCCCAAACTAGACAGTTAGTCTGTATCTTGGGGTTCAAATGCACTGGTAGATTCTCAATGCTTGGTTCAACACCCAGAGTTGATAATTAAAATTAGAATGACGAAAAGCAATATTTTTTTATTTCTTGGTTTTCCATATCGATATCCAACACGTGGGTAAAGTATTACCAGTTAATTTAATTTGGCCCTGCATATACCTACAATACGCTATTTTAGTTTAAATCCCATGTAATAGGGGGGAGCCTATAATAATCCTAATCCAGACTCCAGGCTGCTATTTAGAAATTCCTGATGGTTTGATTTTTAAGTCGTTGTGTAAGTTCCTAAGTCGGTAGCGCTTGCGACCACAAAACCAACGAGGCAATCAATTTATTTTCTTCTCCTTCATGATTAATTTTGATTTGTAGGAAGCTGCCCTCCAGGAACACGGCAGGAACATGATATGTTCACCACTGTCCGTGTTGATGCCGCTGGGCAAACTGGCATTGGGAGCGGAGAAGAAAGCAGAACAAGAATTATTGGAAGCTATAGGTCTTACTAGCAGGAAACAGGTTGGTATTTTTGATATAAAAAGTTACTTAGGTGTTGAGGCTTCAGTGGACTTCAATGAAACTCCCGTATCGAGGTATGGTTGTTTTAATTAGGTTTAACTATGATTTACATGAATTGTATAAGGGCATACAAGTTCGCGACAATGGTGAAAATTGCGACTGACGATATACTAAATAAGACGGTATTTGTTTAATAAAATCCATACGGCGCCTGGCACTTTTAAAATAGCATAATGCGTCACAAACACAACACTGAACACCTTCACAAGTAACGTGCAGGCGTAAACATTAGGTACTGGGTCGAACATTTGATAAGAGAAGTTTGAACAGGTACTTATCGGTCAGTCTCGTCCGTACGTGGCAATCTACGAAAAAAGGTTGTTGTCTTGGACATTTGTACCTATTTCTAAGTCCAAGGATATGGACCTGAAGTTTTTAACCGACTTCAAAAAAGGAGGAGGTTCTCAATTCGTCAACTCCGTCATTTATTAACCGTTTTGAAATTCTTCTTTAGTTTGAAATGGTATAGTTACCCAGTAATCCCTTATACATTTTGTCAAGTTCTGATAAGTGGTTTTTGAGTTCGCTTCAATGATACGTATTTTTCGACTCCGTTTCTGTTGATGATGTTATAATAATTTCCTGTCACTGGTATTTACTTACTCTTCAATTGCTGATTGGAATTACTAATGAAGACGTTCTCAATAGGTATCTTTTCTAATTAAATTATAAACAGGCCTTTTATGATCGTTTTATGTCGTAGGTATATTAAAAGATTTCTTGAAACATAGCAACTTAATTTGAAAACATACACAACATAAATGCTGCAATATATTTGTTAAATTCAATCCTTGTTTCACAGTTAAAGACTGCATTCCTACAACTTATTACCAATATGGAATATCTGCCTGGAGTAAATTTAGATGTGGCTAGCAGAATATATATTAATACTGAAAAAAACATTAACAAGAGGTTCATGAGACGCACGAAGGTCATATTCAGGTCTTCTTGTCAAAAGTTCAGAGCATCGAATCCAAGACAAACTGCGGATATTATTAACGAGTGGGTAAGGACATTATAATCTGCCCAGCCTTTTCCCCAACTATGCTGGGGTCTGCTTCCAGTCTAACCGGATGCAGCTGAATACCAGTGTTTTACATGGAGCGACTGTCTATCTGACCTCCACAACCCAGTAACTGGGAAACACGATATCCCTTGGTAAGAGTGGTAGCCAGATTTCGGGCGTCTGGCGACCCGTAAGGACTGTCAAGGATCCACGAATGACAGCCGGGACCAACAGCCTAACGTGTTTTCCGAGGCACTGAAAGATTGCGGAGATCCGCAGATGATTCCGCCCTGGCGTTTAAATGTGGTGCTGTTCCACACAATGGGGCATTTAATATGCTGCCATACATATATGCTGCTTAATGGGATGCCACAGAGTGCTTCAGACACTTTAGGTATTGACAAATAATGAGGTCACTTTGGTGCTGACGGTATTTTGTTTTAATCGCTAAGATATTACATTATATCTATCTTTATTACTGATTATTTATTTATACTATAACTGCCCGTGACATCACATCGCTCGGGCCCTACCAGAATACGAGTGCTGTGACACTTTTAAAATGTCGCAGCATCATGCTGAGGTAGGAGCCTTTTGGCCTAGTGCAAGAAATTTTATTTTTTTTACTTCCAAGAAATTTGTTATTGTTTTTGTAATTTTTGTACGATTGTGTGTTTAGTTTAGTAGGTATGTGATCTTCCTGTGCGAGTCATAATAAATACTTTTTCTTTCTTTCTAATATCGTGTCTTGATGGCTGCACGTTACAGGAACTGAAGGTGCCATACTCGACACCAAATTCTGGACGGTCTATAATATTTGGATTGCCATCGAGACACTAGGAAGAAGTACAGTTGCCTTATACACGTTTATCCCATAGCTAAAACATATTACTGGTCATAGGTTACTTATTTCTCTTTCCAAATCAGGTGGCCGAAAAGACGAGGAATAAAATCAAAAAATTGGTTAGTTCATCTGATATAACGAAAGATACATCGTTGATCTTGGTGAACGCTATATATTTTGCGGTGAGTACCTACTCTTTATTAAATTGTCCATTAAAACTACAACTATTGTGAATGGTATCTCGATCTAAAGTAACAAATTCAGTTAAAATTGTGGCTGTTTATTCAGTCGTAAAAATCATCTTGGTGGTGATCAGTGGCCTAGTGTGAGTTTCTTTTAACTATCTCGATCGAACGCACCTAGCGCGTTCGGCGCTCCCATTGGCCCTGGCTTGGTATAATACCAATCGGAGCGCTGAACGTGGTAGATGCGTTAGATCGAGATGGTTAAAAGAAACTCACAGGCCACTATTCCGCTCATTTCTCTCATTGTAAGTGTCTCCAAACATAGGTTTTGCTTCGATACTATCTACTTTCAGAAAAGTCTGAAAATCTGTCCAAATCTATACAGGGTAGGTTTTTATCCAGTGCGCAAACTAGAATGGTATGCTGAATTCACGGTTACAGTTTGCGCACTGGATAAAAAATTACCCTGCATAAATTAAATTAAAAGTCCTGACTGACTGACTTACTGACTCATCAACGCCCAGCCCAAATCCTTGGACCTAGAATGCTGAAATTTTGCACAGAGGATTCATTTATAATGTAGATAAGGAATAAGGAAGGATTATTTTGAAATTCAAGCCCTAAGGGAGTTATAGGGGATGAAAGTTTGTATAGAAAATCGCCATTTTTGTAGTTTAAATATCCTATGAAAATTGGTGTTTATCATTCTGATTAAAAATTAAAAACCACGTGTTTCAGTGTTTTTGGGAAATTAGTCCCTGAGGGCGTAAAATAGGGGACGAAAGTATAAATGTAGTTGATGAAAGTGTAAATGGTTTGTAGTCCAAACCATGAAAATTTGTATTTAGCCTTTTGGTTGTTAATTAATAATTACATGTATTAGCGTTTTTGAAAAATAATCCCAAAAGAGGGTAAATTGGGGATGAAAAATTTGCGTAGGAAACCCGTAAATTTTAAAGCTAACCCATAAAATTAGTATTTAAAGCCTTTTGGCGTTTTTGTAAAATCATCGCCTAGGCGGAATTTTCCGTTCCGTTATGTATTCCGTTACTGTTGTTAGATTTAGGATTTGTTATCCTCCAGCAATCATATGAAATTATCTCGTGGGAACGTACTACCGAGATAAAAAGTAGCCTATGTGTTAATCTAGGTTACAATCTACCTGTGTGCGAAATTTCATCCAAATCCATTCAGTAGTTTTTGCGTGAAAGAGTAACAAACATCCATACATACATACATACAAACTTTCGCGTTTATAATATTAGTAAGGATGTAATTCGTTATTCCTAAAAGCTAGTTATTGTGCTGCTAGAAAAAAATGTAAAAAAAGCAGTTTTTGGTTTTTGCATCTGAAATTCCTCAGTGGCAGCCCGTAGTCTGAATTTGTGCCCGGTTGATGGCTATAGGCTCGCCCCTATTACGTGGGGTTTAAAAAAACATGGCTGGCGAAATATGGGTGTACTCTAGGTACACCTCTGCCCAGCTCTTCGGGGAGAAAAGGCGTGAAGTTATGTGTTCATCATCCATCATCATTTCAGCCGAAAGACGTCCACTGCTGAACATAGGCCTCCCCCAGAAGGGGGGGTTTTGCCATAATCGCCACGCTTGGCAGGCGGGTTGGCGATCGCAGTATGGTGGTAAAATGCATAGAGAAGCTGCTGCCCATTCTCTAGTAAGTCCCTTAGTCGCCTTCTACGACACCCACTGGATGAAATGGGTTGGTGCTATTCTTTTACGCCCGGCACCACACGGGACGAGTTATGTGTTATTAAAAGCCAATCTTCAGGAATACTTGGTAAAGAGAAGATCATTTTATAGGGTAACTGGAAGCATAAATTTGAAAAAACCTTCACGGATCAGTTTCACTCGCCTTCTGGGGCTCGTCGGATGCCAATGATGTCGCGACAGGGAACGTACAATTACTGGAAGTGTGATATTTTAAACGCTGAGGTAATGTTCTTTTATTTAAACAAACATTCTTGCTTTCTGAAGCCATTTTTGACAGAATAATCTTGTTCTAATCGAGTCGGCGGAAAAAGCACATAAGTCAAAATATTGCTTTTATTTTTTCTTTGTACCAAAATCATTCAATTAAATTAATACATCGGCACATTAAAGCACATAAGTCATGTTTGCCTGTTCGGGCTCGAATCTAAGTGGCGTCCTTTTTCAACCTCCTGATTCGCATGAATCTTGCGGTGTTATTAAAAACATAAGTCGAGTTATGTTTTAAAAAAAAATTTGGCTTATATGCTTTAGTCCGCCGACTCGACTTTGGTCTAGCTTGTAACTTTGTAAATCTAAATCAACCTCTATAGTTTTTATGAGTGGGAATGGATTGAAGTACCTAATTATTTATTGCAAACGTACCATTGTAGTATAATCAGCATATAGTGTTCCCACTGCTAAGACACAGGCGTCTATAGAACAGGTAATGAGCCGTGATCTACCACGCGGACCCAATGCGGGTTGGTGGATGTCACGTCTTTGAATTTTTCGTTCAAAGAATGAAATCAATGTTCAAAGAGCCTTCCTTTACCGCTTTGAGAGCAGTGGCGAAGAAATAATTTAGACAAAGTAAAATAGGCCTGCATGGGTTCAAATTCATGAACTACGTAACTCGTAAGTCACGGCCGTTGCACTAGGCCACCCCTCCTCTCATTGTCAGTAAATATTGTGGAGAAAAATTATAGACCTTTAGGCGTAGCCACGATTCAAAATGACTGATCGCGATCGCGCCTGTCGAGGTTCAAATCAACCAGCAACTCCTAATTTGCGGCCATTACCGCTGGCCGCTGCTCTACCATTGCATCATGGTAGATGTTTATCTACCATGGTACAATAAATGAGAAAAGTAGGTACTTAGTGTATTCCTTACGTCTTCCTCTTCTACTGTTAGAGAAACCTAGGATACCTAGGAAGTAAATGTTGAGTAATACTTACTAATGATTTCCACCAGATCATAGAAATTCCATACGAAGGTTCACAGTCGTCAATGATAATAGTACTACCATATAGCACTAGTGGCTTGCCGAGTCTCCTGAGATCTTTGAAACTTCGTCCCGAACAATTAAACCAGGCTTTGGATAAAATGAAGCCAACAGATGTGATACTGTCGATGCCAAAGTTTAAAATTGAGTCGGAACTGGACCTGACCTCTTTGTATAAAAAGGTAAGTCTTCGTCTATACTAGGTAAAGGTATAATAATATTTTTACATTATATCTCTGGAATAGAGTCAGATTTGTATATTTTTTTCCATTTGATTGCTCAATTATTAAAGAAGGCTTCATCAAGCTATTTTACTACATGCTAAAATCTTAAAGAGCTCAGTAAATAGAAAAAAAAAGCAGAAAGAACGATAGAAAACGTAGTTATATCATGGCCGGGTGATGCAGTAGCTGAAGTCTCGAGCAGAAGCTAGTTTATTAATTATAAGAAAGAAAGAAAAGTAGGTTTATTTGGCACAGAAACACGTGCATACAAAAAGATAAGTTAACTCGAACAAGGGCTGATTTTTCAATAGTCAGATAACTTTTATCTGAAAAAATAAATCTGACAGTTTGACATATTTTCAATACAAAAGCTGTCAAACCGACGTATTAATTAAATGTAAAATATATGTAACTGTCAGATTTATTCTTCAGATAAAAGTTATCTGTTTATTGAAAAATCAGCCCTAAAACAGAAAAATAAAAAGACAAAATAGATCTATGTAGGCTCGTGAGTACAGAACATGATATTCAGCGTCAGCGCTTTGTGGCTGTGGCAAGAAGGCATCCTGAGTTTCAGTGTGTGTGCGTTTTACAAGAATACGTGTATAAGTGTATAATAGCAAAGTGATGGCAAGCCGTTACATAGGCCATTTATTCCTATCATTCTTCCATCTGCTTTTTAATTACGTGAGAATCCGTAATCTATTGTTTTAATATATACACAGAAGGTAATATAAATCAACTAAATTCCAGATTGGGTTAAAAAATATATTTGACCACAAACATCCAGATTTGACTGGAATTATCGACGATGAAAAAGTATATGTATCTAAAGCAGTACACAAAGCCGTTATTGAAGTGAATGAGAAAGGGACTGAAGCGGCCGCAGCCACTGGTAAGCCTATTAAGAATATTCTTATAGTTCTAGCTTTCGAAGTATTATCTGATCTGTGGCACCAACTCTTATGATACGCTTACATGGGCAATTAATTGCGCAATGCTTGCGGATTTTGGTGTTTATAAATTAGAAATATTACATAAAGTATTCTAGAATGACGTTTCTGCACTGAAAATTTTACGGCAATGCTCACATTGTGTAGAAGTTTACAAAATGTTTTCAATTTTTGTTGCACTTGTAAGCGTATTATTCGCTTTCATCAGAATCGTATCAAGGATTTCTTTGATAACGAGTCAGACAAAATTAGGTAAAGTATGAAAGTTTTAGTTCGAGAGAGGCCTGTTGTAGATTTCGACAAATGGAGAGGTTTTCGCAATATGAATTGTATCGAATAAAATGTCTAAAGTCACCTCTTGAGACGCGATCATGACTGAAATCAATTTGCTAAACTTAGTAAGCTGAGACACTATAGCTTCTATTTTCCGCACTTTTTGGACCACTTCAAAATCATGGCACTTCTAGAAATCACCTGCGTACTCCATTTTGTATTGATTCATTCGTTATTAGCTGTTTCTATGGTCTTATTTCTATAACACACTATATTGATCTCTAATATAATAACATGAGCATAATAACATGTAGCGTCAGTTTGGCTCTTGGAATTTAAAATTCTGTTAAGTTTTATTTACTAGTTTATGCCCGTACTACAGGTAAACCAAAAATGGTTTGGGCTTCGGTAATCTTCGTCTTTCCGAATTAGCACGAGCGACGCGCCATAGAGTAACCCCCCACAGTGCCAATGCTTCTAAGTTTTGTACCTACTACAGCTTTTCAAAGAAAAGTATACGCTTCGGGAATAATCGCCTATCTTTGAAAATACAACTGTTCGACGTGGTTTAAAAACGTTGAATGACATAATGTACTTGGGTTCCTGTGGCGAAACTACTTGCGGTAGTAGGCCAGTGCGTCGGAAGTGGTACAGTGACAGATTAAGGCTGACTGCTAGCGTTGACAAGAAGAGGATAGCTGAGGTTTTCTTCTTGACCGGACGAAAGTGCAGTTGTGTCTAGATTGCTGATGAGACTAAGGCTGTGTACCATGTCTCACGCAAAGCTGTGGGTGCTAGCTGGCTAGCTTGAGGAAGTAATGATGATGGCGGTACGTTGAACTGGACAGTGTTAAGTTCTTCATACTAGGTACATAAGAAAGGGAGGATCCTCCGACCAGGTGGAAGTTGTCGCGTGGTAAACTTTGCTTGCGCGATGCATGACTTTACGTGAGATCATTGTGATGTGTTGTGCGAATGCCGCTACACTTATAACTGCTCATGATACACTTTCTTTAATAAGTGAACACTCAGCACCAGAATCATTATGAAATGTGAATAACTAACCTTGATAGTTTAAAATTCCTGCCGGGGGATCAACGACGCACACGTCCACCCGTCGCTCACTACGTGTTGCCTCGGTGCCGCCGCTACCTCCATTAGGGCACCGGGTGGAAATGTGTGCTTGTTTTCCACATTTGTAGCAGACGATGAAGGTGGTAGTAGTGGCTTGCTGCTGCGGCTTGCCATTGGTTCTTGAGGCTTGTACATTTTGTGTTTTCGTTGGTTTTTCTTTTGCTTCCTGTCTATAAAAACAATCCGCCAGTCTATGTCCCATTTTCCCACAGTGGAAAAATTTAATCGATGATGTTTCAGATGTCTTTATGTGTTTGGTTTCAAATGTTTTCTGATCCGGAAAAACGCTATTCCTAACGCGCATACTTTTCTTTGGAAGGCTGTATATGTATTAAATATAATATGCGGCTAAAATATGTCAGCGTCGTTATTATGAAAGGAAGATTAAAGTCTTCGTTTACACTTGACACTTGTGTATTCATGGTTTCAGGGGTAGTGATCCAAACAATGTCTTATGCCCTGCCTGTTGAAATCAATGCGAATCGCCCGTTTTTGTTTCACATCACGGCTAATACACAGCAGTTGTTTTCTGGAGTCTTGCAGGAATAAATAATATTAAAGATATCAATAAATGAAGTTAAAGACTTGAAACTTATTGTACTTTGATTTCCTTTAAACATAGACATTAAAATAACCATGGACATGAGAATGAAAATTATAACGAAGGAACTCACAAAACTGTAGGTTACCGAATTAGGTTTTACAACACAATATTAGTATACATTTATTAGTAAAGAAAAGAATTGATCAATTACCTACTACCATAGCAAAATAGCATTAGAAATCGGAAATTAAGCAGTTCTTCAAAATAACCATGGAAATGAGAATGTAAATTGTTACGAAGGAAATCACAAAACTGTAGATTAACGAATAAAATAACTGTTCAATTACCTACTACCATAGCAAAATAGCATTAGAAATCGGAAATTAAGCAGTCCTAAAACTTTGAAGAAAGTCAGCAAAAAATCTAATATATTGTTTTGAATGAGCAATTAATTACACGCTAGCTAAGTAAACTAGGGTAATGTCTACACAATAAACTGGATAGTATCTATCATTGAAACATAGAAACATAAAATCACGCCCTTTCCAAATGGGGCTGAAATTAAAGAACGCCTTTCATCGTGCTCCGATCTGTACATAAACAGAGTCAAATTTAATTAGCTGGCAATACTCTACCCACGTATTGAGTATCGATGATAATAAATAATAGTTTAAAAAACTAAAAAACACGCTTTAAAAACCAAACTAAAAAAGGAGAAAATAATTTAATTCAATTAAAAAGCGTGGGGTGCTTTTTGAGGTATTTATTTATTTATTTATTTATTTAACCATTTATGCACACACATATAAACAGACAAGAAGAAAGGAACAGAAAAATACGTACAAAGGTAATGCTTATTTCTACAGAAATCTCTTCCAGCACACCTGCGATAGGAGAGAAGATAACAGAGATGTAGACAACGCGTGTAATAACAATAGAAGGAAAATCATAAAATTACAAATTAAACTCTAATTTAAAAATATACATACACACATAATATGAGAATATACATACATATATTTATAATCAATGAATGTCAAGCACCCCACGCTTTTTAATTGAATTAAATTATTTTCTCCTTTTTTAGTTTGGTTTTTAAAGCGTGTTTTTTAGTTTTTTAAACTATTATTTATTTTCTATTTTTTAGTTCTGCTAACTAACGTGATTTTTTTTAAATTATTGAATTGTCATCGGTCATCGACAAGTTTACAAAGTTTCAATGAAATCTGACCGTTTAAAGTGGGTCAAAATCGCGCTCAAAGGAGTCGGTTACATACAAACAAACATACAAGTGAAGCTAATATAAAGCGTGTAAAAACTAAAAAAAAATCGTCATTTGATGGCCGAAGGTAATAGATTAGCTGGTTTTGTCATTTTTCGTGAAACTTAGATATTATTTACGAATTTTCAAAAACCATAAAATAACAGTTATTTAAAGTTTTGACAAACTTGGAGATATGTTTTTTTTTGTTTTTTAATTTTTTATTATCATTAGTTTTCGATAAGTATAACGATTCCCAACACGTGAATAAAGTATTACTAGGTAATTTAATTTGATCCTGTTTATTCCTTTTGCTTCGTTCACGTTCACAGATGATCTTTACACGTGCACCGTTTGCGCTTCTTTTTCTTTACGTGTCGATGGTACCCGTGCTGTTTTTTTTTTTTTTAAATATAGTTAGAGTTCAGCAGGCTTAATATGACGTTTTCTATTTCTACGACGAATAGACAGTGCTTCTTCAATACAAAGTGACATTTTGTTTATCCATTTTTGACATCGCACCGTAGATATCCTTCTACAATCTGTCATTTTGTCATTCGTTTCTAACGATCTTTGTCTAGGTCCTAAAGAAAAAATATTTCTTTCCAAACTGTCAAAATCACACTGACAACAAACTTTCTACTCGACGGGCACAAAGTCTATACGATTATTTACAAAATCATGTATTTTGTCGACGGAAGAATAGATGTCTATTCTTCCGTCGACAAATACATGATTTTGACTATTAACTAATTGATGTACAATAGGAGAAGATAGCTATGTTTTTCCATTAATTATCACAGTTAAATGCGTTCTAAACGAATCATGATTTTGTAGGTAAAAAGTTTGTTGTCAGTGTGATTTTGACAGTTTGGGATGAAATATTCTTCTGAAATAGTCTAAATTTATAAGGACCTAGACAAAGATCGTTAGAAACGAAAGACAAGATGACAGATTGTAAAAGGATATCTATGGTGCGATGTCAAAAATGGAGAAACGAAATGTCACATTGTATTGAAAAAGCACTGTCTATTCTTCGTAGAAATTGAAAACGTCATGCTAAGCCTGCGTTAGGTGGCACGTTTTTGCGGCATTTGTGGCATTATTCAGATCATCCAAGGTGCAGGTTAACGGGCACTTAGGGCACTGCAGCAAGTGGGGCATGGTCTGATCAGAAGCACCGCTCTCGTATTGTCTGTCTATCTGTCATCCATAAGGTCCGTGTAGTCCTTCTAGCCTCAACCTTCTGGGGGTTTTTTTTTTGTTGGGAAATCATCAAATAACTTCTCCCGCTCTGGGTGGAGCAGGAGTGCGTGTCAGACTTTCCTGACTAAAACCCACCCGTGTTCCCTCAGTTGCCTGTGTGCCAGGGGCCGCGGTATATCTTTCGGACAACCCGCACCCCTGGCAGAACCTTCTGGGGTAACAACTAACATCAGAATTAGTAATTCCTTTTGTCAATAACCAAACCGTAATCGGTCACGCGGTCGTTGGCGTATATTCCATACTAACGTATTCCTCTGTGTTCTCCCTGGTTAATGTTACTAGTCCAAATATTGTTTACGATATAAGAAATGTATACCACAGCAATATCTTACCCCGTTATTAATAAACGTTGGTTAAAGTAAAGTAATTATTAGCGACTGTTTAACCATCAATTTTTAAGTTTTAACATCTCTTGACTTTAGTCACCCTTTGTGTTTTGTTTTTTGACGATTTTTTTTTAAATGAATATAAATACTTTGGTTTCTGAAATAAAGGTTGTATTATAAACCTCTCACATTTTCTGTAACCTATTTTTATGGCAATACATAATTTATGTATTTATTTATACTTAAGCGAAAACCAGGAAGAAAACAGAGACACCAAAATTCATCCCAATCTGTGCAGCCGTTGTTGCGTGATTGATTAACAAACATCCCAACATCTAAATATCTAAACATAGAAACTTTCACATTTCGAATAATAGTAGAATAATAGGATTAGTACGTAAAAGAATCCATCCCATTTCTTCCCGTGGGTGTCGTAGAAGGCGACTAAGGGACTTACTAAAGAATGGGCAGCAGCGTTCTCTATGCATTTGACCACCATACTGCGATCGCCAACCCACCTGCCAAGCATGGCGATTATGGCAACCCCCTTTCCCTTTTGGGGGAGGCCTATGTCCAGCAGTAGACGTCTTTCGGCTGAAATGATGAGGATTAGTTATTCATGTCAATTGCCCTACCACTTTTTGATGATATCTGATCATAGTCTTGTGTAAATGATTACAGGAGCATTCGCGATTAAACCCGTGTCTGGAGTCTTGAATATGCCCATATTCCGTGCTAATCGTCCGTTCCTCTTCTACATTGCATTTTTCCAAGAACAGTTGTTTACTGGAGTATTTTCCGGATAACAAGGTGTGTAAAAATTAAATAAATGATGTGAAAAACTGACAGCTTATGTGTTTTTGATCTTTCTTCGCCTTCGGCAGAATTAAAGATTTCACCAAAAACTTAAAATGGTGAATGAAAGCATCGTGAGGACAGCGGCATCAAGAAGCTTATATATAAAAGTGGAGGCCACACTCCAAAAATAAAAAAAATGAAGACAACCTGTGGGCTAACGCTCTCTTTCTAAATACATACATAAGAACGAGACAGTGATATGTGTTTTCTCTCTCTTATGTATGTATTTAGAAAGAGAGCGTTAGCCCACAGTCGTCTTCATTTATGTATTTAGAGTGTTGCCTCCACTTTTATCTATAAGCTTCTTGACCGGCATGACCTAGAACCAAAAATTCAAAAACATGTGCCATCTATCAATCTTACTGCCTACCCCTCTCATAAATAGGTGGCCTGTGTCCCAGCAATAGATACGTGACAGGCTGATTAATTATGTAAGGATCTTTGTTTTGGGAAAATTCAATAGATATGTTTATCAAGAACCGACTTTTTACACGCTTTATATTAGCTCGGGTTGTATGTATGTATGTATGTAACGGAATCTTTGAGCGCGATTTTGACCCACTTTAAACGGTCAGATTTCATTGAAACTTTGTAAACTTGTCGAGGACCGATGACAATTTAATAATTTAAAAAAAAATTGAGAAAAAAAAAACACGTTTTGTAGTTAGCAGAACTAAAAAATAGAAAATAAATAATAGTTTAAAAAACTAAAAAACACGCTTTAAAATCCAAACTAAAAAAGGAGAAAATAATTTAATTCAATTAAAAAGCGTGGGGTGCTTGACATTAATTGATTATAAAAATACCTCAAAAAGCACCCCACGCTTTTTAATAGAATTAAATTATTTTCTCCTTTTTTAGTTTGGTTTTTAAAGCGTGTTTTTTAGTTTTTTAAACTATTATTTTTAGTTTGGTTTTTAAAGCGTGTTTTTTAGTTTTTTAAACTATTATTTTTTCCAGTAACTTCTGACGCTGTCGCTTGAATGGCCTTAAACTAAGTAGTGAATTAAGAGTGTAGGCACTTAATATAGTTAGACATACCTACCTCTGTCAGAAATACAGGCGTGTAGAATGTTCTCGTGATCGCAGACATTCAACTGGTATCATGTGTATCAGATCGAAGTACATCACATCATATTAGGAGAAATATTTTTCGGGCATTTTCTGTGGACTATTTTTGTTTTAGTGGGTAAAAACGTTTTATTATTAAACACTAGCTTTTGCTCGCGACTTTGCCAGAACGTCTACTGGGATAAAATTATCCTATGCTGTGTTCATCCAGGTTATCAGCTACACAAGTGTCTATGAGCTAAGCTTCATCCAAATCCGTTCAGACGTTTTTGCTTGATTCAGTAACACACATCCTAACATACAAACTTTTTCCGATATCTTCATGAATCACTGTCATATTTCAGCCATTTACATAAAACCTTCCCCTTCTACTTAAACTTTCCCCGTGTATAACTCCGTCCACCGATAAAAACCGTATACGTTCGGTAGTTTTTGAGTATGTCCCTTTCAGACAGATAGACAGACGCGGCGGGTAGACTTTGTTTTATAATAATTATTACATACTGGCTTCCGCCCGTGGCTTCGCCCGCGTGGAAGTCGGCAATTATCCCGCGGGAACGTACCTACTACCGGGATAAAAAGTATCCTGTGGTTAATCTAGGTTATAATTTATCTGTGTGCCAAATTTCATCCAAATCCATTCCAGTAGTTTTTGCGTGAAAGAGTAACAAACATCCATACATACAAACTTTCGCGTTTATAATATCATAGTAAAGATGTAGTGATTTTTTATTACATTTTATTGTAATGCCAGTTTACATATCGGATCAAAATAAAAAATACTCTATGTTCATAATAAATTTTACCCCTTATTAATAATGCTGTTATTTTTATTTTCATAGTTATTAATTTTTCTGCCATTTTTCGTGACTAATCTTTATATGTATATAATTTTACTGTACGTGTGTATGTCACCGAACTCCTCCTAAACAGCTGGACCGATTTGAATGAATTTTTTTGTATACGTTTGGGTGGCGCCCTGGATGGTTTAGATTTACAATTGGACCCGGTATGTGGCGCTGTTTAGGCAGAACGACGTCTGCCCGGTCAGCTAGTATTATGTAATAGATTAGATTTTTAGTCGACGTTCATACGTAATGATATTACGGCGGGGTTTGTTTGAGCTCTGGATTTTTGCGACGAGAGTTTAAAATCGAACAGTGTGTTTTTTTGGTACACTGAGACTGCAAATACACTCTGTTTGCTTTTCAATACTTGGTTCAACACCGAGAAAGTGTTATTGATCTCATTCTTATTTTGTTTAGTTTTAATTTTTTTTTCGTGTTTTCTTTCTATGTAGTTTGCATGCCGAAAGGGGCCAATCAAGTATTACGTAAGCAGTTTTTTAGCAATTATTGACCCCCCCCCTACCCCTCGTCAGCAAAAGTAAGCAAAGCTCTTACCCCCCTCCCATGCTCACGTAAACATTGGTAGCAGACACACAACGTGTCTGCTCACTTTCGTGTGATTATGGAATATTGTCATCGTTTTCTTCGAGTAATTCATAGACAAGTAGGGTTGCCATATGTGTTCAAACCAAAGTCCAAAAATCTAAAAGTTAATAAATAAATTCTGCTGACGTAATCACCATCCAGACCCCCCATCCCCCATGTCATCAAAAATAAGCAAAGCAAAGACCCCCCGCCCCCCTGTAGTGCTTACGTAATACTTGAATGGCCCCATAGGAAAAATGTGGTGTTACTAAGAATGTGATTTAGGTACAACTATGTATTACATAAATGTAAAACGTATGATTGTTTACCTATATTTGCAAATAAATGATTTTGAATTTGAATTTGAAATCCAGTGCGCGATAAAAGCCTCGCGATATTTTTAACATTTGTAACCTAATTTGTTAACATAACTTATTTAGCAATGATCTTTTACTTTGCATCTTTAAATCGAGGTGCAGCGGACAGAGCTCCGGCGGGATCTCATGGCGACATGGAGAGCGCGATTGTTGCAACCCAGTGCTGGGCACGCCACGATAGCGGCGGTAAGTCCCCTCTTTGAGGAGTGGCTTGAGAGGCGGCATGGCGTCCTCACCTTCCGCCTGACGCAGGTCCTCACCGGACACGGTTGTTTCGGGAGGTTCCTGTTTCGTATAAGGCGGGAGGAAACGCCCGGGTGCTTCCATTGCGAAGATCGCCCTGAGGACACGGTGGAGCATACGGTGGCGGTCTGCCCGGCTTGGGCGGAGCACCGCTGTGTCCTCGTGGAGGCGATCGGCGGCGGCGATCTCTCGCGTCCGGCCCTGGTGCAGGCCATGGTACGGAGCGAGAGTGAATGGTTAGCAGTCACCTCCTTCTGCGAAGCAGTAATGCTCGCAAAGAGGGAGGCGGCGCACGTGAGGGAGAGGCAGTATATGCGCCCTCACGGCCGTAGTCGCCGCGGGAGAAGCCCTGGGCGTCGGGAATCCCAGGCTGATTCCCGGCCACCGTAGGCGCGGGCTTGCGGACGGCGAGTAATGGGTAGCTCGCTGTCCGGTAAGGACCAAGCCCGGGTCGACGGCGCGTTGTGTTCCACGCGCGCCTCAAAGAGATGTCAGCACCAATAGGTGGGGTCCGCAAGGACCGATGCCTGCCAGGGGTGCGGGTTGTTCGAAAGAGATACCGCGGCCCCTGGCACACAGGCAACTGAGGGAACACGGGTGGGTTTTAGTCAGTAAAAGTCTGACACGCCTTCCCGCTCCACCCAGAGCGGGAGAAGTTATTTGATGATTTCCCACCCAAAAAAAATAAAAATCTTTTACTTTAGGATATCTAATTTGTATCGTTTACTAAAGTTAACGATAAATAGAATAAAGTCTATATTATTTGCTGCAGGATTGCTAATGGTATCAAAAATGGCAAAGCCACCAAAACCAGTCGAATTTCAAGCCAACCGCCCATTTTCCTTCTACATCATAATGCGCAGAGAGCAATTGTTTGTTGGCATCTACAATGAATGATAATTTCATGAGATTATAATTGATTTTTATTGCAATAAACATGGGCTACTAATGTATCGTAGTTTATTATTTACTGGTGTCCTAATTTTAGGTAATTTAATTAGTTTTTATATTTCCTGTTTTAAAATTAAGTAAAGTTCTTTGTAATTGATTACAATCTGCCCTAATCATAGATCCTAATAGACTTATAAACAATTTAATTGTAACTTAATATTTTACGTGGTAGATTACGTTATAACTAAGAAAAGTGTCATTTTGCACTTTTACACAATTATGTACCTAGTACTTTCTTAGAGTGTGTTAATTAATAAAAACACTTTGTTCATGTGTCACATGTATAGTACAGCTCTGTTACTATTGTTTACAATTTATCACTACACTAACTAAAATGGTTTAGTTCTCTTTAGCCTACGCACTATGTACTTTATTGCCTAGGTTGTCTTCACTGGGAAAAGTTGTGAAGATCATGAATTCGCGCCTATTCTTCATATTATGATATTATTTCAATTTTCCTTATGAATTGTTCGAAAAAAAAAGAGATTTTTCCATATTTTTTTATTTTAGCTTTAATAAACCATAATCGGAAATGAGCTAGGCTTAAGTTCAACGATCCAAATCTGCTTAGCTTTTTCCTAACCATTTTGAAGTTGGCTTCCAATACCAATATCTAAGTATTAAGTTCAATTCTAACTGATGTGAAAATACTCTTAACGAAGCCGAGAGTTACTTGTTATTATGATATTTTTTTTACGCAAGACCATACGGAACCTTCTGTTTACGGAGATAATAAAGGTCAAAGTTACAACTTTTTTTTGATGTTTTTTTATTAAACTAAATAGGTGTGATGCCTGTACCGTTGCCGGTTGCATACATTCAGCCACGAGCATAATATTTGGCGTGCGTTACATTGCGCACTAGGTACCGTAAGCAGCAGAATTGTTCAGAAATTACTTCTTTTGGTGTAACTAAAAAAAGTTTCCAAGCAATGTTACTGAGTTCAATGAAAGAATACGGAGATGACGATTTCGTAAAGGGTTTTGTTTACACCCTGTATGTTTGTGTATTGTTTTTACTAACAGAAATCAATACAAACAATATTTCGATAATCGACGAAACATTTCTACGCTAGGGAGTCTAGAATAGAGAGTCTAAAGCTGAATTCATGGTTATAATTTTCGCGTCGATGTCCCTGCCGCCCCGTACTTTTCATTTCCTTATTAATTCTAAAGTCAACAAACTTATGACTTAACCGGTTTACTAGTAGCCACTGAAAAGTTCCACTATCAACCTGTCTCCATCATCAGATCAGCTCCAATATACCAAATTATAGTGCTGTCATTTGAACTATACAACCCTAGTTTTAGTATAATGCGAAAACCGAAACACGTGTCTAGTATTTTTATGTAAATAATCTATGTAAAATTTAAAAACTGTATCATGAAAAATCACAAAGTTATAAGCTTGTTATGTTACCTAGACATGTCTACACAAACATAGTCGTATTATGCTCATTGATAAATAATATTAAGCAGTAGGTACCTAACCGTACGGCGATTGTATTGTGATTAACTGGTGATTACATTTTCCATCACACTTGCAAAACTTTTCTGGAAAAAATATACCATGGTGTAAAAATTATTGGAATCGATTCGGTTACTTATTCTGAACATACTATATTCAGGTTTCGCATATACTAAAAATAATTTTGTATACAGGGTGTAACAGAAACCCTATTGCTATCCTTAAGCACTAAAGATAACAGCTGGTATAGAATCATTATACATAGTTTCAGCTCAAATAAAATACCTACCCTAAGAATTGATACCAAATTTTCGGTTTCATATGTTTCTTAAATTCAAATCATAACAAACGTGTCACCGCACTACGTAGGTCAATAACTTTCCACGTTACTTGCCAATATCACGATAAATCTCTTCCAAGTGATGTGTTTATTTCAATTTGAAAAGTTCGGTTTCTGGTATCAATGTATTAAAAATTCTCATAACTTCCGAACATGTAGAGATAGAATTAAAAAAAAACCCTTCCAATATCGTTTGATATCATCCAAAGAAGCCGTGCCCTTGGTATGTTTTTCCCCTTCCGTTGCACGTTGTATACATGCAGACTTTCATTTCGATAAGACCATTAGAAGTAGGTTAAAATTGACATCCAAAATATTACATAGTTTGTTTACAAGTTAATAAAATCGTGTTAAGAGGCTGTGCACAAAATTTTGCTGATTTATTTAGTTTTACAGACGTACTTTTACAGTTAAAATACTGTTTTTCCATAAGTTTTAATGCACAACATGAAATATCGTTTCAATTGTTATCTAATGAATGGGCTACATTATTTTTTTATCTCGCATTATAAAACTGATTATTTACTGCCAATTGAGTATTTTAATTGTAAACCTACGTCTGTAAAATCACGTGAACCAGCGAAATCGAAAAAAAATCGTATACAGCCTCTTAAAAACGTGTTTCTTTCTTCGAACATAGTTTTAATATAATTAATTGTGCTTGCAGCGATTAAAGGAGCAGGGTTCGCTCCGCCGCTTCCGAAACAAATAATTCGATTTGTTGCAAATCATCCGTTTTACTTTATCATCAGCGCTTTGCAAGATCAATTATTTGCAGGACGCTTCAGTGGATTATAATTTAACGAGTACCTAGGCATTTCAATAAGATTGGGAACTTCGTTCACAAAGTCTTTTATAATTTATTAAGGATGCATTTGTCAAAAAGATGAAAAATAAAAGTTGTTTCACTATTTTACCACTTTAATTTCAAGCAACATTATTGCGAGCAACATTTTATTTGTCGGGCAACAAATGCAACAAAGTTGAGCAACTGTTTTTCAAATAGGTTTCATGTGAATACGTGGCGTAGCTATCTTATTATTCAACATCTAAATCTACTGTGATTATTTGACTGTTAGATACTGATCATTCATTATCATATTCTACACATGTATAAGAAACTTCTCCCAATTATTTTGGGGTCGGCTTCCATTCTAACCGGATGAAAGAAAAGAAAGAAAGAAAGAAAGAAAAGGTATTTATTGTGACTCGCACAGGAAGATCACATACTAAGATAAACACAATGGTACAAAAATTATAAAAAACTAATTTCTCGGAAGAAAAAAAATATATTTAAAAAATAAATAAAACAGAAAGTCCTGCACGAGGCCAAAAGGCTCCTACCTCAGCATGATGCTGCAACATTTAAAAAGTGCCGCAGCGCTGGTATTTTGATAGGGCCCGAGCGATGTGATGTCACGGGCAGTTACCTACAGTATGTAATACTATGTTTTAATAATTAACCTGAATACCAGTATTTTGCATGGAGCGACTGCCAATCTGACCTCCACAACGATACCCCTTGGTAAGACTGGTTGTCCGACTTTACGGCTTCTGACGACCCGTAACGACTGTCAAAAATCCACGATGTCACCTGGGATCAACGGCTTAACGTGCTTTCCGAGGCACGGAGGGGTCTTGGTCTGTAAAGATGGTCATCTACGGGCTAACCGCGGCAACCGCACCTTAACCTGATCAATCGATCCGTGCGGCTTTCACGGCTTTACTTATCCACAAGCCCCTGTATTAGAAACTTAGTATAAGGGTATAAATATGCCAGGTAGGTAATATTATTGGCTCTCCTTCAGTTATATTGGGCATTACAGAAGACAGGTGTACTACTATTATAGTCTAGACATACCTCTGCCTACACCTTCCAGGAATAAAGGCCTGATGTTGTCTTGATTGCAGGAATGGAATTGGTGCCGATATTAGAAGTTATATATTTACAAGTCGATGTTAAGCATCCTTTTCTATTCTACATAAAAACACATCATGAGCAATATTTTTCAGGCATTTTTAATGGATTATAATTAATTACCTACTTGATTATACAAGTTAAAGGGACATACATATATGTATATATTTTTAATAATGAATAAATAAAACTTTATTTCAGACTAAGTTCCATATTTTTTTTATTAGTATTTTGGTGTTAGTAACAATAGGTAGTGCTTAGAAAAATAGGTTTTTTTTTTGGGTGTGTAATTATCAAATAATTTCTCCCGCTCTGGGTGGAGCAGGAGGGCGAGTCAGAGTTTAACTGACTAAAACCCACCCGTGTTCCCTTAGTTGCCTGTGTGCCAGGGGCCACGCTATCTCTTTCGAACAACCCGCACCCCTGGCAGGTAGAAAGATAGGTTAATATTGTTAGAACCTAAGACTGTCGCCACCCAGAGACCCTGAAAGGGTCAGTCCGCTCTGGCAGCGATCAGTTTTAGAATGCTGTTGTCACTCACTACCATGCAAACGCTGTAGCATGGAGGCCGCTTTCTTTCTCATCATGATGCCATAAACAGGAAACCATCTATGCGGGCCTCCGCGAACTTTCCTGAGGCGCTACAACGCCATGGCAGTCCGAACAGCATCCTAACAGTATTATTAAATAGCACACGTAGGATAATGTAGGCTCGACACGTGTATGCCACCCATAGGTCACTCGTCTAAAACAATTGACAGAACGCCTTAAAAAAAAGTTACTTTGACGTCTGAAGTATTTTCATATCGTTTATTAATCAAATTTTTAAGTAGATGTCGTTTTGATTAAAAAAAAGATGGCAACACAAATCATCGAAGGTGTAACACCAAAAGTAAAACCTTACTTAGGTATTGTAGTTTCAAATAAGGTAAATTAAACTTTTTGTAAAAGCATCTTAATTTAAACGTAGGCGTAAGGTTGCTATTAATTGCCAGTCCACATTGGGCAAGTGTAGTGCAGCTGTCGGACAGCATCTGCCTAGCCTTTTCCCAACCATGTTGGGGTCAGCTTCCAGTCCAACCCGATGCAGCGGAGTAGCAGTATTTACCATGGAGCGACGGTTTACATAGTAAGTAAGTAAGTAATCGTTTGTTTAAAGATTTAACCTACGTAATATCAGAGATTGTCTAGTAAGAGATAGGTTTGGCTAATACAGATAAGTAAGAGCGCTGCCCTTCAAACTAGGAGAATCCTGTATCTTGAAGGACAGTGTACTTTAGAAGGATTGATAATTTTTGACAAAATATTTTATAATTGCGTAACAATACTGATAATTTTATTTTTTGGGTGGGAAATCGTCAAATAACTTCTCCCGCTCTAGGTGGAGCAGGAGGGCGTGTCAGACTTTTACTCACTAAAACCCACCCGTGTTCCCTCAATTGCCTGTGTGCCAGGGGCCGCGGTATCTCTTTCGAACAACCCGCACCCCTGGCAGACAATACTGATGATCACATACATATTAATTGAATGGACTTAAAAGATAATAGTAAGGTGTGATTGTGTGTATACTTGTGGAGTTAGAGTCCATTGTTGCTTGTGTGTGGTATTTACAAATTGACTTAAAAAAATATCTACGACCTCCTCAACCCAGTACTACTGACGATACCCCTTGGTAAGGACTGGTTGTGATTTTCAGACTTCTGACGACCCGTAACGACTGTCACAGATCCACGAATGACAGCCGGGAGAACCAACGGCTTAATGTGCTTTAAGAGACACGGAGGGGTATCATCCATCGACGGACGTACCGCGGCAAGCGTAGCTTAACCTGATCGATTGATTGCTTAGCCACAAGCCCGGCTGGGACAGCATGGGCTGATAATATGATGAAATAAGCATTTGCTGAAGAAAATATATGGCCTAGACTAGATGGTTTTGATGAGCTATGATGTTTACCTATCATAAGTTCAGCGATTCGTTTCTCACTAAATTTTGTAGCACAACATATTGACTTTTTATGACAGTAATTTAATTTAATATTGAAAATGCTACCAAGTAACCGGATAAATATTTGTGACCAAATAATATTTCGTAAAATGTTGTTACGGCAAATGTGGTGAAAATATGGCAAGTAAATCATTTGGCAAATGCAAAAAGTTCAAAAGAGGCTTCGGCCAATAGTAAGTTAGTTATAAGTAAGTTATTTTGTAAATCGGCGAAAATAATACCTATGACACATGATACTTCGATGATCTAAAAATATGTCAAATAATGCATAAATAGCAAATAGAAACGTTATTTTTCACTTTGTAGTGTTTTTTTGGAAGTCGGTTGTTTTTTTTTTTGGAAAAAGTTTTTATTTTTCCCTTTTTAGTGGTTCACATGTGGTTACCCCTTCACAGCGTACCGGCGTGATGTTATGTTATGAACTGGTATAAACAATAGACAGACGTGGGATTTCAGCAATCCCAGTCCATTTGCTACCTATCATTTATTGCGGACTGTTCCGTTGCCTATCTCCGAAGTTCTTCATCAGATCTTCACCTTATTGAAATGGAACCATTTCGAGAAAGTACTCTTCCAAAAAATACCCAAATCGCTTCAAGTGTGCCAATAAAATTTGAAGAGTTGTCTCTATTTATCCAGGATCCCATCATCAGATCCTGACTTGATGATCATGGGACCATCTGGGAAGTACACCTATTCATACAAAAAAAAAACCACATCGGTCCAGTCATCTTCGAGTAATCGGGGAACATACATAAAAAAAAGGTTCCGACGAATTGAGAACCTCCTCCTTTTTGAAGTCGGTTAAAAAGACGTCGGTTAATAGTTTTCGGTAAAATGAAATTATCGGAATAGTGATCGGTTCCCGCTATGTTAAATGATTTTATTTCTGTAAGTTGGTTTGTACATACACTTTTACACGTCAATCATATTTTCAATACTAGATAAGGTCTAGAGGATGACTACTCTCAGAAGAAAGGCCAAAAAAACTCAGAGGTCACAACCTCTTTTAAAGTCCACACATAATCTTGGTCAGATCATGTGAAGACCATGTGGATTGGTATCCGAAATGGTTTTTTGAGGAAATAACCACACAGATTGAGTGCACCTGCCCAATCAGTGTACGCATTTATCAGTAATCATGGAGCTCAAGTCAGAACTTGAACAGCTCAACGATTTGACGAACAATACCAAGAAAGGACATTTGGGTAGGCCGCATAAATTACTCAAACTACCAAACCATGATTAAAACTAAAAGAAAAAAAGGAAAGCACCAAACAAAAATATAGTAATTTGCAGTCACATTTACTTATAATAAGTAAAACAATATAATAGTTTACGCAGTAATATAAATTAATGTTCATGGATGGATTTTCAATTGCAAACTTTGACTACCTACATAGATAATAAAAATATAAATAAATATAATTATATAAACATGTCAAATTGATAACCTTCTTCGTTTTGAAGTCGGTTAAAAAATACGAGATCATGATGTAGTTGACTAACAATAAAATGTTATATTTCACGTCCTGACCACTCGAAAAGAACAAACAAAAATATTCAAAGTTCTAATAAAACTCTTCAAAGTCTCACACATGCGCAGTAAACGTATTTAGGGTTGGAATCGTTCTCATTCATCCCCTAAATCCCAGTTGAATGTCATTTGTCGTGGGGCTCACACCTAGCCGAGCGTTCGCGCCAAATCGTAAACTTTTACGATTTTAATGAATCAGTTTTTCGTACACGGGAGTGAAGTGAATAACCGTACATTACCGTCTCTCCTGTGATAATAAGTGACATGGATTAAGCTTAATTAATTTTGTGTAAAAAATAATGTATAAATAAAAGTGGAGAAATGTTAAAGTTATAGAGTAGTAATGGAACACGATGTACGCCATACTTTGGTTGTTTTTATAAATAATTGGGAAAATAATAAGTTTATAAATGGAAGTGAATTTTTGGATTTGCCTGGTTATAATACAATTTCAATTGGCTTTTTATGTAAAAGGACAGAACACGGTAAAAAGTGAGTACTACCTGAGACTATTAATTGAACTTTCTGTCATAAAATTAAACCGCAGCTTTTAACTGACTTTAACACAAAGTTCAATGAGTAAAGGTAAAATCTTTTCATTTATTTTGAAGAAGTATAATAAATATTATGAGAATGTGTAAAGATTTAAATTGAATTAAACACTCAAGTGATTAAACATTGTACGTAGGTAATATCTGTTAGAATTATAACACTGGGTGATCGGTTGATGGGGAGTTAAATAGACACAATAAAAGTTTTATTGTTATTACGTCGGGGGCGTTTAACTGATCAACAATGTGTTAATTAATTTGATCGATAGTTTACTTTTTATTAATTATTTTGTAGTAGCTTTCCTAGGCACCATTGATATCAAAACGGTGGATTACAGCCCACTCCCGGACAGACCGGAGGCCTCTGTCCCAGCAGTGGGAACATTATAGACAGATTATGCTACCTGGTTAGGCTTAATCTATGCAGTGTTTAATTACGAATACATTTCACAAATATTATCTTTCGAACATAAACGCTTAAGACAATCCATCAACACTCACTGTTTTAAGTCAGTTAAAAGCCAAATATATCATCGTTCAAGAAACTAGCATCAAACATCATTTCTATTGTAGATTATCATCGTCGATCAGATGATAAGCTAAACACGGATATAAAAGAAGAGAAACCACTAGAATTCCAAGTCAGTCACCAAACGAATCAAGAAAGAGATTATTTTCTACCGCCAGTCTTTACCAACCACGAGGAAATTGAGGAAGAGGATGAAGAAGATGAAAATGCTTACTTAGATTATGACTACGATGGTAAAGAGTCGAATTATAAAGATTCTCCAGACTTGGCAACAGTCCGAAGTGATGCTCACGACGTATCTTCTGTAGATGATAAGATACCGTTACATACGGCGAAGGATAACTTGCCAATTTTCCTTTTAGAACCAGAAAACACTTATGTAGTTAAAAATAAGCCAGCGTCTTTGAAATGTCGGGCTGCTAACGCTTTAAAAGTAAGTAATTAATTACTGGATATTTATGAATCTACTTTTTAAATTAGTTTATCTACTCTCTTATCGTAAAATTCGAATTATAATCTTCATAACGAGTTTATATTGACATACTTTATAAACACACTATCTACCGAAATGGAAAATACATACCTACAATCATATCATAATAGAAAACTTTTTCTCTAACAAAATAATGTATTTTTTTTTACTAATACGATACAGGGCAAATCCAAGAACTTAATATCGCCAAAAAGTTTTTTTTTTTTTTTCTATTGGAACGCATATGCGGGGCACGCCAGTTTTATAGCATTACAAAACTATTTGTTACTCTTTTAACTTTGATAATTATTGTATTTAATTGCTTCAATCCCAATGTATGAGAGTAGACAAGTAGGTACTGTATGAAACTGCACATAACTAGGTAGGTATTATGCAACAGTTTTATAAACTACTATTATTAACTATATTTTAAGTAGGTATGGCTCGCATTATATTCGAGCGGTTAGATTTGTCATTCTCATTTTAAAATATTGAATTTTTAAACAGCGAAAGAGGTTGGACTGTAGTACAACCCCTTTCTCCACATGTTACTTATTTACATACAGATGAAATTGAAACTCCTGAATAAAATAAAGGACAGCTTTGTTTTATGATATAATTTTCTGTTCTACGACGTCATACTTATGGGGGAAGCACCAGGGTAGTCTGTGAAATTAAAAATATCTTACGTCTTTTGCAATTCGAAGGTCAGCGTTTGGCTGTGGGTATGTTGAACAAAATAAGATTCGCGAACAGATTATATGAACTTGACGGTTGTGTTTATGATTTTAATGATTTTAATTCTGTAAATACTTACGTGTAACGGTTGCGACACAATATACAGCCGAACACTCTCCTGCAAATTGCAAAAAAACGTCAGAAAATTAAAAGAAGAAGAATAACTTAGCGCATTCTTCTTCTTCTTAAAACAAAAATGAAAGTAAATAAAAACAATTATAGTGCCAAAAAGTATAGTTATTTAGTTTAAGTTCTAGCCACTCGTAACTCCAATAGTAATTTGCTTTCACATGAGATTAGACAACCGTACCCTAATTGCGTAACACACGATCAATCATAATCTGTTTCATTTTGACAGTTCAACAATATTCATTGCGTTAAATACGTTGCTGAGCAGACACATTTTTCGAACATAATATGAAGCAATGGTTAAGCAATCTGTTTCAAAATGATTCAAATTATGATTTATGATTCATTGTGCATTACGCAATTAGGGTGCAGATTAATTGAATAGGCTTCCAGAAGCCTCATAATTTTGTTTATTAACAAAATCAATTGGCTTTTTCTTTAACATTTATCTAAGACAGTTCTCTCTTATTTCCAACCTTTGGAAAACAAGGACACTACAGATATCATAACCCTACTATGAAGAGGAGCTACTAAAGTGTATATTTCTAACCTCCAAGGTATTTTTCAAATGCAACGGAGTACAAACGCAAGCGCTTAACTTCGAGTTTGTGGATCCTCAAACTGGGGTGCGGATCATAGAGGGAGAGTGCAAAGTGACGAGGGAGAACGTGGAGGAGTACTTCGGGAGTGACAAGTACCAATGCTCCTGTTTTGCTTGGACCAGCCGAGGGCACATTCGGAGCCAGCCTGCCACTATTGAACTAGCTTGTAAGTGAATTTTGAAAGTTGTCTTTTTAACCGACGAAAAATAGGAGGAGGTTGTCAATTCGACGCGTGTACACCGTGACATTTTAGTCGTCTGACAAAAGTGGTCCACTCAATGTATCCGTCATAAAATACCTGTAGGCGCGATTAAAATATTGTTACAATTAATTAAGATAATAGGTACAAAGAAAAATAAATAATGCTTTAGAATTATAAAACAACCTCCTTGTTAATAATGTTTACGTATCAAACGGTTGAAGATATCTACCTACCTATCATTACATTCCATCATTAATTTCATCTCCATAGCAGGGTGTTTCAAACTACGTCATGCGTCTTATTGAATAATATTTTAATTTGTTAAATTACCTAAGTATGCATAGGTTAAAATTTTTATTTTATTTTTTATAAATGATTAGTAGGTAGTAGTCATTGGCTACACGAAGTGGGCTGGCGTTGTAAGACTAAAATGTCACGGTGTATACTCGTTTATATTTTTTTATCTATGTTCCCGCATAACTTTTTACTGAGTAACTAGTCCGATTTTGATAAATCTTTTTTTGGAAAGGATATACTTCGAAGTTGGTCCCATTTAAAATTGATAACCAAAACCTAAGTGCGGAAAAAATTAAACCGATGAAAAAGGAAACCGTAAAATAAAAAAATACGTTTTAGTCTAAGCTCCTAATTTAATGCAAATGACTAATTTAGAGTCGGCCTCAAACAAACATAGAGACGCCAAGTAAAATAATGGCAGCTTGATTGATCTGCAGCGTTGATTGTTGGATTTACTTTAATTTAGGAGCTTAGTTAGACTAAAAGTTTTATTTTATGCTTTTCAGTTTGTTTTTTTACTTATTTTTTTTTTTTGTTATGAGGTTTTTTTATAAGTTACTTGTAGTGATTTATGAAAAACGTTCAGGAAATGATTTTTCCTGGATTGAATTATTGTTGATATGGTTGGCTTTCGTATTCATTAGCTAAGTGAATATTTGGGCTGTTTGCCAAAAAGTTACTAGTACGGAAATTATACCTACCAGTTCTTGCTGTTTTATTTGTCGCGGCTTGTCAAACACTATACAGCGATGACATTTCGTTGTGAGCCATTACCAACTGCCCCCTTCCTGCTTAAAAATGTAGCACTTCACTTAAAGTTCTTGTTATTATTAAATTACTAGAAATACCTAGGGTTATAGCAAAGTAAGTACCTCCTTTAGACTGCTTCGTTGGTTTAGTAATCGAAAACGCTACTGTAAAGCACAAAATCTTGGGTTAGATTCCCGGATCGGGCAAAGTCTTACTGGGTTTTTTTAATCAGGAATTCTTCAGTGGCAGCTTAGGGTCTGAATTTGTGCACAGTTGATAGCATAGGCTAGCTCCCTATTACATAGCTGCCGAAATATGGGTCGTGACTCCTTGCTTCGCAGAGATGTAGGAATGACAAAACTCCATCATGTTCTTCAGATACTTTATCAATCTTGTGTTAGGTACTCGAACGTATCGGGGCCGCTGTTCGTCGTGTAGTTAGGGCTCAGGTCCTAAGCCTTGTAGGCCAGAAGGTATATGAAGTGTACCTATCTCCCGCAGAGAGAGAGATGTTGGTGATATTATGTAATGTTACCTTTTCTAGACATAAAGAAACACTTCTCCGTGGCCCCACAATCACAGCTCGTCAAACAGTACACAGCAGTGACATTCCGCTGCGAGCCACCACCGGCCGCCCCCTTTGTGCAGATATACTGGCTCAAGAATGGAGCACCGGTCGCCGAAGATGATAACGTGCAAGTGTCGAAGGAAGGTGATTTGTTTATTAAACAAGCTACGTTATTGGTGAGTTCAGGATAAACATATCAATGGTTTATTTGTTTATGGTTTCGAATCGATTCTAGTAAATCCACATTTATAAAGTGCACTATACACGCACAAAGGCGGACCATAAATGTAACACACTGTTAATCTCAATCTGAATCATTTTGAAAGAAATTGCTAATTCATTTCTTCATACCTATGTTCGTAAGATTCATCTGCTCAACAACGTAAATAACGCATTGTATGTTATTAAACATTCCTATTGTTAGTGTTTTACGCAATTACCCCGCTGCTTGATTGGTCACGTAAGATAAAACATTTTGCGGGTTGTTCGAAAGAGATACCGTGGCCCCTAGCACAAAGGCAACTGAAGGAACACGGGTGGGTTTTAGTCAGTAAAAGTCTGACATTCCCACTCCGGCCAGAGCGGGAGATGTAATTTGATGATTTCCGAACCAGAAAAAAAATATACAGGGTAAATTTTGAAACAGTGCGCAAACTGTAACCATGAGTTCAACATATCATTCTAGACCCCCTAGCGTAGATGTTTTTCATCGGATATACAAAAAAAAAATCAGTTGTTTCATAGAAAAGTGCAATATCTACGCGGTCAAAATGTATAGAACGGCTGATTTATTTTTGTATAAACGACGAAAAATTTCTACGCTAGGGGGTCTAGAATGATATGCTGAATTGTGAATAATATGCTAAGTTACAGTTTGCGCACTGGTTAAAATTTTATCCTGTTTATAAAATTTCCACTCAAATCGACCATAATCACATGGACGAAGGCTTACAATAGTTTCAATGTTGATCTGATAATCAGTACTTAATTATAGGCAAATGAATTTTCGATTGACTAAAATGCACTGAAGTTTTATAAGATGAAGGTAAACTGGGTTTTTTCCTATGAACATTAACAAGTTTATTAAATGAAAGCATGCCTGTTACATCCGAAACTTCCGTGAACAAGTGAACAAAGAAGTGAATTCCACGGGCACTGGGTCCGGACAGATTTCAATTGTGAAACAATTTTCAGGACATGGCGAACTACACATGTGTCGCTGAAAATTTAGCGGGAAAAAGGATATCCGAGCCCGCCCTGCTGACAGTTTTCGGTACGTTAAAATTCCAACTCCTACACTCGTTTATTTCTTTCTTTTGATATAAAGTTGAAACAATTTTGCTTCCACAAGTCTCTTATTTTGACCATTATTTAGATTTCATCAAATTATTTTCGGTTTTGTAAAAAGGACCATAATTATGTCATCCAGATGAATAATCATTTTTAAATTAAAGCATAATTTGTAAAGTATACATAAATGATATGCCTGTGTGAATGGGAACCACATTTTATTTGTACTTACTTCGTACAAGAGTGTCTTAAAAATTTCCCTTACCTTAGTCAATGGTGGTTGGAGTACATGGTCGGCTTGGACCGACTGCTTCTGCGATGACCAAGGCAGGGACAGCCACTCGGGGAGAAAGAGAGAAAGGACTTGCACAGCGCCACGACCTCTGAATGGAGGTCAGCCATGTATGGGTCCTAATGTGCAGAAGACACAGGACTGCTTAGATTGTGATATAGGTATGTATTTAAACAGAGAAATTAGCAAATTAGCACTACAAGCTATGTTTTACGGAAACAAATAAATTATAATGGAGGGTTCAAAAAATGTAATAAAATATTTCAGTCAATGAAAAGAAAATGATATGTTTTGAATTAAATTATTTTCTTTCGTTCGTTGCTCATTATTTCATGAAATTATATTTCTGTTTGACCTGTAGTTATACATATTTGACGTACAATATACCTTTATAGAGTTTATTAAAGTATTTGTTTTTTTTTTATACATAAAGATGAACTAGATGAGTTGGCCGATGAATCACCGGATATAATACTAGGTAAAGTTAAATTCTCAAATAATTTCCAAATATTCTCAATAATGAAGTTCTCAATTTTTCAAATCCACAGCGTGTTCAAACAACACTTTCTTTGTTCTTTCCTTAAAGTCAACTAAACTCACGTATCTTCTATTTTCTCAGGTCGTTGGTCCCAATGGTCTGAGTGGTCCAGATGTGACTTCGACTGCCTAAGAACTAGAAGGAGACGGTGTCTTACTATCAATGCCTGTCGAGGTATAGACTATCAAGTTGGACAATGTCCATTGTGTGTAAGGACTTCTAAGTCTGATATCAGTGATGGTAAGTAGTTTCTTTGTCTTTGCTGTCGTGTTTTGTTTATTTAAATGCTACTTGGTTAACTTTTAACTATCTTTCATTATATATATAATTTTTCTGTACGTACGTATGTCACTGAACTCCTTCTAAACTGCTGGACCGATTTTGATGATTTTTTGCTGTGTGTTCGAGTGAACCCTGAACGGTTAAGATTTACAATTGGACCCAAATGCCACCTGGCATTGTTCGGGCAGAACAACGTCTGTCAGGTCCGCTAGTTTTTTATAAACTGTCAACTTAGTCAAATCGATTCGTATTTTACTAACCTAACCTTCACCCTCCTCCCTCACTCATCTCTCTCCTTCCTTATAAAGTTCAATAAACTTCTTGTTTCGTAAACATAACAAATTCATCTTTTGCAGGATCTTCATACTGGCCTATATTTATTGCGTTATCGATAGCTTTTCTAATATTTATAGTTTTTGTCGTATTGGGAATCAAATATATAAAAATAAGAATGAACGAAACTTCACCATATGTAAAACCACCCTCAGGTAATTATATAATTTACTTGTTTCTTATATTATTCTTTTTACTTAAGTCGAATATTAATCGTGAAAGTCGTGAGTATTAATAACGAACTATGTTACAAAAGATTTCTTTCAGTCCAATCCCTAAATATGTTTTTCTTTTTTGTTTATTATTTCTACTCCATTAACTTTCATCTCATACACAGGTTCAAATTACTTCGGCAACGTAATAAAAAGAACTTTAACCAATCAGCCGGATTTGACCATCCACGAAGAGTTCCAAACTATAGACTCCCGAAGGACGCACAGACATATGAGCACTTCCACTAACACGCGTCACGAACATTTATATGAAGTACCACAATTAGCTAACAGGTAGGTGGCATGTCAGAGATTATTGTTAAGACTATGGAGTACGGAAGGACCAATGAGATCCTTGGAGACGTTGTTAGTAAAATAATTGGGCATCTAGGGGATGCACAATGAAAGTCTAGTAATAAAGCATTAATTCACGAGAATAAAGATTTTAATGAAAAATGATTATCAAGATAAGTGAAGGTAAACATGTCATTATTTTTATAGGTACCTATATCGAATGGAATTAGTACACCTGAGATATCCTAAAATAGAACTAGTCCTTCTTTCATACACAGTCTTAATATAATTTTTATTTGCAGTTACATCACGCCTATAGACCACGAGGTAAGAACCGAAAGAAATGGAAGCGAAAGGAATTACGCTTGCAAGGACAGCGTCGAGTCAGACCGATCTGACTCCAGTTGCTTTTTGAGCTGTGAGTTCTTCTATGCACCTTCAAGAGGCACAAGATTGCGAGATTTGATCATTTACATTGTTATAAACACTGCATTATTCTAACTATTACTTAATTAGTTCTCTGTACTTTATCTTCATTGTCATCTAAACACACATCTTTACCTTTCAAATTCTTGTTGACAATCACATGCCTCTTAGCTTTATTAGCTTTAATAATTACCACATTACCGTAATTGACTGACTTCACAACGTATATATATTTTCTTCCAGCCGGTTCGTCGTATGGCAATGAAAGTGTAGAAATGTCACCGTCACTGAAAAATAATGCATCAGTAGATTCAAAATACTTTGCTAAGCACATAGATGTAGCTACTTCAAAAATAGTTGCAGCAGATGGTGATTGGTTGAATCTTAATAAATGTGGAGTAAGCTTGTTTATTCCTGACGGAGTAGTGGATAAGGGAGAGGAGCTGTTCTCGATTGAGGTCGCAGACGACGACTGGAATAGGCCGCTGCTGCAAGAAGGTAAATTGAATTTAAGTTTAGGCCTTTTGACCTGGATAGGGAATCGAGATCGGCGCGCTAGATTTAGATTCGGTTTTATATTGGGGTTGATTTTGTTAGAAAGTGAATTTTGTAATGTAGAATTGGGGTTTTGTGGAAAGTGGGATAGATCTTTATGTCTGGAAAACTATTGGTGAATATAAACGTTTTGTGGTTTAGTGTTTAGGGGTAGAGTAATCATAATAATAAATCTTTGTTTATCTTGACATCAAATTACAGGCACTGGTTAGTTGAATGCTCAATCTTAAAGAGAGGGTAGTTCTTGATATATACGTACGTTTCGAAAGATTTTAAATTGGTCGTAAAGTGGCTATTCCTAACTAAGAGTCTCACTAAACATTGCAAGAAATATTAAAGCAATAGTGGACTATAATAACATTCACGTTAATACAGTATGGAGTATTAGTTTGATTAATAATTCTTGCAAACAAAATTTAAAGAGTTTGATTTCCTTCAACAAACAGTATGATACGTTAAATCCGAAGATCATTCTATTCAAGAATTGCTACCTGCATCTGAACACCTGCAACAAATAAAGGTGACGCAAGAAATTTGTGCTTAATATTAAACTTGGTCATTTCAGAACCGAAGTAGGATTACATTGAGCCGTGGTCTGACCTAAATCTCAAATGTCAGGTTGTTCTGACCTATAAGTTGCTTCGTCGGCAACCTAGCGGTGTTGTTTTGGAGCCGGGTCACAATTGATTGCCTCCGAATATACTCATACATAGTTAAAGCAGTAGGTTATTAGATATTCGTAGGATTACAATCGTTCTTATTGTGTTCTATCTATTTTGTGTGGAATGCGATTGACGGCCAAGAATGTAGAAACTGTATTGTATTGTTATAAAGTTACAGGCACTGATATAATATTATTACTACCGACGTTTTTCAGACTTGGGCAAGAATTATATCAATACAAATACAAAATTTATTTATTGACATAAAACAAGTTGTAACATCAAGTTGCAGATTTCTCTAACTCCTGCGCTAGTAATAACGGTGTTGCAGGAGCCAGTGTCCTCCCTTACGGAAAAAAAAAATTGTTTTATGACAAGATAAAAAACAAAAATTAAATTTAAAAAGACACTGCTGTGCACACAAACCAGCCTACTCATTCTGTAAAAAAATCAGTAAAAAAATTGAAGCTTAGAGTGCGTACCAATCTCTAACATCAGGTGGAATGATAGCTCGCTTCTTGCTCACTTCACCAATTTTTTTCGTGGAGATTTTTCTAGAATACACTGGCAGAATGTTTTGTACGAAAAGATGTGTGAAGTTATTTTTCTTTGACAGGGGAAACTCAACTAAGCCCAGTCATACGGTGCGGACCCAAAAACTTTCACTTCAGCAAGGGTGTGGTTTTATCCTTTCCGCATTGCGCAGCTTTGAAGAACACCAGCTGGCTTCTCTCGATCCTCCAAAGGCCCGAAGAAATCAACTCGAGGGAATGGCGAAAAGTTTTGACTTTGGGCCAGGAAACGCCTGGGAGCCCACTGTTCGCACAAGTCGACCCTTCCAAAGTTTACCTAGTGAGCGAATTTCTAAGCGACTTTGTTCTAGTCGGCCGAAGTTTCAGCGGTCTAGACGCGAAGTTGTACAAACTCGCGCTGTTTATATCTAAAAGAATGGACGATAGCTACTATAGTTTGAAGATTCATGTGTTTAACGATACACCTTACGCTTTCTACGATTGCTTTGAAAGTGAAAAGAGGTCTGGCGGCTCTTTGCTTTGTGATCCAAAAACTATTTACTTTCAAGAGAATTGTTCTGATTTATGTATTAATATTAGGGATGTAGGAGTCGGTTGGAAGATACAGTCCGGGGGAAAATACCAGGAACTGCCGTATTCTCAAGTTTGGAACATGACCGTCAGATCTTTGCATTGTATATTTGTGCTGCAACAAACCGATTCAATTAACTGTCTAGAACTAAACGTGTCTGTTTACCAAAAGCAAAAGCAATCAAATTCTGTCAATTTTAATTTCAAGACTAACGACTTGAATTTTAATATCAACTGTAAGAGATTCAGTTGTGCGAGTGTAGAGACTGTTAATATATTAGAGAACCCGTTCAATTATTCCTCTCTAACGAAGAAGGAGGGTAGGTATGACTTTGTGTATAAGAATCACAGCTTTAGGAGCTACTTTAGCGTTGACAATAATTACCGGACTAATGTGTTGACTAAGTCGGACAGAGTGATACTGTGTAAACTGTTGGACTCTCAGACTGCGAAAGGGAACGACTGGAGATTGTTGGCAGAAAAATTGAAAGTTTGCTCTTACTATTATTATTTCTCCAATACCTGTTCTCCTACGGAAAATATATTGAATTTATGGTTGTGTAGAAATAACGACGTGAACATGTTAGTCAATTTGTCACGGATTTTCAGGGAAATGGGTAGGATTGATTGTGCAACAGTTGTGGAAAGGCGCTGTTTTACCAACTGAAGGAAATATTGGCAAAGAAATGTGAAACAATTGTTGAGTTTGAATAGAGGAAAACGCTTCTCCCGCTTCCTTTATTGAGTCAATCTTTTGAGAAAATATTTGAACTTGCTTTCCAATTACGTCATCTTTGTTTCTTTTGTTATTACTGACTTCTGTTGTTTCTTTAATATTTGTTTTAATTGTTATTTTTTTATATTCTTAGACTTGCTTTGTATTTTTCATATCTATTCAAACTCAATGTTTGTTAATATAATTGTCTGCTATTAATTTACTCTTAACAAGCTATTGTTTATCACGCCAATTTTCCTTTTTCTATTTAGATTTCTTGATACTTTCTTCACTTTTAAGCCAGAATTTTCTTTAAGCGAGAAGTTTCAGAATTTTGGTATTTTAGTAAACACCTATACCTAGTATGTTTTAATCAGTATAGATTAACTTAGGAAAGCTTAATATTTTACTAAAGAGTATGTTTGAAAAACATTATTAGCTGTATATAAATAAATATTAATGAACCAAATAGATACTGTATTGTTTAGATATGAAAATTAAGTAGTGATTTCAAATTTTGAATTAAAGTAAACATTTGGATGTTGTTGTTTTGTTTATTTAATCCTTCATCTGAAAACCATTAGATAAATCTAAAACTAATGTAACTTTCAAGGGCACTGACAACATAATACTCTGTTATACAAATATTATTATTTAAAACTACAATTTTAGATAGTCCTTTGTTTAGTAGCTACACATCTTCTTCTTCTTGGTCGCGTACTTCATTACTGAAGGTCGTGTCCCTGAAAGGCCTTCGTGGCTCTATGAACGATGTTCTTCCACTTCGTGCGATAGGTACATAGCTACACATAACATAACCTTATCAGCCTATAGTGTCCACTGCTGGGACAGAGGCCTCCTCTGTGCGAGAGGGAAGTTTGAAGAGACTTGCTCAGTAGCTAAGGAATTAAAGGAAATATTCACCACCAGGTTAATTCTTTTTCTGACAAGAAAGTTAAGTTGTTCAAAACTGTCACAAAAAGCGAGATATGTCGCGTGAGACTCCTGAAGGCCAATTCTCGCAATTAAAACGTTCAAAATGTAGTCGCAGTCTCATCTCGGCGAAAATCAAATGTCAAAAACTTGTCAAAAATATATGAAAACTCGAGGTATTTTTGACAGATTCAGACTGAGATCAGACTGAACGTTCTTAAAATTACGCGAATGGTCACTCTGGTTGGGACGAAGGTGAAAGGATGTTTCACATTTTTGGCGTTATGATGGTCAAAATGTGACACTTTTTAGTTTTTTACACAGTCCAGCTCTCATTCGCCAAGTTTGATACGGACCTCACAATATTAATGAAACGAATAACATGTCTTAAATCTATTGAAAATAATCATTAAAAGTTTTGAAAATCACTCAAACACTTCTTAATAGGTGGCAAGAAAAGAGGTCTGTATTACAAAACAGTATTTCCCTTATGAAATAGTAAATAGGTTAAAGAGATAATAACCATAACACCTCTTCTTTACGAGAGGATTTCTTCGATAGAATTGAGCAGAAACTGGTAAAATTGTTACATGGGGAACAAGTCACGAGAATAAAGCGATCATTAAAATAAATGTATTGTGTAGAAGAGACAGTGCTGATAATCTTGTTGTGCACTAACTAAACTTAATATTGGCTATTGCTATCTTTTCCCTTCTAATGAAACAAGAAAGAGACGTAAATAAATTATACCTATCAAATTTAGTTGAGCTAAGATTTTTTGACGCAGCTACGTCGAACTAAATTCATTATGCTTAAAATCACGCCAAATTCAAGGCAATCGAGACGTAATTTAGTATGCCAGTTCTAAAGCGTCCCTTTTATTTTTATTTGCGGCCTGTCAGTAAGAGATAGCAATACAGTTTAGGTGGTGAATGAAAGACCACTCCGCAGAGACCGCAGACTCGATTGATATTGCTATTTAAACATGAGAAAACAAAACTAAATTAATGTTTTGTGGTCACTTGAAATATTAGTTAAAAAAAAATTTTTGTGGAACATATGGGTCACCTATTACGTCTATGCGTCATCATTTCAACCGTAAGACGTCCACTACCGAACATAGGCCTCCCCCAAAAGGGGGTTTTGCCATAATCGCCACGCTTGGCAGGCGGGTGGGCGATCGCAGTATGGTACCTAGTAAAATGAATAGAGAACGCTGCTGCCCATTTTCTGGTAAGTTGCTTAGTCGCCTTCTACGACACCCACGGGAAGAAATGGGATGGTGCTTTTCTTTTACGTCTGACACCACATGCACACGGATAATGCGTAAACAGTAGTTTTTCTCAACTCGTAATTCAAGTAACAAATTGAAGTCGTTGATCTTAAAAAAAGTCTCTTTAAAAAATTATTTCATCGTGTGGATATTGATTTATACGAGTAAGTACCCATCGTGTCTGCTGAATGGTATACATAAATGAGACATTTTATTTCGCTGTTTGATGAAAATTTAAACTAAGCATATCCCAAAAAATACAACATACATGTAATTTTAAATGTTTTTGCAAATAAAAATAAAAACGTTTAAAACTATGTAGCTTATTTAAATCACATATTTTTCATAAGCTGATTATGTAAAAATTTCAAACGCATACATATTAAACGAAAACAGTATTCACAAGGCATAATAAATTCTTGCCCCGCCTGCGTACATCACTTGGGCTGGCAGGGGCGGCAGGCGGCCCACGGCACGCCGTAGGTACGTGGTCTCAATTATTAAACAATGCAATCGTCTCGGCCGGTACAACCCTAGCTTTAATACTTGAATACCTAGTATTTGGGTCAAAGAACGTGGAATATACGCCGTATCGTGTAGCGATACCAACCAAATTATTTAGTGATATCTCGACATGAATTTCGGAACGCTAAGTGAATTCCGGCGAAGAAATTGTTCGTTGATTTTTTTGTAGACTTCCCTTGCTGTTATATTATTTGTGATTAGAATGTCTTTTGTTAAGTAGGGACGTTCCCATTGTTCCGATTTTAGTATTCACGTAGGTCAGTAAGTATTCATGGTACGTTAGATTTTATGTTCCGGGTCATGACTACCTGTGGTACAAGTGAGATCGTGATCTGTTTACTTAGATTCTATTCAAAAATGGCATCAGTCTGTAAGCTTGGTTTGTGGACTCTTTTTTTAAAATGTATGTTGTTATGGAAAGAAACATTCTCATAAATAATTGTCAAACGTGAGAAAAACTCAGAAAGTCACCTCAGCGGATGAAATAGGGGCTATTCTTGATAAACAATGTGATTAATTACAGTTTTCATAACTCAGTTAATATTTAAACATCATGAACTCATCTATTGATTTTTAATTGAGAGATCATATCCAGTCTCTCATATTTTTCTTTCATCGTGGTTTAATTGGAAATGAAATTATGAAAGTAGTTAGGTTTAGGAGCATTGGTGCTTTATCTATGAGTAAATGTACTAACAGTTTCCCTGAGGATATTGATAAAGGCTTCGCAAAATAGTGAGATGATAGTTAAATTGGACGTACCAATCTTTCGTTGATAAAATTAGATATCAATTTCTTTACATCTCCCTATCAGTAGTGGCCCAGTGGTAATGGCCGCCACTTGGGGTGTAGGTCGTAGGTTCGAAATCGCCAGTCAGGCGTTCTAATTTTTGTGAATTATTTCATCACCGCTGCTCTCAAAACGGTGAAGGAAAGCATCGTGAGGAAATTGGCATGTCCTAGAACCAGACAATCGAAGATATGTGACATCTACTAACCCGCACTGGGCCCGCGTGGTGGATTACGGCTCACTCCCTCACACAGAGAAAAGTACTATCTCCCAGCAGTGGGCATATTATAGTATGATTATACTATATAAATTGGACTAGCTTTTTCTCTACTACATTGGGGTCGGCTTCCAGTCTAACCAGATGCAGATGAAGCAGATGTAGTATTTTACATGGAGCAACTGATTATCTGACCTCCATAACTCAGTTACTATGTATAGTCCGCGCGGAACTAGTTAGCCGCGCCTTAAGTGGGGACAATAGTAGGGACAGTAGTAGTGGGGAAATAGAACAAAATGTTCTTCCAAAGAGAAAAGAATTTTTAGCTCAAAAAAAAAATATTTGTTTCTCCGTCTGAGTTTGTTTTGGCATTTCTTCGTAGCGATCGGCTATCTAGTTTCAAAATATTGACGTGTAAAAGTCGCTTAAAAATCTACTTTCATGAATAAACATTTCATTCCATTTCAATTAAAACAATGTTAAACACAAGGCACAATGACATAGCAACAAAAAAAATGAAGAACTCCCTTTTTCACAGGTTTTAAAAACACAGCCACAAAGTAGACTCGGAGACTCATGAGGGCAGGTCTTAATTGGAGGGCACTTAGTTCAGAAGCTCTCCGTGTGAACAACTGCTCTTCAGGATCTTACGGCTTTTATACTAATAGCGAGCACAGTTGAGCAGTAATTTAAAAGTTGAGCTTCTCGTTGAGTAATGTTTCCTTTATGATGAGGCTATTTGATTTGGTTGAATTAAATGATTCTAGATAGGTACTTGTCTCGGTTTAGTTTTGACTTTGAACTTACTAATAGGTAAGACGTATGTAAGTTGAGCAATTTATAATTTGAACATAAGTATCTATAAGTTTTTTTTTCGTATTTTGACTGGGTTGAATTTACTGGTTGTTATTCGTATACATTTTTATTCCGAACATGCTTATTTCTATAGGTAACTTTTAAACCCATTACCTGGAATCAAATTCTATTACCTAACACGATAAAAATATAATAAAAAAATCCTCTAAATCTTCAGTTTTGTTTTAATAAGAATAACCTAAGCGTATATATTTATGGATTTCTGGAGTGGCGACCGTGTACCGGAAAACGAAGAGCGGGAAGGCCTTCACAAAGTGGACCGATGACCTTGAGAAGGCCGCGGGAATCCGCTGGATGTGGGAAGCACAAGACCGGTCGAAGTGGAGGAGCATGGGCGAGGCCTATGTCCAGCAGTGGACGTATTTCGGTTGAAATGGTGATGATGATATATTTATGCGCGTATATACGGGTTCGAACCCAAGCAGGCGCTTTAGTTTGTGTAAAATATTTCATCACCACTGCTCTCAAAACGGTGAAGGAAAACATCGTGAGGAAACCGGCATGTCCTAGAACCAAAAATATGAAGATGTGTGACATCTACCAACCCGCACTAGGCCCGCGTGGTGGATTACGGCCCACTCCCTCTCACAGAGAGAAGGCATAATTGTGTCCCAGCAGTGGGAACATGATATAGGCTGATTATATTTAATATTTATATGTATGTAGATATTTATAATTTTTTTAGGATATGTTTTTATCTGTGTTTCCATTTTAGTATATTTTTTAATTATTATTTGCAAACACGACCTGCCCATTTATGTCCATGGATATTACCGCCCAATCCATGGTTGCCTGGAACACATCACAGAAAGCGATAAGGCTACTTTATTGTATATATTTCTTGTAGTGTTCGATTTATTTTTAGTTATGTATTTTAATGGTGTTACAATATAATACATATGTATGTTTATAATGAAACGAATAAATTTTAGGTGTAACTGTGTAATCCCCTGCAGACACTTTATCATGAGATCGGAAACCTAATTTATAAAACAAATGGTCGATCAGAAGACTCCACACTGCCATTGTTTCCGCAAACATCCCGCATTCCTCAGACAACCCGAGTTCATATCTTTTATACGCACACTCAATCTTTGCACAATGTAGTACTTTGAGCACAAAAGATAACAAATTGTGCTTTTAACGCACTCGTTTGCACTATAGTGCTTAAGCACATTTGTTTGAAGACGTGTTGGTGATTTAGTGTGTTTCATCAGATCAACGATGCGTGAATTATGGGAGGTCTGTGGAGGTGGCAGTAGTGTGAGGAACTGGTGAATGTAATGGCGGTGGAAGATAACTGATCGAAGTATTGGATGGGTGTGACTCACATATTAGGTTGTTTAGGTACACTTTGTAAATGAGCAAATAAGTGAGTTTTGTCCGATTCGTCACTATTCCGATATGTCACCAAAATACTCCATTCAAGAAAACTCTAAGAATAACAGGAATACCAGTAGTTTATATAGAGTGAATGCCGATCTGACTTCTACAAACCAGTTACTGGGTAACACGATATCCTTGGTAAGAATGATTGTCAGACTTGGGCTTCTGACTTCCTGTAACGACTGTCAAAGCCGAGCCAGTCAGGACCAACGGCTTAACATCCTTTCCAAGGCACGGAGGGGTCTCATCCACTCTATATGTAATGGATTATCACCCATTGACGGACCGAACTCATACTTTACACTTTGTAAGCAAGCAAATAAGTGAGTTTCGCCCGATTTTTCACCAGAATACTTCAAACAAGCAAACTCGATTAGTCACCACAAAAATCAATTGAATAGCTTATTTACACTTAGTAAACAAGCTAATAAGCGAGTTATGACAGATTCGTCACTTTTCCGATTTGTCACTAGAATACTCCACACAAGAAAATACGATTCGTCATCATGAAAAAAAAAACAAATTAATTTTATTTGTTTTGTTGGGTATATTTATTTACGTTAAATAGGTACATTATTGCATATTGCATTGTCAATAAATATTCCGTTAAACTTTTCACGGATCAAATACAAAGGAAATGAGAGTGAGTACAAATCTGGTTTCCGATTGGATTTTTTAGAAATAGCGTTGATGAGGGAATGTGTGAATAGGGTTAGCGTTATTTCAGGCTCCAGTACTCGTAATAAGGGATAAAACATCCTTAATTATTTCATCCTGAAATAATGGACGCAAACGAGTATATTTATTTTCGTTTCTGGGTATGGAATAGCATAATCAGCCTATAATGGTTCCACTGCTGGGACACAGGCCCACTCTTTGAGAGGGACGGGGTATGGAAAATTGGACTAATAAGTAATAACACAAGTAGGTATTCTCATTGTTGCTTTTTAGTAATAAAAACAATAATTTAATTTTAAAAAATATATACAATAAAACTTTTATCGTGCATTGTCACAAGAACCAGACGTGATTGACAAATTTCAGCTTCAGTGGAAGTGGGTGAAATATTGATAGAAAAATTCCAGGACATACAAGTGAAGTTAAATAAAAGCTTCATCATTCATCATTTCAGCCGACAGACGTCCACTGCTGGACATAGGCCTCCCCCAAAAGGGAGGATTTGCCATAATCGCCACGCTTGGCAGGCGGGTTGGCGATCGCAGTATGGTGGGTAAAATGCATAGAGAACGCTGCTGCCCATTCTCTAGTAAGTCCCTTAGTCGCCTTCTACGACACCCACGAGAAGAAATGGGATGGTGCTATTCTTTTACGTCCGGCACCACACGGAAATAAAAGCTTATAATAATTAAAAAAACACAAGCATAAAGTTTATTGAGCTACTTACTCAAAATAAAACAAACCAGAAAGCACAGCTAATCAACCCACCATTCTTTCACATAAAACACATCGAAACAAACCGTTCTTAGCCCCATCATTTGTCAGAGCAAAGTGGCGAGCGTTCCGCGGAAGTAGACACGATGAGCGCATGAGTTGACGTCGTCGCACGTCACGTCACGTCGCGTTGGCAGCCATTGTCTGACGTCACAGGTCCCCTTCTTCCTGTAGCGCGGTGGATCGTAAACTTTATGTGGAGATTCGTCTCGGTACGTACGTTAACGTGTAGAATATGTATTTGGATCCGTTCTGCTCTGACGTTCGAGCTTAACCTTCCGGTGTAGGGACGATTTTGCTTTTATTTTATATTTTATGCTGTACAGATATTGTAATGGCTTTTTGATAGGTATGTGTAGGTTTGGGGTTGTTGTTAGGTTTGAAAAAATATTTTAAAGTATTTAAGTATATTATTATATTTTAATCAGAAATGGGTTGCTATTGATGCCTGAAATATTGTTTTTAGATAATCTACACGTATATCTAACATAATATCACGCCTGTACACCCCAAAAGGATAGGCAGAGATGCAGGTATAGACCTAGAACACCCACATTTCGCCAGTTATGGTTAAAGGTGTTCTTACACGGGCAATTTATTGAGCAATTATTGCTCGGTAACACTAATGGATCAATCTGGATCAATTAAGTGGAGAAATCTGGAGCAACAACAATGAATTGCGGATATGTTTCGGGAATATTGCTTCTGATTGCTCCATATATTTCATTAGTTGCCGAATATCTCATCGGTTTGGAAATTTTTAGTCAGTTTTCTTTCTATCTCGTTTGTACGTATAACTACGTCTCGTTTTTGCTTGAGGAACCGGTGGACGCGGCGGGGAGGGCGAATTGCCTAGATTTTTTAAGTTGCTCCATATTGCATGATATTATGTGGCTGTATCTCTGGCAACAGGTTGCTACATGTTGCCATTGCCCTAAATTGCAGGATGTAGTCGTGACGTCATAGTTGACGAGATTTGACCAGCACCCTAATTGCGTAACGCACGATTAATCATAATCTGTTTCGTTTTGAAACAGATTGCTAAACCATTGCTTCATATTTTCGAAAAACATGTCTGCTCAACAACGTTAATAACGCAATGAATATTGTTGAACTGTCAAAATGAAAACGATTATGATTTATCGTGCGTTACGCAATTAGGGTGCAGGATGGAGTAATTTCAGTTGCTCGTGTAAGCGCACCTTTAGTCCCATGTGGCAAGCGAAATATTTAATATAATTAATTATAATAATAATAATATTATAATATTGCCACAAATCGAGACTCCGGAATGCTCCTGAAAAATTCCTGATGGAACAAACCAATTACACTATGCCCGAGACCTCATAAAATTTGAGAATCACTTTTCTCTGATCAAAACCTAATTTAAAAGCATTTTTGAATCATTATAAGGCGATGAGTAATACGACTGTGCCCATTCGAAGTGAACCCTGATTAAATAGGTATTGCACTTTTAGTTAAATACCAGTGACACCCGGTGACTCGAGCCACTGACTCCTGTCAATCTCTGTTTTAGCGAGGGGAGAGTGGAAAGTGTATTGTCGTGTCGACACCGTGGGGGATGATGCGAGCCTAAACAAATACCCTCCGTAACATGACACCCTGATTCACGCATTAATAAATATTCACTTTATGACATCTATCCGAAAAATTCCAATTAATTTTCCCCAAAATCCATAACTTTCAAACAAGTTGATCGAATCAAAAACGACCTCGCAGACGCTCTTAACTCTGTAAATAATAAATCAAGACTCAAACCCTTCAAGGAAGTATATGAACTTGTTAAAAAATATACCAAATGCCGGAAAGCACTCACTTAGATTAGGAAAAAATATATGACTAATATTTGGCGTAAACATAAAGTTTTCGCCACCCACTAAGCATTAAGAGGTTTTTAAATTTATTCACCCTTCGATTTTCGGCAGTTTCTTGCGGAAACTTTGAGAAAATTTCAGCGATTAAACCGTGCGGAGTGCACAAAGTTAAGGGTTGAAATTTGCATAACGATCGACCTATACGTTGTCTGGCAACATCCGAGTCTGTCGAAGTTCGGCTCAGACGGGAATTTGAAATCACTTAACACTTTGGTAAAAATAATACCAATATAACTTTGGGTAGTTTTTTATTCAAAGTCAATGTCACTTTTAAATCGATTCAATTTGGGAAAATGTTCTTATTGGCTTCAATTGCTGGATAATTCCGTAATATAGGTACTAACAGTTGGAATGGCTTTCATTTTGACAGTTTAACAACATTCATAGCACTGTTTACGTTGTGAGCAGACATATTCCTTCAACATATGTATAGATTCTCCTAGTTTGAAGGACAGGGGTCTTACTCATCTATAATAGCCATACCTATCTCTTATTGAAATTACACTGATGTTACCTAGGCTATAAATGATTATCTAATGACTTACTTAACTCCGCCCCTATATATTTCAAACATATGAAGTAATGGATTATCAATATCCTTCAAAATGATTCAGATTGTGATTGATAGTGTGTTACGTAATGAAGTGTTCTTACATTACATTCAATTCGAATGATCATAATTATTAGTTGCCGCAATATAGGTAGCTATAATGTAGATAAGTTTATTTTGGCATAAATCTCACAGAAAAACAAGAATACACTAGGCACAGAAAATCAATCAATTAGGTTGAGACTTGGTACAGTAAAAACTGGGCTGCAATAATAAAAAGAAACTATGGCACAAGGTACTGTTGTAGGCTAGAGTTACATAAAAAAAGGATAAAAATAATAAAATTACATAAAACATAATAAAAGGACCGAAAGTTCGTTTTTTAAACCCAGAGAGTAATTTGACATTTCTTTTGTCTTTTGTTTTTGCTTCTTTATTTTATGAGTTTGACATTACAACTGTCAAATTAGTATCTGAGTTTAAAAAACGAATTGTAGGTTTTTTTTTTTTTTTTTCGGTTGTGGTTTCGCACGGTTTGTGCATTTAGCCAGTGTCAAGTAATTTTTCTTTTCGATCAAGTAAATGGCCCGATATCGGGCACGAAGTTACAAAACAGTCATAGTCGTCTTTAGTCAGTCAAGTCAAAGTTATTGTAAAGCGGTAGTAACTTTACAACAACCTAATATGAGTTTTTGGGGGGAACACGAAAAGTCCACGTTAGTCACTTATTTTCACCTTCACTACACTTGTGCACTCACATGTAACTAAATTGAATAATTCACTACCAAAATTATACAATTTAATTCGCTATTTCACTAAATTTCATGAAAATGAAAATTCGTGCGACATGTTCCAACCGTATCCCGCCAAAAACTCCCGAATTGTAGGTTAATTTGTTTTCGATAAAATAATGTTTTAAAATTATCACACTGTGCCCGGTATCTATAATTTGGCTAGTCACACAAGCTCTATGGAAGCTCAACCGTTGGTTTCATTCGATAAGTAACACTATGATTAAACTTACAGTTCCCCATATCGACAAGTACCAAAGTACCGTCCACTGCACTTTCCCACAAACTGCTAAGTTCTTAATCCTGACTTGATGAGGCATTGTCTGCATCCCAGACGAACGTATGCGCAAATCGTCGGGTAAATATCCCATGATGAGATGTTTGAGTGCGTAGTTAGACCACTTGGCAATCAAACTGATTCAGACGCAAGTATCTAAAGAGTAAAGTGTTTACTGGGAACATCCGTGGCGTGTGGAGAGAAAAACAAGACCATTCGTTTGCTGTTTATTTCTTCCTGTAATATTAGTATAAATTTCGGGACTGTAGGTACTTTGTTCCATTGCCATGAAAAGTTTAATCAAGGTCTTACTATCCCTACTAATATTATAAATGTGGAAGTTTGTATGTTTAGATGTTTGGATGTTTGTTACTCAATCACGCAAAAACGGCTGAACGGATTTGGATGAAATTTAGCACACAGATAGATTATAACCTGGATTAACACATAGGACACCTTTTATCCCGGTCATACGTTCCCGTGAGGGAAATTTTCGACCTCCAGGCGGCCAAACCGCTGGCAAAAGATAGTGAAGAATAAAGATCAAATTCGCAAAACACGTATTCATTTGTATGAAACTGACAAGTGTGAAGAATGCATTCTCTCAGTGACCGAACTGTAACCCAGAATATAAGTTGTAAAAAACAAAAGAATACAATACAAAGCCCCATTCAATTTCTACATTTATTTCTCTAAAACAAAAGAGTAAAAAAAGAGAGCCGTAACTATGAAAGATGACAGCGCGATTTTTCTTATTTTAGTGGTGTTTCCTCGAGTTAGCGGCTCGTTGGACCCCCACGATCTCTTCCGCGACATAAAACCTGCAACGTTAAATGATAATTATTATATTGTTCAAGTATTTCGATGTAGCTGAATAATATATAGGCATTGTTACAAAGTGGTGTAAGTTAGAGAAGTTTTGACTAAAAAGAAAAGCACTACAAGGAACAATACAACGGTGAATAAGTAAATTGTTTAAATCTTGAGGTTTTCATGAGCGTTTTTAAAAGCGTTGTAATTCTGAACTATTAGGAATAACTAATAATAAATACTTTTGGCACAGTATTATAATATACCGGCTTTTGGGGACTGTCAGCTGGCGCAATCTTCGCAAAACAAGCTTAATTTTTTCAAATGCTTCAATTGTGATAGTGATTTCTATCCATTCAAACTATCGGCATCGCATGGTGGGTCATTTCGTGTGTGTATTTTAACAACCTCATCGATTTCATCAAGAACAATTAACTACAGCCTCTATTTTTTATTTAAATCAGCGATTGAATAGGAGGGAAAAAAATCTTAGGCATCAAAAAGTTCGTTCGCATCGCTGTCAACGGGACAAGGTTTCAAAAAGCTGGCAGCATTGCCACGTTGTATGGCAATGCTGATACTGGGATACCTGATACGCCGAAAATATTCCAATCTTATTAGAGTCGTTTGGCGTTGAAACACTAGTGCTGTGGGGTCCAAGTGCCCATTTTTTTTTTAGACATCGCATAGCATTTGTTGATCGCATAGCATGTGTGAGTAGGTTTAAAAATAAAACAGTAAAATTATACACATTCACACGCTGTAGTTCACGTTTTATTCTCGTTAATCGCTTACTCTCATAACTTTGGTCCAACTTCACCGGGTTGCCCCGCTTCAATGAGCACAGTAGACAGGGGCAAGGGGGAATATTTAAAGGGGAGGCACGCCAAATTTGGACACTTTAATGTGAGTTTTGATGTTTTATGTTAATATCCAGTTGGCAACTTCGTCCAATAGTCATTGAATTGTCGATCGGTACGGCTCCGGTAGACATTCACGATAACAAATTAATTTTCGATATTAATGTGGGAACGAAACGGTTGACATAGCGGTTTTTACTTTCACAATTGAACAAGTTTTGGAAATTAGTGGACGGGTGGGTCTGACGTATTTTTTTATTATTTTTTCTATTCATAACATCACGCTTGTTATCTCGCAAGGGATAGGCAGAGGTGTACCAGTACACCAAAACTTCGCCATTTACGTTTTAGTCCCATGTGACATGTCCCATTTTTGCCTATTGCCATCAACCTTAAAATTTTGTCAATAACACTTTGCCCGACCCGGAAACTGAACCCAGGACCTCATACTCAGCTTGTGAACACTACACTACACAAACGAGGCAGTCTAGTTTTAGGTTTTCCTTTACAAAGTAAAGAAAATACTTAGTAAGTATCATTTTATTGACGACGACCATTCTGAAAGTTGGCAACGTCGCAAATAGCTGTCAAATATTGACCTGTTTTTATTAATTTGTTAATATTACTGTATGGAAGTATGAAATATCGCTAACTAGTGACCTAAAATATTGATTATGAAATGCAATAATTAATATCTTAACACCGAATATTTAGTTTTAGATGTAAAAAAAGGACTTGGAAACTTTCCAAATGCCCTTTTTACACCTAAAACGGTTACAACATCAAATTTAGTGTTAGCGATATTTCATACTTCCATACAGTAATATTAACAAATTAATAAAAACAGGTAAATATTTGACAGCTTTTTGCGACGTTGCCAACTTTCAGAATAAACGCTCTTAAATTGATAATTTAACTTTTCCTTTACATTTAGCTCGCCATGTTTTTTCAGATGAACCACAAGGTAAACACATCATAATCCTTGCTATTCTTTCGAAACCCAAAAACCGGAAAACATAAATTCTATTTACCGAACGATCTTCAAAAGAAATACATAAATATTTAGCAGGCCCATCCCTCATAAAATCTTATTGATAAAAAAGATGGCTGTGGTGACATTACGTCTTCAGTGGTCAACGTTTCTACTTGCATTGACTCTTTATTTCCCTTCATCATAAGTGCTTCTCAAACAAAAAAGACAATGGACATCAAAGTGCTTTTGTCGTGATGTTTAGAGGGACAACATTTCACGTCCATTGGTGGTTTATTACTTTCATTGATGGCTGCTTTTCAAACAAAAGGAAGAGTGAACATCGAAGGGATATTCTTAGACATCGTACTTTATACCTTTCTCCTATCTTTCTCTTATACACTAGCGGACACCTGAATCGTGCCACCTTACATTTTTTGTATACATTTCTGTAACTTTTTCGTGAACTTAAATTTAGAACAATGATGACCCCGGAGTACGGCGAACGAAGCAAAAAGAAAGATTATCATTATGACCGGTATGTATACACATTACGTATTTTAAGATCTTGATCCACGCGTCAAGTTCGTGAACGGGCGCTGTCAGTTGAGACTGGTCATTTCCTAACTTCTATGGCTTATTTTAAATCTTATATATGGAATTGTTTATTTTTATTTTTTCATTGTTCTCACATATAGAAGCAACAAGAATAATGTTTCCAAGATTTTGTAATACCTAACATGATTCAAAAGAGTGTCCTTGGAGGTTCTTGCCCGTTCTTCTCCATAGAAATCTACGTTTTGGAATTGAACTAGCTTCAACTTTCCAACTGATCGACTTTTTGACAATTCAAAAGTGCCTATAAATGGTTTAATTGAAATAAATGCTTTGAGTTTGAGTTTAATTGGGTATGTAGGTATGGATGTATGTTCATCTGTTCCCTCATAACTTCTAACTACCATAAGTACTTTGAAAAAATTAGGTATCATTGGATGCATTTTGACTGTCCGCTGGTTATCCCACTAATATTATAAATGTGAAAGTTAGTGAGGATCTATGGATGTTTGTTACTCTTTCACTCAAAAACGACTGAATGGATTTGGATGAAATTTGGCACACATGTATTTTATAGCCTGGATTAACACATAGGGTACTTTTTATTCTGGTAGTACGTTCCCGCGGGATAATTTCCGACCTCCACGCGGGCCACTAAAAAAGGCTAGTAGGTTATAATTAATATGGCGCTTTCTAGAGGAATAAAGTCATTAAAAAACGAATAATGATGTCGTGATGTTGACTTGATGTTTTAAATAGTTAGACCTACATGTAAATAAGCACGGGTGGCTCGATTCAGGAGTCTGGGAGTGTATTTTGCGTTTTTAGAGGGTTAACATGAAAACGCATAAAAATTTACTTGTGCTCATTTGAATTTCATCTTGTATGACAGGCTGGTTCATACATAATAAACGGGGTTTAGTCTTCGCCTCCGTTTTCATACGTAAGCAGCATTGGGGTGATTTTGTAACACACCAAGAGTAGGAATTTCTTTCATTTCGACAGTTAAACAACATTCATTGCGTTATTTACGCTGTATACGCGGGATACTCAGAAAATTTTGCGAAAATAAAAATAAATGTTCTATAGGTAAATATTTTTTTATTAAATCTTTTCAAAGTAATCTCTCTCCACTACCCTCTATACAAAGTTTCATACGTCTGAATCAGTTTTTGAAACACTTTTTCCAGTCCGCCACAGACACTTTGTTTACAGCCTGCTCGAACGCTGTCAGCGCATTTTCCGGCGACGAAGATTGTATCCCTTTGAGCAGATTTTCTTTTTCGGGAATAAAAAGAAGTCAAACGGTGCTAAGTCAGGGCTGTAAGGAGGGTGACCTAGGACTTTAACCGGCGTGCTGTCCAGGAAGTCCCTCGTTTTGAGCGCGGTGTGCGAAGGCGCGTTGTCGTGGTAGAGCAGTAGCCCGCGGCCCCTGTGTTTGGTCGCTTGTTGCTCACAACAGAGAAAACTTCTGCCAAGCATTTGGTACTATACCATTCAGCGTTGATGCTTCTTTGGTTCCGTAAAGGAATTGACACCAAGTAGCCAGTCAAATTGAAAAAGCTCGCGATCAAAATCTTCCCCCCGCTTCTAGATCGCTTCACTTTGATAAGCGTTGATTCGTTTTAAAACACCCAAACCGTCGACTGGCGCTTCGTTTCTGGATCGTATTGATAAATTCTAAAACCCTGCTTCAAATTTGTTTATCACATCACGGCACCATTCCACCCGGGCCTGCTTCTGAGCATCGGTGAGGTTGTGCAGCACCCAGCGTGAAACTATCCTACTCACGCGAAGATGCACATGTAGAATTTTGTGAAGGCTTCCCGATCCAATCTGCAGTATGTGCTCTTGATACGTAACTCGCCTATTGTCTATGGATTACATTTTTCACTGCTAGCACGTTTTTTTCCGTAACAGCCGTCAAAGGACGACCACTTCTTTCTTCATCCCCCAAAGTTGTCTAACTTACCGCGCTTGAATTCTATCGAACGATTCGTCCGCTTTCAGGCGACACATGAAATCGTAATAAATCATAGTGCAAACATGTTCCCGGCGCAGATCCATTTTTTAATGAGACACGATAATTTAAAATAGCTCGCAAACAATGTGGAGGGAAATTTTAAAATTGGAACATAACTATTTTTACTTCATAATCCTACCTACTTTTACTCAATCATATTTTCGAAATAGATTCTAACTGGCCAGTCTCTCATACATAAAACTTCTTTTTCGCAATAGTTTCTGAGTGGCCGGGTAGCAAAGAAAGTTTTCGAACATGTGAAGCAATGGATAAGCAATATCCTTCAAAATGATTCAGATTGTGATCGAAAGTGTGTCACACAATTAGGGTGCAGGTTTTTGTAGCAGAACATGACCTGTTTGGTTGTGAATATTTCATTCAGTTTTTAATACTTATATTTAAACTAAGTTAAACTTGTGAGCCCACATGCTTACCTTATCATCAGGGCTTCATTAAAGTCTTTTTTTATGTTTTCTGACATTATGAACATTTCTGTTCCTATTATTTTTATTTTTTGACATTACGAATAAGTTTTTATTTTTACTGAATCAAGTATTATTTATTAAAATTTCAAAAGATGTTAAATATTTTTCTTTCTTTTTGGAAATCAAATTTTATTAATTTCTCAAATACATTGCAAACTATTATTTTATATAATTTAGAAGCATTTTGTTTAAACTTTGTAAATGTGAGTACCATGCATCCGTATAATAATTATGTTGTTTTAATGTACGTTGACTTGAAAAAGTGTGGCAGTCGAGAGTATGTCATGCTCACTTAAATGTCTCGCTGATGGTGGCGCGTGTGTTGGATCATTCGGTTCCCTACAAAATGGTTGAGCTGGATGGTGCTGATCCACGCGTCAAGTTCGTGAACGGGCGCCGTCGGTTGAGACTGGTCATCTCCTAACTTCCATGGCTTATTTTTAATCTTATATTTAGAATTGTTTTTTTTTTTTACATGGTTCTCACATATAGAAGCAACAAGAATATTGTTCCCTAGTTTTTGTAATACTTAACATGATTAAAAAGAGTGTCCATGGAGTTTCTTGCCCGTTCTTCTCCATAGAGATCTACGTTTTGGAATGGGCAACTAGCTTCAACTTTCCAACTGGTCGACTTTTTGACAATTCAAAAGTACCTTTAAATGGTCTAATTGAAATAAATGCTTTGAGTTTGAGTTTGAGTTTCTTATATTAGCTAGGCTGACCAAAAATGTGTATTTTATTAGGCCCTCTTTAACAATATCCAGAATATTTTTATTAAATTACGTGACAAACAGAGAATACAAATTATAAGCAGATTGACATATTGAGGTATTGGAATACGCAGATTGGCAATTCGCCGTGTATAGGCTTTATAAATTAATGGCTTAAAGAAAATGATAGTTTATGTAATTAATCTAATTGCAAAGTTTATGTGCAATAGTTTTCCCTGGCTTTACATAAATTAGATTTATTTATTTCTATCTATTGTCACGGCAAATAAATACATGCGTCCATAGCCATACATAATTTACCTATACACCTTACCTGTAATAAGGAGGACGCGATACGGTAGCTCGCGAAGTTCAATGAGTTTTATGTTTAATGCAATTTACAGGACAGGGTCAGGCTGTATGCCGATTAAAATAATTTTGATTATCGACCTTAACCCTTAACAAATATGGCGTTACAGAACTATAATGATTAAAGAAGTTCATTTAATCCCATTGCATTAAAAGAACTAAGGATGGCATAGATGATTATATTTACTCTTAAATTACTATTGACAAAGTCATTCCATTGCATGACTTGAAATAGTCATTTAAGAGCGAGAAAAAGAGTGAAATCTCTAATTCATGACCTCGAGTTCCACCAACTACTTTTTACGAGCAATATTAATAACAGCTTTATTGTCCCGCGCAACCGTACCACTCGTAAATGTCAACAGTATTTTTATGACAGTATTTCATTGTGCGTAAAGGCATTAAGTGATTCTGCCAATGACGTTATAATAGCAAAACATGAAATAACTTTATTGACGACGCACTTAAGACTTATTTAATAAAGTTTTCGTTTTCTATGTTAACAAAACTGAAAGGTTCGCCCTTTCAGTTTGGGACCAGATAAGTAAGAGATAACATGTACATTTATGTAAACTGACTGGCCGATACTGGCATATATCTTTAGATACAGTGTGAGCCCGCTAGCATAAAAAAATTACAACTCCTGAGATGTACCTACTTAAGAGCGTTCATGCCACGCGGCTTGGCAAAGTGGCAAAGTCGCATTTAAAGTGGTTTTCGAGATTATTTCATTAAATATAAATCAAAGTACTTTTTTCAGCCAAGCGCTAGATCGTTGGTATTTATAATTATTTTTTAAATTTCCTCTTAAATAAAAACATTTATTCGGAATAAGTATCTACTGCAAATGGAAAATAACTGACGGTATGTCCATTTTTATAAATAAACACCAAAATAACTGTAAAAAAAATAGCATACAAACTTATAAATACCAACAATCTAGTGCTTGGCTGAAAAAAAAATTTTTGGTACCTATTTTTATTTGAACATAATAAGATAATCACGAAAATCACTTGAAATGTGACGTTGCCAGCCCGCGCCGGTTGAATGCTCTTAACATTCGTGTTATTCTTCTTTATGAAAAATTCAGATTACATTTAACCCGACTGCGGTGAAGCCTAAAAAGAGTGTAACGCTTTATCTTAGTTAAAGTTGACTGAAACTGTAGTAGCCTAACTAAAAACAGAGGTTGATGTTTTTATATTAAACCCTACATTGTAGATACCTACTCTAGAATGTAATAACATCGTTGACAACTTGATAGCGTCAAACGCTTTTCTATTTGATTTCTATCTTAAAACGAATTTTGCATATAAATCTGTTGGCGCCGCTGCGTCGCATCCCGCTGCAGTCCCGGACGCATTCCCACCAATCCCGGGAATTTATTAGTATGGGATCCCGGACTAAAAGCGGGGGCGTGACCGCTTCAGCGAAGCCGAAATGGATGCACATTCACGTTTAATAAGACATGAAAAATTGTAGGGCTGCGTCTTGGAAACCGCTTGATAATTTGTGTTTTGAGTTAACCATAATTTTGATGTTCAAAAAGTGCTGATTCTCAGCCTAGTTTGAATAAATAACTTTTGATTTGTTACGCACGTGCGATGTATCTGGCATAGCAGCCGATCTATTCTGTAAAAAATCTTACCGTGAAAACTTAGCTAAAGTGTCAATCTCAACGGAATGAGCTCATTTTACCTAAGTTTTCACGGTGAATTTTTTACACAAGCGTCGATCTATTCTGCAAAAATGTCACCGTAGAAACATAGGTAAAGTGAATTTGAAGTGACTTGCCAATAGTGTTAATCCCTAGCATCAGGTGGAATTACAGTTCACTTCACCGTACTTTTCACGGTGAGATTTTTACAAAATAGACTGGCTAGCCAATGATTTAATACTCATGAAATCAGATATAGGTTGCCTACCCAACCTTAGATTTTCAGCTTCAGCCTTTGTTGGTGAAAAGCTTCTTTACGGAAAAGTAATTGTTTGTTTGCTTCTGAACGACTTTTAGTTTGTATTAATCGATCGTGTAGGTACTATTTATTTATTTTGTACCGACATTTTTTTTGTTGTTTAAATTTTTCGTGTTTATCAATGGAAATTTATTAGTAGTCTTCAATTTCTTATGATTCAAGATCACTGTATAAGTTAGCTGTAAGTTTCTCGTTTTTTTTTTACCAAGTTTCATTTGCGAAGTGTTTTCAAACAACAACGTCATACACACACGAGTCGTTTTACTGTGTAGGAAATATCAGATTATTCATGCAGGCTTTATTCATGGGTCCATATCATTACTATCACTCTTAAGTCTTAACTTATCCACACGAAAAGGACAGAAGATATCTCTTTCTCCATCTACGACTGACTTATTCTTAGTTACCGATACATGTATTCGAAACTTTTTGTTCTGTAGGCATTCTCTGGTCCCCTCGGAGTCTCAGAGACGTTTTATATAATCCATTAAGTTGTCAAGGAAGATTGATATAACGAGATCAGGATCAACTTACTTGGGTGCATTGCTAACGACGCCTCTGATCTTTGCCAAATAACAAATCAAAGTGAAAGAAAAGACGTCTTGGGAGGTTGTTGTGTACTGTAAAGGTTTGTTGCTTATCGAATGCAACCTTTATGTAAACACAGGCAGGTAATGAAATGGCTTTGTCACATTTGAACTGTCAAGAAGATGGATCTAGATTCTATCCTTACAAGAGACTAGGATAGGTTTTGTTTCGAAGAAAATTAATTAAATAACAGGCGCGTTGCTGTTATAATCATAAACGGTATCATTAATATTTTTACGCACGTTTATTATTTAATCGTCGACCCCAGGTACTTTTTTTTTTGTCGGGCATCTCGCAGTTGACCTTGAGAGGCCGTGACTGCTTAACCGGGCTTTCCTGGGGCTGCCATTAAGAGTTAACTTAACGCCTCCAGCCAGGGCTTAAAAACTATAAAAACTTACATACTAAGCGACTGCACGCTGAGGGCACCCCCTGTGGGGTACGAACCTCGGCTCAGGGCGTCACTGTTAGGGGGACAGCTAGTGAGGACAGGCTGGATCAAAATATTGGCATTATTATTATTAGACGAGGAATTTAAAGCTACTGGCTCAGCTGCGGCGCGGGCTGGCGCTTCAACGAGCAAGGGTCGGTCGGGGGACCCCAGGTACCCAAAACCTTCGGATCATAAGATCCGAGATCTTCGGATCAAAGGCACACAATATATAACATTACGCTTTAGGTACTATAAAGTACCTAAAGCGTAATGTTATTGTTAGGACAGAAGTGAAATCACAATAAGAAATGAATTATTTATTAACCTAAAAACGAATCACATGAATTTTATAAAAATAATTATCCAAAAATACAATCAGAGGAACAAAACCATCACTTATAAAAATAACAGGAGAATAACGAGTAACAGAGATACCAGATTGCACCGAACGGCCGACGGACAGTGCTTCCGCACACGGCGCCGTCCAAACGAAGAAAAAGGAACGAACCGCCGCCTGCGGTCGTTTTTATAGTGGCTGGGCTCCCCGCGTCCTTGAGCCGGGTAGCAACACGCAGTATACTATCCAACACGGCCATCCTGATCATGCGTCGTCCGCGACAGCATCAGAAAGGTCCGACAGGCTCTGCATGGCTGCTCGATGGGTTTCGTCACCTGGACGGGAAGGCCCAGCGACTGGCTCTACACCATGATGAGTAGGAGTGGTGTCATCAGTCAGGTTGTCTTCTGTGAAACCAACAAAGAAGTTTAATGTCTCTCGGAAAGCAAGCACCTTTGCCTATTCTTTTTGCTTGCATTCAATTCTTCTCACATGGCCTTTTTCTTTCATTCATCAGATACATAAGCTGACTAGCTAGATAGCCTGTGGGGTACCAAGGCGTCATCTGAGTACTCCCACAGAGTCTCATTCATCACACATAAACATCATAACTCGTATCATCGACATTCATATATCATTCAACATACATTGATCCATGTTCATTCACTGTCATGTAGGGCGTTTTTCGCCAAAAGGATCGTCTCGCAGTCCGTCCTCTACATGACCCATCGTGTAGGGCGATTACCAAATCACCAAAAGGAACGTCTCGCAGTCCGTCCTCTACATGACCCATCGTGTAGGGCGATTACCAAATCACCAAAAGGAACGTCTCGCAGTCCGTCCTCTACACGTCAAAACACACGTATACGTGGGTGGCAAGGCCACTCTTTGTGAGACCGGTCAGGTACCTCGCAGTTTACCTGACGTAGACGTCTCGCAGTCCGTCTAATATCTCACCCGAAGATCTGCACAACCCTCTATGGCAATGCAGACCACTCATAGTACGCAAGTATACTCACGCTCAAAGAATGCAGCGCAAGTCTCAGGACACCACTCCCCTTTCCAGAGCATCATGTACTGAGCAGCAGCTTGCGTCGTCTTGCCATAGGAGCCGGTCAGCAGGCGCAGCTCATACCGCCCACTCGGCAGCACGCGTGTGACCCTGTACGGCCCTCGCATCCCGTGGTCCATCTTTCCAGTTGCCTGCGAAATCTTCATGACGAAAACCAAATCATTGACATTAAAAACTTTTGGTGGTCGTCGGTTTCGATTTACATAATTGTCCTGTCGAGACTGGTTTTGTCTTAGTAGATCAGTTGCGCGGGCTCGGCGTAACTCTCTTTGTGCTTCATGATTCGGCTGTACAACTTCCAGAGCGACATCACGGACCAGTGACCTGATGACGGGGGTCGCCGCGTCGGTGCCCACCAGTAAATTTAATGGCGATGCCTGAGTCGTTTTCTGCTTGGTTACGTTGAGGGTCAGTTGGAGTCTCCACAGCGTCTCGGACCAGGCTGTCCCTTTGTGATTAGTCTCGATGCGAAGAAGGTTCAGGACGGTACGGGCGTACCTCTCGACTTGGCCGTTTGATTGGTGCATCTCTGCAGTAACCAAATGTATCTCCGATCCCATATTTTTAACAAAATCTAGGAACCTAGCGGACTGATACATTCTGCCTCTGTCCGTTACAATCATTTTTGGTACACCAAACAGTGAAACTGCGTTTGTAAACACTCTTAAAAGTTCTGCTACATCCTGCCTATAAATGGGGTAAAGAAGCGTATACTTAGTGAACGCATCCACAATAAGAAGAACAAACTTGAAGCCGTTTGACTCGGGAAGTGGACCTAGTACATCTGAGTGTACAACCGAAAAAGGTTGATCGGGTTTTTCCCACGAAGTTATGTTTTGTTGTGGAGACCTAGGCACGCGTTTCTTGGAGATGCAAATCAAGCAATGTTCGAGGTACTTTTTAACGAATTGCCTAAGGCCTGGGAACCAAAAGTGCTTTAGGATTAAATCCAAGGTCTTGTCATAGCCAATGTGATTGTGTTCGTCATGGAACACTCGAAGCAGACTAAGTCTGTGACCTCGGGGAACAAAGCAAAGGAATCGCGGCTGCTCGCCAATCGCAGTATACTTATAGTACAAAAGGTCATTTTTCTCAACATAGCGATTAGGATCTAGGCTGCCTTCTCTTAGTCTTTGGAGAAGCTTTCGTGTCTCTTCATCTGCGGCTTGTGCTATCTGAGCCCAATTGCGATGTTGAGTGACATGAAGCACTTTACGAGGGGGGTTTCTGCTCAAGTAATCGGCATGTGACAACATAGCACCTTTTCGGTACTCCATCTCGAAGGTAAAATCTTGGAGATACATCCACCAGCGGGCAACTCTCGGCAGCAGATCCTTTTTACGTTCGGTGGATTTGAGAGCATTGCAGTCTGTAATTAGTTTAAATTGAAGTCCGATCAAATAGTGTCGAAAATTCTGCAATGCTTTCACAACCGCCAATGTCTCCAACTCATAAGAGTGGTATCTACTCTCTGCGCCTTGAGTGGTCCGGCTGAAGTAAGCTACAACTCTTTTACTATTGTTTGGGTGGGTTTGAAAAAGAATTGCGCCGTAACCAATGCTGCTCGCATCAGTATGAACCTCTGTGGGTAGACTCGGGTCAAAAATTGCTAACACAGGCTCATTGGTCAAAATTGAAATAATTTCCTGTCGCACTTTTTCTTGTTCGGGACCCCACTTGAACTGAAAATCTTTTTTAGTTAACTGGGAGATTGGGTACGTCATCGTTGCATAGCCCTTAATGTACTTCCTAAAGTAACCGGCCAGTCCCAAGAACTGCCTAACTTGTTTGATACTTTCCGGGGCGGGCGAGTCTACTAATGCCTGGATCTTATGAGGGCTCGGCCTAACCTGACCTTGACTTATTATTCGTCCAAGGTATTCAACCTCGTTGGTGAGAAAAACACACTTGCGTACGTTTATCGAAAACCCTGCCTTGGTCAAGGTCGTAAGTACTTGTCGCAACAGGTCGACACCTTCGTCCACTGTGGCGCTCATCAACAGTACGTCATCTATGTAAACCAGAACTTGACCCGCGTCAATGAATTTGCGAAGCGTTTTGTTGATGATGCGTTGATACACAACGGGCGAATTTGTCAGACCGTATGGCATTTTTAGGTATTCATAATGCCCCTCGGGCGTAACAAACGCGGTGCGATGAACTGACTCGTCACTAATTTTTATCTGGTGGAAACCAGAGGCCATGTCAAGAGTTGAGTATCGCGTTATGTTTTTATCACCTAAACGATCGATATGGTCATCTATTAACGGGAGCGGATATCGCTCTTTGACAGTCACCCGGTTCAAAGCACGAAAATCAACGCAAAGCCGGTCCGATCCGTCCTTTTTCTTCACTAAAATTATCGGGCTAGAATATTCGGATTCGGACTCTCGGATAATGCACTTCTGTAGAAGGTCATTAGTGATTTCGCGCACTCTTGTTTTCTCAGCAATTGAAAGTTTATAAGGGCGATACGTAATCGGTACGTCACTGGTTACATTGATATGCATTTCACCCGTAGTGACAGTAGTGGTCGCCGTGCCTGTTATAAAAAAATCCGCAAAACCATCAATTACCCTCATAAGAGACTCCCGCTCTACACCCTGCAGTGGTGTAACTATAGGTATGTCAATTTCTTTAGAGACCGTGAACACATGAGACGTGTTCTGACTTTCAGGTGCGCGTGTGAGATATTGTCGGTCTTTGGTTCTGATGTACGTTATGCCATCCTTATTCAGAATGTCAGTTCCAATTATCAGGGGTGTACTCATAAACGCGGCTGGTACTACAACGAAATCAGCCTCCAGTGAAATATTTGTAAACTCAATCGTAAGGGTTACGTAAGATGTGGACACAATTTCGTGGTTACTAATACCCTTCAATACACACTTATTAGGTTTTACTGCGCAAGCCAAATGTTTTACCACGTCGGATGATATGAGGGAGACATTAAGCGCGCCGCTATCTATTAACACGTCGACCGGTATACCGTGTACTACTGCGGTGGTTATATCGCTGTTTCTTCCACAGGATCCATATTCTCGCGTCGCCTTTTAAACATCCGGCTACGCGTGACAGGCATTCTCTGTCACCCCAGCGATTGGCTATATGTGCACGATCCACTTCATCACACCAAGAGTCCACGTCATGGATAGATGGGTCAAAGTTTGAAACAAAATATGAACGTCCCGGATTTACGGAATGAATCGCATCTACTATAGCTTGAGCCACGGACGGCGCCGTTGAGTCCGGTGGCGAAATGGGGGTAGACGTGAATTTATTCTCGATCATTTCCAGACGGGATGAGATTGTGTCTAGCGTTCGCGTTTCTACGGGGGTAGACCGCGTTGTCTGGTTAATGTATGACGCACGCGGTGGCGTTCCGTTCGACTGTACTCTAGAGGGAGTCCGTTCGCGACGACTACATGACATATTTCGACATTTTCGTGAGCTATCTCCCGACTGATCGCGCCTACGATGCCGTCGGTGCGATCTGCTCCGTGAACTATGCGTGTTAGGCATGTTCATCCGACAAAACAAGTTCTATGTAAACAAAACAAAACAAAAAAAAACAACAAATTCACACACGCGGGTAAGTAACGACAAAGTTCCTCTGTTATGAGATTCAAACTAGTCAAGGGGCCTAAATTGGGGTTGGATTGTTATCCCACTTCTGATGTTAGGACAGAAGTGAAATCACAATAAGAAATGAATTATTTATTAACCTAAAAACGAATCACATGAATTTTATAAAAATAATTATCCAAAAATACAATCAGAGGAACAAAACCATCACTTATAAAAATAACAGGAGAATAACGAGTAACAGAGATACCAGATTGCACCGAACGGCCGACGGACAGTGCTTCCGCACACGGCGCCGTCCAAACGAAGAAAAAGGAACGAACCGCCGCCTGCGGTCGTTTTTATAGTGGCTGGGCTCCCCGCGTCCTTGAGCCGGGTAGCAACACGCAGTATACTATCCAACATTATATATTGTGTGCCTTTGGTGAAATTATTTATGTGGGTTTTTGCTTATTTTGCATTAGCGTTTTTGACTTGCTATGTGAGAGTATCTAGGATTTCTAGGATTTAAAATTTTGCGCAATTTTTTTTTTGTCGAATGTGTTTACTCTTGGCCTCGATCACGCCTGATGGAAAGCGATAGAAGATGTCTGTGATAGAACGAGCGTGCCCATAAGATACCTGTTCACTCTTATTTTGAAGGCAGACGGGTTAAATGTAGAAGGGATAAAATGTAAAATCCTCAAAGTGCCTTCTCTCACAGATTTATATCGTTTTTCTTTCTGCTTTTCGTATTGGTGCATAAATATCACCCATTATGATTGCTGCCTCATCATAGGTTTACGAAGCGTAAAAAAACGGTATAAAACCGTTAAAGAATGCACTTAGAGTATTACAAATTTTATTAGCGACTAGGTTTTGCACTCGGCAGTCCCGAAGAAACCAGCCTCTAAAAAGGCCGTATAGCTCAACAATACTTCTCAAAATCTATGGAGTGGAGTGCAACTGACTGGCTCTGTTACCACATTGTGCGAGCTGCCCCGTGACGTACATACAAACAAAAAAATCACTCTTTCACTTGGATGCATACAATCAACAAGCAGGAAACAGCGAACTTTTGAAAAATTTCCGACATATCCGCCCTTTGTGGAGATCAAAGATTATAGATACAGTAAAGATGGTACTGATTTCTGGTTCGTTTGAAAGGATAACATTTGTTTTGCTTTATATGTACAGGATAAGTTTTTAACCAGTGCGCAAACTGTAACCATGAATTCAGCATATCGTTCTAGACCCCCCAGGGCAGAAAGTTTACGTTAGTTATACCAAAAAAAATCATCTGTTTCATAGAAAAGTGCAATACCTACGCGGTCAAAATGTATGGAACAGTTGAAAAAAAAAATGAAAAATAAAAACTTTTCCAAAAAAAAAACAACTGACTTTAATTTCGGAAGGCGGTGACAAAAAATTCAAATACATATCCAAAGTCACTCCCGAAATTTAAGTTATTTTTCACTTTGTAGTGTTTTTTCGAAAGTCGGTTGTTTTTTTATCGTAGTTATTGCTCACTATTCTGCAGATTAAGGTAGCACATAGGTTTCTATTTGTCCCATCTGCTGCATACTCTATGTCGATTGTAATTTTTCTGCTCCGTGGGAGGGTAGTGTGACAATGCGCTTCGGTAGGGGAGGGAGGGTGCGGGGAGATACATGTTCGTGATGTTTTCATTTTTCACTCACTTTTCACAATTTTTTACACAAAAACCTTGTGAAAAAGACCGTTTTGATACAATTGGGGCTGGCTCATACGCCGAACATCGGATAGTCGCGCCTTTATTTTATTTCGTTTGATGAATAACGCGCCGATAGTTTTCATACGTGTGAAATGCGCTTTTATTTATAAGTAAGTAATGATGAAAAATGTGGTATTGCATTGATTGAGGGCCAACTTATATTTTTCTGTTTACTCTTTTGAAATTCAGCTTTTTTGTGCTTGTTTTAAAGTATCATCGGAGTCATTTCATTTTCATTGACACCATTTAGTATTTTTTTTTGGTATGTTTTCTAGATTCTAGTAGATCTTTAAGACACTTTTTCTGGTCAGTGTCCAGTTTATAAAATTATATTACGCTAGCTGACCCGACAGAGGTACTGTGCTAATCTCAATGATTCATACAAAATTCCCATGGTAAATGCACTTTCAGTTTTCCCGAAATGACCGGCCACTTAAAAAAAATAATCTTGCATTGGGAGTTCGAATTTATGAAACCAGCGTGCTCCATCATCGACCACATCATCTTACCATCAGGTGACATAGTGGTCATATGTGAGCCTATCAAGGAGAAAACTACAATGACGCTGACTCAGGATACCACCAAGCTCTGGAGTCAGGGCTTTGATTGAAAATGTAATACCTTCTTTATGTCAATAATAGTATATTTTATATCGAGGGACTAAACGAAGCCATAATATACCAAAGGTCAATGAAACCGAGGGTATATTAAGTTGGCGTTTAGTCTCGAGGTGCAAACTGTACTTTTCACTTTGAGTGCGAGAAAAATAGTCAATTTAGTACATTGTTTTAAAAAAAATATATAACTTAATTATATATTTTTTTTCCTTCATGTGACATAGACAAACTCAAACAGCCAGTAAATATACTATTATCTGTGGAGTGTGCACCATCTTCATTGCGAAAATGTTGAGGTTTTAGTTCCATGGTTTTTCAAATAATTCGAATTGTCAAGTACCTACATTTAGCTTCAAGTAAAAAAATCTTTTGTGATTTTTTTTTATTAACTTTTCACTCCCTAGAGACTAAAGTGGTCACTTTAGTACCGCTTCGTAGGGCTATATTGGCGTACTTTTAGAGCATAAGAAGTGAAAAACATTTTTACTATTATTATCAATGATAAAAGACGTAGACAATAAAATTTTCCTACTGCTTAAAAATAAAAAGCCTTTGTTTGATACCTACTTACTTTAAAATTCTTATGAGAATCTTTATGTATCTACAGAAAACAAATCAAAAACCTCATTTTAAAATAAACACTCAAGCAACACAGCTATAGGTACCGCAATAAGTACCTGTAGGTACCGGTAAAGCAATAGCCTTCAACAAAGAATTTGCAGCAAGAATCAATTTATTCACGCGTACGGAACTCTCGCCCGTCAAAGGTCGCCTCCGCATATCGCTAAATTGTCGGAGGGTCGTCATTAGGATGCCTCGAAGGATCTCTAATTGTTTCCGAGCCGAGAAGTATCAATTTACACGCAATTTGTAATCGTGATTACTTCGAATTAAGTGTTTGGAGTTTGATGATCCTGTTTTTAAATTGGTGAAAGAATAGACAATGTTCTAAAATATTTATCTATCGTTTATTTATTTAGCATATTTGTGATGTAATGCAACCAAATTCGATCGGACGTGCTAGGTAAAATATTCATAGTCCAACCTAACTCATTTATAAATCCAACCAGCGAGCGTGCAGTGTCAGTCGAAAAACATGTGGTTTTTTCACTATTTCAAATTTGGTGATAGCATAAATATAGATGTATGGTAATATTTTCATTAATTTTTGTGACTTCTTTCACCCCTGAAATCCTACTAATCTACTAATATTATAAATGTGAAAGTTTGTATGTTGAAAACGGCCGAACGGATTTGGAATAAAGACAGGTTATTACTTAACACATTTGGAAAGCTAGTGTTTATAAGAAATTGAAGTTGGTATTTATGACACTACTAACTTTTGCCAGCGGCTTTGATCGCGTGAAGGTCGGGAATTATCCCACGGGAACGTACTACCGGGATAAAAGTATCCTGGTCGTTAATCCAGGGTAAAAACTATGTTATAAATAATATTATATGAATAATATTATATAAATAATATTATACAGGGTATTCGGTTATTAATGGAAAACCTTGAAATGGTTCATGGTAGAACTAATGGCCATTCAGAAAAAAACATTTTTATTTGTATTTAATCTGTAAAAAAAATAAAAATATAAACCAACCGACTTCCGATAGAACACTAAAAAGTGAAAAATAACTGTTATTTCAGAAGGCGGTGACAACAAATTAAAATACATAATCAAATACACCGACTTCCTAAATTAAAGTTATGTTTCACTTTGCAGTGTTTTTTCGGAAGTCGGTTGTTCTTTTTTTTTGGAATTTTGTTTTACAGAAAAAATACTAAAAAAAATTTTTTTTTCTGAATGGCCATTAGTTCTACTATGAACCATTTCAAGGTTATCCATTAATTACCGCACACCATGTACATATAATATTTATATTATAACAATTTGTAACTTTACTAGCTCAGCAACATCAATTATTAATTGAAATTACTTATTAATAGGCTAATATACCATTGACTCCCAAAGTGGTCCAGGTGGACCCTCAGGGTCCACGGGAGACTTGACGGGGGTCTACGTTGGAGTGACATAAAATGGGGGTTCACAATTCGTAAGCCCCACCGTGCACAGTATGTTCGCTTTAACGTCTGAAAGTAACGATGATGGCTTGCGGGCATCTTACAATATCTCTTTACTTATACCGAAATCTGGAAAACCGCACACCATTGGAGAACAGTTAATTTTAGCCGTTGTTGAAGAGGTTTTAAAAACTGTTCTGCACAAATCTCTATTTGACCTACTCAAAAGAATTCCTTTGAGTAACAACACACTGTACAAAGATGTATTGATGAAATGAGCTCTGATATTGAAAGTTTCTTGTGTTATTATCTGCAAACAACTCATTTTTATATTCAACTAGATGAGTCAACTTTACCTGGTAATGAATCACTGTTTTTGATTGGCCAACTTTACTTTTTTGACTTCCACTCACAACATAAATAATTAATTAATTAACCAATCAATTCTCACTTTTATTTTCGAAAACTGTTAATTTCGTGGTTGGAACTCAGCCGCAACGCAAATTTGCATAGTTAGATCTAATCTTCACGTTTTTTGTCGACTGGGAATATGGTAGAAATGTATCTGCAGGAGGTCCACCGGAACTAACAAAATTTTGAAAGTAGTCTATGAGAAAAAAAGTTTGGTAACCTCTGGGCTAGACAAATAAAAATGCTCCAGAATTTACGATACTATTTCTTTTAACAAAACAACAGCATAAATTTAAAATTAAAAAGTTACTGCTCTCCATTCTTAGTGGCGACGTTATTCGAGTTTATGTGCGTTTTATAGCTTTTTAATTCATTTTGTAGTAACGGTCGTTAAGCAAATTAAAGCCTTTGCCAATAGTTAAAATTATAACAGCGTAAACCTTTCAAGTTTACTGTAATTACTAGTATTTCATCATGTCATGGGTCTACAAAGATCTACGTAAAGGTGCTCGTATGGGCTTGCAGATGGCCCCGACCGACCTTTGCTCGTTGATGCGCCAGCCCACGCCGCAGCTGAGCCAGTAGAGTTAAACTCCCCATCTAATAATAATAATGCCAATATTTTGATCCAGCCTGTCCCCACTCGCTGTCCCCCTATCAGTGACGCCTTGAGCCGAGGCCCATACCCCACAGGGGGTGCCCTCAGCGTGCAGTCGCTTAGTACGTAATTTTAGTTTTTAAGCCCTGGCTGGAGGCGTTAAGTTAACTCTTAATGGCAGCCCCAGGAAAGCCCGGTTAAGTAGTCACGGCCTCTCAAGGTCAACTACGAGATGCCTAACAAAAAAAAAAAATTGCGGAAGGCGAGTAATGGGTAGCTCGCAGTCCGGTAAGACCAAGCCCGGGTCGACAGCGCGTCGTGTTCTACGCGCGCCTCAAAGATATGTCAGCACCAACTGGTGGGGTCTGCAAGGGCCGATGCCTACCAAGGGTGCGGGTTGTTCGAAAGAGATACCGCGGCCCCTGGCACACAGGCAACTGAGGGAACACGGGAGGATTTTAGTCAGTAAAAGTTTGACACACCCTCCTGCTCCACCCAGAGCGGGAGAAGTTATTTGATGATTCCCCACCCAAAAAAAAACTACTAGTATTTTATTGTAACGTGAGTATAAAACTGGCTTATGCAAGTGGACACAAAACATTCAGTTAAATTTTCAGAATAGAGACCAACTGCGTGTAAACATCACCATGTGTTTATTAAACTTCCGTAAGATGAAGTTTTCACAAAATTGATAACTGTTAATGTTAGCCCGCATCATCCCACTGTTGGGCAAAGGCCTCTCCTCATAAGTTCCAGCTCTTTTAATCCAGGGCTAAAGTGGACTACTGTACGTGTGACAAAATGTATTAGATATCCATTAGTTAGTTATCCATAATTCCTGATCTCGCCTTAGCTTTGTACGCTGTATTTCACTTTCTTTTTATTCCTTTCTTAATGTTTGCTTCCTATGCGGGTCCTATTTTTTTTTGTTTTATAAAATATTTTCGACGGTACGAATGCAAGAGATTGGCTCTCCCATCCCTTAAATTGTATACAATTGAAAGCTAATCTAAAATCCTATACGTATAAATGTATAACAACCGTTCGTTTCCTCCCCCTCCGAAATGCAGTATCCTCTGTTCAATCTACTCGGAACGTCAGTACTTTTTATCTCCGAAAATAATTAAATTCCTTAAGACGAATGACTTTAAAATGAAACAGCAATAGGTAGGTCCACTGCGACTTGATTAGCTTAAAGATCAAAGTCTCCTTTGAATGTAGTTTAAGAATTACGTCGTTTTTCTCGGTATTAAGATCGCTGAAGGCAGTTTTTTAAATGTTTTTGATGTTAAGATGGGTATTTTTTGTGAATGTCGTGCAGTATTTTAGATACTTCCCTTCTTATATAAGTGTACGTGTAAATGTTGCTTTTGTATTAAGGCAAACTCACGTCTTTTATCGACAAACTATGAACGACAAATAACTTTATTGGACTTGGCAGGCATTGTATTACGGGACGGACGGTTAGGCACTTACGGAAATCTTATACGGCGAGCTTTTCCGATGTTATTAAGCAAAAAACAATAACATATAAATTATGCTTCAAAACAGCATATAAATCCGTACCATTAATATTATAAATGTAAAAGTAACTCTGTCTGTCTGTCTGTTACGCTTTCATGCCTAAACCGCTGAACCGATCGTCATGAAATTTGGCAGAGATATGGATATGGAGAAAAACTTAGGCTACTTTTTTAAACAAAAGCTAGTTTAAAATAAAGCGCAATTTATTTCTTTCAATTTGTAAACCCAATCTTAAAACTACAAAGTCTGAAACAATTTTATTCAGTCTCCAACTTAATTCCAATTAAACCTCGTAAACTTGCAACACTGTTACAACACTGGCAACACTAACGTGGCGTGAAAGTAAAAACATTGTTTGTGGTATTTCTCTCCGCTCGCGTGAACGGCCTCCTGAAATAAAGGCGTAATTGAATTATCAGATTGTGCACGAAACGGGAAAATGTCGACGATATTCATTTATAATAGGCGATTGTTGTATAAACCATCGTCACGATTATGTTTTGTGGGATTATGAAAGGATTTATTCGGGTATTTCGATAAAAAAATGTGTTATTATCGGTTGTTGCAGAGTTTCAGTGGATTACGGTAATTGGCATAAGTAATATTTTGATCAAACCGTTTCGTTGCATCATAAATTCATAATTTTGCAGAATACTAAATATTTAATTGAGTATACTAAGTATTTAAGTGAGGGCGTTGTGGCTTAGTAATAACAGCCGCATAGGTCGATGGATTAGGTTAAGTTACGCTTGCTGCGGTTGGTCCGTGGGTGGGAGACCACCTTTACATACCAAGACTTTTCCGTGCCTCGGAAAGTTTAAGCCATTGGTCTCGGCTATCATACGTGGTGTGAACACTCGTTAGGGGTCGTCAGAAGCCCGAATATCTGACAACTAGTCTTACCAAGGAGTATCGTATTACCCAGTAGATAATTGGGTTGTAGAAGTCAGATAGGGAGTCGCTCTATGTAAAATACTGTTATTCAGCTGCATCTGATTAGACTGGAAGCCGAAGCTGGAACGAACGGAAGCTGAAGCGGAAGCTGTTAACGAATATTTAAGTGATAGACTCATAAAGTCATAATAATTATGTACTCGCAGCTTTAAATTTTAATTTTAATTTGACCTATTAATTATTATTGCATCTCATATTATTACCTGTTTTATATTATATTTTATTTTATATTAATTGATTGTATTTTAGATTTAATAAAAACCAGTAAATACTTACATTAATTTTATAATATAGTAGTTTTGCTAAATGTTTAATATTTAACAATTAATGCTTCCTCTCTAACTTTATAAAGCGTTTTATAAACCTACTTTATATTTATAAAATCCAGAAACCCTACTTTAACAGTACTTTAAGGAAAAAATGGCCGACTCTGTACGCAGCTGATTGATTACAAAGAAAATGACATTTGACCGTTTCACGTACAAATATTGTGTGTCACCAAATGTCACTTTGAAGCAATCAGTTGACAGTTACAATTTCAAATTATATGTCAAATTTAAATATGTAACAATGACGTCACCGCGTCAGAAGTATCGAAACTGTAGAAAATTAAATAGTTGCCAGTACGTAATAACGACTATGCTCACAATTATTCGGTGTGTAGGCAGATATTCTCGTTTGACGATTCGATGTGTTGGTCAATTTGTTGGATGACCTCATTAAAATGGCAACATTTTGATTTATAAATGACTTATTTTTTTTTATAGTAGTGAATTAGTTATAGAAAGTATATGAAACTTTTATGAATACACATCAAAGGTTAATCGAGCAGTTTACCAAATGAATCTCTTAAACCTTCGATAAGCTTTTTTTATGAATAAGATCGTGAGTATTTAATTGTTCGTTTGCTTAAACGCTACGGTCCTGTACACAATGCGCGGTAATATTGTTTTATAGTATAAAAAACCATCTACGCCTGCCGTCATCGAAAACAGGGCGAACTAAAATTAATTCAGTATGTATCATACTGGTTTCACTAGCATAAAATATCTACCTACTACCTTAAAAGCAAACAGAGGCTGTAATAGAAAACTCGTTAAAATTATGATCGCCACCATAAAGTTTTATTCAGTTTTGTGACGATAAAATCTGAAAACTAAAAGATCAACAATAATTTTGTGTGATCTCGAGAACTATAAAAGTTCAAATTATACTTTACAATTCAAAATTATACGAGTTTTATAGTCACGCGTAGGTACTCATATATGTGAGTTTCAATAAAATGTCTGCATGAGGTCTGCGCGCCTTTTGTCTGGCTCTTATTCGGGACAGACAGACAAGTTTTCTGTTTTATTAAATGCAAATGTGCAGTTACGGGCGTATGATTTTTTGAGATTGCATCTTTGGATGCAATATAAAATTTGTTTTCGTTTTCGTCATAAGTAAATCTTTATTTTGAAATGAAGTTTTTCATAAATTTTTACTTTTTATTTACCATTGGTTATGAGTTCTTAAGTTGATTGAATTTCTTCACTTCCCCCTTCCCACTTTTCTTCTTCTTCTTTATCTCTGCACTTCAGACTCTTTTAACAGGAAGAAGCAAATATTAATAATTACAAGGGAAAATATCCCTTATAGCTGAAACAAAATTGTGACTAAAATCCAGCAATATGCACTCTTATTTGCGTTAAACAACAGAAAAAAAAATGCGTCTACACTTAAACCCTCTTTACACCAACCAAAAACCCGCAAAAATTCTGCTCCCTTAATAACATAATAATAACGACAACAATATATCTTCGGGCTACTGGCTAACAGTTCGTGCCTCGTTCAAATTGAGCCAATCTACTAGCCAGGTGAGAGGGGATCCTAACAAATATTTGCAGCTTCAGAATCCAGTTATCCGTAGTAACAACTTAATAACGATCTAACTTTTACAATCAGTGTCTGTCAGTTTAGTAATGTGTGCTAGTGTGGTGAGTTTAATTTTAAACTGGATGTATGTAACGTAAGGAATAAGTTTTTAAACCAGGTTGTGTCAATTTTGATATAGCTTTCATAGAGCCCGGATGAAGTTCCGGACAATGATCCTGTGTTACTAAATGATAAATTATTTTATTTTTGTAAGTAGGTTTGTACAAACTCTTTTTCACGTCAATCAAATTTCAAAAAATAACGAACTAATCTTAATAATTAAATGTGAAAACAAACTGCATGCATTACGGTAAGGATAATACGAGTATATCATTTTATGTTGAGCGCATACAAATTGGGAATATTTTAAAACGTTTACAATTTGTATACAGCAAACGGTATAAGTTTTAAAGTATTACCAATTCTGCACCTTTGTGGTAATTTTTGAATATTCAAGGTTCAAACGCACTTAAAAAAAAACTTTTAGGTTACTAGCAATATACACCTAACTCCTAATATCCTAAATCATATTAAGAATTAAGGAGCATGCGCCCGCGAAATTAAAATTTTCTTATGTTTTTTGGAATTTGCAGGTCAGGGCTAGGTTATATTATTCATCATCATCATCATTTCAGCCGAAAAACGTCCACTGCTGGACATAGCCCCCCCCCAAGCTCCTCCACTTTGACTGGCCTTGTGTTTCCCACATCCAGCGGATTCCCGCGGTCTTCACAAGGTCATCGGTCCACCCTGCGGGAGGCCTTCCCACTCTACGTTTTCCAGTACACGTTCACCACTCCAGAACCTTTTGGCACCATCGGCCATCTGTTCTGCGAGCAATTTGCCCTGCCCACTCCCACTTAAGTTAGGCAATTCTTTGGGTTATGTCGGTTGCCTTGGTTCTCCTGCGGATCTCTTCATTCCTGATTTGATCACGTAGGGAAACTCCGAGCATACCCTCTCCATTGCCCTTGGGGTGACTTAAAGCGTTCTGATAAGGCCCATTGTGAGCGACCACGTTTCGCCAGTTATTACAACGTTCGAATGCAATGGACAGGGCTATGCTCGGAGTTTCCCTACGCGATCGAATCAGAAATGAAGAGATCCGCAGGAGAACCAATGCAACCGACATAGCCCGAAGAATTGCTAAACTTAAGTGGCAGTGGGCAGGGCACATTGCTCGCAGAACAGATGGCCGATGGGGCCGAAAGGTTCTGGAGTGGCGACCGCGTACCGGAAGACGTAGAGTGGGAAGGACCTTGTGAAGGCTGAAGGAATCCGCAGGATGTAGGAAGCACAAGACCGGTCGAAGTGGAGGAGCTTGGGGGAGCCCTATGTCCAGCTGTGGACGTCTTTCGGCTGAAATGATGATGATGATGAATAACCGACAAACCAACCTGATTCTATCATTGCACTATCGTCAGCTTTAACCGTATTTAACGTGCTGCTGTCAGCCCGAAAATTAACAGCTGGTATCATCATCTGCCTAGCCTTTTACCAACTATGTTGTTCCAGTCTAATCGGATGCAGCTGAGTACCTACCAGTATTTTACATGGAGCGACTGCCTAGGTATCTGTCCTCCACAGCCCTGTAACTTGGTAATACGATACCCCTTGGAAAGACTGTTCCTGTCGACCCATAACGAACTGTCAAAGATCTACGAATGACAGCCGAGATCAATGGCTTTTTTTTTAGGGTTGGGAAATCATCAAATATCGTCTCCCGCTCTGGGTGGAGCAGGAGGGCGTGTCAGGCTTTTACTGACTAAAACCCATCCGTGTTTCTTCAGTTGCCTATGTGCCAGGGACAACGGTATCTCTTTTGAACAAACCGCACCCCTGGCAGGCATCGGCCCTTGCAGACCAGTTGGTGCTGACATCTTTTTGAAGCACGTAGCAGGTAGTGGACGAATACGGATTGGTGTATAGGGTTGGTACCATAACTTAAAAGCGAAACATAAACATTTTTTTTTAATAAAAATTTCGGAAGTCATTGGCAAATACCGATACAAAGACACTGATTTCCGAAATTAAAGTTTTTCAGTTTATAGTGTTGTTTTTTGTTAAGTCAGTGGTTTTATTTTGTAAATTATATTGTAAAAAGTAAACTTTTCATCCTCCACTGCTTGATTTGTATCTATTACTTATTTCGAATACTAATCTTTGGGGTACAATTTCAAGGCTACGTAAACAAAATCAGGCCATGTCACATATGTTTATACGAAAAGCATGCCTTACCAAATAGACTTGTCGCAAACATAATAAGAATAATGTTCTTGTTTGCAAGTGAAATGTACTGTATCGATCGTCGCGACCTTCACTACGAACGAACAAGAAATATGTTCAGTACATGTAAATAACGAATTTGTATGCGTGTTATTTCTTGTAAGTAATACTAGCTTGGTTAAAAATGAGACCCTATTTTGTTTCGTATAATAAATTAGCACAGAAACTGCTACCCATGTCCTAAAAGGCTAAATAGTTCTGCCTGGTGAAGGAACAACTTGTGGACATTTCTAGTACTTAGCAGCATTTTCTACACTAATATCTGCAATTGGTAAAAGTAGACTAAATACTTTACCTTACGCTCGTACGTACAATCGATACCAACTGCCCCATCACTACTTCCTGTGTGACGTATCTTGACGATAGCTTGCTTGCTAGCCGACGCCGCTTGACCGGCCGTGTACGTATGTATCTTTCCGGGGACTACCCGCTACTTAACTTACTTTATTATAACTTATTATTATTAAGCGTACATTTTGAAACTTTAACATATAATATTATGTGGGTCCGAACTAAGACTTGCACATACCTATCTATAAACGATGTACATTTCTTTTTGTTTTTGTTCATGTCAACGTAAGTTAGTTTAATGAAATTATGTTTTAATGTTTTTAAAGGCGAAATATAACAGTAACAAAATAAATCACGATTTGTGTACAAATAGAATAAGATCATTAATTTGTAAACAACTTTGTAACAATCTTTCCAGTAATAAAGACTTGGAAAAAACAATCAGTATAGTGATGGAATCAGTAAATTGCGTTTCTGGGTTTGAACCTATGATGTATAAATCGTAAGTCGCGCCTGTTAACACTGGGCCACCACTGCTCCCTTCTAGAACAATATTTATTTATGCGGTGATATCGTAATTTATTTAGCTATAATTAATTTTAAAACTTTTCGTAGGTGATCAAACCACGCGGTCGTAGATAGTGAGCTACAGCGTATACGCTACACGTCCGTGTGAATTTCGACTCACAGTATTACTATCCATCCCTCATAATCTGAACCTTAAACACAAACCTTACTAAGGAGGTCCAAAACCGTCACAGCAAACTTAAATCCCTAAACAGCAGTCAAAGCCAGCAATACATCATATTTAGCGCGGTTGCGATCAATCAGAACTAGCTGTCACTTCGGCCATTACTCAATTAAGAGGCGTGATGGATGGGAGGGGGACGTTTCAAAACTGTGGATGTTGTAATGTGAATACTGAATGTGTTTTGCGTGTAGAGTGTGTGGTCGTGTTTGTTTGGTATTTGTACCTACCGACACGAAAACATTTAGTAGCAATTTTATCCTAATATGCTATTATTTTATTATTATATGATAAATGTGAAAGTTTGTATGTTTGTTACTCAATCACACAAAAAAAGCTTAGCGGATTTAGATGAAAACTGGCACACAGATAGTTTGTAACCTGGAATAACACATAGGATACTTTTTATCCCGGTAGTACGTTCTTGTGGGATAATTTTCAACCACCGCGCAGGCGAAGCCGCTGGCAAAAGCTAGTGTCATCATCATCATCATCATTTCAGCCGAAGGACGTCCACTGCTGGGCATAGGCCTCCCCCAAGCTCCGCCACTTCGACCGGTTCTGTGCTTCCCGCATCCAGCGGACTCCTGTGGCCCTCACAAGGTCATCGGTCCACCTTGTGGGAGGCCGTCCAACTTTACGTCTTCCGGTGCGCGGTCGCCACTCCAGAACTTTTCAAAGCTAGTGTAATATTACATAATAGCATGCCTTGTTTCCCCAAGTGGTTATGCAGGGGTATAGTAAGAGACCCATAGTGGGTAGTGGTGGGTACTCCGATGACCCACAGTGTGACTGTGGAGTCACATCGCAAAGTATGCCTCATTTCTTGTCCTATTCTCTGTGCACTAACACGTGCACTATGAAAGATCTTTTTGAGGCCAATTATAACGCTGTCGTAGTGGCCGAATTCTGGTCGAAACGCATTTAAAACCAACAAAATTGCTTATTTTATTTGACCGTATAATTCAGTTTATTTTCATTTATTGTTGACTTAATCTACTCATTAAAATGTTTTTTTAATGAGTAGTATTGCAATATGTAGTTAGCTAGCGACCTCGATAATTCATATTATTCTTGCCAGCGCAACCGGCAGCAAGCTCGTCATGTTCCCTTAGATGTCACTGCTTGCGGTAGCGTTGGGGGTCGGGTTGCCTCCTTCCCTCAAATATGGCGAGGGGGGTAATAGCTGATCTTTGCGTTATGCTTGTGAACGGGTGCTGCTTGTAGTGACTGGTCGTCTTGCTGACCATGGTTTTGTTATTGTTAATCGTATTAACTTTTTATTAATTTTAGTCCAAAGGTCGTAGTTTAACTTTTGTTACTTCAAGTTATAGCTCAAATATCGAAAAGTTCAATAAACTTCATTGGTCATTGATTTATGCAGTGGTTTTTTGCATAAAACCCGATCTTCCGGAGGACTTTTTTAATTTTTTACGCGCCTGTTTTACTATATATGATCCTGCATCTCACTCAATAACGTTGTGCGTGTAGACTAGTGTCTAATTGCTCATCACTGATACTAACTATATCGGAAACGATGCCTGGTGAGACAGCGTGCTTTTAACCCGGCCCACCAGTGAGTTCGAACCGGCGACTAGATTCCCCTTAAGATCAAGTTATTACGAAAAAAGGTAGGTAGGTATTTCAATTTCCATTTTTTCGCCTCCTTACTAATGTAATAAACTGCTTGTTGATATAGTTTCTAGCCTAAATACCTAAATCCAGGCGTGTCTGGAGTTACGTTCGTACCTGCACACACCACAGACAGCTATGTCCCTACACCGACCATTTCAGTACCGCCAAGCATTTAGCTGACACTATGTGAACATTGCATTGCTTTGGTTTACCTAGATTAGATCTAGTAATTATGATATCAAGGATCTAGTCAATACAATATGTTGGAATTTATTAAAGGACCTACCTTTGTGAACAGCCAGATGTTTGTGAATTGTCGCGCGAGTTTACCCCGAGAGATGGGCAGGGATAGTCAGTCACTGGACCCCGGAGGTGTATGTTTGTTACTGAATCACACAAAAACAGCCTAACGGATTTCGATGAAATTTAGCCCATGGATAGTTTATGACTTAGATTAACACATACAACACTTTTTTATCCTGGTTGTACAACCCAGTGCGATAATTTTCGACCATCACGCGAGCGACGCTGCTGGTCAAAAAGCTAGTAAGTAAATTAATATATTCAAGGGTCATCAGTCTTGACATTCATCTTATCTTGTTTTAATCAGTTCAGTTACTGTCAAGAATGTCCTAACTCGTGACTACTAGCAGCAAAGGCGCTCCGCTCGTGCTTAAGGAAGCACACAACGTGATGAGATGAGCGATTTGTTCGTTGCGCTTAGAGACTAGATTTGTAGACGTTTTTCTATTCTGTATTTTAATTCCTCTAAGTACCTGGTACTTATTGACTGGCCTGCACTGTCCTCCCATACCTATTATCACTGTAATTTGAAAACATTGTAAAAGCCAATTATTTTTAAAAGAGTAACCGTGGAGTTTCTTGCCGGCTCTTCTCCATAGGAAACGACAAATTGGAACCGTGCACCTAGCTTCTGACGTTTCATAAGTGCCCATGCAGGCTTATGTTAACTAAAATATTTTGATTGATTGATTGATTGGTTCGTCTATTTTTAAAGAAAGTAAAAGTTTTATAACCCTTTTATACGCCCTATAGCTTCGTCTAACTTTGTCTTGTGTACTAAATTCTTAAGGACGTCAATGCTCTGTCCTATTTATTTTATTTCTTCACCATTGAGACTCGTATACTCATCATCTGCCCAGCCTTTCCCCAACTATGTTGGTGTTGGATTGCAGTTTAACCAGATGCAGCTGAATACCAGTATTTTACATAGAGCGACTGCCTATCTGACTATCCTGCCTATGTTACTGGGTAATGCAATACCTCTGGTTAAGACTGGCGGTCAGATTTTCAGACTTCTAATGATCCGTAACTACTGTTAAAGATCCACGAATGTAAGCCGGAACCAACGGCTCAACGTGCTTTTCGAGGCATGGAGGGTTGATCACCCATCCACGTACCGACCGACACACATAATTATTGGCATACTATCCCAGTTTTACAGTTTAACATTAATATGTTTAATGTTAGCCGAAATAAGTTTATAATAAGTTCAAGTTAGGTTAATGCGATCATAAGCTTTGTTAAAACAAAATATAATAGTTAGTTTAAAATATTGAGAGAAAAATAAAATTGTGCTCAGTTTTACGATTCCTTTATCGTGGTACTATTTTATCTTTATGAAATTATTTGTCATAACCTACACTTCTTTTTTTTGTCTTGTAATATGTACCCATACGAAACTGAGCGTTTTACGTTATTATAAAAAAAATACACACCAGCTTTTCAAATCCACCATGCCAGCATTAATCGCGGCTTCCAACATGTCTTCACCCTATTCCTTGTAGAAAGGCGAATCTGGGCAAAGTAAATATTTAGCAAAGTAATTAGCGAGTAGCTCGCAAGTACCTCAAGTAGCCAGGGTACGCTAGGGTAAGCCAGGGTACAACAGGGTTCGTCTGAACGTCAGATTCTTGCGTGTTCAGGAATTTCTGCTCTGTTTATTAATTACTTACTCCAAACTATGGGGGTGTAGCAAACTTTATGTTTCGTTTCAAATGTTTTATAGCTAGTAATTTTTTTTTGCCCGGGTCGGGCAAAGTCTTATTGGGTTTTTTATCAGGAATTTCTGTTATAGCCCGGAGTCTGGATTTGTGCCTGGATGATGGCAATAGGTTCGCCCCCCATTATATAGGACTGGCTAAATGTGGGTTTACTATACGTACATCTCTGCCCAAACCTCTGGGGAAACGAGGCGTGATGCTATGTTATGCATGTTTATTTTAATTTTATTGAATGGTTTTCTACAGGGTCAATTTAAATTAGCGGGCAATACAATACGCGTGTTGGATATCGATATCGAAAACCATGGAAAAAATATATTTCAATATTGTAAGTTTGTTTAAAACTTTAAATGACATTGACATGTACACGGCTGTTATGTTGTGGTTTCACGCAAAATTAGAAAACCAGCTGATGATTTTTTTAAATTTTGTTTTATCTTTACTTCCATTACTTTTCGGTATCGATAATAATATGTGGTAATTTAATTTGACCCTGTATAGTTGCATCAGCGACATCTATTCGTAGCACTCGTACCTAAAGTCCCTTATTTATTTCTCCTGTGGATACAACGGGTATGTTTGTTAGGTTCTGCTTAAATGCCCAAGATAGCACAAACCTTTCATAGCATTTATGTTATCTATGACAATTTGTCTCAATATAGAAAAAAAAACTTTTTCCAAAAAAAAAACAACCGACTTCTAAAAAAACACTACAAAGTGAAAAATAACTTTAATTTTAGGAAGTCGGTGTCTTTGGAGCTGTATTTAAATTTTTTGTCACCGCCTTCCGAAATTAAAGTTATTTTCACTTTTTAGTGTTTTTTTGGAAGTCGGTTGTTTTTTTTTTAGAAAAAGTTTATTTTTCACTTTTTAGTGGTTCACATGTGCTTACCCCTTCACAGCATACCCGCGTGATGTGATGTTATGAACTGGTGTAAGCAATAGACAGACATGAGATTTCAGCAATCCTAGTCCATTTGCTATCATTTGTTGAGGAGTTCCGTTGCATATTTCCAAAGTTCTTCATCAGATCTTCACCAAATTGAAATGAGACCACTCCGAGAAAGTACTCTTCCAAAAAATACCTAAATCGCTTCGTGTGCCTATAAAATTTGAAGAGTTCTCTCTATTTCTCCAGGATCCTATCATCAGATCCTGACTTGATGATCATGGGACCAACTGGGAAGTATTATAATATTTCCCAGGTGGTCCCATGATCATCAAGTCCCCATTACCCAATACCCTTTCAAACAAAATAAAAAAATCCAAATCGGTCCAGCCATCTTCGACTAATCGGGGAACATACATAAAAAAAAAAGGTTCTGACGAATTGAGAACCTCCTCCTTTTTGAAGTCGGTTAAAAAGAGATTGTGGTTTTTGACTGACCCGTATTTAAAACATTTTACACCAAAATTTTACCTTGAAATTACGCCACCCAAAGGACACTGATTATTTATTTAATATTACCTAACAATGTAAAGCAGTGTACCAACCGCAGAGCATGGTATGCCCAAAGTTACGCTGTCAAAGGAAAAATTTAAACTGCCTCAAAGCGTTGTCACATTTTTCAATTTACAAAGCTGAGCTATGGAGGCGCCTATCTGGTTCACATGACACAGTGTAAAATGTTTGTGGCCTGATAACAGACATTTTTGAAAAAGTTGAGGTGCTGGGTGAATATTTGAAGAAGTTTTGGCTTTGTGTTGTTACTTGTGTAGGCTGTGGTAAAGCTTGCGTCGTTCTAGTTTTTGAACGGATCGCAATTTTGCGGCTTTAAACACACTGTTCCCGTTAGCCGGCAGCTCGCCCGCAGTCTAAATGTGTGGGTCACCTAGTCGCGGGCTCGAACTCACTGGTGGGCCTGGCTAAAAATCACGCTGTCTCACCAGGCCTCGTGTCCGACAGAGATAGTATCAGTGATGAGCAGTTAGACGCTAGTCTACACGCACAACGTTATTGAGTGAGATGCAGGATCATTTTTAGTAAAAAATTCGCGAAAAAATTTAAAAAAAATCCTTTGGATGATCGGGTTTTATGAAAAAGCTAATGCATACTTCAATGACCAATGAAGTTTATTGAACTTTTCAATAATTGAACAAAAAATAGAAGTAAGTTGCTGGTTTTACCTGAATTTAATTAAATCTATAAATTAATGCAAGTAGAACCTTTATTTAAACAAAAAATTAATGCTGAGCGTTTGTAAACGTATCAATTGAGAATGGCTGGACCGATTTGGCTATTTTCATTCAAAAATGTTTCTAAAAGTCCGAATGAGTTTTATTCAACAATTATTGAACAAATCATTAATACAATAAACAACATTATTTCAAGGTTAAATAAAATTTAAGTAAACACCTTTTTAAAAACAAGCTTATAATGAACTCAAAACTACAAAATAAAACATGAGTAAACATAGAACTTTAACATTTTCTCATAGCATGTTATAAAAAAATGTCTGTACTGTTAACCGATGAGGAGCTCCCTCGCCTGTAGCCAATCCTGGGTACAGCAGCATCGTAGACATATCATAATTAAGTGCTTATTTAAGCACTTAATTATGATATTTCTTTATTATGCTTATATAAAATTATATAAGCAATTAATTACGATATTCCGTTCTTATCTTTATTGCTGGTTAAACAGTTCCCTCGCTTGGAGCCAATCTTGGGTGTAAAATCAGACCATGCATCATGCTATGCATTGTCTTCGAAATAGAATCAACATAAGACGAAGTGGTTTTAATTCAGTAAGCAAGATTTTACCAATACATATAAACTAACTAATTAACAAGACCAGTTAAATAAAAGCTTGTTAAAAATTACATGAATACTATGAATTTTACATAAAATTAACTATATTGAGTGCAAAGCCAGGGCAGCAGCTGCTTCTTACATAAAAAAAAATATTAGTAGTAACAAAGTTAACACCTAGATTCTATTTGTATTTGAAAATTATCTTCATCCTTCATCATGAGATCAAATTTGAGACGTATTGGTGGGTATTCTGAGTTGTTGTTTGGTGCAGTAGCTGGTAGGATCCTGTAGTGTCGCAGCACAGATGACAACACCGTTTTCATTGACATCATAGCATATTGGTAACCTGAAACAGAAACAATACTTGGGCATACTCTTAATTTACCGTGTGATGCCGGGCGTAAAAGAATAGCACCATCCCATTTCTTCCAGTGGGTGTCGTAGAAGGCGACTAAGGGACTTACTAGAGAATAGGCAGCAGCGTTCTCTATACATTTTACCACCATACTGCGATCGCCAACCCGCCTGCCAAGCGTGGCGATTATGGCAAAACCCCCCCAAAAGGAGCCTGGGGGAGGCCTATGTCCAGCAGTGGACGTCTTTCGGCTGAAATGATGATGATGATGACTCTTAATTATGCGCATATTTGCGACGCCTATATTTCCCGAAGGGTTAGGTGAAGGTGTAATTAAAGTACATCCACATTTCGCCAGTCATAGGAAGCAAGCTTGCTGATTCCTCTTATCTTAATTCGTTGTTCTTGTTGGCATTAACAGTAAAAAAAAAAGTTAAGTCAGAGCTATGTTAGGTATTTCAAGAGTTAGGCGATTAACACACGGCACCGCGCACCGCCTCGGTAGGCGGTGAAGCGGATCTCATGTCGCATTGGTCTCTAATAAATCCGTTGATGTCTAATAACGTACGCCGCCCGACCACGCGGACGAGTGCTCTGACGCCGCGGCGGTGCGCGGTGCCGTGTGTTAATCGCCTTAGTGACTTATACCAGTGGGGTTACAACTTAGCAAGTTTATGCAAAGCAGTATTTCAAATAATGACAAAAAGCAAAAAATTCAACATTATTAGAATCAATTTACTATAGCAAATTATATAAAACCACTAAGGGTCAATTCTCACCGAGACGCGACACTGCGCGCACTTTTTAAGATAGCAACAGAATATGTAACTTATTTACAACACGAAAAGGTATAATTTCACTACGAGCGTGAAAGCGTATCGAAGAACGCTGCGATGCACCGTGTTGTGCAGCCCGTATACCATATTGTGAAGTAAATAAGATCTTGTTTGTATCGTGATCTTAAAAAGTGCGCGCAGCGTCACGTCGCGTCGCGTCGCGTCTCGGTGTGAACTGACCTTCAACAACATTAGAATAAAGTCAGCATGAAAACCAAATTAAATTCTAAAACAGAAAAGATTTAATCAAGATTTAAATACATTTTAATAAAAACAAATTAAAATCGTTAATTTGAAAACAAAACTATAATAAAGCTAGGATTAAACCTAAATTAACTTTAAAATAGTGGTGCTGGTATGTGTGTGTGAATACCAATGATTTGTGCTTTTATATTTATCTAGCTTCCGCCGCGATTTCGCCCGCTTGGAAGTCGGAATTTATCTCGCGGGAACGTACTACCGGGATAAAAAGTATCCTATGTGTTAATCTAGGTTATAATTTGTGTGCCAAATTTCATCTAAATTTGAAACAACCATACATCCAAACTTTCGTGTTTATAATATTAGTAAGAATATTGATTTTGAGTTGGCTTCTAGACCTGTGTCAGTAACCAGAACTTTGGTTAATCAGACAATAATATTCCCACTGCTGGGTCACAGGCCTCTTATCTGTGATCCGCATCCCCTCGAGTGGGCTGTAATCCACCATGCGGGCCCAGTACGGGTTGGTAGATGACCATGTCTTCAAATCGTGAGGATACAGAACGTCCTCAGGAATTATTCTTTCAGTTTTAAGAGCATTGGTGAGCATAGGTGAAACGTCTGTCAGAATTCGAACCAACGACCTAGATAGAACTCGTATGTCGTGGCCGTTACCACTGGGTCACGACTGCGCGGTGCCGTATCTTTGCCTTAACCCCTTGCCCTCCGTATAGGGGTCGTAGACTATTTTTGTTTGATTTCCTTATAAACTTAAATAAAAATAAAGTGACTAGGGATAGCGTCAATAGTATCAGCAGCAATATCATCCTGGCTCCAATTAACTACTCGTACAAAACGCGCTGACTAACGATCAGAATAGTATCACCTTTTACATCTTCTGGAGATTCATAATTTTTATTACGCATACATATGTCAATAAGGGCCTGCCTCATAGTGCTGAAATCACTATGTACCAGATTTGTAAAAATAACTTATTCGGAAGCAGAAAGCCAGTGAAGACAATCCAGTCTACTCAGGATGCGCCTGATGCACTTAAGGATCTCAAATCAAATATAAGTTTGACCCATCATGGTATTATCAGGAGTTTTTTTTTTGTTATTTCACCTTTTTGTATTATATGGGAATGTCAGTTGTCAGAAAAGATGATGGACAAGAAAACACTAGGTCGAATTAAAAATGACGATCGTCTCAAGGGAAATAAGTATTGGTCAAGTTGGTCCAGGCAATCATTCAGATGGACCAGAAAAATCGTTTCACAGAATACTCTGATCCCACATATATTGATAAAATTATCCTCTCACCGACACAGCTCCTTGGTCCATGGCTGAAGGGTATGAAGGCAGCGGAATGTGTGAGCGGCGTGTCGATGAACCGTTCAGGTCGGAACACCTCCGCGTCGGCTCCCCAGTACCGAGGGTTGCGATGTAAGGCCCAGATGTTTACTATAACTCCAGTCCCGGGCACGAGCTTGATACCTGTGGCTGAAAAGTAACCATCAAAATTACTTTCTTGTGTAAAGAGTTCGTCCACAGAGCTCGTCAAGATGCTATACTGGGCCCAGTCTAATGGTTCCAATTGTGTGAGTGGTGAAACGTTTAGATTATGTGAAAAAAAAAATCTGTTCCTTCTACTACCATAAGTCAAGGGCCCTGGATAAGTCAAGATACTCGTACAATCGCTCCATCCCTGATTGGCATGAGGCTACCATGCCTAGCGAGTCAAGCCTACGACCGCACGTCCTCCAATAAAGGCTCCCATGCAACACTGCGTGCTACTTCTTTGTGCTTGACTGTTCGAGCAGCGATTCAGCAAAATTACATGCATCTAAGAGTTTTTCGATGTTTTACGTACGTTCGTACGTTTTGCGTTTACTCATTTTATTTAGAAAAGAAGTGTTAACGTCTTCTTGTCTTCGTTTAAATATTATAGACATCCACTATTAGTGTCCTGGTGGTTCTTTATTATACAAACACTTACGTAAAACAACATCCTTCTCAACTTTCCTAGTGATGACAGGCACAGGAGGGTACAGCCGCAGCGTCTCCCGGACCACTGCGTCCAGGTACTTTAGACGAGGCAAGTCCTGAAAAGTTATTGGCCTGTCCGAGTCACCGAATACTTCTTGTAACCTGAAATCGATAAAATTATCTTACTCTATAATCTTTTTTGTTTTTAATTTTTTTAAACAACCACAGATTTGCGTTCTTTTCCTTTCGAAAAACTAAATACTAAACGGTCAATGTCTTGTCCGTCACGCTTTGGGAGTGCAAGGATCAATTTAAGTAGCTAAGCGTTAAGATCAGGTTTTTCCAACACAGGTCTAGTTGTTTTTGTGCTGTCTACTAGATTATATATTTTTAAGTATACAATTTATGCATTATGCCTTATACCTCATTTTTTGTTGAAACTGTCCCCTCATTATTAGAATCAGCATCAGACGACATCTGTCCGACATTAATGCTGAAATTGAAATTCCTGGCGAAGCCGAGAGGCACACATTATTGTTGTAAGAACATTTTTTTTTTAAGTTTTTCACGTTATGTGTCCAAATAAATATTATTCTTGCCTTTTTTTAAAGAAGAAGTCTCAAAGTGGCATCGTTGACTGAAAAAAATGTAGAAATCTGTTGTCTTGATATAGATAGGCATGTGATGCGGAGGGATGAAGAACATTTCGTGGAAAGTTTTGAGTTTGAATGAGGTTATAAGAGTAAGAGAAGACCAAAGAAATTTAAGACTGTTTGAAAGATGGTACCTTAGCCATAGGTACCATCTTTCAAACAGTCTTCAATTTCTTGGGGAATGGAAGGGTATAGAGGGTATGAGGAACAGGGTGTAAAGTTCGCTCATACTTTATGGAAAAGGGAGGATCCTCCGACCAGACGGGTGTTGTGTCTGGTGGGCAACTGCCCGACGGTTGATGTCGGGATGTTGTACCTATGCAAGCGCGGTAAACTTTAACTGCGCGATCTAGGATTTCTATGACATGCGTCTTGCGTAGTTCACCTGTGGTATTGTAGATGGCGCCAGTTCTCTTTTTGTATTTTTAGATATTGTTGCGATTTTTTTTCTGTAGCGCCGCTACAAGGGGATGACGAATAATAGAAAATATGGAAAAAGCCATATTGCGGGATAAACGCAAGAGAATGGTGATGAGGATTTGAGAAACTTACTCCTCATAGAGTTTCTCTTGCACTTCAGGATGTCTGGAAAGCAACACGGATATGAAAGATGCTCCGACTGCCGAAGTGTCGTTACCAGCTATCATGATAACCAACAGCTCCTCCATAACTTCGACGTCTGTGTACCCTTCGTCACCGCCTGACAACCTTACTAGACTCTCCAAAACCGTCTGCGTGTATTCTAGTGAATCTGGAATGAGAAAATGGTTTTGACCTAAAATCGTAGGTTCAAGTAAATAGGCAGCCCTCGGTATGAGCAGTGGTGGCCCCGTGGTAACGGGACTGACTTAAGAGTTGCAGGTCTTGGGTTCGATTTGAGGCGAGTGCTTCACCACTACTCTCAAACAGTGATGACATATACCTATCGTGAAGAAACCGTGACGTCCTAAAACCAAAAATTCAAGACATCTGTCATCTACCAACCCGCACTGAGCCCGCGTGGTGGAAAACGGTCCACTCCCAGTCTATCATAGAGGAGGCCTGTGTCTCAGCAGTGGACACGTTACAGGCTGATTATGGTATGCAGTCCGTCCTCCAGAGAAATGGTTTTTGTCGATTTATCAGGAGGTATGTGACACAGGTCCATTATTGCAATCATCAAAAGATGTGCGCGTCGACTTCATTTTCGGCAGCTGAACTTAGGTACGGAGCATAAAGTTTGATGACGTCAACCGGGGCAACATATTTGCTGGCTTGGTGTGTGGTGTTATACTTACTTGTACTGTATTCTTGAGTTACTTCGTTTTTTTCTTTAAGTTCCTTTCTTTTGGTTTTAATTAACTGAAAAAAATAATCTAAATTAATATCTACCATAGGTTGATGTTTACATACGTAGATGATGGCTTTTTGATGGTTTTTTTTACAACCCAGTATAATCTACTTGGTGAAATAAGTGTCATAATAACTTGTTTTAATGATAAATGCTTTTAGAATTTAAAGAGTTTTCAAACAGCAACAAACAATTTGATCACCTCCGTTATGAAATTCCATAGAAACTGTCTTCCCTCCAGCAGACGTGAGTATAAGGGTAGATTGGTATACACCAGGTCACTATGTAGCCATGGTTGGCAAAGACGTTCTGCACACCTTACAAGTCCCTCATCAAATGCTCTAATGAAAGGGTGGCTCGTATCGTTTTGAGCACCAAATTTATAGCCAAGTGTCGATTCTGGAATTCAATAATTTATCATAAAGTGGGACATTAGCAACGCATTTAAATCACTCAATTGTCTTCTTTTTTTAAATACAACTAGGCACTCAAAAACTGTAAATAAAGCACACTCGACACGTGTTTATAATGCTTCTTGGGCCAGTTTTTGTAGGGGTTGTGCTCAAAAAGATTTTGGGCAGACAAATTATTATTGTTTCCTATTAACCACTGTTTTATCCAACTTCGGCGAAGCAAAAAGGAGGGTTATAATTTTGACCAGTATGTATATATGTGGGTATATAATGTACGTATGTTCTTCTGTTATCTCATAACTTCTAAACTACTTATTATAATTATGCAGTATCGTAGTAAGTGTCTTGATTGTCTACTGGTGCGATTTACGCTATGTGACATTAAAAATGGCACCCTCTAGAAGACATGTCATGAGACGTAATTAGTATTAGTTTTTAATACAACTATTTAGAATTTAAGTACATTAAGTCTTTAAAATTAAATTCATAATCACAAAGAGCATTTTACATGCGATGTTTGCCTGTAATTGGTTGTGCAGTAGTATTTAAGAAAAGAAAGAAGAAAGAAAGAAAGAAAAAACGTTTATTTGCGGTAAACATGACGCAAAAAGATAAGGAACACAAAAAAATATAAGAAAAGGTTGAGGGAAACATGCGTCACATCCACGCAAAACGGCTATCACTCAGCATTATGCTGCGACCCTATGCAAGACAGAGCCCCAGCGCTGGTTTTCAGGGATAGCCGGACATTACAACACACACGACAGACATTAAACACATTATTACTTATATGACACTCACTCACTTAAGACATTATTACTTATATGTTCCTATGTGTTTAATATCTGTAACAACTCTTGGTGAATCTTAATTAAATAAATAAATGAATAATAAAAATATGAAGGCTTTCACATGAGAATATTTTTTTGTTTCATAATTTTTATTCCCAAATCATGATTTCGCTTGATTTGTTTTTTTGATAAGCCTACCTTGTTCGCCTGAAACCAGCCCATGTATTGTGTTAAAGAAGGCATACGTTGCTTGTACATAGAATTTGCTCACCCAAAAGCTTGTTTGCACAACACTCTGCAAGCGCTGGTATAAATAAGCTTGACAGAAGAAGAAGGTTTTAGCTCTTGTCGACCAGCCGGTCAACACGGTCTGACACTGTGCACTTTACGCCTAAAGTGCGCAGTGTGCTTAGCCAAGGTGGCTGCTGAGGCTAAGTGTGATGACCAAGAATGGTGGTCAGGGTACCCGTTGGGGCCGTGGGTGCTGGCTGGCTGTGTGACTCGCCGCTCGAAAGCTTGATTAAGTGATGACCACACTAAAGTAGGTACACGAAGGCTGCGCTGATGAGGATCAGGGTGTAAAGTTCACTCATCTCTATTGATAAGGGAGAATCATCCGACCAGGAAGGTGTTGTGTCTAGTGGACCAGACCCGACATCAATCTTCGGGCAGTTGAAGATTGATGTCGGGACTTTGCATATATGATAGTTGCACGGTAAACTCTGCTTGCGCGATGCAGGATTTTGTTTGACGTCATTCTGTTGCTTAGTTCGCATGTAGAGCTGTAGATGCCACTACGTAAACGCATCTAGGTACATTATATACAAACAGAACACAACTCATGTGTTTGTAAAAGAAGCGTAGGTATCTTAAGCTTAAAGCGGATGAAGATGCATCTGTAAACACGCTTTATTTTATGGTATACCTCCAATAGCGTCCATAGTGTAGGCAGTAAAGTATTTGAATGCGGACAGTGAGCCGGCCCCCGACATTGCCCCCATCTTGTTTACAAGGACGGCACTCTCTTTCACGAATATGGACATGTAGGTCTTCAAGTATTTGACACTGAAGCTTGGAACTAAGATTTTTCGCCGCAGTCGCCAGATTGACACTAGTATTGAAAGATAAATTACAATAAATTAGTTTATTTATTTTGTGCTTTTATAGTTTTACTTTGTGGAAGTCAATAATTTACGGTTAAAGATATTTATTTCTCAAAAGAATTATATATTTACATACACTCTAGAGCTATGGGCTCCGAGTGCCCACGTAGTTTTCCGAGATAATGCCAAACGGTTGGTTGACTCTTTACGTGACCAAAGGGCTGGCCTATTTTGCGGCCAAAGAATCATCATTGCCATACAGCGTGGCAATGCTGCCAGCCTTTTGTGGACTTTTCCCGTTGAACGCGATGCAAACGAACTTATTGATGCCTTGTGATTATTTTCTTTTTTATATACTTGTACATATTATTATTTTAAGACCGATAGTTCTTAAATTAGAAGAAGAAGAAAGTTTGAAATTTTGGATACCTGGAGCAAATACAGAGCCATTGCCAACAAATAGGGTGGCCATCTTCATTATGTCATCTTTCTCAAGACATGTCTTCAATACTAGCTCAGCGGCCTCAGGGTCTGCGATCACTGTAAACATAACTTGTATTAAATACCAGCCTGATAAGATTCCCAATTGCCAAAACGGACCAGTAGTGCTTTTCTGCAAAAAACTCACCGTGAAATCTTCGGTGAAGTGAGCTTAAAGTGTGCTGTCAATATTTAGCATCAGTCGGAATGACAGCTCACTTACTCACTGTACCTACGTGTATTTCACGATGAGATTCTTACACAGAATAGCACTACAGCTTCCATACAAATTGTTATATTCTATTTGGTTGAATAGCACTAAACTAGCATTAAACATCCAGCATCATCCTGCCTAAGCATCTTAATCTAGCATTATCATTCACTTATTTCATGACCCAGCGGCTTAGGGTGTTCTTTGTCTATCAGTGACTGAATGAATGAATGCGAGATGAAAATTAATACGCCGCGCCGTGTTAAAAAAAGTATTTTGCAAAAAAGTTATCCAATGTTGCTGGCAACAACAATACATTGAAAGAAAAGAAAGATAAAACGTTTATTTCCGGTAAACATGACGCAAAAAGATCAGGAACACAAAAAAAAACAGAAAAGGTTGAGGGAAACATGCGTCACAACTACGCAAAACGGCTATCGCCCAGCATTATGCTGCGACCCTATGCAAGACAGAGCCCCAGCGCTGGTTTTCAGCGACAGCCGGCTTTGACATAATGACGTCGCCCGGTGCATCAAACAATTATTAGGACACTGTGCTGGTACAGCGAACTTATAGAAAAATAATATAATTTAATGTAAATGTGATAGAATATACTAAACAGGAATATAAAAAAAATATATAAAAAGAAAAAGGAAATAGACATAATACATGCTACGAGAATATCATCCTCAATAAACATTGTACTCTTTATTTAGTGGCAACATTTCAAAGCGTCATGGTGGTCGTCGTGATGATCGTCATGAAGTAACGGATTAAACGTTCTTGCGACCTGAAAATAGTTGTCCTAATTGACTACTGAATCGATTTCAGTTACTTTTAATATGGGTATTTTTTCCAATTTTTTTATTTTAATACACTTAAGTACCTAATGTCGATTGAGCCAAACAAAATTCAATCGTATTTCAAGCTAATAAGACTCAATTTTAAATGCATAAAGTGATGCTACAACACGTTTTTCTTAATAATAACAGTTAGCTTTAAAAAAATTGTGCTTTGTATTCCGCTTTTAACTCATAACTATAATTGGGGTCTATGAGATCTTGCGTTAATTATGTTGCATGTTCGCCGTGGAAACACACGGGCGTTTCCTCCCGCCTTATGCGAAACAGGAACCTCCCGAAACAACCGTGTCCGGTGAGGACCTGCGTCAGGCGGAAGGTGAGGACGCCATGCCGCCTCTCAAGCCACTCCAAATTTTACGTGGCCTGCTCGAGAGTGAGCTCATCTAGCAGCCTGGTTGTATTAGCACCTGAGGGCAGAACCTCTAATGTAGTATATAAAGAGAGAGAGAGTACATAAATAAAAAAAAAATGGTTTTAACCCCCTGTGAATAACAATGTAAGTAAAAGCGTAATTTGAGTAAATTTCTGTTTCACAGTTGCCTTCAAAGTCAGCTGCCCTTGGCATTCAAGTTGGTAATTTTCTGTTCCGTTATGTATTCCGTTACTATTGTAACATTTTAGGATTTGTTATCCATCAGCAATCATATATCGACACCGCGCCGTACCTCGGATACATAAGCAGTGTGAGAAGACATTGTTTACCTGGATTAACACATAGGGTACTTTCAACCCCGGGAGTACGTTCCCGTGGGATATTTTCCGAAATCCACGCAGGCGAAGCCGCGGGCAAAAGCTAGTTATATTATAAGATGAAGAAAGAAAAATAATAACTCACTGGTATATAAATAATTTCCATGCCACAGGGATGATAAACCATTCTCTTTCCTAATCGCGTCGCGTCCAAGAGTTTGGAAGGCCTTCATTCGTGCTGCAATAACAAACATAATGGCATTCATAAGATTAACTGACCTCCACAACCCAGTTAATGGGTAATACGATACTCCTTGGTAAGACTGGTTGTCAGAATTTTGGGCTTCTGGTGACCTAGCATTAGCATAATCAGCCCATAATGATCACACTGCTGGGACACAGGCCTCCACTCGGTGAGAGGGAGCGGGCCGTAATCCACCACGCGGGCCCAGTGCGGGTTGGTAGATGTCGCGTGTCTTGTAAATTTTTAGTTCCGGTGCCGGTTGCCATGCCGGTTTTCTCACGATGTTTCCCTTTACCGTTTTGAGAGCAGTGGTGATGATATAAATTACATAAAGTAAAGCGTCTGTGCTATCCCATCCCATTTCTTCCCGTGGGTACCATAAAAGACGACTAAGGGACTTACTATACTAGAGAATAGGCAGCAGAATTGTGCGTAACTCACGATTAATCATAATCTGTTTCGTTTTGAAACAGATGACTAAACCATTGCTTCATATGTTCGATAAATGTGTCCGCTCAACAACGTAAATAACGCAATGAATATTGTTGAACTGTCAGAATGAAACCGATTATGATTAATCGCGTGTTACGCATTTAGGGTGCTGATCCTAAGAATTTAGTTGATTAAAGAAAATAAGGGTTCCGCAGGTTCCAATTCTTGGCCCTATGCTCATTACTACAGGTGAAGATCCTACTATATATCCTACTAATATTATCGATGTGAAAGTTTAGATGTTTGGATGTTTGTTACTCAATCACGCAATAAAAGCTAAACAGATTTGGATGAAATTTGGCACACAGATAGATTATAACCTGGATTAACATATAGCATAGCTTTTTATCCCGGTAATACGTTCCCGTGGGATCATTTTCGACCTCCACGCATGCGCAGGCGCTGACAAAAGCTAGTGAAAGAATATAGAAAATAATATATATTTCTTTCATTATCATAATCGGTCGATTCCTATAAATTACGAACAGTTATTGGTAAAAATTAAGACTCTTGCATCTTCATCATTAATGAAGCAAAGACCCCAGCTTTGCATAGTAGACCCTCCCTTAAGGAAGTAGATAACACAGGTAAAATTAGCTTACGAATCTATTTATAGGAACCGAGCATATATTGGAAGGTACTTACTGTGATTATCGCCAAAGAACAAATAACTGTGTCCAATAAAAGGTAACGTCCATACTCCAGAATTTAACTGTATACCTAACTTGTAAACATCTCGTTTTGACCATCGTTGGTATATTACCAAAACAATGGCGACCGCTAATAATAACTCTATCAACATATTTTTATATGTTGTCAGTTTGACGTAGTTACACTCACTCGTCAAAAAGTATTCGATACGGCAATTTTATATTGACGCAGCAAGAGTATTTAGAATATATACCGCTAATACCTCCAAAACAAGTTATCTTATCCTTGGTTTTACACGCTTTATTACACGCTTTATATTAGCTTCACTTGTATGTTTGTTTGTATGTAACCGACTCCTTTGAGCGCGATTTTGACCCACTTTAAACGGTCAGATTTCATTGAAACTTTGTAAAATTGTCGAGGACCGATGACAATTCAATAATTTAAAAAAAAAATGAGAAAAAAAAAACACGTTTTTGTAGTTAGCAGAACTAAAAAATAGAAAATAAATAATAGTTTAAAAAACTAAAAAACACGCTTTAAAAACCAAATTAAAAAAGGAGAAAATAATTTAATTCAATTAAAAAGCGTGGGGTGCTTGACATTAACTGATTATAAAAATACCTCAAAAAGCACCCCACGCTTTTTAATTGAATTAAATTATTTTCTACTTTTTTAGTTTGGTTTTTAAAGCGTGTTTTTTAGGTTTTTTAAACTATTATTTATTTAAAGGCGAATTAAAGTCTTATAACCCGACTGTGGCAAAGCCATCGGAGGGTTATGATTATGACAGGCTACGTCAACTAATTACAAGCTTAGGTAAATTTCTATAAACAGCTCGGCATTGTATCTATTTAATTTTAGATTTTATTTAACTTTCGGCGCTAGTTGTGGCGTAGCGAATCTGGCTAGAATGGCCGGTTCGCGCGTTAATTTAGGTATTTCCGTATTATTAAAACAAATACCCATTAAAATGTACATGTTGTTTTGTTATTATTAAAAAAACTGAAGATCTTCCATGAAGTATTAACGGCGTACTTAGGATTTTATTTTGTTTTTTAGAGATTACTTTATATATTTTTTGTATCGAGGAAACTACAAGTAGTCGTGTTTACAGAGTGTATCTTTAAATATCTTACGTTTTAATTGCATAACTAAAGGACAAGAAATAACAATGCAGCAAGGAATCAAACGAACGCAAGGTATTTCGCAATCACTTAAGTTTACATGCACACATTTTCAGAATAGCATCCCAAGACGTTAGACAGAGGAATTTATGAACTAAAATGTGACACACTAGGTTAGGTAAAATACAATACAGTAATATCGGATTGCATGATCCATCCGTTAATATATGACTGAAAATATATGAAACAATTTGTGGAAGGCGAATACCAGAGGCAACACAAATATGTGACATCGAAGGAACACCAAAATAATCTGGTGAGACAGGCGACGCCATAATGTAGGATGGATCAGGATCAGGCTCAGCTTCAAAAATATGTGTCGTAAAGATTTACCTACTCAGTTAAGTTCAGAAGAATGTGATTCCACGTTGTAATCGAAAAGATCTGACATCACTGCGCCAGCATAAAAAACTGACAGAAAATTTCTCAACATTATGCTCCAAAATATGCATTTCCTATGAGAAAATAAATGTTTTTGAACTACAAACAATTTTAAAGTTCGTTCTTTGGATAAATTCATCCCAACTACTGAACCCACCATTGTACGTGGCCCGAGCGCACTTATCTAACCACAGATTAAAGAAATCAATTAATTTAATACTGCGTATAATTGAATTACACCACAAACCAGTCTGACGGATGATCATAATACTCGTAATTGTCTTTTTAGTAGACATTTATTTATAATTACATGCATATTTTAAGGTTATTGTGATGATTTTTTTTTGGATTAAAACATCATAAGTAATTTAGCATCTAGTTGTTATTTTAATAGTTTTTTTTTTGTAAGAGTAAAGGAAGACCAAATAAAAGCTGGATAGACTGTGTGAAATATATGGCTAGAAAAGAGGTGTTTAACGAAACTACGACTGTTAGAAAAGTGTGAAAGATAAAGACGCTAGGCTGTGTATGTAACAAACTATGAGTACTCACAAATTGGATCTTAAGATCTGAGAAGTAAAATAAATGATTGAATGAAATACGGTCAGACAAAAAACATAAGAATCTAAAATGATAGTATAAATACGTCTATGCAGGCGTTGCCCTCCAACTATGACGTCATATTTAAAGAATTAGAAAGCGTCAAGTTTGAACGTAAGGAACTGCATATATTAACTCCCTAGAAAATAAAATAGAAAACCTTGAATAACAGTCCTGTTAGGCTAACATAGAATTGAGAAAAATCCAGTTCGCCCCTTATTATATAGGATATACAGCATAATTGGTTAAATGTGGGTGTAGCTAATATAGGTATACTTCTGCCTAATACATAGCGGAAAATAGGCGTGATGTTATGTTTTTCTACATAATCAACCATTAGTTTTCACTGTAAAATAAATAGATCTTACAAAAACCCAATTTATAACGAAGGATATTCATTTTCCCTGTCAATTTATCAGCTAAGATAGCAAGATCGGGTTGCGCCCTTGCGGGTCTCTGTCATGATGTAAGAGTATCAATATCATTTTGTCACTTTATCAAATAGTATCACAATTAATCTAAGGCACTTGGTTACCAGTTATCAAGGAGTATCGTGTTACCTGGTAACTGGGTTGTCTTTATCCCAAGTCAAATAGGCAGTCACTCCAAAATATTGGTATTTATCTGCATCTGGTAAGAGTGCAAGTTTACCCCAACATATTCTGGGCACGCCACGATAGCAGCGGTAAGTCCCCTCTTTGAGGAGTGGCTTGAGAGGTGGCATGGCGTCCTCACCTTCCGCCTGACGCAGGTCCTCACCGGACACGGGTGTTTCGGGAGGTTCCTGTTTCGTATAAGGCGGGAGGAAACGCCCGGGTGCTTCCATTGCGAAGATCGCCCTGAGGACACGGTGGAGCATACGGTGGCGGTCTGCCCGGCTTGGGCGGAGCACCGCCGTGTCCTCGAGGAGGCGATCGGCGGCGGCGATCTCTCGCGTCCGGCCCTGGTGCAGGCCATGGTACGGAGCGAGAGTGAATGGTTAGCCGTCACCTCATTCTGCGAAGCAGTAATGCTCGCGGAGGGGAGAGGGAGGCGGCGCACGTGAGGGAGAGGCAGTATATGCGCCCTCACGGCCGTAGTCGCCGCGGGAGAAGCCCTGGGCGTCGGGAATCCCAGGCTGATTCCCGGCCACCGTAGGCGCGGGCTTGCGGACGGCGAGTAATGGGTAGCTCGCTGTCCGGTAAGGACCAAGCCCGGGTCGACGGCACATTGTGTTCCACGCGCGCCTCCAAGAGATGTCAGCACCAATAGGTGGGGTCCGCAAGGATCGATGCCTGCCAGGGGTGCGGGTTGTTCGAAAGAGATACCGCGGCCCCTGGCACACAGGCAACTGAGGGAACACGGGTGGGTTTTAGTCAGTAAAAGTCTGACACGAAGAGCGGGAGAAGTTATTTGATGATTTCCCACCCAACAAAATAAATAAAAATAATGGTTTAAAAAACTAAAAAACACGCTTTAAAAACCAAACTAAAAAAGGAGAAAATAATTTAATTCAATTAAAAAGCGTGGGGTGCTTGACATTAATTGTTATAAAAATACCTCAAAAAAAGTCAGTGAAAGTCTGACACGCCCTCCCGCTCCACCCAGAGCGGGAGAAGTTATTTGATGATTTCCCATCCAAAAAAAAAACAACCCCAACATATTCGGGAAGGGCCTAGGTAGAAGCGACTTAGTTATTATGAAAGCAAATATGGCAAGAACACCTGCACTGGTCTAAATAGAGAAGAATAATTATTTGAAACTTAGACTCTGAGAGTTAAAGTTGTGATAACGCTCGTTCCTTTTCCGTATAAGAATAATTTACAAAATCAAAAAACCCCTATGCCTAAAAAGTGAACGTTAATTAAAAAGATGGAAACAAGAAACTTTTTTTAAAAGAATGACTGAATATTATAAGCAATCTCATGCAGTCGGAGGCAATAAAAATCTTTATTGTTAAATTTAAAAAAAAGCCTGCGACTGCATAAGATTGCTTATAGTATTCAGTCTAATAGTCATCCTTTTAAAACAAGTTTCTTGTTTCCATCTTTTTTAAATTAACGTTCACTTCTTAAGCAGTAGGGATTTTTGATTTTGTCATTTTTTTCTTTATTTCACAGTTTTTAGTTAATATAATTATTTTTGACGTTAATAAGACCTATTTAAGAGTATTTTGATACCCCACTCAATAGGTTTTGAGAAAAAAAATATTTTATTGAAGACACAATAAGACGCCACAAATCCGCCATTTTTTTATTTTATTTTGATATACCCAGTGTCACTCTCACACTTAATATGAATCTAACGGCACCTATCAAGCTGAAATCGATCAAGCCGTTTAGGCTACAGAGCTTGCCAAAGAAATAAACATACATACATACTTACATACATACACTCTAAAAACATAACCCTCCTTCTGGCGCAGTTGGGTAAAAATCCATTGCCCTGCAGTGGGAAAATTAATATCAACATGCATTACTCCAATTACCTTCTGCACAGTCCATAGAGTACCTATCTCTCTAATTAAAGTCTCAAGATTTATGACAAACCACATAACTCACACGAGACGCACGTCCGACAATAACAAGCAAGGTCGGTTATCTTGAGAAATATCGCAGACTCGTCCGACGGACCCCGGACCGCAAGATATAGATAATACTGGATCTAATTGAAATGCCCCGGATGAGGGTAGATGTAGCGTTGGATTACCGCCCTTTTTACCAGTCGAAGGAATCGAGACATAATTATGTTTATGTTTTGTAGGTATTTCTTTTCTAAAAATATTTGGAAGGTGGCTGATGTAGTTAAGGACACCTGAGACATCTTTTTTCTGGAATGGAAACACATCGGTGATAGTTCTGTCATAACAGATGTCCTAAGAAGGTGCAATGCCAGCTTGTTCATCAACTCAGCCTATCACAGTCTACGGCTAGACCTATATCTAGCCCTGGACTGGAATAGGCTGAGATAGACGGGAGATGCCTATACCTAAGCTGCGCCGCGACACCCTGCCCTCCGCCTTTCGTTGATCGTCGGTTCATCTCACTGGGGGGCGTCCGACCCACTCTACGATTGCCGATACAATGTCTCAACTCCAGGACTCGTCTGCTCCGCCGGCCATCGGTCATTCGACAAAAATGGCCATCCCCCTGCCACATACTTGCTTCTTGGTTCAGCTTGGTCGCCATCCAATACAATAAAAAAAATATAATTATATATTTTCTAATGTATCATTACCTGTAACACCGTACCTGCTTACCGTAATAATCGGATGTAGGGTAGGCAGGTAGCTAATCAAAAATCAATCATGGGAATAATTTCATCACCCACAAAATCAGGTTCTAACTTGCATATACTTTAGTATTAATGTCACCTTTGCATAATAATATGACCTAATTGTTGAGGTAGAAAAAAATGTACTGCGTGCTAAGCAAAGACCTCGTTTATTTTGTGCATGTTTCGTTGAATAAAGCTATGAATATTTAATTCAAGAACGTCTTTATAAAACCTTTACACATGGCAACCTAACACTGAGGTTGTTAAAACTGCAAGCTAGACGAGTATACTTATGTTCAATAACTTGTTTCCAGAATCTGTATGCTTGTAGGTACATAGGTAACTACTAGCAAATGGATTATGCAAACACATTATTTAGTGATAGTGATATTGTGATAGTTTTTTTTTGACTGCGTGATAAATATCTAATGAAATTTAATTTTAATGTATTCAATTAGTTTCTTTAAATGATTGCATTGAATTTTAATGTATTGTTTTAATGATCTAATGAATTTTCAATGTATTTTGTTTTAATTTTGTGATGAATTTTTTGTATTTGTGATTTGTTATTGGAATTTGATGCCTTAGTAATTAAATAAATATATTATTGTTTCTAATTGCCTTCACGTTGCTTTCCTTTTTACTAAACCAGTAAATCTTTCATGTTTCTCCCGCAGGACACACACATACAAAATTCTTCCTCTCTTTCCTTTAAAATTTCCCTGAGTCAAATTTTAAATATTCCCCATTTTGCATTTCTGCTTTGCTGGTAGATAATTTTAATGCGAAGCAAGAAAGTTTACATCTTTAATATTATTTTCATTGACGTGGAAATTTTCGTAATGTAGTGTAAATTAGAAGAGGTACGCGATTAATTTTGAAGGTAATGAGGTGTTGATTATTAATGTTTCTACACAGTGTTTAATTATAGGAGAGATAATGAACGTTGTGTCCCTAATTTATTAATGTTTTGATTATTTTAAATCACCTAAGTTAGGTATGTGGGTTCACTGATGTTAAGAAATCGTATCATCATCATCATTTCAGCCGAAGATGTCCACTGCTGGACATAGACCTCCCTCAAGCACCGCCACTTCGATCGTTCTATGCTTCCCGCATCCAGTGGATTCCTGCGGTCTTCACCAGGTCATCGGTCCACCTTGTGGGAGGCCTTAGAACGCTACATCTTCAAGTACGCGGTCGTCGCTCAAAAATCGTATTAAAATTAGTAAATGTAATTAAAATTATATTGTGGAAAAGGAGAAACAAATGGAAGATATAATTTATTTATATATACTTTATTGTACACCACAAAAATACATAACAAAAAATTAATAGAATACAAAAAAATATACAATGGGCGGCCTTATTCCTTGCTGCAATCTCTTCCAGCGACAGTGGTTTGCCTGGACATAAAATGAAGTAAGCAAATACCTAGAACAATTTAAATTAAATCATGTATATAAAAGGTTTCTTGACAAATCATTATATTTAAACTCTGGAATAATCAGCTTATAATGCTATCACTGCTTGGACAGTGGACTCCTCTTTGTGAGAGGGAGTAGACCATAATCAGTTCGGGCGGGTGGTTGTCACATGTCTCCGAATTTCTGGTTTTAGACATGTTGAAGATTTCCAATACCAGTTTGAGAGCAGTGGTGATAAAATTAAATACTACCTTAGATACTACTTTAAAATAAAAACAACACACCCAAATCGGTTCACCCGTTTAAGAGCTACGGTGCCGCAGACAGACACGCATAGTGGTCAAAGCGGTATCCTCTTTTTGCGTCGAGGGTTGGGTTCGAACGACTCACGACCTAGACCTAACTCGAGTCGGAGTCGGTACCTTCACTGCTCTATGTCTACAGTCATGACCCAAATCTTCCTACCCGCTACAGCTCCTCAATCAGGCCACCTCCCACGGTCAGTAATTAGTGGTCGCTACAAAACTTCCGAGTCATTAGATCGGGCCCGTGCTAATTGCGTACGGATCACCCCTCGCTTTGTACCCAATTAGTTTGCTACCTAATAGTTGGCAACACTACGTCACTGCGTTTGGTAATGCCACGTCAGACGTGCTTCTTATCTGTGAAGGGTTTAGTGTTAATAGTAGGTGGGATGTAGGGGGCGTTTTGCGTATTTATGTAGGGAAACGAACGAGGATATGTAACCAAATCACTTTTTACACGCTTTATATTAGCTTCATTTGTATGTTTTGTGTTTGTATGTAACCGACTCCTTAGAGCGCGATTTTGACCCACTTTAAACGGTCAGATTTCATTGAAACTTTTTAAACTTATCGAGGACCGATAACAATTCAATAATTAAAAAAAAAAATTGAGAAAAAGGAAAAAAAACACGTTTTTGTAGTTAGCAGAACTAAAAATAGAAAATAAATAATAGTTTAAAAAACTAAAAAACACGCTTTAAAAACCAAAATAAAAAAGGAGAAAATAATTTAATTCAATTAAAAAGCGTGGGGTGATTTTAGAGGTATTTTTTATAATCAATTAATGTCAAGCACCCCACGCTTTTTAATTGAATTAAATTATTTTCTCATTTTTTAGTTTGGTTTTAAAGCGTGTTTTTTAGTTTTTTGAACGATTATTTATTACTTTACAATTATTAATTATATAGATAGATAATTAGAATATGCGTTATTGCATATTAAAATTACATGGTTAGATACCCATAGTAGAGACAAACTTTAGTATGATTACGTTTGAATTTCATACAGCAAATCTTTTTGTTGATACATATTTTAAAATTTACTTACTCAAAATTTGCTTAGCCTATTCCCAACTATCTTGGAGTCGGCTTCTAGTCTAACCGATGCAGCTGAATACCAGTATTTTACATGAAGCGATTGATATTTAATCTCAAGAACCCAGTTACTGGGTTTTGGCAAGACTGATTTGTCAGACTTTCGAGCTTCTAACGACCCGTAAACACTGCCAGAAATCCACGAATGACAGCTGAGATAAACGCCTTAACGTGCTTTCCGAGTCACTTTGGCGCCTGTCTTGGTTTGTAAAGATAATCCTCACCCATTCACATAGCAACCGCGGCAAGCATAGCTTAACCTGGTCGATTGACCCGTGCGGCTGTTATTACTCAACCACAAGCCCTTCTTAAAATTTTCTTAGTAGAATTTAAATTTCTAACAAGGTAGATATGATTAATATCTGAAAGATTTTATCACATTTTTTCAAAATTAAAAAAAAACAATTTAATACGCAACTATCATAGTATTACTAGCCAAAAAACTTAGTCTTCCTGAACTGGTTTACTACAAAACACTAGATTTCCTTCTAATTTAATCACTACATCTCATATTTCCTCATTAACTTTAGGTACTAATTGCCAAATTCAAGAACACCAGATCCAACTAATTACGGGAACCATTACAGCTAAACAATCAGTGGGCGTAACATTTTTAGCGATAAAGCTATCCCATTCACGGTGCTGGCCCATTAGTTGTTTGTTTAGTAAGATTTGTGGGGCACTAGCGGAGCGGCGTGAATGGGACAGGGTCAAGACTGGCGCCGAGGCGACGGCGAAGCGATATTTGACTAGGATTATACAAGTGTGGATAGTATATCTACTTCATCTTCTTTGAGCGAATTCTATAGGTCAAAGAAGTTGGAGTAGATATGCTTAAGTTATTATAGTTTGGTGACAGTCCAGCGCTAAAATTGGAGGTCTTTAAAATAAATATTCGTTTAAGACGACATCATTTACCTAAAGAAGCACGCATTTAGTTTGATAATCAGAAAAAGAACCCATTCTGCATAACACATATAAGTATGTTGAAAATCTACAGAAAATACGGCATAATAAAATCTACCGTGAGTCCCATTTTTCACGGCGCATATCATTATTTTCTTCTAACTGAGTGATTCAATCCTTTTGGAAATATCAATCCAGTACGTCGACTGGATTAATAACCCAGGCATATGTTTTTACTGAACCACATTTATTTTCACAACATAGGAAATGTACGGACTTGTATTCGAGGAATCTTAGTGACCTAAGGGTGTGTCCAGACCTGGCGAATGCGCCGCTCGCAAGCCGCTTGCGAACTGCGCGCGTGCATTTCATGTTCGTACGCAGCCCGTGCGCCGTCCGCGCGCCGCTCGCGCGCAGTTCACAAGCGGCTCGCGAGCGGCGAATTCACCAGGTCTGGATACATCCTATGAATTCGTATCCAGTTCATTCCACATTCCGTGTAGCGTCAAACGTTCGACGGCGCAGCCAATGAGTGGTCTCGTAGCAACCGAGCGTCGTAGCAATAGAGCAGCTCTGCTAAGCCGTAGCGCTCGTAGCCGGCACTGCGTGTAATTTATAGTCTTGTGTCGGAAACGCCTCCGTGGTGCACCGCTAATATATTGCTATCTAGGATAAAAGTACGAAGAAATGGACGAACATTTCTACATATATAGATGGATAAGTAATACGAGTACTAGAGAGCTAGAAACAAATCATTCCTTTACGTGTTCAATAATTGTTTTTGTACAAATTTTTACCCGACTACAACGGAGGGTAATGTATTTATCACCCTATGTATGTATGTGTGTTAGTTCGTTTTGCATTTGAAAGCGCCCAATTCTTGATAAAGACTATAGGTTAAAATCACGCCAGAGCTTTAAGGTTCTGCAAATAAAGCCAAATACAACGCTGAGCGAGACCGAAGCTATAGCGCAGGCGATGCGATGCGACGGGGTTAAAATCAAACATAAAGTATAAAACTAACTTATGTTAATAGTAAAATCTTTTTCATACAGAAGAATCCGTTCCATCACTCGAAGGCCAAAACTTTTGTTATCAAAACATTTTCTACCAAAATACTTTATCAATTCTTCTAAAACTTATTCTATTTACCATACCCTTTCAAACTCCGGATTTACGTCCACACTTCAAAACTTTGAGGCCTCTTTAAAACTACAAACTATTTGGCCATCTCCGGCCTACTTTATGAAAAGGCCTCCATCCGTAGTTCGTCGACGGTGAAGATAAGGCTGGCTACACACGGCCGGCCATTAATATCAATCACCGTGCGTCGTGTTCTCTCAATAGACTATAGTGTGATAACGGCCTATAGAAAGGTCGCGATGAAAGAAAGTTTGGAGGCGAAAATGTCGGGTCCGGATTTTGTGAGTTTTTGTGTTAATAGTATGTTTGTAACGTTTAAGGGATTTTTGGGTCAAGTTTCTATAATGCTGTAGGTTAAGTTGAAATATTTTTGGTTTCTTAAGACGGAAAAATAGAAAAATAATCATTTCTTTAATATATTTTTATTGTGATAATTATAAGATAGGCATTGTAAAGAAAACGAAATAATGTTAAATTATAAATTATTAAATTATGAATTGAAATGTTTAAATATGATTGCATGCAGTATTTATATTTTTTAGTTTAAACAGCATCAAATAAAAGGCTTTTTATTTTTACTATTTATAAGACGGAAACGCCAGAGTAGCCCGCTTAATTAATCATCAACTTTTTTAACCGACTTCAAAAAGAAGGAGGTTATCATTTTTTTTTTCAATTCGCAGGTCAGTTTCAGGCTGTATGTTAAAATAGATAAGATAGATAAGTTACTTTTAATTGTCCAAAACATGAGAATACAATGCAAGCCCGTACACACATGGCTATAACCCATTGAATGACTTTTTCATAAAATAGTCATTCAATGGAATTGGGTATTACACCCATTTTTGTAAAGTGTCGTAGTTAGATTCTAAAGTGCTACTAAATAAACTACAAAAAAAACATAACATTTTTATTTAATCGATTAGTGCAATAAAAATGCATTTAAATTTTTCATTTTAAAATTTCTCGCGTAATTTGAAGAAAACGCTGGACGCAGTGGACGCCATATTGCGCTGTAAGTATGACGTCAGTTTGCTAAGTAAACAAATGCGCTTATATTTTCGTATGGCAATTTTTTATAAAACAAAATGTTGTTATTCGACTTATCATTGGTTTGCTGTTCCTGAATGTAATAATATATTATTTAAATAGGTAATAATTATTTTGGTTACGAAAATAATAAAAGTACAAAGTTGTTCAATTGACACACCGTATGACGCAATAACATGGCGGCTACTATTTCATGGTGTTCAATAACTGATTTAAAATCTGAAATCTTTGAATTTAATTTTAAAATTACTTTTGTTATTGCATGAACGAAAACTAACATTTTCCGACTGCATTTTGCCTAAGCTATCTCAATAATATATTTTAGATTTTATCTCATATAGAGTAAAATACCCTGTTGTATGAACTTAAAGCCGGTGATTACTGGTTTTAATGATCATTATTATTCTGTAAATACATAAGTGTTTCGATCGCAAATCATATTTAATCAATTTACAAGCTATAGTTAGAGCAGTTTAGGGTTGAAACTCTAGTGCAAAGGGGTCCGAGTGCCCACGTAGATTTCCGAGACATTGTCAAACGGTTGGTTGACTCTTCACATGACCCTAGGGCTGGCCAATTTTTCGGCCAAAGAATCAGCATTGACACACAACGTGGCAATGCTGTCAGCCTTTTGAGCACTTTTGCCGTTGACGACGATGCGGACGAACCTTTTGATGCCTTATGATTATTTTATTTTTCTATACTTGTACATATTATTATTTTAAGACCGGTAGTTTTTAAATTAAGTAAATAACTATATAAATAAATAGTGACTTACAAGCTGACACTGACCCGCAAATTGAAAAAAAAAATACGTAAGATAATTTGAATTTCTTGTGCTACCATATTGCAAAATGTTTTTTAAGCAAACAGCTGCTCTCAAATAAGTATAAGTTGTTTTTGCGATGTTGATAAATAAACAGAGATAGAAGGAAATAACATACATTCAATCGTTTCTGAAAATATATTAATCCGATCGTTTTTGTACGCGAGAAAACACATCTGAAAAAGGTTAAATAAACCAGTAGCATTATAGGTTGATTGTGTGTGTTGCGTGTTCTATCTTATGTTACGGGGAACTTGAGAAGTGCATTTACTATGAATAATCACCGGTCTGTATACATAACGCCCGTATCAAGTGGGCAATGGAAGTAAAACTGCATGGCTAATCACTTTTCCCGGTCAGTTTGAATAACCCTATCTTGGGCAAAATAATAAAACAAATGAACTGTAAGTGTTTTTGTTTATTATATGAAATTAAACTTACTTAATTCTTATGGAAAGGTACAAAAAAGAGTTCAGCATAGTGGTTCAAAATAAGTTAAACAATCAAACATATTAACATCAGTAATAAATGAACAAGAGGTAAACAATTTGTTAGTAATCTAGGAGAAATCAACTGAAATGTTTGAAAATGTAGGTTTGTGCAAGAATTTCACTAAGATTACAGTAATTATTTAATTTTACAAGATGAGTTTTTGTGACGACAGTCCGTCGGACATTATTAATATGGATTGGTCCAAATAATAAACATATCAATTTGACCGATGGTCTTGGTCATTATTCATAATGATCGGTCCCAATTAATATAATCAAGTTGCCCGTAACATATATACCAGAATCTACATTATTACTCCAAAATCGACAAACTTTTATTACATCTCGCCATTTCAGACTAAATAAAACATCAATATTAAACATTCGCGTAAGCAATTTATTCGCAACAGCAGTAAAACAATAATTACAACAGAGTAATTAAATCAGGCGATGGCAGAACTCGTCAAAATTTACGATAACTCATAAATTGAATCGTGGAATTTAGTGCTGTCTTATAATTCAGAGAGGTAGTGGCTCGTGAAGTGTCCCCTACTAGGGAAACTCGTGGAAAACGGGTATTTATATGCACTAGACTAGGATGTTAAGAATAGATTGCCAACTCTTTGAGACGATTTGTGAAGAAACATGATTTTTTTCATAATTATGTAAAGCCAAATTCGTTATAGTCGCGAATTATATTTTGATGCTTGGCACTGACCTGAAAATTGCACAAAACGAAAGAAAATTTGTATTCTGAGGACTACCCTGGAGCTTTTTTAAGGCATTTGTATCTAAGTAGGTGTTGAGCTTATAAGTACCTCAATGTCTTCAAAGATGTTTAATATGGCATTCGTAATTTTGCATACGTTATTATTTTCACTAACAGTTTAAACTTCCACCATACCACATCATCTAGCTCAGGGATCATCAATAAGTTGAATCGGAGGTCCGATTTTTTTAATAATAAAGCAGTCGCGGTCAGTTTGGCAGACGATTACAAGTAATTACTGTTTATGAAGTATTATACAAATATTATATAATTAACAAAAATAACAAAGTAAGTAATTAATAATAATGTCATTCTTCTTTGATCCTGTCTGAAGTCTGGAGTATCGACAGCAGAAAGACAAAGCGTGGCCTAAATTAAACCATTAACTCAAAACATTGAATGAAATACTTTCGTTATAAAAAATACTGTTTATTGAAGGTCCGCATAAAATATAACGGCAGTCCGAATCCAGACCGCGGTCTCCTATTTGCTGGCTCTAGCTTTAGCACTGACACACCTCCATCTGGCGACACTCTTGTACCTCTTCAGTGACTCCTTGACCATTGGTACGGCACTCAAGTCTCCGAATCGTATTTATGCGTCTGAGATCGCGCATCCACGTAACATAAATAACGTAGAATGGCACGATACTACAATTTATGCGCGCACTGCAACACTGCAGTGCGATCGGAAGCCGAACGAATTAACTGCACTTCTTATGTAAACTTGTGGTACGTAGTTTACATAAATAGTGTGTAAACTTGGGGGGTATGTAAAATTTGTAGTTTAGTGTTAAAGTAGGGAGGTTTAGTGGGGTTTAGGAAACAAGCTGTTTGAATTATGCTATCATGATTTGGAAACGAATTTATAGGTTTTCAGCAGACTTTGTAAAAAAATTGGTACTAGCAGCGACAGCGCTTGACATACTGGCGTGTTTGGGCTTAATTCATTAAAATTTAATATTTTTATTGTACGATAGGGTTAAGTTTTTCTCCTTTTCACATATTATTGGTACCTGAGCTTACTCTGTAGACACAAGGAATCATCATCGATCTCCATATGACAAAACTGGCCAAGTGCATGTCGGACCACGCATCCTAAAGGGTTCTGTAGCTGTGATGAATTTATCCCAAAAACAAACTTAACATTGTGGTTGAAAAATATCTTCACTTGTAAATGGATATATGTGACAGGCAATTCTCCAATTGCAAATGTAAGTTTGTACTCGCAAAAAAATATGTTTATGTAATGCAAATTAACTTTTTCCTTTACTTGAACTGTGCGACCTTGCTTCTTGCCAAAATTAAAGATTCTAAGTCGACAGGAAGTATCCTATAGGTTTTGATTTACTTTCGAGTGAGTAAAATAAATGACATAAATGACCATATTTTTTCATTGCGTGGACTCAGAAACTCGATTTCTTTAAAGCTCCAAGGAACCGTAGACCTAAGTATATTATAGGTACTATAATCAAAAGGATATCTTCACGCGTTCCTGAGAAAAAGGATCTTGACAGACGAAAAGACGAACGGACAACGAAGTGATTCTTTAAGGGATCTGGTTTTTCTTTTTGAGGTTAAAATGCTGTCCCTTCATTAAGAAACAATACAATAAATTCCCAAAAACTTTTTAACGAATTCCTCAAAATCAAAGACCTTCGCCGTCCATTTCTAATACCCCTTCTTTGACAGTTCCCATAACATTCCCCATACAACTTGGCATTACTTGGCTGAAGCGGGGCGCACCCCACACGGACATGAGTCTGCTTTCGTTCACCCCCGCCGTGCCGTCAATACTTAATGATACTTTCCGGTGTCTTCACTTTCGATAAGACATCTTGATGTTTTTCAAATAATGCCATTTCCGTTGTTCCGATTCTGCTGCGACTTGCGTATTAAGTGGTAGTTTGTTTGGTAATGTTCTGTGAAGGTTTGTATTTAATCTTAGGCATTATTATGTGCAGATAGGAATGTGTATATAAAACATGTAAATATCACACGTTCATCCTGTATAAAAAAGTTTTAATTTTATATAAAGTAGGGTAAGGTTTTAATTGTCTTTTTGTCGTCCAGGCTTCTTTAATTTCAGTATTGAGACTTAGCTAGCTTCATTATTTCATTACTAACATTTGTACACTCTCTGGCATAACATAGCGCGTTCTTTATATGCCATAAATTATACCATTATTATTGTACCTATGTTTAACAAATTAATAAATGACATAAGATGACTTATTAACGTGAACATTTGGCAGTGGACTATTTTTTCTTTTAGTTCCCATATATTTTGAATATCAAAAGAATATACGCTCACGTGAGCAAAGCCACGTACAGTCCTAAAGTCCTACACAATTTGTAATTAAGGCCCCTATCATAGGCCCCTCCACACCACAATTCGCGCCACAATTCCCTGTCCTCGGCTTTACGCATCGAGTCTGTCTCAGCTACTTTCTAAAGGTCCTCGGTCCATCTTTCTGGGAGGCATCCTACACACCGCGGACTGCACTTCAGGACTCGTCTACTCCACCGGCCATCGGACATCGAAAAACATGCGGCCAACTCACTACCACTTCAATGTGCTTACTCTGCAAGCTATGTCGGTAACTCCGGTTCTCTTCCGGATAATTTCATTTCTGATTTTATCATCCAAAGAAACGTCATTTCCAGATGATTATTTTTTTCAGAAGTGTACTTGATACAGCTCAACTTTTTTCAGTAATGCACAACATTTTAAACCTTTTTGAACAAACTCAAATCAAAATAAATCCAGAAACTTGCTTCGCAAACATAACAACATATGTATACCTACCCAGGTATTTGTTTACCTACATATTTGTTTTTACCGTAACATGTAAATTGTGTCTGTCAAACAAATTGATACGCGTCACGATGAAAGAGTCGCGCTAAAAGGTTGGCGCTCGCGGAAATGGGTGATCGGAGCTTAGAGAGTGGATACAAACGTGTGGAGAAAAATGTAGGGAAGGAGTTTGTTTATGTTAAAGGTTGATATCTATACATATAATAAAATTGTAACAGGCCGATGTCTGTACATTAAAGATATTGAAGAAAAAATAGTATGGGGGGTCTTTATTAGAGCAACAGAAGCCAAAACAACGGTTTTTAGAATTTTTGTCTGTCTGTATGTTTGTTACCGCATCACGCAAAAACCACTGCATGGAATTGAATGCAGTTTTCAATGATGTATTCCGAGAGGTCTAACTTAAAAAATAGGCTATATATTATCAAAAAAAAGTCCACGCGTATGAAGTCGCGGGCAAAAGCTAGTATACAATAACTTTAGTGTAAATGTTTATATTTTTATGTTTGAATTTTCCAGTTTAATTGACATGGTTATATACTTTGTAAAGTATTATCTATCTATAGGTATTATAATACGCGAAGTAAAGACTTTGTACCCCTTCTTACGAAAATTTAGCGGACTGAGGTGTATGAAATTTGGCACAGTTAGTTGATATGGAGACGGAGGGGAGAAAGCTAATATTTTTGATAATATTGATTTAAAAAAAATATTACGGTCGAGTTTGACCACTGGGCAACCACTAGTATTACTTAAATTGACAATAGCAGCAGCAATGGCAATAGGCTCACCCCTATAACATGGGACTTAATCATAACTGGTTAAATGTGGGTGTACTATAGAAAGAAAGAAAGAAAAGAAGAAAGAAAAATTGTTTATTCTGCACAAACAAAACACACATTATAAAAAAATAGACATAAAATGCACACATACAAAGTAGCCAAAAGCCCCGTATTCTAGTAGAAAAAGGTTACAATTTTGTCCATTACTTGTTAATCTCAGCGCTAGTCACCAAAGACAATAGAGATGTAACCTATACGTACACCTATGTCTATCTCTTTGGGGAGGATAGCCGTGATGATATGTTATGTTATGTTATATTATTTTAATTATTGTGAATGTGATGTGAGTCATTTTTATTTCCTTCTTTCCCAGGTAGTTTTAATGATGGTCTGGCAGATTTATGCGGTCTACCGAAATGTCCTTTCTTTGGTTATTGTTCATGTAGTCGTTGAGGTCTCTAAGTTCTGAGTTAAGCTACACAACTTCAGCCAAATGCGTGCACTGACTGGACATGTCTACTCAAATATATGTGGTTGTATCCTCAAAAGACCATTTCAGACACACACATGAGCTGACCAAGACTTTAGAAGAGACTTTGACCCCTGAGCTTGTTTCTATCAAGGGGTAGTCAGATAGCAAATGTCGACTCCATCTAGCTTTTGTTTTAGATAACGTGTAGTATCTATGCGGGAATATCATCGAAATCATGTCACTTGGTTCAAATTGATTAATTTTATATAGGTAGATTCTTTTACATATTGTGAATGAGAGAACGTTGTAGGCCTTAGAGACTAGATTTGTAGACGTTTTTCTATTCTGTATTTTCATTCCTCTAAGTACCTGGTACTTATTCACTGGCCTGTACTGTCCTCCCATATCTATTATCACTGTAATTTGAAAACATTGTAAAAGTCAATTATTTTTAAAAGAGTAACCGTGGAGTTTCTTGCCGGCTCTTTTCCATAGGAAACGACAAATTGGAACCGTGCACCTAGCTTCTGACGTTTCATACGTGCCCATGCAGGCTTATGTGAAATAAAACATTTTGATTTTTGCATACTATCGACTTTGTTATGTGCTTAGTTTATAATCGTATAATAAAATTGTGCCAAAGAATAAAAAATCTGCAACAGCAATAAATAAAACTGCCACAATCACATCGTTTTTAAACCAACAATGCTAGCAACCACTTCATAAGAAATCTTCAGAGCGCATTGTTTTCTCAGAAAACGTATTATCTGCTAACAAATAGCTTGAAGCTCTTGCTAACCGAGGGCTGCTCGTGATATTTCATTTTTCATCTCTCCAGTGATGTTTTTGTACCGCGAGAAAAGTGCAAATGACGCTTACCAAGATTTCCGGGAAAGCAGGTCGCGGTGACACGGTGACGGTAACAATGAGAGGTGGTTGTGTAGACTAGCGGTTTTAAGAAAGAATAAAGATAATGCTCGCTAATATTTAGGATCAGTTTCTCGAACGCCAATTATAGCAAAATTAGTTGATGTTCACACTGACGTAATAATATTGCGGCAGGATTTTTTGCGCACTGGAAATTCGACGCATTGTTTAGCGCCGAGAGTTGAAAATCGAACAGTGTGTTTTTTCTACGCGCTGTGATTCACTCTGTTGGATTCTCAATGCTCGGTTGAACACCGAGAGAAAATTCACTACCCGATAAAATCCCACCGCGATATTTAACCGTCCGTGTGAACGTCGAGTTTATGTGACAAATTTTCAATCGTGTGTTAAGCCAAGTCTACCCTGGCGCTTTCCACTTTACCCACGAATTTTGCAGTTAAGTGTCAGGATGTAGATGAATATCCATGAATTCAGCATATCATTCTAGACCCCCAATCCCCTAGCGTCGAAATTTTTCGTTGGTTAAAAAAAAAATCTGCTGTTTCATAGAAAAGTGCAATACCTACGCGGTCAAAATGTATGGAACAGCTGATTTATTTTTGTATAATAAATGTGACAGCCAGACAGTAGTGATATCTAAGTTGTAACAATAAGATAAGGTAGTTAAAGATGCTTCAAAAGAACCGCAACTTTATGTGGAAGCAGTATACATACAACCAAGATAAAAACCGAATCACATACATTAAATATCCCTCCATGTTTGCAACAATGTATCGTATTACAGACACACATTTGCCAAACCTAGGAACACCAATCAATTAAAATTCCAGTCAGCGGCGTTTGTCGCGCCCGTCTGTCGCCCCCACAAAGGCAGAGGGGGAATGTTAACAGCATTTGCTTCCAGATTAAGCTATTCACGTACCGACCTTATTGTCTAATTGTCGTATTGTTTGGGAACCTCTCGCGGGAACAGTTCTTGCGATAGCTTAGGTCCTCGGTTATCTTCTCGCAAAGCATTTAGTTCATTTAATTATGGAGAAAGCAAACGTCTGGATGATTTCGTTAAAATTGTCGTCGGTCGAGATTATTAAATTAAGTGCTTTTAGATGTTAGGTTTGTTTCTCTTAGTTGATACTTTTGGGAGGTTTTAATGTTTAAATAGCATGATGAATATTTGAATACTCGTTACTCTAAATAGCGAAACTTTTTCTAACCGACGGCGTCAAAGTCGAATCATTTATGTCAAATAGGCATATTGAAGGCACTTTTAACGTCAAAATTTAGAAAAAAAATCTCTAAAAGGAACTTGTAGGTACGTCATATGTTACTAAGAGTTCATCATGATATTTTTTAGTTTTATAGAACGTATACACCAGTTTAACCTTTTTTTTTGGGTGGGTAATCATCAAATAACTTCTCCCGCTCTGAGTGGAGCAGGAAGGCGTGTCAGACTTTTACTGACTAAACCACACCCGTGTTCCCTCAGTTGCATGTGTACCAGTGGCCGCGGTATCGCTTTCAAACAACCCGCACCCCTGGCAGGCAATGGATATTACGGGCCCCATCAGCACGCAAAAACGATCGAACGGATTTGTATGAAATTTGGCAAACAATTAGTTTATAACCTGGATTAACACATAGGATACGTTTTATCCCGGTAGTACGTTCCCGTGGGATGATTTCCAACCACCACACGACCGAAGCCGCTGGCAAAAGATAGCATAGATAGCATTAGAGTTTAATTTGTAATTTTATGATTTTCTTTCTACTGTTATTACACGCGTTGTCTACATCTCTGTTATCTTCTCTCCTATCGCAGGTGTGCTGGAAGAGATTTCTGTAGAAATAAGCATTACCTATGTACGTATTTTTCTGTTCCTTTCTTCTTGTCTGTTTATATGTGTGTGCAAAAATGATTAAATAAATAAAATATTTTGTTCCTTATTCGCTTATCTTTATGACGACGCAGGAAAACTTTCATTGTTTTCCTACCAAGATAGAAATTGATCGGCCGAACTCTTTGATAAATGAAAGCCCTTATGTTATATCACTGTTCTTCCTTCATTACATCCTCATTAATCTTAATGTTTCCACTCTATGCGATGTATCGACTTGGAGAGGCTAGAGACATCCCTTCTCGCGTTCCAGCCATTTCACCGCCAATCTGAGCGGTGATGACGCGGCTCTTCCATGCTCTATGAAGCACGGTTGAGGTATGGTCCCTTTGCAAGTGGTCTATCATTCTCATTTATTATGTTTTCGTTTGGAGTCGGTGGCAAGATTTCTGCAGTTATCTTGCTCAAAAAAATAACCGGACAGTGTAATTACTGTTTTTTTTTACAGTCAGGCCCTTTCCATATTACGAGGCTGCGAGGTTGCAAAGCTAGAGGTAACTCAAAACTATTACATCAAATTGATTAATTATTACTTAACGTTGCCTAATGACTAGCTACTAATAAGGCAAATAAGATTGATCCTGCAAACAATAATACGTGGTTAATAAATGTGTAATCTGTGGAAACTATAGTTTATAGTATATTTTTGTTATGTTATTTCTATTTATTTTTAATATAAGTACTATTTTTCGATGCGTTTGTTGTCCCTTACGAAATAAAATAGTCATAAAATTCATGTACGTGGCTTTTCGAAGTCTCGTTAAGCACCTTTAAAATACAGGTAAGTATTTATCCGCTCCGCTCATTGCTCAGTCTAGCACCTCACCTCAAGGCTAACGAGCAAAAAGCTCGGTATACTCAGCGGTCCGAATTACCCTGATTCTGGGTAATTACAGAGTACCAACCCTATCCTGAACACTATGTCACGGTGACGTCATTAGGGTAAGCAGAATTGCTGCAAAAGGGCCGTGATTAAAAGGCTGTCTACAAAGGCTGAATTGGTAATTATCATTGCTTTAAAAAGACACTTAATTACCAAAAGCTGTGGGATATGCTAATTTTGTTTTGGCGTGCGAAGTTGCGGGTTGTGAGTTAAGCGGTAGCAAAGTTACGAGTTTGAAAATCACTTTGTGTGGCAACATTGCGGCGTAGATATGTGGCGAACCCTTTTCTTCATTGAACTTTAACGATTTGTGATGAAGATAAACAGCTGTTGCTTCTTGGGTATATACTGAAAGTAAATTCATATAATAATGATATCTATTTATTATTTATTTTAAATTTCGTACGTAACACCCTGACAGCTATAATGCGCCATTGCGATTTTACTACTATAAACAAACAGTTCCAAAAATAATCTTACTTCTATTAATTAACAAAATGAAGAAGAAATTAATATGAACCCTTTCCCTTATACCCTTACACACGCTGTCTACATCTCTTTATCTTCTCTCCTATCGCAGGTATGCTGGAAGAGATTTCTTTAGAAATAAGCATCACCTCTGTACTTATTTTTCTGTTCTAATCTTCTTGTCTGTTTATATATGTGTGTACATAAATTGTTAAATAAATAATTATAATTAAATTTGCCTCTAAATAATTTCAATGCATTTCAGTGCTACTTCTGTGAACCTCTTCAGGCTGCACTGAAATATATTAACTTCCATCCCCACCAATCATCCATTTCAACCTTCTTGCTCAGTCACATATACAACAAAGCCGTGAAAATGTGTGACACCGGCAACTTTAGTATAAACCAAGTCAAAAAGACTGTTCGCATCATCATACACTGACTCCGAATCTCTTTTAAAATAAAGGTAATTTCGTAACACAACAACACACACACAAACGCACACACTCTCTCACACACATACACACTTACACATAGTGCACAATGCCGCTCAAAATATTCCTTCATCCTACTCTATTGGTTTAAGCCTAGACAATGTTAGATTAATTACCTAATTTTATTACTTACTTTAAAATAATAATGCATTTTTATGTGCCTCTCGACAATAGCAATCCATGAGTATTAATGTAATACGCCTTTCACCATCTGGTAATACCACCCATGGACTCTACGAGACAGGCTTGACCTAGTGTGGAGTTCATAAGTAAAATGTTTCCTTTGCGTCTTATTCCTGTTTTTTTTCCCTTGTTAACGCAGGTACTTATGTAGACTTTAAGGAATTGTAAAGCACTGTTTTTTTGGTAAAATAAACATTGCCTTATATTATCTTATAGAAATAATATTTACCAATCTTATGGCTCGTGACAAGGGGGCCAACTTGTTCAGGTTTGTCCTAGCTCCAGTTCATTGGCGTCGGGCAACGCGCGCCGTCGCATCCAACTGGCGCGCGCAGCCCCAGCTCTGCCAGTAGTTCGGGGTGGTGCAGCCAACCACGCAGCACCCGAAACTCAAAGCTACAAAGAGCGACATAACAACATCACGCCTGTAATCCTCGAAGGTTTGAGCAGAGGTGTACTATAGTACACCTAATTTTCGTCAGTTATGTTTAAGTCCCATGTAATAGGGGCGAGCCTAATGCCATCACTCGGGCACAAATCCAGACTCCGGGCTGCTACTAAAAAATCCTAATGGAAAAACCTAATTATACTACTGTTTTTCCGAACTGGGAAACCGTCCGAACCCAGAATATCATGCTCAACAGTGCCACTGCGCTGACCCGTCGCAGGGGGACCAAGGGTGCCAAGGGTGCCAGGGTAGTCTGGGGCCCTTGTGCTACTTGCTTCCTGGGGTGGTCACGGCGTGCCATGTGTCCTGGTGCGCCGGACTGGTGGGGTACGCAAGGGCCAATGCCTGCCAGATGTGCGGGTTGTTCGAAAGAGATACCGTCGCCCCTGGTCACAGGCAACTCAGGGACTACGGGTGGGTTTTAGCCAGTAAAAGTCTGATACGCTCTCCTGATCCACTCAGAGCAGAAGAAGTTATTTGATGATTTCCCACCGTCAAAAAAAAAAAAGCAAAAGCGTTTGCGACCACTAGACCGAACCACTAGAAACAGAACCAGCACTGGAATAACTACAGTAAAAATGTGTTTCAGATATTCATCTATTCAGTTGAATAAATATGTCCCCAAATAAATAATGTAACTAAAGAAGAAAGAAAATAATTTTATTTGGACCAAGTTAAGGAACACAATATTCACAATAAAACGTAAAATAGTATTGAGTGCATCACGGCTGCGATAAATAGGCCCAGTTTAGCAAAAATGCCAGACCACTAGTGCCTGACGCTGGTTTTCAACTGGACCCTATGTTACGAGAACGTCTTACGGGTGGGTGTAAATCGCTTTTATAATGTGTAAATATTTAAATTATAAAAAATTCATAGATGGAAAAGTGACAAATCAAAGGAAAAGGAAAAGCCAAATAATAATAAAATTCAGTATGAGAGTCCTAGTTAAAACAGACGAACTAATTTTAGATGATCATCGATCCGAACCGACCTCAGTAAGCGTAGTTTACTTTCGAATAACCCGTGCGACTGAGGCACGAACCACTCAGCTCACAAAAAAAAAAAAAAACATAACAAAGTAAAAAAACAGTATCTAAGGTTAACCAACAAACGAATAACTTTTTAATCATAATACCTTACCAATCTTCAGTAATCCGTAAGCACCGTTCGAAAAGTACCTATGCACATGCATTCAATCAACAGCCGACCAGACGGCGTTATCTCCTCGGCATCACGCCCAATTACTACTCCTGCTCGCCCCCTAGCGGCGAGGGATGAAGATGCCATCGAGATAAACAGCGGGTGCGTTGTATGTCGGATTTATTATTTCTGCTAACTGACAATCTGCCAATGTGTTGGAGTTTAAAATACAGTTTTATTTACGGTTAACAAAATCGTTACGAATAGAATGTTCATTTTTGTTTGATATACTAATTTGTACTTCCTACAAAAATATTATACATGTGAAAGTTTGTATGTTTAGATTAGTGAGGTGCTGGATCATTAAAAATGTAGATCCGCAGGTAACTCCGGATCCGTATGGATCCGGATACGGATGATTCGCGTCAAGATCCGCAACTACGGATATGGATACGGATCTTAACTTTCTTACTCAATCAGTGTCGGTGCACGTTACCTTGAAACGATAGTTGACGCCAATTGACGCTTTGCGTGTCAGAACATGTTTCGACTTGCGTTGCGCGGGTCTTTCTTTTGTTTTGTTTATAGTTTAGTGTGACACTGGGCAGCATAGATAACGTTTCCGTTTGTTGTAAGAGTAAAAATAATATCTACAAAGAAGTCTATTAGTGCAATTTGGAATGATTAATAAGGTAAAAGATCCGTCAAAAATGTATGCGGATCTTTTTTCTCCCGTGGATATGCGCGGATACGGATACGGATATCCAGAACATCACTAGTTTAGATATTTGAATGTTTGTTACTCCATCACGGAAATTTGACACAGAGATAGTTTATAACCTGTTTTAACTCATAAAATACTTTTAATCCCAATAGTACGTTCTCGTGGGAGAATTGCCGAAATCCACGCTGCTGATGAAGCTGCTGGCAAAAGCTAGTTCCCTATACCACTCTACATCTTCTTCATTCTACTTTTAATCTATTTAACTTCCTATTCTTCTCTCTACCTTTCATAGTGATTAAAATTTGATTCGAGACCGCAACAAATATGGCTTTACAGAACTACAATAGAACCCTCTAAGTTCACATAATCCTATTGAATGACTATTTAAAAGAGTCACAATAACCTACAAATAGCAAAAATTAAAAATAAAATCGCGGGATACCTTAGCGCATTCTTCTGATCCTATAATTGGTAAGTATGAGGATACCGGTAAGCGTTTTCTAAACCAGTTTCAATCAGTAAATAAACTTAAATTCTAACGAAATATTCCAGAATTTGTGAAGAACAGTGAGTTTGTTCGATGCTATCAAACGTCGGCGACCCAGATAACTTTTGGCTATTGCTCTACTTATCAAGCTAACAAAGACGTCCCAACTGATCCACTTGTCTACGTCAATCTCCCCAATTACGTGTAACACTAACTCAAATATTGCAGAGATAATCCCGACACGAGCCGCCTTAATACCTTGAGTCTTTAAATAAGCCAGACAAATGAGGTTAAGCACGTAAAGAATTAGTGAAACCCCTAGATAATTGCCCTACCAACCCCTGGTAGCAGGGGTGCGAAAGTGCATGCTCTCTGCCTATTACGGCAGTTTTTGCATTAAGTGCATGTAAGTGCGTGGTCATTATTTAGGTGCGTGTTTTCTAATTTTTTTTTTTCAACAACCATTTTGTTGTAACGAAACGAAAACCCAATGAAACCAAAAATTTAAACGTGGTGGGCCACAGTAAAAACACAGTGGGCCTCGTTAGAAGCCTGAAAGTTTCCCAAAAGACACTGGAGAGAGCTATACTTGGAGTTTCCCCTACGCAATCCGTAGGTGACCCAAGGTAATCGACATAGCCCGAAGAATTGGCAAACTTAAGTGGCAGCGGGCAGGGCGCATTGCTCACAGGACAGATGGGTGATGAGACCGAAAGGTTGTAAAGTAGACCCGCCTACCGGAAGACATAGTGTTCGAAGGCCTCTCACTAGGTAGACCGATGAACTGGTGAAGGCCACAGGAATCTGCTGGATGCGAGAAGCACAGAACCGGTTGAAGTGGCGATGCTCAGGGGAGGCCTATCCAGCAGTGGACGTCTTGCCGCTGAAATGATGATGATGATGACGATGATTTTGTTTTGAAACCGAAGGCCCATAGTCGTACTTAAGTAAACGGTCAAATTAAATTCGCAATCGGAGACAATCAATATAAAAAACTTGGTATTTTCAACAGATTTAGACTTAGGACGCAAACGCTTTTAAAAGTAGGTACCTGCGGAAATTCCTCTTCAGTAAATACCCAGTTTGTGCAACTGGATTAGAAACCCCGCAGGTATCCTTGTAATAAACACGTCGTAACTGGTCGTATTTTTAAAGGAAAGGATAAAAATAATTCTGTCTTCTTAGAACAAGTCTTAAAATACCTGCTGGGAGAAGAAATAAGCAGACTGGCTATTATTTTGACGAAAAACATAACCACGCAAGCGTTTATGCACATTGTTAAACTTATCAATGTATCTAAACTCACTAAAGAAAAGATTTGATTTTTGTATGTTTATTTGTTACGCTTTCACGCTAAAACGGCTAAACGGATTTGGATGAAATTTGACACATGGGTAGACCATGACCTGGAGTAGGAGATGGGATACATATCTCGATATTATCTTACCCTACTAATATTATAAATGTGAAAGCTTGTGAAGATGTTTGTTACTTAATCACGCAAAAACGGCTTAACGGATTTGAATGACATTTAGCACACAGATAGATTATAACCTAGATTAACACATAGGATACTTTTCACCCTGGTAGTATGTTCCCGCGGGATAATTTCCGACTTGCCTACATGCGGGTGAACCGCGGGCAGAAGCTAGTACCTAATATCGAGATGTAAAAGTGTCCTATCTTCCGTGGTACCCCACGGAATGGAGACTTGCTGATGCGGGTGAAACCGCGACAGCTAGTCATCTATAATGTGTACCTAACATGATATGTCCAATATTCAGATAATAAACCTATACAATGTTATCTTAGTCGCCCCAATTCGCATATACGTCGCGTCCACCCCATTAGACATTCTTACATACAGCCTATTGCACAAACTTAAACACACAACTGTCAAACAACAAACCAGTCGATATTCAACCTTAAACATGTGAACATAGAGATGTGTGTGGAAATTTTAGAAGGTAAATTTATGTCGGTATTCTCTCGTATCGTATGACATTGACCGTTGTTGAGGGTAAGGATGAGTCACCGACAAAATAAGGGAAAACTTGTGGACATTCAGAAGGTTTCTACCAGACGAAGATATAAATGTTAATAGGTGACGTAGTTTTATTGTTATAACCCTGTGATGACTGTCTGGAACGGCCTTTTGTGCCTGTAGTTTATGAGGCGAATTATATAAGGGAATATTTGGAGGCAGATGTCTATGGCATCGTAATGTTGGGATGTTCGACTGGGTATTGATCTAGAATGATTTCAGACTGTTATCTGATATTATACATGTGTAGTTGGTTGTTAAATTGGTAATACTGCCTCATTGGTCAAGTGGTCGGAAGCTCTAACAATTTTGCCTTATATGTAGGTACTTTCTATTTATTATTTTATTGTAGATAATAAGCAAATATTGGGTACTTATTCTAGTTTTTCAATCTTCACGACACAACGCCTACTCTCAAACATATGTATGCCACAACATTTTATTTATTTTATGTAACTCTATTAATTTAATATTACTGACACACACTTCACATGTGTTTATTATTCTAGCGTATGGTACTCGTGGGTTTCAGCTGAAAATCAGCGTCAGATAGTGCGTACTGTGTTGCCATCTGACTTTATGCAGAGCTGAGGCCCTTTTGGCATTTATAACATTGTTGTGTTTTATTTATAGTTTTAAGGTGTAGGTAATGGCAATAAACGCATTTTTCTTTCTTTCTTTAATGCTGCGGATGAGGTCCTGGGTGTTCGATACTCGGGTTGGACTATGTGTTATTGAGTTTTTTTAATCTAGAATGTCTCATCAGTTTCAGGTTGGAGTGTATGGAATCTGGATTTATGAAGGATTGGTGGCAACCGGCTCCCCCCCCATTACATGGGACTTAAACATAACTGGAAAAAAGGGGGTAGGTACCTATACTATAGATGCACCGCTGCCTAATACTTCGGGGTATACAGGCGTGATAATATGTTGTGTAATTTGGTGATATGAATATCTAGCCCAGTCACCAACAGCGGAAGATGAGCAATGGCCAAAGTCAAAGTCAAAGCATATATTTCAAATAGGCACTTAAATGGCACTTTTGAATGTCAATATTTACATTGAAATAGAATTGATTCTAGTCGCCCCTTCCAAAATGTAGTTTCGGATGGAGAAGAATGGGCAAGAAACTCCACCTTTACTGTTTTAAAATGTTTAAAGTACAATATTAATGTGTGAAAACGATGCACCCAGAATAAAATAACCATACCAAAATAGATGAAAAGAATTAAAGTGAAGCAATGACAGATAAATTATACATGGTGCTCACATATTTACAAACATTGTAAAAGTAAGTATACGATTTTCCTAGCCGACAACGAGACACAACTTCGGTGTAATACGTTGAAAGACGATGTCAATCAAGGACTAGTGCGACAAAGTTAGCACGCGGAGAAGGTGGCTTTGTACCAGGAATACCTAATAGCCATGTTTGTTATTGTAGACTGAGAAGGAAAAAAGGTTAGTCTCTTGAAGAATTTATATCACTAAGTACTAGCTATTCGCAGCGACTTCGCCCTCGTGGAGGTAGAAAATTATCCCACGGAAACTTATAATCGGGATAAAAAGTATTCTGTGTTAATCCGGGTTATACACTATCTGTGTTCTGTGTGCCAAATATTATCCAATTCCTTTCAGCCGTTTTGATTAATTGATTAATTGCCAAAAATCCAAACATAAAAACTTTCACATTTATAATATTCAATACTTAGTAAGATTAACTCATAAGGTGTCATTACGATAACATGACAAGAAAAACAGCAAAAGAAAACCTGCTATGAACTTAATATAATAACTAAATAATAAACCCATTCCCTTCAACACGGCTGGCAGTAAATGAGATATCGATTATAGCAAAATTTGCGTTTCACCGCACTCCATAATAGAGGTCTCCTGCGCCGGAACTATCCACAAAAACCCACAAATGATTTGCAATTATGCAGTCTCAATGGACTTATTACATCAATAGAGGGGGACCGCCGGGGAGCTAGCAACAATTGAATTTTAACGACCTCTATAATACTCGGGACATACGGACTCGGAGAATTTAGATTTAGGAGAATAAATTTGGTTTGTTTGTTTCTTTTATTTTGTTTTGTATCTTTAAGGTAAGTAAAGATGATCGTTTTGAAGGATTTCTATTTATGCCATGGTTAGCTTCCGGGTACCAAGGAAATGTATCGCGACCTAACTACATACAATATTTTAAACTAACAGAGTCAAAAGTATATGTCACCTGCCTATTTAAGAGTTAAGAGAAAGACTCATAAAAAAATAATATAAAAAAATGTTATAAACGTTATCAAATAGAGAAACATCATCACTACATACTATAAAACAAAGTCCCTTGCCGCGTCTGTCTGTCTGTTCGGGATAAACTCAAAACCTACTGAACGGATTTTCATGAGATTTTCACCAATAGACAGAGTGCTTCATGAGGAAGATTTATATGTATAACTAGCTTTTGTCAGCCGTTTCGCCCGCGCGGAACTTTCGTCCCCTATTTAACTCCCTTATGGGTTGAATTTCAAAAAATCCTTCCTTATTCCCTGTCTACATTATAAAGGGAACCTCTGTGCAAAATATCAGCTTTCTAGATCAAGGGTTTGGGCTGGGCGTTGATGAGTCAGTCAGGACTTTTCTTTTTATTTATATAGATAGATTTGCTAAGGTTTTGGGTAAATTGGTTAACGCGGGCGAAATCGCTGGCAAAAGCAAGTTTAGACTAATTGATTTAAATCTGTCTATCAAAACACCTTTTTCTACCAAATTAAAAATTAACAAGAACGAAGCAATAACGAAAACGCTTATTATAACAAAAACATAATTTTAGAACAGTAAACACAATGGAAAATTAAAACTAGTTTTACCAACTCTGTAACAACTGCGACGTCCGTGTGTCCGCTCAAAGATTCGGTCACAGATGGCGGTCCAGATTTGTGCTCGCAGGACGATCCTATTTGTGACGAAAGAACCGAGCAAATAGGCTTAACATAAACGTTAATACATAATTTATATGGCTTTAGACTTGTTACATGGACTTAGCTGCCTTTGATGTGGACGCTATTCGAGTTTTTATCGAATAAAAATTGATAGGGATCGATTTTTCTGTGGTAAAAACTTATAAGGGTTGTAATTGTTCATGTCATGTAAACATGGGGCGAATAGGGTTTTTTAAAATTGAATGAAGTTGATAAGAATCTCTTCAACGCCCATCGGTTTGGCAAATTGATTCTTTTGTTAGAGATGTATTTATTGATAAGGTTCGGATTTTATTTTGTAAAAATATCGATCCTATCGAGTGCCTACCCACAAGTGCAACAAGAATTCTTACATTAGTCAGCTTGGAATACGTATTGTGTCAAGAAGATATGAGGGAGCGCATTCTTAAACGAAAATCTTGTATATGGTCTACTGCTAAACAATGTATTTTGTCAATTTTATAAATTTAACCTTTTTAATTATTAATTTTCCTTCGAATACTGAGCTTTTGGCTATAGCATATGTAACAAGACCTATTTATGTGAGGGTAGATTTATACAGGGTGATTGGAAGATGGGTGCAAAGCTTTAAGGCGAAGATAGTACAGACAATTTAGAACCATTTAAGCAATGGTTGTCTTAGACGAAGTCTTACCAAATATTTTTAACCAAATTTTTAAGTTTTTTTTCGGAAATTCTCAAAATTTAATGTAAACTGCATAATTATGGCCAAATTGAATGATAAATGAATTCATTTTTTATTTATTCAATTAAAGTAATGTGTAAGCAATCAAGCAAAACATGTTTTAGGCTTCTGTGTCATTAGAATTTTTTTTTACAGACATTTAAAGCTCAGAAAAAATAAAAAATTTGTACAATACGTCTTTTAAACCTTATTAAAAAAAAAATTGGTAAGACTTCGTCTAAGACAACCATGGCTTAAATGGTTCTAAATTGTCTATACTATCTTCACCTTAAAGCTTTGCACCCATCTTCCAATCACCCTGTATTAGTAATGTTATAGTGAACTGTCAATGGATAGGTCTTGTTATAGTCGAGTTACGTTTATGTCTTTTTGTTAGAGTCACTGTCAGTCATCAAAACATTTTGACATTGAAGTTAATTATCAGTTAACAAATTCCCAACATGATTCAGTCTTGAACGAGGCACCAGAGTGACAAGTTTGTAAGGTTAGTAAAATAATGTAAAAATGCACTGAACTATGTTGAACAATTTATAATAAACATTGTTACTGCGTTGATTCGTTTGTTGTTTAAATTCTGTGATTCCCTTCTGAGACACGTTTTACACATACGTTATTTTTTTTAACCTGTCATAACATCACGCTTGTAATCCCTGAAGGGTTGTGCAGACGTATACTTATAGTACACCCAAATTTTCCCAGTTGTGTTTAAGTCCTATGTAATGGGGAGCAAACCTATGGACATCAACCGGGCACTAATCCAGACTTCAGGCTGGTAGTGAAAAATCACTGATGGAAAATGAAACGACTTTGTTCGTCCATCAGTTTTTTTTTATGTGCGATTTATTTTGTGGAGAATCTACTAGTTTTCGTTTTTCTTTTCTTTATTCCTTTTCTTCATGCGAAAAATATCAATCTTCATTCCGTTTACCAACCGAGGTCATTATGAAATTGGTATAGTAATGCTAACGACGAGCAAGCCGAACAATGAACGAGTATTTTGCATGGTTTAAAGCTTTATGGTATGAATAAATAAATTTCAGAGCGTCATTTATTAACACAGACATTTCCAAATTCTAGTCACACGCGGGGCATGTTCCAGAATAATTTTACACAAAAAAACTATTCTCCAATTAGAGAGCAATTCAACACAAAAAGGGGACAAATTAAGGGTCGTAATTATAATCAATTAGTTTAGGGAGCGCGTGCGCACGTGCGACACACGCGTCATCTAACGAGGCACTGCGAACTTGCGTCGATGATCATGTGTCAAAGTGAGATGTCAAAGCTAGGATTGTTACTGTTTGAGGATTAAGAGCATGAAAAAGGGTAGTTAGTGTTCTTTTAGTTTGCTTATGTGTTTTGTAGTGGAAAAAAGAGGGCACTAATGATGATAATCGGGTTCTTTTGACTTCGGAAGATGAGGTTTACCTTGCAATTAGCACTTTGAACTCAGTAACTTTTTGCCTTGTTAAACACATGGACGTTTTTCACGTGAACATCTTTCTACATCGTTCTCGCATGTAGAATTTCAACGTGAATGATGTAACCAATGTTTTGATTTAAAAGAGTGTCCATGGAGTTTCTTGCGCGTTCTTCTCCAGAGAAGCTTACTACGTTTAGAATGGGCAACTAGCTTCATATTTCTTACTGCCTGACTCTGACAATTCAAAAGTGGCTTCATGCGTTTGCTAGTTTACTTACATTTCTTTTACAATATTTAACACAACTAATTATTTACACTAGGTAGGTCAGGTAGGTACTTAATTACTAACTATACTTACAAATAAGTTAAAAAACAAAAGAACACTAGACTTAGATGTCGAAGTATTCGTCCGCATCGCTTGACATGACACGTTGCATTGACACGTTGAAAGTGCCTCTAATATTTTAAATTAAAATAAATGCTTTTGAGTTTAGGTTTAGAAAATACGACCAGTTTTATCGACTATTAACTTTACTCAAATACGGACATTTTGCTTCCATAATGGATTAACTTTATGCTGACAGTAATATCTGAGACCTGTAGCTAGACCTTTTCAATGCAATCATTTATGTAGGTAGACTTTCGTATCCCCTTGAATCAATAATAATGGGGCGTGGGAACTTTTATGGGAAATTCACGCTCAATGACTCAGTTGTCTTTAATGAGACAATCGTGAAATTAAAGGAAACGTGACGTCTGGAACTCAAGACTTCCATTTAGACGCACATTTATTATTCCTGAAATAATCATTCTTCTATATTTGAATAGGCTTTTATCCAGAAGAAGTGTTTTAAGTGCTTGAAAAGGCAAAAAAATTACTTCAGAATGACAAACAATACCAACAGCTAAAACCCTGAACATTTTACTTTGGCAGAATTTCAATTTAGTTTTTTTGGAACAATAGCTGTTCTTTAGAACAATCAAACACGACATGACTCGACACGTGTCCATCACACTCAGTGAGTCGTTCAGTAATGAGTGAACGGTGAACGAATGTGAATGGGAACGATGACGTCACGCAGAGTCGGACACTTTTGGAATCGTGATCGTATTGTGCTTGCGGCGTTTTTGGGGACTGGCTATTGTAAAGTGTGGTCTACTCTTTAATAGACCTTAGAAAATTTACGCTCAAAACTGAAATAAAAACAACAAAAAGAAATAAAGGTATTGTTTTTCCGAGCAAGCAGGGTTCTACTAATTTGTTATGAATTTTCCTCCGAGTAGGTTTCATTATCTTTGACAAATATTCAATATAACTCAGTTCTGTAAAAAAAAAACCGACACATTTTACAAAGAAAGCAAGCGTGGTTTCCTAATAGCATCCGTCAATTTTTGAAGTCCCAGCAAAGAAACTCAATTAAAACAAATCTCTCACCACAAACCAGATTAGCACTCCGTACTACGGCACGAGCCACGGCAGAGGGCACAGGGCGCCTCCTGCACATCGCACGTATAATTCCAGTAATTTTCGAGCCCATTGACCGGGAAAATATGAATTTACATCCAGCCAGCGATAGTTCAAAGAGCTTAGAGAATTAACTTGACGAGTACTTGCTGAGTAGCATTTTGTAATTATGAGGCTGTAAAGATAGGCATGTAGAGTTAAGTGGGTAGCATTGAAGAGAGATAAACTTTGATGGTGAAGGGTGAAAGATAATGTAAAACTTTATGCTTTATTACTAGGTATTGAAAATATGTAGCCTTAAATACGTCAGGTGACCGGTGTGGTGGAGAGATAGATGTAATTTCGTAAATTATTATATTTATTGGTGTAAAAAATAAACTGCACCCTAATTGCGTAACACGCGATTAATCATAATCGGTTTCATTTTGACAGTTCAACAATATTCATTGCGTTATTTACGTTGTTGAGTAGACACATTTTTCGAACTTATGAAGCAATGGTTTAGTCATCTGTTTCAAAACGAAACAAATTAAGATGAATCGTGAGTTACGCAATTAGGGTGCAGGTCTCGTATTATATTGAAAAGTATGTATGGTCACAAAATAGAAGGCCAATTCTCGTAATTAAAAACGTTCAAAGTCTAGTTGCAGTCTCATCTCGGCGACAATCAAATGTCAAAACTTGTCAAAAATGTATAGAAACTCGAGGTATTTTTGACAGATTGAGACTGAAATCAGACTGTGAACGTTCTTAAAATTACCAGAATTGCCACTCAGATGATTAACCAGTGTGCTCGGATAAAGTTGATGTATAGTAAGAAATCGTTAGATGTTTTCGAATAAAATTTAATTTGAAAACATCCATCGGTTTGTTACTAAACTTCAACTATATATCCGACGACTCTGGTTACATGTCTCTTTTGGTAAATGTGCATGATTTACATGATTTTGGGAGATTTTGAATACATGCAGCAGTACCTTAAAAATATTAGTATGTTTATTTTTATTTTCTTTCTGGTAAACAAGAGGTAACTATTGCACCTTTATTAAAATGTTCAACTTTAATCTCGCATTTAAAACTCCAACGTTATTTAACTTCATCTCTAGGAAATACTGTTCCGAAGTATTTAGTTACTCTGCGGTAATAGAGTTGCAAGTTTTCCACTTTTGCTTTGGATCTACTTGGTAAGATAAGTCTTGTGCTTATGGAGTATACATTTATTTGAAGTCAAAAGTATTTACCGCTAGCGTTAAAGTATTAAATTATTAGGCACCACACTGTAGGTACTCAAATCAATCAACTCAGCCTATTGCCTATGCCTGGGAGAGGCCTATGTCCACTGCTGGACATAGGCCTCTCCTAGGTTAGACCACAACACCCTGTCCTCCACCTTCCGCATTCAGTTTGTCCCAGCAACCTTCTTAACGTCATCGGTCAATCTGGCTGGGGGGCGTCCCACACTACGTTTGCCGATACGCGGTCTCGTCAGCTCCACCGGCCATCGGTCCTTCGACAAAGACGCACACTCTAAGTAGACATGTACTTATATATTGTAAGCGGTGGATTCGATCGATTTCGTTACCCAATGTAATCTTATTAGACACCATTGACTTTGTCTACTATCGTCATCGCGAAAGGCGTGTATACACCAGCTGCTAGGAAATTATTTTCCGCATAGATCGCGACGATAAGTCGTGGTGGAGCAAAATGAAAGCTGAGTGGCCTATATAACATATATATAATATGAGATAAAATTACAAACGGTAAAATGGTCGGTTTAAATGTAAACAAGATATTAGGAAACGTTAAGAAGCGCAAGCGCAGCCGCGCGTGAAGGCGTGCAACAGCTGACTGGTGTGGCGCGGGCCGTGTCGGCCGGCTGGCGAGCCGCTGTGGCCGCACCCCTTTTTCACTGCCGCTGGCGCGCGGCGATGTTGAGATGGTGGACTCAACACGCATTAATATCAAAATCAACAAATGCGATAGTTATAGTTTAACCTAAAGAAATAGCATTTCTCGTTTCGCAGCATAGAATTCAAAACTGCTCCACATTTAGAAAGACCAACTTCCGCAAAAATATTTATAGTTTCCTTATGAAAGAATTCACTTCTAAAATATTTTTCTCTATTTACAACAGTTTGAGAAGCCTTTCTTGCGAATAAGTTTCGCTAAAGTTACATTTTTCTCAGTAAACTGGAAGAGCGAAGTGACTTCTGGTAATATTTTTCAAGTGCAGTTGGAAACGGAAACAATTTCAGTTTAAAAGAAAATGGTTTATGGAACCTTGAATAAATAATGTACGAATTACAAAGAAACGGTAAATGATCGGGTGAAACAATAAATGAGTCACAACTTGACTATAGCTTAGTTAATTGAAGCAATTTACTGTTAAACGTCTGATTGGTGTAATTAACCGACCGTTTTACCCACAGTGGAGCGGCAATAGCTCACTCAACGATTTGGTATGGCGAGCGTGAAGTTGTGAGTACAACATCCGATTATAAGTTATATTGAATTGTACCTTGCTCACAAGGATGTTAAGCTTAGTTTGACGGGTTTTCACGGTTAATATTCCTGGAAAGGGCTAAAATTTTAAAGTACTTGCGGCTATAGCTAAATTTTTCGCGATCGGTTCTTGGATGGGGGACCATCTGTTAATCGATACCTCTCCGTGCCCCGGAAAGCACGTTAAGCTGTCGGTCCAAGCTGTCATTTGTTGATCTTTGATAGTCGTTACAGGCAGACAGATGTACAAAAGTCTAACAACTAGCATCGTGTATCGTGTTACACAGTTACACACAGTAAAATACTCGTATTCAGCTGCATTCAGTAAGGCTTAAAGCCGACCCAGAATTAATTGGAGAAGAGTTAGTTTTTTGATTAGGAATTAAGAAACATTATTAAGAATGTGGGTTGCCATGCCCAGCCATGTACTGTATTGTCAATATATATTTCGGCTCTTTACCATAGTGTCTAAACGGTCAGTTTGACAGTAAACAGTTCACTTAAAACGCTTATCTACACGCTTCAACAACTACTCACCACTAACGAGTGCACTACGGTGCGAGTAATTACACTCACGTTCACTAAAACGACACCACTGTCTAAAGATAAAAACCGTATAATTCCAAAGTTTAAACGTTCGGTTACACAGCTATGTGGAACCGACCACGCGGACATAAATATGTAGTCAGCGGAGGACTCCCCGTGCATATAAATGAACGCTTTCAAACGTATGAATCCTTTTACTACAGGGAAAAGTCTATTTCATTGTAAAACATGGACGAGTTTTGAAAGTTTTCTTAAATCGAGTGATGTATGTATTTTATTGTCATTCCTGAATAAAGGCCAATTGAATGTGAGATGCTGAGAGACGAAAAATGTATTTACAAAATGGTTTTAGGCTTATAAAATTACTATTACTGTTCGAGTTTTAATCAAACAGTCAGCGAAAATGCAAAATTCAATCGAACGCAAGAATGCACATTCGCTCGTCCACCAAATCGAGGGCCAGTTCGCGTTTAGATCTCATTAGAGACACCTCGTACTCATACCATAACTATTACCATTTCAACATACATTTTTACCAATAAGTCATCCTATCAACCTAGGGGAATCTAGTCGCGGGTTCGAAGTCACTGGTGGGCCTGGCTAAAAATCACGCTGTCTCACCAGGCTTCGTGCCCGACAGAGATAGTATCAGTGATGAACAGTTAGACGCTAGTCTACACGCACAACGTTATTGAGTGAGATGCAGGATCATTAATAGTAAAATATCGCGAAAAAATTAAGAAAAGTCCTTTGGTTATCGGGTTTTATGAAAAAGCCAATGCATAAATCAATGGCCAAAAAAGTTTATTGAACTTTTCGATAATTAAACTTTGTCGTTACTGACTTGGTTTTGGAGATTTTACACATCTTTTATTACTTAAACACGCCCAAAGTTAAGTAAAATCAGCAAAGAAAACGAATCTTTGTTGGATCCTAACTTTTTAATGGGTTTTTATTTTAGTATTCTGTTTCCGTACAGACAATATTAAGAATGAGACAAAACGATATCATATTTAAATTTGGATGTGCCATGTCAGACAGTGGAGTAAAACACTCCCGAAGTTTGTATGCAAAAATGTGGACTAGGTTCACCTTAAGTCACCATACCACCGAACACTACAATTACTTACCAATTGACTACCTCGTTGATCTAGAGATCACAAGCGCTACTGCAGAGCACGAGGTCCTGGGTTCGATTCCCAGGTCGGGCAAAGTGTTATTGGGTTTTTGTATCTGGAATTTCTCAGTAGCAACCCGGACTCTAGATTTGCGCCCAATTGATGGTATTTAACATAACTGGCTACATGTGGGTGGACTATAGGTACACCTCTGTTCAGCCATACGGCGAAATAAAGCGTGATAATTTATTTGTCGTATCTTTTTTATTTCCTTTCAGTAAAAAAACTCCACACAAATCCAGTAATATTCCTGAATATCTAGTGCATTTACACCTGAATCCGCAAACTAAAATTAACTTATAAATGACGTTCTGGAAAGATTGTTTAATGCGACAGTAAACCTTATGTTAAAAGAGACCGCAAGTGTTGGATAATGTTCCCACTGCTGAGACACAGGCCTCCGCTCTTCAAGTGGGAGTGGGCCGTAATCCACCACGCGGGCCCAGTGCGGCTTGGTAGATGTCACATCATGTCTTCAAGTTTTTGGTTCTAGGACATGCCGGTTTCGTCACGATGTTTTTCTTCACCAGTTCGCCTGCCGGGGTTCTAGATCCTGCAACCTACATCTTGTAAGTCGGTGCCGTTACCACTAGGCTACCACTGTTTTAACCACCTGCATCTACAAACACCCATACCGAGAACTAATCGACAGGAGAGGGCACACAAAAAAATCCATAACAAACCCGCAGCAAACGCACAGACCCACACCCCACTGTGCTAAACGCGATACCATAAACTACGTCTCTAAAGAGCGATACTGAGCGATGTGTAGTAGCCAGTAATCTCGATAGTAATTAGCAGAGATACAGATTTACATTTAGATTAGTGCGGTATTAGCATGCGTTCGCCATAAGTCTTCGCCCTGCGCCCGCGTCGGTAGCCCAAACATTACGGTAGCGATGGCTGATTAGCAAAAAGCGTGTACACGATAGTTCTGTTTTGTGCAGCGGTTCTCAATTAAACCCCTGGGGAGAATGACTTGCATTAAAGGGGGTAGATACGGGTTTTTTCGTCGTAATTGACTGGGGTGGGTTGGAATGCAATTTATTATGAATTGGGTATTGTTTAGGCATAATTATAATGTATTGAGTAAAATTGTAAGGGGTTTCGATATAATTGTTTAAAGGAATTGGGGTTTTTTAAAGACCGTATCATGGTAATTAAAAATCGACGCCACGCAATTGCTTTTTATTTTATTTGATTTGATAATTATTGGATACGTGCACTATTTGCCCTTTCGAAATTAAATTGTATTAGTAATTTCAAACCACACACCACGGCGCTCACGAATCAATGTTCTAGCCCTATGTATTAAAATATAGTAAACTTTGTTATCCACAGTCTCGTATCGTTCAGTTTACTCGCACTGTTTGTCTGTTTGTTGCATGTTCGGATCGATGCAGTCGGATTGCGATCGTGATGCGGGCCCGAATGGCGGCCGAAACAGCCATTGTATTGTCAATTATCACGGCAAACTAATCCAGTCGCCCTGTTGTGATCCAGTGAGTGAATGATACTGATTTGCGCGTGTAATTCATGCTTTGAAAGCAAATATTTGAACAGAATCATGGTTTGTAGGTGAAGTAAATAAGTAGTTGGTAATTGTGTTATGATTTCAATGGCTACCAGTCGGTTAGTGGTGGATTTGGCGCAAGTTGTTACATCAATAATGTAATAGTAGGTTCCATTGGAACTTGAATTGTTTTATGACATAACTGAACGAAATTGGAATGAAATGAAATTGTGCCAAAGTCAAAGTCAAAGTCAAAGCATTTATTTCAAATAGGCACTTAAAAAGACTTTTGAACGTCAACATTTACATTAAAATAGAATTGATTCTAGTCGCCCCTTCCAAAATGTAGTTTCGTATGGAGAAGAATGGGCAAGAAATTCCCTGTCATACTAGTCTCACCAAAAAATACCGAATCAGAACGGGTTAATTGGTGTACAGCTACCAAAAGAGATAAGTAACCAAGATCATCGGATATACCTAGTTAAAGTTTAGTAAGAACCCGATGGATGTTTTCGAATGAAATTTAACTTTTTAAATAGATTGTTTGTTTTCTTTTAAATTTAATTTGAAAACTCGTACCTATTCAATAAACTAAGAAGAATCTATGTTTTATGTGTAAGAATTTCTAGTTCCTTTACTTTCTAAACTACAATTTGAGCCCCTTTATTCAAAAACGCGATTCTTCTTCACGGCAGCCCTCGCAAACCGGATCAAAATCGTGCCCGTCAAAATCTTATTTCCCAAATTGTCTCCTCAAAGATCGGCTGTCGTCCAACAAGATCAGACGTCGTTTACCTCTGATACACTTCACTTAGTAAGCTTACACAATTTCTTTTCCCTAATAAGAGTTCCCTTTAAAGAATTACTTGCTTTTTATTACCTTTAACTTGCTGTAAACGACTACGGGACTTGGGACGGACATCAAAGCCGGAGATAATCCAATAAGGTGCATTACTTGGCCTTATAGCCCGGATAATTTGTAGAGGGATCCGCCTTAATCAACGCTGATAGAAGAAAGGTCCTTTTTATATTTCGTCAGGTGATAGAAATGTAACGGTTGATGAATTAGGAAGGCTGTGTGTGTGCCTGTATTTTTTAGATGTTGATTAAAAGGAATTCATGAAGTTTGTATGCTTTAATACTAATAATAAAATTTATTTCAGACCATAGAAAATCCATATTAAATTATACATACACATACATACACAAAACAAAAAGATACGCACAAAAAGATACACACTTAAAAAAGGAAAGAACACTTGTCTTATTTCACAAGACTTTAAGACACCTGAAGTATTTTAAATAAATAAATAAGAAATAAAATTTTATTTCCGATATCAGGAATCCATAAGTAGGTACACTTACAATTTTATTATTATATTTAAGTTATACAACAAATTACAAACAATCAAATTAAAATTAAAGTTAAAAATTAAAACTAAAAGTATAATTTAAATTATGAGGGACCTCCAAAGCGGAGATGAGATCATATCAGCCACAGTTTTTAAGATTTCTTATCATTTAATGTTAGTTCAGACACCAATCAATAGGTTTCTGAGTGAATTTAACATTATTCTGGATTGGTTTTATTTTATGAGGACCATTTTTAGCATACTTTTCTATACGTTGTTTAAAGTTAAATAAGGATTGACGATTCTCTGTAAGCTATTTGATATTTAACCGACGTCGTTTAAACGCAAAGTTCTTAACATCTCTTGTATCGATCAATCGACGCGTGAAACAATGATATTTAATAAAACACACCAGTATTTCAGTTTTCACTTCATTGCATTCAGCAAAATCACATGGAAGTTATTTTGATGAATGCCGATGTTAGCCAAAATATTCTACAATTTTTACGATGTAACTTTCTCAAACATTATAAGATTAAATCGTCATACTGCGTAGGTTGTCAGTGGCTTTTGACGCTGTCAGCTTGGCGCCATAGCTTGGCTCCAACAGTTCACTGACCTGCTATTTCCACAGCTTCTCATCGTTTTCTTTTTTCCCGCCGTATCTCAGACGCCCATTGAATTATGTTGTCACTAAGATTAATGGGATTATGTCGATGTAGCCGAAACTGAGTTTTTTCCTTTTAATTCGAAGTTTTTTTTTCGGCTGCTTAGGAGTTTTTTGTGTAAATGTCGAGCAAGCAATCATGTATATAAATCAAATAAATGTTTATAGGCATTAAGGAATATCAGGTTCTATTCTATCGGTAATTGCTGCATTTTAAAGCTGCTGCTGTTGCTGTAAGTTAAGCTATGCTATTGCTGATTTTCGTATTTTTTTCAGTTTATGTTATGATTTCCACGTTCAGTTAACGGTAATAAAATATAAAAAAAAATTATTATTAAATCATAAAAAAACTCCATTTAAAAGCAAACCTACTTAACAATAACATCGCTGTATGTATGAGCGACAAAAAGTATCCTCTGATAAGTCTGTTCGCCTAGTAACATGCTTCACAAAATGCTAATTTGGTCTATGTGATATTTTTCTAATCACCAGCTCTTCTTGCGTAGAGTGTTCTTTCGGTAGAACGAGTGTAATGCAACTCCGTCGTTACGGGTCGTCAGAAGCCCGAAAGTCTGACAACCAGTCTTACCAAGGGGTATCGTATTACCCAGTTACTGGGTTGTGGAGGTCAGGTAGGCAGTCGCTGTATGTAAAATACTGGTATTTAGCTTCATCCGGTTAGACTGGAAGCCAACCCCAACATAGTTGGGAAAAGGCTAGGCAGTGGTGGCTGTAACGCGACTGATCTGAGATAAAAACAGAAATAAACAGATGTTACGCATAACAGCCATAACGCGACTCCGTCACCTAAAATACCACCTTATCATAACACAAAGTTCCACAAAAACCACAGAAAACACAAATTCATGTTAGATACTTTCAAATAAATAAATTAACGTCAGTGCCTTGTCTGTCTGTCTATAAGCGGATTGTTTGCTATTCAGACCTGTCGTGAGAGAGTTTACTATGAAATATTATTATCTGTCGGTTAACCGCAAAACTGTTCACAGGGAATTTTAATATTGTTTGAAAACGTTAAAGGAATATTTTGAGTTATTAATGACCTGGACTTGAAATGAAGTGGGATACTTTTAGAACTCAGTCAAATAAACAGTTTGTTAATTTTTTGGTTTGCTAATGGTACTTAGTGCAAAATTGCTCTAAAAACTTTAATGAAGTAAATGGTAGAAAGCCTATAACCTTAAAATTTACTCAGCCAGTTCATTGAATACTTAACGTCGGACGATATGAACATTTCACCGCACAACTACTTCATGATGTGGCTAAACATTAGTGATCCTACATAGGGATTTCATCATCATCATCATTTCAGCCAAAAGACATCCACTGCTGGACATAGGACTCCCCCAATTTGGGGGGGTTTACCATAATCGCCACGCTTGGGAGGATTTAATATTATAAAATGTGAAAGTTCGTGAGGATGGATCGATGGATGTATGTTTGTTACTCTTTTACGCAAAAACCACTTAACGGATTGGGATGAAATTTGGCACACAGATAGATCATAACTTGTATTAACACATATAATACTTTGTATTCCGGTAGTATGTTCCCGTGGGATAATTTTCTAACTCCAGGCGAGCGAAGCCGCTAGCAAAAGCTAGTCGTATCATAAAATTGTTACATTATCCACCGAGGCGTTAATGTCGCTTTTTGTCTATCCGCTTCGAACCTAACCTGGCCGAGTCAGGGTGCCCCAAGTCCCTCTTGTATCCTATGTTCTTCCCGCCTTTTTACTATGTATTGGGAGTTGCGGCTCTCCAACTCAGACAGGTTAGGTTGACAGGGAATGGCGGAGTCTTTGTTGTCTGTAGGTACTTGCAAGAGCAATATAAAAGTTTCTTCTTTATTTATAATTTTTACGACACCTTAAACCATGGATACTCTACATTAATTATATAGCCATACATCTTCTGACATATAATTAACCATTGACGTTTAAACGATATGAGTATTTTAACCGACTTTAAAAAGGAGGAGGTTCTGAATCGTCTGTTTGTTTTTTTTTGTATTTTTGTCGCGCGATCATCATCATCATTTCGGACGTAGGCCTCCCCCAAAAGGGGGGTTTTGCCATAATCGCCACGCTTGACAGGCGGGTTGCATGCATAGAGAACGCTGCTGCCCATTCTCTAGTAAGTCCCTTAGTCGCCTTCTACGACACCCACGGGAAGAGATGGGAATAGTCGAACTAAATAGTCAGTATTAGGATGTTCCGCGATATCTCCGTCAATTATGGATGGATTTCGTAAATTCTAGTTCCTTATTAATGGATAAGGTAGGGATGGTCCCATATAAATTTTGTTAACTTTGCTTGGGTAGTTTTTGCGTTAGCTTCGATAATACGTTTTTAATTCACTTTATGTATCTTGATGATATTCTGCTGCTTCCTATTACTGTTGTTTACATAGCAATTACTGGTATACGAACTGGTGTGGGATAGATATCATAGCTAAAAAGTGAAAAATGAAAACTTTATCGGAAGTAGTTTTTTTTTTGTTGTTTATTAGATAGCTGCCCATAATATCATGAAACACTAACATTTCATGAAGTGATCGAACACTTCAATAAAATGAAATGATCAATTCTAAGATCTGGCCACAATATATCTATAGATAACATAAACAAACTCACAAACAACAAACGTGTGTTGTCAGTTTGTCAGCAACAGGTGAGAATTAAAACGGGAGTGACAAAAACAATTTTCCGTGAACGTGACCGCGGCAGTGCGACCGGTAGTCCGGTGGTCCGGTCGAGCAAGAGCTTAGCCGCAATGACGTAGTTACTATTTATACGGCTGATTTGGGGGTGACAGCGTGTGACGTTGTTATTTGTTCCTGTGTTGTTGTATTTAGCGTTTTTTTTGCCTTGTTCTTTTATTTATTGTAATTATATTTACTGTACTCGGTAATCACATTAAACCGTTGGTCCCGGCTGGCATTTGTGTATCTTTGACCGTCGTTACGGGTCGTCTGGACCCCAAAAGTCTGAAAAACCAGTCTTACCAAAGGGTATCGTATTATTGGTAACTTGGTTGTGGAGGTCAGATACGCATAAGATCGCTCCATATAAGATCCTGGTACTCAGAAACCGGATAAGCTGGATTCCGACCCTTGGGAAATGACTAGACAGATTTATCGCTATATCCTTGGTATTTATTGGATATATTGGCTTTATAGTTATTGGCAGTGTACCACGAACTACAAAACGCACTTATATTAAATTTTATTTTCATCCATGTAGAGTGATAAAATATTAGAATGTCTCACGTCTGAATGTCAAACTAAAGTTCTGGAAAATGACTAAAACGATAACAGCTGCATTTTCGCAAAGCCTGGAGTTCATTGCATCACAATCAGCCTATGACGTTCTCACTGCTGGGACACAGGCGTCCTCTCTATGAGAGTCATCATCATCATATCAGCTGGAAGAGGTCCACTGCTGGACATAGGCCTCCCCCAATTTGGGGGGCTTGCCATAATCGCCACGCTTGGCAAGCGGGTTGGCGATCACAGTATGGTGGTAAAATAAATAGAGAACGCGGCTACCCATTTTCTAGTAAGTCCCTTAATCGACTTCTACGACACCCAGAGGAAGAGATGGGATGGTGCTATTCTTTACGTCCGGCACCACACGGCACTATCTATGAGAGTATGTGGGCCATAATCCACCACACGGGCCCAGTTCGGGTTTGGTGGATGTTAAATGTCCTCAAATTTTTGGCTAGGACATGCCGCCGGTTTCCTCACGATGTTTTCCTTCACCGTTTGCAAGCGACGCAGCGTCACGGTAGCCAAAACACCAAAATTATAAAAAAACAAACTCAACAATTTAGCTCACCTGAATAGCCTCTTTCAGTTTTATCTCCGTAACTAATAATTAAAAAGCAACTTACAACGCAAAGGTAGAAACAAAACAGTATCCTCTCTTTGTTTTACAACTTTTTGCCCGCGGTTTTGTCTGAGTTTCTGTGCGTTTTTTGTTTGGTAGCCACGAAAATGTTTTACGGCAAAAGTTGCGCTTTCCAAGCTATTTGAATATGCAGAGCTGTGACAAAAACTACGTGGACGATGAGGATTATTCTTTATAGCCGTTGCTTTGTTTCTGTTGGGAAAAGTCCCCTGTTGTTAGATTGTTATGGTAAATGCTATGTTTGGGTTACCTATTAATAGCGTTTATCCAGCGCGGGCTGGCAACGTCGCTTATCTTATTGAGTTTAAATCAAAGTAGGTACTATTTTTTATTTCATCCAAGCACTAGATCGTTGGTTTTTATAAGTTTTTTGCTATTTTTAACAGTTATTTTAGTATTTACTTATAAAATCAACATACCGTCAATTATTTTCTATTTGCAGTAGGTATTTATAACGATTCAATGTTTTTATTTAAGAGTAAATGATAAAAAGAACTATATATACCAACGATCTAGTGCTTGTCTGACAAAATATAGTACTTTGATTACTATTTAACAAAATATTCACGAAAAACCACTATAAATGCGACACTGCCAGCCCGCGCGGGAAGAACGCTCTTAAGGGTTGTGTTGCAGTTTTGTTTTTAGTCGTGATTACTTAAGGGAATAACTTTGAGGTTCGTTTTATTGATTTTCAAATCTCCTTACTCAATATAAGTACCTATCAAAATTTTGCAGCAGGCACAAAATAACATCTTGTTATGATGTGAGTACAAATATATGAGTACTTATTGCAAAAAAATTGTTGATTTTAAATATAATATTATTTACTGTATTAATATTTTAAGTAAGTACCTAAAGGAAATTAGTCTATTATGTGAGTTATTATTATGATGTGGATTAGTAATAATTGGGAAAATAAAGCAGTTGATCAAAATGTGTCAGTTAGGAGGTTTTGGTTGGTAACGGTCGATATAGTACCTCACATGTACTCAGTTAAGGAAATATTTTTTTTAATGCTTTTTGGCTCCTAAAGAAAAACAAAACACACACAAAGTAAGAAAAACGCAATATAAATTATAGAAACAAAGTTCACCACGGAGGTTTTTACTCCAGTCAAATACATTTTCTTTCCAATCGCTTGCAATTTCCCTAACAATAATTATTCCAGTCTTCTGTTTATATTGATTCGTTCTATTTAAAATATCTTGAGGGACCGCCATCTGTCACGTTGTACAATCATTGTTTTTATTTTTACTTCGCTCCGTTTTGTTTTAGACAGCGTTGATTTTTCAGGTTTTTTTTAGGATGACTCACACAGTCTTTCAGTTAACAAGAAATATTTTGTGTTTAATCAAAATAGTTTTTATTGAAAAAGTTTTGCAATAGTTACATCCAGATGTTTGTTTGTTTGAATGGTTTGGTTCAGCGTTAGTGAAAAGATGCAATACGAGTTTACTTCAATCATAAATGTATACTTTCTTTCTCTATATAGTAATCTTTCAACACTTCCATAATTAAACACCGTTCAGAAACCTAATAGGTACCTTTTGGTTTAAAATCTAGTACATGAAGCGTGAGAAACCGAAACCCTCTGTGAGTGTAGCAGCTTCTTCACCGTACTGGCTTTTACGCCGTATCGTATTTACGCTGTAGCGGATTTACGCTGTAGCGGATTTACGCCGTAGCGGATTTACGCCGTGGAGGAATAACGCCACAGCGGATTTAACCCGGTTTTGACCTCCAGCTGAATAATGACTGCCTGTGGAACACATATTATGATTATCCTCTGCAAGAACAGTTTAAAAAAATATCCCAATTGCTAGGAATTGTTTTTCGATACGTTGCACCGTTGTTATTATTCAGCTGCGATATATTTGGGACACGTAGCGGCAGTTTACAATACAAAGCGATGCCGATGCGGCCTTCTCCTCTGAATACCACGTGTGTTACGATTAAACCAGGAAATTGCTCACTGATGTTGTTTTAACTTGGATGTCCAATTTTGAGTCATGTTTACCAACGTATTTAAATATAAAAATGATGAGAGAATGTTTTAGAAAAAAAAAAATACAAATCAACCAGTTCATTTATCAAATAAATTTAATTCATGAAAACGCAATAAACGTTCAACTATTTCCGACGATTGGTTACTTATCTCATTTGGTGACTGTATCTACTGTGCCAATTTCACTGCTAACAAAAAAAGAAAATCTGTTCAAACTTAAAAACTTACTGTTTAGTTATTTTTTCTAGTTTTTAACTGATTAAGGACTTCCTAAATTCCAGGTGGTAAAACGATGAAAAAAATCTTACTAAATTAAAAGTCCTTGTGAGTCGACTTCAAAAAAATGAGGTCAACTCTGCTTTCCGTCACTTGATAAATAATTATAATTTTTGTTGGTTCTCATTGAGTGGAGACAATCAGACCGCCCGAGACTATTAAAAAAAAATTACTTAGGTAGATAATTGTTTTTAACTTTTGTGTTCTTTCTCTCGGTGAGATCCCGAGTAGGCCGTTATCCACCACGCAGTTCCTGTATATGCCGTTCCCTCACGATGTTTTCCCTCACCGTTTGAGAGCATGGGTGATGAAATATTTTGCATAAAGTAAAGCACCTGTCTGGGTTCGAACCTACATCATCATCAGCCTACAGCAGTCCACTGCTGGACATAGGCCTCTCCAATTTCACGCCATTTAACTCGATTCTCGGCAACTTTCATCCAGTTACTACCAGTAACCCTGCGAAGATCGTCACTCCACCTAGCTTGAGGGCGTCCTACCTTACGTTTTCCGATTCGCGGTCTCCACTCAAGAACACGTCTACCCCACCGGTCATCGGTTCTACGACTAATATGGCCGGCCCATTGCCACTTCAGCTTGCTAATTCTGTGAGCTATTTTCGACAACTTTGGTTCTCTGCCGGATCACCTCATTCCGGATTCTATCTTTCAGAGATACTCCGAGCATAGCTCGTTCCATAGCTCGCTGAGCGACTTTGAATTGATGGACCAGCCGTACCGTGAGTGTCCACGTTTCGGCTCCGTAGGTCATAACAGATAGGACACACTGGTTGAAGACTTTAGTCTTCAGGCTCTGCGGTTCGAACCTACGACCTACTACAACTCGTAAGTTGCGACCGGTACCCCTGGGCCACCACTGCTCTCATAGAACAAGATAATTTTGTCAAAATAAATTATTAAAAGGTATTAGAATACTAAAAATCGAGTGTTGTCTTTTTTCAACCCATTGTATTGCTTCTCTTATAAAAAAATATTCCCGTCATTCCTCAATAGACTCCACATCATTAACGAAGACTCCTACTTAATAATCTCTCCCTAAAAAGGCACATAACCATAATTAAACTCAACTATTATTTCTAATTGCCACCATTTAATCACGTCATTCTCTAACTCAAAGTACAGTCGGAAACAAACGACAAACGAGCGGAGGAAACAAAAAATAGCGTAATACGAACAAATGGCGGGCGTTTGGGACAAAAAACGTGGCCTGGTCTTTAATTGATTTAATTTGTTCGGAGTCAAAACTCGGTGGCGGGGAGGTGATGCCTCGTCGTGTGGAAGTAAAGGTTACTTTACGTTGGAAATAAAGTGATTATTGCCTTTTTGGAGATATTTAGAGAGAATTGAAAGAGAGATATATAAAAAGCCTTTTCTCAACGATATTGAATCGGCTTTCAGTTTAGCCGGATGCAGCTGAATACCTGTATTTTACATTGAGCGAGTGCCTATTATATAACATCCAAAACCCAGTTAGGTACCTACTAGATACTACGACATACCTTGGTAAGACTGGCTGTCAGACTTTCGGGCCTCTGACGACCCGAACGACAGTCAAAGATCCACGAATGTCAGCAGGTACCAACGGCTTACCGAGGGGTCTTGGTATGTAAGGCTGGCCACCCATCCACGGACCAAACGCGGCAAGCGAAGCTTAACCCGATCTATCGACCCATGCGGCTGTTTTAAACATCAACAAGCCCTTTGGAAAGAGAGAGAAAAATATTACAGATATTTTCTTGGTGTATATCTTAACATATCGCAGTTATGAACTACCCTTTTTTTTTTTTGGTGGGAAATCATTAACCCGATCTATCGACCCATGCGGCTGTTTTAAACATCCACAAGCCCTTCGGAAAGAGAGAGAAAAATATTACAGATATTTTCTTGGTGTATATCTTAACATATCGCAGTTATGAACTACCCTTTTTTTTTTTTTGGGTGGGAAATCATTAAATAACTTCTCCCACTCTGGGTGGAGCGGGAGGGCGTGTCAGACTTTTACTGACTAAAACCCACCCGTGTTCCCTCAGTTGCCTGTGTGCCAGGGGCCGTGGTATCTCTTTCGAACAACCCGCACCCCTGAGGCATCGGCCCTTGCGGACCCCACCATTTGGTGCTGACATCTCTTTGAGGCGCGCGTGGAACACAACGTGCCGTCGACCGGGCTAGTTACCCCGGGCGTCGGGGACAATCGCTGCCTAGCGCGATACTTTTTGTTTCATTCAATATCTGTTATTACTTTGTTTATTAGGTGTTAGGTACTTTGTTAGTCAAATAAGATGATTAAAAGCAGAATTCTAAGACACCATCGAACTGCACAATTTTAATTTCCATTAGATATGACAAGAATGTTTGATGGCTGACAGTAACTTGGGGTGGCATAGACCGTTAAATTCGGTAAGCAGTACAGTACAAGTGAATCAAAAGTTTATACTGTGTAGAATGATGAAAAGCCTTCAGCTGAAGTCATGTGATACCTTTATGTATGTGAGTGACCTGAAGGGCAACTCTAGTAATTTTAAGTACGTTCACAGTCTGATTTCAGTCTCAATCTGTCAAAAATAGCTCAAGTTTCCATACTTTTTTTTACATTCGATTGTCGCTGATATAAGACTGTGACTATATTGTGAACGTTTTTAATTACGAGGATTGGCTTTCTGGCGTAGGCCGCAAGCATCGGCTGGATGCGAGAAGCACAGAACCGGTCGATGTGGCGGTGATTCGGTAAGGCCAACCCAGCAGTGGACGTTTTTCGGCTGAAATTATTATGATGATGAAGTCACCAGCGATTTTATGAAATCGTTTATGTGTGTACCAGTGTACACACTTCCGAACTCCTTTACTCCGAGCTGCGTTTTCCATTTGTTTTAATTATAGCTGTTGTCGCCTGCAAAGCTGCGAGGCTGCGTTTATTGACACACGCTACAAATCGCACTAGCTATACAACCGGATTTATCAGCCTGTTTTAAATATACATAGGCTTATAGCTTATTTGTTTAAATCTATTCTATTAATTATTATTTATTCAAATTAAGCTGCGAGTCAGCACTTTTTGAACGACAAATTTATTACATCAGACAGTCCCCCAAAACGCCCGCCACTCAACACTTCCTAGTGCTTAGCTGGGAAGAAGAAGTGGCTTAACAAACTCCACAATAACAGTTGAACGGGTTGATAAATTAAGTAAAGCTGCGCTTGCCGCGGTAGGTCCGTGGAGACCCCTTCGTGTCTCAGAAAGCACATTAAGTCGTTGGTCCCGACTCTCATCTGTGGATCTTTGACAGTCGTCAGGAGCCTGAAACTCTGACGGCCAGTCTTACGAAAGGGAATATTATTACCCAGTAACTGGATTGGGCATCACACCTCCAACTTTTAAACTCCGGGCTATTATTAAGAAGTTCCAAATGGAAAAACTCATTAACACTTTGCCGGACCTGGGAATCGAACCCAAGACCGCACGCTCAGCACACTAACTTAAACATCAAACAAAATTAGATTTCACCTCTCAATAGGTATAATATCTACTTATTTCTTTTGAATTTCACCTACAATGATCGGTCCTTTCCTATAGTAAATTGATTCTCGTTCACAGCGAATAAAGCGCCATCTAGCGCGTCGCAGTTTTATTGCAATTCTCGGGAGCCGCTTTGTGATGCAAAAGATTGATGCCTATCTCTTGCACTTCAGAATTTGTGATCGAATAATAAAAGGAAGGAAGGATGTCTGTTTGTATAAAATAATAAAAAAGCAATTCAAATTCAGTATAGCAAAAAAAAATCTGGAAAACGTAAAGCAATTAGATAAAAAAAGGAAGTATTGGTGCATGCGCTAAGCATGATTTAACCGTTGTAAAACGCCGGAATCAAATGACTTTTGTATGTAACTGTATTCGTGACGTCAAAATTATTTTAATATCTTACTATTTTGGATCGTGATCTGCGGTACCCCAGTGGCGACGGCCGAGTTGAAGGTCGTAGGTTCAAACCCAGACAGGGGTTTTTCTTTGTGTAAATTATTTCATCACCACAGCTCTTCAAACGGTGAAAGAAAACATGCTGAGGAAACTGGCTTGTCCTAGAACTAAAAAATCAAAGACGTTTGACAGCTGCCAGCCCGCAGTGGGCCCGCGTGGCGGATAACGGCCCACTCTCTTTCCCAGAGAGGAGGCCTGTGTCTCAGCAGTAGGAACATTATAGGCTCTTTATTTATTTGTTATAAATAGGGTAGTTTCACAGCTGACAGTAAGTATACCAATTTTGTCAATTTTATGACTATTTTCGTGAGTAAAAACATTTTTAACTGACTTCAAAAAGAAGGAGGTTATCAATTCCACATGTTTCAAAAAAAATGTATTTTCGGGCATAACTCCGTCATATATAGATGGATTTGCAATTTTTTTTTTTTGTTCGTTGTTATTTCGGAATGGTCCCATTTAAATGACGAATCTGATAATGACTTTCGGAGACAGACAACGGAACTCTTCAAAAAATTACAGGAAATCAACCGCGATTGCTGCTATCGCATAAATATGCATTGTTTTGACCCCAAGGATGATGAAAGGTCGAATTGGTGTGTACTATAACTAAAAAGTGAAAAATAAAAAGGTTTTTTCACAAAAAAAAAACAACTGACTTCCGGAAAAACACTACAAAGTCAAAAATATCTTTAACTTCGGAAGGCGGTGACAAAAAATTTCAATACATATCCAAAGTCATCGACTTCCGAAATTAAAGTTATTTTTAACTTTGTAGTGTTTTTTCCGGAAGTCGGTTGGTTTTTAATTTAAATTTTCAAACCTATCTTTTACGAGCAAGTAAAGTCGAATGCATGTAGTAGGTCTATAAAAGATACGGGTGAATACATAATGCTGAATGCAATGTGACGTTGCATTGTACGGAATCCGGAGGATTTTATATCGCTATAGAATGGTGAATACTTTATTCCTTACTCATATACTACGAGTATATAGGATATTCAAAGAAGTATGTTGCTTGTATGAGATTGTCTAGAAGATGTTGGCTTATTTTAATAGTTGTTATTAAAATAAAATGTAAGATAGGTAGGTACATTATATTTATTAATTACTGGTGTTTTATTCTATTTATGTAGACCTACCACAAATGTAGATTTTGTGCAAAAAAATCTTTTGCCTCATTGAAGTTATGTAAACATTACGAAACCCTGATAGTGTCAGAGAAAAAACGACTGCAGATCTATCTTGCTATCTACATTAATTAAACTTAGGATATTTTGTTGCATTAAAAAAAGGAAATCAAATAATACGAGCCTATTATTGCCCCACTGCAGTTCAAAGGCATCTTCTCATAAACAGAAGGCACGAGCATTGATCACCACGCTTGCTAAGACGGTTTGGAGACGACAGACTCATACATATTAACTTGTAAGGCTAAGGATGTCCAGGTTTGCTGACGATGTTTTGCTTTACCGATGTCAGTAATAGAAAATATACAAACCAAATCAAAACGCTCTCTTTTTGAACCGACTTCTGAAAGGAGGTTCTAAGTAAGTTTCCTGATATTGTAGTGTTTTTTTTTGTAGTCGTTTGTTTTTTTTTTTTTTTTTGTAAAATAGTATTTTAGAATGTCGGTTAAAACACAACAGCAGCCTACCCCTACGTAGGTAACATTGAAAACCAAACAAATGTTGGTACATTTTTCATCGCTATTACATCATTTGAAGCCGCAGCGGTCTCCAGCTCACACAAAATGCGGCGTAAAAAACGCCGAGCAGACTGGAAGCACAAAGCATAGAATTTATCGTCCACCTCACGTGCCCGAAACACGCGCACACCGATGTAGGAGCAATTACTGGATGTGCCAGCTTCTGTATTGGAAATGTTTCATGTCATGGTTCTACGCTTGTGTCAAGTTTTTTGGTGGTTGCTTAATTCTTTTGCCGTCTGATTAACCTCCAGACAGGGACCTGTAAGCCTGAGTAAGATACACTACCTGTTTATTGCCTGGAACATTGAATCACTGGTAATTTTGTCCAGTAGAGATCAATCCACAATTTACCTGAAAGTTAAATATTTTGCGAGAAATAATCTTGAAAATCTTATTCTAGCTTATTTACCTACTTATCTAGAATACTTCTTCCAATTCTTTGCTGTTACGCCACCAGAATCCTACTAGTCCTATTCGTATTATAAATGTGAAAGTTTGTATGTTTAGATGTTTGGATGTTTATTATTACTCAATCACGCAAAAATTACTAAACGGATTTGGATGAAATTTGGCACACAGAGTTTATAACCTGGATTAACACAGAATAGGTAAATTGGATGAAATTTGGCCCACAGATAGTTTATAACCTGGATTAACATGGAATAAAGCCGCTGGCAGTAGCTCGTTCTTAGAATCAACTCCTACATGGTGCGAGCAAGTATTTCAATATTCTTTCTAAAGAGTTCTCATTTGAGCCATTTACCACCAAAACCTATTCTGAACGCACTCGGCTGAAAGCTTTTTCAAAAGTGCATTGTGCTTATTGTACCTCATATATTATATTCTTTTCTATCATGCTTGTTAGTGATCATAAGATTTCTACTACTTTTTTCTGCTTTTATCCGTGAGAACCTGAAATTGGCTTAATGTAACATATACAATTGTTATCCATCTATTATAGCTGTTGGTTCTCCTATCAATAAATGGATTAAGTCCACTACCATCTCCGCGTCGCCGTCGTGCTGAACATTATGTTAACAAACACGTTCGAGCACACGTCAGGCAGACCGTTACTAGTCGTAAAATAATAGTTTAAAAAACTAAAAAACACGGTTTAAAAACCAAACTAAAAAAGGAGAAAATAATTTAATTCAATTAAAAAGCGTGGGGTTCTTTTTGAGGTATTTTTATAATCAATTAATGTCAAGCACCCCACGCTTTTTAATTGAATTAAATTATTTTCTCCTTTTTTAGTTTGGTTTTTAAAGCCTGTTTTTTAGTTTTTTAAACTATTATTTATTTTCTATTTTTTAGTTCTGCTAACTACAAAACGTGTTTTTTTTTCTCAATTTTTTTTTTAATGATTAAATTGTCATCGGTCCTCGACAAGTTTACAAAGTTTCAATGAAATCTGACCGTTTAAAGTGGGTCAAAATCGCGCTCAAAGATTCCGTTACATACATACATACATACAACCCGAGCTAATAAAAGCGTGTTAAACGGGGAGAAAATAATTTAAAAAAAATTGAGAAAAATGAAAAAAAAGGAAAAAAAACACGTTTTTGTAGTTAGCAGAACTAAAAAATAGAAAATAAATAATAGTTTAAAAAACTAAAAAACACGCTTTAAAAACCAAACTAAAAAGGAGAAAATAATTTAATTCAAAAGCGTGGGGTGCTTGACATTAAGTGATTATAAAAATACCTCAAAAAGTACCCCACGCTTTTTAATTAAATTATTTTCTCCTTTTTTAGTTTGGTTTTTAAAGCGTGTTTTTTAGTTTTTTAAACTATTATTTATTTTCTATTTTTTAGTTCTGCTAACTACAAAAACGTGTTTTTTTTCCTTTTTTTTCATTTTTCTCAATTTTTTTTTAAATTATTGAATAGTCATCGGTCCTCGATAAGTTTACAAAGTTTCAATGAAATCTGACCGTTTAAAGTGGGTCAAAATAGCGTCCAAAGGAGTCGGTTACAAACAAACGAACATACAAGTGAAGCTAATATAAAGCGTGTAAAAACAGCATCTCTTCTAGCTGCCCTCCATCTATGTGAGTAGCGTTCCGTCGTCCACGTAAACAATGCTTGGTATAGGACAACTTTCCCTTTGCGGTTTATATGGAATGCTTTTTCAGAAGTACACAGTATGTGGTCGCAAGCTTTACTAAAGCTTGCCTGTTTAAATATTTCTCAGATTTTAGTATTGTATGCCCGATTAAATGGACTATTTGGATTACATTTATTGGAGAAGACCTATTGTTTGCAATTTTCGCCTTTATTGTTTTGAATGCGGGTGGAAGTTGTGTGGAAGTGTGATTATCATTGTTGGATAGTAAAGAAGTATGTTGTTTTCATTTTAACCTTTATTCCGACTTCAAATAAGTTTATCGAAGCGTGGTCAGTAGGATAGAAATGATTTTTATTTTCATGACTCTATGCATGCAAAATGCTGAGATCATACCTATAGATTCGTAAGTTAATACATAAATAAATAAATAATCGTTTATTTCGGAAATCAGGTTCCATTTTGTTAGTATTACAGTCTTAAAAAATAATGTTAGTAATAGCAGCAGTATGATGATAATGTTAGTAATAATGTTGTTAATGACAGCTTGCCTTTTCGAAACGATTTTGGGGTCGGCTGCAGCTGAATACCCGTATTTTACATGGGATGACTGCATATCTGACTTCCACAATAGTTACTGGGTAGAATGATACACCTTGTTAAGACTGGTTGTCAGACTTTAGGTTTTTTAACTACCCGTAACGACTATCAAAGATCTACAAAAGACAGCAAGGACCACTTAACGTGCTTTCCAAGTCACGGAGGGATATCGATGCGTATTGGATGGTCACCCATTTATTGTATTTCAACCTTTATGTCGTCAATAAACAATGTTTACCATAACATAGCCAGTTATAGGATATGAATGATTTTTAAATCCACGCGTGCCGTCTTTCAAAATGCGGAGATTTGTAACGTAATTGAAATAATGGGACGTCATAGCAAGTTAATGACAGATAACATGTACTTGAGGATTGAAAGAAATATAAAAATAATATCAGCTAACGAGGCAATTGAAATCAAGGTTGTACTTATTATGGTAATGATGTCAATTTTCTGTTCTAATGCCGTTATAAAAACAGGTTTATTTATTTACTTATTGAAGACTACGGACCCGACCTTGCTTCCCACGGTTTTCACGACTCGACTTGACAAAACAATTCTGTATTATCTGTAACTTTCGTATTAAATCAGCACACAAACCTTTAGAAAAAAAATTCTCAATGATCATGAAAACTGCATCAAATACAACTGTGCAGATCAACACACGGACATGCACACGAAGTGACATTGTTTTATAAAATTTAGCTTTTGCCCGCGATTCCGCCTGCGTGGATGTCGGTTATCGCGTACAAAAGTAGCTTGTGTTCTTCTCCATATCCTAGGCTACATCTCTGCCAAATTTCATGACGATCGGTTCAGCGGTTAAGGCGTGAAATTGTAACAGACAGACAGAGTTACTTTCGCATTTATAATATTAGTATATTTTTATAATAGTATTCTTTATTTTTGTCTTATAATCACAAACACAGTACAAAGTCAAGGTAGAGGTCTGTTGTAGGTAAAAACCGTATTATAGACAAACCTGTATTACATACTAGGTAAAAACATTGATAGCATTGTAGTTTCTATTCCGGAAAAATACAAATATGTGACAGGTTTTCACCTGACAAAAATACATAATCGAATCAACAAGGGATTACTAATATTCCGTTCATAGATCTGTTGTCAGTATTTCAAGATTCCTACTGCCTATGTTGATATAACGTAGGTTTTTGTACGTTAACCGGAACCTACTACGTAACGTGCCGACCGGGGCGGAACGAGCATGGAGCAAATCTAGAAAGGATAACTTGAAATACCTAAGTACTCAAAAATGTCATCGCCTACTTCTCTCTTTTCAAAATGTATTGGAAACCACATCTTATGGGGCGGGATTTCCCATCTACAAAAGATTTCATCCCCTTTTTAACCCCCTTAGGGAGAGAATTTTCAAAAACCCTGTCTTAGTGCTCATTTTGCTACACAAGTAACTCTTGTGAAAAATTTCGTGCTTCTACAATCAGTGGCTTAGGCGGTGCGTTGTCTGTCAGTGAATTTAAGACTTTTTTTATTTCATTTATTTTTTCCGTAACGGAACGATCAATCTATGAAGCCCTCTATAGGATATGGAATCCATAGTATTGTGCCCCATTCGCTTTGTACCCTAAACACTGACCCCATTATTTATAAGCATTGCCTAAAGTCAAGTTCAATCAATTATTATTAGCGACTGTTTAACCATACATTTTTGACGTTTAAACATGTCTTCACAAACTGACAAACTTTAATCAACGTTTATAAATAAACCCCTAAATGTTGTAGGGAATTTGAAAGTGTAAAATCTTTAAATCTTTTTAAAACGGAACTCTTTATGATAGCACACTAAAAACTTTTCACTCCAAAACCCATCAAATCTGAACAAATAAGACTTCAGAACCGATTAACATCTTGCTCTTTAAACAATCAACGGTAATTCTAAAAGGAAAGTTGTCGGCAGGTGCAGTCCTAGACGCATCTTCACGCTTCTGCCAGACGGGACCGACGCAGCTCTTGTAATCCCTTAAAGTGCTCAAAGTGAGAAAATAAGGGTTAAGTTTTAAAAGCACTCTGTCTGGCTGACGTTGTGGTGTGGGTGACTGGGCTGGAGCGATTTTGATGTGACTAGAAAAAAAAAACTATTCTCATCTATTACTTTTGATTTCTATCCCTCCACTTTTAGAATCAAACTTCAAATCAATGAGGGTGTTCTGAAATGAGGTTCACTAGGTGGCAGCACTGAGACGTCAGGTCCGGGCACCTGTCAAAAGTGTTAAAGCGCCTACGGACTGAATGGTGAACGAAAGAATGACATCAAATATTTTAAGTTCGTTGTCGAACTGGAAGACCTCTTGACAAAGTGGCGCCAACTGGTGGCTTGAATTTACATGAACACCCTAATTAGTTGGACACTGGCCATTGCTTTGTAGTTTTAAACTGCCGCTCTTTTGTAAATCTGGAGTTTTTAAAGCAGATTTTTTTTTGTTCAAAAACTAGCTAGGTAAGTATTACAATTATTTAAAAAAAACCCACACTGTTTTAAATTCCAATGAAAATAATAATGATGAGTTGACATTCTAACGATATCATTTCGTTACGTATAACTGCTGTCATATTATATCATGATATCATCATTCATAATGTCACTTTTGTTCGGTGAACGGGAACGCGTATTCGTGCCGACAGAGGGCGCCTTTCGGTTTTTCGAACAAAAAGTGACGTATACAAACGCGACAATCGCTTTCTGCTAGGACGCGGTGTTACCCGCCACCTCCTATCACTTGCACTCCATACTGAGAACGTACATACGACAATCGGATCGGGCTTTAAATAAATAATGAGGGAACCGTGGCAGCCGGCACTTCACGACACTTTGACGCTTTCTTTTAATAATACCGCCTAATAAACGCTCGGACACGCCGGCTTTTCTTTATAGTTTTTATTGATTGAAGTTATCGACGGCAGATTTTTGTTTTAAAAACTTTTGTAACGTTGACTTTTTAAATAGTTGTGAATGATTGTAAGTAGGTAGTCGAAGTGTGGGTTTGTATAAGAGTTTTTAGTTAAACTGTTACAAAACTAAAGTAAAGTTTTTGATTTCTTTGTTCTAGTTTAGTGAAGAAATTTCCTGTTTTTATTACCCAACTGCGCCAGAAGGAGGGTTATGTTTTTCGAGTGTATGTATGTATATTTCTTTGGTACGCTCTGTAGCCTAAACGGCTTGATCGATTTCAGCTTGAGAGGTGCCATTAGATTCGTCTTAATTGTGAGAGTGACACTGGGAATATCAAAATTGAAAAAAATGGCCGATTTTTACGCAATATTGTGTTTTAATTTTTTTTTATCTTGAAACCTATTTTGTGGGGTATCAAAATAAAGGGTTTCATAAATAGGTCTCACTAAGGTCAAAAATAATTATATTAACTAAAATCTGCGAAATAAAAAATATTTTTACAAAATCAAAAAACCCGTCTGCCTAAAAAGTGAACTTTAATTAAAAAAGATGGAAATAAGAAACTTGTTTTAAAAGGATGACTATTATTAGACTTAATACTGCAATCTCATGCAGTCGGAGGCAATATCTAAAGGTCTTTATTATTAAATTTAAGAAAATGCCTCCGACTGCATGAGATTGCAGTATTAAGTCTAATAATAGTCATCCTTTTAAAACAAGTTTCTTATTTCCATCTTTTTTAATTAAAGTTATTTTTTCTACAATTAGCATAATCAACCTATAATGTTCCCACTGCTGGGACACAGGCCTACTCTTTGTGACAGGGAGTGGGCCATAATCCACCACGCAGGCCCAGTACGGGTTGGTGGATGTCATATGTCTTCGAATTTAAGGTTCTAAGACATGCCGGTTGCCTCAAAATGTTTTCCTTCACCGTCTTGAGAGCAGTGTTGATGAAAATGTACACAAAGTGAAGCGCCTGTCAGGGTACTACTCGTAAATCACTGCCGTTATCACTAGGCCACCGCTGCTTTATCACTATTCATATTTAACTTCATAAAAAGGTAATTCTCCGGTGACATAAAATAGAGAAAAAAAATTCACTTACTAATTTCATAGCATATTCCGTTGTTCGATTTATATAATTATACATTCTAATCAAATTCCTTAACCCTATTCCACCTGAATATTTCACAAAACCAATCAAGACAATGACAGGGTTCTCAAAACCGACAGAAGGAAATACGTCCAATATAAAGGAACACTATAATTTCCGAGACGTATTAATAAGCCTGACTGAAGGGACAACCACACGTTGTGACGGCAACGTTTGACGCTAAGTATACCTTTGCATTGACCGACTGTTCTTTGTAAAGCCGGTATCAGACGAGTGAATGGTTCACTCGTGTGAATGTCCTTTTTGCTTCATTCCACGTTCACAAAACGCCATCAAATTATATAAGAATAAATAAATTGTTTATTCATCATAACAGCATTTTAGTGCGTAGTAATAAGAATGAATGTTCACGTGTGCTTTTTTTCCTCCTTTTGGCTTTGATTTATTAAGGTAGCCACCGGCAAGTCCGGTTAAGCAGTCAAAAACCTCATTGGTTATCCTGATAGAAGTAGTTTTTTTTAAAGTGCACTCTTTTCATTTTTCAATAATTCGGTAGGTGAGTGAAAGATGAGTGCCAAAGTAGAACATCGTTCTATCAGTTCACTAATTATTTCATTTTTCACTTGTGATTCATTTTGTGATTTTTTTTCATTAAAAAAAAACTGTTTTGTTTCAATTCAAATTAAAAATTCAATTTTGTTTTAAATTCGAATTGAAAATTCGATTCTGTTTGAATTCGAATTAAACGGAACAGTAAACGAAGAGTGAAGCGTCTGATAGCGGTTTTAGTATACCTTTGTGGTGTTCCGACAATCACCTACTGTCTACGGGAATAGCATTACAAAGAACGGTTCTTTGTAATGCTATTCCCGTAGACAGTAGGTGATTGTCGGTAATTATGGATGCAAAAAGCAAATTGTTGGAAAATCCGACAGCTATCGAGGAGTGATTGTCGCAATTAAATGTCGCCTTTGTCTGTTTTAAAATTCTTTGTCTATTCGAAAATAGATTTGTTATTTTCTTTGTAGTGTGAGGTTTAAAATAGTTTCAAACCATTTCCTGAGATTCATAACTGTTAAAATCTTAATCAAAATTATGTAGGTAGCTACGAACATTCCTGTTTGTTGCTACGAATGGCAACTAATAAGCGACGTAGCATTTCCGTAGCAACGCCGTAGCAGCTGCTACGAAGTCGCTATGATCTACGTCCGCTTGCCCGTTTGAATAAAGCATATTAAAATAGTATTTTGTAATGTGTAGTTTTTGCATAGATCTTCCTAGACGTCTAATTCAATGATTTGTTAGAAGTATGCCTGCAGTTCCTGAATTTCGGTCTAATTTATTTATCTAAGGTGTTACTTTTCGGTTACCCATGACAATAAAAAAAAAGAATATTGCGGAATTAAAACTAAATATTTTTACATTATTATATATAACTTTTAGTCACTTATAAAATACTTAATGACTGGGATTGGCTTAAGATTACCGAGTGTTCACGGCTAATTTGAGAATAGGTTAATGAAGCTGTGAGAAAGATAACTAATCAGAGAGGCTAATAACTATAAATAATTTTATTTTTCATCATACCTTATATATTTGTAGAAAATAATTAAGAAGCCATACGCTGACAACTGGGTAGGTACAATCAGGGCTTCAAACTTAACTAAAGCAACCCAACTACCACTATCAGATAGTTCATCTCCTGCTCCATTAACCCTACCGCGGCCGTCAAAATGTTCTCACTTCTCAGTTATCTGGTTAAATGTAGTGTGCCGGCCATATTTCACGTTCCTTCCGCCTGAGTAGCCGCCGCCGGGTTGTCTGCGATGTTACTTGACTTGCGAGTGGTTGGCGGGTTGCTGGATGGCGGGTCATCGAGCTTGTAAGTATGGAGATCAGTTATCTGGCAGGTTGGAATTTATAGTGTTAGGACGAAACAGAGGTATATTTTTGTGACTGAGAACAGAGCATAGAGATTCAAGCTATTTATTATTAACAAAATTGATAGGTTTTGAAGCTTAAATTTTTTAAGCGACTTCAAAAAGTAGGAGGTTGTCAATTCGACATGTTTATTTAAATATATATTTGTTTTTTGATGTATGTTCGGCCATAACTCCGTCATATATAGATTTGCAAATTTCTTTTTTTGTTCGAAAGGGGTTTATTCTGAAATGGTCTCATTTAAATTTCATATAGATCTGATGATGCGTTTCTTCAAAAAATTACAGCCAATCAACCGCGTATGCTGCTATCGCATAAATATAGGTAAGTACATTGTTTTCACCCTAAGAATGATGAAATTTCGAATTGGTGTGGGATAGGTACATACAATAACTAAAAAGAGAAAAATAAAAGCTTTTTCCAAAAAAAGGAACCGACTTTCGGAAAAAAAAATCGGACGTTTTTCCGGAAGTCGGTGTTTTTTTTTTGGAAAATGTTTTGTTTAATAAATAGTAAAATTTAACTTGCTGATTCAGTGAGCTTGTTACATTGTGACATTATACTTGTTAGTTTTTATAGGGACCTAAGTGTTTGTGCAGTCTGAACTGGCTATTTAGGTGGTACATTAATCTATATACCTACGTTTTTGGATTGTTTTCTTATATTGGCTTTAACTTTTAATGAAACAGGTTCTAGTTTTCTAACACCTAAATATTATCATCATTCACTTACCTTTATCCTAATTTATTTAGAGTTTTTTTTTTTGACGGATATCATCAAATAACTTCTCCCGCTCTGGGTGGAGCAGGAGGGCGTGTCAGACTTTTACTGACTAAAACCCACCCGTGTTCCCTCAGTTGCCTGTGTGCCAGGGGCCGCGGTATCTCTTTCGAACAACCCGCACTCCTGGCAGGCATCGGCCCTTGCAGACCCCACCAGTTGGTTATGGTCGGCGCAACATTCTGCAGTACTTTTCTTTTATACTTCTCTGTTATTCATCATCGCGGTAGTCACTCATTTTCTAACCATATCATCTTTCACACACTCCATCCTTTCCCTAAAGGTTCATTAGAAAACCAGCGTCAGACAGCATCAGTCTGTCTGGCATTAATGCTGAAATGAACCTTTTTGGCGCAGCCGTGAGGCAACACTGTTGTAGTTATTTATTTATTGTCACTTTTTTTATTTGTTATTGTATTTTGTGTTTCACGGACTCTGTCCAAATAAATGGTATTCTTTCTTTCTTTCTTTCTTTATACATTCTCAAAACATTCCTCACGACATTTTCTTCATTCCTCCACATCTCATGCCCATACAATGACATCCGGTTTTTCTCAGTGTTGTAATGTAATGTGTTATAACAATGTTGTGATGTATTACTTTCAGACTTTCACTTTCAAACCCGTAAAAAAATTGTAAGAATTTGTTCCCAATGTCTCCAAAACGAAACAAATAAAAACCATCGAACTAAACGATACTATCATCACTTCTGTCCGCAAAAACTAAATGATTCACCGACCTCACCTTCGACGGGTCCTCGATATATCAGCGAACAAAGGAGACTGGTGTTGAAGTGTGAGCCGCGGGTCACATACGGGATATAAATAGCCCCGTGTTGTCCCGGGAAATTTGCGGGAAATTGATAGCGGTCCCAACCCTATTTGCATTTTTTTTTCTATTTACAAGTGTTCCTTTTGTCGTGGAATAAATGTTGGTGAGCCACGTTTGTTATATTTTTAAAATATGCGCAAAGGTAGGTAGATATTTGTTTTTGGTGTGGTTAGATGTGGGTGAGGGCGAGAGAATAATGTGGGCTATTTTGTCGATGATTGAAAATTGTGTGGTTTGTGCCTGTTTATCGTTATGTGTAGTTGTGTCGTGTACTTAGTTAATTTCTAACAAGATATGGATTCCACGCCTATCGCAGGGTATGACAAGAGGGTACAGAGGGGAAATTGCGTAACACGCTAACTGTAGGAATGTGTGCCAAATTTGATTCAAATCCGTTCAGCCGTTTTTGCGTAGGAAATAGGATATAGTAGGATAGTAGGGTAATATCAAGCTATGAATTGGCAATATCCTTCAAAGTGATTCAGGTTCTAATTGATAGTCTGATACGCAATTAGGCTATTTTATAAAGTTCAGGAACAAACGAGAACATTTAGTGCAAAGAAATTTAAAGATAATTTAAATAAATAGTTATATGATGATGGATTAAACTCTAGAGTCTCAGAACCAGTGTAGCTCTTATGAACAAACTAAAACTCCAAAATGTCAGCTTCATTTATCATAGTTTCCCCCAACTTGTCTTTTTTTTCTAATTGTGTCTCTTGTTTGTGACCTGATTTAATGCAAATAAACGTATTTTCTATCTTTTTATTTTTTTAAGCGGTAAACAAAAGAATATTAATTAACTCCAAACTGCAAATTGTCATCTTCACACCAACTTAAGACCCAAAAAATCCTTCACCATATTACAGCGTCTTACCACAAATTCCCATGTATATTAATGAGAGTGCTAACAAAGAGGTTCCCTTGGGGCTCGAAACAGGCGACATCGGCGAAATCTCCTAGTATTTGCGAACAGGGGATTACCGCCTGCCCTCCGCCCTGGAGTACTACCGACAAATATTGACATTTCGCTGTTTTAATGCCGACGTCAAACAATCGACGATTTAGGGGACATTCCCGTTGATGGTGGCACATTAGATTATTTTTGATGTAGGTGTGAATTTGTTTACATATGGTATACTGTAGTTAAGGTTTTGAACTGTCCTCTCTTAGGTATTCCACAAACAAGCATACAGTGGCAATTATCTACAGCTATTCTGTCTACTTGTAAAAGTCGTCGATTGGTGCCTATGAAATTATTATATTGTTTTGTATAGCCAAGCCAACAATAGTGTTACACAAGCAATCATAAACCAAAACATTTTATTTTTAAGGAAATCCAAAATACATTGCTTCACATCTTTGAAAAAATTCTCTCCACAACAACGTAACTAACCCAATGAATTATGTTGTACGGTCAAAATAAAAGACGCTGTAGTTGTAAGTGTGTTACACAATAAAGATGCTGCTTCTTCCATGCAATAAGAAATATAACCTATTATTATAGAATGTTTGTTTTAACCGTCTCATCGTTTAAAATGACAAAATATATACTTTCCCCTGAAGCATGATAATTGCGTAACGCACTATCGATCAAAATCAGATTTAATTTTTAGGATATTGCTAATCCATTGCTTAACATGTTCGAAAAAATTGTCTATTCAACAACATAAATAACGCAATGAATTTTGTTGAATTCTCAAAATTAAAGTCATTACTACTGTGTGTTAACTTAACACTGTTAAGTACGCAGTTACCTCTCTGGTCGTCTATTTTATGTTCACCCTAGCTCTTACCAGCGGCATCTTACGAGAAAGTACTACCAGGATAAACAGGATAAAAGTATAATAATAATTTGTTTGTCAAAGTTCATCCAAATCCGTTGGGCCGTTTTTGCATGATTGAGTAACAAACATACAAAATTTCACATTTATAATATTTCACATTTATAATATATAACAACATTGTAACATTGATAATTTAGTAGGATTATTCAGCATCAAACCCCGTCACATAAACGGGAACACAGCCTCTCGATGGAACGATAGCGCACACCGCAAATAAGGGGATCTCATTGTTGCAGCCAGCCAGCCCCAGTGACGGCGCAGCCTTTTTTTATTTTCATTTATTTCGCGCTTCTTAATTCCTCACACAGTACGTGATAATACCCGGAGCGTGTTTGCCGTACATCAAAGTAGCAGATGTATGCATTTTTGTATGTATAGTTGATGTTCAGAAAGGAATCTTTGAGGAGTGAAGAGATGAAAAGTAAAATTGTATGAGTTGGTGAGCTTAAAAAATGTAGTGAAATAGTGCTCCACCATGACAAATATTGTAAAAACTTTTAACCCTGTTTTGGCAAACTATATGAAGTTGAGTTTATGTGAATGTGAGGTCATGCTACCCAGATTTTGGAACGCAAATCAATGACATTTCACTATTAAACACATATGGAGGAGCGCTAAATTAGAGTAAATTAGACCGCGAAATTAAAATTTTCCTACGTTTTTGCAGGTCAGTGTCAGTTTGTATAAAGTATAATTCACGACTGTAATAGATAGATTGGTAAATAGGTATGTATTTAAGTACACCTCAAAGAGATGTCAGCACCAACTGGTGGGGTCCGCAAGGGCCGATGCCTGCCAGAGGTGCGGGTTGTTCGATAGAGATACCGCGGCCCCTGGCACACAGGCAATTGAGGGAACACGGGTAGGTTTTAGTCAGTAAAAGTCTGACACGCCCCTCCTGCTCCACCCAGAGCGGGAGAAGTTATTTGATGATTTCCCACCCAAAAAAAACCCTCTTAGTTCATTTAATCCCATTGAATGACTATTTCATGAAAAAGTGCTTTTCACGGACAACCCTGGCGGTTCCCCCTTAAGTGATTAGGTTGGCTAATTTCGGTAATTCAGTCAACCAATCACATCACAGCAGTTGCCATGCGTTTCACCATTTATTAGATCATTTTTGGAGCGATTTTCGATACTTTTCGTATGTGAATTACTAATAGGCAATACTTTATTTAGAACTTGCTTTTGCCAGCGACCCGCGTGGAGCTCGAAAATTATTAATACCGGGATAATAATTATTAATATCTTATGTGTTAACCCAGGTTATATAAACTACCTGTGTGCCAAATCTCAATCAAATTCGTTCAGCCGTTTTAGCGTGATTGAGTAACAAATTTAGATGTTTGTTTCTCCAAACATACAAACTTTCACATTTATAATATTATGTAGTAGGATATAGTGGGATAATGTTCAGAAACACATTATTAATGTTAGATTTATCGTTATAGGTACACAAGAAATATTACCCTCTGAACAAGGCCAATTCCCTTATGTACGTAGTTTACATACTCCGTGTAAGTTTAAGGCTTGACTCTAAAGCCCTAACATAAACTATTTCCATTTTGCACAATCCTGAATTTGTAATTAACGACATTGGTAACTGGCCAGCCTTATTAACAGGTCCCATGTTTCTGTAGGTACCTGCGAGAATAGAAGATCTATTCAATTTTAATGTAAAAATCTCACCGTAAAAATGTACGTGATAATTCAGAGATTTTTCATTACTAGCTCAATTTCACACTCAATCTATGTGGTTCTTTCCTCAAAAGACCATTTCAGACACCAATCTCCATGGTCGTCACATGATCTGACCAAGACTGTGTCGGGATTTTAAGAGAGACTGTGACCTCTATTTCAGCCTTTCTTCTCAGCGTAGTCAGATAGGAAACACCGACTTTATCTAGTATTAGTATCAAAAATATGATTGACATGTAAAAATGTTTTTACAAACCTACTTACAGAAATAAAATCATTTATCATTTAGCTGTCAATAGTATCAAACCTATGCAGTGTGGAAGGGACATCGACCAACAACCTTTTACTATAGATTCAGTAGGTATATGATTCTAAACTCCCCTGCGATAAAATTTACGTCGGTTATTTAAAAAAACTTGCGGTTTCATATATGGGTATTGCACTTTTCCATGAAACAGCGGTTTTTTTTTGATAACCGAAGTAATATGTCTACGCTGGGTCGTCTAGAATCGAATTCATGGTTACAGTAAGCTCGTCGATGTCCGTGACACTCTGTATATCTAGCCTCAGGTGACAGTAACGAAATAGACCAGCTTATTCACGGTTTCCTAGTTTTCGATACAGCAAGTCTATTTCTTATTCTCTTGTGTTGCCAAATCATTTATGCTTATTACTAACGTGGTTGCTCACAATGGGCCTTATCAGAAGGTAAAAGTCACCCATAGTGCAATGGAGAGTGCTATGCTTCGTGTTTCTTGTATGAAGAGATCCGCATGAGAACAAAAGTAACCGACATAGCCCGTATAATTACTAAACTTAAGTGTCAGTGGGCAGGGCACATTGCTCGCAAAACAGATGGCCGATGGGGCCGAAAGGTTCTGGAGTGGCGACCGCGTACCGGAAGACATAGAGTTGGAAGGCCTCCCACAAGGTGGACTGAGGACCTTGTGAAGTTCGCAGGAATCCGCTGGATGCGGGAAGCACAGCACCGGTCGAAAAGGAGGAGCTTAGGGGAGGCCTATGTCCAGCAGTGGGCGTCTTTCGACTGAAATGATGATGATGATAACTAAAAGCTGGACCTCTAAAATTAAGAACTATTTTCTTAGTTAATTTTTCCCCACTCATTGTTCAACAATTCAACAATTCCCTCACAAAACAAATAAAAACTCTTCTGTATTAATTCCGTCCAAGTTATTGACTGTCATAAATATCGAATTCTCATTAATTTTATAACGTTCACCTGCTGTGTGATTGCATGGTATGACAATACCGAGGTTTGTTCCATTTGGAACCAGTATAAGTCCTTTATAATATACTAGCCTTTATCAGCTGCTTCGCCTGCGTGGGGCGTGAAAATTATCCCACAGGTACGTACTATCGGGATAAATAGTATCCTATGTGTCAAACCAGGTTATAAACTATTTGTGTGTCTTATTTCATCCAAATCCGTTCGGCCGTTTTTGCGTGATTGAGTAACAAACATACAAACTTTCACATTTATAATATTAGTAGTAATACGTGTAAGTATTTGTGTTGCTTAACATAGCATGTTCATCATCATCTGCCCAGCCTTTTTCCAACTATGTGGTCAGCTTCCAGTCTACCCGGATGCAGCTGAGAACCAGTATTATAAATGGATTGACTGCCTATCTGACCTCCCTGTGTATATAATGATGGTCACCCATCCACGGACCGACCGCAACAAGCGTACGATCGTGATACGGGACCCGTGCAGCTGTAATTACCTACTTAACCACAAGCCCAATACAGAACATTAACAGTAAAAATATATAGAGGGTGTCTGGTATTTAATGGATAACCTTGAAATGGTTCATGGTAGAACTAATGGCCATTTTAAAAAAAAATCTGTAAAAAAAAAGCAACCGACTTCCGAAAAAACACTACAAAGTGTAAAATTACTTTAATTTAGTAAGTCGGTGGCTTTGGATATGTATTTAATTTTTTTGTCACCGCCTTCTGAAATTAAAGCATCTAAAAAAAAAATAGTTTAAAAAACTAAAAAACACGCTTTAAAAACCAAACTAAAAAGGAGTAAATAATTTAATTCAATTAAAAAGCGTGGGGTGCTTTTTGAGGTATTTTTATAATCAATCAATGTCAAGCACCCCACGCTTTTTAATTGAATTAAATTATTTTCTCCTTTTTAGTTTGGTTCTTAAAGCGTGTTTTTTTAGTTTTTTAAACTATTTTTTTTCTGTTTTTTAGTTCTGCTAACTACAAAACGTGATTTTATTTTTTTTCTCAATTTTTTTTTTGAATTGAATTGTCATCGGTCCTCGACAAGTTTACAAAGTTTCAATGAAATCTGACCGTTTAAAGTGGGTCAAAATCGCGCTCAAAGGAGTCGGTTACATACAAACAAACAAACATACAAGTGAAGCTAATATAAAGCGTGTAAAAACACTTTGTAGTGTTTTTTCGGAAGTCGGTTGTTTTTTTTTTACAGATTAAATACAACAAATATACATGTTTTTTTCTGAATAGCCATTAGTTCTACCATGAACCATTTTATGGTTATCCATTAATTACCGGACACCCTGTATATACCAAACTCCAAACTGACAATTCCCTCATGAATAATCCCAATCACGCTTTGCCTGACCCGAGCATCGAACCAAGCTCATGACCAAGCCATAAAAAACTGTAGTTCTCTGTGCTTGCAATACAGTGATCTAGTAAACTGCGAAGCAGCCAACGTGTAATTATAATTAACGTTCAATCTAAAAGCAATATTTATTTACTAAGAAAAATACAACTCCTTCATATATTTTTTTTACACTGTTAAAAATTGTAACGTTTATAGACATTATGTTTTTACTTCGGACTAGCAAAGCATGGTGCCTAGGGAGTCACGCCACAGCATTTCTCATAGGGATTTATGATTTTATAGTTTTATTGTGCTATTCGCTGGCGGGCCGCGCTCAGCGGGGTTCCGCGATTTACAGCGCTTTTTTCGTGTATTGTTAATATAAAACAGCTGAATGTAAATATTTGGGTCAAAGCGGAATTTCTGCGTGTTATACGTGCCATGAAAAAAATCAATGTTTTCACGTTGTTTTTTTTCCAGCAATTCTAATTGGAATAAAGCGGATAATAAGATACCCCTCAGTAGGATAATTACGAATTACATATTATGCGAATGGTCCATTTTGCTTTCACATAATTTTCCATCCCTATTACCGATCATTTCCATATTTTTTCATAAAAAGTTGAATTTAACCTCATATTCCAATTCAAAAAGACCAAAAATCTAATTCAAGACGACCCATTCAGTCGCAGATGTTATAGAATTCACAAACAAAATTTTCTTTTTCATTCATCCCTGATATTCAAATTTGGAAGCCCGCGGTGAGGGGAGACCTCAAAGGATATAATTACGAGTGCCCATTTGGGGCTGTGACGTCATAATCCGACGAGTAATTTCACGCTACTGAATGATACCAAACATGTGATGTGTATTAATATTTGGTTTTCGGAGGCTGGCTAGCATTCGTTGTTGGTGAGTAGGAAATTAAAATTGTGTAAAACGGGGAAAGAATGCGGTACCCATTTGGCAATTAATATTTTGTAACACAAAAGATTGAATTGAAAGAGGTGGAATTTAAACCAATAAATAAACATGTTCACAACGTCAAAGCCCTTATCGCACTCAACAAATTGCTCACACGACAACAAAACACAACACCAACATAAATTGCGAAAAAGAAAATCTCGTTAGCAACAAACGAAAGTTCAGAATTAAATTGCATTTATATATTTCAAAGGTTCGTTTAGAATCCACAAAAAACCCGCAGAATGATTTTTTTTAAATTCTAAATAAACGGTTGAATGCATCGTTAACAATACCTCTAGAGAGAAGCGAAATAAAATTTGCGACTACAGAATTGAATTTCACTCGATAATCGCTTCTAATTGTGCGGCGCTTAAGGGCTAGATTTGCATAATTTTTGCTCGGCCCGATCCCGCGGGAACGTTTTATGAATTTTGCATAAATAAATATAAATTGCGACGCCTTTGATACGGAACACTATCGAGTTTGGAAGTTATCTCATACTTCGCGAGAGTTTTGCGGCAGATTTTCAGTTGGACAACTTTGTTTATTGTTTGAAAAGTGCGAAATAGTTAGATACTCGCAAACATGTCTAAATTTTCAGTTTGTTTCTAGTTTGCCGCGTATTTTTCACGCATTTTCGCTTTTGGGATAAAGAACAGCGTCGGAACTTTTGAATTATCTTCGGTTTTTAATAAGAGAAAATACGGATTATACAACCATAAGTAGGCTAAATCTACCTATCAAACCCATTCTTTCCACTTGCTGGATATCTCGTACCTGGATATGAGTTGTTGTGGTTTACCTGAAAGTCAAAAAACTTTTTCCAAAAAAAAAACAACCGACTTCCAAAAAAACACTACAAAGTGAAAAATAACTTCAATTTCGGAAGTCGGTGTCTTTGGAGCTGTATTTGAATTTTTTGTCACCGCCTTCCGAAATTGAAGTTATTTTTCACTTTGTAGTGTTTTTTTGGAAGTCGGTTGTTTTTTTTTTGGAAAAAGTTTTTATTTTTCACTTTTTAGTGGTTCACATGTGCTTACCCCTTCACAGCATACCGGCGTGATGTTATGTTATGAACTGGTGTAAGCAATAGACAGACATGAGATTTCAGCAATCCCAGTCCATTTGCTATCATTTATTGAGGAGTTCCGTTGCCTATCTCCAAAGTTCTTCATCAGATCTTCACCAAATTGAAATGGGACCACTCCGAGAAAGTACTCTTCCAAAAAATAGCTAAATCGCTTCGTGTGCCTATAAAATTTGAAGAGTTCTCTCTATTTCTCCAGGTTCCCATCATCAGATCCTGACTTGATGATCATGGGACCACCTGGAAAGTATACCCTTTCAAACAAAAAAAACAAAATCCAAATCGGTCCAGCCATCTTCGAGTAATCGGGGAACATACATAAAAAAAAAAAAAAGGTTCCGACGAATTGATAACCTCCTCCTTTTTGAAGTCGGTTAATAAATTGACTTCGGACTCAGGTAGGCCGAAAAAAAGAAAACCTGCTCAAGTGGTGATTCATAGATGACCCCGGCCTGGGGTGTAAATGTGGTGCTGTCCCGCAATCAATGGGCAATCACTTAATTTCATGTCCACGCTACTGAAAGTGCTAAGCTCTTAACCAAATTCTGGGTTGGCTGCATATGGAAAAGAAGTATGGACATCTCTAATTCTGTTCACTTACTTATTATCAGTTTTCCAAGACCTAGAATGGGGGTGAGTAGCGAGATCACAACTAATAGCGAAGTACGGAAGAAAAAATACATGTTGCGCCGACCCCAAATAAAATGGGATACGGGTAGGAGAATGGTAATCACAACAATAGCCTCCAATAACCCCATCTGATAGGTTCTTAGAAGTATATAAAACCTTATAAACGATCTCCTACTAAAATCGACCACGTCCCACTCATGAAACCGCAGAAATCAAACGAAAAATAAACGGACCAACTCTCAATAAATCCTTTTATCAGCTTTCAAAATCCCATTAAAAACTGTCGCTAGAACCGAAGTATTTTTCACACATTCCCAATAACAAGTTCTTTGAAAGAACTTTGAAAGTTCTTTCAAAGTTCTTTCACGGCCAATACCTGCAGCGTGTGGGAGTATTTCGTTAGGAGTACAGTCAGCGCAATAAGTTATGAAGCCTTTTAATTCAGTTTTTGTATTATTTTCCTTCGCGTGGCGGCTCGAAGGAGTTGTAATTGAATTACACAGCTTACCCGAGCCACGAGGACAGCGAAAGGGATTGTGTTTGTCTTATTTCTTATTTGTTTGTTTTGTTTTTCCATTTTCGACATTGGAGGAGTTTTAATAACTTTCAGGTGTTCATTATTTTTAGCTCGATTTAATAATCGTCGTCTTTGCTTTTTTGAATGAAATATGGACTGCAAAATTTTACTAGCATTAAAAACATGGGGTAAAATAGTAAATAACTTTAAAACTCTATTGCAAGAAACTAGGAATGACAATTTGGTGAAGTAGGTACATTCGCCATAGATACAAGTAGCCCTATCATCAGATTTATAAAAAAAAAATTGGCACTGAATCTTAAATTACCGATTACAAGTAAGTAATCATTTAATTATATTTCTTATATATTTAATTTTGATTATCATACAACGTAAAACAGCGCTGCATTTTCCAAAACCCCGCAAGGGCTACATTGACGGTACCCTTAATTTATTAAAAAAAGGAAAACCCAAATAATTTAAGATGTATTGTCGTCTCCACGGTCTCTATTCCTATACAAACTTATATCGGCAAGGCGGGCAGTTCCTCCGAAGACTATTCCTATGGATTCCTACAGGAGCGCTGACATAACGACAACTCATGTTACTAATATTATAAGCTTTACTGTTTTATTTTCTTTTATTATATTTTTGTAAGATTCAACTTTCGCTTTTGGGGTTATTGAACTGAATTGCTCATTGATAAATGATTTTATTTCTGTAAGTTGGTTTGTACAAACACTTTTACATGTCAAGCATATTTTAAAAGCTAGACGACGTCGGCGTTTCCTATCTGACTACTCTGAGAAGAAAGGCCGAAACAAACTCAGAGGTCACAGTCTCTTTTAAAGTCTAGACACTGAGCTGTACTTTAAATAAACGTTAGACGTATTAAAAACAAATTGTAATCATTATTTCCCAAGGTCAGGTGCGTAGTACTCGCAACCGGCCGAGTGAATATGAGCAGATGTTTGAACGAAAATGAAGCAAACGGATAGTATAGTGTATTACCGAGCTTGGCTCAGTTTTTTATTGACGCTTTCTAAAAATGAAACCTAGCTAGATCGATTTATCGCTACCGAAACCCACTATATACAAAATTTCATGAGAATCGTTGAAGCCGTTTCCGAGAATCAGATATATATATACAAGAATTGTAGAATTGTTCTATTAGATAACAGTCGACATTCTGTAGTTTCTACCTACCCCAATGAAAAAAAAGGCATGAGTTTATGTTTGTATGTAATTACACAATTTTTAGGGTTCCGTAAAAAAACGGAATCCTTATAGGATCACTTTGTTGTCCGTCCGTCCGTCTGTCTGTCTGTCAAGACCCTTTATCTGGGGCACGCGTGGAGGTATCGAGTTGAAATAAAAACGATATACTCAAGTCTACAGTCTCTTGAAGCTGTGAAAAAATCAAACTTCTTAGTTAACGTAAAAAAAAGATACGGCCGTTTATGCCGCAAAAAACGTATATTTCGACACTCTCAAGGGAATCAAAATTTTAGGGTATTTTCGTTGACCTAGAACTATAAAATTTGGCAAGTAATACCGTCTTAAACTTCAAGTATAGGGAAATATCTGAAAACTATACATTTTTAATTAAATCATAAAAAACAGGGTCTTTATGCAAGGAACGGCGGTACAAATTTTATATAATGTGTCCCTACAAATTTGTACGGAACTCTCGGTGGGCGAGTCGGACTCGCACTTGTCCGGTTTTTTAAATCTTGCTACGTTGTGCTACGAGCCTCTACGCTCGTAGCAAATGCCTACGCCAGGTATTCTCGCCACTACGATTGGCTACGATTAACAAATTCTTCCCATTTTTTTACTACATTTATGGTACGTATTTCGTTACAATCCACATTACTTACAACTTAATACATAAATAAATAATAAATACCACATTAACAAAGCCAATGTTCTCATATTTACGACTGCGTACATTCCACAATAGGCTTATTCGTATGTTTTACGCGATTACATTGAAAACGCGCGCGTTCGGATTAAAATTACTTAACGAAATATTTTCCTACTGTAATCCTGTATTGTACTGTAATATTGTGTTTTACGTAATAATGTAGGTATTATGTTTTATTTAAACATGAGATGGTAATTGGGTTAGAATGACGTCACATACCACAATTACGTGGTTTCGGATTGTGAGTCTACCGTGTATGCTTGTTGTTTGTTTTACATACGCTACGCCAAGGGAAACTTGGTCTTCAAAGGGTCATTGAAGGATACTGTGCGGGATTGATCCAGGTAAAATTAGGGGAATAATGAAAAAATACGTTGCTTGATGTGAATGTGCAGATTTTATACTGATTAAAATTACAGATGTAGGTAGACGGTCGACAAACGTTAAACAATAAAAACGATTAGCAATAATCACGTAGCCTCAACATTGGTATGCGAATTTCTGTAGGCGCTTGCGGGAACATACCCCCGGGCGTTGAAAGCCTGCCTTTCAACCACTAAGAATCTTCAAACTCCGGATAGATAGGCAGCGGACAAATCTTGCTGAATGATCTGCGTAACAGACCAGTAGAAGTCTTAACGTCTGCGACTCTGACCACGCCGTCTGTCCCTGGATAAGTAGCAACGATCCGACCCATTTTCCATTTGAGTGGGGGGAGGTTGTCTTCCTTTAACAGGACCAAAGAATTAAGCTTCAAGGAGCCCTTACATGCTCGCCATTTCATGCGAAGTTGGAGCTCCGAGATGTATTCTCTACTCCATCTGCTCCAAAAATGCTGTCGGAGAAGCTCAATACGTTCAAATCGAGTCAGAGAATTGATGGACTGGTCTCGATAATCAGGTGACGGCAGCGACGTCATAGGACGACCAATCAAAAAATGTCCGGGTGTGAGCGGCGTTAGATCCTCGGGGTTCGATGACAACGGCGTCAGTGGTCTGGAGTTCAAAATGGCTTCAACCTGAACCATCATGGTGTATAGCTCTTCGTAGGTAAGGTTACAAAGGCCCAGCACTCTAACTAAGTGATGCTTGGTTGATTTAACACCAGCTTCCGCAAGGCCAGCAAAATGAGGAGAATATGCAGGAATGAAGTGAAACGTAATTCCTTCCTTAGCCATCTCCTCGGACAGCAAATCGCAATTCGCCTTAAGAAACCTAGAAAGGTCATTATATGCACCAACAAATGAGGTGCCATTATCCGAGTAGATATTTCTCGGCTTTCCTCTACGTGAGATGAACCTCTTTAACGCCAGAATGAAAGTATTGCTTGTTAAATCACCGACTAGTTCAAGATGAATTGATTTCGTAGAAAAACAAACGAAAATAGCGATATAAACTTTTACTAATTTACAGCCACGACCTTGACGAACAGCTGACTGGATAGGACCTGCATAATCCAAGCCGATATTTTCAAAAGGAAAACCTGCCAGAAGTCGCTGCTGTGGTAAATCTCCCATGATAGGACTTACAGTTTCACCTCTAAATCGGCAACAACGAACACATTGTTTACAGCACATCCTAGCTAAATTGCGACCTCGAATGGGCCAGTACGTATCTCGTATAGATGCTAACAATAACTGCGGTCCAGCGTGAAACAATCTTTTATGCTCATAATTGAAAAGTAACTTAGAAAAATGATGACTAGATTGAATAAGAATCGGGTGTTTTTTATTGTAAGGAAAATCTGAATGTTGTAATCTACCTCGAATCCGCATTATCTTATTATCATCTAGAAAAACGTTAAACTTATTTAGTTCACTTTTCTTGGGTAATGATTTATTATTAAGTAGTAATTTATAGTCTTTGAAAGATTGACTTTGAGATAAACATATAACAGAGTTTAAAGCTCTTTCTAGTTCATGCACAGAAAGAGGACCGCGAATAGGTTGTTTTCTACATGCGTCAATAAAACGTAAAACATAGGCGACTGTTCGCTGAAGTCTTAAAAGGCTCGAAAACCGTGTAAAATTAATCAACTCATCAAATTTATTGTTATTGGATAAAACATGCAAGGTGACATCTAATTTAATTTCAGGCAAAATTTCGTTATTAAAGTTCATTAATTTAGAGGGCCAATCAGACATTTCATTCATTAAAAAACTAGGACCGGACCACCAATCATTTAAACTAGGTAATAAATTAATGTCCAACCCACGAGACAAATGATCAGCAGGGTTATGATCAGTTGGAACATGTCTCCACTCGCAGCCACCAGTCTTATCTAAAATCTCGGCAACCCTATTCCGAACGAACGGCTGTAATTTATTCGGTAGCATTTTTAGCCACCCTAAAACAATAGTGGAGTCAGTCCAAAAGAAAGTGCGCTGCGCGCTGACTCGTAAAGCTGCCACAACCTTTTCAAAGATGCGAACACCTACAAGAGCACCGCATAGCTCAAGTCTGGGTATGGTGGTCGGCTTGAGTGGCGCAACTCTGCCTTTGGCTAACAATAAACGCACTAAAACCTGTCCCTGCTTATCAACGCTTCGTACGTACAGACAAGCGCCGTAGGCGCGTTCAGACGCATCAGTAAAAATGTGAAATTCTAAAAACTCATAGCAATCAATTAAAACTCGACGTGGAATATGAATTTCATTTAATTTAGGTAAATTAATAATCAGTTCATTCCAAAGCTTACTAATGTCCGGTGATAGCTGTTCATCCCAAGACAGTTTTTGTAACCATAACTTCTGAAGTAACATTTTCATAACAATTACACATGGAGCCAATAATCCAAGCGGGTCAAAAACTTGTGAAACAATTGAAAGCATATCACGTTTTGTGTTATTAAAATTAACTAGCTGATTAATTGGAAAACAAAGGTAATCTGACAATGGCTGCCAACCTAGGCCTAAAGTTTTGGTTGACTCAAATCCACCAACATTTAAATCCAGTGAAGACTGGGGAAATTCAGAACCACTTACCAATTGCATATCATTCGACTTCCACTTTCTTAGATTCATCTGCGCTGAAGCAAGAGTTGAAGTAACTTTATGACGCAACTCTTTGACCTCATTGATGTCATCTCCTCCGGTGAGCAAATCATCCACATAAAAGTCGTGGAGGATGACGTCACCAATCTCCTTATCAACACACTCTAGCCCTAACTGCCGAAGACACCGGGTTGCTAGGTAAGGAGCGCTGGCCGTGCCGTAGGTCACGGTATTAAGTTGATAAGCGTGTAATGGAGTTGACGGATTATCACGCCAAATAATTTGTTGAAGATATCTATCATTTGGATGAACAACTATCTGCCGGTACATTTTCTCAACATCAGCAGCTAGGATGTACTTATGTTGTCTAAAACGCAACAGGATAGACAAAAGGTCGTCCTGTACCACGGGTCCAATCATCTGGATATTATTAATAGAAATACCAGTACTAGTTAAACTACTTGCATTAAAAACCACCCTTAACTTAGTGGTGGCGCTGTTTTCGCGCAGAACTCCGTGATGCGGAATGTAAAACGCTTGTTCATCAATAGTTTTACATTTAGACATATGACCTAAAGTTTCATATTCCATCAAGAATTCTTTGTACATAGTACAAAATTGAGTTTTAGTTTTAAATCTACGTTCCAGAGAAGTAAAACAATGTTTGGCTCTTGACAAAGATTCGCCTAAATTGTCCGGGGAACATTTTAAAGGAATCCTAACACAAAATTGACCATTTTCTAAACGAGTAGTGTTTTTCATAAAATGCTCCTCACATAGCTTTTCCTCTGAGGAATACGGAGACGAAGTACATACTTCCTCAAGTTGCCAAAACTTTGTGAGTTGTTGATCAACATTAAAATTTAATTCATCATCAGAGTCTGAACGCACCTTTATAAAATTACATATTAAACCTTTAGAAGAAATACTACTGTTAATTGGGCCGGAAACCAACCAACCCAATTTAGTCTCACAAAGAATTGGTTGCCCATCACCTAACTTAATTCGTTGAGATTCCAATAAATCCCAAAAAATGTCAGCACCCAGCAACATGTCGACAGGCGCTGGTGAGCCAAAATTGGGATCTGCGAGACAAATATCGGAAGGAATTTTAATTTTTAAACAGGGACACCTTGTTGACGGAAGTTCAAAAAGAAGTACCCAAAATTTACAGTTTTCTTTACCAATGTTACAGGCACCCTACTAAATTGCTATATAAAGACAACCTTTTGGAATCGGCCGTTGGATGTCAACAGGGTGACCCTCTTGGGCCAGTCATTTTTAGTTTGGCAATAAATCCAATTATTCGACAGCTAAATTCTAAATTCAACGTATGGTATTTGGATGACGGAACCCTAGGAGGTGATGTAGCCACAGTCTTAAAAGATTTATCTTTTTTAAAAGAAAAATTCAATTCCATTGGCCTAGACCTTAACCATTCAAAAATTCAAAATGTGAAATTTATCTTCCCCATACTACTGACAGACAGACCACCATAGCAAAATTCTGTACAATAGCACCAGACATCAAAATTACGGAAAGAAACTCTCTTCACCTCTTAGGGTCCCCAATTTTCGACGAATCCTTTCCAACGTTTATTGAGGAGAAAATTAAAAATTTCCATGATGTCTCGGAACGACTTTTCAAAATTAATATTCATTCGGCCTTCACGCTCATTCGATACTGTTGCTTTGGACCAAAATTTACATATAGCCTTCGCTCCTCCCATCTTTGGAAGCATCCACAACTTTTAGAAAAAGTAGACCAAATTATTAGAAATACACTAACTTCAATCCTAAATGTGGCCCTGGACGACCGAGCGTGGCAGCAAGCCACACTTCCCATTCGCCTGGGTGGTCTCGGCGTCCGCAAAATTTCAAGTATAAGTTTACCGGCCTTCCTCTCCTCGGTCCACAGTACAGATAAATTAACCAGGAATATTTTATCTTCCTCACTGGTTGATTTTGAAGTACCGTGTTTGACCGATGCTTTGAACGCTTGGAAAATGGCTTGTCCCAATACGGTTGTACCTGACAACCCATCCTCCCAGAGACGGTGGGACGTGCCGCTCTGCAGTATTATACGGAATACCCTGGTAAATACGTCACCTAATACTGTTGAGCGTGCCCGTCTGCTGGCTGTGGGAGAATGGGAGTCAGGCTTGTGGCTTCAGGCGCTCCCGTCATCCACCATAGGCACTATGATGGATGACTCATCGTTTCGGCTCGCTACATGTCTCCGCTTGGGCGCACCTTGTGTTGCTCCGCATCGGTGTCACTGCGGTGAAGCTGTCGATAGCCTCGGGCACCATGGCCTGTCCTGCTGCAGGAGCGCAGGTCGCATAGCACGCCACGCCAGCATCAACGATATTATTCGTCGAGCCCTTGTCACCGCCGGCGTACCAGCGGTATTAGAACCAAACGGCTTGGTACGTGACGATGGGAAGAGACCAGACGGCATGACGTTATTGCCTTGGAAGGTGGGAAGACCTCTGGTGTGGGACGCAACATGTGTCGACACCCTTGCGCCATCCCATGTTCCTAGCACGGCGGGCTGTGCTGGCGCCGCTGCTGCTGTTGCTGAGACCCTCAAGCGGCGTAAATACTGTAACCTTATGAGTAACTACAGTTTTGAGCCGTTTGGGGTCGAAACGCTCGGGTCATGGGGCCCGAGTGCACGTCTCCTTTTTAAGGAAATTTCTCGCCGGCTGATCGACACTTCACGTGACCAGAGGGCTGGGTCGTTCTTTGGCCAAAGAATTAGCATTGCCATTCAACGTGGCAATGCTGCCAGTCTTCTGGGCACGTTTCCTGATGACAGCGATGCGGAGGAATACTTCGACGCCTAAGTGTCCTTTTGTTTTTATTTTGTATATCGTTGTTTTAATTATTAAATTTACCTGTAGGTAGTTTATAAACCGATTTAATAAATACATTTTTAACAAGTTGACATGTTTACTTGGAATTTTATCTGTGACGGATGGAAGAATAAAACAATTGATATCCATACCAAAATTATTATTTAAAGATTTTATTGATACCGAACACATTTTATTAATAAACGATGACGAGTTGTTGATACCTATAATAGAATTGTTTACAGTCTTGGCAGTCAAACCTAGCTGGTGGTATAATCTCTCAGTCATGAGACATGACGTGCTGCCACTGTCAAGCACAGCACGAGCAACATACTGCTGACCATTAATACTCATGACCTTGACGAGAGCAGTGGACAATAACACGTCACCGTGTTCAACAGTCGCGGACAGCGACACACCGGTACCTATACCTATAGTAGTGGGCTGAGTGGAGACAGTAGCACTGCCATTCGTGTCAACAACAACACTGCTAACAGAAGCCCCACTTGCGTCTGACTTCAAGGATTTATCAACGTGAACAATGGTGTTGTGTTTACGACGGCATATTTTACAACCTGGCTTTTTGCAGTTGTTTGCATAATGTCCCAAATTAAAACAGTTGTAACAAACTTTGTACTTAGGTAATAACTGCAAACGAGCTTCATTGCTCAACGATAAAAACTTAGGACAACTACTTAGATTATGATCACCGTTACACATAACACAATTCTTAGGCTTATTTGAAACACCATTATCCTGTTTACTTGAACTTTCACCTGAATCATTTTTATTAGAATCCTGTATCAACATTGACCTAACCTTGTTTGAATTTTTACTTGTGTGCGAGTGTTTATTATGCGTAGAAGCTTCCAGTTCGAACGTTTCTAATATTTCAGCACGGTTTTTAATAAAAGTAATAAATAATTCAAACGTAACTTTAGAATTCTTGTCCAGGCGGCCTTTATACTCACCCCATTCACGATAAGTTTTGCTATCTAATTTGTGTGTGACAATATAAATGAGTAAAGTATCCCAATGATTAACGGGTTCATCTAAGGAGTCTAGGGCACGTATGTTTTTGTTAACAACATCAAGTAAACCTTTTAAATTAACTGACGACTCCTTTTGAAGGGTGTCGATTTGAAATAACGCAGTAACATGATGTTGGATAAGCAGGTGTTTGTTATCAAACCGCTCGCAGAGAAGATTCCACGCTACCGAATAATTTGCAGAAGAAAACTGAATTGAGTTGATCACCACAGCAGCAGACCCTTCTAGGGATGACCTCAAATAGTGAAATTTATTTATTTGGTCCATATCATCGTTTGAATGGATGAGACTAACAAATGTGTCGTGAAACTCTAACCAGTTTGTATAACAACCACTGAATTTCGGCAACTGAATAGTCGGTAATTTAACAAACTTATGATTGCTAGAACGCGACATTACGTCACAGGTATCATTAGAATCTCCTTTCCTATGATCATGTAACATTTGTTGAGCTTTAGATAGGGTTTTGTAATATAGAGATTCAAACTCTGCGCGTTCCGACATCTGATCATCCAAGTCATCAGTATAACACTCCAGCAATAATTGCACCTCATCATATTGGGCATACAATGCCTCGAGTCTAGTAAAACGTAATTGCAACTCGCTTACCTCAGTAGGGCTCAAAGAAGAGGGATTTAAAGAATTTAAATGGTTTGAGAATATTGTCACCTTTCCTTTGCAACTCGCTCGTTTCCTAACGAGATCTTTATTGTCCTTACTTAATTCCTTATCCTCTGGCATTGCGTAAGCTGGTGTGATCAACCTGGAATGTATATAAATAAAGTTATAGCAACGTTTAAATGACAATTACAAATGATGCAGCCTGAAATACGTACAAGATTAAAATGCACTAACTTTAGAGTGAATTTACATGAATAATAAGAATTTATAATAAACTATACGTATTAATGGTTATATTGTACTAAACATTAATAATATCACTGCAACTACAATGATTTCTATTGTCTAACTGTGCTAACTAATGTGATTACGTAACTGTCTCAATAACTGTAAAATTATTACACCGTAAAGCAAAATAATGCAGTTACTACAAATAACTACTCTTTAACAATGTGTAAATAACAAAATGTACAATGACTACTGATCAGTTAATAATTGTATTACAATTTGTAACCACTCACAGAACAAAGAAAAATGACAATAGTTATTTCGTACTAACCTGGCTATTAACGGCTGACTTACACTAATTTTACCTGTTAAATAGAGTGTTGGGTACACAAATTTAATAATAAATACGACTTTTCTCAGCTATTAAGTATCCAGACCACGTAAATTCCAATAATTTTCTGAATGACGTAGCAGAATTCACCGGCCACGCCGGGCGTCGACTATGAGTTTTGATATCCAACAATTCTCTTCAATTCCTTTATAACAATTGGCTGATCGGAGTAAATATTCTTCAAATCTCCAAATCCAGACTCGAAGGACCATGTGCGGGATTGATCCAGGTAAAATTAGGGGAATAATGAAAAAATACGTTGCTTGATGTGAATGTGCAGATTTTATACTGATTAAAATTACAGATGTAGGTAGACGGTCGACAAACGTTAAACAATAAAAACGATTAGCAATAATCACGTAGCCTCAACATTGGTATGCGAATTTCTGTAGGCGCTTGCGGGAACAGATACAATCAGAGATATCTGGAAAAGAACCGATGTTACCGACATATCTCGCAGGGATGATGATGATGATGATAGGACTCCCTTTTCCGCACGTAGACTCCCATTCGGTCCGTTGTGCGTGGGTATTCTGGCTAACAAAGCCAGCCTAGCTCCGCTCAAAAGCACAGAAGCTTCCTGGGAGCTTCACAGGCTTCGCGGAGCGACCTCACTGTTCCGAGGATTTCTTCACGTTGAGAAGCCACGGCCTCGCATTCCAGGATGATGTGGGCGGCTGATTCCTCGGCGTCAAGGCAGCCCCTACAAAGCGAGCGTCTGTGGCGCCTATATTATATAGATGTTCTACAGGTTGAAATTGAAAACATGCGGCAAACCGAAATGGGAGATTGTTCTCATCATTATGAACAACTTTTACTAAGGGACCAAAGATGCAATCGCGAAAAAAAAAAATATCTGTTCCCTACATTTATGTTCGCATGACTCGTCAAAATGTAGGGAACAGCTGTTTTTTTTTTGCGATTGCATCTTTGGTCCCTTAGTAAAAGTTGTTCATAATGATGAGTACAATCTCCCATTACGGTTTGTCGCATGTTTTCAATTTCAACCTGTATATATAGATAGCTCGCAGGGAAGGCAAACTGAAGTGGCAGTGGGCTGGCTATGTTTGTCGAACGACTTAATGGCCGGTGGAGCAGACGACTCCTGGAGTGGACCCCGCTTATCGGCAAGTAGTGTGGAACGTCTCACAGCTTGATAGACCGACGACCTTAAAAAGCACAGACTGGATGCGGAAGGTGGAGCATAGAAAGAAAGAAAGAAAATACATTTATTTAGCACAGACTAAAAAGGGACACAATATACAGCATAGAATGAGCATAGTGTTGTGACGCAGCCTGGGTGAGGTCTATGTCCAGCAGTGGTCTGCAATAGCTACTGAGTTTATTGATTGACGCCAAGGGCTGTTCCCCTTGCTGGCGTGTTTCTGATATAAGAGATCAAAATGTAACGTCCCAACTATTTGTTATGTATCTTTGACAGTCGCTACGGCAAAAGGCACGGTACACCCCTTGGCAAGACTGGTTGAAAGACTTTTGGCCTCAACAACCCAGTAACTGGTTAACACGATGCCTCGTGTTACCCAGTTACTGGGTTGTGGAGGCCAGATACGCTGCCGCTCTGTATAAAACACTGGGATTCAGTTGCATCAAATTAAACTGGAGGCTAACTGTAGGTCTTACACCGAAAAACAAAAATATAAGCTGCTTGGTGAACATTTTAGGTGGTAGTACTTCCCAAACAATCTCTTCTACAAGTGGATATGCAAGTTTTTCCTATGTAGCTTTTAAACAACATGAAGACTGGTGAATAACTTGAAATATACCCTCATCCATCATAATATTATGTACAAGGATTACGTACATTCTTAGCCCTCCAAAAGAAACCACCTCTACAGAAAGTGCACATATTCGCACAGCAAGCAATCTCATGAAATGTACACTAATCCCCCCCCCCATCTCCTAAGGCTTCCTTCTTTCCTTACCCCAACTATGAATACCATCATCAGACCAGACGATTATCATATTTCACGTTTATTATACATACCGTCCATTCCTCATATCTCAATCTTAGCTCAACAACTTAAGGTTCTATTTTGATTGCTTCAACTGCAACTGAATGTGGTTTTGCAAGTGCATGTGCAAAGTTATTTGCTGTTATCGTCAACCTTACTGTTACAGTCTTAAGGTCGGTTTCAAAGTTTGGTAAGTGTATTAAATGCTGTGTGTTCTGGTGCGCCTAGTAACAAAGGGTGTTCGCAACAAGTCTCAAGTCGCTGCGGATTCCCCTCAAGTTTGTGTGAGGTTTGTCTCATATACGTCAAAGTATTTGCTGAAAGTATTAGCACGTTTAGGAGTGCTGTTTCCATTGATGATATATATCTTTCAAAATATAAATTAACATTTCGGAGGTTAAAGAAAATTTCTGTGAGAAAAAAATGTGTGCTCTTCCCATCGCGTGTTTTACGTAATTATTTGTATAAACATAATATGATTCCTGTTTATAAATAAGTAAAATATTAAAGAACAGAAGTTGGCTTTATTATACCAACTACTTTTAAAAACCTAAGTTTAATTAATACTGGACTGAGACTAGTGTGAGTTTCTTTTAACCAACTCGACTTTACTCATCGACCGCATTCAGCGCTCCGATTGGCCCTAGATTGGTGATCCAAGCGCAGAATGCAGTCGATATTTTAAGTTGAGATGATCAAAAAAACTCACACTAGGATCATTGATTGAAAACGTTTAAAATAATAGCTAAATTCGAGTAGAAAGTCTTCATAAAATGTAACAAAAAACATCTTTCTTTGCATTTTTTTCTCACCATCCGCAGTACATTACATCTTATAAGAAATCTTTGAAACTAATCCATTCAGCAATAATCCTACAACTGCTGGTAACAATGGATACGTGCAGATTGCGAGTGACTTCCAATGTTTTCCGAGGGCCGGCTGTTGGCACCGACTAAGTGGGGCCAGATTTAACGTTCGACACAGCTGATTTATGTGTCTACCCGACATGGCGACGTGAGGTATAGAGTGTGCTAGCACTGTATAGAGTGGGGGAAATAGGGCATGTATAGTGTTTTTTTCTTTCATGCCTTATTTCGTAAACAAACAGCCGATGTATTTTGTAAAAAAAAATACTGTGAAAACTTAGGTGAAGACGCCCGAAAGTCTGACAACCAGTCTTATCAAGGAGTTTTGTGTCACCCAGTAACTGGGTTGTGGAGGTCAAATAGGCAGTCGCTCCATGTAAAATACTGGTATTCAGCTGCATCCGATTGCACTGGAAGTCGACCCCAACGTAGTTGCGAAAAGGCTAGGCAGATGATGAATTAAACATATACCCCCTTAATCATAAACGATGATTAAATTTAAATCATGTTTAAACATCAAAAATGTATGGTTAAACAGACGTTAATCATTACTTAACTTGAAGCAACGTTTATCAATAAGGGGGATACTGTCTCACTGCTCTCATCACCCGAATCCTTACAGGACACCTTCCTGCGATGAGAATTAAAATACATTCAAAATCATTAATTTTCTCAAAATCTAAATCCTAGGCGCCATATTTGTTTCCCAATTATGAGAACTAAAGAACACTTTAGCTAGAACTATTAGTTCGGGTATATGCTCTGTGCTATTAGCGTTCTTTTTTTTGGCTTTATTGGTAGTCGAGAAGTTCGTCCAACAGGCGCCATGATGAATATGCTGTGCTAGAACTGTAGAGAGAAGGAATTAGGCCATGTAGCTTGAATTATGAGTGTTTTGGGCTTGATTGGTTGCTGAGAGTTTGGTGGAAGTTTGTTTTGTGAGTTGTTTATAGAGCCGGGCTGAATGCTGGGTTTTACCAAATACGAATATTCAGTAACACTGCCAAAATAAAAGGCATATTCGGTCAAACTATAGTTATTAGGTAAAGGAATTAAGTTAAGACGCGCCACTTGTAGAAAAATTTCCATGAAGTTTTGTTCTACTTCTTTGGAGTGTCGCGTTGCGCTGTCGCGTTGCGCTGTCGCGTTGCGCTGTCGCGTTGCGCTGTCGCGTTGCGCTGTTACGTTGCGCTGACGCATCGCAACTGTTTGAAGAAGCCTTTACAGCACGTTTCAGAAAGTGAAAGCTATACTTATGTACAAGATTAATTTAATTCACTCTTCTTTCTTTCTTTTCATTTACTGACAGAAACCGCATACACTAGACCACTGGGTCTAGAAGCATAGGTTGCGCAAGAGTTTCTTATAAAACGAAAGTGAGCTCTAATAAGGCAGTTCGTAATTTTTGCCGACAGGATATTCCTATCAAAAAACCTCTATAATACAGGGTCCAGTTAAATTGGCTAGCGATACTCCGTAGACGAACAGTGGGTAAAAAATAAATTAATTTGGTGATTTTTGTGGGGTCATTGACCGCCGTTAGTGTTTTCACTTGACATATCTGAAGGGCAACACAGTCTGATCTCAGGCTCAATCTTTCAAAATTACCTCGAGTTTCCCTAAAAAAATTGACAAGTTTTCAATATCTATGTATATGAGTAGCTATGACTAAAGAAGCACTACTGAGTTAGCTGAGTAACCGGCGTTTGATGGAGTATATGGATAATCTCATTTTTAAATCTGCCATGTTCCGTGTGGTATTAATGGGGTCCAATGTTGTTATTTTAAAAAAATACTGCCACACAAGAATTGCATTAAGTAGTCTTACTACCCCAGGCTGATTCCCGGCCACCGTAGGCGCGGGCTTGCGGACGGCGAGTAATGGGTAGCTCGCTGTCCGGTAAGGACCAAGCCCGGGTCGACGGCGACGGCGCGTTGTGTTCCACGCGCGCCTCAAAAAGATGTCAGCACCAACTAGTGCGGTCCGCAAGGGCCGATGCCTGCCAGGGGTGCGAGTTGTTCGAAAGAGATACAGCGGCCCCTGGCACACAGGCAACTGAGGGAACTCGGGTGGGTTTTAGTCAGTAAAAGTCTGACACGCCCTGCTGCTCCACCCAGAGCGGGAGAAGATATTTGATGATTTCCCACTGTAGTATCCTGTTGATTCCACAATTCAGTAGATTATCTCACCTCTCTGGCTCATCACCACATCAAGCGCTACCGTGCAGACCTGCTTCACCTGTGTCCGTTTCCCGCCATTCCCCCTGACTGACAGATGCCATTAGTGACAGCAGCTGCCCCGCTTGTGTGCATGAGACAGTGTTACCATATCTATTATATAGATAGTAGATACACTACACCCACCTAAAAAAAAAAGTAGTCTTACTGCACAATGCACATCCCTAACAAAGATGAGCTTATAATTTATATTTTTCGTAAAGCTCCAATACCATTCTCCCTCATTCTGAAACCCACAATGACATTTTCTAAGTACATTAGATTCGCATTAGCTCAACAAGGTGAGATGAGCTCCAAAGGAGATTTTCTTTGCCGTCGAAGGGGAAAATTATCTTGATCGGATAACTACCCTCATTTTAATTAACTTGAGGATTGTACATTGGTTTGAAATAGTGTGTTTACAAAGTGGTTACGATATAACCGTGCTACTACGTGTTAGATGTTGATTTCTTTCGAGATACCTTGTACAAGTATTTTTTACTTCACAATATTTTTACAATTAATTAAAAAAAACATAACGCCCACATTGGCTTTTATATCACCTAATGGTTCGAAAGAGATACCGGGGCCCCTGGTACACAGGCAACTGAGGGAACACGGGTGGGTTTTACTCAGTAAAAGTCAGACAAGGCCTCCTGCTCCACCCAGAGCGGGAGAAGTTATTTCATGATTTCCCACCAAAAAAAATAATGGTAAGCGATGATTTGGGCGAAAACTTGACACGTTTGACTAGAAATCAGTAAACTATTCACTTGAAATATGACAAATCTACCTGAAAATATTTATTTCTATCATTTTCCCACGGCTTCGCCCGCGTGGAATTATACAATGATCCTACGGGCACGTACTACTGGGATAAAAAGTATGATGTGTTGGTCCAGGTTATAATATATGTGTGCCAAATTTGATCCGAATCCGTTCAGCCGGTTTTGCGTGATTGAGTAATACTACGTGGTTACTAATATAACTATAGACATATACTTATAGACAGATAACATCACGCCTTGTTTCTCCGAAGTTAGGGGGTTGGGTGGGCAGAGGTGTATTTATAGAACACCCACATTTCGCCAGTTATGTTTAAATCTCATATAATAGGGGTCGATCCTATTTCCATCAGCCGTGCACAAATCTGGCCTTTGGGCTGCTACAGAGAAATTTCATATAGAAAAATGTAATAGCACTTTTCCCAACCTGGGAATCGAACCCAGAACCTCGTGCTCAGCAGTAGTGCTTGCAACCACTAGACCAACTAGTCCTATTATTTATTTGACGACTAGGTAATGATTAATAAACTTTCAACTAACGTTAAAGTCTGAAAATTAATATCAAACAGCGACACAACTGCAAGATTTTTTTTTCTAATAAAACAAGAAAAAGAAACTGAATAAAAAAAGTAAAAATAAAACACAAACTGTAGCAGTAAAACTCTTTTACTTGACTTTTACTTTGCCCGTTTAGTTGAACTTTAGCTTGTTATAAAAGTAGTTCATATTTAACTAACTGCTAGTCGTTAGCTACAAAGAGTTATATTAAAACTATGGCGGAAGAAAAGTCGGAACATAGTGGGAAGATTTTCGTTTAAAAAGTGCATGTGCCTGCCCAAAACCAAGAAAAACTATTCATTGCAATTTCCCTGCAATCGATACACAGGTAGGTAATAAAAATCCGAAAATCGAATAAATGGGGATTGAAAATAATTGAAAATACAGTTTGATTTAGTATGCAAATCTATACAAGACAAATTCAAAATTCATTGGATGTGTTCTAAAAACCTCCACTTATAATTCCAGGTAAGCAAATTCTTAGGCTGAAACTAGTGTTAAAATAGGTAAATATGAATCTAGAGCACCCGTAGTATAACTAAAACGTTTAGTTACAAACAATTAGCATAAAAAACTTTTTCCAAAAAAAAAACAACCGACTTCCAAAAAAACACTACAAAGTGAAAAATAACTTTAATTTCGGAAGTCGGTGTCTTTGGAGCTGTATTTGAATTTTTTGTCACCGCCTTCCGAAATTAAAGTTATTTTTCACTTTGTAGTGTTTTTTTGGAAGTCGGTTGTTTTTTTTTTGGAAAAAGTTTTTATTTTTCACTTTTTAGTGGTTCACATGTGCTTACACCTTCACAGCATACTGGCGTGATGTTATGTTATGAACTGGTGTAAGCAATAGACAGAGATGAGATTTCAGCAATCCCAGTCCATTTGCTATCATTTATTGAGGAGTTCCGTTGCATATCTCCGAAGTTCTTCATCAGATCTTCACCAAATTGAAATGGAACCACTCTGAGAAAGTACTCTTCCAAAAAATACCTAAATCGCTTTGTGTGCCTATAAAATTTGAAGAGTTCTCTCCATTTCTCCAGGATCCCATCATCAGATCCTGATTTGATGTACATGGGACCACCTGGGAAGTATACCCTTTCAAACAAAAAAAACAAAATTCAAATCGGTCCAGCCATCTTCGAGTAATCGGGGAACATACATAAAAAAAATAAAAATAAAAAAAAAAAGGTTCCGACGAATTGATAACCTCCTCCTTTTTGAAGTCGGTTAAAAGTGTACACGTACGTAGTACCTATTGCGGCTTTTTTCCACCCTACGGACAAAGACTAGAAGTAAAATAAAACAGATGTGACTATTCAAATGTCTCATCCATCCGTCCGATGATAAATACTCCACTTGTAAATAAAATCTAGAATACTTTTAATATTTCATAATACACGAGTACTATGATTAAATACGTGATAATTAATATATTTGATTTTAAAACCAGAGGGTCCACTCTCTAAGCACGATGTCCGTAGTTTCAACCGAAGTTACTGCAGTTTCCAATTTCGTATTACTTACGGACATTACATTAGTTCGGTTTCCGAACTAAGAAATAATGACATCACGATTTGACAGCTGTCCCTAGTCACTACCAAGAAACATTTAGATAAAAGTGAAGGCAACACTCTCAATACCTAAGTGAAGACGACTGTGGTTTGATGCTCTCTTTCTAAATACACACATAAGAACGAGACAGTGATAAGTGTTTTCTGTCTTTTATGTATTCTTTCAGACGGGCCGGTATCTTCGTTGAGAGACTAAGAGAGTTGACTGTTATTGAACGAATTAATAAATTTAATAAAAAATTATTTTAATGAACAATTCGAATCATTTTTAATATAATTTATTGTTTCATCATGAATCAAATATTTATTAAACTTTCTTACCATTAAACCTTTTAACCTAAATCAGCTCAAATAATTGTGTTTTACTTCAACAATAACAAAATAAATACAAACACAATTTAGAACTGTGGGCTCAGTTCGGCCCAATAAATATACAACAACATGACGTCTGCGATATTTATTATTTTACTCTATTATTGTCCTAAATACCAAAGAGTTGACACAATAATTTACACTCGCTTTGTTTAACACAGGTAAACAATGTACATATAACCTACTACACGTAATATAAAAATAGTGTCAAGTTAAGTTGGCTGAAATTATGTCATTTTTTGTAACTACCTGGAAAATCATTATTACGTAGCCATATGATATCAACCGATCTATTTTGTAACATTCTCACTAAGAAAACTTAGATGAAGAGAGCTTGAAGTGAGCTGTCATCCAACCTGATGCTAGGGAAATCCCTAGCATCAGTTTAAATGACAGCTGTCAATAGTGTCAATACACTATTGACCGCTCACTTCACTCAAGTTACAACGGTGAGATTCTACTGGACTGTTTTCACGGCTAAACTTTTTCCAGCTTTAAATGGCATTATTTTGACATAAGGCAAGCGCATGTCAGATAGATTTATATTTAAACTAGCTTTTGCAAGCGGCTTCACTCGCGTGGAGGTCGAAAATTATGCCACGGGAACATATTACTGGGATCAAAAGTATCCTATGTGTTAATCCAGGTTATAATCTATCTGTGTGCCAAATTTCATACAAATCTGTTTAGCCTTCGTTGTGTGATTAAGTAACAAACATCCAAACATCTAAATATCCAAATATCTGAACATACAAACTTTCACATTTGTCATATTAGTAGGATTGGATGTAATACATAGGTCTTCTGTATACATTTCATTTCCATTACTTGAAAATAATGCAAAATGCTTTCTAGGTTACCCTACCACCACAATGAAGCATAGTGCAGTAAAATTAAAGGCGTACACCCACTGTGTTAGTGAGGGCGACAGCACTTGTAGCTAAAAGCTCAAAACTCAGCCCTTTGCATCAAGTATTCAAGTGGCACCGACGACAATGCCACACACCTGCCGATGATGGTATGCTGCAAGGTAGAAGAGTATCGCGTTTACAATTTATTTCAACAGAAATATATAATTTGTAGGTACCTAATAATCTATTGTACAGCTCCTTCTCTGCTCTTCAGTCTTCGTCGTTAAGAATTTTTGGGACATCGTTTTTTTTCATGATGCGCTTGAAATTGATTTTATGTGGCATTTCTTGGCATTCATCTTGACAATTCAACAACATTCATCGCCTAATTTATGTTGATGCGCAGACAAATTTTTTGAACATAGAATTGAACAAAGAAGAAGGAAAGAAAAAAAAAATTATTCGCGGTAAACATGACGCAAAAATAAAAGGAACACAAAAAAATAAATAAGAAAAGGTTGAGGGAAATATGCGTCACATCCACGCAAAACGGCTATCACTCAGCATTATGCTGCGACCCTATGCAAGACAGAGGCCCCAGCGCTGGTTTTCAACGACATCCGGCTTTGACATAATGACGTCGCCCGGTGCATCAAACAATTATTAGGAAACTGTACTGGGGGTAAATTATTATGATTGATTTATAGTATGTTACGCAATTTGGATGCTTAATGGAACTTAGGTTCAACACGTCAAAGTGGCATAAAAATTAAATTACAACATCATCATCAGCCTACAGCAGTTTACTGTTAGACATAGGCCTCTCCAACTGCACGCCATCGGGAACTGTCATCTAGCTACCAGCCACCCTGCAAATATCGACGCTCCACCTAGCCTGAGGGCGTTTAAAATTACATTTGCCGATTTGTGTTTCCACTCAAGAACACGACTAATTATTGCCACTTTACGCTGCCGTTTAATCTAATGGTCAAAGCGCTACTGCTGAACATGAGATCAAGGGTTAAAATCCCAGGGTTATTGGGTTTTTCTAACTGGAATATATCTCAATTCCAGCCTGAAGTTTGGATTAGTGCCCGGTAGATGAGAATAGGCTCACCACATGGGACTTAAATCTAACTGGTGAAAGGTGTACTCTATGGACACTCCTGTGTCTAACCTTTTGGGGAAATAAGGCGTGATGTTATGTCATGTTTATGTGTATATTGATAATATTACAGTTCGATAATGTCACACAATAGGGTATTTTACTCTATATGAGAATTTTTTTTTTAATATTGAGATATTTTAAGCAAAATGCAATCGGAAAATGTTAGTTTTAGTTCATGAAATAACAAAATAAATTTTAAAATATAATTTTAAGATTTCAGTTTTTTAATCTATTTTTGAACACCATGAAATAGTAGCCGCCATGTTATTACATCATACGGCATGTGAACTGAGCAACTTTGTACTTTTATTATTTTCGTAACCAAAGTAATTTTTATTCAAATAATATTTTACATTCAGGAACAGCAAACCAACGATAAGTAGAATAATAACTCATTTTTTAAATTATAAACAATTATCTTATAAAATATCAGCGCATTTGTTTATAAATACAGCAACCTGACGTCATACTCACAGAACAATATGGCGTCCACTGCGTCCAGCGTTTTCGTCAAATTACGCGCTATATTTGAAAATGTAAAATTTAAATGCATCGATTAAATAAAAATGTTGTGCTTTTTTGTGGTTTTTAGCACTCTAGAATTTAATTAAGACACTTTTCAAAAATGGTTGTAATACCCTAACACTTTAAAATTACGCACATCCGTTCCCACTTTACCGCCCGGTTTTCTTTTACAACTTGCGCCACAAAAAACCCTTTGTTTGGGGTCCGCAGTAACACAGGGCGCCAGGTGCGTTCCCGGCCCAATCAAGGGACGACAAATTGTTACAACCAGCCCTTTGATGATGTTTGTCTCGGCCCGAGCATTGGAATGCCATAGAGAGCGACGAATTTTTCGCATTTTTTGGGTTGTTCCACCTATGAGCTCGGATATGAATGTGAATGAAAACAAGGTTTGTCCTTGTGCTGTAAATAAATTTCCATTTTCGTGGTTGTGTTATTTGTGTCAGAGGCCTTTTTCATTCTCCGCTACTCGATCTAATTTTTGAAGTAGGTTAACAGAAGTGATTTGAATTGGATCGGACCTGCGCGGTGATTATTAGTAAGTAAGTAAGTAAGTATACTAGGAATCATTTTTATTTTGATAGTTCAGCAACATTCATTCATCATTATCATAATCAGCCTATAACGTTCCCACTGCTGGGACACAGGCCTCCTCCCTGTTAGAAGGAGTGGGCCTTAATCCACCACGCGGGCCCAGTGCCGGTTGGTAGATGACACATATCTTCGAATTTTTGGTTCTAGGACATGACGGTTTCCTCACGATGTTTTCCTTCACCGTTTTGAGAGCAGTGGTCATGAAATTATTTACACAAAGTAAAACGCCTGTCTGGGTTCGAACATACGACCTACATCTCGTAAGACGCGTCAGTTACCACTGGTTCACCACTGCTCTATAATATTCACTGCTTGTTATTAATAACGTTGTTGAGCAGCCAAAATTTTCGAGCATTATATGCAATGGATTAGCAATAGCATTCAAAATTATTTAGATTGTGATTGACAGTATATAGTGTTAAGCAATTAGGGTGCTGATACTCCACCTGTTTTCTTTTATAAACAAGTGCCTGCGAATATAAGTCCTTCAGCTTTACCACTTGGTAATTGGTTGTTAATTGGTTTTAATGAGGCGTCCGTTCTACTTTTGTCTTTTCTGTGTTTTATCTCATAAGTAGCAGTCCCACTCCTGGGCAAAGACCTTTCTCCGCTCCTTCCATCTTTCGCAAACCTGCGTCTTTCCAGTTATGACGGAATATATCCAGCTCATCCCGCCATGTGTTATGTGGTCTCCCGCTTCTGTGCTATTTGGCCCACAGTTTGTCATGTCCTGCCCAGTCCATTTAAGTTGGGCAATCTTTTGAGCCACGTCAGCAATCTGATAACCTGCAAGCTTAGTAAAAGACTAATGTTGTCATTCAATTTCGCACAAAGTGTTGTGCGAAATTGAATGACAACTTTAACGTAAAAATCAACTGAACTCACCATCATTATAAAACTATTAAAGTCGCCACTTCTCGATCATTAAACCACATTATGCACTTTGCTGACTATTATTTTAAAACACACGTCGTCTAGGCTATCAAGCTTAAGTCTACGCTATAAAGAGTTTAGTTTATCACTAAAGGCAGGGAGAGACCTAATTCATGTGTAGACGTTAAGGGAAGCTCTGGAAGTATGAATAAAGCTGTAGAGCGCTAGTGTCCGATGTATTGTAGCAAATATTAGCAGATATTTTTCCATTAATACAATTATTATTTAGGATTGGCAATTTTATACGATATCTCCACCAGACAAAAACAGCCAAATTTGCAACTTTTTAATACTTAAAACTGCTACTTCGCTTACTTTAATAGGTATCCCACTGACAAAGCCACAGATATGCTGTTTTTCGTCTACTTATATTACAATGACACGTTAAGAAAACCTGACGGAGAAAAAGTATGGAATTGTCAAGGAATCCTCAGTCATAAAAATGGTATTTTGTAGGATATTGGTGAAAATGCACACAATGCTAAAATATTCGGATGATGGATGTTGTCGAAGCAAATATAATTTGGTAAATTAACTGTTTGTTTTCAATTAATTTAATTTAATTAGAAAACATCCATCGATTTCTTACTAAAGTTCAACTATATCCGACTATCTTGATTACTTATCTCTTTTGTTGACCGTAAGTTAATGTTAAATTACTGAACTATAGCCGTATCTTGAAATTGGGAAAACGACCCGGCTAATGACAATATAGACTTCGTAGCTTGGGACAAAATAATGCCACCAATCCAATTACAAATACTGTATGGTGATCGCTCATGGACAAGATTCATTCACCATTCGGTCGTCTAATTCATACTCGGAAGTTAGTGCAGGATATTACGTATTTTAAGCACCGAAACAATGTAAGTAGTTACTGTTCGTTTTATTTTTCATGTTATTTTGATGTATTACAGTGAATAGAAGATTCGTCGAAGATCGTGACATGATTTTTTTGAAATTTTAATTATCTCTTGGTTCTACATATACATAGAGGGTCAAGTTAAATTAGCTGGCAAAACTTTATTCACGTGTTGGGTATCGATAACAAAAAAAATGTTCATCATTCGATGGGCGAAGGTCCGTAATCGGTCACCTGTCTTTGTAATTTTTCGTGGAACTTAGATATTTTTTACGAATTTCACAACCATATTAAGATAACAGTCGTTTTGTTGCCTTAATGTACATGTCACAGCGTCATTTAAAGTTCAGAAGTAGTTCGATGAGGTTCTTTTTTTGTTTCATTGGTTTTCAATTTCGATACCCACCACGTGGATAAAGTTTTGCCAGCTACTTTAATTTGACCTGTTTACTACTCTATGTATTGTTCTTCCACTTTTATTGTCTTGTTTAACTTAAATCGTTGTACTGCGAAGGTTGTCTATAAATGACGACATAACGTTTTACAGGCTGGCCTGGCAATAAAATAACTTTACCTTATAATTACATTAGAACATTCAAAGCATTTTTAGAACAAGCTTTGAAATTAATTATAAAAGGTTTATGTTTTAAAAAAGACGGAGTATTACAGCAGGCGTGTGGCTGTAAACACGAAGCCCATAAGGCTCGTACTGTAACACAGTACAGTCAGGAAATACTACTCGTACTGTTCACTATTGGAGCGTCAATCTGCCGTGTGTTGTATATTTCAAACCGTTGTCCCAGAACGACAGCTGTGATTCAAATACAGTAAGTTGGTAGTCAATTTTCTAAATAGTTGATTTCCCTGACTTTATCTTCAGCTGAAAAGGGTTTTGCCAAATAATGCAATAAATTTAATGACGTCATGACGTGGCGCGCATCTAATTACGTTTGTTAGCACTCTTATTTATATCAAAAGCTGCTGAAAAGCAGAATCGCTTTTAAAAACGCTTGTGCTATGAATTTGATGCTTTGCCTAAATCATCGTAAACTGAAGGAGGCTTCGAAGACAGTTTGGCTGGTAAGTTCAATGTTTCTCATCATCATCATCATTTCAGCCGAAAGACGTCCACTGCTAGACATAGGCCTCCTCCAAGCACAGCCACTTCAACTGGTTCTGTGCTTCTCTCATCCATCGGATTCCTGCGGCTTTCACCAGGTCATCGGTTCACCTTGTGGGAGGCTTTACAACGCTACGTTTTTCAGTATGTGGTTGCCACTCCAGAATCTCTCGGCCCCATCGGCCATCTGTTCTGCGATCAATGTGCCCTACCCACTGCCACTTTAGTTTTGCAATTCTTCAGTCAGTTTCCTTGGGTCTCCTACGGATCTCTTCATTTCTGAATTGATCGCTATGGGAAACTTCGAGCATAGTGACTCACAATGGGCCTCAAAAGAAAGCTGAAAGTAACCCAAAAGGCAATGAAAATAGCAATTTTTCTCATGCTTCGCTTATATTGTAGATAGAGCGAAATAATATTAGCAAGTAATTAATGTGCAAAGTAAATAATAACGTCAGACCACATGCCATTGACACATCTCTGCTTGATATAGTCACAGTTAGCTTAGACAGATCTAAGCTTTAATTAAGATAGTATTTGGTTGACTGAACACTACTGCAGTTACCTGTATCCTACTAACATCAAACTGCGATCACACGTGAGTCTGCCAAGCGTGGTATTACTGCAATATCGTCTTATGGTCTAATGGACGACGGTGAATCGTGTTTGTGACCTATATTCAGGAATATAATGTGAGATGGAGCTGTTACGTTGAAACGGCAAGCAAAGATCTTCTTGGTATCCACAGTAAGCGGGTGCGGATTTATTTGCCTATTTAAAATATATTTTCCCGTGGTACCTACCATCCTTCACAGGCTTCAGGCTTTTATAAGGTGTAATAAAGTAAACGCAAAACCTGAAAGTAGTTTGTTCCTAATTGACTACTGAATCGACTTCAGTAACTTTTGTTGATATGGGTATTTTTTTTTTCAAAAATGATTTATTTGCCAAACCTACCGCAGATCGAGCCAAAGAAAATTCTATCTTATTACAAGGAATAAAACTCAATTCTGAAGTACTTACATAAAGTAATGCTAGGGTTTCTCTCAATAGTAGCAATAAGTAAAAAAAACAGTTTTGGTAATTGCTTTTAATTCAATATTCTAATTGGGTTGGTTGTATGTAGGTATGGATATATTATATACTTTCAGCACCAAAAAAGCTTTTGTTATCAATACCCATTCTCTTAGTAAAATCTGTGAATTCAGTTCAAAATGTCTAAAAAGGTTGAGAACAGTCTCGTAAGACCGTTAACTTACTGCCCCATCCCAAAAATCCAACCTATATTATAATATCACTTTGTTTACAATATTCTCTTTTAACTTATGAGTATATATTCTAAGTAGTATTTATTGCATTTTACTTAAATACTTGTTTTGTGCATTGTCTAATCCATAGAGTATTAAACCACGTCTAATCTATAAAAATCCCTCCTTGGGGGTGACCACTGAAAATCAGCGCTGTGCTGTGGGTCCCATAGCACAGCATTATGTTGAGTGGAAGCTTTCTTGTCACAGTCAAGGCGTGCAGCTGCCGACTATTTATGTTCTGTGTTCATAGATATAAATCTGTTTTGTTTTCATGTTTTTATGTGATCTTATATTTTTGTATGCACGTGTTTCTGTGTCAAATAAATCATTATTTTTTTCATGCTTATAGTCACGGTAGGCAGGTAGAGACTAGAATTGAGTAAAAAAGTTAACATAATTTCTCATAGGCCAGCTCTAACAAGAAATTATGGCTACACCATTCTAGAAAAAAAATACTGAGCACACTTTTAGACGTATAAATATCGCGGGGGGATTTCACCGCGCACTAGATTTTCAAACCTCGGCGTTTAGCCAAGCATTGAGAATCCAACAGAGTGCATCTCACCGCGTCGAAAAAAACACACTGTTCGATTTTGAGCTCTCGGCGCTAAGCACTGCGGTGAAAATCCAGTACGCGATAAAATCCCGTCGCGATATTTTTACGTCTGAGGGTGAGATTGTGGACTTAGACATACCTATTCAACATTCACATTTGTCTTCAACATTCGACCGTCGAAAGGTCTCAGATCCAATGAAGCAATAACCATTATTTTGAAACTTGGATTATTTCCTACGTGTGTATTAAAACTACCAGCATGTGCTTCTCGTGTTCCATAATTATAATAACAACTAATTACTCATATAATGGCAGGTAAATTAACGTTATAATTGTTCACGTAATAACGTTCTATTAATTTTGGCGTTCAAAGAGCTAGATATGACAATTAAACCTTTGATTAAGCTTCAAACCAATAATTTTGAATTACCTAATACAAGTTATGTTGGCATAGTAACGCTAGTTTAAATATATTACTAGCTACATAGCTACATTGTAGCAGGGACATCGACGAACCAACTAGAACTATCAATTCAGCACATTATTCTAGACCCCTAGGGTAGACATTTATCGTCGGGTTTCAAACAAAAATCTGTTGCTGTTTCATGGAAAAATGCATTATCTACGCGGTCAAAATGGGACGGCTATTTTTATTAATAACTGACGAAAAATTTCAACATCGTTTGCGCGTCGCTGTATGCCACCCTCAATACAATAGATATTTAAAGACCTATCGTAATTTCCAAGGGGTATCGTATCACCCAGTAACTGGGTTGTGGAGGTCAGATCTGCAGTCGCTCCATAAAAAGAACAGAACATTGGACGATTAGTTTTTATGTGTTACATGAGTCAATTTAATTGCTTCATCCAAATCGGGAGGCTTTGATGAACCGTGTTCCTATGCCATTTTACCAAATGAAATACAACACATAATATGCCGCCTGAATTCACCGAAGGAATAGACAGAAGTGTTCCTATTGGAACCCCAGTTCGCCGGTTTGGTTTAAGGTGGATGCGCTAAGAGACTATTTCATGAAGAATCATTCAATGGGATTAGAGAATTTAGAGGGTTGTATTGGTAATTTTAATTGGCTCGGTAGACACAACTTTGAGAAAGAAGCCGACAAGACGATCCGGTTGGGTTGGGCAGCATTTGGGAATCCACGTCAAGTCTTTTCTTCAAGCCTATTCCGCAATGCTTGAAGACTTAAGGCCTTCAACTAGTGCGTCCTGCTCATGATGAAATACAGTGCCAAAACGTGGTGACAGTCGGGCTGGTCCACAAATTTAAGGTCGCTCAGCGCGCTAAGGAGCGGGCTATACTCGGAGTTGCTTTGAAGGATAAAATCAGGAATGAAATTATCTGGAAAAGAACCGGAGTCACCGACATAGCTTGTAGAGTGAGCAAGCTGAAGTGGCAGTGGGATAGCCATGTTTGTCGAAGGACCGATGGACGGTGGAGCAGACGAGTCCTGGAGTGGAGACCGCGTATCGGCAAACGTAGTGTGGCTAGATAGACCGATGACCTTAAAAAGGTGGCTGGGACAGACTGGATGCAGAAGGCGGAAGATAGAGTGTCGTGGCGCAGACTAGGAGAGGCCTATGTCCAGCAGTGGACTGCGATAGGCTGAGTTGCTTGACCTTAAAATCCTATGTAATAGGGGACGAGCCAATTACCATTAATCGGGCACATATCCAGAATCAGGGCTGCTACTGAAAAAATAAAAACCATAACAGATAGGTATTTGCGATTTACCAAGTAAAATATTTTCCTATTATTCTGGTTTAAAAGTATATAAAATATAACAGTACAAGAGATCCTAAAATTATTAAATCTAAAAGACGACGTCACATATTCGAGACGAGATTTACTAGATTCCCCGCGGGAGAAAAGCGGGCAAACTGGGTTTCCTCGATAGCTCATACAAAATGTATTGCGGGTTATTTAATAAACGATCTAGTATAGATTTTAGTTTATTTTGTAATTTTTGTTTTTATTCTGTGTTTTATACTGCGTTTGAAATTTAACCCCACCAACTTTAGGGTTTGAAATCCAACCCCTACCTGACCCCCGAACTGAATTCTTGCTAGTTTATCTTTTCCTAGATTAATATCGGTTAAGTACCGCCGGCCCCGTCGGCGGCCCGTCGCCGGCCATTACAATAGAAAATTAATTGTGTCTCATTAGCCGGTAGTTGACAGGTTAATTTCAAATCGGAAGTGTAACAGCTCAAACATGGTTAGAAACCGGACCATTTAGTGGATTCTTTTCATGATTTAGGAAAACCGATAATCCTGCTTTAGCATGATTTCCGATTTAGGATAACCGCTCGATGGCCCAGCAACAGTGCTGGGCGGTTCAAAAATATTGTTGATGTGTTACGTGATTAACCAATTACGTAACACATTTTGAAACTGAGAAAAAATCTAAAAATATATTATTAAGATAGCTTAAGCAAAAAGCAGTCGGAAAATGTTAGTTTTAGTTTATGAAATACCAAAATAAATTTTAAAAATCAATTCAAAGATTTCAGTTTTATTAATATGTTTTGAACACCATGAAATAGTAGCCGCCATGTTATTACGTCATACCGCTGAGTAAACTAATCAACTGCACAATTTTGTACTTTTATTCTTTTCTAAACCAAAGTAAGTCTTATTGAAATAATATCTTACATTCAGGAAAAGCAAACCAACGATAAGTAGAATAATAACTCATTTTTTAAATTATAAACAATTTTCATAAAAATATCAGCGCATATGTTTACACAGCAAACTGACGTCATACCCGCATATAGCGCGTCATATAGAGCAATATGGTGTCCACTGCGTCCAGCGTTCTAGTCAAATTACGCACGAAAAATAAAAATTTAAAATTTAAATGCGCTTTTTACGGCACTATTCGTTTAAATAAAAATGTTGTGTTTTTTTTGTGGTTTATAAGCATTTTAGAATCTAATTAAGATATTTTTTCAAAAATGGTGTTATACCGGGCCGTATTCATTTTGTCAAGCGAATGATTTTTTCAAGCATATGAAGCAATGGTTTTCTTTGAAAATCCCTCGGATTGTGATTGAAAGTTGGCAACTTTGTGCAAAAAGCATTTATTGGAAGCTGGTAAAAAAATATGCCATGCACGCAAATGACATTTTTCACGTCGCGTCTATCGGTACTCAAACGTTACATAACTATTTTAGAATTTTTTTAGAACTCTATTTTATCTCTAAAATATTCTTGCTTGTAACGTAATATTTACATCTATTATTCCATTAGACCCTCCCAGTAGACACAGTCCTTTTAAATTTATGTATCCTATCACTCAGTGCCCTTTCATAGGTACGTTATATTGATACCTTAGGTACTATGGGCAGGTATATAAGTGTATACCTGCTACACGACTTGGGCGGAACCCTCGCTCAGGTTGATCGCGATATATTGGGATTTAAACTTACTACGCCACTACTGAAGGCTCTCTGAACGCAAATAGCTCGACATTTTGCTCGAATGTCAAATTATGAGGGTGATTTGGTCGACGTTTGAACTTAGAAGCGAAAAATGTTGACGATCTCTGTGCAATTTTCTTCAGGTTAAGTCTTTTTAGTCGCAATGTTCAAATTTCGAATCAAGAAAAACAAAAACGCTTTTATTCTATGTCATCATGGTTTTCTTTTGTTTTTATTGTATTCCTCTTTTATTGGAGATCGAACGAAACGGTTATAGTGTCGGGAAAATTGTACAGAAGTGTGATTAAAAACATTCGCTGTCTCGCTCATAAAAACACGAGACTCCAAAACAAAATATAAGCGGTTTAAGACTTGTGCGCATTTGGAAACTTCTCAATATCTCCATAACAGTTATTTTGGTAGCTATATTTACTTATACACTTGAGTTATTCTAAAGAATTCCCAAGTCGCCCTGTAGCTGACATTACGTCTTCCAAATGGCATTGCCGACAAACAGAGGGGCGACGAAGACGGAGGGAAATATCAATCGCTTCAAATTGTGCCCTCCGAGGGAGGACCTTGAATGCCAAACTCACAGCTTGCCTAATGATGCATTACTCAGATTCACCGCGCTCTTACCTATAGACGGCATTATCTATTCTCTTTTCTACTCAACGAAGCTTCAACTCTATTTTCACTATCTAAGATTCATTTTCGAATGGAGCTAGGAAGACTGTTAAGTCGTTAATAATACGAAGGCTTGTCATAAGCAGGTTATCGGATGTTCCAACTATTCATTCTTATCGGAACGTCAAATGCAATTCAATATTTCATCGCATTGATGTCGGAAAAGATAATTTTTCTCTAAGATCTACAATGCTTCTCGATGTTAGATGTTAAGTACAAATTGTTGTATTCTGACTGTTATAAATACTTTTTGGGGTGGAATCATAAAAGTAATGGGAGAGTCGCCTTTCAGTTGGGGTCATCAGGACGTGCTTGTTACCCAAATAACACAAATTATTATAGTAATAATGTATGCTTATGGTAGGTATAGTAGTTATATAGTAAAGCAATTAGTCGTACTTGTGCATAGTAGTAGAATATTCTTTAAATGAAATGTTATGTTGATTTATGTATGTAGATCTTTTAAGACACTCAACTAATATTTTGTGTTATCGGGTTTTTCCATAAAGGATTTCTCAATAGCAGCCCGGTGCCTGTATTTGTGATAGGTTGATTGCAATAGACCCTATATTACATGGTACTTAAACATAACTGGCGAAACGTGGGTATACTAATCTATTAGTTTACTCACATTTCGCCAGTTATGTATTTACAGAGATTATAGGAGATTATATTTACAGAGATTATAGGCGTGATTTCATGTTATGTTAATTTTGTTGATCAATATTTTAAAACTAGATGGCGCTGGCATTACCTAGCTAACTGATTCCTGAGAAGAAATGCCGAAAGAAACCCAAAGGTCATGCCTGTTTGTAATGTCAAAATAACAGCTTCTTAATAAATGCATAGGTACGAAATACGGTACTTATATAACAAATAAACAACTTTTAACAACGAAATGTTATCTAATCAACGAAACTGCTGGACCGATTTTAACGGGACTTTTGCTGCCAGATAGCTGATGTTTCTAAGAAGGAACAAAGGCTACTTTTGTCCCGGCACGCTTCCGCACGTTCCCGTGGAATAATTTCAGACGTCCACGCGGACGAAGCTGCACAACTAGTAGATTAATAAGAACCTAAAAGAAAAAAAAACGCAACACACTACTATCATTCTTTCAAAAACAGACATAATACCAACTACACACAAAAAGGACATACGTACAGACCACAAAACAGTTCCTATCACGCACAGACACTTCCCAACTGCCTCGAGCTAAACCGCGTCTAATGACCGCCTCTTTAGAACAACACGTGTTTTTTCGTCCCCATACGAGGCTTCCCCGACGCCCAGCCTCAGACGGGGACGTAAAGAACACTTGCAAGACATTCTAAAGTGTTTGAGAAAGGATGGTGTACTTGTATGTGTAATGTATGTAGTGTGTAGATGGAGTTGTATGTTCGTGTGAAGATGGAAAAATGGAAGAGAAAATACTGCTTCCATTTGCGCAATTCTCTTTTTGGGACGATGTTCTTGGACGCAGAAGTAAAATTGTAGAAAGCGTTATGCTCCCTCCATGCAACTTTTTACTATATATAATAGAGAGAGATAAGGAGGCTTGTAGCTACGTAATAAACAGCCACACGGGTCGATGGATCAGGTTAAGCTACGCTTGACGCGGTTGGTCCGTGGATGGGTGACCATCTTTACATAACAAGACCCTTCCGTGCCTCGGAAAGCACGTTAAGCCGTTGGTCCCGGCTGTCATAAGTGGGTCTTTGACAGTCGTTATAGGCCCTCCGTAGCCCGAAAGTCTTAGTCTTACCAAGAGGTATCGTGTTACCAAGTAACTGGGTTGTGGAGGTCAGATAGGCAGATACATGTAAAGTTCTTATATTCAGCTGCATCCAGTTTGACTGAAAGCCAACCCCAAGATAGTTGCGAAAAGGCTAGGCAGATAATGATGATGACGTCTGTATAAGATGTTGATCGATTAAAAGAGACGGTTAGCAAAACGAGTGATTTGAGCAAATAGTACCTAATTTATACTCAAAATAATGTTTCGCATTGAGTAAAACAAAAATTGTTTAAAAAAATATGATTATTATAAAATGTGTCAAATGAATAACTTCATGTCAGAATTTCATAGGTCGTAATAATTGATTTAGTTATTATGTTTAGTCTAAAAGTGGGTACTCACCTACACAATTATTCCTGAATGAAACTATAGCAATATTAATGTAATAGTACTTCATAAGAGTGACAGTGGTGTTACATACATTACATAAAGGAGTACCTACTGTGTCCGTTCATAAATTTATTATAACTTGTAATTTAAGATTTTTTATGTCTAATATGATTTATACCAAATTTATTTACTTATAGTTTTAGTTTAATTTTTTTTTATTTTTGGTCAAAATTTAACAAAAAATATTGACATAGATCCCCTGGCTCCCAAGCCACGTTTATACCTGTAACTTGGGAGTCACTGTTCTTCCGTTGAAGAAATTCATTAGATATGGCATTACTATTTGAATTTTAGCGACAAAAAAAAAATCTAAGAAAAAATACTACTCAAGACGAACCTAGTTCTAAAGAGCAACGGTCATAATTCATAAACATTCTAACTCAAGATAACAACATCACAAAGAAAATCGTATGATAATGTCAAGGTATGCTTCCATACAAAGGTATTCATAAGCCTCCGTACAAAAAGGACCAACTAAACAGACGTAATGTTACACGAAACCATCAAAACATAGTTATTATTTGAGCAGCTCCGATATCTAAGCGGCTTATTGGAAAAATCTATTTCGCAGCCACTAGGGACACCATCAATTTAATATAAAACATATGTATTTGTCTGCCTTTATTTTCATTAGTTTTTTGTTTTGTATATTCAGACTTCTACTACCTGTACAGTGAACTAAAAGTGGGAGACGTTCAAGTGATCCTGATTAAAGTTTCTGATTACTGTGTTTAAAGTCAAAGTCAAAGTCAAAGCATTTATTTCAAATAGGCACTTAAAAGGCACTTTTAAACGTCAACATTTACATTAAAATAGAATTGATTCTAGTCGCCCCTTCCAAAATGTAGTTTCGTATGGAGAAGAATGGGCAAGAAACTCCACCGTTACTCTTTTAAAATGTTTCAAGTACAATATTTACATTCATTATATGATTATGTGTGAAAACGATGCACCCAGAATAAAATTACCATACCAAAATGGGTAAAAACAATCAAATTGAAACAATACAGATAAATTAATTCTGTGATAGATACATGGTGTTCACACATTTACAAACATTGTAAAATTAAGTATAGGTATGATTTTCCTACAATATTAACAAGTAATGAGTCAGTGTGTGAGTTAAAATAATTACTGAGTGTAAATCAATGTCATAAATATAATTAATTATATGTACAATTCAATTAGCAACCAGTTTGATTTTGTCTAGACTCTAGATTGTCCTATGGAGCAGGACCAGCATGTTTCCAAGCATTCTTATCTTGGATATAATCCTCTAATTTGTAATACGCTAGTTTACAAAGTTTACTTTTAATGTGAGCTTTAAATTTCCTTTCATTTAATTGCAATATATCACAAGGTATTTTGTTGTAACATTTAACACAGTACCCCATAAAAGATGTATGTACTTTAGCTAATCTGAAAAATGGTTGATCTATTTTGTCTTTGTTTCTAGTATTAAAATTATGTCTATCACTTATTTTATTAAAAAGATGTAGATTTTTTCTTACATACATAATATTTTCATAAATGAATTGGCAAGGTACCGTCATAATATTAATCCTTTTAAACAGTTCCCTGAGGGATTCGCGGCGACGTAGATTATAAATGGCTCTGACAGCTCTCTTTTGCAAAATAAAGATGGATTCAATGTCAGCGGCCCGACCCCACAGTAAAATGCCATACGACATAATGCTGTGGAAGTAGCTAAAATAGACCAATCGCGCGGTTTCTACATCTGTTAACTGTCTGATCTTTCTAACAGCATAAGCGGCCGAGCTTAGCCGCCCCGCAAGAGATGTTATATGAGCTCCCCATTGTAATTTCTCGTCTAGCGTGATTCCCAGGAACACCGTTTGATTAACAAATTCCAGTTTTTCTCCATTCAATATGATGTCACATTCGCTACTTCTAACATTTGGTAATTTAAATCTAATGCATTTGGTTTTTGTGCCATTTAGTACCAAATTATTTACCGTAAACCAATCTTGGACCTGAAGAATAGAGTTATTAACGTCGTCAAGATTTTGTGAACGTCGGTCTATTTTAAATATCAATGATGTGTCATCTGCAAATAACACTTTGTTTGTGACAATTTTTATACACTGTTAGTGTTTTTGGTGTAAATATATATGGCATACATTTATTTATCCCGAACCCCACGCGTAACATTATAATAATGTAATGGCAACATTTATATTTGAATAGTATACTGCAGTAACTATTTAAGGAAAATGTATTGCAACCCACTTCTTGTGTAAACCTGTTCAAGGGATTATCTCCATCTTGTGTACGGCAAACAAAACAAGCATTAATTCCATTCCTACCTTTTATTTCACTCCAATCCACTGCTTAAAATACTCGTACATGATTTTTATTGCAATTAAACAAGGTATTTGACCACCATACTGCGATCGCCAACCCGCCTGCCAAGCGTGGCGATTATGGCCCCCCTTTCGGGGGAGATTTATGTTCAGCAGTGAACAACTTTCGGCTGATTTGATGATGATGAAAAGATTCGTTAGGATCAAAAAGAAACCTTCATCATTTTCACTTTCAGCACTTTAAAAAAAAGACAAAAGTTTAAAACGGCATTGATTCTAACGATTCATTTTCGTGTTACATTACTCGTATAGTGAACAGCTGTCTGAGATCATAAAATAATAAACTGCAATTTCTCTCTTGAAACCTTGAAATCTCTTCACATTGGCACCGCACAGACCAAACGCTACTTGTGTCGAATGTGGAACTGTGGGCAGAATTCATTACGAAAAAAAATACACCAAAATCAGCAAATAAACACGCATATCGGTAACGCTAGAATTAATTTTGAAAATGACACCAGATTTAACCTTATATCTAAAAGCGGTTTAAAAGCCAACCATTGATTTTCATGACGGGATGACAGCCAATGGAAAACGTCCTTTAGTTAGAGGTTTTTTTACCGATTCATACAGTAACAATACCAAAAAACTATCCACCGCACATTGCCACCGATACAACCGCGTGGCCCTACATCCGTCGATTGAATTAATTTACAAAAAAGAAACACCACAAACCTCAAATTAAACCTAACTTTATTTTAAAATTAGTTTCAAATCCAACCGTCGCCTGATGTCCAATGAAAAACGTCCTTTAACTGGGGACTTTTTAACCGATTCACTCAGTAACAATCCCAGCAAACCGCACATTGCCACCGCACAAACGCGTAACCCTACTTGCGTCGACAGAATTAATTTCCTGCCCTATAACTCTCGTATATTGGACGTGGCCGACAGTTGCGAGTGTTCGCGATTTATAGCAGAGTGTCGCCTACAGGTAGTCCTATAGAATTATTGCTAAGCCTTTGTGTCGCAAGGCTGGTATTTCTTTGATTTTCGGCTCTTGTTGAGGGTTTTGGGGCGTCTGAATGTGTGGTTGGGTTGTTAAATATGGGAGAGGGGTCAAAGTTTGCTTGTAACTGTTTTATTGACCAATTATTCTTGTTTTCAGCGTTACTTCTGAGAAGATCATTATTATTCAAACACTGAGTTACTTTAAAAAATACCATGTTTATTCACCAATTAGTCTGTCTAGCCTTTTCACAACTACGTTGTAGTCAGCTTCCAGTCTAACTGGATGCAGTTGAATACCAGTATTTTACATGGAGTGACTGCCTCTCTGACCTCCACAACCCGCTACTGGTTGTTTCCAACACATCTCCTCTACTCTCCGTTTTGGTGGAGCACGGGCCTAACAGACTCTTTCTAAAGCTTGATGGTTTTGTTAACAGTCAAAGACATGCCGATCGAGGCTCAGAGGCTCGCAGTGCAATGCTACATCAACCTGCAGAACTACCACGTCAGTATGAAGGCCATGCTCAACGGAGATTTCATGGCTGAGCTGCTCAGTATCATGCAGGTATGTGCAATCCCATTACATTTATTTTACCTCTGACAGCAACCTAAGCAGCAACCCACCAGCAACCTTATATCAATGAGGGTAAAGATCAATTTGATTTTGACAGTCACTCTTGTAAAATCAGAGGGTAACTGAAAGGACTGTAAAGAAGAAAGTTACTAGTACTTACAAATACTGTTCCATGCGGAATATTGTATTTTAATTATAGCAAATATTTGTACAATTCAATATGATAATAATAATTATACTTGTTCAATTCTGTCATACATGATTTTTGCGAAACTTTAACCGTTTACGCAACGCACGCAGCGGAAGCTCTCAAAAGGAAAAACAAAACCCTCCGATAAACATTCTTCATTGGTGCTCCGCCCCTGTTGGTCTTAGCGTAATGATATACCTATAGCCTTTAGCCTTCCTCGATAAATGGGCTATCTAACACTGAAATAATTTTTGAAATCGGACCAGTAGTTCTGGAGATTAGCGCGTTCAAGCAAACAAACAAACAAACTCTTCAGCTTTTTAAATTAAAGTTTATATAGATATTAAACTTTATCATTTATTCTAAAGCTACTCTTCCTAGATGTAATTACTTGAGCACAATTTTTTTTATTGTGGAGGGTAATACGATACCCTTTGGTAAGAAAGACTGATTACTGATTGAGACTTCCGGGTTTCTGACCACCCGAAACCACTGTCAAAGGGCCACGGCTGACAGCCAAGACCAATGGCTTAACGTGCTTTCCGAGGCATGGACGGGTCTCGGTATGTGATGTATCACCTATCTATGGACCCACCCCAGCAATCGTAGCTTAACCTGATGGATGGACCCATGCTGGGCTGCTATACTTAGCCACGAGCCCCCACACTGGACCACCAATGACGTTTTACCATTTTGAGTAGTAGCTCGGGGCCTTGACTTGTGCCCGGTAAAATTCATGCCAGATTTATACATAACTGCAACTATACGAAGTACACCTTTGCCTACCCTACAGAACACAGGCTGTGTTATTATACCTAGCGATCGTATATTGGATATCAGCGACAGCTATGAGTGTTCGCAATTTATAGCTCAGTGTCACTTGCAGGTAGCATTATAGAGTTATAGCGAATCTTCTTATGTGCACAAACACGTTGATAAGCATCTACTCAAGTGGACAGTATTTCTTAAATGTGGCTTTTGTGAGAGAGATTGGAGAATGTGGGGGACAGGGCTGTTTGAATTGGTACTTGAACAGTTGTGGTGTAAGGGTCGGAAAATTGACAGGAAGTATTCTTAGTTTTGCAATTATCGTTTGAGAACTGGCCATGATGAGAATTCCGAAGGCCAAATTCTCGTACTTACCTACTTAAAAAACATTCACATTTAAGTCACAATCTCACAATCCCATCTCAATGAGGATCAATGTACCTACAAAAACTTGTTACAGAGTCATTCAAACGTTTTAAAAAATACGGGGATGGCCCTTCTGAAATGTCGAATTGTGGCACTATCAAACACGCAACAATTTCTTTATATCTGCTTTAATAAGTGATATCAGTATTTTAACAAGATAACTTTGCATAATACAACATTATGAAGGAAGATAAAGTCAAGCCGGCAGTTACAATTTCAACGAATCAACCAAAATAATTGTGAGGGAAGCCGACAATTATTTAGCACCACAAACTAATAACAAACACACAATTACCAGTTTGTAATGACGTCACAATTGCCTACTGCTCGCCAGCACAACAGGAGTGGTGACAAAGGGACCGCCCTGTCTTTGTGGAGTTGGAATGTTGATCAAGTAATTAGCAACTTACATAGACACTCGTGTCCTTGTTAGGGCCGTGAGTGTGTGATGTGTGGATGTGGTAGATTTATGTGCACATCCATGTAGCTAAATTACTAGGAAATATTATGATTGTCTACCCCACTTGGTAGTGGGTGACCTACTAAATAGGCGGCAGCAACATCTGCTTGGCAAACATTAAATAATTAGCTACTACACTACCAAACGTGATGGTTGTCAGAATTTCTTCCTTTATATTGGGTATTGAGAAACTGAGTTCCCAAATAGAATGACTTTAACGTCGTTTCCTTTTAGTCGTCCATTTTCAGCAGCGGTGGCCGAATGCCATCGGCCCCGACTTTATACGAGTCGTGAGTTCGAACCAAGGCACTTGACTTTGTATATGTAATTTCATCACCGCTGCTCTCAAAATGGCGAAGGAAAACATCGCGAGGAAACCGGCGTGTCCTAGAAACAAAACTTCGAAGACATGTGAAGTCCACCAACCGGCACTGGGCCCGCGTGGTGGATTATGGCGATCTCATTCTCATAGAGAGGATATCCCAGCTGTTGGAACATTATAGGCTGATGTTTGCTTATACTTGTTTACATGTAGCCAATACTCTGATGCAGGTTCATGAATATCTATATGCACCACAGAAGACCGACCACCTTACACTTTTGACTGAACTGTAGAATAGAAAATAGGTACCTACTAATTTAATAACAGTCCTCAAAACTCTTTGTACTCTTACTATCGACATAGTAAGATAAACAAGTAGGGAGATATTTTGTCGTGCCCATATCAGCTATGCGAAAAAACTCATGCAGTGATAAGTCAAGTAGGTAAATCGAGGATGACGGACCGAAGAGGCCATTGCGTAACACACTAACAGCAGGAATGGCTTTCATTTTGACAGTTCAACAACATTCATTGCGTTATTTCTGTTGTTGAGCTGACAAATTTTTCGTACAAATGAAGCAATGGATTAGTCAAATCCTTCGAATGATAGGTGTGACGCAATTAGGGTGCAGGTTGCTTTGGACGTTTTCATCCCAGAAATATAACAATAAGGCAACGGAACCTTTAAAACCACCCATAACCAACTGCATGAATAAGAGAAAACCCACTAAAAAGTACCATCTCCATACCCACTTCCCTACTTAAACAGTTTAGAAGTAAGGCGCGAACGCAAGTTATCGCAATAAATCTGAGGAGTTCCAAGTTTTCATTGAAAGCGAATGACGTAACTTTACCTAATGGGAACCGGAGCGATTGAAATGTCTCGAGTGATGTATGTGAACGAGAATGTTCTGGAAAAGGCGTTGTTTGAATTCGAGTTTAATTTGAGTAGGTGTTCTAATTGTTCTGACGTTTGACTGATGATGAGTGCTACCTAGATATCATGCTGTCTTGGGAAATGTTTTGATTTGTGATCAAGGATATGAATCGTCTCTTGGTCGGCTTAGTCGGGATCACCGACCAGAGCGGACTCAGAGCGGGAGAAAGTATTTGATGATTTCCCATACTCAAAAGAACAAAAAAAGAAACCAGCGATCTTAATTTATATTAAGATCACGTGTCACTCCTCAAGTTCTGAGTTGAGCCACACGATTACTGACTAATGCTTACACTGACTGAACTGGTTCATTAAAATCTGTGTGGTTGGGGGCGTCCATTAATTACGTGAGGCGTTTATGGAGGGGGAGGGGGTCGAGTCGAGTCTCACCCAATCTCACGTGGGGGAAAGGGGGGGGTCTATAAGTAAGATTTCGAGAAAACCGGGTAAAATTATGTAAAGCATGTTTTTCCGCCAATATGGCTAAGTCCTACAAAATAATATTTATCGCGGTTTTGCGAACGCCACAATGTAGCACAGTAGTTCCTCGATGATTAAACCGCCACCGGCCAGCCAAGCCAGCCAAATGCAACGTATAAATCCAACGCAAATAAGCACAAATTAACGTTTTTACACGTATTTGAAATATCTCACGTGAGATTATGGCGAGGGAAGGGTCGAGACAAATCTCACGACATCTCACTAGAGCCCGCTCTAGCGCACCCCCGGGTGAGGGTAGAAAAATCGCCAAAATTGCCTCACGTAATTAATGGACGCCCCCTAATCTATATAGTCCTCATATGATCTGAACAAGATTTTGTCTGGAGTTCAAAATAGAGTTTGACCGTTGAGTTTGTTTCGCCATTTCTTCTCAAGGGTAGTCAGACAAGAAATGTCGACTCCAGTTAGCATATTTTTTTTTTTTTTGACGTGTAAAAGTGATTCCGATATACCTAGTTACATATAAACAATTTCATTTTATACCATTCTAAAGCGCTGCAAATGTTGAAAGCTCCAAACATAATTATGCACTATGGTGTGAAAGTTTAATCTCATTATACTTATAATCTTGTTAATAAAGCATTTAAGATGCTTTTATTTCGTTTTTCAACATCCAATCTGACCACAATCTCACAATATGAAACCATCGTACTGAGGGCCCATATTCAAGCAGTTCGTTCTGTATTAAAACGCTATCACCGCAGCTCAGTAAGTCAGTCCTTTCACTGTGCTTTGCAAAGCTTTTATAGCTGATCCTACTAAAAAGCACACTGTGAATATAAATATCCATATTACAAACCTTTGTTTTACCCCTATTTCCTAATAACCACAAAATAGTTGTAAAATGGTGCAGTCCTTTCAAAATTTTCACCAACATATTGTTCGCTATTTTCGAATACCTACACCCTGAATATTCGCATTTTCGTCACCTATGCCAATATACGGTTCTGTACCTGCATTAAAAACTGCTGATGATGAAACCATGAACCGATGGACCAAACATCGGCTCGTCGGCAGTAAGGGCGGGTTGTTTACTCGAAGGGAAGGCTCAGGTGGCCGCGCACCGGCAACACTTATACTAATCTACGCTGAGACAAATAGGGCCCTACACGAGGACGACGTGGCATAGAGCTACAAATTGAATAGACTGCTCCAGTTTTTAAAATACGTTTTATCGAGATAACTATTTATTTTGTTAAACTTGTGAAATGTTGCAGACAGGTGAGCAGGTAATAAACAATAATAATAGTCTGTTGTGGAAGAAAGTCTAGTGAAATGCACAGGTTTTTTTTTGGTTGGGAATTCATCAAATAACTTGTCCCGCTCTGGGTGGAGCAGGAGGGCGTGTCAGACTTTTACTGACTAAAACCCACCCGTGTTCCCTCAGTTGCGTGTGTGCCAGGGGCCGCGGTATCTCTTTCGAACAACCCGCACCCCTGGCAGAAATGCACAGGGTTAGGGTGGATTTTTAGTTTCCTTCCCTGTGCTTTGTTAGAAGTTACAGAATTTTATTTGCATCTGGTTACATCTTTACCTTCTTACTTACTAATGTTATAAATGTAAAAAAAAACTTTCTCTGCTATCTTTTACCTTTTCACACTTAAACGGCTGAACGGATATGAATTAAATTTGGCACACGGATGAACTATAGAGGCATGAGGAACAGGATGTAAAGTCCACTTAACCTCCATAGAAACCTGCCAGGGGTGCGGGTTGTTCGAAAGAGATACCGCGGCCTCTGGCACACAGGCAACACGGGCGGGTTTTAGTCAGTAAAAGTCTGACACGCACTCCTGCTCCACACAGAGCGGGAGAAGTTATTCGATGATTTCCCACCCAAAAAAAAACCTCCATAGAATAGGGAGACTCCGGCCAGACGGGAGTTGTATCTGGTAACTGCCTGACGATGCATGTCAGGACGTTGTTTTGAATTATGCTAGTTGCGCGGTAATCTCTGGTTCCGCGATGTAAGATTTTGCATGACGTCAGTACGATACGTAGTTCACATGTGGCGGTGTAGATGCCGCTATAGAATACTAATATACTACAGAATACTATTATCCCGGTAGTACGTCCCTGTGGGGTAATTTTCGACCTCCACGACAAGCTGCGGGTAAAAGTTAGTTTTCTATAAAAATACATGAAACCGGTAACCCTGAAACCAAACCCTGCCATTCCAATTAGATTCCGAACGAATGAAAAATATGGAAAAACTAAATATTGATTGAAATCGTTCTACCCCGTGGTTCTAAGTTACTTGACACCTATTTTTCGGGGGAATCCTTCAAACGGCGCCCGAACTTTAGGATCAGACCAGGGAGAGTGGACTATAATTATTATTTTACACCCAAACCGAGGGTTGCCGTGCAGTGAGCGAAAGTGGAAAGTGAACAAACATTTTACGAAAAATTTAACCATGTCTACTCCATTCCCAGGTCTACCCGTCATCCATGGACGAACCCTTGAGTTAACGAGTTGCGCGCTCATACCTGCAGGTGCGCGACCTCTGCCCTACCTACCTTAATGGCTGGATATTTTTACCACGACATGTGACACACGATGGTATAAGATAAGCTTATTTGAGAGATTATGATATTGATTGAAGTTGGGGCTAGTGTACATGTCAATATGCAGGAACACACGGCATGTCTTAAAAAATCCATGAGCCATCCAACGTCACAATTATGTTTTTTTTTGTTTTTTTATTTCGTGACACTGACTAAATCAAAATTTCGGTGTAAAGATTCCCTAAAGATCCTGAATTTGAGAAAAAATGGGGTACTGAATCGGTCACTGTAATGGACCTACCAAGGAAATATTATATCTACGGAGCTAACTTTCCAGTAGTAAGGTATATTTGTCAGATCCAATTTCGGGTAGGTACACCTTTCAACCAAGAACAGTGGGGGCTCAGTGGGCTGCGACTTACGAAATTCCGAGTTGGTCGTAGGTTCAAATCCTGCCAGGCACTTTACTTTGTGTAAATTATTATTATCATCTCTACTACTCTTAAATCGGTGAAGATAAACATCGTGAGAAAACCCGCATGTCCTAAAATCAAAAATTTGAAGACATGTGACATCCATCAACCCGCACGGGGCCAGCGTAGTGGATTACAGCACACTCCCTCTCACTGCTAGGAGGGCTCCCAGAGTCCCAGCAGTGGGCACATTGTCGGCTGACTATGCACCTCTCAACCAATAACAGAACACACCCCTTTCTGGGAGCCAAGAATCGAACCCATGACCTAACTCAAGACACTGGCGACCTCTACACCAATTCAGCGAATTGAGTATTACCTAAATAAAATAATTTAATAACGGCCCTCTTTGACCTTTTACGAACAGTTATCTAACTACCCAACATTTCGAATATCGTTTGAAATGTTAAATAGGGTGAAGAGTGAAAACTCCGCGAGTCAATATTAAACAAAGTTTCAGGGATCATAATTTTGTGTGCCTATTAGAATGTAGCATGAAGATAACAACTCCATCATTTGATCTGTTCAAATTTCTTGGAACTTCCTTTAAATAGCGATAAGTACTTTCAAAGTGTTATTAAACATAAAGCAATTAAGAAAAAGACCGAGACGAGTTTTACTAACTTTAATAAACTCACGCCTTTTCGCATGGGGGTGGGCAGACGCAGTAAAAGACATGTCTACAAACGAATCTACATTAATATAATAAAGAGGTACACTATCGTCGTTGACTCTTACTAATAAACACGGAATAAAGTTAACCTATGAAAATGTATGGTTATTCCTTTGTTATTCCTGATAAAACTTTATTCCGTGTTTATTAGTAAGAGGGTGGAAGTCTAAAGTTTGAATGCAGGAGGTAAACTTTGGAAGTATTTATCCGGTTTCGAAAATTATTTCATAGACAGAAAGCTACACTATTACCGAGTACTAGAGAGTATAAAAGCCATGTATTAGGTACATAGGAAAACCACCCTTACTGCTACGACATAAAGGCGCAGTAGCCGTCTGGTTTTGTGTAAAAGTGGGAAATTGATTTAAATGTGTTACGTAAGGGGATCCCTGTCGCGTCTCATCACTTACTTTTTCGTATGTTCGCATGTTTTTAGTACAGTTGAGTATAATGTACGCGAAGTCGTGTTACACACTTCTTTGTTTTTTTTCAGAGGCTCGTCAAGAAAAACATACAATGTACCAACAACCAAACTACCAATGAATTATTATCTGTAGGTTATGTAAATATTTGTTTATTACGGAAAGAAAACTTGCGACCTGAGCAAGCAACATACAGCAATTTTGGCTCTTATGGCAAAAGTCATACGAAGCAATTTTATATAGCACAATCGTGTATGCGAAGTATTTATACTGACGTTCGACTGCCTAATTAGTCTTGTGTTCGCAACGGCGACTGCAGAGCATGAGGTCCGGGGTTCAATTCTCAGAACGGACAAAGTGTAAGACCGGCTTGTGAAGGCCGTGGAAATCCGCTGGATGTGGGAAGCACAAGACCGGTCGAAGTGGAGGAGCCTGGGGGAGGCCTATGTCCAGCAGTGGACGTCTTTCGGCTGAAATGATGATGATGATGAGCCCGGAGTCTGAATTTGTGTTCGGTTGATGGTTTTAGGGTCGCTCGTCTTACATGGGACTTAGACATAACTGGCGAAATGTGGGTGGACCTACTATAGGTCACCTCTGCCTAACCATCTGTGGAAAACGTCGTGATGTTATGTTGTGCTGTAAAGAAAAAAAATAATCCAAGAAAAACTCATATAGAACACTGGCCTAGTTGGCATTCCACTGAAGTTATTTCATATCATACAGAATACATTCCAGAGCGAAAGCATTTCGTTCATGATGCAATGGCTGACCTAAAGAAAATGTAATAAAACTTCATTGCTTATGTACCTAATCCTATTAATATTATAAATGTGAAAGTTTGTATGCTTGGGTGTTTGTTACTCAATCATGCAAGAACGGCCGAACGGTTTTGGATGAAATTTGGCGCACAGATAGTTTCAAAGATTTTTCTATTCTACTTTCTACTCAATAATATTATAAATGTGAAAGTTTGGAGGTTCTAAACTATCTGTGTGCCAAATTTCATCCAAATCCGTTCGGCCGTTTTTGCGTGATTGAGTAATTGGGATGATTGTTACTCAATCACGCTAAAACGGCAAAGAGGTAGTTTATAAACTGGATTAACGCATACGATACTTTTAATCCCGGTAGTATGTCCTGTCAGATAATTGTCGACCTCCACGCGGGCGAACCCGCTCGCAATAGCTAGTAAGAGACATTTCTTTGTTTGGTGTTAATAAATAATTTTATTTTTGAGTTGTTGTTTTTTTTGTTCCTATTTGCTTGCGACAAAGAAAGACTTACATCGTTCTCACATGTAATTATAATTCAACAGAACTAATAATTTTGTAAAAATTTAATTTTATAGATTTTTTTTTTTTGTTACCCGTTCTTCTTCATAGGTACTTACTACGCTTTTGACTAGCTTCATATTTCTGACTGACCGACTCAATGACAATTCAAAAGTGGCTATAATGGTTTAATTGAAATAAATGCTTTGAGTCAGTAAAAATGGGTACATACTCTGTGAAAATTTCAACTGTTTAGCTGTTTATGAGATACAGCCCGCTGACATACAGACGGACGGACGGATGAACGGACAGCGGAGGCTCAGGGTTCCGTTGGCAACCTTTGTATACGGAACCCTAATAAGTAATTTACAGCAGCATCACAATATATTCTCTCGCTAAAAAGAAACCATTTATCTTTCACAATCAAAGTGGCAAATAATTAAAACAAATAGTGTGAAAAAGCAAGTGATAACAGACGCGACAGGGATCCCCTTACCGTCCTATGTACCACATTTAATTAAATTTACGACTTGTACAGTAAAGCAGACGTCCATGGCAACTGTAATTTTATGTCGTAACAATAAGGGCGGTTTTCGTTGTTCAAGTGATACAGTGTGACTGTACCAGGCGGCCATTATACTTTGAATAATAACGCGCCTTTTACCGTTTATAATAATGTTTTATTAACAATGTTACTATTAATTTTGTTATATTTAATATTCGTGTTTTATGTATACATGGTTACTAACAAAGAGAAGGGATTTATAGAATTCCACAAGAAGTTAAGTATCATCATCTGCCTAGCCTCTTCCCAATTAGATTGGGGTCGGCTTCCAGTCTAACCGGATGCAGCTGAATACCCTTCTCTCCAGCTTCTGACGATCCGTAACGAAGGTCAAAGATCCACAAATGACAGCCGGGACCAATAGCTTTACGTGCTTTCTGAGGTGCGGGGGTCTTGGTATGTAAAGATAGTGATCCACGGATCTACCGCGGCTATAATGACTTAACCACAAAATAAGTTGCTGGACTCTGGATCTTACTCCTTTTTTTTCATTTTTGATTGCAGAATTTCTGGTAATCAGTTGTGATCGACGTCAAGAGCAGGACGCTCTTGACGTCAATCACGCCTGTTGGAAAGCTATGATGGAAAGAACGAACGTTAAGAACGCCCTCTTTCCTTGAACTCTCAGTTTTAACTAAAAATAAAATCTATAAATGTATAAAAGTAGCATTTCATGATTTTCTATGTGACCACATTGTTCTTCGAAACTACGAAACGAATCTGACCACCATTTAGAGAATTTATCCCGCAAGGTTTATGTGTACCTATAAAACATAAATAATCAACTTAAAGAATTATAATTAAGAAATCTCGAGGATTTTTCAACTCATAAAAAACGTGGGAAGCCGAGGTGGGTCGTTAGTTCACTGGAATGACAAATATCTTACTTGTCCTCTTGAACAGAATTAAACACATAATACGACAAACGACCAAAAAATTAAAAAGAAAATCCGCCCCCAAGCTCGTTTAAGCATTTCCCAGCAATTATTTATTATCGCGTTCAAAACCGTAATCACAGGAGCACACAGAATGGAGACCAGAAAAATTTACATGAAAAATTCTCAGCGTGCAAAAGGCGGAATCTAAATAATAAATTGTCCATTGTTAGGTGTGGTTTTTTATACAAATGTATATTTATTTATGCAGACAACATAATGAATTCTCCAGGGATTCCCGATTATGCAGATTTTTTTAGCTTGTGCCCTCTGAAGCGGGCGTATTATGAATTGTTAAAGATAATCGTCGGCCCGTGTTTTAAACGAGATGTATGAGCTAAACTCATGCGTTTTTGAGTGTGTTCTGACAGAATTGTAGAGTAGATTTCACATACTTTATTCACCTTTGACTCAATTTTCTTCGTTCTACGTATGATGTAACATTTTCTCGGCCTCTAGAAAGCGTTAAATTATTTTTTTAAATAAATTTACGTTTTATTTTTCATCGTGTTTACAATGAGTAAAGAATCAGATAGTATTTTTTGACAATAAGTCCCTTTATACACTCAAAATCAAAATCAAAATATTTTATTTCACATAAACCTGCATGAGCACTTATGAAACGTCGGAAGCTAGGTGCACGGTTCCAATTTGACGCTTCCTATGGAGAAGAGCCGGCAAGAAGCTCCACGGTTACTCTTTTAAAAATAATTGGCTATTACAATATTTTCAAATTACAGTGATAATAGGTATTCCAGGTCAGTGCAGGCCTGACAATAAGTACCAGGTACTTAGAGGAATGAAAATACAGAATAGAAAATCGTCTACAAATCTAGTCTGTAAGGCCTACAACGTTCTCTCTTTCACAATATGTAAAAGAATCTACATAAATAAAATGAACCTACTTGAACCAAGTGAAATGATTTAAAAAAAAGAATAAAAATTAATATTGTAATTTGGGAGCAGTTTATAGACTTTCACATAATTATGCTGTTTATGAGGTACCAGGGAAGCCACATATGTAGAAAGAAGCACTTAATGCCAAACTTCCCTGTCTTCAACGTAGTCTTTTATCTTATAATATGCTTTTCTGATAAGGACACGTTTGATGTGAGTTTTAAACTTTCCTTCGCTAAGTTCTGTAACCGAATTTGGCAACTTGTTATAGATGCGGATACTGTTTATTAGAAATGACTTGCTAGTTTTAGTTAATCTAAATTTTGGAATCACAATTTCATCTTTACTACTACACTTACAATCTTTACACTACTATCTGATATCGATATTATTTTACGTGATGTGTAGTTTATAACCTTTTCTATGTAGTTAGGAACTATGTCTTTGCAACCGCCGGCGCCGTGAGTAGATAATTATGGCTTAAGATTATGACATAAACAATATTTTTGAAAGTTAAAAATACGTCACTAATTCATCATCTATCAAACGTAAAACCGGTTCTATGAATGAATTATTTTTAAATACCTAATAAGTAGGTACCTCTTTTATTTGCTCGACCCGTGTCAACGCTGGACGTTCTAACAGTACTAACATTAGTACATTTACATGGTAGCAATTTAAAAGAAAAAACTAAAGAATAATAAAATCTGTTAATCCCAACCGCTTTCATAGAGCATCCTCCCTATCAGAATAACACTACTACTCATAATAATTCTATTAAATCTAGTTGAGCGACCGTTAATGAGCTCCAAGGAGAGATTAAACACAAAATTATCAGTTTTCGAGTCATTTGCGTCGATTCTAACTCGTTATAAAGTTTAATATCAGCTGGAAGTAAATTCATTCTCTTAGTTTTTGTTTTGGAACCTCTTTTTTCTTCTGTGTTCTCTTTTTATATTATATGGGATTTGTTTCTTGGTACATGGAATAATATTTTTGTTATAGTAGTCTGTTTGGGTAGAGAAAAATTGACATTCAATTTGCTAAGCAGCTTTTGGAAATTCTGTTTAATAGGTCTGTAGTCTTCCAGTATCAGACATCACTTTATATACATAGATAAAAAAGTTGACTACACGATTTTTTGCGGCTGCAACGAAGACGAAAACAAGTGTGTTTTTTTAAATAAAATCTCCCGGAAATAAATAATTATTTTAATTTTACCTTCCAGTAGCGCCAACTAGTGACAGTTGCATAAACTATAACGAGCATCGCGTGTGCCTTCCTCTGCGAACTTTCCCGAGCTTGAGGTCTACTTTCACCTCAGACGTTTCAAATATGTGGCATAGATGGCGCTAGAAGCGTTCTTTATGAAAACTAAAACAGATGTGAGTGCGTTTATTAACGTATCTACAAACAAATAACATTATTTTTGAGTCTGAAAACAGGAAAAATAAAAACTTTGCTCGTGATCTCGACTGTTATCTTTATGGAATAAACACTAGTAGGTAGGTATATAGGGTTAATGTTAAAGCGTGCATTTTTTATTTTATTTTAAAAGTCTTTATTAAAAACATAATATTACAGAGTACATGTAATAAGATCTTATTCTAATTGAGTACAACCATAATATAAGTAACAAATTCTTAGGCTTACAACTTACCTTTACACACTTGTCCATAAACAAACAAAGTGTTCATAGGAAATTGCGAAAAAAGGAGTCTCGGGGCCGATGTTGATAAACACATAAGTATCACACATAACAACACACACACACAACACAGTATATAACACACACATACATAACATTTGGAAAATTGTCTGAATTGGTGACTTTTCAATTACTTCATTCCCTAGCGCCCAAAACTATGGCCGGTGAGTTAGGTATTCAGGCATTCTAAATTTTATTTCTATGACAACTTCGTTGACTCACTGCACAGCTGATCACTATAATTTTCCTCCTTCCCCATTATGAAGCAATAAGAAGTTCCGAGAAATCGTATAAAAAACTTAGTATGATGGGTCTAATTTAAATAAATTGGGACGTTGTGATTCGGAGAAGTAGTTTTTTTTTACATAAAAATAGCATTGCAGTTACTCGTAAGATATCCCAAAATAAATTAAGAGGTTTCCTGCAGCTTAGCTGTTTATTATAGCTTAAGTTATCCTACTTCCTAATCCTAATATCCTAATCCTAATATCCTAACATCCTAATCCTAACATCCTAATCCTAACATCCTAATATCCTAATCCTAACATCCTTATATCCTAATCCTAACAACCTAATCCTAACATCTTAATCCTAATCCTGATATTCTAATCCTAATATCCTAACATCCTAATCCTAATATCCTAATCCTAACATCCTTATATCCTAATCCTAACAACCTAATCCTAATCCTAACATCTTAATCCTAATCCTGATATTCTAATCCTAATATCCTAACATCCTAATCCTAACAACCTAATCCTAATCCTAAGCCGGATATTCTAATCCTAATATCCTAACATCCTAATCCTAACAACCCAATCCTAATCCTAATCCTGATATTCTAATCCTAATATCCTAACATCCTAATCCTAACAACCTAATCCTAATCCTAACATCCTAATCCTAATCCTAACATCCTAATCCTAATCCTAATATCCTAATCCTAACATCCTAATCCTAATATCCTAATCTTAACATCCTTATATCCTAATCCTAACAACCTAATCCTAATCCTAACATCTTAATCCTAATCCTGATATTCTAATCCTAATATCCTAACATCCTAATCCTAACAACCTAATCCTAATCCTAATCCTGATATTCTAATCCTAATATTCTAACATCCTAATCCTAAAATCCTAATCCTGATATCCTAATCCTAACATCCTAATCCTAACATTCTAATCCTAATCCTAACATCGTAATCCTAATCCTAACAACCTAATCCTAATCCTAACATCCTAATCCTAATCCTGATATCCTAATCCTAATATCCTAACATCCTAATCCTAATCCTAACATCCTAATCCTAATCCTAACATCCTGATCCTAACATCCTAATCCTAACATACTAATCCTAACATCCAAATCCTAACATCCTAATCCTAACATCCTAATCCTAACATTCTAATCCTAATCCTAACATCCTAATCCTAATCCTGATATCCTAATCCTAACATCCTAATCCTATTATCCTAATCCGAATATCTAGAGATGGGCCAACTATGACTTTGGCCGACTAGCCCACTAGTCGGCCAAGCTGATCATTGATTTCGTTTGAGTTCGGGTTACATCGGCTATGTTCAAAATGGCAAACCTACTTATTGTGGTATTAGGTTAGTATACTTTGCTTATTTTCACAGTATTATGTCTTATAGCGTTCTGCTGTGGGGATCGGCAGCTGACGTAGATTCAATTTTCATTTTACAAAAGAGGGCAATCCGTGCTGTAGGTACTTAGGATCATATATTGAAGCCTAAGGTCTGACTTGGCTACTTGTCATACACAAATTATATTATAGCCTTCGCAAGTTCTAAAGTTCTAAAGCTGAGTTGTTATTTTATTCTTCCGAAAATTTGGTTTGCTGGTGGAGAACCTCGAGAACCTAGCCATCGAATATAGGGCTCTTCCTTGACTGTTTTCGTTGATATTTAATAATAATTCGTATATGAGAACTAGTCAAGTCAAACCTTAGGCTTCAATATATAATCCTAAGTTATAAGGAGAAATTATATTTTAAGTTGTTATAAAATATTTTATGTTGTTATAAATACATTTCAGGAGTGACACGGTGCACACGGTGCTGCTCGCTAATTTTCTTGGCTTGAACTTGGCGTGACACGCTACCGCGTATCTAGATAAACGTTATCGATACAAGTCATTTGCCTAGCTGTTTGGTTGAATGGCTGACTGTTATTCAAGCCGCTGTTTGAACGGCGCCGTTTAGTATAATGGCTCTTAACATACATACATACATAACATCACGCCTTGTTTCGCCGAAGGGTTGGGCAGAGGAGTACTTACCTATACCTACACCCAGATTTCGCCAGTTATGTTTAAGTTCCATTTAATATCACCTGGGAATCGAACCCATGAAGTCAAGCTAAGCAGCACTGGACCATCGAGGCTCTTAGCTGAACAGCCAACTGACCCTGATATATGCAACGCTAAATAAGTATCTATTGTCTCGAAATACGTGCAATTTCTGTGTACCTATTTGGAAAACGATATATGAAATGCACTATTCCTACGTCAAAAATCGTGACGTTGCCAAGTGCAGTTGTGAAACCCAAAAGCAACCAGTGACAAAAAATTCAAATGCAAATATAGTTTATAAAGCTTATGTATCTCTCGAACATAGTCGGTTACTCATAGCAAGTATGTATTAATAAATATTATAAGCTGTTGTACACTGTTTAGCGTAACTACAGTCAGTAATGATGTAAACGTTGTTTTCATTCAAGCTTATACTGTATACAGCGTGTTTGCGAGATTTCGAAAATAAAAAGCGAACGTCAGAGATCAATGGGATGGGTGGAGTTACCGTGCACGTTGATGTACACGATAAGGCTTTTTTTCTGTGTCGTGTCGTGAGTCGTTTTGTCGTTTCTATCATTTGCGTTGAATGCAATTAACCGTTTCGTTGAGCTGCAGCTTCGGCCCATTGAGATAAGACTATCTTCATCTTTCTGACTGACCGACCACTAGATAATTCAAAAGTACCAGTAATTGGTTTATTTTGAAATAAATGCTTTGAGTTAGATTTTTTTTGTTAGAACAAATTTCAATTTATCACAGTCGACGATTTATTCTGTTGAAGTCATTGATATACAAAAACCCCAAGATTTACAGTCTCGAACAAAAGTAACTTTCAAAACTGTCAGTGATTATAGTTGTGATAAAATTATTTTTTTTGCAAACTCAACCACTTTAATTCATGCGCGTAACGCATGACTTAAAGTGGTTTCACAAAAGACGAAAGGATGACTGACGAATTCAGTGACTATACTATTTTACACCTGCGCACATTGCGCTAGGGCGCACACACAGTGTCTCAATAACGTTCGCATAAGTAGGTTTGTGCAGACGTTTTTGAGACACTGTTTGTGTATCTTGGGTTTGTCTATATCAACGATTGAAGCTAAAAACACGTGCACGTGCTCCTTCATATTTTATCATTAAGAAGTTAGTAGGATCACACTTGCTCCTTGTTCAAACCTCATCAACGTTTTATTCACATGTGGTACGGAAAACAAAGGGCAACTTTCCCTTACTAAAACGTTGGACAATGGACACGAACCGCCCACGAATACAAAACAAGCACACGTGAGCACCTGTTTTCGCAGCAAAACGTTGTTTCAAAAATAGAATTATGTTCGGTTAGAAGAACACATGCGCGAATATTCCCGCCAATTTGTGTGCGAGAGACCACGTGACCAGGTTAGTGTGACTACACACTGGCATGAATGGAGGAACATTATTTATTATTTTAACATTATCTATAGCGTTGGTAGCCAGAAATTAGTGGTAAACAATACTGGAAGCGTTGACATGAAGGGAACACCTGTATGGAAATTATTTACGTTTATATTTCTTGGTTGAAGGTCTTCAAATTATTTATGACTTTTGGTTTGTTTGTTTTCTCAGTTTCTACTACTCCACGAATGCGTATTTACATAGATAAGTTCGTAGTAATTTTGTTTTAAACGTATAGCTTTGTTTGCATTCTGGCAAAATCGTGGAAATGAACGGAAGTGATATTCAAACACTGTGTGCGATGTGTCATATTTTTCAGCTGTCACATAATTTTAGCTTGGTAATTTTGTTTTGGTAAAGTGTAGCAGTGATAATTTTTCTACGTTAAAGATGTCGAATCGTTTTTTCTATGTAAAATACCGAGACGTTTATCGAGAGTACGAGAAAAACATCAATTAGGTGTTTCAAAAGGCAAGCAAACAAAAAGAAAACCTTCACATTCAGAACACACATAAACAAACCGACTAATAATTTGTTTGAAAACATAATCACTTTAAATTGAATCGTAGCCAACGCCGCGCGCCACGCCTACAGCTACTGGAAGACGAATGTGTAACCTTCTCTAGATCGCTCGTCATGTGACGATGTGGGAGGTCCACTATTTATGTCGTGACGTATGTCCTACGTCACGTCCCGTCGTATAGTGGACACGATAGCTCACGGTTAGATTTTTACACGTCATTGGTTACAAACGGGATATAATAAACTTTCGCTGATGTTTTAATTGGTAATAAATGTACCTATTTATTAATAAGTTATTGTGAGTTGTGAGTCAACGTCCGGACGAGGTCTTTTATTTAGAAGGGACATAAGGAACAGGAACATATCGTTCTAAAATTAAATTTTCTTGAGTCAATGACAGTCCGTTTTTTTTTTAATCTTTAAATAAGGAGCTTTGTCACAATACTGACTATTTCGCTCCATCATAATGACAGTCCGTTAAAACGTCATTTTTATGAACTGGCAGTAGTCATTTTTTTTCTTAATTTAAAAAAGAATATGTTACACGATAGGTATACCTATCGTGTAACCCTACCCGACCCGACCCGTGCCCGTGCCGTGCCGTGCCGTGCCGTGCCCGTGCCCGGTGGACCCGTGTCCTATTTTATGTAAATAAAACTATAGTTTTATTTACATAAAATGCATTAATAACATAAAATGTAAAGTTTGGGATCAATATACTTATTTAAAAATAAACTCGTACCAAATAACACTTGGTTCTAGATGATTATTTTTACAGCTCAAACTAACATCTACCTTTTGCGCCGTAAGTAAACATATCATGAATCTACCCATTCATTGCCAGCATTCTTGGCTAATTTTAAATGAAAAAAATAAACGTTTTTCTAACAAATAGCGCCTAATCTCGATTTTTTTACGATTCTCCATAAATCCGTCTAGATCTATAACTTTTAAGGGTCACACTAATAATCATGAGCGGTATGTCACTAAACTAGCCGACACTTTATAGCTTCTACGTCTGCGCCCGCGCATTTTAGCGGTTCCCAGGATTAACACAGCAATAAAAACAACGAATCCGCACATTAACAAACAATCAGTTTACTGTAGTTTTGTCCAAAGTTTAAATAAAACAGACGCTAAGTGCCACTAAACTTAAGAATTCACTAACAATTAAATTTTAGCCAAAATAAATCTTTCGCGTTTTACGTAAGCCAGATACTGTGTTATCGAAATGTTTGTGAATTGTTGGTGCGGTTTATATTCATTTATAAATAGTTACGCGAATCAAAATAAGTTTTCAAGGAATTTTCTCCAGGCTAAAAATAATAGAGAGGTACGGGCGAGTCATGGTTGTTTTAGTAGTGCGGGGCCTAGAGGGCGCCACGGGCGACTGTGAATGAGTTTTGAATCGACTGAATGAAGGCCTGTTATTTTTTTATTGTCTTATCTTTTTTGCTGGTTTTCTGTTTTCCAAAATAAAATGTTTTATTTGCTAAAGGTAAAGGTCGTTTTGTGGAAAAGCAAAAACTAACTGGTGATAAGTTTTGTGTTTACGTCAAAACTTGGTTTTTTGTAGCTGTCTTGGTAACTTTAGATCAATTGATAAAATGGCAATGGCTTTTCTGACATTATTATAAAAGATTTACTGACACCTCCTTAACTGTGTATCGTTCGTTATCCCAAAAATCATTCTATATGAAATTTAAATTCATTCATTAACAGACAACGCACAGCATAAACCGCTAGGTCTAAATAGATGATAGAAAGGTTTTTTTTTGAGGTTGGGAAATCATCAAATTACTTCTGTTCTAGGCGGAGAGGGCGTGTCAGACTTTTACTGATTAAAACCCACCCGAGTTTCTTCAGTTGCCTGTGTGCCAGGAGCCACGGTAGCTCTTTCAAACAACCTGCACCCCTGGCAGGCATCGAAGCACCAAGAAATTTTTTTTTTTAGTTCATCACATAGAGGGGTTTTTTTTGGGTGGGAAATCATCAAATAACTTCTCTCGCTCTAGGTGGCGCAGGACGGTGTGTCAGACTTTTACTGACTAAAACCCACCTGTGTTCCCTCAGTTGCCTGTGTGCTAGGGGCCGCGGTATCTCTTTCAAACAACCCGCAGCCCTGGGATCACACATAGAGGGCTTTAATAGCGGATGACAGTGTGTATGGAAGTCCGCCATTTTTGGAATACGGCTTGTATTCTTCTAAACTAGTGGATGACATTTGCTGAACTCGTTCGGCTTTTTTTTTGTGCCCTCTTGTCTATATTTCACAAAATTCTTTTTACATTTAAACTTTTCAGTCTGGTCCACTTTTTAATATTAGTATTCACATTATACAACACTGCGCCACATGTAGGTAACCGATCCAGCAGCTCGATGACAAAAATAACCTTGAAAAGAAAAAAAAGCAAAAATGTGATTTTTACCTTTACAATTGGAAAAACAAAATGTTTGTCACATTATTATATAATTTGCGTCCTTGCAACATTGCCAAGTTCTTCACGAATGCGTTGTCCGGCTCAAATAGAAAAGCATTTGTATTATTTAGTACCTACGCATCTTTACCGATATTATATTTAAAATGCAAATGGCGTGTGAGATTATCACGGCTGTTAACTTGTGGAATTTCAGACATGATATGTTCTGTTTGTGTTAATGTCTGCACCATCTGCTAAAGATTTATAAAGGCAGGGTTAAGGGCCTAATAATGAGGAGTCGTTTTGATTCACGCATCTTTCATTTTCAAGATTATTTATGTTTTTCTGAGCATGTTTCGCCGAGTCTTAAATAAGTAGAAGATCGTTATAATTCATATGACTCATCATTTTCGCTCAGAGTGGTTTTTAGCCACTCCTTTCACTTTTATTACAAAAGATAGAGTATTCAAGAATAAACAAGACAAGTAAGTCGAAAGACGAGTCCAAAAACCTTGGAAGACCTATTGGGCTCTTAAAGAACAAATGAAGCGTACTCTTCCTATATCACTTATAAGAAAATTATCATCCTGTCCGTACCAAACTACGGTGCACAAAATTGGTCGTTTACTGAACAACAAAAGTCCAAACTCAAGATTTGCCAACGGGCAATGGGCCACAGTCGGCCCGAGCCGGCACGGGCTGGACACGTCGCGCGAATGCACCCGGAGAGATAGACAAAGATCGCTAGTCGCCTGAGGAAGGACATCGCCATCGGGGTCGACCACGGGAAAGGTGGTGTGTGGATCTGTGTGTGGTTTGCAGGGCCAACATGGCTAGAGAATGAACTAGACAGGGAAGTTTAGAAAGGAAAAAAGAAAGACAAACGGTGACAACGAGCTAAAGCTTTGGTTTCCTAAGAAAGCAATGAACTGTCACACATTACTAACCGCCTGTCCAATTATAAAGCATTTTGATATATTAACTTCAAATACTGGAGAAAATACCCGATATACATGGATAGTCAGCCCCACTTCCTACTGACGGGATACAAGCCTCCACTCGGTGAGAAGGAGTGGGCCGTTATCCACGCGGGCACAAGTAATGGTTGTTAGATGTCTCATTCCCTCGAATTTTTGGTTCAAGGTCATGCCGGCTGTGGTGATGAAATAATTTACACAAAGTATAGCGCGTGTCTGGGTCCAAAACCTCGACCACCACTGCTCATACTGTCGATTTTCATGACGGAACCGCTTTCCGAGGACACCGAAACTATAGTCTGTTGAAATTGTAGCAGTTAGCGCGACGCACAATCTTTTTAGCTACGTATAATTCCAAGAAATCTAAAATATTTCAAATTGGATTTTCCAAAAAACTATATCATAAATAAAAATATAAAGAAGTGTCCTACTAAAATATGTTACTCATCGATTATTGCGTGCCATTATATTTCTAGGACACAATCATTCGTTTGTCTACAAACAAATAAATGTCCCTGTCTGTAACTCATAATAAAATAAAGGTCTTGAAGTGACCTAGTTATAATAAAGACGTAAACATTAATAATCATAATTTATTGAAACCTTCACGTTCTTCAGGATTAATCATCAAACATTCTGAAAATCCGTCAATGCTAATCTTATTTTATATCGTATCGTAAGGGCTTGGGCATAATATGATCGACGACATAACCAAAGCATTGAGATTGTTCGATGTCATATTTTTTACACCCCTATCTGCCGTGCCGGGAAAACTACTGTTCGAACATAAGAATATTTGTAGGCAAACATAATATAAACTATTATTGGATGTAATCATAAAATTCCTTAAGATTTCTTCAAAACGATCTCTTTTATGTTCTTCAATTTAGCTGTTTAAATATTGACCTGTGTTGAACTTTGAACGTTTTTGTTGTTGAACTTTCTAGTCCAAAAAAATTTTTTATCGCTTTGATAAGCGATTAAAATTCGATAGGATGTCTGAGCCCTAACTTCGCAAGTAATTTGGCATCACCCGAACATTTGCACATACTCGTAAATATGACTTTAAAATAAACAACAGTATGTTCGGATACTCAGATGAGAGTGAAATCACTGAACATAAAAATAATATCACTGGGAATGCCTTACAAGACTCTTTTAGCCAGGATACCTGGCTAATATAAGTAATTAATTAATAATTGCGCTTGTTATCACTTGCAGTAAATTTGTCACATCCCACTTACTCAAAGACGTCTTAACATGACAAACCACAAAAATAGTCCCTATTTCTTGAAGTTAATCTATTTTATCGACTATCATCTATTCTCATGCCTTTATCTCAATTTGTTTGGGATCACCGCAACGTCTTTTTCTTCCATAGTTCTCTATTAGTCGTCATCTCCATAGTCACACCCTTTCTAATTATGATCATTCACACAATCCATACATCGTTTCTTTAGACTCACCCTACTCTTACACCTATCGACAGTCGTAAAAACTTTCCTCAAGACATCCTTATTCCTCCGTATCACATGCCCGTACCGATTTCCACACAGCTTTGCAGTTACCGACCCAACTCCTTTTAATAGATTACAATGTGTCGCTAAATAAAAAACACTTATCAATGTGGCCCGTGACTAACATATTTTGTTGTTTTTTTATATTATTTATAATCAGAGACCAATTTATCAGTCTGACGCCCCTGTTAGGTACGTTTTATTACTTTTTTGACTACACAGTAAAATGGTAGGTAGGCGGTAGGTGTCAGCTGATTATTTTGGCACGTTAGCTATAATAATCTTGCTAGTCATATGACGGTTATTTGTGGATGGAGTAAACAGTGTTCATTCATGATTTAAATGTTATTTTGAAAAACGTATATATCCGACATCCTGATGCTTCCTATACTTGGAGTGTCCCTACGCGATTGAATCAGAAATGAAGAGATCCGTCGGAGAACCAAGGTAACCGACATAGCCCGAAGAATTGGCAAACTTAAGTGGCAGTGGGCAGGGCACATAGCTCGCAGAACAGATGACCGATGGGGCCGGAAGGTTCTGGAGCGGCGACCGCTTACTGGAAGACGTAGAGTTGGAACTTGGAAGGCCTCCTATAAGATGGACTGATGACCTCGTGAAGGCCGCAGGAATCCGCTGGATGCGAAAAGCACAGAACCGGTCGAACTGGCGGTGATTGGGGGAGACCTATGTCAAGCAATGGATGTCTTTCGGCAGAAATGATGATGATGATATCCGACTTCCTGATGGAACGTATGTATTAATAAAAAGTTGAGGTTTGAGATAAGTTTATTCGTATATGAATGAGTATCGTATTATTTTTTCTTTATATTTTTTTTTTATCCTGTGCTATACAGCCTTTTGCGGTGCAGGTCATCAGGCTATATTATTTGTAGACTTTCAGGGCATACAGTCGAGTGGTGCTACTGAAAGTTTTTGGAAAATCTTTCCCCAAACTTTTAATGTTGGAGTTATGTAGGCTTTGTGAATTAATCTCGGTAGCCTACTTGGATATTTTACCAGCTGGAAAAACTATGGAGCAGGGCTGTGACAGAGTGGAGTCCAAAGACTGGATGGCGAGATGTAGGTCGTCCGGCGGCGAGATGGACGGATGACATTGTTGCCATCGCGGGCAAAACCCGAATAAGGCTGGCACATGGAGCATGGGGGATAACAAGAGAAGTGAGGCCTATGCTTAGGAGTGGGGGAAGTCGAGCTGTGAATGATGATGATAAAATTATGAACTCTCCCAAAAATATACTGTTTAAAAACTGAATTAGGAACAGATAAACTTAAAACTACGTGACTAATGCACTAACAGTGCATAATACAAGCAAAGTTTATTTTCAAAGCTCTATAATAGATTAATTTTCGTATAACCTTCAAATCGAACAGTCTTGCATTGTTTACATTTTTCTATGCACGCATTTATTACTGAATTTTAAACTCTATGCATAATATGTAAGATCGGTATTTGTATAATAGGTGGTGGCGCTTTTCATCAAGATGAGTGCATTCCTGCACTTTATTTTCAATGTGACTTTATTCAATGTCAAATAGACCAGGAGCTTGTGTCTGTTAATAAACCGCATCTGAACGGTTTTTTCTATATTTCAGCATACTCTTACTTCTTACATATCTGTTTTATCTTTTCCCAACTACGTTCGGGTCGGCTACTAGTATTTAACATGATCCGACCCCCACAACCCATTACTGGGTAACACGATACTCCTTGGTAAGACTGGTGATCACAGTTTCTAGCTTCTGACTACCTGACAATTATCGAAAATCCTGGGTCTCGGTATGTCATGGATCGCCCCATCCATGGACCGATCTTGGCAAGCTTTGCTTAATCTTGAAGTTATTATTTAGCCACGAACCTCTCTTACATATCAAAGTAAAATAGAAGAATTCTTGGAACGGACAAGTATTCTATCAGACCACGACATCAGACCTTGTAAAAAGTCAACTTCCAATCTGGAAATCTTAAAAGCAGGGTAAACATTTTATAACTGCCCAAAATCTCATTACCACCAAGCATGGCAGACAAGTGGCCATGTATTGATCGACATATAACCCATAGGAGATTACATAAGAGTGGATAATTCTATCTTTCATCATCATCCCGTCTATTGCCAAGGTCTGCCGCATTCTCTTGTCATAATAACTCATTAAAATTACCGACTGTTCACGGATAATTAAACGTTTAAAAACGAATCATCTAAATGAAATGCACCGTGACTACAAGACTATAAGCTATTACACAAGTTTTAGTCACTCTCACAGCGGATATAATAAATTGTAACGCAAGAGAGGAATTCACTTTAATTGCAATATAGTTGCACATAAATACCGTCGGTCTTCCAGCTGTGTTGAAGCCAAATGCGACATATTTTGTTGTTTTTACCGATATTTATCCTACTGTGCAAGTTCATAGCCAAGGTAGTCTATTTCTTCAAATTCACTGTCGTTTTCTACTATGGACCTACCTACTTATGAATTCATCAATACCTACATTATGATTTTATGCGTGGATGCTTTTATTTTTGTATTAAATTCTGTTTACGTTTTTAGTTTATATTTCTGTTTGAGTCTAGTTTTCATTGTTTTTGCTTACTTACCTAGTGGCAAATAATTGAATTAAAAATTTTGTTTGTATTTTTTTTTAAATCAAAATACTTTGCATACGATTGTAAATATCTAGTTCTTCTAACTGAACAGACAGCTGTGTCATTTCTTCTTCCTAGCTAAAGCACTAGGAAGTGGTGAAGGGCGGGCGTTTTTGGGGATTGTCTTTTGTAACGTTGACTTTCGAAAAGTGCTGATTCTCAACCTAGTTAAAAAAATCTTTTTACACGCTTTATATTAGCTTCACTTGTATGTTTGTTTGTTTGTATGTAACCGACTCCTTTGAGCGCGATTTTGACCCACTTTAAACGGTCAGATTTCATTGAAACTTTGTAAACTTGTCGAGGACCGATGACAATTCAATAATTTAAAAAAATGAGAAAAAATACACGTTTTTTTAGTTAGCAGAACTAAAAAATAGAAAATAAATAATAGTTTAAAAAACTAAAAAACACGCTTTAAAAACCAAACTAAAAAAGGAGGAAATAATTTAATTCAGTTAAAAAGCGTGGGGTGCTTGTTGAGGTATTTTTATAATCAATTAATGATTATAAAAATACCTCAAAAAGCACCCCATTCCTAACTAGGAAATCCCAAATATTAGGTTCTTATTTAGGTTATGCAGATGATGATGATGACCGGCACCCTAATTGCGTAACTACCGATTAATCATAATCTGTTTCGTTTTGAAACAGATGGCTAAACCATTGCTTCATATGTTCGAAAAATGTGTCTGTTCAACAACGTAAATAACGCAATGAATATTGTTGAACTGTCAAAAGGAAACCGATTATGATTAATCGCGTGTTCCGCAATGAGGGTGCTGGGTACTATCCGGTTCTTCAGCTAAAAAACGTTCTTAAATCATTCAGGTGAGATCTAAGGAATTAAATGTATGTAATCAGCAGCTGCCCGCAATCAAGGGGGTGTCAACCGGTGTCAAATTTCAAAGACGAGTTTTTTTATAAGTAGGTAGCAAGGACACAGATATATATGTATAGGTACACATAACTATTTTCCGTCTAGGTTAGGTGCAAACGTCGGAAGCTCATTTCCTTTTCGTTCCTATCTTACATCTTACCCTGAAGAAGTTGTTATTCATATTTTCCAGGTCAGCATAGAAAATTCAGGTGATAAATATAACTTTATGTAACGTACGACATGTCATTTTTGACAGGTCATTTAGGTGTATCATATTTTTTTTTTAAACGTTGCCCCACACTAGGAATTTCTCCTGTATTGTGGGTGCGTTTACAAACATTTAAAATCACATACACAAACAGCCAGACCCGGAACAAGTACTTGTAGGTCATACAAATATTTGTTCCGTGCGGGAATCGAACCCGCGACACGCAGCGCAGCAGTCAATTGCTTAACCACTACGCTAAACGTGTCAATCACCTATCAGAATTTCACAGCTATGAGACGTAAAGCGACGATACAGAGATACTTAATACCTCTGTGGTCTAACTTGTTTCATCTCAATGAAAACAAAACTCAAAGTAACAGTAACTTCTAAATTAAGAATGGCTTTTGTTTTAACAGGTCAACAGCATTACGTTTCAACAACGTAACATTTTTTTCGAACATAATGATTATTATAGAGACGAAAATGATGGGCAACAAAACTGCATTAAAACTTTTTCTTTGACTATCATAATTTTGATGTCCCGGGCCTGAAACATCAAAATGATGGTAAGGCCTATACCTCTTATGGAATTGCAGGGTGGCTCGACTTGTCCAGGAGTGTATTATGTAACTATCTGCTAATACCAGTCAGTTAGGGCCTACATCACAAGCATACGTTCCGTGTCACGCATGGTTATTTTTGGAGCATTGTTTTAGAAACAGATACAACGCGTGATGCTTCGTTCGTTACGTGTTAATGTATTCTCATATTGAAGTAGATTGGATTACTAAAGACTAAGGGCTCGTTTAAAATGGATTAAGTTGGTTTGCCTCGTGGTCGCACGCACTACTGCTGAGTCCTGGGTCGAATACTAGGTGAGGCAAAGTGTTATTGCCATTTTCCATTAGTAATTTCTCAGCATACTGAGTCTAGATTCATAAGTCTAGTTTTAGTTAGTTTTTTTTTTTTATTTGAACAGAACTGATGTAGGCATGTTATATAAAATTCTATCCCAACCAAATGGCGATGATGCGAAGGGTTTGTTCAAATTTATGGCCCACGTCTTGTGAAAGTACAATTGACTGGATACGATAGGACTGACATACGCTATGCGTAAAAGCCCCTAAAAACAAATAAAGCAAAAGAAAGTCTAGTTTTGTGCCCAGTGACGGCAAAGGGTCTATTAGGACTACATATGACTTGAACATATCTGGCGTAACGCGGTCCCTGCTTATCCTTCCGGGGGCAATGCGGGCTGGTAGATGTCACCTGTCTTCGAATTTTGTTTCTGGAACATGTTTCTCACGATGTTTTCTTCCCGTTTTGAGAGCTGTGGTGATGAAACAATTTACACATAGCAAAGTGCCTATTTGGGTTCGAACCTGGGACCGTAAGTTGCGTCTGTTACCACTAGGCCACCACTGCTCACTATACAATGTTACGTAAGTTGACTTAGAGAAAACTGGTAGAATGAAAATAGTAACCGACATAATATTAGACAGAATCTGATGGTTGTATAAAGCGGTATTCGGATTAACCATCTCTTGTTATTTTTGTGCTATAGATATTTGCTGTGGTTGTGTCTTATCAGCAACTAGGATACCAGCCCACAGACCAAAAAAACTAAGTCTAATAAATCTTTACAAATTGCTAGGCGAGAACTAATATTTCATCTATACGATTCATCCTTGGATTAACACAAATATTTTACAACAATTGTACCTTTATTTGTAAAAACGTTTTGTATTCCAGATTTTTATTTTTTTATAATTGTCGTCTTTTGTTTTCGTGCTCTCGACCATCAGTTAGGTTATTGACTTTCAAAAAACTTTTTTATAACAAAGACTAAATATAATTAGAGTTTAAATATGTTGTTGACGCCAAGATGGTTTGAAACACGTCAACATGTTACTTTCAGGGATAGTGGTGACAGACAGACTGAAAGAGCGTGAGTGATCCTACGAGATTTGTTTTTCGTACCTACCGCTGGGTTGAGTACACCACAGATATATTATCACAAAAAGTTTCCATCGAAACTTTTGGAACTTTAGACAAATACGGCACATGTAAGTAAATAAACAGTGGTGGCCCAGCAGGGATAACGACCGCGACTTATGGGAATATTGGTTTTAGAAATGTTTATTTTATTTTTGTCACTTATCTCATCGCGACGAGTTGTAGGTCGAAGGTTCGAACCCAGACAGGCGCTTTACTTTATGGAAATTATTTCATCACCACTGCTCTCAAAACGGTGACGGTAAACATCGTGCGGAAACCGGCATGTCATAGAACCAAAACTTCGAAGACTTGTGACATATACCAATCTGCACTAGACCCGCGTGGTAGATTACCTACGGCCTACTCCCTCTCACCGAGAGGAGGTCTGTGACCCAGCACTGGGAACTTTATCTACTAACTACCCAGGGAGGAGAGGAAAATAATCACCGTCATCATCATCATTTCAGCCGAAAGACGTCCACTGCTGGACATAGGCCTCCCACAAGCTCCGCCACTTCGACCGATTCTGGACTTCCCGCATCCAGAGGATACCTGCGGCCTTCACAAGGTCATCGGTTCACCTTGAGGTTCGGGAAGCTTCACAATATCTTCTCGTCCCACATACCGCAGTGTCTCAAGACGAAAGTCTTTGACCAGTGTGTGTTGCCAGTGATGACATATGGAACGGAAACGTGGTCGCTCACAATGGGCCTCATAAGAAGGCTTAAAGTCACCCAAAGGGCAATGAAGAGGGCTATGCTTGGAGTTTCCCTGCGTGATTGAATCAGGAATGAAGAGATCTGCAGGAGAACCAAGGTAACCGACATAGCCCGAAGAATTGCCAACCTTAAGTGGCAGTAGGCAGGGCACATTGCTCGCAGAACAGATGGCCGATGGGGCCGAAAAGTTCTGGGGTGGCGACCGCGAACCGGAAGACGTAAAGGAAAATAATAATACCAGCCTATTATTGTGTCTCTGCAGGGTAAAGGCCTCTTGTCAAACAGAGAACGCCCGAGCGTTGATCACCACGCTTGCTAATGATTGCTAATGATTGCTTGCTGGTGATTTTAGGCTGTCACATGCATGCCATCTGTTGACATGACTCTGCATTTTTATACCGACATAAAAATCGTATAATAAAATTTTTGGTCTTTAAAAGACACCATAACCTAGGAAGTGCCGGCGCCATCTCGATTTTAAATATCACGACCATCAAAATATTGACGTGTAAAAGTTTAAAAGGTCTACTTTAATTACTTATAAAAATAAATACTTCATTTCATTACAACAACTGTAAGTCCATGTTTCTTCACGATGGTTTCCATCAGCGATGGCACTAATGTCCAAGATTAACTCAAAAGGTATACCATCATCATTTCAGCCCGGAATCACCCACGGCAGGTAGATATAGGCCCCCCTTTTTTCTGCCATACTTCCCGGTTCCGTGCGTCCCCCTAACGAGACGTTGACGTTGACGAAATCAATCTAATATTAATTTCATAGCCACAAACAGTGGTGTTAGATTGAAAAGTTCAGATATACAAATAAAATACCATATGAACAAGACCTTACTAAAACAAGACAGCCGGAACTTGATTTCCTTTGTTTTAAGAAATGGTTCGAAGGTCGAGAACTATTTAAAGCCGTCCCTAATTGATAGGGAAGGTTTAGCACGCCATGTGTCTGCCAAAACCCATTGTAATGATACGTATATATTTAACACAACTCCGAATCGGTAGAGAAATACAAATAACTATTTCAATATCATAATTTGATTTATTCGTATTATCAAACCAGAATGCTTGGAAACAGTTGTATGAGTGTGTAAATTACCTGGCATCTACTTTCACCTGACTATTATAGGGTCTGTGACAGAACTGCGACTATCAGCTCTTTCTGAAAATGCTCAGCTCAAACTATGTACCATATAGCCATGCCCGAATCAGCTTTTTAAAAATATCTACTTTCACCTGACTATTATCGGGTCTGTGACAGAACTGCGACTATCAGCTCTTTCTGAAAATGCTCAGCTCAAACCATGTACCATAAAGCCATGCCCGAATCAGCTTTTTAAAGATCTACGACGAGCCATAATTATCTTAGTCAGCTATAATTTTCCCACAGTTGGGACACAGCCCTCGGCTCTGTGAGAAGTGGGTAATAATCCACCACGCGGGCCTAGGGCGGGTTGGTAGATGTCACATGTGTTCGAATTTTTGGTTCTAGGACATTCCGGTTTCCTCACGATATTTTCCTTCACCGTTTTGAGAGCAGTGGTGATGAAATAAATAACATAAAGTAAAGCACCATCTGGGTTCGAACCTTCGACCTACAACTCGTAAGTCGCGATGAGAAAAGAGACAAAAATAAAATTTTCATTTCCAAAACCAGCTTTGATATTTTAACACTGCATGATTCAAAACCTGGAAACTCCCAAAATAACACAGCAGCAACACTGCCTTTGTTCCCAAAATGTCAAATCAAAAACCTGGCAACACTGACCAAATATTTGCACTAAACAATATGGTAACAAGAAGGTGCATGCTAAATATAATTGGATGTAATGCGCTGTTATTTCGAGAAACGCATCACCACTCAACATCGATGCACCGTGAGTCAGTCGTTCGGAATAGACCGCTGTGAAGTTCAAACGGTTTAAGAGATGCATTCTCGGATATTTTTGTCCTGTCCGCGTCTACTGATTGAGTTATTGGTTCGGAAATGGGACAGCTGACTGACTGACGGATAAAGAGTGCAGTTTTAGGAATGGGGCGTATCTATCAAGTAATTAGAGCAGTACTGAACTTGAATTTTGTAGTGGTTTTTTTTTTTTTTGGGTGGGAAATCATCAAATAACTTCTCCCGCTCTGGGTGGAGCGGGAGGGCGTGTCAGACTTTTACTGACTAAAACCCACCCGTGTTCCCTCAGTTGCCTGTGTGCCAGGGGCCGCGGTATCTCTTTCGAACAACCCGCACCCCTGGCAGGCATCGGTCCTTGCGAACCCCACCTATTGGTGCTGACATCTCTTTGAGGCGCGCGTGGAACACAACGCGCCGTCGACCCGGGCTTGGTCCTTACCGGACAGCGAGCTACCCATTACTCGCCGTCCGCAAGCCCGCGCCTACGGTGGCCGGGAATCAGCCTGGGATTCCCGACGCCCAGGGCTTCTCCCGCGGCGACTACGGCCGTGAGGGCGCATATACTGCCTCTCCCTCACGTGCGCCGCCTCCCTCTTTGCGAGCATTACTGCTTCGCAGAAGGAGGTGACGGCTAACCATTCACTCTCGCTCCGTACCATGGCCTGCACCAGGGCCGGACGCGAGAGATCGCCGCCGCCGATCGCCTCCACGAGGACACGGCGGTGCTCCGCCCAAGCCGGGCAGACCGCCACCGTATGCTCCACCGTGTCCTCAGGGCGATCTTCGCAATGGAAGCACCCGGGCGTTTCCTCCCGCCTTATACGAAACAGGAACCTCCCGAAACAACCGTGTCCGGTGAGGACCTGCGTCAGGCGGAAGGTGAGGACGCCATGCCGCCTCTCAAGCCACTCCTCAAAGAGGGGACTTACCGCCGCTATCGTGGCGTGCCCAGCACTGGGTTGCGACAATCGCACTCTCCATGTCGCCATGAGATCCCGCCGGAGCTCTGTCCGCTGCACCTCGATTTCTCGCGGCAGCGGAGTAACGCCCCGGCGTTTGGCCTCCTCGCGCCACTCCCAGATATGCGCGAGGACCTTTGCCTCCAGATCCCATGGCGGTAATCCGGCAAGGAGGCCCGCCGCCTCACCTGAGATCGTGCGGTATCCCCGGATCATCCTGATCGCCATGACCCTATGGGACGCCTTCAGCTCCTATGGGACGCCTTCAGCTAATTTTGTAGTGGTTGAGTGGTTACGTCGATTATGGATATCTGCAATCATTATAATACCCCACGCGTATCTCTACGTTGATATCGTGGCGGGACTTGCCGCTCCTAACTCTAGGTCTATGCCGGTAAAGTTTACTTTGCTGGAACCGGTCTAGGGTGAGGAGCAGACCAAGGGAGACGGCAGCTTAAGCAGGGCAGCATGTGGCAAGCTGATGGGCAGTAAATTCTTCCATAGTTCACGGTAACCAATCCACGATAGCTACCCAAACTCTTACCCCAATATGTTTTATTTCCATGTTTTACATTAGCCCTGCACCTACCGGGGGTTGTCCTTGGGTGCACTTTCATAGTGCATACAGGGATAGTCGTCGGATGGTGCCCCATTTCATTAAAACATCTAAGGGGCCTCTGCGAGTAGGCTTCAGCCCCTGGTACGCCTTTCAAAAGTATGGAACCCCCCAGGGTCTCCAGAATTGCAAATATAAAAATAATTAATTTATTTTCAGGCGCCACGGGATGACATAGATGACATTCATATTTATATTATAAACAAAATTGTGTTAATAAAGAAGGATTAAGGCCATTTTTTTGTCCAGTACAGAAATTTTTCGTCGGTTATACAAAAAAAAACCACCGGTCCCATACATTTTGACCGCGTAGGTATTGCACTTTTCTATGAAACAGCTAAGTTTTTTTTGTATAACTGACGAAAAATGTCTGTGCTGGAGGTCTAAAATGATACGCTGAATTCATGGTTACAGTTTGCGCTCTGGATAAAAACTTATCCTGTATAATGTACTTACAATGGCATAATAATGATCGTGGGCATTATTCCAGTGTGTTACATAATTTACCTGTGCCTACACATCTTACGTCCCGCTTAAAAATCCACTATATTTTTAAATAGCTTTATTTTAGTTTTCCACCTGTTAAACCAGTCTTTGGAAATCACACAAAATACGTTTTATTGCTCGCAAAAAGTAACAAACAATTTCAGAAATAGCTCGTTGATATTTTTTATTACCATGAAACGTGACAAATGGAAAATTAAGCAGACAACACGGAAGAAGTAAGTATCTGACAGAATATTATAAATTATATTTTTGGGACCACTTTATGTTCCCGTCTCAAAGCACTAACTTTCTCCGTAATTTATTTAGATTATTAAAGTACTATTTAAACAGTTTTCCGAAGCGCTTCAGAACGTCAAAGAGAATATCGGTCAACTGTGAAAGTAAACCACGCTTCATGTATTAAGACATAAATTAATGTTAATATTAGTTACAAGCATTAATTAATTACTTTCAATGTTTAATATATGTGTCATTAATATTATTCTAAATGGTCTAGTCACTTATATCGGCCAGTTTTAGTTATATTGCCAATGAAACTGTTGTTCTTGGCAGTTTATGTGCGTTTGGACATATTAAAGGGGACTCCGGCCCATGAAATAATTAGTTATTGTCAATGTTTATGAGATCAGTAGGTATTTAATTTAATTCGTTTGCACTAACACTAAAATGAAAGTAACAGGAAAACTTCGGAGTAATTGCTTAATCTCAATTGTAATGTCTTTTATTTTGATAATTCAACAATATTGTCATGTCAAGCTGCCGGATTTTTCAAAATCCTTTGGATTGTGACAGGAAGTGCGTTAAGCGGTTGGGGTACCTACAGAGGAGGATTGCGTAACACACTGACAGTAGGAATGGCTTTAATTTTGGCAGTTCAACAACATTCATTGCGTTATTTACGTTGCTGAGCAGACAATTTTTTGGAACATATGATGCAATGGATTAGCAATATCCTTCAAAATTATTCAGATTCTAATCGCTAGTGTGTAACGCAATTAGGGTGCAGGACCATCTGAAATAGACGACTCGTATCAAGCAAGCGTGGTACCTGCTTCATTTTAGTTCCTTTTCCTATTAGAACAACCTCATGCACAGTAGTGGGACTATCTCTAGATATAAGTTTAGAAGAAAAAAAAACATACTAACATTACATCACGCTTGCATATCTCCGAAGGGCTAGGGACAAGTGTTTAAGCTATCCAGTGCGCGAAAAAAAACACAGTGTTTAAGCTATCCAGTGTGCGAAAAAAAAAACACAGTGTTTAAGCTATCCAGTGTGCGAAAAAAACACAGTGTTTAAGCTATCCAGTGTGCGAAAAAAAAATCACAGTGTTTAAGCTATCCAGTGTGCGAAAAAAAAAACACAGTGTTTAAGCTATCCAGTGTGCGAAAAAAAAATCACAGTGTTTAAGCTATCCAGTGTGCGAAAAAAAAAACACAGTGTTTAAGCTATCCAGTGTGCGAAAAAAACACAGTGTTTAAGCTATCCAGTGTGCGAAAAAAAAAACATAGTGTTTAAGCTATCCAGTGCGCGAAAAAAAACACAGTGTTTAAGCTATCCAGTGTGCGAAAAAAAAAACACAGTGTTTAAGCTATCCAGTGTGCGAAAAAAACACAGTGTTTAAGCTATCCAGTGTGCGAAAAAAAAATCACAGTGTTTAAGCTATCCAGTGTGCGAAAAAAAAACACAGTGTTTAAGCTATCCAGTGTGCGAAAAAATCCTGCCGCTATTTCATTACGTCGTGGGAACGTAACTAAGCTAATAGGGGGCGAGATAAATATACAGCTCTGCAAACATTCCTGTGGGTGCTCTATCTTTCAAACATTTAACATCTTAATTATTAGTCATTCTAACATCAACACGAATAAACGCTACATACCTACTGGACATGGAAAATGGAGTAGATACTTATGTACTAAAATGACCTCATCAATTAGACTGGCCAATTGACTGCGGTCATTGTATCTCATTGCCTGTACCTAATGAATGATGTAATCCTCATGATTTGAACAGTAGATAATACTTGCATAACATCACGCTTGTAATCCCCGAAGGGTTAGGCAGATTTGTAGGTAGTGATAGTGCACCCACATTTGGGGGGGGGGCTATTTCCAACAAATGGGCACGAATACAGACCCCAGGCTGCTACTGAGCAATTACTGATGGAAAATCCCAATGACACTTTGCCCGACCTGGGAATCAAAACCAGGACCCCATGCTCAGTTGTAACGCTTTCGACCACTAGACCAACGAGGTAGTAAATAATACCTACGGTATTAAAAAATATATAAAACTTCGGACTCTAGATATTAGGAATAGGAAAAGAGAATTTCCAAAGAAGTAGCAAGGAAACACGAAGTAGCAAGGTACGTACGCAAATAAAATAAAAAAAACAGTGACACTTCGGGAGTGCCGACAGAAGTGAAAACTTGAACAATTACGTGTGTATTTTTTTTATCGTCAATACAGGATTTCACATTGGGTCCTTGGGTCGTGATTGCTCTCGGTAAAATATTATCAACGAGCGATCGACTTCAGCCATTAATCCGTTGCGCGTCTAATTAGCACACAATAGAAATTCTATTGTTATCGGAACACATGCTGTGCACTTGACGTGCGAAGAGTTAAAGGTAACAGCACAGATTTTTAAGATGAAAATACAAAGAGAAAGAAAGGGATAAAAGAAATCGATTTTCGTAATGAAAGAAAGGGACTTTTCCAAAAGACATATCAACACGCGACTCATCCGTGTGCTCAAGTGTTCGGTGTCGATGACGCGAGTGCCATGATTTTTGTTCACCCAAAAAGTGCTCAACGCGCCTAAAGACGTTTTCACATCAAAAAAAAAAATATGAAACGTCTCCGCGTCCTCTAGTACACCCAATAAGATGTTACTAGAAACCAAGTTTCGTAGAAAAAAAAATTACATTGACGAAAAACATATGACACTCTTTGCGAGACCTATAATATCACTTCAGGAATTGAGGCCAGGATTAGCCAGATTAATTGTAAAGGTCTGTCCTATTTGGCACACAATCTACACGATGATTCACAAATGAAGCTAAACAGGAAAAAGCAACCAGTTTGTTTTGAACAAAAATCTTGTTTCAATTAGTTTATTTTAAAGTAGTTCATTACAATTCACGAAGAACAATATAATTAATGGAAGCGATACATTTTCTAAGAATGATTAATATTCCGGCTCCGACTGTTCTCACATTAAATCCGGAGAATCGGAAAGATTTAATACGACACATGACAAATGAACGAGATTTACTAGAGAAGTTAACACGCTTTATTTCAACTGTTAATGTTGCTGGTATTCATCTAACGTTTAACTTTTAGTGAGGGAAAACTATAAATCGCTAACTGTTTGCTTGGTAAAAATTCATGAAGAAAATAGACTTCCTAACTACAAAATAGAGCCACCCTGCATTTTTTGTTTACATTAATGACACCAAAATGATGGCCAGTACCTATATTGAAGATCAGCTTCAATTTACAGAAAAAAAAGTATAAGTACTTTTATGTATATGACCTTTATACGTACGTACATGTAAATATACAGTACAGTAGCTCGATTTAGTAGTCCGGGAATGTATTTTGTAAGCTAGCATTTAAAACCTCTCCTGAAAGTAGAGGTTGATATACCTAAGTGAAGTACTTCATACTTACTTAAGCAAGTCTAAAAACAAAATAGGAATACTTATGATTTTTACAAAACAAAAGTTGCGGCCATTCCGGCCAGCTGAAAAAAAAAGCACTAGTTAAGGTACGGTTTCCTTGTAGAGCGGTGGTGGTCACACAGCGGCCGCAGTGACGGCTGTCGTGAAAATGTTGGCAGCGGGGTTTGACTTTAAGATGTCAACAAACGCTCTCTAGGGAAACTTTGTAATGTATAGCACATAATTACACGATGAGAGACACCAAAAGCGAAAAAAACTTCTGTTCAAGTTCTGTAGTTTCTTAAATAACCTTTCAGTGACGTCATTTGACAGTGAATTGCGAAAGCTTTGTGACGGTCACCACAGTCTTCGGAATCCCTAACTATACATTGAAAGTAATAACCGTACTGATTACAAAGGAATTGTAAAATTGACAAATCGATATTTTTTGCCTGTTTTTGCTTTCATCAGTCAAAAGATTGGGAACAGGACAAAAAATTCCTTCCAAAAATACATTTGCAAAAATTCTCTAACGCACTTCACAGAATAACTACGATAAAAAAAAATATTCAACGCATAAGTAAGTTATTTATAAACGTTCTTATTAAATTTATAAGCAGTGCTGTCCTAGATTCAGGGAATTCCTGAAGCCACGTCAAGATCTAAATTCTTTAACTACGAATATCAAAATTCTTTGCCTATCATTAATTATAAACGAACGCTTATGTTTTTATTAAAGTCCAAGGGAGACAGGGAAAAATTAAGTGAGAATGAGAACACCATATCTATTATAACATTTGACAACATTCTTCGGTAAATTCGAGGGATTTTTATATTCTACGCAATATTTTAACGTGACTACACAAGTTTTCGCGACTAAGGAGGTTTAACTGCACCTTGCAGATATTTAAATATTATTGTACTATTTACAATATGATTTCATTCAGAAAACATTCAAAACGTGAAGTTTAGGATTTAATTTGCAAAAAATAAAGCACGTATAGTCCACCCGTCGCAAGAATCATCGAGACACTGACGTATCGCGTCCCGACTATGCTTCACGCGAATTTTCGGGTTTTTATTTATTATTTTAAAAAGTTAAAAGAAATGCGAAAAATAAAACAATACAAATTATTACTTACGTCATTACGTATTTTTTGGTATAAAATTCATGCCGAACTATTCAGCCGTTACCGAGACAAATTACAATTTTGGTTCAAAAAGGATCTATTTATTACGATTATTTCCTAAAATTTGGGAAAGTTTATTTAAATTTTAAACAATACAATACCTTAAGTATAACATATATTTTTTGTATGGAAAACGCACAAAAGGATTCATGAACAAACTTCTTTAAACATACAGTATTTGTGGGATTTGACCAACGTAATCCTCTTACATGTACATGTTACATACATGTACATTCTATTATTATTACTTTTAAATACTATGATCAAATTCTTAACATCTAATTCAGTGTTCGTGAGTGACAATATTATCATCAGACCAACTAACTTTTACTAATGTACTGTGGTCTACGTGCGTAGACATACACCTGTACGAGTAGATCTTTCCGGTGAACCGTTGCGTGCATAGCATAATTAGTCTATAATGTTTTTCCCACAGCTAAGGCACAGGCCTCATCTCGGTGAAAGGGACGGGGCTGTAATCCACCACGCGAGACCAGTGCTAGTTGGTAAATGTCATCACATGTCTTCAAATTTTTGGTTCTGGTGCAAAACAAAAAAAAATTAAGGCGACGTTTCTTCACGATGTTTTGCTTCATCGTTTTGACAGCAGTGGTTATGAAACAATTTAATTTTAAAAGTAAAACACCTGTCGGGATTCCAACCTACGAACTACAGCTTGTACGTCGCGACCATTATCACTGGACCATCATTGCTCATCATACATGAATATTGTCACAATAAAAAATACATGAGCCCGGAAGTTTTTGTAACAATATCATGATTTTAAAAGAGTGTCCATGGAGTTTCTTGCCCGTTCTTCTCCATAGGTACCTACGCTTTAGAATGGGCAACTAGCTTCATCTTTCTACCTCACCGACCTTGACAATTCAAAAGTGCCTGAAATTGATTTATTTGAAATAAATGCTTTGAGTTTGAAGAAGAAACCACGTGCATGGTCGCCATAAACATTACCACAATGGCACTTCTAAATCATCATTTAGAAGTGCCATTGATAATTGAAGAGCCCGCTTATATAGGTTACTCATTACAATCAAACATCTGGTATCCAACAAAGCCCTAACTACACCTTAACAACAAGCCCTAATTCTTCTCCGTTTCAAAATCAACAGTTTATCTAAGCGCATTACCACTCGGACGTCTTTATCTTGCAGATGTTTGAAGCCAAATGCCAAATAACACTTAAACACCTGATTGGCCCTAACAGGCTGGCAACACGCCAAACTGAAGTTGCCAGAAGTGAAGATCAGGAGTACTTACTTCTGTGATGACTAATAGTGGTTCTATGGAGTCTTTGTACGATATTTATCTTGTTTCTATAGAATGGACTCCTAAAATAGACGAACCCAAAATCACGGACTCACATGCCTTTAAATTCATTATCATTCCCAATTTATTTGGGATTGACGCAACCTGTAGTTTTCTTCCATAGGTACTTAGTCTAGGCTATTAGTCGTCATTTCAGTAGTCACCACCTTTCAAGCCATATCTTCCATCCAACATTTCTTTGGTCTTCCCGTACTATACATAGGTATGGCTATGGCTTATTGCCATCCACTTTCCTTACGACATTTTCGTCATTCGTCCGCATAACATGCACATGACAACGGATGAACACACAAGCTTTCAGTCACATTAGTGACTGAAAAGCTGGAACATATTTAGCACATTCCCGTTTTACAAAATAGGTCATCATCATCATTTCAGCCGAAAGACGTCCATTGCTGGACATAGGCCTCCCCAAAAAACAAACATAATAAGGATCTGATTTAAATTACGACATATTTTGTTAAATCGATAAATGGGCATACATAAAGTTCGTTTTTAATCTCAGATCTAACATTTCAAGTTTGTATTTTTTTTTTCGTCATAATACCTGTGGAATTTGTACCTGGGTTTAAAAAACGAATTGTAGTGATTCCCAATCAACTTACGCGATATATTGACGTGAAAAACGACTTCAATTCTAAGAGGCGAGCTCTTGTATAAACAATAGTGTTGGAAATAAACATAGAACGAAAGATAGCTCATGCCAATCAGCAAGATACTAGCGAGGTTGACGACATCCAGAATCGTAGAAGTTATAATTGACATTCAAAACACTTTTGAATTTTCAAGGACCAGTCATGTCAAGTCATGTGTCAGAAATATGAAGTTGCCCATTCTAATAGTAGGTATCTGTGGAGAAGAACGGGCAAGAAACTCCATTGACTTTTAAATTATATTTTTCCAAATGCTATTTTTATGCACCTAATGCAAAGCAGCTAAAAAAAGAGTAAAAATGATGTTTTATCATTAAAATACATTTAAAATAGGTACATCAGTCGCTCAAATGTTTTTTTTTATAATTCTTGTATAAAAAACTGCAGGCGCCATCTTGCACGCTACACGCGTTTCCTCTATTAATCAAATCTAGATAAATAAGATAAAGAAGCACTAAGTATGATGACCTGTCACGAAACAAGTCTTTTAATCTCAAAGAACATAATTTATGAAGATATCATTATAAATAAAAACGAGAATGACAATATAAATAACGCTATTCATAATGACATTACCTCATTGTGCCTATTTTCTTTGTATTATAGTATATTTGGCAAGCATGCTCTTATTAAAAGATATTTGTCACTGAAGCGGAACGAAATTAGGTCATTTGTATCTGAGTAATAATATCTAAAACAGCCTTTATTCATCTTGGTCTAAATTCAGTTTTTGCATAAATTTTGTTGCTGCGGTTTTGACAGTGGTATTTTTGTGTATGATTATACAGGTTGAAATTGAAAACATGCGACAAACCGTAATGGGAGATTGTACTCATCATTATGAACAACTTTTACTAAGGGACCAAAGATGCAATCGCAAAAAAAAAACAGCTGTTCCCTACATTTTGACGAGTCATGCGAACATAAATGTAGGGAACAGATGTTTTTTTTTTTTCGCGATTGCATCTTTGGTCCCTTAGTAAAAGTTGTTCATAATGATGAGTACAATCTCCCATTTCGGTTTGTCGCTTATTTTCAATTTCAACCTGTATAAGCTTATATTATTTATATAAGCGTTTCGGCTAATATTAGTCGATTCGCACGAATTTACTCACCCGGATCGGGCGAATCGTCGCTGTTAAATAACATAATATTATTTTCCATAGGCGACTCGGACAAGTACTTTTATTTGTGAATAAATCGACAGGTCCAGAAATACGTTTAAGGCAATTGGCACGTGTTTAATATAATAAAGTTAGTGTACGTTTCCTAAACTTTTCTCAACGTTCTTTACGAAACTTGTATGATATTATTTAAAGTGACGATTCGCCAGATAAAGGCGAGTGAATTCGTGCGAATCAACTAAAAAGCAGCGTTTCATTCATACAACAAAGAAGCAAATGTTTTCAGCGAGAGTGGAATGTCAAAATATGAAACAAAAGAGACAAGACAAGGTCTTTAATAAGTGTAAAAACAATGTTTTAATTTTTCGACAACAAATATATAACAAAAATGAAAGAAATATCCGAAGAATGTTACATTTAATCAACTTCAAAGTCTGTCAAAAAATACAAAAACGAAAAAGCAAACGATATTTTTTTTGTTTCTCACCACAATGTATATTAAAAGCGAAGCTATACGAAAGTTTCGCATTCTAGGTCAAACTGAGGTTTAATAAATTACCCTGTAAATAGTGCACGACACAATTATGTTATTATTACAGGCACATCACTTTCTGTGTACTGAATCTTAGATTATCGATATAAAAGATTTAGAAAATAAATATTGGACTGGATATAATTGATAAATGGGCTGAGTTTGTATCCGAAAAGAAATCATGGATAACGATTGGATGTGTGGGATAGGTTTCTTTTTCATAGCCATAGTACCTTCGTTATTCTTATTACGACTTCTGAGATCAGCACCCTAATTGCGTAACACGCGATTAATCATAATTGGTTTCATTTTGACAGTTCAACAATATTCATTGCGTTAGTTACGTTGTTGTGCAGACACATTTTTCGAACAAATGAAGCAATGGTTAAGCCATCTGTTTCAAAACGAAACAAATTAGGGTGCAGATCTTAGGATTTTATTGGTGTTAATTTTTGAGATATTGACTGCCTCGTTGGCCTAGTGGTCGCTAGCGGTACTGCCGAGCGTGAGGTCCTGGGTTTGATTCCCAGGTCGGGCAAAGTGGTTTTTGTATCTGGAGTTTCTCAGTAGCAGCCCGGAGTCTGGATTTGGGCCCGGTTGATGGCAATAGGCTCGCCCCTATTACATGGGACTTAAACACAACCGGCGAAAGATTGCTGTACTATAGATACTCCCTTTTTTTTTAAAAACGTTGCCCCACACTAGGAATTTCTCCTGTATTGTGGGTGCGTTTACAAAGATTTAAACTCACATACACAAACAGCCAGACCCGAAACAACTACTTGTAGGTCATACAAATATTTGTTCCGTGCGGGAATCGAACCCGCGACACGCAGCGCAGCAGTCAATCGCTTAACCACTGCGCCAACCGTGCAGTTGAACTAACCCTTGCCTAAACCTTCGGGGAAAAAATCGTAATGTTATGTTGTTTGATATCCGGGACATTGATAGCATCTATTAAGTATGTGTGTTCCTTTTGTAGTGGTTCTTACCTAATTCATAAAGGTTTCATCATAATTTATTAACCGACTTCAAAAAGAAGGAAGTTATCAATTCGACGTGTTTATAATTATTATTTTTTTGATTTGAAAAAGAGTTAATTTCGAAACGGTGTCATTTAAATTTCTTATAGATCTGTTGATGAGTTTCCGAGACAGACAACGGAACCGGCAAAAACTGACAGCAAATTAACCGTGATTGCTGCTATCGCATAAATATGTATGGTTTAAACCCCAAGGATGATGAAATTTCGAATCGGTGTGGGGTAGGTACTAAAACTAAAAAAGTGAAAAATAAAAACTTAAAAAAAAATTAAACAGCCGATTGTTTGTGTGCAATAAATAAAATCTATCTTATTATTATTAATTTTTTTTGAGTTTGGGAAATCATCAAATAACTTCTCCCGCTCTGGGTGGAGCAGGAGGGCGTGTCAGACTTTTACTGACTAAAACTCCCCCGTGTTCTCTCAGTTACCTGTGTGCCAGGGCCGACGGTATCTCTTTCGAACTACCCGAACCCCTGGCAGAAACATAACCATTACGTACTCAAAAGCTTCTAGTAAAATAACACTAACATTTAAACAACCTTCCATTATAGTTTCTACTTCCACCCAACTCGATACCAAATCCGTCGCTAATCGATTAAATCGTAAAATCTATAAAATCATTGTTTATGAACGTCACCAAAACCTAGTTAACTGGCGTCGTAAAATATTGGGTTAATTGTTCATTGTTATGTTCTCTTTGTAGTACAATGTTCAGCATTTCATGTCAAGGACTTGAGTATATTATGCGTAGATGATGGTCTGGTTTGCAAAATTTACGCGACAACGTCCCACAATTTGTAGAAGCTTCAGCGAAGGTAGAACTTTTTGTTTGTATAGTAGATATAGATGTTAAAAATGCGCCTGCGCCATTGTGATGCTCGTGCAATTCCTAAGCCACCTTTGTTTTGGGCTGGTTTAATTGCATAACTGTTTTGTGTTCATTTAATCCCATTAAGACTATTTCATGAAAAAGTAATTCAATGGGATTAAGTTCATTAAAACTTCAGAACTTCGCTTAGTTCAAAAGGATGGTTGGATTGATAATTTTAATTATGTAAAAACATACGTATTACGGTCGCGAATCACATTTTTTCAACACAGCCTTATACTGGTCTGCAGATTCCAAAAACATAAGATTTGAATCCTGCGGGTTACCCTGGCGCCACCCCCTTGAAGCCATGTATCAGTGTATCTGAGCCATAACGGATAATTTTATTGATGAAACACAATCAACAGTACGTGGCCGGCCCAGTCAGCCAACGCTGACTTTCAACTGGATTACACTAGCTTTATCAAAATAATACATGGGTAAGTCGCTGAAAATTTATTACTGCGCATTTCTCCCACCTCACCTTTTGCGTCTCAACCGAGGACAGAAGACACATCTATTTAAACTTGCGACAAACAGCCAAATAGCCCCCCGTCCCGATCGTCGTGGCGTGCAGTCGTGTTTTTGAGTGCTCGCAAAATTTTTATTCAAAAATCTAGTTAAAAACGAGTTTAACAACTTTAAATACATATCATCACATGACCAATAGCATCAACAGTAAATTAGTGTCAAATCAAATCTGTATGTGAAGATTTAATGTGTTATTAAACAGAAACAATTATTAAAACATAAGTGAAGGTGTTGTGTCAAACGACTTGTGACTAGCAAAAGTGAAAGGATCGACGACCGCTAGTTCATGAGAAGGTCACACACCTCGCACCTCGACAATTGATATTGAGAAACAAATTACCTATTTCAATATATCTCGGCAAGCGTGGTTGGTCTAGCGGCCGTAGCTTCCGCACCACATTAGTACTAATCAAGACTACGCAAGTTCGAATCCAACAAATTACAAAAATATTTTTAGACTTTGTACAACATTTTATTGTATTTTTGTATTTTTATACGAGGTTTTGCGTGCAGCGTAGATAGTTGGTTTTCAATCATGCCGATAAATCGATCACCCCCACCCACACCTATTATGGTTACCACTGCGCTCACAACGCCGACAAATTTACTACACCATAGCTCATCGGAACCGGATATGGCCAAAAAAGACCAATCTATCGCTGACGACTGTAAATTCCCTAATATTACTCACCGGAATAAACGAAAATACACTGAATCGGGATTGGATACGGACAACCAGGTTTCTATTTATATGGCAGAAATAAAAGCTATGTTCCAGGAGTTCAAAGACGAACATATAAAAAAAATCGAGAAGATATATGAAAGTATGGAAGAGATTAAACTCCAAAATTCTCAAATTCAATCATCGGTAACATTCCTGTCCCAAAATTATGATAGTTTAAAATTGAAAATTGAATTCCTTGAAAATCAGCTAGATGAGGAACGTAAATCGAATGCGTCATCTTTTCAATATTTCGAAGAAAAGTTAGAAAGACTAGAGTGTGGTGCTAGATCGTCCTGTGTGGAATTAAAGAATATCCCTGTAAACAAACCTGAGTCTAAAGAAAATTTATTAAACTCTGTTTTCAAGGTCGCCTCCGTTTTGAATGTATCCATACAACCGCACGAGGTCAAAGACATCTTCCGCATAGGAACTAAAGACAAAGACAACAGGACAATCATTGTAGATTTCTCCACCAATCTCCTGAAAGAAAAATTTATTGAAAAGTATAAAAAATTCAACAAAGGTAGTAAACTGTCAACAGAACATCTAAAAATTGGAGGGCCAGTGAAGCCTATATTTATTTCGGAAAACCTTAGTCCTAGAATGAAAAGGTTGTTTTTCCTTGCCAGAGATTTTGCGAACACCAACAATTTCAAGTACTGTTGGATAAAAAATGGTAAAATCTTTCTTCGTGAGATGGATGGTGCACCTCATATTCTGATTAAAACTGAATCAGACTTCCCGAGGAAAACAGACTCAAAGTGACTAGTGATCTATAATCATATCATTGTTAAACCGGTAAAGGAAATAATATGTTGTAAAAATACTAACCAGCTAACCACACTAGATCCTATAAAAAACATGTACCTAAGTATCACCTGTAAACCTTGTTATCACGATGCTAAGCGCATGCAAATTTCAAAGCTGTTACTGTTTTGTATACGGTTTGCTTTACATATGCAAACCACACTAAAGTTATCCACAAATTACGTTGGCACACCATACTACACTTACCCTCACACCCACAACCACACATACAGACTTACGCGCATCATTAGTATATTAAAACTCTCTCGCATCTCTCTCACAATCTCCCACACCTGGTTATATCGTGCAACCTTGTTCATCTCCTACTATAGCCTAAACTTAAAACTAACGTGCTACAATCCGGACCGAATACGTTGGTTTGCTTCAAGCCCTCACTGGATTGTTACTGCGACTAATTTGTTTCCCTCTAGAATTACAAATGAATGAAAACACCGAAATTACACACGAACTAGAGCAACTATCAGTCTCGACATCTTATCAGTGTTCTCCAGAACAATGTAATACGTACTTAAATAATGTTGTGAACGGTCTTAATATATTTCACTTGAATATTAGAAGTATAGGCAATAGTACTAACTTTAACAATCTTCTAATCCTACTAAACAGAATTAAGGTGCATTTTGATGCTATTGTTTTATCAGAGTGTTGGTTGCGCAAATGCCCTTACCTTCCTAATATACCAGGATTTGAAGCATTTCAGTCTGATCACGCGAACCAAAACGACGGTGTTGTTGTGTATGTTAGACAAAACCTACGTGTCACTGTCGAAATTCCGATATTTACGGATGCGAATTGCTTGATTTTAAAATTCGGCACAGAGATAGCCCTTTTAGCAATGTACCGATCTCCGTCGTTCCGTAATACTAACAACTTTATTGAATGTCTGGATGTTACTTTGCACTCATTAATGTCATTTAAGACCATTGTTTTAATTGGCGATATCAATATAAATATCTCCCAAAACACGAATGATATAAATTCTGACATGTATCTAAACACAGTAGCGTCCCATGCAATGCTCCCTGCACATTTATTTCCTACTCGTAACAGCGCCTGTCTAGATCACGTAGTTATCAAATCAAACAAACCTGCTATAACCTTAGTCCTTGATTCTACTATTACGGACCATGCTCCAGTAATTGTGTTTTGTAAATTAATATTTGATATAACTAAAACCCCCTCAACTTCGCGCCGAGTAGACGTGGATGCATGCGTTGCAAGCTTAAAAACTGCAGATTTTTCTTCAGTGATGAATTGTGATGATGCATCTACGGCTGCTACTGAATTTGTTAATATTGTTTCTACAGTGGTCAATAACAACTCTGTTACGCGCACTATCCCAAGTAAAAAAAGGATTACTAAACCCTGGATCACTCCGGGGCTTTTGAGGTGCATACGGAACAGGGATAATCTTTGCCTTAAATCAAAACGAAATCCTAATAATAGTATACTACAAGTCACATGCAAGCGGTACAGAAACTTCTGCAATAATTTACTTAAAAAAATTAAAAGGGAATATGAACGAACCGAGTTTGAGAGACATCAAAGGAATCCAAAGGCTACATGGAAACTCATTAAATCAATATCTAATCTTCAAAACAACAAATCCTCTGCTACTGAACTTTTATCCATTACTCCCGATCCTTCAGATTCAGTGGATAAAGTAAATGCCTTCTTTGCGAATGTGGGAAAGACCCTTGCATCAAAAATAACTAATGCACACTATACACGCTCCTCTGGCAACAATGCCTGTCCTAACTCTATGGCCATTCTCTCAACAGACTGCGATGAAATTGAACGCATCATACTCGGCCTCAGGGCCAATTGCGCCGTGGGTTGGGATGGCATTTCTGCTGCTTTGATCAGGGCTGCCCGCGACACCTTAATCCCTATTATTTCGCACATATTTAACCTGGTTCTCACATCAGGAGTATTTCCGGCTGTCTTTAAAAGAGCACTTGTACATCCCATCTACAAGAGTGGGGATAGGGGCAGTGTCAATAACTACAGACCTATCTCTGTTCTTACAATTATGTCCAAAATTTTAGAAAAAATTATAAATAGTCGTCTACTTAATTACCTTAATAAACAGAATATAATTTCAGCAAACCAATATGGTTTTCGATCAGGTAGAAGCACAGAAGATGCAGTATTAGAAGTAACTGCAACTATAGCAAAAAATATAAAGAATAAACTCAAAACTATAGCAATTTTCCTAGACCTTTCAAAAGCTTTTGACACAGTCTCTGTTCCCCTCTTGCTGGAAAAGTTGGAACGAATTGGTGTTAGGGGAGTGTGTCTAGATATTTTTAGGAGTTACCTGAGTGAGCGTTCTCAAACCGTAAAGATAGGAAATCACGTTAGCAATCAGCAATTTTTAACCTACGGAGTCCCGCAGGGTAGTGTCCTTGGACCTACCCTGTTTCTTATTTACATAAATGACCTATGTAATCTGGCTCTAACTAACGCTAAAATTATAACCTATGCGGACGATACCGTCATGCTCATTCATGGTAAGGATTGGTTGGAAACCCGCTCATATGCAGAGTCCGCTCTGCTTGTTGCAATGAAATGGCTGAATAAAAACTTGCTAACCCTCAATGTAGAAAAAACCAACTTCATTACATTTGCTCCAAGCAGAGCCTCTCAACCCTCTTCTCCCTATGCTCTGACGGCGCATAAATGCGGATTAATATCGACTGATTGCACCGGTTGTACTCAGATTACGCGCACCCATAGTATTAAATACTTGGGTGTTATAATAGATAGTACGCTGACATGGAAGGAGCAAATTGAGGCTCTGGTTTCCAGGGTCAGAAAATTAATATTTGTTTTTAAAAACCTGCGAACATCTGCTGATTTTGCCACACTACGAACAGTTTACTTCGCTCTGGCACATTCCATCCTAAAATATTGTATTGCAGCTTGGGGTGGGGCTGGTAAGTGCTTAATGCTCCGTCTGGAAAGGGCGCAGAGGGCAGTGTTAAAAGTCATGACTCACAAACCTGTTCGATTTCCCACTACTGAACTGTACGCTCTTTGCGAGTTACCAACAGTCAGACACACGTTTCTTCTTGCTGCAGTATTGCGTAAACACTCAGTCCTCCCATTCGACCCTGTTGTCGTAACACAAAAACGCAGAGCTGATAGAGTCTGCCAGGTGGAATCTGCCAGAGTTCAAGTTGTTCGGCGGCAATATCACTTTCTTAGCTCCACTTTGTATAATCGTGTCAATAAACAGCTCAATATATACCCACTGACCTTGCAGGAATGTCGTAGGATCACGGATAAATGGCTTCAAACACTCACTTATGAAGAATTAGAAACATATGTAAAAACTTAAATCCACTTTCCAATTACCCTTTATATGTATAATATGCGCAATCGGACACATCTCCCACAAACATCCTCACACACACACACGCACACACACACACACATATACTCCACCCACAGAACACACAAACCTTCCATACAGACACACAATCTCACATAAAACTACGCAGTGAAAATATTGTTTAGTTTTCTTAATTTTAAGTTCTAATGTTTAATGTTTCATTTTTATATTTTAATTTAGTTTTTAGTCTTTTTTGCTTCTGTCTCAATTTTGTGGAGGTGGGCGTTAATGACTGCGACACAGTATTATACTAATGCAGTTGTTATCGAACACAAAGTTTCTGTAAACTGAGTTTTTATTTCAATAAATTTATTATTATTATTAAATACTCCACGTGTGGTCCAAATAAGTGCCGAATCTCGGCCAAATTCCAGCAGTTACGAGGACTCACGCCAATTACCGGTGGACTACAATTTATTACCAGCAGAATCAAACACTCCGTCGCACGCGCATCGCAGTTTACAAATCAAAAGATTTATCTTACAAACACATTTTGTTTACGCCGTGGCGCCGGCGGAGTTGTACCGAGTTTTTAATGATAGCAATAATATAATCAAGGAGTTTATAATTTTTTTGGATGATAAATAATTATGTGGGTTATTAGGGCGAGTGGTGTATGTATTTGTTTCTCAATGCCAATATGATATGAAGTACGGTACGGTAGCTTTATGATTTCTCTTTACAATTAAAGAAAAATTCGTATACCTGTGATATGTTTGGTTTTTTGGCTTCACTCTTGTGTTCCTCGCGGTCTATCTGCCTTTGTTTTATAATCCAAACCAAAAAAATACTTACTCGCCTACCTATCTCGCGATATTGTGAACTGTCGATAGACTGTGAACCGTAACATACTGCTTACAACTATCGAAGTGAAACCGTCAAATTATGACTGGTACCTTGCGCTATTACTAAATAGTCAAGTAACTGCCACTAACTTGGAAGTAGCGCTCGTCGGCCGCTGCCGCGGCAACACTCGCTACGCTCGCTCGGCTCGCGCGCGGTTGGTCGTAATTCTAACCTAACCTAACCTATTCGGTCGGTAAGCAATATGGTGCAGTTCACAATTTATCGACAGTTTATAATCTTGCGAGATAGATTATAAACTAACGGTGTTCACAATCATACGGTGACATATATAAGCAGATGCCGTGTCTTGCTAACTGAGCTTTGAATAAGATAATAAAATAATAAATCGTTATCTGCCTAGCCTTTTCCTAACTATGTTATAGCATAATCAGTAGTTCCTATGCTATTCCTACTCTCTGTGAGAGGAAGTGGGCCGTAATCCACCACGCGGCCCAATTTCGTAGATTATGTCTTCCAAGTTTTGTTTCTAGGACATGCCGGTTTCCTCAAGATGTTTTTCTTCAACGTTTTGAGAGCAATTCTGACGGAATAGATTACTACACAATGGAAAGGGCCTGCCAGGGTTAGAACCCTCTACTTAAAACTTGTAAGTCGGAGCCGTTACCACTGGGCCATCACTGCTCTATGATTTAAATAATATGATTTGAATCCACAACCTTATTCTTGACAGGCGAAGCCTTAACCACTGGGCCATCATGCCTAAAGTTGAATAAGATACTCAACATAAACGAAATAATATTTTGGAAAATCAATAAGTACCTAAGTCATAAAACTCTACAATAACCGACGACAAAAAGCAATGATAACAAAAACAGAGGTACATACGCAACATAGTTGCAACTCCTTATCAAATGATGCCAGGAAAAGCATCAACTAATGACAATTCCACAAGCATAACGTCATCGTAGTGGACGGCGCCACAACGACCTCAAATGAAAAGATTTATTTCACAAACATGTTTGTTTACAACGCGAAGCCCATGGCGCCGGCGCATCCGATGTCGCCACCATGTACTAAATCTTCATTTCAAGAATTCGTTTCTTTTAGGACGTCGACATGGGTTTACTTTATTTGATAGATACACATAGTTAATCTTTAAATTCGTAAATTATGAGCAAAGCCTTTTGTCAGAAGCTGATTTCAGAATTAAAGCGGTTGCGTATGGCAATCCGGATTATAATTGTTAATCTAAGTAGGTACGTTTGTAATGACATTTAGATGTTACCTAAAAGTTAGTAGGTATCTGTCGTGACATTCAATCTTAGCCTTTATGATATTCATGGTAAGAAGGAGCACCTTCAGCCGATAATGTTCCCAGATTTTGGGACACAGGCCTTCTCTTAGTGAGAGGGAGTGGGCCGAAATCCACCACACGGGTCCAGTGTGGGTTGGTATACGTCACGTATTCGAATTTTTGATTCTAGGACATGCCGGTTTCCTCACGATGTTTTCCTTCACCGTTTAGAAGGCAGTATTGATGAAATTATTTACACGAAGTAAAACACATGTCAGGGTTCTATCCTATGACCTAAACTCGGAAGTCACGGCCGTTACCTCTGGACCACCACTGCAGAAGAAAGAAGATTTATTCTAAAACAAATTCGAAAGCCGATCTAGTTCAATTCCTTTCTTTTGTAGGTAGCGTAAATTTCCGACTGTTTAATTCACCTGTCAGCATATCCATCGGTATAATCCACCTGTCTGCTTTACAAAAACATCACCACATCACCATATTGCGCAGCATCTTTTCACCACAGTCAACAAATCATGACATCAGACGAATCTCCCAAACGTTAGTTTACGAGTGGCGCCAACCGAACTAAACTGAGTCGCTAAATTGAGACAGACGCATTCCGGACCACGATGTGTTTACAAACGCATGTTTGTCATAGTAGACGCACTGTTTATTTGTATCTGCGTTTTTGAGGAGGCACGGGTGAAATGTAGCTGTATAGTCATCTGCTTAGCCTTTTCCCAACTTTCTTAGGGTCGGCTTCCAGTCTAACCCGATGTAGCTAAATACCAGTATCTTACATGGAGCGACTGCCTATCTCACCTCCACAACCCAGTTATTGGTTAATACGATTCCTCTTGGTGAGACTGGTTGTCAGAATTTCGGGCTTCTGACGACCCATAACGACTGTCAAAGATCCACGACACGAGCGACTGCCGGAACCAACAGCTTAATGTGCTATCTGAGGCACTGAAGGGTCTTGGTATGTAAAGATCACCCATCCACGGATTTTGGTATGGTAATTTTATTCTGGGTGCATCGTTTTCACACATAATCATATCATGAATGTAAATATTGTACTTGAAACATTTTAAAAGAGTAACGGTGGAGTTTCTTGCCCATTCTTCTCCATACGAAACTACATTTTGGAAGGGGCGACTAGAATCAATTCTATTTTAATGTAAATGTTGACGTTCAAAAGTGCCTTTTAAGTGCCTATTTGAAATAAATGTTTTGACTTTGACTTTGACCGACCAAGGCAAGCGTAGCTTAACCTGATCGATGAAACCGTGTATGCGTGAAAAATAGCTGTATTTTACATCTATATCTACAGAATAAGGAAGGTATGATCATATTTAAGGGTGTATGGTACAAACCATCAAACTGAACTTCTTTCTCCATGGGATTGGTCCCGTCGTCGTAATCGGGAAAGTTATCAGCTGTCCTATACAAACTTCAATACCAACTCGACCCAAATGTTTGGGACAGTTGTTAACTTTTTCTCGATTACAATGTTGGTGCCATGTAGAAATACGTTCAGTTTGATAGTCTGTACCATGCCCTTGGTGGATATTGGAGATAGGCTTTTTTCAGCTATTATTATCATACATACATATACACATACTCAGCCTATAACGTTCCCACTGCTGGGAAACAGGCCTCCTCTCCGTGAGAGGGAGTGGGCCGTAAGCCACCACGAGTGCCCAGTGCGGGTTGGTTAATGTCACATGTCTTCGATTTTTTTTGGTTCTAGGACATGCAGGTTTCCTCACGATGTTTTCCTTCACCGTTTGAGAGCAGTGGTGATGAAATTATTTACACAAAGTAATGCGCCTGGCTGGATTCGAACGCATGACCTACAACTCTTAAGTCGCGGCCGTTTCCATTGGGCCACCACTGCTCACATTATTATCATCAAACTTCAACTCAAAGCACAATCAGCAGCAAATTGTTACAATTAAACCATGTGCAGGCTGAACTGTCAAAGAGTCGGTCAGTTAGTCAGAAACATGAAGCTAGTTGCCCATTTTATCATCGGCTAGGCAAAGCCCTGCCTAATGGCACGCCACAGAGCTCGATTCTCGGCCACGCTCATTAATCCATTACCACCTAGAGTATACTGCGAAAGTGCATTTAAAGCAGCTAGTTTCTAGATTTAGTCTGTAGGTACAAGCTGCCTTCCGTGATCTTGGTGGCTTACGATAAATTCCCCAGTCTGTGGTCTCATCTCAAGGACAGTCAGCTTCTTAGATCATCAGTCACCATCACCACTATTGTATTAATTCCATAAACCAACTCTGCTAACAATATAATAGTCTCAAGGGCTTCATCTACTTTACTGGAAAAACACTAGACAAAAATACAATAACATAATAAAGTTAGAAATATTCAAACACAAAGATCAACAGTTCTTTTATAGCCACCATTAAACCATCTTTAATTACCTTTTAGCGAGAATTGTAGCATTCCCCACACGACCGAGGAAGAACGGAAAACTACCATGGAACATTAAAAATTCCGTCATAAATAATGTATGGAACAATTTCCCGTATCACATCGTATTTACTAAACACTGCTTTTTTTTAGACTCGTAGGTACATAGACGTTAGTCATCAGTTTATATTGTACATTCAATACGGCACATTGACCTTCCTTAGGCCTACACAACACAGTACGTATTTGAATGATGTGCTAAGTGCTTGGATGGTAACCAAATGACTACCCAGCAAGAGAATAGAAAAATATTTTTGTAACAGATAACGTCTGAATAAAACCAAAGAGATCGTTGATTACGTAACATAGCACATTCGCAAACTTAACATAATAATAATGATGCTATTATTATATCCAATTATTTCTAATTAGTACTCCACTCCCATTTTCCAATCAAAAACACCATAAGCTTGTAAGCAGTAATTGTACATAATTTACCTATTTAGATATTAGACTGTCCTGACATTTTACGCAACTGACAATCCTCTATGATCAAAACAACAAGTAGTTTGAAACACAAATAATAACATAAAAACGTAAAATCCACCGAATAGTTCCGGGGCGATCATAAATCCATCCCACGAGTCGTTTAGATCGACCTTCTGCGGCTTCACAATCGACAGGCGCCGATAAAAGTATTTTTACTTTACTTTCCAAGGGCATAAAAAGGGGGGAACCCATGAGGAACGACGTTCCTTACCCTTTTTCTTCAACTTCGAAAGTATCGTCGTTAACTCTATCTTTATAATAGTCAAACTCTATTTTGACCTCACTATCGGCTTCTGCACCCTCGAAAAGCATGAAAACGACACACCTATGATGAAAACTATGAAAATTTTCCCAGCCGCCGTCTTAGATTTTCATTTTGCGTTCATTAACGGCTACAAAACCCTCGAAAATCATGAAAACGACACACCCATGATGAAAACTATGAAAATTTTCGCAGCCGCCATCTTGACCTGGCTTCGGCATCCTCAAATACTATCTCACTCTCTCTCTATCTCTGTCTCTTTCTATTATATGTATTTAGTAAAAATGTCGCATTGAACTTTGTTCAATACTTGACAAGGCATAGATGAAGAGCATAATATGTTTTGCAGGGGCAAGGAGAGCAAAAGATACTGGGTCTTTTGATCATACGACCTTTGTGACCTCTGAGTTTGTTTCGGCCTTTCTTCTCAGAGTAGTCAGATAGGAAACGCCGACCTCATCAAGTTTTAAATATATGATTGACGTGTAAAAGTGTTTGTACGAACCTACTTACAGAAATAAAATCATTTATCATAATGCAGAATGCATCACCAAGTTTAAAAATATCATCTGAGCTACATTGGACTACGGCAGAGCCTAATATAAGAAAATATGTAGGTCGTTGTGTACCTTTTACAAACATATACTCTATTTAATTATAATATCTGGATGACCGAGCAAATAGCTTGTTTTTGTTTTTTGTTTTCTAAAAATGAAACCTAGCTAGATCGGTTTATCGCCCCCGAAACCCTCTGCATACTAAATTTCATGAAAATCGTTGGAGCCGTTTCTGAGATTCAGATTATATATATATATGTACATTATATTAATACAAGAATTGCTCGTTTATAGGTATTAGATAAATCGAAGATGACAACAAAAACATCTGCGGAATTGTAATAAAATAAATTGCTACTTTCAAGTGAATGTCTATATATCCTCACAATCATTGCAGGTCAAAGCCAAGGTTATAATTACATAGGTACTCATCTGTTTAATGCTTTATGATAAAAATCTGTTGACATTATTAGACCAAACTTATTATGTCTACATTCTCCAATCTACGACGCAGTAGTCGCACGCGCAAATTCCTTGGACGTTAAAGCGGATAGGGCAACCTGGGCAACTCATCGGCTTCTAAATGCGTCTCTGAAAACGTTTGGTATGCCAGGTATGCAAGTGTAAATAAACACAGTCAGGGCCTTTGAAAGAATTTAGTGAAGAATGTGGTGAGGAATGTATCAATGAAAAACCAGCAATTCTATTTTTTGCTCACTTTTCACTGGCTTTCATGAGTATTTTTCCCTTTTAACTCTGATGAAAATACGTTTTTTTTTTTATCTAGGACATAATCTACGTGTGCCCTTAAACTCTATAAGAACACGTTCAAAAACTTACGCAATTGTGATCTACTTAAGTATTAACTCTAAAATTCACTGACAGACATCGCACATACTAAATCGATGTGTCTAGAAGCATGAAATTTTGCACAAGAGTTCTTTGCAGCAGAACTGATGGATTTTCAAAAATTCACCCTCTAAAGGGTGAATTATATCGCAATGATGCCAATCGGATATCCCATCGGACACACGGTTTGTATTAATACAAAAATCTAGTTAGATCCTTGGAATAATGATGACGTCAGTTCTTAATAAACTACAAAATTGTTTTATTCAAGAATAATAGTCTGTTTAATTAAACTCGATGTTGTTTGAATGTGAAGAGAAAAATAAACAAGTGGAGTTCTAAAGTAAACACGTTAGCTTCAATGAAATAAAATTAGGAAAGTTATGTATTGTTATATTTATTGGCTACGTCAATAGCTTAGTAAGCTTTTAAGAATAGCCGTCCGATTTATAAACATTGATAGACTTGTTATTACTCAAAGTATAACAAAGTTAACCTTTCTATCATAGATAGTTAGATCTGTTGTTTTATTTTTCAATTACTTCCGCTACGAAATGTTTACCTTTTTCTGTAAGTCGATCTTTTAAAGACACTTTTACGTCAATATGTATTAAACATACAATTCTTACGTGCTGTTTAATATTCATAAATAATAGAGAATGGCCAAAGAATTAGCATTGCCATTCAACGTGGCTGTTTTCTGGGCTCGTTTTCTGATGACAGCGATGGACACGAATACGTCGATGCCTAAGTATCCTGTCTTTGTATTTATTTATATTGTTAGTTAGTCAGTGATTTAATTAAACATTATATTTTATAGAGTATTAAGTACTTACACAAATATAATATGGGTGTAGTAAACTACTTCATTGAATTTTGACGGAAACCTTTACTGAAACTTGTAAGTTTTCTTCGTTTTTCTTCAGGTCAATTTTGTAAAGGAAATCTCTATCAAAGGGTTTTTATCTTACACCTAAATCACTGGCTGTCTTAAAATGTCATCACTCAATTTAAAAAAGTAAACCTTATCTCCAAAATTACCAGCCTGAAACAAGATAAAATACAGTCTTCCAGCGTCGTATCTAAGCATCCAGCCAGCCTTGGTATGCACGGCATCCGCATGCCAGAGTGGGACATCAGTAAGTGGGTCGGCGGCATCCGGCTCCACAGAGGTATGCAGCCCAATAAACTGTTTATATTTACACTACGCGACAGCACACGGGGCTCCTGTGACCTTATGGTTCTGAGCAGGTGATAGAAGTAGTGAGAAGGTAAAATAGTTCTTGCTAAATGTCAGCTTTAAGGTGACTCTAGTCGACATTTTTTCCATACAAACTTTGGGAGTGTAATACTCCACTGTTCGACAATTCACATCAAAAGTTAAACATGGTATGATTCTGTCTCGTTATAATATTGTCTGTGCTGAAACAGAATACTAAAATAAAAAGCCGTCAAAAAGTTAGCAGCCAACAAAAATTAGTTTTTCTTGCTAATTAAACCTAACTTTAGGCATGTTTAAGCCATATCATAGAGCAAAATAAAATTCATAAATACCTAATACGGTAAGATAATTTACTTCTCGTTATGTTTAAAACATATTCTATTGACGATTGTGTTCTGAAATAAAATATATTTTGACTATCAATCAATTTGTTTTCTCATAAAACACAATCAATTTACTGGGAATGCGGCGTTTATTTTGTGTTCACAAACTCTAGACTGAATTTTGGCTGTAGCAGTCAATCTCAACGGACAATAGCCATCTACGCGGAAGATATTATAGTACACAAGTGTGTGCGCAGACAGGTGATCTCTCTCTTCCCTCACTCTCATAGTCCGATGCGAAGGCAATCCGACACGACCGGTGCGAGATCACGCACAGGACTGACGGCTTTACGTGGTTTCTGAGGCGTCCGGGCTGCTATTGAGAAATTCCTTCAAGAAAAACCCAATAACCGTTTGCCCGACCTGGTAATCAAACCCAGTACCACACGCCAGTAGCAGTTGCAACCACGAGACTAACGGGCAACTTTATACACGTGTAACTACTAACAACTGTTATTTATTAACACATTCAAAAAATCTGTTGACGTAAAAATGGATGAAGTTTGTAAGACAAAGAACATTTAAACCTAATTCTGGAATCGTGACAAAACATGTTGTCATTTAAAACATTGTATATTAAATAAAATGGGTTTCGTACGAGTAAACTCGACATTAAAATGTAACATTTGGTCCAAGGATAGTTTTAAGGTTATAATTATGGCGAACGCAATAAATTCTGCAGAAATGGCCACCAAGATTCGACTCAGGAAGATGACCGCATAAGTTTGTCGTCGACATAAATAGGGACACGAAATATATTGGTGTTATTTATTGGACATTTAAATGTGTTTCTAAAAACATTCATGTTATAAAAAAGCTAAGAATACCTACTGTTTTAAGTAAGTATTGCTGATACCATAGATTTTCACCATTACTGCAAATTTTTCTCCAGCAATGTGCTAAAATATGAAAAAAAACTTGTGTGGTTTTATGAAACCACCGTAAAAGTGAAACTTTTTTTCACATTATAGACATTTAACTAAAAACTACACGGTCAGCTGATGCGAACTATAGGCGCCGCCATATTGGCCTCGGCTGCTCTGACGAGCGCCTTTCACTTTATCCCTACTCCGCGGCCGACCGTCACGCGACACGTCACGCGACATGCAACACACAGACGAAAAAGTTTGAGACGATGTAATAAAAGTTTCACTTTAAAAAAGCAATTATAATGAGTTGTTATTATGGGTATGTGTGTATATTACAATGTATAGACAACCATTTCAATAGTATAGGATTGCGTATTAAGTCATCTGGCTTACGCTAAAAACAAATAAATAATCATCATCTGCCTAACCACTTCCCAACTATGTTGGGGTCGGTTTCTAATCTAACCGATGCAGCTGAATACTATTATTTAACACTAGGTTCCACCCGCGGCTTTGCCCGTATGAAATTCGGAAATTATCCCGCGGGAACGTACCACCGGGATAAAAAGTATCCTATGTGTTAATCTAGGTTATAATCTATCTGTGTGCTAAATTTCATCCAATTCCATTCAGTAGTTTTTGCGTGATAGAGTAACAAACATCCATCCATCCATCCATACTTACAAACTTTCGCGTTTATAATATTAGTAGGATGGAGCGACGGTATCTGACCTCCACAACGTAGTTGCTGGATAAAACGATACCCTTTTATAAAATTAGCTGTCAGACTATCGGGTTTCTGACGACTCGTAATGACTGTTAAAGATTCACGAATGACAGCCGGGATCAACGGCTTCACGTGCTTTCCAAGGCACGGGGTGGTCTTGGTATGAAATTTCACCCATCCACGGATCGACCGCGGTCATCGTAGCTCCACCTGATTGATCAACTTGTGTGGTTGTTATAACTCAGCCACAATCAAAACAAATAAATAAAATTACATATTAAGTGTTATAAAGAAAAAAATTACAGACAATCATGTTCACGACTGACGCCGCTTTAGCCTCTTCACTCAGAGCCAATAAATAAAAGTATTTCACACTCATATTGCTTATGCGTTATAATAAACATGTAATCAGTCAAAACGAACTGCTAAGTGATGAGAAGCACTCGCTGTTGAAAGTATGTATATCCATCATGCAGTACCGCACAAACCAAAAACAAATAACATAGCATAACAACACGCCCTGTATCCGCGAAGAGTCGGACAAAGATGTACCTAGAATAGTCCCACATTTCACCAGTTATTTTAATAGGGGCGAGACTATTGCCATTAACCGGGGACACTGGATATGTCTCCGGTTGAGTCCTCCGGACTGCTATGAGAAATTCCAGATTAAAAAAAAAAAAAAACTTTGCCCGACCTGAGTATCAAAGCCAGGACGTCTCGCTCACTAGTAGCGTTTGCAACCACTAGAACAACGAGACGGTCAAAAAAAGTGTAAAAAATAAACTAAAAAAGGAGAAAATAATTTAATTCATTTAAAAAGCGTGGGGTGCTTGACATTAATTGATTATAAAAATACCTCAAAAAGCACCCCACGCTTTTTAATTGAATTAAATTATTTTCTCCTTTTTTAGTTTGGTTTTTAAAGCGTGTTTTTTAGTTTTTTAAACTATTATTTATTTTCTATTTTTTAGTTCTGCTAACTACAAAAATGTGATTTTTTTTTTCTCAATTTTTTTTTATTATTGAATTGTCATCGGTCCTCGACAAGTTTACAAAGTTTCAATGAAATCTGACCGTTTAAAGTGGGTCAAAATCGCGCTCAAAGGAGTCGGTTACAAACAAACAAACAAACATACAAGTGAAGCTAATATAAAGCGTGTAAGAAATAAAAAGCTAACTGGTAAGTAACTTGTTTCTTGCCGGCCATTAAAAAAATACTTGTTTGCTAACATAAGGTTTCTTTGTCGATAGTGATACGGTACCGATGACGATGAAAGAATAGTCACCATGATTATGTTGCGTTCGATATTTTGTGCTAGCCTTTATGCGTCTTGCGAACGGGCACGCCTTTTGAACGCACGTCAAGTCAGCGCTCAAGCTGTGTCACACGCCACCTACGTTCGAAAGACGTAGACACGCAAAATACCAGTGTGGAGAGACCTAAAGACGCCTTCACACTGTGACGCCGAATAGCGTCAGTTAACCGCGAAATACTTCGTCTCGTGACGTCTTAACGTCTGACGCACTATTTTCTTGTTTAAAATACTTTTCTATGGCTAAGTTATAAATATTTCGTCTGTACTATTTGCAAGATTGTTTGGTTATACTATTAATTTTATGACGTAATCGAGTTATAAGATTGTGATCAAGAAATTCGAAACTTTTAATGCGGTAGGTCCTAATTGTTCGTAGCAAAACTTTTTGGTGCTACGCTCGCTACGCGTGACGTAGCAAGCTCGTAGCACGTCGAACAATGCACAAAGGTTTGACAAGATGTCATCGGCATTAGTGACAAGATAACTTCATGCAACTTCATAATAAAACTAGGTGTGTATTTTTATTTTGTTTAATAGAACGTTGTGTGCCAACAGTAAATAATTTTATTTCCACATCATTTGCTTTACGTACTTATTCAATATGACACGGGTTTAGTAGCAAAAAATCTTTTCAAACAGCAATCTAATAAAATAAAACTTATATAAACCCTAGAAATTTAAATCGAAGCATATAAATTCGAAATTCTTTGTAATTGTGAGCCGGGTGAGAATTCCTCTGAAAATAAACAGTAAGGTCAATAACACTGACGCTTATATTATAACATACTGTTTATTTTAACGATATAAATCTTTACTAGTGGCTGAGAAAATATACTACATTTTATATTATTTTGGTTTACTAAGCACTGCTAGCAAACTGGCATAGAATTTCATCATTTGATTTCTCTGAAGGATCGACAGCTCCTCATTTATATAAAATATCCAAAAAAAATTTTTAGGGTATCATAAAGTTGTCTATATAATATATACTATAATTTGCCAGCGGTTTCGCCTGCGTGGAGGTCGGATAATATCCACCGGAACGTACTACCGGTATAAAAAGTATCAAATATGTCAATCCAATAAACCATCTGTGTGTCAAATTTCATTCAAATCCGTTCAGCCGTTATTGCATGATTGCGTTTTTGAGTAACAATGATACAAAGTTACACATCATTAATAGGATAATAGTCATGCTACAGCAGCAGAATAACCGATTTGTACAATAATAAATTGATTAAATACTTTACCTACCCTGCAAAAGGTTTCCTCTTCAGAAAACCACCGCATTTGATACAATCCCTTCATCATTTTGAGCACCCTTAAGAAGTACCTATTCTTAGCCCCCGACCACACTGCAAACCCTCAACCGCTGCCCATAACTAATCACGTTAAAGTTTCACCTGCGTACCGCAAAATACGAGGTTTACTTCAACAGGACCATTAACATTTCATTTGAAGATTTGTGAGCGATGGCGATACGCCGCATTCCTTCGGCCCGTGTCATTCTGGCGTAGTGCCAAATGCGGAATGCCGACACTTCGTACCGCAGGTGTGTAGGTGGCTTTATACAGAGTTAAAAGGTTACTTTCGATTATTCGTGGTTTCGCTTTATTTTTCTGAGTTTTAAAATGAGCGTACTTTTGTCGTTTTATTTAACCTTTTCGCTAAATATGTCTGTGGAAAACTGAATTCAAAAACCAAAGAATCTAGTGAAGGGAAAGGTGAAATAAAAGAGATGCATCAATATACATCTCTTTGGTTTCACCTTTCCAAACTTTAACTTAACTTAACTTAACTTTTTGATTTTAATTCGAATTAAATTATAATTGAATTAAAATTAAGCAACAAAGCTCTATTAAATTTTTTGCCCTGCGTATGTTGTTGCCCTGAGAAGTATAAATGTGTAGACTATATTTATCGTAAGCCATTATCGTGATTAACATTTGATTGGCCAAACGAACAGGCGTGGCGCTGACGCAAATGTAAATCGTAGTTGTAATAACTCACCATAGATGTCGTCTGTTTACACACCCCTGGCTCCAAAGTTGGCTCGTTGCTTGATGAAGTTTTGGCAAAATATTTGGCCCAATAGTTTGAACCAATATTTGGAGTAAGGAGGCTTGTTATGACAATGTTAGTACGTTACACTATTTGGATAGTGATCGAAATAATGCTGATTTTATAAAAGTTTATGTAATTTTAAATGCATAACAACAATAACAGTTTCTTTGCAAATTATTTGTTGGAAAGAGAGAACAATTGGAATTCAAAATTGGTATTATTTCAGATTGATTGTTCTTTGGACAGTAGTGGTAACGGGAACTTGCGAGATATATAGGTCATAGGTTCGAACCCAGACAGGCGTTTTACTGTGTGCAAATTAATTCATCAACACTGCTCTCAAAAAGAAAACATCGTGAGGTTGTTCCGTGGATGGGTGACCATTTTTACATATGAAGACCCCATGGTTCGGAAAGCACGTTAAGCCGTTGGTGCCGCTGTCATTCGTGGATCTTTGACAGCCGTTACAGGTCGTCAGAAGGCTGAACAACCAGTCTTATATTACGCAGTAATTGGGTAGTCGTTCCATAAAAAACTGGAAACCGATCCCAACATAGTCGAAGAAAGGCTAGATAAATGATGAGAAGAATCTCATCTTTTCATGAGAAGCTCTCAGATACCATCTATTATTTACAAGTTAAGAATATGAAGAATGAGTATGTGCCGTGAAACAATACAAGTTATTAAAAAGATATTTGAATAATATAAACGATTTTTGATTCAATAAACACTGTTTATCTTCATGAAAACAATGTATTTGAAACTCAGACTGCATATCTCTTGACTCAATAAATACATACCTTATTTATGTATACATCCGCTAGATTCCACATGCGACTCTTCCGCCTAAAATTTATTGTTGAAACATAAATTAATATACATGTATCCTACAGCATCGTATCCGCCGGCCGCAATCTGATTGACTTCATTTTCTGTTAGCGTTCTTCCTGACTTTTTTGTCTTTCTACTCGGCTTCTTAGAATCGTAGCGTGATGTTACATTGCCTTACTCAAGAGTTGGTCTCTCAAACGCAATAAGAAAGTTTCAAATCCGAGTAATGCTCGCAAAGAGGGAGGCTTCGTACATGAGTGAGAGCCAGTATATGCGCCCTCACGGCCCTAGTCGCCGCAGGAGACGCTCTGGGCGTCGGGAATCCCAGGCTCATTCCCGGCCACCGTAGGCGAGGGCTTGTGGATGCCGAATAATGGGAAGCTCGCTGTCCGGTAAGGACCAAGCCCGGGTCGACGGCGCGTTGTGTTCCACGCACGGCTCAAAGAGTTGTCAGCGCCAACTGGTGGGGTCCGCAAAAGCCGATGCCTGCCAGGGATGCGGGTTGTTCGAAAGAGACACCGTGAACCCTTAGTCAGTAAAAGTCTGACACGCCCTCCTGCTCCACCCAGAGCGGGAGAAGTTATTTGATGAAGTTATTTTTGTTTTTTTGAGGGTGGGAAACCTCAAAAAAAATACTCCGTACAATGGCCTGGACCAGGGCCGGACGCGAGAGATCGCCGCCGCCGATCGCCTCCACAAGGACATGGCGGTGCTCCACCCAAACGGGGAAAAACCCCCACCGTATGCTCTACCGTGTCCTCAGGGCGATCTTCGCAATGGAAACACCCGGGCGTTTCCTCCCGCCTTACCCAAAACAGGAACCTCCCGAAACAACCGTGTTCGGTGAGAGGGCCTGCATCAGGCGGAAGGTTAGGACGTCGTGGCGCCTCTCAAGCCACTCCTCAAAGAAGGGGTTTACCGCCGCAATCGTAGCGTGCCCGGTAAGACCCTTAGTCGCGTTTTATGTACCCACGGGAAGAAATGGGATGGTGCTATTCTTTACGTGCGGCAACACACGGAATAGGTATGAGAAGAATAAACTCACAAAATAAATTGTTTTAAAATATCACAATAAATATACACATTTAACTAAACTACTCACGCATTAGCTAAAAAAAAGCTATTACGAAAGAATGTCGATCTGAAACACTCACTAAAATAAAGCAAGCTATCTAAAAATGAAACCTAGACTCGTATTTAGAGATGATTCATACCTAAACATGTTGCGTGTATTAAGAGACATGTCTGTAACCGTCCAATAGATATTAAAGCAGAAGGTAGGTTAAAATAACCTCTAAGTACATCGAATAAGGTTCAAATGAGACTAGACGTTGCATAGGTTTTTAAAAGTGCCGGCGATGTCCTTTCTTATTATTTTATCCTGTCACAGATGCGTTTACAAACAAAGGAATGACACACAAACATCCAAACATACATATTCAACCTATAACGTTCCCACTGGTAGGGCCAGGCCTCCTCGGTGTGAGGGAGTGGGCCGTAATCCACCACAAGCCCAGTGCATGTTGGTAGATGTCACACAAATTAGAATTTTTGGTTCTAGAACATTTTTTTATTTCGTTTTCTGACGATGTTTTCTTTCACCGTTTTGACAGCAGTGGTGATGAAATAATTTACATAAAGGAAAGCGCCTGTCGGGGTTCGAACCACTCGGCCACCACTGCTCCTAACATCCAAACTCAGAATAGCAATGTGTTGGCCACACGATTTTTTTTTCGAATAGGAATCAAACCTACAACACATACGCACTGCAGCGTGACTGAAGCCGAACTGGGTTCAAACACTAGACTGCAAAGCACAAATTTTTCCCTGGGGGAAACATTTATCCATTGGCCAAGTTCATATCAAAAAGGTCGTTTAAATGTTTGGAATCGAGGCTCCTCGAAGAATGTCCAAAACAGAACTCGGAGTATACCTTCTGCCTCTGTTTACTCTGTGTAATCCACAATCAATCATGCGCAACAATGTTTGTCTGTGCGTCTGCTTCCGACCGCTTTGATCTCGACCTTATGCTGACACCGAGCTTTTGCCAAATAACCGAAAAACAGGCGTTTTTCAGTCAAGAATCAACACTTACACAGATTACGGAAAGCAAAAACATCATATTTGTTGGATGTCAGTCATAATTTATTAAGTCTGACAGTGTTAGATAACTTCCCTGTATTACAGAATGTTAGTTACATGGACCATTCGTTTCTCATAGGAAGTCACAACGATCAATCTTTTGAAAATACTCTCATTTTTCACGGCCGGCTGGTCACACACGGATTTTAGAGCAAACATAAATTAAATCGTAAGTTTACATTAAAAGATGGAATAAAAAGGTGAACCTTAGAAGGCTATTCCATTTCTAAACATAGGACTTAGAAAATAACTGGCAAAATGTGCAAGCCTGTTGATAATTATGTTTTTTTTACTTACCATTAAGGGCAAATGCTTCCCCCAAGTCCTTCCCGCGCCTTCTGGAACTGGCCCTCACGGTACGCGTCCACGACATCTTGCATCCTCTTTCTGGGCTGTCCTCTCCGGAGCCTTCCATCTTCAGAAACCTATTGCGCTGGAGATCTTGCCACTGCTGCATGAGGCTAACATGAACCACCCACCATTTGAGACTGGCAGTCTTTTTTCTACGTTATGTAATTAAATGATAAAATTCAATATTTTTGACCTTGCTCAGACATCACAAAAACTTCCATGCATATTCAAACAGCATTTAAAGTGGAATGCGAAAATATTTCATCTGTCAGTCTTCATTCTCCTGTATTTACTTTGGAGTCTGGCATCAAAATTATGACGAATACCTTCCGTGTGTTATTTTCTTACAGCGAGAATATGTGGGGGAACATATCCCAGTAATGCTTTCTGCAATTTAGATGATATTAGATGTACGAGACATTTAGATCCTGAATTATCGCAAAATATCATTATATTAGGCATTAATGTATTACTGCCTCCCTACTCTCTTTGCACCTCTCCCTATCCACAGCTGTCAAGGACCAATATTTATTAAAGGAGTCCAGCTCATTCCATTATCTCCGTCTGGGTCTGCAACGATTTCGATATATTAATCGAAAAATAATAAAGGAAAAAAAAAGTTGTCAGAAGGAGAGCTACTGATTATTCACCCTACCTAATATCTTAAAACTTTGAGATCTTAGACTCCCTAACGAAATCATTGCGATAATACCACCTATGAAACATATCGATTAAAGGATATTTACTCGTATTTCTGTAAATTGGTTGAAAAAACACTTTACGTCAAAAATAAATTAAGTTTTAAAACTTGATGAGGTTGGTATTTCCTAGATGACAACACATCTGTCTAGTTTTATTCCAACATGTTGGGGTCGGCGTCTTGTCTAACCGACTACCCTGAGAAGAAAGTCCGACGCAAACTCAGAGAGTGATCTCTGAACTTGAAGAGACTGTGAACTCTCTTTAAAGGCCAGACATAATCTTGATCAAACCAAATGAGGACCATACAGATTACTGGCTTAGAGGAAAGAACCACAAAGATTTGAGTGGCTATCGTCATTGTTGCATTTACAATTTTTTTGATTCTATTTACGTAAAATGTAGTTAAAGACTTATCAATCTGTCCTACTAGTTCGTTGAAGAGTGAGATGGAAGGTGCAAACCTTAGTACCACTTAATAAATAGCTGGCGCTTGAAGTATTTCAGTTGCATAACGATTTCATGAGCAAACGCTTGGCAGGTTCTGAGCTTTACTAGGAACGCATTATCTTTGCTGTTTGATGTCCATGCTATTATGTGCACGTGCTGTCATTTAATTTGCTATCTAAAGCTTACTGGCTATTGTTTTGCATGTCATTTTACATACCTTAACAGCTAGGTTTGGTCACATCGATGTCGTCTTATGGCTCCTAGAAACAGACTCGACTCGTCTATAAATTTTTGTGAATTATTCATGGAAATTGGTGAATCGCGTCGCACCGTCACGTCTCGCATGTCTACGGGAGCTTTTATTGATACCAAAAATTTATTTTATATATTTTTATAAATTTATATATTTTTTATTCTTACCTAAACGAGCAGTGGTAGCCCAGCGGTATCGACCTACGAGTGTATAGGTCGTGAGTTCGAATCCAAACAGGCGCTTTACTTTATGTATTTAATTTCATCACCACTGCTCTCAAAACGGTAAAGGAGAACATCGTGACGAAACCGGCATGTCATAGAAACAAAAGTCCGAAGAAAATTGACATTCACTAACCAGCATTAGACATCATCCGTACAAACTCTCCCCGTCTCTTAAGGCCCATAGTATCCTCATCTCCCGTTTGTATGCTAAAGCACGACTGCCGCCCGCGCCCGCGCAGGGCACCTCTGAGCCTTTATCTCAAAATGGGGATATTCCTTTGATTAATTTACAATTGTGCTTCGGCGATTCTGTGGTACCTCTAACTACCTATTTTTCAGTGTATTTTTTTTCCAAATAACGAAGCCGTTTAGTAGGAGTATGGAATAGAAGCCAAAATATTGCGTGTTGGAAAATATTTTTTTACAGCAAAAGTATTAACCATACAAAAAAAGTACTTCGGGCAAAATGATCTATATGAATCTATAGCAAAATCATATATTTTTCAAATCTTCAAGAGAAGGCGTTAATGAGCAGTAGGGTTCATAAAGTGACCGTGTTACGCTACCAAACGGGACGTAGTAAACTAATAGAAGAAGAAAAAGAATGAACCTAAAATGGAATGCAGGTCATGCGGCCATTTCCGACAAATAGGTAACATATTACTGATCTAATTAACATCACCTTCTAAATAATCTAAATCTAGTCAACCAAAGTTATTTTGAGAACAGTTAGTGATCAGAAGATCTACAATTAGCAATTAGCGAATCAGCAAAGTATTTGCATGAGTGGTCACGTTCTGTGAAGTAAGACCATGCCGTTAATAAATTAACTGTCGGTCGAGGTGTGTGACATACCACTTGGTCGGTTTTGGCAACAGATGGTCTGAGGAATTCGAGACGACGCCACACAGGTACCTACGAGACTAGGGCTGCCACGTCCGTTGAACTACAGTTTAAGATTTGCCTAGAGTGATTTTGTTGCTAACTGTCTAATTTGGAAATCGTCAAGAACTAATAGCTGCGCGTTGAATGCCGATTTCGGCTACGGTGACTGTTTTTGTTTTCGACAACTATAGATTACGAGCGTGTGCTCTGATGTGACTAATGTAACCTATCTTAACTGTAAAGGTACGCGTTACATTACCTATGACAGATAGTGAATTTGTGACAGAATAGTATCAAGGCAATTTTATGGATAGTTGCGATGCTTAGAGAAGGTCCATGTCCAAAATCAAAAGTCATTTATTCAAATCAGGCTGAGCATCACCTTTTGAACGTCAAAATCGTATAATACAGTCCCCCAACGCCCGCTCTTCGCCACTTCTTAGTGCTTTAGCTGAAAATACTTAACCAGAAGTAAGAAGACTTCGGCTGAATAATAAAGGATATTACTAATCTATTGCTTCATATTTGCAGAAAAAATTGTTTGCTCAACAATGTAAATAATGCAATGAATGTTGTAGAACTGTCAAAATTAAAGCTATTCCTACTTTTAGTGACTTACGCGATTATCCCTCTGATTATCTCATTTACAATCAAAGCAGTAGCATCATCTACAGAGCCTTTTCCCAACTAAGTTGAGGTTGGCTTCCAGTCCAACCGGATGCAGCTGAATACCAGACACGGGGCGACTGCCTATCTGACCTCCACAACCCAGCTACTGGGTAACACGATAGTCCTTGGTAAGACTGGTTGTCAGACTGGCGGGCCAAGATCCACAAATGATAGCAATCAAAGCACCAATAGGTACACACAGCTCCATTAAGTGGTTACCCCTCCAAAAGACATGTGCGTTCAAATCCGTGCTAGGCCCAAGTTACTTTTTGTATTTTGCTAAAACATTTTATTGTCATTATATTGTATTGTTTTAGTGAATATGATTAGCATTTACGAGAAGTCATACAAAGTTCAATTAGACAAGAGGTTTCAAGACCACTTGCCGTGCATAAGAATGTAGGTTCAAATCATGGGCACGAAATGTGCTTTTTGTCATGCATTTTTTTTAAATAAGTATTAATTTATAAAGAATTTAAAAATCAAGAAAAATTAAATAAGTACATATTTTCATAATCATTTCATATAATATTTACTATTGCTATTATTTAACAAAACTTTGAACTTATTTTACTACAAAGATTTATATTTTACAATTTCATTTGATAGTTTACTAAACTATATTATACATAATTATATACATATTTTGCCAACTGACACAAACGAGTCCCTAGACAAGTGACACCCTTTTAACGCCAACGATTTAATAGTAAATCAGAAATCAGAAATCAGAAAGCTTTATTTGTAAACATAGGTCAAATTACAATAGTTTGCGAGATGTTACAGATAGGTAGATCCTCCATGTTTTGCCCAAAGGCGTACAAATATATTTAATTACACAAATACATTGTCGAATTTATATAAAAACAATATAAGCGCTCGAAATATTTTAGATTGACATAAACTGCCATGTCGTTTCTGCTTATAGACGTTTTAGGTGAACGTATACATCAAACGTTGTAGATATAACTTGAGAGTAGGGATTCATTTTATAAAGAAAACGTAATTTCAATTAATGAATACCCTCAAATAACATAGTCTATCGATTAGACAGAGACCTAAAGATGAAAGTGGCTTGGACGATAGTCGATAACATTTTCATCGCTATCCAAATGGGCTCGTTGGCTAGTTCGTCAAACTGCCAGTATGAACGACGTTCGGTGATGCGATGGTTCGAATCCAAGTCGAAACAATAAACTCTTTTTGAAGTATTCTTTAGATTATTCGTAACGAATTCAATGTTGTAGCAGTGTAACATTTTAAAACTTGAGGGGTTAGCACACACTGACGCTGTGTGTACGAAATTGATGTAGTTAATGGAACTGCATCAATCACGATTTTTTCAAACCCGTTTTAAGTACTACTACTTCAAAAGAAATAAGTACCTACATTAATTAAATAAAACACACTACCCGCCAAATGCACGTATTTTTTGGCAATAATGTACCGGCGCGGCGTTGACACTGTGCAAATAAAATTAGGTGAAACGGCTGTGCCACGAGACAGGTTTATTAGTCCCCAAATTAAATCGCATACCTAACAATAAGAAAATAATGTCAAACGATGCAGATCGCATTTCGCATGACTTAGGTCAGTTTTTAGATCAAAAGAATAATAAAAAAACAACGATGTTTTCGTCGCCTTGAAAGATGTTTTTATTATATTTTGGAATGTGAGATATCTACACAGAATATGAATACAACAGGATGCTGAAAAAAATCTCGTATGAACTTTATGTAAGTTCCTACTTACATTTGAAGTTTTTCATGAATTCATCCTTGAATGAGTGAAAAGCATAGTTCATCCAATTTTCCAATGGGCACAGAAAACAGACAAAATTACCAAAAACAACAAACAGATAGGCAGTACGAAATACCAACGCGGTCTCTGAACTCTGATTAAAGAAAATACATTACGCATAAAAACTGGCATTCTAAATTTAAAATTCCATTTGTTTTTCTTAAATTAATTTCCCGCGTATTGATATTATTAGTACATCTTGAACCATCCCGAAGTACATTGCGTGGTAATAATTTTACGAACAACGCTATTAATCTTGACTTACAAGTGTCATAACAAAGTCGGTGAGTGTTGCCTGCAAAAATAGTTATGTCCTATTAACCCGCCAACGAGTTTAATATTCATCAATGTCGATCTACATTCAGTTTTCGACGTGATAGGCAAAATATTGCTGCCGAAGTAAAACGTTCGTTTTTCTTTACACTAACTCGCTTGCTCAGGAGGCAAGCAAGCTCAGGTCAAGCTTGGCAGCATGACGCTTTCTATTTCTACGAAAAAAAGACAGTGCTTTTTCAATACAAAGTGACATTTCGTTTCTATATCGTCTTTCGTTTCTAACGATCTTTATCTAAGTCCTTATAAATGTAGACTATTTCAGAAGAATATTTCTTCCCAATCTGTCAAAATCACACAGACAACTAATTTTATACTCGACGGCCACTAAGTATATACGATTGTCTACAAAATCATGATTCGTTTAGAACGCATAACTGTGATAATTAATAGAAAAACATAGCTATCTTCTCCTATTGTACATTTATTTAATAGTCATGTCTATTCTTCCGTCGACAAATCGGTGCTCGTGCTAAGCCTGCAGCTCATAAACTGCCTTTTAGGGGAAATTAATTTTACAGCAGTATTTATATCTACCTATTACTAATATTATTAAGAGGTATTTGTTTTTTTATGTAGAGAGAAGTATTTATGTAGAGGGTAGCATCCCGGTCTGGCTGGATGTGTGATCAACAGAAATCGGATCGGATGCATATTCACCTAAAGTTGAGATGTTGGCTAACATGGAATACGCTTTTGTATCGAAAAAGTCTTAATTTAGGTAAGTAATTTGTTTATTTTTTGTTTTAACTAATACAAACCACCCCTCCTCCAGTACATACACATATCTATTCGTATCGGGTTAAACATTAATTTTAAATTAATACACATCTGAATAGTTATGCAATCCAAGAATCCCGGGGTTTTTAATAAATATTACAAATAATTTATAAAGCCGCTTCCATACTTTCAAAGCTAAAAATTATCTTTAGGTAAATATGCATCCGAATATCCGATCTCTGGTGATCAATTAATGGCGTTATAGGATCGCTTAAATGGGACTGAAATATATCTGTCAAAATGTAGCTGTAAGTACTGTAGGGGGCTTAGGGGCTCTCTGTACCTATCAATCCTTGTGAACCTATAACGTTTACAGTACTTACTGTTCACCTCTCTTAGGCCCTTATTACAGAACCTCACTTAAAACTCAAGCATTACTATAAACTAGTTTAGAGTCATTTGATTGGTTGAAACTAGTTATGATTCCCATCCATCCCGTCTCTTGCTGTCCCCCCTCAGTGCCGCCCTAAACCGAGGTCCGTACCTCACAAGGGGTGCCCTTAGCGTGAAGCGGTAGTATGACCTTAATTTATTGAGGCAGCCACAGGCAAGTTCGGCTAAGCAGCCGACCACCTCCTATGTTGGCCTGCAAGATGCCAAATCAACAAAGAATAATTGAAACTGGCTAGTTTTAAGTACCTAATGGTTGAGTCTTGAGTGAGGTTCTGCAATACGGGACAGTCTCTAAACCATTCGTAGAAAACTGGCGTGAAGTTGTGTTTTTTTGTTTAATCTAAATACATTCCGTATAGAACAACATGAATTTTATATAAGAGAGCTATGCGTGCGACAGCCAGAACCATCCCGCTAGGAACTTCATTATAAATAGCCAAGAATGTGCGACGGAATGCGGCGACCACCGGAAAGTTAACTGTCGAGAAATTTCTTTTTGATTCCATTGAGTTCCATTCAGACGGTCTATTCTGTAAAACTCGCCCTGAAAACTTACGTGAGTTAGAATTGAGGTGTCAATCTATCTGATCTGACACCATTGACAGTTTACTTCACTTAAGCTATAACGGCGAGATTCTGACAGAATTGATCGACTGGATTAACTGCGCATTTTAGTAATTGGCACAATAATTTGGTTGTTTCTGTTTCTTTATTTGAGATTGGCACAGAAGAGCGTTTGGCTTTCTGAGCGTGAGATTATGAATTCGATTTTTGAATGGAACAAAATTTTAGGCAATATTAATATAAGTTGTTGCTACTTGACAACGATTGGTTAATAGCCATATTTAGACTGAAACCTTTCTAATAATTTTACAATGGTATTGATAGTAGATACAGAGATTTGGTATCTATGTATAAAGCACCATGCAAAATCAGAGGCCAAAGATTCTATAATATCTGCTCCACCGAGTTTATTGATTGAAAATTGTTTTGGCGTATTAATAACAACTCATTTTTGATCTCTTGTAAACAAATAGAACCTATATGACGTCATTATATGGCTATTGTAAGATATTGTGTACAAGAACTGTTAGGTTTTATTGGTCAGTAAAAGTTTTGAAGCAGAAATGGCGTCGAGTTCATTGACCGGATGTTTTATCTGCCTATTGAGAAAAATCGTTTTTCAACTCATTAGTAGAAATTCTATTGTAGAAACATAAACAGAGGCGCCTATTGTTTGTTTCATATCTTCTGAAAAATATATCTTTCAACAAGCTTGTTTTACAGCAAACAATTTCAAAAGAAATCATTACACATCATACAAGTAAATAATAAAAGATTTCCTTCGAAGAAATACCCTGAAGAAATCATTTCAAAGTTAACGTTCAAAAATTCCTAAAAGCGTTGTTATTTCCGTTCGTAATTTAAACGCCAGGTTATTTTGAATGCGCAAGCGCATTAGCGGATGCTTTAATTAGCTCAAATAATTCTAATTGTGCTACAAATAGCTCGTGAACTGAGTTTCGCGTTCAGATTTCGTAATTAGTGGTTATCGTCTAAATAGACTTTCGGGTAAACTATTAACGTGTAAAATGATTCGTTCTACATACCTAAGTATTCTAATTGCTACGGTTAATAAACTTTTCCTTTTGCTAGATTTTTCTTTGAAGTCTTCACATAAAACTCGTCTCCTTTTAATCAATCAACAATTGACTCAGCCTACCTCCGCGTTCCACTGCTGGACATTGGCCTCTCCCAGGCTCCGCCTCAACACCCCGACCCCGCGCTTGGCATCCAGTCTGTCCCAGTCATCTTTTAAGGTCATCGGTTCATCTAGCCCAGCCAGCTCCCGAGACTACTAGATCCCCCGTCCTGCTTTCATTTACAGGTATCAACCTACTTATTAAAATTGCTTACTATACCTACAGAATAAAAAACCAATTAAAGTAAATACTCCACATTGCGATTATATGGTGAAGCACCTTAAATAAATATTTAAGCATAAAAACAATAAAGATACAATTGCCAGTAATATAAATCCGGTTAAATTCTTCATATTTCAGCACCATACACTAAAATATTTCTGTCCCAAAGAATTTCACTAAAAACCGTCTGCGAATCGTAAATATATTATTTTAGCTGTTCCGTTGTGACAAAGTAAAGGTCAAAGTAAATATTTATAATCTAAGAGCGATGAAAATAATCTGGAATGCTACGGAAGGTACTGCTAAGGTCATGTGGAAAGAAGGTCATAGATATTTGTCCCATAGAAACTATAATTTATAGCACTTATATTTTATGCGATGGTTGAAAATAAATTATATAGTGTAGACACAAATCTATACCTACATATAACAAAACAGTAAAAAGATTTTTTGTCCATTTGTCTGGATGTTTGATGAAATTTGGCACACAGAAAGTTTATTACCTGGATTAATAAATAGGATATTTTTAATTCTGGTAGCACCTACCACGCGGAAAAAGCCGCAGGCAAAAGTGGTTTTTTTTTGAGGGTGGGAAATCATCAAATAACTTCTCCCGCTCTGGGTGAAGCGGGAGGGCGTGTCAGACTTTTACTGGCTAAAACCGACCCGTGTTCCTTCAGTGCCTGTGTGCCAAGGGCCACGGTATCTCTTTCGAACAACCCGCACCCCTGGCAGGATAATATGCTGGATTAGGTATGTATTTTCGCTGATTCCGAAACATTTATTATTTAATGGCTCTAATCGGATTTGCCATTATTTTATTTTTTTGCTAGAAAACAAAGGAAATATTTCAGCATCTGACTGTATTTCAGAAGCAAACAAACAATCTATTTAACTTATTGGAAAACACCTCTTCTAAACTATGTTCTTCGCAAATATAAAAATAGCAGAAACTAAATAAATAAACAAACCTACACAGAAACAAAATTGAATCATGACTGACGATCATATTTTACAACGTCTTGAAAGCTTCAAGAATAGAAAAAATTGAATCAACAAATACAAAATCATAGAAGGCACAAAAAAATCTAAAAGAAGAACATAAATTAACACCTGCAACCTTGGACAGTCGTGCATAATTTTATGGCAAATAATATTTTGGCAATTGTGACCAAAACATAAATAGGGAACACCCACGGTAAGGCCAAAATAACGAGTTGGGCACAATCCAAATGTCATTTTAATGTACACAGTCATCATGCCAGGGCAAATATATCGACTAAGAAAATACCTTTTATTTCCAAATTCCAAAAACATCGTAAAAATCAAGTCTGAAGAAAGTTGTTGACAAAACATATATGAGAAATTATCGAGCATAAAATTCTCTTTGCATTACATTTTCCAAGCCATGCCTATATCGTGGTATAGACCACTAGGTAAGAACCTAAATATAGTGACAGTTATATTTTGTTACCCAATGACACCCTAAATTAACCTGTTCCAATTCCTCAGAAAGAAAACTGAAATAAAAGAGGAATCGTAAAAAACTGCGTCTCATTTTGTGTTTATTCGGTAGCAGTAGATTGATCTTTATATCTCAATTCTGTGACATCGGATTTGGCAGTTAACATGTTTGTATCAATTCTGACAAGACAGAGAACGGTCAAGGCAAACAATAGTGAAGGCAAAGTGCCAGAGTTGTATTTTATACGATATATTATTGTCTATTTTCTCTATATATTAATATACAGCCTTTTGAAGTAAGCCATTGCACAAAGAGAATTGAAATATTTCATCAAAATTGTATAATTTTCCAGTGATTAACGAAATCAGAAAGCTCAGTGAATATTTATCAAATTACATCTATTATTAAAAATAAAACTGCTATTGCAATCCTATAAACTACTTAGTGCACGTAACGAATCACATTGTCTTCAATTTACATCATATGATTTTTCACAAATTATAACCAACCAAATTGATTTTACAGTTACAGATATTATTGGTCTTAGAGTCAGAATCGGATCAGCCATCACCATAATGATACCAAATTCTGAGGAGAGCCAGCTATAAGTTTCAGAAATAACAAGAAGCCAAAAAATATATTTTCTTACATACCAAATACAGTCACAGCAACCATCAGTGTCAGCTGGCAAAGCAGAACGTTATTTTTACTCTATTAATTAGCCCTACGAAAAAAACTACGGAGCCCATCCAAATTACATTCACGTGAGGTAATTACTGGTAACATTGAACTTGGAACCTGACCACCTACACCTTGTCATGGACACCATCACCTGCCAAAGAACTGTTTAGGCGAATTCTTTCCTTATTACCTAGGCTTTAAGAACAATTGTCTTGTCATTCAGCAGACATTCGTAAAAAACTTGACAGCGTAATGTATTCTGGCTTCGATCCAAACCCAAGTACTACCAAAAGAGATTTTGAAAAGGCAATTGACACGATGGAATGTTACGTGGAAAATGTTTTTAAAAGTTCTAAAGATGTTGAAATAGATGCAGAAGATGACTTACAAAATGTTATTAAAGAAAATAAAAAGTTATTAGTTTAGTTTAGCGAAATATTTTTCAGATATTATTGTATAACCGTCTGAAAATGTCCGTGACATCTCGAGGTAGTCCTCGAGAATCGGACATATTTTTTGTCTGGAGATTGGACAAAAGTGTCGTCTATAGACATTCTTATAAAATGTCTCCAGACATGAATAAATTTATATTCCTTTCATTTCGAATAGAATAGCCAGTATTAACATTAGCCATTTCGAAATGTTCCTCCCAGTATAATTATTTCCCTAAATTGTAAACCCAAAATATTTAAACAATAACACTGATCATATTACACCAGATTCCGGTTCCACTACCATATTAATAGCTGGTGCTACTCCAGATACTAACATTAAATCAGCAATAAAGTTTCTTTAAAAAAACTTCGCAGCGCATGAGCACATACCAGGAGCGAATAATATAGAGGAGATAACTGTTACAGAGTATTACATCAGTATGCGGAAGCTGGCAAACCATTGTTCAAGGCACAGGTATAATGGAGAAGGTACAAATAACTCAATTACTCTGCTTGCCAAGAATATCATACACGAAGACACTGTACGTAACTGAATAAATTGGAATACTCAAAATTGCTAGCTGCAGCTGCAATTTTTTTCGCGGATTAGGTATTTTTAATTTTATGTAGGTATTGTTGTTATGTTTGTGAGTATATTATTCCCATTGTTCAAAGCAAACCTTCTGCAATTACTTTCTGGAATCGACGCCCGCGCAGCCGTCGGGATATTTCCGTACCCACAGCTCAATGCCACGAGGCCAACAACATCCACTCAATGAATTACTCATTACTCTACTACTGCAATTAGGACATTTTGCTCATCATTTTTGACGTAAGTTGCCTGTAACTAATTTTGTGATGCAAAATCTGCAAAATTAATATCATTATTTTCACGTTCATGAAAATTTTATACTAATTTGTCAATTTCATTTAAGGTTTAAATGAAAATCAAGAAATAAAAATTATCCACTTATTTATTTTGGTCCCATCAACATTATACAATTTAATGGTAAGCGAATACCTTATGGTTAATTTATAACAATAAGTTAATTATCACATTGCTTAAATAAAGTACATAATACGTAAAGTATACTCTTAGATTTTTATCAGCCAATAAGTAGTGAGAAAGTACAAAAGAACGAACAATATTCTAAATTATTTCTATTACAGAAATTATTCTCCCAAAATTCTTATCTTTTCTTCATCAGCCACATAGAATAATAACACACCCATCTGTAATAACGAAGCTGATTCACTTTCATTCATATCCAAGTCATTCATCCAATCAGTCTTATATTTATTACCATTCTTCTCCTTTCGCCCTTCCATTCATTTTCGCACAAAGTAATCACAGCTATCCTTTTCTAACCTATGAAGCTATCTCTGTCACTCTTCAGCTCTTCTCGATGGGTCCATATCTCTGCCTGAACCAAGTCATGCCGATGTAGTCAGCCTCGTATACGTCCGGTATTTCCTTGTCGATGGCTTCGCAGTAAACCATCTTGACTGAAGGCTCTCCAAAGAGCCTCTCTTCATACTTGATGAGCTGCTTGAAGAATCCAGTGTTCGGTCGGATTTGTGGTCTGAAACAAAGATATTAAAACATGTTGAAAGAGATCAGAAAAAATCCAGGAAGTAATCGATTTATGACTTCATACGCTTCAGATTTACGATGAACGGAAACAATAAAGTGTTTCAAATTACCCACGTAATCACGTCTTTTGTAACGATGAAATCGTGTATTTCAAGCGGCCATTCATAAATACAGACAATAAGAAAAATCTACTGGTAAGAAATATTCTTTGAGTTACTCACCGTCTCTGCTTCATGTGGTAATAGGCGTCCCTCAAGGTCATCTTCTGCCATTTGACGAGGTACGCCAAGCAGAGAGTGACAGACCTGGATATACCAGCTACGCAGTGCACCAACACCACATCACCGTTGCAGACGACCTGATGTAAACAAAGTTCATTAAACAACTGTTCTAAATTCTGATCAATTACAATCAAACAAAGTTATTCAATCGGAAATGAAAATATTTACTTTATCAAGCATTACTGGGCCTGAAATGTGTAACATAAACAGAGAAAATCTAGGCCAATCGTGAACTGAAATGCACTAAGCTATCGAAAAGATTAGTGAAAAATTGATCTACTAAAACATTTCTGTAGAAATTTGTGAGTCTCACCTCATTAATCAGGTCAGCCACACTTTCCATATACGGGTGCATATCGGAGTTAGGTGTATCCAGAAGTGGCACAAACTGTCTGGGCACATAGTCTTCTGGTGGCGGGGGCAGTTCTGGGGCTGCACTGACGATGAGGCCAGGGTGTAACGCTCTCACAGCTCCTGGCAAGGCATGGGCTCCACACACGTAGAGGAATGGAGTGACACGAGAGACACCGAGAGGACAACCTCTGTAATAAGAAGATAAAAATTAATGTAAAACTGCATGAGACAAATTAATTGTATCTTGATGAAGGATCAGTGATCCTAAATCACAATTAAATCTAAGAGTTACTCTTCAAAGTTAGGGCAATCCTTAATGCTTAGCATGTGACGGCATTTCAGGGTTTCTAAGTCATTCTCTCAAACGTGACTATCCATCACAAATCAAATCACCTTGATTTCAGATAAACATAACTGAAAACGATCAAAACATGATTACAGCAATCCTGACCCGAATCACGACAACACGCAGACTGTGGCACGTAAACACCGCATACCACGCGGTTGTGTCATTCTGGCTGGTTGCCAACCGATCTGACCTAGCGAACTTGCTAATGCTATGTTACTCTACTGTAAACTCTCAAGTTCTTTCGATTTGGATTTGTTTCTATGTATGACTGCTTGATCAAATATTGGGGCAAAAGGTTTTGCTTTTAATGTATGATCAAAAGTCACTGAAAATATTTTCTCCGGTACAAAGTCTAAGTTAGGATTGTTTTTGTCATATAGTATATATCATAGTTAAAAAAAATCATTATAAAATCACGATGAATTAATTGAAATATTTCAATTTCAAAATTTTAAATGGTACATATTCATTGTTTTCCTAGTCTGCACATATTTTTTCTTAATATATAATATGTAAATATTAAATATATAATGCAACATCACCGAAGTTTTTATTAGAATTGCCTTTTTCCAAGGCACCAAAGTTTACAGCTTCAGTGATTATTTTATCCAATGCAAATATATTTCCGTCAACCTTTCCAAAAATTATTGGTCTCAAACAGCTCAGTCTTAACAAAAATCATATTTACTTGTTTAGCTCCTCCTTGGTCAGGATCTGCGTACCGACCACCGTCGGTTCGTTCCCATCACCCACTCTCGCGACCTTGTCTGATACGGTCAGGACTTTCATAATGTTACACCAAACTACAATAACTGTAACTTCTATCAACTGTTTGTCACTTAACTGTCCACTGCCACTTTTCACTTCAGAATTTAATTCACAATCTTCGTCAAACCACTGAAGAGTTTTTCTTTTGAATCTCTCTTTGCACTAATTTGTGAATCTTCCACGGGTTCAACTACTCCAAAAAGTCTGTATATTTCTTAATCGTGAACAATGAAATGTTCACTGCTTCATAAATTATCCTTTCAGGAACCTGCAGCTTCAGATTCTTCAGAAACCGTTCGTAAAAACCCTGTATATTCAATTGCTGATGAATCGTCCAGTATAAAATAATCGTGTTTAATATCGATGTGAGGATTTTCGTCGAGCTAGCGTGCGTGCGCGCTGTGTGAATGCTCCATGCGCACTGACTGATTCTACGAAGGCACCTGTACGCGATCCTTGGCCCGTGACGGTCCGGGATTGCAATATCCGGCATTCCACAGTTTATTTTAGCGCGACGGTGACGCTTATTTTGTTTACAATGCTCGCGATGCTGTTTTTGGTTTGACTGAAGGGCTATCTGTATTTTTTTCGCTCGAGAGTTTATTTATGTGTGAGAAACCAATGTTTTGACCGTCTAATCCAGTTAGATTAGTGGTTAAGAAAGATTGGTGCTTTTGTACGAAATATTAGTGTCGTTGATCACATTTGTAAGATTATTAGGGACATAATTGAGCTACTCTTACTAAATTGTATTTTTGAATACCCATAATTTCCGTGTTTGCAGTATATTATTTAGCTTAACATTTCAGTGAAACAAAAATATTTATACACGCCCTTAAAACATTTATTACCTTCACTACTTCCTAATGTTCGTAAAGGTTTTCCTGAAAATAGTGCCAATGGAATACATATAGTACAGGCTTAGAAGAGCTAAACGCAAGTTTTATAATGCCTAAAAGATTATGATCCACTGTAGTAAACAAAATCAGAAAAATATATGATAATCTTCAGGATATACCCATTCTGGTTAGATAGTGTGTTGAAAACATGAGATGCTGGTCATTTACGCCCATATGAACAATGAAAGTTAATAGAACTCTGCAGATATTAGTAGCCTAATGCAACACCTTCGGCGTATGATCCTGCAGCTAAATAAATACAAACTTTGATCGCAAATGACAAAGACCTTTTGCAAAAACCTATAACAATATCTTCTTTTTTGGCATGAAATCATCATTACGTTCTATAATATACATGTTCTTGTTCAGCAGTCACTTGCGGGTTATTAATTCAATGATGCTAAGTAGCCCAGGTAGTATTAAAGAAACGAGTAAGACATAAATCTTTCACTACAGACATTTATTTATTAACTACGTACCTTAATAAATAAATGTCTAATTTCTCTCACAATGTAACCACGGCACAAGATATAGGAGAGCTATATGCGGACCGTCCGCATAACTCAGGTGCGACTTCCGGGCTCGCTCGCCTTGGAATCATAATAATTTCAGTCCTATATGCTTTCCGACAAAATTTTAGTAGTCGAGGTGACAATTTAAACGTGATTTGTCATTTAAACGATTATTAGACGGTTTTATGTTAGAAAATGTTATATATTGAGATTGAAATGGCCTAAAATGAGACGGTTCAATTCAAAAGAATAAGCTTAGATAAAATGGCTAAGTTATTTGTTCACTAGATACATTATGCAGCTATATACTTAAAAATAAATAGATATTTGAATACACAATTATGTTTCACACATAAGACATACTAAATACAATTCTTACAACTTTCCTTTTCATCCTTATGTCGCCAAGTGAGGGCCAAAATACGATCTTCCTCTCCATCATTCACTTCAAGCTATCTTAATTGAAATGCCTAAACTAACCGAAAACCTCAGCATGGTCGAAACTGTAGGAACAAGTTTTGAAACGTAATCCCATTATTCTTTCAACCTATTCACAATTCAAGACAAAGACCATAAAGGACCTTTTCAGCGACAATCTCAATTGTCCCAAACCAGTAAAACCTGTCTATAGAACAATCATATATCTAGTTGCTTAGGTTACAGTTAAAACCCGTTTTTTCATTAGAACTCCTTTTCCCTAATTAAAACTAGTTTTTACTAAATGCCTCTGTTAAAACTAGAAATACCTAGTCCAAACTAGAATTTCCCACTGATATATTTGATTTTCAGATATAACTAGTTGTCACTCCGAGGTTTAGTTAAAACTAGCACTGATAAACTAATTTGGGATCGAAAACAAGATATGGATCTTACCAGTGTACGACTAAACGCCGACAGACACTACGCTGACAGACTTAACACCGACAAGAGTTTACTTCGACGGGACTCTTCACTGATAGTACACTTCGCCGACAGGACTCTTCGCCGACAGGGCTCATTAGGTAGGTAATAGGTTAGGTTAGGTTAGGATTGTGACCAACCGCGCGCGAACCGAGCGAACGAAGCGAGCGGTGCCGCGGAAGCGGCCGGCGAGCTCTACTTCCATGTTAGTGGCAGATACTTGACTATTTAGTAATAGTGCAAGGATGAGCCCTGTCGGCGAAGAGTCCTGTCGGCGAAGTGTCCTGTCGGCGTTTAGTTGTACACTCAGATCTTACACTAAAGGAACATTTTAGAGAACGTCGACATAAAGTAGTTGCCAAGGTGACAATATTTATAAAAAATTAATAAAATAATCAAACAAGTCACAACACAACCATAAAATTTAATAAATAATAGTTTAAAAAACTAAAAAACACGCTTTAAAAACCAAACTAAAAAAGGAGAAAATAATTTAATTCAATTTAAAAGCGTGAGGTGCTTTTTGAGGTATTTTTATAATCACTTAATGTCAAGCACCCCACGCTTTTTAATTGAATTAAATTATTTTCTCCTTTTTTAGTTTGGTTTTTAAAGCGTGTTTTTTAGTTTTTTAAACTATTATTTATTTTCTATTTTTTAGTTCTGCTAACTACAAAAACGTGATATTTTTTTCTTTTTTTTCATTTTTAAAATATATTTTTTTTTTTCATATTCCTGACAGCAAACCCTTTCATTTGATACATTCATTCATTTCATTTTTTTTATTTCATGGGGGTGGATTTCAAACAGCCAGGCCGCCATCTTGGGGAGGCCGCCATATTGGATTTGTAATGACGTTTCTTAGCTAGTCATGTATTGTCATCAGAACTCAGAGCGTGTGCAAAATTTCATCCTAATCGAAGACCGGGAAGTGGGTCAAATTGAGATTCCAAAATTTTGTTACATACATAGTTAGTTATAAGTAAAGCTAATATAAAGCGTGTAAAAAAGGAACAGTTTTAACTGACTCGCTTCGGAAAAACGCGTTTTGTCTAGTAAGAACTAGTTTTAACTGATATTCAATTTTGAGCATTAATTAATTCTAGTTTTAACAAAGGCATTTAGTAAAAACTAGTTCTAACTAGGGAAAACGCGTTCTATCTAAAAACTGGTTTTAACTGTACAACATACCTATACGTAACTAGACAAGTGCACAAATGCGCATTATGTCATTGTACTCAAGAACGAGCAAATATATTCGCTCAAAGCGGTTGGAACGTTTGTACGCAATAAACAAATAGTGCCGAGTGAAATGCAGCTGCTATAAAATTAAATAAGTGACTTTAATACTCTTCGATGCAGTGCCAGAATAGGCTGGCTACATCTGGTCTAATCAAAAAACGAACTGTGATAACTTGACGAATTACTTCGCATGCGTTTGCACCGCATTGACGGCTCACTTCAAACGTGAGTTTGAAACGAGCTGTCAAAACGTCAATGTTGTCAATCGTGAAAATGTTGGTGAAATTACCTGTTATTCCATCTGACGCTAGGGATTAACAGCTCACTTACAACTCACTAAAGTTCTGACGATGAGATTTTCACAGAATAGCACTACCTACAGGTAGAATAAAACCTCACTTCAACCTAACGTCTCACGATTAAAATGAGCTAGCAATACTTAATACCAATCACGAAAAATTATAAAATAAAAACTTTTTAACATAAAATTAAACCGCCGAAAAAACTGAAAACCAAAAAATTATAAACCTTTTTTGTTTAACCTTAATTACTAAGTTCTTAAGGTAATTTAGTGAACTTTGTTCATTGATTGTTTGGCGCCGTCTCAATAAAATATATACTTAGGTATACTTACATTAGTTTAAGAACTTAGTTATTAAGCTTAAACCAAAAATGGTTTATAACTTTTTGCTTTTCAGTTTTTTCGGCTCTTTTTTTTTGTTAAAAAGTTTTTAATTTTATATTTTTTTGTGACAGGTCTAGAGCTCATTTATAGTGAGGTTTTTTTTTTGTAATACACAACTTAGCATTAAAATCTGGGAGTGAACAATAAATCACCCCTATTTTTCCACCCTTAGGATAAGAGAGAGAGAGAAGTTTCAAATTTATATGGGAACAACTTCGAGGTATATACCCTATCCGTGGAGGCGATCGGCGGCGGCGATCTCTCGCGTCCGGCCCTGGTCCAGGCCATGGTACGGAGCGAGAGTGCATGGGTAGCCGTCACCTCCTTCTGCGAAGCAATAATGCTCGCGAAGAGGGAGGCGGCGCACGTGAGGAAGAGGCAGTATATGCGCCCTCACGGCCTTAGTCGCCGCGGGAGTTCCCCTGGGCGTCGGGAATCCCAGGCTGATTCCCGACCACCGTAGGCGCGGGCTTGCGGACGGCGAGTAATGGGTAGCTCGCTGTCCGGTAAGGCTTGGGCCTTACCGGACAGCGAGCTACCCATTCCGGGTCCACACCGGGTCGACGGCGCGTCGGTTTCCACGCGCGCCTCAAAGACATGTCAGCATCAATTGATGGGGCCCACAAGGGCCGATGCCTGCCAGGTGTGCGGGTTGTTCGGCAGACAAAGAGATGGTGACACTAATATGACTTTCAAATGCTACTTACCTTACTCTAAAAATATCACACAATTTCCCTTACTACAGCGGAGAAATTGCCTAACACACAAACGGTAGGAATGTATTTCATTTTGACAATTCAACAACATTCATTGCGTTATTTACGTTGTTGAGCAGACAAATTCGAACATAATATGAAGCAATGGATTAGCAATATCATATCCTACAAAATTATTTAGATTCTGATTGATAGTTTATTACGCAATTAATTCGCTATTGTAACAAGCCTAATAGCTGACGACAACACAATCTTCTCTCGAAAAACACTTGTTTTCTTTAATCCGTCTCAGAATATTTTTGGAACATAAAAACGCATTTAAGTAGGTAGCTGAAAATAAAATCTAGATAATATTAAATACAAATAGCACTGGGACGTGCCAATTCGCACACATTACGACTTGGGAGTCCTCCGGGGAATCACGAAACGATATTTCATGGATGAATCAACGTTTTTTATTACTTTGATTTTTATTTTTATTATATCTGGAGAATATGATAATGTATGTCCCTAATACCTACAACTATACTATGTATCTCAATTCATAAATAATATTTTTTATTGAACCAAGGTTAAGTATAATATTACCATAAAATTAACTAAACTCTGTAACTGTTAGGAATTTTCATTTTGGTCTTTACGGCGGAGCCCAAACTAGGCGGGCGCCTGTATCTTGAGGTTCAGAGTTGTAATACATAATCCTATTTAGCACTACAGCTTATGTGAAAATAGATATATAAATAATTGCAAACGATTATAATTAAAAACTGAACTAATATTGAGATCAAAATGAAAGTGAAAACATAGGTTAATCGTAAATTAAAATCAACAAAAACAAAGCTTAATTTGCTCTGAACACAACTGAGCTATACAATAAAAATTAACATAACTTTAACTTATCCACGGGCAGTGTCATCATCATGCTATTACTTATTTTTGTAATTTTGAGCACACCAAAGGCAATATTCTAATAAAGTGCACTCCTCCATAAAGCTTGTGAGATTTTACTGTGTGTATACCAAAAAGGCTACTAATAATGTTACGATACCTAAACTCAGCGCCATCTATCGAAATTATATTTAACTACGGGAGAGACAAGGTAGACATAAAGTTTCCGCTTTTCTCCGCGATGGTGTATCGTAGCCTCTACGAGATACTAACCTTGTGGATATTACGCTTATCCGATATTGTTTAAACACAAGCAATTGTGACTATCTTCTGACACGTTGCTTTTAGTTGCTATAACCATTAGAAATATATTTACTGTAAATGAAAAGCCTTTGGATTGACAATGAAACTCGTTTTTTTTGAGGATGTGAAATCATCAAATAACTTCTGCCGCTCTGGGTGGAGCAGGAGGGCGTGTCAGACTTTTACTGACGAAAACCCACCCGTGTTCCCTCAGTTGCCTGTGTGCCAGGGGCCGCGGTACATCTTTCGAACGATCCGCACCCCTGAAGGCATCGGCTCTTGCGGACCCCACCAGTTGGTGGTCACATCTCTTTGAGGCGCGCGTGGAACACAACGCGCCGTCGACCCAGGCTTGGTCCTTACCGGACAGCGAGTACCTATTACTCGCCCTCCGCAAGCCCGCGCCTACGGTGGCCGGGAATCAGCCTGGGATTCCCGACGCCCAGGGCGTCTCCTGCGGCGAATAAGGCCATGAGGGCCTATACTGCCTCTTCCTCACGTGCGCCGCCTTCCTCTTCGCGAGCATTACTGCTTCGCAGAAGGAGGTGACGGCTACCCATGCATTGAGAGATCGCCGCCGCCGTTCGCCTCCACGAGGACACGGTGCTACTCCGCCCAAGCCAAGGAGACCTCCACCGTAGGCTTCACCGTGTCCTCAGGGCTTCCGCTTCCTAGTGCTTTAGCTGGGAAGAAGTGGTGCAACAAACTCCCCAGCAGAAAAACTGTCTGTTCAGTTAGAAAAACTTGATTCTATTCAATACTAAGTATGCAAAGTAATTAACAAATAATCTCATTTTCTGTATCTCATATAGACACAGAAAATAAAATTATTTGCCATATGTCAGCTATTTTAGTCACGCCACTATACCAAAAAAACAATGAAAACTACAATAAAGCAAAAACAAAAATGTAAACTAAAATAAAAGTCGTATAATAATCTCCAGTCTTACCATATTTTTAATTGTTGATCTCCTGTTCTGATAACAACTGTTAATTAACAGCACAACGACATAAACTCATAATAACTAATTATGTCCTCAAGAAGGGAAACACCTAAGTACATCTAAGCGTTTTAATTCATTATCATCATCATTTCAGCTAATAGGCATCCACTGCTGAACATAGGGCTATCCAAAAAAAAAAAAATGGTTTGCCATAATCGCCACGCTTGGCAGGCGGGTTGGCGATCGCAGTATGGTGGTAAAATGCATAGAGAACGCTGCTGCCCATTCTCTAGTAAGTCCCTAGAGTCGCCTTCTACGACACCCACGGGAAGAAATGGGATGGTGCTATTCTTTACGTCGGGCACCACACGGAACAAAACTGTAATGGAAAAAACATTTTACAACAAAAAACCACCGACTTCCAAAAAACACTACAAAGTGAAAAATAACTTTATTTTCGGAAGTCGATGACTTTGGATATGTATTTTAATTTTTTGTCACCGTCTTCCGAAATTAAAGTTATTTTTCACTTTGTAGTGTTTTTCCGGAAGTCGGTTGTTTTTTGTTTTGGAAAAGTTTTTATTTTTCACTTTTTAGTTATAGTAGGTACCTACCCCACGCCAAACAATGCATATTTATGCGATAGAGCAATCGCGGTTGATTTGGTGTAATTTTTTTAAGAGTTCCGTTGTCTGTCTCCGAAACGCATCATCAGATATCATCAAACTTCATCATCCTTGGGGTCAACCCCAAGGATGATGAAATTTCGAATTGGTGTGGGGAAGGTACTATAACTAAAAAGTGAAAAATAAAAACTTTTCCAAAAAAAAAACAACCAACTTCCGGAAAAACACTACTTACTTACGAAGTGAAAATTGACTTTAATTTCGGAAGGTGGTGACAAAAAATTAAAATACATATCCAAAGTCACCGACTTCCGAAATTAAAGTTATTTTAGTGTTTTTCAGGAAGTCGGTTATTTTTTTTTTAAATAAGTAAGTTCTTTTTTCTGAAAGTTGGACGCTCTGTCGACGCGCTTACGCGGTCGGGATCGCCGAACAAAAAGTACGCGACGATCGCATACTCGCGCGACGTTTGCTTCGCTTAGGATGCGGCCCATGACATCAAATCAAATCCAAATGATTGAATAACAGAACAATGCTAGGTTTTATGTTAATAAACCGATAGATGCAATCGCCAAAAACTATGTAATTGAAAAAAACTATGTACGAGGGTGCGTTTTTAAGTTCGCGGAATGAGAGGGTTGTAGGGGGGTGATTAGGCTCATTAGAGTCGTAACGTGTTCAGTGACTCATAATTAATATAAATACGAGGTTTCATTGTTTTTAGACTATTAGTCTTTGAGTTATCGTCAACCAAGCAACATAATCGGGAGTGAAAAGTGAAATATGGAAAAAATCTAATATCGTGCCGTTATAAAGTTCCTTACCAAGCAGGGAAAATCAGTTGCGACCATAATGAATGAGATGTCATTGGTTTACGGCGACTTTTGTCCGGGAAAAACCATGGTGAACAAGTGGCACAGTTTATTTAAACAAGGAAGGGAATCCCTTGAAGACGACCCTAGGCCGGGTAGGAGCATCGAGGTGACCGCGCCAGAACTTATCCAAAAAGTTGAAAAAATTGTACTCGACGATGCTCGACTAAAGAAGAAACAACTCGCAGAAATGGTTGGAGTATCCGATACGACCATTTTTTTAAATCCTGCACGATCATCTTGGCATGACTAAGGTCAGCGCAAGATGGGTGCCGAGAATGCTCACGCCGCCGCAAAAACAACAGCGCGTAGAGTGTTCACGTGCATTTTTGGACCTCTGTAATGAAGACAAGGATGCTGTATTGAGTCGAATTGTTACTGGAGACGAAACTTGGATTCATCATTATGAACCTGAGTCGAAACAAGACTCCATGCAGTGGCATAAAAAGGGCACAGCACCTCCCAAGAAGTTTAAGGTGTCACAGTCAGCTGGGAAACTCATGGCAACGGTCTTTTGGGACTCGGAAGGAATATTATAAATCGATTATAAAGATAAAGGTGTTTCTATAACCGGAGAATACTACGCTTCAATATTAGAACGACTTAAAGAAGCCATTAAAGAGAAAAGACGGGGAAAATTGACGAAAGGTGTGTTGCTTTTGCACGACAACGCGCCCGTCCACAAGAGCCGCGTTGAGTTGGCTGCCCTGCATAAGGTGGGCTTTGATATTTTGAATCACCCACCCTACAGTCCAGACCTGGCCCGGAGTGATTATTACCTGTTTCCAAAAATGAAAAAAGAGCTGCGGGGTAAAAAAATTACCACCGATGAAAGAGTCAAGGAGGCAGTTTCGGCGTATTTTGAAGACATTTTTTTACGAGGGTATAAATAAATTAATTGAAAGATCTGAAAAATGTATCCGTCTTGCAGGTGAATATATTGAAAAGGAAAAATAATTTGGTTTTTTTATTTCCACCCCTTACCCCCTATTCCGCGAATATAAAAACGCTCCCTCGTATAAGAATAATGTTGTTTTCTTTTTTTTAGAACAATACATTATAGGTAGTTGGGTACAAATTCTCGAAAGTTATAAACATTGATCACAACATCTATTCGAGGTAATCCAAGCAATTTAAAACGTTTTTTTATTAAATCTTGAATCATTCTTAACAAATCCGCATTTAATGTATTTCAGAGTGGTCTGAATTCTATAAAATCATAATTATTCTCTTGAGTGGGTACAAGCATTAGGTACTTGAGTTTTTTTTGTTGTCGTTACGTAGGTGCACTAGTGTCACATCAAAATTAATCTGCCTAGCCTTAGAATAGAAAAGAACATATTTATTTGTTTAAAAACATGGTACATACATACAGGTCATATTAATAAAAATATCTGGTATTACCGAGCCTTGCTCGGTTATTTTTTTTTTTTTGTTTTGGTGTGTTCTAAAAATAAAACCTAGCTAGATCGATTTATCGCCCCCGAAACCCTCTGCATACAAAATTTCAAGAAAATCGTTGGAGCCGTTTCCGAGATTCAGATTACATATAATTATACAAGAATTGCTCGTTTAAAGGTGTTTTGCCATGGACTGACATTCATAATAATTATACCTATATTTAAATGTAAACATATAAAACGACACATTAATTTGATAAAATTATTTTTATAACATGTCGACGTATCGCAAGGCTCGAGCTGCGCATCTACCTCGCACAGTTACCTCACGGCATCGGCAGGGCGTCTCCAAGCACATCTTACTCGCTCAGCTTAGCATTAGTGGAAACGGTCACATAGTTTCGTAGGTAAGCATTCACATCGTAACAGCATAGCTGCAGCACATCTCTGGCATGAAAGCAGCCTTAGGAATGCTGTTAACAGGCAGACTTGCTATGTTCTTGTTGTACCTATGCATAGATATCCGTGTACCTATGTCATGTTTCAGTCATAGTATAATGCATATAATCAGTCTATGACGTTCCCACTGCTGGGACACAGGCCTTCTCGCTGTGAGAAGGTGTGGGTCATAATCCAACATGCGGGCCCAGTGCGGGTTGGTAGATGTCACATGTCTTCGAATTTTTGGTTCTAGGACATGCCGGTTTCCTCACGATGTTTGCCTTCGCCGTTTTGAGAGCAGTGGTGATGATATAAATACACAAAGTAAAGCGTCTGTATGTTTCAGTCATGTGATGATCTAAAACCACTCGGCTGCAAAGGAGCTGAATCACGACTTTCTTAAAAAAAAATCAACTGAAACACTGAAAAATGTAATTTAATTTATAAATACCTCATAAATAAGGTTGGAAAAACTGCGCTTTGCCAACAAGTAATAAAAACCATTTGTAATGGCATTTAGCTCTTATTTATTGCAATAGACTGGCGGCCATTTTGTCATCACGTCATTGCACAATGTGTTATTGTAGGATAGGTGAAGTGCTCCACAAAAAAGTTCGTGATTTAAGAGCGTTTTTTCTGAAAATGGGCAACGTCGCAGATAGCTGTCAAATATTTCACTGTTTTGATTAATTTGGCGAAATTAGGTAGGTACCTACTGTATGGAAACATACAATATCGCTAACTAGTGACCTAAAATTTTGATTATGAAATGCAATAATTATTAACTTAACACCCAATATTTAGTTTTAGATGTAAAAAAGGAACTTGGAAACTTTCCAAATGCCCTTTTTACACCTAAAACGGTTACAACATCAACGACTTAACGTGCTTTCCGAAGCACGGAGGGGTCTTGGTATGTTAATATGGTCACCCATCCACGGACCAACCGCGGCAAGCGCAGCTTAACCTGATCGATCGACCCATGCGGTTGTTATTACTTAGCCACAAGCTCCTCTATTAATTCAAATAGGTGAAGCGAGCTTGAAGTGAGATGTCAATAGTGTTAATCCCTAGCAACAGGTTTCTTTTTTTTTTTGGGTAACAAATCATCAAATATCTTCTCCCACTCTGGGTGTAACAGGAGGGCTTGTGAGACTTTTCAAATTCAAATGTTTACTGCGCAACACAGTACATAATCATAAATTTCTAGATGTCAAGTGAATGCGCAGTCCACTATGTTGCACCAATTCAGGACACTGACATGACACTTACTAAAACCCACCCGTGTTCCCACAGTTGCTTGTTTGCCAGGGGCCGCGATATCTCTTTCGAACAACCCGCATCCCCTAGCATCAGGTGGAATGATATCTCACTTCACCGAAAGTAGAAGAATAGCAGCTCTAGTCCTGGAGGGTACCTACAAACTTGTGGGTGTGGTGTTGGCAAAGATTTGTAAAGGTGTGAGCCAAGCAACAGGTGTAATTACAGACACGTCATGATTAATTTCCGATTCGTCTGAGGAATGGCAAAGCATCGGTGCTTGGCCATTCCTCAGACACAAACTCCAGTTACGTATTGGTGATGGAGCCCACATATACCTACTCGTACCATCAGGTGACATAGACTTGAACATAGACTTCAACTTAGAAACTTATTATATAGTTGAATGCCCATCTGCACTTATTTTATCTTATTGTTTGTTACCCCCGCAATAACATAGCAGCACGTGTAAGTAGAAACTGTCTATGCTAGATTAAACTCAAACATCTGCAAATAACAAAACTATTACACACAAGTAGAAACACAGATTCAGGATGATTCTACTGTTTCACAAAGTTTCTGAGGTTTCAAAAGTGGTTTATGTGAAATAAAATATTTTTATTTGATTTGATTGCCAATTGTTTGCTATAAAGTTTCTTCTTTTTTGTTAGAAGTATTAATTAATTTTACTTTCCGTATTTCATTTCTGGATCCAAGTCCAATTAATTAATGGATCAAAAGAAGGTTTCCTATTCCTTATTATCCTAATTTCCTGTATGCACTGAAAGTAAACAGTAAAACTGATTCTATAATAAAGGATATAGCAGTACAGATTTCAATTTCATTTTAATCACCGTCTTTTAAATTTTTATACGGGTAAAAATGGGCCGACTAGTCGGCGGTTTTAAGCGACTAATCGTCGACTAGTCGCCGGCTACAAATATGGCCGACTGTCAGCACATCACTAATCAAAATATCAGTTTCAAAAAAAATGTTTTTTAAACTTCACAGACGTGATGGATTTCGATACACAGGAATAGTTTTTATTCAGTGCGCAAACTTTAACCATGAATTCAGCATACCATTCTAGACCCCTGTGAGTTCCTGTTCCATATATTTTGATCGCGTAGGTATAGCACTTTTCAATGAATCAGCAGATTTTTTTTTGCATAATCGACGAAAAATTTCTACGCTACGGTCTAGAATGATATGCTGAATTCATGGCACTAGTCGAAAATTTACTCTGTATAGTTGTCGACCTAAGTGGCTAAGATGACACAAGTGGGTACTTATTATTTGGTGGACACATAAGATTTTAAGAACTTATGTCAGCTTCCTATATTCTTGTAAATAAAGATATCATTCATTCATTTATAAGTTACACAATGCTAGCTGACTAGCTGGCTTTTTGTAAGTAATTGTAAATAGTAATAGTACATAAATTATTATTTTTGAACTAAACGCAGCAAAACCCAAAGTACAATAGAGACGAGTTACACGCTCGGGTCAATAACCTTTGTTATCAGACGTTTAAGTATTCATTCACTAATAACAACACAATATAACTGTGATGATTGGACCAATAAATTAGGCCAGTCAATATCTTTTTACAAATACTAATTAAATGATCTAAATACTATACAGACTAATTAGATCACTTGGTATAATTTCGATGATTATTAAAATATTTAAATTAACTTTTATAAGTAGGTATGCAAACAACATATCCTTACTAATATTATAAACACGAAAGTTTATATGTATGGATGTTTGTTACTCTTTCACGCAAAAACGACTGAATGGATTTGAATGAAATTTGGAACCTAGATATTAATCTAGGTTCCAAAGTATCCTATGTATTAACATAGGATACTTTTTTTTTAGAATAGAATATAAAACATTTATTCGACACAGACACAACACAACAGCAACAAACATTCAAAAAAGAGAACAATAAAATTGCAGTAAAATTGTGCTGAGCGTGACCATACCGAAAGGGTTACCATCTCAGTATTTGCTGGGCGTCCCTGAGTACATTCCCGCGGGATAATTTCCTAGTACTTACATCATAATTCATAAACCTGGACGTCGTTGGTCTAGTAGTCGCCGGCGCTACTGCTGAGCATGAGGTCCTGGGATCGGTTCCCGAGTCGAGCAAAGTGTTATTGGGTTTTTTCTTTCTGGAATTTCTCAGTAGCAGCCCAGTGTTAATGGAAATCAGTACGGCCCCTGGGACATGGTTCTTAAACATAATTGGCGAAATATGGGTGTACTGTGAGTACACCTCTAATCATCCGTTCGTGGAAACAAGGCGTGATGTTATGTTATGTGGTATTCAAAAACCTACACACACACACAACATCTGTAAGCAGGTACAGTCAGTCTCAACAATAAAGAAAATTAAACTTTATCTCAATTGGATAAAGTTCTTGTCAGAATGACAGTTGTCGTGTACTATCTTCATTCTGAAACATACCTTGTATCATTGAGTTAATATTTAATTTTCATAATTGTTTAGATCATTGAATGAATGATAATTATGTATGCATGTATGTGTATTATTAGTTAATAACCTATTTATGTAATATTATTTATACATTCATTATGATGTATTTTATAGGTTTTTTCATCATTCCTCTCATCCAAAGCACCTGCCATCTAATCTCTGCACCACCCTTGGTTGACTGGTAGAGAATGCCTAAGGCATTAAGTCCGCCTTTGTACCTTTTTTGTGTGCGAGAAGTTTAAATAAATAAATAAATAAATGAATGAATGTCTTTATTTTCCAGAAACACGGTACATAAAGGATATTATTTAACAACAGTCCCAACAGTCTGTTCGTCCCGATATTATTGACGCTGACTGTAACTATTACCACTTACATCAAGAAACTGGTTCTTGAACTAACTAGTGGTTCTTGGTTACTTAATTGCAGTAACGGATAGACCGAACGGTACATAATATAACATAAGTCATCCATCTGCCTAGCAACTATGTTGAGGTTGGCTTGCAGTCTAACCGAATGCAGCTGAATACTAGTATTTTTAACCAGCTTCAAAAACGAGGACCGATGATCATCAAGTCAGGATCTGATGATGGGATCCTGGAGAAATAGAGAGAACTCTTCAAATTTTATAGGCACACAAAGCGATTTAGATATTTTTTGGAAGAGTACTTTCTCGTAGTGGTCTCATTTCAATTTGGTGAAGATTTGATGAAGAACTTTGGAGATAGGCAACGGGACTCCTCAATAAATGATAGCAAATGGACTGGGATTGCTGAAATCTCATCTCTGTCTATTGCTTACACCAGTTCATAACATAACATCACGCCGGTATGCTGTGAAGGGGTAAGCACATGTGAACCACTAAAAAGTGAAAAATAAAAACTTTTCCAAAAAAAAAACAACCGACTTCCAAAAAAACACTACAAAGTGAAAAATAACTTTAATTTCGGAAGGCGGTGACAAAAAATTCAAATACAGCTCCAAAGACACCGACTTCCGAAATTAAAGTTATTTTTCACTTTGTAGTGTTTTTTTGGAAGTCGGTTGTTTTTTTTTTGGAAAAGTTTTAATTTTTTCACTTTTTACAAGAAGCGACGCCTCCACAAGATTGACGATACCCCTTGGTGAGCTTCGTTGTTAGACTTTCGGGCTTCTGACGACCCGTAACGACAGTCAAAAACGAACTAATTACAGCCGGGACCAACGGCTTAACGTACTTTCCGAGGCACGAACGGGTCTTGGTATGTAAAGATAGTCACCCATACACGAACCAACCGCGCGTGCCATGCATAACTTAAGGCCCATAGTATCCTCATCTCCCGTTTGTATGCTAAAGCACGACTGCCGCCCGCGCCCGCGCAGGGCACCTCTGAGCCTTTATCTCAAAATGGGGATATTCCTTTGATTAATTTACAATTGTGCTTCGGCGATTCTGTGGTACCTCTAACTATCTATTTTTCAGTGTATTTTTTTTTTCAAATAACGAAGCCGTTTAGTAGGAGTATGGAATAGAAGCCAAAATATTGCGTGTTGGAAAATATTTTTTACAACAAAAGTATTAACCATACAAAAAAAGTACTTCGGGCAAAATGATCTATATGAATCTATAGCAAAATCATATATTTTTCAAATCTTCAAGACAAGCCGTTAATGAGCAGTACGGTTCATAAAGTGACCGTGTTACGGTACCAAACGGGACGTAGGCCCTTAAGCGATATCTAGTCGTGGACTCGAACTCACTGGTGGGCCTGGCTAAAATGCTCGCTGTCTCACCAGGCATCGTGTCCGACAGAGGTAGTATCAGTGATGAGCAGTTAGACACTAGTCTACACGCACAACGTTTTGAGTGACATGCAGGATCATTTATAGTAAAACACGCGCGTAAAAAATTTAAGAAAAGTCTATCGAATGCAGATCGGGTTTTATGAAAAACCACTGCATAAATCAATGACCAAATAAACTTTATTGAACTTTTCGATATCTGAACTTTGTCGGTACTGACTTGGTTATGGAGATTTTACACGTCTTTTATTACTTAAACACGCCCAAAGTTAGGTTAAATTAGCAAGGAAAACGAATCTTTGTTGGCTTCTAACTTTTTAGTGGCTTTTCATTTTAGTATTCAGCAGACAATATTAAAAATGAGACAAAACTATAACATGTTTAATGTTTGATGTAGATTGTCGAACAGTGGAGTAATACACTCCCGAAGTTTGTATGGAAAAAATGTCGACTAGATTCACCTTAACCTGACTGAACGACCCGTGCGGCGGTTATTACTTAGCAACAATACTCAGACTATATGAGTAATCTGAAAGACATTGTACAAATTTAAACCCTGTTCTACAGTCTAAGACCGAACGTTCAAACGTTCAAGTCCAAACTTCATATTGACTCGTACCGGAACGCCTGGCTATATAAAAGATTGCAAAGGCTTTGGCGAGGCAAAGTCGAAACAACCGGCAACCTAAGACTACCACACACTACTTTAATTTCACTCTAAGTATTATTTTGCAAATTGTGATAATAAGTGCTTGGATATTTAAACTTAGGTACGTACACGATGTTGTAAAGTTTTTTTCGTTATGTAGTGATTGATAAAATACGTTCTTACCAGCACCCTAATTGCGTAACTCACAATTAATCATAATTTGTTTCGTTTTGAAACAGACGGCTAAACTATTGCTTCGTATGTTCGAAAAATGTGTCTACTCAACAAAGTAAACAACGCAATGAATATTGTTGAACGGTCAAAATGAAACCGATTATGATTAATCGCGTGTTACGCAATTAGGGTGCTGCTTATTTAAGAGCTGTGAGCAAATTAAGTATAAAACTAAAAGTAGGTTAAAACTATTGTTGACATCTCTTCAACGTTCTAGGTAGCTTCGCGATAGAAACCGTAAAATATTGTTTTTTTCCGTGTCTGTGATAATCATCATAAAATGAACCTTATATCAATAAGTGTTGTATGTTTACCTAACAATACGTTGTTAAACTGATATCAAACGTGTTTGACGAGATAGGGTTAAAAATAGTTCTGGTGGCGTTGTTTTGCTTAAGTCCAAAGGTCGGTCTGACACTTCACTTCAAGCCATTTCACCTTTCACCAATTATGGTCAAAATTACTCTCTAGCGGTCGGTGACAGGCAGTGACTTGAAATTGTTTTTCATCTTTATCGAAATTGATGTGATTACACAGAATTATGTTTAACAAGCGGTTGTTCGAGACTTTGTCTGCTTGTATTTTGTATTTCATAATGTTTTTACACAAATATCGAGGATGTAAAATAGGCTATGTCCAGAGTTCCAGATTCCAGGCAAACTAATTTCATAACGATCAGTTCAGTGATTTAGGCGTCAAAAAGGTCACAGATAGACAGACAGGGTTACTTCCGAATCTGGAGTATATAATTGTATATCATTCTATATATATAGTAGGGATATGAATTGAGTTTAAGCCTTTGTTCAACTATCATGTTATCAAGTCTTAGTGTCGCGATAACATGAAATATCAATATAAGAACATCTGCAAATATTTACTCATGTAGATTTCCACATAATCATTTATCTACTCCAAATATTTCAGTTGTGCTTTACCTTTTTAAACTTACACAATAAACAAAGATCATTAATGATAACTCGAAATTTCAACATTCACAAATTTTTCGTAACTTGAACAATTTTCTAGAAGAGTTTTGTTTATATATTTGTTTGTCTCGACACACTTTGATAGTGGTATCTTCAAGTACTGATTTTATCTTCTAGAGAGTTTTATATCCAAAAATAGTTACTGTTATCAGTGATTAATTTTATAATTAACAAGCTTTTGCTCGTGGCTTTGCCCGCGTGGAGGTTTAAAATTACTATCGGGATAAAAAGTATCCTATGTGTTAATCCAGGTTAAAAACGATCTGTGTGTCCAAACATACAACTTTCACATTTATAATATTATTATAGTAGGATAAATGGCCGTGACATCGCCCACAGTTGGACGACAACCGATATACACACTATAATTTGAACAATGTCCAAAATCAAAAAAATAATGAGGTCCGATCTTAAGTCAATTATTATTGTCCTGTGTTACGAATTTTTCAGACGCCTCACAACGATCTCTAAATACTGATTTGGAGATCATTTACGAATTTCACCATTGATTCTGCGGAAGTATATCTTTGCAAATAATAAAAAAGATACGACCCCCTCAGCTAAGATTGAAAACAACGCATTCGTATTGGAAAACTGGCTGAGAAATAAATTATATATATATAATACAGGTTGCTGCCACCCTGAATTATATATTTTTTTCAGCCACTTTCAATGGACATCTACGTAGAAACAGTAACCATAAATTTCATGTAGATCTTTTTGATCGGTGAAAAATTTCAACGCAGGTTCAGAATTCTTGTACTGAATCCATGGTACTTAATATTTTTTCTCGATCATCCCCATTTATCAATATATTGGTCGGTGCAGCATCTCTTCCAAACATTCTCTAAACAAGCGATATCATCTTTCTTTCTTCTTATACTATCTTACTGCTTCATACATTAGTTTTACAAACAGAAAGTAAGCACTGCGGGCAGGGGGCGTACCAATAGAAAATGGCTCCTAGGGCACGCACCACATTTGCGCCCCTTCGTAAATTTCCTTCTCGGTCTACGTTGAGCAAAGCTAGGTCGCATAACCTTTCTTGCCTTCAATAACGAAGGTATTCAAAGGCATTTCAACTTACTAATTTATCACTGAGAAATTTGCAATGCTGTACTCTTAAGCAGAATTTGAATAGAAATGGGCAGATATCCCGATCTCCCAACTGGCATATTAAAAGTGTATCTATTAATTATCGCGCTAATTATATTAAATCTACCAAAATTATGCAATGGCACCAGATTGCAAGTGAAAACATTGCATCGCAATGTAATCGAGGCAACTATACTGACAGGTTGTTCTCGAGGAAATTCTGTATTTATTCTTAGGATTCCCAACACCATCAGATTACCCCTTCTAATTCAAGAGAGTGCAGTTTCCTATCAAAGTCTGCTTCGCCATAACCATAAACAAAGCTCAAGGTCAAACTTTTAATTTAGCGGGAGTAGACTTGACAGAAATCTGCTTCTCCCACGGCCACTTGTATGTAGCATGCTCCAGAGTAAGCGCACAGAGTAGCCTGGTGATTCTAGCACCCGAAGGAAAAACAAAAAATATTGTTAACAAAGAAATACTGCGGTAGGTGTAGTATGTCGATTTCGTTGTAAAAAGATAATACCCCCGTGTCACTTTCGCCAGATCAAACCTTTAGATCCATATACTATTTTATAAGTATTCAAACATTAAAACATAATCAATTAATAATTTATAAGTTATAACAAAATTAATAACGTACAAAACCAATTAAAAATCCTATTAGAACCATTTTCGACTTCTATGCGGACGAAGTCGCTGGCAAAAGCTCGACAAACAATTATTTACTAATATTTTAAAATAAATATGACCTAATGACTTACCTACTTACGAAAACGAATACAATAGAATAGTTACCTATGTATATTTCATTCAAATTTAAATAGGTATTTTACATAACATAAAACAAAGAAACTAAAATACAAAACATTACGGTTGTGATCCCCGAAAAGTTAGGCAGAGGTGTACCTTCCGCCAGGAATTACCATCAACCGGGCACCAATCCAGAATCCGGATAACTGAGAATTTCTGGAAAAACGTGATTATCGATCTCAGAAAACTATCTTAATCCCTACTTTAAATATTATAAATGCGAAAGTAATTGTGTCTGTCTGTCTGTCTGTTACGCTTCCACGCCTAAACCGCTGAACCGATCGTCATGAAATTTGCCAGAGATATAGCCTGAGATATGAAGAAGGACATAGGATACTTTTTTCGTGATAACCGACATCCACCCGGGCGGAGCCGCAGGCATATAGCTACTAGTAATTTTATAGTTAATCAGGTTTCCTGTTGGGGACGAGGACTTAGGCTAGAATGGCGACTATGTGCAATGTGCATAGCCTTGTAATAGATTCTATTATAGTATGTCCCTATGTCATTGACATAATCAATATTAAATGTCGTAATTAATTATGCTAACAAGCCGTATATTGTGACACCCATCTGGAACATCTATTTTAGCTCGTCCTAACAGGGCTTGTTATTAAACAAGCCCTGTTAGGATTAACAGTACCTAGGTACTGTTAATCACGTTTTCAATACGATTTTACAACAAATATATAACAAATAATTTGCTCTTAAATTACAGGTAATAAAAGGAAGGACATTAAGCTAGTCATACATGGTTAAATTGGCCAACAAAAACAGCGCTAATTTTCAAGTCCAAGGTTGATTACAACCAGTTTTAGAGTCCAAAGGTATTCGCACATAAAACGCTCGCTGCACTGTGATAAAACTGCACGCTTAGTGGCGAATACACACATATAAACACTCATTGATAACAAGTTCGCTCGCACAGCCCGCCACTCAGTCCCGCTGCTAGTCTCAAGCCGCCAACATGATTCTCCTACTGCTACCGCTCGTGCTCGTGTTGCTCTATTACTACACCACCAGAAACCACGACTATTGGGAGAAACGCAATGTGAAATACGAAAAACCAGTACCAGTTTTTGGAACACTATACAGTAATGTAACGGCTAAGAAAAGCATCACGGAAATCGCCGTGGAACTATACAACAAGTACCCCAACGAACCAGTGGTGGGCTTGTTCAGAGGCACCACGCCCGAGCTTGTCATCCGAGACCTGGATATAGTGAGAAGGATCTTGAATCTGGACTTCGCGTATTTCTACCCGAGAGGACTGGGTAGAGATCCTAAAATCGAACCTGTATTTCTTAATCTTTTCCATGTTGATGGCGATACATGGAAGTTATTGAGGCAACGTCTTACATCGACATTTACGACGGCCAAACTGAAGAACATGTTTCCTCTAGTGGTGCAGTGTGCGGAGAAGCTGCAGCACGTGGGCGAGGACATCGTGAACAAAGGCGGAGACTGTGACGTGCGCGAGCTGATGGCGCGGTTCACCACCGAGTTCATCGGTGCCTGCGGCTTCGGCATACAGATGGACACCATCAATGACGAGCATTCCCTCTTCAGAGACCTCGGTAGAAAGATATTTAAAAGATCTTGGAAGAATTATGTCGTTGTAGCGTTATATGACCTATTCCCAGAATTCAAAGGAATATTTCAACGAACTTTACATGAGCCTGTCTTGATGGATTCTATAACAGAAATCGTTCAAAACATTCGGAAGCAGAGAAACAATAAGCCCATTGGCCGTAATGACTTTATTGATCTACTTTTGGAACTCGAAGGAAAAGGTAAGATAACGGGAGAGTCGGTGGAGAAGAGAACTGCAGATGGAAAACCAGAGCATGTGGAGATGGAGATGGACCTCACGTGTATGGTGGCGCAGGTGTTCGTGTTCTTCGCAGCAGGATTTGAGACTTCTTCGTCAGCAACAAGCTTCATGTTACATCAGTTAGCGTTCAATCCGGAAGAACAGCGAAAAATTCAGGAGGATATCGACCAAGTGCTTGCAAAGTACAACAACAAACTGTGCTACGATTCGATCGCTGAAATGACTCCACTCAGTAACGGATTCAAGGAGGCCATGAGGATATTCCCCTCTTTAGGAACCTTACACAGAGTGTGTGCGAGGAAGTGCACGATCCCGGAGTTGGGTATCACCCTCGACCCTGGAGTAAAGATCATCATCCCAGTGCAGGCCATACAGAATGATGAGAAGTATTTTGAAAATCCTACTGAATTCCGGCCGGACAGATTCAATGATCCGAATGTTGAAAAGCATAAGTTCGCGTATCTGCCGTTCGGTGAAGGACCTCGGCAATGCATAGGTAAGCCTTGATTTAATTAAGTTGTTATTAGAAATAATAATATTCTCTAATGGTACAACTAGCATATTATCCATTAGATACATTTGCGTTAAGTAACCTTGCATAGATGAGAAGTTCAATTATAGCTCCGTACCTATAATTGAACTTGAAGCAAAAAAATATAATATATCTACGTCCGTACGTATATTATAATTTTTTGCTTCCACAACCCACCGGGCACCGCGTCGCTCGTCGCATCGCATGACCCGATGCGCTGGCGCAATAACTTCGTTTTTGTTTAGCGTTCTTTCTGACTGTTAGCTGTGTAGCTCCCAAGAAACCCAGCGTTATATTAAATAATGTTATAAGATATTTTTTTAACACGACTCTGGTAGTTCCAGAAATTGGCGCGTTCAAACAAAGAAACAAAACTCTTCAGCTTTTTTATTCGATTTTAAAAAGTAGCATTAGTAATAAAGATAATAATGGCGCTATAAAATGTATGTGTAGCAATCTTCACTATCGGTCGTAATAATCTAGTTTTGATGCTGAACTCAAAAACTTCAATAGATTAAGTACAGACAGGTCAGGACGAAATAACTCTTTCACCTTGATCGATTACACCCGATAACCGACGATACCGGTATCGGCCAGATACCTATAATCTTATTAAGTAGTATTATAAATCTGAAAGTTTGTATGTTTGGATGTTTATTACTCAATGACGCAAAAACTAGGATACTTTTTAACCCGATAGGATATTCCCGTGGGATCATTTTCGACCTCCAAGCAGGCGAAGGCGCTAGCAAAAACTAGTATACCTATTATTATAAATATCTGTTTATTTAGAATAATGGTAGCTAACTAAACAAAACACATGTAAACATGCATTTTTTTTTTTTGGGTGGGAAATCATCAAATAACTTCTCCCGCTCTGGGTGTAGCAGGAGGGCGTGTCAGACTTTTAGGGCGCGTTTCCACTGAAGCGGAGCGGAGCGGAGCGGAGTGGAGCGGAGCGGAGACCTGCAGAAATCGACCAATCACAATGGTTGAAATTCTCATCGAATCCACTCGTCTCGTCTGTGGTTGGACGATTCCTGCACGTCTTTGGTCCGCTCCGCCCAGCTCCGCTTCAGTGGAAGCGCACCCTTACTGACTAAAACCCACCCGTGTTCCCTCAGTTGCCTGTGTGCCAGGGGCCGCGGTATCTCTTTCGAACAACCCCACCCCTGGCAGATGTAAACATGCATTTACATTACACATAGCTTAACATCACGCCTAGTAGTCATGCCCGACGCGTAAGGCAGAGGGTACCCATAATACCCGCATTTCGCCAGTTATATTTAAGTCGCATCTCATTATTACTTAAGTAATCTGTAACAAGAATAACTAAGAAGAAATAATTTACTTGTTGAATGGTTGCTCTAGTCCCCTAAAAATGAGTAGATGTACAAATGTAATCAGCATGCCTGATTTTCCTTAAGTAAGTTAATAGGCAAAGGTGTACTCGTTTGTATACCTATATATACATATGTATTTATTTAGTAAAAATAAATTCAAAGTTCCCAAATTACCCAAATCTCCATATTTGAACCTTTGTAACTGTCACTATAATAGTGACTAGACAGTTATTTTGGAAAGAAAGACTACATATTTTACGGTTACGATTCTGTTGTGCACCAACCGAACTTAATTTAGGCTATTGCTATCTTTTTCCTTCTAGTGAAATAAGAAAAAGACGGAAAAAAATTTAACTATCTTTAGTTGAACTATGATTTTTTTGACGCAACTATTCATCACGCCAAAATAAAGGTAATCGAGGAATAATTTAGGGAGTTACACAGTTCTATAGCGTCACTAGTCTTTTTCTTTCGCAGTATATCAGTAAGAGATGCAATAGGTCCTATGGTTTTAGTTTAGGTAGTGAACAAAAGAATCGGCACCATTTTATCGAAACTAAAAGATTTTTTATAAGATAGTTTGTTACGCTGAAATGGCGGTATGAATTTGGTACATGGGTAGACCATGACTTGAAGACGTACATCGGCCACTTTTTATCCTAGATCCTACAGGAAACCACGTGCAATAGTATATACTTACGTTGTGTGGCCATTAGATACTGAAATCAAATCTCAATGAACCCAGGACGTCTGTGAAGTCTCAATGATCAATTAATAAAATAAAGTACTAAGATAAACTCTTTTTTTTTACCAGGTGCAAGACTAGGCGAGATGCAGTCCTTAGCAGGCCTTGCAGCAATACTGCACAAGTTCAGTGTGGAACCAGCGGCCTCCACCAAGAGAGAGTTAGAAGTCAACCACGGAAGCAACACCGTGCAGTCCATCGAAGGGGGCCTGCCATTGAAACTAAGACTGAGAAGCAAAGACAACCACGTTGCTGCCTAGGATGAAACTTGTACAGAGAAGCAGTCACGACGTTGACGCACTACCGGTTTTTATTATTTACTTGGACCCGCGTTACATGATTCTGGACCCGCGTAGAAATGTTTCTTCGCTTATAAAAAAACCGGCCAAGTGCGAGTCGGACTCGCGTACGAAGGGTTCTGTACCATTACCTATCTACTCGTATAAAAACGGCAAAACAATCATGTCTGTTGTATGGGAGCCCCACATAAATATTTTTAATTTGAATATATCACTAAATATTCTGTGAATATTTCAAGCGTCTACCTGTTGCCGTTATAAATACCGAGCAAAAACGAGCAAAAAAATCACGTTTATTGTATGGGAGCCCCCTTAAATATTTATTTTTTTCTGTTTTTTAGTATTTGTTGTTATAACGGCAACAGAAATACATCATCTGTGAAAATGTCAACTGTCTTACTATCACGGTTCATGAGATACAGCCTGGTGACAGACGGACAGACAGACAGACGGACGGACAGCGGAGTCTTAGTAATAGGGTCCCGTTTTACCCTTTGGGCACGGAACCCTAAAAAGACACAGCAGTTTCATTGATAAGTGCAATACCCACGCGGTCTAAATGTAAACAGCTGCTTTTTTTGCTAAACAACGACTTAAAACTATGTTAGTATTTAAAACTATGTTAATTATACTGAATTCATGGTAACTGGTCGATGTCCCCGCCATCTACGCATTCACATGAAAATAAGTAACATTGAACAAAATGTTTTTTGCTGGGAAACGACTTTTATTTTTCGTGTGAACAATTGCTATGGACAGCGTAAAACGCACACAAAACTTTGTACAGACGCCAGCACATCGAGCTACCCCAAACTGTCACATTTGCCAATTGAACATGAACCTTAAATTTATGTGATAAAGTTGAAAATCTATAAAAGAAATTTGACAGATTGTCGTAGCTTGATGTGCTGGCGTCTGTACTTTTGGGTATGCACCCAAAAGGTTAAAGGTTAGGCTTTTGGGTATGCAACGGTACAGAGGTCGTGGGGGTGTTTAAAGTTAAGTTTTAAAACTTGTTGTGAAAAAAGCAAAAGAAGTTGGAACTTTGACCTTTATTATCTATCTGTAGCATGAAAATTTTCTAGGTATGTAAGTATAGGGTATGGTGCCAAAAAAATATCACAATAAAGGGGAGTTTACAGACTCTCGTCTACGGTAAGCCTGCCCATGCGTGGACGTAAGAATACCGCGACAGAATTTTATCGTGGACTGAATTATCATCTCTTGAACTGAGCATTGAGTATCGAACAGGGTTGCTCACAGCGCGTCGAAAAACCATTGTTCGATTTTCAACTCTCGGCGTCAAACAGAGCGTTGAAGATCCAATGCGCTAAAAAAATCCGCTGCGATATTTTTACGTCCGTGCGTAAGTATTTTAACCATAGTATAATAAGTTATTTTTACTAGAGATGGGCCGACTATGACTTTGGCCGACTAGCCGGCTGCAAAATAGCCGACTAATCGGCCCAGCCGATCATTGCTTTCGGTTGAGTTCGGGTGACATCAGTAATGTTCGTGACTACACTTTCGGCTCGTAGGTGCGGCGGTTCGCGGCGCCCGCGCCCGGCGACTAGGCGGAATTGTCAGGTCATGTTTTTATTTGGTTTGCATTAATTCTATCATTGTTTAAGTGCGAGCCGGGGCGTTTCATCCTATCCGATTCTTGATTGCACTGAAAATTACCGGTAAAACTGATTCTAAGTTAAATAATAGTAAAGATTTCCATTTAATTTCAATTATGTACCTACCGTCTTTAATTTTTTTAAGCATATTATATACGAGTAAAAAATGGGCCGACTAGTCGGCGGTTTTCCGGTACATCACTAATTTTTATACAATAAATTAGTTTTATGTTTTATTATATCTTTGTGTTTTTTATTTGCCCATCATAAAACCTAATTGCTTGAGTATAACTACTTAAGACTTATATTATCTCCCAGGTGCTACTTAATTGTTATCAGACACAATCTTGAAACGAAGGAAAAGTAGTAGGTATGTTCAGTATATAGGTACTCTCTCAAATGCATTGCATGTAGGTACAGACGCCAGCACATCAAGGTACCTCAATCTGTCAAATTCCTTTGATAAATTTTCATCTTTATAACATAAGCCTAAGGTTGAAGTTTGGGCACGCCACGATAGCGGCGGTAAGTCCCCTCTTTGAGGAGTGGCTTGAGAGGCGGTACGGCGTCCTCACCTTCCGCCTGACGCAGGTCCTCACCGGACACGGTTTTTTTTTTGGTGGGAAATCATCAAATAACTTCTCCCGCTCTGGGTGGAGCAGGAGGGCGTGTCAAACTTTTACTTACTAAAACCCACCCGTGTTCCTTCAGTTGCCTGTGTACCAGGGGCCATGGTATCTCTTTCGAACAATCCGTACCCCTGGCAAGCATCGGCCCTTGCGGACCCCACCAGTTGATGCTGACATCTCTTTGAGGCACCTGTGGAAAACCACGCGCCGTCGACCCGGGCTTGGTCCTTACCGGACAGCAAGCTACCCTTTACTCGCCATCCGCAAGTCCACGCCTACGGTGGCCGGGAATCAACCTGGGATTCCCAACGCCCAGAGCGTCTCCTGCGGCGACTAGGGCCCAGAGGGCACATATGCTGCCTCTCCCTCACGTGCTCCGCATCCCTCAGCGCGAGCATTACTGCTTCTCTAAAGGAGGTGACGGCTACTCATGCAGTCTCGCTCCGAACCATGGCCTGGACCAGGGCCGGATGCGAGAGATCGCCGCCGCTGATCACCTCCACAAGGACACGGCGGCGCTCCGCCCAAGCCGGGCAGACCTCCACCGCAAGCTCCACCGTATCCTCAGGGCGATCTACGCAGTGGAAACACCCGGGCGTTCCTCCCGCCTTAACCGAAATAGGAACCTCCCGAAACAACCGTGTCCGGTAAAGAGCTGTGTCAGGCAGGAGGTGAGGACACCGTGGTGCCTCTCAATCCATTCCCCAAAGAGGGGACTTACCTCCGCAATCGTGGCGTGCCCAATGGTCAATAGTTACGTATACATTGCAATGTATGGGTACACCTCTGCCCAACTCTTCGGGTATACAAGGCGTGATGTTATGATATGTTACAATATTTGTTTTGGTTTGCGGCCAGCCAAACTCGATTTCCCATCTAAGATCTTTGTAAATCTAGCTTAATCTTTGCTTTCAACTGGACATTCCGAATTTAGGTAAGATTAATGCTTTTCTAGATTTAAAATACAGGACCTATAACTAACTAGCTACCTGCCCGTGTCGCACGTTTGTTACGACTCTACGAAACATAGAGATTTCTTAGTTATATTTACCTAATGAATTATACTGGAATTCATTATTTATAATATGATGGTGAAAACCGCCTCAAAATCTGTTGCGTGGTTTAGAAGAACAACGCGGTTTAGAAGAACAACAAACACAGGCAGACTCGAAAAGCGACTTTTATTTACACAATTTCTTTACGTATACTTTGGTCGAAGCATAGATAGTTCCTTGGTAATCAAAAACCTACCTACTACTATATCCATAAAATTAAAAACATAAGGACTTAAGATCTAGACAATCTTTAGTGGATGTTGTTAGCCTGATAGCCCGGCTAATAATAGATAGGTACTTATGTAGGTATACACTAAATATTTAGTGCCTGATAAATAATGGAACTTTCCAATTGTTAACATTGAAGTTATTAACTGCATTGATAATTATTATTTTCTGACTGATAAGCTTGTCTTTGCATCGTGAGCAAATCTCAAAACAATAGATGTTGTGATTGTTCTAGAAGCGTTTCTTTTTGTTCGGGTAAGTAAAGTGCAATGTTCAATTCAGAAGAGACCACCATTTACCTCAAGTTGTCAAAGTTATTTATTTGCAGTAAATGCGGTGCAAAAGATGGTAGGTATATAAATTGTTAGTACGATGACACATTGCCAAAAATTGGCATGCAAATATTAAACCTTCAAGTTTCATGTAATTAACACAAGTACTTTTCTATTGTTATCAGACTCAATGAGTTTGCCTAACAGCCGAGGGATTATTTATAGTAACAAGATGCTAGTTTCAATAAGCAAATCTCTACACAAATGTAGTTCAAAGTTACATTGATAATACAGGGGCAGGGACATCATGTGCTGAAATCATTGTTTCAGTTTGCGCGTCGATGTGATGCCAGACTGTATATCCTACGTTGTTTTTCTTTTTTTTTTAAGCCATGCCCCACACTAGGAATTTCTCCTGTACTGTGATTGCGTTTACAAACATTTAAACTCACATACACAAACAGCCAGATCGGGAACAACTACTTGTAGGTCATACAAATATTTGTTCCGTGCAGGAATCGAACCCGCGACAACCGTGCCGTCAAACTACTATACGTAGGTACTATATAATAAACACCTACTACTATCTACTATATCCTACTAATATTATAAACGCGAAAGTTTGTAAGGATGGATGGATGGATGTTTGTTACTCTTTCACACAAAAACGGCTGAACGGATGTTAATGAAATTTGGCACACAGATAGATTTTAACCTAGATTAACACATAGGATAGTTTTCATCCCGGTAGTACGTTCCCGGGGGATAATTTCCGACTTCCATGCGGGCGAAGCCGCGAGCGGAAGCTAGTAATATTATAAATGTGAAAGTTTGTGAAGATATTTGGATGTTGGTTACTCAATCACGCAAAAACGGCTGAACGGATTTGGATTAAATTTGTCACACAGATAGTTTATAACCTGGATTAACACATACGACAGTTTTCATCCCGGTAATACGTTCCAGTTGGATAATATTCAACCTCCACGCGGGCGAAGCCGCGGGCAACAGCTAGTTGATAATAACCTAGACTATTGGTAGGTTTATGTAGGTATTACGAAAGCCTGTAGCTTTATAGGTCCTATGGCTTTTCAACTCCCGGACCAATAACCATTAGACAAGTCCTAGAGTGGATACCGTGTTGCAGCTTGCTGAACTTAGAACGCCCTCCAGCAAAATCGGGCGACGGATAACAAGCAGATTCTAATACCTAGGTAGGTATATATCCCTCTAAAAACTTGCAACAAAATTTATGGTATTTTTAGGTTATCTATGGTTTGGAGTTGAAAGTCAAAACATTTAATAATTAAAAAATTGTATTCAATTAACCTATTATTTATGTTTGTATCTCTCTCTGATTTTTTATTAGAATGTCTTTCCTGTTTGTAAAAATATACTATGGACCTTGCAATTCATTTGACAGATGCATCCATAAACCGCAACTGTTGACTGGTCTCAAAGGTAAATGTTTTAATTTTACACCTATAAATCGTCTTCCATGAACTCATCATCAATCAGCCGAAAGACAACCAATGCCTGGCATATGGGCTTCCTCCAAGCATTGGCACAACGACCAACCCAGTGCTTACCTACCGCATAGCGCAGATTCTTACGTCCATCACCGGGTTGTCAATCCTCCTTCTGTGGGCTATGGGCTGACTCCAAGAGCTAACTTACTGCTTCGTGCATCAACCCCTTGACCTAACTGCCTAATGAAAGCTTAAGACGACCCACTGACCAAAGGTTGTCAGGTGATGATAGTCGATGCCCTTGGCTACCTATTAGGGTATATCCATTGCCGAGATCGCATTATTTCATTATCCTTGTGGGTAAAATAACGCAAACAAAATGGAATTGACTTGAATTGAGCTCTATGTGATGATTTATTTTTGCTCTCATAACTCCGAAGCAGGAGCGGGTCGGTAGATATTAATAAATATATTATGTAACCCATTAAAATTATCACAAATTATCTCAACAGATCGCCTCCAAAAACTGGGCTTCCGAGTCGCTCTCGTGCCCGTAAACTTCGCTAACTACTGCATGATCGAAATGTGTGGACATGAAGTAAGACAATACAAAATTTACTGTTTTACACTTATCTGTTTAAAAAGTCTGACAACCAGTATTTCGAGACTGTCGTGTTAGACAGTTATGGGTTTGTGGAGGTCAGATAGGCAGTCGCACTATGTGAAGTAGATAGGTACAGGTATAGCTGTGGTTAGACTGGAAGCCAACCCCATTTTAGTTTGAAAGAAACTAGGCAGGTGATAATTTACACTTAACCGCTCCAGCCAAGTGATGACATTTAATCAAGATCCTGTTCAAGCTGCTGCTCTGGAGCTTGATTAACTAACCATCACCTCTCATTGCAGTATTATAAAGGACATACCTTTATCTACATCTCTTTCCCACTATGAAGTAACTTTAAAATAACACTGATTTAAGAGGTACTGGAACAGTAACTGTTCTTACCTAACGCCAACGGGTTCGATAGCAGGCCTATTAGCCTTTCTTTTGATCCTCTTACCAATAAAATGCAGAACGTATACTAGATACAGCGTAGGTCCTGAAAGGTGTGGCGACCTGATGAAGGATGCGGGAAGCAAGGGACTGGCCGGTTTGGCGATGTTTGGACACCTATGTCAGGCAGTGGAGTGTGGACGTCTTTCGTCAAAAATGCTGATGATTATCAATAATGTATGTGTCCAAATCTTCGTTCTAACACGCTTTCACTAGGGATACATTTCACTCCAAACAGATTCAAATCAATCAATATTGAGGAAGAGAACAGCTGTTTACCGTACAAATCACAGACTAAGCGGATGTAGCTGAATTCCTGTATTTTACATGGGAGTGACTGCCTATCTGAGCCTCAGTACCCAGTTACTGGGTGAAGACTGGTTGTCAGACTTTCGGGCTTATCACGTTATCTGCCAAAAACCCTTTGATTCCAGGTATTCCGCTGCAACATTAGAAACTTGAAGTTCAACACGAGTCATGAGCGAGACCCGGTTGCCCAAAGAGCCGTAGATGCGATCATGACGTCAGCCATGAAGATGCGTCGAGGAAGAGCTTGTCTCTGGTTCTGGACGCTCCTGAATCACGAGATGTTCAGGAGATCCCAGTATGAGCCGAAGGAGTACTGGCCGGTTGACGTGGATTTTACTCCCTTAGCTAATACCACAGACTGTATGAAATGTTGTAACATGCTTGTTAAAATGGAAGAAGAAGACAAACACAACCCACCATCACAACCACCATAACTAAAGCTTAAAGTACCTACTTTAAGGTTGCAGCTCCAGGGTAGCCTGACAAATTCAAACTTAACTAACTTCAAACTACGTGAATATCGTGTTTTTTTTTTTAAACCAATGTAACAGTAAGGAATCTAAAGGTCATATTCTGTATGTTCCAAGACAATTTGTCGAAATTATTAATACGATATTAGCAGATTTCATGTGTGAAAGACGTGGTTACGATTACGAGTAAGGCATCGTTAAATGGTCATAGTGAATTCAGTCCCTGGTCAGTGCAAGGTTGTATGTTGATTAAAATATTAATTGCAACCGTAAGATGTGTGTATTTACAGAATTATGATCTTCATTACAACCCTCTAAGTTCATTTATGGATTTTTTGATGAAATAGAGGCCCTGGAGCTTTAGGTATGTTCATTCGTGTTTTCGACCCTCCGAAGGAATTACCTTCTACCCAAAGAGTTTTGATAAAAGCTGCGGCGAGATTGATGTTGTGATCTTGCAAACATCAGGATTATCTTTCTCGTGGATTGAGACTTCAAAACGCAGTGGTCTCATCTTACACAAGCTGAAAATCAATAATAAAATTGTGTTTTGATGAGGTTTATATGTTCAATAAAATATGAACAGCATTCAATAAATTTTATCAACTAGACATAAATAAGAGAGACTATTACCTATATTTCTTTCATAGGTATTTTCAAACCGCAACACAGGCAGTGTTGCGGTTTGATCAATTTTTTTATTTATTTTGGTTTTCGTATCTATTAGGTTTAACGCCTTGTAGGTCAGGGGGTACATTAATTCCGGGGATTGTTCAAAAGGAAACACGTATGATTTCAGACTGTTTGTATTGAAACAAAATTACAATGTTCTTTTCGTGTTCAGTCACACTGGCATTAAATTAAACAATTTAATTATACCTAGTACTCCTAATAGTTATTGTATTTAGTCATGAACAGCGGGATCAAGGGCCCATTGTGGCATTTAACGAACATTGCTGCATACGTAGACATTCAATACTGAGAAATTTATCAATGAAAAAATTAACTTGCAAATAAAGAAAGGATACCTTACATACGAATATTGCAAGTTACATAAAAGCTTATAAAAGAAGCCCAAATGATTAAGCACACGTTCGGTGCGGACGTAACTATTTCGCTGCGGGATTTTATCGCACACTAGATTTTAAACTCTCGGTGTCAGGCAGAGCGTTGATAATCTAACGGAGTATATCCCAGCGCGTCGAAAAAACATAACAGAATATAATTTTATTTTGCAAATATGGGTTTTCACACTTAGATTTTCAACTCTCGGCGCCTAGCAGAGCGCTGAAAATCCAGCACGCGATCATTTTACGTGCGTGCGTTCCTGGGATAGCTCTACAAGGTTTTTCTGGCGCTCTCTGAATTAACGCTGCCTTGTTTTCACATGATTTTATTTATTGTCTATTAAAACAATTTCAGTGAAAAATCACAAATGTTTACTGGATCTTTTGTCGCTAGGACATAGGGGGGTGTGTCAATGTTATCGCAGCGTCAATAGATCCTTGTTGAACTGTAATGCTACGGGTACACTGTCGCGACAACGAGAACTACACTTCGCGTGCTCTCTGTTGACCGTAGCATAGATTACTATTTGCATCAAGAATTTGACGCGAATCAAGAATCTTTGGGAAACGATCAAAATTGAAGTATTTAGGTAGTTTTACAATATGGAGTGAAAAGTTTCCTTCTAACATTCGCGCGAATAGTGGTCAATCGCAAGTCAGCAGTAACACTTGCAACTGCGAAAACCACACGTACTGGTGTTGACAGAAGGTGGTTTGCGTTACCATGGACGTGCGGCTGACAGTACAATCCACGAATATCGTGCATAGCGTTTTTATGTGATATCTTTGATAATAATCCGGTCGTGTGATATATTAAAGCTTAACGACGAAACGCTTATTTCATTTTAGCGCAGTCTAACATTTCTGAGAAATTTCCCCAGTTTTTATGAATTTCATTCTTTCATTCTCCGTCAAAATGCAGTGCCTTGTTTTTTTTTTAACTGGGAACTGGGCTGTTGACCTATTTAACTTTCATTAAGGCTTACTCATTTACAGTGCATTCGGCATCTGTAACTACACACCCTGAGAGTGTAAAGGCGGAAGGGCCCTTCTTTTGGCGAGAAATGCAAATTTCATCAGTGTTAACCAAGCCATATCATACGGGGCTGTTCATTTATTATGTAAGACGATTTGAGGTGGGAGGTCCGAACATGTCTTATTTTTTTTCTTAAATCTTGAAAAAACAATCTAGACCCAAAAGTAAGCAAAACAATTGTAAAAAGTAAGCAAAAATTACAGGTTTTATATTTTTGCTGTTTTCTTGCATTTTTGGTAGATACGAAGATAAGATAAGATAAAATCCTCTTTAAATCTTCTTACGTAAGATTGAAAGAGGATTAGGATTCATCCTAGCTTTGTTTTCTTGCGTAGAGGTTGGGGGCGTCAGAAATTGTTTAAAACTCGCCTCGTGTAAATGGGCGAACTTCATTAGACGAATACAACACAGCCCTCGTATCCATGTTATCTTTTTTCTCGCATTCGATTTTCAATGCATTGCCTTGCGCCGAGGGTTGAAAATCCAACAGTGTGATGTTGGATTCTCAACCCTGTTGGATACTCAATCCTCGGCTCAACACCAAGAGTTGGAAATCTAGTGTGCAATAAAAAAAAACCGCCACGTAAAAAAATCGCTTGTCGGTTTACTAGCTTGTTTTAATGTGGGCACTGCACCAGTATCAACACAGGGAACCAGGGGATCCATACTTATTTATACAATAGGAAGTAATATATTTAATAACACAGGTAGTATTTAAGCGTTACGAATAAATCGTAGAACATTGACTGGAAACTGTACAATGCAACATGCAATAATATAACAAGGCTCAATTGTGCGTATATGTTACGAATAATAGAATATAAATAGATAACTTTAAGAGAGACGATTTTAACATTTTCACCGCCACGTCAAAAAGCAAAATCGTGCCGTCGTCGGCGCCAAACGGCTTTATTTACGTATGAGTCTGTCATGTAGTCGTGACCGTGGCGTGCTGGCCACGATTTGGTTTGCCATTTATACATGATTGTGGTGGTAAAAAGGTTAAAGATGTAATCACCATTATCATCATCATCACCATTTCAGCCGAAAGATTTCCACTGCTGGATGTCCTCGCCCAAGCACCGCCACTTCAACGGGTCCAGTGCTTTCCGCATCCAGCGGATTTAATGCCATAGACTAAAACATAAGTTAAAAATTGATCCCCACGGGATGAGAAAGCCGGTTCCCTCTTAAGGTGGAAGCGCCAAGGTCACTGTCAGGTTGTATGGTGATCTAAATATGATTCGCGACCGTATCAAATATGGCTTTACAGAATCATAATCATTAGAATCAGCAATACATCTCTATAGCGCCAAAATAGCCCGCGAAATTCAAATTTTCTTACGTTTTTTTGCAATTTGCAGGTCAGTAACACGTATGTATTTGCAGAATTAAAATAATTAAATCATTAATACAACCCTTTAAGTTCATGTAATGCCATTGAATTACTTTCATGAAATAAATATTCTATTGAATATTATAACAAATATGGCTTCACATAATTATTTAATCCTATTGGATTAAATAATTATGTGAAGCCATATTTGTTACATTCTGCCAGGGGTGCGGGTTGTTCGAAAGAGATACCGCGGCCTCTGGCACACATACAACTGAATGAACACGAGTGCGTTTTAGTCCGCAAAAGTCTGACACGCCCTCCTGCTTCCCTCCCTCAAAAAAAAATATCAACAGAGAACCTCCTGCAAACCTGCAAATTGCAACAAAAAAAACGTTAGAACATTTAAATTTTGCGGACCTAGCTTAGCGCATCCTCTTTAAATGATAGTAGAAATACTGAGATAATTTAATTGAAACAACAACATTGATCACGTTTAGGGGTTCATTGAAAGTTACTTAGAAATAGCAAGGGTATTTTGAAACCTTTTTTGTTTTTGATATAATCTAGTCAACATACTCGAAAATTTAATTCTAAGTTATAAAAATTGCACATTGCACAATACCCAGTTATTCCACCGTTATCCTGAACCAATCTCATTTCAGTACAAAAACACACTACCTACAATTTCATAAATAATTTTATTTAATGTACAATGGTGAAATAATATCGAATTATGATTAATAGATACAAGTTTAAAGTTAACTACATACACCTAACATGGAATTAACAATTAAAAAAATATGTATTTTATTGCATCGACGGGCAAATACATGCGCCGTTGGTGCACCGACCGTGCCACGCCCTACAAATATGTAAAAAAAATAAACATACCAAATATTTTGTACACAACACATTATGGGAACAGACGTACAGTCAGTCAGCGGCGCGAAACAAAATATACGACTACCTTTGAAACCAATACATTCTACAGGGTCAAAGTATAGCAGGCAATACTTTACCCGCGTGTCGGCTAATCGATATCGAAAACTAACGACAAAAAAAAATCATTCCAACTTCGTTCAAAACTTTCAATGACATTAAGGGGAATCTAGTCGCGGGCTCGAACTCAATGGTGGGCCTGGCTAAAAAGCACGCTGTCTCACCAGGCATCGTGTCCGACAGAGGTAGTATCAGTGATAAGCAGTTAGACGCTAGTCGACACGCACGTTATTCAGTGAGATGCAGGATCATTTATAGTAAAACAGGCGCGTCTAAATTATGAAAAGTCCTTCGGAAGATCGGGTATTATGAAAAAAGCACTGCATAAATCAATGACCAATAACATTTATTGAACTTTTAGATATTTGAGCTATGTCTTTGACTTGGTTTTGGAGATTTTACATTTCTTTTGTTACAAAGTTAGGTTAAATTAGCAAGAAAAAGTAATCTTTATTGGCTCCTAACTTTTTAATGGCTTTTTATTTTAGTATTCTGTTTCCGTACAGACAATATTAATAATGAGACAAAACCATACCATGTTTAATTCTTGATGTACATTGCCGAAGTTTGTATGGGAAAAAATTCGACTAGTTTCACCTTAAGGCCACTAATCCACTGATACTTTATGGTTTTTGGAAATTTGTAAAAAAAAACAATGTTTCACGAAAAATTACAACACTAGCTGATCGATTACGGGCAATTCACTTTCGGCCATCGGATAAAGTAATTTTTGTCTTTGGTTTTTTATTGTTCCATGAGTTTTGGATATCGATACACATCACGTGGGTAAAGTATTGCCAGCTAATTGAATTTGGCCCTGTATAAAGAACTTTCTTAACACTACAAACCCTTCAAACCTTCGCTAACACGTCGTATGTTCTGTCCCGCTAATCACGCACGCAAACAATACTCCATACATACAATTTATAAAACCTGAAGGAAATATTCCTTGACAAAGTTGCAAGTTGTTGAATGACAATTATATCATTTTACCGTGACTTTGAAACTTACAGGAAAACATATTTAAACATTATTGCTCTATTATTATTTCATTTTCGTGTCACAAACAATGTTTTTACTCAATAATATAATTCAACAATCCGATAAAAAACGAACCACCTTTGAGGCGAAGCATTTGAAATAAAAATCTAGACTTCCAAGAAATAAAAATATATTTTAAAAATAACTTGGAACTGGCGTAACAGGGATGATTCCATAAGAATATTTTCAATAAAATACTTCATTGTCGTCACATTCTGGTAAGTTTATTAACATAACATTGCGATAACATACAGTGTATTTCTCCTTACGTGACATATTTGGTAAACAAACACGGTACGTAAACCATTTTCGCATCATTACACAAACTTTGAGTTAGGTATGAACGTCTTTTCATCGTTGTAAGTAATAAATACGGTATGGATTACTCCAAACAGCTTCGAAAATACCATAAAAACTCGCCAATTTTCTTAAAATCGAAATCTCAATACGCCATATTTGTTTACCAAATAGGAAAAGTAAAGAAAAACACACTTTACAGTGATAAAGTAAGTAACCACCGAGACGAGCGGTTTATCTAAATCGACGTCCACACGGACGAAATAAAATCGCGGCGGAATTTTACCATGCACTGGATTTACAACCCTCAGTGTTAGAGCGAGCATTGAGAATCCAACAGAGTAGCGCGAGTGAGTCTTAGCACGTCGAAATAGCACAGTATTCGATTTTCAACTTGGGCGCTAGGCAATACGTTGTAGATCCAATACGCGAAAAAATACCGGCGCGATTTTATTACGTCCATGAAAACGTGGGCTTAAACTTCACAATTATTTCACAAATCAACGACACTACTAGATTTCTTGATATTTACAATAAATAGCGCTTCTGGCTCGAGTTTACATAACAATATCGATATAGTCGCTAATCTTACTCATTTCCCAGTTGTGATGTTACGAGACTCTAAAGTGGAGTTTAACCTATGAGAATTGGGCCACGGATACATCAACCAAAACTAGTGATGTGCCATTCCTGGGGATCATTATATTGGTAATTTTGCTGGGAAAATTGGAAAACTTTACTAGCAAAATTTCCGATTGTCCCGGGAACGACGCGTCAGCAATCGGAATAAGATTACTCGATCAACACAGGTCTTCGTAAACACAAACGACCGCTAAACCCGTCTGCACAATTCAAATGCTGTCTGCTACCTAAACAACTTACAAGTAATTCTTAACCTCCTTACAATATAGAAGAATGGAAGCATTTCCTTCGTTATTTGTTACATAATGTAAATAAGTTATCCGTTTTTACAGCAAAAATATAATTTATAGCCTCGTACTAATACTCTTCTATGTTATTGTTCGATATTGATCGAGAGAGCGGATTACAATCGGCCAGTAACTAACTAAACCTAACCAATATACACGCTTCATAGGACCGGACATGTTAATTTTGAAATAAATATTATTAACTTTTTGGATTATGTGCGAATTATTTCATTACCACTACCACCAGTTTTCTTAAAACTCGAAAACCAGAAGTGCTAAAAGAATTATTATCGTTAGTAGGGCAGTGTCGGATCATCCGTACCGAAGCGGCGTACCGGCGAGCTGTGCTGGCATACTGGCGCTACGGGCCGGCGTACTGGCACGACGGGCCGGCGAGCTGTGCTGGCATACTGGCGCGTCGGACAGCGCGGGCCGGCGTACCGACGCGACGGATCGGCGTACCGGTACGACGGGCTGGCGGCACGGGCGCGGCACTAGCTAGCGTAACTCTTTCGGACCACTCGGGCCTTGCGGTCCCATGTATAAACCACATGCCTGTCACAAACTCATTTCACTTGGTTTTTCACGTGTTGTAAGAACTCATAGTAGGAGAATGCGGACTCCACTCGGTCCTCGACTAGTCGCTCCGTGAATATGGTCCGTGATGGAGAATTGTCTCTGTGGAGTACAATGGATTTTTTTAGGTGAAAGCTAGAATGTTCATAGAATTTGACAGAACTATAACGGGTGTAAAAGTCATTTGGAATATCACTTCCCAAGCTTTTAATAACAGATCTTTAGAAAATGCTTAAATTTGCTAAAATAAAATAAACTGACCAAAGCAAAAGTGTTGTAGGTATGTTAATATATACTTTACATACTAGATTAATGAATAATATCTGGATGACCAAAAGCCTTGCTTTTTTTTTCTTTTTATAAACATGGAACCTAGCTAGATCGATTTATCGGCTCCGAAATCCCCTGCATACTAAATTTCATGAAAACCTTTGGAGCCGTTTCCGAGATTCAGATTATATTATACATATATACAAGAATTGCTCGTTTAAAGGTATTGGATAACAACACGATTGAAACGCAAGAATTCAAAATACATCCTTTCAAATGCCCGTCTGTTTTGAAGATGAAGTAGCACCACAACTGCCTTTTATCTAAACAAATATTTTAAAGAGAAAATTCTTTTTGTGTCTCTTCGTTCCTCTTCATGCTAAAACAGCTAAACGAATTTGGATAGAATTTGGCACATGGGTAGACAATGACCTGGATTATGACATAGAATACAAATTTTCCTGATTTCCCCACCGGATCGAGAGTTATGAGGGTGAAACCGCGCCGCTACTAATGTTTTATAAACTTTTGATAGAAAAACATTAAAAATAAATAAAATCAAATCACTCACCTCAATATAAGTATGTCCGACGCATACGGCCTATCATCATTGAGCTTCTCAATGAACGCGTGCAGTAGCGCACTGCCCTCAGTATCGTACCGCGGCAGAGTCCGCATTTCGTCGGGCAGCTGCGAGAACGCGGTGAGTCCGAAGGTCTCGGACAGGAAGGCGGGACTGACTTCCTGGCACACGTACAGGATCATGTTCTCGCCGTCGTCGAGGAGGTAGGCGCCTGTTGCGTTTATCCTGTAAGTTGCAAAGGTGTTATTGATTACGATGGGTATGTTAAATTCGAATAATACCCACTAGATACTGTGATCTCTATCAAATCGACGGTGGAAATGTCAATGTCGTAAGAAACGTCCCTTATGGGCCATTCAAATATTACGTAAGCAGATTTTTTGCAATTATTAACTCGTCAGCAAAAGTAAGCAAAGTTCTTACCCCCCCCCCCTCCCATGCTCACGTAAACATTGGTAGCAGACACGCAATGTGTCTGATAACTTTCGTGTGATTTTGGAATTTTGTTATCGATTTCTTCGAGCCATTCATAGACAAGTAGGATTGCCATATATTATGTGTTCAAACCGAAATCTAATAAATTTTGTAGAAAATCCGTTTTGTAAAAAATAAATTCTGACGTAAGCACCATCCAGACCCCCCCATCCCCCATGACATCAAAAATAAGCAAAGCAAAGACCCCCCCCCCCCCGCCCCACTGTAGTGCTCACGTAATACTTGAATGGCCCCTTACGAGATTGCAAATTTCCACTATCGAAATACGTCCTGTAATATTATTGCCTTTACTAGGAAGCTTACTGTAGTGTTACTTTTTTACAATGATAAAATAAGAAGACAATTATTCAAACTAAGCTGAGAATCAGCACTTTTCACAACGTCAAAATTACATAAGATAGTCCCGCGGCACGCCCGCCCCTCACCACTTCCTAGTGCTCTAGCTGGGATAAGTGGCGCAACAAACTGTCCAGCAGCACAGATGTCTGTTCTGTTAGAAGAACTTGATTCTATACAATAATAAGTAATTAACATTACGAAAAACGAAACATTAAATTAAATTTGCCATATGTTAGCTAGCACACGCGAATTTAGCGACAAAGATATTGAAAACTATACTCAACCAGAAATAAATAATTGAAACAGAACTTAATTCCTAAATAAAAGAGCGGTCCACCGGTTATATAAATGCAATGCTGCAGGATGTTCGTATAGCTGTTACTTGAAGTCATAAATGATAGACTAGGGCCTTCAGAGTACAAGTAAATAAACAGTTAATTACTTATAACAAAACCATGGTCAGCAAGACGACCAATCACCACAAGCAGTACCCGTTCACAATCATAATGCAAAAATCAGCCATTACCCCCCTCGCCATATTTCAGGGAAGGAGGCAATCCGACCTACGATGCTACCGCAAGCAGTGATATCTCGGGAGCATAATGAACTTGCTAACGGTTGCTCAGGCAAGAATTATAAAAACAATTATCGAGGTTGCTAGCTAGTTGCAAAATAACTCATAAAAAAAATCTATCGACTAGATTATGTCAATAATAAATTAAAAGAAATTTACTCATACAGTCAAGTAAATCCCATGTAGTATTGGCGTCCACCGAGATTAGAAAAAATTCTAAAAGCGATTTTCGAGTTCTCCCAGGCGTTAAATATGTGTTTTAGTAGAGGAAAACCTGCATCTTAATCGAACGACTTTTTTTAAAGACATTGTTCATCATGAAGGAGACTAATTAAATTAAAATGTCTTAACAACTGCTAAAGTATTAACTTTTACAATATTTTACTAAATGCAGGTAGGTAAGTCTGAAATTGTGAATATTTTTTTATTACGTAGGTAGGTACCCGACTTAAATAATGATATGACTACTCTTCATGAGGTCTGGAAATGTTTCTCATTCAATCAACACATTATAAAAGTAACAGTAGTACATCGTAGCCCCCTATCAAGTACCCCGCTACGATATAGATTATATTAGGTCTTTACCTATGAAATTGCCGTTTTGCAGTACTGGCCATTTCAAATCAAAATAATTTTTGTTTGGGTAAGAATTCTAATTTCAAATTAATTTTATTTTAAAAACATGGATTTTTTTTTCCAAAAGTAGTCATTTGTTTATTGATTAGTGTTACATTTTCATCGCATTTCAATCTTTTTCGTCATCATGGATACGTTAAAAATTCGAGTAATTATGGAATATGAGTACCGTCGTGGCAGCAACGCGGCACAAGCGGCACGCAACATCAACGACGTTTACGGAGCTAACACTACAAACCAACGCACCACCTGTTATTGCTTTGCTCGCTTCCGTTCTGGAAATTTCGACCTGAAAAATGAACCTCGCGGTCGTCCGAAGACTTTGGTCGACAATGACGAATTAAAGGCGATTGTGGAAGCTGATGATACACAATCTACGGCTGAATTAGCAGCAGCTTTCGACGTTAGCGTCAAAACAATATTGGTCCATTTGCGTCAAATTGGCAAGGTAAAAAAGCTTGACAAATGGGTGCCCCACGAACTCAATGATCGTCAGCGCGAAGTACGCGTCGAGACGTGCCTTGCACTGCTCAACAGACACACAAATGAAGGAATTTTGAACCGCATTGTTACCTGCGATGAAAAATGGATTCTGTTTGATAACCGCAAGCGCTCAGCAAGTTGGTTGGATCCTGGTTTAGCACCTAAACAATGCCCTAAACGAAAACTTACCCCTAGAAAAGTGATGGTCACTGTTTGGTGGTCTAGCGCCGGTGTGATTCATCACAGCTTCTTACCAAACGGGGTGAGCATTACTGCAGATGTGTACTGTGAAGAACTAAACACAATGATGGAGAAGCTAGCACACCTCCAACCAGCATTGGTCAATCGCTCGTCTCCGCTGCTCCTGCACGACAATGCGCGACCTCATACTGCACAGCAGACGGTCTCCAAGTTGCAAGAATTGGGGTTGGAAGCTCTCCGTCATCCGCCCTACTCACCAGACCTTGCGCCTACAGACTACTACTTTTTCCAGAATTTGGATAACTTCTTGGCGGGAAAAAAATTCAATACCCGAGAGGCAGTACAAAATGCCTTTGAAGAATTTGTTGCCTCCCGTCCAGCTGATTTCTTTAAGAAGGGCATCAATAAACTGCCACTGCGATGGCAAAGATGCATTGATTGCATGGGTGATTACTTCGATTAATACAAATAAAAAATACATGAAAAAAATTCGTTTAAATTTTTTCATACAAAACGGCAATTTCATAGGTAAAGACCTATTATTATCATTACGATATTAAAACACAAGTTTCCCAGGTTTAGAAATTCAAGCCAGACTACTCATGTCTTGATTGAACCTCACAATTCAGTTTCGTTAATAAAATCTTTAATAATTGACTAGGTACTTCTCCTATTTTCATCTAAAGAATGAAAATTTAAAAAACCTTTCAAAATTATTCAAAATCTCCTCAGAAATTTTCCGACAGTCAGTGTTCGGGGCACTGTTATGAATGATGCGAGTCCTTATCAGGTCGGGCGCCATACCTCTCGGCAGTGAGCTGCAGTCGCGGCGGGTCGGGCGCGTGCTCGCCGGCGTCGCGCGGCGCGTGCGCGCGCAGCTCGTGCACGGGGTACAGGTCGGGGTACACGGCGCGCGCCAGCGTGGCCAGAGGCGCGGTCTTCAGCGTGCACATGTCCGCCACGCGGTCGTCCAGGCGGGTGGATGTGCCCGTGCGGAAGGCTTTCTGTGCAGGAAAAATAACAGAGGGATAAGTCGTGTAAAATTTGATGGGTTATGGGCGATGAATGCTCGGTTTCCAGATAAATTCTTATTAGTTACTGATTCGATAAAGTGTGCTGATAACCATCGGTTAACTGTCACTGCGTTTCTGAACACGCAACAAACCATTCGATAACTATGAAACCGTTCCTCAGTTGCCGATAGATGAGTACCGATGAGTATCCGAGTACGTCTAAAATTTATTGTATTATTTTAATTCGTCTTCATTACTAGTATTATTTATAATAATATATTTTCGAGGGTAAATAAGTGGACTTAGGTTTTAATAAAAATATGACGTCGGTATTTATGAGCGGATGTAGTATGAACCACATCACTGTCAATTTTTTGTTTAACTTCTTTGTTTTTGCTTTGTCGTTTGTTATTTCAATCGTTTGCGCTTTATCCATACTTTTGTCAAATAACATAGTGGAATCTAGAACCTTCTTATCGAAGTGGCTTGGCTTATCGAAGTGGAAGAATCTGAATTAAAGATCGATAACAAAAGAACAGACCGACCACCTACTGTAAACGCCAAGAAACAAGTTTGGACGGCGCTGACGTAGAAATATAAAGATAAAAATAGCATACACCTTGCCCAAATGTCGAGTTGATTTCAGCATAAAACCTTTTTAATGGCTTAGCACTTTTATTTTTAAATTTAATTATCAGTTTGCAGGTGCCTCATTTTTAACCACTCTCCTCGACAAGATTTTGACGCATGGTCATGGAACCAAATCGTAATTTCTGAGCGTGTAGTGCAACGTTCATGTTCAATTAAGTTTTTATTCCAATAGGTATCTAAACTTATTTGTACCAGAAATATATGTTTCATTGAATTATTACTAGGTATATGAAAACATCATGTCTCGGTTTAGCTTGTTACTTAAGGTTGTAGGAGGAAGGCGTTAATACTAGCACAGACATCGTCGTTTACTCTATCTTTTTAATACCCGTATCTATGTACATTGTGTTTTTGTTTATGATGGATAAGTTGTATCCACATTTGATACAAATAAATTATTATTATTATGTTATTAGAACTATGTGATACTTACCCTCTTGAGTAGAGCAAGCAGATACATAGGCAGTAGTCTGAGCGACATGGGCGCGTGTAGTGATGAGCTCATAGATCCGACTGGTAAGTTCTGTGACAAGCGGAACGATGACAGAGCGTCTACTGCGACGTTCATGACCGCCTCGCGTGCTTCTGACATGGATGCTGACATGCAACGGTCTACCGCTGTAAGATAAATAGATAGGTTTTAGTTATCTATTAAATAATATAAACGTTGAGATAATCAAAAATACTATTTACGTAAGAATAGATACGGAGATTACACTATCAGTTTGGTGTCTATTTGAAATCGATGTAAATGATTAACATTCTTTCAATTGGGATCATCCATTTCATAATCTCACCAAAGTATCGGATTTTTACAACCATGATGGAGTAGCTTGCTTGGTATTTCACTCTTGATTAGTATGTACTGGCCAGTACAAGGCTTTAAAGAAAAACCGATCGAAAACCATTTTTTTTTTACAAAAACGTAAAACTAAAAAATATATTTTATGGCGTTAATGCAAATCAGGCCGAATTTCAATTTCGGCCATAAAAATTATCCCAGTTTCGGTCGGACTTTAATAATATTGTTTCAGATTTTAGTACGGTAGTTACAGTAAACTTACCCATTTTACTTAGTAATCCGATAATACATTGTGTGTCGGCGGAGTGTAGTACGTCCGTCAAATTACTAGCTGTCGGTAATGCCATAGTATGGACACGTATTCTTCTTTCACCTAAAACATGGGAGAGGTATATTTTAATGACGTAATTATAACATTTAAATATTTCCACTGCAGCAAAATGTATTGACTGCGACAGTAGAACATTTGGAAAACATGACAGGTATAAGGACTTCCCTAATTTAAAGCTAGAATATTTCATATATTTTTTTTACGTCATTAAGGCTCACTTACAATCATTATCTCATCTCATCTTGAATGATGGTGCGGTGGTTTATTAATAACTGTCGGACTGAATCCAAACTAATGCAAATTCTAGCCAAAAACTATGTAAAAAGTGAAAACGACTTTGAAAAATTTCTGGTCATAATGGTTACACCATTGTATGGTGTGGGTGAGTGGTGGCCCAGTGCTAACGGCCGTGACTTACGAGTTTTAGATCGTAGGCTCGAATCCAGACAGGAGTAAAAAATAAATAAAAAAAAAACAAGTAAGGGACCATCCATAAAATTACGTCACACGTTAAGGGGGGCACAACGAAATGTGACATTGGGCAGGAAGGGTCAAAAGCTTTGTGACGTCACATGTTAAAATCACCATTATCTAAAATATTTGACTTTATGTTAATATTATTAAAGATTGTTTTTAATTTAAATTAAAAAAAAATTAAAAACTGAAGTTTTAATTTAATTATGTACTTCTAAATATAAAATACCTGTGACAAGAAGGGGCGGGGGGGGGGGGTGTCAAAAACCATAAAATTTGTGTGACGTAATGTATGTATGGCCCCTAAGTAAGTAGTACTTAAATTATTTCATCACCACTTCTTTCAAAACGGTGAAAGAAAATAATGTTCTAGAACAAAAAATTCGAGGACATGTGACATCTACCAACCCGCACTGGGCCTGCGTGGTGAATTACGGCCGTTCAGAAAGGAGTCCTGAGTCAAAGCAGTGTGGACATTATAAGCTGATAATGTATGTAACCATTTATTAGAAACTCACCTTTACTGCTGGTATAAAGCAGCGCCGCTTGGAAGCACACTTGCTGCAGATCTGTCAGAGACTCTTCTATGGTGAGCTGCATGCCGAAGCCCGCGTCGGGGGACACGTTGGGGAGAGATAGGAGGTCGGTTGAACGCACGAAGAAGTTGCCGTGGAACGTGTGGATCGCTATGCCTCTGTGAATAAAATAATTTTAAATAATTTATATTTTTATAGAATAGAGTAGTTTGCATGCGACATCAGCACAATAAAGACGTCAAAATAAATACGAAAGGGGACAAAATAATCTGTCAACAGGCTGTTGTCAATTGATCTGCCTTTCCCAGCAATGCTCAAATGAGTCTATGGACGTTCTGATAAGTCTGTCCGACCCCTTAAAGTGATAGTGACACCATTAGACTTAACATAGACCTGAATGCGGCCGTTATAGCTCAAGTATGTGCAAGCGCAGAATCACACCAGTTGCACTGTTACAAGCAGAAACAATACAGTTTAAAGACACGCATGTCAGACAACCAAAAATTCCTCAAGGTGGATGTGCTAAAGTAGCCCGTGAATCATATTTTGTTCAACTTTACAACCTGACCATACCTGACCTGCAAAAAACGTAAGTAAATTTGAAGTTCGCGAGCTACCCTGGCGCTTCTCAATCGTAAATCAATCAGTTTTACTCTATATGAGAAAAAATCTAAAAATATATTATTGAGATAGCTTAGGCAAAATGCAGTCGGAAAATGTTAGTTTTAGTTCATGAAATATCGAAATAAAGTTAAAAAATGTATTCAAAGATTTCAGTTTCTGAATCTGTTTTTGAACACCATGAAATAGTAGCAGCCATGTTATAACGTCATACAGCGTGTCAATTGAACAACTTTGTCATTTTATTATTTTCGTAAACAAAGTAAATTTTATTTAAATTATATTTTGCTTTTAAGAACAGCAAACCCACGATAAGTAGAATAATAACTATTTTTTTTTAATTACAAACAATTATCATATAAAATATCAGCGCATTTTTCTATATAGCAATATGGCGTCCACTGCGTCCAGCGTTTTCGTCAAATCACGCGCGAAAGTAAATGAAAAATTTAAATGCTATTTATTTACGGCACTTAATCGATGAAATATTTTTTTTATATTTTTAGTGGTTTATTAGCACTTTAGAATCTAATTAGGACACTTTTCAAAAATAGATGTAATACCAATAGGAATAGTTGGTTGCTGTGATTAGCCCAAAACAATGTTTAAATGTTCTTTATCCAGAAATAGCTTACCTTCTGTCAGGTTATTTGTATGTCACGGGCTACTCCTTTATAGGAATTGTAATTGCAAACATACCTAGTACAGCGCACTCTCATGACAGCTTCGAAGCCGATCTTCCTCGTGAGGTACCGCGTCAGCACCCTGTTGAGCTGCTCAGCGTGCCACGGCCGCGTGGCGCGGAACAGCGGGATGTGGTACACTGTGCCCGCGCTGAACTTGCTCATACCACCTGCACGAAAGAAAGAAAGAAAGAAAAAGTATTTATTAGACTCGCACAGGAATATCACAAACTTAACTACACAGTATGCTTACCAAAAAATTAAAATTTAAAATAATATAAAAAGTAAAAAACAAAATTTTGTACGCGGCCAAAAGGCATGCCATCTCAGCATGATGCTGCGACATTGAAAGGTGTCGCAGCGCTGGTATTCTGATAGGATATTCTGATATTCCGAGACATTTCGGGGTTAATTCTTCTTAGCGTGTTGATAGCAATCTAAATACAGTCAGCCCAAAATTTGGTTAACAGATCCTGTAGCGTGCAGACAACAGGACACGCTGGACATTGTCATTGATTATTATTTTTGATTAAACTGTTGGTGTGTATTGTTTAAAACTGGAGAGGAGCAGCAGAAATATATGCGAAAAATGATAGCGTTGTAACTGAATTATTGTTGTGTAACCATTACATAGAGCAGTGATGCCCCGGTGGTAACGGCTGACTTACGAGTTGTAGATCGTGGGTTCGAACCCAGAACAGCGCTTCACTTTCCATACATAATTTCATCACCACTGCTCTCAAAACGGTACAGGAAAACATCGTAAGGAAATCGGCATGTCTAAAAAGTAGAAATGGGCCGACTATGACTTTGGCCGACTAGTCGGCTGCAAAATTACCGACTAGTCAGCCGTTGCTTTCGGTTGAGTTCTGGTGACATCTGTAATGTTCGTGACTACGCTTTCGGCTCGTAGGTGCCCGGCGACCAGGCGGAATAGTCGGGACGTGTTTTTGTTTACTTTGCATTTATTCCATCATTATTTAGGTTTCTTTTTCGTATCCTATTCTAGATTGCACTGAAAGTAAACTGTAAAACTGATTCTATAATAAAAATAATAACAGCAAAGATTTCAATTCCACTTCAATCACCGTCTTTTAATTTTTTAAGCATATTAATACGAGTAAAAATGGGCCGACTAGTCGCTGACATCGCCGGCTACAAATATGACTGACTAGTCGGCTTTCCCGAGTAGTCGGTACATCACTACTAAAAGGCAAAAATTCGGAGACAATCAAGTGACATCTGCCACCCCGCACTGGGGCCGCGTGGTGGATTACGCTTTACTCTCTCTCGAAGATAGAAGGTCTGTGTCCCAGCATTGAGAACATTATAGGCTATTATGCATGTTATGCAAACTGTTATTCGAACAAATATAAAACAAAACATGGAGGGCCAATACTGAGTCAGTAGTACATAATTTACATGACTTTTCACTAATTCAACCATCTACTTAAACGTTATGTAGCCTGTTTTTAAATTAACCGTTTGTAATAAATAGATCCTACAATAGAATTTAAACTTTGACATGTATGGTATTGAGTTTGGGGTCCCAAACCTTGATGATTATCTGACATTCTGAATTCAAATATAAGTAAATCATTCTAATAAAGCGAGAGAACACAAGCATAACATTGGTGGTCAAAAGTCTACCGACTTTTTTAAACCATTTTTTTTTTTTACTAAAATCCATATCATAGTGCATAGAATAAAAAATAAATGGCTATCGCATACATTTTGTTCATCTATTCATATTACATTACAAAGTATTGTAGTGTTAAATTGAATAGACCAGTGACATTGAATGTATTTAATTGTTTGCACAACTGTTACAATTCTTATTTACATTCTTTTTCATGGCGTCACTTTTAATGATTAATAACGAAAAAATGTTTAATGGCAATACAAATAATGAAATTATAAACGGCATGATGCAACTCTTATTAACATTTACAAAAAAAAAAAAGGATGACTAAGATAGGTAGACTGCAGATACATGCATAGTTTAATAACGAGTCACTTATTTTTTTTATAAACGAATATCATCTTATTTGCATAAGATGCCATGGGTATGGCCATCCAACCAATTAAACATAGTATTTTAAAAGCTTTGCTTTGTATTATTTGAAGTTCTGGAATTTTGCAATCTAGATTTCACCCACTTCCACTGAAGCTGAAATTTGGCACACACGTTTGGTTCTCGTAACAATGCACGACAAAAGCTTTGTTTAAATAATATTAAAAAAGAAACTATCCTACGAAGCGACGCGCAGCTTGCTTCTGATTACCATGTATATGTTACGGCTAATAGCCGAAGTGCGGCTACACCTAGTTTTAGCCGGCTATAACTAGGTGCAGCCGGTTAAACTTAGATGTATCCTACTTATGTCACCGAAAAATTGTAAATACCGTTAGATTATAATCTATCTCGCGAGATTGTAAACTGTCGATAAATTGTGAACTGCACCATACTGCTTACCGACCGATTAGGTTAGGTTAGGTTAGAATTGCGACCAAACGCGCGCGAGCCGAGCGAGCGCAGCGAGCGATGCCGCGGCAGCGGCCGGCGAGCGCTAGTCCAGCTGCACCTAGTTGTAGCCGGCTAAAACTAGGTGTAGCCGCACTTCGGCTATTAGCCGTAACATATACAAATACGCTATGAATGCGTGTGTAAGCGCAGGAATCCACTGACAGGGATCGCGCCTTCAGAAATTCGCAGGACTATAGCCAGCCAGATCAAGATGGCGAAGCTACAGGACGACCCACGCCACCCAATGAACAACTCTAGTCCAGTGCCACAGAGGCTTAAAAGCCGCAAAAATTTTCTTGGGTGCTTGAGTCCAGCCGATGGCAACCACTCCACAGGACGATGCGATCTTTGGCAAGAACTACTTAAGCCTCCTGATTTCTTCATTTAACCATCAGAGAGCCTCTCACCCGGCCACAAGTTACCGTGACCTACTTGAAAAACCTTAAATAGACTTCGAATCCAAGTAGGTCGCAGCAAGGACAACCTCTACAAGTGGGGATTCAAGGACGGCTCAGATCTCTGGTGTGTGTGCGGCGTCTCTTCACAGACAATGGCTCACCTCCCATCTTGCACCACATGCCCTATTACCTGCACACGTGAGGACCTAATGGTGGCATCAGCGAACGGTATTCGCGTGGCTGAATTTTGGGCCAAACAAATTTAAATAACTGTATATATTAAGTACATTTTTTCGTTTTATTTTAGCCATCGACACGCTAAGAAGAAGAAGCGCAGGAGCTCTCGGTACCGACCGAAACAATATCGAAGTCGGAAGTGTGTGTGTGTGTGTTATATGCACGCACACATTCACACGTGCCATGCATGATGGTTCCAATACGTACTGAGCGTGGCGAGGTCGGCGTACTGCGAGTTGAGCAGGAACAGGTCCACAGCGATCTGCGCGCCGGAGCAGTCCAGAGCCAGCCGCTTGTAGAAGTCCGTGGCCGGGTTCAGGTGCGCCACCTCCTTTGATGAGCGCGCGTTGGGGTCCTCTCTGGTGGGAACGTGAAATGCATTGTTGTATCAGATGATCAGAGGGAAATTTCCATAATTTCCAAGTCATTCACAGTCTGATCTCAGTCTCAAACCGTCAAAAACTCCTCGAGTTTCCCTAAATTTTTGACATTTAATTGTCGCTGAGATGAGACTGCGCGAAGACTTTGAACGTTCTTATTTACGAGAAACGGCCGTCTAGTTGTTAGTCTCGTAAATTAAGATTTAAATAAATATTATGACAAAAGCTTTAAATAACTTCCTAATTTAAGGTTGTTACATTTTGCACGATATTCATTACACGAAAGGCCAATACTCGTGGTATTCGCAGTAATAAAGCGTGCGAGTAGGGCGGCTATACTGGGGCACGTATTATCTCGCTTCCACGTTTCATGACCGCAGCTTCCAGCAGCATTAGCTATTTTAACAAGTTATCTTATGATCTATTTTGAGCATACAGCTGCAAAGGATAGACCTTTACCTTGATTGTAACGCTCCAGGCCCAACATTCGGTAAACATGTCTGGAACACTGTGATGCGACCTCCTGTGGCAGACTGAAAATACAAACAGAATGATTTAAATTCATATAAAACAAATAATCATTGATGAATTCGCTTATGATCTTACGATTGCTTGCAAAAAGAGGGAGAAAAAGGAAAAAATATAATATAGAACTGCGTTCAGACTTAGCACTGATCCAAGCTTGAGTTCAAATGAGTTTGCGCTGATCACATTATGATTGTAAGCAGGTGATTTTTTTTTTAACAACCAAGATAATAATATCACTACATATTCCGATATTATTATAATTATTAAAGCAAGTTATATTAAGGTTCTTATCAGCTATGAATGATAACTAAAGCAGGGCCGTATCATTACCGTTTGTAGGGAGGTTTGAAGGCAGGGCAGGTCAAGCAGACATTACCAGTTACACCGCACATGGTTCACGATCGCTCAATATTAACCAGCTTATTGTCAAACATAACTTACCTACCTAGGAAGTAACCTTCCTGATATACCCATGATTAAAGTGTAGCTAAGAATGCTTACCATAAGTTTATAAGCGGCCTGTAGCGCGGCCCCGAGAGCGGAGGCGGGCGTGGCCGGCGTGGAGTACCTCTGTGGTAGTACGGTCAGCAACTCTTTGACTAACTCACGACGCTCGCCCAAGTTCACAAGTAGAGACTCAGGAGATGGGAGGAATACATCTGAAAATAAATGAATAACGGTTATTTTATGTGATTGGTAGCCATTCCCTAGTTTAACTTAAGTCTACGGTATTTTGTAAGAGAAAAACAGAGACCGATTCATACAAAAGCTCAACATACCATATACCTTGTTTTTTTTTGGTGGGAAATCATCAAATCACTTCTCCCGCTCTAGGCGGAGCGGGTGGACGTGACAGACTTTTACTGACTATAGCTACCCGTGCTCCTTCAGTTGTGTCAAGGACACGGTAACTCTTCGAGCAAATCCGCGACCCTGGCAGACTTCAGCCCTAGCGGACCCCTTCCATTGTTGCTGACATCTCTTTCAGGCGCGCGTAGAACACAACGCGCGTTCCACCCGGTCTCGGTCCTTACCGGACAGCGAGCTATCCATTGCTCGCCGTCCGCAAACCCGCGCCTACGTTGGCCGGGAATTTGCTATGGACTCCCGACGCCCATAACTTGTGCCTTAGCACACCTCCGCTACGAAAATAGTTATGGGAAACCTCTTAAGAGAGTTAATTCCACGCGGGCTCAATCGAGTCAATTACGCAAAATCGGCTGAACACATTTGGATTAAATATGGCACACAGATAATTTATAATCTGGATTAACAATATTTACTATAGGATACTTTTATCTTCCGGTAGTACGTTCCCGTAAGATGATAATTTTCGCAAAAGCTAGTACAGTTATTATTAATTATGGTCGATTTTCGTGCATCTCTGTGTGAGCTCGTTGTTCTTCTAAACTACGCAACGGATTTAGATGCGGGACATTTAAAGAATTTAATCCGGAAGGTTTGTGTATAATATTGTGGAAACTTACAAATGGCAACTGTAAGCGCTAAATGTACTACATTATTTACCTAGATATTAGACTGAAAGCTTTCTGAAGAATAAATATAAGCATATATTTTAAACTTACCATCAATATCGAGTATGGTCATCTCCTTAGGCCGCGTGAGTCCCTCGCTCATCAGATAGTAGTGCACATGCGCGTCATAGCAGATGAAACCGATCTGTGTTCGTGTGTCGCCGGGAAGAGCTTCTAAGTGTTCTTTTAGAGTATCGCAGGCAACCTGTAGAAATGTGGTGGAGTTAGCGAAGTGGGAAGTATTAAATTTAATAAACTTACATTGAAATTGCCGTTGTTATAGATAATGGTACGGAACCCTTCGTGCGCGAGTCCGACTCGCATTTGGCCGATTTTTTGTTTTTTTTTACTTAGACTACGACATAGTGGAGTCGATTGCCTTGGTCAAAGCTTAATTTAATTGTTTTATTCACATTTGATATAACAGATTTTCTTTTAATAGTAAAGTGTGACCTCTATGTTTGGGTCGGTCTTTCTTCTCAAGAGTATTCAGATAAGAAACGCCGACCTGTTCTAGTTTTTAAAATATGATTGCCGTGGAAGTATGTTTGTACAAACCTACTTGCATAAATAAAATCATTTCTCATTTTAAAATATTATCAATCTCTCTGTCTCTCATTGTTGTTTAAAACATATAATAATCGGTTTAAATAAAAGACGCTATTTTCAAACTCGACTAAACCGAAAACATCGATCAATCATAACGATCGGCAAATGTTTCGGACCCGATTTATGTGCGACGATTAGCAAGATCCAGACACTAATTACTCGGTAAGTCATTAGGAAAGTCAAAATATTAGTATCAGTCATTGTCGGACTTATCAGAAAATACCACATAATCATGCTCCTTTGCTTGGTATTAAAGATAACGATACTTTACGGACTTAGCGGTACGACTTTAGTCGTTAAAATATATATTATTTTGAGTAATCGGCTTCTAATCACGAACAAAAAAAGAAACTAAAATCCGACTACTGAAAAATTACGCTACTTTCAGATATACAATATTTAATTTTTTACTTTACTTACTTTTTATTTAAATTGGGGGCCAATTAGTTTAGTTTTTTTTAAATCTTCATTTAATTAGGGACTTTAGTTTAAAAGTTATGAAGGAACAGATACATACATAGCGGTCAAAATCATAACCTTTCTTTTTGCTTCGCCGTAGTCGGGTAAAATATTAAGTAGGTAAACAGATAGCTAGCTCCTTCAAAGTATAAAACATTAAAGTTGTATCAATGCATCTAAACCTTGCAACGGCTTTGCAAGTGCACCGTGCACATAGCTTCTGACGTTTCATAATTGCCCATGTAGGTTTATGTGTAATAAAATATTTTGAATAGAAACTTGTAACGAGATTATAAGACTGTACCTGCAAGTATCCAGACTCCCTCGCAATCTGTGAGACATCAAACAGGAACAGATACACGGCTGGTTGCGGAGGCCGCAGCATGTACTCGCCGGGAGCTATGAACTCGATGGTCGCCGACTTGATCTCCGGACGACGCGTTGGGTCGCCGTATGACTTGCTCACTGGGTCGTATTGGAACTCTTCTGGCACTGAGGAATGAAGATAGGAGAAGATCAGCGTGAAGTCAACATTGTAGTTTTGCTCAGTACAAAATACACACTATTATAATTACAGGGTCATCTTTTCACCATACAAGATCGTTTTAATATAATTAACGTATTGCATTTCGTAATACGTTATTATTATTTTAGCTATAGTCTGTTTTTTAAAGTACTGACGATTTTTTTTTTAATTCTTACGCAATCGGTCACTAAAGGAAATTAGTGACACATTCATCTTTATATGGAAGTTCAACTTCATGTCTATCTACTTTAAAAAAAAAAATTGCTAGCATAACATTATTAAATTACTAACTATTGCTAGCGGCTTCCACCGCGAAGAGGGCGGAAATTATTCCACGAGAACATACTACTAGGATAAAAAGTATCAACATACTACTGGGATAAAAGTATGTGGTTATCCAGGTTAAAAACTATCTGTGTGCTAAATTACATCCAAACCCGTTCAGCCGTTGTTGCGTGATAGCGTAACAAACATGTAAACATACAAACTTTCACATTTATAATATTGGTAGGAAACTAAGTAAATTGAAAAATAATCGACAAAAATGTAGGGTATAAAATTAACCTCAATATACAAAATGAAAAAATCTATAAGGTGATTTAAAATGATTAAATCAAAGCTTTCAATTTTCTATTGGCTATGTTTAGATTTTCATCATGCCTTTGGCACAGATTGTAAGTATCTTTGTTTTTATTATTAACACGCTTTTATTAGGTTCATACGTATGTTAGTATGTGCCTATGTAACGAACGAAAACTTTGAACATGATTTTGACCTCCTTCAAAACGCCGGATTAAATCGAAATTTTGCATACTTATCATGGACCGATGACTATAGAAAAAAAAAACCTGAGAAATCACGCTTTTGTAGTTAGCAGAACTAAAAAATAGAAAATAAACAATAGTTTAAAAAAAACTAACAAACACGCTTTAAAAACCATCAGAACATTATCATTATTAAGTAGAGCTACTGACTAGGTCCAACGTGCAAAGTATCGTTTTACCATATCAATGATTTCAATATTTACGTCAATTTCAAGAGATCCAACTCATTGATTGTACCAAAATATCAGATAATCAGTATAAATAGAGACTGGTATTTATGTAGCAAACATTTGAAGTTACCAATTTAGATAAGGGAGATTATTTTATGATACAGTTCAACTGTTTTCACAGAACACCTTTACGCCATTTTGTGAATCCTGCCGCTGAATGCGAAAGCAGAATAGCAACAAATTAATTGCTTTGCATTTTGTATGAAATAATATCGTTCGCGACGAAAAACCGGTAGCTAGCTAACTGCGTTGCTCCCTTTATTAGATGCCGGATAGCCCGGCCCTACTCACCAACAGGTTTCAGAGTTGTTGACATAATATTGGATTGCCCTATTTTATTTTATTAGGGGCAACAAACAACAGTATAGATACAATAATCTCAACACTTACGGGCTTTTTCATAAAAGTTATCGAACATCTAAACAGTTGCTAAAGTGTGGTTTCTCTATGAAAAACCAGACTTTAGCAACTGTTTAGATGTCCGATAACTTTTATGAATAAGGCCGTTAGTCAATAGAAGTCTCATCACTACTAACGACGTTATCCACAAATTATTATACAAAATAGCTAGCTGTTAAAGACAATATCGATCCAACTTAATCTAGTGTAATTAACAGTTGCATATTTGGATGGGTAATCCCTCTCTCGATGCAAGCGCCGGTAGCTAGCTAACTGCGTTACTCCCTTTATTAGATTCAGTATGGCCTGGCCCTACACACCTACAGGTTTCTGAGTTGATAACGTAATATCGAATTGCCCTATTAGTTTGGGCAATCCCTCTCTCGACGCAAGCACCGGTAGCTAGCTAACTGCGTTGCTCCCTATACTAGATTCAGGATGGCCTGGCCCTACTCATCTACAGGTTTCAGAGTTGTTAACATAATATAGGATTGCCCTATTCGGTTCGGTAATCCCTCTCCTGATGAAAGCGCTGGAGGGCTACTCTCTAACTCCGTCAACGAAAACACGGGCCCATCCGAAAATAGTTCGAAAGTTCAAAGTGACTCCTACAGCTGATTCATTAACTTTTTTGGACGGGTGAAACCGTAGAGGGAGTAGGGACAACTGTCAAATCGTGAAGTAATTCATTCTTAGTTTGGGCCCCAAACTAATCATAGGTCCGTAAGTGATACGGAGTAGGAAACGCCCGTAACTTAGACCGAGATTACGGAATTCGTGCTTAGAGAGTAGGCCCCCAGGTATGTTTGGTATCGTCGATGCCGATGACACATCATATCGGATTCATTTTGATATCATAAACACGTTTCACTTTTCAATACCACGAATAAGATGTTGATGACGTATCCTGTTCAAAGATTATTTAATACGCTCATTTTAACCTTTGAACCTTCACATTTTTGCATAGTCATTCAGTCGTTCGTTGTCAGTCATAGCGATACTTTTAATTTGATTTTGTTATTATTGTCTTCGCTAGGCTGATAAAACGAAATAATCTGGATTATGGTGAAGACCACACCAAAATTCATTAAGTATTTTCCTCTCTTTTCGTCTATACGGTCCAAATACACAAACATAGCTGTTGGGCGACTTCGACAAATCAAAAGTCACTTTACCTGATCAAACCTATTCAGTTATAGCCAAGCAGGAAAACCATACATTTTACAGGGCTATGTTGCAATCAAAATATCTATAAAGATAAGAAAACATAAAGGCTGCATTTTAAGCATGCACAATGCACATTAAACAATTATTATTGCTGATGTCCTTTGTAAGGCCAGCTGCGTTTGTCGACTGACGTGTGTATAAATCGACATATTATGTATTAATATATCGACAATATGCAAAAGGAGTTTGCTACAACGTTGATGATTAATAATTTCCACGTTATTTATTAAATGAAATACACTTTACTGCTTATTCTAACATTATGATTTAGTTTATCAAGTTAATTTATGTTTTTTTTTTCACTTCTGTTAAAAATAACATATTGCTCTTTACTATTTAGAAATGAATGTCATTGAAGAAAACGATAAACAGACATCAGTCTGTATAATTATCAAAAGCGACTGCACTGATTCCCAAATAAAATTGATGATATAAACCATGAACTATGTCTTAAACCTTCTGGACATATTTTCTGCTTAGCAAAAAAACTACTAAACACTACTACACCAAGTAGGCACACTTTTGCCTACTGGCGTGATATTATGTTAATTGTGGTACTCACAGTCATTGACCCTGAAGCACAGATTGCACTTCCACCGCTTCGCGTCCACGAAGTACACGAACGGGTTGATGTAGGTCCGACAGGCGCGACACCGGACTATCGTCGCGCACTGTATCACCGGTAAATGCTGGAAACAGATGGGGCGTATTTACACAAGGGTTTATTTTGATATATCTCTCAGTACAGTAACCCACCAAAGTAAGATAGCACTACAGAACACGGAGACAACTCGCGGCCGCAACTAGAGACTGTATAGGCAACACTTTCCACGTAAACCAAGTGTCAGTGAGCGTCACACCAACTAACGGTTTGTGACAATTCTGACAATGCTTGTGACAACCGATACTTGCCCATAACACAATTGAGCGGGTACAGACGCCACACAGGCAACTGAGGGAACACGGTGGGTTTTAGTCAGTAAAAGTCTGACACGCCTTCCTACTCTACCCAGAGCGGGAAAAGTTATTTGTTGATTTCCCACCCTCAAAAAAAAGGAAGCATATCAAGCTACCCCAAGCTATCATATATCTTTGATAGATTTTCAACTTTATTACATAAGTATAAGGTTCATGTTCAATTGGGAAATAATTACAGTTTGCGGTAGCTAGACATGCTGGCGTCTGTACAAATATTATTAAGGTGGATGCGCTAACGTAGCCCACGAAATTCAAATTGTCTTTAGTTTTTTTGTAATTTGCAGGTCAATGACAGGCTGTATGTTGAACAAAATATCATTCGCGACCGTAACACCTATGTAGTTACAGAATTATAATCATTAAAACCCTCAATACAACCCTCTAGTTCATTTAATCTAATGAGGGTTTTCATGAATATTCAAGCCACCAGTTGGCGCCACTTTGACAAGAGGTCTTCCAGTTCGAAAATGAACTCAAAATATTTGATGTCATTCGTTTCATTCTTTCGTTCACCATTCAGTCCGTAGGCGCTTTGACACTTTTGACAGGTGCCCGGATCCGACGTCTCAGTGCTGCCACCTAGTGAACGTCATTTCAGAAAACCCTCATTGGACGACTATTTCATGAAAAAAAGTTCTGTAAATACATACGTGTTACGATCGCGAATCATATTTTAATCCACATACAAGCTGACTCTGACCTGCAAATTGCGAAAAAACGTAAGAAAATTTGAATTTCGCAATCAAAGAGTCTCAAGTCGTTGCCAGTGCGGTGATTCCGTGCTCTAAGGATATCAGTATGCAAAGTTTGAAACGAGGGAAGAAAGAAAACTAGGTACCGAAATTATTACACCGTAAAGAACTATTAGAAGAGTACTACTCATAGATTGAATGTGCAATACGTATTTGGCATTAACAAAATCGACAAAAAATCACCGATTTTGTTTAATTCAGAGTAATCTAAAAATTGCAGCATCGTCGTTTAGTTAGGTGGACCGAATTTATAGGGTTTATTTATAATCTCTGCTTTTAGTTAAGTAATGATTGGCGACTGTTTATATAACCACATATTTTTGACGTTTAAACGTGTCTTAACTTTTAGCAAACTTTAGAAATAAATGGGAATATGTTTGCTTTCGAAGATTATGTAGGAATTCATCATCTTGATCATATCAGCAAGGAGAAGGGGGTGTTTTAACGTAATTAAATGCCTACAATTTGCATAGGAATCACCAAAACACGAATCATGGTAAGAAACCTTATTATCATTTTTACATACTAACCTAGTATTGTTTTATTTATAAGCACAGTTATATAACAACGAATATATAAGAGCATTTAACGGTCTTTCTAGAATGTTATTATGCTACCAGTTTGAATGAGATTATGTAAAACAGTGTTAGTCATTATAAATTGCAAATACACGATTCAAACTGCGGATGGTAAAAAAACAATGTTTTAATGGGATTTTTTCGTGAGTCATTGTGTCCGTCTTTAAATTTAGGAAACGGAGAGCTTGGAGATTTGTTATTGACTCAACACGAGGTTGGGAGATGTGATGATTACAGTTTAGAGATTTTCTTAGCTGTATCTATGCCAGTAAAGTTTTCTTCTTTTTCAAATTTAATTTTGGTTTATTTATTGATCTGGCATCTCTACTGCATATTCAGCTAGTATCGGAAAAAAATGCCATTAATTTTAAGTTCATTTTCAAAGAAAAACAAACAATCCTTTGTAATCTTGATTGTCATTGGACATGTTCACTATCCATTCATGCCAAACAAAAGGAAACTCACGATTATCCTACACAATATTCATTGACTGATTTTACAAAAGGAAAAGCGACATTTTCCCTACCTCATACAACAGTAGTAGTGAAATTTTTACCGCCAAAATAACGTCATTTAAAATTCTGTACGCGATCGATAATGCGTTCAATGTTAGTCTTTAAATTGGTCAAGGATGCATCGACCTCTAAACCAAGGGTACTAATAATATGGGTACAGGTTTTAAGTGCCAAATATGTATAGGTCGTTTAAAAAATTGGTGACAAATAAGATATTTTAAGAATTTTATATGTATAGCATTGGTTATGGGACAACCATTTTAAATTTGAAAAAATTGTAAAAAAACAACTACAGAAATCACGACACAAAACATTACCATTGCACTTTAGGAGATTATTTGATAGAACTAAAGGAAAACAATATTTCTAGATAGAGTGGAAAACAAGACCTGAATCAGGTAAATACAAAAGAAAATAATTGTTAAACAAACCATCATGACAATGACATATCATTATGTGACTAATGAAGATTTAAAATGTTTAAAACTTACACTCACATTGAGATCTTTGAATGGATGTATTAATATACCAAGAGGCAGCCTCGACTTCTGCAGAAGGTTGTTCGTCTCTGGAATACGGTTGACAGTGCATCTGAAGACCCTGCAAATGTATTGTAACACATTAAAAGACGTTTTAAAAACACATTCCCCCTTATTACAAAACAAGGTTTTTCTTTAGGTATGGTTTAAACCATCTAGCCTGTTTTTGAAATAAGAACCTAACTTAAAACGAAATACAGCTCCTTTTACAAAAGTGACAACTTAGTCCAGTGCTAAATTGTCAGAAGAAAAGTTGGTAATGCTAAAACTGACTTTAGAGTTTTATGCTAGAAGTAAAGTTAGATCGCGTTTTTAACCGACTTCAAAAAGGAGGAGGTTCTCAATTCGATTGTGTAATAAGACAGATTGTGGCTATGTACAGACGCCAGCACATCAAGCTACCCCAATCTGTCAAATTTATTTGATAGTTTTTCAACCCTATTACAAAACAATAAGGTTCATGTTCAATTGGGAAAATTCTACAGTTTGGGATAGCTTGATGTGCTGGCGTCTGTACACACTGCTACATATCAAGCTATACATTTCCAGTATAAACTGATCCCGCATTGTATACGATTTCCGTACAGTATGAGATCAGCGTAAACTGGAAATGTATAGTTTGATGTGTAGCCGTGTGTACAGTCAGGGAATTAAAATGTTAAGCAACTTAAGGTGAAAGCGCCAGGGTATTCCGCGAAATTCAAATTTTCTTACGTTTTTTGCAATTACCAGCACCCTAATTGCGTTACACGCGATTAATCAGAATCGGTTTCATTTTGGCGGTTCAACAACATTCATTGCGTTATTTACGTTGTTGAGCAGACACATTTTTCGAACATATGAAGCAATGGTTTCGCACTCTATGATTAATCGTGAGTTACGCAATTAGGGTGCTGGTCAGTGGCAGGCTGTATGTTGAACAAAATATCATTTGCGACCGTAACGTAAACCTTTTTTTTTTTTTGGGCTTTGGCTTCGCACGGTTTGTGCATTTAGCCAGTGTCAAGTAATTTTTCTTTTCGATCAAGTAAATGGCCCGATATCGGGCACGAAGTTACAAAAAAGTCATAGTCGTCTTTAGTCAGTCAAGTCCAGTTACGTCAAAGTTATTGTAAAGCGGTAGCAACTTTACAACAACCTAACATGAGTTTTTGGGGGAACACGAAAAGTCCACGTTAGTCACTTATTTTCACCTTCACTACACTTGTGCACACACATGTAACTAAACTGAATAATTCACTACCAAAATTATACAATTTAATTCGCTATTTCACAAAATTTCATGAAAATGAAAATTCGTGCGACATGTTCCAACCCGATCCCGCCAAAAACTCAACGTAACACTTATGTATTTACAAAATTATAATGAACTAGCAGCGCTCCGCGGTCTCACCCGCGTAGTTCCCGTTCCCGTGGGAATACGGAGATAAAATATAGCCTATGTCACCCGGGGATAGTGTAGCTTTCCAACAGTGAAAGAATTTTACAAATCGATTCAGTAGTTTCGGAGCCTATCAATGCAAACAAAGAATCAAATCTTTCCTCTTTATAATAATAAATATTAGTATAGATAAAATCATCAATCCGTTCATCATCTCTATGTTAATTTAATCCCATTGAATGACTATTCTTGAAATAATCATATAAAAAAAGCGAATCTACTTAGAAGTAAATTTTTACTTGCATGTTTGTCATTTACATGTATGTCGTACTGCTATAAAAATTGGTAAATTGGTTCACATTTTAGCTCTGTGACTGTACCTGTAGTCAGCCCCTGATAAATATTTTTAAGGCTGACTAGTAAGTAAACCATTGCTGGGTTACTGGTTAAGTCGACCTAGATCCTTTAATGGGTTGTAGTTTCCATCATTCCTGGCTGATTTCACTATGAAACATCATACCCCAAACTTAACCTTTTTCATCATATTGGACATTACGGTTTAAAAAAAAATTGCCGATTTTTTGTCTATTGGCCAATTTTTTTTTGGGTATTTTGCCTCCAATTTATTTGTTTTTTCGATGTCTGTGTAGTGACAAGTTGCTCTACTATTCTAAACACTAAAATTGCAGTTAAATGAACAAACTGGGTCGTAGTAGACGATTGATAGTTATAAACTGAAATAAATTAGTAACAAATATTACTTTCTTTCCGAAATATTAAATAACGTATATGACAGTTATGCTGCAGATGTGCTTAAAAATATCTACGTTTCATTAGCTATCCAACAAGGTATAACAATCTCGGGTATTATTAAAATTCTTAGAAAAAACCTTTGATGAAAGGCTCTCAGGTAGTAGCATTATAACAATAATTTGTCGAGTTCCTTGTTGAGTATTGTCCAATAATTATGTTAAAAAAGGTTAAGTTTGGGGTACGATGCTTCATAGTGAAATCAGTCAGGAATGATGGCAATTACAACCTCTTAAAGGATCTAGGTTGACTTAACCTGTAACCATGTATACTATCTCTGAGTCTCTGTGAAGTATGTACACAGTGTAATCAGGAGTGTAAAAATATTTAATGTTATCTTTTAAAATACTACTTTAGTGAATGTTGAACTTGAGAATAGTTATGTACCTACTGGTATTGTTTTTAGTGCAAATAGCAGTAGATGTAACTCTGCAATTTTGTTATGAAATACAAAAATTGATGATTCATTATACTTAACTGTTCATGTTTCCAAATTTTAAGAATAATTTCCGTTTAAGTTTTGGTGTATAGCCAAAAAGGGGACCATAACAAAGGAAGTACTACTTAATAATGTTGGATCATTCATTAATTACTGTGTTTAAAAGGGTCATCTAACTATGCCAGTCTTAATTACCCCAAATTGATATTAATTTATTGTTTCATCAACTTAAACATCTTCAGAGACTTGTGAATGAAATACAATTATTTTTTTGGCATTTGTTGGTTACTGTAAACGCGTAATAGACGACCTTCTAACAAATACGCACGGTTAATCATATCACAGATTTGAGATTATGCAACACTTCACAGTAGACATTATTTTATCTTCCCTCCTGATAACATTCTCCTTTGTATGTCAGTTAGAGCTTGAATGAGGAGCAATAAACCAACAAATAATATAGAAACGAAAAAAAATAAGGATAGTGATACACAATACCTGTTTGAGCAGACAATAGAGTGAAGTTAATAAATAGATAATAAAATATGGAATGTGTGGAAAAACAATGCCAGTTAACTGCATAAAAGCAACATGAATAATGTTCGAATATAATAATTTTATAGATGAAAGTTGAAATATGGCCACTTTGGCCTGTTTACCAATGGCTTAATTACCATGAATGATTGTTGTCGACCATGATATTCCAACTAATTTCTTCACAGTAAAAAAAACTAAATATTAAAATTCAGTTTTGAGCAGTATAGTAATTATAAATATTAATAAAAGTACCATAAAAATATAAAAGGGCGGTACTTTGAGATCTCTTCCTTCCTTATTTGAATAAAAAGTAAATAGATAAAAGCTAATACTAGCTAATAGTTGTAGAAGAAAATAAATACTTCTCAAACATACCAATTAGGTATTGGTAGCATTAATTTAAGGAAAATTAAATTCAACCCAATTATAGCTACTATGATTATATTTGAGGAAAACCATTTTTGTAAAAAAGCAATGAGAAAGAATGTCTTATTAATAACTAGGAAGGTTACAATGTTTTATACTTAACCTGTAATACTTAAATTTATCTGATTCTAAAGATTATTAAGACACAATTTACAAACATCCTCACAGGTTTGTAGATCATTCATTTTTTGTAGACCTTTTTTTACCAACCGAAATACAACTGTTGGTTGATAAAAACAAGGTAACAAGGCTGACCAAACTACTACTAGTTTATATAAAATCGTCACAGACAAAACTTTCATTTTCTAAGCTTTAATAAATCAAATCAGCACTTACTCAGGGCTGCAGTTAGATGAATCAGCAAACTGATGCGCAAGCTTAATCTCCGGAGGATCCTCAGGATATTCTGGCAGTATATGCTTACACTGCAACAGATCTACCATATGGTGCCCCCACAGCTGGTCAAACCCTTGCTTTGTCACACTAAGCTGCTGCATTTGTTGGTTCAGATACTGTTGTGGGAACTGCTTCATAATATTTGCTTGTTGTTGTGGAGTCAGATTATGCATTGATGGTCCCTGTTGGTTTGCAAAATTCCCAGGTGCTGGAGCCATTTGTGGATATCTATTCTGCATGTTACTTTTAGGAGCTCCACCTGCTTGCACAATAGGCCCTGGTGGCGGCCCCATTTGATGTCCCATTGGAGGTCCGGTAGGAGGAATTTGAGGGCCACCAGGGGGATTTTGTGGCCCACTGAAAGTGCTTGGTGGTCCCATATGTCCAGTAGATGGACCTGGAGGACCCATTGGCTGCCCTTCTGGACCATTGTTGTATTGTCCTGGATATGACTGTGCCTGAACTGGTCCTGGTCCCATTGGAGGACCACTTGCAAGGCCCATAGGTGCTAGTGGTTGGCCCATTGGCTTTGGCAGACTAGGAGGCATTGATGATAGACCACTCACATTCGGACCATTCATTCCCACTTGTCTAGGGGGTCCTAGAGGTTGTGTAGTCGGTGGACCACTGAAGCCTTGCATTCCAACAGAAGGACCACTGGCTGGTGGTGGTACTAAAGGACTATTCCTTGGAGGTCCAGCAATAGGAGCACTAGAGAATGGAATATTAGGTTGACTTGTCATTGTAGGGCCGGGAGGCTTTGAAATTGGCCCAGGTGGTGGGGCATAGGGTGTATTTATTAAACCTGGACCATACCCTGGAGTTGGTAGCTTGCCTCCAGGAAGGGAGCTATAACCACTTGACGAAACAGGGTATTGGCTCTGAGGAGGTCCTACAGGAGGCTGTGAAGAAAGTGGGCCATTCACAAGAGACTGGCTTGTTTGACTAGAAGGAATGAGAGGTGGAGCATTGTCATTGATCTGACGCTGTGGAGGGTGATAGCTAGGGGGGTAAGGAATTGGTGAAGAGTTGGCATTAGGTACAGTTCTAGGACTGCTTGATGACAGTGGGACATTCTGAGGAGGCAGAGGATTTGGTAAGGAGTTGGGACCTGCTGACATTGGTGGCCTCATGGGAGAAGAATGGACACTATGCTGCATAGACGGCACCATCCCAGGTTGATTAAAAGCAGGTGAACTGCTAGCACTCTGACTGTAGTTGTTGACATTTTGTAACACATGATTCGGAGGGGCTGATGTCGACGGCGCGTGATGGGGACTATTCGAATTCGCATCCTGTTTCAGTCCTCCATATCCTGGCGGCAATTGGCTCATAGGCACTTGACCAAACTGCTGGTTATGATTAAACGTTGGCGGCGCCGCATTAGCGTTGACTTGAGGCGGTCCCGGAAAGTTGTTATATGGATTAGGTGGTAAATTGGACATGGCTTGTCAATCTGGAAAGATATAACTGCGTTCTAGTGACAATCTTCATTAATAATAACAAAGACTTTGAGATTCGTTTCCCGGAAACGGTGTAATGTTTATATTGTGATAAAAATGCTGATATCGACAAGGATTTAATTAAAACATGCTAATTCACTGATACAATGACGGATGGGCGATGGAAGGACAGAATTGAATGCCATCACTTACCGCAGTTAGGACGTGGTACAGACAAAAATATGTTCACAAACACTTGTGTATTGTTATACCATTCTCACATATTATCACAGCATGTAAAATAATGTAATTAAAATATCCAAGGAATAAAAATACGACCCTGACTTACGTGGCCGAGCAATTTAGAGCGCCCTCTGGATTGATTTTTTGACATATCACGTCAACGAGTGACGTACACGTCTACTACAGTACAGCAAACTTTTAGTCGATTATTGGTCAATCGATAAACATTAAAATGTATTTTGAAGCCTCAAGTATTTGAAATACTATTTACAAAATACCTCAGCGTCAGGTATTTGAAATACGAATTACAAATTACATTTTAAGGAAGTAATTGAAATACAAATACCAAATACGTATTTGTATTTCAAATACTGCCCAAGCCTGGTTCTGTGCACACACCGAAAGATGCTAGTCTCCCCACCGTCATAGTTGGAAAAAGATAGACGTATAAATGTCTTGCGTTTGTGGACTATGAGAAGGCTTTTGACTCTATCGAGACCTGGTCTGTTTTGGAGTCTTTGCAGCGATGCCAAGTCGACTGGCGATACATCCAAGTGCTGAGATGCCTTTATGAAAACGCGTCAATGACCGTCCAAACTCAGGACCAGCGAACTGAACATATCCCCCTGCGTCGAGGAGTGTGGCAAGGGGACGTCATCTCCCCAAAATTGTTCTCCAACGCATTGGAGGATGTGTTCAAGACGCTGAACTGGGAAGGACGCGGTATTAATATCAACGGCGAGTACATCTCACACTTGAGATTTGCAGATGACATCGTCATACTGGCTGAATCGCTGCAGGACTTGCAGCAGATGCTGAACGACCTAGTTGATTCTTCTGTATGCATTGGTCTCCGGATGAACTTGGACAAAACTCGGGTTATGTTCAAAGATCACGTTGCTCCGGGACCGATTGCTGTCAATGGCGGTGCTCTCAAGGTTGTTCGAGAATACGTTTACCTCGGGCAAACTCTGCAGTTTGGTAAGAACAGCTTTGAGAAAGAGGCTAACAGAAGAATTCAGCTGGGTTGGGCAGCATTTGGGAAGCTTCGTCGAGTCTTTTCGTCGCGTATTCCGCAGAGCCTGAAGACTAAAGTCTTCAACCAGTGTGTCCTACCTGTTATGACCTACGGAGCCGAAACGTGGACACTCACGGTACGGCTGGTCCATCAATTCAAAGTCGCTCAGCGAGCTATGGAACGAGCTATGCTCGGAGTATCTCTGAAAGATAGAATCCGGAATGAGGTGATCCGGCAGAGAACCAAAGTTGTCGACATAGCTCACAGAATTAGCAAGCTGAAGTGGCAATGGATCGGCCATATTAGTCATAGAACCGATGACCGGTGGGGTAGACGTGTTCTTGAGTGGAGACCGCGAATCGGAAAACGTAAGGTAGGACGCCCTCAAGCTAGGTGGAGTGACGATCTTCGCAGGGTTACTGGTAGTAACTGGATGAGAGTTGCCGAGAATCGAGTTAAATGGCGTGAAATTGGAGAGGCCTATGTCCAGCAGTGGACTGCTGTAGGCTGATGATGAGACGTATAAATTATCGATAGGTATAAGAATTGTTACTTTTACCGATACTAATACTGATAATTAGATAACTTTAACTGACTTTGGGTACCGGTATTATTAACGTTACTTTTTTATCATTAACATAACGGTAATTGGTAACGTAACATTAAAAATAGCGGTAATTCGGTCCCTGCCAACCGCGCGCGAGCCGAGTGAGCGAAGCGAGCGGTGCTGGATGTTAGTAGCAGTTACTTGACTATTTAGTAATAGCGCAAGGATGAGCCCTGTCGGCGAAGAGTCCCGTCGGCAAACTGTCCTGTCGGAGAAGAGTCCCGTCAAAGTAAAGTCTTGTCGGTGTTCAATCTGTCGGCGTAGTGTCTGTCGGCGTTTAGTCGTACACTCGCACGGTCTCGCTGGTAGTTGCCTTGGGCACAGAACCGCGTTGGGGCCGTGACGTGGCTGCGATGTAGGCCGGTGCCTACATCGCAGCCACTACACCGTTTCGGTAAACGGTTGACAAAATGTGGTCTGTGTGTAGGTATAACTATTCGTTAAGACACAAATTGATTATTAGAACGAAGTAGGAGGAAAGAAGAAGGTAGGAGTAAAATCGTATAAATCGTCACTTATAGGAAAAAGCGTTACGTAGCGAAAAAGCGTTATACCGCCGTTCCCTGCGATTTTATTACATATTTAAAATAGAGATAGGGAGCCGATGGTGACATCAAAATGAACATCCAAGACGGTGGCTGCGAAACTTTGAATTTTTTTAGTCCTGGCGATGGCGTGTTGATTTTCTTAGGTGCTGATCCCAAACGTTTTTTTCAAATAAATTGTTTTATTGATTATTATGAAATTAGTTGTATTATTTAAGCCCACTGAATTACTTTTTCATGAAATTTAAATTATTTAATAATACTAAAGATAAACATGTTTTTATCCGCATTAACAAACGTTTCTTTCTTATAAAAGTTATTTTATTTCATTTTATTGCTATAGCTGACCTAACTCCAAAGGCATTCGACTGGTTTTAATTATTTTATCATCATGCAAATCAGGATTTGTAATTTTTTTCCGCTTATTTGCAACAAAACTTTGGACACAAAAGAAAAACATTGATCAACTCATGTCATGAACCGTGGTTGGCATATTTTGGTAACCTCGAGCTGATCTGATGATGGAGCCGTAAGATGACCATGGAACTCCGTGATGAAACGACGCAATCCCACCGAGTTTGGGCTCGTTTGATTTGTCTTGACAAGTACTCTATTAGGCAATGATTTCCAGGAGCTAATGGTGAAGCCGGCATCTAGCCATAGGAACTCTGTAATAAAACAACGCAACCTCATCTAGTTTGAGCTAGTTTGATTTGTCTTGACAAGTACTCTATTAGGAAGATTATGTCCAGAATCAAATGGTGAAGACAGAAGATGGCCATGACTAAAAAGTAAAACATAAATTATTATGATGATGAGTCACCACGAGAGTGCTTCATTTATATTTTAAAAAACAATAGGTACGAACTGTATTCAAAGAATTTTAAAATAGGTAACCGCTTGTCTGAACCGGGAATCGTACCCGATAAATATGAAAAGAAGAATGGGTGAGGAGTGAGGAACTTCATGGACACTTTTTTAATTAGTTTTAACATGAGCTTGGCTCTTGTAGTGTTTTACGCTTTTGGGGAATTAAAGGTGTAATGTTTCCGTACTCTGTTTCAACAGAATTAAAAACGTAGGTAAAAGAAATAGATCAAATCAATTAAGTACTTTATTATTGTTTCAGACATATTCTTCATGTACTTACTGCTTAAAAGGCTTTAAATCTTTCAATAAAGCTTTTAAAACAAAGCAACAATAAATAAATAGACCATATAAAAATTCAAACATCTGTATTTCAATGATAAATTCATATCAATGATTTAGTCGAAAACAAAATTTTAACAAAGTATTTGCGTAAGTTAAAGTTTAGGATTGATTGGATAAAGCCACCGGATCACAGCAATATAAATAGAATTTACATTTGAAAAATATAATAAAATTTGTGTATCATTGTAAAGGATAACGGTCAAACAGGTGTGCTTAGTGAATCTTTCTCCAATCAACGTTGTACGCAGGGTTACAGTCTAGCAAGTCTACTCTTAACATTATTTCAACACTTCATTCTTTCAGCAATATAAAAGTATTCAAACTGATCACAAAGGTATGGCAGCTCCATGGAACCCCATGCAACACTTAACATATGTACCAACACAGCTCGAGTCATATATGACATTTCATTCAGTTCAGTTCACAAGTGCCCCTCCATTTTCAACGGACATCACGAAGCAATTTTTACTCTTAATTATCATAAAGTATTTATGTAACGATCAAAAGTAATAACGAGCTACTACATTACACTTGCACCTCTCGGAATAATGTCACATATTGCCCTTAACTCTCTTATATAAATATTAGGTGATTCAATCTTAATTAATGAGATGTGGTTTTCCATCGTTGGTAAAAATGCAAAAAACAATCACATAAACAGACTAGTATCCAAAAACGCCATCGAAAAATTACATAATTTCTATTTATTGCAAAGGATAGGCCACAAACTAAAGGCGATTACACGAATACATAAGCTCAAATTTCGAAACGCGGATTTTATAAATCCAAAACATAAACAGTTTATTCATCCCGTAATCGACACAAGACGTAAAGTACGTAGATCGGCGGAACTATCTCGGTATAATACGATTTTTATCGACAGTCGCCGGTCCGCGCGGGGGCCGCGCCTCAACATAAACTCACGAATACTCTACATATCGATAAATCTACTCAGTCGTTTGTTTACTCATAAAAATATATCTTTAAAAGGCTCAAATAAATCCGCCGCGTCGTGGGCGGGGCTACAGCTATCACTGGAGGGGCGGCGTGACGGGCCGCGCGGCTAGTGGACGGGCCGCGCGGCTAGTGCACGGCCACGTCTGCGGCCAGGTGGCGGCGCCGCAGTAGCTCGGAGTCTGCGGGCGGGCTCAGGCCCAGCGGCGCGCACTGCTCGCGCACCTCGGGGATGGCCAGGCGCGCGGCCGGCTGGTGCGACTTGCTGCAGCGCAGCGTGCGCGCCGGCGCGTCCATGTACGAGTAGTTCATGGAGAAGTGCTGCTGGATCACCCGGTTCACGGCCATCGCCGACTCCGCGAAGTTCGACAAGTTGCGCGCTGACATGTTGCTGTGGGACAAAACAAATGACAACGTTATTAAAATCCTTCAGGAACGCTCTTCTCTTCATTGTATTCCGGAATCTAAAGTCAACACTAAACCGTCTTAAAGAACCTAGGTATCTATATTGGAGTTTGTATGTTAGTAGAAGGTAATCTCTGGAAATGCTGAACCTATTCCAAAAAATCTAACACTGATAAAAAGCTACACTATTCCCGAGTAACATCGAAAAATGCACAGAGTTCATGCAAATAACTCCTCATTAGTAAAACCGCACCACGAAGCTATTACCCAAAAGCTCTGACCCGATGAGCTGTCCATTCCACACTTATATTATCATCATTATCACCACGTATAACTCACCGTTTAATATTAATAGAAGTCTGCAGCTGCGGGTGATGAGCCAACGGATCGGCGCGACGCAACCACGGGTGTGTAAGCACTCGCTCGGCAGACAGACGGTGCGACGCCTCACGCACTAACAACTGACGGATCAGATCCTTTGCGTCGCTGGATATGTCCGCCCACTCCTCTTCGGGGAACGTGTAGCGTCCCTCCTGTAGGCAAAAGGAAAGGTGATGTTAATACAAATTGTTTATGGGTCTTGTTTCAGAAAATCGACTTAAAGTAAGAAAACGATGATGATTAAACTAAAACATACCTGTATAGTATTAAAGAGCAGCTCCTGGCAAGCGCGGCAGTTCTCGCCGCGCTCCCAGCCGCAGTCGGAGCCACAGTCGGCTCTGAAGGGCGGGTAGCCGCACAACAAGATGTAGGCGATCACTCCGAGTGACCACAGGTCACATCGCTTGTCATAGTGATTCGCTGCTGAGCCCGCAAATAGGGACACCACTTCTGGTGCCATGAATTCCGCGCTGCCCACCTATGACAAAGGACATGACGTTTAATTTGACGTTCTTGTGAGTGTTAATCTATTGGGGAACTGTAATGAGCATTCTAGAGATGGATCCGTAGGATTTAAAGTAGGTACCTACCTGACCTTAAAAACCTATTGGATAATATTTATGATTAAAGACGATGTATTCATTAAAACAAGAAAATGGTATTTCGTAATATTTATGCTATACAAGATATTGACAAAGATAATAAGGCGACTGAGGATTAAGCTATTTTAATTGCTCTAAAGAGTAAAGTCAGCAAATTTCTCAAAGTACATAACAATAAATGCTATTCATCATGAAGGTACGATATTCAAAGATTATCTATCAATAAACCATTCAAAGAGTTATTCGTAATAATAATAAAATACTGTTCAGTTGTCCGAAGGCTAGATCCGATTACTCAGGATTTAAATTATCTTTACAACTTCCACGGATAATGCATTTGAAGAAATAGTCAACAATCTGTTAGGTATTGAGAATTTTCCATATCAGGCGATTTAGAGTCGGTGTGAAATTAGCATAAAACCAAGAAATAATGCATTGACTTAAGATTTATTGTTGTAATGCTTTTATTGTTGTTTTTCTTGTCGTTTTCCTAATGGTTGGTTAGGTACTACTTTAGAAGAATTAATGGTCTCGAACTCTTTGACAGTTTGTTACTCTTCCTCATTTTGCGAATGCACTAGTCTTTGTTTTCATTTCATCTACCTTTCTGCACAATGTATTTCATATCTGTTAAACTTATTGTTTCTATGATACTTTCAATTGATTTTCATTAGTTTACAACTAAGCATAACAAAATTCGGCACCACATAGCGTTTGATAAAGCGTCAATGGCCAAAACATGACTTAAAGGTGTTGAAGAGTCACCGGTTGTTATGAACTTATGATTTAATATACGATGTTATTTCAGTTTATTCAATACCCAATGCCATTGACACTTGATTTGGGACAATGGCCTCTGTTATGCCTACAGGGATGATTCATAGATTTGATCAATTATTTTTTACACCAGACATACAATTAATCTTTTAATTGACATATTCTCGTGCTATCGGATTAATTTTTGTAAACAACAAGAACATATATACGTTTATTAGTACTTAATATTTTAATGGATTTGTATTATCTTCTTGCGTCAGTATATCCGGGCTTAGACTACCACTGATCCAAACTACATTGTAATTTTTCTTTTTCTTTTCTATATAAAATACCAATGAGCTTTAAAAACAGCTTATAAGATCAACAGATACATTAGAACAGAGGTTCCCAACTTTATTTGGCCCTGGAACCCTAATTGATCAAAGTTTTAATGGCGGAACCCTAGCTGGCTATTTTGATAACTAAAGTATTTACCTTGTAGTTTGAATATATTCATGTTAGATCCAAGGATAGAACAATTTATATATTAAAATAGTTTAAAATAATCATTATACATATATATTTATTGTAACTAAGAAATGCAATGCAATGATTATTCAATGCGAAGAATTAATTTTTTTCACATATTTTCTTATAATAGCACTAAAATTAGGCTTTATGTTTGACAATTGAACGCGAAGATCTGGAGCTCTTAACTCTCGGACAGACCGCGGAACCCCTGAGACCATTTAACGGAACCCTAGTGTTCCGCGGACCACCTTTTAGGAATCGCTGCGTTAGAGATATCAGTAAAATTAATTAAAAACTAATGTCTGTCTTAACAATTTGTACAAGTGGCCAAAAAATATAACTCAAGTAGGTACTGTTTATCGTTAAATGTTTGCAAGATTTAATCAGTATTTTTGCTGTTAATTTTATCACAACGTCCTAAGCTGCAAACAAAGAAATATAACGCGTCAGAGATAGCGCAATTGCTAAGGGTGATAGAACAGACAGTAATTATTGGCAATAATATCAGCGTATCGAAGATGCACAATACTGGTAGCAATTAGGTAAGTTATATGTTGAAAATGCTGATTGAGAGGAATATTGAGCGATAAAAGAGAGAAACGTGACTAGTGACTGCTAATAAAGTGATAAATAGAATAGTGCTACCCATGCTGGACTGCCAAGTACAAGTTGACTAATGAACCGTGATATAAACTACTGGCTACATAGTATAAGAACCGTTAAAACCGCTTAGCTCAAGGTTGGGGATTACAGATCCTACGAGTTTACCCGATTAGTATAGAGGTCGAAAATGATGTAATCTAAAACCCTTAAAAAATACGCTTTATTCTTTGTTTAGAGTATGAATATTTATCGTACTACACTACATTCGTTAAAGGTTAATCTAACAAAGAATATTTTAGTAATAGCTCCCTTTGATAAAGTTATCAAGTGAATCTTCACAAAACACAAACTAACAAAGGAGTACCCCCAAGGCACGATATTAGGGCCGATAGGAAAAGTATGAATATTAAAAAGAAACTCACTGGCGTCATAAGCTGCGGCGTCGCCAGCGGGCTTGCGAGGCTCGAAGTGAAACTTATTCCACTCCCAAGATCGAAGTCGCATATCTTCACTGGGCAGAGTCTGTCGCGGTGAACGCATAATATGTTTTCAGGCTTGAGATCGCGGTGTGCGACACCTTTACCGTGTAGGAAATGTAAAGCGTTCGCTATCTCACGCACGATCTCTGCCGCTTGCGGCTCTGAGAAATAATGGTGCTCCTGTATGCGAGACAGGAGTTGACCGCCGTTGATCTGGAACAATCGATGATAGATTATTGTAGAAACGCAAACACAATGGCACTTGAAACGAAACACGGTAACATTGAAGGTGATATGCGATGAGAAAGAAAACAAGACAGTTATTTATTATAGGGAAAACTTTTTGCTGTATAGAATTACAGACTTCTTGATGATGTTAAAAACTAGATCGCAAAAGGACAGGAAGGATCGCTGAAAAGGATGAAGTTCTATATCAATCAAAAGACGATAACCTAAGATCCTTTTAACATTGTCAGTTAGATAATTTTAGACATAAATTGCTCAAAATAAGTATGGTTCAGGAGTTTATCATTGAATAATATTATAGGTACACAGGAACAGACACAACAAGATAACGGCTGTAAACAGAGCCATATCAGAGATATCGCTCGCAACAGGCTATATTATTTGCGGGCAGGCCACCAATTAGGAAATGAAACTGTTGCTATCTACTTGGCGGTCGAGTAATTTACTAACGATAATAAACCTCAAAGTTATTTCAGCTGAATGGATCTATAACAAGACTCGTATCCTTTTACGCAATAATTCCATAATAATTACAACTAATATTGAAACATTTTCCAATAATTCTCATGGTATAAATTAAATTGTAGATGCAATTTATTCATGTCGAGAAACTGACGTGAAGTGGTGCAATTTTCTAAGCTATAATGAAAATTTAAAGACTGAAAGCCCTACGAGCTGTTTCTTTTCAGCTCAGAATTAAACACAACAATGTAATAAAGAAGAAAAATCTATACGAATGCTCGAGAGAAATCTATTCAGACTAGAACCCTTCAACCAATCAAAATGTTTTATTATCGCGGAAATAATAATAATAGTTCATCGTTTATTTATCTATAACAACACTAGTCATAGATAAATAAACAATCGCACTTTCCTTATTGTCCTTTAATTAACTTTGTACAATAATAAACACAAGTACCTACAATATTGAAATAAAACTCCGATAAAATTGAATCATGAAGTATTTTCTATTTAAGTAGGTATTCGCACATTCCGTTCATTTCACAGCAAGTATTTTCCATACGTGACAAAACAGCTCGGTTTAATTTTATTGTTAAAATATGGTGGACCACATGTGCTGGCTGACTCATTGTGTTGCAATTATCCACGCCTACAATTTGTTATGGCAAAAATTCATGGTGATCAGGAAAAAGCATAATCATGATTCATTGATGTTTCATTATTTAGGGAAATAAGATTAAAATGTGTTAAGTACATTGATTCATATGGAGCAACGGCAGATGGTAAAGATGGTAAAATAAAGATGGTACTTACAAAAAATTCAAAACAAATGGAACAACAAACAAAAGGCTTTAAAAGATTTGGTAGATTACGCGCACAATCGTGCCTGTGCATAGCAACATTTTCAGTATAAAAAGGTTATACGTGACAGGATTTTTTATCGCTGCAGTACGTACTTAAGGACCGAATCACAATAAAGTCGTTAGAATTGACGCAAATATCAATAATAAAGATAAATATGAAGACTATTCTAGAACCTTCCTTCGTAATAATTATGTAATTACGAAACGAGACAATCTCCCACACGTCGTCTACCGCGATAGTGTGAGTAATGTACACACGGCTACACATCAAGCTATACATTTCCAGTTTACGCTGATCTCGCACTGTTCGGAAATCCTATACAATGCGAGATCAGCTTATACTAGAGATGTATAGCTTGATGTGTAGCCCTGTGTACAACTCGATAAACTATCTGAATTCCTACAACATGCGTCACTTTTATTTATTTACTAACAAAAACTCGAAGATACACATAACTACCTATCGATTTTCTTTAATTTTATTAACATTAATAACGTTTTTCTTTTAATTTCTAACCCAAAAGAACTTTCAGTACTTATATGAATTCCTTAAAATTGGATGTTTTCAGTGTCAAACTGACGAAGAATATAAAAAGTCGAAGCAAGTGCTTGCTAAAGATAATATCGTAATCACAGATTTTAACACAAAAAACCCTACTCTATTATGTGAACAACAAAATAAGTCGTCAAAACGAATTCAAGATCAAACGAATTGTTGGAGAAAATTGGACATCAAATACCAAGTAATTCAAAGAGGAAAAACATTAAATGGGAAAAAGAAAAATATGTATATGAAAGTAGGACCATGTTTTTATAGGGGAGAGGACACAGTGAAATTACAATCAAGAAACGCCTGAGGGTTACAGAACATTGCGTTGGGATTGGTTGGAATTCCTGTCCAGTATTGTGTACTGGAATTGAATACTTCAAATTAAATTAGGAGTTAGGCTCTTGATTCTTGAAGATACCATGAAGAGTAATTGATTCTCACCTTCTCGAAGACAAGATAGAACTTGTCGGTGTCCTCAAAAAATTCAATGAGCTGGATTATGTTCGGGTGTCCCTGGCAGTAGTGGAATGTCTCCACCTCGCGGAACACCCTGGCGCGGGCGTGCCCCGGCACTTTGTCGATGATCTTCACTGCGTATTCCTGGCCCGTGTAGATGTTCACGCACGTCTGTACCGAAGCGTACGCGCCCTCGCCTAAAACCTCTCCTGTTAGCTTGTAGAGGTCTGTTGACAAATATACGGCAATCATTAGAAATATATTACCAACAGCAACAGCCACATTGTCTGGACCGAAAGACTCTTCGGGAAATTGAAAAAGTACTTCAAATGTTAACAATTTAACCTAGTTACTTTTGTTTTTATCTGGAAAAATCAAGGCAGCATATTAAACTGAACCAATATGCATACTCCTAAGATAAGGCTTTCGCCAATATTTGTTCCTTACCTTGGAAACATGACGTGACGACTGAGCTCCCGGAGCGCTTCTTTCTGCGGCGCTTCCTGCGCGCCTCTTCTTTACGCCTCTGCAAGTCTTCACTGTCAGGAATGGCGACGGGAGCCGATTGCTCATTGCATCGGGGGCTCTCATCCGATTCGCGCTCACTGCCCGACTGGCTGCTGCAGCGGCCCACACCTGGAGACAAATGAGAAAACAATTTAAAATCAATAATTCTCTACACCCTTTCTGCCAGGTCTAATAGATGCTAGACTATCTCAACAACATAAATCTAAGTAACATGAAGCCTTTGCTTACGTGTCTTTGCGACTAGCTCTAGTAAAACATCGAAATAGCGGAAAGCGGAATTCAATGATTGGTTCTTTCTCAGTTATGTCAACAGGTTAAGTAACAGTTTTTTCCGTTTGTTTTTCTTTCATTGAGTGTTTTTCAATCTAGCGGTGTAAACGGTTTTTTTGGTAGGAACGTGTAAATTATTTTCTTACATGCTCATTGTAAAAAATACTCGATCGACTCTGCTGTATTCAATGAAACAAACTTAATCCAGTTTTTGTGCAGACAGTCTGTTGTCACTTAGCCACCTCCCACAAAGCTGCAAGTGAACGCTATGAAACTGTTTCGACGATGACTACATTAGCGAGTTATGGTGACATCCCTTGTTTAATGTATGAACAACACAGGACATTATGTAGGTAGGCCGCGTTACTACAATAACTTGAGTCGTCGTCGCCACAGGGACAACTCTCACTTTGCTTTTGGTGCCAGCTATTGTTACAAGCCCGTGTTTGGGTTTACAGTACATCATTCGTTAAATAATTGTCTGTTTTACATTTCTAAACGACCAAATGTGAATACTAAATGGAAAAGTTTGGCGGATCGTCAAAGATTTCAAGCAAACCCGGAACAAAAGTGTGTTCTATCAGGGCAAATGTGACGACGGCTGTCATCGATAATATAATTCCGACGTGAGACGTGACTGTGCAAGCTGAGCTGGCAAACAAAGCCGGGTCAACGACCTACATGGCCGCACCCAGCGCTGCGCGTACGCGCCCACGTTACGCGATCACTCGGCCTCTTGGCGTAAAAACCAGCGATGTTGCATCTACTAGTAGTAGTTTCACCCAATAGTTGTTCCAAACTTCGTTGTAAGGTGGTAAACTTACAAATGAATACTGCAAAGGCGCACGCACTTATTGCCAACTTGACTCTCGGCTTGCCTCGCAACAAGCCAACGCTAATCCGATTGTGTGATATTATGTAATATCAAATGATTTGTCCAAATTAGAGCGTAATTTCATAAACTTAGGTTCCTACATAAACTATTTTACGAGAACCAAACAATAACAAAAACTTCAGGGAATGGTGACGTGGATCACAGACTAATGAGAATCAATCCGTGCTTACGTGATCCGTATACCTAGGTGATCATTTTATTTGCTCGATTTCATCTTCCTCGTTCGACTGCAGCATGCACGCTCGGTATTTAAATGGTTGAATAATGCGTTCGCTTTGCGTGTTCATTGTGTCTATTCGTCATAATAATGTATGATAAAAATGAAACTTAAGAATTAATTATTGCACGCGATGACCTCAACATGTGCCACACGACAACAAGCCGAATGCGCAATAACCGTACGACTGTAGCAATCGGGCCCGAACAACACCCACGCATACAATCGCCCGTTTCAACATAGAAACTTCCTGTTTAAATACTGAATTGTTCTAACTTTCCACAGGAATCAGCGTACAAAGCAACTGCTCTACGTCCGTTCATGAATATTGCTAAACAAAACTTTGTATGTATACAAACATCACGCCACGCACCACAACAAGGAAACCTTCCTGATACTAAAACTGAGAGTGCCTGACTCATCGACAGGTTAATACTCAAACCCAAATACAATGAGACAATAACGCTGCCCACGTGTTGCCTTGGACTTAATCAAAAACGAAAATGCGTTTCCAAAATAGCCAAACCACATCGTGTCGTCGTAAAAGGCATCGGAGCCCAAAATTAATACGTTATGTCTGAGAACCGCTACTGAAACGGATGATGAATGTAAGAGTCTTCTTAATAGAAGCATTCAATCCAATTATTGTAACAGATTCTATTTCCTATCGCCGCAAAGTAATTGTACACTTGTCTTATGGTATCGCATGTTCGTCGCGGTCAGCGTGACCCCACGTGGCAAAGCACTTGTCTCGTAGCGAGGCTCGTTAAGTAAAACGTCTCAGCATCAGCTGCTTCACAAAAACCTCTAAACACGGCAAATATTGGCCCTAAACTTCTAAACCATTCTGTGCAACGCCTCACCTAAAAGTTTGCTACTCGTGTATCGCTAGGTCGAGGTGAAACAATAGGTTGACCCAAATAACAAACAAAAGACTATCAAAATTATAACGATAGTATTGTCAAACTTTGTCCAAGAACAGTATTAATTTTATTTGTTCTATACATTCGAGTCTAAGCAAAGAAACTTCAAATAATCACTGACTCATTAAAATACAAAACAATGTTCCGCAAATTAACCCAGTAATCATGCAAATCGATGGATATGTATGCATGCGGTTAGCATATTTATTAGACTAAGTAATAACAAATCATTCCTAATAGACACATTAGCCGGACTGACAAAAATATATTCTGGAGCAAAATTGTCACCACGACAATTCCGCCCTCAGTTGGAAGTTTCTACTTTCTAATCTGGTAGGCTGGCATAAAACGCTTGGCCACGAATACGCTCTCTAGTTGCCGATTCTAGGCCTATTATACTTTTGTTTCATATACCCTTAAGCTATTCAAAATCGTTGCTTTCTAATCGGAACAAATAACGAATGCACTCCTCATAAGAGATACAATTTGCATTTAACACGAAACAGACATTGATAGACAGACATTGCTGAGTTTTAAAGTTAACGTTTATTTCTAAATTCTAATTCCATTCGATCTTGTTTCAGTGAATACTTTTACGCAAGAGTTCAGTCTTGCTTTCATAAAGGAGTTACAACTTTCGAAACTTGCTTATTTTAGAAACTGTCGCCAAGACAATCTATTGAAAGTTGGAGAATACCAATAAACGCAATATTATAATTACCAAGCATTGCAAATGCAAATACCGTTCGTGTAATTTCTAAATCAGTCGACCAATCTGTCATAATCATGATAATCAAAGATCAAAGTCGACGGTTAGAGTGGTGGTGATGAATAAACTGCCAACTCGACCTGGCACTGCAACCGAACTGAACGAGATAATATCTAGGTGAAACTTCAACTAGGGCGTTTAAATGTAGGTATAGCTAGTGCAGTACGTAACAAACCGCTTTCACTCACTACCGATTTTGCTCCCTGTCTAATGATAACACACATGGATTTAGTCAACCGTTCAACAACATGTCTGTAAACAACTATATTTGGTGAGGACGACGACGCGGCGAGATACTCACAATATAAAACCAGAATGGTAATACTCGAAAGGATGCAATTATTGGTGTAAATGGCATTGTTGAATCACGACTGAAAGCTCCTTGTGGTATAAAAGGATAAGTACATGAAATCGCCATGGAAACGTCAGATGAAATCGTAAGAATAAATGAAGCAATCGATATGGAAGAGAAAATTGAGGAGGGAGAGTTAGATACCGAATGCTAAGTTTTCAATGACACAAATGGTATATTATGGAGCTATGCATTTGGCGACAAATCGATGCGCAAAAGGGGCAAGGGGCGAATGCACGCAAGGTGAAGGGAGCGGAGTTTGATATTACACCGGAACAAGCATGAAGTTCGTCACGGTCAAGGTTACTCTGTTTTACTCAACCGGCGGACACGATTGACTGATTCCAATCAAACACCGATTGCAAATTTACAGCCTTTGATTGTTTAAAATTTTCAAACTATTCTTGTGAAAATTAAATGGTTCGAACTTTATTGTTGCTATTAAGTCGTAAGTCTGACTGGAGGACGAAGTCAGCTTATTTTTTTGAGGGTACCTAGTATATAAAGTTTTGAATGAAATAATAAAGTTCGTTGGAAAACTAACTCTTATTTGCATGAACAACTAAAACAGACACCAAAGCAACAACTGTTACAAAACAAAAGTTCCCAAGAATGTATACTTATTATATAAATTCAGTAACACTAGTGCGCAGTTTTGTTTTAGTAGGTGACCTTGGCCATGAACGCCGTGGGGCGACGCGCTCCAGCGGCCATGTTGAATTGAAACCGTGGAGAGTAATGAAACTGCATGAAATTATAAACGCATTCTTACCAATTTCATTTTTAAACAGTGAAACAATAACAACCAATAAAACCGTGATATGAAGAGGCGAGGAGAATCAAAAATGCGGCGTTCCATACATACACACACAAATATAATTTTGTTAATGACACGCATTCCACAGTAGGTATGCAAGGTTTTTCTTCTAATTTTGCTATTTTGGTCAAAGTAAAAGACGGAACGAACAACTAAATACAAAAAGCTATTTATTCAAAACAATCATTCTGAAAGCTCTAACTTGTGATATTTGCTAGAAGTTAGAGATTTACAAACTAAAGCGATCACAAATGAAATTGTCCAAAATTCACAACATTTTCTTCAGAATGGACTTAGCTACCGAAATGACTGTTCATTCCAAAACGCCTAGTCACGCAACATTTTGGACAATATAACAAAATTAAAGGCAAACATTCAAAAACTGTAGTGTTGTTATACAAATTGAAAACGGTAAATTAAACTTTATTGAAGTACCTATTTCAATTGCTATACAGAAATGAACCATGAAACGAACAGGATTACCCACATGGAACCAAAACCAACACAGAATTTAAGAGCAAAAAAAACAACTTAGCGACAATCAGAAAACATAAAAAGTCATCGAAACAGGAAATACTTTGATTATATCATTCACGTTAGTATTAATAAAACTGCTGAATGTGTTCCTGAGCAATATTATAAACATAATAACGACTCGAATTCAGTGAATGTTGCGAAATTGTGGATTGTGAAATACTGTGCTGCCTGACCGGTCAACGCTCGCTCCGTATACGTGAACTTTGACATTTAAAACTAAATCACACTATAGTTTACGTTCATTCTCTTAGCTCAGAACAATAACATTTCATAACACAATCATACCGTTATCCGTCATCCAGTCAGAGATTAGCTCAAGCATTGGCATATTTTGAAGGAGGCGAGCAAACAGTAAAATGAAAATAAACACAAACTAAAGTGCAATAACAATCACATCTACCGTCACTGGGCGGTCATAAACTTCTAAGTTTAAATTGCAATGCATTGAGTGTGGTCAGTGTTTTTCAGTACACCTTTATGACGGATTTATTAACTACAATACCGTTATGAAAACAATCAAGGACAATGCAATATATTTTATGATCAATCTTGACATTCATGTGCTGCAAGTCGCAACCGATCGTAAATTCAAGAAAATGAACAGCTGATTACAGAATCATAACAAATTGTTCAAAAGGGTAAATGTATTAGAGGTGTCAAAAGGTGTGATACATGACGCAATTGATAATTATAAAGTTTACAATTGACCATGATGAAGCGTTTATGTACGATGATAATTCATAACAAAATGATGCAAGGCAAGGACTATTCATAAACACCAGTCTTCCATATACCATTAACCATTCTTTACTAGCATAGATATAAAGCGTTTAATGTTTTGTACCATTTTGAAACCAAAACATTCGATAAGAATTTCGATAACTCTCATTTAAATATCTTATGTGAATGAACTGCGCTGCATTATATCTGAAAATGGATTGGAAACTGAGTTTTCTATCTAGGTGTCTAACCAGCTCTAATTAGCAATTTCAAATTTGAAGCTTTATATGGACCATACTGACTAACTACTACGAGGAATTTAACTGAAATGGTTGCTCATTTGCCAGTGTTAAGAATTTACTAAAGCATATTAGATACTATGGTAATATGCAAAACAAACTACGCAGTAGGCACAAAAAGCCGGTAAGACAGATGTTTGAAAATATCGTAATGTGTGACTTGCGCTAAATGAGCATCCATCGCATAAAGTAATAATGAAGCCAACTCACCGCTATCTACACTCTCTTCTGAAACCTTCTTCACCATCCTGATTGCTTGATGCGTTGATACAGCGATATTGAGAATTTATACGAGTAGGTGTACTACTCTTGAAAAGCCGCTTTCAAACTTGTGGCGGCCGCCTTCTCGATGTGAAATCGGAACAGCGTTAAATTTAAGTTAGAAAATAAACGCCAAAATTAAATAATAAAGCACCACGGTCGAGAAGGATTTACGGAAAATGTGCCGGAAGGTAATAAACAAACACTATTAGAAGGCGGAATGAAAAAAACTGCTGGTGTCGTTAGCGATCCATCCTACACACGCCCGCCCGTCCGATGTTCTTAAATCCAACTGAGGAGTCGGTCGTATAGCCGGCTCAACCCGGCGCGCACATACACAGTCCCCCCGCGCCCCTCCAGACCCCCTCGATCTCCTTCGCTCGCAAAGCTGTGTCGACGTTGTTGTAGCCTCTCACCCGCGCGCATGCGTGCTCGCTCGCACTGCTGACGTGTTTATATTTTTTGTGGCTCATTTTTTCTCCACGTTGCTCGTCGTTGTCGTAACTAGCCATCAATATATAACATAATATACGTATTATCTATATCTGGCGATTCAAGTATATAAATATATGCCAGATGTTGTATTAAATGAGAATCAAGATATCTTACTTTTCAGGTTTAACGTTGTCTTAATTTTATTTAGCCTTGGTTTCAATAATCCGTGGTTTTTTACCAATACCTTCTAATTAGTTATTATGAAGCTACATCAATATCACCGTCGACTAGATTCTTGTCAAAAATAAAAAGTACCTAAGGTAAGGCATATCAGAGGCAATATTATAGACGAATCAGTTTTTCTAAAACTGTTTTTTCATTTTACTTATTACAAGGGATTCTTCTCTGAGATTAGGTAGATACATTGTAAAAACATTGTTGCTGTTTGGCTATTCCCATAATGTTAGTCCTACTTATTAACGCTTAGAATGTGTTATCTCTAACATTGTTCCGACACAAAGTCTGAATGAACGAACACATTCGCACACCTCAATTACATCATCTTTTTAAATTAAATGTAAAGCTGTTTCACCGGTCATCTTCTTTTGCTTTTATAATATTCTTTATTTGTAAACGTTGTTATGCAACAGGGATTCCTTTGTCTTCCTAACCCTCCCATCGATGACCTTCAAGGGCATTTTGTTGACAAACAAGATACGGGAACGGGTGCACAACGCAAAACGCACGTGGTTCGGCCCAACCGGTCCAACCGGCAACCGGCGCCGCCATGTTTGTTTGTTATCACGCCACTTTTCCATCCTACTCTAACATAGAGCGCTGTCTCCCGACAGTAGCCGTCTCTGTTGCACAGCCTTCTCGCTCGTTGGCCTACGTGACCGACAATAACAATAACATAACCCTAACAGATACTACTGCAAGTCAATAACGAATTACCGCATTCATAATATGGCTTCTCTTCATTTAGTAGTATTACAATCAAGTTATTCAAATGCAGCATTGTAGTGGACGTTGCAGCATTCTAATTTCATCTAACAGCATTGATGCTATACTTGTATCTATGAATAGTGCAATCAGGTGTTCTGGAAACAGACAGCTGTTAGCAAGTACATGATGAAGATAGAATGATATCTTCTCACGTAGCTTATCTTCAAAAAACATAGTCAGATGATCTAATTTTTACAATGAAGAATCTGCGCAACAAAGTGAGATATGGTTTGAATAATGATGTATAAGTCAATCTTTACAGAGTCCCCTGTTGTCTTAGATAACCGTGCGTAAGGTATTAAGATTATTTATGATTAACAAGAATGTCCAAAATTCTAAGGAAGCCAAAACACTGCAAATTCGAGTTAAAATGTTGCGTAAAGGGTGTCTATACGTTTTAGGTAAGATTGAGGGGTTTCCTGTAGTCACTTGCTATCCGGTTAAAAAAAGAAGTGTAGATTCTGAGAAATTTAACGCAACGAGCTACATTTTGTCAAAAACTGTTAACATTGGGGTGAGAGAGCCGGCGCGAGTTTTATAGATGGGCAGAGGAGGGGAACGCAAGCTCAATTCTACCGTGCGCAGTAGTAATCCGTAGTTCTTTGTTTTGGTTTGGATAAAAGGAGCAGGTCCGGTACAAAGGCCTGTTGTTACATTCTCTCTGTACTTCTTAAACGACACAGAATGTTCTTAGATAATTTACGGCTATTTGTCTCAAACTGACGTATTCAAACTGTTATGAAAACAATACGATCTTGCAACAATAGTAGTCTGCAAGGCTAACCTGTTTTCAATACCTTCCAAACGATGGCGTTAATGTCTGAATCTTCATCCATCTCGAAGGTAGTCTGGAACAAAAGACGAAACTTGATTCAATACACGTCTTTGAACTGACACTGTTGACCTTACGCAGTGCTTCTAGTTCTACCCACGCTTACTTAAATAATTCGACTCTAAAACGCAATTATACAAGGTGATTGGAAGATAGGTGCAAAGCTTTAAGGTGAAGATAGTATAGACAATTTAGAACCATTTAAGCCATGGTTGTCTTAGACGAAGTTTTACCAATTTTTTTTTTAATAAGGTTTAAAAGACGTATTGTACAAATTTTTTATTTTTTCTGAGCTTTAAATGTCTGTAAAAAAATGTCTAATCACACAGAAGCCTAAAACATGTTTTGCTTGATTTCTTACACATTACTTTAATTAAATAAATAAAAAATGAATTCATTTATCATTCAATTTGGCCATAATTATGCAGTTTACATTAAATTTTGAGAATTTCCGAAAAAAAACTTAAAAATTTGGTTAAAAATATTTGGTAAGACTTCGTCTAAGACAACCATGGCTTAAATGGTTCTAAATTGTCTGTAATATCTTCGCCTTAAAGCTTTGCACCCATCTTCCAATCACCCTGTATAACCCAGTCGCAAGCACTCTTCCCTGGGGTTCGTTTATAGCTTCTATTCATCGAAAATTTATTTGATGGCCCCTCAGCATTCTCCAACGAATAACATTGAACTTGATAGTGAATACAAATAGAGTCCAAATTTGAACAGTCCATCCATACGGAGGCATCTATTTTTGTTCATAGGTACAAGCAAGTAAGGACTGCAGCGGGGTATTCCCGAGGATCATTTTTTTTGTCCTTTGTATTGAATTTTTGGGTAGGATTCACGTACGCCAGAAAGCAAGATTTTGCTGCACCTGACATCGGGACAAAGCGGTTTTACGAAAAATTATTTACTTTTTGTAAGCTTATCATTTAAAAAAACCGATACACACGAAGAGGGATCAGGCGCGTCCGAAATACGGCTATGTTATGATCACCGAGTGTAAACTAAACGAAAATAATTATATGCTCAGTCAAAACTGCCAGAATTGATCGTAATTTTCTTAGAAGGATGACATGGTATCAACAAATATTTTACGTAATTCTTAGCACATGAACTCTAAAATATTAAAACAAATAGAAGATTGTTCAAATATTTACCCTGGACAGAGGACTTTTAAAAACATATCATATAAATGTAGATAGATTCAGAAGTCTAGAAGTGATGAATTTTAGAATTTGATGCATAATCGATCAAGTATTATTATTATTTATGAGACAAGACGAAGTGCTGGAGTTGTTTTCAAAGACAAAAGTGCAACATCGCCCGGGTTATGTCATTGCTGCAATAGAATTTTAACAAGGGGAGCCATATGAATAAATCATAAACAGTACCTATCAGAAATGTCTGTCACCGACCAAAATAGATTTCAATACCGACAAACTTTAACCATATCTTGTAAAATCCTTGTGGCTATTTCTTTGGAAGAGTTTGATAGATAAGTTTGTGATTCCATTAATTATTATAATAGAACTCCAACCATTTCTTATACTCAATTTGGGGATCGGTTCCAAAATTCGTACATAATAAAGAAGATCTATAAGAAAAAAAATCCTTTATTTGCGGTAAAACATGGCGAAAAAAACCCAATAAGAACAAGTTGGAAGAAAATGTGCCACGCAAAACGGCCGTCGCTCAGCATAGGTAATACAAGATATCAACTGGCATATCGCAGGTATGATTATTTCAAATGCTAGAAATCTAAAACTCACAAAAGAAACTACGTAAAATAATTGTGGAATGGTTCTAGGCTATTAGATCGGGACAGAAGACAAAGCAAAATGTTTGTAAGCGCGTGACAAAGTTTACGCATTGTATTTTTCACATAGTGCAAAGAATTTCTAGACACAACAATAGACAACAGAAACGTATGAAACAGCTCTCTTATGATTTTACTCATTATACAACGCGTACAGTGGCCGTAACGAAAGTTGGTACGCACCGTGAAACATTTCTAAATCAAAGATAATTGCCGAAGCAAAACATAACATTATTATATCAGATGGAAAAAAACAGCTCAGGACTGCAAAATTGATGAAACGCTTATTTTTTTAAATATTACAGAAGATAAAAACTTGTACAAGGATAAAACAATGTTGTGGAACTATTCTATTTTCTGTTCAGAACTTTTCGTAATTCTAATCATTGCATATCTCTGGTGTGTACAAGATCTTAATAATAGTTACAAAGTTAACAAGGTCCATGCGAATTGAGCGGGCGTATGGCATGTCGGGCACAACAATTGAGTACAATATGGATAGTGCACATTAGTGATGTTCCGTATATCCGTCAACCATATCTACATTTTTAATGATCCGGCACATCACTAGTGTACATATACTCGTACATGCAAAGTAAAGATTGCAGAGACAAGTTTCTGGCTCAGGAGCAAAGGAAGCGTAATAAAAAAGGTGCATCAGGCTGGAAGCCGATCATGGCTTTCGGTAGAGTTCGGGTGACATCGGTAATGTTCGTGACTACGCTTTCGGCGCCCGGCGTCCAAGCGGAATTTCGGGAGTGTCGGGACATGTTTTTGTTTACTTTGCATTTATTCTATCATTGTTTACGTGAGAGCTGGCGTTTCTTCCTATCCTATTCTAGATTATAGGTACAGAAAGTAAACTGTAAAACTGATTCTATAATAAACATAACAACAGTAAATATTTCAATTTCATTTCAATCACCGTCTTTTAATTTTTTAAGCATTTAATACGAGTAAAAAATGGGCTGACTAGTCGGCCGTATTTAGCCGACTAGTCGGTACATCACTAGCCTACAATCTTTCGCCTTTTTTTTCGATACTTGCAATTCTTATAATGATTTAGCTGCTATTCCGGGTGGATTATATTAAGATGACCACTGAATGTAAGGTCTGGCTTCTTAAATATAATTAGTATGTCCAAATATGGTTTAAAAACTTCATCATCATCTCTTTACTTAATATTGATAAGTATGTGTCTTATCCTCGTATTTAAGTAAACCTAGGCAATATTTTGTGAAGGGTGGACAGTTTTTATTGCCAGCCAATGTATTTATTATACGGTCACCCAAACCAAGGTTACGGAAAAACATATTTGCAATGCTGATGTGGACTTTTTGCGCTGTTCTCTGGTACTGTGATGTTTTATACATGTGAGGCTCGGAGCGGTGAGGCAGTGTCGATCACCTCACTACCAGCGTATACATCTGAATACCTTTACACTTTCATGATCCAAGTCGATGAATCTTAAAATAGCTGTTATCACTGTAAACATCCCATTCGATTCCAGGAGAAGCCAACTTTGTAGGAGGAAAATATCTTAGGCTACAATATTTGCAACTAAGCGTGAACTACACATATATGTTGTATTTATATGGGATAAACATTTTTTTGTGATAGTACTTGTATTACAGGAGATAAGAGTCATATAAAATAATGTATTTCTTGAAGTCAAATTTGGCGAGGAGTTTAGTCAGCAGAAAACAAAACAAGTCCATGCGGATAGTGATTGGGCGTTTTCCTTCTTAGCTGCGTGGTATACAGTAGCGTATTTAGGTTTGATGGCGCACTAGGCCCAAGACGATATGGCACCCTTTTTAACAAGACTTCAAAAAAGGAGGACGTTCTCAATTCGACTGTTTTTTTAAATGTTTGTTAGCTTAGAACTTTCGACTGGGGGAACCGATTTTGATCATTCTTTTTTTATTTGAAAGCTGGTGCTTACCCTGTGGTCCCATTGAAATTTCATACATATCTGATGATGCGTTTCGGAGACAGACAACTGAACTCTTCAACACGACAAAGTGAAAAATAATTTTAATTTCGGAAGGCGGTGACAAAAAATTCAAATACATATCCAAAGTCACCGACTTCCGAAATTAAAGTTATTTTTCACTTTTGGTGTTTTTCCGGAAGTTTGTTGTTTTTTTTTTGAAAACGTTTTTTTTTCCTTCTTATCTTTATGGCTAAAAATAACAATACATTTTGTTAGATATTTCGGATTTTTGTAGTTTCCTGATTAATTATTTTAACAAAGAAATTCTACCCTTGAAATGGTACTATGTTTAGATTGTAAGAGCGCAAGAAAATAAACTTTAAAATTTGGTCTTACAGTTTACAGAAAACATATAGAAAATGGTGAATGGTGAAAGTGGTATATAGAAAACATTTTTCCACCAGCTCTAAATAGATCGTGAATTCGCTCAAATAACAAAATAGAAATCCGAGGGCAAATATAGGACAAAAAGAGGCAACAAAACAAATATGTCTACGTCTATTAACAAATGCAAATATAGATAATCTACGAAGCACCAATGAATGGGCAGTAAAGACGATTGACGTCAATAAACGAAACTATATAATTTAAACAGTGTACCATCTAGCTAGCATAGACGATCAGTTGGTAAGTTCAAAGTAAGAATTTGGCCGTAAATTCAAGATATTACAAAGGAGAATGACTTGTACGGCACTTCTGTACGAAATGAGCTGCAAAGTACTAATCAGTATCAATAACCGTCATGGCTTTGATCGCCTAGAAGTAAAGAGTGTGTGGGTGTGCAATCCTCCGCGTCGCAGGCCATGAAGACAGTTTTAGGTCCAGTGAAATAAGGGAAGCTTATCGATTGTTTATCGGGCGCAATTCCAACCTAAGGCTATAAACTGAGAATTTTGTAACGGAAAGCCCCATGCAATATAGTTTTATTTATTTATATATACTTTATGGCACACCAGAAAATACATGACATACATAGTACAAAACATGGCCAGCCTTATCGCTTTCTACGATCTCCTCCAGGAAACCTTGGAATATACTGATTGCGTGGACATAAAAATGGGGTTGTCATTGGTGCAAAATGCTAAGTATATAGATACGATATACTATAACAGATACATATGTACATGTGTATGTACATATGTATCTGTTATAGTATATCGTTCCGTGTATAAACACGTGTGTATAAACACAATAAGTTGCTGCTTGACGGCAATTGATTCCCAAATCCCAACACAACATGATCAGAAATTGGGTTCGCATCTTTGCAACCACTAGACAATGAGGCGGGCTACGAATTACTGTACAAAACAATCAATTATAATAATTGGGTCGCATGCGCAGCGGGCAACCGCAGAATAGTAGTCTGACACTTATGCGTGTCAGATAAACTACACCGGCTTCGCTTGCGGTTAACACGATTTAACAATTTATGAGCTGCTTTATAGGTTAGTATTGTTTACCTGATCAATTATACTAACAATGGAGACCCAGATGTTGCATATTTCAGTTAGGCATTTGCTAAAAAGACAATTTCATTAAAAAGTTGCCATGATTGTCATCGCCAGGGAATTTTGGAAAGAAATCGTTCAGCAAGAGTAGGGGCTAGAGATCGTTTTAAGTAACGCAGAGTAGGTACACCAATAATTAATCGAAATATTTTGGAATTAGAAATATATAGTAGGTACGTCAAGACTATCAGGACCAAACTGTCGTCATTCGAGCATGACATTAAGGACTATTTTAATTATTCAACTACTTGAAAACGAATGAGAACTTTATAGTTCCTAGTCCCTTTCAAAAAACTTCCAAAAACTTCAACCCGATAGCACAATTATTAACTCCACAATTGCTACAGCTGCATCATACTCAATGCTTTAATAATAGATTAATTATAAGAGCAAACATGTGATTCAGTTTCTTCTTTAAGTGGTCCAATGAGACCATTTTAATGTTAGTGCCAGTAGAATTATTAACATTATGAATCTTAACCGATATACTTAGTAAATGCTAAATTAATGAATGCGTTGAGGTATATACAGGATGATTGGAAGATGGGTGCAAAGTTTTAAAGCGAAGATAGTACAGACAATTTAGAAGTATTTAAGCCATGGTTGTCTTAGTTAGACGATGTCTAACCATTTTTTTTAACCTAATTTTGTTCTTTTTTTCGAAAATTCCCAAAATTTTAACCAAACAGTTTATTATATAATTTGAAAGATATCCGCGTAAATGATAACTCAAAAGAAAGAGCGATTATCAGGCATGTTTTCAAAAAGGTTTAAACAAAAAAGCATCCAACGTTTAAAAAAAAAAAAAGGTTTACAAAAAGCATTTATGTTTTTTTTTTATGAACATTAAATGTCTGAAAAAAAACCAATGACACAGAGGCCTAAACCATGTTTTGCTAGATTGCTTACACATTACTAAATAAAATAAAAATGCATTCATTTATCATTCAATTTGGCCATAAATAAGCAAAAAACATGGTAAGACTTCGTCTAAGTACAACCATGGCTTAAATGGTTCTAAATTGTCTGTACTATCTTCGCCCTAAAGCTTTGCACCCATCTTCTAATCATCCTGTATAATATAAAGGCCTATTTAGAAAATATCAACTTTTGGGAAAATTAAAAGATTCAGGGAACCCGATGTTTTTACATATTATATTATAACATCATAATTTAAAGTGAGCTTTAATATTGTCTTTTTTCTCTTTCTGTGAAAGCCAAGTGGTAGAACAGTTGATATTGAGCCCATCTAACACTAAAAGTGAAAACCTCAATATTTCGAGTTGTGCCCTTACACTAAGGGTGCGATATGCGTTGTAACTTATTCTTTTCGGCTCCAGTAATTTGGTTTCGGTTTCGAATTCTGAATTTGAAAAATACGTAGTTTGTTTTGTCTACTATTAGCTAATGAAATTTTTGAGAGATAGTTTAGGAGTTATGTATAATCACTGAAAGTGCAAATATGGAGATGAATCCCTATTAGTCTAGAAACAATTCAAATAAAATAAATTGAAATAATGCCAGATTACGTACACTAGGACTAAGTAAGTTATTTCATCAAAACTGCCCTGAAAACGGTGAAGGAAAACATCGTAAGGTAACAGGCATGTTGAAAACAAAAATACGAAGACATGTGACATCTCATTTACCAAACTGCACTGGGCCCGCGTGGTGGATTATGGCCCGCAACCTCCCACAAAGAGGATCCCTATGTTCCAGCAGTGGAGACTTAAAAACTGATTAAGTGATTACGCATTGTAGTAGCTATGTATTAATCTGTCAACAAGAACAAAGAAGAACCTGGAAATAGATTAGAATGATTACTCAGTTGATTAGCAACCACAGCAAAGACTAATCTGTGAGTAATTATTTAAGCTATTAAAGATTTACCTGCACCTATATTTGTCTTTTATAATTAATGTATCTTCACAGCCATCAATTTGATGACGTCTATGAAATAAAAATAGATAGACAACAAAAGTATAAGGCTGTTGATTACAAACAAGACACATACAGGGTGACAGGCACGTCGAAGCATAACCTGTAACAATGGTTCAGTACATGATTCTGAAAGCCCTAGAGTAAAAAACATCTGTAGGTTATAGAAAAAAAAAATAGATAAGTCTGCCATACATTTTGACCGCGTTGGTATTGCCTTTTCTATGAGACGAAAAATGTCGACGCTAGGAGTCTAGAATCATGTGCTGATTACAAAGTTTCGGTTCCGCGTCGATTCCCATGCCACCCTGTATACTATATACTACACAGATTTATGGCACATTCGAATCTAGATTTACACTCACAAGTACAGCCGCACCAGGCTAACAGTCGCGGTGATCATGATCAACTAAAGTGTCAAGGTGAACTCTATTATGTAATATAGCTACACTAGTGTCACGCTTCGTGGCGTTGTCTACGTGATTTTTTCAACTATTTCGTTGTAGTATCTGGGGCGCTAACTGTGTATACGTCAACATTCAGTATCAGTGAAAAAAGTCCTTCTAATAAAAATCAGCAATACTTATTTTACAGGTAAAACAAAAAACTACCTAGACGCGTATCGCAAGGGTTGGGAGCCACCTCAATGGCTCTGGAAAAGGATGCTGGAAGAATTTGGATGAGGATTTTGCTCTACGGTGGGACAGTATAGCCAGTGTAGCTCTAGCCAGGCTGGGTTAAACTTAGAAATACATACATATTTATGCTGATCTAAGATGCAAGTTTTTTTTATATACATATTCGACCTTTATAGCTGGAAGGTGACCTAAATGTGTAATGATATCCATTTATAGATAATATAAACACTTTAGATATTGTGACTCTCTTTTATCGGAAATCCCTCAGAACTAATGAAATTTTGGTTAAGTTCCATAACATCGTTGGCCGCTGTCGGCCACTAGGCCGCAAGCGCTACTGCTTTGCGGATGGCGAGTAATGGCTAGCTCGCTTTCTGGTAAGGACCAAGCCTAGGTCGACAGCGCGTTGTGTTCCATGAGTGCCTCAAAGAGATGTCAGCATCAACTGATGGGGTCCGCAAGGGCCGATGCCTGCCAGGGGTGCGGGTTGTTCGAAAGAGATACTGTGGCCCCTGGTACACAGGCAACTGAAGGAACACGGGTGGGTTTTAGTCAGTAAAAGTCTGAGGAAGAGCGGGAGAAGTTATTTGAGGATTACCCACCCTCAAAAATAAAAAAAACGGTACTGCTTAGCATGAGGTCCTGGGTTCACTTCCCAGGTCGATTCAATTCTTATTGGGTTTTCTATATGGAATTTGTCAGTAGCAGCTTGGACTCTGGATTTGTGCCCAGTTTATGGCAAGCCCCCTGTTATACAGGACTCAAACATTGCTGGCGAAATGCGGGTATATTACAAGTACACCTCTGCCTCTGAGAATAGAAGCATGTTATATTATGTGGCCTCTTAGACGTAATCATAAACATTATTCCGAAGTAGATAAGTGTTCATAACATCTAAGGAATTTAATACATATTATGAGTTCAATGATACTCAACTTTATACTTTGAGTGAAATAATTACAGAGTTTATAAATAAGTCGCTACATCGTATGTTACACAGGTAAGTGATACACTTATATTATATAAGAGTGATACGGCAATTGCGCTGTAAGAAAACATTTCGTCATAAATGATAAATTGATAACTTATTTGTTGATAAACAGAATTCTGAGGTAAAAATTTGCAACTAAATGTATGATAAACAGTTTTAAGATTATCTTTCGCGGAAATATTTCGAATCACCTTTAGTTGCTTGATTCGTAAACATTTCCAAATAAGTAGTCTTACGTATTTATTTGTTTTTTATTCAAAAGCATGCATTTCTCACGCAAATTATATTATTATAAGTTATTTGAATGCTTCATTTAAAAATATATCAAATGTTGAGGTTATGCAACAATAAAATATTTTACATCTAAATAGATCTATTTGATTTAAAAGGTTACAATCATAACGAATGTCTAAAAATATATTTGCTCATTATTTTTAATAACTTCAAAATTTTTTCTAAGAACGAGTAGTGGTGTTACCGCCATGATAAATTAATTAAGACATTTAAAAGATATAAAAGCAAAATATATTTTACTGATTGATGAATTGCACCTGGCAGGTCAGAGTCCGGTATTTTTTTAACTGCAGTCATCAGAGGCCTTAGTGTGAATTTCATTTAAAAATCTCGATACGAACGTACCGAACGCGTTTGGCGTTCCGATTAGCCCTGGATTGGTGACAGACCAATCGGAGCGCCGAACGCGCTCGATGTGTTTGATCGAGATGGTTAAATGAAACTCACACTAGGGCCAATGATCATCATAAAACAAAGCAAATTAAAATATGAGTCATTAAAGTCGTTCAAAACACCGTAACTGTAATATAAGGACAAGACCTTTGATTGATTGGATTATTCTGAAACGTGGGATCAAGGCGAACTTGATTATAAAATAAATGAGCAAAAAACATCAGCTGTCAACGTTAAAGTAAACAAAAAAAACTTACAATTTACAGGCGATAAGATAGAGAAAAAAGATAAAATGTATTCCGCAGTAATTTTTTACTATGTTCGAGAAATGTGACCAGATAAGTGAGGGACACGGGTGAACGCTAGGTTAAACTCACAGCGACAGCTTACAGATTAAGATATGAGCATATTAATAGGCAAATATCTTTTAAACTATGCTTTATTTTATCGAGTCTGACTTTGAGGGGGTTTATAAATTCAAAGTGGTAAAATGGCTTGAAGATTCAACATGTCCGAGCACCTGACACGATACGCTACTTCTACGCAGCGCTACGCGGCTTCAACGTACTGCTACGTCGCTTCTACGCTGCGCTACACGATTCTTATGCGAAGCTACGCGGTGACTAGGCACCGCTATGCCTCTACTATGCTGCGCTACGCGGTCCGTATGCAGTGCTACGCAACGCTTACGCAGTGCTACGGTGCTTCTACGCTGTGCTACGCGGCTGGCACGCAGTACAAAGCAAGGTTTTTATTGTTTTTATGCACCACCACCAACTTCTATCATTCTAGGTAATAGACCTTTTATATTGAAATTATTTAAACTAAAGCCGAATCACTTACAGCACAGTAACCGAAAAAAAAATACAGCTAGCCGTTCCGGACACATAGATAGTCAGTCCCTTGACCCTTTCCAAGGCTGTCTTAACTTCCGCTACCGAGACATAGGCATCTGCTTACACATCTACAAAGACAAACACTTTAGTTTCCTAAGCAATAAATGAATGTACTCTGAGTGGGTTGATACGCTTTCCGTCGGCAATGTTGATAAAATATTATGAACCATCTTTATATAGATTACTTAATAGTAAAGTGTTCTTCTAAGGCTAAAAACTAAGGTCCGTGAGACAAAACTTGCAACAAGCCCGTGTGAAAATTTTATCTGAAATCAAATAGAAATACTTTATCACGGAAGGTATCTAACAACAAACACTATTACATAAATACTTTAGTACCTAATAGTAATGTAAGCTAAGAAGATAACAAATACTAAAACGTAATTCCACAACTCGTAACCCGAGCTTACAAAGCCAATACAGTAGCCAGTTTTGCCGCAAGTTAATACAGCGACACATAGTTGCTAAGATGTCATTAGTAATAAGTTGTAGTAATTAGGGTCATACGTGTAGATGTCGTAATCCCTCTTCCCTTTACTAAAACTAAAGAAATTACCACTTTTAGGGGTATTAACATATTTATCCATATTATCCTCCGTTGATGAACACAACTTATTCTCCAAAAGTTTCCTTATAATTCTAGCTGCACTCATTCAAGAGGCATTATAACAATATTATAGTTGAAAAATAATAACATAAAGCAGGAAATCAGAATCTAGTTTAGTTCACTACCTCCCTTTATAGCTCAGCATCTTGGAATTAACTAGAATTTATAGTTAAACAATAAGGAACAAACTTAATGTTGATTAATGAATCATAAAACACAATGTTTTATCACTTGTAAATTAATCAAGTTTAAGAGGTAAAAAGAGAGTAAATGATAACGTGACGGTTGACAGAGGAGAATGGAAGATCAAAGAAGAAGGATAAAGTTGAAGATTTACACAACAAACTACATAAGAAAATACCGTTATATCTGGATACTGGACAGTAACTTGTTAAAAACAGGAAGTCGAAATAAGTATATAAAAGAAACGGAAGTAGGTCAGGAGAGACGGACCGTATTTTTCCCTTTCCTGAAACATGTTGCTATACTACATCTATGGGTATATGTTTGTACATATACCCATAGATGTAGTATAGCAACATGTTTGTCGGTGTAAGTACTTTGTGACTAAAAATGTCTATGATCTTGTGATCATAGACATTTTTAGTCACAAAGTACTTACACCGATATCTATAGAACATTACATGTTTTACAAATAACACCTGGCCCTAGCTATATTCACATGGAGTCACGCAATTCGGTCGGTAGACATCTTGTTTCGCCGAGACCCTGTCAAATTGGGCCCACAGACAGACAGAGTGTGAATTGGGACGTCTAGTAATAGAGTTAATTGCAGGAAGCGAGCTATTATGGTACTCTTCGTCCTAATTGTACTTAGATGACATCACACTGTGAAACTGTATTGAAGTAGATAGTAAACAAAATGAGTGAGCACACAACATTGCTACTTATCAGCTCCCTAAATATAATATCGTACGATTAGATAATATTACAGGTTATCGGAACTGGATCAGAGAATATAATTAGATCCCCAATCTGATCATAAATAATGAAGTATCGTTATCTAAAGGGATGATGTAATAGTTTCATTATATCTAACCAAAAACCTACTCTTGTTTGCGAAAACCGTATTGAACTTATCGCGGTTCTTCACAATGGCAAATTAAGTAGCTTTATAGTTCTATAATCCTTGCTGCCAAGAATTTAAATGATTCCTTGAAATATCGAAATAAAAGTGTTTGTTTTCTATTAAATTCAAGGTGTGATGACTAGAATTCCTAAAAAAATAAACACATTACAAGCCACTATCGTTGATATATATATAACTAATTTTAATTTCGATTGATTAACCGACTTCAAAAAGAAGGAGGTTATCAATTCGACATGATTACAATTTTTTTCTTTCACTTTTTTTCATTTATGTTCGGGCATAACTCCGTCATATATCGATGGAAGTAAAAAAAAAAAGTTCGAAAGGGGTTTTATTCCGAAACACTGAGCCCCAGTTAAATTTAATATAGATCTGATGATGCGTTTCGGAAACAGGCAACGGAAGTCTTAAAAAATTACAGCAAATCAACCGAGAATGCTGCTATCGCATAAATATGCATTGTTTTGACCCCAAGGATAGTGAAATTTTAAATTGGTGTGGAGTAGGTACTATACCTAACTAAAAAGCGAAAAATTAAAAAAAAAATGCTTAATCCGGGAAAAACACTACAAAGTCACTACAGACTTCCGAAATTACTTTGTAGTGTTTTTCCGGAAGCCGGTTATTTTTTTTGGAAAAAGTTTTTGTAGCACACTAAAGACACAAATTAATGATATCTAGAGGAACATATAACTAGGTTTTAAGAGGACAAATTCAATGTTTTCATAGTGCAGGTATGCTATAAGAATTTGACTTATTATTGTAAGGGTTTTTAAGACTCCTTATATACTGTAGAATTGGTATCTCATAGGTACCCAGTGTGTTTCTGATTGCTCACAAGGAATTATAACTTCTATAATGAGCAAACACCTGTCTAAAATGTTTAAATACATACATAATATTCATAATGTATGAAGTTCATTTATAGTATTCGGTTACTAAGTTAAAATATTGGCTAAATTAGAAATCCTTTTCATTAAGTACTCTGTGTTTGTCGTCATTAACAACAGTTATTTCTGTACCACCATTATCGTCCCCATTATTCGTAATTATTGTTAGCTTGTATAATAATCATGGCAGTAATTTTATTAATTGTTTAAAATACATCATGTATTTTAAGTCTTCTTCTAATCTAAGCAATTAAGTATATCAGTTCCAAGCATCGCAGTTATTTTTAAATTCGATACAAAAATATCACGTGATGTTTCTTATCATTATCATATTAATAACAAATTATAAATCTTCATAATTATTTAAGATGATTTTAGATTAATGAGTGGAAAAGTTTATGTAATACAGTTTGTCGCTATTTACGGTAACGAGTTGACAACATGTATCAATGTGTGCGAACTGGGTCAAACGCGAGATACCTACATAATGTAACTGTGTATAACAGATGACGACGGTGAGGTCAATGCCCTACTAGCAGTGGGGCAACGACCCTCACACCACACCCCTATATCGGGCAGGTGAACGAATCTGAGGTAGGTTTCATCTCCCTCGTATGAATGTAAATAAACATGAGCGCTGATAATGTCTTTATAAACTGGTTCAGACATATATCTATAAAGGAAGAACCTTCACACGTTATTTGTATTTACATCTCTGAATCTTCTTTTAAATCACGTCATACACATTACTGTTAATAGATCGCCGCGGATACATACAGAAACACTATGCATTGTAATGAATCTGTATAATTTAAATTGCATATTTTATGACTTCAAGCAAATTAGTCCAGTATCCCCGTTAAATCTTTCGAGAGCCAGTTTTCGCGATAGCCGATATCTGCGCTCTACAACCTTGAATTTTTGTCGATAATTGCAAGGCATATCCGATAAGGAACGCCAAAACTCGGTCAGTAATGACAGAGACGAAAAACTTGAATTAACATGCGAACTATATGTAATGGAAAGTTTTACTAATGGCTGAAGTAATTAGGAAGACCTTTTGGGCGTTATCTTGTGTGCTGACCGAAATCAGTTGTGTTAGGGACGGAACGTTACTGGGTTCGAGTGCGTTGATGGGAACACGTACGCACTGGCCGGCCTTGCAGGTATATTTGTGACTCCAATAACAACCTTTTAAGTTTTTAACAGTGAACAAATACAAATACAAATGGTGTGTACGTATTTTCGTTTACGGGATACTGAATTACTCTCGTTACAAGCGGAGCGTTAATGAAATGGAGTGATAAAGAATTTATTGACAAGGAAACCATTTATACAACGAATCCGTAGATAGAAACTGAATTAGCCAACCATAAATCCAATGCACACCTACTGAAAATAGACAGCCAAATCCTCAAAAATTGTTGCAGAATTTTTATTAGAAACGAATATTGGACAAACAACAACAATAATATTTGAGTGTAGTGCACTATCGACATTCGACACCCACTTTTCGTATATTTAGGTGTGTTTGTTAATATAAGTTAGTTCACACGCTAGTTCCGGAAAGTTCCAAACAGATATAGGTTAAAGCGTGACATGATTTTGTTAATTTTCAACTCCTGCATATTTTTGTAGAGAATCCGTAAAAATATATAAAGACGAATTGAATAAAAATTATGTTATATATTTTGGCACATGTTGAATAAAAATGACGAGTCCTTTATGTTAAGCAGAAGCTAAGGACATAATATTTAGACTAACCAACATGTGTTTGCGTTTTTATACGAGACATCAGAGAAACCTGTGTACATAAAAATAAGGTGAAGACGTCACTCTTAAATCAAAGATATAATGTTGATACGAAGCAACGCATTCAGAATCTAAAACATCCTAAATTATAAGACAGATAGAAATGTGTGTAAATTAGCGAAGCGTTAGGTGATAATCAGAATGTTTTTCAACTTCAGCCAATGTTCTATTGCTGTGTTGTTAGCCACCATCAGTAAATTGAACACTTATGGACCTAGCGACTCTGCGACGACCGTCATCGGTGACCTTCTGAGATTTGTGAAGAAGAGAACATCTAACTAGGTTACTATAACGATTACGCGTATTTATATAAGTTTATCTCTAGCAAATAGAATACAGCTGTATTCACTGTGCTGAATATTCAACAAAAGGCTTCATAAAGTAAATCTGTTACAGCACTGCTTTCTTATTACTTTATTACACAATCCAAAAAAATGTTGATTTACGGATCCAACATTGTAAGCATATCTGTCGGATTTTTTTTTAATTTGATCGTTCGTCCTTGCTTTGTGTACATAAACAAAAACACTACATCAAGTCTAAATTTAGTCAATACTTTCTCGGATATTTGGCATCGTGAGTTGAAAACAACGTTGCATGTAATCATCGAAAGCAAGGCACACTATAAACTTCATTGTACATACTTACAGAATATTGCTCGTAAATATTTCTGACCATACAGTTGAAATCATTGAGCGAGACAACCAAAAAGAAGAAGGGAATAATCGATACTGCCATCAGCACCTTGAGTTGATTGTGACATAAATAAAGGAGAAAATCTCTACAGACACAACAAAGGCTGTAGATGTTTACAAAGTTGCGATATTAAACTACATGACATTATTCGGGACAAAATATATATATCAGCAATTTAACTTTGAGAATTAAACGTTGGTTCTGCACGATACACAAACTGAAATTGTGCTACTAGGTCGTCGGTGTGTAAATTTAAAATGTTTTACACCGCGTAGAAGTCTCGAATAGCGATGATCACGTAGGCATTTTCTGGCTTCCGATTTAGATAGGCTTTCACCACAGCCTGTTGTAAAGTCTGTTTAGGTAATTTCGGCGAATTTTAGTGTTTTTAAGAACGAAGTCAGTCCTGGGCTCCTCGCCGCAAAGTGAAACTTTGTACAAAACCGAAAATAGTAATATGACTCTGTGTTAAGGTTTCAAAGAATTTTGCTATTATGTCATCTCAGATCATCAGATATGGCTAGGGCATGCGATGGCACTCCTCCCACCGAGAGGAGGCCAGCAGTGGGAACATTATAGGCTGATTATGCTATGCGATGGCTTTTTTGGCAAGACGTTTTTCATAGAAAAACGAAATCAGCAGCTATCCGTTAAATACTATGACGTCGATAAAAATTTACACAGGGATTAAGGTCAGATGAAAGAAAAGTCAAAGGCCTCGTCAATCTTCGCTATCTGCCTATCAGAAATAATTTTATCTTGTTTCTCACAATATTTTTACTGTTGCATATCACTATCAATGTTTATGGGTTGACGTACGAAGTGCGTAAGCGTGTCGCGATCGCACGACCTGGCTTCTTTTCCTATCTTTCGATGGCGTAAGGCACTAGAGACCATCGGACGGAGTAGAACTTGGCAAAGCGTGCTTCACAGGTAGGGCGATTAATCGTATCGTTGGACTGCACGTCATTGCAATGTTAGTAGTGTAATTACTCGAACATGTAAATAGTTTACTGCTGGAAATAATTCCAGTTGTAATCATTTATGTCGGCAATAAAGCTGACATAAATGTTAATACGCACACCATGTTTTTTCAAGTGTCATAAAAGAGATTAAAGTATCATTTCAGCAATTAGCAGTTCTCTTACTTAAATAAATAAACAATAAATAATTTTATTGAAACAAAAACTCAGTTTACAGAAACTCTGTGTTCGATAACAACTGCATTAGTATAATACTGAGTCGAGACAGAAACAAAACCAAAAGACTAAAAACTAAATTAAAAATAAAAACAAAATTACAACTAAAATATTAAAATAAAAAATTAGAACTTAAAATTAAAGTTGAAACTAAACAATATTTTCACTGCGTAATTTTATGTGAGATTGTGTGTCTGTATGGAAGGATTGTGTATGTTTTGTGCGTGGAGTGTTTGTGGGTGGAGTGTATGCGTCACTGTGTGTGCATGAGTGTGTGTATGTGTGAGTATGTGTGTGGGAGAGGTGTCCGTATGTGCGAGAGGTTAGTTGCGCATATTATACATATAAAGGGTAATTGGAAAGTGGCTTTAAGTTTTTATATATGTTTCTAATTCTTCATAAGTGAGAGTTTGAAGTCATTTACCCGTGATCCTACGACATTCTTGCAAGTTCAGTGGGTATTTATTGAGGTGTTTATTGACACGATTATACAAAGTTGAGCTAAGAAAGTGATATTGCCGCCGAACAACTTGAACTCTGGCAGATTCTATAAGCTCTGCGTTTTTGGGTTACGACAACAGGATCGAATGGTGTTTACGCAATACTGCAGCAAGAAGAAATGCGTGTCTGACTGTTGGTAACTCGCGAAGAGCGTACAGTTCCCTAGTGGGAAATCGAACAGGTTTGTGAGTCATGACTTTTAACACTGCCCTCTGTGCCTTTTCCAGATGAAGCATTAAGCACTTCCCAGCCCCACCCCAAGCTGCAATACAATATATTAGGATGGAATGTGCCAGAACGAAGTATACTATTCGCAGTGTGGCAAAATCAGCAGATGTTCGCAGGTTTTTAAAAACAAATGTAATTTCTCTGACCCTCGAAACCAGAGCCTCAATTTGCTCCTTCCATGTCAGTCTACTATCTATTATAACACCTAAGTATTTAATACTATCGGTGCGCGTAATCTGAGTACAACCGATGCAATCAGTCTATATTAATTTATGCGCCGTCAGAGTATAGGGAGAAGAGGATTGAGAGGCTTTACTTGGAGCAAATGTATTGAAGTTGGTTTTTTCTACATTGAGGGTTAGCAGGTTTTTATTCAGCCATTTCATTGCAACAAGCAGAGCTGACTCAGCATATGAGCGGGTTTCCAACCAATCCTTACCATCAATGAGCATGACGGTATCATCCGCATAGGTTATAATTTTAGCGCTAGTTAGAGCCAGATTACATAAGTCATTTATGTAAATAAGAATTAGGGTAGGTCCAAGGACACTACCCTGCGGGACTCCGTAAGTTACAAATTGCTGCTTGCTAACGTGATTTCCTATCTTTACGGTTTGAAAACGCTCACTCAGGTCTCTCCTAAAAATATCTAGACAGACTCCTCTAACACCAATTCATTCCAACTTTTCCAGCAAGAAGGGGACAGAGACTGTGTCAAAAGCTTTTGAAAGGTCCAGGAAAATTGCTATTGTTTTGAGTTTATTATTTATATTTTTTGCTATAGTTGCAGTTACTTCTAATACTGCATCTTGTGTGCTTCTACCTGATCGAAAACCATATTGGTTTGCTGAAATTATATTCTGTTTAGACGACTATTTATGATTTTTTCAAAAAAAATTGGACAAACTTGTAAGAACAGAGATAGGGCTTTAGTTATTGACACTGCCCCTGTCCCCACTCTTGTAGATGACATGTACAAGTGCTCTTTTAAAGACAGCCAGGAATACTCCTGATGTGAGCACAAGATTAAATATGTGCGAAATAATAGGGATTAGGGTGTCGCGGGCAGCCCTGATCAAGGCAGCAGAAATGCCATCCCAACCCATGGCGCAATTGGCCCTGAGGACGAGTATGATGCGTTCAATTTCATCGCAGTCTGTTGAGAGAATGGCCATAGAGTTAGGACAGGCATTGTTGTCAGAGGAGTGTGTACAGTGTGCATTAGTTATTTTTGATGCAAGGGTCTTTCCCACATTCGCGCATTTATTTCTATGTTTATCAACTCCTATAGTGAGAGTCGGATTGGAAGAAAACTTTTTTTACATTAGCCTACACTGTCTCACTGCTGAGCAAAGGCCTCTCCCAAATCCTTCCAGGCATCCTTTTCCAGGGCAACCTCGATCCAAACCTTGCGATACGCGTCTAGGTCGTCTCGCCACGTCTTCTTGAGCCGGCTTCGGCGGCGCCGTCTTTTCTCAGGCACTCACTGTGTGGAGACTATTGCCCAGCGGTCTCTGTGCACACGGCTGGTGTGACCCGCCCTGTCCCATTTTAGCCTGGCAGCCTTTTTGCCTACGTCTAGGATTCCCGTTTTGGAGCGCAGCGTGGTGTTTTGAATTCTGTCCGTTCGTTTAACGCCTAAATTGCTGAGCTCCTTTACTCTTTGGCAAACCCCAAGGCGGAACTTTTGCGACTCGGTGTGTGACCAGGTCTGAGTACCGTAGGTTAGGACGGGCAAGATACACACATCGATAAGTTTTCGCTTCAGGGAAATCGGTAGACCACCCTTCATTGGCATCTTCATAGACCAGTAGCTTTTCCTGGCATTTTCGATGCGGCGATCGATTTCCTTTTCTTGCCTGTTTTCGAAAGAAACTAACTGGCCCAAGTAGAGGTACTTATCGATATAATGTATTTCCTGCCCATCTATATCGACCCTACGCTTTGTGTTGATGGTTATGGCTTTGATTTTAGTCCGATTCATCACGAGTCCAACCTAGAGACTAGCCGTGCTTAGATCTTGAAGCATAGTCTATAGTTTCAGAGCTGTGGGGGCAAAAAGGACGATGTCGTTGGCAAAACGGAGGTTTGTCAACGTTTTGCAGCCGACTTCAATGCCTTTGGTCATCCATGAGGCTGCCAGTGTTCTAAATATCTCCTCGAGAGTGCTTGTGAATAATTTCGGAGAGAGCGGGTCACCATGCTTAACACCCTTTTGTATCCTAAACGACGATCCCGCAGTATTCAGTTTGATGTCTGCGGTGCTGTTGTGGTAAATATTTCTGGGGAGTTCTATATATTGCTGCTCCAGTTCTTGGTTTTCTAATGAAATGAATATTTCGGAGTGTTTTATACTATCGAAGGCCTTCATATAATCTACGAAGGCTAGGTAGAACGGCTTTTTAAATTCCAAAAAATTTAATGTTACTGGTTCAAGGTGTGTAGGTGATCAGTTCTTGAGAAGCTAGGGCGAAATTCGGCTTGTTCTGGTGGCTGATGTTATCCAGTTTCCCGTATATGCGACTATGTATTACCTTAATAAAAGTTTTATAGATGTGAGGTGTTAAACTGATTGGTCGATAATTGCCGATTGCACTTTTGTCGCCTTTTTTTATGCAGAAGGACTATATTTGAATGGCACATTGATTTTGGAACTTTTCCAGATTCTAAAATGGTGTTAAACAGGTCCGCAACGTGTGGCAACAAAGTGGTAGAGCCGATTTTGAGCGCTTCAGTAGTGATACCATCTTCCCCAGGACTTCTATCATAACGCATTGCAGTAAGTACTTTGTACACTTTATGACCGTTTATTGGGGGAATGGAATCTGAAAGACTGTATTCAGTACTGATATAAGATGATCGAAGGATAATAAATCTACAGAATGTGCTTGTTATTTCCATGATTTTGTCTCTCCTGTAATGTTTTGTGCCGTCATTATCTACTAAACAGTTAATCCAAATTTTCCATTTGTGACTCCTTGTTTTAAACTCTTGGGGATGTATGGTTTTCTAAAGCTATTTTAACCAAATGTGTGTTTATATTTGGCAAATCTTTTCTAATGCTCCTTTTAACTTCTTTGTCTATTGTTCTGTACTCTGTTGTTCCTATTGCTTTATTTGTTCGTTCTTCTATCAAATCAATACTATGAGCTGTCAGCTTCTGTCTATATCGAGGTTTGTTTTTTATAGTTTTACAAGTATTGCTTATACCGGTTACTCAATATTGCATTATATTGTTCAGCTGCGTTTGTCTCATCCACTTTCAGTTCTTTGATATAATTTGATAGTTCTAGGTTGTAATGTTCGGAATTAATAAGTGTTTCTTTGGAAAGTCTTTTTATTTGTTTTGTAAACAATTTGGCTCGGTGAATTTTGAAGTGTAGTCTTATTTTTGCACGGGTTGGTCAATGGTCTGAACTGTATTTAAAACTATTAACGACGCTAGTGTTTTTATTTATAATATGACTGTCAGATGTTAAAACGTTGTCAATTTCATTCAACCCTACAACTAAGCAACAAACATTTCTTCATTTACCAACTTCTGCGTTATTACAAAATACAAAGGGATACATAGAGAGTCCGTCAGTTTTAAGCTATTCAGTAAAAGCATCTGCTTTTTAATCACTCTTAGAAGCGGGTGTGTAAATTTGTTGCCGCATTAACATGAACACAATACACTAGAATACGGCGTACTTCAGGGATGGTATTGGGACCTTATTTGACACATAAATTGAACATACCTTGTAACAAAATTATCAGTTTAAAAGGAGTACGTATTACGAAGATATACAACACAGCCAAAAGTTGATATCTTGTACCAACACCTCAGTCTCCACGCGGTCCAGTTGACAAGGTAGGTATTTGCCGACAGGAACTTTGATAAGGAAACGTATTGCGTATATTATTGCAGAAAAACAAATTTTAATGAATAATATTATAAATGTTATGCCTACCGCTAGTTATACCTACGCTCGATATAGAATGGATAGTGTACGCTGATGTTCGTGTTTATATGTATGTTTTATGGGAACAAAGGTCTACTTTTTAGATTATAAACTAGTGAAGGCTTTAGGAAGGGTGATTTACATTGATCACTTGTTGTTATAGGAAACAAATATGGTACACATGATCCGTATATTAACTATTTTCGGATGCATAGCACATGTAATAAGTTTTATCAAAAGCATTTGACAAACCACATACCACAAAAACATACATTCTCTCGTTCGATTTGCCTATAAGTCTACAGTCGATCTAGTTACCGCAGTGGCTTTTTTTTCTTTCATGCTTATAAAAATCACTTAATGAACAATCAAAGAGAATGTCATTGCAAGTCTCTGCTAAGCACTTTTTTGTTGACAACTGTTTTCTTGGCAATCGATTTTTATTGAAAGTATATTAAAAGCAAAAAAGCTTGTGCTAGTTGTGCGAAGAATTCTAGACTAAACAATGAGTTCGCTGCATGTGTCTTAGGCTGTTAACACACAAGACAGCTTTGCTGCTGCGGTTACTTCAAGTCTTCCAACACATAAAAGGCACAGAGATTAAACTTATTTCAACTTTTAAGTCGAATAGCATACGAGTTGAGGTGTCAAAATTTATGCTATATGCAAAGACTCAGAAAAAAATATACCACGGACACCAGCCAGATAGTTGGACTGACATTTAAATTCAAGCAAGATGAGAAGGGACATATTAATACGTGTTTTTTTAGTTATTTCCAATGGCGAATCGTCCAGTCCCTTAGCGAAGAGTTTTAAAACTTTGTATAATTTCACAAAGAAAGTAACAGTTTATACTGTCAATGAAGGTTTCATCAATTCAAAGTCATCCTCGTCTGTTGCAGGCCTTTCTGAACACTTGTGTAAACTGTTCATTAGCTTGCATTTCGCGGTTGACTTTGCAGTCTGTCTGCCTAGTACGACATATGCCATAGCAATAATCTGAGTCATAACTTTGCCCACTAATGTCCCTACTCCACCAAGCTAAAACACATGATGTATTTATTGACTCTAAATGATTCCATTAAACTCCAGACATAACTTACAAGAACACGCCTTTGATCACGCAGTTTTATGGATTTAATGAAAAATGTTTATGTTTACGGGTTTTAGCTCTGCAAAATGATGTATTTTATCCCTAATCTAAATATTGACCGAATCAATTTCTAGCACAATCACAGAGTTCGCCAAAATCACCAATATTGCATGCCCAGTTACTTCAGTTACATGTACTTTACCTTTTACTTTACTACGGCAATATTTCTCATTTAAGGCACGTTGCCTACCAAAACTACGGGCCAGCCGTATTTTAGGCAGTTTTTTGGCGCTATCTACTCGTTATTAAAATGAAATATCAACAAAAAAAATACATTAAAATCCTACATAATCTTGATTCCACAATGGTTGTTTCCGTTTTTTTTAAAGTAGTAATAATTTAACAAATCTCCTTAAGACGATACCACAGAAATGAGTAACAATGATTGATAACATGCATCTCCTCGTGAAGTAAGCATTATTTTAGTTATGTTACTTTACTGACACTATTAGACAATTTAATCATGAACAATATGCAAGTAGATTTTTTTTCAAAGACCAAATTTTATAACGATTTTATTCTAACATCTGGGTGTATTTACTACTGTATTCATGCGGGGTATCGATATTCAATCTGCCGTAAGGCCTCGAGGGTGGAACCCGTGTCGTTTGTCACCACGTCGCGTCGGTTGGCCGCAAGCACACTTGCTCGCCTACGTCACATTATCAGTAAAAAATTATATAAGTCTAATAAATTCGTTATTGACGTTAGTTTTGGTTATAGTTTTTTTTTTGTGTTATTTACTGCGAATATCTGACTATTTTTAATAGCGATAAAAAAGGTGTGGAATAAAATTAGTTGTCAAGAACTAAAATTTACACTACACCTCGACTCTAGGTGCAAAAACAGTACTGTGACTTTTTTTCTTTTCTTTTGCTTATATAAATTTTTTACCTCCTTTATTGCTCCCATAAATCTCCAAAACTTAACATGTAGGTATATAATATTTTTTCATATTTTCCTTACAAAAAGTGAAAAATTCCATATAAAAAAAAATAGTCGAATTGAGAACCTCCTCCTTTTTTGAAGTCTGACCGGTCGCGTACTGCTGGTTCCGGTCGGAACCAATAGTATTAAAAAAGAATCATCAAAATCGGTTCACCCAGTCGAAAGTTCTGGTGCCAACAAACATTAAAAAAAAACACGTCGAGGCGCCTCCAACTACAACAACAACCACGGTGTAGGACAAACAAGTACCACGTTGCGAAGCCAAAAAATACCACGTGAAGTCGCGATTGTCAAATTCGATTTTTGTTGTGTCGAAATTATTTTTAAACTTTGAGATTTTTTTGCAGAATGGCTAAGATTCTCATAACCAAAAGTCAAGAATTACTCTTGAATCGACACCCTTGACGAAAATTTGGGTTTCTTTTGCAGTCGCCATCTTGGTTTTTCATTTTAACCTCATTATTGGCTTCAGCATCTTCGAAAACCACGAAAACAACAACCATGACAAAAAAAAATGATATTTTTGCAGCCGCCATCTTGGATTTACATTTTGACTTCATTATTGGCTTCAGCATGTTCGAAAACCACGAAAGCAACACCCATGACGAAATATATTTGTTTTTTGTAGCCGCGATCTTGGATTTTCATTTTGTTCTCATTATTGGCTGTCTCTCTTTGTATCTGTCTATTAGTATACTTATTTAAAAGTCAGTTTTTTTAGCCGTTACGTGGCGATTTCAAAATAGCGAAAAGTTGGACCAATTAATAATTCAATAATTAGATAATTATAATTATTTTTATTTAATTATAATTATAATAAAGATTCACTGAATTCAAGACCAAAATGTTTTTATCCGGATTAACAAACGTTTCTTTCTTATAAAAGTTATTTTATTTCATTTTATTGAATGCCTTGTCTGTGAATTCTAAGATTCTGTGAAATATGTGATTTTTCTGATGGCGCCAATAAAGTTTACGAAGTATTGTAGAGGTGAGGTGCGGCAAAGATGGAGCGAATGCTCAAGGTTTTTTGCTAGGTGAACTGCCTTAAATAATTAAACCATTTACCTACGCCGCAATTTTGAATGGTCAATAATCGGTCAGTTGAAACTAGTGGCCTAATACAAAACGTGATCCCAATTGAGAAAACGGGCAAAAAGTCTCCAAGGACACTCTTTTGAATCAAGCTATTTCAAAATCCTGGGTAACTTATTATTGTTGCTTCATTAGTTAGACCTTTATCAACCTTACACCCGTGTTCCTTCAGTTGCCTGTGTGCCAGGGGCGACGGTATCTCTTTCGAACAACCCGCATCCCTGGCAGGCATCGGCCCTTAGGTTGCGGACCCCACCAGTCCGGCGCACCAGGACACATGGCACGCCGTGACCACCCCAGGAACCAAGTAGCACAAGGGCCCCAGACTACTCTAGCACCCTTGGCACCCTTGGTCCCCCTGCGACGGGTCAGCACAGTGGCCCCGCCGCCGCCTACCACTTCTCGGCCGCAGGGGATAGGGAGAGCGGCCAACGCTATAAACGCGCGCTTAATCTGTTTTATAATCCAGGTCAGGAAGAAAACTGCTCAAGTCTTTCATAGGCAACGCAACAATGATTTCGTTCCATATTTACTCTAAACGTATAAATATGTACAGAGATTGTGTATGCTAATACACAAACAGGTAGCAGAAGATTGTTCAATTCCTGTTTGTTACACTAGTGGTGCAGCCTTCAAAAAATACTGAACAGACTTTAACGAGAGTTTAAATGCCTGCTCTTTAAAGTATTTGGAGTGGACATTAGTAAAATTAGGTATGCGTTAAAAGATGCAGCAGGACTATTATAAACTTTTCAATTCTACAGTTGTTTATACTTAGATGTATTTGGAACGAAAGAATCTATCATGTCTATATCTGAATTCTTTCAATTTTCTGGTGTCTTTGGCAGTTTTGCCAATATCCATCTATATGTCTTCCATAATCACACCAACGTTTTTAGAAATACGTCGTCTATTTCCAACCAGGTTTATGCCGTAACCTAGGACCACTAAATCGTGCGTATCAAAGCACATAAAATAGCTATAAATTAACTTTGTATTGCCTATCGACACCTTAAGGTGAACCTAGTCCACATTTTTTTTATACAAACTTCGGGAGTGTTTTACTCCACTGTCTGAAATGGCACATCTAAAGTAAAATATCATATCGTTTTGTCTCATTATTAATATTGTCTGTACGGAAACAGAATACTAAAATAAAAACCCATTAAAAAGTTAGGAGCCAACAAAGATTCGTTTTTCTTGCTAATATTACTTAACTTTGGGCGTGTTTAAGTAATAAAAGAAATGTAAAATCTCCAAAACCAAATCGGTACCGACAAAGTTCAATTATCGAAAAGTTTAATAAACTTTCATTGATTTAGGCATTGGCTTTTTCATAAAACCCGATCTTCCAAAGGACTTTTCTTAATTTTTTCGCGATTTGTTTACTATAAATGATCCTGCATCTCACTCAACAACGTTGTGCGTGTAGACTAGCGTCTAACTGCTCATCACTGATACTATCTTTGTCGGACACGAAGCCTGGTGAGACAGCGTGATTTTTAGCCAGGCCCACCAGTGAGTTCGAGCCCGCGACTAGACTCCCCTTAAGATCATGATTTAGACTCCGTTATCATTCAGAATATCAGGTCCGCTGTTAATCATATTATAGGACCGCACGGTGACGGCATAGAATACCGTTAGCAAATTAAATTCAAGTACATTTAACCAGATCTTGAACATATTGCAATGAGATGACCTTGTATTTGTTTAGGATAAGAATTTTATTGAATTTTAGCCTTCATTTGAATGAACCAGCTGACAAAACAGTATTATGTAGGTGCTTATGTTAGAAACATGTACTGAGTTCAATGTATCTGAACGTGACTCAACATTTAACTGATTTCAGCTGATGGCTAATTGTTCTGGTTGTTATGAAAATCGAGTAGGAGCGGATATTTTGTTACTATTTATTTTAATAATCCATTGGTGTGTTCAGTAAAATCGTGTACGAATAGAATATATATATATATATTATTATTATTATACGATCGATTTAATTTATTAATCTGTTTAATTTTAAGTAGGTGGCTTCAAGTGCTGTCAATCAGATCAGATAAAACTTAAAAATGCATGATCTCATCAATCACTAACAATCGTTCAAATGTAAGCTCGTGAGTTGTATTTATGTATTAGTTATTTATATGAATTAGTAAAAACTGCACAAAAGGTGTTATTATAGGAATTAAATAAAAAACTAGCAAGGAGCTGTTTTCCATGTAAATCACGGGTATATTTCACAGAAAACATGAAAAAGCTAATGAAGATCCTGAAACTGTATTAAAATCTGGACCACTACTCAGTTACAAGACTATTATTATTATAGTTGTAAAACTCGATTCTTCCACGCTAAAACTACCAGTTAATCTTGTACGCATTCCAAGATGAAAATTATTTTATTCCGGACACAGTCAGCCCGATTTTCATTACAGTGCATTCTAAAAAAAAACATTTAAAGACGTGACACATGACTCGGAACAGTTTCTTAGATAATACTATGATACGACAAAAAAAACTGTGTCGCTCAAGAAAGAAGTCCGATTCGCAACGTCACTAATCGATAATTCAAGGTCACACACAATGGGGGACAGACAGGCGTGCAACTGTCTGTGTGTAGGTACACAGCGCTTTCCGATATAGGTGTTAATGACGATGCATTTGAGGGTCTTCCCTGCCATGTACTGTTGGGTGCAGGAACGGAGCCTCCTCGAGTGTCATACCCTCCGATATTTTGTTACGTCCGGCGCACCCTTGGCAATGGACTTGTGTCGATTGGCTAATCCTTTCACCACGATGGTATCGACACACTAAGAAAAAAATAATGCTGTATGAAATCCCAGAAAACTACTAAAACAATCTAGATCTTACTAGATAAAGTAACTTGTTTAGATCATTTTGGAGATCAGAAACTTGACGTGACTGAAGAAAGTGACTTATATGACGAAAGCAGCAAAGATTTCGCCATTTTTTTTTCAATTTGTCCCAGAGATTCTATTCATAGAACTATTCGATTTGATTAGACTATTAATAATGAAACGAAGAAACTACTCAGACGTCATAAATGAGCCAAATATTTACCAGGAAGCAATTGAAAAAGTTTCGAATAGACAAAATCTTGAGGAAATTCACGATACCACCACGTGGTTTCTTTAAATAAGTTTATCGAAGTTTCTAGGAACAAGACAACATTTCGCTTTTCACCTCTATGAATATATTTTCACGCTATTTCCGTTCCAATGGTGAACAAAATTTCAAGAGTCCGGTAACGCGTTACAACCGCTTACAGCCACGTGTTCGGTATAAAGATGGCGTAAGAGCAGTCGACTAATTTCCTCGCGTTTAGAGTAATTACTATTCGGAGAAATTTTAGTGTATAATTGTTTTATGTTGTTCAACACGCTTTCATTTCCACTGCCAAGCATTTTGTCAAGTTTAAGAGCAGAGTGACAAGTGATTGCTTTGACGTCATCACCGTGAAAAATGGAGCGCGCGTCTGAATCTGAATAAACATAAGCGACATAAAAAATATTTATTATCCCTAATGGAGAAATTATTATAACTGGTGCGGTTTGTTGATTGGTAATTTTGTGGTTTCAGGTTTGCTATACTGTCGGCGGGAAGCACAGAACCGGTCGGGGTGGCGATGGCGATGCCTTGGGGAAGCCTATGTCCAGTAGAGGACGACTTTCGGCTAAAATGATAATGATGATCATACTGTCGGCTATTTACAGCACTAAGATAAAGGTTATTGATATCTTGTAGGATTCGATTATATTTTTATGAGCACACATGGCAGACAGAGGCCTGCGTTCTAAAACGGTATAATTATTTTTTTTAGGGTTCCGCACCCTATGAGTTCCAACAGAGCCCTGGGTACGGAACCCTATGGCAAGTGTCAGTCTCATGAACCGTAATAGGAAGAGAGTTGAAAGTTTCACAGAGTGTGTATTGCCGCTTTAACAAAAAATAAAACAAGTGTAGTATTAAATATAATATTTTACGGTGGTAACCTTTGTTTGCGAGTCTTTTTTGGAATAGTATTGAAGTTTTCCCTAAAAAATTAATGAAATTTTTACTAGCACATTCAATTTTCGGAAAATCCTAGACGTTATATACTGTCTGCACAGTTTTCCCATCCTCATAACACGTAATAACATGTCGGTATTAAAGTTAACAATACGTCTGGCAGTGGCATGAAGTATTAAACACCTATTAAATCAATATAGGTACAGGAATTCTGTGAATAGTAATTACAGTAAATAATACAAGGACAAGCAAATACGACAAGTTATTATTGAAGCAGAACAATCAACAAATACATATATTTTATGTGAACGCCGGTAACGAGAATTATTCTGACAGAAACCATTTCACTCGATTTATAGTTGGCAAAACAGACATTTCAGATTAGATTGCGTAACACACTAACAGTAGGAATGGCTTTCATTTAGACAGTTCAACTACATTCATTGCGTTGAGCAGACAATTTTCGAACATATAAAGCAATGGATATATCAGTATCCTTCAAAATGATTCAGATTGTGATTACGAAATTAGGGTGCTGTTTAGTGGCAGCGACCGAACATGAATGCTCTACAAACCTTCAGGTCCCAGCTACGAATCAGACATAGGTCGGTCCAATAGACAAAATCTCATTTACAGCAACCAGCGTTGGAATCGTGCCCAGTGCCTACTAAAATCAGATAGTGCTTATTAATAAGACGCGAAAACCTAAACATCGTTTTGTCTGCAACGGTAGTGAATTGAGAAAAAAATACTTTCCCTCAATAAAATTTTACGTGCCGAGTGGGATGATACTAATGTTTTGTTTTTGTTCAAATTTAGACCAACGTACTATGCTTAAGTTTACGGAAATCGTTCCAGTTTTAATGAAAAACATACGGATCCTTTTCGTTCTGTGAGCTCAAAGTTCACCAAAAGGCCAATTACTAATGAAACACAGTTGCAATTGGAGACAGCAGAATACTCGGTAATACATAGATTCCATAAGACATCTTAGCGGCGAACGTTGGCTGGATGCCAGCACCTTTCGCCAGGTCATTCTCTCAAGAAAGCTGCCTGGAGTAACTGACGCAATAGTGTCTAGAGTCTAGTCCAATGTGTGTAATCAAAAACCGCGTGGTTCTGAAAAGCGCTGTGACCGAGACTACGAAAATATCTGATGATTGTAATGTTAACAACAGATTAGATGAAGTAAAGTGATGCGTCAGTGTGACTGACATTGGTGACTCAGGAATTTACTGGCATTAGTATAACTGCCTGTGAGTGCCGTGTGTAAGTTAGTAGGTAATTTATAAAAATAGTTCTTTTGTTTTCTTGATAGTCATTTGTTTTAAAGAAAACTCTTTTTCATGAATACACAGACCTTGAATTAAAAAAATCTATCAAAGATCTTCTATTATTAGGAGTGGGTCTATTCACCTGTTATTTCCCCTGTCACCTATGACGACACTTCCAGGAAAAGTTTAGATGTTCCTAGCCAAAAGCCAGACAGCAAATCTTTTCCATTTCAACGAAAAATCAAACATAAAATTTTGTTTTAATTAGAGTGAACGTATCTGTAAACATGTTTAAAAATGTGGAATCAATTAATTGATTGCACAAGTGATTGATTATTTGTTGCTCTTAAGAGCAACGGTTTGTTGTTGCATTGAAGCAGCAAGAGACGAAGATAGACCTTCCGGCCTAGAGATCTTTGAGCTTCACAAGACGTACGTAGATATAAATAAATGGAAGAGAAGATCCGGTGTACTACTTATCTGTAATTGCTGCATACACCGGATCAATATTTTCAAAGTACGAACGTCAATCTGCCTAGCCTTTTACCATCTATATTGAGGTCGGCTACCAGTCTGACCGTATGCAGCTGAATACCAGTATTTTACATGGAGCGACTGCATTTACTGGGTAATACGATAGCCCTTGGTAAGACTGGTTGTTAGATTACCTGGCTTCTCTCTACCTGTAACGATTATCAAAGAGCCAAGGATGAAAGCCGGGACCAAAGGCTTAATGTGCTTTCCGTGAAGTACGAACGAACGAAGAAGAAAAAACACAGTAAGCGCTATGTACCGAATATTTTTTCTTCGTGCGCATGAATTCAGGTATTCTACAGGAAAAGTTTTTATTCAGTGCGCAAACTGTAACCATGAATTCAGCATACCATTCTAGACGCTCCAGCGAAGAAATTATTTTTTGTATAACAGACGAAAAATTTCTGCGCTGGGGGGTTTAGAATGATATTATGCTGAATTCATGGTTACAGTTTGCAGTATAGTATCGAAACAACAAATAAAAATTCTTAGTAGCTACTTAGTCTATACCTAGTAGGACGGAACTTATACGTTCAAAGAATGAATATGTTAACGCAAAAACGAATAAACCTAGATTTTGTAGAAGGCGAAGTGGTTAGGAAAAAATATGGAACATTTCTGAAATGTTCCATATTTTATATAGATCTACAGGAGCAAACGAAATACTGGTTTTTACTAGAACCAAAAGGAAGACACTAACACTAAGGCCCGGACTCCATCAAAGCAGGGAAGAGAGGAGAGGAGATGTGTAAGAAACAACCATTACGATTTAACAACCAATGGGATCTCGATTTCCTTACTTACATATCCAGTCTCCGCTTAGCTTCAGTGGAAATAATTGAGCAGAGAGGAGGAGAGGAGAATTCTCATATTTGCTTACCGCGAACCAAACAGAGATGTGAGTCTGCTGTGCCTAGTAAGCTGGCGACGACAACGCGCAGCAGAGACGACAGGAGATGTGAGAGGCGCGGGGCGCGTGTGGCGAGGGGCACCGCTGGGGACCGCGTCGCACATCTACGCTTTGGTAGACTTCGGGCTTTATGGTCCATCCACAAATATCATGGCCGTGCCTGGGACATGGACGGACGGTGCTACGTCAGGGGCTCAAAAAAATATCGGTATGAACCTACATTTTATAGGAACTCAATCACACAAGTGCGTGTCCGGGCCGGCGACGGAGCTTTAGTATCTGCCCTGTGTGTGCACGGCCCTGTTACGTCCCAGGCACGCTGCGGCCCTGATATGAGTGGATAGACCTTTATGCAGCTATAAAGGATTAATTACCTAGTTGATAAAATCATGCTACGCAGTAGACATTCCCTACACGTTAGCTATCTTAAAAGTACAACACCCTTTACTTCAATGAATTTATGACCTGCGATAGATTGCACGCTGCTAATATATGCTAATGATATATGTTTAATAACGGAAGCAAATATGGAATATTTTTCTGTTACATAATTAAATAGTACCAAAATTCCTAGTTTATTTTTCTAAACACGTGGATTAATCAGAGGATTAACCAAATAACTAATCAACAAAATTGTACTGTTATTATTATTCGATAAAGAGTCAATAAATCCGTCTAAGCTACGTTTATTATTTATCAGTAAGTCATTAATTAACATACCTAATCAACTATGACCGTCTACTGCGCAGTTACGGAGGTTGGAGGAAAAAATATTGTTTAACATTACTAACAATGTATTTAAAGCCATTTACATATTGTTTTGCGGCTTTTTATTCATTCTAGATTATTTACATAATATTAAAATGCAGTAAGACTTTAATAAGGTTGTTCTACTAATGAGTGTTGACGTTGGTGATGACGTTGTCACCACACCCCCAATACATAATACAAATATTTTATCAAAGGCTCGACAAACGTTTGCACTACTTTCTAATTACTTCTCATTTATTCATCTGTTAAATAAATACAAGTACCTAGTTCCATTTCAATTTATAACATCTTATTACTCGATTTTGTCAAGAGAATTTATCTCGCAAAATCAAATCACACCGGTTTACAACCGTAATTGCCTACCTATTAAATATAAGACGACAATCAATCAGAAATATGCTGATAGTGTGAGGCTCTTGAATAATAATACGAAATAAAATCCAGTTTCTCTCGAGATAGAACTTAGATAATATTGTGCACTTGCACATTAAGATAACTGCACACTGATGACGATTAATTGATATAAAGCGGTCTAGGTTTTATCTAAATTGTGTTCTACTTCATCATTGAGTACTAGTGTTTAGTTATGATAACGAATATTCCTCCTGTGAGGAAACAAGAGATGTTCTAATATAATGTTTTAGTCATTATAATTTGGCACCATCGTCGGAGCATCCATGTCATTTACATATGAACCACATTATTGTGGATAGTGTAACAAAGTACGTTAGTTGTGTAGCCGGCTTTAGAGTTATATTTAAATGCGCGTTTCGAATCCATCCGCTGCGCAGTTCGTTATTTTGGTTGGAAGAAACAGCTGACACATGGCAACATAGATCACGACCGGATCACATCTCGCCACATGGCCGACTAATAGCAGCTTTTTCTCTTACACCTCTTAGTTTTATCGTCGTTCGGAGACTTTATTGATTTATACTGAGTAGCTCTGAAGATAAAGCGTAAAAACATGCGAGACCACATAAAATCGTATAAAACTTGCGGGTAACCAACAAATCTCGAGCATAAAAATCATCAAAAATCTAATCCGGTTCCACTAATGCCGAGAATACAGATGGCGATGGCGTTGCGTCTGGGACCGAATAGCGAGCGGTTGCTCCCGTGTCTGTGTCTTTCATTCTTGATTTCATTATTGCATACTGTCCCAAACGGTCGACACTTATTTCCAGCAGTTCAATTATGGCTTTTTCGACTGAAAAGGCTCTAAGTGGCCTTCACAGGTCAAAGTCCATTTCTCCCGTACTCAAATTGCTTCGAGAAGACATTTGAGTTGTTCCATTATCAAATCTAAATCAAAGTTCTGAGAAAGCCTGGATGATCTCCAAATCATGCTGCGAGAACTAAATGACGCAACCACGAAAGTAGGCCTTACGATGAATTAGTCTAAGACTAAATGCGTGGGTCTATGTCTTCATCATCACATCTTCCCCGAACGTTATAATCTGACGTCAATTCTCCAAACTCTTCATACTTCCCAAATGATTTGGTAGCGGCATGGAAAATTAGTTTCGGTAATCTATGAACTTGATCAATGTGGTTTTTAAGGAGGTAAGATTTCACAAAGAAGAGTGCCAAAAACCCAAGCGAAGATCAAAGGATTGGATAGGTCACTAGTTGAATAGAAAGACGATGAAGTGATGTCAGGAGGTGCCAAGTCTAGACGGTGTGGCGACCAATGAACGGCGAAAGATGCGTAGGACGACCAAACAACGGCAAGATGGGTTGATGACTTCAAACTAGCGTAGGCTACGCAAGAATCAGATTAGCACGGAATCCCCGTAGGTTATGTGTTTGGGTTAACTTCCTACGAAATACTCGACATCAACTTACACAGTCGCGTCAAAATAAGTTCAATGCTATGTATTCCAAATTTTTAACCACGAGCCAAAACGACGACCGAAAATTAAAATCAGACTTATTATAATTTGTATCATCTTTCGTTTTATACCAAACACTGTTTGTTTTGACATTTCTGTTCATAATATTGAAAATGTAAGAGTTTTAGCTACATTATCTTGAGTGATGCGACGTTGTTCTCGCTAGTTTAACCCTAATTACTAGTATCTTTCTTGAAACATACGACACGTCTTACGTCTATGTTTGCGTAGTGATTAATTAGAACAATTTGGGGACAAACAGTCTACTGGTAATCTTTTATTCTTGTCGAAACTGAAAACGTTAAATCGTTACAAGTCACAAGTCGTTATCTAATAACATAACAATCGATAATTCTAGAAGTGTCCATATAGTTGAATCAACTCGTTGGAAAATCGAACAAGGAATGCGCGAACGATACATACATTAATACGAATTAATGAGGAAATTGTGTGAATACAAAACATCATGCGCGCGCATAACTTCACTAATTAAACCGTGATTCACCAATGGGAAGCGAGCAGCTGTAGGTTGAATAGACTGTCGCATATCCACCCTAGTCAAAAAGTTACGTGAGTCACAATTAGCAACCCTTTGTTCGGTTCAAATGTCATAGAAAATGCTCAATCGTGCGTGACCGAAGCTGACGTGGACCCAACATTGTCGATACACGATTACTGTTCGTAATAATATTAGACGTAGACTTTAAATCCAGCAATTTTTTTACCGCTCACGTCAACTTCGATAAGCGACACATCTATGAAATCCATTGTCTTGACTCATTTACATCAAGATATTAATAAAACTCACATTGTATTACCTACCAGGTACGTCCACGTAATATATCATTCAGATATGTACATAATTGGTTGCTATTTGACACGACTTTCGTGACTAAACATAATGTAAATGGATTAGTCACAAATGTTGCTATTGTTACGTCTGTCGCGATTATACAAGCGACTAAGGCGACCTCACCGGCTTTGGAGGAAGTGAAACCATTTAAGCGAGCTCAGTAATTAGTGAGAAATACCACGGTTGTGTTAAACAGCGTTGGAACTAAGCCAGAGGGTTCATTTGCCGCTGCCTAGTGTCCATCAATGTACATTTTAACTTCTGAACGTTATCAATCCTGGTAACCGCTTCCAAGTAACGAATCACCTGATGTTTCCATAAATTGCTTTTCACTTTTACAGCTATTTATTATACAATTTATTGAACATGCAATTTGCATGAGCCGCTTACGTGAGCTGTTATCAAGTCCCTTATATTCCTGTACATTTAAACAGCGGGGGAGGCGATAACGTTAATTCCAACGTTGGCTGATTGGCAATAAGTTAGTTATCTAACCACACTCTCCGTCTTCCTGGCCGGTCCAACCTGTGCCGTGGCCGGTGGCCGGTGGCCGATCTGGTCGCAAATGGATCACGGCTATAATTTGTTCCGCAGACTTACATAGCTTTGTGGCCAGCGCCATTACATTATTTACATAGCTGGCTTAACCTTGGGCGACCGAGCATTTAATCGCGAAACTATCAATTACCAGACGTGACCGGTTTGAATACATACAAATCGGAAAAATGACGTAACTCACATCCTGAAAATTGCGTAACAACCGGTGTTCAGAGGAAGACAATACGATACCGATATGCCAAAAAATAGGCACTTCCGTTGAATATTAAAATTTACGGTCAGACAAAATTGCTTTAGAATATTAATGAATCTTTTATCACATTTCGTAATTATTTCTGAGTAACATCTCATCGAAGCATGCATCCTTTCACCACAACGGTCCTTACTGCATAGCGTAATAGCATATACTTAGCCTCCACTTACGGAACTTAGAATGAAGTAAGGCATGTCTATGCAGTAAAGCTCTGTGGAATGGTCTTGCTTCGCATTCACGTTCATCTGAGTGCAAAATGACTCCTAGCGATCGTGATACTATGTACAAACAAGGTAAGTATAATTTACTTAGTGAGTTGGTGCAAATATTTTAGGTGTGTCTTGGCTTAGACGTCGCCACTAGTATCGCCATTGTAGTTGAAGGAGTGCCACCTTGTTGGATTGTAAGCGTACTAAAAATATTTGTGTTACTTTGTCAGATACTGAATCTTGATCTGACACGATAGTTTAGTTTGTAAACTACGAAGAGTAATCGTTTCATGGAAATACCTCATTTCTTTTCATTTCTCCATCACGAGAATCTAAAGTCTTAAATCGAAAACCTGACGATAAACGAATCTCATGTGGCTAACGACAGAATCATGCCGACCGTTTCTGTCCGTGTTTCATTTATGGCCGACCTTTCTACGGACGTTACCAACCTGACTTCCAAGACAGTTTTAAAATACCTCGAGGCTACAGATAACGGCTTCATTATGTTCAACATATGCTTAACATTGTTGCACAAGAGACTAACGGAAGTGCGCTGACTGAAAGAGCTGTAGCTGTCGTAGCGATGGATGAGTGTTTTTAAAAAACATGTTCGCACAAAGGGAAAGTAGCGACCGCCTAGTAACAAGGCACAATAATCGGTTGTGCGTGCAATTCCACACAGCCAGTGGGTCACGCCTTCCGTTACGGCCTGGAGCACAGACAAAGGGCAATCGGGGGACACACCTGTCCTGGCCGTTATTACCTATATTCTTTTGAACTAAATTACTTCACTCAATCAGTTTGCATGACGACCCCGTTGCATTTATTCAAAAGTAAAAGTAATAATCACGTAAGTAACATCAGTATGTTTTGATGCAAATATATGCAGTGCATAATTATCGTTCTAGCCTAATGAACGCGTTAAAAACTTTACTATCTTGCTCATGAGGACTACTTCTTGCTATGGCGCCTTGCATAATATGTTTGAGGAATGCCTCGACCCACGTTCTGACCGAGTTTTTATAGTGTCCTCAGTTGAACTAGTAACATTGCTGTTGTTAAATGCAGCTATACAGATAAACGGTATGAAATGTTTCGGGGTGCATAGTGAAAAGGCCAAGCGAGCCGTTAATATGCACGCAGTTGCACAGGTAATGACTGATAGTGCATAATCATAGAGATTTAACATTGCTTAATTAATATGTAGGTACACCTTATGCTACGGTTGAACTACGACGAAGATAAGAGAAAGGTAAACACTTAGTAAGAGTCTTATCTTAAACCTTGAGATATGGAAAGCACACGCCTTAGACAAGTAAAAACATATATGAAAGAAATATTTCTAAAAACTTTTTCCATTCCTCTCTTTTCTATAAACCGCGGTGCCGTCATCTAGGAAAGCCAAGTTCTTTCACCTTCAAACAGAGACATACTACACGGTGAATGGAGTCCAGAAATAAGTCCTAATAGATACTTGACAGGCGAGCGTCAGCGCGGAGCTTTGACCGACAGTGTACGTCAGCGATTTTGTGTTTGCACGGAAATAGCGCGATCTATGAAACTTTGGCACCGTATACCTTTGCAGGAGACAACAGTACCTAATTTCGACTCGCTTTTATGACCGGGAGAAGCATAAATCTTATTTTTAACTTGTTTAAAGCTACAGTACAAAACGTCATACAGGTTTGGTAGAGGTAAACTAAATTTTTACGCAAGATCCACAAGTTTAGAGCGGTTGCCATTTAAAGACATGTATTTCTCAACTTTACTTAGTAAAAGATGTTCATGTCGTTAAACTATGTGGAAAATTGAATGTAAGTACCTAAATAATTACTTAAAAATAAATTTACCTGTTGCTGACAATTTCTTGGAAACTGAAGAGTTTCATTAGAGTTTGTTGAGCAAGTAATACATAAGAAGGAGGTATCGTACCTGGGAATTTTGTAGTAATAAGCAGTCTTGGTTTTATAAATGGCTGTCAATGGTTGGCGGAAACAATTGAATGAAGAACACGCATTGACTGGGGCAGTTATGGGTACCTGAAAAAGATGCAACACTAAGTGAATAATTTCATACTATTCCACTTCTTCACTTATTGGCAGTGACAGTTTTTAGTAAATACTTTAGCAGCACCAACTGTCTTCAAAATTTTAGGGATTGGCAAAAGATGTTGGACAGCAGTATTCTCAAGTGCACAATAGCAATATATTTTTATGTAGGTGGACATTAAGGTAGACGTGGGCCAGATTATCTGGTAGCAGCTGGATGCGAGTTGCCGAGAATCGAGCTGAATGGCGTGCAATTGGGCAGGCGTATGTCCAGCAGTGGACTGGCTCATAACAAGACATGCTCATTATTAAACATATACATATTTTCTTTTCATATATGTACAGGAAAAGTTTTTATCCAGTGCGCAAACAGTAACAATGAATTGAGCATATCATTCTAGACCACCCAGCGCCAAAAAAGTGCAAAAAACAGCTGTTCCCTACATTTTGACCACGTAGGTATTGCACTTTTCTATGAACCAGCTGATTTTTTTTTGTTAAACTGACGAAAAAGTCTTCGCTGGGGGCTAGAATGATATGCTGAATTCATGGTTAAAGTTTGCGTACTGAATAAAAACTTTTCCTGTATATGTTACGCATATACGCGTGTTGAAACCACGGTATTTTAGCGTCAAACAACGATTGATTGGCATCGCTTTGAAAATTCATAAAGAGGGTTATCACAAAAATCAGCTAGCCTAGCAGTCGTCCTCCTGGTTTGCAAACTTAAATAAAGCATAGGCAGGAACTTTCATTTGAAAACATAACTGTCTATTGATTATGATGACTTGGTCAATTATTACGTCGTCGCCGTCCAAATAAACTTTAGTTTCGGATTCGGCTCAACTCCGTAAACCTTAATTGTTACTTACTAACGATATGTTAGAACACAACACATTTTGAAATTCCAACAATAATGGAAGACAATTTCAATATATTCAAGCAAGTCGACTTTATTTTCGTGACCCAACGGGAGGCCCACGGACGCAAATGGAGTTGACGCAAATTTAAAATGAATTGGGCAATCTTCCAACAACGGAAACCACCTAAACTATCAATAATTTGTATATAACCTTATAATAAACGTGGAAACTGCACACACATCCCGATTATAAAGTATGTCTGCCTACATGAGTTCCATTTAACGGCTTAGCTTCCGCGTTTCGCATTCTCGTCATGAAATTACTCAGACAAACCAATTGCCAGCGAAAACCACGTGTTATCGCAGATCACTATAGGAAACGTTATAATAACGATAGTTAAATAGATATCAAGAGTGGAATACTGCTGCTTTATCGTAGGAAATGGCCGATGCGTCAATGCGGATGTTAAACACGCATGAACATAGCATAAATTGTTACAATTGAACCATTTGTTTTGTATTTTTATCTCTGATCATTTGTGAATTCACGCACAACGAGAAGCGCGTGGCCAAACAGTAAACATTGCGAAAAAGCAGAGAAGACACAGACTGCGCGCAAACGACCACGTAGATAAAAATTAAAATAGATTTGGCTAGGCGCCGCGTGCGCCGGTGCGCTAAACAATGCTGGAAACTAGGTCGACAATCTGCTTACCGTGTCAAAAATGCGAACAATCTGTTTCAGGTCCCCGCCACCACATCTGGTAGTAATACAGTAGGCATTGAATATCGGTATTCGATTACTTACAATTTGTATTCGATTTGTTGGAATTGCATTCGGAACAGCTTTTAGCGTATCTAGTCCACAAATTAGCTTTTGTAAATTAGCGTCAATCAATCAGAAGACTGATATTATACAAAACCAGGGTACGCCAACATAAACAAGTGGGCACAGTGTAAGGTGGTTGGCCATGATCACTCCCGCCTCCCACTCGATAGACTCAAAACTTGAATAATATCGGCACTAAGAGATTCATTGCCGCAAAATATATGTAAGCATTTAATTCGTCGATAAAACAGAGTTAATTAATGACTATGAAAATAATTCAAAGTGTTCACGGAATTCCAACGAGCTTGTTTTTGTCGTCAAGGAAGTAGAGAAGTGTCCTTGTCCGACTATCTTCCGTGTTAAATCGACTACGAGAAAGTATTGCTCACGAATCATTCAATATACGACCGTCGAATATGTTTAAGAGACAATTAACATCAGGCACTGTATGTATAATGACATATTTCCGTAATCAATACGAGGGGTGTTCAATAAAAAGTAATAATGGCATATAAACTCCTTGAACAACAAAAAAGTAAACACTGGCAGGTAAACCCCAGATATTATCAAAAAAAAAAAAAAAAAATTATTGATTTTCTTTTCTTATTTTAAAAATAAAAGTCATTTGTTTTCGTCGTGTCGGAGCGTGATACGCAAAATGGATACAATTGAAATTCGCGCCGTAATAAAATATCTCTTTAAAAGAGTAACCGTGGAGTTTCTTGCCGGCTCTTCTCCATAGGAAACGACAAATTGGAACCGTGCACCTAGCTTCTGACGTTTCATAAGTGCCCATGCAGGCTTATGTGAAATAAAATATTTTGATTTTGATTTTTTGATTTTCTGCCTGAAAAAATTTACTACTGAGCAAGTAAATCTAGACTTGAAAGGAACATTAGGGGTTAATGCTCCTCCGTAGTCTACGGTTGCGCGGTGGTGTGCCGAATTTAAGAGAGGAAGAACTTTAACTAAAGACGACCCGCGCTCGGGACGCCCTACGACGGCAGTTACCGAACAAATTATAAAAAAAGTTGAAAAAATTCTTTTGGCAGATCGTCGTGTTACTGTTCGTTTTGTAGCTGAAGAACTAATTATTTCGATTGGAAGTATCCATACATGAACATTTGGGCATGAAAAAAGTATCAGCGCGCTGGGTGCCTAGAATGCTTACAGACGAAGTAAACAAACAAGACTGCGGATTTCTCAAATCAATTTGGAATTGTTACAACAAGATCCTAATCGATTTTTGGCTCGCTTATTATCCTGAAACGAAACAATATTCCTTGACTTGGAAGAGGCCGTCAACTCCAACGCCTAAGAAGTTTAAGGCAACTCCATCCGCCGGTAAGATTATGGGCTGTCTTTTCTGGGACAGCCAGGGGGTGATAATGATTGAATACCTCAATCATGGAGCCACTATTACGGGGCCCTTATACGCAGAACAAATAAAAAAACTGCATCAGGAAATACGCGAAAATCACCGCGGCAAACATGCTAAAGTTGTGTTGTTTCACCAAGATAACGCCCCCGCACACAAGTCCCGAGTTGCGATGACTGCTATCCAAGATGCTGGATTTGAATTTATGGAACATCCTCCATACTCATTTGACCTTGCGCCTAGTGATTTTTACCTGTTCCCGCGGTAAAAAGAACAACTGAGAGGTCACAAATATGGCAATGATGAGGAAGTGATTGCCGCCGTACATTTTATAAGCGATCAAGATGAAGATTTTTTCAAAAAGGGAATCTTAGGATTAGAAAAACGATATACCAAGTGTATAAACCGCAAAGGTGATTATGTCATAAAATAACAATAAATAATATATAACTGCTTCATACCCATTATCACTTTTTATTGAACACCCCTAGTACAACGGATGGATCATGCAATGAGATATCCACAGTCGTCATATTCATTAACATAGCAAGACAACCAAGTTTTATTTATACTGATCTTATTGTAAATCCAAAAACCGGTCGGAAAGCGAGTTGTTACGAAAACCCGTTTTAGAGATTATGATTGGATACGGTCGCGAGCTCCAAGTTCCAAGTGATTATGGTCTAAGACTCTCGAGCTATTCAGGAGATAATTCAGTGTGACAGATAGAGTAGTGGTTGGATCAAGTCACACTTGGTCGGATTTTGGTTTCTCTTCGTGTTTACACCGTAGAATTAAATATAATTTATTCAATGGTACTTTGCGCACAAGTACTGGTTTTAGCAAAAAAAGCAGTCCAAACGTAAACAAGAGTCATAAGAGAAACCCACAGAAATTCATCTTTCTCCTGTCCATATCCCAATTCATTTGGGGTCGGTGCATAATGTCTTTTTCTTACAAACTTCTCTATTAGTCATCATCTCGATAGTCACTCCCTTTCTAGCCATATTATCTTTGAAGAAGTCCATCCATCGTTTCGTTGGTCTTCCCCTTCTCCCATAGCCATCCACATTCTCAAAACTTCCCTGACGAGATTCCCTTCATTCCTAAGAATTTACAAACTAGATTTACTTCCTCCAAGTTTTTTTCTAATTAAAAAGTGTAAACTCATTTTCAGTTTATAGCTGCTATCTTCTAATCAACCCACCCGCGCTAGAACCGCGCGTAATGGAAATTAGAGGATGCTTGCTAGATTTCCACTTCTGATCACAGACTATACTTACTTTGGAATGAGTACCTACGAGAAATATTACAATGTAAACTCAATAGTATGAGAGTGCCAAAAATACAACGTTTGTGCATTTAAAATGTCGCAGTAACAGTCATTTAACTTCAATTTAGAGAAAATTCTTATAAATGGCATCGTGTTTTACATTCCGAAGAACACATCCCTCTACGTATACTACTGAAATGTCGATTTATTCTCGAAAGATCTTAGAAGGCATAGGGTGTGCTTCATTACTATGCATGAGATCCCATGGGATAGGATCAATGCTCTGGTGATTCCATAACTGAGGATACTCAGAATTTGAAATTGTTTACAGAAAGGTCAGAAGCAAACTTCATGTAGGTATAAATATGGGTTTTAATAGAAGATGCAGACTCGTGCTTGCTTCTCATAACCATTTTGCGTGTGCTAATAAGCTGACAGATATCTAATTTTACATACAAACTCACTAATTTTAAATCTAAATAATATTACCATAAATAGGCATAGACATGTGGCGTGAAGATACTGTTAAGGTACATTAGATACAGCTACAATAAGAGAGTTTTAAAGACCCTAAACTACCTGAAGAAACTGGACAGTCCTAGCAGGCTTAGCACGAGCACCGATTTGTCGACGGAAGAATAGACATGACTTTACCTAAATGATGTACAATAGGAGAAGATAGCTATGTTTTTCTATTAATTATCACAGTTATGCGTTCTAAACGAATCATGATTTTGTAGGTAATCGTATATACTTTGTGGCCATGGAGTAGAAAGATTGTTGTTAGTGTGATTTTGACAACTTGGGAAGAAATATTCTACTGAAATAGTCTACATTTATAAGAGACCTAGACAAAGATCGTTAGAAACGAAAGATAAATGACAGATTGTAGGAGGATATCTACGGTGCGATGTCAAAAATGGAGAAACAAAATGTCACTTTGTATTGAAAAAGCACTGTCTATTCTTGGTAGAAATAAAAAGCGTCATTCTAAGCCTGCAGTAGGAAAAAAAATATCTTTCACAATATTTGTGACTTCATCCACGTCAACTTGCATAAGTACCAGTAGGTAATATTCAGCAGGCAATCAATTGAAAACATCGTACGTGTAATGCGAGGTTCTCAATAACACCTGTAGGCACAGCCACGTGATTCTAAGCCAAAACCCACCACATTAACCATGGAAAATTATTCTAAAAATAACACCAAAATATTTTCGACCAAATGTTTACAAATCAAATAGAACTGCTTCTGGAAGTTAAAGAAAACAGACGTACTTATGTACATATATCAAGTTATCAAAGTGTGTGTTAGTCATTAAACTAAAGAAAAGAATTAATGTTTCATAAGTAGACAGGTTAGTAACGAGGGCCTGGCAAAGTGGAAACTTGTCAGTTAATGATGCAACTTGAATATTTTTTTACTCATTGTTGTTTTTGGCCCGTTAATTGTACACATCAAGTTATCGCTCCTGAAACATAGGTGTGATAATAACGCCAATATAGACTATGATACTGGTTATTCAGTTAGACTGGAAACCAGCCTTAACGTGGCCTTAACTTAGGAAAAGACTAGGCAGATATTAAATCTCTATGATTAACATCAGCAACAGTGCAGATGGGCGAATATTACTACGATTTTGGAAAAGATTACACATTAGTGTATTCTTTACACAGAGAGGGATAACCTCTCTTTTAAGTTTTCTCTCTTGCATATACGATATACACAAATATCCCTGTATTTTCTAAGCCTTTGGTAATATTGGGGCACGTTTGCATTCAGTAAATTTGCATCTCCCTATTCTATTATCATCATATCAGATCCTAGATTTCAGCACCACTTTTATAGAACTCGGCAACTGAACAACACCTTCCTGCGTACGCAGCTACTCCATCTACGTTTACATACGTAAGTAGGATGTCGTATATAACGTGCGAATGTTCTGCCGAGTGGGTTGTTATTCGTCCACATGACCTACGCACCGGAAGGCGCGCAGGCGACGGGTTGACTCGCTTTCAATGTCAGCCCTATTGTTGATGTTGATCCACACAACCTGACCTTGACTGCAGTTGAACTTTCGTGTGAAATCGCTCAAAAACATACTTACGGAGGTATGACTCAGCAACACGTGGAGTTTTTAGGAGACAGTTTTGCAGATACGTAGAGAAATCAGAATTAATTTGATGTTCTATTGGCTCCAATTCTACATAGATAATCTTTTCATATTTTCTCAAGTTTGTAATTCTAGAAAACTAAAAAAATAGCTAGACTCTCTGTCAGTGTAGCTGTGGCAAATAAATTAATGTATTAGACTGACTTGAATAATGATGGCTAGTTTTAATATTAAATGATAAATGATTCCGAATTGTACGCCCCCTACAAACTTGATGTAAGTTCTTGCGTTCATTCGTAACATAAAATCTTGTTACCAGTGGATGTAATGATAAAAATAGCTTTTCACATTTTTTACGAAAAAAATCATACACGAAGCCAATGAGGTTAACATTGAAGATAATTTCTACTACACGTTACATTCACGTCTCGTGTCTATAGTTTATAAACAATTCTTTAAAAATATAAGTAGTGCTGTTAAATTTCTCGCAATGAACCTAATCATCACACACTCGAGACAATTTCACACGTGATAGTATTTTTTATTTTTCTTGTTCTACTCTAGTGTATAAACATAGCACAGATCATTGCATCGCGCAATGTCTTTTTACCGCACCTGTTCAAATCGTAAAACACAATTTTTATTTATTTTTAAACCAGTCCGACTGCAAATAATAAAATCCTTTAAATAATTTAATGAAACTTGTTTTTCCTGCAAGTTTCTTTTTTGTTTTGTATTTCTGTAGGTACAGAAATAAATTATATTTTTTTATGTAGTGGGTAGTGTATTATTGGATAATTTCAACTTTCGATTTTACTGAAATTAGAGCCCGTAGCGTAGCAATTGTTTACGAGACCCGCCTACGAGGCTACATAAGCATAAGCATAGCATAATCAGCCTATAGTGTTCCCACTGCTGGGACACAGGCCTCCTCTCTGTGAGAGGGAGTGGGCCGTAATCCACCACGCGGACCCACTGTGGATGTCACATGTCTTCAAATTTTTGGTTCTCGGACATGCCGGTTTCCTCACGATGTTTTCCTTCACCGTTTTGAGAGCAGTGGTGATGCAATTATTTACACAAAGTAAAGCGCCTGCCGGGGATCGAACTTACGACCTACAACTCGTAAGTCCTACGACTTAGCAGGCTAGAGCAGTGGTGGCCTAGTGGCAACGGCTTCCCGTTGCCACTAGGCCACCACTGCTCTAACGAGTACCTACGAGGCTACGACCCTTCTGAAAACCAGCGACTTTTAGTCGTTCAATTATTTTCCAAGTACGAGAGGGTTGTTAACTTCAAGTTTTGTTTTCAATTAGATAATACTGCGCAGTTCAGTAACAATTTGAAGTGCCTATCTATGACGAATAAATCAAATAGAAACCGCTTGAGTAAGCGAATAACAAACCCCTTTATTGCGCAGAAGAATAACTGTCAAAATTTATAAAATACATAACTACTAACTACTACCAAAGATCGAATCACGCAAAGGGGCCACGTGGATTTCGCAGATAACTCTGAGGCAGATAAGTACTTACACGCATTGGAGGTACCGAAACACATTCGACGTGGTATTTTTGCGCATAGCCGTGAGCCGTGTTCGCGACTCCGTTAAACTGCTAATTTTGCAATATTGATATAACCTTGAACATCTCCATATAGACGAGTGTAGTGGGGCATAAAGGCGCCTGCAGATACAGCCGGCTTTATCAGCCAACGTTTAATTTTAGTCGAACGAAAAGTACGGCGTACAGCCGAACCTCTTTGATTGCATATTAAATATTTAGACAGATAATACAGATTCTAAAATCGTAGAGAAATTTAATGTGCCAATACGATTTGCAAAAATAATCCGCAATGTCACCTCCACGTGTTTGTCAAATATCCTTTATAATTTTCGTATCAATTAATGAACATACTTATACCTACCTACCTACTTCTTCTACGCATATAACATTAGGCCACAGCGGAAACTGGCAAAAATTTGACTACGTTGTTGATGTTACGAAATCCCCTCATGTTGCTACACGGATTCTGCGTAGATAACGTAGCCGGACCGATCGGTAATAATTTTCGGAAAAACATTTTCCGCATTGTCTGATTATGCTCTGAGTAAGATTTAAAATAATACCTTCTCGCGAATTGTCGACCGAATCACATTTGTCTAGTAAAAATGAGACGAGATACTGCCCCCACACACCTTGTGCCTCTCTGTTCAAAAGTATTACATAACAGACTGGACACACAAGTTTATTACTTCGAATTTATTGTTTTAATGAGTTCGCTTATCAAATATTTAATTAACAACTCCATTAAAAGGTTAGTCACTACATAACTATTACTTTTGTTATTGTTACCAACAACAATGATCTACTTAACTTGAGCTTAATTCAAAGAACTGTCACAGTTTATAGAAGAAATATTTCTTGGTTAATAATGTTTATTTATAACACGTACTTTACAAATAAATAAACACAGTAATATAAAACAATCGACACATATAAATATGATAAAACCACAAAAGCTGAGGCGTGCCGGAAATAATTTATTCAACCACGACGCCGAATTAATTATGTGACTTGAATTCGCTAGCGTTAATAAATTCTGTTTTATTTCTAGTTACATAGTTACGTACCACCAAACAGCTCGGAAACTCGTTTGTCAGGCCATTTTTTATAGCGAATCGAGAAAATATTGCGTTTTAGATATAGACTTAATAAAGCCTTGTTAGAAACAGGCCTCTGTTTTATACGTAAATATTATTTTCGTTATCAACACCTTAACTAAACCAGTTTACAGGAAAACAAATTATCCACCGCGTTTCTCATTTGCATATAAGTCAGTTAGGTATCACGATTTCTTGTTACCAGAAAATTATTTGACAGGTCTTTGCTTGAACTTTAAAACCTACACCTAGTCTTTGTAAATACACAATAGACAAGTAATTATCATTAATTAACACTTAACGTCAACAAATGTATTGCGAAGATCGCCCTGAGGACACGGTGCAGCATACGGTTAGGGTTGGCACCCGTACTTTATAATAAAGTATTGTACGTTATTTCAGGGAATTGTACTCTTGCCTTTATGAGAACAATAAAGTACACGAAAATACTTTATTTCGCATGATTTGATTTCTTTGGGATTTTGAAAAGTTTAGTCGTAAGTATTTTTTCGTTAAACGAAATTTATCGATTGGTGCTGAATCGATGTCGCCACTCACAGGCGCCACAACCCCTACAAAAATATCGCCTACCCCAAGCTGACTGGTCTAAGTTCTTGTCCAATTTGGACGCAGAACTTCAAAATTTTCACCAAATAAATACATCCAATTCCCTAATTCTCTACAGTGAGTTTGTTGAGAGTCTGTTGAGAGCGGCCAATTCTTCATCCCATTAAAAAACTCTGCCCGTCACCTAATACCGTCTCCACCTGGGTGGGATGCTGAATGCACTGATGGCGTCCGTAAACGTAAAGAAGCAGAAAACACCTTTTCCTCCAGTATTTTTTTTTTTTTAAATATGCCCACTATTTAAATTTTTAAAAGACTTCTGCAACTACTTGTAGGTTATTGGCAAGAAAGAAAAGATGTGGATGGCTCAAGTTTTGCGAGTAACTTTCTCCACGTTCTCCAGTTTCCCTTGTATGGAAAAAAATAAAATCTACCGCAGAGCTTGTGACAGCCAGTCTCCCGATATTTCTACTAATGACCACAGTACCTGGTTGGAAGACTTTATATCCAAATTAGCCCCTCCTTTTGTTCCTAGCGCCGAATGCCTTCCCACTATAGATCCTCCTCCTCCTACTTTCTCTGATAGATTTGATGACCTTTCCTCTTATTCAGAACTTATTTGTGCCTTAGATCATCTCCGGGATTCTGCTCCGGGGGCCGATGGAATAACCTACTCCTTTATTTCCAAATCTTCTTCTAACTGTAAACGAATCTTTCTGGACCTAATCAATTCCTTTTTCGATACTGGCAAAGTTCCAGAGTCTTGGAAATCCCAAATAATCATCCCAATTTTGAAACCTGGGAAAGACCCAAAAGATTCTACTTCCTATCGTTCTATCACCCTCTCTTCTGTCTTGGCTAAAATTATGGAGAATCTCACCAAGAACCGACTTGAATGGATCTTGGAAACTAAAGGCTTATCCAGGTCTCAGTTCGGTTTCCGAAGAAGTATGGGAACTTTTCTAAGTGTCTTCATGTCTGCTGTCCGCAATGCGTTTTTTAACCGACTTCAAAAAGGAGGAGGTTCTCAATTCGTCGGAACCTTTTTTTTATGTATGTTCCCCGATTACTCGAAGACGGCTGGACCGATTTGGATTTTCTTTTTTTTGTTTGAAAGGGTATACTTTCCAGGGGGTCCCATGATCATCAAGTCAAGATCTGATGATGGGATCCTGGAGAAATAGAGAGAACTCTTCAAATTTTACAGGCACACGAAGCGATTTAGGTATTTTTTTGGAAGAGTACTTTCTCGGAGTGGTCTCATCTCAATTTGGTGAAGATCTGATGACGAACTTTGGAGATACGCAACGGAACTCCTCAATAAATGATAGCAAATGGACTGGGATTGCAGAAATATCATGTCTCTCTATTGCTTACACCAGTTCATAACCTAACATCACGCCGGTATTCTTTGAAGGGGTAAGCACATGTGAACCACTAAAAAGTGAAAAAAAAACTTTTTCCAAAAAAAAAAAACAATCGACTTCCAAAAAACACTACAAAGTGAAAAATAACTTTAATTTCGGAAGTCGGTGTCTTTGGAGCTGTATTTTTATTTTTTGTCACCGCCTTCCGAAATTAAAGTTATTTTTCACTTTGTAGTGTAGTGTTTTTTTTTTTTAAAAAGTTTTTCAATAATGAAAGTGTTCTCGGTGTTTTCCTAGACATAGCTTCAGCCTATGATAATGTCCAACTTCCATTACTCAGGCAAAAGCTGCTACAGCTGAGTATCCCTGTGAGGATGGTCAACATCATTTGTAGTCTCCTTATGTCCCGTTCTATTTCTGTCCGTCACCAAAACTACCTCTCCTTATCCCTTCTAGTGTGGAAGGGCCTACCCCAGGGGTCGGTCTTAAGCCCCATCCTTTATAATATATACACACATGATTTGGAGTCTTCAGTGAGTTGTTTCTACAAAATCCTACAATATGCCGACGACATTGCTCTCTACTTTAGTTCAGCTTCCCTTTCAGATTAGTCATCTCGCTTAAATTTTGCCCTTTACTACTTAAACCAGTGGCTGACCGATCACCGCTTAAGTTTGTCAGTCTCCAAATCCAATGCAATTGTCTTTTCTCGCTAGCGTTATTTCCCCTAATTAACCTTTATGTTGAAAATTAACCCATCTTGATCCGTAACAAAGTCAAATTTCTTGGCCTCATTCTTGACTCAAAATTATCTGGTCTCTATCATCTGGATTACATCTCAAAGAAATGCGAGAGAGGCGTTAGTGTCTTACGTGCCCTTAGTGGTGATCGATAGGCTCATCCAACTTCCCAGAAAATCCTATATAATGCCATAGTCGGTAGACACTTTGATTATGGAATCTTTTTGTTGGAACCATGCAACAAAATAGCCCTGGCCAAACTGGAAAGGATTCAATCCAAATGCTTGCGTATTATCACGGGCGCTATGAAATGCTCACCTATTAATGCCCTTCAGGTAGAATGTTTAGAAGGTGTTTTCACTTGCGTAGACAATTTCCTGTGACAGATTTTTTTACAAAGTCATCCAGAATAAATGTCATCCTCTTCTCCCTCCTCTTCGTACACATTTTCAGATAATCCCAACATCTCGCTATTGGTCTCACAAAAACCCTCCACTCCTTGTTAATAGCTTCAGTAAATTCAATAATTTACACATTTCCTTAGTCCAGTTAGATAAAAACCCATTATTTGAAGTAAATTTTGATTCCTTGCTCTTCCATCCAACAATTATTTTTAACTTTGGTATAGCCAAACATGACCTTGCTGTTATTGTCAAATTCAATAGGATTCTAGCAGAGGACTGGCACGATTGGCTGACGTTATTTACAGATGCCTCTAAGATGTCCGATGATAGTAATGTCGCATCATCTGTGTGGATCCCAAAATACAAAATTATTCTTAATTTTCGTAGCCCTGCTTTTGGTACTATATACACAGGGGAAGCAATAGCTCTTTTGGAAGCAGTCTCCTACATTGAATCATATGGACTCAACAAAAGCCTTATTCTCTCGGATTCTCTTAGCTGTCTACAGGATTTAACAAAATCACCTTTTCACTCTCGTCACAATTTTCCCCTTATCCTAAAGATTAAACAACTCCTGTATAGATGCCACTGCTTAGGCTTAGAGATTGCTCTGGCTTGGAACCCCAGCCACTCTGGAATTGTTGATAATGAGAATGCGAATTCGATTGCTAAGCTGGCTACTCGGAATGGGATCGAGTCTCATCCGTCTTGTTAAACCCGAGATGATGAAGCATTAGAATTAGCATTGGCAAAAAAACTATAATATTGAAGGGAAGATTCTATGGCTCTATTCAACCATCCATTCCATCTGATTGTTGGTTCACCAAATTAAAATTATCTAGTAAATAACCACCTCTGTCATAATTAGACTCCGACTTGGGTTCGTTTGCACACCAGTTTTTTAGCCAAAATCCACGTGAGGGGACTCTTCTTTGTGTGGATGCGGGAGGAGGGTACTCAGGAACACTTGTTTTTTTCCTGTCCTCGTTTAACCACTCCCCTTTACGACATAACTCCCTTCTGATGTTCCCCGCCCAATTAACATTTCTTTCCTAAATATTATCTTTAGCCCATCCCCTGCAGTTAAAATCCTTTATAAATTCATTAGCATTAATAAAATCCAGTTATAGTTGATATTTCTATTTACTTATTATATACTTACTGAATGTCCAAAAATTTATTTTGTGACGTTTTACATCTACTAAACAAAAATGTTTTGTCCTTTTATAGCATGGGGATCCATGGATGCCACCGCTACAAACACTGATCAATAATTGTATAACAGTTTACGACCATTAATTCCTCATACCTTGACATTGGCAAAATCATCGAACGTTACCGATGGAGCCAGAACCTTTAAAAATAGAATAGAATAGAATTGTGCTTTACATCACAGAAGATAGCGGAAAACATTACACATCCGAGAATTTAAAATGGAACGCGGCGAATTTATAGTGTCTGTAGTGAGGTATCATAAACATGCCAATAACCAGTGAAGCTACTTGTGTCACACGGATAATGGGTCAAGGATCAAGGCAGATTTAAACCAGACTTCAACTGATAATCTTCAACACAGAATTTTGGTAGTAGGTCGCGCTCGTGACATTTCAATATGTAGACTGATGCTTTTAAGAAAATAATTTTCTTATTCAAAGAGACGTATTAATGAAACATAACCTCGTTTTACCACTCTTGTTCATTCTTGGCAACAAGTGCAGTTGCATCATAACTCTAGGGATATGTATGTAAATTGCCGAGACCTACCACACTGCATGCCCGCTTGATGAAGCTACTAATTCGAATGCACTCGAGAATTTCATATAGGTCCTCTTCCCGGAAAGACTTGACATACCTATAAGCAGCCATCTATTTTGTTAGGCATTACGTAGTTTTAATACGAGTGGCATCATTTATCTACGGGACACAAGGAAAAATCCCGTAATACCCCAAGTTTATTAACCCAAAGGGAAGGCCAAACTGTCAACAAAGTTCATCTCGTGACACATCACATTTAGAAATACAATAAAAAAATCCCCATTATTTGATTCGAAGGATCTTATAAAAATGTATGAGTCCCAAGGAATAAAGTTCAAGATTTATGAAAATGTTTAGAGATCGAAGAACTCTGTAACAGGAAAATTACACCTCAGCTGCTGCATTATGCACAATCGAAGATGCTAGAAAGCACCCTGTGCAGCGGGATTTATGCAGGAGTGAATAACAAACAAGCAATTTGTTTTTATTTTTTTTAATTCTGCCTATAAGGGTTGCCATTTGGTTTTTTGGTCAACGAAGTTAAAAAAAAATCAGCAAATATCTTAGCGTCCTGCCACAGTCAATAAATGCATTAAATAGCACGAAAAGCCTGTGGCTATAATACAAATTCGCCGATAAGCCAAAATAATAAAAATCAATAGGTCAATGTTAAATGGGATATCGGTTTCGGTAAATACTGAATCCACTTGTACTACTTAAATGCCCCTGAAATCAAATGTAGGTATGAAAACTACCAAAATTTTGAACACACTCATAATTTTTAGCTCGAAATGTATTCAAAGAAGGTTTCCAAAGAGATGAAACCACCTCAGCAGTTTTAATCACAGCTTCTAAACCATAAATTGCGAATTAATAATATTCATGTAATCGACATTCAACATAGGTAGCGACTGCTGTGCAAAATTAATATCCCATGAAGGAAAATCATTTCAATTTGGGCCAAGGCCCAACCAAAACCGATAAAATCATGTACCTAAGTGTGGAAAATACAAAGATATTGTTTAATCAGACCAGTTTAAGCCAGAAGAAATTGTTTAAATGAGCATAATGAATTATTGTAAATTGTTGGCAGTATTGCGTCAGAAATTGCACAATGTACCGAGGGTCATAGGTATATATCAGGTGTTGTATAAATGTACCTCATATACAAACTAGCTCTAATGAACAAACAATTTATTCTGTCAGCTTCATCTACACAAACAGACAACCTTTTGTGCAGCTACCTTACCAAGACTACAAGAGGTAACCAAACCCAAATCACGTACACAAATAAATAATTCATAATACTATTATGGAAACGTATAACGTTAAGGAAAAATCCCCAAATTCATCAGTGCAAAACAACAATACCTTAAATTAGAATAAACTAATTTACAGCAAAACAAAAAACCATGTTGGAAAAGCCACCAGCTTCATTAAATCAGAATGCCAGCGGAGAACCGTTTGTTGCACAGAAAATCACCATGTTTGCATGTCACAGAAACTGTTTGAATTTTAAATTAAGGGAATAGGTTACTGCCCCAGTTTCAAAGGCCATAGTTATACTTGGTCACGATGGCAAATACTGTAAAACACTTTGTTAAGTAATAAACAATCTATCTAACAAATCGACGCGTTACTTCAAACGATTAGCAGTAATCTACTTAGCTCGTGAGAGTTCAGTAAATAGCCTTTTGTTATGCTAAGCCCATTCTGAAAACATACATATTGTTATACTCACGAGTCCTTGAAGAACCAATATTAACGTGATTTTGTTCAACAATCTTATTGTTTTGTAGCTCCCATAGTTTATTAAAACAAAAGTTTCCACTATGGAACAAGTTCATGGATTAATTATATTGTCTTCCAATATGGAATTTTGTTTAGTTAATACTATTACACTAGAGACCCACTCATCTGTTTTTGTTAACATACGCCTACATAACCTCATAGAACCAGCTTCCAGATATTTCAAAATTAATAACATGCATACGCGTTGTCGTTTCTACACCAAAAGGTCCTGACTTCAGCTAGGGATATCATTGCCTCTTTAACTGCAGGTAGAAGGCCATCTTAATTAAAATGAATCCTTGTAAGGCCGTACTGCTTCTGGAGTAGTATTCTTCTTTAGGCATTGCAAAAACATCTTAACATGATCCAAAATATATTCAAATAGATTAAAATATTTTTCATCTAAGTACTCCACATAAATATTCATTAGAACGTATCTGATTATAATGCCTTTGACGATCAGGACGCGTACCGGCCGTGACATCACTATTTACCGGCCATGTTTGATTGCCATTAATTACGTCTTACTAATGTTTATTATCGCCTAGTGTTATTCGCAGGTCAGTACCAGCAAGTCATAATATTGATTTTACACAATAATCTATATGGCAACAACTGGGTGTTAAAGCATTCGACCTTTTGAGAGCCAACTATAAATTTGTGACTTATTGTCATTCCGAAGAAACCCTATTCTTAACAATTTGACAATCCGATGAGCAGGTTGTAAAAACTCTGCAGTTAAAAATAATAACGTATTATAGCAATCGATTTTAAGAAGGGTTTGTGGCTAAGTAATAACAGCCACACGAGTCGATCGCTCAGGTTAAGCAGCGCTTGTCGCTGATGGTCCGTGGATGGGTAACCATTTTTGCATACCAAATCCCCTCCGTGCCTAGAAAAGCACGTTAAGCCGTTGGTCCCGGCTATTATTCGTGAAACTTTGACAGTAAATCTGGTCGTCTGAAGCCCGAAAGTCTAACAACTAGTCTTACGAAAAGGGGTATCGTATTACCCAGTAACTGGTTTATGGAGTTCAGATAGGCAGTGGCTCTATGTAAAATACTGATACTCAGCTGCATCTGGTTAGACTAAAAGCCGACCCCAACATATTTGGGAAAAAGCTATGTAGATTGATTGAGATTTTAAGAATGACTAAGAATAGCAGCATATTAAGTATATTCTAGAGGTTCTAAGTTTAAACACCACAATAAACACCTATGAGTCATAGGTGTTTGTTGCGATGACTGAAGAGACCAAATCTAAGCTTTGACGTCTGAAGCAAAGAAGAGGAGCCAAAGCACTTTGTGAATTGCCCCACATCATAGTCACAGTTTACCTACCAACAAAACCTTACTGTTCAAAATACTATGATAGGTATGGCGAGATTCTACTACGCAGATATTTGGTGACCTTACTTCTAATTTTCTTCTAGTAGACAATAACAATGCGACATGCAAACAAATAGTTTTTTTGGCAGAAGCAAAAACTGCTAAATTCGCTAGCACAATAACAAAATGCGTAGTAAATGGTAAAGCTCAGTCTGTTGTAAATTATGATGTCAAATTAAATGCGTTACTCGCGAAAATAGCAATTTGAATAATATTTATTCTAACTTCTATCTTTTGATCTAACATAAATTGTTAGGCTTCTGGACGATGTAGATCCAAGATTTTCACACTCTCTAATGTCGTAGAGGACTTTAAGTTTGCAATTGACAAAAACGTAAAAATTAAAAAATATATATAGGTAAAGTTGTGATAATCGAAATCAAATATCCTACAAGATAATTAAAGCTTTACTGCAGTAACAAATAAAAAAACTAAACAAGAACATTTATAAAAAAAATAATTGACCACTTGTGGAGGAGACTCATCAAATCTCTCACTTCCTAACAAGCTGTTACGATTTGAAAACAACACAAACAACATAGGACCTAGCGTAATAGAGGCACGGGCGTGCGGGTCGAACGAGTTCAGGGTTCCGAGACGATCAGGCGCTAGGCTGAAGGTGAAAGGAGGGCACTGCACCGTTCTTCGTCAGGGTGGTACACTTGCAATTTGATTAGCTCCACATAGAACCTGTATGTAGAGGCCCTTAGCTAGATCCGAGATACATACACAGTTACACACTTTTCAAGAACCTATACCTTTTTTATGAGGACCGTTTGGTTTGCCACGGAATGCAATGGAATGTTCGAAGACATCTTACTGATGCTAATCAATTATCTTGCACTTTATCTAGATTGTCCCGAGGTACCTATTGTTGTATTGTTAATTGAACGAAATCAAGGCAGTTGCTGGAAGATAAGACGCTGATTGATATTGATTGCTTCTTGAGATAATTTAGTACTTTTATATCATTAATAAATATAGTTCTGTCAGTGGTAATTTGTAGACTATTTTTATTCTTTCTCGAACCATTGCCCTGACGTCAATATTTACCACGTGTCTGAAGAACATAACACTATGGTTGACAAAAATATATCTTGGGTTTTTTGTACATTTTTTTTAAACAAGACTTGTAATCATTTAGATTATTTTACTAACATATTGCGTAGATAAAACACCTTAAATAAATCATAATTTCATATCCGATATTACGTTGAAACCCACTATCAGATTGGAGTTACCAGCATGCGGTCGTTCATGGAACACGCATACAGAATTGCCGGCTGCACCTTTGATCGTGATGCCAACCACGACCAGCTGTGTCGTGAGTCGTGGCTGTCTGCTCTAGTGCGTGTCAAGTCTTCAACTCAAATTACAGACTGATCACTCTTATACTCGGTAATAAACGAACATTACCCCCGGCTGAAGATAATTAGAAAATACTGTGAAGCAGTTCAAGCAGCATAGTAAAAATCTAATATTAGAACATTTTCGAAGAAATGACAACGCACGGCTAAACGCTACTGTTTCAAGGAAGCAAATACTGTTTGCCAAAATATTTTTTGCGCCTATTATAAACTAGTTTACGTGTGTCACATAAATTTTGGCAATGGAGGTCGTGGCTATGGTTTACGTAGCATGTGAAAAAATATGGCGGAATCTTTTTACTACCGGGAGCACGGGATTAATACAAATGTGCGAATAGTCTGGTAGGCCTTGATAAATAAAATGATGGCTGGAATTTAACGGTCCCACAAATAAAATCTTATACGATGTTGCAAATGTAAAATACGTTTCAAGTACGTGGAATGATTTGCTAGACGACGGAAGGTAAGGACCAGTAATATAGGTCACTAAATCAGTTTTCGTGATAACATTAGCACCAATACAATTGCTTATTAGATTAAGACACGATCAACGATTTTCCGATTCATACGGCTTCTTCATATTAAAGCCACTTGAGTGATCTAAATTGGCTTCAATAATAATTCAGTGCTCATATTCAAAAATAGCATTTGTAAGAGACCTTATCTTTTGTGAAGAACTACCTACGTTATGATATCAATAGCACAGATCAAATATGTATTCCATTGGTGCTTAGGTACCGTGTTTATCTGATTAGGCATAAAGACTTGGAATGCGTAACGTACACTGCGAGGAAAACCTGCCGTGCGAATTTCGAATCACATAAAATAACGATGATCAATGAAAACATTACTTTAGTTTTACAAGGAAAACTGCTGTTTCAGCAAAAAAGAGAGCACTGAAGCTTGTGCTCTTCGGTCTATTCTGTCGACTATAGACAAGCTGGTCAAATACTGAGAGTGATATTAACGAACTAGCAGCGGACATTTCTGGAGAAGCAGGCAGGTACCCTATCAGATTGTGATAAGGGGGCCTACTCTCTAAGTCCGTCAACGAAGATACGGGCCCGTCCGAAAGTAGTTTGAAACTTTCCCCCTACAACCGATCAATTAATTTATCGGACGGACAAAATCATATCGAGAGTAGGGACAACTGTCAAATGGTGGTGTCATTTATTTTTAGGTCGGACCCCTAACTAATCTTATGACTGCAGGGAATACGGAGTAGGGGTCACCCGTAACTTAGGCAGAACCTACGGATTTCGTGTTTAGGGTGTAGACCTCAAGTGGACAATTAAAATACGACACGACGTAGCTAGAACACGCTAACGAAAGCATTGTAAAGTGCTGGTTTGCTAAAAATAGAATCAGATATCAAAATGTCATTCAATTTAAAATGTCACTCAGTAGATTAGTCAGACCTTTGATTGCCCGTAACGTGACTGTTGAGCTGCTAGCAAAATACATTTCTTGAACCCATTCAATCAAAAGCGTCAACCTGTTAGCGTGTCTGAGGACCGTCAGTCGTAAATTGCATACTGTATCCTGCGTTTATAGATGCAGCTGCTATCCGGTCAGTTTAATACAGACGTCTTGACGATGTCAACGAAGCTATAAATTAATCGAGATGGAGTATCGCATTTTTATCTGAAGTTAAATCAATGAGACAGAAATTGTCATTTCAAACGCACCCTACCCTCTCCAAGCGTACTTTGTCTTGCGTTTTTCTCGTTCAATACACGCGATGGCTAACCGCACCGTTCAGTGCCGACAAGTCGACAACGTCAGCGCGGAGCGACAACCGGCCGTGACCGCGTTGCGTTGCCAGCAACAGCCTGCCCTCCTCAGGGCACTAAACTACGACTTGCGTAATAATATGTATGTATTACATTACGTTTCATACCTATGTACATTTTGTTATGTGAGCTTATGCACGTAAATTCCCGAATTGGCCCACTGCGCAGGAATTATTCCACATTAAGAAATGGTCACCAATATTTTGGAAGATTCTGTTGTTGGATAAAGAAAATTGGAATTCTGCCACCCAGAAAGGCATTTACATAATGCGAAGATAATATTTCTTGACAAATCATTACCATCTGTGAAGATGGAAGTAGCTGCTGTAGTGCTTATCATCCTGTGAAAGTTGTATGAGCCAAGTGAGGCAAGGAGCTCTTTCTTAGATAATGTCGTGTGCTTAAGCTGCTTACAATCTAGACGTACTACATACATTATGCACTTTTGCCATTTCAAAACGTGTTTCATTTGAAGTTCAGCTTACCCTGCAAGTAACTAGAAAGCAGATAATATACAAGAATCAGATCGTCAATATTATAACAAATTTTAATTAGAGATTGTGGGTTTGATATGAGCTGATATGCTGTAAATATGGGATGGCTTAGACGATCAAAATGCCGCAGTTATGGAGCCTGCTCTTTCTGTGTGTTTAGGGTCGGAGGTCCGTTTGGTCGGCCATACAAATATTTGAATGGCCTATGGATATTTGTTCGAGTCAATGATGTAAGGTTTAGTGGATGTAAGACTTAGCAACCATAAATCAGGAAAGCCCAGCTAAGGAAAAGTGAAACATTTGAAATGTGAAAATTGATTACCTCGTTTCCTTCAAACCGCACAAGCTATAGCCGGAGAAGCATTTATTTATATCTTAATACTTTTGGCATGATAGGTATGTATGTACTCTTATTTTTTGAAATAGTTTTACGCACAGAGTTGACCCAGTTTTGAATTTTTTTTTCACACCGACACATATAAAAAGATATCGTTGTGATGACTTCCAAACGCTGTGATTTGATGTGTCGGCCTGATTATCTGAATATAGATGTTCCTTTAGTGCAAATGCTTTTATGATCGGAAGATACAGCGAGCGGAGCTACATTATTTATTAGGGACACGTAATGAAATTAAATTATTTATTCCGTAGTTTTTCGGGATTAACTTTTACACGTCATATTATAAAAATAAGCTATATAGAGTCGACAATTTCCTGTTTAACTACCCCTGCGAAGAATACCTAATTGAAGCATACCATACATGCTGCAAACTAAGGGCGCCGCCAAACAACAGCGTCAGACCCCCCTGGTGGAATGCCGAACTGAGTAAATTCAGAGATACACTAAGACAGCAAATCAATAGAGCCAAAAACACTAGGCTCCTGGACGACTGGGAGCAATGCAAAGAAATCCAATATTTATACAAAAAGCAGATTAGAACCTGCCAGAAGGGCGGCGTGGCGGAAATTCTGCGAATCCATTGAAACCAAAAACGAAGCCGCAATGGTAAGAAAAATCCTAGCGACCGATCAGGATCGAAGCCTTGGCGCGCTAAAAAAACCCGATAACTCATACACACTAACCGACTGTGAAACCAGTAAGGTCCTTCACGAGACCCACTTCCCAGGCTGCAACCTCCTAGAGAACAGGACCTGGGAGGCTGAGCCAGAATGGACACCTACAGACCGAGACTGGTCCAGAGCCCACAGCATAGTAACAGAAGACAGGATAAAGTGGGCTATTAACACCTTTTAGCTCTACAAGTCCCCAGGACTAGACGGTATCTTCCCAGCCCTACTGCAATGGGAGGTTGACCACTTGGCACCATGCTTGGTGGAGATCTACCGTACCTGCATAGCACTCAGATACATACCCCTGGCGTGGCGCGAAGTGAAAAATATTTTTATACCCAAACCAGGAAAGCCTGACTATACACAACCCAAGGCCTATGGGCCCATAAGCCTCACATCCTTCCTACTGAAAACCCTCGAGAGACTCACAACTCAAACTAAAATGTGAGTACCATGCATCCATTTATTGTTGTTTTGATATACGTTGACTTGAAAAAGCAAGGCAGTTGAGAGTATGTCATGCTAACTTTAATGGCTCCCTGATGGTAGCGCGTGTGTTGGATCATTCGGTTCCCTACAAAATGGTTGAGCTGGTTGGTGCTGATCCACGCATCGAGTTCATGAACGGGCGCTGTCGGTTGTGACTGGTCATCTCCTAACTCCCAGGGCTTATTTTTAATCTTATATTTAGAATTGTTTTTTTTTTACATTGTTCTCACATACAGTAGCAACAAGAATAACGTTCCCAATATTTTGTAATATCCAACTTGATTTAAAAGAGTATCTGTGGAGTTTCTTGCCCGTTCTTCTCTGTAGAGATCTACGTTTTGGAATGGGCAAATAGCTTCAACTTTTCAACTGATCGACTTTTTGACAGTTCAAAAGTGTCTTTAAATGGTTTAATTGAAATAAATTATTTGAGTTTGAATCACAAACATTACGTAATATACATCACCTAATATGATGATGTAAATAAGTCTTTAACTTGAAATACTCATTTATTTTATATCATCAGGCCACCATTGATAATAACCGGAGATATAGTCGATAGTCTCATGGGCACTAGTGATTCCCCAAAACACACCTCGGGATTTCATTTGGTGCTGGTCAGCGGGGAAAAATGAAAATTGTATTATCCCGTTTTCTTTATCCACCATGACGTCATATATTTACCATATCAATATTTAAGATATTACTTTTATCATATCTGATAGCTGTTATGTTATTATTTGTTATTATACCTACGTTGCAATATTTATAAGATAACCCCGCGGGTAGGGAAATCAAAACGAAATTAAGATTATGCGGAGGTCGTGCCCGGTCAAGTTATAACAGATGCAAAACTTCATTCTGTTTATACAGGACTTATATTGAAAATAAATCACGCCTGAACAATGTGATAAAGACAACTTTGAACCTTTGAACGTCAACATTTACATTAAAATAGAATTGATTTAATCGCCTCTTCCAAAAGGTAGTTTCGTATGGAGAAGAATGGGCAACAAACTCCACCGTTACTCTTTTAAAATGAGTCAAGGATGATTTTTCAATAGTCAGATAACTTATAACTAAGCAATAAATATTGCGGTTTGACAGCTTTTGCATAGAAAATATGTCAAATTGACATCTTTTTTTTCCAGATAAAAGTTGAAAAATCAGCCCTTACAATATTATGCTAACATTAATTATAGGTATAAATTTGTATAAACGATATATGTATATAGATATAATAAACATACGAAAATAAGGTTAATAGCGGGTCATTCATAGCATATCACACTAACAGTAAAATGGCTTTAATTTTGACAGTTCAAGTTATTGCGTTATTTACGTTGTTGAGAAGACGAATTTTTCGAACATGCAACAAGCAATGGATTAGCAAAATCCATCGAAATTATTCAGATTGTGATTAATAGTGTGTTACGGAAATAGGCCTTATATATAATATTTTTAGGTGTTACCAGGGTGTTAAGCAACGGTAACTACAAGCTACAATATATATATGCAATTTTTTTGGCTAACTAAAGTTCGGATCATGTCATGCTAGAAAAAATCACGTCTCTCAATCTTCGGTTTTCTAGAAAACCGGTAGCTGCCACATAGTTTCTGTAATATACGTCACTGAAACGTTATTGATGAAATCAAGTTGGTGTGTTTTCCTAGAGAGCGTTTTTTGACAACGTAATGTAAAATGCCGCTGCTATCATCTTCACGACAGTCGTCACTAAGACGGCCATCGTTCTAGGAGACCGAAACTTTAGTAACGTGAGTTCTTCTGACATGACATGATTTTTTTTCCGTGCTGTGATTGGACAGAGTAAAATGATGCAATTACACCGTTACCATTAGCAAGGGATGACTAGCTCGCTTACGTTTGCGTTTGCACGTAGGTACATATTGTAACAGGAGGATGATGCAACTCGCCCTAAATCTTGACCTACAGTCACACCGACTGGGTTCCTCTCAGACACGGCGATGGTTCAGAAAAGACTCCATTGAAATACGTTTGAAAAAGAAAAGAAAACACTGGTTTGTTTTAATAATTCACCCATTTGCCGTAATAACAAAGACTTCGATTACATATTTCTATTTACCTAGCAATATTATTAGCGTAAAACTGAAGAGTTTTTTTTTATCTTATCCTATAAAAATAGACTGTGAATACTTTACACAAAGATATCTATGTGGGTATTACTTATTTCAATAAGTAAACATAAGGTAAGGTAAAGTAAAATAAAGCAAGGCGAAGTTAAAACATTTACGCCCAACACTTGGAAATCGCAAAGTAAACTTACATAATGGAAATCCACACATGTTTGCTAGAACCAAATGGAATGGACGAATGGAATCACTGCAGCATTGTGCTGACGATAGCTACAATTGTGAGCGTTTCACAAATGATTTGACTCACATAATTTGAATAAACTGTACCTACATCTATGAGTGATACTAAATCTTAAATGGCAGAAAACAGTTTATCTTCAGTAAACGAACCTTCCCACAATGTACCTGACGTTTCAGACGCCTATAGACGCATTAAAATGTATTGTTAAAAGTTATTGTTAATAATATGATAAGTAATAGGATTGGCAACATTATCGTATATCATACCTTTATTGCGAGAATACTGCAATAAAAATAACAAAACTACTATCGGGAACCATGAATGACATGTTGATGTGACGTATAAGTATAGTTTTACTTTTCTTTAGTGTAATTTCTTGCAAATTATCAATATGCATGAAGTTATGCGTGTTTTTAGTTAGCTATACAAATGTCTATATCACAAACTTTACACATAGATGTAGATACACACACGCACACACAGAAATTACCAATAGGCGATAATAGGTAACGGGCCCCTATGCCACAACAAACTATAAAGCTCACGCGGCGTTGAATATAGAAGTAAGATTCAAGGCTAAAGCTTTTAATATTCCGTGGTTTGAATTCACAAAGACTAACAACAAAAGGCATGTTTGAATTGACGTGTTGTTTCCGGAGTATATAAAATAAAGTATAGACATATATAGGTACCTATAGAAACGTTAATAATGTGAGTCTTTGACCGAAGATGTAAAAATAAATAGTGTTTTGACTGCAACATATTATAGCATTATACCAAATATATCTTCATTGATTTCATTAGGAACAGAAAAAGGACCTGACTACCGAAGTTGCCGTAATAATTACTTTCCCCAAAATGAGTCAGGTAAAGACAATCGAAAATTGTTTACTCTACCTTCAAGTAATAAAGAAATCAACAGAAAAATATATTTTTTTGCATAATATCCATTAATCTAGATTGTTTATGAATTGCTATTCTCTGAAGTATCTGTCGATTTCAAGAACTCTTCAACGATAAAGATAATAAAAACAATCAAGATAATTGTGAATGATAAATAAAAAATAGTACTTAGGTACGTAATAAGAGTTAATGAATAAAAAACAGCCTTTCCATGTAACAGAAAGGCGGGCAATGACTGATAATAAAAACCGAGACTTTAACCAAACCAATTGAAAGCATGATATGACCGGCTTTGGACGGTTTTTTTTTTGATTGACCTTTTCTAAAAATGAAACCTAGCAAAATCCCGAAACCTCCTGCATACTAAATTTCATGAAAATCGTTGGAGCCGTTTCCGAGATTCAGATTATATGTATTCATTTGTGTATTTAAGAATTGCTCGTTCAAAGGTATTAGATTTTCAAAAAAAAAAAACAAAATCAAAATATTTCACATAAACCTGCATGGGCACTTATGAAACGTCAGAAGCTAGGTGCACGGTTCCACTGCGCTTCTTATGGAGAAGAGCCGGCAAGAAACTCCACGGTTACTCTTTTAAAAATAATTGGCTTTTACAATGTTTTCAAATTACAGTGATAATAGGTATGGGAGGACAGTGCAAGTCTGTCAATAAGTACCAGGTACTTAGAGGGATGAAAAACAGAATAGAAAATCGTCTACAAATCTAGTCTGCAAGGCCTACAACGTTCTCTCATTCACAATATGTAAAAGAATCTACCTATATAAAATGAAACTATTTGAGCCAAGTGACATGATTGCCATGACAATCACTAATAATAAATAGTCGAAATTAAAATTGATGTATAATGTCAAATAATGACGAGAATATGTCAGACATTGTAAAAAAATAAATAAAAAGAATAAAAAATTACATTGTAATTTGGGAGCAGTTAATAGACTTTCATATACTCGTAGTTATGCTGTTGATGAGGTACCAGGGAAGCCACATGTGTAGAAGGAATTAATGCCAAACTTCCCAGTCTTCAACGTAGTCTTTTATCTTATAATATGCTTTTTTGATAAGGACTCACATCAAACGTGACGTACGTTTGATGTGAGTTTTAAACTTTCTATCGCTAAGTTCTGTAACCAATTTTGGCAACTTGTTATAGAAGCGGATACTGTTTATTAGAAATGACTTGCTAGTTTTAGAATCACAATTTCATCTTTACTACGTGTATTTAGATTATGGAAATCGCATCCTTTTTTGAAAAGACCTAAGTTTTTGCGAACATACAAGATATTTTCTAGGATATAAAGAGAAGGCAGAGTTAGTATATCAATTTCGTTGAATTTGTTTCTAAGAGACTCGCGAGGCCCCATTTTATAGATTGCGCGGATGGCCCTCTTTTGTAAAATTAAAATTGAATCTACGTGCGCTGCCGATCCCCACAGCAGAACGCCATAAGACATACTGTGAAAATAAGCAAAGTATACTAACCTAGCTGTGGCTACATCAGTCAACTGCCTTATTTTTCTTACTGCGTAAGTAGCTGAGCTTAATCTGCTTAAAAGAGCTCTAATGTGGGCACCCCATTGCAATTTTGAATCTAAAGTAATTCCCAAAAATACAGTTTCTGAAATAGCATCTAGTTTCTTGCCATCAAGTTTTAAACTTAGACCTATTTGGGGTCCAGATTAGATGAAGTGGCCCGTGAGAGCTTGAATAAAACATACCAAAACCATCAGAAACATGCAATTCTTACAAAGAATTTCATCAGATTGTACTTAATAGCAGAATGAAAAAACAAAGACACAGAATGACAAGACCGTAAATTACATTCGTAGACCTTTAGATATAAGGGGCAACGACAATGACCTCATGAATTTCGAAGTACCCTGACTGGATAAACACCTAATCACGATACAACAAGCGAGCCGAATGTAGCATTAATATTTACCAAGATGGAAGATTGAAAAATTATGTTAAGTCCACAGTTGAATAAGTCATTGCTTGCAGAATGAAATTGGAGAAAAGAAGACCAACGGGCAACGGTAGAAGTGAACGCCGCACATGATGTTTGAGTGCCTATATAGGGAATTAATAAGGAATAGCTGAACTGAGAAGTGATGAATGTGAGATGGGCGATGGTCAAGTGATTGAGTGTTATTTTAGCTCAAAAATAAAAGTTCTACAAAAGCCCTGACACAGCCAAAAGGCGTCGCGGTAAACCCCAAGGATGGCAGGATGAGCTGTAGAAAACACACGACCAGTGGTCCACTTTAGCCCTGGATCGAAAGAGCTGGAAGTAATGGGAAGACGTCTTTGCCCAGCATTAGGATGATGCATCTAACAGCCCATTTAGTTAAAATTAAAGCCTAAAACAAAACAAATTAACCTTTTTTTTCACTCTTCACCTGTACCTATCTATGTAAATTTGTAACGGAATCTGTAAAATGTGATTTCCACCAACTTCAAAATGTCAGATCATATTTAGTTTTTTAAACTATTATTTTTTAACCAACTTCAAAAAGAAGAAGGTTATCAATTTAAATTTTTTTTATGTATGTTCGGGCATAAATCCGTCATACATAGACGGATTTGCAAAATTCTTATTCGAAAAAGGTTTATTCCGAAATGGTCCCATTAAAATTTCATATAGATCTGATGATGCGTTTCGGAAACAGACAACGGAACTCTTCAAAAAATTACAGCAAATCAACCGCGATTGCTGCTATCGCATAAATATACATTGTTTTGACCCCAAGGATGACGAAATTTTGAATTGGTGTGGGGTAGATACTATAACTAAAAAGTGAAACAAAAAGGACTTTCGAAAAAACACTACAAAGTGAAAAAGACTTATTTTTCACTTTGTAGTGTTTTTTCGAAAGTCGTTTTTTTAACATTGAAAATGTCAGTAAGTACCTATGTTCAACTTTTCACGTGTGCAAGTACTGCTTTGACGCTGATTTAATTCGTGTGCGAATGAATGACTGATAATAATTAACTTTTATTGTATGTTTTATTAGTTTGTTTTCGATTCAATGAGCCGTGTAATCGAAGGCTATATGAAATTTACCTATTCGAAATTTCCCTTATTGATGTTATAAAAATGATATCACTAAATCATTTATCAATGACACGTCTACTATCGTCTACTGCAAAAAACACAGTCAGAGGAAACGTGGCGCGTAACTCAAGTAAGTAGGGCACTTAGGCAGTTACTATAGCTACCTACTAAGATATTACTCATTGACATAAAATCACGAATATTTTATTACTCTACTTTCAAGCTTACCAAATTGTATTGCTCATAGTCGGACGTGGTGGTGACTCATGTGATACATTTTATCAACGACGTTTTTAGATTAGGAAAATCTGAAGACATACCGTCTACTGTAGCTGGTTAAGTGATGAACAGAGATCGGATATTCGGATGCATATTTACCTAAAGATAATTTTTAGCTATGAAAGTATGGAAGCGGCTTTATAAATTATTTGTAATATTTATTAAAAAAACCCCGGGATTCTTGGATTGCATAACTATTCAGATGTGTATTAATTTAAAATTTATGTTTAACCCGATACAAATATGTGTATGTACTGAAGGAGGGGTAGTTTGTATTAGTTAAAACAAAAAATGAATAAATTACTTACCTAAATTAACACGTTTTTGATACAAAAGCGCATTCCATGTTAGCCAACATCTCAACTTTAGGTGAATATGCTTCCGAATATCCGATCTCTGGTGATGAAACATAAACCTACTAAATGTAATCGGTAGGTAAGATTAACATCAAAATGATATAGTGTTTTAGGAAATCAATAATGGAAGTTTTAAATACGGGTTTCTAATATTGTTAACTTACATGTTATTTATACTATATTAAATAATTTACGCACAGAAATGTATAGAGGCGGACTTAAGGCTTCTTCAAACAGGCGCGACGACACGCACGACGACGACGCGCGACGGCACGAGACGCGACATTTGTAAAACAATTTCCATGAAGTTTTCATAGAAATTGTTCTACCAGTCAACCTTTCGGTGATGCAAAGACAAACAGTGGTAGGTGTGGTGGTAGTAAGTTGTTGAGTCGTGTTACCCCAAAAGATAACCAGCCGATCTATTCTTGCTGGCAATATTGTCAATCCTTAGCGCCAAGTGGAATGACACCTCACTACACCAAGTTGTCACAATGAGATTTTCCAGACTAGACCGGCCGGATATATATAGCGTTACCACGAAATCTACTGAACTGATTCTCAAAGGTGAAGGAGTGTCCCAGGTGGAAGAGGCAAAGGTAAAATGGGAACTGCAGATAAGAAAAAACACATTATCCACTGCCATTTGCAATGTCGCTATACCTATAGATATTTGTCCATCGAATCGCCAAAACTGGTTGGGATGGTAGTTGTAAGCAAGAAACAGGCTACCAGTTCCTAATTATACACCAAACCGTTGCGATTTTTAAACCAAACATGGTGTCCCGTACAAGGCTTCAAGCGGTACCGACATACCACGCGTTATCGATAGTGGCGCCTGGAATTCTGATTACCCAGTAAACGGAAAGAGCGTGAGCGCGCCGGAGAATGTATAATGCAATTACGTGCATGTAAATATTTAGATGGTCGATGGGTAAGTCCAGGGTATAGGTAGTCAGAGTAGCAGAAGGCACCGTTAGAAATCCTTTAGCAGACTTCAACTGTGATTGTAGTAAAAAGTAAATTTAAGAACTAAAACCCGACTGCTGAAATATTATGCTCTAAAAAGTACGAAACAAAAAATCTTCTCATCTGAAAGCGGTGGTCGTAAGCCAAATGCCATCCTGCCCTAAAGCGTATGATCACTTTCTACTGTTAGAATGTAATACATAGGCATACGACCACTTTTCTGTGACGTCATGGCTTATAACCAGCGGACGATCAAGGTTCTTCCAGCGATACCTCATTTGTCCAATTACGATAAGTTGTTTACGAGTTATAATTATAAGGGAACAGATGAACAATATATAATACATACATAACGGTCAAAATCATGACCCTCATTTTGCTTTGCCGTAGTCGGGTAAGTAGGGAGTCTCCCATAAGGTGAAATCTCCAGGCGACTATTTCATGAAGAAGTCATTCAAAGGAATTCATTAGATTATTCCGAACCTGACCTGAAATCCTAACCCGGTAGCGGGTTAGGTTAGGAACTTGAAAAAAATTATAAAATTTGTTCCGCACCCTAATTGCGTAACATAATCGGTTTCATTTTCACAGTTCAACAATATTCATTGCGTTATTTACGTTGTTGAACAGACATATTTTTCGAACATATGAAGCAATGGTTTAACCATCTGTTTCAAAACGAAACAGATTATGATTAATCGGGAGTTACGCAATTAGGGTGCCGAACGTAACCCTCTTGCTAACCTGACCCGACGTATTCTTCCTATCATAACTTTATGGTCATCACGGTCATTCAGTATGGAAGGGTCACATGGACAGGAGATGAACACCAGTTTCACAGCGAAGGATGTTCGGGTAGTTATAAAGTCAATGTTGCGTGGAAAGTCTCCTGGCCATGATAGCCTGAGCATTGAACATCTAAAGCATGCCGGCGTCCACCTGCCCAGAGAGTTCTTGCCATGTTATATACACTTTGTATAGGGCATGCGTACTTACCAGAAGAGATGATGAGGACCGTGGTGGTACCAATTGTGAAGAGTAAAACCGAAGTGATACGAGCAACTACAGGCCAATCTCATTAGCCACAGTGCTTGCTAAGGTTCTTGACAGTTTGCTTAATACACAGCTTGACCGGTATGTAAACACTCATGACAATCAATTTGGTTTTAAACCGGGACTGTGGAGTCAGCTATCTTGTGTTTGAAGCAAACTGTCAGGTACTACTCTGATAGGAGCACACCTATTTATGCCTGTTTTGTCGACCTCTCGGAGGCGTTCGACCTGGTTAGCTATGACATCTTATGGGAAAAATTAAATAACATCTCAATGCCTCTCGAACTGATAGAAATTTTCAAGTACTGGTATCTTAACCAGGTCAACGTCGTTCGATGGTCGTGTGCTCTATCGGAGCCGTACAGGTTGGAGTGCGGCGTGAGGCAGGGAGAGCTGACCTCGCCGAGGCTCTTCGTCTTCAAAATTTATGTGGATGCACTGATAGAGGAGCTCAGCAGCACCCGTGTCGGCTGCCATATTGACAGTGTTTGTGTCAACAATATTAGTTACGCAAACAACATGGCGCTGCTGAGCGCCTCGGTGTGTGGTCTGTCCAGGTTGCTGGGCATCTGCGAGCGTTACGCGCTGGATCACGGTTTACTCTATAATGCAAGAAAGAGTGAATGCATGGTCTTTCAGGCCAGGGGTAGGAGCTGCCCGGATTCTGTTCCACCTATCAGATTGAACGGTGTGGAGTTAAAAAGGGCTCAACAGTTTAAGTACCTCGGGCATATCTTAACCTCTGACCTGAGAGACGATGCGGACATCGACAGGGAGCGGAGGACTTTGTCTGTGAGGGCCAATATGATCACTCGCAGGTTTGTTCATTGCTCGGGGGCCGTCAAAATAACTCTTTTCAGAGCATTTTGTACGTCCCTGTACACAGCCAGCCTGTGGGAGTCATATACCCAGAAGCAGTACAGCGCACTCCGTGTGCAGTATAATAATGCGTTCAGGGTGTTGTTGGGGCTGCCCCGGCACTGCAGCGCGTCAGGGATGTTCGCCGACGCCCGTGTCGACTGTTTCTACACGACGATACGAAAACGGTGTGCATCTCTGGAGCGCAGGCTCCGGACCACCTCCCACACCATCCTGGGTGTATTTGCGAACAGGTTTGATTGTCAGTACATTAATCATTGTTATATCTATGATTAATGTAATGACAAACAAACAAATGACTCAGAGGCAGGCGTATTATTAATCTATTTAATTTTGTGTTTTTAGTTTAATTTTATGCATTTTTATTTTGGTTTTATTTAAATAATTATTTTTATTTATATTTATTATGGTTATAATGTCAAATTTTATTTTTATTGCTAATGTTAATCAAATATGATCTAAATGGATTGAAATAAATGATTTTGAAATTGAAATAACCCGAATTGCGAAATAGATAGAAATCAGTTTAATATTTACCTAGTAAGTATACGTAAGTAGGTAATCAAAATATCACACTAACAATTAACGAAAAAAATAATAAGTTCGTACGTACCTATAGAAAATATTAAACTCTGATTTGACACAGGTACTTTTTATTCTATGAAAGAGGAAAAGGGATAATCTATCTTCATCGCAATTCGGGTGCGGGGTTATGATAGAGATGATACGTCGGGTCAGGATAGAAAGAGGGTAACGTTCGGAACAAATTTTATAATTTTTTTCAAGTTCCTAACCTAACTCGCGACCGGGTTAGGTTAGGAAATCAAGCCCTTACACCCCTTACCTTGTTTTTTTTTGGGTGGGAAATCATCAAATAACTTCTCCCGCTCTGGGTGAAGCGGGAGGGCGTGTCAGACTTTACTGACTAAAACTCACCCGTGTTCCCTCAGTTGCCTGTGTGCCAGGGGCCACGCCACGGTATCTCTTTCGAACAACCTGCACCAGCTCTTACAGGGTTGTATTGATTATTTTAATTATTATAATTATGTAAAGCCATGTTTGTTACAGTCGCGAATCACATTTTGTTCAACATACAGCTTCACATTGACTAAACGTAAGAAAATTTTAATTTCGCCGGTTAGGTACCTTAGATCTTCCACAGTAAGGCAGCGATTTCTTGAAAACGGTCAAAAAGGTGGTTTTTTAAAGCAGTGTTGTATCTTTAACCGTAAATAGTTTTGAAAGCAAAAAAATATATTATATTTTCAAGTCTTTTTAACCGACTTCAAAAAGGAGGAGGTTATCAATTCGTCGGAACCTTTTTTTTTTATGTATGTTCCCCGATTACTCGAAGATGGCTGGACCGATTTGGATTTTGATTTTTTGTTTGAAAGGGTATACGTCCCAGGTGGTCCCATTATCATCAAGTCAGGATCTGATGATGGGATCCTGGAGAAATGAGAGAACTCTTCAAATTTTATAGGCACACAAGCGATTTAGGTATTTTTTGGAAGAGTACTTTCTCGTAGAGGTCTCATTTCAATTTGGTGAAGATTTGATGAAGAACTTTGGAGATAGGGAACGGAACTCCTCAATAAATGATAGCAAATGGACTGGGATTGCTGAAATCTCATCTATGTCTATTGCTTACACCAGTTCATAACATAACATCACGCCGGCATGCTGTGAAGGGGTAAGCACATGTGAACCACTAAAAAGTGAAAAATAAAAACTTTTTCCAAAAAAAAAACAACCGACTTCCAAAAAAACACTACAAAGTGAAAAATAACTTTAATTTCGGAAGGCGGTGACAAAAAATTCAAATACAGCTCCAGGCACCGACTTCCGAAATTAAAGTTATTTTTCACTTTGTATTGTTTTTTTGGAAGTCGGTTGTTTTTTTTTTGTTGCATACAGTGATAGAACTCAAAACATAATTAAACATAGGGTACTTCAATGCATCAAAAAAGACAACATTCACCTCTTAGTTATCTTTAAAAGCAGTTTATCCCTTCAATAACAATTATAATAATAATTATAAATATACCATACAATTTCAAATGCAAAACTGCATGCAGTGATGGATTATTTATGATTAAATAGTTAATATCGAATTTTTTCCTATTTTATTTGCATTTTTACGACATACGCTTGCTCATTTATTATTCGAATTTATTACAAGATTTTAACCCATATCGGATTGCAATAAGAACTATTATCGCTCATAACGACACTATTTAAAGTTAATATGGCAAGTTAATGTTCAAATATCTTCATTCAGTTAACAGAAGTCCACACTCATCAATACCATATTATTGTGATGTTATGTTACAAAGGTGAAGCATGATGAAATCCGAAAACGGGTTTGCCAAAAAAATAAAAAAACAGTGGCACTCCGGGAGTGCCGGACAGAAGTGAAAACTTGAACAATTACGTGTGTATTTTTTGAATCGTCAGGAAATATTTTATGAATTTCAACGTTCAACGTAGGTACGTTCAACGTTGTTCGTTCGTACGTTCGTGTTGTCAGTAGTGCAGGTAACAGTGTCGCGAGTTCAATTGATTTTTTCCCATCTCAAAAAATTACCAATGCACCTAAAGAAGTTTTCACTTCAAAAACAGAAGGGCTCCTGATAACAATGAGATACTTATTAGCAATTAGCAAAGTAGTGATAAAAATCCAAAGTACAACCCGATAAAAATCGTCTAAAGTTCGATAAGAAGTCCAAAGTACGGATAAACAAAGCATCAATGGCACATCTGTTCCTTCGATTGATTTTTTATCGACACACGAAACTTCAACTACTAGGTAAGGTACCTACGTAAAAAGACAGCGAGTTATGACATCGTGTCCACTACACAAGAACGATGGCAAGGCACGCATTATAATGACGATGCGCTGTTGCGAAAAACGCCTTTGCGAAATCATTGGGGTAAACAAACTAATTACGTAATTACGGGTGCTAATCAAACAATTAGTATGTACTACTGGTACAGCGGAGTTGACTAAAATTGGAAGTAACTGCAGGATGCCAGTGTAGGTTGGAATAAACCGTGTCTGTGCATTTATTCCGTCGATTCGATAGTTTCTAATGGACTTTCGACACCTAACGACCTATGCAAATAACTACTGACAGATCACTAAAATTCTCAAACGAAAAGGGCATGCGTAGGGACAACCGCTAGATTGGGGCTTCGCTGGCCCAAAATTGTTTGCAGCAGTTATTTATGTACCGTATCGCGTTCGATCAACAAGGTAGACTAGGTTAGGATACGCTGATTAGATATAAAGCCACCTTCTGCCTACTTCTGAAGAGCTATCTACGATAGGTTAGACGCGTGAGGAGAACGTGTCTAACCTATGGAATTTATATTGTTCTAGACGACGCGGACTTCGAGAGTAGCAGAACAATAGCACTTCTTTGCAGACGGTTGTAAGATACACAGTAGATAGTAAGGCCGAGGGTAGAAATATTTGAACGTAAGAAATCTTATTGCATCTACTGGTTTATTAGTATTTACTTAAAGTACTTAAATAAAATACAATAGGATCGTAGATAAGTTTCAAAATAATTTTAAATTACCGCTAAAACCAACGACGTAATACCGTTTGGCATCCGGCCTACGCATCACACATTTCTTGAAGACATTTTCTAAACTATTACTTATAAAATTCGTAGCACGAATACTCACAAAAAAGAGTTGTGTTTTCTTTCAGCCATCGTCGGTCATTTTCAAGAATTGAGAAGTTGTTTGTTAATTTACCACGAGGACAAAACCGGCAAATTCTATTTTTTTATTTTTGTTTGTTGACATATTTTTTTAAACATTCCTTTTCACTTAGGACTTCGGATGCGAGAGCACTTTCGAAAACCTTTCATAACGCCTGAAAGAAAAAATACTACAAAAACATATGTTAATTATTTTTTCTTTAAATAACAAACAAAAATTTCGTTTTAACAGAAATCTTTGTAACATTCCGACATAAAATTCTTAAAAAATTTGTTCCTCAAAATTTTCACAATGTATAATGAAACGTGATTCATAAGGATGTTCTATAATTCCATTCTCTAGTTTTATCGATTGCCGGCACAATTAAAACCTCGATTTTCTCCTGCTTTTCCACCGCATAAGTGTTTTTTTTATGACTATATTAATTTTCCTTAAATTAAGAACTGTAGCTCTTAAAATTCACAATAAAATAATTTTATGGAAAAGTTTGAAATTTTAGTCGAATTAGCTGAACCTAATAATCATGTTTGTTGACATCACTTAAATCTAATCGATGAGCCGCTGTTCGTGACGAATTGACGATTGTGATTTAGAATTTTGTTTTATCATAAAATCCCTCCAAAATGAAATAATGTAATTAAACAAAGTTATGTGTATTTGTAAAAAACATACAGATCGGAATAATTACTCGGAGATTTTGCAATATTATTGGTTTTAAAGGTTATGTGTGAACTGTTACTTTGAGCGTTGCAAAAGAAGTTTTTTTTTTATAATATAAAACATGAATAGTGAAAAGAGAAATGCTCGCGGAAGGGGCCGTGGTCGGGGCCGCGGCCGCGGTCGAGGTAGGGGCCGAGGCCGAGGGAAGAAAGTACCAAAAGTAATGTCAAGTGATGAAGAGGAATGCTCCGTGGAAGAAACCGTCCAGGAACCAGAAGAAACTGTTAGTGAGGAAGTGAAACAGGAACCTGAACCGACTGAACCAGCTAAATGTAATTTATTGTTTGATTATTATTTGTGCACAGTATTTGATAGCTATGGAACCTCATACAAAATCAATTAATCTTTTATAGCTAAAACTGCATCTTAGAACAAGTAGAATAGGCACACAGGGCTTTAATAACATAGCTTATTAGAACGGTAATAGATAACCTCACTTTTTCTTTTAAAAAAAATTATTGAATTCAAAAAACTGATCAAAATTCAAACAAAAGATCTCTTACAATAAAATATCAGCAGTTAAACAAACCATAGTTCTATTAAACAAATCTATGCGAAATCCATAGTCAAAGCAAGCTTGAAGTTATTAAAACAAACTCCATTCAAGTTATCAGTAAAACATTATCAACTTTATGATAATGTATTATCAGTTATCGCGGAGATAGCAAATGGCTTCTTTTACGAAATGTCAAGAGGTCCCACACTAAATGTAAAATATATGATAACACTATGATGATTATGTATGTCAGTCCTTAGCCACCAGGTTTGTGAAAGTGTCCCTCAAGTGGTATTGGGAAACAGTACAGGAAAAAGTACTTAAATTTTGTTTTGTTCATAATTATTTACAACCACACACAATTTGATGAACAATTTGAAATGGGCTGGAATATTTTCTAAGTTATTTTTGACAACTGAAAGCTCCCAAGCTGGTAACAGCTGACATAGTTTTCTATGCAAACGCATTGGCTTATTTTTATGTTGTTGCACTCTTTGAGTATGTTCTTATCTAAGAATTTATTTGAGATTCTAAAACCCTGCACAAAACCTTCTTTTCAGAAAGAGTCCTAAATTAACATCTATTGACCCTTCAAAAATAGAACATAAATCAAAGAACTTTTTTATATTATGCAATTTAACCATAAATAACTTTATTTTGTTTACAGTGGAAGTACCATCAGACATATCTCAACTAGAAGCCCCAGTGTTCACAACACTGCAGCGTGGACCTCCAGAACCAATGCTCAGGCTGGACTGGAGCCACCGAGCCACACTTATTGGGGAAAAAGTCCTAAACCCTATGATTTACTGCTGTGATATATGCTCCAAACCTATACTTATTTATGGTCGAATGGTGAGTGGTAAAAAGAATTTATGTGATATTGGAACATGCTCAGACTACTGTCATATTTTTTACTATCTTAAGTGTAATAATTGTAGAAGTACAATTTTAAACAAAAATATAGTTTTGCATTCAAAATTGTGAAAAAAAATTGTGTCTTCTAAGTTTTTTCGGTGTCACTCACTGCCACTGCAGTGCTGTGTGTCACGGCCCTTATACACGCACACTCAGTTTTGGGAAAAAAAACCATAGGTAAATATTTTTTTATTAAATCTTTTCAAAGTAAGTATTCTCCACTAGACTCTATACAAAGTTTCATGCATCTCCACCAGTTTTCGAAACACTTCTTCCAGTCCGCCACAGACACCTCGTTTACAGCCTGCTCGAACGCTGACAGCGCATGTTCCGGCGACGAAAAGTGTTTCCCTTTGAGCTGATTTTTTATTTCCGGGAATAAAAAGAAGTCACACAGTGCTAGATCAGAGCTGTAAGGAGGGTGACCCAGGAGTTTGACCGGCGTGCTGTCCAGAAAGTCCCTCGTTTTGAGCGTGGTGTGCGGAGGCTTGTTGTCGTGGTGGAGCAGTAGCATAACAGAAAACTTCTGCATTTGGTAGTATATAGTATATATATCATTCAGCGTTTATGCTTCTTTGGTTCTGTAAAGGAATTGACACCTAGTAGCCAGTCAAATTGAAAAAGCTCGCGATCAAAATCTTTCCCCCGCTTCTAGATCGCTTCACTTTGGTAGATGGTTGATTCGTTTTGAAACACCCAAACCTTCGACTGGCGCTTCGTTTCTGGATCGTATTGATAAATCCAAGACTCATCACCTGTAATGATGTCGTAAACACGCCGAGACGAGCCTGCTTCAAATTTGTTTATCATATTACGGCACCATTTCACCCGGGCCTGCTTCTGAGCATCGGTGAGGTTTTGAGGTACCCAGCGTGAAACTATCCTCCTCACGCGAAGATGCACGTGTAGAATTTCGTGAAGGCTTCCCGATCCAACCTGCAGTATGTGCTGAATCTCTTGATATGTAACTCGCCTATTGTTATGGATTACATTTTTCACTGCTAGCACGTTTTCATCCGTAACAGCCGTCAAAGGGCGACCACTTCTTTCTTCATCCCCCAAAGTTAGTTGACCGCGCTTGAAATATCCTTAGAAGAGCCTTCATCCATGAATGGCATTTGGAGTCTGTCGTACGATTCGTCCGGTTACAGGCGAGGGCGACACTTGAAATCATAAAAAATCATAGCGCTAAAATGTTGTCGGCGCCGATCCATTTTATTACACGCTTTATATGAGCTTCACTTGTATGTTTGTTTGTATGTAACCGACTCCTTAGAGCGCGATTTTGACCCACTTTAAACGGTCAGATTTCATTGAAACTTTGTAAACTTATCGAGGACCAATGACAATTCAATAATTTAAAAAAAAAATGAGAAAAATGAAAAAAAAGCACATTTTTGTAGTTAGCAGAACTAAAAAATTTAAAATAAATAATAGTTAAAAAACTAAGGGCTTGTCCAGAAAGGGCGAATCACGCGCGAGTCGAGGGTCTGGCGTTATGCACGCGATTTACGCGCGTATTTTGAATTCGCGCGATGCTTGTGGACGCGATGTATTCGTGCCTAGTATCTCAATAGCGCGCGAATCACGGAAGAGAAAAAACATGGAATTGCAAAGTAGGCGTGGCACGCGTGCCACAATTAAGCGTTGTTACGCTAACTTGGTCCCAGTCGTGTTCTAACATCGCGTCGAGTTGCTAGTCTCGCGACAAATTTATTTTTCCGTAGCTATACCGTATTGTTCCATTTTGGAGCGCAAAAATGATAGTAGGAGAATAAATCTTAAAAATTGAGGTGTTTCGTACCATCGATATGTACGGTTTTATTTGTTTTCTAATAAAGTCTTAGTTATTTTCAATTTACTAATAATTTAATATAACGTCTGGTTAAAATCAACCTTACATGATTAAAATAAAGTTTATTTTAGATTGATTGTATTCTCTATTTCATTCTGGAAAGTACTTCGCTACTCAATTAGTGATGCAGTCGGGTCGGATGTTGGTTTTATCGATGGATATCGATAAAAGAAAATTAGTCATTTAATATTTATTGCAAAATAACATTACAATACCACTATAGGTCGCTTAACATTCATACACGAAATTTATTTTAAGAAGTGTATTATGTTGCATAGATGCTATATAGCAAAAATGTAATCAAACTTTTACATAATAACGTAATTATTATAATTTTAATGATGCCTGAGACGTTGCATTGCATTGACTAATCGGTCATTTCGGTGTGTAAGATCATTCAGTCATCAAACCGCCTCAATGACAGTACAACAAATATTTCAACGCCACTCCAGTGCCACTGAACAGTTCACCGTTTTCGAAAATCATTAAGTTTTTTAATCAAGTCAGTTATCATGTTTTATTATTATCACTTAAAAATATGGATTGAATTGAAATTAAATTAAACACAGTAATATTTTTTTCTCCTGTTCATTGTTTTATTGGTATTGTTTTCAATAGTATTATTTTTATTTCAGTTATTTATTTTATTTTCAAATAACACTACGTTATTCTTCCTACAGTTTTATTACTGAACTCTCAACAAGACACCCAATCTTTTGTTTAATTCAAAAAAAATATCTATCGATATCGATAATGTAATTAAAATTCAATGCATGTGCGGCATTGATCGAGTAGCAATAGATATCGACCTATGACGCGAATGTCGACCTTATTTTTATGCTAATTAAGTTTAAAATTGGGACTACTGAAAATACTGCCATCTATGGTCGAGTAGCGGAATTTACTCGGCAATCGAATCTAGTTTGACTTTAGATTACAAAACGTTGTAAATACTTTCTGAGCTAAAGTAAAATAAATCCTATCTACAGAGCCTGAAGGTTTATTTCCAGATGTAGGATCTATGGCTTATGCTAGTTTTGACTAAAACGAAAACGACAAATCAAACGAATTGTTTATTTGTAGTGCATTATATGATTATCGGATTATGTGTGTGAGTTTGGCGACAACGGTTCCTATAGTAATTTTGTTGCATTGCAGTTCCACCTGTTTTTTCTCTTCCGTGGCGCGAATGAATTCGCGCGAAACGTTTCGCGGCGAATTCGCCCCTTCTGGACAAGGTCTAAAGAACACGCTTTAAAAACCAAACTAAAAAAGGAGAAAATAATTTAATTCAATTAAAAAGCGTGGGGTGCTTGACATTAATCGATTATAAAAATACCACAAAAAGCGCCCCACGCTTTTTAATTGAATTAAATTATTTTCTACTTTTTAAGTTTGGTTTTTAAAGCGTGTTCTTTAGTTTTTTAAACTATTTTTTTTAAATGAGACACGATAATTTAAATTAGCTCGTAAACAATGTGGAGGGAAATTTTGAAATCGGAACGTACCTATTTTTCCTTACAAATAATCATATTTTCAAAATAGATTATAACAGGCCAGTCTCTCATACATAAAAACTTTTTTCGCAATACTTTCTGAGTGGCCTGGTACTACACAATCAAAGATATCCAAAAGATGAATTTTTATTTGTCCTGTTTCAGATACCATGCAAACACGTATTTTGTTTGTCATGTGCCAGAGCTGAACATACACACTGCCCTAGGTGTAGAGAAAAGGTAACACCATTAATCATAAAAATAATATTTTAAAAGCATAATATAACCTTTGTCCCTAAAAATGCTTTTACTTAATGACTTTGTTAACTCTCTTGTAGTAATCACTTACTTTGCGCTTCTTTTTTTCCAGGTCGTGCGGGTAGAGCAGACAGGATTAGGCACAGTCTTCATGTGTACCCATTCAGGTACACGATATGGAAACACAGGATGTAGAAGAACTTACTTATCACAGGTAAAGTAGCACAAAATTATTTTGAGAAAATAGAGCTTACAATCACCTGTAGTTCTAATAGAGAAAGAAGATAAATCAATTTAGAGAAAGTATTTATCTACACATATGTACATACAAATAAATAAAATTTAAGTGTCTGTTTTTAATGTCAATATTTTTTTTTTTTACTATATGCATATGAAAGTAGGATATACCATACTTATAACCAAGAAAAAAAAATTGGTTGTGTTTCTGTTTGTTCCGGCTATTCTTCAAAATAACTGGACCGATATTAACGGCACCTATGCATATAGCTGATGTTATAAGTAGTAACATAGGCTACTTTTTATCCCGATAACATGTTCCCTGGGATAATTTCCGACATCTACGCGGGCAAAGGTGCGGGCTCAGCTATTTAGCAATATAACTAGAACCTGTAACTAAATGGACAGTATCTCCAATAGCCACTCTGTCTCTTTACAATATGAAGCATAAAATAAAATTTATTTTTTCTTGTTTTTCCAGAGAGATCTGCAAGCTCATATCAACCATAGACATGTGTCTTCTGGATCAACTGAGAACAAACCTGAGCCTGAACCACCTTCAAATACAGTTGCTATTGTTAAGCCTTTAACTGTGAGTATGATAATATTGATAAATTATGTTCAAACTGCTCTTTAAAAGAAACAAGATGTTTTAAAAGTATTGAAGAACACACATTTATGTGTTACTTAGCCATAGCTTAACATTTAAAATTGTGTATTTTATTAAACAGCCAGGAAAAATTTATAAGTACATTAGAGTTTCTTGCCCCCATTCTTTTCCATACGAAACTACATTTTGGAAGGGGCGACTAGAATCAATTCTACTTTAATGTAAATGTTGACTTTCAAAAGTGCCTTTTAAGTGCCTATTTGAAATAAATGCTTTGACTTTGAAGTACATACAAATAAATAAAATTGAAATGTATAGTAGAGTGAAATTAACAAAAAAATGTTTAGCTTTAGTTTGGTGTCTGTTCCGGCTAATCTCCGAAATGGCTGGCCCAATTTTGATGGGGATTTCACTAGCAGATAGCTGATGTTATAAGGAGTAACATAGTATAGACTTTTTGTCCTTCTCGGGACAAAAAGCCTATGCAGTGTGGGATAATTTCCGAAATTCACGCGGGCGAAGTCGCGGGCACAGCTAGTAACTAAATAAAGATATACGATTCCATTACAAGCCTGTAGCGCCGCGTCTGCGAGACTTCTTTCGAAAGACGGACTTTATCGTTGTAAGTTATTTTCGAGTAGACAGTAATTTTGTATCGTTTTGTTTCCCAGCAGATGCCGCCGTCCGCCAACGACCCGCGCGCGCACGCGCATGCGCACGCGCACGCGCCCGGCGACCGCCCGCGCGCGCGCACCAACCTCATCACCGTGCCCATACAGGACCAGGCTGACTCACACTATTACAACTATTATCCTGTGAGTAACGTGGATTTATTTTGGTAAAGAATTTAGAAAGAACATACGTTTATTTGTGGTAATTATGACGCAGAGAAATAATACAATAAAGAACAAGAATGGCCATCGCTCAGCATAATATTAAGACCCAATACAAAACAGAGCCCCAGCGCTGGTTTTCTGTGATAGCCAAGTCCTGAGTCAACACGATAAAAAGATATGGGCAAATGTAAATTTTCGCGAAAACTTGTAAGTAACAATGTTTACCTTAATTTTCAACTTTTTTATTTTTCGGAATTTCCCCTTTACTTGTGCTTATAAAACCTTGCTTTTAACCAAAATTGACAATTCTAGGTCAACCAGAAATACCCTATAGGTTTTAGGTCGAAAACACATAATTATGGTAGTTCCGGTTGAGCTAGAATCACGAAATTCGGCAAAAAACGTCTTACAGTACAAATAAAAGAAAATTCCGAAAAATAAAAATTTGTAAATTAAGGTACATTTTGGTATTTACAAGTTTTCGCGAAAATCTAAATTTGCCCATATCTTTTTTATTATGGCGGTATAATGGGTAGGTACGGAACCCTCGGCGAACCAGTTCGACTCGCACTTGTTTTTAACGCCGTCCCTGGTACAAATACAAAACAATTAAACCCAATCAAATTTTAATCAAAATTGAGTAAAAAATTCGGCAACGACCCACTACTACTGTCTTCGGATAGAAATAGTAAGCAGCTCATACAGAGAAGAAACCACGGAAGAGAAAAAACAGGTGGAACTGCAATGCAACAAAATTACTATAGGAACCGTTGTCGCCAAACTCACACACATAATCCGATAATCATATAATGCACTACAAATAAACAATTCGTTTGATTTGTCGTTTTAGTTTTAGTCAAAACTAGCATAAGCCATAGATCCTACATCTGGAAATAAACCTTCAGGCTCTGTGGATAGGATTTATTTTACTTTAGCTCAGAAAGTATTTACAACGTTTTGTAATCTAAAGTCAAACTAGATTCGATTGCCGAGTAAATTCCGCTACTCGACCATAGATGGCAGTATTTTCAGTAGTCCCAATTTTAAACTTAATGACCATAAAAATAAGGTCGACATTCGCATCATAGGTCGATATCTATTGCTACTCGACCAATGCCGCACATGCATTGAATTTTAATTACATTATCGATATCGATAGATATTTTTTTTGAATTAAACAAAAAATTGGGTGTCTTGTTGAGAGTTCAGTAATAAAACTGTAGGAAGAATAACGTAGTGTTATTTGAAAATAAAATAAATAACTGAAATAAAAATAATACTATTGAAAACAATACCAATAAAACAATGAACAGGAGAAAAAAATATTACTGTGTTTAATTTAATTTCAATTCAATCCATATTTTTAAGTGATAATAATAAAACATGATAACTGACTTGATTAAAAAACTTAATGATTTTTGAAAACGGTGAACTGTTCAGTGGCACTGGAGTGGCGTTGAAATATTTGTTGTACTGTCATTGAGGCGGTTTGATGACTGAATGATCTTACACACCGAAATGACCGTTTAGTCATTGCAATGCAACGTCTCAGGCATCATTAAAATTATAATAATTACGTTATTATGTAAAAGTTTGATTACATTTTTGCTATAAAGCATCTATGCAACATAATACACTTCTTAAAATAAATTTCGTGTATGAATGTTAAGCGACCTATAGTGGTATTGTAATGTTATTTTGCAATAAATATTAAATGACTAATTTTATTTTATCGATATCCATCGATAAAACCAACATCCGACCCGACTGCATCACTAATTGAGTAGCGAAGTACTTTCCAGAATGAAATAGAGAATACAATCAATCTAAAATAAACTTTATTTTAATCATGTAAGGTTGATTTTAACCAGACGTTATATTAAATTATTAGTAAATTGAAATTAACTAAGATTTTATTAGAAAACAAATAAAACCGTACATATCGATGGTACGAAACACCTCAATTTTTAAGATTTATTCTCCTACTATCATTTTTGCGCTCCAAAATGGAACAATACGGTATAGCTACGGAAAAATAAATTTGTCGCGAGACTAGCAACTCGACGCCATGTTAGAACACGACTGGGACCAAGTTAGCGTAACAACGCTTAATTGTGGCACGCGTGCCACGCCTACTTTGCAATTCCATGTTTTTTCTCTTCCGTGGAAGAAACGAAGTGATAGTATACCTGCGCACACGCAAGGTAGTCGCGATCCGTGGCGAAAGGGGATGTGAGAGTAAGTTCAGACAGAATGGAATGGCTCTATTGAAAATGGAACCGTATTATCATAGCCTAAAGGAGAAGAAAAAAAATGATACAATCTTCTAGTTTACGCTATGGTAATACGGTCCTATTTTCAATGGAGCCAGTAAATCGCTAGGGCATTTTTTCGATCTGTCTGAACTGACCTTAAGCGAGCGTCATGCCATTTGACGTGTTGGTATACTGGTCGATATTGCTGCCAAAGCGCGCCAATAGATGTCTCACATGATAAATCTGCTACCCCGGCCGTGGTGCCAGCCCCCGCAGCCCGCCCCGCCGCCGCCCGTGTCGTCGGTGCCAGTGCTGGCGCACACCATGAGCGTGCCGCCGCCCACCTACTACACGACCGCTCCGCCCTACTCCGCACCGCCGTCTTATGTACAACCTGGTGAGTACTTCTAAAAAGGCATTTTCCTTGTTTCTTAGCTTAAGAACCAAAAACACTTCATATGGTCAGCATAAACCGACAGTGCAAAAGAAATCGCGTGCTCGAACACGCCTATTGAGCAGTTTGTGTCTTTTTATATTTTGTAAAATTTTCACACTGAATTCACTAATTCCGATAAGGCGGATTTCAGCAACGTAACTGAACTCGATCAGCACATCTAAAGCGCGATCAAGAGCTGTCAGTGTCATCATTGGTGTCGATTATTGATATTAACAACTCTTGAACGTAGTTAGAGGGGCAATTCTCGTAATTTTAAGAACGTTAACAGTCTGGTCTGATCTGTCTCAATGTGTCAAAAATACCTCGAGTTTCCATATATTTTTAACCGACGTCAAAAAGAAGGAGGTTATCAATTCGACATGTTTATATACAACGAGTAACACAATTAACGCAAGACCTCATACACCCCAAGTAGAGTATTGAGTTAAACGCATAATACGATGACCAAAACGATTTTTTTAAACTAACTGATATTATTAAGAAAAACGTGTCGACCCAAGCATAACTTTATGCATTTAAAATGGAGTCTTATTTCCTCTGGCATAAGATTGAATTTTCTTTGGCTCAATCAGTGGTAGGTATGGCAAAATACATAATAAAAAAAAATACTTATATTAAAAGTTACTAAAATCGATTCAGTAGTCAATTAGGAACTACCAGGATACTAATCACTAGGATTACTTTCAGGTCTTGCGTCGATTCTGTTAATTCCGAAATGGTCCCATTTAAATTTCATATGGATCTGATGATGAGTTTCGGAGACAGACAACGGAACTCTTCAAGAAATTACAGCAAATCAACCGCGATTGCTGCTATAGCATAAATATAAATATGCATTGTTTTGGTGAGGTGAGGGGAAGCGTGGGGGTCAGAATAAATGTGGAAGTGTGTGTTATATGATATGCAATGCGCGCAAGTAAGTCTTCTGTATTTTGATAGTCTAATTGCTGGAGCCAGCAACAATGTTTTTAACGCTTTGTCTGGAAAGTCCTACAATGTGAGCTTTTGGTTGATGTCGTACAGTCTACTACTCAGGCTGGTAAACAGCCTACTAGCAAAAGCTGTTTTACAAGGGGTACGAGAACAAACAGGCATTTTGCTACGTCTGTTTGGGTCGGGTAGGGGCACAGATGGGTGTTTCCTCAGTATGGATTTGAGCACAAAGAGCTGACCAACTGTTAGTACTTTACAGTCCGAATACAGTTGTGCTATAGAGTACCTGTAGGATTTCTTTGTGATCACTTTCAGGACCGCTCTCTGTGCTCTATCCAGACCAAGAAGATGCGTTTTGGCAGCTTCTCCCCACACGGTGGCGCAATATTGGATAACCGACTGACGAGATGAGACAGCGACTAGATTTTTAACGTTTTTAATTACGAGAATTGACCGTTAGATGTGCTTACGTTGATTCATTGATGAAATTGGCACTTAATCAGTGTGTCATAAAATAAATTCCTCTACGGTTCGCTATTCTTGGTCTGCGAGACGGCTCGTACAGCCAGAAGATGCATCAATAGAGAACCCGACGAGGAATAAAATTTATTTCTGTCGTAAAGTATCTGAAACATCCCAGTTATTAAATTCCCTTCAAATCATAACTTAACTTACTGTTTTCCTCCACCAGGTGGCAGCATGTCAACAAACGTATCAGGCGTGTCGCCAATGTCTTCGTCCGTGCCCATGGGGTCAGTGAACTCCATGGGCGAGGGTTCCCGCTGGGGCGACGCCTACCAACAGCCAGGCGTGCCCGTGCAGCAGTGGCCGCCGCAGAACCAGCACCATTACTATAGATAGCCCTTGTTTAAACGCCGCTATTCGTGGCGTGATCGCGAGTGACGTGTACCGTACTTATTGTGGTGACAACTCGTGGAAATAAACATAACTGTGAATCTGTTAAACTAATTGGTATAAAAACTGGATTACCATATACTAATATAGCAGGTCCATATTAGACAAAAAGTGAAGTGTCATGCGATTTTGTACTGTTAAAACTTGACCAACTTGAACTGCCCTGCAAATGATTATGGTAAAGCCCAATATAAGACTCCACTGGAGTGGTTGCGACGCTGTTGGGGCTAGAAAACTGACGATGCAACATGTGAGTGGTGTAACAATCCGTGAGGCCCCCACAAAAGGTTTAAGCCTCCGGATAAGTCGTGATGCAGCTGTAGGCACATCAAGTCCTAAACAAAGTTTGGCTTTGTAGTGTCGTGTCACTCACTCGTGACAGACACTCGATGTGCGTTATCAACACCCAGGAACTGCGTGCCAACTGGATATTGATTTGATGACATTTGATATGCAGTCTGTGATTACAGTGTTATTTTTGTTGAGGTCTGTGGACCTGTGAACCATCATGAGTCATGTTAAGCAAACGGTAAAGCCTTATCGGCCCCGACAGTGTCGCTGCCTAGTGGCGAAAACTTTTAACTCATGAAATAATTGGTACTTAGTTATAAAATACTGTAGCTAAAATAAGATTATTTCATCACATTTTAGTGATAATATCTCATAGTCACAAGAATGTCTCTATATTGTATTTGAATTGAATAGAACTTTTTATTTTATTTTCTCAGCTAATAGATTTACGTTTCAATTTTCTATACATTATAGTATAAATATATGTAATGTTGAATATATTTACTCTTTATTAGGGTTATTGTTGTATAAGAAAGCTGATAATTCAGCGAACTGTTATGCTATTGTAAAGTGAAATTTTGCCAACCAACCAACCATTATATTTTTGCCAATTAATGTCGTTATTAGCAGTGCCTTTTAAACCTGCATTAAGGTCAGTTCGGATAGAACGGAAAAATGCCAGAGTAATTTACTGGCTCCATTGAAAATAGGACCCCGAGTTGCGAGCATGCGTGAGCCTACTGTGTCGATATTCATACAATTTTCTACTTATGCTATAGTGATATGGTCCAATGGAGCCATTAAACTGCTTAGGCCTTTTTCTATCCTGTCTGAACCGACTCTAACCTAGCAGGAATCACTACAAACTTATATCTATGTAAATAATAATATCTCTTTACTCCACATATGTTCAATAAGACTAATTTTCCTAGTTATTATTCCTTATTCTGTTGATCTGACATCAAAAACATTTGTAAAAATTCAAAGAGAAAAGCAATAAAAATCTTAACAAGTGATTAGATATTTATTTAATTAATTAACACTAATCAATACCAATTATATTTACAATATGTCACATCTTTCACACTCCTCAGCTAGACACAATCAACAAATGCAATAAAATCTGCAAAAAATATTGACTTTTTTACACCCCATACATTCAACTGTTACCATAACTAGTGGATTTATAAAAGAAAATAAAATGAATACTATTTTATGTATAGATTCACAGTGCCACTGCAGAAATACTATTGCTTACAGACTAACGAATCAAAATGCACATTTAACGTGTGATGTACATGAAATGCTCAATAACAATTTATCACCTATTGACAGACTCCTCATAAATATACTGTATGGAATTTGTAATGTTTGAGATCGTCAGGCACTCATAAAAATCAACCATACCTATTTCTACATTGGTTCTGTGAACAGCCTTTTGTTTTATGTTAGAATCTGGTCGGATCATGATTGTTTGGTGGTCGGGGGCGCGGGGTCTGTTAGGTCGACGAGCGTGGCCTCAGCCGGCGCGGCGACTGCCTGGCTGGACTGCGCCGCGTCGGGCGGGAACTGCGGGATCACCTGCGACTGCGTCTTCCTCACTGCATCCATGTTCACTTTGGTCGATAGATTCTTTTGTCGCGTCTGTTCGGAAGTCTTCGATAATCTCTCGCTCAACGCCTTGAGCGCGATTTGTCTGGAAAGGTTTAACCAGGAATTTATAACATTGAACATAACAAAATGACTAAGACGTACGATCGAGTTCGAAACTAGTCAAGTTTTCTCAATATAAATATGTTAGGAAAAACCATGTCTCACTTCGCTACTGAACTTTTGTAATATGTAATATAAAAATTTCTCATATAACAAATTGCAAACTCAGATAATAATCTTGATAAGTATAAGATGTAGATATCATAAACACGTGAAAATAAAGAGTATTTTGAGACAAGCTTCTCCTGTACAATTAAAAACCGGCGCTAATATAACAATTATTGTAGTATTGTAGTGTTGGTGAACTCGGGTCTTAGTCAGTCGGAAAAAGCCTTGCAATTAACCATGCAGGATGGGTGTATGATACTTTTTTAATTTGAGCTCTATAGTTGGTATGTTTCCGACGATTTTATGAAAATAGGATTGATAGTTTTTGAGAAACCAATTAGTAATATATATTAATTTATCTAAAATCATTTACAAAATAGTTTTATTTGTCTTATTGTCAACTAGCCTATTCTGCAATATATGTATAATAAAACAATCACCTCCGCCTCTCCATGTCTTGCGGTTCGACGCCCGGCATCGATATGGTGACGCCTCTGGGGCTCAACGCGAGGTGAACTCGGCGCTGGCTCGGGGAGCAGAGCCCCATCCGCACTAGGCACCGGTGCGGAGGACCCAGGATACCACGCACTACTGGCTGTAGGACCGTCGGGAAGAAACTGCAAAAATATAATAAAGTTCTAAAGTTTGTAACTAAATTGATTTATGTTTATTCTAGACTGATACTCCAGTATTAATCACTAATATCCGATTAAGAAAAGATTTATTTCTAAAAAAATATATAGTGTTATAGCAATTACTGAACTGTTTTTCTACATTTCAATGCTAAAAACAATTTCATGCCCATAAAGCACTATTCATATTGAAATTACATTATTTAATTTCAAATAACAGTACTACCTGTTCACCACACATACGTCTACAACAGGCAGAGAAGTGTAAATAATTATCCAACCCAGTTTGCTAAATGTTCATAGCATACATTGAAATTGAAATAATTAACATGGTGATACGCTGTAAGATCTGACTAACTTGTTCATGTGATGTGACATGCACCTGGTATTAAATACGGATAAATAAATTAGTCAGATATTGAATGTGGCCCCTCGTAAACAGAGGCGGTTTTTAACACTCAATGGATTTTCAACACACTGCTTACACCGCAGAGGTGAAAATTCAGTAGTGTATATTTTTTTGACATGCTAGGCTGTATTCTGTTTGGATCTTGATGATCGGCTCAACTCCGAGAGTTGAATATCCATTGCGGCGTAATAAATCTACGCGTTCAAATTTTTTTAACATCATGTTATCTACCCCGTTTTTTTGCGTCGGGGGTTAATTACTAGCATGAAGACAATAATAATAATAATGCTTATCATTTGGTCTAGTTTTAATAGTGCACTTTCAATTTTATGTTGCTAAGGAACGAAATATAAACATTTTTAGTGTTAGTGCTGAAGAAGGCGACCTTGTATAAATGCGAAGAAAACGCAGCAAGATGATGAGTATGTGTAGTGCTGCGGCTGCCTGATAGCAAGGTAGATTTTTATCTGAGTCTTGGTTACATAATTTAGCAATAAGTATTCAAAGAATTTTTTAAAGGAATATTTTATATGAATATTGCTTAAAAAATTTAGTTAACCAGTCTCTTGGAACAGCAGGTTGGCAAGACTTTTTTAAGTAACCAAATACCATAAATATATAAAAATAATTCTTTTAGGATAGGCACTTAGGCGTCTTTTTGTCTGGTTTTTCCGTGTGGCATAATAAGACAAAAGCATAAAAGTGTTTTATATAAACATAGGGTGATTAAAATTACAAGCCCATTGTTCTTCACAAATTGACATGCATTTCTTCTTGAATTCTAATAATTATTGAATCTACCTTTTAAAATCTTCTTATTATTATGGTTTTCATGTAAATATGAATGTTACAGGTTTGATTATACTCTTTTCAATCCAAAGATAAGTTATCATTCCATATTGATGTTACACGGGATAAATACAGTAAAATATTGAAGATTGCTCTTCTCTCATTGTTTTGTTATGCAGTTGGTTTATGAGTCTAGCTATCTAATAATGTAGATATTGATATTCAGCTACAATAATTAAATTATTACAGGAATATTAGAATACATAATCTCATACCTACCTACTTTCAAAATCAAATATTACAATATCAAAAAAAGCAGGATGATTCATGTAGATAGTAGGAAAAGATTAAAATTAATTAGAAATGAATAACATACTTATCAAAGCTGAAGTTATCAGCCATATCGCCTCTGGTTCCACTGCTATGCCTCTGCCAGAATCTCAGGTATATCCAGGACAAGATCGTGCCACTGCCCCACATGCAAGGGTATGTGCCTTCCAATGCTCCAATAGCCCATAGTATTATAGCTGCTATTAAAATTAGAAGTGGCAATGATCTGTTTGTCAACTTCCCTGCAAGAAAACAAAAACAATGATGTTTCTGTAACCAAAATTCACATGACTTGTTATGATTTGAGAGAATGAATTGTTATTATGTGCAATACGATCTATTTGCTATAGTTGTTAGCAGTGTGTGAAATTGAATTTGACAGGCTTATAATTTAATGGACTAGATACTTTGTGGACACAAACGGGTTTGTAAAAATAATGTATTCAATGTTATTCAAGGTAATTAGTCAAGTGTGTTTAACCCAAGCTATGTGATAAACAACAAAACGTCTATACTTATCGAACAATTCGCACCTAATGGTGTTTTTATCAGCAGATGATCTGGCATAATCTGCTTTACGGCTACACTCACCGCCGCCAGGTAACCCGCAAGCCCGTGTACGTGTATATCGAACAAGTAGGACGTTTGTCCTGTACACGCAAATATCACTAAATAATAGAACGTCGTTAGAAATGCTACACCAACATTGGTCAGGAAGAAAAACTTCATCATTTCCATCTGACCCCATAGCGGTTCTATTAGTTTCCCACATAGTCCCACCGTCACAATGTCGATGATCACTTCCCACAAATGTATCTCGAGAAACCAGAACGTGAAAGTGGACCACAATTGAAACGAAGGTGGCAACAAATACCCTGGAGTGACACTGAGAACGTCCACAACATCGTCGGAAAACGAAAGAATATACCCTATAATTACTACTACACAAATGAATTTCACCGATGGCGACGTGTTTCCTAATAAAGCAGAAAATTGCTGTCGTAAATACGGCAAATTACGACTGAATACCCTAAGCGCAGCCATTTTTGTGACGGATGAGCGAAAAACTAAAAATGACAACGATAATAACTATCAAACGTCAACAGCTGCCATGTTGACGTTAGACAGTTCTTATCCTTGCGCTGGTGCGCTGCTATCGTTAAAGTTCAATTTCAAGCCTAATTCAGAACGAGCGAAATTTTAATGGACTTTTTTAGAACTCTATTACAATTAAAAATCGAATAAGTATGTGACAACGGGCAATATTTTTTCTTCTACCGACTTGTTTTGTATGTATTGTTACTCAATAAAACAGTTGATTGTGAACATGTGGTTTTTAGTTCCCTAAAGCATGCAAACAAGCATACACCATGCATGCAGCAAGCATGCAGCATGCAAGCGAGCATGTAAGCAAGCATGCAGCATGCAAGCGAGCATGTAAGCAAGCATGCAGCATGCAAGCAAGCATGCATCATGCAAGCGAGCATGCAACATACAGCAGGCATAGTTTCTGTCATGGCTCTGGCGCTGCGGGGCTCCGGCGGCGGCGCGGCGGTCCCGCGCGAGCTTATCGTTGCTGACGGTTTAACGTTTACCACCGCAGCTTCGTCTTGGTGGCCGGCTTGGCCGGCCAGCCTCAGCTGTGGTGGCGAATATTACAACCACCTGCTCCTCAACTCGCGGGCCGCCTCGCCCCTCCACGCCTACGCGATTTTAAATTAGACTCTAGGGGTAGGGCAGACAAGAATGCGTGGAGTCGGATTTACAGCAATTCGTTTCTGTCACTAAAACTTAAATTTTTTGCAAATGTTTTAGGACTAACAATGATAATATAAATGAACATACGGAATATTATACATTATCTATTACAATACTAGTGTAGGTAGATACTTACCTTACATATGACTTTATTTCATACAAAATTAGGAGATTCAATTATACTCGATATTACTCGATTGTACTCGATATTATGACAGAATAGTTTCAGAAGTAGGTATCTAAAGATACAATTTTTTTTTTGGACATTATGTTTACTGAAGTTTTTAACAAGTGATTTTCGGACAAACAATTTTAGGAGAAGAAAGGGAATACCCTTCACAGCGCTATTTTTCTAATTCCAAGAGCGGCCCAAATTGACAGAAAGAAACGTCACTGCCATTTCCTATCTCAATGTACGGCAGTGTCTGATCAGTGATGCCAGCTTAGGGTAATTTACCCTAGATTTAGGGTGAAACTAATGCAGCAGGGTAAGTTTTAGGGTATTTTTAAAGCTCTGTTTCGATTACGAGACTACTCTAATATTTAACTACTCAGTAGAAATACGTCGCGTTGCGTGTAGGTTTCGGGCTGGGGTTCAGTGGGGCTTAGATGCAGGTGGTAATAAACGATTCTATGACATTTCTAAAGAAGCATTAGCTTTTTATCAGCACCTAAAAATAATGTGCAGCCGTAGAGAGAGCCCTTTCTCTGTATTCAGTCGTCAAGACCGAGCTCTGTGATGTGCCGACTAGTTGCCGACTAGTTGGCCATATTTGTAGTCGGCGACTAGTCGGCTAGAACCGCCGACTTGTCGGCCCATTTTTTACTCGTATTAATAAGCTTAAAAATGTTAAAGCCGTTGATCGAAATGAAATTGAAATCTTTACTGCTATCTCTTTTTTTTATAGAATCAGGTTTAGAGTTTACTTTCAGTGCAATCACAAAATTAGGATAATAAGGTATAAGAACCCTTCGTTTGGCATTAATTAATTGGACTTAGATCCAGAACTTAAATACCGAATGTAAAATTAAATAATACTTCGAACAAAAAAAAAATCTATAGCAAACAATTGGCAATCAAATCAAATTATTTTATTTTACATAAACCTGCATGGGCACTGATGAAACGTCAGAAGCTAGGTGCACGGTTCTAATTTCGTCGGCCTAATTCGTTAACCTGCTAAGTTCATTTTGACATAGTTTACAAGACAAAGAAAAATCTGAATAATATCTCTATTAATTTAGCAATCAAAATTCTGAAAATCCCGTTGGTTTCCATAATTTTTCTTGATATTTTAACAATATATGTAGCAGCAAAACTTATACACATTTTATAAAATTTAGAAAAACAATTATTTAGCAGTTTGTCGAAAAATGGACTTAGCAGGTTAACGATTTGTCGCTTCTTATGGAGAAGAGCCCGAAAGAAACTCCAGTTACTCTTTTAAAAATAATTGGCTTTTACAATGTTTTCAAATTACAGTGACAATAGGTATGGGAGGACAGTGCAGGCATGTCAATAAGTATCAGGCATCTACTTAGAAGAATTAAAATAAAGAATAGAAAATCGTCTATAAATCTACAGTCTGTAAGGCCTACAACATTCTCTCATTTACAATATGTAAAAGAATCTACATAACTAAAATGAACCTATTTTAAACCAAGTGACATGATTTCCATGAAAATCACTAATAAAAAGTCGAAATTAGAATTGATGGAATAATGTAAATTAGAAATGACTTGCTAGTTTTAGTTAATCTAAATTTTGGAATCAGAATTTCATCTTTACTACGTGTATTAAGATGATTCACATCTTTTTTTTAATACGTTTTTGCGAACATACAAGATTATCAAGATATTATCTAGGATATACAGAGAAGGCCGAGTTAGTGTACTTATCAATTTTGTTAAATTTGTTTCTAAGAGACTCGCGAGGCTCCATTTTATAGATTGCACGGATTGCCCTCTTTTGTAAAATGAAAATTGAATCTACGTCAGCTGCCGATCCCCACAGCAGAACGCCCACAGAGTACTTTGTAATATACTGAGAACGCCTTATGATATAAATACTGAGAAAATAAGCAATTAGCAAAGTATAGCAATGGACAATATAGTAAAACTTTTTCTACCTGAATACGGGGCTTTTAGCTACTTTGTATGTGTTTCTGTTTTATTATATTTTTTGTAATGTGCGTTTTGTTTGTGCAAAATAAACATGTTTTCTTTCTTTTTCTTTCTTTCTAGTACCCCATAAGTAGGTTTACCATTTTGAACATAGCCGATGTCACCCGAATTCAACCGAAATCAATGATCGGCTAGTCGGCTAGTCGGCCAAAGTCATTGTCGGCCCACCTCTAGTAATATGCTATCTTTGGCCATGATATAGAAACAGTAATCTTGCGATAACTTCACACCATCCAAAACAATCATAGATAAATTAAAAAATTATATTTACATACTCAAAGATAACTCTGTAAACTATGCAGTCAATGCTTCGAGTAAAAATTTTTTTTAAAATCTTGTTGTTTTATTTGTAAAGTAAGAAAAAACTGAGGGAATTTATTTGCAGTATTTTTTCAAATAGTGATTCTGGGGTAAATTGCGACTGAGCCTGGGATAAAGTAAAAACCAAACGTGGCAGCACTGGTTTGATATGTCATTTATTAAATTTTCGCGATTTGTATTCGTATCTCTCAAAGAATATCAAAATAAACAAGAATTAATATCTCTAGTTGAACCTAAAAAAGTACATTATTTATAACCCGGTGGTCTTTAGGTACCTAAATGTTTTTTCGGCTTATTAGTAGTGCGTTGTTGGTATGGTCCTTACATTTCGCCGGCACGTTTTCAGTGCGCAAGTTTGCATATTTTGAGAACTTCATCTGGTTTGCAGTTACGTGTAGCTAACGTTTGGGGCGGCGGCGCCATGGCATCAGGAGCGAAGCATTGCAGCAACGTGAGGTTGCGATATTTAACGCAAAAGGAGGCGATAGCTTTAGACGAAGACCTCTTCAATGAATACAAGTATAGTGTTGACCAGTTGATGGAGTTAGCGGGGCTTAGTGTCGCTACGGCTATTGCACGAGTTTATCCAGCGTCTACGTAAGTTTATTGTGAAGCTCAAGTTTGTTAGTAATTCATTACTGCAGATTTAAATTTCAGGTAATCTTATTTTGCAGGCACCCGTCAGCTCTAATCATATGTGGACCTGGAAACAATGGAGGAGACGGTCTGGTTGCGGCTCGTCACATGTCACTATTTGGATACAATGTTTCGGTTCACTACCCAAAGCGTACCCCAAAACCATTGTATGAAAATTTATTGGCACAGTGTGTAGCTTTTGGGGTTGATATTGTTGAAACACTGCCTCCCCCAAAGGATTTGGGTAATGAGTACCAAGTACTTGTAGATGCTCTCTTTGGGTTCAGCTTCAAGCCCCCAGTCAGAAAAGAGTTAGCACCTGCCATGGCAGCCTTAATTGAATCTAATTTGCCAGTTTGCAGGTAATTATTGCTACTATGTCACTTCATCAGTATAACTTAGATTTGAAAATTAATGGAAAACATAAGTGTACAGACTTAGTTTTCCATTATATCTCTTTCTTAAATTACAAAATAACTGTTGAAAAATTAAAAATATGCTAGTAAAAAAAAACAATCCATTTTTACATTTTCATATTTTATTCTGTTTCAGTGTGGATATCCCCAGTGGTTGGGATGTAGAAAATGGTCCAGGTACTGGCAAGACCCTCAAACCTTCCCTCCTGATATCACTTTCAGCACCAAAACTATGTGCCCAGGACAAGTTTATAGAAGGTGCCAAACATTTCCTTGGTGGGAGATTCCTACCTCCTGGGATAGTATCAAAGTATTTCCTAAGATTACCATGCTATCCTGGTGATGATCAAGTAGTTCAGCTTTCTTGTTAATAATATTGGGACTGACACATAATAAGCAATGTTGTTAGCTAGTAAGGTATTTGGGAAAATGTTATTTATGATTTTCTATGTTTATCAAGGTTCTAAAAATATAGACTTTTTAAATGTTTCGGCTTTATTTTTGGTCCATATCCTTTTTTTTGTTACTCCATCTATACTTGGGCCGCTTTCCGAGTTAGAAAAATAGCGGTGTCAGTGCTCACTGCTCACATCAATAATTTGCGTTCCGAGTTAGATATCACGATTATGACTTGTCAACAATACGGAACGCTCCTGAACGCGTTAGGTGTTCTCTCAACGTTAAAACATTTAGTAACCATATTAACACTTGTATACACCACACATTTATTCTTCTTGGATAGAAGTACTATTTCAAATAAATCTAAGTTAGCTGAAGATAAGACGCGATTCAAAACAAAACAGCACAGCTGTCATTTTTGACAGCGCTCACGGTGATATTAGTGTATCGTATCGGCCCTATATATGGGCTATAGGGCGAGATGGCGTATGTCATGACATCCATAGATTAACATACTACTAATGACATCATCTATGACGATTCACGGTGTGAGCGCGCTCGATATTATCGCAACTCGGAATGTAGCCTTGGACTCGTAATCGTATTCACAGAGTTCGAAGAAAAATAATGTTACCATACTAAAACTAGTGTTGGGGTAGTGAACGATTTTGCGTAAAGAACAAATAATAAAAATGTTTTTCTTTTTTGCATGTAAGTACATTATTTTAAGTTAGTAAAGGCGATTTTTTTCCCTATACGAATTTTGAAACGCGCTAAACATAGCGGTTAGCGCATTTCTAAATTTACACATAAGGAAATTATTACACTTTGCCAGAAAGAAACTTGAGCTATGTTCCCCATGCTAGTTGTAGAAAAGTTGTGCAAATCTCGCGAATGTCAGTGGATCAGGTTATGGTCACTTGCGAAGAGAGGGGGTGGGAGCAGGGGCGAACACTACGGGCGGACATTTAGTATCACAGACTACAATTATAGTATAGAGTATTGCCGCACCCCGGGCCTTGGAGGTTTATTCGACATACACACGGACGTAATAAAATCGTGGCGGGATTTTTTCGCTCACTGGATCTTCAACGCATTGCCACAATATAGATATGGACCGTACGGAAACCACGAACAAACGATCGAAACGGCGTACTCACAGAGTACATTGAATATGGGCGTACTCACACAGAAGCGCTCATCTCGAGACCTCTTGGTGCCCTGAGTAGCGGGTCAGTGTCGAGACGAGTGGGCGCGTTATACGTTTGTCTCTTGTGCCATAGACCGGTTGCGATCTTTTTAAAAATTCCACACGAGCGTATTTCGTAATAAAATCCTGTCATATATGTACAGACGCCAGTACATCAAGCTACCCCAATCAAGTCAAATTTCTTTCAGAGATTTTCAACTTGATTTCATATGCATAAGGTTCATGTTCAATTGGAAAAATTTTACAGTTTTGGGGTAGCTTGATGTGCTGGCGTCTGTACATACAATGAATACAGTAGAACTAGGATATAACGACCCTCAAGTAACTCTTCATCATACTAACCGGACGACGCACAAAACAACCGGATAATTGAAGCTTGTTTTTTAGGTATTTATATTTCTGTAACTCTTGTTGACGCTGGACGCCCGAATGATTTTGGCAATTTTATACCGTTATTGAAATAAAACCTAAATGGTATCAAAACGCAAAACCAATAAATGTTTGACAGCCACCGTGTAGGATCTATTGCTGCTCTTTTCGTTCGCATTGAGGCCCAAATCTGGACATACTTTTCTAATGCTAAACATGTTGCCATTTTCCAGCCATCTTTGTTTGACGGTTCATCTTTTTCGCGCCGTTTTTTCCCGCGACCGGCTGTCATTATTTTGTGAGGTCAGCGACTTAGAGACGCATCGTGCCTTATTTCAATTAGTTTTTATCTGTTTTACTTGTTAAATATATACAAACGTGAGTATTTCTTCCGGGTTTACTAAGTTCTAAGCTGAAACAGTCGAAGTTCTTTGATTTCAAGTGCCAAATCGTCGATAAAATTAGAAATCCGTTGTCAATCTTTGGCGATCTCATTTCCTCCTCCTCCCTTTTTTTTAATGGGACTCGTTGGTAGACAAATTCAGAGAAGTGGCGACATTTAAATGATGCCAATAAAATTCGGTTACAGGGTAGGATGTTTGAAGCCCGTCTTCTCCGTAGCTCCATTCTGAAGAAGGTGTTAGAAGCCATCAAGGATCTGCTCACTCAGGCCACATTTGACTGCGATGACAATGGTATCCAATTGCAGGTATAAATAATTTGGTATAACTTTAGAATAGTAGAGCAGGAGGGGGGGGGCTGGTAGTTCGGGGGTAGGGGGTGGGTGTGACCCCCTCCCCCTGGCACCACTCCCATGAAGAGGTCACTCACCGTTTCCGAGAAAAACGATCTTTTGTAACCTAACCTCAAAACACTCCAAAATTGCTTAAAAGGCATAGTCGACGGAGCCCCGCTACGCGGGGCTCCTACTTCTGGGTGGTTTAAAAAAAAATAACCTCGAAGGAGGTGGCGGGGTCTGTGTTCGCTCGCTTCGCTCGCTCACTACGACCCCGCCGCCTCCTTCTAACCTAAATCTATCCGAGTCGGGGTGCCCCCATGTCTTGAGCTCGCTTCGCTCGCTCTCGCATCTTAAGTTATTCACATTCACGAAACTCGAGAAGAAACGGAATGAATGACCGAAACGAATGACAGTGACACAGACACAAATGGCGTCTTTTTTTTACGTTTCGTTTTACCGATGTAGCACGATATTTTACACCACAAGGCAATATAATTGTGATAGCTTTGGTTGTCAATGACCCATTTTAACGTTCCAATCTACCTTTTATCGGATTTGAGGTTAGAAACTTATTTTATAAATTTCTCGAAAAATATGCATTACCTCGTAAAAAGAGTGGTAGCGTTATAATCGGGGACCCAAGCCCTATCAGATTTGGCCCTTTTTAATCCCCATATCCTGCTCTACCAAACTAAAGTCAAGCCAATAATTTTCCATACAAATGCTAGGTAAACAGTGTTATAGTTTAGGCACTACCTAGACAAGCCTCTATATAGGTAGACAGGTCACAACTTGCCTGTTTATCCATAAAATATAATTTGACCATGTATATCATTAAAATGCAGTGCACCTATGCAACCTATTGTTACATTAACCTGTATCCTGTGCTTGGAAACACCTTGGTATATTTAAATAAATTAAACTTTCCAGGCAATGGACAACTCCCATGTGTCACTGGTGTCCCTCACTCTCAGATCTGATGGCTTTGACAAGTACAGATGTGATAGAAATATCTCCATGGGCATGAACTTAGGAAGGTAAGTTCAATATCAATGTTTGGTACTTTTTAAACATAAGTTCCACCCCTTGGAAGAGAACCTTACATATTATACAGTGATGATGTTACTGAAATAATTATAACCTCCTCCTTTTTGAAGTCGGTTAAAAATCTGAATCTACAAATAGGTTTAATTTGTTTTAAGTTACTATTGACCTCGAGCCCACTAAACATAACATCAACAGCTGCATTTAGTACTATAGACTTAGGTAGTTTCTCAACAGACATGGTTTTCATTGATAAAAAAATTTGTTAAAACTTCAACAGTTCAAGACTGCAATACATCCAGGACTCATTATATACAATTTTCTCTACGGACACGACTAAATACCTGGGTATCATCCTAGACAAACACCTTAACTTCAAAGCCCATATCACTCATCTTACAGCTCGAGTTCGTAAACTCATATATATTTTTAAAACACTCAGACACATTGCCAATACTTATGTGATACGCACCGTGTATCTTGCCATGTGTCAATCAGTGATTTCGTACTGCATTAGTATATGGGGTGGAGCTGCGAAAACTACACTCAAACCTCTGGAAGTGGCTCAGAGAGCCATTCTGAAGGTTGCTACTTTCCGACCAATGCTCTTCCCCACCTTTGATCTGTACAAAAAATGCAAAGTTCTTACGGTACGGCAAACATTCATTCTCAACAATTTATTACAACAACACACACAAACTCCTTTTACACTAACTCAATCCTCACTTAGGCGAAAGAACGAAATTTGCAAAGTTCCCTTCACACGCTTTGCTTTTACTAAACGTTTCTTTTACTACCTTGGCCCGTTTTTATACAACAGAATTAACAAAACTATACCTTTACATCAATCCTCTTACGAAATGTGTAAAAAACAGATAACTGACTTTTTAACCACTTTAAACTACGACGACACTGAATATCTGCTCACTTCACAATCTTAATGACTTCTCTAATACTCCATATCTAAACTCAACCCCTTTCACTTCAGTTTACACATACACCACACCTATAACACAGAACACAGACATACACAGCTACATTACAAAACACACACACACTACACCTACAATACAAAACACACGCACACCACACCTACATCACAAAACATACACACGTACTAACACTTTTAGTTTAGTATAAGTTAAATACGTTTGTACCTTATAGTTCTAAGCAGTCTATTAAAATGTTTGTACCCCTGTGGGAACCTGGGCTGGCGAACCTTAATACAGGTTACTATGTAACCTAGCTAGGACGCCTGATTCAATTATGTTACTTTATTTCTATTCTACTTAACCCTAAATTTTAAAAATAATTTTATTGTAACAGACTGTACCACACTTTTTGAAATAAATAAATTATTATTATTTTGTTTACTATTTGTTTTTCTCGGCCTAGCCGGGTAAACCTGATGGCACGGGCCTAAGCCAAGTGTCCAGCAGTGGGGTTAAGGGTAGGAGTAATATTATGAGTAGACTGTGAGTTACTGGAAACTATATTTGCGTGGGAGTATTGGTGCAAGGTGTCAGACTCACACTGAAGAAATTTTCTAACTAACCTGCATGTGTTAAGAATCACTGCCTTCTGCAGCAGGTGGTAGGTGTTAGACGGCAGGTTGAGGGAACTAAGGGACTGATGAAGCTGTTTAGGAATTACTCCTGTTGTAGATAGCACTATGGGGACTATTGTGACTTTTTGCAGATGCCAAAGTCGAGTTATTTCGTCCTTTAGTTCTGTGTATTTAGATAATTTTTCAGCTATTGTAGTCTGTAAGTTATGCGTATTTGGCACAGCAATGTCTATAAGGAACCCTGTTTTATTTATTTTATCAATTAATGTGATGTCGGGTCTGTTAAAGTGGATTGTGCGGTCTGTAAGTATGGCTCTGTCGAAGTACAGTTTTGTTGTAGGGTTCTCTAAAACCGTTTCAGGGTTATATTTATAATAAGGTACTATAGTGTCTATATGTTTGTATTTATGAGCTAGTTTTTGGTGTATGACGTTGGCAACTTGATCATGTCGATGTTTGTAGTCTGTCTGGGCTATTGATTTGCAGGCACCGGTAATATGTTGGATTGTCTCTGGGGAACTATTGCATTTTCTACAAGTATCGGTTGCCAAATTTTTTATTATGTATTTTCTGTAGTTCTTAGTCTCAATTACTTGGTCTTGAATTGCAAGCATGAACCCTTCAGTCTCCGGGAATAGTTCGCCTCGATTTAACCACGCGTTCGATGCATCTTTGTCGACATTTAATTGGCATAAATCTTGGCGATGTCTCCCGTGTAGAGACTTCTGGGTCCACTCTTGACATTTGGTTCTGTCGTCAATTACTTTCTCATTTTTTTGTTCTGTAGTTGCTTTTAAATTAAGAGGTGTAAAGTGTTGGTCATTAAGTGCTATTAGTTTGTGGAGTTGGGAAGATTCAGTTTTGGCAAAGAAGTATTGTCTAAGAGCTGTGATCTGTCTGTTGTGTAAGTTTAGGATATCTATAAGTCCTCTGCCTCCTTCTTTTCTTGGTAACGTTAACCTTTGTATACAAGATCTTGGGTGATGTTTGCGAAATTTAGTCATTGTTGTGTTGATTTTCCGTTGTAGGTTTATGAGCTCAGTTTTGGTCCAGTTTATTATCCCGAATGAATAGGTGAGCACAGGTATAGCAAATGTGTTCATTGCTTTTATGGTGTTTCGCGAATACAGTTGTGTTTTTAATATTGTATTGAGTCGGTGTTGAAATTGTTGTTTAAGTTTTTGTTTAGTATCTTTGTAGTGTATCTGACGAGATTGATCGTAACCTAAGTATTTATAAGTGTCAGGTTCATCCAATGGCTCTATTCGTTCGCCTGTACCTAAGGTGTATTGGTGATGGTAGTTCTGGCCTGCTCTAACTGAATTTATTTTGCATTTATCTATGCCGAACTCCATTTTAATGTCATTTGTGAATGTTTCTGTTAGGTTAGCTAGTTCGTTAAGTTGACTCTCGGTTTCTGCATAAAGCTTTATATCATCCATATACAGTAAATGATTTAAAATGTATTTCTGTGGGTTGGTTTGTCGGTCGGTAGCAGTAGAATTTAAAGGGATTCCTAATGAGGTAGCGTTTAGTATCTTAGATAAGGGATTTAGAGCGAGGCAGAACCACAGTGGGCTGAGTGCATCTCCTTGGAAGATTCCTCTCTGTATTTTAATTGGGCTAGAATCTGTGGTTTCGGTTGGGGTAGTGAGTCTTAATACTGTACACCAAGTTGACATCATGGTCTTCAGAAACGTAACTATTGTTGGGTTTATTTTGTAAATTTCTAACACCTGCAATAGCCATGAATGGGGAACAGAATCATACGCTTTCTTGTAATCAATATACATGGTGAATAAATCAGTTTTAGATTTCTGAACGCTTTTTAATATAACGGAATCAATGATTAATTGTTCTTTGCAGCCTTGACTATATTTTCGGCATCCTTTTTGCTGTTCGGCTAAGATGTTGTTGGTGTCAATGTGTTCGTATATAATTTCGGATATGCAGGATGTGATGATTTTATACAAAGTCTGTAAGCATGTAATAGGTCTATATTTAGCTGGGTTACAGAGGTCATTGCGATCTTTCGGTATCATGTAAGTTGTGCCAGACGTTACATAAGTAGGTATTATTTTAGGATCTTGGATGAAGTTGTTTATAAAATTATATAAATAACAATGAGCTGCTGTGAATTTTTTGTACCAGTAACTATGGATGTGGTCTGACCCAGGTGCTTTCCAATTATGTAGGCGAGTTAGAACTTTATGAAATATTTGTGGGGAGACATGCTCAAATGCCATTGTCTGAATGTTTATGTTATTTGATAATTCTGCTTGTATCCACTGGGCTTGGGCGTTATGATGAATAGGTTGTTCCCATATGCCTGCCCAGAAGTTTTGTAAGGCCTCTGGGTTAGGAGTGTTAAGCTCATCATCATTTGGGTTGCTATTTTGGACGTTAACTGCTGCTTCTCTGATATTGCGATAAAAAAGTTTTTCGTTTTGAATGAATTGATTATTTTGTTGTTTTCTTAAAGTGCAAGCTTTATATCTTTGGAGACGGCCTGTTACAACTGAGAGTTTTTGTTTAAGTGTATCTAGTGTGTGTGCTGCTTGTGTGTTTGGTTCTTCGTGTACGGTATGAATTCTAAATTGTCTTATGATTTTGTTTACATGTTTATTTAATTTTCTACTTCTACTGCCGTTAATGAATTGTGTCATTCTACCTATTTTTGAACGTAAATCGTTAACTTTTTGTTCGAGTCGTCTTCGCCATTTTGGTTTGAATTCTGTTTTTGTACCTCGGGTAATTTCTCTTGGTTCGAGTGTTATCTTGGCTCCGTTGACCTTAGCAACAGTCCATGCCGCACAATATATAATGGTCTGGAATGAGTGAAAGTCTGTATCGTTGTTAATTTTTTCAGGGAGAATGATTTTGTTTAGGTAGCTAATTATTCTTGCAAGATTTTTAGATGGTTTTTGTTTTGGAATATAACTTCTATTCGTAGGGCTAGTGTCTTTGTAAAATTGGAATGCTAGTTGGAAAGAATCTTCTATGACTGGGTCCCTTTCTAAATTAATTTGTTGGTTAGTTATTTCTGTGTTACCCGGTGTTTGTATATTAGATGTTAGTTCTTCTATAGAGTTTATGTCAATGTTATTTGTTAACTGGGTATTAGTGTTGTTGATATTTCTAATAACTGCTATCGGTTCATTATTGTAATTGCGTGTGTTATCTGTACCTAGTTCTTCCAATATCTCTGATTTTAATGAATTTAATTTCTCGTCACTTAAGTATTGATTGTTTATTATTGCTCTCCTTTGATCGGCTATACGTTGTTCACTTAGGTGAGCAAGTGAAGGGAATTGATTAATGAAGTCTTCGTACATAGGTTTTCGGTATGTAGTTTCATTCGTGCCTAAAGCTGTAACTCTATAATATGAACGCATTATAGCTTCATTGTGTTCACTCGTCCATCTCATTCGGGTCTGTGTTCTATTTTGTGTGTTATGTGTCTCTAGTGTTGTAGGTTGTGTTGGTGTAAATACTAGCTGTCTAAGTTCGCTTGAGCTTTGTGACTGCAGGGTAAAATGGTTTAACTGTAGTTGATCTAACTCGTCTTTTACTTCGTTTTGTATTTCATCTATTGTTTTTTGTGGTAGTAATTTTTTATTTATTATAGCTCTACGTTGGTCTCCTATTCTCTGTCGACTAACCTGCATATTCGGGAATTTTTCTGTAAATTTTAGATGGAGCGGTTCGAGATAAGTTCTTCTGTCTGTATCAAGTGAAGTTAATTGAAGATAAGTGCGCAGTATGAACTTGTTCATTTCAGGTGTCCATCGTCTGCGCGTAGTAGGAGTACTTGTAGTGGGTGCAAGCTCAGAGTCAAGGTTGACATCTTGCACAACACTACCAAGCGTACTGGTGGTGGACAAGCTAGCTGTTCTTCTTGTCATGTAGGAGGGGCGAGTAGAAGGGATGGATGAGAATAATGAAATGGTATCATCGCCCGTGGAATCGGCTGTGGCTTCTACGTAGTGAGCCCGCCTGTTCAACTCACTGCGACTAGCTGTAACAATTTTTTCGGTGGGAGTCCGCTTGCTCAACTCCTCACCGCCGATGGTTCGCATGCTGTGGCACCTAGCATCGGCTCCAGATGCGCCCCGGCGCTCCCCGGGAAGCGACCGTAAATTATATATTCTTTTACTACTCATCTCCATAAAGGGTTACCCTTCCTTGTTAGCCGCGTAAGTTTTTTGTACAGATGAAGGTACAGTACGCGTGTCCGCCCCCCACGTAGCTAGGTGTTCAGCTTGGACGTAAGGTTGGATTTTAGGGGGCTTATTATTATTATTATTGTATAGTCTTAAACTATTGTAGTATATCTTATCAGACCTCTTCATTATGATTTTTCATTATGTTAATATTCTCGAACAAACTCCTCTAGCATGTCAAAGATCCTGAAGTGTGCTGGAGACAAGGACACAGTAACAATCAAGGCACAAGACAACGCTGACACTGTCACATTTGTGTTTGAAAGCCCAAACCAAGAGAAAGTGTCAGATTATGAGATGAAACTCATGAACTTGGATCTTGAGCATTTAGGTGAGTGGACAATAACTTTATACTTACCTAAACACAGAAAGAAAATAGTTTCAAGCACCTTCAGATTTATGATACAAAAGAACATAGATCATTGAAAGTCTTTTTGTTGAAAAATTTTACTGCCAACTGTGTATTTCAATGATATAGTGTCAAGTAATTAGCACAATTAATTTTATATTGTTATCAGACTCAATGAGTCTGCCTAACAGACGAGGCAATAATTCCATAAGATCGAATTGCACTGCCATATAAATTTCAAAACTGCCAATAATTCATCATAATGAATGCTGCAATTAAACCTTTATCTGCTTGGTGTGTGAAAATGATTTAATTTTATTATTTTACAGGTATTCCTGAGACTGAGTACAGTTGCACCATTAGGTTACCCAGTGGTGAATTCATGCGAATCTGCCGTGATCTCTCACAGTTTGGAGAGTCCATGGTTATCTCTTGCACCAAAGAGGGTAAGGATTCCTCTGTTTGTCATAATTTATATTTCTGTTAGAGTAGTTTTATTGGATAGATCCATCCAGTAATTAAGAAGTAAGTTAGTAAATTAAGAGAATACACAACAAAACTACTCACTAATTGTTGAAAACAATTTTTTTTCCATCATTTTATTCTTGTCTAGAGGATTAATTATTTATTTAGTTCAGAAATCAGAACTTGCATTCACCCTTGCAAAGCTGGGGACGATTACTAGACATTCATTAATTATCGAGTATTCATGCTTTTCCTTAGTACAGTACTAAAGGAGTTTAACATTTTGCCAAATTCCCACAGGAGTGAAGTTCTCAGCATCCGGTGACATCGGCTCAGCCAACATCAAGCTCGCGCAGACTGCTTCTATTGACAAAGAGGAAGAGGCGGTGGTTATTGAGATGGAAGAGCCCGTAACTCTCACATTCGCCTGCCAGTATCTCAACTACTTCACTAAAGCAACATCACTTAGTCCACAGGTAAATAGACAATTGAAAATTCACCGTCATTGTTCTATTAGGTGTCGTGGCGTAACTTGATACCGGCAACATTATTGGGCGTATTTGGACAATATAAAGTATACCCTAGATCACTTTACATGAAGAAAATCCAAGTTATTAATCAATTACGCGACTATATTTTAAATATTTCAAATATTTCAAATCCAGTCTTCAGACAGATAAATGAATGTTCACAGTAGACCTGCTATAGACAATGGCTGCTATGAGATTATCCATAGATACCTTTTTTGTCTAAAAGTTTATCATGGAAATAGCCTACCCAAACGATAAGCATTAATATATTGTCGAAATGATGAGTTCTATTCATCAATATAATATCCCCGCTGCACTGCCCTGATACACGCGAGCAGCACTGATTGCAGAAGTTAATATAAATGAGGTAAGGTTTAATTATTTTTTTATTTTGTTTTAGGTTCAACTGTCAATGTCTGCTGATGTCCCTCTCGTCGTCGAGTACCGCATTCCGGAGATTGGTCACATCCGCTACTATCTAGCGCCTAAGATTGAGGAGGAGGATAGCTAAATTAGTTGATTAGTAATAAGGTCTTATTTTGTATTCGCGTATATTATGTTGTACTTGCTCTTTCCAAAAACATCATGTTAAAATTCCAATTTCTCAAGCCTGATATCTCCATACACTGCGTGTATCGCTGAAAGTTGTGATATAATAGTATTTTTGTAAGATGTAATAAACACATTCGTAAAAATGGTGGTATTTTTATAAATCAAGAAAACAATTTACATGTAATCACTTTTTATTTTCCACAATAGTACAAATTACATTCATGTTCATGTTATACATGAGTATTACATTAAAATGACAAGAAATAAAAGTTGTGTCTACTGATACACAAGTTCAAAATAAATAATAATTTCTAACACAATGGAATGCTGAACTTAAAGCTTCGCAATTTATAAATATACGAATATTATAATAATCAATCTTATATCTAAAAATCGTTATCCCCATAGACTTATACACATTTAGTAAAAACACTGGTAAGAGATTAAAATTGAGACATGCATTTAAAATATTCTATGATAAATATCGGAGATGTAGGCTTAGCAAGCACCACTGACTAGGTTAGTTAGGTAGCATTTTCTACGCGAGTCTTCAAGTTTGCGCGGGACACTTACAAAGCCCCCAGACGCAATAACAATGAAACTTCTATTGTCCTTCAACCAGTGTCCGTTTCGACTGCTCGGCCACTATGTCGTAGAAAAAAAAAACTTATGTCAGCATTTCGAAGGAATTTGTAAAAGATGAACAGTGAAAACCGCAAATTCGAAGAGTCAATAATCAGAAAGTTATGTGGGTTTAACCGTGGCCGCGCAGTCCGCATGAATTCAACTGCGCGGCCACCAGTTCTCTTAAACGGAGCGTTGTAAAAGTCTAATTCCTTTTGCTAATCACTGACAGGATTTCGAAGAAAATGTAGATCATAAAAATAATGCCCTACTGTCTGTAGTTCACGACCTACATCACTCCAAAGTTTGGCCGCGCAGTCCGCACAAAGCGAACCGCGCGGCCACGAGTTTTTTTTAATAGACCTTACACGGAGCTTAGTAGAAGTCCCATTCTTTTTGCTAATTACTGACACCATTTCGAAGAATATGTAGACAGTATAAATAAATCCTATAATTAAGAACTACAAGACCTACAGAACTTAAAACCTATAATCGAAGGAAAAAATAGGGTGACCAAGATTTATAGTGTGTGAATCCAGGCTTTTTTCCATTTCAATATCATAGTATAAATATATCATCACTACACAATATACAAAGTCGCTTTTTCTGTCCCTCCCTATATCCCTATGTATAGATTTTAATGCGGTTTTTTTAATAGATAGTGATAGAAGAGGAAGGTTTATATGTATAATAATAAAATCCATTAAATAGGGGCTGTTATTTTTGATGTTTCTAACGTGATGTACAACGTTCGAAGTACTTCGCCCGCGCGTATTTAAACGTTTTTATAAACCTGTTCAGTAGTAGTTGCGCAAACACACACACACATTATTACAAACTTTCACGTTTATAATATTAGTAGGAAGTAGGATGCCTCAAAAAAAAGTATAGGGTAAAATAAAAGCTAGCTCGCAAAAGACAGATTTTTCATACTTTACATTTTAATTTTTTATTTATCGTGATATTTTGAAAAATGTACACTATATCTATATAAATTATAGCACATGTGTTATTCTGACATGTAAGCTATTTTACTGCAAAGTTTCAGAAAAATCCGTTCAGTAGTTGTTGCGTGAGAGCAACAAACACACACACACACACACACATTATTACAACCTTTCACGTTTATAATATTAGTTAAATTATTAAATTATATGAAACATCTGTCCTGTCTGCGAATGAAAGGAATGCCAAAAATATAATATCTTCCTAAAGTGTTTATTTATAAAACTTAAAAATAAAAATAAGCAATTATTTTTTAAATTGTAATTATAAATATGAAAACGAATTGTGATTTTTAAATTATGTGATTTATAGTTTATAGTAATATTATGTTTTATCTATTACTTAAGAAATAGAAATATAAATCAATCGATGACATTTTTTTCTTTATATCCTTTTAATTAGCTTCTCTACTCAATTTCAAACCAAAAGACTAAAACTATTTGCATGTTACGATAAAAAGTATAGAAATATACGTGACAATGAAAACGTCTTATATGGGAATATCTCGTCAGCGCATCGTAAATCATGGTCACCCTTCTTTTAACTCTAGTTACAGGGTATAAGTTCTGTAACTCGCGATTTTCAAACATTAGAACTTCATTCATGATGTTTACAAATTCTTCGAAATCGTATCAGTGATTAGCAAAAAGAAAGACACCTGTACCAAGCTCCGTTTAAGCTCCACTTTAAGAAACACGTGGCCGCGCGGTTCGCCATTACGTGAGTGTTGTGGAACGAGAAGTCCAAACTTTAGAGCTATATTTTTACAATGTATTTTTTCTTCGAAATCCTATCAGTGATTAGCAAAAAAACTTAGACTTTTACAACGCTCCGTTTAAGAGAACTGGTGGCCGCGCGGTTCGCTTTGTGCGGACTGCGCGGCCAAACTTTGGAGTGATGTAGGTCGTGAACTACAGACAGTAGGGCATTATTTTTATGATCTACATTTTCTTCGAAATCCTGTCAGTGATTAGCAAAAGGAATTAGACTTTTACAACGCTCCGTTTAAGAGAACTGGTGGCCGCGCAGTTGAATTCATGCGGACTGCGCGGCCACGGTTAAACCCACATAACTTTCTGATTATTGACTCTTCGAATTTGCGGTTTTCACTGTTCATCTTTTACAAATTCCTTCGAAATGCTGACATAAGTTTTTTTTTTCTACGACATAGTGGCCGAGCAGTCGAAACGGACACCTTCAACCAGACCCCAACGGATTTGGATGGAATTCGGCATACGGATAAAATATAACCTAGATTAGTATAAACGTGGCATATCTCATGTCATTATTAATCCGTCAGTACGTTCTCGTGGGAGAATTTCCGACCTTTACGCGGGGTCAACCGCTGGCTAAAGGTACCTAGTATCTAATGGTAATTTAAATGATTTCTTGTATTGATATCGATTCGATGATCACATTGATCACTGAGCTACGGAAATTATGAATAGGTTTAATTGACGGACAAATAGAACATTGTGAATAAGTTTGAACTCGACAGCTGTACCGCGCGGCGAGACCGGGGGCAGGCCGCCTGGCCCGCCCGTGCCTCGCCAGGACAAACTAACATTTTCGGTGCGTACTAAGGCCTGGCTATAAATACAAACATTGACAAATCTGTAGTAATAAAATTGTAATGATAGTGGTTTATTATTTAGACACATATCTATATATCCATATTATACAAAGGATTTAAAAAATCACAAAAGTTAAACAAAATAAATTGCCCACTGTCTAATCATTCAAAACTTATTTGTTTACCAAGTCGACTTTCTTGTTACTTTCTTAGATCTTAAGACATACAACCCGTGCTACAATTTAGGGGATCACTTATATTAAATTTCTAGCAGATATTATTTAAGTCTTAGAGCATATTATGTGACTAGAAGTCGAGATACTTCAAAGTTAATAAAACTAGGGGATTATAAAAAAAGAAACACTCATTAAGAATACTTTAAGTATAAATTAAGTAACCGTTAAAGACGAAAGGAGGAGGGTGGGCAGGTATAAGTGAACAAACGGATGACTGGCGACTTTGCTACGAGAACTTGAACTCAAAAAGAGTCAAAGAAACGTTTTAATGAATGAAAGTAATGTAGTAGCGAGTCGCCATACCGAGCTTCACTGTTTCCACTTCTTGGCAGAGAACAGTACCGCGCGTTGTTTTAAGAAGAGCGAGTAGCTCTGCTTGCGCGGCACATTCGAAGGCGATGTGTTGTCAGTTTGCCTTTTCTTTTCGTGGGCGCGACGGGTGGCTTCGCTCATAGCATTCACATTAACGTATGCTGCACGTCGCCCGCGCCCTCTACCTGTAACATTGAGAAAACATTTTTTTAGTTAATGGTGCCATAATTATGCAACTACTGCAGTAAATCTACAGAATAAGCGTGCTGTTTGATATTTTAATAGCAGCGGTCACAACGACGGGTACCTTCTATAGCCACTATGTGAAGAGATAAAAGTAGGAAGATGATGTGTTTCTACAATCTTTACAACAATCCTACGGTGCATTGTAATATTATTTAAAATGTAAGTGCACGTGATTTTAACGTAGTTGTTACTGGGGTTTTTTCTATTTTTGGTTTGGATACTGTGTTATATTTAAACGTAAATTCTTCAGAACTCATTTAATTTTCGATAAGTTCCATAATCGTGGTGGTCTGGCCGCAAGCGTTATGGCGACGGAAGTATAGACAAAATGATCGATTGTAGAAACATTTCTTCTTGTTTTTCTATTCTTCAGTCGATAAATGTCTACTTTGACTACATCGCTAGTTACCAACCCGTTGCTAAGGAAAGAATAACTGATTGTCTTCATAGAAACGTGAGTCTACGGATCGCCCCATGCTCGGGTAGAAGAGATGTCAAGATGGATAGAATGAATTTTGTCTATTCTTGGTAGAATAGAGATAGAATTTGTCATGCTACGCTTGCAAGATCGGTATAAGTGATATTTGGTTTTCCATCCGGCATTTGTCAGGAGGAGCCCAGAGACTGGATTTGTGCCCGGTTGATGGCATTAGGCTCGTCCCCTATTATATGGGACTAAAACATAACTGACGAAAAGTGTGTGTACTATAGATACAGCTCTGCCTAACCCTTGGGAGAATACAGGTGTGATGTTATATTAAGTAATTAATATATCGTACCTGCCCCCCCTCCACGCCCTCAGGATTCGCGCTTGACCTCGGAAGGTCCCGGCTCGACCTCTTCCTCATCGCCCTCTTCCACCTGCGCCGGGCTGATGAGCTGGTCGTGCAGTGTGCGCAAGTGTCGCAACAAGTTGGACTTCACGTTGAATCCTTTGTTGCAGAGGCCGCATATGAATGGACGTTCGCCTGTAATAGTATAACAAAAATAAAGACTCTTTAAATAATTTTCTCAACTTATTTTTGAACCAGAATAAATATTAGAACATTGGTGTGTTATTGTGTAAATCATGGCCCCAATGGCCCCACTTAGGTATCTACGCCTACTCCAACGAAAACTCCGGCAAGACTCGTCATCTGACTTTGATGATCTCAGGTCGTATGTGCAAATCGAGCTGTTTATCAAAATAGCAAGTGAATTATCTCATCTTAAAATTCTTTAACGCCTTCGCTTCGATTTGCTTTTTGTGTAATAGAAGATTTTCTCCTTAACAGCCACAACGTAGTGACTGCGGTAGCATGTGGCCGAAAAATGCCGCCTTTGCAATTTCCGAGCTAATCAGTTTCTAATAGAATAAAGCTTGTTCAAGCCAGCCCTGAGGATCGAACCAGGAATCCAGGATGTCACGCTCAGTAATCAGCGGGGTAGTCGTGTAACACACTAACAGTAGGCATGGCTTTCATTTTGACAGTTCAACAGCATTCATTTCTTTAGTTACGTTGTTGACCGGACAAATTTTTCGAACAAAGCAATGTATTAGCAATATGCTCCAAAATGATTAAGATTCTGATTAATTTTGTGTTAGGGTGCAGTTATCAAGAAAGATCTTCTAGCTCCCTTAATCGAAAGATACTATTAAAATTTATTTTCACTTAATAATTGAACCTTATTTATTCTTGAATCGATCTCTGCACGCCAGTAATTCAGAACGTACACTTTTGTGATCTATCATCTATTTACATTTAAAACCATCTATCTGTCTTTGTTGCAGACATCTTGCCACCATTCTTAAAAAACCAGGGTAGCGCGCGAAATTCAAATTTTCTTTATTTTTTTTTACAATTTACAGGCCAGTGTCAAATTGTATGTTGTTAAAAATATGTTGTATTTATTCGGGTGGGTCTCAATACTCCCGTTGAGCTTTCCCATTGACGGTTATACTGATACTACTTGCTACTCACTATTCCCGTTGCGTTTTTATACCGCGACTATACAGGGTGTAAGGGAATCGCTTCCGAAAACGAAGGCAGGTGATAGGGCTAGCATTTTTGTACAATATGCTGTGAGAACAGTTAAATGAACCATTATTTGAGATTAAACACATTTAAAAACGACCCCAAGTCCAGGCGGCGACTTTAACCTACGTTTTGGCTTCGGAAGCGTTCCCCTTACACCCTATATTTCAATCATTCTCGACTCGATATTATTACCTCTTTATCGATCTGACCACCGCACTGCTTTGATAGTTCCTATATTTCAATCATTCTTGACTCGATATTATTACCTCTTTATCGATCTGACCACCGCACTGCTTTGATAGTTATTTGTTTTCAGATAAAGTTTCATTACCTATGTCTTGTCAGCTATTTTCTGTAGGATATCGTCGATTTTGATTTTTCACCAGGCGTTTTAAAATAGCTCTTTATGAGAATACGGAAATAATTTGTAGGAGTACATGAGTCCTTTCTTTTCTTAAGTCAATGGGTATAGTGAGACCCACCCATTTATTCCCGTAGAATCACGTTTTTCTTGAAAAAGGGATTAAATGAATTTTGAGGGTTGTATTGTTGAATTTAATTATTATAATTCTCATGTAACGGTCAGGTCCTGAATCGTAATTTGTTCAACATATTTTGTAGGCTGACACTGACCTGCGATTTGGAAAAACTTAACAAGTTTTGAACTGTTTTGGGGTGTTAATTAAAACCTCTATTTACGGGGGAAGTGCCAGCGCTTCTCCCGTAAATAGAGGTTTTAATTAACGTAAAGTTAATCGTGACTCACCTGTGTGCGTACGCATATGTATGAGCATCGATGCGTGCGACGGGAATGACTTCTTGCATTGCGTGCAATTCTTGTTTTGCGCGCCCTCTGTGAAACGATTGTGACGTTTTGGTGGGGCACTGTTGTTTGACATGGCCAATTCTAGACAATCGACATCGAACGAACATTTAGAACAGGGTTCAGTCAGGCAGACAATCACACAATATGTAACGCTTTGTTTGGTATTGGCAAATAATATCAAGTATAGCAGGGGTAAGCAAACAAAGCATTCCAATATTTAATTAATTTTAATTAACAAATTATAACTGAAGTGATTATCATGTTTGAGTAGCAGGGTACGAAGTAGTGTATCTTAAAGCATAGGTAGTAAGAGAGTGGACAGACGGCCTGCATCTCAACTGCAAGCTATCTACAAAAAAGTGTTAGTGCATGCATTCTAGTTTTGTTGTGAAGAACTAATAATAAGATTTTCTAAAGCAAAACAAACTCGCATTTATTTTATCCAGCTTGCTTGTAGCGCCGAATGCAGTCCGCCTGTGTTTACTTTTCAAGGCTTAAGGTATTATTAGCAGAGGTAAAAAAAACATAATAAAAAAAAAACACTATTATTATGGCGACAGGATGTTCGTTTGTCGAGAATTAGCCTATTACATAAAAAAAGTCTTCGGCTATGTCATTAATGTTTGGAAATTCTGGTAAGTAAATGGGTCCAGAAAGATACTATAGTTCTAAGATTGGGGGAGTAAGCAAAGGAAAAAAAACATGTATAAAATATGTAACACAAATATCGAATAAGCGATATTAAGATTTCGCATCTCTGCTCATTTTTAACTAAAGATCTTCGGATCTACAGAACAACAAATTAGTATTGCACATAAATTGTGGCATCCAAACATCGACGCTCAAACTGCAATCATAAATTCAGCATTTATGGATCTAAACACCCTACCTAGAGTAAAAAAAAATCGTCGGGTATAAAACAAATATAGCAATACCTACTTTAGTTTTTTTTTTTAAATAACCGACAAAAAAGATGATTCGGAATCATGTATGTACTGACTCCATGCTGCCACCCTGTACAGGCTGCTGCCTTATTACCGAGTTATAAATAGGTAGCGTTTTTTTTTCGTTTTCTAGGACCTTAAATATTTTATTTCATTTTACATCCAACAAATTCATTTTGTACAAGCAAAATGATAGGTTCTAATGACAAGCCCCCTTATTTACTTTAGTTTTATAAATAAGGGGGTAGAAGTTACATGAACAAAAGTTTTATGAAATTGCATAGAGTTGTTTATCTGTAATTTTGGTAAAAATAGGCAAGTGCCCTACGCCCTACATTTCTCCCACATACTGTCACAAAAAAGGCAAACAAAATCCAATTATTTAAGAAGAATCTATCTAATTACTAGCTGTTTTTTGTTGTTGTTGGCAATTGTTAATTTATCTGATTTGTGAAAACAAATATATTTATTTTCTAGTTATTTGCCCAAGAAGATGGTACAATGTATGAATGTTATAGTACTGACCTGACTCCGTGTGAGAGCTCTGTACGTGTCGCACCCATTCGCCCGGGTTGGGGAAGTGCTTCATGCATAGGTCGCATTTCAGCAGGGCCATGGTCTCCTCCGTGTCATCACTCTGAAGAACAAAGCAATACACTTAATATTTTTAGACGAGATAGTCGTGGGATCCAGCTAAGGTGGGAGAGAGATAGTCTTGGGATCCAGCTAAGGTGGGAGAGAGATAGTCGTGGGATCCAGCTAAGGTGGGAGAGAGATAGTCTTGGGATCCAGCTAAGGTGGGAGAGAGATAGTCGTGGGATCCAGCTAAAGTGGGAGAGAGATAGTCGTGGGATCCAGCTAAGGTGGGAGAGAGATAGTCTTGGGATCCAGCTAAGGTGGGAGAGAGATAGTCGTGGGATCCAGCTAAGGTGGGAGAGAGATAGTCGTGGGATCCAGCTAAGGTGGGAGAGAGATAGTCGTGGGATCCAGCTAAGGTGGGAGAGAGATAGTCGTGGGATCCAGCTAAGGTGGGAGAGAGATAGTCGTGGGATCCAGCTAAGGTGGGAGAGAGATAGTCGTGGGATCCAGCTAAGGTGGGAGAGAGATAGTCGTGGGATCCAGCTAAGGTGGGAGAGAGATAGTCGTGGGATCCAGCTAAGGTGGAAGAGAGATAGTCGTGGGATCCAGCTAAGGTGGGAGAGAGATAGTCTTGGGATCCAGCTAAGGTGGGAGATAGATAGTCGTGGGATCCACCTATGGTAGGAGAGAGATAGTCGTGGAATCCACCTAAGGTGGGAGAGACAGGTGGGTACCAGCAAAAGAGGGGACAAAGTCATAAGCACCAAATAAAGGGGAGATCATAGTCATGTGCATCAGCTAAAGGGCAAGTTTATCCTTGAGAGAGGGCTCATAATCATATAATATTTGGTCTGTTCTAAAAGTATATGTTGTAAATGTAAGCAAATGGATCAGAAAACGTACATGTAGATACAAATTTGTAGTGTCACTAACAAACTAACGGAGTGCTTAAACCCGAATTTCTAATTTTAAATCATCTTAAACAAGTTTTTCATTAAATTTGACATTTCGATGATTCTTTAATTACTATTAAATCATTTTAACTAAACTATAATAGTTCTTAAAACCTTCCAAATACAGAGGAATCTGTTATCATTTAGTGAGGAATTGGGTAAGAATTTTACATGAACAGGGTTTGTTTACATTTTCATCAGATACTTTTGTAACAGGCTATAGTGTGTATGTGCATTTGTGCATGTAGGTATACGTACGGCCGAGCGCAACTTCCTCTTGCGCGCGTGCTGCGTGTCGTTGCGCGCGTGGTTCTGCACGTGGCGCACCCAGGCCGCCGGCACCGTGAACACCTCGGCGCACAGCTCGCACGCCAGCGGGCTGTAGATCTGTGCGGGGCACGGCGTTACGACTACTGGCTAGTGGGTACCGCCCACAAGCATGGGGCTCTTCACTTCAAAATTACACATAGAGAAGCCGGATAAATGCAGCCCACTCGATCGCTTCCTTCATCTTAGTACTGATTAAATTCTTCAAAAAAATTCAGAAGGCGTCAAAAACCAAACTGGCCAGTGGTTCCTTGGTCAGCTAGTATGATTCTATTTTAATAATAATAATAATTGAATGGGCCTACTTTTGACGTCGTTCTAGAATAATGAGTTCTACGATGGAGCAAGACTTATTTTAGGATTGTTACCCAGAAGCCTGTCCTAAAAAAAAATTAAAAGTATTCAAAATAATATTTACTTGACAAATGTCACTTAATTACTTTTTCTCTTTAGTCCACTTAAAAAAAAGTTGACTACTCGTCAAAACAAATAAAAGGGGCCCTAACTATATTGCATTGTTTTAGTACTGAGTTCCTGTGGCCACCTTCTGCTTTCATCATCAGACCCTGGACATCATCTTCTAATAGAATATTTGTCAAGACTAATCAAACAAACCCCAACTCGGTAGGGTTGCGTCGTTTTGTTACAGAGTTCTTATTGCCACCATCCGGTTCCATCATCAGATCACTTCGATGGTACCAAAATATTGCATTGTTACCGACTGTGCAAAGTTTCAGCTCAATCGAACACCGGGAAGTGGGTCAAATTTAATTCGTAGATTTTGAAGGAAGGTCAACTTCCATACGAACATAGAAAGTTAAGGACATTACATACATCTTCATTTATTTTTATTAATGCATATTTATTTTGAAATCAATGATGCACTTTGCCGGCTGACCTAGCTTTAAGTAGTTATTTTACTACCAAATGATACATTCTGAGGGTCTGATGATGACCAGGTAACTGCTTATCGGTTCTCAGTAAAGAAAATAGCTAGGATGACATAGCTTTCAACATTTATATAAAACGTGAAGTTTTGGATTTTATTTGGAAAAAATTACGCACGTATGGTCCATCCGTCACAAGAGCTCTTGAGTATATATTATTATGTGTTCTGTGCACAAGAGTCATCGGGACACTGAATACACTGACGTATCGCGTAAATCGCGTCCCGTCCCGAGTATGCGTTACTGGCCCAGCGGGGGAGCTTCTCGCGAAGTTTCGGGTTTTTATTTATTGTTTAAATACAATACGAATGATTAAGTAAGTCATTGAGTACGTATTTTTTGATACAGAATTCATGAAGTCGTTACAAAGAAATTTTACAATTTAGGTTTAAAAAGGACCTATTTAATTTGCTACGAGATTTTTCCAAAATTTGGGAAAGTTTATTAAAATTGTAAACAATACTGGCCTTAAGTATAACATACGTTTTTTATAAGAAAAGCGCACGCAAGGATTCATCTACAAACGTCTATAAACATACGGTATTTTTGGGATTTAAGCGATGTTCCTCTTAAATAAAAGCTTGTCAAAATAGTGACTACACAGGGTGGGTAAAAAATCGTAGATCAAACGAAACATGGCGATAGATGAGGTAATTTGCAGTAAAAAATATCTACGTGGCAGAGCTCTCACTTGATCTCCTTAAAAGTTATGACTATTTGAGTGTTTTTTGAAGAAAATACCAAAATTTGTAATAAATAGGCAATAGAGTAAAATGGGTACCTATTTTAAAACAATAAATGATGTATAGTTGCTTCTAGGAAATGTATTATCACTTTAGAACCTTACTGAAAAAAATGTACTACTTTTTTTTTTCTTCAAGTAAACTCAACTATCGCTCTGTTTCGTTTGATCCACGATTTTTTACCCACCCTGTATAATGTCCCATTAAAATCAAATTCTATTCAATTTGAACTTGTTAGTATCAAGAAAACCTGTGTAGTAGGTAATTTTTTCACAAGAACAATAATCTTTCAAGTTTACTTACCAAGCTCTCCTCTTCAATATCAACCTCGTCGGTAGGTTCATTCTTGACGCTCATCTCAGCTTGGAACATCTCGGCGATGGATCTCTCCTCCTCTTCGATGCTGCTGGCGTCCCATTCTGGCTCGTCTTTTATTTGTATCTCTGTTTCCATCAGGCTTTGCGAAGATTTTTCTGTCAGAAAATAAGGAAATATATTTAAAATAAATCAAGCTTGTATGAACACAATGTTGTCTGCAGCCCAAAGGCCGAAACGGGTTGCAGCAAATATCTGAGCTATCCCTCCCTATATACCCCTGAGTTCTGAGGGTATGCTTATCATTATAATTTCATCGGAAAGATGTCCACTGTTGGACATAGGCCTCCCTCAAGCTCTGGCACTTCGACCGGTTCTGTACTTCCAGAGGATTGCTGCGCCTTCACAAGGACATCCGTCCCCCTTGTGGGATATACATAATTGTGGATAAATACTATTCAGAGCAAATTAAATTGTTTATTCTGTAAAAAGGATATTGGAATCAACTATACACGTCAAATAACTACACCTGAGAAGAAATGGTGAACCAAGTACTATCTTCAGAAACTAGTTTGGAAAATTAAAGTGAAACACGTCACTTCACTTTTCTTATGTGAGAATGGCTAAGAATAGAAATTCAGGCATTTAATATGTAACTTGGAGTTATAAATTAGAAACACTCACTTGAAGTTTCAGAAGCATTATCATGTCCATCAGTCTCCTCATTATCTGATTTGGTTTCAGTCTTTTGCCTCTTTCCATATTTCCTTTCAGCATGTCGCCTCAAGATTCTTGGCGTCAGCGGTTCCTCTGACGCGTCCTCAATGGCGGTGGTGGTGCCTACTGTCACAGTTGTGGGAGCAAGGGTAGATGTCGCTGCAGAAGCAGTAGCAGTAGCGATAGCAGTAGCTGTGGCAGTAGCAGTGGTAGCAGGCGTGTGTGGCTCGGGAGCGGTAGGTGTGGGAGCGACCAAGATTGTTTGCCCCTTGGGGACCCCGGGCCGGATAGCCGCTTGTGTGGTCCCTTCAGTCGTTTTGATAAACACCAGCTTTGGCGGTCCAATGAACATAGGCCTAAGAACAAAACATTACACAATTAATATTGTGGTAAATTAAATGGCAGATGTATTAAACACCATTAGAAATGTGATTAAAACTTTTCATCACATCTCTAATGGTGTGTTTAAAACGGTTCAGGCTCAGAATGTACCTTTCCCAAAATGTCCCTTGGTTTTAAACCTTTCCCGAAATGACCCCTTCCCAGAATGTCCCTTTCCTGAAAGTCCCTTTCTCAAAATGTACCTCACTTTCCTACGTCAGCTACGTGTTTAAGTAAAACATTTGCTAAAAGTAAGGTTTTAGTCTTCGATCAATTGATCGAAGGTTTTAGTGACAGAAACGAATCGCTGTAAATCTGACTCCACACAGTCTTGTCTGCCCTACCCCTAGAGTGTAATTTAGAATCGCGTAGGCGCGAAGGGGCGAGGCGGCCCGCGAGTTGAGGAGCTTGCAGCAGGCTTAGCACGAGCACCGATTTGTCGACGGAAAAATAGACATGACTATTAACCTAATGATGTACAATAGGAGAAGATAGCTATGTCTTTCTATTAATTATCACAGTTATGCGTTCTAAACGAATCATGATTTTGTAGATAATCGTAGGTATATACTTTGTGGCCGTCGAGTAGAAAGTTTGTTGTCAGTGTTATTTTGACAGTTTGGGAAGAAATATTCTTCTGAAATAACATTTATAAGGACATATACAAAGATCGTTAGAAACGAAAGACTATATGACAGATTGTAGAAGGATATCTACGGTGCGATGTCAAAACTGGAGAAACGAAATGTCACTTTGTATAGAAAAAGCATTGTCTATTATTCGTAGAAATAGAAAGCGTCATGCTAAGCCTGCAGGTGGTTGTAACGCTCGACGCCGCAGCTGAGCCTGGCCGGCAAGGCCAGCCAGCAAGACGAAGCTGCGGTGGTGAACGTTAAACCATCTGCGACGATAAGCTCGCGTGGGACCGCCGGAGCCCCGCAGCACCGAAGCCGTGACAGAAACCATGCCAGCTGCATGTTGCAAGCTCACTTGCATACTGCATGCTTGCTTGCATGCTACATGCAAGACATTTTGGGAAAGGGACATTCTCAGCTTGAAACTTTAAAACATCTTTAAAAGTAAAAAATCTAAGTCCGAACCAAGACCGTGACGGACCAAGCAGTGTTAAAGGTTCGGTAGTCGGGATGAATATTCACCCCACCTGATCATGCTCTTGACCACCATCTTCAATGGTGCCTTGAGTAATAATATATTCCCCGATGCATGGAAGCAGGCCACGGTTATCGGTATCCCGAAGCCGGGCAAGCCCAAATCCAAGCCCACGAGCTACCGCCCCATCAGTTTACTGAGTAGTCTCGGCAAGATCTATGAGAGACTTATTTATAAGCGACTCAGAAATTACGCCGAGACAAAAGGCCTCATACCCAACGAACAGTTCGGTTTCCGTAACCAACATTGTTGTGTGCAACAGGTCCACCGTATCGTAGAACATATAAGCGCTGGCTTCCAGCGCGGTACGATAACCGGTGCAGTATTTTTCGACATAGCGAAAGCCTTCGACAAGGTCTGGCACAACGGCTTGATTTACAAGCTGTACCGTCTCGGTGTGCCAGACCGTCTCGTGCTCATCTTACGAGATTTTCTGTCGAACCGCACCTTTCGCTATCGCATCGAAGGGGCGATCTCGTCTCCCCATCCCATTCGCGCCGGCGTCCCTCAGGGCGCGGTGTTGTCCCCGCTCATATTCACTCTATTCACGAGCGATATCCCCAAAAGTAGAAAGGCACAGTTGGCACTGTTCGCAGACGACACAGCCATCTACTACACTGGGAAAAGTCAGGACGCGATAGCCGCCACTCTCCAAACCACCGTCAACGTCCTTGGCGCGTGGTTTCGAAAGTGGCGGATCGACATAAATCCGGATAAAAGCCAAGCAGTCCTCTTTACGAGACCGCGACGCATTAGACCTGAGCCCCCCCGTCCCATCTCTTTGTTCGGCAAGCCTATCCCTTGGGAGAAGCAAGCCAAATACCTTGGTGTAACCATGGATCAGCATCTCTCCTTCGCAGAGCACATAAAGAAGGCGCGCTCACGCGCCGCCTTCGCTCTCGGCAGGTTACATTCTGTTCTAAATGCACGTAGCAAGTTGTCACTAAAGTGCAAGTTGCGGATTTACACGGCGTGTATAAGGCCCATCATGACGTATGCGTGTGCAATCTTTGCGCACGCGAACCCCCGATTCATCCATAGGATGCAGACCCTACAGAACCGATTCCTCCGGCAAGCCACAGGCGCCCCTTGGTTCGTTCGGAACGAGATCCTCCATCTCGATCTGAAAATCCCCACGGTCAGTCAATTCATGAAACGCACCGCGAAGCGTTTCTTCGATAAAGCCGAAATTCACCGCAATCCTTTGATTGTGAAGGCCGCCACTTATGTCCCCAGTAGGATTAGCTCTGTCCGACGGCCGAGACATGTCCTCACCGACCCAGACGACCACATTACTCTCCTCCAGGAAAGCAATAGGGCCACCAGTACAGTTCACACACACCGATCAAAATCGTCCTTCCGACCTCGCCGCCGAGGTCCTCGCGCCCCGCGAAGACCCCTCGTAGTATCGGCGCCTAACGTCGAGACCCCCGACCGACCCTTGCTCGTTGAAGCGCCAGCCCGCGCCGCAGCTGAGCCAGTAGCTTTAAATTCCCCACCTAATAATAATAATGCCAATTTTTCGATCCAGCCTGTCCCCAATAGAGATAGCTGTCCCCCTATCAGTGACGCCCTGAGCCGAGGTTCGTACCCCACAGGGGGTGCCCTCAGCGTGCAGTCGCTTAGTTTGTAAATTTTAGTTTGTAAGCCCTGGCTGGAGGCGTTAAGATTAACTTCTTAATGGCAGCCCCAGGAAAGCCCGGTTGAGCAGTCACGGCCTCTCAAGGCCAACTGCGAGATGCCCAACAAAAAAAAAAAAAAAATGAATATTCACGCATGCACGGTATTGTTTTATCGACCACAATAACAAGTTGGAATTTCATAGCATTTAAAAAAAAAACGTTGAAAAAAACCAACCACAATTGACAGACAAGTTTAGCGGAACAAACTTAAAAAATAACCATACAGACGAATTGAGAACCTCCACCTTTTTGAAGTCGGTTAACAAAGTTATTTCTGTTTTTAACAGGAAATATATCCACAAACTAATTACTTAAATATAAATAGCACAGTTACTTAAAAACATCATAATGTTTTTTAATTATGGGATCCAACTCGATCTTCTCTGCGATGTCCAACTCGATTCTCTTTGCAAACCCCGTAAAGGGAAGCGCGAAGCTTTCCTTCTTTGAATATAATGATGTGTGTTACACTCACCATATTCAAATATGTTGATACCTATTCAGAATAACATCAAGCTTAAAAATAATAGTTAAAAAAACTAAAAAACACGCTTTAAAAACCAAACTAAAAAAGGAGAAAATAATTTAATTCAATTAAAAAGCGTGGGGTGCTTTTTGAGTCATTTTTATAATCAATTAATGTCAAGCACCCCACGCTTTTTAATTGAATTAAATTATTTTCTCCTTTTTTAGTTTGGTTTTTAAAGCGTGTTTTTTAGTTTTTTTAACTATTATTTATTTTCTATTTTTTAGTTCTGCTAACTACAAAAACGTGATTATTATTATTTTTTCTCAATTTTATTTTTAATGATTGAATTGTCATCGGTCCTCGACAAGTTTACAAAGTTTCAATGAAATCTGACCGTTTAAAGTGGGTCAAAATCGCGCTCAAAGGAGTCGGTTACATACAAACAAACATACAAGTGAAGCTAATATAAAGCGTGTAAAAACATTCACTGCTGAAAATTGGCATAGGCATATGTTGGAATATTGTCATAATTAATTATATTAATAAAAAGAAAGACCAAGTTCCATGAAATGATTCTGTGTTTGTGATTTTTATTAGAATGTGCCTAACTATCTGTTGTATCACGTTCACTTGAATGGTGCTAGTAAAGACAATTCCAGCAAACCCAAACATACTTTTACACAAGTCTTGGTCTGAAGCCAACTGAGTTGCTGTATCCAAATATCCAAATTGTATTTACAAACTTTAGAACAGGCTATCCTAATTGAATGCTATTGACCGCCGAGGAGATCTCTCGTATGTAACCATTTCTAGGTCGGCGGACAGGTCATGGTGAATGCGTATATGAAATTTCGTGTTTGTACCGTCGACCGTTGAGGACTTCCTTCGTCTGGAGCAATCCCGGTTGCAGAATCAGGGCATGCATCATTAAAATGCATTGTCTTAGAAACTGAACCAACTTGTAAAACTTCAACTCCGTAGGATGACAGGAAGTGGTTTTAATTCAGCTTGCAAGATTTGACCCATAACTAACAAGGCAAGTTATGTAAATACAAGCTTGTAAAAACCTTACTGCGTAAAAAATGAACTTTAAAAAAGATGTAAACAAGAAAATTTTATTTTATGAGGTTGACTATCAACAACACGCTACTGATTGTTTTATACTACGCTCAATGAAGGGATCCATACATACTCAGCCTATAACGTTCCCACTGCTGGGACACAGGCCTCCTCTCCGTGAGAGGGAGTGGGCCATAATCAACCACGCGGGCCCAGTGCGGGTTGGTAGATTTCACATGTCTTCGAATTTTTGATTCTAGGACATGCTGGTTTCCTCACGATGTTTTCCTTAACCGTTTGAGAGCAGTGGTGATGAAATTATTTACACAAAGTAATGCGCCTGGCTGGGTTCGAACGCATGACCTACAACTCGTAAGTCGCGGCCTTTACCACTGGGCCGCCACTGCTCCATAGTTGGGATCAATTTATCTAAAGAACAAACTTAACATTGTGGTTGAAAAACATGTTCTACCATACATTCCAATTGCAAATGTAAGTTGATCGACTATTACTCGTCTACTTGTAAAACCCCTTTTAACTTCGTTAATCCATAATTATCAACTATTTAGCGGGGGGGGGGGGGGGAGAAACACTTCAGTGTAACAATAATTAGCACTTTATAGCTTAATATTTCAAACGGATCCCTTAATCGAAAAATTATTGTGTAAAATTAGTGTAGAGGGAGGAACCCCAATTTTTTTTTTTATGACTGGCGGCGTGTCTACCTCATATGTATACCCATGCCATTGTCATTCTTTGATATCCATTTTAATGAAATAATAATAATCATAGTTCGTCGACTTTATTTTTTTTGCTTTACACATTATGGAGTTTACAATTTTGAATTTTGTACTCTCATATCTTTTTTATGACACTTGCAAGATTAAGACAAATCTATTGACCTAAGAACCAATCAAAATCGGCTCACGTGTTTGGTCTCTAGAGTGCCACAAAGAAACAAACATACATAGGCTGACAAACACATTACCCTCCTTTGCATGGCGCCTACGGGCAAAAAGGGTCTTGCTTGACCACTTTATTATTAATATCTTGTAATGATCAAAAATAATCTGGATACTCGTTCATCATGGCCAGACCATTTGAGGCAACTTTATCCCAAATTTTATTCTATTTTTAAAATTATATTTGTTGTACAGTCAGGAGCATGTGGAGGTCTACAAATTGTACTTTGTACTGATCTTACTGCCACTTCTGTGTAAAGTTTCATGTGACTGTACTGTCCATACAAATCATACTTTTCCTGTCTTACATAATATTATATCAAGTTCATAAAATAACATCAAGGCCATCCCTGGGATATCATGGAGATGCCATTATTTGCTAGAGTAAATAAAATTATTCAGTAATTAAGATTTCTACACACCTTTGACCAGGTTGTCCCGGATTGAAGCCTTTCAGCAACTTATCATCTTTCTTAACAGCTATCTTTGGTTGTATTGGTATCTCGTCTGGTTTCTTTGTCAAACCTGCTTTCATAACACTAGTGGTGGCAATAGTTTGTGTTGCCGATTTATCCAAAGATCCATCGCTGCCATCTTCTGTATGTCTCCACAGTCCTCGAATTTTGAGGACTTCACCAGCTTTTAAGACGGTGTCTAGAATTTCGTTTGAAACTGTTGTTTCGCCTGAAAATTTATGTAAGAAAACTCAGATAGTGTTTTTGTGTACCTATGTCACAAGAGATAGGAAGGACGGGTTGCATTATTTGCTGACTCATACACCCATAACATAAGTTCAGGCTGCCGGAAAACTATTCCTGGGCTAGTGAGGTGTATCAATGAGAATATAAATGCTACCATGGATGCTGGCACAGTTCACACATACATTCAACACTGGGTAACCGTTCTATACATGTTAATAGTGACAAATTCAATAAGATTTTAATTGAAGAATAATATGATAAATGAATCATTTTTACAAAGATGCATATTTGAAACAATAAATAAACGTAAATTCATAAATATTTCTAATTTCAACCGGCGCAGCGGTACTAAAGTGAAATAGTAATGATAATTTACTGACCTCTGTACATATACTCTACGAGAATCTTCAACGCTTTCGTGGATATTTCGGAAGGCAGCACAATGTATAGCATGCCGCCCATGCGCGTCACCGAGCGCTGGCCATCGAACAGGTTGCACAAGTACATGCTGCATGAGCTCAAGATAAACTTGTGGGCTGGTATCTGGGACCCGTCCAGGGTGCACAGCACCACATCCGTGAACCGCTCCGAACGCAGCAAAGCCGCCACGGAACCGTTCAGGTGGGAACTGTGCGAGTGCCATTTTAACTGGTATGTGTCCGTGGACGTCATTTTTCTTCTCACTGTTTCCTACATTTCACACCATCTGCAGCAAACGTTCATCATTTTAATAAAATTTTAACTTACGCGCGTTCATCTTGTTTACGTCAATAAAAGTTTTTTCATTCTTATTTGATTGAATGAATGAGTGACAGAAAGATGAAACAGGATGTTGTTAAAACTCTCTTCAAGCTATTGTCAATTGCGTAATTTTATTTGTATTTAGTAGAAAAGCTCTAGCTGTAGTCTCGTGTTAGCAATGAATAAATAAATTCTGAAATCCTTATGCATTTTAATTTCAAAATAAACACAGTAATAACAAAAAACGAAATCAAAACAATAACATAATAAAAAGCGTCCATCGGTCGACCGGTGCCGGTGACGCGTCGTGGAAGAAATCCAAATAAATACCATTAATTTTATTCAACTCTTTTTTCGCTAGTAATGGGAATACAAAATGCGCATAACATTTAAAAAAGTTTTAATTTTTTTTAATTAAAATAATGTAGGTACTTAGGTAAGTAATGGATTTCAGCTATCCGTTCATTGAACTTTAGTGCAAAAGAAATATTTACCGTAGGTAAACTCCGACAATCGATAATGTCGACGAAAGTTTTACTCTAAACTTTGCACACACTTAACAGTCTTTGACACAATAATCACAGAACATGTAAAATTACTATTCAACATTCAAATAATTTCAAACAACGCAATGCGCGCACCCACCATTTGCGACTCTCAAATCTGGTGTGCGGCGGCTGCGGCTACAAAAATCGATAGAAATTATATTGATTTAACTCGTAGACCGGGGTTGCGCGTTTATCTTATCGATCCAACTGAGCGTCGGTTGAGCGGCGCGCGCCTGCGTCGTATCGCGAGGGTCGCGTTTAGCCGCCACCGGCGCACAGTGGGCTGAAACGGGCCGGTAAAGGACTTGGCATTTAAAAAAAAAAAGTTTCTTTTTCTGAAATTTTAAATATTGTGTTGGATTTATCTATCGATTATAAGTAATTATTTCTACGAGGGTCGTTCAGATAACTTAGTATTTTCGGAGTTATAAATATCCAAAGTAATTTTTGTATGAAGCAAAAGAAAAAAATGTGAAAATCTCGAAATTCTCAAATTTTCTCAAAGAATTGACTCTACGTATGCATAGTACGTATATTTGTCCTATTTTAGCGCCTATTCTCGGGTTGCGATTTTCTGCGATTTGGTCGCAATTTCAATTTTTGTTCTCTATTCCACACCACCATAGAGGTTAAGTATTAGGCGCGTTTTTTTTATGTAGTGGTCTCCCCTTTAGGCCTAATCCACTAAGGACTAATAAAATAAATAAATAAATAAGTAAAAATCACAATCACTACTGGCCACTGCACTGTTTTAATTTAATCACTGTCAAGGGTATCCACATTAACGAATGCAAAATTTTCGTATTCGTCATCATCAAATGTTTCCGCTTGTTCAATTACTAATAAACTTTGTGCTTCTACTGACAAAGTTTTATGTTTTCTGCGAAGTTTGTGACGTTTCGCTGAGATGAGTGGATCAGAGCTGGTCAATAAAATATTTAAAATGTCTTCATTTGTAGTTTTTCTACTGCATTTCCTGGAATGGTGTTGGCGGTACCTACGAAAGTCTTTATTTCTAGCTTCAGCAGCTTCTTCAGATAGCTGTCCAATTGGTATTAGACCAAAACTTTCAATAATAGCTGCACCATGCATAAGAACTTTGTGAACACTTGAAGGCATATAAGACCAGCTATATAATTCCAAATACAGTTGCATGGTCACTTGAGCATATTCGTGAAATTTCGCTGTGTCAATGTGGTAACCTGATGAAATTGCCTCTAAAATGATTGCAAATCGCCTTATTAATTCTTCACTAACACCAGTTATCTCAGCAGTCATGTTTGGATTTGCAAAAAATCTTCTAGCAGTATTTCCGTCATTCGTGGAGCCGTGCCCTTGTTTAACAACATCAATCAGAAGTCCCATTCTATTTTTAAAAGCGTCTTGTATGTCTTTCTTTCTTCTTTCCATGATGCACTTGTTGTCTCCCTTTACTGTCCATGTCTGTATCGTTAATCTGTAGGCTATATGCAGAATGCATTCCATCATTCGTATCCAGGTACCTATGCAATGATGACAATCCGTATTTACACTCTTATCCCTTGATTCCCGGAAATAAGTCTCAAAACAAATTACGTCATACCTACCTATGGTGGTGGAAAATGTCGAACATTGTTTTTTTTTTTAAAGAACTAAGTAGGTATTGAGGTTTTCAGGCCGTTTAGTATACATTATTTTCAATTTCAATTTAATTGGAATAAATTGCTTAACTAAAATAACATGACTCTTCATACAAATTTGATATGGCTATATCTCCGAAAGTACTCGTTAAATTAAAAAAAGTCAAAGAATAAAAACGTTTTAAATTTATGCCTAGATACCAAAAAAATACATTTGATCTCTTAAGACCCAACCTTGTAATCCCAGCCCACTGTGCGGCGCCCGCCCTGACTCCGCATCGCCAACGCGCCACCCTGTTCACGCGCAAATTGCTTTTATTCTATGAACTCTCTTTCCACATACCTAACACTCAATACATAGATATGGATGCGTGTTGAATTCTCATCAATAAAGCATAGGAAACTAATGTTTTTTTTTTAACAATTTCAATTAATTAACTAGGTACCTACCTAGTACTTAGCTATATTTTAGGTAGCTACCTATATTTTATTAGGTACATTATAGCTAAAGTTGTCGTTACATATCTTTGCTTAGACGATCGTATACTTAGCATTAAAAATATGTCAGAATCTTATCAGTACCTAAGTAGGTATATAAATCTACCTCCAGCTGCGGGCTACATAATATAGTCGCAAATCTTATAATTTACGTAATATTTTCATTCCTCTATTTAACGATAATACTTACAAATTAACTTCCCGGTAGCATTATTGATTTCCAGCTTACCATTATAAATAAGAAAGGGCGTGATGTTACGAAAGAAAGTGGTGCCAAAATTTTAGAGCTTCGTTTTATTTTTCAATTGATTGATTGAAAGTGATTGCAATAGCGTACTGCATTCTGTGCGTGCGTAGGTACTTACGAGTAGGTACTACACAGAAATAATTATTCTCTTTACGCTGTCCCTACTACGTAGCAGAGGGGTGGGCAAATCGAAGGACGCTGCATGTATTCTATGCATAAAATTAGTATGTACCCATAAAATGTAAACGAGCTATATCGACACTGTTTCTTTCTGGTAAAAGAGTTGTAGTAAAAACTGCTATCTAAGGGAAATAAAAAATTTGATGAATCCTTACCGATTACGTCTTAGTAGTTTACAACTTTACATAATAACTTTTAGGAACATTTTACAAAGGATAATGCAAAAGATATTTATCTAAATAAAACACCCTTGCGGTCATAGACTTCCTAATACAAATTAAAAACAACAGGTAGGTATAAGTTTCGTCTATAATATGTAATAGTAACAAAGGACTTTGTTCTATTTAAGGCACCATATAGAGCTAGGTAACTACCAACGTGCATAATTATCAAAAATACAATTTTAGAACTTTAGCTTCCACATCATGAACGTGGCCGTGTACCGTCACGTGGCCGTGTACCGTTAACAGCAAGAGTCAAAAAATATTTCGGCATTCGGCAAGTAAAATTGTTCTACATTTTAGAATGATATAGGTCATTCATTAGATTATTATATTTTACCGACTCCTTATTATTTTGATGATAAATATTCTTCAAACATGTTTTCATTGAACGCATTGAACTATTAAGTCAAAGCTTTGAAGACTAATTTCTCTTGAATTTGTTGCTGTCTGTACCTAAAGAATACCAATGTTGCTTTAGATGTGATCGTCATTATGCAGTTACTAAAGTGCATGGTGCTTTACGAAAAACTTTAGATTTCCATCGATGGGTAAATTCCGCGAACGGCAGATATTTTTTTTTAATAACTGTCGACGCGACTGCCTATTCTTTTTTTAAACTAGTGGTGTTATGTTATACGTAGGTCGTAGTTATATTGTCCGTGTGGTTCTAGCGTCGGGTCGCGTCGCGCGTCGGTCGTGGGCTCGTGGGGCGGGCTTGCGCGGATCGCGTGCGCACTCAATATTGATTTTGTTCCTGCCTGACCCCACGTTTTCATGTTACACCCTAACTACGATGCGATGTAGTTACATGATAGACGCATAGCAAAGCCGCGTAGTTATTGAATAGGCACACTGCAGCTCGACATTTTAATTACTATTTTTTGTCGGTTGCGATCATGTCCATAGGTAGGTATTAATTTAATTAATTGTTGATTGATTACCCGTTTTCAGATAGCGTACATGGAAAGGGTAGGGAATAGGAATAAGTTTTTTGAACTCAAGTCATAAAATTTTACCAATTTAACCAGTGGATTACCTACCTACAATTCCTGCTACTTTTATCAGTTTTGTGTAAGAAATTAATTAAAAAGTAAGTAATCAAGTCTCAAAAATTCAAAATTCATCCTTTGTTATGGATAAGTACGAATTATACGATCTAAATCTGTGTATCAGGAAAGTATTCCGCTTTAGATGATGAACCGCACCAAGACCTTCTAAAATCAAACAAAGGAACTAGAATAATCCCTTTTCGCTAGTAGGTATTCGTGCTTGTGTATTATGTAGGTACTATTCCTATTCCTGATACGTACCTACCTAACAAAACCTTCGCTACGTAACAAAACACGTGTTTCGAAAACGTGGAGTGTCGGCGAATCGGCGCGGCTGCGTAGCTTGTAGCTCTCCACAGACGGAAAAAATAGGCAACTTAATTACTCCCTTAGTTGTTATTATTCCGTTTTAAATTGTATTGTTGTTATTATACCTACTTGATGGTCTATAAACATTGTACCATTTAGCTTCCAGTTTCATCACTTTCCTCATCGTGAGGAATGTTTTGAATATGAACGTGGATGAGTTTATATGAGTATGAGTAGGTATGTAGGTACAATGAATGGACTGTGGCTAGAACTTAAAAAAAAAATATAGCTAGACAGGGGGGTGACTAATGAGAAAACGACTTATAGAGAAGTAATGAACACTTTAAAAAAATCAAAAAGTCCGACTGCGTAAAAAGAATGGAAACAAGAAAATTTATTTTAAACTTACTTAATAATGGAAACAATCTCATTCGGAGGCAAGGTCTTTATTGTAAAACTAGTTTTTGACAGCGGCTTCGCCCCCGTGGTGATCGGAAATCATCCCGCGGGAACTTACTAGGTACCAAGAAAAAAAGTATCCACTGTGTGCCAACTTTCATCCAAATCCGTTCAGCCGTTTTTGCGTGATTCAGCAACAGACATCCAAACTTAATCTAAGTAGGTACCTACCTATCTACTTAATATAATAAATGATTGTGTACCTAAAGCTTTTTAACCGACTTCAAAAAAAGGAGGAGGTTCTCAATTCAACAGTTTTATTTTTATTTTTTTATTTTGTTTGGCTCAGAACTTTCTACTGGGTGAACCGATTTTGATGATTTTTTTATTTTTATTTGAAAGCTGGTGCTTCCCGTGTGGTCCCATTTAAATTTCATATAGATCTGATGATGCGTTTCGGAGACAGACAACGGAACTCTTCAAAAAATGACAGCAAATCAACCGCGATTGCTGCTATCGCATAAATATGCATTGTTTTTACCCCAAGGATGATGACATTTCGAATTGGTGTGGGGTAGGGACTATAGCTAAAAATTGAAAAATAAAAGCAAAAAAAAAACAACCGACTTCCAAAAAAACACTCCAAACTGAAAAATAACTTTAATTTAGGAATTCGGTGACTAGTGACATGAAAATTAAAATACATAACCAAAGTCACCGACTTCCTAAATTAAAGTAATTTTTCACTTTGTAGTGTTTTTTTGGAAGTCAGTTGTTTTTTTTCTTGTTTTAATCCTTTTAAGTTCACTTTTTACGCAGTCGGAATTTTTAAATTTTTAAATGACCTTTTTTATTTTACACGTAGGTACCTATAATATTTTTTTACGTTACTATGACCCATAAACCCGATTAAATAAGAACTATGTCACCGCGAAATAAGTTTTGATTTAAGTTCAACTTAGTTCTCGTTTTAAAATTGATAGAGGGTCATTCAAAATGAAAAATGGAATCTGTCCTAAGAACAAACTTAACAATGTAGTTGAAAAACAAATTCTCCCATTCATTCCAACTGCAAATATAAGTTGGTACACTGTTAACTACTTGTGATATGTCCAAAAACAACAATTAAGCTGCCAGGAGGGGACTGGGGATATGTCTGAGCTAAGCTGCGGACAAACGTAAGGAGGGTTCCTAAGGGTTCCTTGTTGACTACTAATTAGAGAAACCTAAAGATTATTTTCAAAACCTATTCAATAATTCCAACTCCACTTAACATAGTTCGTCGACTTTTCTTTTTCGCAATAAGGCGTCTGGTGTTCGCCATACTGAATTTGATTATTTATTTATTAAAACATAAGTAATGCATAATTAAAACATACTGTAGGTACAAAGGCGGACTTAACGCCTGAGGCATTTTCTACTAGTCAACCTTAGGGTGATGCAGAGAGAAAACATGGCAGGTGCAACATAAGGGATAGGTTACTCGAAAAATAATACATACTAATACATACATACATATACATAACGAAAATAAACTTTGTCTTGAGAAATAACGATAGGTAGAGGAGAAAACGAATCCAGCAATTCAGCGCTGGGACGACTCTGCCAACTTCTTACGAAAATGCTCACGTGCCTTTAACCGACTGGCTCCCATACTGATATTCAGAGGGAGCGTAATCCAAAGAAACACCGCCTGGATAAAGAAAGAAGATTTGATGAAACCAGAGCAATGAGAAGGACATTGTAGAAGATTATTAGATTATTGGTGGAACGAAGTTTTTTATTATGCGCAGAGCACAAGTATTGAGCCTGGGAAGTCAGATAAGAAGGAGATGTGGGTTTGTCGAGTATAGAAAACAACATTGACAGAGCCCTCAACTCTCTGCGCTGACGGATGGGTAGCCATTTTAAAAGCAACCGTTTCGCAAACACATACTTATTCATACTTACGAAGATTGAAAATGTATCGAATGCAGTAATTTAGAAGGCGGTCAAGTTTATTGAGAGATCTGCATTCAGCACCCTAATTGCGTAACTCACGATTAACTCAACAACTTTAATAACGCAATGAATATTGTTGAACTGTCAAAATGAAACAAATTATGATTAATCGTATGTTACGCAATTAGGATGCTGGTCATAGTAACACACATCGCCATAGTCAATTATGGGAAAGATTAGGGATGGTACGCTGGTATACACGGCTACACACCAAGCTATACATTTCCAATATAAGCTGATCTCGCATTGTAGGTATAAATAAGATTTCCGTACAGTGCGAGATCAGTGTAAACTGGAAATGTAAAGCTTGATGTGTAGCCGTGTATACCAGCATTGCCTTTATGTGTGATGGGAGACGGTATTTCAACCAATAGAGCGACCGCAACGTTCCGGTGACTTTTTGACTAACAGTCGTGAACTGTTTTCGCCAGTCAAGACAAGTGTCGACATAATATGTAGGCTAAGATCCATAACATCGGAGCTAAACGGGATGACTGAGTTGTCGAACGTTACAGGTGGCACAGTTAAGCAATTCAACTTAACCACTCCGAAATCCCGGTTTAGCTCCTAAATCGCATCTGCTATGCTGTCAACATTTGCCTGACAGTAAAGATACAAATCGTCCGCATAAAGATGATACGCAATCCGAAGCTTGGTGATAATGAGATTAATAAAAATGGAGAATAAAAGAGGAGATAATATACCGCCTTGAGGGACGCCAGCTGCACGATCACACAGACTCGATGAAGAGTGTCCGGCACAAACAGACTGCTGACGTCCCTGAAGATAAGAGGCAAACCATTCTAATATCTCCGGAGATACCATAAGATAGAGGAAATAATGCATAAAAGGAGCTCGTGACTGACGGTATTAAAAACATTGGAGAAGTAAATTTACAAACTGTAACTTTAGTGTCTTCCAATCCACGCCTTATATCGTCACTATAACGAGAGCAGAAATCGTACTGTGCCCGGGCCTGAAACCGGATTGAAATGGACTGATTAGGGAGTTGCGGTGAATAAAGTGGGATAATTGTTTATGTATAGACGCCAGCACATTAAGCTACCCCAATCTGTCAAATTTCTTTGAAAGATTTTCAACTCTATGACATAAGCATAAGGTTCATGTTCAATTGGGAAAATTTTACAGTTTGGGGTAGCTTGATGTGCTGGCGTCTGTACACTGGCCTCGAGCACTTAGATAAGAAGGGAAGGATGGAAATTGGGTGAAAGTGACAACTGATTACTGGCATGTGTCATCAATTGACGTAAGAATCATCAAAACCAGCCCACGAGTTTGATCTCTATACTAGAGCGGCACAAAGGAACAAACATACTTACTATAATACTAGGCTAATAAACACATTACTCTCCTTTGCGCCGCGCAGTCGTGTAAAAGACATGCTGATGCTGAGTCAGCATGTTTCTGCTGACCCCAAATCAATCGGTTACGAGAGGATAATGAGCTCTCAGTTTTTAACCCCCGACGCAAAAACGACGGGGTGTTATAAGTTTTACGTGGGGCGTGTGGGGATGTGTGTGTGTGTGTGTGTTTGTGTCTGTCTCTGGCATCGTAGCTCCCGAACGGATGAACCGATTTCGATTTTGTTTTTTTTTCGTTTGAAAGGTGAATTAAGTAGTCGGGAGTGTTCTTAGAAATGTTTCATCAAAATCGCTTCAGCCCTTTGAAGATTATCAGCTCTTTTCGGATTGATGAAGAGATTTGAGCATCTTCCACGGGTCTGAACGAGTGGAAATTTGGTATTCTATTACTTCAATGATATTAGACGAACAAAACAACCTAGAGATGATGCTGGAGCAAGTGGAGCATCACCTGGAATTTCCAGGATACTCAACTTCGTCTCCAACAAACAGCAGAAGTATCATGTTTGGGCTCATTAAAAAGGTTTCAATGAATAGGTTATAGGTAAATGGTGCAGATCAGGGTCTGATGGTGGAGTAGTAACGAGGAATGAGGATAAATTATTAACAAATTTCACTGTGGGAAACACACATGGACATGCTTCGATCGTAGTGTGTTTACTATTAGTTTGAAAGGCAGGAAAAACGCCAAACAGACGGATAACATTTACATTAGCCGTCCCCCGAAGTGACAATGCTTTGATCAAAATACTACCTACAACTTCTTATTCGGCGAATACATTTGATTTGTTAGAGGTTTTTGATTGAGTCGGGATTTTTTTTTTATTTATCTTTGTTTTATAGTGTCATTCGTCCGTTTCTAATTAATTTATTGGATAGATAACCAACTCAATGGCGCAAGACTCGAGAGAGGTTTTAAAGTATATTGTATTGTGTTGTATATATCAGCGGGCTAATTGCCTACCACTTGATCGAAGCCTACCACACTATCAGTAGCATTCGCTTTCATTTCGACAGTTCAACAACATTCATTGCGTTATTTACTTTGTTGAGTAAATATTTTTTTCCAATAAGTATATGAAGCAATGGATTAGCAATAATTGCGACTGATAGTGTGTTAAGCAATTAGGGTGATGGCTGGTGTTCGCAAGTCCCACGTCCAAGCACGTATTTTGCGTAAGTATGTTGTCGAGGGGGGAAACAAACGGCGCGGGAGAAAAAAAAAAGCATTATAAAATAACTAGCTTTTCCCGTGCTTTGGTCGCGTGGATGTCGGAAATAATCTCGCGGTACCTACGTGGGTCACACTAAAGTTTTTACAAAATAAAAAACGTAATGATGTAGAAGCCCTAGAAGCCTGTTAATATTTTTATCGCTTTTCGAAGTAGTCTACGTTACTTTCTAAGCACCGTCGCATGCGATGGTACCATTGACTGAAGCAGTGGGCCACTCTTCTATAAAGAGGTCTGCGACGCTTTTTTCAAATGCAGCCACATCTTCCTTCAGGGTTCATAAAATTTTAATAAGTGTTTGAAAAAATTAAACTCACTAACTAGATAGATAGATAGATAGATAAAACCTTTATTTAGTACACACAAAAGACATACACTACACACAAAAAAAAACAATTAAATGATAACAAATAACACGAATTAAAATAATAAAAAAATAAATAAAAAACAAGGTGCCCATTACATCTACAAAAAGAAAAACATACTTAGGTGCTTGAAATATAGTGACACTATTACATCATTCCATTCAAATTACAAGGTGCGGTGTGCGTCTCAAGGTTGCACCAAATGGGAGTCCAGCTCAGCATGTGTCAGGCAAATATACCTGACGCTGATATTCTGCTGGATCCCTGCAGTGACATACGGACGTACAGTAGACCAGATAAATTGGTGTTAAGACAATGTGTTATGTGCGGAGTGAAATTATGTAAGTTTACCCACAACTTACGAGTAAATTATGTGTCATACAGCAAAGTGTAGTATTAGGAAAAGTTCTTGTTCTTTGACTGTGTTGTCTGTGTTTTATTGCTTGATTGTATAAAAAGTTAAGTAATGTATTAATGAATAATCTTAAAAATTATAATTATAGTGGCGTAGGTGTAGGTATATAAAATAAACTATTTGGGTAGACTAGATTGTGTTTACAATGAGTAAAAATAGGTAAATAACATGATTGTGTAAGTATTATGATTATTTTCCAGCAAAAAAGATCACCAACTACCAATTACTAAATACCTCCTATTCAAAAGCTCGTAACCATGAGTTTCGCTTAATACACAGATTGATTCGGGAAGAACACGACAGCCAGCTATATAATGGACGTGTTCGAAACGGTCATACCCACTTTTTTCTGCGATTCGATAAGAAACTGCCGCAGTCGAACTCTGAAGGTACCAAGACATTGAAGATTTCTTATCGGCGGGGGAATATTGTTCCAGCACTTGGATGCGGCGTATCTAAAACTTCCCCTGAAAGCAGCTGTCTTGTGCGATTGAGTGGAGAGTTGTTGTGAGCACTGTCTACTTGCGCACTCTCTTCGGCTAGCGATCCAGCTCAGTTTATTGTACAGGTATGTTGGCTGCTTGTACTTTATTACTCCAAAAAGTAGGCATGCCAAGTGCAACTTACGCCGCGACTTCATCTTGAGGAGAGAGTGCTTATTTAAGAATGGCGTTACATGACTTCTTGGTGGAATTGAGAAGCAGAATCGAGCACAAGCGTTTTGCACCCTCTGAATCAGTCGTTCAGTTCTTGCCAGAAGTCGAGGGCCAATAACTGTGTCCGCATGATTTAGATTGGATAGCACGAGTGACTCAACCAGCTGGATCCGCAGCTCCTCTGACAGATAGGGCCTTATTTTGTAAAGGACCTTAAGCCGGTAAAAACAAGTGCGCACTGACTCTGCCACGTGCGCTTCATATCTCAACCCAACGTCCATGTTCAAGCCCAGATTACGTGCCTCACTGACTCGACTGACCGACTCACCCAGCAGAGTCACGTCGAGTGTTGCCGGGACTGCACTGATTTGGTTCTTGGTTCCAAACAGCATATATTTAGTTTTAGTGGGGTTAAGTACCAAACCGTTATTTTCAGCCCAACATGCTATCCTGTCAAGATCATCGTTAAGATCCTTTATTGCGATGTCATAGTCACTTGGCTTAAAAGAGATGTAAACTTGTACGTCATCAGCGTAAATATGGTACATACATCGCTTCAGGGTATTTATGATATCTGCACAATACAAAATGAAGATGATGGGGCCCAATATTGAGCCTTGAGGGACTCCCCTATAAACAGAAGCGAGTGATGAAAGAAGAGTTGAGCCATTGCTTAGTCGTATTTCCACACGCTGCTGACGGTTGGTAAGATAACTTTGGAACCAGTGTATAGTATTTTGGTCAAATCCATAGTAGTTAAGCTTAGATAGAAACAAATCTATATTTATGCAGTCAAAAGCTCGCGAAAAATCAAGTAGGACCAGAAGTGTGCAAAATCCCTTATCCTGTGCTGATAGAATGTTATCTGTCACGTCCAAAAGAGCCGAAGAAGTACCACGCTTTTTGCGAAAACCCGACTGAAGCTCAGGCAGAATGAGTTTATCTTCTAGATATTTTGACAGCTGCTGGCATACCGCCTTTTCAGCAATTTTAGAAAGGCAAGGCAGAATACTAATAGGCCGAAGGTCTTTAAACTCAGTCGGGTTTGTTGTTTTAGGCAATGGCCTAACGATGGCAATTTTCCAGATATCAGGGAATGTTGCTGAGACAATTGAGATGTTCACAATGTCAGTGATGACTTTTAGTGTATGTGGGAGTGTCAGCAAAAGCATATTCAGAGTCACCTTGTCACAGCCTTCAGCATTAGATTTAAGCTGACGGAAGTATTGTAGAATTTGATCAGAAGTTACTGGTTGTAATGCAAATGCGAAGCTATCATCACCATAACGATGAGACTCAAAGAAGGTACGTTGAGATATATTGCATATAGGGTTACCAGGAACATTCAGAAAGTGGTTATTGATTTCATTTGGATCTCTGAAGTGAGAAGGAAGGTCGTCAATTTGTTTAGTTTTTGGTAATACAGTGCTTTTTAAATTTTTCCACAATGCTTTAGGATCTTTGATTTTGTTATTAATGTTAAATTTGAAATATGCAACTTTTTCTCTAAATAAGGAAATTACCACCAGAGATTTAAGCTGCTTGTAGTATGCCTTTTTAGAATCTGATTTCGATTTACGGTAATTGGTCAGAGCGTCATTCCGCAGGTGCATCATCAATTTAATCGTATCTGTTATCCAGGGATATGATGGTTCCTTAATTAAACATTTTTTGACCGGAGCGTGCGCATCATAAATTGTTAAAATGTTTCTATTCAATTCCTCAACCATGTCATTCACATCATACAAGCTACAAATGTTGTCCCAGTGTATGTGCGATAAATCACTATCTAGTTTCTCTCTATTAATTTTCTTAATTGGTCTGTAAATAACAGTGTGGGGTTTATATTTGCTGCGTCTGATATTAAATTCGCATACAACAAGTGAATGACCATTTATTGAGCCATAGGGCTCAACAGATATTTCTTTGTGACTGAGGTTCGTACAAACAAGGTCGATCAATGTTTCGCTATGGTCTGTGAAATGGGTGGGCGAACTTACCAGTTGTTTTAGGCTCAGGCTATTCAAAAACTCATAAACTTTCTTAGTTTGCGCGTTAGCACTCAGTAAGTTAACATTGAAATCGCCGAGCAGTATGTAGTGATCACATTTGACTAAGGAACCAATGGAGTCGGTTATGGCGTCGAGAAAGAGATCCAAGTCGAAGCGTGGGGGGCGATACGCTGTGCCTATTGCAATTTTGTTTCCATTCATGGTAAGGGTGATCCACATTTGTTCGATAGTCTCGTGCCTAGGGTCAATTGGGGCGGGCCAAGTGCGAGCAGTCAGGCCGCGTTTAAGATAAAAACCGACACCACCTCCTCGACCCCCGTGTACAGACAGCGGTCGAGGAGTGTGGCGCAGGCGGTAACCCGGCACAGTGGGCGCTCGCCCCTCTTCACCCGATCTTAGCCAGGTCTCGTTAACTGCCACTACATCGAAAGAGTGCCCTTCCACTGCAGCTATAAAATCATCGTGATTAGTGCCAAGAGAGCCTACGTTTAGAAAACCAACTTTAAGGGATTTTTCAAGCATTTATGTAATGAAATACACAACTAAACAAATAAATACAAAAACAAAAGGACACTTAGGCGTCGAAGTATTCGTCCGCATCGCTGTCATCAGGAAACGTGCCCAGAAGACTGGCAGCATTGCCACGTTGAATGGCAATGCTAATTCTTTAGCCAAAGAATGACCCAGCCCTCTGGTCACGTGAAGTGTCGACCAGCCGGCGAGAAGAGACGTGCACTCGGGCCCCATGATCCGAGCGTTTCGACCCCAAACGGCTCAAAACTGTAGTTACCCATAAGGTTACGGTATTTACGTCGCTTGAGGGTCTCAGCAGCCGCCGCAGCGGCACCAGCACAGCTCGCCGTGCTAGGAACATGAGATGGCGCAAGGGTGTCGACACAGGTTGCATCCCACACCAGAGATCTACCCACCTTCCAAGGCAATAACGTCATACCACGGTCTCTTCCCATCGTCACGTACCAAGCGTTCCAATACCGCTCGTACGCCGGCGGTGACAAGGGCTCGACGAATAATATCGTTGATGCTGGCGTGGCGTGCTATGCGACCTGCGCTCCTGCAGCGGGACAGGCTATGGTGCCCGAAAATAACGACAACTTCACCGCAGTGACACCGATGCAGAGCAACAAGGGGCGCCCAAGCGGAGACACGTAGCGAGCCGAAACGATGAGCCATCCATCATAGTGCCTGTGGCGGATGACAGGAGCGCCTGAAGCCACAAGCCTGAGTCCCATTCTCCCACAGCCACCAGACGCGCACACTCAACAGTATTAGGTGACGTATTTACCAGGATATTCCGTGTAATACTTCAGAGCGACACGTCCCACCGTCTCTGGGAGGATGGATTGGCAAGTAAAACCGTATTGGGACAAGCCATTTTCTAAGCGTTCAACGCATCAGTCAAACACGGCACTTCGAAATCGACCAGTGAGGAGGACAAAATATTCCTGGTTAATTTATCCGTGCTGTGGACCGAGGAGAGGAAGGCTGGTAAACTTATACTTGAAATTTTGCGGACGCCGAGACCGCCCAAGCGAATAGGAAGTGTGGCTTGCTGCCATGCTCGGTCGTCCAAGGCCACATTTAGGATTGAAGTTAGTCTGTTTCTAATAATTTGGTCTACTTTTTCTAAAAGTTGTGGATGCTTCCAAAGATGGAAGGAGCGAAGGCTATGTAAATTTTGGTCCAAAGCAACAGTATCGAATGAGCGTGAAGGCCGAATGAATATTAATTTTGAAAAGTCGTTCCGAGACATAATTAAAAAAAAAAATCTCTTCAATATACGTTGGAAAGGATTCGTCAAAAATTGGGGACCCTAAGAGGTGAAGAGAGTTTCTTTCTGTAATTTTGATATCTGGTGCTATTGTACAAAATTTTGTTAGGGAAGTCTGGTTTGGGGAAGATAGATTTCAGATTTTGAAAGATTAAGGTCTGCCAATGGAATTGAATTTTTCTTTAAAAAAAGTTAAATCTTTTAAGAATGTGTCTACATCAACTCCTAGGGTTCCGTCATCCAAATATCATACGTTGAATTTAGAATTTAGCTGTCGAATAATTGGATTTATTGCCAAACTAAAAATGACTGGCCCAAGAGGGTCACCCTGTTGACATCCAACGGCTGATTCCAAAAGTTTGTCTTTATAAAGTAATTTAGAAGGGTGCCTGTAACATTGGTAGACAAAACTGTAAATTTTGGGTATTTCTTTTTGAACTTCTCTCAACAAGGTGTCCCTGTTTACGGAATTGAAGGCATTTTTAATGTCAACGTTAAGGATGACCTCACCTTTACCGCTATTGAGGTAAGTTGATAATGCGTGCACCGCAGCCTCACAGCCCCCTTTAGAACCAAAGCCCAGCTGTAGGGGCTGGAAATTGCTGGCCAGTGTTTCGCTTTAGAAATCACAGCAAATTTTGGCTGCGGTACGACGGTAAGTGGACCCTTCGGCAATGGGACTAATGCCGCCATCCTTCTTGCGCAGGGCACATAGATTTGCCCCACACAAAATATCAATGACGGCTTCGTTCACATTGCCGGAGAGCATGAGATTGATGAGGGCCGTCAGGTCCTTCAAAAGGGACTAGTCTTTCAGATGTTGAGGTGTCAGGCCGTCGAGGCCGCCGGCGGAGCCACTTCGAAAGGAGCACACGGCCGCACTAACTTGTTGTGCTGTAATTTCAAGTGAATTGGTTTGGGGATCAGGTGGGTCAGGGACGGAGAGGTCATCTGCCGGGGCGGGGTTTTTGCTCTCCAGAGCTGTAAGTGTCTCTGGAGAGTACGGCGCAACCACATCGCTGCTAAAGATGATCCTAGCCGCACCTTTGATATATTACTTATATACCTTTTTAGAGACAAAAAATAGCCCTTGTTCTTGCTCAGGATGCCATCCATGCGAAATTTTATCGGAATCAGCACCTTAATTGCGTAACGAACGATTAATCATAATCTAAATCATTTTGAAACAGATTGCTAATCCATTGCTTCATATGTTCGAAAAATGTGTCTGCTCAACAACGTAAATAACGCATTGAATACGCTGATCTCGCACTGTATGGAAATCCTATACAATGTGAGATCAGCTTATTCTGGAAATGTATAGCTTGATGTGTAGCCGTGTGTACAGTCAGGGAAATTCATTGTTTATCAAATTGACTACTAACTTGAATTGACCGCTTATTCAAATTACAATTGTCGTTCATTAATGACAATTGTATGAAATGGCTATAACATGACATATTGACGTAGTGTATCATTTAGATGAACAACTAATTTCAAGGTTTTTTTTTTAATAGTTTATGAATTTTTTATACGTTGACTTTATACTGTCAATTCTTAATCTCGACTTTGCATAGAGGTACCTACCTATGTTTTGTTTCAATTTGTAATTCATATAACAAGTGAGAATAGTATGTGTACTTATTTACTCAAAAAAAACCTATTAGTATTCGAAGTAAGAAGACCGGGAAATATGGTTTGATTGAAAACAGCACCCTAATTGCGTAACTCACGATTAATCATAATCTGTTTCGTTTTGAAACAGATGGCTAAACCATCTCTTCATATTTTCGAAAAATGTGTCTGCTCAACAACGTAAGTAACACAATGAATATTGTTGAACTGTCAAAATGAAACCGATTATGATTAGTCGCGTGTTACGCAATTAGGGTGCTGGACTTCTTGGTTTTTCTTAAGGCATAATCTACCTATAAAGACACTACCTGCTACCGAGATAAGAAGTATCCTGTGTTAATCCAGGTAATAAATTATATGTGTGCCAAATTTCATCATAATCCGCTCAGCCGTTTTACCGTGATTGAGTACAAAATATCCAACCTTCCACATTGTAGGATATGTCCAGCTTCCAGTATATCAAGACTTGACAGTGTTTAAATTAATTATGGCCTTTCGAATCGGCTGCAACCAGCTGGAAAGGAACCGAATAAGCTACAAGGTACGCGCACGGGCTTTTTATAACGTGACTATTTCTTAGCACGCACCACGGAGTAAACAAAAAGTCACGCACTGTAATATCGGTATTAAACCGAGCATTGAGAATCCTACAGAGTCCATTTTTTGACGTGCATGGATGCACCCAGCATGTCAAAAAACCAGCAGTGCGTTAAAAATCCAAGGAGCGATAAAAAAAAGGTTCGTTTAAAAAATTGCCCGTGGGTCCAGCCAGCTACAATGTAAAAACTTTAGCACATGCTAAAATGTTAGTCAGTCTCTCAGCAACTCTGGTCGGAGTAATAGTTTTCTGTGGTCAGTAAGGTGGTATCGGGTTTGGCTGCCCGGAGTTCCCTGACGTTAGTTTTGGTATCGTCACTGTATTGTGAAATTGTGAATGATATTCAAGAGTAAAACAAACATACAAAAAATAAATAAATAAAACCGTTTAAAATTGAGAACCTCCTCCTTTTTGAAGCCAGTTATAAACTATGATGCGTAAATGAAAATCGAAGGCTAAAGTTAAAATTTATTTCTGCTCTGCTTCAGCTAAAAAAAAAAAACTTATTTCTGCTGATCAACAAAAATAAAATAAAGCTTGCGATAGTGGTGGATGCGCTAAGGTAACCCGCGAAATTCAAATCTTTTGACGTTTTTTGCAATTTGCTGGTCAGTGTACTTACATACATACACCGCGTATGTTTGTAGGTATTAATATGACGAAATAGTCATTCAATGAACTTCCCTATGTTTTATTAAAGGGTAGTCATCAGAGCGTCATCATTAATTAGGAGTGTTATAAAATTAGCAACCCAAAAAGGAAAAGGCAATTTAATTATAGCCAGTCAAGGAGGCGTTGCGAGAGGTGGGCGCACCACCCATGATCGTTCGATGTGCAATGACACTCATAGATAGGTAGGTACGATTGCCCCTGAATACCCGGAGCGCATATTATACCAACATGATAATATATTATATGCGCTCCGCAATGCGCTAATGTACAGTCAGCGTCAAAAATATCGGAACGAACAGACTGTTCAAAATGATCAACAACTAGGAAAATTTCACTTTATCTCGATCGGATAAAGTGTTTGTTAGGATGACGGTTGTCGTGTACTGTCTTCATTCTGAAACATTCCTTGTGTGATTGAGGTAATATTTAATTTTCATAGTTGAATTATTTTTAACTGTTTGTTCGTCCCGGTGTTTTTGATGCTAACTGTACCAATTTACTTGCACGGGATAAAGGGGTTTTCCTAGTTAAATAAAAACGTTGATTAAAGTTAAGAGACGTTTAAACGTCAAAAATGTATGGTTAAACAGTCGCTAATCATTACATAAATTATAGCAACGCAATAAATAAATAAAGGGGTATAATCCATGCAGATAAATTGGTACATTCAGGGTACAAAATAATGTTACACTTAGTGAAATTCAACTACAGTATAAGGGCTGTAGAATATATTTTAACTATATGGTGTAGTGCAGGTGTACGCCATACTTAGATCTATTCGCAGACCATCCACGGAACAGTAGGTCGATTCTATAAGAATCATACCGTAAACACTTGCGTAGAGTGAGCTGCCATTGTCATCCTTTTGATGCTAAATGTAATTCTTGGTAGATCTCTAGCATTAGGTGGGATGACAGTGACAGCTCACTTCATGTTTACTTTACCTGAGTTTTCACGGTGAGATAGTTACAGAATTGGTTAGCCGGCTGGGTGTCGCTAACGCAATAATACAGGTTTTATAGACTGTAGATATCCTGGATAGGGCTTTGCATTCGAATATTCGAATTTTTCGAATAATAATTTATTTTTAATATTCGAATGTAAAAATTGCGCTATTCGAATATTTGTCCAATTTCCATAATACCGGACTGCGAACCCTGATGTGCACAAAATACAATTTTAAAGTTTATTCATAGTGACCGACGGAGCAAGCGTGATGTGTGCTACGAGTATGTATGGTCGACAGGCGCCTTCGTACCATCAACTATATTTAGCACATGGTATCTGATGTGAGTGTCGGAAGAAACTAAAGTATCTTGAAGAACAATGGGAGGAGCCTGCAGGAAACACTGGATAGGATGATCACTTGACTTGAGCTGCTGAGAGAGATCGAGAGTTTCTATGGACAGTTAAACACGTCAACAAGTAACCCTGTTACGAATCTGGCAAACGACCTATGACCTAAATTGAACCGACACTATACCAAAGAAATCCCGGCCGTCAGCTTGTACTAGATTAGGATGGCTCTTAAACAGCTTAAAAAAAAAGTCGGTGACGATGACGGAATTACGGTCGAACTCCTGATGGCCGGCGAAAAAAAAAAACCAGTTCTTGAGGCCTTCCAGAACCTGATTGATTCCTTCACACTCGACGGCAGAATGGCACAGACATGGACCAGAGGTGTGGTCTGTGGTGGTACTATTTTTAAAGAAGGGTGACGATACCCTTCTTAAGAATTATAGGCCCAACTCACTTTTGAGCCATGTCTAAAAGCTGTTTTCAAAAGTCAAGTCAAGTGCTAGAAGGCCTTTTTTTTTTCCTTTGATAACGGGGGGAAATCCTCATGGATGTCCTCCGCCCTGGGGAGGGGGGAGGGGTCTGTCAGACTCTTACTGACTAAAACCACCCCGGTGTTCCGTCTCACACTTGTACCAGAGATCACGGGAACAAAAGTGACTTCCGCGATCCCCGGCTAGTGCCGGCCCGCCTGTGCGGGCCACCTCGCGTTAGGGGGGAGTGAGGTGTTAAACTCCCCCCTTACATCATATAGAGGCGCGCGTGGAACACTACGCGCCGCCATCTCGGGTCCTAAGAAGTAGGGGGCGACAAATTTCCCCAGATCCGTCGCCCCTGGACCCATTTAGGGGGGCCGGAAGAGGGCGTTATCCACCCTCCGCCGACGCCCGGTGCGTCTGCTGCGGATCGGGTTAGCGGAAGCAATCTCCCGCTCTCTCTCCGCAGCCTCCTTCTGCGAAAGTACTGTTTCGCAGAAGGATACCACCGCGTCCCAGGACTCCTCGCTGCCGACCATCGAGTCGACAACGGCCGGCAGCGACAGGTCACTGCCTACTCCTGAGATGAGGGCACGGCGCGGCTCCTCCCAAGCAAAGTGCTAGAAGGCCTACCGCAAGGTGGACCGATGACCTTGTGAAAGCTGCAGGAATCCGCTGGATGCGGGAAGCACAGAACCGTTCGAAGTGGTAGAGCTTGGCGGAGGCCTATGTCCAGCAGAAAAAGTCTTTCGGCTGATGTGATAATGATGACTGACAATCTGTTTTGATTAGGAATAAGTAAGAACAGTACTATTTCTTTTTGGTTGGGAAATCATCAAATAACTTCTCCCGCTCTGGGTGTAGCAGGAGGGCGTGTCAGACTTTTACTGACTAAAACTAACCCGTGTTCTCTCAGTTGCCTGTGTGCCAGGGGCCGCGGTATCTCTTTCGAACATCCCGCACCCCTGGCATGCATCGGCACTTGCGGGCCCCATCAGTTGATGCTGACATCTCTTTGAGGCGCACGTGGAACACGACGGTCTTGGTCCTTACCAGACAGCGAGCTTGGGCACGCCACGATAGCGGCGGTAAGTCCCCTCTTTGAGGAGTGGCTTGAGAGGCGGCATGGCGTCCTCACCTCCCGCCTGACGCAGGTCCTCACCGGACGCGGTTCTTTTGGGAGGTTCCTGTTTCGAATAAGGCGGGAGGAAACCCCGGTTACACAAAAAAAAAACAGCTGTTCCATAAATTTTGATTGTGTAGGTACTGCACTCTTCTATAAAACAGCTGATTTTTTTTTTGTAAAACAGACGAAACATTTCTTCGCTGGGGGGGTCTAGAATGGTATGCTGAATTCATTCTTAAAGTCGCAACTGAATAAAAACTCTTCCTGTATATTGTCCCACACGTCTTATAGTTTAGAATTACAACAACAAAAAAACAACACCGGCTGACAATGCCTTACACTCCTGAGCAGAATGGAAGTAGTGAGCGCAAAAACCGTACATTAGTTCAAGCTGCGAGATCTATGATGCATGCAAGAAGAGAACTACCGCAAGTGCTTTGGGCAGAACTTGTCAACACTACCGCTTATGTACTTAACTGAACAGGTCCATCGAGAGTTGAAGGTAAGGTACCTTAAGAGCTCTGGCATGGGATAAAACCCAAGATTATGTCACTTGAGAGATATCGGAAGTGTATACTTTGGTCAGGTTCCAAAACAAAAACGAAAGAAGCTCAAGAAAAAGGCAAGTTATGAAAATGATGATGGTTATCGTTTTTGGGACAGAAACAAAACGCAAAAGTCGAGGGACAATCATAACATTTTAACCTGACGTCGAGTTCCGCATTTGAATGTAAAAGAATTCCTCCAACTTCAAGGTCCGAGGGGGATAACCAATCGTTTACGCAAGAAGCTGTGCCTAAAAGTGCTTTAAAGCAGCAGGAAATTAAGCATGAACATACTCTAGAGGGAGATGGAGAAATGATGATCATGCTGTCCATGTCGAAGTTTGGGAGATAACAACGAAACCACAGGGGATGAGAAAGAAGAGTTCATTGACGCTGACCAGGAGTGAGAGACAATCAAACCACTGGTTTTGGATGCGAGGTCTCGATGCAACTTACGCGATCGAAATTGTCTCTTACGTCCTAAGAAGTTCGAAAACTACGTGTCTTTCGTAGGCATAGAATATTTTCGAGGAGACATAATTTAAAGAAGCTATTGAAAGGGAAGACAGCGCAGAGTGTGTCAAGGCAATGCTGACGTCTGTACACACGGCTACACATCAAGCTATACATTTCTAGTATAAGCTGATCTCGCATTGTATAGGATTTCCGTACAGTGTGAGATCAGCGTAAATTGGAAATTTATAGCTTGATGTGTATCCGTGTGTAACCTATGTCTGTTTCTGTGCACCTGATAATTCAGGATGATCGGTTCAGTGGTTTGGCAGGGAAAAGGTAAAAAAACAAACTTACGTTTGCATTTATATTATTAGTTAAGATTAGGAGGACTCCATAAAAAATTGCAAAGAACCTACTTTCTTTTACTAAATTAATAATAAACATAAACAATAGCAAATAGTATTTACGGTATTGATTTACGTTTTTTTTTTTTTTTTTGTTGGGCATCTCGCAGTTGGCCTTGAGAGGCCGTGACTGCTCAACCGGGCTTTCCTGGGGCTGCCATTAAGAAGTTAATCGTAACGCCTCCAGCCAGGGCTTACAAACTAAAATTTAAAAACTAAGCAACTGCACGCTGAGGGCACCCCCTGTGGGGTACGGGCCTCGGCTCAGGGCGTCACTGATAGGGGGACAGCTATCACTATTGGGGACAGGCTGGATCAAATTGGCATTATTATTATTAGACGGGGAATTTAAAGCTACTGGCTCAGCTGCGGCGCGGGCTGGCGCTTCAACGAGCAAGGGTCGTTCGTTCGGGTTGATTTACGTCACAGTCCTTTAGCTCAAAAGGCTAACGTTCTTCATAAACAAAAACAACAAACGTCGTCGTCAATGTCAATTTGACATTTGCTTGCCGTCTGTTGCGGTTGCATGCGTTGTGTTCGAGAATTGTTTATTTTCTTGAATATATTCAGTATAGGAACTAATTCTAAACTGTGATGAATCCTCAAAATAAGTCGACGGCGTTGTCCGCCGATTTAAACAACTTTATCTCTGGCGTTTCAAGGAGAAATGCCCAGAACGCGCCGGAGTTGACAAGGACTGGCTTGAGTTTGCTCAAAAATTTCCCGGCAGCAAGAGATGCCGTGTTGGAATACTTCGCAATGGTTTTCCATGATGCCGTCAACGTTTCTATCACCCAGACGGACTATGAGGTAAGCCGTTTTGGATATACTTGTTGATTGGTGACATATACAGTGGTTGTTTATTTACTTTTACATTGAGGCAATTGTAAGAGTAATACTAGCAATTTTTCATTATATACGTATTACCAACTCCAGGAAAAGCATTACAACTGCACATCTTACTATGAGACAACATTTAGATTAGAATGTAAGCATAAACTGTATAATAAATATTGGAATTGCAACCAATATCATTCATAAATGGCGACCTCTCCATGCCATGGAAAGCCCGTTAAGCCATTGGTTCTGGCTGTCATTAGTGGATCTTTGGCAGTTGTTACAGGTTGTCAGAAGCCCGAAAGTTTGACAACTAGTCTTACCGAGGGGTATTGGGTACCCATTACCCAGTAACTCGGTTGTGAAGCGACTGTCTGTCTGACCTCAGGCAAGCAGTTGCTTCATGTAAAATATTGATACTCAGCTGCATCTTAGAATGGAAGCCAACTTCTATGTAGTGTGGCTAAGTAGATAATGATGAAGAAGATGGAAAAATAAATACAGTTGAAAATGTACCATAATCCTTTTTCATTATAGACAGATTTAGGTGCAAACGGATCACTGGAGAGTGTCAGCATCATTGGTCCTGAGTTGTGCAGCCTGGGACAGTCTTGGGCACCATTCATTGCACCTTGGTGCATCAGTCTGATCATGGATATAGCTACTAAGAAATCCAATGTGCCAAGTAAGTAACCAGTGTAGAATAGCAGATACTTAAAATAAATGAAGAATATACATTAATTGTTTAATTAAAATTGTTTTTTCACTGCAGATACAACACTTCAAAGTGCAGATCCAGTTAGAATTTTGCTGGACATCACCACCCAGAATTTAACCTTGTTAAACTCTGAGGAAAGGGCAAAATGCATTGATATGATGTTAGGTAAGTGTCTGATTCAAAAAAATTCTCAAATTAAAATGGCATATTTTTAGTTAAAATAAGAATGTGAACATGAAAGCATGTAATTTTTACCATCTTATTACAAATAATACTATCTTACTTTAGTTCTATCCTATAGCTCTGAGCCAATTTCCGCATTTCCAACTTTGAATCAAGTGATAAATGATGTTTCTTTAAGTTGTTTCATACAAATACATCACTCATTCTATGTATAAATCACTCATATTTCGAGGTTGATGTTTCCATCTGACTACCCTGTGAAGAAAAACTGAAAAAAACTTAGTAGCCATCTCTTTTGAAGTCCAGACATTATCTTGGTCAGATCATTTTTATTTATTTATTTACAATTTCGTACATACCATCATGTGAGGGCCATGTCGATTACTGTCCGAAATGGTCTTACAAAAAAAAATTGTTTAATGGCACAAACAGAATTTAAAGACAAGACTATTTCATGATTTGTGGTGCAAGTGGGCGTTTATACTATTATTCTCGTCCAATCTATCTCCATGATTATGTGTGCTGTCTACATTGTTCTATTGCACAGGATCCTGGGCATGTTCCTGGGCGGTAGGCTGGGTGGGTCGCGCGGAGCCGGCTCTCGTCGCTCCTCGAGCATTGCAGCTGGGTGCAGACGCGGCGCGAGCAGTGTTGGCTCATCTCGCGAACCATCCGCCCGCCACGCATCACGTGCGAGTTGCTGTGCTTGACCTGTTTCATGTATGTAACTTTGAGTACTGGAGGACCAAGGAATTTTGGCTTTAAGTTTGGCATAATAGTATTCAGTTTTTATTGAAAGTGGCACAAAAGTAACTATTTTCAAAGTTTAGTTTATGCTGTAAGTTTAATAGAAGACTAAAATAACTTTGCATTAGTAGCCATTCTGAAATGGACTTAATTAATACGCTTGTTAAGTTGATAGTTGTTGCAATCATAAATTGCGAACAAGAATTAACATATTTTTTGGACCTAAAGACCAAATCGAGAATTTAAGGACCAAAAAATGTATGTGCGAAATTAGAATAATTTCATTTACCTATAGTAGACAGATAAGTAATATTTACAACACAGACATAATTTTGTGATTTTCACAGGAAGCTATAAAGGAGGACAATAAGCAAGAGAATAAACGTGACGTGATCCCATACTTGTTGAACTTAGCAGCAAAATCTGATATAGTCCTGAAAGCTCTCACACAGGATATTGAACAAACTTGTAAGTATTGTTGATAACTGTCTCTCATAATTAACGCATAATATGCCTACAATATGATTACTATATTTAAATTCAATTAGTCAATTATTTTGGAGGTAAAGGGCATCGGTAGAAAAACCAGTAAAAAGTTACAGTATCGACAATTTTTACATTGTCGATTTGCTTGGTTATCATTACCCTTTAGGCACTAGCCCCTCGCTTTCAAATCTGACTACATCATAAAATTTCAGTGACCGATGACGTAATGGAACGTCTTTGCGCCGTGTGCGCGTCTCACCGTAACACGGTGCTGTGGGCGGACGTGACGCCGCCCGCGCTCGTGACGTTGTTACTGCGCGCTGACGTGCGCTGCCTACTGCTGCTCCTCCGTCACGCGCTCAGCAACGTGTTCTGTAGGCAGCTGTTGGGTGAGTGTTGCACGACACAATGTAAACACACACCTCTTCCCCCACACACACTCCAGTACACAAAATATTCAAGAAACGCATTCAAAATGGCAGGCAAAGAAGCTAATCAAGCCGTTTTTCACAGGCACAGTATAATGTTGGAGTAAGAGGTGCATGATTAATACCTCTGTCGTTTTCAATTCGTTTCTTTAATAGCCCGGGTTATAGAGGAGGTACAAATACAGTAACCCTTTCACTTAAATTACTTTTTCAGAATATCTTCTTCAAAAGCTTGAATACGAGTGTCTGTATCCTGATAAAAATATACCTCTGCTCACAAGTGCGGCTGAAGAAATTAATATTGTCAGAGACAAGTTGTTGGATGGCAATCAACTGGAAAAGTATTCACTAGCCAGGATACTTATTTTAGTCAGTGAGTACCTCAACTAGTTAATGGTTTTTCACAACATATCATGTCTATGCTGGTTTCAACATGAGCTCAAATTTTATAAATCGAATTTTGATGTAGGTAAAGATGAAGTGTAATGCACATGAAGCTATCCCAAACTGTCAATTTTTCGCAATTGAACAGGAACCTTATGCTTTTGTAATAAAGTTGAAAATCGATCAAAGAAATTTGACAGATTGGGGTAGCTTCATGTGCTGGCGTCTGTACCCATCTATATACATTTTGTAATGCATGTGCATTACACAGAAAATCACAACAACAATTTACAACTTCAAATCCACATTCCCAAAATAAGCTTAACTTCTTGGTATCATCATGCATACGCCAGATAACAGACAGCTTATTGTCACAAAGAGTATCAATCTCATTGTAACATATTTCAGGTTACAATCTCCCGTCCGAATTCGTCAGCACAATCAGCTACCTGCTTCAATATTCCCGCGACGACTCCACTTTAGCACTTCTGGTACGAATCATCTCTGGCACGATCGCCATGCACGTGCCCAGTGATAGTCCAGACATAAGCATGGACACTGAAAGGTTCCAGAACTTCGTGAAGACGGGAGTGGAGTATGCTCTTAGGGATGCCATGCTGTCTGACAATGAGATAAAGAGTTGCTTCCTTGAGGGTGGTATACCTAAGGATCAGAAAACGTATTTACATCTTTATTGTGAGAATATTATTAAGTTGTTGAGGTGAGTATCTTGTGAGATATTGTTGATATAAAAAATGATTTTTCCGTTACATTATTAAATGCTATTAGGGGCCGTCCATAAATTACGTCACTCGTTGAGGGGTGTGAGGGGGTCTACGAAATGTGACATTGTGTGACAAGGGCCAGGGGGAATCAAAATCTTTGTGACGTCACATGTTAAAATCACCATTAAGTGTGTAAATTATTTGACTTTATGTTAATTTTATTAAATATTATTTTTAATTTAAATGGAAAAACTGCTGTTTTCATTTAATTATGTACTTCTATAAACAAAATTGTAAAATATGTGACGTCATACAAGGTGGGAGGGTGTTTAATAAGTGTGACTACATGTGACTAGGACGGGGTGGTCAAAAAACCATAAAATGTGACGTAATTTATGGATGGCCCCTTAGAGTTAGCAGCATTGGCTGTCATTCGTGGATCTTGTACAGTCGTTACGGGTCATTAGAAGCCCGAAAGCCTGACAACCAGTCTTACCAAGGGGTATCGTGTTACCCATTAACTGAGTTATCGAGGTCAGATAGGCAGTCGCTCCATGTAAAATATTGGTACTCATCTGCATCGGGACTGTAAGGAGTTCTCGACATAGTTGGGATAAGGCTAGGCAGATGATGGTAAGGAGTAGTAGTCATCAACTCTTTGGAACCAGTAACAAATTAACTAACTGAAATAGTCATTGTTTGGTTTGTTTACTGACCATTATTTTCGAAGTCTGAAAAGGAAGTCTTTTAACTGTTTCTTCTAGGGCAAACTCATATAATTAAGGCATAATTCGTAGAGATAGGTAATCTATAAGAATTATGCCTTAATTAGTAAGTATTGTTCACTTATGCCTTTTTTAACCGACTTCAAAAAGGAGGAGGTTATCAATTTTTTTTTTATGTATGTTCCCCGATTACTCGAAGATGGCTGGACCGATTTGGATTTTGTTTTTTTTGTTTGAAAGGGTATACTTCCCAGGTGGTCCCATGATCATCAAGTCAGGATCTGATGATGGGATCCTGGAGAAATAGAGAGAACTCTTCAAATTTTATAGGCACCCAAAGCGATTTAGGTATTTTTTGGAAGAGTACTTTCTCGTAGTGATTTCATTTCAATTTGGTGAAGATTTGATGAAGAAATTTGGAGATAGGCAACGGAACTCCTCAATAAATGATAGCAAATGGAGCAAATGGTGCTTACCGCACATGTGAACCACTAAAAAGTGAAAAATAAAAACTTTTTCCAAAAAAAAAAACAACCGACTTCCAAAAAAACACTACAAAGTGAAAAATAACTTTAATTTCGGAAGGCGGTGACAAAAAATTCAAATACAGCTCCAAAGACACCGACTTCCGAAATTAAAGTTATTTTTCACTTTGTAGTGTTTTTTTGGAAGTCGGTTGTTTTTTTTTTTGGAAAAAGTTTTTTAGTTAGCGTTTTTGTCGTAGTTGGGCTTTAGTTTTTAACTTTCCAACAGATGGGAAAACTCGACCCGCGTACCTCATTTGCGGACGCGTCCAATAGCCCGCTCGGTCGAAGCGAGTCTGTACCGGATAGGCGGTGCTCTGCAAGAATATTCGTCATTATTGCGCATCAGGAAGGAGTGCACCATGGCTTCTCTGAATGAGATGCCCACGTGTCATGCTTTGGCTGAGGTAAGTTCAAAAATAAGGGGTTTATTTATATACGATGCGTACAGTGAAGTGACTTTTGAACATCAAACATGTATGATTAAGCAGTCGCTACTCATTACTTAACCTTAAGAACTAAATAAAGAGTTTTAAAATTTAATAAGAGATTAATTGAATTATTAATAATTGCCTATCATAGTGTCAATCACAATCCAAGAGTTTTGAAGGATATTTCTTATCCATTTACCCGCCCTTCTATATAGATCTATGTTTAGAACAGGAAACTAGCTTCATCTTTCTGAACAACTTTAAGAACTGACGAGTCAAAAGAGTTTGTGTGATGTTAATGTTATCAAAGTAACATTAACATTAATGAAAAATAATAATAATATTTGTTTATATTTTTAAATGTTTTTATATTTGTATACTAATATTTAAAAATATAATTTATATGTGTTATTTAATTGAATAAAGGAAATAAATGATGTTAATTAGAGCCCTAACCACCGGTAGCTTGGACCCTGCTCCCAATACCGGCGGATCTCTATTTTATATATTTTTAAATCTTTGTTTTATAAAAATATTTAAAAATGTATTATATTAAGTAGCAAAATAAATAAACGAATAATAATTAATAATTATAATAATTAATTATTTAATTATAATAATTTTTAATAATTAATTATTATCTAGTTTACTAGCTTTCGACTGCGACTTCTTCCGCATGAAATTTCTTGTTTTAACATAAAATATATCCTATAGAATCCCAAAGCCCGCCCGCGATGTTACTTCGTTTCCTTTTTGCGTTCTTTCTGATTTTTTCTTTTCAACTCGTTTCCTGAGAGTCGTAGCGTGATGTAAAAATCCTATAAACCTTCCACAATAATTCGGCTATCAAAGAAAAATAATTTTATAAATCCGTCTGGTATTTCTAGATATTACCCCCCCACAAACAAACTGTCAAACAAAAAAAAACCTCTTTATTATATTAGTATAAAAGTATAGATCAAGGCGGCTTTTCTGCAAGTTTCCGTCGAATTGTCGTAGGCATTGGTCCTTCGAAACAAAGTCCTACTTTTAATAATAATTTCTTGACAGGTCTTAGATCGCGTTGATATGACAGGCACCAAAGCGGCGCCTCCGAGTGTGGAGGTAATTCTCAAAGTAGTGCAAGCAACCGTCAAGTATTTCTTTAGGTGCCTGCATCTCAAAGGTAATCTTCAAACTACAGTATAATTTCATCAAAATATATACAATTAAAAAAAAGTTTCAGACCATTACGTGTACAAATGAATTGAATCATACATTTTGTTTGAAATCAGTTAGATATTTTTTTTCAAATAAATTATAAGTTTTAAAGATCCTTGAATTCATTACAAGTTATTACAATAGCTTTTGTCCGCGGATTCAACTGCGTAGAGGTCGAATGTCATCCCAAGGGATCGTACTACTAGTATAAAAAGTACCCTATGTCCACAACTCAGGTCATGGTCTAAATGTGTACCCAAATATCGAAATCCGTCCAACTGTTAAAGCGTGACAAAGTTGTCGATGTTAAGGTGTTGTCCGTCTGTTAGACAGGCAGATAAATAAACCAGTGTGGACTGGACCGATTTTGTCGGCATTTTTTGGGAGATAAGAGAACTGATGTTATAAGAAGACACTTAGGCTACTTTTTGTATAAGCACATTCCCGTGGGATAATTTCTCACATTCACGCGGGCGATGCCGCGGGCAGCAGCTAGTTTATAATATAAGTATGGCTTTCTAGACACAATGGAGAAACTCCGAGGCGTAGCCACAGCCTGCCGTCTTCTCCGCAAACTATGCATACACAGCAAGTTAGCGCGCGCGCTGGCTCTGAGGGAACTGTTAGAGACGGCCATGTTTAGAGAAGATTCGGCGTTCGGCAGTCGGCCTATCATAGCGAACCTTGCCATGACTAAAGACTGGAGGAATGATGACTTGCTGATACATTTAAATCAGAAACATGTGAGTATCATAATGTTCAGCACGGATGTTTTTTGATAACCAACAGTTTTTATTTCAAATGTGAGATTTTTTTTGCGAATTGTTTGCAGTGTGGTGTACAGTCACAAGGATAAATATGTTACTATAAACAGTTAAGCAACAATATCTGATTGCATTATTCATCCATATTAATTATATGACGGCAAATATATGTGAAAATTTGTGGAAGGCATATTTATGTGGCAGCACAAATATGTGACATCGCAGGAATACCAGAACTATCTGGCGAGACAAGCAACGCCAAAATATGTGACACTGCATCGGCTTCAAAAATGTCTCAATGCAATGTTATCGGACATGTCTTGTCTCATAAATATCTGCCTACTCAGTTAAATTCAGAAAAATTTGGTACTATGTAGTGATCGAAAACATCTGCCATCACTTTAGCAGCATGAAGACTGGCCACTTGTAGACTAAACGTTTTTCTGTAGTAATTATGTAATCACTATTGACGCTTGTGATGTTGTGCAATTACGCTTTGGGTATTAACCAGAACGAAGCGCAATATGTAAACCTAATGATTTACTGAGATTGTAATCTTTTGTAGTTGCCTTGCGAATAAATTAGTATATAATATTCTCCAATCCGCCCAGGGTCCAATAACACAGCTGACTCAAAGCCACACTTCAGTCTTCCACGCGGGCATCATCGGCAAGGGCGTTAGGAAGCCAAGCGATCTCGACATGAACGACATACCGCCGATACTGACCACAAACAACGAACTACTCATGGGCGCGCTCACGTCCTGCATGGTAAGTGTAAGTAGTACAGCGAACATTTTTTTCGGGTATTCTGGTATTGGTTTTTTAGCTAACTCATAGTGTCACGTCAGTCTTCCAACTTTTTGTAGAAGAAGTAGAGTATTTCTGATTTCAGAGGGGGTAAATAAAGATTACAGTTTAATAAAAAAGAGTACCAATTAATAAAAAAAAACATTTTTTTCTTGCACTTTTTGCGGTACATAATATTTTTATTGATTTTATAAGAATTGTAAGACTCTAAACATCCTAATGCTAAGTTAATATAAGATAATCGTCACTTCATATTAATGACCGACAAAAAACATTTAAGTCTCACAGTGGAAAATATAGAAAAACTGCAGAAAACCGAAAACACCTGCCTCAAAAAAGTCAGTTAAAGGTAAAAAGAGTACTATTAGTGTTATAAATTATAGAGTACACCCATAAGAAAAAGAGTACAATACTCTATTTTAGAGTACAGTTGGAAACCCTACCCGCGAAAATCAATTTAGTGAAAAAATTATTCAATGGGATTATTTCAAGAACTTAATTAGAGGTTTGTAACTTTGTATCGATGATTTTAATGATCAAAATTCTGTAAAGACATATTTGTAACGATCGCGAAACATATTTTAATTAACATACATCCTGACACTGTCCTGCAAATAAAAAAAAAAAAAAAAGAAAAAAGAATAAGGTATGAAAATTTTAATTTCGCGGGCTACAAGCGCATCCTATTGGTGAAGGAGAAGTAGATAAAATCCTTCCCCAAATCTCGTCGTTTGGGAAAGATGATTTTACGCGAATTAAAACGAATAGTCCATTAGTAAAGCAGAAAATGATATGTTAGGTGGGAAAAAGCGAAATATAGCTGTGCATGGATCATTTAGCGCGTGGCGAAAATCGGAACCAACGCCGCCATCTTCTGTCAATTTCATTCAAGAGCTAAAAGGTCTTTGCAGCACTGTAGTTAAACTAATTTCTAGAAATGTTTCTGGTTTGCGTACGAAAGGACCAAAAATGTATTTTCTAGAGAAGAACTCACGATAATCGACTAAAGTTACTAAGTAAGTTAGTAAGGTTACTTGTACTTAAATTGTATGATATTAACAGGATGGTAACAGCGGCTTAGTGGAAGGTGCGACGTCCGTATCCCTGTTGCTAGTGGAGCTGGTGTCACCTGATGTCATGTACAACGGTCTACCTTGGCCTGATGAAGATTTTACTAAGGTGAGTTATTTTCACTATACCTTATCTATTGTTGTTGCATTAGTTTTAAAAATACTATAATATTATACGGGTGGGAGGGACATCGATGCGTAAACTGAAACCATGAATTCTGAACCCCCCTACGTTGACATTTTTCGTTGTTGATTAAATGATGTGTATTGTGTGTTGTGGGCTGGCTTATTCTTGAGGTGGTTTCGCCTGCTGTCGAGATCTTTGTTCTGCTGGTTTTCACAGACAAACATTTTGTTTCACAGCAAGTGAGCATAGAGCGTGAGCTATACATGCGCGGTGCGCTGGAGTCGTGCGCAGTGGCGCGCGCGGCGCTGCGGCGGGCGGCCGCGGCGCGCCCCGCGCTGTGCCTCGCGTCCGCCTTGCTGCGGGCCACGGCCGCCACGCTGCTGCACAGGCTGAGGGCGTATCTAGGTAAGTAGAGCGTGAGCTATACATGCGCGGCGCGCCCCGCGCTGTGCCTCGCGTCCGCCTTGCTGCGGGCCACGGCCGCCACGCTGCTGCACAGGCTGAGGGCGTATCTAGGTAAGTAGAGCGTGAGCTATACATGCGCGGCGCGCCCCGCGCTGTGCCTCGCGTCCGCCTTGCTGCGGGCCACGGCCGCCACGCTGCTGCACAGGCTGAGGGCGTATCTAGGTAAGTAGAGCGTGAGCTATACATGCGCGGCGCGCCCCGCGCTGTGCCTCGCGTCCGCCTTGCTGCGGGCCACGGCCGCCACGCTGCTGCACAGGCTGAGGGCGTATCTAGGTAAGTAGAGCGTGAGCTATACATGCGCGGCGCGCCCCGCGCTGTGCCTCGCGTCCGCCTTGCTGCGGGCCACGGCCGCCACGCTGCTGCACAGGCTGAGGGCGTATCTAGGTAAGTAGAGCGTGAGCTATACATGTACGGCGCGCCCCGCGCTGTGCCTCGCGTCCGCCTTGCTGCGGGCCACGGCCGCCACGCTGCTGCACAGGCTGAGGGCGTATCTAGGTAAGTAGAGCGTGAGCTATACATGTACGGCGCGCCCCGCGCTGTGCCTCGCGTCCGCCTTGCTGCGGGCCACGGCCGCCACGCTGCTGCACAGGCTGAGGGCGTATCTAGGTAAGTAGAGCGTGAGCTATACATGCGCGGCGCGCCCCGCGCTGTGCCTCGCGTCCGCCTTGCTGCGGGCCACGGCCGCCACGCTGCTGCACAGGCTGAGGGCGTATCTAGGTAAGTAGAGCGTGAGCTATACATGCGCGGCGCGCCCCGCGCTGTGCCTCGCGTCCGCCTTGCTGCGGGCCACGGCCGCCACGCTGCTGCACAGGCTGAGGGCGTATCTAGGTAAGTAGAGCGTGAGCTATACATGCGCGGCGCGCCCCGCGCTGTGCCTCGCGTCCGCCTTGCTGCGGGCCACGGCCGCCACGCTGCTGCACAGGCTGAGGGCGTATCTAGGTAAGTAGAGCGTGAGCTATACATGCGCGGCGCGCCTCGCGCTGTGCCTCGCGTCCGCCTTGCTGCGGGCCACGGCCGCCACGCTGCTGCACAGGCTGAGGGCGTATCTAGGTAAGTAGAGCGTGAGCTATACATGCGCGGCGCGCCCCGCGCTGTGCCTCGCGTCCGCCTTGCTGCGGGCCACGGCCGCCACGCTGCTGCACAGGCTGAGGGCGTATCTAGGTAAGTAGAGCGTGAGCTATACATGCGCGGCGCGCCCCGCGCTGTGCCTCGCGTCCGCCTTGCTGCGGGCCACGGCCGCCACGCTGCTGCACAGGCTGAGGGCGTATCTAGGTAAGTAGAGCGTGAGCTATACATGCGCGGCGCGCCCCGCGCTGTGCCTCGCGTCCGCCTTGCTGCGGGCCACGGCCGCCACGCTGCTGCACAGGCTGAGGGCGTATCTAGGTAAGTAGAGCGTGAGCTATACATGTACGGCGCGCCCCGCGCTGTGCCTCGCGTCCGCCTTGCTGCGGGCCACGGCCGCCACGCTGCTGCACAGGCTGAGGGCGTATCTAGGTAAGTAGAGCGTGAGCTATACATGCGCGGCGCGCCCCGCGCTGTGCCTCGCGTCCGCCTTGCTGCGGGCCACGGCCGCCACGCTGCTGCACAGGCTGAGGGCGTATCTAGGTAAGTAGAGCGTGAGCTATACATGCGCGGCGCGCCCCGCGCTGTGCCTCGCGTCCGCCTTGCTGCGGGCCACGGCCGCCACGCTGCTGCACAGGCTGAGGGCGTATCTAGGTAAGTAGAGCGTGAGCTATACATGCGCGGCGCGCCCCGCGCTGTGCCTCGCGTCCGCCTTGCTGCGGGCCACGGCCGCCACGCTGCTGCACAGGCTGAGGGCGTATCTAGGTAAGTAGAGCGTGAGCTATACATGCGCGGCGCGCCCCGCGCTGTGCCTCGCGTCCGCCTTGCTGCGGGCCACGGCCGCCAGGCTGCTGCACAGGCTGAGGGCGTATCTAGGTAAGTAGAGCGTGAGCTATACATGCGCGGCGCGCCCCGCGCTGTGCCTCGCGTCCGCCTTGCGGCGGGCCACGGCCGCCACGCTGCTGCACAGGCTGAGGGCGTATCTAGGTAAGTAGAGCGTGAGCTATACATGCGCGGCGCGCCCCGCGCTGTGCCTCTCGTCCGCCTTGCTGCGGGCCACGGCCGCCACGCTGCTGCACAGGCTGAGGGCGTATCTAGGTAAGTAGAGCGTGAGCTATACATGCGCGGCGCGCCCCGCGCTGTGCCTCGCGTGCGCCTTGCTGCGGGCCACGGCCGCCACGCTGCTGCACAGGCTGAGGGCGTATCTAGGTAAGTAGAGCGTGAGCTATACATGCGCGGCGCGCCCCGCGCTGTGCCTCTCGTCCGCCTTGCTGCGGGCCACGGCCGCCACGCTGCTGCACAGGCTGAGGGCGTATCTAGGTAAGTAGAGCGTGAGCTATACATGCGCGGCGCGCCCCGCGCTGTGCCTCGCGTCCGCCTTGCTGCGGGCCACGGCCGCCACGCTGCTGCACAGGCTGAGGGCGTATCTAGGTAAGTAGAGCGTGAGCTATACATGCGCGGCGCGCCCCGCGCTGTGCCTCGCGTCCGCCTTGCTGCGGGCCACGGCCGCCACGCTGCTGCACAGGCTGAGGGCGTATCTAGGTAAGTAGAGCGTGAGCTATACATGCGCGGCGCGCCCCGCGCTGTGCCTCGCGTCCGCCTTGCTGCGGGCCACGGCCGCCACGCTTCTGCACAGGCTCAGGGCATATCTAGGTAAATCTATCAGCCTATCGTAGTCCTTTGTATGACATTGGCTGCTCCCAGTCTGCGCCACAACACCCTGTCCTCCTCTTTCCGCATCCAGTTTGTCCCAGCTACCTTTTCAAGGTCGTCGGTCCATCGTCACTGAGGGGCGCCCGACACTATGTTTGGCGATACGCGGCCTCTGCTCCAGGACTCGTCTGTTACTTCGGCCATCGGTCTGTGGATAAACATAGGAAAAAGTTGAATTAAAAAACCACAACTTTTTAGTGGCAACGCTGAAATGAAGCTTACTTTTCAAGCTGTGGTGTGCAGTTGCCAGTTGATGGCAATGTTCACCACGATATACTGTTGCAATTTAAAAAAAAACGACTCTTTATTTCAGATCGTCACACGCAGTCAGCAGAAATGGCAAAAGAACGCGCTGCATTACAGGAACTGTTGGCTACAATGACATTGGGACAGTTATTGCCACATCCGCTAAGTCACATGCTCGAGTTAGCTCCTGAACTTACAGCTAGTGAGGTAAACTTGCAATAAGAGCTAACTGATGTAAACATAAACTGTCCTTTATTGTAAGGCCTTATGGTCTTATTTCCAATTTATTTACATATAATATTAATAAGGATTTACTATATATTCGCCTCAACTATGGCGAGAAACCAGTTTTCTACAATAGAATGTTATTCGTTTGTTTTTTTTTTTACAGATAGTGCAAGTTCTACGCGATTGCTTATGGAATTACACAAGAGATAATGTGCCTTCACCTGCATTATTTACTTGTGACTCAACCGGTAAGAATACACTTCTTTTTCAACAGATGCGCAAACGGGACGTAAAAGAAGTCGCTTGTTTAAAAAAAAAGTATGGAAAATGACAGCTGTCAAGTTCTTAGACGCTGGATAGTTGCGACATCTGAAGTGAGCAAGTGGCAGTTTTTATTTCTCATAGTGTAAAATATATTTTCGTAGAGGAACTAAAATATCTTTTATATTATGAAACTGCTATTTTATAGCTGAAAGTTGTTCCGTGTCGTGCCGGACGTAAAAGAATAGCACCATCATCTTTCCGTGAGTGTCGTAGTAGGCGACTAAGGGACTTACTAGAGAATGGGCACCACCGCTCTCCACGCATTATACCACCATACTGCAATCGCGATTATGGCAAAACCCCCCTTTTTGGGGAGGCTTATGTCCAGCAGTGGACGTGTTTCGGTTGAAATGATGATAGCTGAAAGTTTGTCATTAAGATAATAAAACTTTTTTGTACAGGCCTTCACTGGCGCGATCCCTCAACCTGCAAGCCGCCTACAACGTACACGGACACCCTAAGATTGATTATCCAGAAAAGAATAGCTAAACTTGGTCACCTTTACCCGATAATGTTTTTAAATCTTGAGAAAGAAAACTAAATCTCTGTCGAGTTATGACTATTGTAAATATTGTAAATAGTTTGACTTAGTAAGGAAATATAAGTGCCTACAAGTACCTACAAGTACACTTTACGAGTTTTATTTATAATGATTTTCGTGGAAGATCCCACCACCAACGATGAAGCGACTAGCAATCAATGATGTTCTCGCTCAATAAACATACAAATTTTTTTAGGTCCCGTGTAAGCAAAAGAGGTACAGACGCCAGCACATCAAGCTACCCCAATCTGTCAAATTTCTTTGATAGATGTTCAACTTTATCACATAAGCGTAAGGTTAATGTTCAATTGGGAAAATTTTACAGTTTGGGGTAGCTTGATGTGCTGGCGTCTGTATATAATATATTAATAGTTAATCGCTGACAGTTCAACCCCGCCGGCCGGCGAGTAGGTACTGCCTTGTTTGTCGCAGCGACAAGAACTATCAAAGAAAGTATTTGCTTATCTTGGTGAGCAGAATACTCGCTGAGGGACTCACATTAGTTTCATGCGCATACCAGCAAGCAATCGCTCAACAGGGTCGCGCACTCGCTGTTCTTTGCTCGCCAACTCGCGTTGTAAGCTTTACTCGCTTCTCGTTAATCGCCGGCGGTGGAACAGTTGCGTACAGGCCGTATATGCGCCAGCCCATGTAATGAGAAGTGAAATTAATAACTATGTTAAAATATGAAGGTTTCTATGATGTTAATAAGCCGGACGAGCGATAAATCGACTAAATCTATGAGAGACTAATTCTGACGGTTCGACGCGAGACATCACTAATTTAGCTGACTGCCGTCAGTACTGTCACTGTCAAGTTCAAGTGACATCTCTGATCTCACATTTGTCAACAGTGTTTAAAAAAAAGTTTAAAAGGTCTATAAAGATATTAGATTTTGTTAAAACGAAAATTAAATGAGAAATAAATAAAAATGAGTCTAAGTAGTAGCTTCCACAGTAAGCTAAGTCCGTCCTCGGATATAAATTTAAGATGTTACACCTGCTTAAGCTTGGACAGGAATTTGAACATATTGAAACATGAGCAAAAATTTATTTTGGCTATGCTGTGTCCGGAAATGTTTTCTAAAGCTAAGGTAATTTGGTTTTACTCTCATTTATTTCAAAATAAATGGTTATTTATTTCATCACAAAAGTATACAATATTATTATAACAACGGAATGTAAATAGTACCTATAGTCGATTCAACAATATTTTCCAAAATGGTAAACAAATGAAAAGCTGTTCATAATAATTAAGTCGCCCATTTTAACCGACCTCAAAAAAAGAGGCGGTCGTTCATTCGAAGAGTTTTAGGGTATGCAATGCTTGCTTTCTTTCAAGAGGATGGTACTGGTGTTTATGTTAGGCTCAAAATCAGTACTTGATATAGTAGACTTACGAATTTGTACTTAGTGCTACTTGCCAATTGAGTGCTTTGATATTATATATTGAATACAGTGGTACAAAATGGACCCTCTAAGGGAAAACATAATAAAAAGTACATAGACAGTGAATTGTTAAGTTTTCTGCGAGGCTACTACATCGGCCTAATAATTTAACCCTTAATTTATAAACATTGCTTAAAGTTAAGTAATGATTAGCGACTGTTTAACCATACATTTTTGACATTTAAACACCTCTTAACTTTAATCAACGCTTACAAATAAACCCCTACAACCTGAAGTTTAAATTTTAAATTAAAGATGTTTTTCATTACAATTTAATAATGCTATACAAACAATAATTGTTGGAGAAAGTGGTGGAGTATTAAGTCCAAACCTAATTTTAGATAAATGTGTAAACAATTCCATTTAGTAAGTGATTGTGATTGCACAAGAATTTAACCTGAATAGGGTTTGTTTACATTTTCATCAGATAGTTTTGGAACAGACATTAGCTAGGCTGCAGGCTAAGAGAAACTACTGTTAATGGCTAGATTTCTTTTTCCTTTTCAGCTCAATACCCATTACCCTATATGCTGGGAGTGTGAGTCTATAATCGGCAAGATTAAACGATTTAAAGCCAGACTAATGAAGGCACAGCTCAAAATAACCCTGACCCTACAAGGAACCAAAACTGTAAGTAGGTTCTCACCAAGAATTTATCTTGTTTTTATCTGACTGCACCAAAAGGAAGGGTATGTCATTTCAGTTTGCATTTTTATTTCAACCAGCCAAACCCAGGAGCAGGTGGCGGGATGAGCTTAAAGCCTACATACAGGATTGGTCCTCACTAGCTCAATACAGAGAGGGGTGGAAAGGAATTAAGAAATTTCCTGCAGTAGGAAAACATAGGTTAAAAAATAATCATTGAAAAAGTAAAAACTGAACAATTTTCATACTTTATTGATTACCCATAAATACCTAAGCAAACTAGATTCAATTTAAACTGTATATTTTCTACTGTTGTTGAAATACAGGTGATATCTTTGCCCAGGCTAGTCAATTTGTGATGCGATTTTTTTGTCTACTTTGCGTTCATATTCAAGGAAAGCCCCTCGTGGAATGAAAAGGTTGTGCCATTTTTTAACTCATTCAGCAGGTCCATTTCACCTTTTTGTATGGAGAAATTATAAACAGGCCCTCCCGAATGTAGTTTATACCAGCCGCACGTGTCGATCGATCAGGTTAAGCTACGCGTTCCGCGGTTGGTCCGTGGATGGGTGGCCATCTTTACATATCACGACCCCTCCGTGCCTCGGAAAGCACGTTAAGCCGTTGGTCCCGGCTGTCATTCGTGGATCTTTGACAGTCGTTACAGGTCGTCAGAAGCCCGAAAGTCTGACAACCAGGCTTACCAAGCGGTATCATATTACCCAGTAACTGCGTTGTGGAAGTCAGATAGGCAGTCGCTCCATGTAAAATACTGGTATTCAGCTGCATCCGGTTAGACTGGAAGCTGACCTCCAATATAGTTGGGAAAAGGCTGGGCAGATGATGATGAATGGAGAAATTATAAATTTAATAGTGAAACTGCATATTTTCTTTAACATGCTTATTCTTTTTATTCCAATACTATAATTATGCGTGATTACTGTGAAGCCATAATATATCGTTTTAGAACCTCAGGGTTTTCTTTCCAAAGCCAATTGTTCCATCTGATGAATTCAGCCGCAGCATCCTTTGATCGCAACGCCGGAGTTATCGACATTCGTGTTGGCTCAAAAACAATACAAAGATTCTAAAGGGCGCTAATGAACTTAAAAATCAGCTAACAACCTACTGCCAATCTAAGCTTTACTGCTGTGATTGGCTAAGAAATAATAAACAATGACAGTCAGTTACCATTTCTTTTATATTAAGCAGTTTAGATATCGAGTTACTGTCGACAAACATAACATATATGTATAACGTATAACATATGTACACGTGTCATGATGTTGAGACCTTTCTATTCCAGATCGTCGAAGGACTATCAACCTTGAAAATTACAGTACCGGAAACAATAAACGTAACTCCACAGGCACCAGAAATTGTACAAACCAACCAGAACCAACAAATACCGATAGAAATACCACACCCTACCACACCTGTACCCTTAAAGGTTGAACCAGAAACTATCAAGATTGAGGTTGAAGAGGAACAAAAATGCATAGGAGAAATTAACAGTGACTATGATGAAGTGATACAATCCACAAAAATACAGCAAGCATCCAGCGATGAGTCGACCGATACAGCTAGTGAAATCGACATGTATGATGGTCAGTAGATACTATTGTCTAGTTTTATTGAACCAGAAACTATACATGTACTGCTCAAAAAGTTTTTGATAAAAATGTAAACAAATGGATCAGAAAACGTACTTGTGGATGGCAAATTGAATGCTGGTATTATTTTTATACTTAACCCAAAATTCTAATTTTAAATTTGTTTTACTCATTAAAGATGTTTTACATTTCATACTTAAGGTTATTTTTGTAACCTAAATTTTCGTTGATAATTTTTTTATTACAATTTAATCATGTAATTCATACAATATTTTTTGGATAAAGGGGTGAGATTTAAAGTTAAAACCTAAGAATCTAGTATCCATCTAGTGAATGTTTGCATGAGAATTTAACATATGCAGGGTTTGTTTACAGTTTCATCAGATAATTTTGGTATAGACTATAATAGAACTCTTGAAAAATTATTTACTGGTAGCAGTAGAAATCATGACAAAATATTAAAACATTGTTGAAGCGAAAGTAATTTTTACCCGACTGCGCGACGCAAAGGAGGGTAATGTCGTATTTTTTTTTTAGATAATTATAGTTACTTTATTGTACACCACAAAAATACATACTTAACAGAAAACAATGCTAATTCTTTGTATGGTCAAACAACGAAAATTTTAGGCACTTTTCAAACACCTCTTCCTACATGGCGGGCGTGTGCAACCTTTACGAACTGTCATTTCAAATGTTGGCTATATTAAATATAAAAAAATTACAAGGTGCGATCAAAAATTTAAGGTGCATGGTTAACATTTTCATTCCTTGACTGTATGTAAGCTGATGCTAGTCGGCAAAATGAAGCAAGCTAGACTCACCGACCCGAATCAATTTAAAATTCCAATTTCCTAACCCTTAGTAGTCATTAGTGTGTCATATTTCATCCAAATCCGTTTAGCCGGTACGTAGTGAAAAACTAACAGACAGATTTACTGTCACATTTATAATACTAGTATTGATGTACTTAAATAATTTCATTTTTAACATTTTTAGATCCACTAATGACACAAAAACAAAAAAATACAAAAGTTATAGTGAAGTGCGCAAAAATGGCTGTGCCGCCACCTCAAAAACCGATAAAAGCTGCAATTATTACGCCAAATGTTAAATTCAACTACAGACCACAAAAAGTGTTTATAAACGCGCCAAAAGATAACTTAGCAATTAGAGGGTACAGAGAAACTGTAAAAGTTACCGGCGGAGTTCCAAACTTGGTCACAGTTAAAGAAAGCGTCCCAATGTTAAAAGGGAAAACTATCTCACTTGTAGTAAAAGATGAAGGAAGCGACCCTATTGCTGTGAAAGATGAACGAAGAATCCCAATGTTAATGAAAAGCCAAGGACGTGTCTCAATTGTACTAAAAGATAAAGGGAGAAGCATCCCAAATCGATTAACGGGTAAGGGAAGAAGTATCCCGAATCGTGTAAAACGCCCAACACGCGAAGAACTGATTCTTAAAAGGCAAACTGGTCCATACAATTCGAATCTCCGCAGAGAACCACCACCAAAACAAACACAGCCAAGAGAACCAGAGTCTGAACAGACTGCAGGCTTTTACGGGTACGATGAAGATGAGGCTAAATGTGTAATTTTAACCAAAACTGAATTAATTGCATATAGGGATAAACAAAGGTTAAGGAATGGATATAAAGGACATGGGTATAATTGTGATAGGTGTATTGAAAGATTTGTAAATCAAAAAAATTTGGACGAACATAATAAGAAACATGATGAGGTATGTAATTTTTGTTAGTTCACAAATAGCTCACAGCGTATGACGGTGCGCACAGTTTTTAAGATAGTGATTTAGGGGCCATTCAAGTATTACGTAAGCACTACGGGGGGCGGGCGGGTCTTTGTTTTGCTTATTTTTGATGCCATGGGGGATGGGGGGTCTGGATGTTGATTACGTCATTCAATTGTCAATTTTGGTGTGAACACATGGCAAATTGGCAACCCTACTTGTCTATGAATGGCTCGAAGAAAACGATGACGATATTTCAAAATCACACGAAAGTGAGCAGACACGTTGTGGGTCTGCTACCAATGTTTACGTGAGCATTTGGGGTTAAGAGCTTTGCTTACTTTTGCTGACGAGGGGGAGGATGGAAATGAAACTATGACTACGTTGGCAAGACAACGGTGTAGGACATAGCGAAAATAAATAATTTTCATTTTAATTTATCATTATTAATTTTATTATTAAACTAGCTTTTTCCCGCGGCTCCACCTGCGTGGATGTCGGTTATCGCGTAAAAAAGTAGCTTATGTCCTTCTCCATATCCCAGGCTATATCTCTGCCAAATTTCATGGCGATCGGCTCAACAGTTTAGGCGTGAAAGCGTAACAGACAGACAGACAGAGTTACTTTCGCATTTATAATATTAAGTAGGGATTATTAAAAACCTGTGGTGTCCCACTGCTGGGCAAAGTTTTATGATCATGACACGTTATTTTTAACTATAGTTATTAAAAGAAACCATATTCATTTTTTCCACAGTCACAAGGCAATTCAGTTTGCGAATTGTGTGAACAAAGATTTCCCAACGACAGTTTTCGAGATGAGCATTATAAGCTGCATTTTAGGTAAGTGTTTATTCCCTTTAAGATGGATGCACTAAAGTAACCCGTAAAACTGATTTTTCTAAAAAAATTACAATAGGCAATGATAACAATTTTGCAATAATAATAAAATTTTACACTCATTTTTGAAAAATGTCCTAATTAGATTCTAAAGTGCTAATAAACCACTAAAAAAATATAACATTTTTATTTAATCGGTTAGTGCCGTAAAAATGCATTAAAATTTTACATTTTCAAATTTAGCGCGTAATTTGACGAAAACGCTGGACGCAGTGGACGCCATATTGGTCTGTGGGTATGACGTCAGTTTGCTAAGTAAACAAATGCGCTGATATTTTGTATGATATAAGTGATTGTAATTGAAAAATAGTTATTATTGTACTTATCGTTGGTTTTCTGTTCCTGAATGCAAAGTATTATTAAAATAAAAACTACTTTGGTTACGAAAATAATAAAAGTACAAAGTTGTTCAATTGACATGCCGTATGATGTAATAACATGGCGGCTACTATTTCATGGTGTTCGAATGCCCGATAAAAAAAACTGAAATCCTTGAATTAAATTTATTTTGTTATTTCATGAACTAAAACTAACATTTTCCGACTGCATTTTGCCTAATAATAATAATCAGCCTGTATTGTCCCACTGCAGGGCAAAGGCCTCCCTTCATTTTTCTGTGAAACAGCTGATTTTGTTCTGTACAACCGACGAAAAATTTCTGCGCTGGGGGTTCTAGAATGATATGCTGAATTCAGGGTTACAGTTTGCGCACTGAATAAAAACTTTTCCAGTATAGTTTCTTAATGTTTTGCATGTGAAATGTCCGACTGTACTAACTACTGATTCCAAGATCAGCACTGAACCAATTTATCTATCGCAAATACAAGATTCAACGAAACCTGTGTAAATTTTTAAAAAATCTACAAGATGACAAAAACCTAACAGCTTTTTTAGTGGTAGCAAGCGAATCCTGGGTGTAGGGTTCTGTTGTCGTTCCTGGATTCAGAGGCGGTATCATTGGTTTTTCATTTGCATTTATTTAAAGGAATACAGGCGTGATGGGATGTTAATAAATGAAACATTATTTACAGAATATACAAATGCCTGAAATGTCCGTATCAGAACAATGAGCTACTAAAAATAACTGAGCACTTTCGAAGAAACCATGAAGTCTCCGTGTTCGATTGCAAGAAATGCGAAGCAGTTTTCAAGTAAGTGAGTTAACAAATCAGTACTTTAACAAAATAGTTTTTCTCAATAGAACACTAGTCAAATCAATATTTAAAAAAAAAACGTGCTTTTGCTGTTCCTTAACAGACAGCAGAGGTGGCACAGTGGCAATCAGTCGTAGGTTCGAACCCAGACAAGTGCTTTACTTTTATTTCATCACCACTGCTCTCAAAACGGTGAAGGGAAACGTCGAGAGGAAACCGGCAGGTCCTAGAACCAAAAATTGGAAGACAAATGACATCTACCAGACCGCACTGGGCCCGCGTGTAGGTAGGCACATTGTGCTGTTCCTCAACAGTCATGTAGTCCAGTCCTTGAACCAAATTACTTTATTTAAATAATGCTAATAAAGTACTGACTATAGAGGCTTAGCTATACGGTTCGGTCTATCAGGTTACGCTACTCTTGCCAAGTTTTGTCCGTGGATGGGTGACCATCTTTACACTCTCATCTCTCCTTCAATCCTTTTCAACACGCTTTTATTAGCTTCACCTGTATGTTTGTAAGCATGTTTGTAACCGACTCCTTTGGACTTGATTTTGACCCACTGCAAACGGTTAGATTTAATTTAAACTTTGTAGACTTATCGAGGACTGATGACAATTCAATAATTTTATAAATTTGTTAAGTAAAATAATGGTAAAAAATTAAAAAAAAACTGAAAAATCACGTTTTTGTAGTTAGCAGAACTAAAAAATCGAAAATAAATAATAGATTAAAAAATCGAAAAACTATAAAAACCAAACTAAAAAAGCAGAAAATAATTCAAAAAAAGCGGGGAGTGCTTGATATTAATTGATTATAAAAATACCGCAAAAAGCAACCCACGCTTTTTTAAAATTATTTTCTGCTTTTTTAGTTTGGTTTTTAAAGCGTGTTTATTTTTTTTTTTTAATCTATTATTTTTCTGCCGCATTATTAAACCTTATTTCTTCATTCATTTCTTAATTCTATTACTTTCAGGACATATAAACAAAAGCGTAAACATATAGTTGATGTCCATTCTAAAAAAGAGAGACAAAAGTGTGAAGAATGTAGCAAAACGTTTTCTTCTTTGCCGCTGTTGAAAACGCATATGGCGTAAGTATTGCTCTTTTTATATTATTAATAGCGACCAACCACTGTTTCGCATTGTTTATACTAAATGCAAAAACATCGAGATCGCTTTATAATAATACCCCCTTACTAATAAACACGGAATAAAGTTATGCCAGGAATAACAAACGAATAATCATAATTACATTTTCATAGGTTTAAACTTGGAATAAGTTTACTTTGTGTTTATTAGTACGAGTTTAATACACATAAACATCGGGCAAAATTCTCTAAATTACGGTGAAAAGAGTTTTCAAAATCCGTTGCATTTGTATTGATCATTTTTATGATTATAATAAGGTATTTTACTCTATATGAGAAAAAATCTAAAAATATATTTTTGAGATAGCTCAGGGAAAATGCAGTCGGAAAATGTTAGTTTTTCGTTCATGAAATAACAAAATAAATTTAAAAATTCAATTCAAAGATTTCAGTTTTTATTCTGTTTTTGAACACCATGAAATAGTAGCCGCCATGTTATTACGTCATACGGCATGTCAATTGAATAACTTTGTATTTTTATTGTTTTTGTAACCAAAGTAATTTTTATTATATTTTGCATTCAGCAACAGAAAACCAACGATAAGTAGAATAATAACTATATTTTTTTTCAATTACAAATAATTATAATACAAAATATCAGCGCATTTGTTTACTAAGCAAACTGACGTCATACCCACAGACCAATATGGCGTCCACTGCGTCCAGCGTTTTCGTCAAATTACGCGCGAAATTTGAAAATGTAAAATTTAAACGCGTTTTTACGGCACAAATCGATTAAATAAAAATGTTGTGTTTTTTTAGTGGTTTATTAGCACTTTAGAATTGAATTGTGACCCTTTAAAAAAAGAGTGTAATACCCTATTACGTAAATACACATTTGTTACAAAAAAATCTGATGAGGGACTGACACTGTCAATTTCACTGTCACTGCTAATTGCAAAAAAATAAGAAAACTTTCGCGGAATGACAAGGTATTTCTTTCTCATTCCATTTTTACACATCTTTCTATACGCTATTACTCATAAATACGTTTCTATTTGTTTTATTTAGTACACATGAAAGAGAAACAACAGATTGTACTGTATGCCAGAAGAAGGTTAGAAAGAATTATTTGGATAAACACATGAAGACACACGAAGATACTGTAAGTCACCAAGTATTATTTATTAGATACCTAACGAATATAGACTACCGCTTTTATTATCATTTTGAGCATTTTATACGTTAACATAGGACAGCGAAAAATAGTAGGTATAGCATAAGTTTGGTTTAAAAAAACAGTGGCACTCCGGGAGTGGCACTGCCGACATAAGTGAAAACTTGAACAATACGTGTGTATTTTTTTAATCGTCAATACAGGATTTCACATTCAACGAGCGATCGACTTCAGCCATTAAAGGTAACAGTACTGATTTTTACGATTAAAATACAAAGGGAAAGAAAGGGATAAAAGAATTAGAATTTACTAATGAAAGAAAGGGACTTTCCCAAAAGACATCAACGCGCGACTCATCCGTGTGCTGAAGCGTTCGGTGTCGATGACGCGAGTTCCATGATTTTTGTTCACCCCTAAAAAGTGCTCAACGTGCCTAAAGAAGTTTTCACTTCAAAAATGTGTTTTGGTCTAGTGGTCCCGGAGCATGGGGCTGTGGGTTAGATTCCCAGGTCGGGCAAAGTGTTATTGGGTTAAAACATAACCGGCGAAATTCAGATGTACTGTAGGTCCATCCCTACCTAACACTTCGGGTATAACAGGCTTGAAGTTGTGTTTTTTTATATTTCCAGGGAGAAGATAGCGCATACTGTGTTGATTGTAAAAAACTGTACAAGAATGAGAAAAGCTACAATCATCACCTCAAAACCAGTCTTAAACATAACTCGGTTGAAAAAGTTGGGTATGTATTCACGACGATGATGTATTCACGGCGTTTAGCACGGTCTCCTTTAAGCAATGGAATAACAGCCTTAAAACTTGAGCATACAGCTCTGTTTTCATTACGTAGCTATAGTTTGTTATATTACATGATAAGTGCATTACATGACCACAGAACATAGAATATCGTCGAGCTGTCATTTTGATTCATAATCTTTGAAATACGTAATGGGCAAATACTAGTCTCATGCACGTTGCGAGGACAAGGGAAAAAAAAAGGTTCATTCCACGACTGTACACGAGACTTAATATACCCGAATCGCCAAACGTTAAATCTTATAGGCCGTCTACGTTATTGCGTGAAAGTAATTGATCGTTTGAATGCAAGAGCAGATTCAATCGTATTGCGCAATATAAATATTGCGCACACTTATTGTAAGTGTGGGGGCTGCCTAATGTTTCACATAATTGTGTACCCACCATAAAATAGTACCTACTGTATCATTATTTTTTTGTTATTTATAATAATTTTTCAAATAATATCTCTGTGCATCTCCACAGCGTTAAATGTGATCATTGCAACATTTTTTTTGCGGGGTCGATCGCTTTGAAGAATCATCTCGAAGAAGTTAGTGGAGTTAGGTTTACGTGCGATATTTGTAAGAAGGTGAGACATTTATATTGTTTTAGGCTTATTTATTTCAGTTGGACATCCAATGTATGCATTGGATGTCCAACTGAAATAAATTGTACAAATAATAATTAATTGCATCACCCAAAGGTCGACTGGTAGAAAATGCCTGTGGCATTAAGTCCGCTTCTGTACATTTCTGTGAATGAAGTATTAAATAAATGTATTAGTAACATAATTTACGGAGAGATTTAATTTTACGATAAAGAAAATCTGAAACATAGCTAAACAGTAAACGATTAATTTATACAGGATTTCAGCGACAACATCTACCATAATTCAAGAGAACAGAATAAAATGTCACAGAATTAAAAAAAAAAAAACATGGATTTATCTTGACTCTGAAAAAAGTTTTAATTTCTTAACCCTCACTAAAACGAATACCCGTTATTAAAACCGATCAAAATCTAGTCGACATCTCATCACAGCACTAATGTATATATATTTCCATACATTTTACTTCCCTGTGGAATCGTGATACCGTGACGGGGACTTCCACGTCGATTATACCGTCATGTTAGAAATTATAAAAGTGCACGTCGTCATTGATCGGCGATGTGGCAGTTGACACCCAGTATAGATTAATCCTTTAGCTTTTTCTCAGATATTCTTAATAGTAAAAATAACATTAAACTAATATTTTTAAAATATGATGACACAGATTAGTCGCTCAAGAAAAAAATATTTTTTGTAAATTTCACATTTATTTTACCTTTAAAGCTAAATAAAAGTGATATTTATAGTTTTTGCAATAAGGTTGCTTGTGAGTTGCTGCTTGGGTTGCTTGCAGAGATAAATTATTTGTAAAAGGAATAGTGCACAGAGTCATTTTTCTATGAGTCAAAGATACGCAACAACAAACGCAGAATAATTCTTATTTTATCAATTAATAGTATGTTTTTGGTGACAAAAATAGAACAATTTTACCTAAAAATAAAATATATATTAAGCATACTTACCCTTCTCTAAGGCTAAGAGAAAGGTCACTAAGCACACAGCAGCAGTTCACACTGTAAATTCAAAAGAAATCTTAATATCATTAAAGAAGCTAGTAGACCAAGCTCAAAAAATTCTGGTACCAAGAAGGAAAGCGACGCCTTCGTTTCGCCCGGTTTTCAGTTTAAAATGACTAAAAAACTATGTCAAAATAGACAAAGTTCTTAAATAGACAAAGGTATAGTCAAGCTTAATAGAACAATTTTACCTAAAAATAAAATTTATATTAAACATACTTACCTTTCTCTAAGCCAATTTATATTTCTGTCTGCGGATTCTTTTTTATAAATGTATGTGATTGACACCCTTATCAATCACTGTAAATTTAGCCGCAATGAGGTTCATGGATATTGTCATGCGTTGCACAAACACATCCCCACTACCTGACGCTGCGGGGCTTACAGCGCTTCACCGTACAGGAACCGGATACGTCTATCTCAATTTATGGCTTAGAGAAAGGTACAGTCAAGCTTATAATGAAATAATGAAACGATTGCCTACTTCTTAAATTAATTAATGTAATGTTTTCATTTAAGGATAGTAAAAATAAAGTGGCCCTGGCCAGGCACATTCGCTTGGTTCACAAGAAACAAAAGTCTCAGCAAAAACCCAAGATATGTGAATATTGTGGAAAATCATTTTCTGTAAGTAATCATTTTAAATTATCATAAGAGCTGAGTTTTCAATAGTCACATACATTTTATCTGAGGAATAAATATGTCGATATGACAGCTTTTGTATAGAAAATACAAATTGTCAGATTTATTCTTCAGATAAAAGTTATCTGACTATTGAAAAATCAGCCCTTTGTATAGTGACCACGAGTTCGGCTGAAAGTGAAGAATTATTTGACATTTACCAGGAAATATGTCTAAGCGTTAATAATTACAACACAACATCAAGTCTGTATTGCGCAAAATTCAGAAATTCAGATTTTCTTGAGAGCTTTATGTTAGGTCGTCGTAAGTTAGTCAAGCAAAATGAAGCAAAAAAAGAAATACTCTGTCTGTCTTAACACTTCTCAGAACATCTAGACGTCGCCTCCTTGCCGGATTACCGCCATGGGATCTGGAGGCAAAGGTCCTCGCGCATATCTGGGAGTGGCGCGAGGAGGCCAAACGCCGGGGCGTTACTCCGCTGCCGCGAGAAATCGAGGTGCAGCGGACAGAGCTCCGGCGGGATCTCATGGCGACATGGAGAGTGCGATTGTCGCAACCCAGTGCTGGGCACGCCACGATAGCGGCGGTAAGTCCCCTCTTTGAGGAGTGGCTTGAGAGGCGGCATGGCGTCCTCACCTTCCGCCTGACGCAGGTCCTCACCGGACACGGTTGTTTCGGGAGGTTCCTGTTTCGTATAAGGCGGGGGGAAACGCCCGGGTGTTTCCATTGCGAAGATCGCCCTGAGGACACGGTGGAGCATACGGTGGCGGTCTGCCCAGCTTGGGCGGAGCATCGCCGTGTCCTCGTGGAGGCGATCGGCGGCGGCGATCTCTCGCGTCCGGCCCTGGTGCAGGCCATGGTACGGAGCGAGAGTGAATGGTTAGCCGTCACCTCCTTCTGCGAAGCAGTAATGCTCGCGAAGAGGGAGGCGGCGCACGTGAGGGAGAGGCAGTATATGCGTTCTCACGGCCGTAGTCGCCGCGGGAGAAGCCCTGGGCGTCGGGAATCACAGGCTGATTCCCGGCCACCGTAGGCGCGGGCTTGCGGACGGCGAGTAATGGGTAGCTCGCTGTCCGGTAAGGACCAAGCCCGGGTCGACGGCGCGTTGTGTTCCACGCGCGCCTCAAAGAGATGTCAGCACCAAAGGGTGGGGTACGCAAGGGCCGATGCCTGCCAGGGGTGCGGGTTGTTCGAAAGAGATACCGTCGCTCCTGGCACACAGGCAACTGAGGGAACACGGGTGGGTTTTAGTCAGTAAAAGTCTGACACGCCCTCCTGCTCCACCCAGAGCGGGAGAAGTTATTTGATAATTTCCCATCCTCAAAAAAAAAAAAAACATCTAGACGTCGTGATAAAATAAATGGTCAATTTTTTATTGAAGAATTACCTCGTCTTTTTAACAGTACTCACTACAAATATTTTCAAGATTTTCAAGAGTATTGTTCTATTTTTACAGGTAAAAAAATCTCTGGAGCAGCATATAAACAAACATTTAGGCTATCGACCTCATGTTTGCAAAGATTGTGGAGCAACATTCATATATCCAGCCGCTTTATTTACGCATCGAAGACTTGTACACAAAGTGAAGAGGAGATATGAAATGACAAGCTAGATGTGCTCAAATCCTGACTTTGGCCTGAAGTGCTACTTCTTCATCTTCGTCGTGTCGATGGTGCGACAGCGTGTAATATTTTTGGCCAAAATCTTAGCCACTTTCACAGCTTCGAACTCTAACTCAATTAAACCATTTACAGGCACTTTTGAACTGTCAAAAAGTCGATCAGTTAGTCGGAAAGTTGAAGCTAGTTGCCCATTCCAAAACGTAGATCTCTATGGAGAAGAACGGGCAAGAAAATCCAAGGACATCGTTTAAATCAAGATATTCCAAAATCCTGATCAATGGAAAGAAATGAAGAAATAATTCTAAATATAAGATTAAAAATAAGCCCTGGAAGTTAGGATATGGCCAGTCTCAACCGAGCGCGCCCGTTTGCGAACATGACGCGTGGATCCGCACCATCCAGCTCAATGATTTTGTAGGGAACCGAATGATCCAACACATCGTTGGTGGTAGCCTAGAGGTTGCATAAGCAGGATAAGAGGTGGTGCATTGTTTGCGCCAAATCCACGCCCTGCTGCCTATATATATTGCGAGGTTGTAGTTGCATCTTCCGAACTGGGTTCAGAGACCTCCAAGTGCGCCACGGAAGGTTGGATCCTGCGGGTAGATGCTCGCTTGGTGGTAGGTTTTGAGCGGCTGGAGCGAGCGTTAATTTTTGCAGCGAGCATCGGTTGGATTTCCTAGAAAGGACGCTGCTATTGAGAATGTCGAAATTAAAACCCTCCTGGTTTTAAATCGAAATGAAAAACAATAATTTATTTATTTATTTTAATGAAAAAAGAAAAACTGTATGATCACTAAGCAATATTTAAAAAAAGAATTGCCTTTCATAACTGTCCGATATGATTTGATGTCGTCATAATAGAAAGGTGTAATCGGTGTAGGTACCACTTTAATAATCTACATTTACATTAGGTACAGACGCCAGCACATCAAGCTACCCCAATCTGTCAAATTTCTTTGATAGATTTTTATCTTTATAACATAAGTATAAGGTTCATGTTCAATTGGGAAAATTTGACAGTTGTGGTTTGGGGTAGCTTGATGTGCTGGCGTCTGTACATAATCCACTGTGACGACTACATCATTCGGGATTTTATAGCATTTTTTTAGATTTTACAGCGTAAAAAAGGTCTCACAGAAGTTCGTAAACGTTGGGGAGCCAATATTGTCATACGCATTTATGTAGGTACATAAGCATCGAAATCGCCATCATCATCATTTCAGCCGAAAGACGTTCATTGCTGGATATAGGCCTCCCCCAACAAAGGCTATCGTAAACGGGAACCGTATTATTAAACGACGAGCTAGAAAGGGACTAGCAATGGGTAAATTATTCTTTGCACCATGCTTAAAACTCATTCGATTTTCGCCACGATGCAAGTCAAGCTAGATTTCTTACCGAAGTTTACATACAGTCGCGGATCAATAAGGTTGACCACTCAAAGGTTAAATTGTGCAATGCATTGCTAGAAATTTGATTTTACTTTGTTATTACTTTGGGAGTTGATAAGTGATTTAGGAGTTGTTAAGTGAATTATTAATGTTTAAACCTAATCAATAAAAATATTTTACTATTATTATTTTTGTATCATTGTTGTGAGGGGTTGAAGTTGACGAACACATCTCTTTTCAGTTGCATTTGTCCAGCAGAGGAGCACAAACACGCTACAAATTAACAACTACAGAGCTTTTGGTTTTACAGTTAACCGGTCCGCACATCAATGGTAACAATTTGACACTAACTACCCTATCATAATCTATAGGGCAAAGTAGCAGAGGACCACGGCTTTCACATAAGAATATTTTAATTTTTCATGTTTTTCAGTAGTCGGGTTTTTCGCAATGCAAGTGTTACCACTAATGTGCGGTGACTCTACAATGATAGAATTTTGGTAATCCTAAACATTTGATTCGTTTCTTATTAGGATAGTAATAATAGTATAGAAAACATTTTTAGTAAACAGACTTCCGAAACGAAAATTAGTTATCACTTTAGAAACAGATTTTTTGAAGTGTATTTTTTTTTGGGCATAAAAAAAAACATGCATGACATTAGATAGGCCAGTCCTAATTTAGAACCGGGCTCGCTTCCGGCCCCATAGGATCAACAACCGTATATGACCAACAAGGCCCACGGCGCCAGTTACGAGATTAGGAGAGGAAATCCCTGCTAAAGTCTGTTTCATGATTGTCCAAGTCGAGAGTGAATAGGACACTAGCGTTAACCGGTACCAGCCAGGGTTTGTGAAAGGCGCACAAGTTCCCATGACCCCCAGTCCAAGTGTGGGAAGGGAACACCGGGGTGGATTTTACTTAGTAAGAGTCTGACAGACTCCCACTCGCCCTACAGTGAAGGACATCCACGATGATTTTCCACCCCAGAACAAAAGGTAAAAGAAAAGGCAAGCATGCTCCATCTTCGATCACATCATCGCTTACCATAAGGTGTGATCATAGACTTATGGGTGAGATAATGGTTAAACCACTGGTCACAAATGTAGTCTTAGCATACTGCATACGTGGTGTTGTAAAGTTCGAACATGTTATTTCGAATAGTATAATTCTCTTTTCAAAAACGGGAACAATGATGGTTTGAAGTACGTCATAGTACGGCCATTGCTACTGACTTTGGGGCGAGTCAATCGTCGGGACCAGAAAGCCTCTGAACCAACCAAAAAAGAAAACAACATGCGAGGTGACATTGGGTGACATTAATTTAATTTGACATCTGTCAATTCCATTCAACATTATTATTGTCTGTGTCAACGCAACCAGAATAGTAATTATTTTTTCGTAAACAGTTGGAAAATATAATATAAATCTGAAGAAAACAAATAAGTAAACCTTATAACAAAACAGAAAAATGTCTACAAGTGAATCTAAGTCTGAAGCAATGGAGGAAGACTCAAAGAAACCGATATGTTTGATCATTTTAGGTTAGGATTGTCACATACTGTTTTCTTGCAGTTTATCAGGCCTTTTTACTAATTGTTTGGTATTTAATTAGGCATGGCTGGTGCTGGCAAGACTTCGTTTACTCGAAGGCTCTCCAGCAAGGTCGTGGATGGCTCCAGACCTTACCTAATTAACTTGGATCCGGCGTGTAGAGAAGTCCCATATCCTGCTAACATTGGTAAGCATTCAATATAAAAATGCAATGTCAATGCAATAAAGGTTGTGAAAGCTGTAAGATTTCATTTATGAGGAGTATTCATTAATATTATTATAGCATTAAAAGATACAACCTACGGATTAAATTGGCAAGTGCTTGATGGAGATTGATCAGTTGATCAATTACTAAATCTGACTTAACAGATAGATTTCCAATCTGCTGGGCATCCAGAGGATTGGTAATCTATTAGGTACTAGTAATATATCTATGTTTTCAGATATAAGAGACACAGTGAACTATAAAGAGGTGATGAAACAATATGGTCTGGGTCCCAATGGCGGTATAGTGACAGCTCTCAATTTATTCTCCACAAAGTTTGGACAAGTTGTGGATTTGATAGAGAAGGCGGGAAAGAAACATAAGTACTGTATTATTGATACACCAGGTACTAATATTGTCATTCTTATCTATTTTTATAATTATCTTGTGTTGTTTTCCAATATTTTTTCTAGTTGCATTTTGAATAAGCTGCCGGCAGAGAATCATGGATTTGTGACTTTTGCTATATGTAAAAAAAAAAATTGGTTGGTTTTCTTGGCTCCCAAAAAATTTCAGTTGGATTAATACTGACTACTTAAAAGTGTTACTGAATCTTTTTAAATTTATTTTCAGGTCAAATAGAAGTGTTTACATGGTCAGCTTCAGGTACCATAGTAACAGAAGCATTAGCATCAACATGTCCTACCGTAGTTGTATATGTAATGGACACAGTCCGCAGTGTCTCACCTGTCACATTTATGTCCAATATGCTGTATGCATGCTCAATATTGTACAAAACAAGGCTGCCTTTTATAGTTGTTATGAATAAGGTGAGCAAAGTATGTTGTTTAAATGTTGTTCTTGTATGGCTGCAATGTGGAGTTTAGCCACATGCCACAGCCTATGAATGAAATCATTTAGAAGTGATCCTTTAAGCAGCCTGACCTCAGTGGCGAGCACAGAGTTGTTAGACAGGGTAGGCAGAAATTTAAAAAAAGGCAAAAATAACCGATTGCTGTACCTATACAGCATGCAACCTGTGAGGCAATTAAATTAATCATATTGTTGTGTATTGAATTTATGATTGACTTTACCTTAAGTTTGTATTAATTGCAAATCCGGTCAACTTTTCATACTTTTCACGATCACAGGTTTTGTTTAATGATCACCGAAAGATAGTTATGAAAATGCATCCTTTTTTCTTTTCTCTATGCATACACCACCTGAACAACTTTCACCATGAATATTATCTATTTTTTCTTCACACTATTATCAACGTTAAAAGCTTAAATAAATGCTATCATAGCTCATATAACCAAAACAAATAAATCAAAACAAACAATGGCGTAAATGGGCAATGGCGGAAATCGGAATATAAAAGTAATACGACAAAAAAGTAATGGTAGTTTATGTAGCGACAATTCAATGAAACAATGCTACTTTTAAAACTTTGGTCCGAAAACTTCGGTAAGTTTCGTAATTCGCCGTGTCAAAACCCAGTGACTACCCTGTACGGTTGTTTGCGTAAATTGTTACATTGTGTGCCACGTATGTATAGGAACGCACACACAATAAATCTGGATGACCACGAGAGCACACATATAAACATTAAACTTGGCTTGAGAGTTGAGTTGTTTAAGAAAATCTACTGTTTAAAATAGAGTCCACTGGAAACGAGAAATAAATGGAATTCTATTGGTTAGTGGAGCAGTGGTGGCCCAGTGGTAACGGCCACGACTTATGAGTTCACTTCGTGTTAATAATTTCATCACCACTACTCTCAAAACGGTGAAGACCATCAGGAAACAGGCATGTCCCAGACCAAAAATTCAAAGAATGTTTAATTGATGTCACATACCCGCACTGGGCACATAGTAGATTACAACGGTACCACCTAATCCTTCTCGAAGAGAGAAGGCTTATGCACTAGCAGTGGGAACATTATAGGCTGAAAATGCTGTTGGTTAGTTTTGTCCTAGTAAAGAATTACTTATTCCTCAGACAGACGTAGTAGACAACGCGTACGCAGTGGAATGGATGCGAGACTTCGAGGCGTTCCAAGAGGCGCTAGATGCGGAGGGCGAGGGCGAGACGGAAGGCGGGAACACGTACATTGGGAATCTGACGCGGTCCATGGCGCTCGCACTTGACACATTCTACTCTGACCTACGGTGCTGCGGTGTTAGTGCACATACGGGTGATGTTAGTAAAACTTTACTTTTAAGCCTTCGTACCGGATTATGTTTTGACGCGATGATTTTATATTGCGCGCTGGATATTCAACTCTCGGTATTGGGCCAAGCACTGAGAATCCAACGCGCATCCCAACGCGTCAAAAAAACCTGTTGGATTTTCAACTCTCTAAATAATAATCGCCCGTGCGTTGAGGGTTGAGTATTTGGTTTTTCTTTTTGCTAACCAAGAAGTTTGATTACTGTAAATGATTCCTATGTATAGTAACTTGGAGTAGAAATGACCAAGTTAAACGTGATTAGAAAATATTCTATAATTTTTCTTTTCTTTAGGTATTGTCGGAATTGTGTTATTTTTGTCATCTCTTTAATTATTTCAGGGTTTGGATGAATTCTTCAAGCTGGTTGATGATGCTGCAGAAGAATACGAAAAGTAGGTTCTTACAATAATTATGTCTTTCCTACAATAATACACACATACATAAACTCGCGCTGTTTTCCCACGAGGGTGGGCAAAAACTACAGGACGCCACCTGAACTGATGCTTGCATACTCCATTATTTTCCTTCGTTTACGTTCATACGGAGCCGAAACGTGGCCTACGGAGCCGAAACGTGGACACTCACGGTACGGCTGGTCCATCAATTCAAAGTCGCTTAGCGAGCTATGGAACGAGCTATGCTCGGAGTATCTCTGAAAGATAGAATCCGGAATGAGGTGATCCGGCAGAGAATCAAAGTTGTCGACATAGCTCACAGCATTAGCAACCTGAAGTGGCAATGGGCCGGCCATATTAGTCGTAGAACCGATGACCGTCGGGTTAGACGTGTTCTTGAGTTGAGACTGCGAATCGGAAAACGTAAGGTAGGACGCCCTCAGGCTAGGTGGAGTGACGATTTTCGCAGGGTTACTGGTAGTAACTGGATGAGAGTTGCCGAGAATCGAGCTGAATGGCGTGAAATTGGAGAGGCCTATGTCCAGCAGTGGACTGCTGTAGGCTGATGATGAACGTTCATACACGCACATACCTTATACACAATACCTTTCTGAAGAACATCCATAATTATTCCTACAGTCATTTTCTTTTCAATTTATTTTTTAGGGAATACAAAGCAGACTGGCTGAAGATGCGTGCTGAAAAATTAGAAGAGGAGAAACGAAGTGCAGAAGAATTAAAAAACAAAGGTGTGTTTCGAAATAGTTAATGACCAGAAAAATTACAAAAATAATAATTGTATCTCAGACTCAGTTGATCGTATTACAAAAAAGGTTTTGACCATTGCCATAGTTTCTCAGTAACAAGAACCTTACTGTTATAAAATACAGATCTTTATTAAAAACTGTCAACTTTATAAAAAAATAGATCTCGTTTTGTAATAAGGCGTAGTAGGTCTTTTCATACATGGTTAAAAAAAAGAGTTACAATTTTTTTTTTCTGCAAGACCATCCACTCGAAACATTATAGTCTTTGTTCCCAGGTCCAGACGACACAGTCATAGACAAAAAGAACCTCATTGAAGAGGTGTCGGGAGGTCGCGAGATCAGTGACATGTACCTCAAACATCCTGCCAATGAGAGCTCCAGTGATGAGGAGGGCACAGAGAATCAAACGGAGACAGGTATGTTAAAACAGTACTTTAATTATATTTTATGTCACTCAAACCTACATTCCAATTTTTTGTTTAGTATGTAGTACCAGCAGAAAAGCATTTACACATTTATTCCACCCCGTTTTATACATTGGTCCTTCGAGCCGGATAGTCACAGTTCCGAGCCGCGTTGCGCCTACGCTCTAAATTAGAACGATTATGTTTCTGCATATGGTCGAGGACATTTTCTTCTTTTGATTGGTATTAGATTTCATAATGGTCCAATGTAATGGGGTCTTGGAGGACCTAGAGTACAGAACCTTCGCAAAACACGTGCTCTATCCAAGACCAACAGACTTCCGTATCAGACTCAGGACTCACCTTTTCAGAGATAAATTAGTAATTATATTGATTCTGAATATAAATTAAATTATTAACTAACTATACAAAAACAAAATGACACTTAGGCGTCGAAGTATTCGTCCACATCGTAATATATTTATGATTGTTTCAGACGACAAACCAGCTGATGTGGCGATGTTCCAAGAGTTTATCAGGAAACACGTAAAACCTAATAACAGCGGTAATCACACGTAATTAGTAACTTACGGTGGAATTTACGGGGTAGCCCGCGAAATTCAAATTTTGTTACGTTTTTTGCTATTTGCCAGTCAGCGCCAGGTTGTATGTTGATAAAAATATGATTCGCAAGAAGACGAGAAATCATTATAATTCAAATTTTTGTTTACTTAATTTCTTACAAATTGAGCATATATTTAAATAGTTTTACAAAAATCATACAAAAACATTTAAAAATAGAAAAAATAGTGGCCCATCGGCATCAGGGTTTTTTTTTCTTTGAGGGTGGGAAATCATCTAATAACTTCTCCCGCTCTTGGTGGAGCGGGAGGGCGTGTCAGTCTTACTGACTAATACCCACCCGTGTTCCTTTAGTTACCTGTGTGCCAGGGGCCTCGGTATCGCTTTCGAACAACCCGCACCCCTGGCAGATCGGCATCAGGATCAGCTGCCGGTCAGGGCTCTAGAGGAATGAACCACGTGATTCTTATAATTCTTAATGATTATAATTCTGTAAATATATGACTTTTTCATGAAATAGTCATTCAATTGAATTAAATGAACTTAAGAGGGTTGTATTGATGATTTTAGTGATCTAAAGACATATTTGTTACGGTCGCAAATATGTTTTTTTTTATTCTGTTGAACAGCCCGACATTGACATGCAAATTGCAATAAACGTCAGTAAATTTGAGTTTCGCGGGCTACCCTGTAGCGTTCACCCTAAGGGTGAACTTCACCAATGAAACTGAACGCGATCACAACATTAACTACGTTTAAGAGCTGTCAGTGTCAATATTTTCTGTGCATATGGACACTGACAGCTCTTGAACGCAGTTGATATGTTGATCGCGTTCAGTTTCATTGGTGAAATTCGCACTAAGACATAAACTGTAAATATAGGTAAGACTGTAAAAGGTTTTTTATTAAAAAAAATATTCCGCTTTAAATTGTGAAAAATAAAATATTTTCGTTTTAAATAAAGTGTTTTTATTCAAACAAAAGTATGTGCTAACACAACCGTGCCAAAATATCGCAAAGAAAAATAATATTGCGAGAGTAAATTTACAAATTGTTACGAAAATAAATAAACAAAAAATACAAATTAATATGCTTCACAATAGTATCAAATACTTGTTGCAAAATATTAAAGCTATCAAGAATCTAAGTCTCTTGTAAAATAAAATATAGTTAACTTTTATGATTAGTCTGAGGTTTCTGAAATGACGAGCTGAGAATGAATTTTTATGTCACAAAATATATCGTAAAATAAATAAGACGATACAATTAAATAAATACTTAAAAAAAATGTTACAATAAATAGTGAGAAGTCATCAAATTATTCATAATTTATCGCTCTCATAAGGTTTGCGCGCGAAGCTGTGATACTAGGAGCCCCTCGTAGGTACATTCTACCCACATACAGTCAAGGAGCAAAAATGTTAAGCAATTTTTGAACACATCCCTTGCCTACAGAGCGGGCGCATGTCACATTTTGGAACTGTAATTTTTATTCAAAATGTTGCGAATACGTAATGTAAAAGTGATCAAGGTGCTTAACATGTTCACTCCTTGTTGCGTACACGCCTTATCTGGATTTGCACTTAAACTGTTTAAAATAAAAGACTTGAATGAAACACAAAAAAATGAAATCGACTAAAACTAAAAAATAAAATTAAATGTGCTATTGGTCAACTTAGTGCATTTATTACGTGCAATGATAACTTAATATTTTAAATATTGTCTGTGTCAACTTGCCTGCATCCAAAGTTATCATTTAAGTACATCATAATTATTATTAAATTTGCACATTTTATGGAGCAAGCGTAACTATACTAACATCACAGTTATCTAAATTCAATATAGGTACAGTACACACGTAACTTTGATAAATAACCTTATGAACAAACGACATGTGATATTTATACAAAATACATGAAAATTAAGTGGCAGAAGTTCACAATTAATTACTGTATGTTTATTTGAAAATATTAGTTCTGTATTGTTTCGAGACAGATTGCTTTGAGTTACTACGTTTATAATATAAGCCGGTAAAAGGGCTTCCTCACCTGGAGCACTTGCCTTCTTAGCGTGGCTATAGCAATCTAAATACAGTCAGCCCAGAATTTGGCTACACGCTTGGCACTTTTAGCAGCGTCCATCAACTCCTGTAGCGTGCAGACAACAGGGCACAACAGGACACGCTGTTGTGTTCTACGAACATGTCGTAGAACACAACAGCTAGGCGAATTTATTTCAGCGTGTATTATACGTACACCCAGCATTAAGGTGCTCTTACACGGGCCATTTTTTGAGCAATTATTGCTCGGCAACACTAATGGATCAATCTGGATCAATTAAGTGGGGCAATCTGGAAGAACAACAATAAATTGCAGATATGTTTCGGTAATATTGCTTCTGATTGCTCCATATATTTCATGAATTGCCGAATATCCAATTGGTTTGGAAACTTTTAGTCAATTTACTTTCTATTTCGTTTGTACGTATAACTACGTCTCGTTTTTGCGCGAGGAACCGGCCGGCGGTGGGAGGGGGCGTATTGCCTAGTTTTTTATGTTGCTCGATATTGCATGATATTGTGTGGCCGTATCTCTGGCAACAGGTTGCTACATGTTGCCATTGCTGTAAATTGCTGGATGTAGTCGTGACGTCATAGTTGACGAATATTGACCAGGATGGAGCAATTTTAGTTGCTCGTGTAAGCCCACCTTTATGGAATTTGAAATGCGACGCAATCCTTGTAGAACGAGGTTCTTTCATTTTGATGCTAACATTTTAAATTCTTCTCCACTTTATTTTTATTTTTTGCACAATAAAATCTTTAGACAACACATTTCACATAAAATAATAATAATAACAACAAACCATATTTACATAGAGATTACTGTAACAATACAAAGTTATTTAAAATATATTTGCCGATATTGTTTATATATTTTTATCTAGTAATTACTATATTTTATTTTTTGATAAGTTAACAAGTTCAATATTTTTTTAAGGTACTTAATCAAGTATGTAAATGTCTAGTTATCAGTTTTTTACGACCTGATAAAATAAAATAATAATTATTAAATATTACTAGAGATTTAATTCGGACTAAGGATGCGTAATACATTGAGCAAAGTAATCAACTACTGATTGTCATGTAGGGTTTTTTTTACAAGCTTTTGCCAGTGGCTCCGCCCGCAAGGAGATCGAAGATTATCTCACGGAAACGTACTTTTTTGCGTGATTGAGTGCAAACATCTAAATACCGAAAAATAAAAGGTTCCCTTTTATAATATCAGTAGGATTAAGTACTTGACGGCCATTAGCAGAATACATAAGCAGGATTGTATGAACAGAAAGAGGAAGACTTTTGTCTTGCACAAAGGACATACGTACATTTTTGTTAAGTACTATATTTTTTTAAAGATCTCCCGTTTGGTGACCAGCAAATAAAATGCCACCACAATTACGAGTCATTTTGAATGCCTGTTTGTCAGTGAATGGTAATGGGCTGTCATGCCAATTTAAAAGTGTTGTAAGAAAATGTAATTACATGTTTAGAGCATGTGAGCTGAGAAAAGAAACTAATTACGTATTGATGAAAAGATAAGCAAATCAGCAAGGCACGTGGCGCGCCATAGAAAATTGCGTGTTATCTTGGTAAATACTCAATATTCACCTGGGTAGACGTTGCCTAAAGAAAAATTGCACTCTCCTTCACAAAAATGTCTATATAAATATTTAAAATGTGTATGCAACCAGCAGTGGAGGGGCATGACATTTTAAATGTGATTACCTACAGGAAAAAAAAAACCAGTGCGCAAATTGTAACCAAAAACTCAGCTTATGATTTGAACGAGACCCCCTAGCGTTGAAATATTTCGTGGGTTATAAAAAAAAACTGCAGTTTCATAGAAAAGTACAGACGCCAGCACATTAAGCTACCCCAAACTGTCAAATTTTCCCAATAGAACATGGATCTTATACTTATGGAATAAAGTTGAAAATCTATCAAAGTAATTTGACAGATTGGTGTAGCTTGATGTGCTGGCGTCTGTGCAATACCTACGCGGCCAAAATGTATGGAATAACTAATTTTTGTTTTTATTATCGACGAAAAACTGCGCTAGTCTAGGTCTAAAATCATTATGCTGATTTCATGATTACAGTTTGCGCACTGGTTAAAATTTTATGCTATTTATCGACTCGACCTACCTTATTTTTTAATATGACGTGTTAAAAATAATTTCGATAGCCTTTTTACAGAATAAACAATTTCATTACAATGAAATGTACCATGAATATACATGCAATCAGTAGAAGTTTACAATTTGCCCATTCCACGAATTACACACAAGACGGATGTATATGATCGCTACTGCCTATATGATTGTTTTCATTGCTGTGGCCGTTGATCGTGTTGTAAGTTGCGTGTCCATTGACGGGTATCTTAGGCGCGACGCCGCGACCCGCCCGTTCTAGCGACGCATCGGATAGCCGCCAAGCCGGTAAGTACGAGATGCCGCCAAAATTGTTTTTGGTTGCTAGTGCAGGGTTCGGCCATGTGTTTTGTACACTGCCTATTGATGTGTACCTGTAAATAAAAGTGGAATTAGAAATCTTTTTCAGTACCTAATGTAAAAATATTGTGTCCGTTTCAATAGCGCGGCCAGGGCAATATTTAAAAAAACATCTACCAAGCGTTTGTAAAAATTTGCATGCAAGTTATGGTTAAAAAGTTATAAGGGTTTGAACGTGGCCGCGCCATTGAAACGCGGAGAACCGCGCGGCCACGGAGATCTTTAAAACTAAGCGTTGCAGAGACCTGAAATTTAGGATTTTTTTCTATATTACAAAAAAAAATGTTACAAATTCAATCTATCCCAGAGTACAAAAAAGTGACTAAGGAATAGTCTTTTCGGCTGTCTAAACCAACATACTGCATTTAGCAACCTAAATTCAATCACAATCTGAATTATTTGGAAAGATATTGCCAATCCATTGATTCATATGTTCAAAAAAATTGTCTGCTCAACAAGATAAATAATGTTGTTGATCTATCAAAATTAAAGCCATTGCTACTATTAGTGTGTTAAGTAGTTATTCATCTGCAGATTATTTCATGGATCATTGGGTGGACCATAGATATAATATTTCTATGGGGTGGACTCACTTTTGGTGGTAGACATTTACAGACTAATAAGCAGAGGTCGGAATTAGGTAGAGTTATTTATGTACTTGCATCGAAATGTTGATATTAATATGGATCTTCCCGGGATTTCTAATAGACAATCCCGTGTGACCAACAATATTACAAATAAATAATAATAAAACCTCAGAGATATAAATTTGGCAACGTCGCGCGTGCAGTGTGTAAAACTAAATAACTTTTTATTTAAAAGATGACGGGATTTTTCTGCTCTATAAAATTAATCCCGGTATTTGGGGCATATCCACTTTCTTCTTTCGTTGCATGAAATCAGTGTAAGTACATAAATAACTCTACCTAATTCCGACCTCTGCTGATAAGTGATAACTGTTATCTTAATTATTTTTCAAAGATGATATCTCACCCTTTATCATATAAGCTGCAATAAGGAACTCTTCTCTGCAGGGTATAACTCCATATCTGATGGTAGTTCCAGTTGAGGAGAGGAGATACTCGCATTATCTGTGGCCAGCTCGGGTCTGTTTTCTGTTGGAGAAAAAAAAATGAGATGGCCATAAATGAACAGCACTGTGGGCAACATTATATTTAAGTTACATATAGTAACTTGATTTTTTGTTTGTAATATAATATTAGTTAATAGTAGTGATGTGCCGACTAGTCGGTAAAGTCGACTAGTCGGCCATATTTGTAGTCGGCGACTAGTCGGCTGAAACCGCCGACTAGTCGGCCCATTTTTTACTCGTATTAATTTGCTTAAATTAAATTGAAATCTTTACTGCTACATATATCTTTTAATAATAAAAGATATATGTAGCAGTATGATTCTATAAAGAATCAGTTGTACAGTTTACTTTCAGTGCAATCAGGAAATTAGGATACTAAGGAATAGGAACCCTTCGTTTGGTACATTAATTAATTGGAGTTAGATCCAGAAATTAAATACCGAAAGTAAAATTAATTAAAATCTACTTCTAAAAAAGAAGAAACTCTATAGCTAACAATTAGCAATCAAATCAAAATATTTTATTTCACATAAACCTGGATTGCATGGGCACTTATGAAACGTCAGAAGCTAGGTGCACGGTTCCAATTTGTCGTTTCCTATGGAGAAGAGCCGGCAAGAAACTCCACGATTACTCTTTTAAAAATAATTGGCTTTTACAATGTTTTCAAATTACAGTGATAATAGGTATGGGAGGACAGTGCAGGCCAGTCAATAAGTACCAGGTACAGAGGAATGAAAATACAGAATAGAACAACGTCTACAAATCTAGTCTCTAAGGCCTACAACATTCTCTCATTCACAATATGTAAAAGAATCTACCTATATAAAATGAATCTATTTGAACCAAGTGACATGATTTCGATGACAATTACTAATAATAAATCGTCGAAAGTAAAATTGATGTATAATGTCAAATAATGACGAGAATATGTCAGACATTGTTCAAAATTAAAAGAATAAAAATTAACATTGCAATTTGGGAGCAGTTAGACTTTCACACGGTTTTGCTGTTAATGGGGTACCAGGGAAGCCACATGTGTAGAAGGAATTAATGCCAAACTTCCCTGTATTCAACGTAGTCTTTTATGTTATAATATGCTTTTTTGATAAGGACACGTTTGATGTGAGTTTTAAACTTTCCATCGCTAAGTTCTGTAACCGACTTTGGCAAATTGTTATAGAAGCGTATACTGTTTATTAGAAATGACTTGCTAGTTTTAGTTAATCTAAATTTAGGAATCACAATTTCACCTTTACTACGTGTATTTAGATTATGGAAATCGCATCTTTTTTTGAAAATACCTAAGTTTTTGCGAACATACAAGATATTTTCTAGAATATAAAGAGAAGGCAGAGTAAGTATATCAATTTCGTTGAATTTGTTTCTAAGAGACTCGCGAGGCGCCATTTTATAGATTGCGCGGATTGCCCTCTTTTGTAAAATAAAAATTGAATCTACGTCCGCTGCCGATCCCCACAGCAGAACGCCATAAGACATAATACTGTGAAAATAAGGAAAGTATACTAATCTGAACCGAACCCCCCTAATCTACTCCGAAACCCCCACCACTAATCCAAAACCCCTTCTGTGCAACGCCTGTTAGAGGCACATCTCTGAGGGGACTGTAAAGAGGTCTCCCCGGAGTATAAATGCAAGAATGCAAGGCAGTACGTGACCACGATGCCCCGTCTTCCCTAATGCGAGCTTTAAACAGGAGACTATAGCCGCAAGTCTAAATGGCAATTCGGCTAGGCCGCAGGTGACTAAAATCGCAAGTTCCAAAGTAGAGTAGGTTTCGACTTTTGTCGTGGGGCGACAGGTCGCAAGCGGCGCGGGCGGGTGACTAAATTCGACCGTGAAAATGCTCAGGCGATCGCCCGCCGCATGAAGGTCGACATTTTGATGCAAAATAAACTATGCTCCATTTATAATAGAATTAGCTTGCTGAAGCAGGGATGCAAAACATTTTATTTCAAAGTTATATAACTTTTTTAGATAGATTTAAGACTGAGATAAACGAAAAAAGAAAAAACAACTTTAATTCGGTTATGCAACATCCTTAAGGGTTAGTAAACAAAAAGATAACTTATACCTATGTTAGTAAACTTATTATCTATTTGGAAACAAGACTGTTATCCGAAATACATCTTCGAACAACATCACCTAATAAAGGAGACTCGTACTCCTCTCTATGGTCTTCAGGATGGAGTTGGAGCTATCCCGCACTCTGCAGAGCAAAGAGGCAGATTTCTGCCTGACGATGGCGTGGAAGCCATCGACGTGTGCTTGTGCATCCCATGAACATCCTGAGCCTGTTATATTAGACCCGTAGGGCGTTATTAGCCCGCTGAGTATAGTTGGTCCACAGACTGCACGTGTAAAACACTTGGCAATAAGCTTTAAAAAGCAAAAGAACTAAAAGTAATTTTATATTAAACTAGCTTTTGCCAGTGGCTTCGCCCGTGTGGAGGTCGGTGTATTATAGAGTACATATAGTCACTTGCGATTTATCGACCTGTGTAAATGGGGTGGCGATTCGACATGTGAGGCAATTTGGTAACCCACCAGCCGCACGGCGAAAATCGACCTAGTGTAAATCCGTCATTAGATTACATGCCTTGCACATTTGGCTATCCTAAATGATTGTACTCGTATGTACCTACCTATTATTAACTGTCAACAGAATCAGTTCTCGTAATTAAGTACTTATCTATAGCCACTCGATTTATCGTTCAATTACTAATAATCTGGATGTTTATACACAGGCTTTTATCGGACATTATTATGAAAAGTTCTAAGAAACTCACTGTATGCCGCCGTACAACTAGTAGATTGGCTAGTGAAAAAGGTAACTTTACCTGCATAAACTGCAAATTCTCGCTGTAAGGATCCGTCCGCCGAGTCCCCATTAGACCTGCTTTAAGTCTATCATCTTGATCCAGCAGCCTTTGCAGCGTAGTCTTCAGTTCACCTTCCGTCACCAGCAGCGTCACACCATAATGGTCCTTAATTTGTTCTACGAAGGTCTCTATTTCCCTGAACGGCCCTTTAGTACGGATATACACAACTTTTAGTTCACTGGCAATGTCATCACGTTTGTAAATTTCACGTAACACGTTCAATGTCATATCTAGAAGCACTGTGCAGTCTTTTCCACCATTGAAAGAGAGGAACACTTCGTCTATTTCGTATTTCGTGAAGCATTGTCTAAGTACCTGGAATGAAGAAGTATTTCTTGTTAGAAACACTATTAGTAGAATTACAGGAATTAACCCTTATGAGCTAATCTTTAAGTCAGCACAATCAGCAGAGAAGGCGACGCACACCTATCATCGTGAAAATTCAGATGGCGGTCTGTCTGCGGGAAATCGATCACAAAAATATGAAAATACTGCAGGAAATCGAACCCTCGAAGACCTCAGCAATAATTAAATCATTTATTTTTAATTTCTCTTCAAGACACAAACATCAGCAGTAAATTTTAGATTTTGATGGTTGATTTTGTAATCCCTGGGCTACTCTCAAGCTGTAAGTACTATTTCAGCAAATCAAATCACTTTAAACGAGTCTTAAGTAATGTTTGAATCATGAGTGAGGTTCTGTAATATGGCCCGTATCGACTTTTGACAATAAGTCTGCTGCCCGATGATAAGTGTCACCCGACGACATATTCGTCAATAAGTGCAAAAAAAATTGGTTTATCAAGATAAAACAATGCCCGGCGTTAAGTTTACAAACACAAGTGTATCATTCTGACCAAGTAGATAGGATGGTGATACTCTAATCTATAATTATGTAGGTAGTATAAACGTACCTAAATTGAACATAGATAAATAATCAAATCAATTTCGGAGAAAATGGGTGTGTATAACATTGAATCTGATCCAAAGAATCATGTGAACATAATCCAGCATTGCATAAATATACCAGGAGGCTTTTATTTTGGTATTATGCTTAATTTACATTTATTTTTATTCTTTGTGCTCGAGTTAAGTTTTCATTTTATTTGTTGGTATATTGGCATGGCTGGCTGACATACGTATGATTAATTATTTAATTAATGTTCTGTGTCTCGTAATGTTTATTACTTTGCTTATGTATGCATAGAATCCAGTCTATCCGACTAAACAGACAGCTGTGCTGCTAGGGAGTTTGTAGCGCAACTTCTTCTTCCCAGCTAAAGCACTAGGAAGTGGTGAAGGGTAGGCGTTTTTGGGGGACTGTCTTATGTATTATGACGTTCGAAAAGTGCTGATTCTTAGCCTAATTTCATTAAATGACTTTTGATTTAATTTTTGAAAGAATCAACAAGATCTGGTTTGGGGGGTGGTTGCGTAGGTAACACACTAACAGTAGGAATGGCAATCATTTGGACAGTTCCACAACATTTTACCAGACAATTTTTTCAAGTATATGAAGCAAAGAAATAGCAATATCATATCATCACTAGGGGTGCGGGTTGTTCGAAAAAGATACCGCGGCCCCTGGCACACAGGCAACTGAGGGAACACGGGTGGGTTTTAGTCAGTAAAAGTCTGACACGCCCTCCTGCTCCACCCAGAGCGGGAGAAGTTATTTGATGATTTCCCACCCACAAAAAAAAGGGTGCTAGCTTTTGATGCAATGCCATCGCTGCTTTTCATAAACAATACAACACTATCGTCGTTTTTAATTTATATGTTCTTGTCTCACACTTAAAAGCAATGACATAGTTTACGTTAATCATATTTTGAAAATAAAACATTTATGTTTCAGAAGAATTACCAGATTCGAGACAAATCAATTATATTTCCTTCATTTAATTAATCCATTAGGTAATTCCATGGTGTAATATTTCAAATAACAAAGCTTTACCTGTTCTGTTTCCTCCAAGACATCGGTGACGTCAGGTAGATTCATGTCTGCCACAGCACTGATCGGCAGCATGTCCCGTTCTGAACTGAAAACGCGGACATACTCATTACTTATTGGCAATTAAATGCGATGTCAGGGTGACTAATCAACACCAAGCTATGCTGCGCGGTGCTTTATTTATTTGTGTAATCTCGCAACCGGCCGGCGTGCGTATAAGACAACATGTATGAACATAAACGAAGCAGGAGTATGTGAGGATCGTAGCAGGTGGCGTTCCGTGGTTTCTGCTTTCCCCCTATGGGAAGAAGTAGTGACATGTATGTCTATACAAATCTTTAAACTGGACTTCAAAATCAAAACCCAGAAATCATTTAAGGCCTATAGTATCCTCATCTCCCGTTTGTATGCTAAAGCACGACTGCCGCCCGCGCCCGCGCAGGGCACCTCTGAGCCTTTATCTCAAAATGGGGATATTCCTTTGATTAATTTACAATTCTGCTTCGGCGATTCTGTGGTACCTCTAACTATCTATTTTTCAGTGTATTTTTTTTTCCAAATAACGAAGCCGTTTAGTAGGAGTATGGAATAGAAGCCAAAATATTGCGTGTTGGAAAATATTTTTTTACAGCAAAAGTATTAACCATACAAAAAAAGTACTTCCGGCAAAATTATCTATATGAATCTATAGCAAAATCATATATTTTTCAAATCTTCAAGACAAGCCGTTAATGAGCAGTACGGTTCATAAAGTGACCGTGTTACGCTACCAAACGGGACGTAGGCCCTTAAGCAAACTACGCTGAGAATCAGCACTTTTTGAACATCAAAATTACATAAGAAAGTCCCCCAGAAACGCCTGCCCTTCACTACTTCCTAGTGCTTTAGGTGGCAGCAGAAGTGGCGCAATAAACTCCCCACTTGGTCTCCGTACTTGGTTTTCGGGTGACCACCGAAAACCAGCGTTTTGCTGTAGGTCGCTTATATCACAGCATCATGCTGAGTGGAAGCCTTCTTGCTACAGTCACGACGTGCGTGACGACGTGTTTCTATTCTGTGCTCGTCATTTTAAATGTTTTGTTTTTTAATCAAGTTAACTTATCGTTTTTAAATGTACAGACGCCAGCACATCAGGCTACCCTAAACTGTAAAATTTTCCCAAATGAATATGAACTTTATCCTTTTGTAATAAAGTTGAAAATCTATCAAAGAACTTTGACAGATTGGGGTAGCTTGGTGTGCTGGCATCTGTACGTTTATCTGTGATAAATAAACAAAAAAAAATCCTTTTCTTTCTATGGCTAGATACGAGCGAAATCACACGATGCGGTGTAGTGCGATGCCGCCTCGCAGTGATTTCGCTGCACTGGGTGCTATATATGTATAAGAGTGGCGTGGATTTGCAGTTTTGTACGGTGCTTCAACGCCTGCTGGCTTGAAACCAGTGTAAACGAAGGACAATCCCCGTGTTATAAAGAGCGTTGCCATGGTGACCACAGAGCGCAGCGTAGCCATTTTTGATTGTTTATAATCGATTAGTTGCGAATAGAGCACAGTCCACAGCACAGCGCAGCATAGCTTGATGTTGATCAAACACCCTTATGCTTAGTAATGTTTTTACATTGTCTGTTTGTTTCGAATGTTACGACTCGCCCAAGGACGTTCATTGTGATAATGATTAAGATGTTATTATAATGAGATGAGAATTTGTTTGTATTTTATAAACGTTAAATGGTTTTTCTTTTCGTTTATTTTGCTTAACCTTTTGACCGCCAGTGAAGATATAAAGCGTCATTTATCGTGGATAAAAGTAGCCTTATAGAAAAAGAAACTGGATTGAAATCGGTCCATTCGTTTGGGAGTTACGATGTCACAAAATACACGGACAAACCAAGGCTTCAAACTTATAACACCCCTATTGCGTCGGGGTAAATATGGCTCGGCGAGTGGAGTAAAAAGATAGGATGGGCTATGTCAGTTAGGTCAGTTAGGTCAGTTAACCTACTGTTTAGTGAAGAGTAGACCATACCCTAGACTAGTCTAGGTTATGGTCTACTTTGATTGAGAGGCAACATCTAGGTAGTGCTTTCTTTAAGTTAGGATAAAATGGAGTTCCTTGTGGTTGTTGGATGCAAAATGATAAGCGTGTCAGACGCGTTCTAACCGTTAGATAAGAGTTTGAGTAATTACAATGTATTGAAAGATGCTGTTTCATTTCAGAAAGTAAGATGTCAATAGCTTACAACGTGTGATAAAGCAAAGCAAGGCACGTGGCGATTCTTGATGATAATTGTAATTCCTGTATGAGTCTCGTACTTTGTTTAGGTAGGTTCCTAAAACTTAAGTAAGTATGTACTATCCATTTCAATTAATATTTTGCAGCGTTAGTCATCCCAAAAGTATGGTGTTTTCCATTAACATAATACACGATGATGATAATGGAAAACACCATAGTTTTTCAGGTTCAGACGAAGACGATCACTGCAGGCCGCTACCAGGCATAATTTAAGCTCAATCAATATGCCTAGCCTTTTCCCAAATATGTTCAGGTCGGCTTCCAGTCCAACCGAATTCAGCTGAATACTAGTATTTTATATGGAGCGACTGCTTATGTGACCTCCATAACCCAGCTACTGGGTAATACGGCACCATTTCAGTGGTTGTCAAACTTTTGGGCTTCTCAAATCGACGAATGACAGCCGGAACCAACGGTTTAACGTGCTTTCAGAAGCACGCAGGGGTCTTGATGTAAAGATGGTCACCCATCCACGGACCAACCGCGGCAAGCATATCTTAACCTGATCGATCGACCCGTGACACGAAGGACCAATTTTCTGATACGCAATTTGCATAAGTATCAGAAAAATTATAGTAAAAAAAAAACACGAGTGACTTCGCGTTATTCGGTACCTACTCGATGAATTACAGCATTTTAGGCTTCAGGATTAAATAGGTGAATTAATTATATGCTGTTTGGCCACGGGGCGCTACTTGACTGGCTCGATCGAAGGTAATTTATTCAGTAGTACATTATAGGAATGTATGTTTGAGCAGCTGATAACGGAAATCGCCAATATTGGAAACTTGTTTATAAATGGGGTTAAACGATTTCTAATTTAGTGCAAAACTATTCTGCGAGTTTAGGTTAGTGACTGTTTCTTGATGTAGGTAAGCTACGGACGCAACGGTTTTAAAATCGGTGGTCGCCACACAAGGGCCGCTTGACGGCTGTCCTTCAAACACTATCATGAAGACACCGGGGTTTGACTTTCTCCCGCTGGCTCCCGCAGTACGGCGCGACGCGATTCCGGTAGAACCATTTCCATTAAGTTTTTATAGAAATTGTTTCACGAGAGGCGCGTCGCGGAGCCTTTACGGTGTCAAAAAACGGTCTCTAGAAAAACACACCCAACTTCCTTTCATAAAAAAACGTTAGTGACGTCATTCGTCGATAAATTACAGACACTACTTATGTGACATCTATCAACTCGCGTGGTGGATTACGGCCCATTCCCTCTCGCAGAGGGAAGGCCTGTGTCTCAACAGTAATAGGCTGATTATGTTATGTGGCGCCCTCCGCTCTTCTAGGAGTAACTTTGGCGTTTATGCGTTAAAGGCTACAAACGAGTTTTTTTAGAGACTTACATCTATAGGAGTAAACAGTCAAATGAATACAGGATCACCAATCTGTTTACCATTTATTTACTACTTACTAGAGATGGGCCGACTAGTTGGCTCTAAAATGGCCGATTAGTCGGCCAAGCCGAGTTCGGGTGACACCGGCTATGTTCAAAATGGCAAACCTACTTATTGCCAATTGTTTGCTATAGACTTTCTTCTTTTTTGTTAGAAGTAAGTACCCCTTAATTAATTTTACTTTCGGTATTTAATTTCTGGATCTAAAACCAATTAATTAATGGACCAAACGAAGGGTTCCAATTCCTTAATATCCTAATTTCCTGATTGCACTGAAAGTAAACTGTAAAACTTATTCTATAATAAAAAAATATAACAGTAAATATTTCAATTTCATTTCAATCACCGTCTTTTAAATTTTTAGGCACATTAATACAAGTTAAAAATGGGCCAACTAGTCGGTAGTTTTAGTTGACTAGTCGCCGACTACAAATATGGCCGACTAGTCGGTACATCACTACTACTTACATACATTGAACTTGGAATTATAAGTGATAACAGCCACACGGGTACGCTTTTCGCAGTTCGGTCCGTGGATGGGTGACCATCTTTACAAACCAAGACCCCTCTGTCCCGGCTGTCATTCGTAGATCTTTGACAGTCGTTACGGGTCGTCAAAAGCCCGAAAGTCTGACCGCCAGTCTTACCAAAGGTTGTCGTATTACCTAGTGACTAGGTTGTGGAGGTCAGATAGGCAGTCGCTCCATGTAAAATACTGGTATTCAGCTGCATCCGGTTAGACTGGAAGCCGACCCCAATATAGTTAGTAAAAGACTAGGCAGATGACTTGGAATAATACCTTTCGGGGATTTCGTTATCCATCACGCAACATGTAGGTAATCGTACCTACAGAGTGAAGAGGTAAATATTTACATCAAATTTTGATTTAAATACGTGTGACAATCATGTTCTCATTGCCATCCTGATTAGTATGGTAATTAATTAGTAAAGTGTGTTAATACGTTGAGTGTTGTAACTCATTATATTAAGGTGCGCTTACACGAGCAACTAAAATTGCTCCATCTTGGTCAATTCTCGTCAACTATGACGTCACGACTACATCCAGCAATTTAGAGCAATGGCAACATGTAGCGACCTGTTGCCAGAGATACGGCCACACGCTACCATGCATTATGGATCAACTTAAAAAACTAGGCAATACGCCACCCGGCGCCACCGTCTCCGCCGCCGCGCCGCGCCGGCCGGTTCCTCTCGCAAAAACGAGATAGAAAGAAAATTTACTAAAAATTTCCAAACTGATTGGATATTCGGCAACTCATACCTATTGGCGACATTGAGAAATGTGAAATATATGGAGCAATCAGAAGCAATATTTCCGAAACAATTTCCGCATTTTATTGCTGTTGCTCTAGATTGCTCCACTTAATTGATCCATTGTTAGTTGCCGAGCAATAATTGCTCAAAAAATTGCCCGTGTAAGAGCACCTTTAGTATGAAGCGTGGTTGGAAGAATGCATTGCTACAAAGGTTGGTTGAAATTACCTCCCATACTAGGTATTTTATAGGCCAGTGGGGTAATTGCGTAACACATAAAATTCCAATTTACTGCAATTCTTATAATTTTGACAGTTCAGCCACGTTCATTGCGTCATTTACGTTGTACAGCAGGCGAATTTTTCAAACCTATAAAGCAATGGACTTTGAACCTTCAAATCGTCGGATTGTGGTTGAAAGTGTGTAACGCAAGTAGGCTGCTGGTCTTTCTTTAGCTACTAGAACTGTCACAAACATTAACACCTAGACCACCGGATTAATTGTGTAACACATGAACAGTAAGAATGGCTTTCATTTTGACAGTTCAACAACATTCATTGCTTTATTTACGTTGTTGAGCAGATAAAATTTTCTAAGCTAAGGATTACCAATATCCTTCAAAATTAATCAAATTCTGATTGATAGTGTGTTAGTTCATTAGGGCGCTGAACCAATACAGTGGTCATTAGATGCCTATAGACCCAAGCTATATTTAACAGGGCGGGTATCGAACCATTGATGCAAGTCATATCAACAGCTACTGTGCCAGTGCCTTCAATCGTCCTTAGTTCATATTAGTGATGTTCCGGATATTCGTATCCGCGGATATCCGCGGGAGAAAAAAGAGCTGTATCCGTATCCCTATCCGTTCATTTTTGACGGATCTTTTACCTTATTATTAATTCCAAATTGCACTAGGTACTAAACTTCTTTGTAGACATTTCTAAACGTAGTAGGTATGTGCAAAACTGTTATTGCAATGTGAGCATTCTCTTCTCGTTCCACTTATTTAGCGCGATATTTAATTAATTTATAATGTAATATATGGTTTCAATTTGTCTGTTTTTAGGTACTTAGGTACAGTATTTTAATCTCACGAAGCGACACGCGCTTTAAGGCGCCTGCAGACAGGCGTGAAGTGACTTTGGGAGAACAATTTCCACGAAGTTTTCATAGAAATTGCTCCACATTGTTTGTGCCTCTTATTTATAAAAATGTTGCTTAAAGTTAAGAGATGTTTAAACGTCAAAATTGTATGGTTAAACAGCAGCTAATCATTACTTAACTTTAAGCAACGTTTATAAATAAGGGGGGTGGGTGTTTAGCGCAGGAGCACTCGGTATTTTCCGACACAATGTCGAAGTCGGAAGTGTGTGTGTTATGTGCTGACGCTACTCGTCTTCACGCACACATTCACAGCGTGTATACACTTGTTTACCACAAGGAAAGCGCGCGACGCTTCGTGAGATAAAAATACTATGCCAAACTAACAGGTACATAACGTAGACAAAGTACCTAATTAAGTCATTTTAGGTAATTGGGCGCACGTGGGTTAAGAAGGTGCAAATCATCTAATAGCGCTGGAGCTAGCATAAAATACCGCGTCATAATTTTTTGTATGATGACGTAGATAATAATATCACATGTTGCACTAACACCAAAGTAACCATAACTTAAAAATCGGTTAGATACAGTGGAATTAAAAACACATTACCGTCTTTTGCGCCGCGCAGTCGAGTAAAAAAAATAGCGTCAAATGTATACAATTTCTATCAGGAACACAGCTGCAGATTTTTATTTCTAACCACAGAAAGTATTAGCTGATGCCCGCGATTCCTTCTGCGTGTATTTTATATTTCATCTGGTTAAATACTACAAATATCCAGGAAGAATGTATCCTATGTCCTTCAAATCTATCAATTTGCATAACGATAGGTTCAGTGGTAAAGGTGTAAAACCGTAATAGACAAACAGACAGAGTTGCTTTGTTTTTTATTCTTCCAGCGACCCTAGGCTGGCGGGGAGCGAAATCAATCATACATTTGGATGAATGTATGAGTGATTCACACTCCAATCCAAAAGTAGGTACCTACACACTGACAGTAAGAATGGCTGTCATTTTGACAGTTCTACAGCATTCACTGCGTTATTAAAGTTGTTGAGCAGACGAATGTTTCGAACATAGGAAACAATGGATTAGCAAGATCCGTCAAAATGATACAGGTTGTGATTGATAGTGTGTTATTCAGTTAGGGTGCTGTCCTTATCCCTACTATTACATCAGCCTGAAATCTATCACTTCGTGTGATTGCAAATTGTAATGTACTGGTACAGTCAGCGTCATAAATATCGGGGCGTACAGACTGTTCAAAATGATCTCAACAACGAAGAAAATTAAACTTTATCTCAATGGGATAAGGTCCTTCTCAGAATGACAGTTGCCGTGTACTGTCTTCATTCTGAAACATTCCTTGTGTCATTGAGTTAACATCTAATTTTCATATTTGTTTAGAATATTTTGAATAGTCTGTTCGTCCCGATATTATTGACGCTGACTGTACATATCACATGTAGTTTTTTCTCTACTTTTCAGATTGCTTCTCAGCTTATCAGTTGGTATCAGCTGTGTGTATTGAGGCTTCATAGATTACTTGCTACATTATGATTTAACTGATAGTGATAACATTAATGAATTGTTGACATTGAAATCATTTTATTTTTGCATACAAGAATGAATCAGTGCTTTTTAAAAGAAATGCTACAGTGATTCGGCAACCTGACTCAACTTCCTTAATGAAAAATTTATAAAAAAGATAATATTGATGCTTCAAAATATTTTATTATGTAATTTTTCAGACATACATTCAGTGGAAGCGCACGAGTAACCCGCAAAATTCAAATTTTCATGTTTTTTTGCAATTTACAGGTCAGTCAGACTGCATATTAAACAAAATATGATTTGCAACCGTAACACATATGTATTTTAATTTAAATCCAAACAATCAATACAACTCTTTATGTTCATTAAATGACTATTTCGTGAAAAGGTCTGTGTTTTGTGAAAATTTTAATTTCATGGGTTACCTTGGCATATCCTCCTTAATAGTAACAAAGTCTTACGAATAACAAAACAAATTGATTTATTTATTATACACACAACTTTTTTAAAGGAGGTTCACTTAAAACGTCACTTGTACCAAACAACACCTCTTTAGTCAATTTAAATGTCACTCTCATCATCTCTTTATTCGGAGACACATTTCGCACATCAAACACATCCATGATAAAAAAAGATATGTTGCATCCAATGTTGTCGTTCACCATTTTCTTTGCAATCTCAACATGATCATCTCCTGTCGCAAAGCAGTATACATAAACAATTATTTCTTGATTTAATTTCTCAGCTAGATCCTTATCTTTAATCAATCCATTGAAATGTTTCAAGAATTCTACAGCCATCGCGGGTAGATTCATAGTAATGTGAATTTTTCCTTCTAACTTTTCCTTATTGTTACATAATGAAATAATGTAGTCCTTGAATACATCACATATAAAATCTTTCCCATCTTGATTGAATGACTTAAAAAATGACATGTTTACTTTATTATTTTTTGCATTATGATTCAACCATTTGAATGAATCGGGGTTTAAATCATTGGCAAAAACTTTTGTTTTCCGTTTGGCTGCAGGGATTGCAAAAGGGCCTACACCACAGAAAACATCAAATAGTACATCCCCAGGTTTTAGATAGCTTAGTATCCTCTCATGCTCTTTTCCTAGGCGTGGATTCCAGTACACTTTGGAGAAATCAAACTGGAACGTACAGAGGTTTTCTTTGACGGTAACAAAGAAATCATCATCTCCTCCAATCAATTCCATACTAAAGTTTCTATATGTATTATCTATTGTGTTGCTCTTATTCACTACTGTTCGACATGTCTTTATTTTGTCAACCAGCACCTGCCCAATCAGAGGGCGATATTCAAGCAGATGATCCCTCAAGTTCAGATGTATCATGTGACCAATTTGAGAGAACCCGCTGACACCTTCTTCATTCTCTGGAAGAACCGCTTTAAATATTGTTTCAAAACGCCAATTTTCATAGGTTAGCTCGATTTCTTTGTTGTCAAAATTGTTTTCTGTCACGTCTAACTGTTCTAGAGCTGTTCGGTCACTTTCACTTAGGTCTACCCACTGACTCACTTTTTCAGGGTTGAAATAAATGCATTTCTTGAATGATCCATTTTCATCACCTTCTATGTTTCTTACTGGCTTGAAAGCTTCTAACTTAAGGAAGTACGACTTACATATTTGAGTGATTTTCCACAAATTTTCTTCTTTGACCTTTAGAACTGGCACTTTTATGTTGCGCAAGAATTGATCTCGATCGAGCACTTTCATACCACGCACACCGACGGGTGCCAAGGGCACGGTAGCGGATGAGCTCATTTTACGTAAAAATTCGCGGATATAACTCAACTTCATACCAAAAATCTACGAAAAGTTGATGTTTAACACATCGTCAATACTAACCTATTTCGAGGTCAGAGCTGATGTGAGTCTTCTTGGTTTAGTAATCAGATAGTCCTTGGATAACTGTTTGATTGTTTATTCACACACCATTGACTAAAAGGCGAATTTAATACAATATTTTTTGCAAAAGCGTTACACTACTGCGCGAGTCTGGTTTTCACGTTACTTGTCAAATTGACGTTTATTATTGCATCATTCGTCAACGTCAACTTTGACAACACAGTTCCATTTAACGTGTCGCTTTTTTTATTATTTTGCTTTGTCCTATTAGTGCTTATTGCCACTAACAATATTTTATTTGGTAACAAAACGTGTCGCTTCACTATTTTCACTGTTTAAAAACCTAGTAACAGATTTATCTCACCACGCGGAATGAGACATTGTTACAATGGACGAACCATTGACATGGTTTGTGGCTTTTTATTTTTTTTGGGTGGGATATTATCAAATAACTTCTCCCGCTCTGGGTGGAGCAGGAGGGCGTGTCAGACTTTTACTGACTAAAATCCACCCGTGTTCCCTCAGTTGCCTGTGGTGCCAGGGGCCGCGGTATCTCTTTCGAACAACCTGCACCCCGTATCGTCGACGGTAAAATGCTGCTACAAAAATATAAGACTTTTGGCAACGAAGCTGGATTTATGTGTCTTTATGATTTATCATCATTAGACTCTAAGATGAAGACACACATATCCAGCTCGTTAGAGAGCAAGACCTTACACAATTCCAAAAGGACTAAGACTTGAACCATTTATAATGGTCTTCATTTACCTTCGTCCGTACAGGATTCAAACGACGTGGCTTGGCTTGACCCCTGACCAGAATGGAACGTTTTTTTTATGCGATTAAATATAAAACTACTGTTTCCTGCGGCATTGTGGCTGTGGCATGTTGATTGAATTCTTTTACAACAATAACAATAAGTTGCATCGTTGCTTCGTTAATTCCCTATCGGAACAAATATCTGTATCCATAGCATCATCGACTGCCACGTTGAGTTTGTCTTATGGGCGCAAACTGGTACTTGGGTTCCATTTATGGGTAGGGATAGCCTTGCATGGGGATCGTGTCATAGGGTTTTCCGTTAGGCATTTCCCAGTAACCACGAGAAGTTCAGTGAGAACAATCGTAAAACATGGATATACCTACTACACATCCCAGCCTAAACTAATCGAAAAAGTTCCAATAAAAAATGTAGTCAAAGGGACCCAAAAACTTAAAATTGTAGGTACTTTGTGTAACTAGAACAACTTATAACTTCTTATAACTTCTAACAACTTATTAAAAAACCAGCATTATAATTTATGGTATCACATAACACCGCATTACACTCATGGGTGATTAGGTATATTACACAAGGGCAGGCGTCACCATATAAGGGCAGTAGGTATACAAAACTTTACGCTTGAAATATTATTATAATGGTTAGACACTATTGATGTTTCTATTCTACCTACCCCTGGTAAAACGCTTACATACAGGTTTCCGTCTTGAATAATTTAGAATTTTTCGGGTATTTATGAAGAACCCACAACCCTTTTCACAGTAGATGCCTTTACTGTTCCACAGCAGTGCAAAAAGTTACTACCTTCCTTCTTTCCACTTATCTCTATCTATTTGGCTGCCTTTTGAGTTCTTTTAGAAGAAAGTCTTGCAATATTTTATTTAAACCCACCAATCATCATCTGCCTTATCCCATATCCCAATATGTTGGGGCCGGCTTCCAGACTAACTCGATGCAGCTGAATACCAGTATTTTACTTGGAGCGACTGCCTATCTGACCTCCACAACCCAGTTGCGGGGTAATGCGATACCCATTGGTAAAACTGGTTGTCAGACTTTCAGGCTTCTGACGACCCGTAACGACTGTCACAGATCCATGAATGAAAACTGGGACCAACGGCTTAACGTGCTTCGAGGCTCGGAGGGGTTTTGATTTGTAAAGATGGTCACCCATCCACGAACAAACCGTAGCATGCATAGCTTAAGCTGATCGAGCAACCCGCGCGCTTTCTATTACTTAGCTACAAGCCTCTCTAAATTACTATTTAAACCCATCAATGTATGTTGAAACAAATGGTCTACAGTTGCGTTCCTAAAAATAGGGTGGCAATTTATAAGCTGGCACCGACATCGACGCAGCCGATCCCATGACCTGACGGGCCCCGCTAGGCATGGATGGCGGGCTGTTACCAGTTGGGAGTACGGCGAATGTATACAGCCCCGGATCTACGACTTTTTCGAACCAGGGCAGAAACTTGATAATGGCGCCCCTCTCTCCAGCATTTGAGATGAATTCAGTTAGGTGTGGGCCTGTGTGGCGCCTTTTTAACCGACTTCGAAAAATTACTTTAATTTCGGAATTCGGTGACTATGAGTATGTATTTTAATTTTCATGTCACCAGTCACCGACTTCAGAAATTAAAGTAATTTTTTACTTTGTGGTGTTTTTTTGGAAGTCGGTTGTTTTTTTTTTGGAAAAAGTTTTTATTCTTACAAGTCGACGGTGAGCCAACCAGGCTTTCGTATGCTAGGCGCTTTGTGGAGCAAGTTTTTTTATTTTTAATGATAGGTACTATATTTTGATTTTGGCGCCCCCTGAAACAGCCGCCCGGGGCGGGTGCCCTGGTTTGCCCCCCCTAGATCCGGGGCTGAATGTATATGTTTCTCCCGAGCCCTCGACTTATGGCAGTAGCTGGAACAGTGGGGTTTTAGTCGGTAGGAGTCCGACATAACCCTCAATTGTTCCCAGACGTAGGGTATCCATGAGGATTTACCCGAGGGGAAAAACAAACAGGACATCGACGCAAAAAAATTATTAGCTACTAATAACTAATTACAATATATTTGGACCGCGTAGGTATATTGCACTTTTGTAGGAAACACCAGATTTTTTTAAATAACCGACGAAAACTTTCAACTGAGAATTCATGTATTAAATCCATGGTAACAGCTTGCACGTAGATATCCCTGCTACCCTGTGTCATATGGGTTGTGTTTTGAATGTATTTCTACGGAACCTTGACAACCACACGAGCCTACCCCTGCTACTCAAATTTTACTAAGTCTTGAGCTTACCTTCTTAGATTCGTATATCTAATTATGAATATCGATTTTCTTGGCGGCGTCATGTTTAATCCTTAAGGTTTGAGTATATAAGACGTTGGGGGAACAGCAAAAGACGAGTAGTCTCCACAGCCTCGGCAGGTTCCCACATAACCTTACAGACTGGAGTAGTTCGTCTAACGATTTTCTCCAGTATCTTGTAACAAACATCTACGGCCGAGATTTCTCCTGATTACAAATTGAAAAATAACTACAACCAACGTGATGGAAGATCACGGACCCGGGATGGCGGCCCTGCAAGCTTGGGGAGGCCAAAATGCGATGCATGGAACGGTGAACCAGACCGTAGTGGACAAAGTATCAGCCGACATGCTTCACATGGTTGACGCTCACTGGTACCAGTTTCCTCCAATGAACCCACTCTGGCACGCACTCTTGGGATTCACAATCGGCGTTCTCGGATTCATATCTATTGCTGGCAACGGCATGGTCATCTACATATTTTCAAGTACCAAAAGCCTGAAGACACCGTCTAACCTGCTGGTAGTGAACCTCGCTTTCTCCGACTTCCTGATGATGTGCGCTATGGCTCCTGCTATGGTTGTTAATTGTTATAATGAAACGTGGGTATTTGGGCCGTTTGCTTGTGAACTTTACGGTTGTGCTGGCTCACTATTTGGATGTGCATCTATCTGGACCATGACCATGATTGCTTTCGACCGCTACAATGTCATCGTGAAAGGTATCGCTGCTCAACCAATGACCAAGACTGGAGCTCTTCAACGCATACTTGGAATCTGGTTGTTCTCACTTGCATGGACCCTTGCGCCATTCTTCGGATGGAACCGGTACGTACCCGAGGGAAACATGACTGCTTGCGGAACTGACTACTTGTCTAAGGATTGGTTAAGCCGAAGCTACATTTTGGTTTACTCCGTGTTCGTGTACTTCTTACCACTTCTGCTCATCATCTACTCCTACTACTATATCGTCCAGGCTGTATCCGCTCACGAAAAGGCTATGAGGGATCAAGCTAAGAAAATGAACGTGGCTTCGCTCAGGTCATCCGAAGCGGCTAATACCAGCGCTGAGTGCAAGTTGGCTAAGGTAGCTCTGATGACCATCTCCCTGTGGTTTATGGCGTGGACCCCTTACCTCGTAATCAACTACATGGGAGTGTTCGAGAGCGCGCCCATTAGTCCTCTGGCTACTATCTGGGGCTCACTGTTCGCTAAGGCTAATGCCGTGTACAACCCTATTGTATATGGTATCAGCCATCCTAAATACCGCGCCGTTCTGTACCAGAAGTTCCCAGTACTTGCGTGCACGGTGTCTCCTGATGAGGGAGGCTCCGTGGCGACTGGCGCCACCGTCGTCTGTGGTGAGAAGTCTGAGAAGCCTGCCGCCTAAGAGAATTGAACCATTCTGACGACAACACCTCGACGAACTCATGCTGCTCACCGGACGAATGATTCTGCCATCATTATGTTATTATTTTTAGTTGTATAAAGCTGTTATCTCCATCAGTTCTGTTCCGCGAAACAATCAAGCTATCAATGTATAAAGCGCCTGCATATTTTGTGATAACGTTTTTTGCATTGAGCGCAACGTTGCGCATAGTTCTGATACTTTCCCTAATAAACATCGGTGGACGGTATACTTAAACTATTGTAAATTAAACTATCATGTCGTCACCGTGTCCTTACCCGTGAGACTGCTCCTTCTAAAATAAGCGATTGTGAATTCTACGACGAAACTGGCTCTGTATGTATATTTTATCAATAAAGTTAAACTAGCAAAGTGGTTATTACCGCATAAAAATCTTTTTTATTTTATATTGCAACCCTCTTATTGTTTGATTTTTTTCATTACAACAATAAGTGATCAAAATATCAGCATAGTGGCATTAGAACATTTTACATTACCAGCTAGGTACTCTCTAAAAACTTGATAATCCCTCCATTGATAAAGCGAAAAATCATGGAATCATTTAGGCACAATAATTATAAACAATACTCAACAATAGATAACATAAAATTCAAATTAATTCTAACCTATCTGTTTCTAGCCACAGTAGGTTACTACACAACAGTAATTTTATGACTATTATTGATTATCGAAATAAAGTCTATAATTAAAACATCGATACATACCAACCCCGCACACCACACACCACTGCCTTATTCTTCAATAAATACAGTTACAATAAGTTACGATTAAGAATTGTTACTTAAAAAATAGGTACTACTTTTGTTGCAAATAAAATCAATTAGTTATGTACCTACCATAAGTAATTAATATCTGGATGACCGAGCTTTGCTCGTTTTTTTTTTTCGTTTGGCGTTTTCTATAAATGAAACCTAGCTAGATCGATTTATTGCCCTCGAAAACCCCTGCATACTAAATTTCATGAAAATCGTTGGATCCGTTTCCGAGATTCAGATTATATATACGAGAATTGCTCGTTTATAGGTATTAGATTAGGTAAAGGTACTACATCTAAATTCATCCTCAAGTTATACAATAAACTGGATTAAGAGGCCGCTTTTTCAGTAAGTCAATTTAATATTTCTATAGGGCTCTTAGAACATCAATCTCACTATTTTTAAATCTCTTAGCAGTATATCTGCTGCTAAATCTTATAGATTTTGCAATTGGCATATATCAATTAAAAACTTTTTACAAAAGTAAACATAACCCACTTCCCAAAAAAAAACACTAAAAAGTGAATAAAAACTTTTTGTACAAAAATTAATAACCGGCTTCCAAACAAACACTAGACTTAGGGGTGGATTTTGTAAAGTAATTAAATATAAAATGGGACCAACTTCGAATCATACCCAAAACAATAAAAAAACAATTTTCAAAATCTGACAATTCTGCAAAAAGATCATACATACATTTCAAAATAATATATTCACGTCGACTTTAAACCTCCTCCCTTTATTTTCGTTGGTTAATTGATGATAATAATTTATAATTTTTGGTGATATAAGTAACCAACTTCTGCCCGCGACTTCGTTCGCTTGAAGTTTCTTGTTTTAACATAAATCGGCAATAGTATAGTTTCTATCATTGAAAGAATTTTAGGAATCGGATCAGCACCCTAATTGCGTAACACGCGATTAATCATAATCGGTTTCATTTTGACAGTTCAACAATATTCATTGCATTATTTACGTTGTTAAGCAGACACATTTTTCGAACATATGAAGCAATGGTTTAGCCATCTGTTTCAAAACGAAACAAATTATGATGAATCGTGACTTACGCAATTAGGGTGCTGTAGTTTCTTAAGATTACCCATCTCCATACAAACTCACACTTTTATTGCTGGCTGAATGGGCCCTTGTATGAGGAATGGCTTTCATTTTGACAGTTAAACAACATTCGTTGCGTTTTTATACGTTCTTATGCAGACAACTTTTTTCGAACATACGAAGCAATGGTTTAGCAATATAAATGATTCAGATTGTTATTGATTGTGTGTTACGCAATTACGGTGCTGCTCCTGACCTCGATCATACCTGATGGAAAGCGATATATGAGTTCTATGATGGAACGAGCGTGTCCAGTAGATTCCTGTTCACACTTTCAAACCTTCTTTAGGCTCGTTGGGCATTTTTTTGAGATGGAGAAAAACAATTGAACTAGCGACACTGTTACCGACACCACTGACAAAACGAACGAACGAACGAACAACGTTGAACGTACGTTGAACGTTGTTAAGGCCCGTAACTTTAAATATTGTCGTTATGAGCGATAATATTTCTTATTGCAATCCGATACGGGTTAAAATCTGTTGTAATCAATTCTAATAATAAATGAGTAAGCATTGTCGTAAAAATGCAAATAAAATCGTATTAAATTAGATATTAACTATTTAATAATAAATAATCATTTGGCATTTGGAATTTTATGGTATATTGTTAATTATAATTGTAATTGTTATTGTAGGGATAAACTGGTTTTAAAGATAATTAAGAGGTAACTTTGATGATTTTTTTGATGCATTAAAGTAGGTTTAATTATGTTTTGAGTTCCGTCACTGTATGCAAAAAAGACTTCAAAATATCATATATATTTTTTGCTTTCAAAATTATTCACCGTGAAAGAGATAGGTACCTACACTGGTTTAAAAAAAAACACCTTTTTGAGCGTTTTCAAGTAATCACCGCCTTAATATGACGTTTCTAAAAATATGTATTTTCTGACGATTAAAAAAATACACACGTAATTGTTGAAGTTTTCACTTCTGTCGGCACTCCCGGAGTGCAACTGTTTTTTTTTAAATATGAGTATATATGATTGGTCTATCAGATGCATATTTCTCTTGATTTTCTAGCGTAGCCGTTGACCATACATCACTGGGTTTATATTACTTTCTTTTGTTTTACAACACACTACAACAGTCGGGTCGTAACCTTACAATAGTTTTACCGTCCACATATTAACGGGTCTAGACTGTTTTATTTGCAATACAAGCTATCCACATAAAGGAGATATTTTCTTAACGTTACAAAAGGTTAATAGAATCGTCTTAAGGAGGATGTACAGACACCAGCACATCAAGCTCCCATCTGTCAAATTTCTTTGATAGATTTTCAACATTATCACATACGCATAAGGTTCATGTTCAATTGGGAAAATTTGATACTTTAGGGTAGCTTGATGAGCTGGCGTCTGTACTAAAGTAACCAGCGAAATTCAAATTTTCTTAGTTCTTTTTTTGCAATTTGCAGGTCAGTGTCAGGTTGTATGTTGATTAAAATCTGATTCGCGACCGTGACACGTATTTTTTCACTAAATTATAATGATCAAAATCATCAATGCAACCCTCTAAGTTCTAAGTAATCCCAATGAATGACTCATCATCATCATTCTCCTGCCGTTATCTGAATTTATTTGTCTTTAACATGTAAAATGTCTTTTTAGGGTTCCGTACCCAAAGGGTAAAAGGTAGGTAGGGTCCCGCCCTATTACTAAGACTCCGCTGTCCGTCCGTCTGTTTGTCTGTCCGTCTGTCACCAGGCTGTATCTCATGAACCGTGATAGTCAGACAGTTGAAATTTTCACAGATGATGTATTTCTGTTGCCGCTTTAACAACAAATACTAAAAAATAGAACAAAATAAATATTTATGGGGGCTCCCATACAACAGACATGATTTTTTTTGCCGTTTTTATAGATTAGTACGGAACCCTTCGTGCGCGTCTCCGACTCGCACTTGGCCGGTTTTTTTCCACACTTCTCTATCAGTCGTCATCTCCGTAGTCACACCCTTTCTAACCATGTCATCATTCACACAGTCCATCCATCGTTTCTTTGGTCTCCCCCTACTCTTATAGCCATCGACATTCATACTCAAAACATTCCTTATGACATTTTCCTCATTCCTCCGTATCACATGCCCATACCATGACAACCGACTTCCACACAAGTTTTCAGTTATCGGTGCCACTTTCAGACTTCCTCTTATGTACTCATTACTTATTCTATCCATACGTGTAACACCACACATCCCATTGAATGACTATTTCATGTAAAAGTGGAAATGGCAAAAAGCGTAAGGAAAATACGAACTTCGCGGGTTACCCTGGCGTTTTCCCCTTAACTTCATTTATACTGCAAAATGTACCTATTTTAGAAGAACTATGTGCAATTTCAGCGCTGGGGTATTTATTTGGACGTAAACGGCAGTAAATTTCTTCGAGGCTTGATCTTAGACTAACTTTATAATACGGAAAAGATCTGTTTGTATGTCATACTACGGTGTCCTAGAAAGCAGTACCTACCGTCATAGATAATGGCCGTCATGAAAATCTGTCATTTTCATTAGTAGGAGCATAATCAGCCTATAACGTTCCCACTGCTGAGACACGGGCCTCCTCTACCACGTGGGACCCAGTACGGGTTGACAGATGTCACGTCATATCTTCGAATTTTTGGTTCTAGGTCATGTCGGTTTCCTCACGATGTTTTCCTTCACCGTTTTGAGACATGTTGTGAAATTATTTAAGTACACAATGTAAAGGGGTTCGAACCTACTATCTACAACTCGGAAAGCGGCCGTTACGTCTCATTTTCACCAGTAATTGACATTAAAAGCGCCAAAAACCGCTCTGTTTTTGGATAGACGGTATTGTCTGACCGTTCACCGCTTTCTAAGGAAACCATAACTTAACGATCTCTAACTTTGCTAAATAAAACTAATTATAGAATTTATACAAACAGAAATATATTTGTTAGGCATTTTATCAAAATTAACACACAGACAACAGAAATAAACAATGATGCAAATGAATGCTCAATGCGTGGTGGAAATTCACATCATGAAGGTTTTCTTACGATGTTTTCCTAGAGTTGGCGCACACTAAACAGCAAAATGTTCGAGCGAGTTTACTTTAATAGTAAACTTAAACAGGGTTGAATAAAAATTAGCTAGCAAAACTTCACACACGTGATGGGTACCGTTATCTAATGAATCGGCATTAGATAACGGTACCCATCACGTGTGTGAAGTTTTATCGAAAACAAAAATAATAGTATATTTTATAACGAGGGACTAAACGAAGCCAAAATGTACCAGAAGTGGTTTGACTCCCGAGCTTGCGAGGGAGAGGGCGCTTCGTAGGGCTATATTGGTGTCTTTTTAGAGCATGAGAAGTGAAAAAAAAGATTTTCAGTACTCATCATTGAAAAGAGGTTAGGTCGATCAAAAACTTGTCAAAAATGATTTTTTGGCATATTGAAACTGACCTTAGAATACGAATATTCTGAAAAATATCGAAATTGCCCCGCAGACATTAAATGACATTAACTGTTCAATTGTAATCATGAAAGACAAAGTGTTTGTTAAATATATAATTCAAGTATAAAGTAGAGGACGTTTCACAGTCATCATGATATGAATAACCGCTGATAAACAATCATCAGACTAAAAGTATCTCGGAAATGCACACATTATTTACGCACAATCTTAGCTACGAGTACTATTTCAGTACGTTACACAGATGACGGAAACAAGGCAATACAGGGGCGGTTTCAAGGCGGGGCAGGGCGGGCCTTTATCGAATTCTGCTGGCACTTTCATTTCCCTTTATCTTCTTCTTTATTTAAAAATGGTGCCTTTATACGTGCTTCTGTATCGAGAACTGAGTATAGAGATTCAGACTTTCTCTATACTCAGTTCTCGCAACGGGTTGCTACGACAGCCAGTGCTGCCGCTAGGTCAGTGCTACTTAAGTGCTACTCCAGTGCTACGCGAGACAACGCGGGTGCTACGCCATCCAGTGATATTATTAGGCCAGTGCTAAGTTATTGCTACTCTAGTGCTACACCAGGCTACGCTGGTGCGACGCCGGCCAGTGCTACCGCTAGGCGCTAGTCCAGTGCCACGCTGATGCTACACCAGTGCTACGCCAATGCTACGCCAGCCAACGCTGGTGCTACACTAGTGCTACGACAGTGCTACGCCAATGCTACGCCAGCCAACGCTGGTGAGCCAGTGCTTCCGCTAGGCATTACGCCAGTGCTACGCATGTGCTACTCCAGTGGTAATTTAGTGGCGTGCTATTGAAGAGGTCAATGTCCAGAAGGACTGCTGTAGGCTGATAAATATAGAGGTAGTATCCGAAAAACGGTACCTTCAGATGCTCCAGACGTTAAGACAAGCTTATTTCAGTACATATCTTCAAAAGCTATTGTAGTAAGCTCAAAATCTCACTTATCATTCACCTTTAATTCCGAAAATGTAGGTATAAATAAACGGCCAACTATTCTTCGCAGTAAGCAGAAAAATATGTCGCCAGTAAATTAGTGTTAGAAAACAATGGCGACGCGCCACGAGCGTTCCCTAACATTTTTCAACAAACTACGGTGACCAGGATTTACTTGATGGATAGTTTTGGCTTTAGGGAACTGTTAGTGAATGAAAACCGAAGTTTGATACTCATTCCGGTTCCGAAAGCTTGAAAGTACCTAAGCAATAGTTTTAAGATTTTGTTGGATGTCTCAGAATTTTTAAATCGAGCGAAGAATCAATTTGTTGAAAAATGCCATTCCTTACTCATGTTTTTGGCCAATTTACTTTGATTTGCTCTCTCTCTAGCCATGGTAATTTTGTTGAATGACTGGGTATACATAATAAGGAATAAGTATACTAAATACTGCGCACAAAAATCATGAGCTAACTACGCATGGAAATACAAGTAGGTACCTGGTAATCAGGAGTGAATATTATAATATGCGTATTTACAAAAAGAAAAATGCTGTCGAAACAAGCAAGATAAAAGATGTCTAGATGCATAAAATGCCTAAATCTATTTCGCTTTTAATCCATATGAAGAAGATACTATGTTAGGAATTTTATAGGACGTTTAGAGCGTAAGTAAGTTCGACGAGCTCGTTCCATCGCTCCAAGTATTTCGATTAGGTTCAGTAATCGAAATACTTTAGGTAGTACTTATGTAGTAGTAGTAGTAGTACGACAAGGTATTTTCGAGGTAGTAAATTCGTTTAAAGTCGTTTACTCCGTTTATAATCGCAGGAATTACGTTTCTAAATAATTTGATGGTTTCTAGGAAAAACAAAAACAGTTTTCTCTCAAGTTTCTTGGAAACCCGCCTAAATGGGGCCTTATTCGTGATTTAATTATTATTTCAAGCAGGCGGGCTGAATTTCATTATGATTTTCTAAGGATGCCGATTAGGTATCTACTCACGACCGATTGTTGTACTGCCTTTATAAATAAGCGAACATAGTTAATTAAGTAAAAGTTGTAAATTCCTTATACTGTCCTAAGGCTGGGCAAAGGCCTTCCCCAAGTTCTTTCAGGTAATGTTGTCACGCGCGTGTAGGTCATCTTGTCACCGCGTTCTGGGCCGACCGTGGTGGCGCAGTCCATCTTCAGGCACCCAATGTTCATCTTTTGCCCAGCGGTCATCCTGCACGCAGCTGATGTGTCTCATCCAATCCCATTTGTGTGCCTGGCATGTGCCTGGCAGTCTTCTTGGCTACGTCTATTTTACACATTTTGGAACGCAGCATGGTGTTCCGAAAAAAACAAGTTAAAAAAAAATATCGTTTATTCAGCAGTCAACCTCGCTACCAACTGGTTCACTGTTTAATAATGGAAAATAATAAAGCTTCCGAAAAACAAATTAAGATATATGCTGTGTTAAAATTAAATACCAAAAAAATACCAAACTTCCGAAAAAAAATACTAAGTTTCCGACAGCATATGTTCTGCTAAAATAATCGTTTTCTTATGCTCTCTAAACCAGCTTAATATCTAATATTGGTTGAAGAATAACTTTTTTAACCCTCAATTTTGTGAAATAGGTTAGGTTAGGTTAGAACTGTGACCAATAATAAAATAATCGTTTTCTTATGCTCTCTAAACCAGCTTAATATCTAATATTGGTTGAAGAATAACTTTTTTAACCCTCAATTTTGTGAAATAGGTTAGGTTAGAACTGTGACCAAAAGCGCGCGAGCCGAGCGAGCGTAGCGAGCGGTGCCGCGGTAGCGGCCGGCGAGCGCTACTTCCAAGTTGCTCGCAGAATTTTTTTCACCATTTTCTAATCCGGGTTTTGGGATGAACATGCTTTAACTGTACTTTTCGTTAAAATGCAATCTATGCTGGTGGAAAAATATTACGTCAGCAAATGCTGTTTTAATTTTTCGGAATTTTCAGCATTTTACTCGGTCGTTTTTTTTATTTGTATTCGCATACAAGTTGTCGGAAAATTAGTATTTAAAGCAGTAAATCTCATATTTTGAGTATGCTCAATATTTAAATTTTTTCGGAGCTTTTATTAAAATAAATTTTGTGTAAATTATTTCATCACAACTGCTCTCAAAATGGTGAAGGAAAACAAAAATCCAAGACATGTGACATCTACCAACCTGCACTGGGCCCGCGTGGTGGATTTCAGGCCTAACCCACTCACCGAGAGCAGGCTTGATACACATTATAGGCAGATTATGCTACATACTATCTTTGTGTAGCTTAAAAAAGACCCAACACGATACAATACATGACGTTTTCAGCGATTTAAGTTTAAACAGCCAAAAGCAATGTGTCCATACTAAACTGTGAACCCCCTACATCTAAATAAAAGTGCATTGACTCAAGAGCGCGCACATTCTGTGAGCAGCATTACCGCGACACATTCTTCTTGCTTCACACAGATATATAAAAATAACATGTCTTTTAATTTAAATGCACATCTGGCTGTGGACGTGCAGTACATCAAGTTCACTGAGATTAATAGGCACTTGGTTATGTGGTGGCTCTTGTGGCTGGCAACAGGACAAGCAACCCTGTATTTTGAACGGTGTAATGTCGAGATAGTGCCTGGAACTGGCAGCGTTCTGTGTAGTTAATTTTCTTCTCGTCTAACCCTATCTGGAGATGATGAGTATCGGTGTTCTATGGAATCACTAATTTGACAAACGTGGTCATACTATTTCACATGATGTTGAGAGACTTGGTTCGCAATGAATATGTACTCCTACTAAAATGGAGGAGGTATACTAATAGAAATAACTTTACAACGGAAGCTTCTTCATCATCACTCAAGTCCAATAAAAGTCTTGGGAAGAGATTCTGCTATAAAACATACTAAGTGTAAAAACTCCAGAAAATGCTTCAGAAATATGTAGAAGAAAAAAATCCCTTACGTAGAAGTCCAAAGCTTCAAAAGCACTAACATTATTCCCCACACATTCTTTCCAACTTCACATTGCTTCACATACAGGATCTAAAAAAAAGGTTTTAATGTAAATCCCCATCTGGCTTTGTTAGACCGCAAATTAAGATGGCCGCGATCTAGATTGCTTGGTTCTTTTTTTATATAGTGGACAAATTGGATGCGGTACAGAATAGGAGAATGTTTCTGACGCTTTTCAGTTTGCTAGTGAGGTGGGGCAATTGATTAGGGATGCCATTAGATTAGCCACACACTACAAGACAGAAAGAGATTTCCCTTGTTCGTAAGTCTATTAGAGAGCATATAGAGGTGCAAACGTTCACAAGTGGTTTGATCCATGACAAGCCATTGGTAGTGTGTTTAAAGATTGCATTTTATCAATATAGAGATTTCATCACCACACCTGCTTATTATAATTACGTCAGAATAAATAGCGTGCTCCTTCATAAATATACCAAACAAACAGACAATGTTTGTCTCCTCGGTTGCGTCTTTGAAAAACTGATAAAATACCTATAAATATAACAATAGTTAAGTCTATCGCAATGAGTTAATATTTGGTTGGCAATCAACATATCACGGGGAACCTTTCCCATCCTGTAAGACTTAGTAATCATGGCACCGTCGGAAAAGACGGGTATCCCAGAAGAGCAGCCCTTGAAAGTGAAAGAAAAACCTAAAAAGAAAACTTTTAAAGAGAAGATTGCAGTGATAAAAGAAAATATTACTGTAGAACCTGTTTTGGCGTGCTATGTGATACCGGGAGTGCTGTCAAGACTGGCAAACCAAAACCTGAATCTGGACAAAGCATGTCGCGTGAACATGCAGTTTGGCGATCAGGTTTGCAATGCACTCATTGCAAAAGAAGGAACAGAGTACCTTAAAGAAGAATTGGCCGTTCAAGAGCTTATAGCAGGCATGGAGATGTGGAAGAGTGTTCTTCTGACAGCGTTGCCAAGTTTCTTGATAATCTTCTTAGGAGCTTGGAGCGACAGGACTGGGAAGCGGAAGATATGCATTCTTCTCCCAATCATAGGAGACTTGCTCATGTGTTTGAGCAACATACTCAACGCGTATTACTTCTATGAGCTGCCGGTGGAAGTCACCATGTTCTTTGATGGTTTCTTCCCTGCGATTACGGGTGGTTGGATCACCACATACATGGGTGTGTTTGCGTACATCAGTGATATTTCCAGTGCCGAGTCCAGGACGTTTCGAGTGGGAATAGCAAACCTGTGTTTGACAGCCGGGGGTCCGATAGGATCTGTTCTCAGCGGAATTCTCCTAAAACTTACAGGATACTACGGAGTGTTCGCCGTCAGCGCTTTGCTGAACCTTTTCAGTATTGTCTATGGATTTGTCTATATTAAAGATCCGGAGAGGCCTATTACAGAAAAACCGAAAAAGGTTAGTCAATTTTAATGCTTGAGGGTTTCGATTCTGTATCGATAAGCGATATAAGATAATGTTTAGTTTAGTTGTTAAAAGCAGAACAATAGGGTTTAACTTTGTATAGCAAGTTTAATGCTTGAATGGAAACAGCATCATAATATTATACACAATCCGAAAACTCACAAAAAGGGACCTATGTATAACAATTACGTATAGTAATCTGTCTTTTTTTCACATAGGCTTTGGAATCGTAAAAACACGTGAATGTAAGGGCCATTAGGACTGTGTCCCTAAAATATAATCATATCAAAGCGAGATCTGTGTAACTACAACAGGGCTTGTTTACTTATTCATTGCATACTTAATCAATTAGGTTATATTTTGATTGGACGATAAAATCTTATTGTTCGTTATTGCGTATAGAATTCATGCATAATAATATTTGTCACCTTATTTTCCTATTGATAAGAATTGAACGTATCTAAAGTAAATGGTAAAAGTAGTTTTCACCAGTTATAAGTTTGCCTGTGACATCTCCATTTAGTGGGACAGTTACTAAGGATTACTACATATTGAGGCCTCTTCCGTATATAAAGAGCAGTGCCCATAAATCCTTTAATACCTCAAAGCGGCCACTGAAAGACAATATTAACTTACCTACTTGTATTGTTTGCAATGCGGATTCATATGTACAAATTTCGCTTTGTTGTAGGTAATGTAATTAATTTTAAAGAACCTGGTTATTTTTCACAAAGAAAAAAAATCTCACAGGACACTAGACAAACAAGTCCAATTTAACGAGGAAATGTCCGGAAAACAAACTCAATACCCATTCCTCCAGAAGAAATTCAATACAATTACTTAGGTGTAAATCTTGAACCTACTTAAGTACAGTTAATCCGCATAATCTGATACTCTATTTGCAGTGGAATATGGTTCAAAAGAGATTCGGGTCTGGGTAGTGCACTTGATTTTTTTAAAGTTACAGTTAAATGAAGTATATTATATACATATTCGCTACTTTCACGGCGTCGTCGGAGTTCACTTTCGCTACATGTTTTGGTACATAGAATTTCACCGCGGAAATAGCGACACTTTGGATTAAGAAGTAGCCACACGAAGAAGAATCAGATCCTTTTAATTATTCTTAGCAGTCCGACCTTTGTGGGTACATAAAGCCGTAAATTTCCATCTTTCAACACAACGGCAGAAGCCATTCATGTGGAACAGGTCTAATAATGGGATTTATAATTGCAGAACGAATCGTCCGACGTACGGGGCTTCCTAAAATCCTTTTTCGACATAAAACACGTAAAAGACACTTGTACTGTTGCATTCAAAAAGGGGCCTAATAATCGGCGAACAAAGTCCATTTTGGTGCTGGCATCGATTGCGTTTATATACGGCCCGTCTCACGGTACGTACTTGTTTCTAGTCTTATATTTTATTCAACGGTAGTGCTGAATTCCGGACATAAATCCGAATTATCATCGGGGATCTATGGAATTATTTATATCAGTGTTTAGTTTGTAAAGTAACTACTTCTATATGTTTGGACACATGGCTTAAAATGTTTTCCTTCAACAATAGGTAGAGAGCGACCGCTGGAAATAACTGTTCGCCTTTCTCCGCCCTGACATAAAAGCCAACGTAGGTATTTTTCAAGAAAAAGTTTGGTAAAACAGTACAATTGTGATGATCAGGAAAATTCCGTGGTTGTTGGTACAATGTTGTAGATAGAGGCATATGTCTTAACGATTGAACTTTAACACATCACCACAGAGTATTTATATATATATTCTGTAACTTTCAGGTGAATACACGGTACGCTACCTGTACACGCGGTACCGTTTCAACTGGGATGCTCTGATGTACAGTTTCTACGGTACTTTCTTTATTTGCGCCCACTCACTAGGTAAGTAATGTACTTAGTAGGATTTATTAATAACTAGATTTTGCCCGTGGCTCCACCCGCATCGATAGCGGCTATCGCGAAAAAAGTAGCCTACGTCGTTCTCCATATCCTAGGCTATTACTCTGCCAAATTTCATGACGATCGGTTCAGCATTTTAGGCGTGAAAGCGTAACAGACAGACAGAGTTTCTTTCGCATTTATAATATTAAGTAGGGATAGTAGGGGATTAAGTGTCGGGTAGGTTCAATGGGTAACGGAAAAAAGACATTATAATATCACTCCTGTATTACCAGAAGTTGTAGGCAGAGGTTTATGGAATACCTACATTTGGTCAGTTACGTTCTGTGTATCTACCTACCATAGGTACCTATTACCGTTAAACGTTTAACGCGTTAAACGTTTAACGCAACCGACACAACAGAGTAAGTCGGTTTCACTTCTTCCGCGCGGAGGGACTCCACGCATTTTTTGAAGTGAAACTTCTTATTGAAGTGAAACTTCTTATGCGACTTCCAACAAGGTTGCGTTAAACGTTTAACGCAACCGACGCAACAGAGTGAGTCGGTTTCACTTCTTCCGCGCGGAAGGATTCCACGTACTTTCTTTTTTTCTAGCTAACATCTGAATAAAGCAATAATTTTAAAAACAAAAATATTGCCTGTTTTACCCAGTTTTAATAAAAAATACACTTTAAAGTTAAGAAAATGGTGAAACTAGAAGAAAGCAAAAAAAAAATATATCCAGGGGGGCCAGGGCCAAATAAATTAGGGCTGAGTAAGTAGCAGATGACCCCACCTATCCACCATTTTCGTATGTTCAACGTTCTGCCAAACAGCTTATATAATCCTCTGTTATTTACGCATACAATATTTAAATGTCTTTGGGTACATTCAGTCAATCTATCTTGATAATTGTTATATATCTCTCACAAACATTTATCTAAATCTAAATTATGCTCATCTGCATCGCCTTTTCTCAACGATGTTGGGGTCGGCTTCCAGTCTAACCGGATACAGCTGAATACCACTATTTTACATAGAGCGACTGCCTATCTGACCTCCACAGCCCAGTAACTGGGTAATATGATACGCCTTGGTAAGACTGGTTGTCACACTTTCGGGCTTCCGACGACCCGTAACGGCTGTCAAAGATCCACGAATGACAGCCGGGACCAACGACTTAACGTGCTTTCCGAGGCATTTGAGGTCAAGGTAGGAAGGGGTCTTGGTATGTAAAGATGGTCACCCATCCACGGACCGACCGCGGCAATCGACCCTTGCAGCTATTATTACTTAGCCACAAACCCCTCAATCTAATTAGGTACCTTTTTATCGTAGAATAGGTACAGGAAGTTTCTTAAATAAAGAACGAACTATTTACTCTTGTTAGGTACTATACCCCATTTATTATAGCTTTAGAAAAAAGAGGCTCGTAGAAGCAGGAGTGCAAAACATTTTATTTCAAAGTTAAGTTCTAACTTTTTTAGGTAGATTTAAGACAGTACTAAATACTGAGATAAATGAAGTAAAAGTAATGTTTATTTTAATAATGTTCTAATTACAATAACATCTTCATCACACATTACAAACATACAACAAAACGAATGAATGAAACAAACAATCACATGATGATTTAAATATAATTAAGATTTTATGGAAGTAAAATATATATTTTTTTACAATACTTTATTTTAAATAAGAACTTACGACCCACAATTCGTTGGTAAAACTTCGTCGTCATCAGCTAATTTAGTTACTCGGTGTTGTTCACTCCTGATTCTTTTAGGTTTTTAGCATTGACACTTTAATTTTTTTGGCATTAATCGTAACTGCAACACGTTTAATGTAATTTTATTACGAAGTGTACATTAAAAAGAACCTTTTTTTAACTTCTGTCTAATGCTATTGCAAATGGAGTATAGATAGATTAAACGACTAACTAACTTTACAAATAAATTCCTTTAATTTCTAACAGTAGGTACATACTCTACCATCACAAGGCAGAGCAAAGCAATTAAAATGAGGTTCCTAATACCTACTTAAATACTTATCACTCGTAGAAAACATTTCCTACTAATTTATTGTGCTTGTTTATTTTACTTTTACAACTTAAGCTATGTTAATTGGCCCACCAAAATGATTATAATCTTCTTATCTGCTTGCTATTGTATTTTTAAAGCGGGGTACAGCGTGGCTTGGCTCCCTAGGTGGACCTGAAGACTAATTCCTGCAATTAAAAACGTTCAAATTGTAGTCGCAACCTCATCTCAGCGACAATCAATGTCAAAAACTTGTCAAAAATGTAGGGAAATTAAAGGTATTTTTGACAGATTACGACTAAAATCTGAAGGCAAATTCTCGTAATTAAAAACGTTCACAATCTAGTCTCAGTCTCATCTCAGCGACAATCAAATGTCAAAAATGTATGAAAAATCGAGGTATTTTTGACACATTGACACTGAGATCAGACTGTGAACGTTCTTAAAATTACGAGAATTGCCCCTCTGACTGTGAACGTTTTTTTATGGGAATTGCCTGTTGGGTGGCAGGAATCTGCTGGATGTGGAAATGCTTTGCATAAGCATAATTTGCTTATAATGTTAACACTGGCAGGACACTGGCCTCCTCTCTGTGAGAGTGAGTGGGGCGTCATTCACCACGCGGGCCTAATACCAGGTTGATGGATGTTACATATTTTCTTAAAATTTTTGGTATATACAAAAAACCTCACAATGCGCAATCTCGAAACAAAAGTAACACTCAAAACTGTCCTCAATTATACGTCAGTTATGATAAACACCTTTTTTTGCAAATTCAAACTTACACGCATAACTTAAAGTGGTTTTTACAAAGTAATGTCCAATAAAACTGACTGAAAGATGACTGACGATACTATTGACACCAGCGCACATTGCGCCCATTTATGCGGACGTTTTGTGACGCTGATTTTGTATCTTGGGTTTTTTGTATACCAATGGTTGTACGACATACACGATGCTACGATGTTACTTTTTTAATTTTTTACTGAATGTCCCTACTCTTGACCTCGATGACGCCTGATGGTAAACGATGGCTCATCCATCGTTTACCATGTCTATGATGGAACGAGCATGCCCAGAAGACCTTTTACCGTTTTTGAGAGCAATGCTTTGTGGAAGCCTATATCTAGCAGTGAACTTCTTTCAGCTGACTGATGATACTGATAATTTGAATATGTAGGTATGTTTATGGGGACATCCATAAATTACGTCACACAAATTTTATGGTTTTTTGACCCCCCGTCCTTGTCACATGTGGTCACACTTGTGAAACCCCCTCCCCCTTGTGTGACGTCACATATTTTTTCAATTTTGTATGTAGAAGTACATAATTAAATGAAAACAGCAGTTTTTCCATTTAAATAAAAATCAATTAAAAATAATCTTTAATAAAATTAACATAAAGTCAAATAATTTAGACAATGTTGATTTTAACATGTGACGTTATAAAGTTTTTGGACATCCCCTAGCCCTTGTCACACAATGTCACATTTCGTTGACCCCCCTCCCGCCCCCTCAACGTGTGACGTAATTTATGGATGGCCTCTAAAATTACAGGTTTATTCATTTCTGTCTTCATTTCTTTTCCAGGAGCTTTGATCTCAATAAGCCTGTTCAGTCATCGTTTGAAATGGGATGACTCAATGCTTGGCCTGATCTCCAACGGTAGTAAGATCGTAGGCGCCCTCTACACTGGTCTCGCCAGAAACACTATGGATATGTATATTGGTAAGTTGTCATCACCAGTCCATTCAAAGAGTAGGGTGGGCGTTCTTAAGTACAGTCAGAGAAATTATTTGATAAGAAAAACAACTTTAGTTGTCCGTATATTCAAATCAGAAATGCCAAACTTTGACAGTGTGTCAATTTGCTTAACAATTAATTTTCCTCTCTAAACATCCGGGGCACCCTGTCTGCCTAACTTCTTCTAGGATCAACACATGATGATATCATTACCTATTCTTTATGTTTTCAGCGGTTGCTGTTGAAATGTTCAACGCAACATCCTTCACTGCGTTGAGATCAATTTCATCCAAATTAGTGACTAGTGATGAACTAGGTAAGAAGTAATTAAAACACTACAAATCAGTTTTTTTGGTTATTCGTTGAAGGAAATTTTGACAATGTTCAACTCGACGTTTTCCTGTAAACTATGTGGATATTGACCAAACATTCAAACTAACCTGTCAAATAAAAACTTATTCCAAAAAAAAACCGACTTCCGAAAAAAACACTACAAAGTGAAAAATAACTTTAATTTCGGAAGTCGGTGTCTTTGGATATGTATTTTAGTTTTTTGTCACCGACTTCCGAAATAAAAGTAATTTTTCACTTTGTAGTGCTTTTTTCAGAAGTTTTTATTTTACACTTTTTACCAATGGTATCTACCCCACACCAATTCGAATACTACTTACCATGCGAACTACAGTGACATGAAGTAGCAGAATATCATCATGATACACAAAATGGATTACAAAAGTTAATCAAAATATGCGGCCATCCCTGAGGCATATCCTATCCACTAAAAAAAGAATTTTCGAAAGCGATCCACAATTGTCGGAGAAATCGAGGAACAAACATCCAAAACAAAACATACAGACAAAATGAGAACGTCATCCTTTTTGATGGCGGTTAAAAATCCAACACGTTATTGATACGAAGAAACGATTCTTGCCGAAAAATTACGACAAACAACAACGTATTTCCAGCTAAAAACACACAAAAATAAATAAAGAATCGACGAAGACCTCAACATTCGTTTTATCTCACAAAAAACATGTCCCCGAAACCACACAGGCAAAATTGACTGTTATCTAACCAATTCGTACGTGATTTCAGGTAAAATGACGTCATTCTTCAATCTGATGGAGGTGGTGACTTCAATGATATTCGGGCCGACGTACTCCTGGATATATATGACCACCTTGGAGATAGATGCTGGGATCGTATATTATGTTAGCACTGTGCTTACTATTCCACCGCTGCTGTTTTTCGCGTGAGTATTATTTGATGTTTGTTTTAAAGGCTTGGACTTGTCTGCCGCATGTTAGGATTCATAAAATTATTGGTTGACACTCTCAATTCGGTTAGGATAGGATTATACGTGTTGGGATGTAGCCATAATCAGCCTATAATGTTCCCACTGATGGGACACAGGCCTCCTCTCTGTGAGAGGGAGTGGGCCATAATACATTAAACTCAAACTCAAAGCATTTATTTAAATTAAACCATTTACAGGCACTTTTGAATTGTCAAAAAGTCGACCAGTTGGAAAGTTGAAGCTAGTTGCCCATTCCAAAACGTAGATCTCTATGGAGAAGAACGGGCAAGAAACTCCATGGACACTCTTTTTAATCATGTTATGTATTACAAAAACTTGGGAACATTATTCTTGTTGCTTCTATATGTGAGAACAATGTAAAAAAAAACAATTCTAAATATAAAATTTAAAATTAGCCATGGAAGTTAGGAGATGACCAGTGTCAACCGACGGCGCCCGTTCACGAACTTGACGCGTGGTTCAGCACCATCCAGCTCAACCATTTTGTAGGGAACCGAATGATCCAACACACGCGCCACCATCAGCGAGACTTTTAAGTGAGCATGACATACTCTCAACTGCCACGCTTTTTCAAGTCAACGTACATCAAAACAATATAATTATTATACGGATGCATGGTACTCACATTTACAAAGTTTAAACAAAATGCTTCTAAATTACGCGGGCCCAGTGCGGGTTGGTAGATGTCACATGTCTTCGAATTTTTTGCTCTATGACATGCCGGTTTTCTCACGATGTCCTTCACCGTTTTGAGAGCAGTGGTGAAGATATAATTTACACAAAGTAATGTGCCTGCTTGGGTTCGAAGTCACGACCTACAACTCATAAGTCGTCGGCTGTTACCACTGGGCCACCACTGCTCTTATATGTTGGGATGTGCTTGATGTCATTGGTGGGCCTGGCTAAAAATCACGCTGTCTCACCAGGCTTTGTGTCCGACAGAAATAGTATCAGTGATGAGCAGTTAGACGCTAGTCTACACGCACGACGTTATTGAGTGAGACACAGAATCATTTATAGCAAAAAATTCGCGAAAAAATTAAGAAAAGTCCTTTGGAAGATCGGGTTTTATAAAAAAACCAATGCATAAATCAATAAAGTTTATTGAACTTTTCGATAATTGAACTTTGTCGATACCGACTTGATTTTGGAGATTTTACACTTCTTTTATTACTTAAATACGCCCAATGTTAGTAAAATTTTCAAAAAAACGAATCTTTGTTGGCTCCTAACTTTTGAATGGGTTTTTATTTTAGTATTCTATTTCTGTTCCTACAGACAATATTAATGATGAGACAAAACGATACCATATTTTACTTTGGATGTGCCATGTCAGACAGTGGAGTAAAACACTCCCGAAGCTTGTATGCAAAAAATGTGGACAAGGTTCACCTTAACAATTCCTTACTTCGAAACCACGTCAATTTCATAGATCACACACGACATCTGTTAATAAATATCAACAAATTGTCATATAACATACAGAATATGACATTTTGATTCCTTACAGTTACATTGGTTTCTAAAAAATACGATATTGACGTAGTTTGAACGTAGTAAGATTCCGAGGGGAATCATTATAACGATACAGAATTGGGGCCCTGGCTAAAGATAAGAAGGATTAGACGAAGGAAAGGCCTTTGCATAATCAAGTGGACCGACCACCTTAGTCACAAGCTGGCAACCTAGACAGTCACCAATTAAATAAAAAAGTGAATACGTAATTACCAAACCACTCCGCTTGGATGTCAGATTGGTGATCATAGATACTTTATAGGGTGGCAGAGACATCGACACGCAAACTGTAACCATGAATCCAGCACATAATTCTAGATCCCCTAGCGTATAACCTTTTCGTCGTGTCGTCAAAATGTATGGAAGAACAAATTTTATTTAAACTAACTGACTAAAAATTTGCACCCCTGCGGCCCTGTGTGCAAATTTTAGAAACATGTACTGAATCCATGGCAAGAGGTTCTGAATCGATGTCCCTACTGGCAACCGGTATAGTTCAAAAAAGGTAAAAGGGAGCTATTGGCTATGCCCTTGATTAAATCTTCTGACGACATTCATAGGTCGCTACACCTATTATAAATGTCCGTATTATAAGAATACAAGTTTTAGGTAACATGAATTATAGAAGAAGGCATTAAAGAACAATAAAAACATTAATTCGTAAGGCGTACGACGTGTTCTACCAAAAGACTGAAAGTTAAAGTCAGATGAGATTAGCAAATATTGTTTTAAGTCCTAACTTAGAGCTTAATGCAATTACTGAAATAAATTATCCAACTTAAGACTTTTACAATTTATCTTCATAGTTTTTTTTACGAAAAACTTTAAACTGCGCCTAACTTAGATTAAGAGCTATTTGTTACTAGCTGAATATATTGTTCTACACTAAAAAAATGGTAAAGTATTACTAAAAGGCATGAAAAACTTTGAAAATTCGTTTGACAGCACTTTAGTTTGAAAAAAGGAACGCATTATTTTCATTAGCGAAGTCGATGGAAACCGGCCTGTCCTAGAACCAAAAATTCGAAGACATGTGACATGATGACATCTACCAAACCGCACCGGGCCCGCGTGGTGTATTACGGCCATATACCCCTCTCACAGAGAGGAACCCTGTGTTCCAGCAGTGGGAACATTATTGGCTGATTACTCTATACTAAGCTTTTGCAATGTTAAGCTACCCTTGCCTCAATCTTGGTGATGAACTTTCGTTTTTTGCATCGATAACAATCTTTGGCAACACACTATTAATCAGAATCTGAATAATTTTGAAGCTTATTGTTTATCCATTGCATCATATGTTTGTATAGTCCGTCTGCTCAACAACGTAAACAACGCAATGAATGTCGTGGAACTGTCAAAACGAAAGCGATTCCTACTGATAGTGTATAACGCAATTACCCCTCTGTATACAACAAGACTTGGTGAGGAGCTAACAGTTATCTAGCCCTGGAACCACAAGATCACTTTCTTCAGTTATACTTCGTGAGGCCTAATGGTTTATGTAGTGCATAAAGCGTACCTAGTGTTTATACATAGTATAAAACATAGTCGCTTTTCGGGTGTGTTTGTGTCTTCTGAGATTTTAATAACTACCTAATAGATTTAGATGCGGTTGTCACCATAATTTATTCCAGAAGATTTATTTATTTAACCATTTATGTACACACATATATATAAAAACACACACACACACGTGCCTGCACATGTATATTTATGTGTATAAAATGTTACTATACAGGGTGTTAAAGAAATTGCATGCCATAGCTTAGGAGTAGGTTCAGTATCCATAAACCCAGGAAAAAAAAAACAAAAATAAATTAAAAAAAATTATAAAAAAAATATCGCAAGATCAACCTAATTTAGTACCTACTAACTTACGAACTCACAATTTTTTTTGTTGTTTGTGAGCTTTGTTTTTTTTTTTCATTAAATAGTCTACTAGATTTCGATAAAACTTATTTTTGTACGTAACTTATTCAGAATTACTTTTACAGCTGGTTCTTCATACAGTACAAGAAAGACAAGGCGAGACTGAAATCCACAGACGGTGAAGCGATGAACGCAACTGAATTACAGGCGAAGATGAAAAAAGATTCGCTTATCAACAGTATTGATCTCGAACATGAAGTTATGATAGGAGAGTGAATTGTTATAGCGTATGAAAGAAGAAAGAAAAATTGATTAATTTGTTTAGTTTGTATAATTTGTTTATGACAAATGTGGGATACTGTGCGGGCAGGGTGGCAAGGATATACACGTACTACTTATCACCATGAATTCACCACATGATTTTAGTCGAAATTTTTCGTCCGACGAAATATTTCGACGCAAGTCTAGAAAGAATCACGTGTGTGAAATAATCGTGGTTTCAGTTTGCGCTTCAATGTTCCTGCCACCTTGTACACGGTATACACCTCTTCCTGATGATGTTATGTTAATTGTTATATAAGAATAAATTATATTATTATAAAAAATCTTCTGCTTTTCCTTACATGCTTAAATGGGCACAAATGTTGTGTCATTAATATCTTTTGATTTTTAATTTATTTTTCTAAAATACAAGTAGCCTAAGTTACTCTTAAAACATCAACTATATCCCGCGGAAAGTCCCGTCGAAATTGGTCCAGCCGTAACGGAGATTAGCTGAGAAAACAAACAGACAGACACACTGATAAAAAAATATTCGGGGTCGTCGCAACATGTTTTCTTATTTCATTCTTCTCTGTCAACAGGTATCATTCACTCCCTTTACTTTCATAGTATTCCTCACCTAACCCATCTATCTTTTCTTTGGTCTTCCTCTCTCTCTCCACACATAGGGATGCAACATCGATCGCATAAAAACATCGATATTAGAGCATCGATATTTTCAAAAGTCAAACATCGATTTTAAAAACATCGAAGATTATGAACGATATATCGATTGTTTTTTCTATGTTTTTTATTATTTTATTTATAATATAAATGTGTGATGTGTGGACACACACATCAAACATTTATATTCATCACTCTTTTCCCCCACATATGTTTCCTCATGCTTATGCAATTCTGTTCATTCCAAGTTTGTCGAGAAGAAATCGGAGACCACGATAAAGGTGACGCAGTGTGCGGCCAAATTTCGGAAAAAAAAGTTTCTAGATAGAGTTTTTTCATCGTTGAGTTGGCTGAAGTAATCCTCTATGAAGTGAAAACCGTTCGTAGTAACGTTCTATACCCCAAGTCCCCTCTTTTCTTTCCGTCGCAACGTGGCCTTCGCCCAAACACCATATTATTGTAGATACACAGGGAAAGTTATACACGTGTGAAAGTTCTTGGAATAAAGGAAATCTAACAAAACCAAATGGAATCGACGTCTAAAGGTTAGTTAAAAACGAAAAAACTTTAGTAAATACTAATACATTAAAAAAAAATGCATTAGAAATATGTGGATATATTTTTCGTATTTTTTTATATAAAATTTGAGTTTTTAAACCTTAAAGTAATAAAACGCCATCGTATGCTGCCTTAAAACCTATTAGAGGTTACTCAGAAAAGTATTAGCTACCGAATAAAACAAGATTTAGCTGCTACCTTTTGCTACTTTAGTTTTTATGTAACTTTTTGTATAAAAGATCGATCCATCAAGTTTTCGAATTATGGACACAAAAACGACGCCATATTGGATCCGTCATTTTAAATTTCGTAATTCTGACGACGGATTCGTGATCAGCAAACCCAAAAACCCCTGAGTACGAGGTTTCAGGTCGATCCATTAATTGTTTGCCGACGCGAGGATGGATGACTTTTACGCTATAATGCGCAAAAAGTCCGCCTCACTCATTCGCCGAATGCGAGGGAGTAGCAACAGAATCCTAAGGATGATTGGAGACAGGCCTGTTAGCTGTGGGAAGGCTGATCAGGCTGCATGTTACCTGATTCTATGTTTTATATTTTAATTTAGTCATTTATTTCAATTTTATCTTAATTAATTTAAATTAAATCTTTCATTTTTATTAATTTCAATTTATTTTAATTCAATTCTAATTTATTTTAATTTAATATCTACTCATTTATTTCAATTTAATTTTTAATTAACTTCTTTCAATTTAATTTAATTACAACTGATTTCCTCGCGACTAACATAGTTTTTTAAGATAATGTTAAACTAACAAAATATGGGCAATTAATAGTCTGAAATAAAATATTTTTTTTTGTTTTAATTAAATTTTCGAATTATGGCCGCAAAGTGCAGCCTCGAGCTGCACTGTGTGACTATTAAGGCAGGCGCAACGTGACACCGCGATGCGTCACTTGTAGAACAATTTCCATGACGTTTTCATAGAAATTGTTCTACGAGAGTCGTGACGCGCTGTCGCGTCGCGCCTGTTTATGGGGTAACCTTAACACTTTGTCCGAGAAATGACAGAAACACAGATAGGTACAGTCCTTTCAAACTTATTTTTCCCCTGACAGCAACCCAAGCACTAACCCACCAGCAATTTGCAGCAAAAATCGATAGGATTTTACGTCGAGTCTTTCGATAGACTTTTACGTCTCAATAACACGTTTTATCTTTAAATATCTGGATGACCGAGCTTTGCTTGGTTTTTTTTTCCTTTTCTAAAAATTAAACCTAGCTAGATCGATTTATCGCCCCCGAAACCCCATGCATACTAAATTTCATGAAAATCGTTGGACCCGTTTCCGAAATTCAGATTAAATATATGCGTACACATATATAAGAATTGCTCGTTTAAAGGTATTAGATTAGATAATCAAAAAAAAAAACAACCGACTTCCAAAAAAACACTACAAAGTGAAAAATAACTTTAATTTCGGAAGTCGGTGTCTTTGAAGCTGTATTTTAATTTTTTGTCACCGCCTTCCGAAATTAAAGTTATTTTTCACTTTGTAGTGTTTTTTTGGAAGTCGGTTGTTTGTTTTTTGGAAAAAGTTCTTTTTCGATTTTTAGTGGTTCACATGTGCTGTAATGTGCTTACCCCTTTACAGCATACCGGCGTGATGTTATATTATGAACTGGTGTAAGTAATAGACAGACATGAGATTTCAGCAATCCCAGTCCATTTGCTATCAATTATTGAAGAGTTCCGTTGCCTATCTCCAAAGTTCTTCATCAGATCTTCACCCAATTGAAATGAGATCACTCCGAGAAAGTACTCTTCCAAAAAATACCTAAATCGCTTTGTGTGCCTATAAAATTTGAAGAGTTCTCTCTATTTCTCCAGGATGCCATCATCAGATCCTGACTTGATGATCATGGGACCACCTGGGAAGTATACCCTTTCAAACAAAAATAAAAAAATCCAAATCGGTCCAGCCATCTTCGAGTGATCGGGGAACATATATAAAAAAAAGGTTCCGATGAATTGATAACCTCCTCCTTTTTGAAGTCGGTTAAAAATCGAAAGTCATATATTCAAATAAGACTGAGAATCAGCACTTTTTGTACGTCAAAATTACATATGAGTTCCCCAAAACGCCCGCCCTTCACGACTTCCCAGTGCTCGTCCAACTGGTGGGACGAACAATAAACAAAAAGAGGCGCATTCTTTGTATCAGAATGTTCAATAATATTTCGACAAAGGTAAAAAAAAGGTGTGGCACTTCGGGAGTGCCGACAGAAGTGAAAACTTGAACAATTACGTGTGTATTTTTTAAATCGTCAATACAGGATTTCACATTGGGTCCTTAGGTCCTGATTGCTCTTGATAAAAATGATAAACGAGCGATCGACTTCAGCCATTAAAGGTAACAGCATAGATTTTTAGGACTAAAATACAAAGGGAAAGAAAGGGATAAAGAATTAGAATTTCCTAATGAAAGAAAGGGAAGTCCCTTTCTTTCATTAGGAAATTCTAATTCTTGTAGTTGATGTCTTTTGGGAAAGTTCACAAAAGACAACAACGCGCGACTCATCCGTGTGCTCAAGCGTTCGATGTCGATGACGCGAGTGTTTTGGTCACCCAAAAAGTGCTCAACGCGCCTAAAGAGTTTTCATATCTAAAACCCGACTACCTACTGAAAAATCACGCTATGAAACAAGAAAATATTCTCATCTGAAAGCCGTAGGTCGTATGCCACTTTGCCTTAAAGCTTATAATCGGTTACTACTGTTATAATGTGTTGTTTTGTTAGGTAGCATACGACGGCAAGGCAAGATAATGAGGCACTTTTCACTATTTTTATTTTTAAAAGAGTAACCGTGGAGTTTCTTGCCGGCTCTTCTCCATAGGAAACGACAAATTGGAATCGTGCACCTAGCTTCTGACGTTTCATAAGTGCCCATGCAGGCTTATGTGAAATAAAATATTTTGATTTTGATTGACTTAATCTTGCATAGGTACCTATAATTACGAAGAAAGTAGATGAAAGTTATATTGTTATCAGTTAAAAACCTCTGTTTTATGATGACAGTAGGGGTCATATTTAACAAACTTTTATTTAACTTGCAATGTATGTATAATTATGTTTGTTCAGGTGAAATCTTGCAACTCAATTTTGAAGCAGACATCGTCTAGAATGATATGCTGAATTTATGGTTACAATTTGAGCACTGAATAAAAACTTTTACTGTGAATAGCTAGTCAAGCTCAAGGATCAGCAAAACCCATAGTCGGCCCATCACAACTATTTAATTCATTTGAAAAAAAAAACACTTATAATTTCGGAGCTAGGATTTAAAGATTTATCTGATTCAAAGTACTCCTTTGTACTGTTAGTGTTTTATTTTTTTGCTTGTAATTTTTTTACAGATTGAGACAGAGATTAGAATTTTTAGTTGTGGTACACACACACCCTACACAAATTCGTAGTCACTTGCTTGCTTCGGTCTGTTTAAAAAAAAAAAACAACTCTGATATTCTCTGATTCGTAAAACCTGGTTCTTGTTTGAAGACAACCGCCACCCGCGCCGCTTTCGTCTGCGTGTCTACATTAAATAGGCGCCTTGTCAACTGCTCACCTGCTTTTCATCAGGCATTTTCTCATTCGTCATTAAAGTAAACATGTCTTTGAATTGCACCATATTCCTTAATTTTGCATCATAATTATTTTTAGTATTTTGATAAAAATTCGGAGGCGAAAACATAATATTAGCCATAAAAACGTTTAAAATAACACGTGTTGTGTGCCAACAGTTTATTTAGTTAAGCTCGAATTACAAGATGACATCTAAAAAGATCTAATCCTTTTAGTCGTGATGATACTGATAATGATTATGAAGATATAGTTATACCGAATGCTTCAAACAAGTCGTTTGCGCAAGTTATATCTAAGAGCAAATATGAGACAATTGATTACATTGTTTAAATAATTTTATCAGACCATCAAGGTGCAGTGGCGGTCTAAATACTCTACGCAAATACTTCTTACCTAATGTACAATTATTTAACTTTGATACTCTCTACAGGATGGTTTGTTTTCAACTACAAATGAGAAAAATATGAATAGTTAACAATGATTTATACAGCAAAAGAAGAAATTACAAAATAAAAGATGAAATTTCTTTTAATCTTCTACACTCTATACATACATACAAATAAATAAAATTAAAGCGTCTGTTTGCAATGCAACAGCATTTTGCTAAATGCTTCAAGGAAGTATATTGACAGTCGTTACGGCGCGTCAGAAGCCCGAAAGTCTGACAACCAGGCTTATCAGTATTACCCAGTAACTAAGTTGTAGATAATCTGGCTAGTAAAAGTCGGTAAAAGGCTCGCAGATGATGATACGGTACATAAAAACATTTATTTTTATTTTGTCTGTCTGTTCCGGCTAATCTCTAAAACGGCTGGACCGATTTTGACGGGACTTTTACTGGCAGATAGCTGATATTATAAGGAGTAACAGAAGTTTGTGCCGGTAGCACGTGGGAACGTAATTTCCGACGTCCATGCGGGAAAAGCCACGGGCTGCAGCTAATGGCCTAAATTAAGACCCCAAGCAAGGAGTTCAATCCGGGACCCAAAGCTCAGAAGTTTCGCATTTAGACAGCAGACCAACGCAGCAAAGTTCCCAATAAAATGAGTACCTATATTTATACAGTTATATTGTACTCTAGTAAGCGTAATTTTATAGAATAGGGATGTATTGTATTTTGTGTATTGTTGATTATCTTTTAAAATAGTGTTTACATATTTAAAAAGGTAATTGTCAACATCCTAGAAGAATAAAACCTCTATTCTTCATCTCTATATGATTTTAAAACAACACCCATTATAAATTATACAAAAATTCTGTAACAATTTTTTTGGATCAAGCCGTACATAATGAATACATTACACACATCAAATAATAAGCTTTTGAGATAAAATGTAAGGAATAAACTTTTAATAAAATAACATTTCTACTGTTAGTTTGACAACTACTTTCATTGAGTGAACACAACACAACATGTCAGATCCAGAAAAAAAACACGAATCCATTGAAGACGAACAACTAAAAGAGAAAAACATCAAATATTGTACAGCTGAAAAGGAAAGTTTTACAAGAAAGCTATGTCGAATAAAATCAAATATAACGGTAGAGCCTATACTAGCTGGGCTCATCATACCATCAATGTTAGCCAGGCTGGCGATACAGAATCTGAACTTGGATAAGACTTGCCGCGTGAAACTAAACTACAATGAAACGATATGTGACGCATTGATAGATAGGAAAGGCAACTTGACTGACTTTGAAGGTGAAGTCCAGAAGGTCATATCCAATATAGAATCATGGAAAAGTGTGATACAGACTTCAATTCCAACCCTGCTTGTGATTTTTATGGGGGCATGGAGCGACAGAACTGGAAACAGAAAAGTGTGTATTTTGATGCCAATCTTCGGCGAGTTTATGGTGTGCATCAGCAATTTGCTAAGCACCTTCTTCTTCAATGAAATTGGTGTAGAAGTGACAATGTTCTTTGAAGCTCTGTTCCCAGCTATCACAGGCGGCTGGGTCATGGTTTATCTGGGCGTCTTCAGCTACATAAGTGATATTACTGATGAAGAGAGCAGGACCTTTAGAGTGGGGCTTGTGAATCTTTGCATGACTGCTGGAATTCCTATTGGCACAGCCTTGAGTGGTATCCTCTTGAAAGTGTTGGGGTATTATGGGATCTTTATAATTTCTGGAGTTATTTATATGATAACTTTCTCTTATGGATTCTTCTGCTTGGAGAGTAATACGAAACCACGAACTGATAAGAATGAAAAGGTAAATATCATATTTTCTTTAAACATTTTATATTTTTTTCTGTAACCATGTATAAGCTGTTCTACCAACTATATGGAATTCAGATCCAAAATCAATGATAAAATCATACATGACATTTATACAAATATTACATAAATCGTATAACCACTTTTCAGGTAGAACCAGTAACTTGCTCAGACATGGTATCATTGGTGAAAGAAACTGGTGAGGTCGCATTTAAGAAGAGAGAGACGAACTTCAGAAAGAAGATCATCTTTACTCTCCTTGTCGTTGCTATTGTTTATGGACCTAACCACGGTAAGTCAATGAACTTGATGATAAATTTGTTGAACAGTACTTTAAGCAGATGGTAGAATAAAAGTAGGCAGATGATAAAAGCAGGCAGTTGGTAGATGATAGAAGTAGGCAAATGTAGTATAGGCAAGACTAACCGACTCCCATATAATGTCGGCTCGGACAGACTACAATTTCGTTTGATCTGATCTAGACTGTCTCTTGTTGTCGCTTCCACCAGTGATACCCTAAGCCGAATCACACACCAGGGAGGGCTCCCGCTAGTCTCTTAGTTTACAAGTTGTATACTCTGACTGGAGGCCTTAATTTATGAAGGCATCCACAGGATAGCCCGATTTAGCAGCCGAAAACGTCCTAGGTAGACATGCGAGATTACAAAAATTGGCAAAGAGCCGGGTATTGAAACACAAAATGGTACAAACATATATCTCGCAGTAGACTGCAATGGGTTCAGTTGATTGACTGAGCTGTTCTAAATAATGCAAGGACCTTTTTGATAATGATGATTTAATAACCAGCCCATTAGCAAGATGTGCTCAATCATAAAATAAATGTGCAATGACGTATGTCTGCATGTCAAGCTGTTGGTCCTGCGCTTGATCTCTCTTCGGTCGTGTCAGAATACTGTCCCATCGGACTATGAGAGTGAAGAAAGAGAGAGTGCACCTGTGTTTTTGCACACGAATGGATACCATTATTTTTCTGCGGCGATGGCTAGTCTCCGCTGAAATTAGCCGCCATGGCAGAAATTTCGGTCTGCAGGACTATTATATCCACAGATATCTGCCATAAATGTTTTCTGCTGTTTATTGCTTAGAACTGCATTTTAGTACCAATACACGCACTGCGTTGATTGACCTTTTATCAGCTAATTACAATACTGCTATCATACTTAAATATTTTCGAGCTCGGTTATGATGACATGGCCTCTCATTATAACAAACAATGAGACAGTCTATATTCTGCAAGTGATAAGAAAAAGTTCTGTTTGTTGGTCGGAAGATCTTTGTTATTGATTATTTTGTAAATCAATGGCTGTAAGTATAGGTATTTAAACATAAAAGCAGTAACGCAACTGTAACGGGGCACGCAAAAACCGCGAGCAATAAAAAAAAAAACTTGATGTGACGGATTTTTACGTATTGGCGTCGAATCAGTTTTATATGTGCCAGCCCATATTGTGCACGCAAAAAAATACAAACTTGATCATTAGTTAACGCTTTTGCCATGTGTACCATTACCATAATCAGCCTAGGGGAGAGTTGGCATATACCGAGCGCCTAACGGTCAATTGCTTTAACAAAGCTGAGGAAAGTATTCGAGAAGGGTTATTACCATAGATCAACGGGATATTTATATGGCTACAATACTGGATTTTCAAATTTGTAAAAATATTAGTAGAAATTTATATACTGGCCAAATCGTAAGAAGTAGGAAAACGCGAAATTAGCAAACCGGTTTGATAATTCCGTGCCCCCGGGTACTCCGGGTGATATCGTGCTCGCACTTTTGCAGCATCGACGACAGCTTGACGTTAGGAATGTTCAATATTTATCAATACTCAAGTGGGTCAGTACAACGCGATTTGATTGATTTTCACATCGATTCAACAATATACGATCCACTACTGTAAATTGATAAAGGTAGTGAGGATCGGATAAAAAATCGTATTACTGTACAATCGTACTGTAAAATCGTAGTGGTCAGATATATGTACATGTGTTTAGTTAAATGAAAATCCCAGGAAAAATACTATTAAGGCTGTTATTTTCCATAAACACGCTTCTCAATCATTATTGACATTGGCAGAATTGTTCGGGCAAAACCGGTACTCTGTCTGTCATAGTAAGAAATTTAATTGAATTAAAGGCAACCATTTTAAAAGTGATTAACTAAAACTGATTTTATATCATAACACTGTGTCACACAAATGGCTATGCTTTTTAACTGATGGATAAAGTTGAAATATGCTTTATTTCAACTTTTTGTATGTGTATCTGGCTACGTCACGTGCAAAAATATTTCTTTCAGAATTAATAATATTGTTTAGTAAAAATAATTATTACCGGGCATCTTGCTTAGCTGAAATAGGTGATTCCCTTTTGTGTTGACAATTGTTTTACTCCAAAAATATAAAAAAAATATGCATAAGATGCACCATTTAAACTTATAACTTCTATAATTATAAAACTTCGGTAACTTAGATACAAAATATTAAGATATTGAAGATGAAAACAAAATAAACTATTTATTTAGGTTTGATATTACCGTGCCCCAAAGCACGAAATTGTCCAACTTTGTCCTTTCTTTTTATAACCTCAAAAGTGGATCTACAATTTACTAGGTAGCTGTTGTTATTTTGCTCATCGATAGTGCAATATTTTTGCTTTCAAATGATGATTTTTATATTGTAACATAAATGAGACTTAACACTTGTTGAATTAACTCTAAAAATAATAGTCAAAATATAATTTTTATTCAAGCGCGTATTACTACCGTGACGTTAGTTGGAATGAACGGTCAACTGAAGCGGGAGGGGTAGGGTGCTTTCGGAAACTCGTGTGTTTGTCATTGCTTGTGTTGTGTTTAGTTTTCGCAATATTGTAAAGCCCCGAATTATCAACCGCGCGGTAATTGCACACTCTCTCCTTTCCCTAATGTTCCCACTGCTGGGACACAGTCCTCCACTTGGTGAGAAGGAAGGGGCCGTATAATCTACCACTTGAACCCAGTGCGGGTTGGTAGATGTCACATGTCTTCAGATTTTTGGTTCTAAAACATGGTTTACTCACGATGTTTTCTTTCACCGTTTTGAGAGCAGTGCTGATGATAAAATAATTTACAAAAATTTAAGCGCCTGTCTGGGTTCGAACTTATAAGTCTCGGCTAGGACTGCTCACCACTTGCCGTGTGTAACTCTATGAAATTCAGTACTTTTATTTTTTCAGGTGAACACATCATCACATACATGTACGTAAGGTACAAACTGAAATGGGACGCGCTTAAATACAGCTTGTATTCGACTTACAGCATTATAACACATTCAATTGGTAAGTACTTAATAATTGAGCCCTAAAGTTGTTCTTCCGAAGGTGACCAGCGACACTACTGGTTTCCATTTAACCTCTATGAAAACGGTAACAGGTGGCAAAGAAGACAGCGTCCATCTACGAAAGCGTTTTAATTGAGTTACAAAGAAACTACTCTTGTCGCTGTGGTCTGTAACAGCCTTTGGGCGACTTTACCGCTGCGGTGGCTTCTTAGTCAATTCGCTTGAATTAACTCGCACGAATCGGGCTTTTAAGGCCCTGGTAACATTAAATATTGTCGTTATTTTTTATTTATTAAGTTCACCAACAATTGTTTACACTGGTATTATGCTAAACATCACCACCACCGTCACCTCTGCCTAATCCTTAGGACATTACAGTCGTGATGTTATGTGTGCGGTTAGAGTTTGGGGACGTAGGTGAAAGTATTGTACCTGTGTCCTCTTAGGTTGTTTGGAGGTGAGGTAGTGGTCGAAGAGCGGGAGTGAAACTCCAACTTGTTGATAGTATGATTATTATATATTGTCACATACGTTTTATAGTTTAGAATTAGATAGGTACACACGTTATCACAGTTATAAAACTAATTGGGACAGAATAAACTAATGACCTAAAATCTAGTCCGTGTCCCGTGACGGTTGACAACCAAGAGAGGGACGCTAAGGGTAGTGCCCTGGATAGCCACTTGACAAACTAACACAAAAACTTATACAAACTAAACATAGTACAGGCAACGCTACGTAATAAGGTGCGTACACAAATGCACAATACGTGACGCCACAGGGTCAACATTAAACATCCAATTGACCTTGATGATGATGGGACTCCCTTTTCCGCACATAGACTCACATTCGGTCCGTTGTGCTTGACTTATGACGCAAACCAGTTAATTACGTAGCTGCGCCCATCTCGTTGTCACTTGCTGTACCTACAGTTTTTTTTATAAGCCTACACTGTCCCACTGCTGAGCAAAGGCCCCAAATTCCTCCAAATATCCTTTTCCAGGGCCACTTCGATCCAACCCTTGCAATACTCTTCGAGGAGTACAGTTAAGGAATAAAATAAAAATTGTTAGGCACCTTAAGGTGAATCTAGTCGACATTTTTTCCATACAAACTTCGGGAGAGTATTACTCCACTGTTCGACAATGCACATCAAAAATTTAACATGGTATGGTTGTGTCTCATTATTAATATTGTCTGTGCGGAAACTTAATAATAAAAAGCTATTAAAAAGATAGGAGCCAAGAAAAACTAGTTCTTTTTGCTTATTTAACTTAATTTTGGGCGTGTATAAGTAATAAAAGAAGTGTAGATTCTCCGTAAGGTTAATTCTTACCTGCATCTTACTATTTTTCCGAATACGTATTGGTAACATTTTGAATGGAAGTGACAGTTCAAAAAGGTGCTATGTGCCATCTTTGTCGGAAAAGAATTTGTTTGAAAGTTGTCCAGCGGTTCCGCTACCGCACCGTACGCTTTACGTTCGTAAAGCGTACGGTTTTTTCAATTTGCAGGTCAGTGTCAGGTCCTGTATGTTAAACAAAATGTCATTCGCGTAACACGTTTATTTACATAATTGTAATCATTATAATCATTAATACAATCCTTAGTTTAATTGAAACCCATTGAATGACTACTTCATGAAATAGTCATTCAAATTCTGTAAAGCCATACTTGTTCCGGTCGCGAATAATATTTTAATCAATGTACAGACGACAGCAGGTCAAGCTATCCCAAACTGTAAAATTTTCCCAATTAAACATGAACCTTATTTTATTGTAATAAAGTTGAAAATCTATCAAAGAAATTTGACAGATTGGGGTAGATTGATGTGCTGGCGTCTGTACACACGGCTACACATCAAGCTATATATTTCCAATATAAGATGATCTCGTGTTGTATGGATTTCCGTACAGTACGAGATCAGCGTAAACTGGAAATGTATAGCTTGATAATAGCCGTGCGTACATCGTCACACTGCCCTGCAAATGGGAAAAAACGTAAGTAAATTTGAATTTAGGGCCGCGAATACCTTAGTACCTTCCTTAACATTTTCGATCTTGGACCGTACAACCTGCCAGTGTTCATGATAAAGTACCTATGTCTTTCTATTTCCAGGTGCCTTGTTCTCCATCAGCGTGTTCAGCAAACGTTGGGGCTTTCACGACTCAATGTTATGCCTCATTTCCATCATCAGCAAATTGGCCGGCTCCGTACTCACTACCTTTGTGCGGACTGACTTTCAAATGTTCATGGGTAAGCATATAATTCTGAAAGAGAAAGTGAAGACACAAAAAAAAATTGACACCTCTGCCAGCCTTGATCGCGGCACGTAAGTTAAACCAAAATCAGAACAAACAACCGAGGATAGGAGCGCGTGCACTCGTTGCCTCGCACGGGATAATAATGAGGTAACCTTCTAGCACAGTCATTGATGTAACGTGTACTGAAGTTTGGAAATAAATTACAGATCGCAGCACGTAAGTTGAACCATAATCCGCCATTTTGGTTCAACTTACGTGCCCCGGTATGTAGCCTATTTGACCAGTAGTTAATAGGTAACAGTGTATTCCACAGTTAGAAGTCCATGTTGAACAGAACACTCACAAAATAATGTTTTTAAAGTCTAGAACGTAACTAAATGAAAAGATATTTGTTGGTTTTCCAAGATTTTTTTTCCGACTATGCATTGCTCCTTTTACGAAAACATTCGGTTCGTTTCACATCATGCATTTTTTTTTCAAATTGAATAACTTATTTAGCAGCTTCGAGCGATTTATGGGCTGCGTATGGGTTCGCGTCACAGACATGCTTATGTGGAGTGTTTTTTTCCGGTTTTTTTTTTACTAGCCATCGCCATCCCTCTCATGGCCAAAGGCCTCCCTTCACTCACACACATTACACTTATTAAAGGTTATTTAAATCAATGTTTTCTTTTACAGTTCCATTAATTGAGATATTGAACGCGACTACATTCACATCTCTAAGATCGATGGCATCTAAGCTGGTACCTAGTGAAGAAATGGGTAAGGCAAACTTTTTCTTTAACATGACATAACATAACATCACATCTTGTTTCCCCGAAGTGTTGGGCAGAGGTGTACCCATAAGGACACTCAATTAAGTTCCATGTAATAGGGAGCAATCCTATTGCCATGAACTGGGCATAAATACAGACTTCGGACTGGTACTGAGAAATTCTAGATTACATTTTTAATAGTTTGCCCGAACCCAAGACCATCAGTAGCGCTTGCGACCACAATACCAATGACGCAGTCACATTATTTAACATGTTGGAAAAACCATGAAGTTAACATAAAAAGCCTGAATCACTCATCAGAGGCTCAAAGAGATTTGACAAGGTGATCCGTATAAAAACATAGCAAACAAAACTTGTTAGTACTTTTTTGCCTTTTTCTTCTTGGAATTATTCAACACAAATCCTTGTTAATATTTTCCAGGTAAAATGAACTCGTTATTCAGTCTGGTGGAAACCCTGGCCGCTCTGATGTTCGATCCTACCTACTCGAAGCTGTACTCCAACACTATCACAGTGTTCAGTGGAGCTGTCTATGTGTTCAGCTCTATCATGACACTACCCGCGATTGGCATACTCATGTAAGTTAAGTTGTATACTATGGGTGGAACGGATTTTTTTTGGATGAGAGTATTGTGACACACGGTTGCCATCTGTCACTTAGAATGTATTGGCAATTGCATCAAGATGTTAATCTATAATTTTGTAATACAAAATAGGCAAGTGTTTCATGGTAGTAACAGCCCTATAGTACATCTCATCAACACGCGTTCGTATTTTCGAAGATACACAATGATTTATAGAAGCGCATACTTTTCTTCCTTACTTATTCGTGTGGTGCCACACGTAAAAGAATAGCACCATTCCAGTTCTTCCCGTGGGTGTCGTAGAAGGTGACAAAGGGACTTACCAGAGAATAGGCAGTAGCGTTCTCTATGCATTTTACCACCATACTGCAATTGTCAACACGCCTGCCAAGCGTGACGATTATGGCAAAACCCCTCTTTTTGGGGAGGCCTATGTTCAGCAGTGGACGTCTTTTGGCTGAAATGATGATGATGATACTTTTCTTGAGAAATTAAAAGCGTTATTATTTTAAGTTAAGAAAAATTGCAGCAATTTTTTCCTGGGTTTCAGGAGGCCCACTTAGTAATTTAATCTGGAGTCGGTGTACTATCTGCTATCATATTTTATGAGACTTGATTGGTTGTTGATTGCTTTGGTAAGCCAATCACAACAGCTTGCGTGGATTTTGACAGAAGATTTACTTATCCGTGGTGTTGGTGGACCATTAATAGCTACAAGAGTAGGTACTTTCCGATAAATGAGAGTCGAGTCAATCTTGGTCCCAATGTCAAAAATATGCAGTCCCCCAAAGCATCTGTGGTGGTTATCATCATCTACTACTTATATTCTGTGTCTATGTATAAGTAGGTTTCTGTATTGCTATCATGTTTTTTTTTATGTGATCTCATCTTTTTACACGCTTTATATTAGCTTCACTTGTATGTTTGTTTGTTAGTTTGTTTGTTTGTATGTAACCGACTCCTTTGAGCGCGATTTTGACCCACTTTAAACGGTCAGATTTCATTGAAACTTTGTAAACTTGTCGAGGACCGATGACAATTCAATAATTAAAAAAAAAATTAGAAAAAAAGAAAAACACGTTTTTGTAGTTAGAAGAACTAAAAAATAGAAAATAAATAATAGTTTAAAAAACTAAAAAACACGCTTTAAAAACCAAACTAAAAAAGGAGAAAATAATTTAATTCAATTAAAAAGCGTGGGTTGCTTGACAGTAAGTGATTATAAAAATACCTCAAAAAGCACCCCACGCTTTTTAATTGAATTAAATTATTTTCTCCTTTTTTAGTTTGGTTTTTAAAGCGTGTTTTTTAGTTTTTTAAACTATTATTTATTGTATGCACGTTTTTCTGTGACAAATTGCAATTTTTTTTCTTCATCTTAGTCTCACAAACAATGACCAAAAATTTCTCGGGAAAATCCGATAAACAGCAACCCAAATAACGATACCAAAATGTTTTCGATGTTAGGGACATGGTCAAATAATGATCTTATCGGTAGGAATTGCAATCATGTGTAGCCGAATGTCCATAATCCAGTGATGACGAGTATTTTGTTAGATCGATGGTATGTCATGACTAGTTTAGTTAGAGAGTAGCCACTAAGAATGTTCATATGGAAAAACCCAATTTGTTTTTAAGACGTGTCCCCGATGGGGGCGATGGTTTTCCCCGCGCTGGTAAAAATAACGAACATCATACATACTTTGATCCCCTATATAACCCAATTAGGCCCACTTGCAGTCATTTATGCATTTAGGTCAGGTTTAATGTAGAATTTGTGTCTCTACATCCAATGCCATTTTAACTCTTATTACGCGTTGTACACTAAAAATTTTAACCGGGTTAGTTAATCAAACATTGGCGTTTTTTGAGTTGGGAACATTGCCGTTCAATCTAAGAAACGTAAAATAGAATTGCATTGTCTGTGCCCTGATATGTATTATCAAACCAAAAATGAATATTTATTTTTAAAACAAAAACTCATCATAAATGTATATCTGTATAATATACTAGCTGCGCCCCGCAGTTTCTCCCGCGTAGGTTTCGATTCCGTGGGAATATCGGGATAAAAAGTAACTGCTATGTTCTTATCAAATTTGCTATCGGTCAATTAGTTTTGGCGTGAAGAAGTAACAAACATATTATATATGGTCAACTGTGGCATCTTTAGATACTTTCCATTAGTAACTTTACCAATGAGAACTGTACTTAAATTTCTCTCGATAAATAAAAATCTGTTGCTGCCATTTAACATCCAACCGATACAGAAGAAGAATAATCTACTATTTGTAACAATTTTTTAATAATCGAGAGATATCTTTTGAAGTTCTCATTGGTAAAGTTGCTCATGGAAAGTAAAGATTCCACAGTTGACGGTACATACTTACTAACATAAACTTTCAGAATTAGAGTAGGATTTGATTAATGGAGACACAGTAATAAAATATTTCACAGCTAATATTTCATTTCATCATCATCATCAGCTAACACCAGTCCAATCCTGGACATAGGTAGGCTTTTTCCATAAAAACTTCAGGAGTATATAACTCCACTGTTTGACAATGTATATCAAAAATTAAACAAAGTATGGTTTTGTCTCATTATTAACATTGTCTGTACGGAAACGGAATAGTAAAATAAAAAGCTATTAAAAAGTTATGAGCCAACAAAGATTTTTACTATGCTTTTGTTTGTTCCAGATGGTTTTTTGCACAGCACCGAAAAGAATTGGCAGAGAAACGTACACGATCAAAAGATGTTGAGACTGTATACGAAATTGTTCCGACAAAAGATGAAAAAGAAAAAGAAGATATATAAAACTATAAATTATAATTGTTTTTTTTCCTTCCTTGTCCTGCCTTAAAATTTTGTTGCATTCTAAGATGATATATGTAGTATGTGACATCGATCGTTTAGGTTGCTGCAGTATGGTAGCACATAGTAGGAAAATTATGGTCGATCTAAGTCGACTGGAGGTCAATTCCCATAGTTAAAAACGTTCGAAATCACTAGATTTTGCGAGAAGAGACAAAAATGGGTAAATGGGTAATTAGACGTATTTTGACAGATTCAGACTGCGATTAGAATGCATAGGTACGCACGGCTACACATCCTTTCCAGTTTACGCTGATCTCGCACTGTAAGGAAATCCTATACAATGCGAGATCAGCTTATACTGGAAATATATAGCTTGTGTAGCCGTTTGTACCTACGTGCGTAAAAGTACGGGTTTTGTCAAATAACTAGTCTTTATTCGACGTCGACTGGGTTCATTTGACGTCAATCGATTGTGTGGAATGCACTTAACGATTGACGATCGATCGATATACATGGCGAATATGTTTCGAGGCGATCAATATCGATACGTCGATCAACCCCAGTCTGGTTGCACCTTAAAGTTATGGCGTCATTAATGATATGGCGCTTCATCAATTACATAATTATCATTATACAGTATTTTTTTACTGCTGTATACACATTGTTGTGTCATTAGAAAATTAGGTACTCACAGAGAATTAGGGATGACAAAAATCTGTTTTTTTATTTATTTTAATCATATTTTATAATTATTATTATCTTAGCAACCAATTATGTTTTTTTAGTTGTATGTTTTCCATAGTTGTTCCTATTTTTCTAAGAAATATTATAATTATTGTGACATTAATATTTTAATTTGTTATGTTTTAGACGCTGCGAGCGTATATACGGTCACCAAAAGAGATACCTACAGTAACCAGGGTTGTCCGCTAAAGTTGAAGTTTATTAAGTAACCGATAGACCTCTTCGAATAAAATTTAATTTAATTTATTGAAAATAAACAAACTATATCCGACGAGGCTGGTTACTTATCTCTTTTGGTGACTGTAGCTGTTTACCTATTTTAATTAAATAAATAAAACTTGTTCATAAAGTCAAGTTGTATAATTAAATTATTGCATTAGCTGATTTCAAGTTATGCCAATCAATTATCATCATAACCAACCCTAAAGATATGTCTGTATATTACTTACTTATTTATCTCAGTAGTATATAAATAAAAATGTAACTGTGGGATTTTCCTGTAGTGTTACCTAACATTTACATTACTTATGTTTAATCGTAACCACATCTATAGAGTTATTGCAAACATGGTTGGTACAATCTTTACATTTTAATAATAATTAATTAGACATGCTGGGAAAAAAATATTGACGTAAAAGTAATATAGATATTTCTTGTGATTACTTTTAGATCTAGGAGTCGACGTAGATCAGAGAGGATCGGTAGAAGGGAAAGAGGGCCTTTAGGATAAAGATACCTATTTGCTTGATTAATAATAAATAATTGGGACAAGATCTTGACATTATTAAAAAAAAAAGCCTAAATATTACCTATTTTACAAAGTGTCAACTGTGTCACCTTTACTTTCCATAGCAACTTTACCCAGGAGTACTGTACTTTAATTTCTCTCGATAACTGAAAATATGTTGCCGTCATTTAATATCGAAACGATGCAAAACTAGAATAATCTACTATCTGTAACAAATTTGTAGTGATCGAGAGATATTTTATTACAGTTCTCATTGGTAAAGTTGCTCATGGAAAGTAAAGACGCCACAGTTGACGGTACTAAAAAAGTTTAAATAAGTTAGTTTTTAATGAGCATAAGCATACCATAGTCAGCCTATAACGTTCCCACTGCTGAGACACAGGTCTTCTGTCTTCGAGAGGAAGTGGACTGTAATCCACTACGCGGGCACAGTGCGGGTTGGTAGTTGTCACATCTCTTCGAAATTTTAGTTCTATGACATGCCGTTTTTCTCACGATGTTTTCCTTCACCGTTTTGAGAGCAGTAGTGATATATTTTTTTTACATAAAGTAAAGCACCTGCGTGCGTTTGAACGAACTGCGAACTGCGGAATTCAAATTTTTTATTTAAAAAAAGTGCGTGGAGTCCCTCCGCGCGGAAGAAGTGAAACCGACTCACTGTATTTCTCTCTCCTACTTTCTACTTTTGTGTATCTTTCTTTCTCTCTCCCTCGGTAGCGTTAAACGTTTAACGCAACCTTGTCGGAAGTCGCATAAGAAGTTTCACTTCAAATAGTAATTCATGAATATTTTATCGTTGCCATATGGCACTCAAGGTCGATCAGCCTTGTCGTCAAAAGCAATAGTCAGCAAATATGCATATTATTCAATTTTTCATGCAAAAACTTGTTGATCACGACATCTTTACCAGTCAGTGGATGGATACAAACCTGTTAGTTTTATGAGAGTTGCTTACTACGTTTGCTAATATTCGACTTCGGCCTTTCTAGTATTCGTCAAAACTTTGGCAATCAAGTATAAAAACAATAAGAATCGTTTATTTCAACATTAAAATTACAATATTGGGGTACCGTTGGTCCCGAACTAGACACAGCCTGTATCTTGGGCACCATTTTACATATAAAACATTTTGATAATTTTAAATAAAAAAGTTGACGGCAAAACTAAAATTACAAAAATAAACTGATTCAGGTAAGAAAACAAAGGTATTGTGATATTTGTGATTGTGTTCACGGATGGTACAGGGTGTTGTTCTACTTCCTACTCTCGCATATCAAGCAGCAGAAGCAGGCTGACTTCCAAGCTGACTTAATAAGAAATAAAACGTCAATTGGCAAAATTATCTCCGATTACAATCAACAATCTGCCAGCCATTTCCCAACTATGCTGGTATAGTCGATTGCAGTAGAATACACCGGTATTAAAGTACTGACTTTACATGAAGCGATAGCATATCTGACCTCCACAACCCAGTTAGGGTAATATTTTGACTCCTTGACTAAACTGGTTGTCAGACTTTTGACTTTCTGACTACCCGTAACTATTGTCGAAGACCTATGAATGAGAGCTGGAACAAACGGCTTACACGCCGATATCTCGATGTGTATTGGATGGTCACCCATCTAAGAATCAACCGCGGCAAGCATTGCTTAACTTACGATCCACCCGTGCGGCTGTTATTATTTCATCATCATTTCAGCCGATAGACGTCCAACGCTGGACGTAGGCCTACCCAAAAAAAAGGGGGTGTATGTCATAATCGCCACGCCTGGCAGGCGGGTTGGCGATCGCAGTATGGTGGTAAAATGCATAGAGAACGCTGCTGCCCATTCTGTAGTAAGTCTCTTAGTCGCCTCCTACGACACCCACGGGAAGAAATAGGATGGTGTGATAATTTACGTCATATATTATTATTTAGGAATTCGGTAAACAGTTTGGTCATAAGAATATGTCAATGTGTTCAACAATGGATTTAAACAATATCTTTTGGAACTACAATCGTTTGCTTATTGTAGTAGAGAACAAAAGATAAAACATCGTTCGCTGTGGTCACCACTCACCACTAAGTACCTTACGCATGATTTAATGCCTCAAAGAGATGTCAGCAGCAAATGGGGGGTCCGCAAGGGCCGATGCCTGCCAGGGGTGCGGGTTGTTGGAAAGAGATACCGCGGCCTCTGGCACACAGGCAACTGAGGGAACACGGGTGGGTCTTGGTAAAAGTCTGACACGCCCTCCCGCTCCACCCAGAGCGGGAGAAGTTATTTGATGATTTCCCATCCAAAAAAAAACGCATGATTTAATTGCAGCACAGACAAAAAAACACATTGAAATATCCAAGAAGAATTTAAAAACAAAGATATAATAAAGTCTTCCTATAAAAATTCCCTTAGCTACGCCAATGTTGATTACTGACAAAATGCAGTACTGGTGGCCCAGTGGTAACGGCCCTGACTTACAAGTTGTAGGTCGTGAGTTCGAGCCCAGGCGGGCGCTTTACTTTGTGCATATATAATTTTATCACCTCTGCTCTCAAAACGGTGAAGGAAAATATTGTAAGGAAACCGGCATGACCTAGAGTAAAAATAAAAAGCACGCTTTAAAAACCAAACTAAAAAAGTAGAAAATAATTTAATTATATCGAAAAGCGTGGGGTGCTTGATATAAATCTAATATATAAAATTCTCGTGTCACAGTTTTCGTTGCCATACTCCTCCGAAACGGCTGAACCGATTTTGATAAAATTTCGTGTGCTTATCGGGTAGGTCTGAGAATCGGCCAACATCTATTTTTCATACCCCTAAATGTTAAGGGTGGTCCACCCTAATTTTTTTTTTTATAATGCGAACTCAATATTCATAGTTAAGACAGGTCAACGACTGTCGGGTCAGCTAGTTGATTATAAAAATACCTCAAAAGCCACCCCACACTTTTTAATAGAATTAAATTATTTTCTACTTTTTTAGTTTGGTTTGTAAAGCGTGCTTTTTAGTTTTTTTTTTTTTAACTATTATTTATTTTCTAATTTTTAGTTCTGCTTACTACAAAAGCTTGTTTTTTTTTTTTAAATATTTTTATTTTAAATTATTGAATTGTCATCGGTCCTCGATAAGTCTACAAATTTTAAATGAAATGTGACCGTTTGAAGTAGGTAAAAATCAAGCCCAAAAAAGGACTCGGTTACAAACAAACAAACATACAGGCGAAGCTAATAAAAGCGTGTTAAAAACATGGAAGACATGAGACATCTACCAATCCGCACTGGGCCCACGTGGTGGATTACGGCCCACTCCCTCTCACCGAGAAATGGCCTGGGTTCCAGCAGTGTGAACATTAAAGGCTGATTATGCGTGCACTGACCTGATAGGTCCACTCAATCTGTGTTCTTCTTACCTCAAAAAGCTATTTCAGACACCAATCTACATGGTCTTCACATGAATCAACCAAGATTGTGTCTGAACATTAAAAATACTGTGACCTCTGAGTTTGTTTCGGCCTTTCTTCTCAGAGCGACCTGCAGGCTTAGCATGACGCTTTCTATTTCTACTCTACTGTAGAATAGAAATTGCTTGTCTACATTTCTCGGTATAAAACTGTTAACTGTCTATACGGAAATGTCATTTTTGTCTACTCTTCCGTCGACAAAACGCTTCTCTACGGTTATCCTGCTAAGCTTGGAGATTGGAAACGTCGACCTCATCTATTTTTTTAATACTAGGTTTGGCCAGCGGCTTCGCCCGCGTTAAGCAATTTACACAATTCCTTAACAAATTATACATCTAAACCTTCCTCATGAATCACCCTGTCTATATATGATAAATCGATGTAGCTAGGTTTCATTTTTAGAAAACGCTAAACAAAAAAAAAATGCGAGCGATGACCGAGCGTCATCCAGATATTAAACATTAACCAACCCCCTTATTCATAAACAATGATTAAAGTTAAGTAATGATTAGCGTCTGTTTAACCGTAAATGTTTGACGTTTAAACATCATTTAACTTTAATCATCGTCTATGAATACGGGGGTAACTGTGCCAAATTTCATACCCCTATGTACGCGTAATTTTCGTAAAAAAGGGTACAAAGTTTTTGGCTTCAGGCATAGATAGATAAGACGCAGTGGTCGCTACTTTCTCAGTAGATTAGTTTCCTACTAATATTATAGATTGTCACTTTCGTCATCTAATATTCGGCGTTCAGCTAGCACATGAGGTGCACCTCTATTTAGCTATTAGTTAACTTGACCAGTGTGTGTACAATATTTGACCGAGTGGAACGTGCTTGCTGTGTTGTGTAAGTGTAAGTAAAGTGCACAATAAAATATACAATAATAAAAACATAGAGCAAGTAATGGATCCCTATAATTTACCGACAGTACCTAATTGTAAGTTGATAAATATATATTGAAGCGTTTTTTCTGTACAATAATCATAGCTTCTGCTGTTTTTTTTAAGTTTTGCTCGGCTCCTAAGAGTTGTAGCGTGATGTTAAATAGCCTATAATCTTCCACAAGAGGCTATCAAATCCAAAAATATTTTTTCTAATCTGGCTGGTAGTTTTAAGGTGCGCTTACACGAGCAACTAAAATTGCTCTATCCTGGTCAATTCTCGTCAACTATGACGTCACGACTACATCCAGCAATTTAGAGCAAAAGCAACATGTAGCTGTCGCTGAAAACCAGCGCTGGGGCTCTGTCTTGCATAGGGTCGCAGCATAAGCATGATAGCCGTTTTGCGTGGATGTGACGCATGTTTACCTCAACCATTTCTTTTTTTTTTGTGTTCCTGTCCTTTTTTGCGTCATGTTTACCGCAAATAAACGTTTTGTCTTTCTTTATTTCTTTCTATGTAGTAACCTGTTGCCAGAGATACGGCCACACAATACCATGCAAAATGGAGCAACATAATTAAAAACTAGGCAATACGACGCCCCCCGCCGCCTCCACCGCCGACTGGTACCTCTCGCAAAAACGAGACGTAGTTATACGTAGAAACGAGATAGAAAGAAAATTTACTAAACATTTCCGTGTCCGTGTCCAAATTTATTAAACCGATTAGATATTCGGCAACTTATTTTGGCAATTCGCCAAAATCGTTCGTTCGTTTTGGTGTCGCGGGTTCGATTCCCGCACGGAACAAATATTTGTATGATCTGCAAGTAGTTGTTCTGGGTCTGGCTGTTTGTGTATGTGAGTTTAAATGTTTGTAAACGCACCCACGATACAGGAGAAATTCCTAGTGTGGGGCAACGTTTTTAAAAAAACAAGAAACAAGAAAACAAGAAGAATTAATTTAATTGAGAAATTTGAAACATATGGAGCAATCAGAAGCAATATTCCCGAAACAATTTCCGCATTTTATTGTTGTTGCTCCTGATTGGTCTACTTACTTGATCCAGATTGATCCATTAGTGTTGCCGAGCAATAATTGCTCAATAAATTGCCCGTGTAAGAGCACCTTTAGAGATTAGCGCGTTCAAACAAACAAACGTACCTAAATCTTATCAGCTTTATCATTAGTTTATAGTAGACAAAGACAAAGTTAGCTGCTTTATAGAAACCATTACGGTCTTTACTAATAAGACCAATTGCCTAATACTTATTTCTGGAATTGTCTATCCAGCCACAATCAAAAATAACTTCGTACGAGACACTTATAGTAAATATTTTATTATTAAAAAGTGGCGATGAGCAGTGTTGGCGCAGTGGTATCGGCTTCGACTTACGAGTTGTAGGTCGTGAGTTCGAACCCAGGCTGGCGCATTACTTTGTGTAAATTATTTCGTCACCATTGCTCTCAACACGGTGAAGTAAAACATCTAATCGTGAGGAAACCGGCATGTCCTAGAACCAAAAAAAAATCGCAGACATGTGACATTTACCAACCTGCACAGGGGGCCGATTCTACTAATTTGCAACGTTACACGTTAAATTGTGTTTCCACAACAGTTCGATTTCGATCGCCGTTCGATAGTTACATAAAAAGTCATTCTACTATTTTATAAGCAAAATGGAAACTAAACTTAAAACGAATTGCAACTGAACTGTAGCGGGAACACAGCGGGTAACCCGCGTTACCAACATGCCAAAATAATATGTTTTATTAATACCACAAAGAAAAAAGTTGAATCTAAAAATGTTACTAAACACGAATATGTGGCACTAAAAGTATTTTCTATAATTAAAAGACATAATGATCATAATTTTATCATTAACTTTGTCCTATAGTAAACGTCACGCTCATGTTCGATTTTGTTAGTAGAATAGGTTTTGACATTGTTTCAATCGATCGTTGGCGTAACTAAAACGTAACCGCAGCTGTGTCGCAGCTGGACCGTTGTTCATTTTAGTAGAATGCGAAAACGCTTAAAAGTGGTGATTCGGTTGCGGTTCTATTGCGTTTTTTAACAAATTTGTTAGTAGAATCGGCCCCCTGGACCCTCGTGGTAGATTTAAGGCCCTGGTAAATTTAGATATTGTCGTTACTACGCGATAATAGTTCTTATTGCAATCTGTTACGGGTTAAAATCTGTTGTAATAAATTCAAATAATAAATGAGCAAGCATTGTCGTAAAAATGCAAATAAAATCGTATAAAATTAGATATTAACTATTGAATAATAAATAATGCATCACTAGATGCAGTTTGGCATTTGGAATTTTATGGTATATTTTAAATTATAATTATAATTGTTATTGAATGTATAAACTTGTTTTAAAGTGCAAAAACAACTTGAAAATATAATTATATTTTTTTGCTTTCAAAATGATTTACGGTTAAAGAGATACACTTGTTTAAAAACCACCTTGTTGCGCGTTTTCAAGAAATCACCGCCTTAAAGGCCACTCGCTCTCGCCGAGAGAAGGCGTGGGTCCCAGCAGTGGGAATATTATAGGCTGATTATGGAAAAATTTACGACTCGCCCGATTCTGGCGAATAAATTCTTGCAAATTGACTAATAAGTAAGCCTCCCAGTTTCCAAGGCGTATTACCCAGTAACTGGGTTGTGCAGGTGAGACAGGAAGCCGCTTGCTGTAAAATACTGGTATCCAGCTACATCTGGTTAGACTGGAAGCCGACTTCAACGTAGTAGGGAAAGGCTGGGCAGATGATTTGATGATGATTGATTAACTCCTCTTGTATTTATCACAAAACTAAAAATTAAGTACATCTTTTATGTGAATTTTTGTTCCACTAGGTCATTTAACTTATTGTGAGTAAACCATTTTTCGATATCATCATCATTTTAGCCGAAATACGTCCATTGCTGGTAGGGTTGCTAGGTCTTAAAACCAAAAAGCCGGAAAAACCAGTCTGTTTAGCCGGACATTTTTTTTTTTTGTGTAAAAAGGCCGGACACCCTTCATTTTTTAGTCTTAGTTTAAAACTACGATTTAAAAAAAGTTAGACAAGGCTTTTTTATCATTTACCATGAAGCCTTTTTAAATTCTAATGAAACGACAACAAAATTTACTTAATCAGACTTGTTTATTATGGACAGTGCTACTCCGCTCGCTTGCGCTAGCAATACAAGGTTAGGCGGGCGGAGCCGAAACCAACACATGGCAAATGTAAAAAAAAAAACAAATTTAAAAAAGCCTAAAAAAAGCCGGACAGGCCTTTCACCATATAGTTTGGCCGTACTTGCAACCAAAAAGCCTGACTGTGTCCGGCTTTATCCGCACGCCTGGCACCGCTAATTGCTGGACATAGGCCTCCCCCAAGCTCCGTCACTTCGACCGGTTCTTTGCTTCCCGCTTTCAGCGGATTCCTACGGTCATAACTAGGTTTCTCGTTTCGATATCGTCTCTAATAAACTGGAATAACCAGAAGAATGTCAACTTTCTCTTTTGAAGACGTGACTGCAGTATCTTTGACACAATATTATTTTTATCGACTTCGTCAAACGAATATTATATATAATACTAGCTGACCCGACAGACGTTGTCCTGTCTTAACTATGAATAATTGATGTTAGCCGATTCTCAGACCTACCCGATAAGCACACGAAATTTTATCAAAATCGGTCAAGCCGTTTCGTAGGAGTATGGCAACGAAAACTGTGACACGAGAATTTTATATAAGTATTAGATATTCTCAATTCGGTTGTATTAAAAAAAAATGGGTTTTTTACCTCATGTCTCCATCATTTATGAACCGATTTGAAAAATTCTTCTTTTGTTAGAAAAAAAAAAAAATTTGGTCAAGTTCTGAATAGTGGTTTTTGAGTTAGCTTTAATCATTCGTATTTTTTCCACTTAGTGTAAGTATGTTGATGCTGTTATTATGACTTCCTGTCACTGTTACTGTTATTTACTTAGCAAGTGAAAGTATGTATACGAATTAGTGTGGGGTAGGTAGGTACCACAACTAAATCGAGAAAAATAAAAAATCTTTAAAAAAAACGACCGACTTCCAAAAAAACACAAAAAAATAAACGAAAGACACTTAGTAGTGTTTATTTGGAAGTCGTGAAAGGAGATTTTTGTTAGTTATGTTCATTCATTGATTATTTTATCATCATCTTTGAGCCATGATAGGTACGTCCACTCTTGAACATAAGCCTTCCCCAAGCTTCCTGAACTACTCTTACCCAACGGATTGTCATAACTTTATATCTATGGTGGGCCTAGCAGGATTGCGCGGCTAAACAAAACGAAGACTTGTAACATTTTAAAATAAAAAATCTCAACTTCACACATCCTTTTATTTACTTTTAAGACTTTTTATATAACTATCGGTAAATGTAATAGTAGTGCTTGTCGTAAAAAATAAACCAAAACGTTATTGAATAGGTATATTTTCGATTTAAAAATCGTTGTAAATTTACGTTACGTACAGGCAATTGCAGCCGCCGACACGTGTCGCGTGTATTATGAACGATTAGTGCGGTCGAAAGTTTTCACACGGAATCCTAAAATGATCTATCAAACGCGAAACGTTCAACTAAACCTTTACTTACCTACTAATCACGTTGTCAAAAAACATCACGTGTCGCACGAGGTTGCACGAATAGTTCCGAAGTACCTATGACCCCAAATGTCCAGCCGTCTCCTCAAACGGTACAAGTAGGTAATTGGTGAATAAGATCGAATAGAATGACCATTCATTGGTGTACAGTACCATTGTGCACATGTTTCCCGTTTAGTTCTATAGTTACACGTGACTTACATAGGTACCTGGCTGGATGGAGAAAACCGGCGCGCGGCGGTCTGAAAAAAGGTTAGTTTAGAATACGGTTATTTGAAAAAGGAACCCAGCTAAGCTTTTAAAAGACGGATAATAAAGTGTTGGTTCATCGGCAAAAAAAAAACAGCATGGGGCGAAACGTAGGCTCTGTAGCCTAGCACTGTTGCAACGTCAAAATATTGCAGCGCTGTTAAATCCCAGTTCAAAAAAATCAATCGATTGTTAATTTAACCTAGAGTTAAAGGCTAAATGAACAATCGATTAATTTCTTAATCAACCTGTCTCTGTACCTATTTTCTTACTAAGATTTACCTCCACACATTGTTTCAACTACCTATTTGTTGCCATTACATTTCTTCATAATTAAAAAAGCATCTAAAATTGAGCCTCTGTCATTATCATTAAGCATAAAAGCAATGTTATTTAAAATAAATAAATACTCAAACAGTTTAATGTACTTTAAAAAAGTCACAACTAACAAGTATTTGTCTATGGTTTATAAAATTGCGTATGAATAAAAATATCATTACGGAAAACTGAATGTGCATCTTCCCATGACCAATGACGTTATGGGACGCTAAACATTTTGTTTCAGAATAACCAAAAAGAATAATAGAATTAGTTGTTCGTTTGACAATAGCTAACATCTACAATGTGGAGACAAACACAAAAAATACCACGGAGTATTTACTCCGTGGGATATACGCCTAAAAGTATTTTGGAACTAGCAATTAAATCTTAACATCAAACGTGGATCTTTGACAGTCGTAACGGGTCGTCAGAAGCTCAAAAGTCTGACAACCAGTCTTACCAAAGGTTGTTGTATTATCTACCCAGTAACTGGGTTGCGAAGGTGAGACAAGAAGTCGCTCGCTGTAAAATACTGGTATCCAGCTGCATCTGGTTAGACTGGAATCCGATCGTAACGTAGTTGGGTGAAGGCTAGGTAGAAGATGATCTGATCTACGGGCCCTCGCCCACGGCGACTTTTTGTAGCGATGCTGCCGCGCGTTTTTTAAACGCGCTTCTGCATCGCTACTATCGCGCGTTAGTCGCGTTGGCAACGTGCGACAGAAACAATGCAAACGCGCGACTGTATCGATACATCGATACAGCCGCAAGTAGAAAGAAGCCTAATAAGATCGCGACTGAAGCGCGACAGTATTGTGATAGTAGCGATACAAAATCTGGGCGTAGGCACACATCGCGGCTGTATCGATACACATACGCGACAACATCGCTACTGCAGCGCTACAAAAAGTCGCCGAGGGCGAGGCCTCGACTATACCTGGTTAAAAAGTTATCCTGTATAAGTATTTTTCAAATGATCGTGCAGTTGATAGTGTTTTGTCTTGATGTTAAAAATAGATCTAGCTATTACGTTGTTCACTTGTGCTATTTTGTACCTCCTACGTCAATACCTTGTCATGTTTCTACTAACCATTTGATTACCACAGCGGCTGAGTGAATTGATGTCTGTGGCACGGGTTGTCCGTTCGATACCCGGTTTGAAATTCCAGCCTTCTATGTTTAACTGTCAACATTTCGCTTGTAATTTTTTTATCTTGTTTCAATGTGCCATTGTTTCTCTTGTGGTGTATTCATTCAACACAAAAATATGGTCATAAATGAGCCTATAACCTGTTTATTTATTTATTTAGGATCTCCAACAAAGGATACACATAAACATTATGAATCACAGTAATGAAATGTTGAATTAATACGAATTTGAACTCCACTAGATGCTTGTGATTCATAAAAAGAAAAAAAAATGAGAAACGAAATATTCACAGTTAGAAGGCAGCAATTTCAAATAAAATTTAACACGGTTGTTTTATAGATTTTAATGACGTTTTAAGTCTGTTCAGATTTGAATGCTGGAAACTAAAATAACCGAATATGCCACTGCTGGCTAACTGAAAGCTTGCATTATGCATTATTAGCCTATAATGCCCCCACTGCTGGGACCTTGGCATCCTCATGATGAGAGGGAGTGGGCCGTAAAATACCACGCGGGCCCAGCGGGAAAGTTTATCAGATTGTAAATGAATAGGTAGGTAGTATTTACTCAAGAGTAAATAAATCAAATATTGAGCAAGTACATTGTCATCGTTATCCCTCAAGTGTTTTACCAGTCAAAATATATGTGTGAAAAGTAAGCAAATAGAGATGAATATTAGAAATGGTTAAATCCTAACTGTCCTCGATATTTTTCCATAACCTCGAAAACACTCATAGACAATTAACTATAGTACTTATAGTTATTGATGATCGTGTCCTGTCCATTCATGGTTGACCGAGGCGGTTGCAATATCGGCTCAAGGCAGTCACCATTTCAAGTAACTAAGAACTGCAATTTTATATTTAGTAAACAATAGTTATTTGTTATGCAAGGCTGCAAACTTGTTTTTTGGCGCGAGTACTTGTATTAAAAGCTGAGCAAGCGAAGGGTCCTAGGATTAAACCATGAGAGATGCAAGTGGTTCAAATATAGAATCCTTACCTTAGGTTTTAAAGGTACGAGACGCAGAATACCTTTACTGCCGAGCGAAACACACAATTTTTCACTTCACTACAGCGAGGAAAATGCTAGGTGCAAGAAAAACAGCCCGAATAATATATTAAAATAGTGTAGTTCAATGAAGTATGATAGCATTGCATTGTAGTCTTCGAAAATATTTTCACGCCTATAGAATGTCTCCATGCATTGAACAAATTGTACGCTTTTATGTACTTTTCGCGCGATTTTTTCTGAAGATAATTCAATTCGCCATTATGTACCTGCACTAACTCTGCGGGTGTTAAATTTGTATCTTCGTCGCTGCTGGACTCGCTCATATTTTATGATTTCTTACGATTTTATCAATCATATCAAAACAAACCAAAATGATGGAAAGCGAATTGAATAGAGACAAAAAAAAAACCTTTTTTTCAGGTAGTCGTCGTGCTGGCCAGTACGATTATTTAAAAAAATGGGGTTACACTGACATGAAATAAGTATTAATGCATTTTCAGTCGACTGGCGGTATAGAATACGATTGAATAGATAGGTTCGAATTTCAAAAACTCTTTCCACGCTAGCGGATAAAATGCACTTTTGCACGCAGTACGGACATCGACGCATGTATAAAAAAGTACTCTGTGACGCATGTCCAGTTACCATGAATTCAGCTCATGATGTTCAACGCAGGGGTGTCCAGAGTAATGTTTGACCAGACTCGATTAATCGAACGAACCACAAGATTTGCACTAGCCCCTGAAACCTTAAGTTTTATGGTGCTTCAGAGTCCATTGCAGCAACGGCTTTAGCACCCTCGAAAACCATGAAAACGACACCCATGACGAAAAATATTGTAAATTTTCGTGGGTACAAAATACATAAATAAAAAAAGGTGCGATCATAATCTACGACGATCATTATTGACGTCTAAAATTGGAAAATATTAGACGTCAACTTTTACTTATCTTCAACGTTTACTTTCAGTCTGTCTGTAACTTGAACATTACTGGCGAATTGTGGGTGTACTGTACACCCCTGCCCAACCCTTTGAAAGAATACTAGCGTGATGTTATGAAGAAATCTCATTTTCGCAACTGTTTCGTGCAACTGGATTCGCGCAAGTGTCCCAGAACCACATAACAACAGCCAATCAAGTCACTTAAGATTTTATCTGTTGTCAAATCTCACGACAGATAAAATCCGGTGATTATTTAATAACAATCAAGTCTCCAATCACACGACAAATAGACAAAAAAATCTACTGCGATTATCATTCAACTTGTCAAGCAATTTACTCTATAGATCTGACGTACGGTCTATAAAAAAGTACCCACCCAAACATATCTATTAAATAATTTACTTGCAATCTCTTCCTGTACTTTTCCGGTTCACAGATCTGTGACCGTCGCGTGTTGATAAATGGCTGATAATTATATGTTTAGCACTAGCATTCACGTGGTCTTGACTGTCATTGTGAATTTCACATGTCACTAATAGTTTGAAGATAGGTGTACCAAAAGTATCTGGTAATAAATGGGTGAGATACTGCGATAATCGTGTAATTAATAGTCCTATGTCCAGCAAAGCCCTCTAGGACAATTCTCGTACTTAAAATCATTCTAATTCACGTCTTTGACAATCTAATTTCAATCTAGCCCGTCCCTTACTGCCCTCTTCCAGCGACGCCCTAAGCCGAGGTCCGCACCCCACAGATGCCCTAAGCCGAGGTCCGCACCCCACAGATGCCCTAAGCCGAGGTCCACACCCCACAGATGCCCTAAACCGAGGTCCGCACCCCACAGATGCCCTAAGCCGAGGTCCGCACCCCACAGATGCCCTAAGCCGAGGTCCGCACCCCACAGATGTCCTAAGCCGAGGCCCGCACCCCACAGATGCCCTAAGCCGAGGTCCGCACCCCACCGGTACCCTTAGCGTGTAGTGGCTTAGTTCTCAGTTTTTAAGCCCTAGTCTTAATTTATTCAGGCAGAGCCACAGGCAAGTCCGGCTAAGCCGACAACCTCCTAGGCTGGCCTGCGAAATATATCGCTATGTTTGATAGTTCGTGGCAGACCTAGAAACGATATTATTTCATCACAAGTTCCATCAAATTTTTAAAATGTATGAACCAGAGCTGAAATTGCATTTGTCTTATCTTGAAAGTCGTAATTGCCCACTGACTGTACCTACATACACTAAAAAGAACTAACACTCTTGTGTCATCTAATTTGTATTAAGTTTTATAGCTGAAAATAACGACCAAAGTCTCAAAAAGACTAACTTCTATTACATAACATAACACACCTGTATACAAATTCAAATTCATTTATTTATCTTACACATGGTTCTTAAATATACAAAGTAGTTTTACATCGTATGAAATTTTCACTAACAAGTTACACAGATTAAGCAGTGGGTCCCAAACTAGGCACAGCCTGTATCTTGGTGACCCAAACAGTACACAAAGTTAATAAAACTGTTAGCGCAAGATCGTTACAATTCAGAATTTCTTTATGATTTTTAAATTGACAATTATGTGAGTACAAAAAAAATTATTAAATGGCATAGTTAAAGTGAGTAAGTGTGAGTGAGTATATGTGTTCCAAAGGTTACTCTTTTAGTACTCCCACATTTGAACATAACTGGCGATGTTTAAATCCCATGTAATAGGCCCACCGCCTTTTCCCATCAACCGGACACAGACCCTGGCTTCATGCTGCTACTGACCTTCCATATATACAAACAGTTTTTTCATTTATGAATTTAATAACACTTCAAAACTCATATTCAGCCTATAATATTCCCACTGCTGGGACACAGGGTCTCTTCTCTGTGAGACGGAATGGGCCACAATCCACCACGCAGGCCCAATACGGGTTGGTGGATGTCACATGTCTTCGAATTTTTGGTTCTAGGTCATGCCGGTTTCCTTACGATGTTTTCCTTCACCGTTTCGAGAGCAGTGGTGATGAAATAATTTACACTAAGTAAAGTGCCTTCTTGGGTTCGAACTCACGACCTACAACTCGTAAGTTGCGGCCGTTAGTTAACACTGGTCCGCCACTACTGCCCGCAAATAATTTAAGAACTCAATAACACTTCAAAAAGAATCATTTTTTTTTGACAAAGTCGCCGCCTACGAACCCTAGTCTAATAATGTTTAATTGCGCTAATTTCCACACCTAAACTCACTCTCGGTTTTGTGTTGAGGTACTTAGCTTACAAACTCTATTTGCATATCCACAGTTCAGTAATATAGTCGTTACTAATCCTAATTCCTCTTAGCACTCCAATTATACTACAAGGCCTGACTCTGAGACATCAGCTCAAACATAATGAAACCCTTAACAAATAGACACGTGTTCTGTTCAGATCTTATTAGTTGATAATGTCTATTGTGTACATACTCGTGCTGATACAGGAGCAAATAATACTGTAGTAAAGAGTATGAAATGTAAGAAGGCTTACAATCATCAAATCAGATCGTGCATATCTAAATATGGGTTTATTAAACTAAAAAAAAATCTCGGTTTTAGACATATACATGGCGAAATCTGAATTATTTCAATAAAGCTACGGTGGCCGCCATATTGCGGCCGCAGTGACGGTTGTCAAGAAAATGATGGCAGCTGGGTTCGACTCTACGTTGCCCAAAAACGCATTTTAGGAAAATATATCACCTTATTTTCATAAATAACGTTTCAGTGACGTCATTCGTTGTTAAATTACGGACGCTATCGACTACCGGTCTTCTAGGAATGCGCTTTTCGTAGAGGACAATACGCTAGAAAACTTACCACTCTACGGAGCCGGAGTCGAAGTAAGGACGGAAGATTCTTGGTTTAGACCTTTCATTCAAAGAACCTTTAAAAATATTGTTCAGTTCTTTAAGCTTCAAAAAATTCAAAGACAACCCGCACTGGGCGCGCATTTTGAATTATGGCCCACTCCCGCTCACAGAGAGGAGGCCTGTGTCCCAGCAGTGGGAACATTTTAGGTTGATTATGCTTCGTAATGAAAAGTTTTCTTGGAATGATTTAAGCCGAGTTGACTTACCAGAGCGTCCTGCCCGTGATAACATACGGTGCCGAAACGTGGACACTGACAGTTGGGCTGCTTCACAAATTTAAGGTAGCTCAGCGCGCTATGGAGCGGGCAATGCTCGGAGTTTCTTTGAAGGATAAAATCAGGAATGAAATTATCCGGAAAAGAACCGGAGTCACCGACATAGTTTGTAGATTGAGCAAGCTGAAGTGGCAGGGGGTTGGCCATGTTTATCAAAGGACGATGGACGGTGGAGCAGACGAGTCCTGGAAAGGAGACTGCGTATCGGCAAACGTAGTGTAGGACGCCCTCCAGCAAGATGGACTGAAGACCTTAAAAAGGTGGCTGGGACAGGCTCGATGCGGAAGGCGGAGGATAGAGTGTTGTGGCGCAGCCTGGGAGAGGCTTATGTCCAGCAGTGGACTGCGATAGGCTGAGTTGATTGATTGAGTTAAGTATTCTATGCCTTTGAAAAGATTCTGATGATAATGTCCCCTCGTAAATAAACGATATAAAATGGTACCGTGCTGTGTGTTAAAATTAGTTTAATTGTTGATATAGATCCTAATCCACAGCTCGACTTCACCCACTGCTGGTTTTAGGCCTCTCTTTTGTTGTGCCAATACCCACGCTCCTGTGCTAGCCTCATCCAGATTTTGCCCATGATTGCAACTATGTTGTCCACCCATCTCGCCGCCGGACGAACGGCATGTTGATATAGATAGGATAGAGCATACGGCACTAGCGGCATTCATTTTTTTTGCAGACTTCTAGAGGATAGAAGCAAGTTAAATATCTGAATTAATTAATGTTATGCTTAATTGCGAATCTAAGGCTATGTGGAAACTGTAGTCTAGATCAGAGTGTAAAAACTCAAAAGTCATGTAACCCCTCTTCATTATTAGTACCCAAGTCTAGTAAATCAACCTCAAACTCAATTGTTATATTAGATAGTTAATATTTGTTTACCAAATCTTGTTCACAGTTTGAATTGAGTTTTTCCTAATTATGTTTAACTATCTCACGACCCTAGCCCACCCGTAACCCATTACATAAACTAGAACATAAGAAATGAACATACACTTCCGTTCCAAAGTTTTTAATGTCTTCTTCTTGTAGTTAGGTGCTAGTTAGTAAATAAATTTATTTTCAAAATCAGTTTGCTATTTCTTGCGTAATAAAACAGACTGTTGAGTGTCGCTCAATTAAAACAATGATCGTAAGTCACATCATAAGCGTTTGTTTTGACAATACGAAACTGTTCTGTCTCTAGCAGACAAAAATGTTTCGTCTTCGGAATGCGCATTGTACGAAAGATTTGTTTATAAACTTTGTTCATATCATTTTTGTTGAAAGGATTAGATAGAACTGACCACTTCTATTGTATTTTGCTACAGTACAGTCCATTGACAAAATACTGATTTACACACAGCTTTTATATTGTAACTAATTACCATCGCAAAAGTATAAATACGCTATCTTACATTGCAATTATTCTCCTAATATTAAAGTCCAAATTGTTACCAAACCTCTGTTTCCATTTACTGAAGCCACGCGTTTGAGAATTTGACTCACCTGTAGACACTGACCAACGTAATCTCAAAACATCCTCCTTTATATTAACACTGTATTTTCATGCAGATGCCAGTTGCGAAGCAGCCGTTGACCTGATCGGGCATAACAGAACAATACATCAAGAAAAACGAATAATAACCCGCTTCCACCTGAAACAATACAAACTCATTTAGTGCGTACCTTAATCACCAACAATAAAGCACTTATCTAATTGGAATTGTACTTTATCATTATAAACGAGTAATTGATACCAAACATATATCGGCAAGACAAATAATAAGGCAACCATTCAGTCTATCAATGTATCAGGCATAATGTGAAATCAAACATTGCAACAGAGACAAGCGGTCGTGCTCGAGTGCTGTTTATAAACAATGAACCTGATATAGTTCAACTAACCGGTGCAGTGGAAATACTTCAAAAATGGCTGAAGAAAAAGCTAAACCCGTGGACGTGGAGGAAAAACCCCTAAACAAAGATGTTATCCAAAGATATAAGGACAAAACTTTCCGAGAGAAGTTGGGATATATCAGAGATAATATCACAGTGGAACCTTTGTTAGCCGGCCTTATTATACCCAGTGTAATTTCAAGGTTTGCTATGGGTAATCTCAATCTGGACAAAGCTTGCCGTGTCAACTTAGGTTTTGGAGATGAAATATGTGAAGCACTGATAAAGAAAACGAGCAAAAACTACACAGAGTATGAGAGAGAAGTGCAGCAACTGATTTCTTCAATAGATATTTGGAAAGGCATCATTCAAACCGCGTTGCCGTGTATTATAATAATGTTCCTAGGAGCGTGGAGTGACAGAACTGGGAAGAGAAAGATATGTATAATGCTGCCAATTTACGGAGAAGTGCTAACATCACTGAACAATTTGGTCAACGTTTATTTCTTCTACGAAATTCCTGTGGAAATCACTGTGTTTTTAGAGACGTTGTTTCCAGCAATAACTGGTGGTTGGGTGACTATGTTCTTAGGTGTATTCAGTTATATTAGTGATATTACTTCGGAAGAATCCAGGACATTTAGAGTGGGATTGGTCAACTTCTGTATGACTGCTGGACTGCCTATTGGCATTGGCATGAGTGGATTTTTGCTGCAGAAGATGGGATATTATGGAATATTCTCGATGACGACTGGGATGTTCATACTGGTGCTTATGTATGGTACTTTCTGTCTTAAGGAACCTGATCAGTGGCTCAAGGACAAAGAACTACCTCCGGTAAGTTGAATTAATTTCACCTTTCAATAATGTAAGATAGGCATTAAGCAGAAGTCTTTTAAAAGTCGTCTATTTTTATAGATATTTATTGTTGTTTTTTTTGATATATTCGTGTAAGATAATATCAAACGTAGCCATAGGTAATAATCGATTACTGTATGGGATTAAGATTAGACTTATGTCGAACAATGTGTGTATGGTTGGAAATCTCGTATTAAAAACCAGGCACAATACCAAATATTAATTGAATGTATCTCTGACAAAGGTTGTTATAGCTTCAATATCAGCTGTTATTTTTCACTGCTTTCACCAATATCCAATATCGGGCATTGTGATCAGCCTAAATAACTTTTATGTAGGCATCATCATTCTACTGTTTTCCTAATTTATCAGATATCGGCAAAGCATGTCTTCGTCTTACACATAATCATCTCAATGTGCCATTATCTCAGTATCAACACCCCCTTTTCAATTATAATCATCTTTAACACAATCATCCTCTATTTTCTAGGTTTTCTCATTTCATATTCTATTCTTACTGCCTTTAATGTAGGCATAGTTAGTAAATATTTTACGATCTATTATCGATACAACAACCGGTACTTGTAGCAATCCAACTTGAAGAAGGGTTATTGTACTCATCATTAGGAACCACTTCTTCTATCGGGCCAACGCTGAAATTAGGAAAAAATCTGCTGTTACCAGGGCTTGGACCCGATACCAAAAGTACAGGTTTTGTATCCGTACTAACCAGTTCTTGCCAATTCGGTACTTGGGTGCCGGTTCCACACGGATACCAGTACTACATCTAACAAGTACCAGTACCAAATTCATGCGCTACTAATTTCATATCAGAGGAACCTTGTACGGTTGTCAACCTTGAAGTTATTTTTCGGTTTTCGCACTCTTACTTACGGAAATTTTGTTTGGTACCGGTACCTAAGATACCGGTACTTCAAGCACTGACTGTCCCCAAGTAGGAGACAGTCAGGGCTTGCGATACTGCGGTATGGTCCTGGGTTCGATTCCCGGGTCGGGCAAAGTGTTATTGGGTGTTTCCATCTGAAATTTTTCAGAAGCAGCTTGGAGCCAGTAGCAATGGGCTTGCGCCCTATTACATGAGATTTAAACATAACTCGCGAAATGTGGGTGAGCTAGGTAGGTTCATCTCTGCCTAACCCTTTGGAGAGGACAGGTGTAAATGTTATGTATATTATGTACAGTCACCAAAAGAGTTAAGTAAGACACGGTGGAGCATGCGGTGGAGGTCTGCCCGGTTTGGGCGGAGCACCGCCGTGTCCTTGTGGAGGCGATCGGCAGCGGCGATCTCTCGCGTCCGGCCCAGGCCATAGTACGGAGCGAGAGTGCATGGGTAGCCGTCGCCTTCTTACGAAACCAAACAAAACTAAAAAAAACACCCACACAGTCATCACATTCACAATAATTAAAGCAATATAATACTTTACAACGTTCCGTGTGGTGCCGGACGTAAAAGAATAGCACCATCCTATTTCTTCCCATGGGTGTAGTAGAAGGCGACTAAAGGGCTTACTAGAGAATGTGCAGCAGCGTTCTCTATGCATTTGACCACCATACTGCGATCGCCAACCCGCCTGCCAAGCGTGGAGATTATGGCAAATCCCCCCCTTTTGGGGGAGGCTTATGTCCAGCAGAGGACGTCTTTCGGCTGATATGATGATGATGAATACTTTACAAAGTAAATATTTATGTCCTTATTTAAATAAAATTCATCAACGTCAATGTGTATAATATATATATATATTAAAAAAAAAAAACAGTAATAATCGTATCAGATCATAGATGTTTTCGAATAAAATAAAATTTTATTATTAGGAAACAAAAATATAATTTATCTTAATTAAATTTCATTCAAAAACATCCATCGGTTTCTTGCATCGGTTGCTTACAACTGTATCCAACGACCCTGGTTACGTATCTCTTTAGGCGACTGTACTTAAAATGAACCATACTAAAAACTGTTCATAATTTTATTATCAGGTTGATTGAGATTTTCAGTTATTTCAATGATACCTTGAAAAATACCAAATATATCCAAACAGCTGCACCTGCGTTTATCACTTTCAAATATCAAAAATTCGTTTCTGATGTAATATTTACACATATTGGATACATGTTGATACAATGGTTATCATGCTCATGCCCATTTATAATGCCATTGTGGTAATTTCGATATATTTCGATAATAGTACCCACTTGTAATTCGGTAGATTATGGTCCGTATCTATTGGAGTAATAGGATTATGAGATTGATAGAGATTATTCATTGGACGTATGTTTTGACACACATAATGTCATGACCTAATGTCGAAGAGCCAGCGAGGGACCTGCGTCACATTAGGAAATACAAAGTCACATCAAAAGTCTACGTGCTTTTTGCTATTTAAATTCCATATCAAATAAGCGATAAGGTTTATTGAGTTTGTTTTAAGTTAAGTCCATTTTTTTTGGAAATGACATCGCGCTGGTCAACCTAGGAGGTAATCAGCTGCTTAACCGGACTTGCCTGCGACTACCATAATAAATTAAGGCCTCCAGCCAGGGATTAAAAACTTAAAACTAAGCGACTATACGCTAAGGGCGCCCCCTGTGGGGTACGGACCTCGGCTTAGGGCATCGCTAAAAGAGGGCAGCGAGGGACGGGCTTGGAATGAGTTGAGGTGGTAATGTACAATATTATAGATATTACTTATTTTAGCTATTATATCAATCTAATTCAGTTTTATTACTGGCCTTTATATTTTTAGGAACCTTTTTTTCCACGATAAACTTCTCTGGTCTCGTTAGTACAAAGTGTATAAATAAAAATCTCACTAGTATAACAATAATTTAACCTGAAACCACAAACTGTTAGTCAAAAAAACATTATGTGCAGGAATCTAATCAGTCCGGTGCTGTAGCGGTAACCGTTATGCAACCACATTAGACCTCTAGAATGTACTTGTTGATTTAACTTTGCAAGAAAACAGAGGCGGTGCCGATGTTTTATTACATAAAATGATTATTGAAGAAAAATATATAATTGTTTATGTTACCATTGAATGCTAACATGCAATGTTAGTAATCATTATTAGGTCAGACATCGCAATCATTTGCAATTATTATCTTTAGATCGAAGAGACAAGATGTTGTTACCTACAGATATATTAATTACAGTTTTTTTTAAAGTACCTACTACCTAGTATTATTGTTGGGATTGTACCAAGATTATAGAGTGAAATGGTGTACACTAATCTTAGCTGCACTTCATCTAAAATAAATTTCAGGAAACCGTGAAATTATGAAACAAACAACGAATTTTTTGGGCATTTTAAAACCAATTTCTAACCTACGAATTGCCAAGCGGAACAAATATTTGTGTCGCTTAAGGATTGTTCCGTTTCTAGGCGTGTAAGTAAGATTTTGGTCAATTAAGATCGAAAAAGCACTAAAAGTAGGAACTACGTTTGTTCTAGGTAACCCAGTTTATAGAAATAAGCCGGATTGTTAAAGTGCCTAATAGATAAATAGATGTTATCTAGCGCAAAACCTAAATAAGTCATTATACTACCCAATCAAGATCTACATTGTGATCAACTGTATCAATCGAAGAATTTTACTTGCGTCTCCAGTTGTGGTTTTTTGTATTAATTTTAATTTTATCATGCACACTTGTTTTCCTAATTCACTTTAGACATTAGCAGAATAGTCGACATCGGTTTTGCTTGCCATTTAATAAAAATAGAATAGAAATAAGTCATGGATACGTAGGTATAACAGTGTCCAAATTTCAGTAATCTTTGAATCTTAGATTTATTTAATTGGAATACACTTCTTCTTCAGGCTTTAGCTGTGAAAAGCGAATAATAAAATAAACGTTTTATTTACCATATTTTTTACTTCTTTTGACACACATTATTCAAATTAATGGCACAGTATTCATTATTTTGAATGCATTTTGTATCATTAGCCCTTTCCACAATAGAGGTAAAAGCACAAGTTAGCAAATTCAAAATTAAACATTAATGCTTTGTTTAAGTAAGTCATTAACATAGGTAGGTAGTTAGTTATGTTATCACAAAGTATTAAAGTGATTAGGGCACGTATAGAGTGTGAATGTTACCTTAATCTGAATGAGATAACGTAAAACTCTGTTTTTTATGGATTCAGCTACTATCTTTGTGTGTAATTTAGGTGAAGATAACTAGGTTAGGGTAAATTCACTAGTTGGACGATCTTTAAGATGTAAGTTGTAATTATATGCGTCTTCACCAACTTCGTTCAGCCCCAGGAGCATCTGTCACCCGGACGTGCATTGGCCTATACAGGGTGGCAGTGATATTGACGTACATGTTGCTACCACGAATTCAGAACATGATTGTAACCCCGCTGCAAGGACCTTTTTCGTCGGTTATTTTAGAAAAAAACCGCTTTTTTATAGAATAGTCCATACCTACGCGGCCGAAATGTATGGCAGAGCTATTTTCTTATAATAACTGATGAAAAATTTCTATGGTCGGAGTCTAAAATCATGTCCTGAATTCTTGGTTTCAGTGCGCGTGTCGATGTCCCTGCCACGCTTTATGCAAAGCAATCAATCGACTGCGTAGGTACCCAAGTAGGCCGCTGGAAGCATAATCTAGCAAAATGGGGTATTCTAAAGAATAAATTTTTAACCAGTGCGCAAACTGTAACCATGAATTCAGCATATCATTCTAGATCCCCTAGCGTAGAAATTTTCCGTGGGTTATACAAAAAAAAATCAGCTGCTCCATACATTTTGACTGCGTAGGTGTTGCACTTTTCTATGAAACAGCTGATTTTGTTTGTATAACCGACGGAAAGTTTCTACGCCATGCACCAGGGGGTCTAGAATGATATGCTGAATTCATGGTTACAGTTTGAGATTTGGTTAAAAATCTACCCTATAGATACCACCGATACCAAACGCGAATGCGGTGCTCCTGATCAAACCGTGTCCCATTTGTTGGAGAGTCCTAATTGTCCATACAGGTGCACTTCTCTTGTCTTGACTTCGTGGTTCGGTAACAGTGGTATGCTTTAGGTCCTAACCCACCACTGATTATCGTGGCCAGCTACTGGTCCCAACTGATTTAACAAAATACACATTTATCATCGACTAAAAGAGAAGAAGACTTTGAGAGATTATGTTTGATGTTTTTTTTTTAAATAACATGCTATTTTTTTCTTACTATTTTAGCATAGACGTAAAGCTCAATACCTAAACTTCACATAAATTTAATAACATTGCGTAAAAAAATTCTTTAAATTTTCATGACTATGATGGGCGAAAAAAGGCCGATGTTTACCCACCTCCTTTCAACTATATCCGACGTCACTGGTTACTAATCTCTTTGGATGACTGTACATAATGAAACTCTAGCATCACTAGTTAAATAGTTTTTGGGTTTCTCCAAATAACATTTTTCATGTCGGTAAGTAGTTACAATAAAACTGTTCAAACAAACACGTAAATCCCACTGTGCAAAAAAAAAATACATAAAACACCTTACCACAAATACGATAATGGTCATCACTAAATTCGATAAAAAATGCGTGTTAAAAGGTAACCAAAAAATCTGGGCTTTTCCAGTAAATACACGTTGAAATTGAAAACATGCGACAAACCGTAATGGGAGATTGTACTCATCATTATGAACAACTTTTACTAAGGGACCAAAGATGCAATCGCGAAAAAAAAAACAGCTGTTCCCTACATTTTGACGAGTCATGCGAACATAAATGTAGGGAACAGATGTTTTTTTTCGCGATTGCATCTTTGGTCCCTTAGTAAAAGTTGTTCATAATGATGAGTACAATCTCCCATTTCGGTTTGTCGCATGTTTTAAATTTCACCCTGTATATGACTTTTGCACGAGAAAATACTAGCTGAAGGTTGTATAAGGAAAAACTAAATGAATTAAAAAAGATGTGAGAAGAACGAAACAAACCTACTTCGTCTATTATTAAAGATATAAATAGGTAGGTCATTAAAATTACACAGCAAATAACCGAGTTAATTATCATATAATAGTAATTAGCGCATCGTGTGAACTAATCACACAATTACTAGATAATAATCTCATTATAATTAATATTTGACAGTCTTAACATTATTATTAATTGATGCCCCGCCCTGTAATTAGTCATCTCACCCTATAAATTATTATTGTTTGTCCTATAATGTACCTAAGTCAAACACAATGAATTGAAAAATGTTAAAACACATATTCCGAAATAGTAATAAGTACAATGTTAATTCTTAAGTACACAGGTTGAATTTGAACTCTGATAATTTTTATAGGGAGTGAAAGATTATAGCCAAATCTTTTACTATTGTATTTAGACCGAATAACGAGAAAGATTTGGAAGGGTAGTAGTACCTATTCTGTTTTTATTAGGAAAAGTCCTAGGTATACAAAGATTTAGGCATATCAATATTGTTTCGATTAACATGCTTTTTAAGAGAATTAAAAACACCGCAGGTTCTCAATTCGTGTTATTTTTTTATGTACAGTCACGGACTTAAATTGATAAGCCACTTGCCACAGTTCCGGGTATAGTCGGGTATACTCGTACCTGTCCAGAGTGACGACCCAAAGTCAACCAATTGCAGGGCTAGAAACCGTAACCTAGCAAAAATTGTTTAAGCGTAGCGATGGTAACGTTATGATTAGTCATTTCGACATCGGAAAAATTCGCACCCACGATTTTATCCGAACGCGTAGCGTCCAAGAGACGTTCATGACAATTATGATAACTGTTGCATATAAACAAAAATAGTTACGGCTACGATTCACCAAAATTCGAAATTATCGTCTCTGACATTTCAACTGTCACTGTCTTTGGATAGGTTTTCAGAAATAACGAGTATTTAATGAGCTCTTATTCAAAGGAGGTCAGTATCAAATAGATTGAATAAACTTATGCAACAGTGTATTGATTTATCATTGACAATTTATTAGTCAACCTCTATGGATAAGACTATTTCCGATTATAAGTAATTTGACATCTTGTTTACAAGCATGCGGTTTAAGTTCGTGTTTAATTGTGTAATCTCGTGAATGTATAAAACTGCAAAATGGGAAAGATTAATAGTGGCTTATCAATTAAAGTCCGGGACTGTTCCTACTGTCCGCGGTATCTCCGAAAATAATAGACCGTCTTAGGAAATAATTTATTCAATGGATAGGGTATGCCTCAGGGGTGGTTCTATTTTATACATTTTATTAACTTTGCTTGGGTAATTTTTGTGTTAGCTTAGATAATACGTATTTAATCGACTTCCAAAATGAAATGTATTTTCACTTTGTAGTGTTTATTTGTAAGCCCATTGTTTTTTTTTGTAAAAAAGGACTTTTTCTCTTGTTTTTAATAAAAGAAGAGGAAAAACACGTAAATCAGAAGAGTTATAGGTGAACTAATTGAATGGCAGTGTAGCTTTCTTGCATTTCGTTATAATTGTGTAAAAGATAAGAATGATACATTAGATCCAAGCCATACACGACCTAACAGCACCGCATTGTTGCCTAAGTCGGGAACTACAAGTTCAATGGCCGGTAAGAGCAAATTGCTTGATAAATTGGACACTATTGTGATAGCAGCTACCGGGGCATGTAACAATAGCCATTTGTCATTGAACGTGAACATTTGTCTGTTAAAGTAATCGGTAGCTGTAGATGCTACATCGTAACAGTATGAATTAAAGAAACTGTTTCTAGGTTACAAATTGAAAAGAGTAGAAGATACCCATGTCTTAGAAGACGACTAAGGGACTGACTAGAGAATGGGCAGCAGCGTTCTCTATGCTTTTTACCACCATAATGCAATCGCCAACCCGCCTGCCAAGCGTGGCAATTATGGCAAAACCCCCCTTTTGGGGGAGGCCTATGTCCAGCAGTGGTCGTCTTTCGGCTGAAACGATGATGATGCTTAAATGGTTTAGTCATGTTAAGGGAATGGATGAATTGAAACGCCGACAGGGGATGCCGCAGAAGGACATAATATTGTGACCTTATTGGTGATGTTCTTCAGAAAGGTCAGGATAACTTTTGACACGCTATAGTTATAGAAATCCGGACTTTTAAGTAAACTGGCTAGCACGCCATATAGGAAACTCGATCAAAGGAGTTTTGGTCGATGCAACTTCTTTACAAGTTAGATGTGTGTGAAAATACGGGGAGGGTCTAGATTCTAGAAGTCCTTATTTTGCATTAGCAAAATAAGGACTTCTTTTTATATCTTATCAATTACTTGTTCTTCAATATCAGTTGACATTTTTTGAATACGTCACCGAAACGTTTTATAAGAAATTAAGGTAGTGTGTTTTCTTAGAGAGCTTTTTGACACCGTAAAGTCACTACGGCCGTTATGCGGCGACCACCGGTCTTCTAGGAAAACCTTCGGACACGCGCCGGGCGCGGGTCGGGTTGTGTCGACTCGTTGTCACTTAAATTATCTTATTTATTAGGATGGCTCCGCGGACCACTTGGGATGCTTCCAGGGACCACCAGTGGTCCGCAGACCAGTTTAAGAACCACTGTCTAGAAGAACATCCTATCCTACTTACTACTTAAAAAAATATGTTTAGATTTTTGGACGTTTAGATGTTTGAATGTTTGTTACTCAATTACGCAAAAACGGCTAAACGGATTGGGATAAAATTTGGCACACAGATAGTTTATTACTTGGATTAACATATGGAATGCTTTTTATCCCGGTAACACATTCCCGTACGGATCATTTTCGACCTCCACGCGAACCAAGCTGCTGGCAATAGCTAGTAATTAATATATATACCTTCTTTAGAAAGATCAGGTGCGTAGTATTTACTCGCAACCAGCGTGCGTGTGTGATGTATGAAAATGAACGAAGCAAAAGGAGTATGTAAGACTCATAGCAGATGGAGTTCTGTAGTGTCTGCCTAGTGCCTACCCCCATAGGAAGGAGGTGTGAGTTTTTGTTTTTAATACGCAAACATATTTCACGAGGTTCAAGGTTCGAGGTTTTGGGTTCGAGTCCCACGTCGGGCAAAGTGTTATTGGCTTTTTTCTATCTGAAATATCTCAGTAGCTGCCGAAGTCTGGATATGTGCCCGGTTGATGGCAATAGGCTCTATTACATGGGACTTAAACATAACTGGCGAATGTGGGTAGACTCAGGTACACCTCTGACCATCCCTTCGGGGAAACCAGCCGTGATGTTTTGTTACATCTTTTAAAGGCTAGCTGTACCTATAATCTGTCAGGGTCGCGGATTTGTTCGAAAGAATTACCGTGGCCCTGGTACAGGCAACTGATACGGGTGGATTTTAGTCAGTAAAAGTATGACACGAAGAGCGGGAGAAGTCATTTGATGATGTTCCATCAAAAAAAAACAGTGGACTGCCGACAGAAGTGAAATCTTGAACAATTACGTGTGTATTTTTGACGTGAAAACTTCTTTAGAAGCGTTGCGGACTTTTTGTGTGAACAAAAATCATGGAACTCGCGTCATCGACACCGAACGCTTGAGCACACAGAAAAGTCGCGCGTTGATGTCTTTTGGAAAAGTCCCTTTCTTTCATTAGGAAATTCTAATTCTTTCATCCCTTTCTTTCCCTTTGTATTTTATAGTAAAAATCTGTGCTGTTACCTTTATTGGCTGAAGTCGATCGCTCGTTAATAACTTTTTACCGAGAGCACAGGACCCAAGGACCCAATGTGAAATCCTGTATTGACGATTAAAAAAATACACACGTAATTGTTCAATTCTTCACTTCTGTCAGCACTCCCGGAGTACCACTGTTTTTTTTTTACCGTCAGGATATATTTTTTGAATCGTCAGATTAAACAACGTTCAACGTACGTTCAACGTTGTTCGTTTGTACGTTCGTGTTTTCAGTGGTGTCGGTAACAGTGTCGCGAGTTCAATTGTTTTTTCCCATCTCAAAAAATACCCAACGCGCCTAAAGAAGTTTTCACATGAAAAAAAAAGCTGTACCTATAATGTGCATACTTACGTAATAAATGTCAATTAAATGTGCAAAATAAACAATTAATGAATGAATCATGTTAGTCAGTGAAATAAACAGCTGAGCAATTTAAGACTGGACTTTTTGATGTCAATTGTGTTAAACAAATGTCAAACAAAATTCGTTATAATGACTTTAAACAATGGCGGTATTTTTCGAAAATTGTGGGAAACTTTATCATTGTCTGTCTGCTGAGCATGTGAATAAAAGTTAAGTTTTTGGAAAAACGGTCGTTTAGATATAGCAGGTTACTGAAAAAAAAAATGCAATTACAATCAAAACATTGTTAGGCAAATTGTTTGCAAATGTCTAATAATTTGAAAATAAATGATTCTTGGTTTGACAAGTATGAAAAAAGCTGATATAATAAATACCTAGATGGTAGCCGCATCTAATCTTTAGACCTGTGTAGTGGGTATTATGGGTAGGTAAAGTTACCATCAAAAAGTCAAATTGTCTTCAATTTGTATTCCATATTGCTGTACTAATGTAAAGCTACAAATAAGTGGCATAAACATTGCATAATCAGCTTATAGTGTTCCTACATCCTGTCCGTGACATCACAGTGGGCCCTATCAGAATACCAGCGCTGCGACACCTTTAAATGTCGCAGCATCATGCTTTTGGCCTCGTACAGTTTTCTTTTTAACTTTTTATATTATTTTAAATTTTAATTTTTTGCTAAGCATATTGTGTAGTTAAATTTGTGCTATTCCTGTGCGAGTCTAATAAATACTTTTTATTTCTTTCTTTCTTTCTAAAGTTAGGATTACGCAAATTAAGCAACCGCCAAGTTTCGAGCCCACAAAATCGAGTCAGAACAGTAACTAACGGGCCACCACTGCTCTCGTAAGCACGCAATGTGAAATATTATTGTGGCTACACATTGATACAATAGTATAAAACAAAGACTGTAGACAATAAATCATTCTTGTCGATGTATACCTACTATCTTACTAAGGCTGACTGTACATAGTATTCTCCTTCATTGACTTTTGCGCAAGACGATAATCGACCATTGTGCTAATTTCTTGACACTTTTATCAGTATTTAATATGATAATATCGATAAATTTACGACAATATGTTCTTTGTCGAACGATTTAAATTAAACGTCATTCTATGTCAGCAGAAAGAGCGTCGTAGTTAAAGAGGCGGAAGACAATAAACTACGTTCAGTCCGTTCACAGTTATTTTACCTCTGAAATTTTGCATCACTGTCAAGGCACAGTGAACTTTGTTTTCGTTTCTATAAGGTTACTTTTGGGTTTCTATAAGGTTACGTTCACTCTTGACGTAAAAATATCGCGGTGGGATTTTATCGCGTATTGGATTTACAACTCTCGGTGTTGAGCCGAGCATAGAAAATCCTACAGAGTTCATTTTACCCCATGGAAAAACACACTGCTGGATTTTCAACTCTCGGCGCTGTGCAGTGCGTATTTTTACGTCTGTGCGAATGGGGTCTAACGAGTCTGTCAATATCTCAGGGTTCTTTATCGGTTTTGTAATAAGGTTGCTATTTGGTTGCAACTATCAAAGGTAAAGTAACAGTTAACGGACTGTACCTTCTGCTTCAACGTACTGATTCCCAAACTCTCTCATTTTCAATAAAAAAAGGGTTTTGAAAAAACTAATGCTTTTTAATGGTTATTTGCACTAAAGTTTTTTGCTGAACACGATGGGACTCCTTATTGGTGAATATTAAAATGGAAATACTTAATCGTTTAACTGTAACGGAAAATAGAATAGTTGTGTTGTTAATTTATCAGCCTTCTTGGTCTAGAGGTCGCTACTGCTGATTATTTTAGGTTATTGGGTTATTCTATCAAGGATTTTTAAGTAGCAACCCGTAGTCTGGATCAGGGAGCCTACTCCCTAAGCACGAAGTCCGTCGTTTCGGTCGAAGTAACGGGCGTTTCAGACAGAAGATTAGTTTGGAGCCCGAGCTAAGAATGAATGACAACACGATTTGACTGCTATCCCTACTCCCGATATGTTTTTGCCCGTCCAAAAAAGTTAGTTAATTGGGTGTAGGATTCACTAAGAAGTTTCGAACTACTTTCGGACGGGTCCGTATCTTAGTTGACGGGGTAAGAGAGTAGACCCCCAGACTTTGAGATGCTACTGAGAAGGAAACCCCAATAACACTGCTCGATTTGGGAATCAAGCGCAGGTCTCCACGATTAGCAGACTCAAAATTCTAGATAGAACAGTTCAAACACCCTTTGTCCCACCCAAAAATTGTACAGACGCCAGCACCAAGCTACCCCAATCTGTCAAATTTCTATGATTGATTTTCAACTTTTTGACCTATACATAAGGTTCATGTTCAATTGGGAAAATTGACAGTTTGGGGTAGCTTGATGAGCGTCCGTACCCAGGAGAGGTCCTGCTTTCGATTCTTGGGTGGGAATAGTCTCGCTCCCTATTACATGTTACTCAAACATAGGTAACTGGCGAAATATGGGTGTACTATGGGTACACACCTCTGCCTAAACCTTCGGAGAAACGAGGCGTGATGTTATGTTTTGTAAAAAAATATTTAAGGCAAGGGGTCATTCAAGTATTACGTAAGCACTACAGGGGCGGGGGTCCTTTGCTTTACTTATTTTTGATGACATGGGGGATGGGGGGTCTGGATGGTGATTACGTCAGCAGAATTTATTTATTAACTTTTTGATTTCTGCAAAATGTAGTCGATTTTTGTTTAAACACATATGGCAACCCTACTTGTCTATGAATGGCTCGAAGAAAACGATGACAATATTCCAAAATCACACAAAAGTGAGCAGACACGTTGTGTGTCTGGTACCAATGTTTACGTGAGCATGGGAGCGGGGGTAAGAGCTTTGCTTACTTTTGCTGACGAGGGGGAGGGGGGTCAATAACTGTAAATATCTGCTTACGTAATACTTGAATGGCCCCCAAGACGTTTTGAGAGTCTAAAGTTACGAGAGACAGCCCCCAAAACGCTCTATTTCTTCTTCTTCGATGTTCCTTCAATTTTGAGGATCGCGACCACCTAATTTGCCGCATTTCCAAGTCACGAGGACTTCTCCCAAAACGCTCATACTTCTTAAAACGTTATTGAATGGCACCATATTGTAAAATACTATCAATCTTACTATATACGTATTTAGGTGTCCTATACCCAAATCAAACAGATAAATTGTTAATCTCAGATAAGATAGCGTTCTAATAATGTAGGCCTTTCGAAAATCCTTCTATTTAAAGTAGATAATTTTTCTGTTTCACGACTATGTGTATTTGCGTAATTTTAGGAGGTGATTTCAAGAGTAACTTGCTTTAGTCTAAACGCACACTGATAGTGCGGTAGGAAAGAAAAATGTATGGAAATTCGTGAACTTTATAACGCTGTCTGAGACGACAATTGACAAGCGTTATATATGTACACCGTGGTTTTTTAATCGTCTTATAACGGTTGCCCACATCATGTATTCAATGACAACTGATAATTTATTTAAAAAAAAAACATATTTATCAACATATGAATAATTAAAAAATGAAATTATATCATTCACTAGACACATGACGTAGTTTGTAGTGGAGATGGAATGATCTGCTTAACTCGTGCGCTGCGTAGATATCTTCTACCGTTTGATATGTAAACATAATTTTATTCTTCTTTGCACCTGTTATCTCAATTAGTGGTAACAATTTTTTTATCGCGCATTGAGGTATTTATACCTGAAATATTGAAGACCTTGTAAGACGACTAAAATGTCTCGGTGTATATTTCTATACATTTTTTTTACTGTCCTTTGTTTTCATGATGCCGTGGTTGTCCACGATAATATCTTTAGGGCTGGCGGTAAGTGACCAAAAAAAAGAATTTAGGATTGACGTGGGCCATATTAGTGCGTGTTCAGCCTAAAACATTACAAGTGTCCAGTCATGCTGCGTAGTAAATTTGGGAATCACGTGAAAAACCTTTCAGATTATGTCTGGTTTAAAAAAAGTCCTCTGTTTATTTTTTGTTACCAATCGTACAATTTGGGAAATACCAATTAGTTCGACCAACACAATCTTAGGGATGGAAGTTTATGTCTTCGAAATTGCAAAATATTCGGCTGTACGAAATAACCGATTGATAATGGTTATTCCGTAAAGCTTTGTGGTTTCCTACGACAGTGGTGGCCGCGACATAACGGCCGGAGTGACGGCCGTCATGAAAATTATGGCACTGAAGTTTGAGTTTAAGGTGTAAATTCATTATTCTCCTGCCCTTATTTAAAATCTATTTTTTGCTATTAATAATAACGTTATAGTGACGTCATTCGAATGTAACTTGCAGCCACTACAGTCTGTTCACCGTGATTCTACCTCTGATTGTGCGTCACTTACAAAATCAAATTGATTTTAGCTCTCGATGTAATAAGGTTGCTGTTGGGTTGCTGTCACTGACACGTCTGCCAACACCACAAGGATCATTATTCTTTTTACGAAAATGTTGCTTTCACTGACACGTCTGTCAACATCACAATTATCTTTATTCTTGTTACGACAAGGTTGCTGTTGCGTTGTTGTCACTGACACGTCGGTCAAAATTACAATGATCTTTATTCTTGTAACGTTAGCTATTGGGTGGCTGTTGTAAGGGGTAAAATAACTTTTAACGGTCTGTATGTAGTGGTTACTGCAGTCATTTGAAACCATAACTTAAGTTATAGGTACGGCATTATGTGACGTAATCAATACCATAGGCCGAACAATAACAAATCGTCACGTAAATGTCAATAGTATTACAGGGATTTTGTCTGATAGTAATTTGTTTACCATTCGCTATATAAATACAATGCACTTCATATCAGTTTACGATGTTATTTACTTGATAGTATTTTATTTACATAGACTATTATGCATATAGCACAATCAAATCATACATTCATACTTTTCAAGCAAATATTTAAATTATCATTGTGTCTGTGTTTGTATTACCTAATTATGACTGGTACATAGATAGGTTATGTGTTATAAAATGCAAGTGACATATTTCACGTCAATTATGCTTTATTGACGGTTCGTGCAAAGCGATGGCGAAGTAGAAGTGGATAAACTTGCGGCAGGTCACGAGAACCATCTGCGACTTCCCAATGGTATTGGTCTTGTATGGATTAAAATGTTGGGCCACAAAGGGATGAATGAACGGCAATTGCATGCAGTTGAGATGAGAATGCTATAGTGTGGTGTTACGCAAATGGATAGAATCAGCAAAAGAAATGATTATATAAGAGCAAGTCTGAAAGTGGCACCTGAAACTGAAAAGTTGTGTGAAAATCGGTTGTCACGGTATTTTGGGCACGAGCCCCTCTTGTGATGCGGAGGATTCAGAAAAATGTTATCAGAAAAGATTTGAGTAAGAATGTGACTATACGAGTGGGGGACAACTAAGCATTACCTATGTACGTATTTTTCTGTTCCTTTCTTCTTGTCTGTTTATATGTGTGTGCATAAATAAATAAATAAAGAAACGATGGGTGGACTTCCCATGGCCTTTCCAACGTTCGTTATATGGGCCGAAACGTGGGGCCGCTGCGGACATAGCACCCTTGGTAATCTAACGATGGGTGGACTGTGTGAAAGCTGACATCGGTAGAAAGGGAATGACTTCCGAGATGACGACTAATAGAGAAGAATGAAAAAGAAAAGGACATATTGCACTGACTCCGAAATAAATTGGGACAAGGACAGAAGAATGACGATGCTACATTGTCGTCTTAAGAGCGTTCTCCTCACGCGGGTTGGCATCGGCGCATTTATGGTGGTTTTTCGTGATTATTTGATTAAATACAAACAAAAGTAAACATATTTTTCAGCCATGCACTAGATCGTTGGTATTTTCAAGTTTGTATGCTATTTTTTTAAAAGTTATTTTGGTATTTACCTATACAAATCAACATAATAATTATGTTGATTTGTATAGGTAAATACCAAAATAACGCAAACTTCACGAGGAAAGTTTGCGTACTACACAAATGACAATAACGCACCAAGTAAAGAGGTGGATTTGGAGTATTTTCTCACAATCAGTTAAGTTTTGACAAAAATTGCAAAAGTGACGTTATTGCACCGTAGGTGCGATATCGTGAATTATTTTCTATTTGCATTACTAAGTACGATTAAGTGTTTTTATTAAAGAGTCAATGTTAAAAATTATTACAAATAGTGGCAACGATCTAGTGCTTGGCTGAAAAAAAAAACCTAATTTTGTTTGTATTTAATGAAATAATCACGAAAAACTACTATAAATGCGTTGTTGCCAGCCCGCGTGGAATGAACGCTCTTAAGAACTGAGGAACCTTTATGAGTCCTAAATAATACGTGTTATATGTAGACATTAATTGCATTGATATCTATAATCAAACACATATTGACATTTCCAATGATGATAGTCAATTAAATAGGTAGATGCCCGATATCGTATCCGATGACTTACTCGAAGGTGTTTTATAAGTCAGCTTTAGACGTTAAATCGTACGATCGATCGCGTCAAAGACAAGGCCTTAATACTATGCGTATTTATAAAGTGCAATAAATAATGCTTGTTTTTATAAATATCCTGCCTGAAACTACACCTATAAGTAACTAATGTTATAAATATGAAAGTTTGTGAGGATGAATGCATGTTTGTTACTCTTTCACGCAAAAACTACTGAACTGATTTGAATGATATTTGGCACACAGATATTTTACAACCTGCTTTAACACATAAAGTACTTTTTATCCCGGTTGTACATTCCTGCGGGATAATTTCCGACGTCCACGCGAGTGAAGCCGCTGGCAATAGCTAGTATTATGATAGAGGTGACGCTGTAGAATAGAACAGCGTCAGGATCGGCAAAATAAATTACACGTACCTATGAATTTGAATTGAATTCGGTTTAAAGACATTTATTTCTCAAAGAACAAATTACAGTTCACTTAAAGAGAAACTTAACTAAATTAACAATAGGTTGTACTTTATGTTACGACGTTCAAGCCGTTCAAGAGACTGAACACTATAATATCATTAAAAAAAAAAAAAACAATGTATAGATATAGAGCAATTTTGCACTTAAGTGTAAATAAAATTCAAAACAGTAGGTACAAGCTAAACTTATGTGTCTATACAAAAAAAAAAGAAAAAATAATAATACAAATAAATATAAACTAAATTCATATGTCTAAAATGTAATTCCTAAGGCCTTTTTTAAATGTTGGTTGAATTATCAGTAGATAATTCGATCTAGTCAGTTCATCTAGTAAGATAAGTCATCTGCCTAGCCTCTTCCCGACTATGTTAGGGTTGGGTCCCAGTCAAACCAGATGCAGCTGAACCAGTAATTTACATGGATCGACTGCGTATCTAGTAGAACAGACTAAAGTATTCCAAATTTCAACGATTTAAGACGTACATAGTATCTATTCTTATTGACGATCTTGCAGTGCGTTTTCGCAACTACCTATCTACCGGAAAATACATGAAAAAATCTTAGGACATAGAATAAGAATGAGGAAACACTGACCAAGGTCAATTGCTAGCCCATCGCGCATGCGTAGTAAATGACAGGATACAGACCATTGTTTAGAACTACTTATGACTCGCAGACGACTCTCGTAAACTTTCGTGGGAGGAGAATATGTTAACTAGTTCACACGATGGCCCAGTTTGGTTCAGTGTAGGAACTTATCTATACAGTATATACAGAAATGAAACAAAAGTAGCAAGAACATTGCTAGCAAATCAGGGAACGTATGCATTAGGTTACACACTCACAAGTACAATCCATTCACTTTGGCAATTCAACAATATGCTTCGCGCTATTTACGGTGTCAAACGGACAAGTTTTTAAAACATCTGAAGCAAAAGCAACCGATTTCGGAAAAAAACACTACAAAGTGAAAAATAACTTACATTTCGGAAGTCGGTGTCTTTGGATATGTATTTTAGTTTTTTGTCACCGACTTCAGAAATTAAAGTTATTTTTCACTTTGTAGTGTTTTTTCGGAAGTTGGTTATTTTTTTTTTGGAAAAAGTTTTTATTTTTCACTTTTTAGTTATAGGTAGTAGCCATTGTCAGAACTGGACCAAATGGATGAAATGAGACCACAAAGGAAGCACCGGCTTTCAAATAAAAAAAGAATCATTAAAATCAGTTCACCCAGTCGAAAGTTCTTAGCTAAGAAACATAAAAAAAAATACAGTCGAATTGAGAACTTCCTCGTTTTTTTGAAGTCGGTTAAAAAACTCGACAACTGCTAAATCACTCTCTAAAAAGTACTGAAACAAGATAATAATTTCATTTGAATGGTGGTCGTATGCCAGTTTGCCATAAAGCTTATGATCGCTGACTACTGTGAGATTGTATTGTTTTGGTAGCTGGTTACTTTTTAGAGCGTGATTTTTTTATAGTCGGGTTTTAAATGATAAATAGTTTTAGTTTTTGAACATACTTTTTATTAAAGTTATTTTGGGGTTAGCCAAAGATTTCTATTTTTTTTAAATGTGCTAAGTAATTGAACCTTTCATATCAACACCGTATCATAAAAAGAAAACAGATGTGAAATTCTGATAGGTAGCTTACAAGCTATGAGGGAAAAGATGAACATACATACATGCGTACATACATGCGTAGGGTACATACATACCGGTCAAAATCATAACCCTACTTATTGCCTTGCCATAGTCTGGTAAAAAAAATTGGAATATCCTACACTCTCGGATGGTGGTTGAAAGTGTTTTACGCAATTGGGGTGCTTATTCCGATGACGATAAAAGCTAGAAAGGTTATCACCTTAGAGTCTATCTATCGATATACTCTATGGTGGTATCACAATGAATTATAGTATACTGCTGACGGCTTTGTCTCCACACTATCTTGAACAATGGCTGCTAAATCGATAACGACTACATTTAGGTTTAGTTAAGTGCTAGCTGTAAAATAATATGGCCCAGATTGTGTTACAGGAAGTTTATTACCTCAATAGATTCGTCAAAGCCACTTTACGAGAATATTCACAAGTTCTGCTTTAACCAGAGACTCTCTTGAAAGGCTCATGTTTCGAACTGAAAAAGATTATATCCTACTAATGTTGTAAACGCGAAAGTTTGTATGTTTCGATGTTTGTTAATCAATCAGTCAAAAACAGCTGCACGGATATGGATGAATTTGTCACACAGTTATAGTTTATAACCAATACTTTTTATCTCTGTAATACGTTCCTTTGGGATAATTTTCCACCACCACGCGAGCGAAACCGCTGTCAATCATGTCATATTTCTCCTTTTTTTTTTGATAACGTGGGGAAATCTTCATGGATGTCCTCCACCCTGGGGAGGGCGGAGGGGTCTGTCAGACTCTTACTGACTAAAACTACCCCGGTGCTCCGTCTCACACTTGCACCGGAGATCACGAGAACAAGAACGACTTCAGCGATATGTCATATTTCTCCTGCCCTAACCCTAATTTATTTGGGGCTCAATCTAAACTAGCCATTTTAACTTTCCCCCAATACATCCATAATTTTACTAAATTTACACTAAACCCATCCACATTCATTTATAAAACGTTCCTCACACGTGACGTTTTCTTCATTACTCCTCATCACATAACCAACCGACTTCAACATAACTTCACAGATCACCAGAACCACTTTCTGACTTTCTCTTATATCAACATCAACATCATCAGCCATCTAACACCACTCACTGCTGGGCGTAAAAATTTGCCTGATTTTTGATTTGCGCCAATATCCACGCTCTTGTGCCAGTCTAATCCAGGGCCTATCCAATGTCCTCTTACGTATAGTGTTACACTAGACCAGTAGTATTTTAATATGGAGTCTAAAAGTCTTCTCCTGTGGTTTCCAGATCGAGAGGACGACTAACTCCAAGGTATCATTCTTCGACATCTCCCATGTGGTGGACACCGTGGCGGTCGCGTTCAGACCGCGGCCGCTAAACCGGAAGGTCAAGGTCATCCTCACTTTGCTGATGGTTTTCCTTCTCTTTGGACCTACTTCATGTAAGTAGCATAATCAGCCTATATGGTTCCCACTGCTGGGACGCAGGCCTCCTCTCGGCGAGAGGGGGTGGGCCGAAATCCACCACGAGTGCCCAGTGCGGGTTGGTAGATGTCATATGTCTTCGAAGTTTTGGTTCTATTACAAGCCGGTTTCCTCACGCTGTTTTCCTTCACCGTTATGAGAGCAATGGTGATGAAATAATTTACACAAAGTAAACTCGTCTGGGTTCGAACCTACAACCTACAACTCATACGTCGCGGTTGTTAACACTGGGCCTGAACTGGTCTCATGGGTCATCACTCTTTATGTAAGTGAATGTACTTATATGAGAGAGCAAACAGAAAGCACAATGCTGATCTTCTTCTGGATTGATTGGGCCTAGAAGATCTGACAGAGTCCGTTTAATCTGCTTGTTTTTAAGAAAACTCAGTAGTTTTACGAAGCCTGATGATGGTATGAGCCTTGAACATTTTTTGACTACGTAAAAAAATCTAATCTCATAATGAAATGTCAAATTTTCTTACGTTACAGCGGAACACACAGTTTTCTACCTATTCGTGAGGAATCGTCTGAACTGGGACATGGTCAAGTTCAGCATCTACCTCAGCTATTCAATCGTACTGCATTCATTTGGTGAGTAGATATAATGTGAATTATTGTGAATGTGATATATGCATGGTAAAGAATCGTATAGAAGAAGATTTTTGTCAAACTTATTACGTACGGCGCCGAGGTATTGTAAAAGGCCACTAAGGTATGGTAAAATGTGATCTTGGTAATACGTCAAGATATGAGGAGCAGATTTTTCTTGTTTTCTCATGTGTGATAATTCTCTTTTTTTTTTTTTTTTTTATTTAAAAAAAAAACGTTGCCCCACACTAGGAATTTCTCCTGTATTGTGGGTGCGTTTACAAACATTTAAACTCACATACACAAACAGCCAGACCGGGAACAACTACTTGTAGGTCCTACAAATATTTGTTCCGTGCGGGAATCGAACCCGCGACACGCAGCGCAGCAGTCAATCGCTTGGCCACTGCGCCAACCGTGCCGTCTGGCACAAAAAATCTAAAGCTCCAATCGGTATATTTCACTCGAGTGAAGCACCTGAGGGACAGTTCTCGTAATTTTAAGAACGGTCACAGTCTCAATCTGTCAAAAATACCTCTAATTTTCCTACATTATGACATATTTTGACATTGTCGCTGAGATGAGATTGCGACTAGGTTTTGAACGTTTTTAATTACGGGAATTGGTCTTCAGCTTCAGTAACAATTAGTTGCACGGTTATTTTATGTAACTTTTACTTCGTCACATTCTTTGATAACAAAATTAAACACCCTTGTCGAATAAATTCTGAATTAGAACGTTTTTCTTTAACACCTCTGACAGGCCTTAAAGCCATAAAATGATTACTGCCCACCTTACAAATGTATATGAGGGTGATGATATACCATTTCCCTTTAATGAGGGGCTGGGAGTGCCGGCTGCCTCCCCTGATTTTTCAAAGGGACTTTAAAACGTTAATCTCATAAACTTCGTGCAACGTCGAAAGATTTTGAAAGGAGCCTCTCCAATTTTCAACATTAAGAGGTAATGACAGAGATTTTCGGGATAACAAGAAAAAATATATTGAATTATGGTAAACTTTTATTAATTTAAATATTTTTTGCTAGTATCTGACGAAGATATTGTGAAAACGGCGAGAATGCTAGATAGAAGTATAGACCAAGAAAATATTCCAAGGCCTATGTTATCTTGTCAGCTTCCTGGGGATTTTTCATCTACAGCAGTATGTTGCAGTATCAAGTCTAGCTTGCCTTTAAGGGATTTATTTATGAGTTTTGCTTAAAGTTAAGTAATGATTAGTTTAACTGTTTAACCATACATTTTTGACATTGCACCTCATCTCTTAACTTTAAGCAACGTTTATGAATAAACCCCTAAGTCATTAACCTTTAACGGAAATTGAGGGGTTTATAAATTTAACCTGTGCACTGCTGTGAGTGTAACAATCATACTAAGCTAATCATACAGACATACTGTGTGATTAGTTTAGTATGATTGTGATCTTCCTGTGCGAGTGTCAATAAATACTTTTTCTATCTTCCTTTAAGTTTAATATAAGTTGAAGGTAATATTTTGATCAATCTCATCATCGCGCGTCGAAGGGCGGTTAATGAAAACGTCAAACAAGAGGTCTAGCAATAATTAATGTATGCAATTGTAGAAAGGATAGCTGCTGTTAACTGCCTATTATCGTTAGTCGTCCCCCGACGCGACGACACGACAACACTTTGATCGAAATGTTATCAACAAGTTACACAGGCTGTAAGAGTAAACACCGTTATCCTTGAAACCAGTGGTTTAGTTTCGTTTATAGAACGTAAAATCAATGAAAAAACAACCTTCTTTTTAAAAGAAAATTTGCTTTTTTCCATGAACATTTCACCCTACGCGCGAGGCCAAGACTTTGCGTCTCAATATGGGAGGGGGCACGGGTCGCGGGGACCACGCCGCGTGGCCCGACTCTGATGCACGGGTCGTGACCCCGGTCAGTCAGTTGTCAGTCTCGCTAGCGAGCAGACGTAACGCCGCGTCGTAGCGTCGCTCATTTCTCGCGTGTATTTTTTTTTTAACTTGACTTGACTCAAACGATTGTGTAACACAGGTTTGTTTCTTTTTCAGGCGCAATGTTCTCAATAACGGTGCTAAGTAAGAAGATGCAGGTCGAGGACTCCTTCCTGTGCTTCATATCCGTAGTCAGTAAGTTCGTCGGCTCCATATGGACTGCGTTCGTGACTACAGACATCGAAATGTATCTCGGTAAGAGCCATATAAATTTAACTATGGCCACTACTATGACCAGAGTTTAGAGGTGCAAAAAATCTCTTTTAAAACAATGAAAGTAATTGGAAAACTACTTTCTGCTGAAATACGATAAAATCTGAATTAAACACATTTAATAGAAAAATATTATTTTCATTGATGAATCGTATAGACGACATAATAATAGTTTCTCGATAGATAACTTCTACGTCACCATGAAGCTACTTTAATTCATTGAAACTAGTCTTGTTCTGTCTTTTTTCGACTAACGTAGATCTCCCAAATGATTTTAGAACGACGATCTATATCGCACTATATATTCTGCACACTTGGCGACTGAGGTCCGGAGAATCAAAATTTTGCACGGTCTAGCTACCGTGCAAAATGTTGACCTTGAAATTACTGGTCAAAATGTTACACTTTTGCCCTCCCTCCCATTTGCCAACACTTGGCCCTTGGCTAAAATGAAAGGGACTTCGTTGCAGCCGAGTGCCCCACTATACATCTCGACTGTTTTGTTTTTGTATCCTGTATTGTTTTAAGTATTATAATGATTATGATGTAATCTGTTTTTTCAGTGGGTTATCAAAGTTAACATCAGCTGTTCAGATATTTCTTCCTTATTTTTCCTCCATTTAGAACTTCAAAAACACACTCACAATTACCATTGCAATTACTATGTAATGAATACTGAAATTACCATTTAACACAAAAGCGTCAACGCGCCATCTCTACTTCATATTCCAGTTTTATTATCATAATATGCATTTGAATAACGGTCGGTTCAATGGCGGTTATTAATTTCATTGCGTTCACAATTGCAGTGCCAGTCGCCGAGCTACTGAACGCCACTACATTTACGTCACTGCGCTCCATCATATCGAAGCTGGTGGACAAACAGGAAACTGGTTAGTTGCACAATTTTTTTTAATGTTTATTTTTTATCATATGTTTATTTATAAATAAGGACGGGCTAAGAAATAACAGCCGCACGAGTCAATTAGGCTAAGCTACGTATGCCGTGGTTGGCCCGTGGATGGGTGACCATGTTTACATACTAAGACCCCTCCGTGTCTCAGAAACCACGTTAAAGCGTTGGTCTCGGCTGTCATTCGTGAATCTTTGACAATCGTTACGGTTCATCAGAATTCCGCAAGTCTGATAATCAGTCTTCTCTAGGGGTAACGTTTTACCAAGTAACTGGGTTGTGGAGGTAAGATAGGCAGTCAATTCATGTAAAACTAGCTTTTGCAAGCGGCTTCGTCCGCGCGGAACTTTCATCCCCTATTTAACTCCCCTAAAGACCTCTGTGCAAAATTTCAGCTTTCTAGGTCCAAGGGTTTGGGCTGGGCGTTGATGAGTCGGTCAGTCAGTCAGGACTTTTATTTTTATTTATCTAGACTAGATACTGGTTTTAATTTAGCTCCAGCTGGTTTAACTGGATGCCGATCGCAATTTAGTTGGAAAAAGGCTTGGGTGATGATAATATTTATTAATAAGGATAGTCGTGCAAGCCAAACACAATGGCTGAATTAGAATTATTTTTTCGGGTCATTGCGACCCACAACAGGGCAAAGGGTTTTTTTTTGAGTGTGGGAAATCCACTCCGGGTGGAGCAGGAGGGCGTGTCAGACTTTTACTGACTAAAACCTACCCTCAGTTGTCTGTGTGCTAAGGGCCACGGTATCTCTATCGAACAACCCGCACCTCTGGCAGGCATCGGCCCTTGCGGACCCCACCAGTTGGTGCTGACATCTCTTTGAGGCGCGCGTGGAATACAACCCTCCGTTGACCCGGGCTTGGTCTTTACCAGACACCGAGCTACCCATTACTCGCCATCCGCAAGCCCACAGAGCAAAGGGGTATATTATAAAAAAATATTACGGCTCAATACTATGCGTTTTCTACCCCCATCAACACAAACCACCAAGAAGTACACAGGGTGGCAGGGACATTGACGCACAACCAGTTACCATGGATGCAGTACATGGTTCTGAATCGCCCTAATAAGACGATGATTATTTAAAAAAAATACTGTTCAGTACATTTTGACCTGACACGGTCAAATGAAGTCAACAGTAATTTTATTTGCAGTATTGCACTTTTTTATGAAACAGTAGATTTCTTTTTCTGCCTGGAAGGTTTGGTTTAGGGACTTAAGTGAGAACTCGTTTTGTGATGAACTCCCCCCCTTATAGGGCTGAAATAGGGGGTGGAAGTTTGTATGAAAAAATTCATCCCGGGAGCTGTTTCCTTTTGGGTAATTTTCAACATTGACGCGGACGGCAGCTAGTTACTAATAATTTCAATTTCCATCTTTCAGCTAAAGTGAACTCATTGTTCTCGCTAACGGAGACAGTGGCTGCCCTGGTGTTCCACCCCTTCTACTCCTGGATGTATATGAAGACCCTGCACGTGCTGCCGGGGGCTGTGTTCTTGACCAGCGCTGCTATTGCTATACCTCCGTCTATTATACTCATGTAAGTAGAGAGCAGTTGTATTGAGACTTGGAACAAGTTGAAACCGTTTTTAGGGTTCCGAAGTCAACAAGGAACTCCTATAGATTCGCCATATCCATCCGTCTGTCTGCAGTTTAGCTCAGGGACGCTTAGTACTAGAAAGTTTTTAGTCAGTCACGCCGACGACAAAGTAGTTAACTAAAATCTTTTTTTCAGGGATTCCATTGTAAATATTATGCTTTAAAGTCATTGATATAAAAAAATCCAAGATGCACAGTCTCGAACAAAAGTAACACTAAAAACTACGGGTACTACTATGATGAAACACATTTTTTTTACAAATTCAATTTATACGCATTACTTATAGTGGTTTTTACAAAGCAATGTCCAAAAATACTGAAAGATGACTGGCCATACTATTTGACACCTGCGCACACTGCGTCCAAATAAGGGATGATGCTCATTACATCGTGCCGTGTCCCGGCCGGGCCGTGTCCGTGGCCCGGGGGACGGATTTGAAACATTACATACATTTTGTATGAAGCAGTTTATATTACACAGTGCCGTGTAGCCACGGACATGGCACGGCCCGGTCTAATGAGAATCATCCCTATAAACTGCTTCATACAAAATTGCCCCATGCGCGCTACGGACACGGCACGGCCCGGTCTAATGAGAATCATCCCTTAAGCGGACATTTCTGAGACGCTGATTGTGTTTCTTGTGTTTTTTGTAGATATATCAATGTTTAAAGTTCACATTTCTCTTCGAGTCAACTAACCAAAGGTTGGGCAGATGATGAACTATTTACACTAGGTGCTACATTATTAATACACGGCATTAAGTATGCATGGTCTTCATTTAGTAAAATATTGAGCAATATCAAATGAAGTTAATACCAGCCACACTTTTTCCCCTTCAATTTTTTTCCATTCTATAGACTACAATGTTATGTTTTGTTATTCCAGATTCTTCTACGCCCAGCACAGAGCAACCCTCAAGGACACAAGAAAATTGGCTTTAGAAGCAGAAGAGAAGAAAGACGCAAAAGAAGCAGAAGCCAAGAAGGCCGACCCTCTTCAATTCATTCCGTCGCCAACGGAAAAAGAAAAAATGGAAATGGGAAAGAAAAGTTAGTAGTTACCTAAAAAACATTATACTTACTTATAATATGTTAGATTTTTCTCAATAAATAGGTACATTACAGTAACAACCAAAAAAAATCACTTCCATTTTCCAAAGGACACTGGGCAAAGTTGTAAGGAAAGTTTCCATTGTTGTCAGTTGTTTGTTGTGTATGTCAAATTTATATTGTAAAGGACACAATGTGGACGACGACTTTTTAATTATTGTACCATGTAAATCTGCTAAATGATAATTTTGTAGCAAATAGCATTTTTTATGATACTTTTTGTGTTTTTATTGATTTAGATTCGGGTTTCACCTATGGTGCCTAGATTATCTAGACAAAAACAGACAGACATAAATAGTTACTACTGCGGGGTAATTGCACAACACACTAATAATTGCAATGCCTTACATTTTGATAATTTTACAACAATCATTGCGTTATTTACGATGTCGAGCAGACATGTTTTTAAAACATATGAAGCAATAGATTAGGAATTTCTTTCGAAATCCTCAGAAATGTGTTACGTTATTGCGTTGCTGCTGTCTTGTCTGTCTAACTAGCAGCAGGCTTAGCACGACGCTTTCTATTTCTACTTTACTGTAGAATAGAAATCACTTGTCTACATTTCTCGGTGAAAAACTGTCAACTGTCTATACGTAAACGTTATTTTTGTCTACTCTTCCGACGACAAAACGCTTATCTACGGTTCTCATGCTAAGCCTGCTGGTATAACCTCATGTCTATTGGTCCATAGAGAAAACAGTTAATACAAGTCTCCTTTAAAAATCCACATGTTTTTTAAACGTATCCGAAAGTATGTGTAAAGCCTAAATTAAATTTAGTTGTACATTTTGTGTTTTATTAGTTTAAGAATAAAATCGAATTATTGTAGCGAATTTGCGCAGTTTTTTAAAGGTTTTTGTTTTAAAATACACTCTTTCGAACTTTGTTACACTATGTTGGGAGTATTAATAATAATTAATTATGTTATTATTTTTGTTGCGAAATGAATGTGGATATGACTAAAATTAATGAATACTGTATACGTAATAATATATATCATCAAATATTTGTATGAATTAGAGTATATCACTTAGTAAACATTTACATTATTTGGATATTCTGCAGCTACTACAGACGGTTGTCACCAGAGTACTTACCTAATTATTTATTAAAGCTAATTGCTATTCCCGAAGGCCATGATTAACTTCATATTTTCCAGACCAGTTGTGATACCGCTGTAATATCAACTTTATACGTGTTGATTTAAGACTAAAATTTTGAGTAATATTATTCTGTCTGCTTTTGGTTATCAGAATGTATAGAGCATTAGCGGAAACTTCATTTGATTGTTTTGTTTTGATGGAATAAGTTTTTTTTTCGTTAAATATCTCATAAAAAATCCGCAATGAGGATGGTGTATTTTTCCATTCCTCAAAAATACTCAACCTACGTTCTGTATTTTGTACCAGGTTGGTGCTTAACATGATTTACAAAGTGATGGAACGGTGGACGCTACAAATATAATTATATTATCATCCTGTAGACGTAGTAAAAAAAAAGTAATCCGACTTAGATATTTATAAAAAAAACACTATGTATGATATGAAAATGGTTCATCTGTATGTTATGTAAGTACTTATAACTATGTTACAAGCAATATGTAAAAAATAAGAATAATATAAATAGCATAGGGAACGTATTTATATTCAATTAAAGTTTGGTGCCAACAACTGTAAAACTAAATGGGTATATACTGAGCATACCTACATAAATGTTAATTAACTATACCAATTTATCTTTAGTGGGTCCAATTTTTATAGCGGTATTTCTTAGTACCGAAAAACTAACTAAGAAAACTATGTGTATAGCCATGTCCTAACTGAAAGCGATTACTATACACCGGTAATTATTCGTCTATTGTGCGCACGGCTGCAAGTACTCACCAATAAGGCCGCGCGATGGACGCTTTTGGTTAGGACGCGGGTTATGAATGCAGATCTATTGCTGTGATAAATGAAGAGAATGAATGTAATAAGGTAAAGAAATAATTAAAACTGAAATAATTAGTTATTTATTTTGTGTGTGTTTTAATTATAACCCCTCAAGCGCTCATTAGCAATACATATCAAATAGTTGTCGAATGGCGGTTGCTCAAATGATAAATGATAAAATCTCTGAAAATTGTTAAAAAAATACAGTTTTACACGACTAAATTATATTATGTTTAAAAAAAGAACGGTAGATGGCAATAGGCTCGCTTCCTATTACATAGGGCTTAAACATCATCATAATCATCTGCCTAGCCTTTTCCCAATGATGTTGGTCGGCTTCCAGTCTAACCAAATGCAGCTGAATACCAGTATTTTACATGGAGCGACTGCCTATCTGACCTCCACAAACCAGTTACTGGGTGGTAATACGATAACTCTTGGTAGGACTGGTTGTCAGTCAGACTTTCGGGTTTCTGACGACTCGTAACGACTGTCAAAGACAAATGACAACCGGGACCAACGGCTTAACGTGCTTTCCGAGGCACGGAGGGGTCTTGGTATGTAAAGATGGTCACCCATCCACGGACCAACAGCGGCAAGCGTAGCTTAACCTGATAGATCGACCCGTGCAGCTATTGTTACTTAGCCAGAAGCCCCATAAATATAACTGCCGAAATGAGGGTGTTCTATAAATACACCTCTGCCTAGCCTAACTCTTCGGGAAAATGACGCATGATGTTATGTGATAGTTATAATAATCATTGAGTAACCGCTTGATAGCATTACATGCCTTTTCTGTATGCAACACACTGTTATCATATCAGTATCACTGTTGCTACGTAGGGTTGTTGACTCATATAAATGCATCGATCGATAGTATTGTGTATGTCTATACCAGCAGCTGTAAAGATAAATACCAGACAACGGTAGGTGACGGTGGCGTAAGGAGACAAAAAGAGTAATTTCTTATTAGTGTAAAACGGCCAAGTGTGTGTCGAATCACCAACAGTGAAGGGTTCCGTAGATAAGTAGACTTTTTTGAGCTCCACAGGATCTGCGTGTAGGCATTTGATATTAATTTCAACTCGATACCTCCATGCCTTCCATTTCTTCTCGTGGGTGTCGTAGGAGGCGACTAAGGACTTACTAGAGAATGGGCAGCAGCGTTCTCTTTGCATTTCATCACCATACTGCGATCACCACGCTTGACAGGCGGGTTAGCGCCTGCCAAGCGTGGTGATTATGGCAAATCCCCCCAAAAAATTACAAGCATCAAAATAAAACGGCCCCAAGTGCCCTGCGCCGGCGCGGCTCAGCTACAACTAACTTGGAATCGTGCAAATAATGTTTATGCTGGCGCTATTTATTTTATGAAATTTATCAATAAGATTAGAAGAAATTATCAGTGGTCGGTCTAGACCCAGCCCAGGCCCAAGCAAAAATTTATAACCACGAAAGACTGTTTTTTTATTATTAAATATGCACGTTTTTTTCACGTGATTTTTCCGACAAGGAATACCTAATCTAAATTAATAATGTAAAGAGGTTAACTTATAAGTTTATGTGTTCTTTTTAAATAACTCATAACGCAGTCATACCAAGTTATTCGGCCGATAATGAGTACTACCAAAATGGGCAAGTTTGTCGAGTAGGTACTCGGCGCATCTTTAGTTTTTAGCAAATGTTTGTACCATCCTTTATTCGCATAAGGATGGGAAGCTCGGTATCTCCAGTGGAACTGCCTATTGCCATCACGTGCTAAAGCTGATATCAGATGTGCATTTTTGTTTAACTCCACGTTCGCACATGGACAAAACTTTGAAAGGAATAACCGTTTTCAATCATTTATTTTTCGATCATTTGAGGGGCGAGCGAAAGATACCAAGTATCAAATTCAACATCGTTAGGTCGGTTCACTAATTAATTAATTTTTGATTCATTTTATTTTCAGAAATTTCATTTCGTCTTTCACGAGTGTAAGAAACCGCATGAAAGACAAAAACTTACAAAAGGTCTGGAGGTCTCCTCGCTAAGCACGAAAACCGAGGTCGAAGCAAAGGGCGATTCCTACCCTGTATCATCTACGGACATATTATTATAATGCGGAATAATCTATCAGTACGAATCCCTTTAATTTTGATAGTTCCACATCATTCCTGATAAATGCGCCCACTGATTGGACAGGTCCACTCAATCTGTGTGGTTCTTTCCTCTAAAGACCATTTGAGACACCAATCCACATGGTCTTCACATGACCTGACCAAGATTATGTCTGGACTTTAAAAGAGACTGTGACCTCTGAGTTTGTTTCGGCCTTTCTTCTCAGAGTAGTCAGATAGGAAACGCCGACCTCATCTAGTTTAAAAAAATATGATTGACGTGTAAAAGTGTTTGTACAAACCTAATTATAGAAATAAAATCATTTATCGTTTATCATCATTCATGGCGTTGCTTATGTTGCTAAGCAGACATTGTTTTAAACATGAAATAATGGATTAGCAATAATCTTCAAAATGCTTCAAGGTGCTGGATGAGAGACGCACTGAACTGAGAAGTATGGTCGAAAAAAAGAAGCTGAGATGCCAGGCTGAGATGATGATGATGAAGAACTTAGAGTGTAAGCCCCTTGATATTTGCTTAAGTACACCTTTCCACCGTCCTGGATAAACATATAAAGAGCATTGTCATCTATTCTTAAAAAAATGATAACAAACTAAGTATTACTTATAGGAATTTAGATAAATACCGCTATAAAGTAGGTAAGCAATAAAGAATTAAGATAAATAATTAATTCGACAAACATCCTCAATTTTCTCATCCGCAAGTCATACTCAGTTGTTCGATCGCTAAGATTATAAAACAACAAATCTTGTTTGGTTTCAGTTAAAAATTAAACAATAACAAGCAATATAGATACACATACAGGGCGTATAATTGACCGGCCGGACTAATTCCAGCAAGTCATGGAATTAGTGATGACGATCTGACAAAATAAGTTTGTTTTTGTGATTGCGATTAGTTAGCGCTGATAAATAAACACACCTTTTTAATGTATGTTTTTAAGGCCTTAGTATACTTACTGTGGGTAACTATGCCAGCCTCATAGGACCAAACATAATATTGTACCATAAAAAGAATGCAGGCTGCCGTTACGCAGCAGCCAGCAATCATTCATTCATTGCCAACATGCAATCCATTGCACCCATTTTATTATACTCATTCTTTAAAGCGTCTTTGGCATATCTCGGGACCCTGTGGTCCTGGATCTTTGGAAGGGTACGAGGAGCCGAAGTCAGGCCCGTTAGACGCTGTTAATGAAACTAGTGGTCGCGCAGAAGTCGAATTTCGACCATAATTAATTTGAATTTTAATATATTTCTGATGCATTATTAAATGAAAATGTATTAGCTTTCTGCATTACTCCTCTTTATCTATCTAATACCTTTAAACGACCAACAGTACTCTTGTATATATGTATACCGGCTGATTTTTTTTAGCGTCTGGACAACAATATGACATGTTGTGTAAGTAGAATAGAACTCATATGCGCTAACCTTTGCCTGGTACCATTGATTTAATAAAAGTTCCGAATATCCTTAAAATACATGAAAAAGTAGACATCCTACGGCACTCGCGTAAAACGAATAATAGCCAAAATAGGTAATAGTAAATGGGCGTAAGCTACGATGGCCCATGAATGGAGCATGACGATAGTGTGAGCGAGATACTAGCATTAATTTCGCTCTACATCTTTGCAGCTGATGCCTACACACTCACGCACACATTTGCGCGTGTTTATAATAATTTGATACACAGTGACGCGTGTCTTGAAACCGTAAACCAAATAAATTACATCTTGTAAGGTCAGTAAAGCTTTGATAGAAATGTAAACAAACCTGTTGATGTTAAATTCTTATAACAATCACTCACATTCATCTGTATTTCGAGGGTTTTAACGCTTTAACATCCGTCGTGCTAGAAGTACCTGTCCCGCAGATAGTGCAGAGGAATGTCTTCTAACATTGTGTCGATAACGGACTGTATTATTTCACGATACGTTTTCCCTGTCAATCGACCTTCGATCCAAACTGGACCAAATACCTATGCGATCGTGTATTATCGCGGCCCAAACTGAATGTTTGAGCCGCGATAATACACGATCACGATTCACAATGAGCACTGGTGGAGTTTTCAAAACCCACATGAAATAAAAGAACACGCTCATCAAGTTCGATTCAGTGATTCACACTGAATCGAACTTGATGTGTACGTTGTAGATACCAACGCGGGTAAACATGGACTCGTCGCTCCATAGAATGTTCGCCTACGGGTAATTCTGCAGCCAGCGACAGAACTCAATACGAGGTCCAGGGTCCGGAGCATGCAAAGCTTGCATGCGTGAGAAATGGTATGGATGCATGTCCATTGAATGGAGTAACTTCCATACCACATACTGGCTTACGCCAAATCGACGAGCTGCTTGCCGGGTGCTCCTCCTCGGGTGTCGCTGAGAATATTCCAGGATGGCGTCTTCGACGTGTATGGACAAGGGTGGCGGGCCTCTGCCTCTGGCATGACCGGGAAGGTGAAACTGGCCATGGTCAAATAACCGCTGACAAGTCCGGAGTATCAAGTCTGTGCTGGGATCCGGGGGGCAGGGATACCGTTATATCTAAGGGATTGTAGGTGTTCTTCGTCGGCGTACATTCAACTTGCACCATTTAAATTTTCACCAGACAAAAAATAATACCTCATCATGGCAAGCTACTCGACGTTGGAGTGTTCATATTATGTCATTATGAAAACAATCACTGGGCGGTTGAAGCACACGCGGAAAAAACAGCGATCGACGCCACGCTATGACTATTCGCAGTGGACTGGAGACTTGGAGAGAGATCAAAGACGCCGCGGGACACGGTACTCGGGTCGAAGGGCGCGCGGGTGGGGGGGGGGGGGGGGCTGTGCGCATGCGGCGAAACTTGAGCGGTACGCCTGCAAAAAAATATTAGTTACCTATCCCCGGCCGGCTTCAATCAAAGGATTGAATTTCGCTACGAATTCATTCATAATTTCTGCGCGTTAACTAGGGTGCCAATAAGTTGGATTTTGATATTATTTGCCGATTTTTTGTATTTTTTTTAATTTTTATTGTTTTTTAATTTTCATATGAAATGTTTACTACGAATAAGTAATAGTATTTATTGATAGGTTCATTTCATTTTAGGATTTAAAAAAAAAAAGTGCTCAATTTCCGTGCCATAAGCTTCTACTCCGTTCACCTATTAACCTCTATTTTTTTCCAGACGGTAAAAAAAATCATCCGGTATATATAATCTGAATCTCGGAAACGACTCCAACGATTTTCATGAAATTTAGTATGCAGGGGGTTTCGGCGATAAATCGATCTAGCTAGGTTTCATTTTTAGAAAATGTTAAATAAAAAAAAAACGAGCTAAGCTCGGTCATCCAGATATTAAATTTTAACTATGCCAAATTTTATACTCATCCGTCCGCTTATGGTCTTAAAAAGAGGTACAAAGTTTTTGCTTCACGTGTTAATAAATAGATAGATGAGGCGCTAATCGATGATTATCCCTGAATGCACTATGGTGGTGCACCCAAGGATAACCCCCGTTAGTGTAGAACTATTGCAGGAGATGGAAACAAAGATATTGAACCATGAGTTTGGGTGGTTAAAGTGGACTGGCTCGGTAGGACGATGGCCCCTGCCTGATCAATGTTTTATACACGGATAACATGGCAGTTTCTGACTTATACACTCAATAATGGATCCCTGAAAACTGACGCTAGCACATAGTAACGTAGTGAAAAGCTGGAAGCATATTCTGGGGTACTTAAGGATTGGAGAGGTATTTCATAGATATCAGAATAATTCCTACTAATACAGTCAAGACTCTTACCAGTATCTTATTGGAATACTCCATTCCTCCTAGAATGTAGTAAATATTTACATTTTGTAACAGGGAATCTCTACTAAAGCCGGTCAGTAAAGGCAAGCCAGAGATGAGGCACAAGACTTTTTCCGGGAGATAAGGTCCGTGGCGTCACTACTGCCCACCTGCTCGCCACATGCTGCCATGCGGGCGTACTTTCATTATTATAATAATTCTCATCATCGCATTCTTTTATTTATTTATTTCATATCAATTATGAATAAGCTTGATCTTGTGGCGGCCGACATCTACAATGCCATCACACTGACGCGGATGTCACGCAAAAAACCTGCAATGCGCAAGCGTAGTTTCCGCGAAACTAGCATAATTATGCATAACGTCCCGACATCAATCGTCGGGCAGTAGCCCACCAGACATAACACCCATCTGGTCGGAAGATCCTTCTTCTTCTACTGAGGATGAATGAACTTTACACCCTGTTCCTCTTTCTTCAATAGTGTCTCTATAAGAACCTTCCCTCCCTCTATCCTCTGTCTGTCTGTCTCTCTGTTTCTGCCCTTTGGAATGGCCAACTAGCTTCATCTTTCTGGCAGACCGACTCTTCAAAAGTGCCTGTAATTTAGTAGTTCGTAATTTAGATTTTCCTATAATGTTCCCACTGCTGAGACACAGGAGGCTTCTCTGTGTGAGGAAGTGGGCCATAATGCACCAGGCGGGCCCAGTGCGGGTTGGCGGATGTCCATGTCTTCTAATTTTTGGTTCTAGGTCATGCCGGTTTCCTCACGATGTTTTCCTTCACCGTTTTGAGAGCAGTGGTGATAAAATAATTCACTGAAAGTAAAGTGCTATAGTTATATATAAATAAAATAAAAAACATACTCAGCAATTGTTTTTGTAATTATTTTATTCAGGCGTAGGTCATAAAAGTAAAATCTTAGAGAAGCACTGATCGGTTACCACCAGTAGCGCTACGTGGCAATAGTTCGGCGTAGCACGCTACGAACGCAAGCGCATTCGTAGTCCATTTTGATTCCAGTCAAATATTTTTGAAGCGATTCGAATCTCGAACTTCTTCGAATTGCTTAAAAATATTGAAACTCTTCTGTATTGTAAAGCTTTAAATCGAAAATATTTGCATTATAACTAGATACAGGTCTTGGTCTGGCGGCTGTTAATTAATGAACTGCATTTTAACTAATTAACTTAATTTAATTGCATCATAAAAGTACAACCATATAACTAGGTATTTTTAACATTTGGTAGGTAGACAATATCTACGTCAATAAATAGGTTCCTGCACTGAAATACTAAACAATTATGTGATATTATATTTCTCATCTTTCCAACGTTTTAGGATTGTTGTTTGTTAAGTACTTTCGTCACTTGGTAATTATTTAGTACGTGTTTAAGCACTAATCACTCACTAATAATTACTACACTTATATTGTTATTTAGGTTGCAGCATTCGATTCACACTGTCTTCCGTACTAGTCGAAACTGTATCACGGTAGGACAGTCTTCCCCTTACACAGTGAACCAGTTCTACACACAGAACTGTATTCCACTATTATTTCACAGTAGGCTGTAGACTGGTATAGTCAATTTTGTTACAGAGATCATGTATACAGGCTGTAACAGAAACTCTATTGCTATCCTTAAGCACTAAAGATAACAGCTGGTATAGAATCACTATATATAGTTTCAGCTCATAATAAAATACTCTAAGAATTGATATCAAATTTTCGGTTTCATATGTTTCTTAAATTTAAATCATAACACACGTGTCACCGCACTACGTAGGACAATTAAATAACTTTCCACGTTACTTGTCAATATTCCGATAAATCTCTTCCGAGTGATGTGTTTATTTCAATTTGAAAAGTTTGCTTTCTGGTATCAATGTATTAACAATTCTCATAACTTCCGAACGTGTAGAGATAGGATTAAAAAACCCTTCCAATATCGTTTGATATCATCCAAAGAAGCCGTGCCCTTGATATGTATATACCCTTTCCGTTACACGTTGTATATTTAGGCACTACAAATCCCGTTATTTTATTGCCCAAAAATGTTTTAATCAAAAGTAATTTGCTTTAAAAAGTTTTAAATCCTAACTAATATTATACATGTGAGAGTGAGATTTGCATGAAATTTGGCACAGGTAGACCATGACCTGGTAAGGACAAGGCTACTTTCATCCTGGATCGTAGACGAAGTCCAGTTTTACCTGTTGCTAGGCAAAAACACGTCTTTCCGGAATACAACCACTCCGCTGACTATTATCACAAAATATAATTATTTTGTGAATTCCTCAGATATGTTCTATATCCATTAGAAGTGGAAAACTGTCCTGTGACACGATTGCACAACATTATGCAAAGCGAAAACGATTACGTGCGGCAAAAGAAATGTTTTAAATAAGTCTATTCAAATATTAATTAAACATTATGTTATATTTTATTTGTTATTTATTATCTTAATAACATATTTGCACAATTTAAAAGCTAAGACTTCAAAAAATAACATGTACAAGTATCTATTTGAAAAAGGGAAGGTATGAAAAATCACAGGGCATCAAAAAATTCGTCTGCATCGTTGTCAATAGGAATGGTGCCCTAAATGCTGGCAGCATTGGCACGGTGTATGGCAATGCTGATCCTTTGGCCGAAAAATAGGGGAACCCACTGGTCAACTGAAGAGTCATATACGTCACAGTCAATTCTGAAAAAAAAGATACAACTACAAATTAACGATTTTCGGACTTGTTCCTTTATTTATACTGCAAGACCTTGCTTTTTACCAAATTTCAAGGTTCTAGGTCAACAGAAAGTACTCTGATTTTCTGATTCTGGTTTTCTGATTTTGTACTCTGTACCTGCGAGAGACCAAAATATACGTATTTGATATAAAATTCATCAAAATACCTCTACGCGTTCCTGACAACCGACAGACGGACAGACAGATGATGGGTAACGAAGTGATCCTATCAGGGTTCCATGTTTTCCTTTTGAGTTACGGAACACTAAAACCTTTTTAATCACAAGAAGATTTTTAAAATAACATGCTTCTTTATTTGAAACATGCAAAAGATGATAGTAGGTAGTGATAACATGAATCCCTCAAAACTTAATACGATTACGTAAGCCAAAGATGAATAGTTCTCAGAATACACAAAAATTACTAACGTAGAATTATTTCAAAACACATCAACTGTCGTCTTATCCATATTTAGGACCTTATCAGTGATTACGATACTTAATGTTTTACGATGTCTGTAAAGGTTTCACCTTCAGTAATCATTCCATTCGATTTTATCAAATAAAAATTAGCCCTTGACAACAGAATTTGACCTTATTCTATAAAATACTAAGCTTAGAGTTAGCTTAGAGCAGTGGTCGCCCAGTGCTAATAGGTGAGACTTACCGAGATGTACGCCGTGTGTTCGAACCCAGATAGGCAGTTTAATTTTTCATCACTACTGCTCTCAAAACGGTAAATAAAAACATTGTGAGGAAACCGACATGTCTTAGAACCAAAAATTCAAACACATGTGACATCTACCAACCCGCACTGGGCTTGCGGGGTAGATTATGGCCCACTGCCTCTCACTAAGTGGAGGCCTCTGTCCCAGCAGTGTGAGCATTATTGGCTGATTATGACCATAGCCACTGCTGCATAGGATGTGCACGGAGAGGTAACGCACGTTAGCTGCACGGTTAATTTTTTGCCAGCCACGCCTCCGTGCGTATGTAGCGTGGCTGTGTGTTGCAGTAGACGATCCCGAGAAAAACGGCACGAAACGAATCGAACGTTCCAGAACCAAATTAGAAGTCATTTGAAGACATGTGACATCTACCAACCCGCACTGGGCCCGCGAGGTGGTTACGGACCAGTCCCAGCGACAGGAGGCCTTTTTTCCAGCAGTGGGAACATTATAGGTAGATTACATGTATAAATTACATTCAGATCTTATCATGCTTTATTGTACACCAGAAAATACATGACAAAAATAAAACGTTTAAAACAGACTAAAAACATACAATGGGCGGCCTTATCGCTTTGTGCGATCTCTTCCAGGTAACCTTGGAATGGAAAGTGATTTCGTGGACATCAAAATGGGGTTGTCATTGCTGCAAAATATTGATTCAATTTACTGTAATAGATACATAGATATATTCATATATATGCTGTATAATAGATACATAAATATATACATACTAACTATATAAGCAAAGAAAATAAATGACGACTACAGATTATAACAGCTACAAATAAAATCACAACAACAAGTAATGCTCCTTCACGAGTCTCTTGAACACAGTAGGTAACGATTGCGCTCGTTTTATGTGAACTACAGTGAACTGGCAATGCATTCCACAAACGAGTGGCCTGCAGGCTTAGCATGACGCTTTCTATTTCTACTCTACCGTAGAATAGAAATTGCTTGTCTACATTTCTCGGTACAAAACTGTCAACTGTCTACACGGAAACGTCATTTTTGTCTACTCTTCCGTCGACAAAACGCTTCTATACGGTTCTCTTGCTAAGCCTACTGAACAGAAAAGGATTTGTCGACGAACATCATGATCATTTGTCTTGCCTTTTCCCGACTATTAGTCTAATCGGATGCAACTGAGTACCAGTAGTCCTAGTATTTCACATGGAGCGACTGCCTATATGACCTTCACAACCCAGTTACTGAGTAATACGAAACCCCGTGATAAGGCTGGTTGTTAGACTTTCGGGCTTCTGACGACCCGGAACGACTGTCAAAGATCGATGAATGACAGCCGGGACCAATGGCTTATCGAGCTTTCCGAGGCACGGAGGGGTCTTGGTATGTAAAGACGGTCAAATATCGCGTCGCTTTACCTGATCGATCGACCCGTGCGGCTTTTATTACTTGGCCATAACACCATTATCAATAAACAGTAACTAGAGCAAACGTTTTTGTTGAGAATAACACTGCATAGTGTTAGTTTTAATAAAGCTATTTACTTAATTTAATTCTGAGTCAACTGAAAATAGTGCATGTATCTTTACAATTATGGCTCACACGTGCCAACCCAATTTTAAGTTTCAAACTTTTTACTTTCAGACTTGAATGCTTAATTTACTTTAAGAACTAATCAACGAAAATTAATTCAGTCATCACCGATCTTCAATATCTATAGGAACGATCAACCATCAAGCTCAAACACATCCCGCTTCATCCATGCAGACGATCTGGCCCTCACCTTTGAAGACACCGAGGTCCACTTTTCAGACACTCTTGGTGACTTAACGTCATACTACCTCGCTAACTCACTCAAACCAAATCCGAGCAAAATGTAGTCTGGAATAAGCAATCCATCTTCGCAACAGATAAGCGGGCCGCAAACTTAACGTCGTTTACGGTGGGGTGCTCATTGAGCACAGCAACTTCCAAAAATATCTTGGTTTTACTCTGGACAGGTCTTGTCATTAACATTCAGCAAAAACTGCAAGAATATCAAGCAGAAGGTGCACACTCGCAATAATCTCCTACAACGACTTGTCTCATCATAGTGGGATGCTTCGCCTGAAGATATGCGGACTATTGGGTGAGCGCTATCTTTTTCCGCAGGTGAATTTGCGTGCTTCGTGTGGAGTCCTTCAGTCTATGCAAAGTTAGTGGATACAGATCATCACTGGCTGCCTCAAACCGACCCCGATGCAAATGCTGTATCTACTAGCTAGTATAGCGGCACCAGAAATCCGCAGAGCGGTGGCAAGGTCAAGCGACAGAGCCAAGATGGTTTCTGACACACAACACCCTTTGCGTGCTATCATCCTCGTGTCACAAATACTGAAAAGCCTCAAAAGCTTTTTAAAATGTGTCCTCCCACTCACTGGCAAACGGTCTAAGGAACGGTTAAAGCCTGTGGCGAGATGGTGCTTCCTTGCCAAGCTCATTTGGTCCACCAGCTGCAAATGTCGGACCTGGACATGAGCTGCCTTAGCTTTTTTGGAATTCTTTTAATAGACTCCGGACTCAGGTAGGTCGAAATAAAGAAAATCTGCTAATGTGAAGATTCAAAGATTCCGCCCTGGAGTGTAAATGTCCCATAAACAATGGGGCGCTTAATTTCTTGTCCAGCGGGACGCTGCTGAAAGTGCCAAGCTCGTAGCCAAATTCTGGGCTGACTGTATTTAGATTGCTATCGACAGGCTAAGAAGAAGAATTCAGCCATCTAAACGAGAGCAGTATTACCCACAAACTTAATGCGTATTATTATTATACTCAAGAAATTTATGAAATTAAACTAGGTTATGGAAAACATATCTAATACATAGAACGACGCTGGTATGAACAATTAGTTTGATAATAATAATTTTACAATCACCGAAGTAGATAAGTTAGGATTAGTCTAGCAAGATATATACAATGTAGGCGGGCCCATTAGTTATGTACTGCCATATCATTGTACGCTCGATATATTTGTACGATACATCAGATATGCATGTATCGCTAATGATTAGAACTTTATTGACAACAAATTAGATATAACAAACAGTTCACATTCAGCACCACTTATATCTACAAGTCAATTATTTTCAAACGAAATATTATAAAACAAAATTCATGATTATATAAAAGTGATTCCAAAATGGCTACAGAAAATGAAAGAGAAGAGAATGAAGGGGAAGAGAGGAAATATGAAGATTTTACGGAAGAAGATCCTCTTAAGGAAAATGACGAAAAAGAGGTGAAATTGACATTTCGGGAAAAAGTGGTGGATATGTTTAGGAACATAACCCTAGAGCCATGTTTGTTGATGTTTGTTGTATCGGCTATGATCAATATTACTGCATCACAAAACCTAAATCTTGAGAAGGCGTGCCGAGTGAACCTCAACTATACAGACGAAATATGCGATGCGCTGAAGATGCAAGATGCAGACAGTCAGAACGAATATGAAAGAGAAACGCAGAAGCTCCTGGCTAGAGCTCTTTCATGGAGGACCTACTTATCAGCTACAATACCCTGTGTTCTAGCACTTTTTGTTGGATCTTTCTCTGACAAAACAGGGCATAGAAAGTTTTTTATGATTATATCGATTTCGGGACAGCTGCTCATTTGTATCAACAATATGATCAATGTGTATTTCTTCCGGCAACTCTCATTGGAAGTCTTGGTCTTCACTGAAGCTATTATTGAGGGATTATCTGGTGGATGGTGCATTTGTTTCTTGACAGCTTTTGCTTTTATAAGCACTATTACAACAGACAAGACTAGAACGTTTAGGTTAGGGCTTGTAAGTTTTTGTGTCACAGTGGCTTTCCCCATTGGTATGGGGGTCAGTGGGATCTGGTTGAAGAATTTTGGTTACTATGGATGCTATGGATTGACAGCAGCTATACAGAGTTGCAACATGATGTATCTAATCTTTGTCGTGAAGGATCCTAAACGGAATAAAGACCAGAAGAAGGTAAGCATCACAGTGTTTTGAAAATTGTTAATATGTCAAAGTCCCTGTTAAAAACATATTTTTATCATCTGTTTAGCTGGTATCATGCTCTAGGATAGTTTAATGATTTGTATAAGTGGCATCATGGGCTAGCTGAATGCTTCTTCGGCCTTCTCCTTGACTGCATCAATTTTACTTGCTATACATGAGAGTCATGGTCATAGACACACGTGTTCGCAGACGTGAAAAAGGTTGCTTGCATACATTTCGTATATACTGTTTCGTACACACCACTCTTTCAGTCTTTGGGCCGTCAGGTTTTCGGTGCGTTTTGATGTAAATAACCGACCAGTACTCAGAAACTTAAGTATTTTTTTATTAGACCTGTAAGTCGAAAGCGTCAGAGCAACACGCGAAATTTTAATTTTCTTTTGTTTTTAACCCTGCTATCGTACTATCCTAGTAATATTATAATTGTGAAAGTTTGTAAAGATGTTTCGATATTTGTTACTCAATCATGCAAAAACGGCTGAACGGATTTGCATAAAATTTGGGACACAGATAGTTTATAACCTGGATTAACACATACAATAGTTTTCATCCCAATAGTACGTTCCCGTGGGATAATTTTCAACCTCCATGCGGGCGAAGCCGCGGGAAACTGCTAGTAAATTACAATCATAAAAATTATCAAAACATGACCTATCTCTTAGTTCATATTACCGTGTTTTTTTTTGGGTGGGAAATCATCAAATAAGTTCTCCTGCTCTTCGTGTCAGACTTTTACTGACTAAAATCCACCCGTGTTTCCCTCACTTGCCTGTGTGCCAGGGGCCGCGGTATCTCTTTCGATCAACCCGCACCCCTGGCAGTCATATTACCGTGTGCAATGACTATTGCATGAAATCATGATATTTGTCTGTCAATATCGTGATATTTATTCTCGTTACAATAAGGTTGTTGCTGTCAGGGGTAAAATAACTGTGAACGAAGTGCATTCTATAACATGGTCCTGAATTTTAACAAACCTATATTGTATGTACTGTCTTCAGCATGATCGTCAAGGAAGGTGCCACTTGTTCCGCGTCCTCTTCGACCTGAAGAACGTCAGAGACACCTTGAGCTTGCTCGTCAAGAAAGCTCCTAAGAACAGAAGACTACGACTTTGTATTCTTCTGGGAGTCGTCAGCGTACTGTTTGGTCCTATGTACGGTTAGTATGTTGTGTTTACTCACATAATTTTCTGGTCTGTAACCCATGACAATTGATGATGATTTTTTTGTGCACCAACTAAACTTAATTTCGATTATTGCTATCTTTTTCCTTCTTTTAAAACGTGATAGAAGCGGAAATAAATTAGAGCAGTCAAATTTACTTGAACAAAGATTTTCTTCGACGCAAATCCGAGGAACTAAATTCATCATGCTTAATATCACGCCAAATTCAAGTCAATCGATACGTAATTTAGTTAGACAGATCTTTCGCGGTCTGTCAGTTAGAGATAGCAATACTCTTATTTTAGTTTAGGTGGCGAACAAAAGAATCTGCACCATCGATAAACATGTATAATATGTGTGTATGTTATAAGGTGTTTTTATTTTATGTCCCATCACTCTAGGGTATGAATGAGACCATCTCAAAGAACCAACTGGCATATGAATTATTTATAAATTATAATATTTTTTTGTTTTAATTTTTCGTACAAAATATTTCGACAAAGTCACGATTATTAATGTAAAATACCCTTACGTGAAATATGTCAACTTCGCATTTTTTTAGCTTTAAATATGAGTTATTGGTTTGAATGAAGATGAATTACTCGTATTTATCAATGAAACATAGATAGCTACACACATGGACAGCCTAGTGTTAGTATTTTGTACGGTAATCTGGCAACGTTGCAAAAGTAAATATTCGTCATACGGGTTACAAATTGTTGACCTAAATTAATTATGATTGATGATATATCTTCGAAACTATGCATTTTGGACCACATATTCTAAGACTATTTGTATAATTTTCATTTATAGAATATAACCCTTGAGTTATGGGAAAAAAAATAAAAAACAGATCCGTATCCCTATCCGTTACATTTTTGACTGATATTTTACCTTATTAATAATTCCAAATTGACACACAAAACTATAAACAAAACAAAAGAAAGATCCGCGCAACGCAAGTCGAAACATGTTCTGTCACGCAAAGCGTCAACTCTCGTTTCAAGGTCACGCGCACCAACACTGATTGAGTAAGAAATTTAAGATCCGTATCCGCGGATCTTGACGCCAATTATCCGTATCCGGATCCGTATCTGCGGATCTACATTTTTAATGATTACTAATACATACATACCCTCACGTCTTCATTCCATGGAGGTAACCAGAAACTACACAACGCCACCTGCTTTGATCCTCACATACTCCTTTTGCCTCGTTATTACGTTACGTTTATGCACCAGCACCCTAATTGCGTAACATAAGATTAATCATAATCTGTTTCATTTTGACAGTTCAACAATATTCATTGCGTTATTAACGTTGCTGAGCAGACACATTTTTCGAACATATGAAGCAATGGTTTAGCACTCTGTTTCAAACCGAAACAGATTATGATTAATCGTGAGTTACGGAATTAGGGTGCAGGTCATACATGCTCGCCGATTACGAGTACTACGCACCTAACCTTTCTGAAGAACACCACCAATTAGTTCACTATATTATGATCTCCAAGGGCGTCTGTATTTGTATATGTCCTAGAAATATCGAAAACTGTCTGAGTGTGTGTTAATAGAGTATTCTTTCAATTTCAGGTGAAATTTCAGTCATGTACCTATCCACGAGGTACAGATTTAACTGGGACGAAGTTCAATTCAGCATATTCCAGACTTATAACTTCATCACCCACACTATTGGTAAGTTCTTCTTCGTCACTTATATTCAGTGTGTCAGGGATATCGACGCGCAAACTTCAAATTCAGCACATGAGTCTAACTCTAGACTAGATCTGCTGTTTTTTACAAAAGTGCAATTTTTACTACGCAGTCAAAATATATGAAATATATATATGAATATATATACTGAGGCAACCGAACGACTGATAAGTTATTGTTTTTCGAAACTCGTAAAAAATATCTTTGTTACAAGAAAAATTACAAAAACAGCTGATCGATTATGGGTATTGACTTTCGCCCATCGAGTGATGAAAATGTTTTCTATTATTATTAGTTTCTTTTGTTACATTACTTTTCAACATCGATATCCAACACGTGGGTAAAGTATTGCCAGCTAATTTAATTTGACCTTGTATATATGTATGTTATATCAAAATGAGCAATTTACAGTTTCGTAACCATCTATCTAGTGCCGACTAATCACTTCCTGTGATTCTCGGAATAAGCAATTAAGGTGACATGTATGATGTATGTCAATATGTCAATGATATCATAATTCCCACGTTCTATTATTAACTAATTCTGTCGAATAGTGATATAGTTACATAATTCTCTTAGAGAATACAACGACCACCCAGGTCGTTGTATTGCTCGAGAGACGCATTGCATTCCACTGACGTTCATGAATTGGCATCTTATCTATTTATTTAGAGCACCAAAGATTTACAGCTGAATACTTCGTAGTCAGCGGAAGTTTGCACCTGTAGAAACTGATTAAAACAGGCATACCTATGACTTAAAAATAAAACAAACATACTCCTCGTCAGATAATAATTAAAAAGAAACTGTGCTCAAGAAAAACAGCGTGGAGTTGAAATGGAGGGTTAGTTTTTAAAGACTTCTCTTAAGAAATTCTCTTCATGGGACCAACAACATAATCGCGAAAAAAATCAGTCGTTCTGAACATTTATTTCGAGTAGATATTGTAGTTTTTTTTTGAGGGTGGGAAATCATGAAATAACTTCTCCCGCTCTGATTGGAGCAGGAGGGCGTGTCAGACTTTTACTGACTAAAACCCACCCGTGTTCCCTCAGTTGCTTTTGTGCCAGGGGCGGCGGTGTCTCTTACAAACAACCCGCACCCCTGGCAGGCATCGGCCCTTGCGGACTCCACCAGTTGGTGCTGACATCTCATTGTGGCGCGCGTGGAACATAACACGCCGTCGACCTGGTTTTAGTCCTTACTGGACAGCGAGTTAGCCATTACTCACCGTCCGGAAGCCCGCGCCTACGGTGGCCGGGAATCAACCTGGGATTCCCGATGCCCAGGGTGTCTCTTGCGACGACTAGGGCCGTGAGGGCGCATATACTGCCTCTCCATCACATGTGCCACCTCGCTCTTCGCGAGCATTACTGCTTCGCTGAAGGAGGTGACGGACACGAGAGATCGGACCTGCGTCAGGCGGAAGGTGAGGATGCCGTGGCACCTCTCAATCCACTCCTCAAAGTAAATTTTTTCGCGATTACGATATTGGTCCCATGGAGAAAGTTATTCAGTTTGACTGTTTGGTGGGATCCTTAAAATTGGCAGGTTCTTAAAAACTAACCCTGCAGAAGAGCGCTTTGTGATCTTTAAGAATTTTATTCTATCTATGCGTCTACTTGATTTCGAATTCCCTTTCGTTCTAGGTTGCAAAGACATACACTAAAAAAAGACTTATTATAACATTCCAGGTACAATATTCTCGATAATGGTCCTCAGCAAGTATCTACAATGGCACGACTCTTTGCTCGGTATAGTGTCGACGCTGAGCAAGATCGCATCTTCGTTCGTCTATTGTTTTGCTCCAAATGAGAAAATATTCTATCTTGGTAAGTAAATAATCATTTATAACTTGGTTAAATTAGATGCTGGACATGCCTTATGAGTATAAATCACTCGTATTTACAATTTTTTATTATGTTTTGGATACATTTTTATAAAGGGTGGCAGTTTGTGCATTGGTGTTGCACAAACTGTAACCATGAATACAGCACATGATTCTAAACACCGTATTGAAGAAATATTTATTTCAAAATTAGCCTATAACGTTCCCACTGCTGGGACATAGGCCTTCTCTCTGTGAGAGGGAGTGGGCCGTAATCCACCACGCCGGCCCAATGCGGATTGGTAGATGTCACATATCTTCGTATTTTTGGTTCTAGGACATGCCGGTTTCTTCACGATGTTTTCCTTACCGTTTTGAGAGCAGTGGTGATGATATAATTTACACAAAGTAATGCGCCTGTCTGGGTTCGAACCTACGACCTACAACTCGTAAGTCACGGTCGTTACCACTGGGCCACCACTGCTCTAGAAATATTACTTCGGTTATCAAAAAAAAAAAAGAATCCGTTGATGTATGAATAATACAGTTGGGATTATAGATTTCCTATTAACTTTTGAGTGGAAATATTGTCAACTATGATTGGTTTTGGATAATCATTTTCATTTCTTGATATTTTACAAGGAAGTTGATGATCCATGGCATAATAAGTTCTGATTCATTATCAGTTATCTTAGACAATATGGCAATCTATGATTGTGATATATGTTTACCTCTGTTAATCTTCTATACTGGATGTTTATCTCCACAGCCAAAGGTATTTAAGAAGAATCACCGTAAATGCCAGTGCTTCGTCTTAAATACCTATGGCCAGGCTTACATGCGCACCGCGACAAATTTTGTCAGCTTCGCATAAAATTCTCAACATTTCAATTGTCTAATACGTATTTCTGGAGCTAACGATTCACCCACAAATAAATTAACTTCGTGCGATTCGCTCGCAGAATCTATATATTATTTTAAACTGTCTATTCACCCGTTTCGGGCAAGTCAATTCGTGCTACTCGACTAATAAGGCATCTTATTCTCAGGCGTCTTATTATCTGTGTCTATTCATATCCATATCTCAAAATTTAGTAGCGCGCACATGTTCACCCGGCTGATCTTCGATTAATGTCCTCACAATCATTATCATTGTTGATCACGTCCATACAAACTCCACTATACTTGAACGATTATAAGTAGATTATTCGATAACCCTTACCAACTTAACCACACCATTCCTTTATAATCTGGTTATTTATTGACCCATTTAATGCGTGTCATGTATTTCTAATAGTTCCAAAAAAATAAAATTATCATTGCGATAAATAAATCGCCAAGATATTCGATTTTGTTTAATCCAATTTGTTTTCGATTACTTAGGTTATTTAAGGTGACTTTAAAATTGTTCGATGAGAACTTTTTCAAAGATTTTTTTGTACTTAACATGTTTTTTGTCATTTTGGTCTAGCGGTCCCAAGTGCTACTGGTGATCACGAGGTCCTCGGTTCCTAGGTCGGGCAAAGTGTTATTTGGAATTTGTCATTAGCACCCTGGTGTCTAGTTCTAGGTTCCATTGGTCGGCATTTGGTCCTACGTCCGTACAAGTTTTCCCATTCGCCTTTATTATAATGCATATTTACTAAACAGAGTCCTGTTTTATTTTCAGCGCCGCTGGTTGAAATTCTGAATGGTACTTCGCTGTTGGCAATGAGGTCAATAATCTCGAAACTAGTAGAACCTAACGAATTAGGTAAGTTACTTTATAACTACTATGCATAATCAGCCCATAATTTTCCCACTTCTGGAACACAGACCTCCTCTTGATGAGAAGAACTGGGCCCTAATCTATTACTAGGGCCCAGTGAGGGTTGGTAAATGTCACATATCTTAGAATTTTTGGTTCTAGGACACGCTGGTTTCCTCACGATGTTTTCCTTCACCGTTTAAAGAGTAGCGGTTATGAAATCATTTAGACGAAGTAAAGCGCCTGTCAGTGTGTGCCCTACGACCTTCAAGACCTTAAGTCGCGGTATTTACCTCTGAACCACCATTGCTTGCTATAATTATTATGATAAAATAATAATATCAGCCTATCCAATTGCATCACGAAAGAACAAAAGCCATAACGAAGCAGTAACAAAACGAGCGCTAATGAAGGACAAAGTACATGATTTTTAAACGACTTCAAAAAGAAAGAGGTTATCAATTCGACATGTTAATAAAATAAAAAAAATGTATGGTTGGGCATAGCTCCGTCATATATAGGTAGACGGATTTGCAAAATTCTTTTTTTGTTTGAATGAGGTTTATTCCGGAATAGTCCCATTTCAATTTCATATAGTTCTATCTGGTGATGAGTTTCGGAGACAACCAACGGAACTCTTCTAAAAATTATAGCAAAACAACCACTATTGCAGAAGGCCAATTCTCGTAATTAAAAACGTTCAAAATCTAGTCGCAGTCTCATCTCAGCGACAAGCAAATGTCAAAAATGTATGAAAAATCGAGGTATTTTTGACAGATTGACACTGAGATCAGACTGTGAACGTTCTTAAAATTACGAGAATTGCCCCTCTGCTATCGCATACACATGCATTGTTTCGACCCTGAAATTTCGAATGGTGTGGGGTAGGTACTATAACTAAAAAGTGAAAAACAAAAACTTAAAAAAAAAACAATTTCGGAAGGCGGTGACGAAAAATTAAAAAACATATCGGAAGTCACCGACTTCCGAAATTAAAGTTTTTTTCACTTTGTAGTGTTTTTCCGGAAGACGGTTGTTTTTTTTTTTTGGAAAAAGTTTTAAAACAATCATATTGATGCTTATAATATACGCTTGCAGCGGCTGGTCTCCACAGACCTCCACCAGACCAGACAAGGGTCTTGGTATGTAAAGATGGTCACGCATCCACATGCGTGATCATCTTTACATGCCAAGACCCTTCCGTGCTTCGGAAAGCACGTAAGACCGTTGGTCCCGGCTGTTCATAGTGTATCTTTGACAACCAGTTTTACCAAGGGGTTTCGTGTTACCCAGTAACTGGGTTGCTGGTCAGATAGGCAGTCGCTCCATGAAAATCCTGGTACTCAGCTGCAACCGATTGGACTGAAAACACACCCCAACATTATTGGGAACAGGCAATTGCGATGGTAATGTTTTAATTTTATATTCAACACCCAGAATCGAACCCATTATATATTTCTAGTGTATAGGGAAGATGTCATATCCTGAATGGAATGCTCATGAATATTTTCATACATCCTTCCAGGTAAAGTGAACTCCCTCGTGGGTCTGGTGGAGAACCTGATGCCTCTGATCTACGTGCCGATGTACACCAAGGTGTATACTGCCACGATGGAGGTGCTGCCAGGCGCTGTGTTCCTCCTAGGAGCCAGCATGACGTTACCAGCTGTCATCGTGCTCATGTAAGTCAAATAGTCGAAATTGTACAAATTCTGAACAATCGATCCGATTGCTCTTGATGGTATGTGGTCTCGGACACCTGTCCTCTTTCTCTCTTTTTCAACCCTTGGCCACCCAATGCTGAGTGTAGGTCTCTTCCAATCTTCTCCATCTTTTTAGGTCATGGCTAACCAGTTTCTTCCAGCCACTTTAATGAGATCATTTGTCCACTTAGTCCCACCTTTACTGGGTAAAATTAAATTAGCTGGCAAAACTTTAACAACAAAAAACAAAAACTTCATTTGACGGGCGAAGGTGAACGCCCGTAATCGTTTAGTGAATCGCGTCGGCCTGTTGCCCTGGTGGTTGTTGTTTGCCGGTCGTTGATAGCTGCGACACAGCTTTTCTTAAAATATTTTATAATAAAAAACGTCCCTACTTTAAGTAAAACGAGCTCAAATGTCTTGATTATGTAGTTGTTATTATACTGGCGTCAAACTTCTCCTTCAAACCAGGATTAAAACTAAACAACTGTAACTAAACATTAAAGAGACTCAACAAACTACAAAATTTGCAAGCAAGTATTGAAACATCGAGTTTGGAATAGTTTTATAAAATTAAGTGAAGATGGCTATTTTTTTACGTTTATTAAAAACAGCATGAAAGATAAGATTCAAATATAAAAGATTTTGATCTAAATGCGATCAAAATCTTTTCACAAATCATAGCAGATTTGACAATCTGCTATGATTTGTTTTTGTCCACGATGGGATGACTCCCATCGTGGACAAAAACAACAGTAAATTATTTGTCTTGGTCCCCCATCTTCTGAGCCGATTTCTTTACTTTGTAGTTGAGTTACTGTCGATTTTTTATCATTATGACTATGTAGTGCATAGCTAGGAGTCAATCAGCCAGAAAGATGAAACTAAATAGCTTTTCCAAAGCGTAGTAGGTACCTATGGAGAAGAACGGGAAAGCAACTCCACGGACACTCTTTTGGTGACATCAGTCATGTTGAAATTATACATTTGTGAGAACGATGTAAAACGACGTAACGATGTATGTGCATAAAAGATTTTGATCTAAATGAGATCAAAATCTTTTATGAATTAAACCAAAAAGATCTATACAGGGTGAAATTGAAAACATGCGACAAACCGAAATGGGAGATTGTACTCATCATTATGAACAACTTTTACTTAGGGACCAAAGATGCAATCGCGAAAAAAAAAACATCTGTTCCGTACATTTATGTTCGCATGACTCGTCAAAATGTAGGGAACAGCTGTTTTTATTTTTGCGATTGCATCTTTGGTCCCTTAGTAAAAGTTGGTCATAATGATGAGTACAATCTCCCATTACGGTTTGTCGCATGTTTTCAATTTCAACCTGTATATAAACGTTACTTAGTACGTGTTACCGTCTCTATCCTGCACTTGGAGTTTGAAAGTTGTGCGGCAGCGCCTTAATCCTATCAGATTAGGGCGTTGCCAAGCTCAAAACACTCAAAAAACGCTGAGTTATTACCAGCCAGAAAAGAAATGACTGTATTGTCAAGTGTTCAAAGAAAATACTTATTTTTAGTTTCCAATAAAAAAAAACCTACCCGCTTTCTGAAAAACACTACAAATTGAGAAATAACTTTAATTTCGGAAGGCGGTGACAAATTTTTTTTTGGGTTTTTTTTTTAATTTTCACTTTTAGTTATAGTCCCTATCCCACACCAATTCAAAATTTCATCATCCTTGGGGTCAAAACAATGCATATTTATGAGAAGAGTTCCGTTGTCTGTCTCCGAAACTGATCATCAGATCTATATGAAATTTATATGGGATCATTTCGCAATAAACTTCTTTCGAACAAAAAAATAATTTTGCAAGTCCGTCTATTTGTATATGACGGAGTTATGCCCGAACATATTACATAAAAAAATAAAATATGCATGTCGAATTGATAACCTCCTCTTTTTGAAGTCGGTTAAAAATTAAACAATTGCAAAATAGAGGTTAAAAAAAGTGGAATAATTCTATTTGTTTTTTTACTTTGGTGTGTTCGTTTGCCTGTTATAACTTAATGCTTTTGTTTCCAGCTGGCTGTTCTACGAGCACAGGAAAGAAGTCAGAAAACAGAAGCAAGTATCAGATCATCCCGGTTAACCAATGAATTAGTTAGTTTAATTTAGTTAGCTAAATAATAATAGTGTAGGAACTTTGTAAATCTAGATATTAGTAGATAATTATTATACTGTTAAGAATCCCGAAGCTGAATTTGTACCTTACTTTTGGAATAAATACATTTTAAATACATTTTTCGTGTTATTATGTACCCTATCAATAACATCCTCGTGTCACTAAGGGTCAAAAGTCGCAACAGCTTCATGACCTGTTAATCCCGGCTAATGACATAACAATTAATTTACTATTGTGTGGGCACGCATGCGTGCCTTCCTGCACGTTACAGGATAAAGGGTCCCCCCCACTGACTGGCGAACGGTCTAAGGAAAAGTTAAGCCTATGGCGAGATGGTGCATCCATACCATTTCCATTCGGTCCACCTGCGGAAAATCTCTCACCTGGACACGAGTTGCATTGGCTTCACTGGAAGTTTTTAAATATACTCCAGAGTCAGGTAGGCCGAAGTAAAGAGAACTAATTCACAGATGACTTCGCCCTGGAGTGTAAATGTGGCGTTGTCTCACAAACAATGGCGCACTTAATATTTGTCCAGCATGTCCTGCTGTCTGCACGCTACAGGAGTTGATGGACGCTGCTGAAAGTGCCCAGCGTGTAGACTGTAGCCAAATTCTGGGTTGACTGTATTTTGATTGCTGTCGACGCGTTAAAAAGAAAAAGATGTATCCTAGTAAGAATCATCATCATTATCATTTCAGCCGAAAGATGTCCACTGCTGGACATAGGCCTCCCTCAAGCTCCGCCACTTCGACCGGTTCTGTGCTTCCCGCATCCAGCGGACTTCTGCGGCCCTCACAAGGTCATCGGTCCACCTTGTGGGAGACCTTCCAACTTTACGTCTTCCGGTACGCGATCGCCACTCCAGAACCTTCTAGCCCCATCGGCCATCTGTTCTGCGAGTAATGTCGCCCTGTCCACTGCCACTTAAGTTTGGGAATTCTTCGGGCTATGTCGGTTACCTTGGTTGTCCTACGGATCTCTTCATTCTCCAAGCATATATAGCCCTCTCCATTGCCCTTTGGGTGACTTTAAGACTTCTTATGAGACCCATTGTGAGCGACCACGTTTCGGTTCCATATGTCATCACTGGCAACACGCACTGGTCAAAGACTTTCGTCTTGAGATACTGCGGTATGTAGGACGAGAAGTTATTGCGAAGCTTCCCGAACGCTGCCCAGCCCAGTCTGATTCGACGATTGACCTCTTTCTCGAAGTTGGACCTAGTAAGAATGATGGCGACAGATCATACGGATATGTGTTATTATTCTCCCACTGTGGGGCAAAGGCTTCATTCATACAGGGTGTTAAAAAAACTGCGTGCCATAGCTCAGGGGTAGGTTCAGTATCGATAAAGGAACCCAGGAAAAATAAAAAATAAAAAAACATAAAATAAATTATTGCAAGAGCAACCTAATTTAGTACCTACTAACTTAAATAAGCAATTGTTTAATTTTCAGTAGCAAATAATGCGGGCGCCCTTAGTATTCGGACGCGAGAAGTGAAGGAGAAAATGACAACGCGTTCGAAATTATGTAAGTAATTAAAGGATTTAAACAAATAAAGTAATTTGATTACTATACGATTGCTATTTTAAGTTAGTTGGTACTAAATAAGGTTGATCTTGCAATAATTTTTTAAGTATGTTTTTATGTTGAATGGTTTTTTTTTCTTGGCTTGCTTTGTTGATACTGAACCTACCCCTGAGCTATGGCACGCAATTTCTTTAACACCAGATTTCTGTATATACGGTGAAGGCATAGGCAATTGAGCATTGTTCACTTTGCTTGCTGACTGCGGATTGGCCATTCCGGACTTATATTAATTACTAGCTGACCGTTCAAATGTTGTCCTGTTTCCTGGAACGCGATCACAGCGCCATCTAACGAGTCTGTGTACCTAAACCACCCCCACCCAACTCCGCACACAATTTTTTAATCAAAATAAGCCCAACCGATGAGGATGAGTTCTGTGATGTACACACGTACAGAAAAATGATATATGTATAATATATAAAGATAAGTATTTTTTTTTCACAATGTTTTCCTTCGCCCATGCCGGTGATGTCCAAGATAAACTTAGAAAGTGCATATGAATTGAAAAAGTCTTATTGATACTTGCCCGGATTTTAACCCAGGACCTCGCCAGAAGCCCGAAAGTCTAAGAAGCAGTCTTATCAAGGGGTATCGTGTTACCCAGTAACTGGTTGTGCAGGTCAGATGATGAACCTCGTGCGTGAGAGGTCCATCACAACATCCATATGGATGGAGGACCAAATTAATGGGCAGTCTTAGGGCCTTAAATATCCGTAATCCCTACTGTCTGTACTAATATTATGAATGCGAAAGTAACTCTGTCTATCTGTATCTCTGTTACGCTTTCACGCTTAAACTGTTAAACCGATCTTCATGAAATTTGGTAGAGAAATAGCCTGGGATATGGAGAAGGACATAGGTTACTTTTTACGCAATAACCGACATCAACACGGGCGGAGCCGCGGGCATAAGCAAGTAATATATATTTTATCCACTTTTAAATAGTAGGTCACTTTTTTCTGACGACTTAAAGGATAAATATAGACAGCGAGCGCAGGGTACTTGCCGCCCAGTGTAATATGGTGACCCGTAGATATGCTCGGTGTATCACGTAGCAAGTAAAATGTTTAATCATTTATTTACTTATTAGACCAGGGTAGATAATTTTTGAAACAAAAAAATATATATAGTAGGATATTATAAAACCCACTGGAAAAGAAAAAGAATATAACACAAATGAAAGGAAAAAATAATTTACGGGCGCTCTGAGGTCGGGAAGTGGATGGGAGTGCGTTTTTAAGGGTAAAAAACGGTTTATCTCGATTTCCGGCAAAACTACAAGTCCCATGGAAAAAAGTTTTTTTTTTTTTGGTTAATTTGGTGGATAAAAATAAAAAACCAAAAACTTGTTATTTGAATTTTTCACATAAATTTTGAGGTTATGTGAAAAAAGTGTAAAACAAAAGTTGTAGATCTTTTTATTACCCACAACTTTGCAATTTAACTTTTTTCCATAGGACTTGTAGTTTTGCTGGAAATCGAGATAAACCGTTTTTTACCCTTAAAAACGCACTCCCATCCACTTTCCGACCTGAGATCGCCCGCAAATTATTTTTCCTTTAATTTTTGTTATATTCTCTTCCTTTTCTAATGGGTTTCTTCCGACTATATTTTTTTTACTTTTTGCCATTTTCAAAGGTTTCAGCACTGATCTATAATTTAATGTTGAGTCTACTACTAATAGCGAATTTATCTTTAAATTTATGGGCTTACACGCGTCAATTCACTTTAAAGTTTGAAACTTATTACTCGTTTTAAATGCTTTATCTACTTTAAGAATGAATCAACGATGATTCATTCAACTATCTTAACGAACCCATGATAATGCGCAAACGTAATCCTTTTAATAAGAATGAAAAATAGGTACCGGGAAATATATCTAATAATTTATGATAATAATAATTTTACAATCACCGAAGCAGTTCATAAACACAATGAAGGCGGGCCCATTATTTATGTACTTCCATATCATTGTACGCTCCCTATATTTGTACGATACATCAGATATGCATGTATCGCTAATGATTATAATTTTACTGACTACAAATGAGATATAACAAACAGTTCACATTCAGCACCACTTAAATCTACAAGTCTATTAACAAACCATATAAATATTATAAAACAAAATTAATGATTATTAAAAAGTAATTCCAAAATGGCCACAGAAAATGAAGTAGAAGAGAGAAAATATGAAAACTTTACGGAAGAAGATCCTCTTAAGGAAAATGAAGAAAAAGAGGTGAAATTGTCATTTCGGGAAAAAGTGGTAGATATGTTTAGGAACATAACCCTAGAGCCATGTTTGTTGTTGTTTGTGGTAGCGGCTATGATCAATGGGACTGCATCACAAAACCTTAATCTTGAGAAGGCGTGCCGAGTGAACCTCAACTATACAGACGAAATATGCGATGCGCTGAAGATGCAAGATGCAGACAGTCAGAACGAATATGAAAGAGAAACGCAGAAGCTACTGGCTAGAGCTCTTTCATGGAGGACCTACTTATCAGCTACAATACCCTGCGTTCTAGCTCTTTTTGTTGGATCTTTCTCTGACAAAACAGGGCATCGAAAGTTTTTTATGATTATATCGTTTACGGGACAATTGCTCATTTCTATCAACAATATGATCAACGTGTATTTCTTCCGGCAACTCTCATTGGAAGTCTTGGTCTTCACGGAAGCTATTATTGAGGGACTATCTGGTGGATGGTGCATTTGTTTCTTGACAGCTTTTGCTTTTATAAGCACCATTACAACAGACAAGACTAGAACCTCTAGGTTAGGTCTTGTAAGTTTTTGTGTGACAGTAGCTTTCCCCGTTGGTATGGGGATCAGTGGGATCTGGTTGAAGAATTTTGGTTACTATGGATGCTATGGATTGACAGCAGCTATACAGTGTTGCAACATGTTGTATCTAATTTTTGTCGTGAAGGATCCTAAACGGAATGCAGAGCAGAAGGGGGTAAGGAACACATCGTTTTACTTATTATTATTATGTAAAAGTTCCCATTGAATAAATCAAATTATGATCTGTATAAGTGGTACCCTGCTCATACTTAGTTGAGAGCTTCTTTGGCGTTCTCGCTGCTTGCACACATTTCATAAAAACTTTTTCGTACACGCCAGGCTTTCGGCCTTCAATTTTTCTGTGCAAGTTTTAATGTAAATAGCCGACCAGTACTCAGAAAGTTTTTATTAGTATTTTTTATCACACTTGGTTATTGTAGCATGGCGTTATTGGAACTTTAAGGTGACAGTGTCAGAGCAACCCACGAAATTTGCAGGTTGCAGGTTGTATGCTGTTCTAACTTTTTCATAGAATCATAATCATAAAAATCATCAACGCATCTCTCTTAGTTCATGCTTTCCTATTGAATGACTATTTCATGAAATCATTATTTTTGAGGCCAATTCTAACTTATGGAGTTGCATTACTGATTCTTGTCGCGAATTATATTTTAATCAACATTTAATCTGACAGTGATCTGCATACGGCAAAATACGTAAGTAAATTGCATTTTGTAGGGCTATCTTAGTGCATCCTCTTAATGCAAATATTGCCCGTTCTTTTGGTATTTTTTTTTGCACCGTAATTGCTTAAATTAAAACTTCCATGAGGTTGAAATTTGAGAAATGTCACTGATTACGCGGCGCAAAATTAAAGTGATATTTGTGTTCGTCACAATAAGGTTGCTTTGGGGTTGTTGCCACTAACAAGCCTGTCAATATTACAATGATCTTTATTCTCGTTACAATAAGGTTGCTGCTGTCAGAGGTAAAGTAACTGTGAACGAACTGTACCATGCATTCTTTATCATGGACCTGAATTTGAACAAATCTACATTTATATTGTATTTATTGTTCTACAGCATGATCGCCAAGGAAGGTGCCACTTGGTCCGCGTGCTCTTCGACCTGAAGAACGTCAGAGACACCTTGAGTTTGCTCGTCAAGAAAGCTCCTAAGAAAAGAAGACTTCGACTTTGTGTTCTTCTGGGGGTCGTCAGCGTACTCTTTGGTCCTATGTACGGTTAGTATGTTATGTTCACTCACATAATTTTCTGGTCTGTAACCCATGACAATTGTTAATGATTCTGTTGTGCACTAACTAATCTTAATTTCGGCTATTGATATATTTTTCCTTCTAACAAAACAAAAAAGAGATAAATAAGAACTATCAATTTTAGTTGAACTAAGATTTTTTTCGAAGCAAATACGAGGAACTGAATTCATCATGCATAAAATCACGCCAAATTCAATAATGAGTATATGTATGTATTTGTTAATACATACACTAAAGACTTCTTTGCATCGGGGTAGGTAGAAACGACACAACGCAACCTGCTGCGATCCGTACATACTCTTTTTGCCTCGTTATTACGCTACGTTTATGCACCAGCACCCTAATTGCGTAACGCACGATTAATCATAATCTGTTTCGTTTTGAAACAGATTGCTAATCCATTGCTTCATATGTCCGAAAATTGTGCCTGCTCAACAACGTTAATAATGCAATGAATATTGTTGAACTAACAAAGTGTAACAGATTATGATTAATCGTGTGTTACGCAATTAGGGCGCTGGACATACATGCACGCTGGTTGCGAGTACTACGCACCTAGCTTTTCTGAAGAACTCGGCCACCGTAGGCGCGGGCTTGCGGACGGCGAGTAATGGGTAGCTCGCTGTCCGGTAAGGATCAAGCCCAGGTCGACGGCGCGTTGTGTTCCACGCGCACCTCAAAGAGATGTCAGTACCAACTGGTCCCCCCAGTGGGTTCCCGCATTGTCGTTGCGGGGGGGGGGGGAGGGCTCAGTAGCCGTGGTCCGCTCCCACGGTGAAGCGAAGAGGAACCCCAAGGTGGGGCCGCTCGTCAGGGCTTTTGCTTCCAAGCCGTCGACGTAGCGGCCAAAAAGTAGGTTGCGGTGAGGTGCACCGCAACTGAGGCGGGCCGCGATGTCGAATGGGAGGCATCGCGGCTAAGGGTTACAGGATGCGGCGGAAGAGGAGTGCCGGTACTGCTGAGTAGCGCTCCTCCCTTCCGTGGCTTGGACGGGGCCGCCACCGTTTGATGGCGGACGCGGTGGGGCCGCAGGGGAAGAGGAGTCGGTATGGCGTTGGCCGCTCTCCCTATCCCCTGCGGCCGAGAAGTGGTAGGCGGCGAGGCCACTGCGCTGACCCGTCGCACGGGGACCAGGGGTGCCAAGGGTGCCATTGTTGTCTGGTGCCCTTGTGCTACTTGGTCACGACGTGCCATGTGTCCTGGTGAGCCGGACTGGTGGGGTCCGCAAGGGCCGATGCCTGCCAGGGGTGCGGGTTTTTCGAAAGAGATACCGTTGCCCCTGGCACACAGGCAACTGAGGGAACTAGGGTGGATTTTAGCCAGTAAAAGTCTGACACGTCCTCCTGCTCCACCCAGAGCGGGAGAAGTTATTTGGTGATTTCCCACCCAAAAAAAAACCTTTCCGAAGAACACCACCAATAATTTCACTAGGTATACGTTCTCCTGGGGCGTCTGTATTTGTATATGTCCTTGAAATATCTAAAACTGCCGTCAAGAATGCACGCCGGTTACGAGTACCACGCACCTGACCACCCGCTACTACCGCACCTTCTCAAGAACATCACCAATGAGGTGTCTCCGTATTTGTTGATATCCTTGAACTATCAAAAACTGCCTGATTGTTAGTTTACAGAGTTTTTTATTTCGATTTCAGGTGAAATTTCAGTCATGTACTTATCCACGAGGTACAGATTTAACTGGGACGAAGTTCAATTCAGCATATTCCAGACTTATAACTCCATCCTCCACACTATTGGTAAGTTCTTCTTCTTCACTTTTATACAGGGTTGTAGGAATATCTATGAAAATTCAAAATTCAAAATTCAAAATCATTTATTTGCAAATATGGGTAAACAATATGCAGATGTTTTACATGCATGTAATAGTTGTATATCACATTATTAGTAACACCATATTTTACCTTTAGGCATGCAAATTATGTACATAGAATAAAAACACAAAAAAATAAAACGAAACCAAATAATAATAATGAGATCAAAACACTTGTTTAAAAAGAAATCTTATACTTTATCCTGCAAATATTCAGATACACTGTAATATGCTTTATTTATCAAAAAGCTTTTTAATTTTTTCTTGAAAATATTAGGCGTTGACGCCTCCATTAAATATATAGGTAGATGGTTGTATACACGGGGAGCCATGCAGAATATACTATTATTTAAAAGAGTTGTTTTATTATTAGGACAACAAATTTTACTGTTGTGTCGTTTACTTTTATATTTTTCAAAGAAAGTATTGTTAGATCTTACAAAATTAATAATTTCATAAATGTATAAGCATGGAAGTGTCAGTAGTTTGAGATTTTTAAAATATTCTTTGCAACTATCTGCTTGTTTAAGTTTACAAATTGAACGGACACATCTCTTCTGAGCCTTAAAAGCATCATCCTTATGTACAGAATGTCCCCAAAACATTATTCCATACCTTATAATGGATCCCACATAACCATGGTATGCAGACAGAACTGTCGATATATCGGCCATTTTGGAAAGCATATGTAAGGCGTACGATTGTTGATTTATTTTTAAGCACAGATTCTCAATGTGTGTTTTCCAATTTAAACTGCAATCAATATTTAAACCCAAAAATTTTGTATGACTTGGCCTATTACTCGATTCTGGTTTGACGTCGCCTTCTGGGACAGCCTGTATATCAAAATGAGTAATTAACAGTTTCATAATATGGTTATTATTATATATTGGTTTCATATATTGGTTCCAAGAATCACAGGATGTGATTAGTTAGTACCTACTAGATGGTTCTAGTAGGTACTAACTAATCATATCCTGTGATTCTTGGAAAAAGTAATTTATGTAATATGGTATGTCATCTTTATGTTAGATGTTATGTTATCTTTATTCCCACGATTGATTACTAATTGTGTCGAAATGGATGACTAAACAACAGTGATATAATTAAATAATGTGTGTTCGCTTCTTACTTGTTCCCTAATTTTGTCAATTAACCATTTTATTTTTGTTATACCAATATTGGGTTTATTAATATTACTAAGTATTTATTGTTCTCATGTAAGTAACGATTGTCTTAATGAGAATAAAGTTCTTTAAACCGAATAATCCTCTTTGGAGGTCGTTGTATTCTCTCACGGCTGGTAAATACATTTACCGTGCATTCTACTGATGTTCATGAATGGTCCTTACGATATATTACGATATTGGTCCCATAGAGAAAGTTGTTCAGATTGATAGTCTGTACCACACCCTTAAAATTGGCAGGTCCTTGAAAACTAACCCTGTATAGGAGGCATTTAAGATCTTTGAGGATTTTTTTCTGTCTATACATCTAGTTGATTTCGAAATCCCTTTCATTCTAGGTTGTAAGAACATACAATATTAAAAACACATATTATTAAATTCCAGGTACAATATTCTCGATAATGGTCCTCAGCAAGTACCTACAATGGCACGACTCTTTGCTCGGTATAGTGTCGACGCTGAGCAAGATCGCATCTTCGTTCGTCTATTGTTTTGCTCCAAATGAGAAAATATTCTACATTGGTAAGTAAATAATCATTGATCATCATTATCATTCTTCGCCCTCATCCCAATTTATTTGGGCCCAGGGAAACATGTCTTTTTCTACCATAAGTACTTCTCCATAAGTCGATCCATCCATTGTTTCTTTGGCCACAAGTAAATAATAACTGATTTCTTAGTTAAATTAGATGCTGACCTTGCCCAATTGGTCTGAATACATAATTCGTCGTGACGATTTTTTAATAATATCCTAACAAAGTCGCTTTTCGTGTTTACACGCTTAGATCTTCTAAACTCCGTAACAGGTTTTAATGCGGTTTTCATCAATAGTCAGAGTGATTAAAGAGGAAGGTTTATATGTACACCACGCGGGTGAAGTTGCTGGGAAAAGTTAGTTTTGGATAAATTACAAACTGTAACCATGAATACAGCACATGATTCTAGATAACCTAGTATACAAATATTTCGTCGGTTATCTAAAAATAAAATTCCGTTGATGTATGAATAATACAGTTTGGATTATAGATTTCCTATTAAGTTCTATAAGAAAGGAAATATCGTCAATTAGGTTTTGGGTTATCATTCCCATTTCTTAAAATTTTACAATCAGGTGGAAGTTCATGAGGCATCGCATAATAAGTTGTGATTCATCATCAGTTATCTTAGACATTGTGGCAATCTATGATTGTAATCGTAGGTGTGGTACTTCTATGATTAATTCAATTCGGTACTTTTAATAAAGAATATTATACTGAGACTCCCCAGACGTGATGGGTATTGTATATGTCAACACTACCAAATAAAAATATGTTTTTATTGGGGTCAACGACCATTGATAGTCAAATAAAATCAAAAATATTTATTTGCTAGAATATGGTACATCTAGACACGCGGCTGCGTGTTAAGCCAAGTTCAAGCCAACAGAACTGGCGAGCAGCACCGTGTGTTATATTACACGAACCATTTGGAGCCACCTTTGACCCCCTCATAACTCCAAAACTATTTTACATAAACACGTCAAATTTGGCTCATATTGGCGGCGGCCTTGAAGCAGCGGGATGGGGAGTGGTGCACGCACCTCAAATCAACCGCTTATTTAGATATTAACGTCCAAAAATCGTCATTTTTATCACTGACTGACCTATAGATCAAAATCAAAATCAAAATATTTTATTTCACATAAGCCTGCATAGGCACTTATGAAACGTCAGAAGCTAGGTGCACGGTTCCAATTTGTCGCTTCCTATGGAGAAGAGCCGGCAAGAAATTCCACGGTTACTCTTTTAAAAATAATTGGCTTTTCAAATCAAAACTATAACCCAGTTCCAGATGAACTAGCAAGTTAAAATTTGGTATCCAGATAGGTAGTTGGGTGAATACAAAGGAATAAATCAGAAACTAGTAATGTATTATCATTTTATTATAATTTTTTAATTTCTATTAGGAACACTTAATTATGCGCCTGTAATAGTGCCTGTATGTAATGTAATGTAAGAATCAGCAAACAATAAATACAGCAAACAATAAATAATAGTTTAAAAAACTAAAAAACAGGCTTTAAAAACCAAACAAAAAAAGGAGAAAATAATTTAATTCAATTAAAAAGCGTGGGGTGCTTGACATTAATTGATTATAAAAATACCTCAAAAAGCACCCCACGCTTTTTAATTGAATTAAATTATTTTCTCCTTTTTTAGTTTGGTTTTTAAAGCGTGTTTTTTAGTTTTTTAAACTATTATTTATTTTCTATTTTTTAGTTCTGCTAACTACAAAAACTTGATTTTTTTTTCCATTTTTTTTTTTTAATTATTGAATTGTCATCGGTCCTCGATAAGTTTACAAAGTTTCAACGAAATCTGACCGTTTAGTTTGGGTCAAAATCGCGCTCTAAGGAGTCGGTTACATACAAACATACAAGTGAAATTGATGACAGCCGGTCTTTATGTAGATTTTAAGGTTTTCACGTGAATATATAACGAGTGGAATACCATCCTTGTTTCTGTTTAAATCAAAACGTATCAGTTTTACTGCTTATAACTAAGAGTATAGTCGACTTTCGTATTTATTACGTTTTTAACTGGGATTTAGTATTAATTATTATTTTAATATTTAGTGCCCTTCAATAGTGTAAGATCATTACTTATTAATAATTAAAGAATATAGGTATTTCGGACCACGGCGCACGGTGCGGCGGCCGTGGAGCAGCGGGGTGGGGAGCGGTGCGATAAAAACCGTCTACTAATAATTTCTGTGCAAAAAGTAATGATATCCCATCAAAAACATAAATGTGAAATAAGAGCCAAGTTCAATGTTATAATTGTGCCTTGGTTGTTGACTTCAACGACAAAAGAAGTGAGCTCTAAATGGGTGCCAAGTTCAATGGTCAGTCCTGAAAATTTATAACAAGATAAAATATTTTATAACAACTTAAAATATGATTTCTTCTTATAACTTAGGATAATATATTGTAGCCTAGGGTTTGACTTGGCTAGTTCTCATATACGAATTATTATTAAGTACCAACGAAAACAGTCAAGGAAGAGCTATATTCGATGGCTAGTTTCTACCAGCAAGCCAAATTTTCGGAAGAATAAAATAAGAACTTAAAGCTAAGCCAAGTTAGACCTTAGGCTTCAATATATTATCCTAAGTTTTACGAAGAAATTATATTTGTGTCTGATCAGCAGAGGTCGGAATTAGGTAGAGTTATTAATGTACATAAACTGATTTCATACAACGAAAAAATAAAGTGGATATGTCCCAAATCTCCGGATTAATTTTGAAGAGCAGAAAAATCCCGTGATCTATAATATAAAAAGCTATTTACTTTTACACAATTTAAACCACTGCACGCGCGACGTTTGAAAATTTCTATCTCTGAGGTTTTTATTATTATTTATTTGTAATCTTGTTGGTCACACGGAAATGTCTATTAGAAATCCCGGGAAGATCCATATTAATATCAACATTTCGATGCAAGTACATAAATAACTCTACCTAATTCCGACCTCTGCTGATCAGTCATGTCAGTGTCTGAGTGTCTGATCGCCCGTTTTGTGCGAGTAAATTAGTGCGAATCGACTAATATGGCATTTCGTCGTCTTATTACATATGTCCATGTCTACGCATAACTATATCTCATTTCGGCGCGAGATAATACGACGACAAATTTTAGTCACGCGCACGCGTTCTCTCGGCTGATCTTCGATTAATGGCCTCACAATCATATCATTGTTGATAACGTCCATAAAAACTCCACTATACTCGTTCGATTATGGGTAGATTATTCGATAACCCTTTTATAACCAACTTATCCACACCATTCCATTTTAATCTGGTTATTTATCTACCCATTTAATTGTGTCATTAATTTCTAATCGTATCAAGAACAAAAATAAAATTATCATCGCGACATATAAATCGCCAAGATATTTGTTTTTATTTGACCTATTTTTTTATTACCTAGGTTATACAGGGTCAAATTAAATTAGCTGGCAATACTTAACTCACGTGTGGGTTTGTTTAAATCTTTAAATTACTCTGACATGGACATATAGGCAACCAAAGGTCTGAAGGCCAATTCCCGTAATTAAAAACGTTCAAAATCTAGTCGCAGTTTCATCTCAGCGACAAGCGAATGTCAAAAATGTATGAAAAATCTAGACATTTTTGACTGATTGACAGTGAGATCAGACTGAATGTTCTTAAAATTACGAGAATTGCCCCTCTGGTATGTTTTGGATTTTGGAAATTCGCAAAACATATGTATGTTCTACGAAAAATTACAAAACAGCTGATCAATTACGGGCATTGACCTTCACCCAACGAATGATGATTTTGTATGGCCCTTTAGTTTTCGTTATTGATACCCAACTCGTAGTTAAAGTATTCCCAGCTAATAATTTCAGTTTTTAATTTAACCCTATGCAGGATAAATTAGCGTAGAAATTTTTTGTCGGTTATACAAAAAAAAAAAATCAGCTGTTCCATACATTTGGGACCGCGTAGGTGTTGCACTTTTCTAAGTAACACCTGACTTTTTTTGTATCACCGACGAAAAATTTCTACGCTAGGGGGTCTAGGATGATATGCTGAATTCTTGGTTACAGTTTGCGCACTGGTTAATTTTTTTATCCTGTACCTTTAAGGTGATTTAAATTTTGAAATTGTTCGATGTTAACTTTCTTTTAGATTTTAGTTGTACCTAACATTTTGGTCTTGTGGTCAAGTGCGAACTTCTGAGCATGAGGTTCTAGGTTTGATTCCCATGTTGGGCAAAGTGTTATTGGGTTTTTCGTTCAGGAATGTATCGTTAGTAGCCCGGAGCTTGGATTTATGCCCGGCAAAATGTGGGTAAAGATAGTATACTTCTGCCTAGCCCTTCAGATGTAAAATATGTAAACATTTAACGTAATTATTAATATTTATTTTTAGCTGAAAAGATAACAGGCACATGATATGACATATTATCTTCAGCACAGATATTATACGGGTTTCTTAGATTTTTAACGGGTTCATAAGTTTCTGAAGACATCAAGATCAGATCATCTATAATTCAACATCATTATTAAGATCTATCAGGTGATTTAAGTTCTAGGTTTCATAGCTGTCGCCAATTGGTCCTTGGTCCACATAAGTGTTCCCAATATTCTTTATTTTGATGCATATTTACTATAACGAGTTTTGTTTTATTTTCAGCTCCACTGGTTGAAATTCTGAATGGTACTTCGCTGTTGGCAATGAGGTCAATAATCTCGAAACTAGTAGAACCTGAAGAATTAGGTAAGTAACGACTTTATAACTAGTATGCATGATCAGCCTATATTGTTCCCACTGCTGGGATATAGTCCCAGCATTCAGCATCTTCTCTCATTGAGAAAGAGTGGGCCGTAATCCACCAGTGCCCAGTTCAGGTTGGTAGATGTCACATGTCTTCGAATTTTTGGTTCTAGTATAAGTTGGTTTCCTCATGTTTTACACAGAGTAAACTGTTATAGAATAAACACAGTCTTTTATTGAGGGCACCAGTCATCAAATAACTTCTGCCTTCTTGATTTATTATTAAATGGTTTGTCTGTAATGTATATATGTCACGTCATGTCAACTTCACTTGCATGATTGTGGTAAATATGACAACCAATCCATTTAGCTGATTTTCCAACTGTCTATTTTAAATTTTATGTTAATTGTACGTGTAATATCTGAAATGGTATATTAAATGGTAACAAAAGGGCGGTATACGTTTAAAGAGCGGCTGATATACATTATTAATTCCAAGATTCGAGACCAAGGACTGGCTTTTTTTGTCGGAATATCCCGAAATACAAATATATTAAAAGTTATGACTTAACTTTAAAAAAATTCACGATCCTTGTACCGTTGCATGCACATGTGAACTACCCGTAAACAGCGAATTTACATACCAAAAATAAAACTCGTTTCCGCAACCATCATTTTTGCACAAAATTACTTTGATGTCCATAGATGGCGACTTCTTCATGGGTCTTTTTACACCCTGTATGTAACGGTGTGACAATTTGATTCTCTCATTTGAACAGACTAAATCTTTCTAGTATATGGAGATGATGTAATTAATATTTTTAGTAGAATGCTCAGGAATCTTTCTATATCCTTCCAGGTAAAGTGAACTCCCTCGTGGGTCTGGTGGAGAACCTGATGCCTCTGATTTACGTGCCGATGTACACCAAGGTGTATACTGCCACGATGGAGGTGCTGCCGGGCGCTGTGTTCCTCCTAGGAGCCAGCATGACGATACCAGCTGTCATCGTACTCATGTAAGAAAAACCATTGATATTGCACAAATTCTAAACAGATCAGATGGCTGTTGATGGTTAGTGGTCCCGGCCACCTATGGACGTTTGTAGTATCAGAATATGGAATTTCCAAGTAAAAAAAGCTGAAATATCTAAATTATGTAGTCGAAAAAATAATAAACCTTCAAACTGGAACATAGAAGGACTTTTGAGTGTAACTAAACATGAAAGAGACTCGCAAATTTTCCAAAAAGGTAGTGTAACGTCGCGTTTGGATCTGTTTTTATAAAAACTTTTTGCAGCAAAAATACAAATGACTTTAAAAAAAATACTACAAAGTAAAACAACAGCTGCAGGATTAACTTAATAGTTAATCCAGTTATCTATAAACGTTCCTAAAACATGTAGTTTGGGTAAGGCCAAACTACATGTTTATAGATCGCGGTCTAAAACATGGCGTACCCAATGACTGACTAACGCGGCGTCCTACGTGAGCGATCTAGACGCGAACGCGAAGCGGCGCGGCGCGGCGCGAAAACAACAAACATTCGAAACCTATTGAAGTGGCCTACGTGACCAAACGCACGTGGGGTGCGGTGCGGAGCGGCGCGAAATGAAGCGAACGCGATCAGTTGGCTTGATATTTTCGCGCGAAGTGGACGCGTCGGCCATATTTTTTCTCAAAGTCACCATAAGTCGTTCTTCTACAGAAATAGGTTCCTGAAAATTTGTTGTAGTAAATTGCAGAACAGGTTTAATGGCTTGTACAATATAGTCAAACGTTGTAGGTAACATTCGACAGTATTCCTTGAACAACAGGGGTTGAGTACGTAAATCCTGGTACAAATTATGAAATTCCCCATGAGTATGCCTTTCTAAGTACACAGTATTAGTTCCACTTCTCTGCTTTATACACTTCTTCAATATTTCATATTTAAGATATGAATTTTCCAACAACAATAGCTTCCGTCCGTCCATGACAAATGTTTAATGCTAACTGAACTGAACGGCGGCGGAGGGCGCGGAGGGGACGGTTCGCGCGCACGTTGGACAGAGTAGCCGCATCGCTCCGCATCGCATTAAATTCGCATCGGATCGTTTCGCAATCGCGTTCGCGTTGAGTCGTCCACGTAGGACATCGCGTAAAAGTTGTTGGGTGTGTTCACATAATCAGCCCATAAAATTCCTACTGCAGGGACACAGGTTTCCACTCTATTAGAGGAAGTGGGCCATAAATCCACCATGCCGACCCAATGCGTGTTGGTGGATGTCATGATTTTTAATTTTGAGTTCTAAGATATGCCGGTTTCCTCACGATGTTTTCCGTCACTGTTTTGTGTGTTCGTTTGCCTGTTATATTATTTATTATAACTCAATATTTTTGATTCCAGCTGGCTATTCTACGAACACAGAAAAGAAGTAAGAAAGCAGAAGCAAGTATCAGATTAACCCGGTTAACTAATAAGTTAGTTATTTTAATCTAGTTACCTAATAATAATAGTGTAGATACTTTGTAATTCTAGATATTAGTAGATAATTATTATACTGTTTGGACCAGAGATCGGATATTCGGATGCATATTTACCTAAAGATAATTTTTAGCTATGAAAGTATGGAAGCGGCTTTATAAATTATTTGTAATGTTTATTAAAAACCCTGGGATTCTTGGATTGCAAAACTATTCAGATGTGTATTAATCTAAAATTAATGTTTAACCCGATATAAATATGTGTATGTACTGGAGGAAGGGTGGTTTGTATTAGTTAAAACAAATAATAAACAAATTACTTACCTAAATTAAGATTTTTTCGATACAAAAGCGCATTCCATGTTAGCCAACATCTCAACTTTAGGTGAATATGCATCCGAATATCCGATCTCTGGTTATGACTCCCGAAGCTGATATTGTACCTAACTTTTGGAATAAACGTTTTTTAAATACATTTGTCGTGTTGTTATGTATCTTAGTAAGAATGATGGCGGAGAATCAAATTGATGTTTCTATTGTCTTGCTGTAAGGCAAAATCCTATGTTCATACAGAGATGGTAATACCATTGATCATTTTGCTTGATGAATGCGGATTGGCTATTTCAGAATTTACTATCTTTTGCCAGTAACTTCGCCCGCGTGGAGTTCGGCAATTATGGCACGGGGATGGTTTATCTATGTATGTTACTCCTTCTAACAATAGCTATCTGCCAGTGAAAGTCCCGTCAAAATCGGTCCAGCCGTTTCGAAGATTAGCCGGAACAAATGCAAAGACAAAAAAAAAAGTTTTTTCTTGTTATAGGTACCTTATTTACTTTCATATGCGTTTAGTAAAAAGCTGTTTTTTGACACAAGATATAGGTAAACCAATTACAGGCACTTTTTAATTGTTAAAGGGTCGGTCAGTAAGAATGACGAAGCTAGTTGATTCTGATTGCGGCCGTTTCCGAATATACTTTATGATCTTTTGGATCACACATGACCAACAGTGAGACATTTGAGTAAGCAAGACATACTCTCAGCTGCCAGGGCACAATCAAGTTAGCGTTCTCGTGGTATATTTTCTCACATCCACGCAGGTGAACCCGCAGGCACACCTAGTATGAAATAAACGCTATGAATTTTAGTTGTAGGTATCCCAACGCAGTTACAAACTAGTAGCTGAACAGTCATTGCCACTACGAAATATGAAGTCGTAAAACTGGGCTTCCTATAGAACGTTACTAAAAACGGTTTATCTATTATGGGGGACCTTCACCCATCTGATAACGCAGAAACGCAGAATGTGGTAATAGGTGATAAAAATATCTGTTGAAATCTAATACCTTTGAACGAGCAATTCTTGTATACACAAATGAATATATATATAATCTGAATCTCGGAAACGGCTCCAACGATTTTCATAAAATTTAGAATGCATGGGGTTTCAGGGGCGATAAATCAATCTAGCTAGGTTACATTTTTAGAAAACGAAAAACGGTCATCCAGATATTGAAAATAAAACATGAAATGAGGTTCCAAGAATTAATGTTGGACAAAGACGATAGTGTGTGATAGAGCTATGGTTGTTTGCCTTGTTCAAGGCAAAACTAAAAAAGAAGATAATTTATCTACACTTAAATATTATAAAGAGGAAAGATGTTTTTGTTTGTTTGTTGCCGAATAGGCTCCGAAACTACTGGACCGATTTTAACGATTTTGGCACCAATAGCAAGCTAAATTATCAGGAAGTAACATAGGCTATAACATTACATAGATTAGATAATATTTAAAAAATAAATAGAAATCCTGAAGAAAATTGCAATAATGTAACCTAAAGTAGCAAAAAACTTCTTCCAAAAAAAAACAACCGACTTCCAAAAAAACACTGCAAAGTGAAAAATAACTTTTATTTCGGAAGTCGGTGTCTTTGGAGCTGTATTTTAATTTTTAGTCATCGCCTTCCGAAATTAAAGTAATTTTTCACTTTGTAGTGTTTTTTTGGAAGTCGGTTTTTTTTTTGGAAACTTTTTTTTTTCACTTTTTAGTGGTTCACATGTGCTTACCCCTTCACAGCATACCGGCGTGATGTTATGTTATGAACTGGTGTAAGCAATGGACAGACATGAGATTTCAGCAATCCCAGTCCATTTGCTATATTTATTGAGGAGTTCCGTTGCCTATCTCCAAAGTTCTTCATCAGATCTTCACCAAATTGAAATGAGACCACTCCGAGAAAGTACTCTTCCAAAAAATACCTAAATAGCTTCGTGTGCCTATAAAATTTGAAGAGTTCTCTCTATTTCTCCAGGATCCCATCATCAGATCCTGACTTGATGATCATGGGACCACCTGGGAAGTATACCCTTTCAAACAAAAAAAAAATCCAAATCGGTCCAGCCATCTTCGAGTAATCGGGGAACATACATAAAAAAAAAACGAAAAAAAAAGGTTCCGACGAATTGAGAACCTCCTCCTTTTTGAAGTCGGTAATTTTTTTTTCTTTAAAATTCATTATCTGGCGTGCGCTGCGAAAACTATTGATGATACATAAACAATTTCTACTACATGATTAAAGTACTCATAATTATCGACAAAAAAATCCGCGTAGACCTATTTCTAACTATCATAGTTAAGTCACAATAGCAGCTTTTGTGTTCTAAAATTTAATTAGATCGCCGGTAGAAACAAAAGTTGGTTATATTCGTATCGTAGTATTTATTTATTCAAATAAATTATTTCATCATCAATGGTATTTATGTACCAGTAAAATACTTTTTAATTAATTCGAATCGGACATTTGATTTCGAAGTTATTGCGAGTATAGCAATGCAATACGCGAAAACTTTTAGAATTGAACTACAAATAACTATAAGACTCATTTTCAATCTTTTTTACCGGATTGCGGAATGGTTATAATTTAGTAATATTTTCCATTTTTATTTCCTCCATACAATATGTATAAGTAAATGAAATATTCGCTGAGAAAGATTTTATTACTGTGTCTCCATTAATCAAATCCTACTCTAATTGTGAAACTTTGTACGTAATATGTTTGTTACTTCTTCACGCAAAAACTAATTGACCGATTACGATGAAACTTGAAAGGTACATAGCTGTCACCTATAGCAGTTACTTTTTATCCCGATATTCCCACGGAATCGAAACATACGCGGGTGAAACCGCGGGGCGCAGCTAGTGTCATATAATAGTGTGTATAAACGAATTTCACAAAATCGTCATGAAGACCAAAGAAAAACATTTACTTAAAATAATAAATGAACCCGAACATGACAACAATACGTTCCAATTCTTAGAAATAATTCATAACTTTGTGTCTATGCTTGATAAGCGTAATCTCTTAGTACGTACGAAAGGAGTCCAAAACCTTATTTATACTAATGAGCGTCAAGGAGTACAAAAATCGTCTGGTTCGCGTCACCGGCGCTTAAATATGTTTGTAGGTACCTACGGCCACTTTACCGGCCCGGTGGCGTTCATTCAGACCTCCGCGGGAGCCAAGTCGTGTGGTGTCGTCTAAATGCAGTCTCATTAACATGTCTGCGACACTTTCCTATTCATTTTTAATGAATAAGTAGGAAACGCAAATTGTTTATTTCCATTTCAAAACTAAAATAGATTTTACAAGTGTTTACGAACATCCGCCAAGGAAATTCTGAGATTTACAATCCTAAGCCTGCAATCATTTTATGGTAGGTGTTAGAAAGCATAGATAAAAGGCAGATGTACGCAATTGGCTCCTGTTATATTCCTTATCACTATCAAGTCGAGACACTATAAATATTGAGTCGGATAAAATAATTTATATTACAAGCACCACAACAAACAGTTGAAATACAAATAGACACAATCCAGGGGTATTGTTGTTGAATATAGTCATTACATACTACTGACGCCTAAGATACTACATTGACATGTGAAGACAAAGTTGCAGAAATGGATCCTTCAAAGAGTGAACAAGAAAACGCTAAGGAAGAAGTAAATAAAGAAGACACTGATGAATCTTCTCCTCTTAAACCAAACCCAGAAGAAACAGAAGAAGTTGAGAAGAATGAAGAGAAAAAGAAGTTAACTTTCAGAGAAAGACTGAAACTAATAAAAGACAATACAACTGTAGAACCAATTATGGCATGCTATGTTATGCCTAGTGTCTTAGCATCGTTAGCAATACAGAATTTAAATTTAGAGAAGGCTTGCAGAGTCAATCTTAATTATAGTACAGAAGTATGTGATGCACTGAATTTAAGACAAACGGAAAATTATACGTTTGAGGAACAAGAAGTACAAAAACTAACAGCAAGTATCGCAGTGTGGAAGAATGTGGTTCAAACATCAATCCCTGTGTTACTTATTCTTTTCGTTGGGGCCTGGAGTGATAAGACTGGAAAAAGAAAAGCATGCATCATGTTACCGATAGTCGGAGAATTTATGGCTTGTCTTGGCTTCATCGTGAACACGTATTTTTTCAACTTACCTGTAGAAGTGTCTGCGTTCACAGAAGCTATATTCCCGGCTATAACTGGAGGATGGTTCACGAATTTCATTGGTGTATTTAGTTATATTGGCGATATTACCACTGAAGAGAACAGGACCTATAGAGTAGGGTTGGTGAACATGTTCATGTCGTTAGGGTATCCCATCGGAAGTGCTTTGAGCGGTGTCATGTTGTCCTGGGTGGGGTATTATGGTGTATTTTCAGTGTCATCATCTCTATATTTGTTCAGTTTGATTTACGGATATCGATATTTGGAAGATCCGAAGCAAAGGGCTGAAAAGAAACTTGTAAGTACCCGATACCCAGTATCATTTTTTTTTATGTTTTTTAATTTCATTCTTTTCATCTTAATGTGGTGTGCGTGTGAGTGTTTTAATTGTATTTCAGTAACGTAAAGTAAAATATCCAATGGATCCTAGACACCCTTTGTTAACAGTTTATTTTCCTTTGTCATTTAACGCAGACATTTCAGTTTTTTTTCTATATCTAATCGGTCACACACACGGTTCATATTTATTTATTATCTTTATGGTATTGTTTATATTGATTATTTTGAGGTCTAGCTAATGTTAAGGGTCATTAACTCATTATTAAACAATCTTAGTCAAAATTACCTTTTCTCTACATTGAATTAATGTTATCCAAAAGTATTTAGAAAACACAGGTACGTAGCTATTGGTTTTACTATGCGTTCTTTCGTACTATTTTCCTTTAAATCATCTGGCAGATTTTTGAGAGATTTTTTTTACATTGCATTTTTTTCTTTTTGTATTACACACAGGGTGTTCATTGTGAACTAAGGTTTTACAACAATTTTGCAAAATACGTAGAAACGTACGTAGAAATCACGACAAAATTCAAACTTTTCAGGAGAGTAAGAAACACAAAAAGAAATGTTTCCTTCGAGAGTTTTTTGACGTTGCCCTTGTCATGGAGACGTTTAAGGTGGCTTTCAGGAAAGGCCCCGGAAACAGGAGACTTCGAGTTTGTTTACTGCTTATTGTGGTGTGCGTGGTGTTCGGACCTATGCATGGTAAGTGAATAATAATTCTTAAGGTATAATATTATTATTACTTTGCAGTATTTGGTCTTTCTTAGCAATATGCTCAGCTAGTATAAAAATGCAGGTGGTATCTTTTTTTGCAAGCTTGCTTGCAAACAAGCTTTGCTTTGGTTAAAATGAATGTTTTCTTAGCAACGATGTATTTTTTAAATACATACATACATAACCTAATGTTTTCTTCCCATGGGAGTAGGCAGAAACTACAGTACACCATCTGCAACGATCCTTACATACGGTTTTTGCCTCATCAGATGGGAAATTCTCGTAATTTTAAGAACGTTCACAGTCTGATGTCAAAATTTCAAAGTCCGTAATTTCTCTAGCTTCCCTACATTTTTGATAAGTTTTTGACATTGATTGACACTGAGATGAGTTTGCAACTTGATCTTGAACGTTTTTAATTACGAAAATGGGTCTTCTGGTCATGCTTGGCATGGCATGGCATGTCACACGCACGCCGTTTGCGAGTATTATGCACCTGGCTTTTCTGAAGAATATCATCAATAAGATTTTGACAGCACGTTCGCTGCGTTTCGCGGTTTCGATTCCTGAACGGAGCAATTTTTTTTTAAAGATGACTCTATTGCCTACTCACACTCAGCCGCCTGTAATTTTTTATGCCGCCTAATTTAAATAATTTTCCACAGTAAAATGGTTTACGATTCCCCTGTGCATTTTAAAGCGTTCAGAGGTAACGCTGACTATGAATGAGGACATTAGATTATACAAACCTATGCATTGCTTACATCGGAAGATTCGGAGATTGAAAATGACAATGAGTGTTAATTTTTGGACACATTTTTACCACGAAATGGAATATAAAGACCCTTTTCACACGATTCACAGGCCGGACGGTAGTATCTAGAATTTTCCACGTAAAATGGTCCGGTAAAATAGTATAATATGTAATATCAATATTGAATTTATACTGTCATATTGAATCAGTGCCGACAATATTTAATTCGGTATGGAAAATTATGATTGGTTAACCTAGATTTATATAATAGTACCAAGATATTATTATCTGAACTTAATTCTAACAAATTGTGAAATTCCAGGTGAATTCACGGTAATGTACCTGTTTACAAGGTACAGGTTCAACTGGGATGAAGTCCAGTATAGTATGTGGTCTACTTACTCTATCGTCACCAACTTATTAGGTAAGTAATATTATTGGACTATTTTTATACGTAGTTCCTAATTGCACGCTGTACTCTACACACTCGGCAAATAAGAGCTAGACCGAAAAGAGTGTAACATTTTAACCGTCACACTGCGACCGTCTCATTACACCAAGTGTGCAAAAGCGTAAAGAAAAGGCGTCCTAACCGGGCGTCCTAAGACACAAATGTCAACTATTTTTGCTTGACTTATCAGTATCAGGGCATAATTGAGCGGAATATCTGGCGTGAACAGTGTTGGCATAGTGGTAGCGGTCCCGATTTACCAGTCATGAGTTTCTAACCCAGGCAATCGCTTTACTTGATGTAAATAATTCTGTAGCAACACTACAGAAAAACACTTCGCAACAATATGTAGAAATACAAAAAGAGAAGTGGCGCCATCTACAACGCCACAGGCGAACTACGCAAAGACGCACGTCATAGAAAGCCTAGATCGCGCAGTTAAAGTTTACCGCGCGATTTGGATAGGTACTACATCCCGACATCAACCGTCGGGCAGTTGCCCACCAGACACAACACCCGTCTGGTCGGAGGATCTTCCCTTTTCCATAGAGTATGAGTGGACTTTACACCCTGTTCCTCATACCTCTATAATTCCATCACCACTGCTCTAAAAAAAATGAAGGAAAACATCGTGAGGAAACCGACATGTCCTAGAACAATAAATTCGAAGACATATGACATCTACCAATACTGGGCCTGCGTGGTAGATTACAGCCCTGGGCCTGTGTGTACTGGGAATATTATTCTGCTTGTATGCTATGGGCATAATTAGTTTCAATAAAAGTGTTGTTCGTGGGGATCACGAGTTGCGCGCACTTGCATTGAGCATTGATCATTCGTAGGCGTCGAACTCACATCGAGCACCGCTGTGTCCTCGTGGAGGCGATCAGCGGCGGCGATCTCTCGCGTCCGGCCCTGGTCCAGGCCATGGTACGGAGCAAGAGTGAATGAGTAGCTGTCACCTCCTTTTGCGAAGCAGTAATGCTCGCGAAGAGGGAGGCGGCGCACGTAAGGGAGAGGCAGTATATGCGCCCTCGCGGCCCTAGCCTCCGCAGGAGACGCCCTGGGAGTCGGGAATCTCAGGCTGATTCCCGGCCACCGTAGGCGCGGGCTTGCGGACGGCGAGTAATGGGTAGCTCGCTGTCCGGTAAGGACCAAGTCCGGGTCAACGGCGCGTTGTGTTCCACGTGCGTCTCAAAGAGATGTCAGCACGAACTGAAGGGGCCAGCTAGGGCCGATGCCTGCCAGGGATGCGGGTTGTTCGAAAGAGATACCGCGGCCCCTGGCTCACAGGCAACTGAGGGAACACGGGTGGGTTTTAGTCAGTAAAAGTCTGTCACGCCCTCCTGCTCCACCCAGAGTGGGAGAAGTTATTTGATGATTTCCCACCCAAAGAAAAACCATAAGTATTTTTGATAGCACTTGGCTCCGTGATTCCATAGTCACATAGTTGTATGGTTGAATGTATATACATTGCCCTAGACAACGTTCGGACGTACAAATATCGTGGCACAAATTTAATCGTGCAATGGATTTGCAGCATTGAGAATTAACAAAGTCTATCTCAGCGCGACGAAAAAACAAACTGTTCGATTTTAAACAAACTGTTCGATTTTCAACAAACTGTTCGATTTTAAACAAACTGTTTGATTTTAAACAAACTGTTCGATTTTCAACTGTCGGCGGTAAGCAACAGGAAGATCCAGTGCGCGAAAAAAATCGACACTTTTACGTCGTAAGACTGTAATGTTAAGACCCCAGACATACAGATAATTTAGCAAACTTCCACAAATTCTCTACTGGAGGTCAGTAAATGTGCCAATTCGTCTTAGCAACCTGTAAATTGCTTCCTTATTACCATTACGTACAAGCAGGTAATCATTAGGTTCCGGTTGTTTGTAGCAATGGTCAGTCTAGTGCGCGCAATGTGGTGTTCAGACGACGGATGTTTCCCTTCATTTGTCATTTAAATGCGGAAAGATGTTAAATTGGATAAGTTCCTAAAATTAGGTACTTAGCTTAGTTTTGATTGTCTGCAAGAAATAATTCGTCCATGGAAGCTATAATAAGGAAAGCCGATGCAAGTTTCTTGCCTGTGGTGTATAATAATATTAAAGAACAAATGACTTGCATCGTTTTGAGAGTGGAATTTTATTGTAGCTTCAAGTTAATGCATCTCACAGGCAATTAAATCACACTGTGTAAATAAGGCTTATCTTTGATTTATTACGTGACTGCTACAACTATGTAGTTAAAAAAAGTATCACAACTAAAAAGTAAAAAGATTATTTAAAAAAACAACCTAGTTCCAAAACACACTACATAGTGAAAAATTGCTTCCATTTAGGAAGTGGGTGGCAAACAAACGAATATAGAGTACCTGAGACATAGATTTACGAAATTAAAATTATTTTTAACCGACTTCAAAAAGAAGGAGGTTATCAAGTTCGGGCATTAAACTCCGTTAAATATAAATGGATTTGAAAAATTATTTTTTTTGTTCGAAAGGGGTTTATTCCAAAATAGTCCTATTCTAATTTCATATAGATCTGATGGTGCGTTTCGGAGACAGACAACGGAACTCTCCAAAAAATTATAGCAAATCAACTGCGATTGCTGTTGCTATCGCATAAATATGCATTGTTTTGACCAAGGGTGATAAAATTTCGAATTGGCGTGGGGTAGGTACTATATCTAAAAAGTGTAAAAAAACTTTAAAAGAAAACAACCGACGTCCGGAAAAACACTACAAAGTAAAAAATTACTTTAATTTCGGAAGGGGCGGTGGATTTTTTTTAAATACATATCCAAAGTCACCGATTTCCGAAATTAATGTTATTTTTCACTTTGTAGTGTTTTTCCGGAAGTCGGATTTTTTTTGTTGAAAAACCATTTTTTCGCTTTGTGTTGTGAATGTTTGCGTGTCAGTTGATTTTTAAATCCGGAATAACACTACAAAGTGAAAAATGACTTTAATTTCGGAAGGGGCGGTGGATTTTTTTTTAATACATATCCAAAGTCACCGACTTCCGAAATTAAAGTTATTTTTCACTTTGTAGTGTTTTTCCGGAAGTAGTTTTTTTTTTTTAAACCATTTTTTTAGCTTTGTGTTGCGAATGTTTGCGTGTCAGTTGATTTTTAATTAACTTTTTATTTTTCACTTTTTAGCTGTGGTATCTTGCCCACACAAATTCGTATACCTTCTCTTGTTAAATAAATAACAGCGACAGCGTGATATTATAACATCATAAACATGTAATAAACCTCCTTCGTTCGCACGTTTGACTGTGCTAACTTACACTAATGGCCACAATGAAACGTTCAAACTACAAATATTGGCGACTTCAAACAATGTATCAATATGTTAACATGTTATTTTCCTTTAACATACGTAAGTTTTGTTTACTGTATATATAGGTACTGTACACTGTACCTATATTATGTTTATCAAACACACGTATAGGTATAGATAATTGTAACTTGTACTCTGAGAGAATTCACATGTACTCTGAATGAATTCATTTAGTAAATTTGCTCTTGGTTGTTTTTAATAATATAATTGTGTCTAACCTTTGTACGCTATTATTACTATAACTTTAACTATGTATAACTACACTATTGTATTAGGTAAGCCTGTGATGATAGTTGTATGAGTTTTGTGAATAAATAAATAAAAAACAACTCTAGCATGATAAGGCTTATGGCCTATTGGCCAATATTCCAGTATTCTTGCCCTCAAATGTTAGTCATCAAATTATTCTGTAATCCGCCATTCCAGACCTCTAAGTAGTAGCCATAACCAGCCTATAATGTTCCCACTGCTGGGACTCAGGCCTCATCTTTGTGAGAGGGAGTGGGCCATACACCATGATGTAGAATCAGAATCAGAATGCTTTATTAGTAAACATAGGTCAAATTACAATAGTTTGCGAGATGTGTGATTGGCGATGTAGCGATTGTAGAAGCACTGTAATTGTTATGTAAACTAATAAAACCTTAAAAATAAATAAACCACGTAAACAAGAGCGCGGACCATAATGACCGCGGTAATAGTACCCATATATAAAAAAAAAACCCGCGACCCACACTACAACTCGTAGGTTGCGATCGTTACCATAGCTCTAGGTGACCACTGGTCTAGGTGTAGGCTAGGAAGGTTCTCATAGGTAGTAGTACTGACGGCAAATTTATATTTCAGGAACATTCTTCTCAATAACCCTGTTCAGTAACTACTTGAAGCTGGACGATACCTTGCTCGGTATCATATCTAACACCAGCAAGATCATCGCAGCCTTTGCCTACGCCTTCGCTAGGAACAACTTGGAGATCTACTTGGGTAAGTAATTTTGAAGACAAATGTGTTCAATGTGCTGACTTACCGAACAGCCATCAAATCACTTAATAAACTTAGTATTTGATGATGCGCGCTGGCCTCCCGGGAGTCTTGTCATGAACAAAAGATAATTAACGCTAGTCAACGCTTGTTAGGATACTGCGTAAAATTCCACTCTATCGTATGGCAAATAATATAATTTAATGTTTTGTAATGTCAATTACTATTGTATATATACTCAAGTTTTTCTAACTGAATAGACAGCTGTGTTGCTGGGGAGATTGTTGCGCCACTTCTTTTTGCAGCTAAAGCACTAGGAAGTGGCGAAAGTTCGAAAGTGGTTTTTGATTAAAATCTTCTGAAAGTGGGCGAAAAAACACGCGTCTATCTGCAAAATTCCGACCAGGCTTGTCCCTAGCATAACACGGAATTTTCCAAGCCGGCGCCGCGGCCGCGTCGGAGGGCCCGTCTCATCTAGCACATACAAAGCTACGATCACATATATGACATAACATACCATCACGGTGGTTTTCTCCGAAGGTTTATGCAAAAGTGTATTACAGTGAATCCATATTTCGCTAGATTATGTGGCTTATTAGTCGATCCACACGAAATGACTCGTCCAAAACGGGCAAATAGAAATCAAAATATGGAAAGTGTGACTTCCTCTGTTTCGGGCGAGTGAATTCGTGCGAATCGACTCGATGTTTAACTCCTATGTATAGGGGGCAAGCCAACAACTGTGCACAAATCCGAACTCTGGGCTGCTACTGAGAAATTTCTGACAGAAAAACCTGATATAGCTTTACCCGAAAAGCGGATCGAACCTAGGTCCTCACGAGCTTGTAACTTTTACGCCCACTAGATCAACGAGGCACACATATTGGGTAGGTACTTAGGTACCAAATCCTTACATAACAACATCGTATACCAACGGATTATGTACTAAACTCGAAGTCGTAAACACTGGGCCCTTACTGTTAACCTAAACTTTCGAATAGCAGTTATAACTTATACTGCATTTAAACTATGTTAAATGAATTAAGCTCTGTTACGGCTTTGTAAACGGTTTATAGTTTATATTTTAGAGGTTTAGTTATGTTTAAATTACTTTGTGACATTTTTATGTTCTTATTTTTATGTCATTCGAGAATTTTCGTGACTCTTTGTACAGACGTTTTTGTTGCCCCGAAAAACTACTATTTATACGCCATGTGAAGGCACGGTCATCAGTGTTGTATGAAAGCTTGTACACGGACATGTTTTTTCTACGGCGCGGTTTATACGTTGTGTGAAGGCACTGTTCGTCAAAGTTTTATAGAAGCTTGTACACGACACGTTTTTTCTACGGCGCGGTTAATACACCACGTGTGGGCACGGTTCGTCAGTGTTGTATGGATCACTATAGAAGCTTGTACAAGGTCACGTTTTTTCTACGACGCGGTATTTACGTCGCCACGTTGTACCGTTATAAAGCTGTGACGTGCATAAAAGGCTTGAGGGCTATATATAAAGTAAAACGATATTGAAAAATACTCTGTTCCATTGCCCATTGGCAAAATGTGCGTTTATTATACGATCTCTGCTTATCCCTTTGGGGGAATGCAGATGTGATGTTATTTAGGTATATTTTGTTTTTGTTTGTCTATTTTCCTTTGAAAACATGAAATACCTTATTTCATGTTTACGAGTTAAATTACACCACACCTGTCAAGGGCTCTACTCTCTAAGTCAGCCAACGAACTAACGGGCACGGCCGAAAGTAGTTGATCTAGAGAAACAACAACATTTTTTTTTTTCGATCAGGCATAAACACATCGCGAGTATTGACAGCTGTCAAACCGTGTTGTTAGTTTGGGCTCCGAAGTTATCTTACGTCCGTAGGTGATACGGAGTAGAAAATGCCTGTTAAGTAGTTTGGCCAAAATAACGGATGTCGTGCTTAAGAGACTTGGAGTACCTAACTTGACTTGGAGACGTGAAAAACACCTAAACTGGGGGCTTCAGCTTAGGTATTTTTTGACTGTAATGATATCCTAATTAATTTATAAGAAACCTGATAATTTCAAATGAAATATACCAACATACATCATAACATGCATTGTTTCTCCGTAGGGTTGGGCAAGGGTGTATTAATAGTATACCCAAATTTTGCTAGCTATGTTAAAGTTCCACTTAATAGAGGGCAATTCTATTTGCCATCAACCGGCCGCAAATCCAGACAAATCTCAAAAATACCTAAATATAACAAGGGTTACAAGCCCATTCACTTTAATTTTAACACTCAAGACATTCTTCAAATTAACGGTTTAAGCTAAATTAATGGCTTCACTTTTAGGTCTATCTAGTAATCCATTTTCAAAATTGACTGTTAACATATGATCCCTTGCGACTGAGTCGATTGATTGATGGCTCCAGTTGGCAAAAGATAATAATTATGCATTCATACTATTTGCAAAGTAATGACGTACAAGTAATCCACTTTGTGTTATTTTCTAAGATAGTGTAGATGCCTTTGTCTATACATTCACGCAGTTACACTGCAGCAGTAGGTATGTTTATAGACGAGTCCTTTTATGAATTAAACACACAACATGTTCACAGTTTAGTTAAAAATAAAACTGAAGGGCTTTGGAAGATTATTAGCTTAGTTGGTTTCAGTAAACTTATTTGCTAAATAATTTTGTTATATTATTTTTCGATCGTTAGAAGATAAGGACATTATAGTATTATTCAATGCTTTTAACTGTTTTTGTTTTAATTGTTATTAGATACTATCTTTTGCCAGGGGCTTCACCCGCATGAAGGTTGGAAGTTATAATACCGGGATGAAAAGTATCCTATATATATTAATCCAGGTTATAAACTATCTGTGTGGTAGATTTCGTCCAAATCCATTCAGCCGTTTTTGCTTGATTGAGTAACAAACATCGAAACATTTAAATATCCAAACATACAAACTTTTACATTTATTATTTATGTATGATAATAGAATTAAAACAATTTAACATATGTATACATATGTTTACGCAATTTGTTCTGTTATGAACAATTTAAGCAGCATAGGTAGGGAGCACTAAACAAACTAAGAAGTCATTCTTAGTTACGATATAATTATCTCACAAACTATTTGCATGCAGTATTTGTCCACTGATAAGATACGAAGGTTATCAGCAATTACCTACTTTATCTCGTCTGCAACAATTAACAATACATGTGTCATTACCTTCATTGATATTGAGATTAAACAAAAATAGCATTTCATCATCATCGTCATTTCAGTCGAAACACGTCCTCTGCTGGACATAGTCCTGCCCCAAGCTCCGCCGGTAAACAACTACCGGTTCTGTGCTCCGCAGGAATCTGCTGGATGTTGGTACTTCAGGACCAGTCATAATAGCATTTATCTATAATTATATTATTTATTTATTAAAACTTAATGCACAAGTAAACAAATACTGTACAAAGGCAGACTTAATGCCTGAGGTATTTTCTGCCAGTCAACCCTAACCTTAGTCGGGTGGGGTCTGCAAGGGCCGATGCCAGGGGTGTGGGTTGTTCGAAAGAGATACCGCGGCCCCTGGCACACAGGCAACTGAGGGAAAACGGGTGGGTATTAGTCAGTAAAAGTCTGACACGCCCTCCCGCTCCACCCAGAGCGGGAGAAGTTACTTGATAATTTACCACCCAAAAAAAAAAAGCATGTTTGCTTTGTAATGGATGATTGTGAAATTTGGCACAGTTAAAGTGTATATAGCTAAGGAATACAGAAGTAATATTTTTATATAATAATGCATTAGAAAAACATTAAATTAATAAATATAAACATGGTCGGATTCCGACCACTGGGTGACCGCTAGTCCTAATAAAGAAGCGGAAGAGTATTTCTGTTTGATTCTGCTAACCTCTGGTAATGCTAGTCAGATTTGAAGAAAACCTTTTTGCTTTTGTAATTAAACATCAGGTTAGGACCCTTAGAAACCGAGTAAAGTCAAAGTCAAAGCATTTATTTCAAATAGGCACTTAAAAGGCATTTTTGAAAGTCAAAATTTACATTAAAATAGAATTGATTCTAGTCGCCCCTTCCAAAATGTAGTTTCGTATGGAGAAGAATGGGCAAGAAACTCCACCGTTACTCTTTTAAAATGTTTTAATTGTTATTTAACATAGTACAAGCATTATATGATTATGTGTGAAAACGATGCATCCAGAATAAAATTTCCACACCAAAATAGGTCAACAGAATCAAATTGAAGCAATACAGATAATTAAAGTTAATTCTGATACATGGTGCTCACACATTTACAAAAATTGTAAAAGTATTGTAAAAGTAAGTATACAATTTTCCTAGAATATTAACAAGTACCGAGTCAGTGTGTGAGTTAAAGTAATCACTGAGTGTAAATCAATGTCATAAATATAATGAATTATACAATTCAATTAGCAACCAGTTTGATTTTGTCTAGAAGCAACCAGTTTGAATTCGTCTAGAGTAAAAACAAAAAAGTCAGAAAGAACGTTAGAAAGACGTAAAAGCGTGGGTAGGCAGTGCGATGTAACGGGGTGGGTCGGGGAACTAGAAAATTGTGCGCTTGCGTCGCCGCCGTCGCGAAGTTAGTCGCGGGCACAAGCCAGTTAATGATAAAAATATCAAACGATCAGAAGACGATTTCATAGAAAAAAATATTTCTTCAAATGATTAATTCATTCGACGATTCGCATCCCAACTTCCTACTAATATTGTAAATGTGAAAGTTTGTATGTTTGGATGTTAGTTACTCAATCACGCAAAAAAGCTGAACGGATCGTGATGAAATTTGACAGATAGATTGCCTGGGATCTGGACAAGGACTTAGGCTACTTTTCATTCTGCAACTACCTAATTTCATTTTATTAATCAGCTGACTCAAATTTGATAAAGTGGGAAAATAGGGATCGTTTTGCCTCAATCTTCACCTGGAAGATAATATCTACTTGAGCTTGTCTCAAAATAAAACGGTAGACATGTCTATTTGTAATCTAAATCCCAAAAGTCACCTTCCATTCAAGGTCAATTTTTTATTTCTATCTCAATAAGTACGCTTATTTATAAAATTTAATAAAAGCGAAATAAAACAGCTTTTTCGCTATAAAATGAAAGTAGAGAACATTATGTTTTATCTTGAGGTTTCGATAATGTAATAATGTATCTAAAAAAAAAATGATGTATTGGAATTGAATAGAATTTTGAAGAGCTGAATTTGGGCCAGGGTTGTAAGGCCATTTAACATTTCGAGGCATTAATAACCTCTTCCATTTAGAATTCGGTTAAAAAGTTTAATAACTTTAAGTGCGAAAGGCGTACCAAAACACTTCAAGAACGTCAATCAATATTGAAGTCTTGGTTAATTCAATATTATTTTATACGTCAGAGAATTATTGAGATAACCGAGAGTTACGAGTCGAATACAGAATTCGTTGAATTTTGTCTAAATTTTTATAGGAATTTGAGTATTAAGGGGTTTTAGCTGTACCTACCTACTAAATAAATAAAAATGTTTTCAATTTAACCAAATTAAAAAAAAACATTTATTTATTTAGTACAGCTGTATATAGCCATTAAAATGTGCGTCTTAGACATTCCCCGCATAGAAGTGGGTAGACAAGACCACACACAGAGTGGAACGGAATAGTGTGATAAGACAATTACGTCTTTGTGTGATATAGGATCTAATATCACATAATATTATGATCCGATTCAAAAGAATGTATTGGCTGCTTGGAAGAAACTCCATGCTGTCCGTGCAAAACAAATTATCGCTATATAGACAAGTCCTTCACCCTAATTGCGTAACTCACGATCAATCATAATCTGTTTCATTTTGACAGTTCAACAATATTCATTGCGTTATTAACGTTGTTGAGCAGACACATTTTTCGAACGTATGAAGCAATGGTTTAGTAATCGTGCGTTATACAATTAGGGTGCAGATGCCAGTCTGGACTTATGGTATTCAGCTGTGGGGCTGCACCAAACAGACCAATATGTATTATTTATAAAACGATTCCAGAACAAAGTGCTAAGGGAAATTGTAAATGCACCTTGGTACATAAGAAATGATGACTTCCATCGGGACCTAAAAGTTGAGTTCATCGAAACAGTGATCCAGAAATTTGCAGAAGCTCACGAAAAGAGACTTTATCAGCATGTGAACGTCGAGGCAATCCAGCTTTTCGACCACACAAACATAGTCAGAAGACTTAAAAGAACAAAACCGTTCGAGTTAGTGTTTAATGATAGTGAATAGTGTAAAGTGCAAAAGTGCCAAACAAACACAATAACAAAGTGTATTCGCCGAAAAGTGCTATTGGACACATTCTTAGTAAAGACAATTTAATAGTTTAGATCATAATTAAATGACTTATTAGTCCATTTGTAGGGATAGATTGTAATAAGATTAGGGTCCATCATATTGTTGAACCTTAGGACAAGAGAAAAGAAAAACATAATTATGTCTACTGCCTCGTTGGTCTAATGGTCCCAAGCTCTACTACTGACCTTGAGGTCCTGGTTTCGATTCTTAGGTCTGGCAAATAGTTATTGGGTTTTTTCACCTGGAATTTCTCATTAGCAGCCCGGAGTCCGAACGTGAGCCCGATACATGGTAATAGGTTCGCCCCCCATTACGTGGGACTTAAACATAACTGGCGAGATGTGAGTGTAATGTAGGTAAAATTCTACCTAACCTTTTGGGCAGTACGGGCGTGATGTTATGTTATTTAATAGTGCCTGTGTGTGTGTGTGGTGTGAATTTTATATAATTTGGTCCAGCTTTTTTTTTTTGAGGTTGGGAAAACATCAAATAACTTCTCCTGCTCTGGGTGGAGCAGAAAGGCGTGTTGGACTTTTACTGACTAAAACCCACCCGTGTTACCTCAGTTGCCTATGTGCCAGGGGCCGCGGTATCTCTTTCGAACAATCCGCACCCTTGGCAGGTCGAGTCTTACTTTTATGTGTAGACACCTACTTGTGTTTACCGATAACTTGTACCTACATAATTATGTGTGTTGCAAACTGTGAATATAAGTTAATGCTATTGTACCGTTGTTTCTTAATTAATCTATTATTTCCAACAATGACGCGATTCAGTACCTATATTTGCAGAAGTTAACACAAACTTATCATACCCATTTTCTGTTCACAGCACCTCTACTGGAAATTTTAAATGGCACTTCGTTTATTGCAATGCGGTCCATTGCCACAAAGCTAGTAAATGGAGAAGAATTTGGTGAGTTATTCGCTGATAATAAACTTAGGTACTCACTAGGACCTCTATAAAAAAAATACCTAAAGAACTCAATACCATCGTATTTTTAATTATTATCATTCGGTATATTTATTATTAACTGAACTAGTATAATATAATTATACCAAGACGCTCAAGCGCCATGCTGTTTACGACAGCGACTGCAGAGAAAATAACTGAAAGAAGTTGTTTAGAGCAGACTTGAATGAAAGAAATATTTTTTTTTATTAGAGACACGCACAGGAAATACAAACTAATAGAAAGAACATAATGGTGATATACAAACTAGTGAAAATAATATAGCAAAATAGTGAAATAAAAAAAAAACAGGAAGACCTGTGCGAGGCCAAAAAGGCTCCTAGACGTGGCCTACAACACCATGAATGGGAATGTTCTTTAATATAATATTTAATTTTACAGGCAAGGTGAATTCTCTCTTTGGATTAGCTGAAGCAACGATGCCCCTACTATACGGGCCTCTTTACTCCAGGGTCTACATGGCGACCCTCAACATACTGCCGGGAGCAGTCTTCTTATTAGGAGCATTAATGACATTGCCTGCTATTGCCATATTTGGGTAAGATAATGAACAGAGCATAATTATGTTTTGGCTTATAAGACCATTCCAAGAAAACTACAGAAAGACTTAGAAGTGCTACACTCTTGTTCGGGTTGTTATGATTCGGCACAGCCGAGCGGCAAAAAGCAGCTCGGCTTTGTCACTGTCTGGAATTCTGCCAAGCCGACCCGAGTATGGTTCGGCAAGGGTAGCTGCCATGAACAGAGTTTGCCTATCAACACGAGCTGAATTAAAGGCGTATATGTTTAGTATAAGCTTTGGGTTGGCTTCTTTGTTCAACATATTTAATATTGCCGATGATAATGTGTAGCGCTTGGACCTATCCAGAACATAGTTGTAAACCATCTCACGAGACTGCAAGAGAGCTAGTGATATGATCATTACCTGTGCCTATGGCAATGAGAGGCTCATGTTTTATTTCCTCTGGTCAATGATATAGTATACTTATTTCACGAAGCGACGCGCGCTGTACTTGTAGTATGTTAGTGTAAATCACTTAGTCGACTAAGGAGCCAGATGGGCTGCTGCTGGCACAACTTGGTCAAGTGGGAGTACTCCGATGAGCAGTGTGATTGTGGAGCCACATCGCAAACTATGCTTTACCTCATGTCGTGCTTTCTGTGGAGTGACACCACTAGGGAGGACCTTTGCAAGGCCAATGATTCTGGTTGAAGCTTATTTAAATCCAACAATTGGAATCATCGATACGACGAAGATGAATATTACTTGTACAAACGCGCTGTGAATGTGTGTGTAAACGTAGGAGCTTTCGTTACCGTCCAAGACACAGGCAAAGTCTAAAGCGTGTGTATGTGTTACGTGCTGACCGAACTCATCTTCACGCACACATTTACAGCGTGTTTGTACACTTGGGTACTACAAGTAAAGCGCGAGTCGCTTCTTGAGATAAAAATACTGCACCAATAATTTTAAATATTCATGGTGAACTTGAGCCGTGTCCATTAGTAGATTTTGACGGTTGGATATTGATAAACTCGTCTTTAAAGTTAAGTGCAAAATCTAGTCCTTTTTGCGGCCAAAAACACCAATTTAACTATGGCCTTTCTCTATTATTACATTATAATTATTTTAAGAGGGATTATTCAAAAAACCTTTTAACTTTAAAGCATACAATTTATTTACAGGTGGCTGTACTTCGAACACAAAAAAGATAGATTGAGAAATGAAACCCTGAGAGAGGACAGCGAAAAGCAACAGGCAGAGCAATTAAAATAAAATTTAATGGATTTTGCTTTAAAAATAAACTGTGCAAGATGTATTGGTGGGCTTTGTTCAAGCCTTCGAGAGTAATTGATTGATCAATCGGGTCAAGTGATGAATATATTATGTACTTATACTCACATTATTGGGTTTTTTGTTTTTCTATATTCATTTTCTACCTTTAAAAGTTCTAGCACGGTGTATGCCTGGAAATTCAAACCAACAAGTAATTGGAATCTACAATACCACAAATTATTTTTATTATTTTTCAACAAATTATTAAGGTAAGCTTACACTACGATTAAAATCCAATTACATTACTTACTGCGCTACTACACTGCGCACAATGGAACTACTGCCCTACGACATTACTCTATACAGCACTGCACTCTACGACTATACTGGGCTACGACGCTACGCTCTACGGCACTACCCGCATTGCGCTACGGTACTTAGCGCTACGGCATTACTACGCTACGACGCTTTGCGCTACGGCACTACACGCTACGGCATTACTACGCTACGGTGTATCACCGCGTCACCGGGAAACAGATGAATTTGTTACGTAACTTTTGCGTTGCTGTTATTTTTGCCGTTATCCTACACAAATTATAGATATGAGTAGATATAACTAGGTCACATGCAATTCTATTCTTCAATAAAATAGATGTTTATTCAGCAGTACCTAATGATTTTATGAGGAATTATGAAAACAATTAAGGTTCTATTTTCTCTATTACTGCTGTTATCAGAATTATCATTAACTATTAGCATCTTAATGCTCATAGTTATCTTATAAACAATTTTATTACGTAATTAAAGTCAGTTAGCGTAAACTTGATAAGTAATTGTTGTGTTAGAATATTAGGGTAATTACGTATTTTCTGAATGTTATTCCTTATTGAATGATATGTTCTTAGTTTATGTTTTTCATACCTCAAATACGTTATGCGAAACCATCATTGGGAAAAAGCTGTCAATATAAGAAACTTCATAACAAAAATAAAGTTTCAAAAGTTATTTTCACAAAACACTGTTTGACTAGAAATCTGTGTTACATGATTTTAATTGGATAAGCCAATAAAGTGGTATCACAATCTGTCTCGGGGCAGCAACCTGTACCTTTGCAATGACGATCCTAGAAGGTTATTAACACGTATAGGTAATTTTATTGAACAATTTTTGTATAAGGAGAAATCAGGACGAATATCCTAATATACGTGTCAAGCATAAAATCAAGTTTGGTACACAAAATAAAAAGAAAAGAACCAAAGTAATATTATTCATTTAATTTTAACTTCTCATCTTGCTTTTCGCTGTCCTCTGTCGCTACTTCGTTTTTCAATCTTTCCTTTTTGTGTTGGAAGTACATCCACCTGCGAATAAATTGTACGGTTTAATCTTTGAAGGCTTTAACAATTATCACAAAAAAAATATTATGCCAATGACTTCGGTTAATAACGATCATAAGGAGATTATTTTTCTAGTACATGGTCCCTTAGTCACTCTTACGGGAGCTTATTGTTATAGAGAAGCCAAATTATAAAATATAAATAACGCTTCTAACAGCAAAAGAGAACATCAGCGTTGGCGATTGCCAAGGTGAATCTAGTCGATTTTTTTTCCATACAAACTTCGGTAGTGTATTTTTCCACTGCTCGACAATTTATATCAAACATTAAACATGGTATGGTTTTGTCTCATTATTAATATTGTCTGTACGTAAACAGAATACTAAACAAAAAGCCATTAAAAAGTTAGGAGCCAACAGAGATTCAATTTTCTTGCTAATTTATCCTAAGTTTAGGCGTGTTGAAGTAACAAAAGAAGTATAAAATCTCCTAACCAAGTCGGTACGGACAAAGCTCAAATATCAGAAAGTTCAATAAACTTTATTGGTCATTGATTTATGCAGTGGTTTTTTCATAAAACCCGATCTTTCGAAGCACTTTTCTTAATTTTTTTCTCGCCTGTTTTACTATAAATAATCCTGCATCTCACTGAATAACGTTGCTATAACTAGCGTCTAACTACTCTTCACTGATACTACCTCTGTCGGACATGATGCTTGGTGAGATAGCGTGCTTTTTAGCGAGGCCCACGAGTGAGTTCGATCCCGCGACTAGAATGGCTTCATAATCAGCATATAATGTTCCCAGTGCTGGAACACAGGCCTTCTACCCTCTTCTTCTTGACTGGAGTCGTAAAGCACCACGCGGGTCCAGTGCTGGTTCGTAGATGTCACATATCTCTAATTTTGGTTCTAGGACATGCCGCTTTCCTCACGATGTTTTTATTCACCGTTTTGGGCGCAGATGTGATGAAAAAATATAGTAAACCACTTTATATAATCAGCCTATAATAAAGACACGGGCATCCTTTCTTTGAGAAGGAATGGGCCATAATTCACCACGTCCGCCCAGTTGGTAGATGTCGCATGTCTTCGAATTTTTGGTTCTAGTTCCTTCACCGTTTTGGGAGCAGTGGGGATGGAAAAAAAAATCACTAATTAAACGCTTGTCAGCGTTCAAACCTGGAAAGTCACGGCCCGTACCAAAGCTAGGGCCACCAATGCTCACTAGGACCTTAGACCATAATTATTGGGTAATCTTTGTACCATCACGCACTGAGTACTACTTACCCAAATATAACAAAAGCAGGGAACGTCAAAAATGCTCCCATTACGTAGACAGTTCCCGGGAAAATGTTGATGGTTGCCATATAGACGCGGGAATAAAGGGGCCCAAATATTATGGGCATCATGGCTCTTACTAACCCTAGCAGAGAGTTTAATTTTCCTGAAAGATAAAAACCAAACTATTTAAAATGTAGTGGATGGACTGTGTGAAACATGATCAAGATATAAGGATGGGCCAAATCACACGTTTCACAGCACACCACATCGCGGGAACAAAAAGTATGGTTACGTCTGCATTAGTGTCGCTACAGTTTCTTGCAGTTGCGTCATGGCAACTACAAAATGGCCATGTAGTTGCGATGTAGTTACGATTTTGCTAGTGTTTGTGGAGAGACATATCGTCGGAAATTTGGTTTACAAACACCACAACGACCTATCTATCAACTAGGTATCAACCTCACAATTATACAGAATGAATGAAGGGGGGGAATGGGGGCAGGGTGCAGGCGGAACTCGTGCGCACGGAGCCCTCGCATCAACACCACGGTCTCGCTGGTGGTTGCGCTGTGGGTGCAACGTGACCTTGACATGATCGGTATTGCTCACACGGTTGATTTTGATGGCCAAATGTGGTCTGAGTGATTAAGGTATTAATTTTTATAAAAATTAGCGCCCGCCCACTGTTTGACATTGTGGTGTGGTCGTGGTGTTTTTGAGGTATTTCTTACTGACCGATAGTGATACCGACATAGTGACTAATAGAGATGATCGGAGACTAAGATATTCACATAATGCACCATTCAAGTTATTTCTCCACAACCCTTGACGGGTAAAGCATGCCTGAGCAATATCGAGCAGTCTTAGTCGAGTAAGCTATGACATCAATCTAAATTCGGGATCACACGTAATTATACTTACCAAATTCTTCTTCGTCCACTAGCTTCGTGGCAATGGACTGCATTGTGATGTACGAGATTCCACTCAATATGTCTATTATAGGTGCTGTGGATAGGAAACAGAAAATATTGGTTTTAATCTTTGCAACATATTTTTGCAGAACATCGTATTTTGATACGATGTTCTGCAAAAAGTCTCCACCGTGACTTTCCGCTATTTGTAGCGGAAAGTCACGGTGGAGACCTTTTTCAGCGTCGGTTATACAAAAAAAATCAGCTGTTTCATAGAAAAGTGCAATACCTACGCGGTCAAAATGTATGGAACAGCTGATTTTTTTTTGTATAACCGACGAAAATTTTCTGCTGAATGATATGCTAAATTCATGGTTACAGTTTGAGCACTGGTTACAAATTTACCCTGTATAACTTACCTAAATAGATCTCCAAGGTGGTCCTAGCGAAAGCATAGGCGAAGGTTCCTGCGATCTTGCTGGTGTTAGATATAGCACCGAGCAAGGCATCATCCAGCTTCAGGTAATTAGTGCACAAGGTTATTGTGACGAATGTTCCTGAAAAATAATTATAATGTTTCTTGAAAATTGGTTATAATAGTTGTTGTAGCTTGGAGGAAAACAGATCTTAGACTAATTTATTACTCATGCCGTGATGCTGTATCTGTGAGGTAATTCTTATGTTTTTTACACGCTTTATATTAGCTTCACTTGTATGTTTGTTTGTTGGTTTGTTTGTATGTAACCGACTCCTTTGAGCGCGATTTTGACCCACTTTAAACGGTTAGATTTCATTGAAACTTTGTAAACTTGTCGAGGACCGATGACAATTCAATAATTTAAAAAAAAATTGAGAATAAAAAAACACGTTTTTGTAGTTAGCAGAACTAAAAAATAGAAAATAAATAATAGTTTAAAAAACTTAAAAACACGCTTTAAAAACCAAACTAAGATAGGAGTAAATAATTTAATTCAATTAAAAAGCGTGGGGTGCTTGACATTAATTGATTATAAAAATACCTCAAAAAGCACCCCACGCTTTTTAATTGAATTAAATTATTTTCTCCTTTTTTAGTTTGATTTTTAAAGCGTGTTTTTTAGTTTTTTAAACTATTATTTATTTTGGAATTGTGGTGGCCTAGAGGTAACAGTCGCAACTTACAAGTTGTAGGTCGTAGGTTCGAACCCAGACTGAGAATGCGCCTTTCTACGCACGTACTTACATACCCTTGGATGAATGATGCTGGGGTTCAGTTGTGTATTGAATAGTGATGTGCCGACTAGTTGGGAAAGCCGAATAGTCAGCCATGTTTGTAGTCGGCGACTGCAAATATGGTTACCATTTTTTACTCGTATTAATATAAAAAAATTAAAAGACAGTGATTGAAATTAAATTAAAATCTTTACTATTATTATTTTTATTATAGAACCAGTTTTAGTTTACTTTCAGTGCAATCTAGAATAGGATAGAAAACGCAGAAGAAACGCCGGCTCGCACGTAAACAATTATATAATTAATTCAAAGTCCTAAACAAAAACATGTCCCGACAATTCCGCCTGATTGCCGGGCGCTGCGCACCGTAATTATGAACATTACCGATGTCACCCGAAAGCAATGATCGGCTTGGCCGACTAGTCGGCCATTTTAAAATCAAAAGTCATTTATTCAAACTAGGCTGAGAGTCAGCTCTTTTTGAACGTCAAAATAAAATTACATAAAACAGTCCCCCCAAAAACGCCCGCCCTTCACCACTTCCTAGTGCTTTAGCTGGGAAGAAGAAGTAGAGGAACAAACTCCCCAGCAGCACAGCTGTCTGTTAAGTTAGAAGAACTTGTTTCTATACAATAATACGTAATAAAAATTACGAAACACAAAAAAAAACATAAAATTTGCCATATGTCAGCTAGCACACGCCAATATACCATCAAAAATTGAAAACTAAAAATAATAGAAAATTAAAATAAAACGTAAACAGAACTTCCAATCTAAATAAAAGCCTCTAGGCATAAAGGGCATGCCCGCTTACATATGTAATTCTGCATTATGCAAATATAGCTATAAGTAACTTATAACAAAAGTACCACGTAGTAAGTAGTAGTAGTAGTAGTAAGTAGTAGTAGTAGTAGTAGTGTAAACTAGGACCTCTGGACTAAAATTATTAAAAACTTAATACAATTAACAATAACAAAACCATGGTCAGCAAGACGACCAGTCACCACGAGCAGCACCCGTTCACGAGCATAACGCAAAGATCAGCCATTACCCCCCTCGCCATATTTGAGGGAAGGAGGCAACCCGACCCCCGACGCTACCGCAAGCAGTGACATCTAAGGGAGCATGACGAACTTGCTGCCGGTTGCACTGGCAAGAATAATCATGAATTGTCGAGGTCGCTAGCTAACTACATATTGCAATACTACTCATTAAAAAAAAAAAAAAAACATTGTAATGAGTAGATTAAGTCATAAATAAATGATAAAAAAAGTAAAACCTGAATTATACAGTCAGATAAAAAAAAAGCAATTATATGAAATAACATAATGATATAACCTGTCAGTGGGTAAGCTAATTCTGGTGAAAGAACACAAACATTGTCTTGAGTTAATCACAGCGACCAACAATTCTTATCATTTAAGTAGTCGTTAATAGAATAGTATGCCTTTGAACAAAGGGTGGATTTTACTTTAGCTTTAAAATTTTGTAGCCTACTAGTCGGCTAGTCAGCCATTTTGTGGCCGACTAGTCGGCTAGTCGGCCTAAGTCATAGTCGGCCCATCTCTTGTATTGAAAAAAGCGGTAGAAATTTGAACATCTTTAAAATACGTGTAAGTGCTAGTTGGTAAGTTAGTTAAAATTATTGGAAAATACACATCGTGATTCATGACCAATTATTGTAAATAGGTACTGTGATTTCAACTTTGTAAATACGCCAAAACTACTCAGAGAATTAATTTTATCTGGGCGCGTATTTTTGTGATGTTTAATTGCTTTGACGTGTTTTATTGTGTGACGTACTTTTTTACCGTCCTAAGCCGGCAAAGTATGATGGGAAAGTTGGAATGAATTAGGAACCATATCGTTAGCAAATACCTACGAGTCGGGCGGGTTCAAAGAGTTCACGCGCAATGACGCGTACGGCGGAGTCTATCTACGGCAGTATTCGCTATCGCGATGCGCAAGATGATACTTTGGACGACTTACTACATCATTATAGTTTTCCATGCTTGCATTAATAATATTTTTGATTTGCGAAATATTAGCCCTGATGTAAATAATGTCATAAATAGTCTTAGTTTAAAATAATAGTTTAAAAAACTAAAAAACACGCTTTAAAACCCAAACTAAAAAAGGAGAAAATTATTTAATTCATTTAAAAAGCGTGGGGTGCTTTTTGAGGTATTTTTATAATCAATTAATGTCAAGCACCCCACGCTTTTTAATTGAATTAAATTATTTTCTCCTTTTTTAGTTTGGTTTTTAAAGCGTGTTTTTTAGTTTTTTAAACTATTATTTATTTTCTATTTTTTAGTTCTGCTAACTACAAAAACGTGTTTTTTTTTTCCCCAATTTTTTATTTTTTATTATTGAATTGTCATCGGTAGGTACTCGACAAGTTTACAAAGTTTCAATGAAATCTGACCGTTTAAAGTGGGTCAAAATCGCGCTCAAAGGAGTCGGTTACATACAAACATACAAACAAACAAACATACAAGTGAAGCTAATATAAAGCGTGTAAAAATAATGCCCATGACTTCAATTGCACCCTGTATATTGGATTGTCTTATGACTTCCACGCTAACGAAGTCGCGGTGAAAGCTAGTAGCTAATATATAATATATAGTAGGTACTGGTTACTCACCGAACAAATTGGTGATGATAAGGTAGGTAGACCACATACTGTACTGGACGTCATCCCAGTGAAACTTGTATCTTGTGAACAGGTACACTATTGTGCTTTCTCCTGAAATTTTAAAATTTATTGATAAATGAGTTTATTTACAAGTCAAGCATATTTTTAAAACTAGGTGAGGTCAACGTTTCCTATCTGACTACTATGAGAAAAAAGGCCGAAACAGACTCAGTGGTCACAGTTTCTTTTAAAGTCCAGACATAATCTTGATCAGATCATGTGAAGACCATGTAGATTGGTGTCTAAAATGAAGAAAGAACCACACAGATTGGGTGGACCTGTCCAGTCAATGCACGCATTTATCAGTAATCATGCAGCTCAACTCAGAATTTAAGGAGCTTAAAGATTTGACGAACAAAACCAAAAAAAAGAAATTTGGTTATTAGTTAGTATCTGTGGAAATATGTTACGTAACGTAACAAAATAAATAAATACATTATAATAGAAAGAAATTAAGGGTGAAGACTCAGAAGAATAAATTAATGGATTTCCTACGGCGACCACAGGCGTGATCTTACATAATGTTGTGTTATTGAAATTTAAACGGTGTCAAGGCACTTCGATTTATAATCGGTTTATAAATGACGGAGTCCTGAGGTAACAAATAAAAACAGTAAAAAACTTCTGGATTGGGAACCTCCTCGTTTTTGTGAAATCGGTCAAAAATAGAACAATCAAATGACTTACCAGACATAGGTCCATAGACAGCGCACGTGACAATGAGCATAAGACAAATATGTAGTCTTCTGTTTCCAGGACCTTTCCTGAAAGCCACCTTAAACGTGTCAGTCACCAGACTGACATCAAAGAATTCTCTCAGGAAGTGTCTCTTTTTGTGTTTCTTTATCTCCTGAAAATTCCATCAATAAAAATAAAAAATATTATGTGGATATTTAGGATCTTTTCCAGAGTTAAATGAAAAATAGAACTGGAAGTGCACGGAATTATATGCTAGGTATTTAAAACAGGAGCTTTGCCAGAAATTTAAATATGCGCTTTATATGATATCCACATCACGAAACGTAACAGTATGAAAAACCCCATAGTAAAATTCAAAAATGGATTTAATCTACTTTTTCATAACCCGGTGTTATCGACTTAAAACCATTGTATCAATGCGATAGCTGAATAATATACCAGGATGAAAATAACTCTATAATAGTTCATAAGCAAAGCTTGATTAAAGATGAGTGATCGACACAGTGCATAATGTTGCAACATTTACAAAAAAAAAAACAATTGAAATCTTAGACAGTTTAGTCTCAGCTAGAGAGTAATATAAATTCACTTACAATTTTCTTTTCAGCCCTTTGGCTTGGTTCTTTCAAAAACGTGTATCCATATACCAAACTGAACAAATGGATCGAAACTGACACTGAAAATACACCGTAATACCCCACCCAGGCAAACAATACACCGCTCAAAGCAGTTCCGATGGGAAAACCAATCCATGAGCACAAGTTCACTAAACCCATTCTAAAAGTCCTGTCCTCTTTAGTTGTGACGTCACCAATATAACTAAACACACCAATGGAATTCGTGTACGCTCCTCCCACTAAAGCTGGAAATATAACTTCTGCGAGCGCAGACACTTCTATAGGCAAGTTAAAGAAATAAGTATTCAAGATTAAGCCAAGGCAAGACAAAATTTCTCCGACTATAGGTAGCAATATGATTGCTTTTCTTTTTCCAGTCTTATCACTCCACGCTCCAATAAAAAGCATTACTATCACAGGGAACATAGTTTGAATTATATTCTTCCACAATGCGACACTTGCTGTTACTCTTTGTACTTCTTGTTCCTCAAACGTATAATTTTCCGTTTGTCTTAAATTCAATGCATCACATACTTCTGTACTATAATTCAGATTGACTCTGCAGGCTTTTTCTAAGTTTAAATTCTGTGTTGCTAACGAGTTCAACATACCGGGAATAACATAGCATACCATTAATGGTTCTACAGTTGTGTACTCTTTGATTAGTTTTAGTCTTTGTCTGAAAGTTAACTTCTTTTTCTCTTCATTCTTCTCATTTTTTTCTGTTTCTTCAGAGTTTGGTTTAAGAGGAGAAGATTCATCAGTTTCTTCTTTACTTAGCTCTCCTTTTGTGTTCTCGGGTGTGGTTTTAGAAGGATCCATTTTCGCAACTCAGTCTTCACATATCAATGTTATAAACTTAGGTGTCAGTAGTACGTATAACAACAACACTCCTAGACCGTGTATGTTTATGTATATTTCATGTTTTTGCTTCGTCGTTTGTTTTATATGTACTTTCATATTAAAATGGAAAACATGCCTGATAAGCTTTTATTTCGTGATAAGATTTATCTCACGCTTACGAAATCGTTATCAATAAAAACCCAAATTACTGGTAATTAAGTAACTAAATTCCTTCCTTCTACGGTCTACTTGGATCAGAGATGTTCTTCAATATTTATGACATTTTTACCAACGGGTTTTTTTATAAATCTTGTCACCGTAAACGTAAACAGTACAGATTAATTTACTATTTGTAGTAGGCTTACAAACACTAGTGGTATTAAAATCATGCAGTGTTTTCCGCAACAGATAAGATTACAAACTATAGTTACTATAATACACAGTAAATGGCCAATAGCTGATGAGTTACATAAAAAAAAAAAAACTGGCTACGTCTTTCTTATTCATTCAACCCGTATCTAAGGGTATTCCTACACTTCGTTTATGTTATTTTTTATTAGCACTTTACACATACATCAAATCAGTAATTGTGAAAATTTTTGGGCTATGTTGATTGTAGCTTAAATTAGACACGTTTCGAAAAATAGATACAATTAAAAACCCAATTTTAAAAAGGTTGATGTTCGTTGCGATGCACTGTATTGGTTAACAGCATTAAAATGTTCTGAACAAGAAAAGAAGAATCGTAATAATAGTGTCCCATCGCTTGTAGTTTCGTAGCGCAGAAGTGTCGTAGCGTGAAGTACCGTAGCGCGTAGTGTCGTAGCTCCGGTCGGTACTTTCAAGAGTATGAAGTATCGTACGCGTAGTAAATCACATTTCAATACCATCATAAACCAATTACAAAATTACACATTCGAAGATACCGTAAACAGTCTACCCGATTTATCAAGTGAATATATTAATTGTGAAAAATAACAAATAACTAAGTTAAAAGAACGAATTTACCCACTTTTCCATCTGAAAATGGTCTTTTGAGGGAAGAACTACACAGATTGAGTGGACCTGTCCAATAAGTGCACGCATTTATCAGTAATCATGCAGCTCAACTCAGAACTTGATGAACTCAATGATCTGACGAACAATACCAATGAAAGGACATTTGGGTAGGCCGCATAAATTACTCAAACTGCCAGACCATGAATAAAACTAAATTGGAAAAAAAACAAACTAAAAAAAAACACCCACACAGTCATCACATTCACAATAATTAAAGCAATATAGTACTTTACAAAGTAAATATTCATGTCCTTATTTATATAAACTTCATCAACGTCAATGTGTTTAAATATAAATATATAAAAAAACAGAAATAATCGTAGTCAGATCATTTGAGGACCATGTAGATTCGTGTCTAATATGGTCTTTTGAGGAAAGAACCACACAGATTGAGTAGACCTGTCCTGTCAGTGCACGCATTTGTCAGTAATCATGCAGCTCAACTTAGAACATATGGAGCACAATGATTCGACGAACAATACCAAAGGAAGGAGATCTTGGTAGGCCGCATAAAGTACTCAAACTGCCAGATTAACATTAAAAATTAACTAAAAAAAGAAAAAGAAAACATGATCTGCATAGTCCTTACATTCACGATAATTGAATCAATAATAGTATTATACTTCTCCAAGTATGTAAATATTCATGTCAAATTGTAAATAATAATCATCAAAATGACAAAGACAAAGATAGTTTGAATGCCGGCGGCATTTCCCCACAACAGAATACCATACGACATTACACTATGAAAATAGCTAAAGTACACTAAACGGGCTGTCTCTATGACAGTTAAATTACGATTTTTTCTAACAGCGTATGCTGCAGAGCTTAGCTTTTCCTACAATTTATCTATATATGGGCCCCACTGAAGCTTGGCATCCAAAGTTAAGCCCAAGAATACAGTGCTATCTTCAGATATATCGTTCTCACCCAAAAAAATCGAGTGTTAGCCAATAATCCATTTTAATACTCAGAACTTTCTTAAAATTGATGGTTTAAGATATATGGCAACAGTTGTAGATCTGTCTAGTTATCCATTCTCAAAATTGAATGCTAACACATGGTCCCTTGCGATTGAGTAAATTGATAAATAGCTCCAGTTGGCAAAAGATAAGCATTCGTACTATTTGCAAAGTAATGACGTACAAGTAATCCATTTTGTGTTATTTTCTAAGATAATGGCCTTTGTCTAAACCTTTGCGCAGTTACACTGCAGTAGTAGGTACCTATTTGAGTAATTCATAAAATGACTCGTAAAAATATACCTTGTTTTTTACGAGTCATTATATGAATTAAACACTCATGTTCACACTTTAGTTAATATTATAGCTTTAGAGGATTATAAATTATAATAGATATGTTGGTTTCAGTAAAAAAAAAAACAAATGTGTTCTTTTTAATATATATTATTTTCGGAAAATAAGAATTTTTAGTCCCATCTAAAGTTATCCATCATAATATTAATTAATGTTTTTAATTGTTAAAAAAAATATATTAGCTTTGCGCTGTTTTAGGCTATTGAAACTAATTTTAAATTAAAATAAAAACGTACGTTTTCGGGGGGAAGCCTTCAAAAGGCGGGCTTTAGGGATAAGACCAGAGAGTGTAGGATTTTTACCTCACTAAAACCCCGGTGTTCATAGTCTACACAAGGAATTGGCATCGTAACCACAAAGGATCAATCTGAGACCCCTTCTGTACAACGCCTGTTAAGGCAAATCTCTCGGGAGACTGTAAAGGGGTCTTCCCGAAACAACAACGCAACATACCTACAAACTGCTTGCTGCAGCAGCGCGTCACAACGGAACACATGAATTTGTTAAATGACTTTTGCGTTGCTGTTATTTTTGTCCATACCCGACACAAAATGATCGAGATGAGTAAGTTTAACAAGGTCACATTCAGATCTACTCATTAAATATATGTTTATTCAGCAGTTTGCGGCATTTTGCAGTATTGTGGATACCATTAAGGGTCTATTTTCTCTGTTATTGTCGGTATCAGACTTATCATTCAATATGTCATCTTAATGCTCATGGTTATCTAATAATTGTAATAATACAAGTATAGCAATTTGATGACGTTATTAAAGTCAGTTAGCGTTAAACTTGATGACTAATTGTTGTGTTTTCCTATTACATATTTTCAGAATGTTATATAATATTCAATGAAATGTTGTTGATATTTTCTTAGTGTTTTTTGTTTACTACCTCAAATAAGTCTTGCAAAGCAACAATGGTGGAAAAGCTGTAAACATAACCAACTTCATTAGAAAAACTAAGTAACTTTTAAATTTTAATATCATCAAAAAATCAATGACTTGACAGCTTTTTTTTTCTAAAATTAAACTGTTTTACAAGCCTTTAATTGGATAAACTCTATAAAGTGTTAGCATAATCTGTCTCGGGGCGACAACCTGTCATCATTGCAATGACGAACCTATAGTCGTTTCACAGTTATTTTAGCTCTGTTATCGCATCTCTGACAAAACACAGTGATCTTTATTTTCGTTAACACTAAGGTCGCTATTGGGTTGCTGCTTTCAAAAGTAAAATTACTGTTTAGGCGTTTAGCGCTTAAAACATCGTTCTGTTTCTGTTAATCGTTTGAAGATGACAGAGACCAATGATGATTTATATACAGGTTGTAACAGAAACCCTATTGCTATCCTTAAGCACTAAAGATAACAGCTGGTATAGAATCACTATACAAAGTTTCAGCTCAAAATAAAATACTCTAAGAATTGATACCAAATTTTCGGTTTCATATGTTTCTTCAATTCAAATCATAACAAACGTGTCACCGCACTACGTAGGTCAATAACTTTCCACGTTACTTGCCAATATCACGATAAATCTCTTCCGAGTGATGTGTTTATTTCAATTTGAAAAGTTCGGTTTCTGGTATCAATGTATTAAAAATTCTCATAACTTCCGAACATGTAGAGATAGGATTAAAATAACCCTTTCAATATCGTTTGATATCATCCAAAGAAGCCGTGCCCTTGGTATGTATATACCCTTTCCGTTACACGGTGTATACATAAACAAACTCACGCTGTTTTCCGATTTAGCGAGAAATTACAGAACGTCACCTTCTACTATCCTTTCATACTTCTTTTGCCTCGTTTACACTCATACATCTGGTTAAACACGCACACCACGACAGTTGCGAGTACTACGCACCTGACCTTTCTGAAGAAGGTCACCCATATGGTCACTATATGTCCTCCTAGAACATCTCTTTCCGGCGTTCCCACTCTCATCTGCCTTTTGTTAGTCGCCCTTCATTTATCTACTCAACCTGACCAAACCATCTAAGCATATTATTTTCAATCTTTGTGACTAAATCGTCTCTTATACCACACCGTTGCCTAATCACATCATTCCTCAACCTATCATTCATGATTTAACTACATTTAGCGTTAAATATATTTAGTGGTTTGTGGTTGTAAGTGGGCCTTTTTAAAATATCTTTGATTTCGTAGATATATCAGAAGTAATCAGGATATGCTACGCCCATCACGGTTGGTCCATGGATGAGTGACCACCTTTACATAACAAGCACCGTGTTTTGGAAAGCACTCTAAGCCGTCGGTCTCGGCTGTCATTTGTAGATCTTTGACAGTCGTTACGGGTCGTCAAAAGCCTGAAAGTCTGACAACCAGTCTTACCAAGGGGTATCGTATTACCCAGTTACTGGGTTGTGGAGGTCAGATAGGCAGTCGCTCTACGTAAAATACTGTTATTAGCTGCATTCGGTTAGACTAAAACCTGACCCTAACATAGTTGGGTAAAGGCTAGGCAGATGATGATCGGGAGTAATCAGGAGTTCTTGATATACCTATCAAGAGTAAATTTAAAAAACTAAAAAACACGCTTTAAAAATCAAACTAAAAAAGGAGAAAATAATTTAATTCAATTAAAAAGTGTGGGGTGCTTTTTGAGGTATTTTTATAATCACTTAATGTCAAGCACCCCACGCTTTTTAACTGAATTAAATTATTTTCTCCTTTTTTAGTTCTGCTAACTACAAAAACGTGTTTTTTTTCCTTTCTTTTTCATTTTTCTCAATTTTTTTTTTAATTATTGAAATGTCATCGGTCCTCGATAAGTTTACAAAGTTTCAATGAAATCTGATCGTTTAAAGTTGGTCAAAATCGCGCTCTAAGGAGTCGGTTACATACAAACATACAAGTGAAGCTCATATAAAGCGTGTAAAAAAAAACATTTCTTACACAAATAAAAAGAACAAAGCAATATTGCTTTAAAATAATAAACTTAACTTTTTTTTTAATAATATTATTCATTTAATTTTAATTCCTCATCTTGCTTTTCGCTGTCCTCTGTCGCTGATTCGTTTTTCAATCTTTCCTTTTTGTGTTGGAAGAACATCCACCTGCGAATAAATTGTACGGTTTAATCTTTGAAGGCTTAACCAGTTATCCCAATAAAAATAGTAATGGCCGCCAATGACCTAATTTTTCCAGAACATGATCTTTAGTCGCTTCTCATCAACATCATAATCAGTCGATAATGTTCCCACTGATAGGACACAGGCCTCCTCACGAAAAGAGGGGGGAGTGGGCCGTAATCCACCACGCGGGCCCAGTACGGGTTGGTAGATGACACATGTCTTCGAATTTTTAGTTCGAGAACATGCCGGTTTCCTCACGATGTTTTCCTTCACCGTTTTGAGCGCAGTGGTGATGAAATTATTTACACAAAGCAAAGTGCCTGGCTGGGTTCGCACCTACGACCTACAACTCACTCAAACAACGGGTAGCCGAAGGTTCTGTACATACGTACGGAACCCTTGGCGCATGAGTTCGACTCGCATTTGACCGGTTTTTTTGTTTAGCCTATACTGTACCACAGCTGGGTAAAGGCCTGCCCCATGTCCTTCTAGGAACTCTTTTCTCGCGTCACCTCCAACCTGCAGAACTTTAGACAATATTTTTTGGGTAATCATGAAAGCATCCGTGTGATGCTGGACGTAAAGAATAGCACCATTTCTTCCCGTGGGTGTCGTAAAAGGCGACTAAGAGACTTACTAGAGAATGGGCAGCAGCATTCTCTATGCTGTTTACCACCATACTGCGATCGCCTACTCGTCTGCCATGCGTGGCGATTATCACTAACCCCCCATTTTTTTGAGGGAGATCTATGTACAGCGGTAAACGACTTTCGGCTGAAATTATGATGATGAATCATCAAAGACTACCCGAAAAAGTCACGCACTGAATACTTCCATATAACAGATGTGCACATTAGGTATAGAATCCTTACCCAAATATAGCAAAAGCAGGCAACGTTAAAAATGCCCCTAATAGGTAGACAGCTCCCGGAAAAATGATGATAGTTGCCATATAGACCCGGGAGTACAGGGGCCCGTAAATTAAGGGCACCACAGCTTCAACTAACCCGAAAAGAGAGTTCAATTTGCCTGAAAACATAACAATTGAATTATTAGCTTGGTGAAATGGAACTAGATCGACGCACGATCTGATACTATGGATTCAGTACATGATTCTGAATTCCCCTGCGTTGACATTTTTGTCGGCGATTTGCTCTGCCATACATTTTGACCGCTAGATATTGCACTTTTCTATCAACAGCGGATATTTTTTTACTACCGACAAAAACTTTCTACTCCGGGGGTCTAGAATTATGTGCTGAATTTCATGGTTTCAGTTTGCGCGCCGATATCCCAGCTCACCCTGTGTATTCTGCACATCGGTTTAAATAAATAAAATTCATTTATTTCAGGCAAGTTTTCACACATACACCCATAGTATTAGAAAAGTTAAATTAAATTTGAAATAGATATTAAATAATTAGATATTAAATTAAATTATTATTATACATTCATTTGATTGATTATTATAGTTTTCTTATAATTGTCAGGTAGGTTTAACTAAGGTTTAAATTCAAAGAGTCATACTAAAATTAAATATTTAGTGGTATGTTAAATATTTATGAAAAACAAAAATAGTTACTACGAGGTGCAGGACTGTTTTTCTGGTTAGCGCTGAAACGGCTGAACAGATTTGAATGACATTTCCTGGATTAACACAAAGGGTACTTTTTATCCCGGTAAATTCCCGTGAAATATTATTCGATTCCACGCGGGGTAAGCCGTGGGCAAAAGTTAGTACAGAAAATATAGTACCTTTAAGGATCGTGTGATATGATTAACCACGCAGGGTAATACTGAGATAACGGGTAATAGAGATGAATACAAGAAGAAGAACTTAATCACATAATGATTATGTGCTAACACAGACATAATGCACCTTCCAGGTTATTTCTTCACAACCCTTGATTGACTGGTACAGAAAACCTACGGCTGCATTCATAAAGATACAGGTTCCCAAAACGGACAAGTCAAAATTCCAATATAATCGGTACCGATCGGTGCGATTAAGTAAAAAAAATTTAACAAAAAAATTTAACCGCCGAAAAAACTGAAAAGCAAAAAAAAATATAAATTTTTGTGGCTATAATCTACTAATTACTACATGTTTAATTTTTTATTACTTTTTGTAACACACAACTCAGCATTAAAATATGTGAGTGAACAATCAATCATCCCCTGTTTTCCTACTCTTAGGGCTGGATTTGTTTTCCAAATTTATATGGGACCAACTTCGGGGTAGACCCTTTCCAATAAAGAAAGAATTATCCAAATCGGACTCGAGAACCTCCTCCGTTTTTTCGTCGGTTAAATAGTCACGGCACACCCGGGGGGATCTGTACCTATCAATACCGACCTGTCTCAACAAATCGTTCAATCTTTATGCAAGCACCCAACAAATGTCATTAAATTCGTCTTTGTACAGACGCCAGCTCATCAAGCTACCCCAATCTGTAAAATTTTCCCAATTGAACATGAACCTTACACTTATGTTATAGAGTTGAAAATCTATCAAAGAAATTTGACAGATTGGGGTAGCTTGATGTGCTGGCGTCTGCGCATACCTCATCATATCTGCCATAAAGTTAAAAAGTTTAATGATAATAATAAGAAGGCCTATCAACAAATTAATAAGAATAAGGGGAAGAGTATGGTTGTGAGCACTAATGAGTACTCTTAGTCGAGTCGGTATGAGATCAATCTAAATGCGGAATTACACGTAATTACTTACCAAATTCTTCTTTATCCACTAGCTTCGTGGAAATGGACTGCATTGCGATGTACGAGATTCCACTCAACATGTCTATTATAGGTGCTGTGGATAAAAACAGAAAATATCAGTTTCATTGGTTAATAGTCTACTACTCGATGTTGAGGAGTTCCCTCGTGCGAAGATGATCCTGGCTGCAGCATTAAGCCGAGTTACAATTGTATTTAATTCTAATGTTTCTATGTATACTACAGCTCGAGTGTTGGTCCGAATCCACACTAGTAAGATTTTACCAGAACATACAAGTTTAACAAAAGCTTGTCAAAATTGCAAAAATATTGAACTACAAATTTGTTGCGCCCACGCAACGGGATATTCCTATCTAGGCGCGCATGACTTGCAATATAACCCGCAAAGTTATTCTGATATTAGTTGCTAGAGGGCAATACTAGTACCAAAATAATGGACGTGATGATGGAACTTTTAAATCATATTCAAGACAACATAATCACAGAACTATGTTATGCACTAAATAGAATTAAATGGGACATTATTGGCCTAGGCGAAGTTAGAAGAAAGACTGAATTAATAGAAGAACACAACTTTTTCATTTTATACCACTCAGCGAGCAGCAACAGTAGGAACAGCGTTGGTTTTTTAATTGAGAAGTGCCATTCAGAGAGGGTTGTGGATCTTGAAATAGATAAAAAATTGGATAAAATTGGGTAATCATTCAATTATATAAGAGGGTTAAACGACGAAGAAATAAATTCATTATATCAAACTGCAGACGAGGCCGCCAATTTGGCTACTTCTGAAACTATAATTCTGATGATTTTTTGGGAGATTACAACTCCAAAATATAAATTTTCAGGAAACATTCGTCTGGCAACCGAATAGAACTTGGCCAACGATTGGTGGAATACGCACTAGAAAATTACTTTAAAAGTAAATAGTATGTTCCATAGAAAGCCTCATAAAAATGGAAATGGCGGTTACCAAATAATCTATAAATATTTGTTCGGGCGACGTCGGCTATCTTTGTCAGGCGTCGTGCGGCTGCGCGGTCGACACGGATCTGGCGTCTGCGCAGGTCAAAGAGGAGCGGAGGGCCCAGCACACTTCACTACACAGAGTAATTTTTTATATGCTTCACTAGCGAGAACAACCGACAACACACGCGTGCCTTCTATTTCTGATATTAGAAATTAATTTTGGATAAACGTTGTCAGTTTTTACAGTCCACTGCTTCCATTTTAAAGTCTAAGTTAAGACCCTTACATATTAGTTACCTAAATATATCTCCCAGGTGCTTCTTGCGAACGCGTAGACGAAGGCTGCTGAGATCTTACTGGTGTTTGATATGATACCAAGCAACGCATCATCCAGCTTCATGTAGTTACTGAACAGGGTAATTGATAAGAATGTTCCTGAAAAATACCAATAAAATATAAGTTTTAGTGGCGGTTGTAGCTCGATGATCACCGACTAGACAGGGCGTGTTGCGAGTTGTTCAATTGGTCACCTGCTCTCGTTAAAAGAACTGCTAATAATTTGGGTAAAAAATTCTCAACCTGCCAAACAGTAGCAAGATTGACTGCGTAGAGCGTATATTAATACTTTACTCGCAAGAAAGAATACAAAGATCTCATCTCAAATACTTCTGACCGCGGTTTCACTCTCAAACAAAATAATTTGAATTGTATGCTTGCTGCGGTTGGTCCGTGGATGGGTGACCATCTTTACATACCAAGACCCTACCAAGTGCCTCGGAAAGCACGATAAGCCGTTGGTCCTGGCTATTATTCGTAGTTCTTTGACAGTCGTTACAAGACGTCAGAGGCCCGAAAGTATGACAACCACGCTTACGGGTTGCTTGTATTATCCAGTGTGGTTGTACCTTGTAAAATACCGACCGAACGGACCCTAACGTAGTTGGGAAAAGGCTATATAATATATATCTTTATTTAGCAAGTAACATGACTCAACTGTGTTAGTAACAATATTCCTTACCCCTATGTTAGTATTCCTATTCTAATTACTTAACCGAAAACCATGAATACATGCGAATCACTGCCACACGCGTAACACCGAGTTGGAAAGCTTGCAGCAGCGACCCACATATAAACAATCTAGCCTGCTTGCCACACAGCGCAAAATAAGGTTGGGGCTGGCCCGCACGCGGCGCACCAGGGAGGCGCATCGTTTTCTCATCGTTGTATAAAAACAGTCGACTCGAGCTTCAGCAAACATCCCTGACGCACTACAGAAGCGGGGCAACCCCATCAATATCCTGAACGCATTGTTATATTGAACGCGAAGGACGCTGTACGATTTTTGCGTATAATCGGCCCATAGACTATGCATGCGGCTATGCATGTGGTTACTCACCTAACAAACTGGTGATAATAACGTAGGTAGACCACATACTGAACTGAACGTCATCCCAGTGGAACTTGTATCTTGTGAACAGGTACGTTATCGTGGATTCTCCTGAAATTTTTCAATTTACCTTTAAGTAACTGCATTCTATTCCACATGTAACAAAACATACTACAAGAGAAAAACAGTAAGAACCACATTAAAGATTTATAATTAAAAGGAAGTTTGACTGCTTTGTTGGTCTAGTGGAAACCAGCTGCTGCTGAGCCAGTCCTGGTTCGATTCCAAGGCCGGGCAAAGTGTTATTGTAAACACGTACCCGGTGGATTGCAACATAAGTTCGACCCTATAATATGGCACTTTTACATATCTCTATAGGAATACTGGTGTTATCAGAAAGAAGATGAAGCACTCACCAACCATGGGCCCGTAGACAACGCACATGACAATGAGCAGTAGACAAATAAGTAGTCTTCTGTTTCCAGGTCCTTTCTTGAAAGCCACCTTAAACGTGTCAGTCACCAGGCTGAAATCGAAGAATTCTCGGAGAAAATGTTTCTTTTTGTGTTTCTTCATCTCCTGAAAATTTCATCAATTTGTTAAATACGAAGTCATAATAAACCTGCTTCTGAGTGTATATGTATATAACTCATATCCATCAAATAAATTAAAGTCGGAACCGAATTTGTATGAAAAAATCTGCGTGGAATAAATAACTAACGGGAACCTTACTGAAATTTAAATTAGTGCTTCGTGAATGATATTCATACCATGAAACGCCACGTAATGAGAAACCACATCGTAAAATGCAAAAATTGATTTAAACACGAATTCAAAACCATAATACACGGCCGGGGATTAAAATTATTCCGTACAACAGATATATTATTATTCGAAATCAAAGGCTTGTGGAATATGAGTAATCGCAAAGCGCATTATAAAATAGTGCCACATAAAAAAAAAAATTTAGAAAATCTTGGCTCTATGAAGTTTTACTTACTATTTTCTTTTCAGCCCTTTGCCGCGGTTCTTTCAGATACGTGTATCCATATATCAAACTGAACAAATGGAGGGATAATGACACTGAAAATACACCGTAATATCCCACCCAGGTAAACAATATACCACTCAAAGCACTTCCAATAGGATAGCCTATCGATGAGCACAAGCTCACTAACCCCATTCTGAAAGTCCTGTCTTCTTCAGTTGTGATGTCACCAATATAACTATACACACCAATAGAATACGTGTATCCTCCTCCCACTAAAGCTGGAAATATCACTTGTGCTAACGCAGCAACTTCTAAAGGCAAGTTAATGAAATAAGTGTTCAAGAATAAGCCAAGGCAAGACAACACTTCTCCAACTATCGGTAACATAATTATTGCTTTTCTTTTTCCAGTCTTATCACTCCAAGCTCCAACGAAAAGCATTATTATCACAGGGAACACGGTTTGAACTATATTCATCCACAATGCGACACTTGCTGTTACTCTTTGTACTTCTTGTTCCTCAAACGTATAATTTTCCGTTTGTCTTGCATTCAACGCATCACATACTTTTGAGCTGTAATTCAGATTGACTCTGCAGGCTTTTTTTAAATTTAAATTCTGTATTGCTAACGATGTGAGTATACCAGGCATGACATAGCATATCATTATTGGTTCTACAGTTGTGTTCTCTTTGATTAGTTTCAGTCTTTCTCTGAAAGTCAATTTCTTTTTCTCTTCATTTTTCTCGACGTTTTCTGTTTCTTCTGGGTTTGGTTTAAGAGGAGAAGATTCATCAGTGTCTTCTTTATTTACCTCTTCTTTTATGTTCTGGGGTTCTTCGTTAGAAGGATCCATTTTTGGAAATCAGTCTTCACATGCCAACGTTGTAGCTTAGGTGTCAGTAGTCCGTATGATATAATGAATGATTGATGATCCAACAACAACACTCCTGGATCGTGTCTGTTTATATTTCTACTGTTTGCTGTGTCTCTTGTTATATATGTACTTTCATATTAAAATGGGAATTACTCCGGTAAAAACAGGCCTGATAATTTTTTATTTTATGATAAGATTTATCTCACTCTAACAAAACATTGTAATCATCAAAAACTCTAATGACAAGTAAAGATAATGATGTCTACATTCATTCCACCCCCTCTTTTCTGAGAGCTTCGTCAATATTTATGAAACATTTTTACCGTCGTTTTTTTTAGTCTTTTCACTGTAAACAGTGCAGATTATTTTGCTATTTGTAGAAGGCATGTTTTCCTTAACAGATAAGAATACAAACTATGTTGTTACTTCATTTACGTTGGAACTGTCTAGCCAATAGCAACGAGTTATAATAAAAAACAAAAAAATCTGGTTACGCCTTCCGCAGTCAATTCATATTAAGGGGTATTCATACACTTGGTCTATGTTGGTTTTAGAAAAGCTACTAGAAAAAAAAAAGTAAAAGTTTGTATGTTTAGAAGTTTGTTGGTCAATCACGCAACGCTGGTAAAAATAATAGTATAATCATTTTCGACCGCGTTGTCAGAGACCTTAATTAGACTTAAAAATGAATTATAGAAAAAATAGGAAACATGTAATTCCGTTTGTACGTTTGTGTTGGTCCTACAGAACACTTGTTCCATGAAAGTTTGTTCAAAACAGAACAAATATTATGGTTAACCACCAAGTGTCGCAGCGCGTACTATCGTAGCGCACGACGTCTACTGTGCTTTACCCTTTGGCCCACGACACCACCGCTCGCGCAACCTGCGTCTTGCGTCTGAAACTGTGGCGAGAATAAGTGTTAGCATCTTTTTAGAGCGTACCATGAGTCGTCGCGGTGCGACTTCCGAAGAAGGCAGCAGCGCGGAAACAATCGAGCGACCGCGGTGGGCGGAGAGCGGTAAAGCGTATGGTGAAAACAAAAGTAATAAATCTATGTTCTATGTTGTACTCCTTCAAGTGGACCATTGTGCGTGAAGTATTAAATCACAGCGCGGATGCCACGACTCAAAGCGGGGCGACCAGGCCGGCGCGCGGCGCGTGCGACGGTAGAGTTCAAAGTCGAGCGCCTTGATTAAATAATTTTGTTTTTTCCGCCTCGCAACCATGGATACAGAACTTTGTAAAACAGAAATTATAGAGATACCTACTATATTCTTGTATAATCAAAAAACTATAGTCTCTGTATTTATTGTATAAATAATTGAATTCACCAGATCCCTTTCTCATCTTGTTAATGTGATTAGGGTAGGTTTTCGCTTAGCAGGAATTTTGTAATTTAAAATACGTGTATGCTTTAAGACTGTTTTATTGCGACTGAATGTGGTGGGGACCTGTATTACTTAATAAACACGTAGCAATCTCATATATAGACTTAACATGCCGCCCACCAAAAGGACATAGTTCTTTTATTAATCTAATAACTACTTTAACATAACTCTAATAACTTTAAATATTTGCTCTAACATAAACTAATTTACTCAGTAGCAATGGGTAAAGGGCATAACTTTGAACAACATCTTTTAATTACACTGTTGCCACTTTTTATGCTGTAGACTCTGGTTATACCATCTTGTCCAGGATGTTTGTCTACAACACGACCCAGAGCAAATTTTCCAGGCGGTAATCCATCGGTTTTTATTAAAACAACATCTCCAACCTTGAATTCTTCTGCCTTCTTTAACCAAATGGGACGTTGTTGCAATCGCGTAAGGTATTCTTGTTGCCAACGTCGCCAGAAATCGCCAAGTAATTTTTGGGTGTATTGCCATCGGGACAAGGAATTAATCCTTGTATCCTTAAAATCAGGTGACGGTACAACGATAGGAGCTTCGCCGATTATAAAGTGTCCAGGTGTTAGTGCTTCTATGCAGTCTGGATCTTTGTCATCGATAGGGCACAAAGGCCTAGAATTGAGACAAGCCTCAATTTGGCACAACACTGTGGACATTTCTTCATAGGTAAGATTAGTGGTGAGCACGCGCTTCAAATGGTGTTTGACTGATTTTACACCCGCCTCCCACAAACCTCCAAAATTTGGTGAGTATGCTGGTATGTAATGCCATTGTGTTCCTTCTAGTGCCAATGTGTTTGATATGTCACCTTCAAAGACCAGATTTGCTTCTTTCCATGCGGCCACCAATTCTTTGTTGGCTCCAACAAAATTTCGGCCCTGGTCACTCCATAGGTCGCTACATTTTCCTCTTCTGGAAACAAATCGCTTGAATGCAGCGATAAAAGCTTCAGACGATAAATCGCTAACAAGCTCAAGGTGCATAGCCTTGGTTGACATGCATATGAATACACAGATGTATGCTTTCTGAGTTCTGATGCCTCTTCCTTTGGACATGCTTATTTGAAACGGGCCTGCAAAATCAACTCCGCTATGTATGAAAGCTCGAGCAGGAGTTACTCTCGCTTTAGGCAGGTCACCCATTATCTGTGTCCTTGATCTTGCTCTGAGTCTAGCACATACTAGACACTTGTGTATGCAGGATTTTACAAGTGATTTTCCTCGTACAACCCAATATTTTGAACTTATGTAATTTAACATAAGTTGAACACCGCCATGCAATGTGTGGGCATGTGCATCAGCGATAATCAAAGGCACCAACTCGTTCTTGTTTCCTAATATTATAGGATGTTTAACCTGCTCATCCAAGTTTGCGTTACGGAGTCTACCGCCCACCCTGAGGATACCGTCTCCATCAAGGTAAGGATTCAAGGTTTTAATTTTACTTTCTCCTTTTATAGCTTTATTTAATTTTAGTCTTTTTATATCTTCTTTAAATTCTTCTTGTTGTACTAATTCTATGCATTTCATTAAAGACCTTTCTAATTCCTTTGTAGTAAAACTCTTTTCCGTGATTTCCAAGCTTCTTTTAAAATTTAAAAATCTTCTACAATAGGTTATCACTTTTATCAATTCTCTTAGATTATCGAATTCTTTAAAATGTATCTTTAGACTTTCTTCAAATTCCATTTTTAAATTTGCTTGTATTTCCTTTTTCTTTTCTAATTCTGTAGATGTGTTTTCTTGTTTAAATCTTATTTCTGTTTCAGAGAGCCAAGCTGGGCCCTTCCACCACAAATCGGACTTTTTCAGATCAACTAGTAACATGCCCCGGGACCCAATGTCTGCAGGATTTTCTTCAGATGAGACATGAAACCACCGATTGTTGTTTACATTTTCAACGATTTCTACAACCCGGTTCGCTACAAATGTTTTCCATTTGTGGGGATCGCCAGATAACCATGCAAGGACAATGGTTGAATCTGTCCATGCATAGATGTTTGATGTAGGGATTCGCATGGCGTGTTCTATTTGCTTGAGCAACCTCGACAACAACAGCGCTCCACACAGCTCCAACCGTGGTATGGAAACAGTTCGTAGCGGTGCCACTCTAGTCTTTGCCGCTTGCAGTTTTGTTGACACCGAGCCATCTCGCATCTTTATTCGGATATAAGCCACTGCTGCATATGCTCGCGTGGAAGCGTCGCTGAAGCCATGGACTTCAATATTTTCTACATCAATACTTAATGTGCCAAGCCATCGATCAATATATACTTCTTTTACTTCTTCAAAGTCTTCACGAAGAGTCAACCACTCGTCCTCCAGGTTTTGGCTTATTCTGTCGTCCCAGCTAACCTTTTCTAGCCATAGCTTCTGTATAAGCATTTTAGCCAAGATTAAACTCGGAGCAATCCATCCCAGTGGATCGAATAGTTTTTGCATGTCCGATAAGATTGTTCTTTTTGTGACATTATCTGACATCCGAGGTAAGTTTATTTTATACTGAAACTGATCTGTTCCTAGATTCCAGATCAATCCTAGGGCTTGCACAGTTCCATCTAATTTTAAATCTAAGTGTACTCGAGTTGTTCTCTTATTTGCATCTATAGATTGCATAAACTCAGTAGAGTTGGAAGACCATTTTGATAATATGAAGCCACCCTTTTCTAGTATATATGAAACTTCTTGAGCTGTGTGTATAGCTTTCTCTGCAGTGTCATCACCAGATATTAAATCATCCATATAGAAGTCAGTTTTAATAATGCGTACAGCCTTTGGGTGATTTTGACCTTCATCTTCAGCCACTTGATGAAGAGTTCTGACTGCTAGATGGGGTGCTGCCGCTGTACCAAACGTGACACGAAGCATACGGTATTCTTTGATCGGATCTGACTCTTCCTCTCTCCACAAAAGTCGTTGATATGTATCGGCGTCTTCTTTATGTAGTAAGACTTGCATATACATTTTTTGTATATCACTTGCATAGCAGACGCGATATAATCTCGATCTCATAACAATATCTCTAAGGTCATCTTGCAGCTGAGGACCTACAAGCAGTTCATCGTTGAGAGAGACGCTATTCGATCCTTTAGCTGAAGCATCAAACACAACGCGTGTCTTCGAGGTTTCCTTTTCGACGCGGACAACGGCGTGATGAGGTAAGTACACCGCTTTGTTTTTCTTTGTTTCTTTTTCAGGTATTTCTTCCATGTAATTTGATTGTATATATTCTTGCATGGCTTTTTGGTAGTCTTCTTTTAGAGTAGGTGCTTTTTTAAATCTTTTTTCTAGCTGTAGTAATCTATATCTTGCTATTTCTTTTGTGTTTCCGTTAGGAGATATAGGGTTATCGGTTTTAAAAGGTAACTTTACTATGTATCTTCCTTCGTTTGTTCTTGCATGAGTATCTTCATATATTGTCTCACATAGCTTTTCTTCTCTTGTTAACTTTCTTTTATTTTCAGTGTTAATTTCCCAAAGAGATTTCAACAGGTTCTCTACTTCTATTTGCTGATGAAGGACCAGAAAAGATTCCTCTTGTAAATTGGTGTTGATTTCTCCAAACAAGATCCATCCCAGGTTTGTTTCTTGGGCACACGGAGACCCGGGAGGACCCTTGATTAATTGTTGTTGCACGATTTGTGCATATTCTTTAACACCTAGAAGCAAGTCAATATGACCCGGTCTGTGATAGTTCGGGTCAGCCAAGTTGAGCCCTTCTAGATGTGGCCAATGTGTGACAGTAACAGCTTTGGAGGGGATTCTCGTGGTCAACTGTTTACTCATGACGTATGCTTGTATGTTGATCTCGAAGCTTGTATTCCATCGAGAACCAATCCTAAGTTGCACCACGTGATCGACGTTGGTTCTTGTAGATCCCACCCCAATGATATTTCCTCTTGCTGCATGCCTGGTTAGTTTGAGCAATTGAGTCGCCTTCTCGCTGATGAATGACGCCTGCGAACCTTGATCCACTAGCGCACGTAGAACAACAGTGTGATTATGCTCGTTCCTTGCTAAAACTGTTGCCGTGGCCAGTAGCGCGATACTTGTACTTTGTTTGGCACTGTGATGCGACGCGATCGTAGTATTGACTATTTCCTCCTTCTCTTCTACACTGTGTTGTGATGCATTCGGTTGTTTAGAGTCCTCAGTTTGTGCCGAAGCAGAATCCTTATTTCGGTGTAGTAGAGTATGATGACGTCGACTGCATATGCGACAGGTCATTTGCAATTTACATTTATATGCGGAATGGCCTGGTACCAAACAATTAAAGCAAAGTTTGTTTGACTTAACATATTCAGATCTCTCAGTAGGTTGCAGTTTGGTGAACTCATTACAATGGCATAAGGTGTGTTTTTCTTTACATAGCACGCATGTTCTATCTGCCGACGACGACGACGTGGCTGTAGCAGTTACAAGGTGTGATCGTTCTTTTACAGGCTTCTCACGGGTGCCTGATGTTGACATTATAAGTTCTAGCGTACGGTACCTTGATTGCAGAAACTCCTTCAAATCATTCCAGGTAGGTAATTCATCTTCGTCATTTGTGCTAACAGATTGTTCCCACTCTTTATGAGACTCAGGGTCCATTTTCTGTATAACAAGAAAAATAATAATAGGGTCCCATGAGTTCGTAATTATATTTAAGTTTTGTAAATTGTTCAAGCAATCCGTTGTGACGTCTAATAAATTCTTTATTTGATTTGCAGATTGAGTAGTTATTTTCTTTTGATAAAATAATTTCTTCAACACTGAATTGATAATCAATCTTTTATTCCCATACCTTGATTTAAGAATACTCCATGCTTGTTTATAATTACTTTGTGTAATTTGAATAGGCTTCAATAATGTCTCGGCCTCACCGGTAACACTGCTCTTTAAATAGTGCAACTTCTGAACATCACTGATCGCCGTGTTTTCATGTACTAAGGAAATAAATAAATCCTGGAACGTAGGCCAATCTTCATAATTCCCACTAAAACTCGGTAGTTGTATCCTCGGCAGCCTAACGAGTTGATCATTATTCATACTTGCAAACGAATCACTTTTCGATGACGTGGATGTGTGCGCGGACGCTGCATTGATCGTCAACAAAAGGTCTTGTAAATCGGCTAATAACACAAGATATAGGTAAGTCTTCATAAATAAAGAAATCTTCGTTAACAAAATAGTGTAAAGTTTGTTTCTGTTCTTTAGGTGTTATCTTCACTAATTGCTGATGAGTTTCCCTGAATATTATCCAATATTGTTCTATACATCTTATTCTTGCTTCAACATAACCTTTTGTCAACCTGGTTTTAGGACATTTCTTCAAATTGACTTGTGTTTTTTGTAATAATGCAGCTGTGTCTTCTAAAACGTTAATTAACTCCGCAGTAGTACTCATCGCACGTTTTTTTGCTTGCTATTATTCACTAATCACCTCTGGAATGCGGCTCGCTATTGTTCGCACCGGCCGCCCGATGTCTTCGATAACTTGTTTTTTTTTCGTAATTAGTTCGGCTCGATTTTGACCACTATGTTAATGTGATTAGGGTAGGTTTTCGCTTAGCAGGAATTTTGTAATTTAAAATACGTGTATGCTTTAAGACTGTTTTATTGCGACTGAATGTGGTGGGGACCTGTATTACTTAATAAACACGTAGCAATCTCATATATAGACTTAACACATCTCATTTACGGGATGTACTCCTAGCCTTGTTTTTGGAATGTCTTCAACAGAAATGAAATTTGACTCTTTAACATTCTGAATACGTCCGACGCAGTCCCAGTCGCCGCTAGTGGCGCGGTGGGTCGTGGCAATGCGACGCTCGTCGCAGGATACACCGCACCGCAAGACGCACGGCCCTAGTTCATATCCAAGGCCTTAAAGAGTATCCAAGCTTAATTTAAGAATCTATTTATAGGTTTAGTGTAATGTTTTAGTGTTTCTTATAGTGTACAACAACGGCTAGTGCATTAAGGCAACCCAGTGCGACGCAACGCATTGAAAAAATCCTTGTTCACTTTCGTATATTTTGTAGAAACCAACGCATACTAAGTACAGGTGGATGGCACCGCACTTTTTTGTATTAAATGCGCTGCGCTGCGACCCAGACTTGAAAATCGAAAAGTGTGTTTTTTCGACGCACTGAAATGCACTCTGTTGGATTCTCAATACACGGTTCAACACCTAGAGTTGAATATCTAGTGCGCGATAAGATACCACTGCGATAACGTAGACTAATATGCGCTTGGCTTAAAGAATATGACGGAGGAGGATCCCTGTTCATCATTATTAGCACACAGCTTAGGTTCTTTCAACTGTGGGCGTCTGTGGGTAGTGTTGGATGAAGAAAACAGATTCTATTGCTCAATCAAATTAAAATTCCAAAACAGTAAATAGGTAGGCACAATTAGCAAGACAGATATACGTGTCGCAGAAAGCGCAATGTTTCGTTAACGTCCGCACGCGCTGACCTCCAAAAGAAAAGTGACTCAAAACTCGATCGACGGCGACCCCACCAACTTCATCGAGCGCCAGATGGCGCTGGCGTACCGGATACGACTCGATAGCGACAAATATAATTTTATCTACCAAACAAATGTAACCCATTAGCGAATAAAACGTCAACAAGCATGAATAAACAGCAATAAAAGCAATACACGAGTAATTACAGAGAAAACTTGGTGTTGTAGGATGTGTATTATTATTTTAAGTAAGTATTATTAATTTACCAGAGATTAGCAAATAGTCCATTACACGGTAAATGGTACTGAAATCATAACCCGACTGTTTAACCTGGCTTTTAAGTGGTTGGGATTGTGGAATCTCACCTACTACGTTAAGTACTAAGTACAGCGCATTACTGTTATATGGCATGTAAAGTTCGCTAAACATGGGTCTTGTGTTATGAAAAGGTTTGGCGTAAATTGAATTTTGAGATGAGTTTGCTTCGTTGGGTTAGTGGTCGCAAGCGCCACTGCTGAGTATAAAGTTTTGGTTTCGATTCCCGGGTTGGGCAAAGTTCGGATGTACGGATTTAAGACTGTTTGATGACAATAGGCTCACCCCCAATAATGTATATTGAAATCTCGGCGCTATGTAGTGCATTTGAAATAAAAAAAAATGGGACTAAGTCGACATTCACACGGTCATAATAAAATCGCAGCGAGATTTTTTCGCGAAATGGATTTTAAACGAGATTTCAATATACATTAGTATTTACTTAGATAAGATAAGATAAGTCTTTATTTGCTTTAAACATGGTATAAAGGTGTTACAGTCTGGTTTATTATACAAGTTGAAATTGAAAACATGCGACAAACCGTAATGGGAGATTGTACTCATCATTATGAACAACTTTTACTGAGGGACCAAAGATGCAATCGCAAAAAAAAAACAGCTGTTCCCTACATTTTGACGAGTTATGCGAACATATATGTAGGGAACAGATGTTTTTTTTTTCGCGATTGCATCATTGGTCCCTTAGTAAAAGTTGTTCATAATGATGAGTACAATCTCCCATTTCGGTTTGTCGCATGTTTTCAATTTCAACCTGTATAAGGTCCACATGTTACACATACATATTCAGCCTATACGTTCCCACTGCTGGGATACAGGCCTCCTCTCTGTGAGAGGGAATGGGCCGTAATCCACCACGCGGGCCCAGTGCGGGTTGGTAGATGTCACATGTCTTCGAATTTTTGGTTCTAGGACATGCCGGTTTCCTCACGATGTTTTCCTTCACCGTTTGAGAGCAGTGGTGATGAAATTATTTACACAAAGTATTGCGCCTGGCTGGGTTCGAACCCACGACCTATAGCTCGTAAGTCGCGGCCGTAACCACTGGGCCACCACTGCTCTCAGTATTTACTTAAATTAAACAAAAACAAATAAAATCCAATACCCAAAATGCTTTATAAATCATGTATGTACCCAAAATATATAAATAGAACAATAAACTAAAAATAAAATAGTCTTGTAATAATAAACTTGCTAATAACAGACTATGCCATCAATGCCACATCTAGTAAAAATCAAATTCATACATCCATGTTGTGCTTGGTTAACTTACGATCGAGTTTATGTTATCTGTTTAACCACATTTTTTCTATTTTGTTTTGTTATTTTATATACGTGCATCTGTGTGTTCTAATTATTAATCTTAGTTTTAGATATTGTTCGACCCACCGGGACCACAGGTAACGAGTGGAATTATGTATGCAATTCTTTATCTATACATATAATAAAATTGTAACAGGCCGATGTCTGTACATTAAAGATATTGAAGAAAAAATAGTATGGGGGGTCTTTATTAGAGCAACAGAAGCCAAAACAACGGTTTTTAGAATTTTTGTCTGTCTGTATGTTTGTTACCGCATCACGCAAAAACCACTGCATGGAATTGAATGCAGTTTTGAATGATGTATTCCGAGAGGTCTAACTTAAAAAATAGGCTATATATTATTAAAAAAAAATGATTATCTACTTGATTCTAAAGTCCACGCGTAAGAAGTCGCAGGCAAAAGCTAGTGAGAAATAAAGTTGTTCTTAAACCCATATTGACCAGTAAAACGCACTGTTCGATTTTCGACCCGATGAGATGTACCTACTCTATTGAATTCTCAATGCTCGGTGTTTCCAAAGAGAGTTGAAAATCTAATGCGTAAAAAACTCCCGCCGCGAATTTATAAAACCTAATTGGCGAAATGTGGGTGTATTATAAGTACACATCTCTATCAAAGCCTTCGGGAAAACAAGGCGTGGTTTTATGTTATGTAAGAAGTTCTTAGTTTTTGATAGATTCACATAGATATATTCACCAATAATTATGTGAAAACTCAAAATCAAATCAAAAATCAAAATCAAAAGTCATTTATTCAAACTAGGCTGAGAGTCAGCTCTTTTTGAACGTCCAAATTACATAAGACAGTCCCCAAAACGCCCGCCCTTCACCACTTCCTAGTGCTTTAGCTGGGAAGAAGAAGTAGCGCAACAAACTCCCCAGCAGCACAGCTGTCTGTTAAGTTAGAAGAACTTGATTCTATACAATAGTAGGTAATTAAAATTACGAAACACAAAAAAAACACATCAAATTTGCCATAATTAAGTCAGCTGCACACGCCAATATATCTACCATCAAAACATTGAAGACTAAAAATAATAAAAAATTAAAATAAAATCTCATATCATACCTTAATATTGTTTGCCTATTGTCTATCATCGCACAATAGATTGGTGCAGTTCTCGTTTTGATAAAGGTATTGTGCGCTTTTATAACTCTACGATTTTAACGTCCATGTTAAAACATTGATGCATGTTATATAACGTGCAACGTGACGTCATAACGTTATCATGCACCGAAAATTTAAAGAGTTTTTATATATTTCCATATATTTGTCTTCTCAATCGTGACAGTGAGGATGTCTACGATAATATCGGTACGACAGAAATTGTACAAAAGCCATACAAATTCGCTATAATTAATCTAAATTTTGTCAATACCTACGTACGATAAACTAGAATAAAAATCTTCATAGGTATACAGGTCGGTTTGTCATCGACGGGCAATCTTTTACCATGGATTCAGTTAGTACCTACAGCCTACAGGATTCTGCATCGCCCTTCGTTGAAATTTTTGTACGGTTATACAAAATAATAGACGTATACACTAGCAAGAAAGCAAACACATACATATAATAGACTCCATATACCTCTAAAAAGTTCCAGCAACTTGGATCGTCTGCTAACGAGCCGTTCGCTGCTTACGACTATTAAGCGAATATCAACCAGCCTGTGACTTGCCTGTTATTTTGCATGATATTAATTTCGTGAAGCTACCGCCATTACCGCCCCCTTTTAATTACATTTAATGAATAAGCGAAAATTACCTTTTGTATTATTCCAAAACCCTTTATGTGGTAGCCTGCCTATCTTAATGAGGTTTTCAAATTTTAAACACTGTTTTGGAAATTAACGATCTTGCTTGGTTGAATGATTTGAGGTTGAGAAGATTCATGTTCCGTTATTGTATCTCAGAGGGCCTTTATTGGTTAAAACTAAGACTTGTCAATCTTTGTCGTTAATGAAGTATAGGCAAAATCTAGGGGCTCGTGGCTAGGTAAGAAGCCACACGGGTCTGTCAATCAAGTTAAGGTACGCTTGCTGTCGGTTCATGGTTGCATGACCATCTTTATATACCAAGACCCATCCGTGCCTCGGAAAGCACGTTAAGCACGGTGTCATTCTTGGATCTTTGGCAGGCATTACGGGTCGTCAGAAGATCGAAAATTTGACAACAGTCTTACCAAGGGTTGTCGTGTTACTCAGTAACTGGGTTGTGGACGTCAGATAGGCAGTCACTCCATGTAAAGTACTGGTATTCAGTTGTATCTAGTTAGACTGAAAGCCAACCCCAACATGGTTGAAAAAAGGCTAGGTAGATTAACAAAACCGAGTTATATAATCAATAGCTGTTCCTTAATTTATCCAAGAATAGAAAAAAAAATGGCAACGAATATCTTAGAAGGACGGCATTTATTTCTAACTAGCTTATACTTAGTAACTAAAGATTTCACTATTTATAAATCACCGGTCTGGAAAACCTTTACAATACCTGTCTGTATTTAGCTACAGCTAACTTATCTACATGTTAAATCATGGGAATTTCAGCCCTAAAACTAACTTAATAAAGACTTTGTCTAAATGGTGCTAGTTTGTTTTAACTCATCCTTTTATTATTATACCTATCTCGTATTTACTCGTCGCACGCGCAGCTATCACATTATCGCCTTAACGAGTCACAGAGATAGGCATTCATATTTTTCTCATTCTCAGAGTTGTTATGATAATATATGCAACCATTACAGCCCTTCAAAACAGACTCGGCTAACAATCATAAACGCTGGAGATTTATTCCAAGACAACTCAGTTTCTCTAGGGAATATTATGAGAAACGTTATTAAAATAAAATAAGTAAATCCAAGTCTAAAGAATTTAGTTCTGAAGAGTCAGCTACGCGCGTCGTTGTCGTTTGATTATGCATCAACATACAACGATAAGTGGCTGGAGTGGAGCTATTTATGTACAAATATTAGGATTCAGTTATCTCTGCTAGTGTCGCGGATTTGTTCGAAAGAGTTACCGTGGCCTTGGCACAGGCAACTGTAAGGAAACACGGGTGGGTTTTCACCAGTAAAAGTCTGACACGCCCTCCCGCTCCACCCAGAGCGGGAGAAGTTATTTCATGATTTCCTACCCAAAAAAGGAAACAAAGTATTCCGTCATCTAGACAGATATTTAGTGGTACTTTTCAGAAAATATCGAATCTTACTCGGACTCTTCTCAAAAAACTAAATGTAGGCAGCTCCAGTGCGGCACAATTATTAATACTGCGGCTGCTTTAACGTGTCTAGTTGGGTTGAGTCCAGCAGAAAAGTGCCCAGCGGGACACTAAGTCCTAAGGCCCAACTGGAAATCTCTTACTAAAAGGCCACCTTGGGTTTGCTGCTTGTACAACTTAGTCTAATGGAGGTACTCCGCCGAGGCCAGCCCAAGGAGAGGTGGTGAGACGACCTAGGCTTGCACCGGGTTGATTCGAGGTGGCTCTGGAAAAGGATACCTGGAAGCATTTGGGGCAGGCCTTTGTTCTGCAGGTCGACGAGCACCGATTTGTCGACGGAAGAATAGACATGACTATTTACTAAATGATGCACAATAGGAGAAGAAAGCTATGTTTTTATATTAATTATCACAGTTATGCGTTCTAAACGAATCATAATTTTGTAGATAATCGTATATACTTTGTGGCCGTCGAGTAAAAAGTTTGTTGTCAGTGTGATTTTAACAGTTTGGGAAGCAATATTCTTCTGAAATAGTCTACATTTGTAAGGACCTAGACAAAGATCGTTAGAAACGAAAGACTAAATGACGGATTGTAGAAGGATATCTACGGTGCGATGACAAAAATGGAGAAACAAAATGTCACTTTGTATTGAAAAAGCACTGTCTATTCTTCGTAGAAATAGAAAACGTCATGCTAAGCCTGCAGGAGTGGGAAAATAAAAACATTTTGTCTCTTTCTTTCTAGCTGTTGGCAATAATTTTAGCTACTCATGTCGTCTCAACTTGGTCATTTTGTCTCAACCTGTGAACCTGCTAACTGTATTACCAGCACATTTTTTTTCCATGTCAATCAAAATAGCACTTCCGTTCCAGCCGCATAATCTTCCACACCATTCCTCCATCGTTTCTTCCACTCTTCGGCACTCAGAATACGAACCACGTATGTATCGTACAGTCGTGGCCCGAAGTTGTCTGTATAATTCCTTCGGCAAAACACTCGGAATATATAATTGTACGTAGTTAGATCCCGCCATTATTTAGATTTAGGCAAATCAGTCCGCACAAAACATTGCTTTTCACTTACACTCATGTCGTTTGTCACGAGTTTTTGGTGTCTTGTGAAGTTAGGAATAGATTGGGTTCGTGCGGTAGAAGGAGCTCTGCGCAGTGGGAATATGCTAAGCGATTGGTGAGTTTTTGTGGTAAAGACAGTTTCTGTGGTGAGAACTACTAGACAGGGTCAAATTAAACTAACTGGCAATACTTTACCCACGCGTCAAAACTAATGGAACAAAAAAAAACAAAACCAAAAACCAGCCTTTGATGGGCGAAGGTCAATGCCCGTTATCGATCAGCTGTTTTTGTCAAACATATGTTTTTTTACGAATTTCTAAAAACCAAGCTTAGCAGCCGTTTGGTGCACATGTCAGTGTCATTTTAAGTTTTGTGTAAAGTTGGAACGGAGATTTTTTTTTTTTTCATTATTTTTCGATATCGATATCCATCACGTGGGTAAAGTATTACCAGCTAATTTAAGTATTTAAAGTATTTGGTACTTGTTAGAATTAAATTAGTGACAAAACAAAAGTTAAATATCTGATTGTAAATAGGACCACCTACCCCGGTTCAGTGGTTAGATTTTTTGAAACGAAGATTGTTTTTGAAAAACATCGTTCTTGATGTTTTGACGAAAGACAACAATAATAATCTATACTAGTAGTAGTATTATATATTAAAAAAATTAAAAAAAATTAAAATTAAAATTCATTTATTTCAGGTACCACATAACCCATAATTGAAAGCATCTTTAAAATAAATTATTCAATAATATATACAAAAACACACAAAAATTAAATACAATATAAATACAACATCAACACACAAATTAGATAAATATAAAACATATATTCAAAACTAACTGTCTATATACCTTTTTACGCCTAAACCACTGATCGGATTTCTATAAAATTTGGCAAGGAGATAGATGACATCCTGGGGAAGGACATGGGCTTCCAACATAGCTGCGAGCGAAGCTGCTGGTTGAAGCTAGTGATCTTATAAGTATTTGCCAACAAGTCCATTTCGAATTTACTTAAGTTCAAAGTTTACATCAAAGTTCATGGCAGTCACTGTTCCACAGGTCTTCATTAATACTAAACTCATTTGGGATTTGGCTAAAAGGGGTCATAAGTACCAACGTTCGGACCACGTCACAGGTCAAAGTTCTTCGAAAGTTTGAGAGCAAATCAGCTCAAATTTAGTGACGGATCCATTATTACGGTCAGTATTTATGTAATTTACTGTCACTTTTACTAGGTCTTGACAAAGCTGCTGTCCATAATGCCGGTAACTCGCATATGGTAGGTTTTAATTTTTTTCTACTATTTATGGATGCCGAGATAAAAAAAAACGCCGTTAACGTGCCTTGTTTGATATGTTTACTACGCTAAAACGCAGGTAAGCAACATTACTAAACTAAAAAGTGACTAAGGGCTTATAATTAACATTTTTACTAGATTTTTTACTATCTGTTGCATAATTAAATAGCATGCATGCATTTCATATTTTTCTGCGCTTTGTTGTCCATAACTCGAAATATAATTTTGTTGGTTAACGGCATTTAGCTTGTGGACGGCAGAAAGTTTGTCTTTGACAGGCATGGTTCATTCTATTCTCTGCTACAAAATAATCCTACTATCCTACTAAATTTATGAACGTGAAAGTTTGTATGTTTAGATGTTTGGATCTTTGTTACTCGATCACGCAAAAACGGCCTAAGGGATTTGGGTGAAATTCAGCACACAGATAGTCTATGACCTAGATTAACACATAGTATATCTTTTGTCTCGGTAGTACGCTCCCGTGGTATAATTTCCACTAACTTCTACGCGGGCAAAGTCACTGGCAATAGCTCGTAAATAATAAAATTTGCTTCAGCAGTTTGAATATAACAACTTGATTATTGGTAAGGTCATTAACAGCAACGAGGTATTTAATTCGAAAATTTTAAACACATTCAAAAACATAATATTTAATTAACTATGGTAGAGGCGGTTTGTTCGGTTTGCTCTTATCATTTCAATTGACAATTTAATGACGGCGTAGTAGCTGTGCACTTCATGAATTATCAAAATGTCACATGTTGTGCTCACCCAAGAACAAATTAAGTTTTTAATATGTTTTTTTAGAAAAAATACATTTATAAAAATATTTCAGTTTATTTTTTATTACCCGACTGCCAGGAAGGGTTATATTTTTCGCACGTATCATATAAGTTAATTTGTTTATTACCTCCTATCTTCTAAACTGCCGAATGGATTACGACAATTAAGGTATCGTTTTTTTTTTTGGGTGGGAAATCATCAAATAACTTCTCCCGCTCTGGATGGAACAGGAGGGCGTGTCAGACTTTTACTGACTAAAACCCACCCGTGTTCCCTCAGTTGCCTGTGTGCCAGGGGCCACGGTATCTCTTTCGAACAACCCGCACCCCTGGCAGACAGTGAGAAGGTTAAAGGCTGATTATGTTGTACTTACCCCAAGCTAGCTGTAAAATAAATTATGAGCATCGCAATCACCGCAGCAGCTACTTTATTCCACCGAGCAATTATTTCCATAGCGAGTGTGAGAGTTAATTAACTCGAATACCATATCTTTACTGATTAACTTCGTCTTTAAACTCAGTTTATATTACGAATAAATTACAAGTTTACTCAATTATTCTGATTACGGATCACGCGTTGAGTTTGCGGAGTTAAGGTCACTTATGGTGGATGTGGCATTTGACTTCCTGAGAAATTATACTCTGTTCATATTATGAAGATTGATTTGACATATTCAAATTAACCTTTGAAGCAGTTTTTCCTCTTTGCAGCAAAACCTTAATGGGACATTAGTCGCAGGCTCGAACTCCGTGGTAGGCCTGGCTAAAAAGCACGCTGTGTCACCAGGCATCGTGTCCGACAGAGATAATATCACTGATGAGCACTAATGAGCAGTTAGACGCTAGTCTACACGCACAACGTCATTGAGTGAGATGCAGGATCATTTATTAGTAAAACAGTCAACAAAGTCCTTCGGAAGATCGAGTTTTATGAAAAAACCACTACATAAATCAATGACCTATAAAGTTTCTTGACTTTTCGATTTTTGAGCTTTCGTCGGTACCGACTTTGTTTTGGAGATTTTACACTTCTTTTATTAATTAAACACGCCGAAAGTTATGCTAAGTTATCAAGAAAAACGAATCTTTATTGGCTCATAACTATTTAATGGCTTTATATTTTAGTATTCTGTTTCCGCACAGACTATATTGATAATGAGACAAAACCAGTGGAGTAATAGACTCCCGAAGTTTGTATGGAAAAAATGTCGACTAGATTCACCTTAAACGAGTGTAGGTACCTAATGGAAAAAATAGCTTGCAACGACAAAGGGAGATTGGGCACGCCACGATAGCGGCGGTAAGTCCCCTCTTTGAGGAGTGGCTTGAGAGACGGCATGGCGTCCTCACCTTCCGCCTGACGCAGGTCCTCACCGGACACGGTTGTTTCGGGAGGTTCCTGTTTCGCATAAGGCGGGAGGAAACGCCCGGGTGTTTCCATTGCGAAGCTCGCCCTGAGGACACGGTGGAGCATACGGTGGCGGTCTGCCCGGCTTGGGCGGAGCACCGCCGTGTCCTCGTGGAGGCGATCGGCGGCGGCGATCTCTCGCGTCCGGCCCTGGTGCAGGCCATGGTACGGAGCGAGAGTGAATGGTTAGCCTTCACCTCCTTCTGCGAAGCAGTAATGCTCGCGAAGAGGGAGGCGGCGCACGTGAGGGAGAGGCAGTATATGCGCCCTCACCGCCGTAGTCACCGCGGGAGACGCCCTGGGCGTCGGGAATCCCAGGCTGATTCCCGGCCACCGTAGGCGCGGGCTTGCGGACGGCGAGTAATGGGTAGCTCGCTGTCCGGTAAGGACCAAGCCCGGGTCGACGGCGCGTTGTGTTCCACGCGCGCCTCAAAGAGATGTCAGCACCAAAGGGTGGGTTCCGCAAGGGCCGATGCCTGCCAGGGGTGCGGGTTGTTCGAAAGAGATACCGCGGCCCCTGGTACACAGGCAACTGAGGGAACACGGGTGGGTTTTAGTCAGTAAAAGTCTGACACGCCCTCCCGCTCCACCCAGAGCGGGACAAGTTATTTGATGATTTCCCAACCAAAAAAAAAAAAAAAAACGACAAAGGGAGATATGGATAGGAAAGAGAGTGACGTTTTATGCTAAGTGGTAAAACAGTACCTAGCATTCATGTCATTTGGTTTAATCTCTAACCCTTTACGATAATAGGGTATTACACCCATTTTTGAAACGTGTCTTACTTAGATTCTAAAATGATAATAAACCACAAATAAAAATATTGAATCGATTAGTGTCATAAAAATGCATTTGAATTTTAAATTTTCATATTTCGCGCGTAATTTGACGAAAATGCTGGACGCAGTGGACGTAGGTAAATACTGCTCTGAGGGTATGACGTCAGTTTTCTGTATAAACAAATGCGTTGATATTTTGTATGAAAATTGTTTATAATTAAAAATGAGCTATTATTCTGCTTATCGTTGGTTTGCTGTTCCTGAATGTAAGATATTATTTCAATAAAAAATACTTTAGTTACGAAAATAATAAAAGTACAAAGTTGTTCAGTTGATTAGTTAAAACAACGGTATGACGTAATAACATGGGGGCCATTATTTCATAGTGTTCGAAAACAAATTAAAAAATCTGAAATCTTTGAATTGAGTTTTAAAATTTATTTTGTTATTTCATGAACTAAAACTAACATTTTCCGACTGATTTTTGCCTAAGCTATCTCAAAATTATATTTTTAGTTTTTTTTCTCATAAAGGTATAGCAAAATACTCTATTCCGATCGAAACTTGTAACCAGCTCGGAGACTCGAGTCATCTGTACAACACGAGCCGCCTACTAGTATCTAATAATTGTATTAACTTCCATAACTTTGTTTGTCAGAATATTTTTTGTTTTTAATTTTTAAGTATTTTTTGTATTCCGATCTTAGTTGTGAATATTGCTCATTTGTTTTTAACCTCTTTTTATTTTATAGCTTTTATGTAATCAAACTACTTAACGATATCGTATACGTTCTTTTAATTACTCTGCTAGTGCTGTGAACTTCTGTAAGTGGCAAATTTACAATTCCTAAAACTGTTTGTGATTTTTGTTTGTGTTTGTCTTAGTGAATTAGTCGTTGAAGTGCCTTATCAATAATATGTGATGATGATTTATCTTTTACATTTTGTAGATTCTTTTATATTTTGTGAATATGAGAACGTTGTAGGCCTTGTTGACAATAGATTTGTAGACAATTGTCTATTTTATTAAGTACCTGTTATTTGTTGACAGGCCTACACTGGCCTCCCAAACCTATTAACACTTTACTTTACTGGAGATTCAGAAACAAAGGATTCGCAAGGCATCTGCAGCTTGATTTCCGCAACCGTAAGACAAATATCAAATCGTTGCATCGGTGAGGGTCTATAACACAATAGCAATGATCGCATTGCTACTGCAAATATGCTTAGGAGGGTTAACAAGAACGCTCTTGTTAACCCACGAAAACTATTAGCTAGTTTTAACATGCCTACATCAAAATCGTTTCAAATAAATAACAGCTGTAAAAGCTAATCTGTTGATTTTATTTTTGAAAGTTTTATGATATCGTTGTGAATACAAACAAGTAAGCTAACTGACTGTATCAATACTGTAAAACAATTTCAAAATGCCGACATTTCCATTAAAATTCTATCGATGGATATAAAATCACATTCGTATATCGGGCCACTATTCGCTCACAAATAACAAAAAAGAGAAAAAAAACATGCGCTATCGTAAAAAAAGCTCTCTTTTTCACATATTTGATTTAGTGTTTTCGATTCTAGCTGTATAAAAATACATCTAACTTCGTTTGTAGATTCGACTGTGCCTGTCAAAGGGCCAATTACTGCGAATAGAATTTGTTATACTTAAGGAGCTACACAAATGTTTTGACAGCGCTGTAAAGTGCTTTTGATGGTTTGCAAAGGGAGCTAGCGCTGGTTGTAATAATACAAGTGTCGCAGCTACGGGTTAGTTTCAAACTCTTGCTATTATAGACGGCGCACAGTTCTAGGTGAGAGCGCTAGTTTTTAATGAATTAATTTAGTTTAGAATTGAGGTGGTTTAAATTGTGGACATGTTCTGCAGAATCTGTTTAAGTAAACTACGTTATTTTAATTGGTAATGTAGTATGCATGGCCCATAGGTTTTCAAAGTTATTGGAATTTGTGCTTGACTGAAATTGACTTTAAAATGATCGTGAATTGGCGCGACGATCGATTATATTAGAATACAAAGACCAACGTTAAGAATATTTGAACAATGCTCAGAGATTAGGTAATTCACGTCAAAAAGACTGTGAATAGGGTCATTTAGCGTTGATTTAAAATCGGTTTTCAGTTGGTTCATCAGTTCTCGCTCTTGCTGATTTTATAGCAGCACTGGCTAAGTGCTGCTATAAAATCAGCAAGAGCGAGAGCAGTGTTGGTCAGTGGTAGCCGCGGATAACAAGTTATAGATCGTAGGTTCGAATCCAGACAGGCACTTTCCGTTGTGCAAATTATTTCATCACCTCTGCTCTCAAAACGGTGAATGAAAACTTCACCAAAAATTCGAAGACTTGTGACGTTTATCAACCCGCACTGGGCCAGCGAGGTGGATTACAGCCCTCTCTCTCTCACCGAGAAGAGGCCTGTGTCCCAGCAGTGGGAACCCTATAGGCTGATTATACTACAAAATCAGCACAATCAAATGAGTAGGTAATTTAATGTAAGCTCCATTCTAAACATACACAACACCTTCGAATTTCGAAACCGCCAACAACTTCACCTAAAAACTGCATTCCAACACGTCTCCACACGACTGTACCACAAAGTCATAGTTCCAAGGTAAATTATATAATTCGGATATACGAGGCCAGCAGCGCATGACGCGGTGTTCCAGTAAGTGATATTTACGGTATGTTCGCATGTACCTATGTGTTCACGTCACAATGAATTAGTGCTCATAACAGAAATATTCATTGTCCTGTTACTGTAAACGGTTGATGGCGAATTATTTAAATGATGGATAATGGGGACATTGAATGTACCTATGTTCATTTGGGTGCTTATGGGATATTGTATGCATGTTGTGGTTTCCTACAAGTGAAAGAATACACTGTCTTAATACCTGACGTTGCCCTATAATTCTTTGTCGTGTATTGTGGAAATCTTTTCAGATACCAATTTTGAATTTTTTGTGGTTATATTGTCGAATATCGTCGTGAGGAAAGTTTTAAGTATGTATGTCAATGGGTATAAGAGTAGGGGAAGACCAAAGAAATGATGGATGGACTGTGTGAATGATGACATGCGACCCTAAATAATTTGTGATAAGGACAGGAGAATGAATGAATGAATGAATGAAATGTTGTATTTCGCTAAGAGGTTGCTTTTACTTCGCGAAATCGTGTAAATTGAGGGTGACATCGGACTTCTACTAACTAAAAACCGGTGTTCTTCTTACCAACAAACCATGAGAAACAAGTGCGGCGTTATACCTAGTGAGAAAAGGGCGTTATTTTATTATAAAACGTCAAAATAAAATATTTTCAACACATTTAATCATAGGTAATTAAAAAAACAGAATAATTTTAAATTAATGAAAATATACAGAATACTGCAGCTTTAAAGTTCCAAAATATTTCCCATTCCAAAATATATATTATTTTAGTTCCGATTAAGGCAACAGAAGAGTCTCATTCAGGCTATGCGGGAACCACTGGGATGTCCCCGGGCAGGGGCGGAGTGTTGGGCACGTTCAGTCTTTTTTCTTTATCGTCTTTTTTGTGCTGGTGGTAGAACCAACTGTAAAGAAAATAAACATGTTTTGGATTACGCTTGAAGTAAGAATAGTAGGTACCTATGGGAACGGGAGAGGGAGAAAATATTTAATCAGCACATTTAACACGACAAACGTCTATGGACGCACAGTCATCCATGAGAAAAATGTACTCAAAATGACGTTTATATTTCTAAATATACAAATAACTAGATTCCCCCCGCGTCTTCGCCCGCATGGAAGACGGAAATTATCCCGCGGGAACGTACTACCGAGATAATAAGTATCCTATGTGTTAATCTAGGTTATAATCTATCTGTGTGCCAAATTTCATCCAAATCCGCTCAGCCGTTTTTGCGTGAAAGAGTAACAAACATCCATCCATCCATCCATCCATCCATACTTACAAACTTCGGCGTTTATAGTATTAGTAGGATAAAGCTGAAGAGTCTGTTTGTTTGAACGTGCTAATCTCTAAAACTACTAGTCGGATTTGAAAAAATCTTTTTGCATTGGATTACCCAACTCTTGAGGAAGGTTATAGAGTACTCAACATCACGATGCGATACTTAGGAGCTGAGAAAATATATAAATAAACGTCAGAAAATGAAGTTAAACCACGGGCAGGTGATAGGATGCCGCGGTAGGTCGAAGTAGATATTCATGTCATATAGTCTAACCGTACGCAAATGTTTTATGTTTGTGACTTCTGTTTTATTCTCTAGAGAACGGTTTATTTAATTATATGTCTGGGTATGTTAGGTTTTCAGTGACCACATTAGTGGTTAGCTGCAATCACGTTATTGTGCCTTTTATAATTTTTGACGTGACGATTGGTAAAAGAAAACATCGTGAGGAAACCGGCATGTGCTAGAACCAAAAATTCGAAGACATCATGTGACATCGGGTTGCCTCCTTCCCTCAAATATGGCGAGGGGTAGTTGCTGATCTTTGCGCTATGCTCGAGAACGGGTGTTGCTTGTGGTGACTGGTCGTCTTGCTGACCATGGTTTTTTTATTGTTAATTGTATTAACTTTTTATTCGTTTTAGTCCAAAGGTCCTAGTTTAACTTTTATTATTTCAAGTTATAGCTATATTTACATAATGCAGAATTTTATATTTCGTAATGTTCATTACCTACTATTGTATAGAATCAAGTTCTTCTAATTTAACAGACAGCTGTGCTGCTGGGGAGTTTGTTACGCCACTTCTTCTTTGCAGCTAAAGCACTAGAAAGTGGTGAAGGGCGAGCGTTTTGGGGGGACTGTCTTATGTAATTTGACGTTCAAAAAGAGCTGACTCTCAGCCTAGTTTGAAAAAATTACTTTTGATTTTGATTTTGATCTACCAACCCGCACTGGGCCCGCGTGGTGGATTACGGCCCACTTCACAAACAAAGAAACCACAAATAAAGAAATCTTATCATATCTTATCGTCCTCTGACAGGGCGGAGGCCTGTGTCCCAGTAGTGGGAACATTAGAGGCTGAATAAAATGAGTTATGTGTCTACTTGTGTTTTCGGATGAGCCAGTCTTCCCAAAAAAATTACGTATCATGGTATTTCTACTTTTATTTGATGTTAGGTACAACTAAACTTTGCTGTCTCAATGTAAGTAATTATTTACTCCAAGTCAAACCGACCTTGAAAATAATGAAGACCTTTTAATATAATTTTTGTATGATAAATAAATGTAAAAATATACCGCAGATGTTAGCTCAATACCTTAGCTCTGAGAAATGAGATCCCTTCGACAGCTGGCAACGAATAACGCGTTATGAGTTGTCGCCGAATAAATAAACGGTTAGGAATTCTAGAATTTTCTATCTGCCATTTTGTCATCTACCATTTTATAGGCTTATGCGTGATTTTATTTACCGACTCTTTTTGTATAAAAGACCATATAATTGCATTCTGCTGCATTTGGTGCGAGTGGAATAAGCTAAACCCAACATAGTAAGAAAATAAAAGTTTATTCAGAGTAATCAATTGTTAACAAGATATTTTTAAATATATCACCTCGGCCAAACTGCAAGGCAGAAAAAAAACTGTTGGCAGACGTAGCTCCTTTTTTGGTACTTATAAACAAAATTATGTATTTTTTTTAGTCTATAAGTAGGTATGCTAAACTATTCATGCGTAAATGATACAGAAACAGACATGAATACAAGTTTTTTTAAATATTCCCTACATGCGTTTTTAAGACTATGCAGTTGATGCTTGGCAAAAAACTCCACTCTACTAGAGTTTGTCAAAAATCATCTCAATAAAACTTCATCCAGAAAAGTTCACACATAATTTGCCATTCGAGTCTATCAGCTAGGCCGATATGCCCAAGAAATACCACAATTGGTAACAAAAACGACCCTTTACTAATATAGAAACCGAGGATTACGTTCTACTAATCAGATTATTTGGCTTAGGACAGAGCAAAGCTTACTGAGGTCTTGCTATTGAATCTGTCAATCACTTTCTGACAGTAGTAACTACGGGCTACCGAGGCAACGAGAAGTAATTAAATTCAGGCGTGGAAGCCACCAATCAATCAAGTCATCCTGTCGAGGGTCATCTTGGAGCTACATATCCTATACTGTTTTAGATAGTGTATTCTAGTATAGTTGAAACGTAACATAACATCACGCCTGTATTCGCCAAGGGGCTAAGCAGAGGTGTACAGTGGGTTGCTAGTTGTATTCAAATTTTAATACAATTGGGGTACCCAATTTATGCACCCCACCGTGTACTTATAGTACCCAACATTTCGCCAGTTATGATGAAGCAACATATAATAGCTAGCAAGCCTATTTTCTATTGTATGTTGGGTCACTTCTTCTTCCCAGCTAAAGCACTAGGAAGTGGTGAAGGGTGGGTGTTTTGGGGTACTGGCTTAAGTACTTTTGACGTTCAAAAAGAGCTGACTCTCAGCCTAGTTTGAATAAATGAGATTTGATTTTTGATGTTCGAAAACGCAAACTCTGCATAAACTGTGCAACATTTTTGTCCCGACCCGAGAATAGATCCAGGACCTCATGCTTAGTAGTAGTGCTTAAGACCATGGCCCCTAGACCAACGAGGTAAGCATAAATAGGTACTTGAAACTTCATTCGTAATTATAGATTTAGGTAATTTAAAACAGTGTTAACATCATCTATACTTCTATATCTATTCTAATAATATAAAGAGGTAAAGTTTGCGGGGTTGTAAGGGGTTATCTCTGGATCGACTGGACGGATTTTGAAAATTCTTTTACCAATAGATATCCACGTTATTTGTGAGTCATAGGCTATATAATAGGTCTTTACCTATGAAATTGCCGTTTTGTATGAAAAAATTTAAACGAATTTTTTTCATGTATTTTTTATTTGTATTAATCGAAGTAATTACCCATGCAATCAATGCATCTTTGCCATCGCAGTGGCAGTTTATTGATGCCCTTCTTAAAGAAATCAGCTGGACGGGAGGCAACAAATTCTTCAAAGGCATTTTGTACTGCCTCTCGGGTATTGAATTTTTTTCCCGCCAAGAAGTTATCCAAATTCTGGAAAAAGTAGTAGTCTGTAGGCGCAAGGTCTGGTGAGTAGGGCGGATGACGGAGAGCTTCCAACCCCAGTTCTTGCAACTTGGAGACCGTCTGCTGTGCAGTATGAGGTCGCGCGTTGTCGTGCAGGAGCAGCGGAGACGAGCGATTGACCAATGCTGGTTGGAGATGTGCCAGCTTCTCCATCATTGTGTTCAGTTCTTCACAGTACACATCTGCAGTAATGCTCACCCCGTTTGGTAAGAAGCTGTGATGAATCACACCGGCGCTAGACCACCAAACAGTGACCATCACTTTTCTAGGGGTAAGTTTTCGTTTAGGGCATTGTTTAGGTGCTGAACCAGGATCCAACCAACTTGCTGAGCGCTTGCGGTTATCAAACAGAATCCATTTTTCATCGCAGGTAACAATGCGGTTCAAAATTCCTTCATTTGTGTGTCTGTTGAGCAGTGCAAGGCACGTCTCGACGCGTACTTCGCGCTGACGATCATTGAGTTCGTGGGGCACCCATTTGTCAAGCTTTTTTACCTTGCCAATTTGACGCAAATGGACCAATATTGTTTTGACGCTAACGTCGAAAGCTGTTGCTAATTCAGCGGTAGATTGTGTATCATCAGCTTCCACAATCGCCTTTAATTCGTCATTGTCGACCAAAGTCTTCGGACGACCGCGAGGTTCATTTTTCAGGTCGAAATTTCCAGAACGGAAGCGAGCAAACCAATAACAGGTGGTGCGTTGGTTTGTAGTGTTAGCTCCGTAAACGTCGTTGATGTTGCGTGCCGCTTGTGCCGCGTTGCTGCCACGACGGTACTCATATTCCATAATTACTCGAATTTTTAACGTATCCATGATGACGAAAAAGATTGAAATGCGATGAAAATGTAACACTAATCAATAAACAAATGACTACTTTTGGAAAAAAAAATCCATGTTTTTAAAATAAAATTAATTTGAAATTAGAATTCTTACCCAAACAAAAATTATTTTGATTTGAAATGGCCAGTACTGCAAAACGGCAATTTCATAGGTAAAGACCTAATATTAACCTGAGAAAACGGTCGAATGAAAAAAATAGGGATCCCACCCGTGTGAAGCCGAAACGGGCAGCTAGTAATTTAATAATCTTAAAATAGAAAACCGTTATGAGTTTCAATTTTCTTGAATAAAACTAACCGTTAATCAGTAAATAGTTTGTTCTATTACCTTTTACTCCTTATCGTCGTCTGATTAGACTACGAACTGCAACAATGGCCAGTCTATAGAACCACAGTACGTATTTATAATCTACTGACTTTATTGATATGCAAATAACGATTAGGTACTATTTAACTAGCTTATAATGTCCACATGCGAACTACGCATCTAAGACTTGACATCACACAAATCCTACATCGCGCAATCAGAGTTTACCGCGTGACTCGTATGTATACAACATCCCGGCATCAACCGTCGGGCAGTTGTCCACCAGATACAACACCCGTTTGGTCGGAGGATCCTCCCTTTTCCATAGAGTATGAGTGAACATTACACCCTTTTCCTCATACCTCTACACATATATAACCTCACGCCTTCTTCCTATGGAGGTAGGTAGGCAGAAACTATACAACGCCACTTGGTACGATTCTTACATACTTCTTTTGCCCCGTTTATATGTTCATGTATCTGATCATACACGCACACCGGTTGCGAGTAGTACGCACCTGATCTTTCTGAAGAACATCATGGTATCCTCTCCGGGCGTGTCCACTCATATCTACCTTTTTTTTTTTGAGGGTGGGAAATAATCAAGTAACTTCTCCCACTCTGGGTGGAGCAGGAGGGCGTGTCAAACTTTTACTGACTAAAACCTACCCGTGTTCATTCAGTTGCCTGTGTGCCAGGGTCCGCGGTATCTCTTTCGAACAATCGTCCTTATGGTCATCTCTTAGCTGACACAGCTTATTTTAATTTCTGAATTGTTATTTTATTTTTGTTTTTATTACGGACGCTTTTAATATGTCTTTTTACATCGTTCTCACATTGATAATTTAAACATAAATGATTTACCAACTTTTTGTAACAATATTATAATTTAAAAGAATGTTCATGGAGTTTCTTGCCCCCATAGGTACCTACTACGCTTTTGAATGGGCAACTACCTTCATTTTTTAACCGACCGACCGAAATAAATGCTATGAGTTTGAGTTCATTCATTCTATCACCATGGCCGTACCATCTAACCATCTTAGTTAAGTAATTGATCAATAAAGTCTTACCCAAATATACAAAGAGCTGGTATAGTAACCGCGACACTCACGAGGAACACAGCCCCCGGCAGCACAGTGAGCGTGGCGATGTACACCTTGGAGTACAGTGGTGCGAAGATTATCGGCATCACGGTCTCCGCCACGCCAAACAGAGAATACACTTTACCTGAAAAAATAAGGTAATAAATACAGTTTGAGTGACTTATTTCGAGGATCCAGAGATGAGGATACATCATCAGGAGAATGAGAAGAAGTTTATTTATAAAGGTTAGTGATAAAAACATGAGGAAGATACAAATAGGGCTAGATTCATGCATGTTTTTGTGAGGTTGGGGTCATTAACATAATCGACCTATAATGTTCCCACTGCTGGGATACAGGCCTCCTCTCTGTGAGAGAGAGGGCCGTAATCCACAACGCGGGTCCAGTAGTTTGGTAGATGTCACATGTCTTCGACAGTGCGAGCAGGGTTGGTGAAATAATTTATACAAAGTAAAGCGCAGTCTGTTTTTGAACCTATGACCTACAACTTGTAAGTCACTATTAACACACAGAAGACGATAAACGCTCTCTTTTTAAATCCTAATATTGAGAAAAATATTCATAAAAATACTGACCTGTAGAAATAATTTTTTTAAAAACTTTTAACACTTACTTATTACATGACATGCTGGAATACAATGTATCGAATAATTTTGCATCAATTTACAATGACATGAAACAGTAACAGTGAAAACAGTATCCACATCTGTTGCTGAATGTACGACGAAATCAAAAAAATCTGAGCAACTAAAAATTAGGCTGCAGTCTGAGAATTAATTCAACACGAACTGCTCCCTAATTGCGTAACTCACGCATAATCATATTTTTTTTCGTTTTGAAACAGATGGCTAAACCATTGCTTCATATGTTCGGAAAATGTGTCTGCTCAACAACGTAAATAAAGCAATGAATATTGTTGAACTGTCAAAATGAAACCGATTATGATTAATCGCGTGTTACGCAATTAGGTTGCAGAATTTTATTGGTCTGAGGTAATTAATGTTTTTGTGATGAGTAGCTACTTACCTAATTCTTGATACGAGACTAGTTTCGACGCGATCGACCGTAGAGCGATCGCTGTAGTACCGTTTAAGATTTCTAGTAAAGGTGCTGAAAAAAGAAAAACCATGAAATTAAAGAGCATATTTACTACTTGTGTAACGGGATTAAGAGAATAAATTGAACGTAGGAAACGCCAAGGTAGTTAATTTAATCCCATTGAATGACATTTTCATGAAATAATCATTCAATGGGATTACTACTTGGAGGGTTGCATTGAAATAATTTTATTGATTATAATTCTGTAAAGCCATATTTGTTACAGTCGCAAAACATATTTTAATGAACACACGACGGTCGGTTAGATATAGTTTATAACATACCCAAATATAGAACATCTTATGCACACAAATATCATAATTATCTAGGTCCTAGCCTTTACAACAAAATAAGTAAAGATATAGAATTATAGAATCTTGATATGATAGTCAAACATGCAAAGAAACTATGGATAAATACTTGAAAACACTAGACTACAACATCATTGAAAAATCTACCTAAAAAAATGGTATAAATAAGGCACATAAATAATAAAGCACACATAACTATACACCTACAGACATTTATATAAAACATATAATACACATAATTATACTACACCCATACCTTAACACATAACAACACAGACATTTCCAATCATATAACTTAATAATTAATATAACTGTACTATGATTTACTCCTTATACAGTATGTAATGAATCTGCTTAACTAAGTATGTGACTTATTACTGGAACCTTGTGGAATCTGTTGTTCTAAGGTTGAGGAAGACTGTCCGCTCGTGATACAGTTTTATACTAGTCCGAGGGGATAGGGCAAATCAGTCCGGAGACAACTAAGCTATCTTTACAATCTACCATCTAACATTCTCCAACTGGTTGTCTAAATTTTATTGTCGAAATATTTTTTGTCTATCTTGTGTTTATTATCAAGTTGCTCTGTATGGTTGTCTCTTATTCGTGAATAAAGATAATGATTATGAATACAACCTGACACTGATTTGCAAAGTGCAAAAAACATAAGAATATATGAATTTCGTGGGCTACCTTACCGCATCCACCATAAAGTACGGTAAAACCAGGATAGTTTCCGGGATTGTAATTACTGTAGTTTTGCGGATGAATCGCATGCTATTTTATTTTATTAATCTAACCAAATACTCTCCAACTACTACTTAGTTGACCATGTAGCAAGTCTCTGTGGGATTGCATGGAAAGGCAAAATGCGATCAAAGCTTTACGGGATAGATGTCCTGTTTCTCGGCGGGGCATCTATCCTAAACGTAATTTATATGGATTAGGCAACTATCCCTTATGTGAAATAGATGTCCTAAAATATAGAGGTCCGCAAGAGTCGCTAATACTTTGGAAATATAAATGTTTTATTTTTCTTTTCATTTTTCAGATAAAAAACCATATTGAGTGGTTTAAAAAAAAAGTGTGGCAACTTTACGGGTTTTACCCTATATAATAGCCAGATTTTTTTTATTTTATGCTTTGCGTTTTTTAAAAGCATGGAACTCAATAGCCATTATGATAATAAAAACCAAATTAACTCACATAAGTACACTTCATAGTCGTTCCTAGCAAACGCCAGGACTATGGCCCCACAGATCTTACTGCTGGTCGATATCATGCCGAGCACAGCATCATCCGCCTTCAGCTTCCTACTGAACACGCTGATGGAGAATAAAGTACCTGAAAAGTAAACGTAACATAACATTACGCTTGTATCCGGTTCTCGATGAGGTTGGGGTTGGCACCAGTCGAGGGCTGCGATGAAGAGTGCTTAAGTGTCTCCGTAGCCCCCGATGCAAGTGTGCGAGGGAACACGGGTGGTTTAAGCCAGTAGAAGTCTGACAGACTTCTCCTTTTTCCCCAGGGCGGAGGACATCCATGAGGATTTCCATCCCATTACCAAAGGGGTATTGTATAGTGGAAAGTCGCTACATTTCGCTAGATAAACTTTATGTTACGTTATACACGGTGGTAAGGGACATCTGGCAGCGAGATGGGCGGACGATATTATTGCCATCGCGGGCAAAACCTGCACCCTAATTGCGTAACACGCGATTAATCATAATCGGTTTCATTTTTATAGTTCAACAATATTCACTGCGTTATTTACGTTGTTGGTAGACACATTTTTCGAACTTATGAAGCAATGGTTTAGCCATCGGTTTCAAAACGAAACAAATTATTATGAATCGTGAGTTACGCAATTAGGGTGCTGGATGAGGCTGGCACAGGAGCATGAGGATTGGCACAAGAAAAGAGAGGTCTATGGCTGGCAGTGGGTGAAGTCGGGCTGTGCACTATGATGAAGATGACTACTTTAACTCACACACTGACTTATTACTTGTTAATATTCTAGGACAAACGAATACTTACTTTTACAATGTTTGTAAATATTTGAGCACCATGGATGTATCATAAAATTAATTTATCTGTATTGCTTCAATTTCATTCTTTTTACCTATTTTGGTATAGGTAGTAATTTTATTCTGGGTGCATCGTTTTCACACATAATTATATAATGAATTGTAATATGTTAAATATTGTACATAAAACATTTTAAAAGAGTAACGGTGGAGTTTCTTGCCCATTCTTCTCCATACGAAACTACATTTTGGAGGGGGCGACTAGAATCAATTCTATTTTAATGTAAATTTTGACGTTCAAAAGTACCTTTTAAGTGCCTATTTGAAATAAATGCTTTGACTTTGACTTTAATGAAGAGACATCTACGCGCAAACTGTTACCACGAGTACTAAAAAATACAGCTGTCACATAAGCACACAGCTGATTTTCTAGAATCGTATGGTGATGCATGCTCATGGTAACAGTGTAAGCGTCGATGACCCTGAATGTAATACATTCAGAAATTCACTGATTCGATACAGCTATTGAGGATCGTCAAAATAGAAAGTCAGTAAGACTCTAACCGACCTTGGGATCCAACCCAGGAAAAAGAAAGTCTAAAGTCGCCCATGTAACCACTGACGAACCTAGCAGTTATTAGCACCAAGAGAGTCATTTATTTGTTCAAACTTGACCTCTAGGGGTCAAGTTGTAGGTACATAAATCAGAATTAAACACGTACCTCGTACTACTATGACAAGTAATATTTAATGGTAGAATAAATGAGAATAATTTATGAGAGCTAGCTGATGCCGATGCAGATGACAAACTAAAACTCCACAAATGCATTCAAAGATGATGTGTTGAATCTTTGTGAGGTATGTTTAGAGGGTTCTACTGCCTCGTTGGTCTAGTGGTCGAAACCGTTACTACTGAGCATGAGGTCCTGGGTTTGATTCCCAGGTCGGGCAAAGTCTATATGTTATTTCTCAGTAGCAGCTGGAGTCTGGATTGTGGCCGATTGATGGCGAAAGGGTCGCTCTCTATTACCTGGAAATTTAATACAACTGGCGAAATGTAAGAGGGAGGCGGAACACGTGAGGGAGACGCAGTATATATGCCCTCACGGCCCTAGTCACCGCAGGAGATGCTCTGGGCGTAGGGGAATCCCAGGCTGATTCCCGGGCAATGGGTAACTCGCTGTTCGGTAAGGACCAAGCCCGGGTTGATGATGCGTTGTGTTCCACGCGCGCCTCAAAGAGATATCAGCACCAACTGGTGGGGTCCGCAAGGGCCGATGCCTGCCAGGGGTGCGGGTTTTTCGAAAGGGATACCGTGGCCCCTGGCACACAGGCATCTGATGGAACACGGGTGGGTTTTAGTCAGTAAAAGTCTGACACGCCCTCCCGCTCCACCCAGAGCTGTAGAAGTTATTTGATGATTTCCCTACCCTCAATATAAAAAAAAAAACTAGCAAAAAGTGGGTGCACTATAGATACACCTCTGCCCAACGCTTTGGGGACAGAAGGCGTGATGTTATATTATATAATGTACTATTGGTAGATACTTACCGATAGAGTGTGTGACCAGGCTGTACGTTGAGTAGATGCTATACTTCACTTCATCCCAGTTGAACTGGTATCGAGTAAATATGTACATGACACTCAGCTCACCTGCAAACATATTAGTTATCAGTACCTAGGTATCAATAGACTTTGAACTATCTAAACAAACGCCGCGTTGTGCTCCACGCGCGCCTCAGAGATGTCAGCACCAACTGGTGGGGTCCGCAAGGGCCGATGCCTGCCAGGGGTGCGGGTTGTTCGAAAGAGATACCGTGGCACACAGGCAACTGAGGGAACACGGGTGGGTTTTACTCAATAGAAGTATGACACGCCCTCTTGCTCCACCCAGAGCGGAAGAAGTTATTTGATGATTTCCCAACCAAAAAAAAAACTATCTAAACATTGTGGTGCATTCAAAAATGTTATACGTAGACCTTACGATGGACTATTGAACGGTGGTGTTGAAGTTAAGCAATAATCATGTAGGCGTTCTGCGGTCATCATGATGTTGACCAACGAAAACTAGTATAGTATTTTATTTCTATACAGAATCGAACTTGGTACCTTATTCACATTCTCATACCTAATGCCGAGAAGATTTTGAGTGTTCATATAAATCATTATTTTGTGTACATTTTATGTAAATTCAGTTTCGACTCAAGCAGTATTTTCTTACAATATTTACATCATTCAAAAGTCTTAAAACAAAAATATGTGCAAGTATATTAAAACAGAAAGGAATCATAGGGCATCAGGTAGTCAGCAGTATTTTGCGATTCGTAGGTATCCGCGGAATAGAATAGGCACCTATTCTGTAACTTTAATGACTAATAGACCTTGTGAAACCAACTTAGAACTGACGGAACAATCTTTCACAGTCCACAAAGAACAAGGAGTTATGAAATGTAAATAACAACTTGGAGCAGCGTATGATGTGAAGCTGAACTTCAGTAAAGCAATCACTGCCTAGAACGGCTAGCCGGTAATTTCCCACGAGGACTAAGAACTACCTCCTGTATGAATGACGACTTACTACTTCACAGATTTAATAGAAGTCTTTTCCAGTTTCATTTGAGTTTTTCCGCGGTTTTTGAAAGGCTGATCAAAACATTTTTCTTTGATTGTTCTGCTGTCAAATCTCATGTTACTAGACGATCTACCTATTCTGTAAAATGTCATCGTAGAAAGTAAGATTAAGTGAGTTTGAAGTGAGGTTTTCTCGTATAAGAAACGTTTAGGATCTAGTCGTATCTTATTTCAGCAACAACCAATCCCACAAATGTAAATATTTTTTGACAAATTGTGACTGAGTAGTTTGCAAAAACCGTAAGTGCCCTAACTCATTCCCCTGTTTTTTTTTTACTGAATGGGCCTGGTCTTGACCTCGATCACGCCTGAAAGCAATGGATGAAGGCTATGATGGAACGAGCATACCCATAAGATGCCTGTTCACTCTTGCTTTGAAGGCAGACAGGTTTAAGATGGAAGGAAACACAGACGCCGGCTGAGAGTTCCACACTTCGTCTGTGTACTTAATAAATGTGGAGGAGCAGCGGTGTCTACGAGTCTACTGGTCAGGATATCTATCAAGTGCTGGGGATTTACCTACAGTTAACTTCTAAGTAGACTGTTATATGCTATCTACCTTTATGTATAACAATCAATTGTTGTTCATTAGTCTCGCTAAAACTCAAAAACGGCTTAATGGATTTGTTTTTTTTTTGTTTTGTTCGTTCTATATAGGGGTTTGACAAAATGAAAATGAGAAAAATCCAAAGGAACATCCGACAAATTGAAAAAAACTGAAATTGCATTTTCTGTGGGAATATGATATGATTTTTTTTATTGAATGTTTAGCTAGTGCTAATTTGAAATGGCGTATTTGATATTTTAATTATTTTAATCGTTATGTGTTTTTCACACATTGTCTGCGAGACAAAGAGTACCTACTTATGCATTTCTTATCCCTATAAATAATAATATAATAAGATTATTTACTCCAAGGTGCAAACAATGTAACAGTGCTAATATAATGTGCACTAATTACAATCTTTATTACTGCACATTTATCTAACCAGTACAAATACTGCGTTCTATTTGCTCAATTCTAGTGTTTGCTACACAAATATAAATGGCAAATACATCGACACCTATCACTTGAATAGTTCTATGAAAACTTAACGATTTAACAAGAAATAAATGCTATACAATCAAAACAAAGTTTACATTTCTGAGTTTGTTTGTAGGGAATAATCTTCGTAACTACTGATCCAATTCCGAAAATTCATTCACTAATGGGAAGCTATAATACTGACTGGTATCATATAGGATTTTAAGTTAAAACAAGAAAATTTCCGCACACGACGTTGCGGGCAGTAGCTAGTGCACAAATAATAAAAATATTCTCCCGTCCTAGTTCATAACAGGCCAGACATATTGTAACAGCAAGTATCAGTATTCATTCATCAAAATTCAAAATGGCTTCTAGTCAATTATTTAATTCAAACATATGAATGGTCGACATTTGTAAATCTGTACATACAACAATGTGTATCTATGATTTATTCGTTTGCTCGTGTTTCAACAGTCGTGCACCACTGCGTTTCTGGGGGCCGATTCTACTAATTTGCAACGTTACACGTTAAATTGTGTTTCCACAACAGTTCGATTTCGATCGCCGTTCGATAGTTACATAAAAAGTCATTCTACTATTTTATAAGCAAAATGGAAACTAAACTTAAAACGAATTGCAACTGAACTGTAGCGGGAACACAGAGGGTAACCCGCGTTACCAACATGCCAAAATAATATGTTTTATTAATACCACAAAGAAAAAAGTTGAATCTAAAAATGTTACTAAACACGAATAGGTGGCACTAAAAGTATTTTCTATAATTAAAAAGACATAATGATCATAATTTTATCATTAACTTTGTCCTATAGTAAACTTCACGCTCATGTTCGATTTTGTTAGTAGAATAGGTTTTGACATTGTTTCAATCGATCGTTGGCGTAACTAAAACGTAACCGCAGCTGTGTCGCAGCTGGACCGTTGTTCATTTTAGTAGAATGCGAAAACGCTTAAAAGTGGTGATTCGGTTGCGGTTCTATTGCGTTTTTTTAACAAATTTGTTAGTAGAATCGGCCCCCTGAACTACGATTATTTTTGTCGAATTACTGTTTATGTTGCGTGTTTTTGTTTTTTTTCGGTAGTAGGTACACTGATGAAAAACAATCCTTGGTAGATAGTATTTTTTTCGACTCAAACCACACAATCTGCATAGCACATGTAAAATCACTTATAAGTTGGGATTTTTCCAATGAGATTATCTACTGTTTTTAACGATTTTAATCATTAGTTAACTCGCTGCCTGCAACAGAGCGTATACATATTTTTTACTAGTAGTGGCAAGTAGTTATTTTGCACAGTTAATTAAGTTTCAGTATGTTTAAAATTAATGGTGATTGTAGGTTATAATCGGATTAGTTGGTGATTATAGTATCAATTAGTAAAAATGGAGTTTCCTGGCTTCAAAAGTCGTGAATTAAGCTTTTTTAAAGCGGGTTATAGAAACCATGTTTTCCTTCTATTAAATCATCGCTTCAAATACCATTTTATTCATAGGTTTGTTTCTAATATCAGGTGTATCAATCAATCTTCCTAGTCTTTTACCAACTATGTTGGGGTCAGCTTCCGGTCTAACCTCGTGCAGCTGAATACCAGCACTTTACTTGGAGCGACTGATTTTCTGACCTCGACAACCCAGTTACTGAGTTACACGATACCCCTCGGTAAGACTGTTTGTCAGCCTTTCTTACACCTAAAATTGCTTCTTTATTAATGATGATAGCATACAAAATAGTTACCTATAAAGCTATAATAGCTTTATAGGTAACTATTTTTGTTTGATAAAGAAATACTGAACATAACATCGCGCGCCTAGCTTGGCTACGCTGAAAGAATAGGCAGTATTATAATTCTTTCCTTGAAATAGGATTTAAGTTTTTTATACCCTTATTATAAGTTACTGAAATCGTTTTAATAGTCAATTAAGAACAAACAATTTTCAGGACTTCCGTTTATTCTGTTACACATAGTGTATTTATGAAGCAAATAATATTTATTAAAACAAACATCAATCTATATGAAATAGCTTTTAAAAGCCAATATAGGAAACTACGCGATAAAAATAATTTAGAGCTTAAAGTACTATATGCAGGTACGGATTTAACGAGGAAAAGCTTTTTTTGTTTGGCCCATAGAATATTCAATAAGTTGCGGTGCTCAATAAAAAGTGTAAATAACGTAAATTCTGTACTATTAACACAGGAACGTTACTATTGTGTCAGTGACTATTTTGGTGGCAGTTCTCTAACATAATAATATTTGTATACCCGTAACGTGACTATATGTATAACGAGTCTAATAATTATGTGGACAGTGTCAATTTTAAACATTTTTCTTATCAGTTACATATTGACATTAAAATTATTTAATACTAGCTGACCCAACGGACTTCGTACCGCCTCAGAATAAATAAATTTTATTATTGTGCGCAATGACTCAATGATCTAATCATCATCAGCACCATGCATGAGTCATTGAGCATGATCTCCTACCAAGTTATGACAACCTGGTACTTCGAAGGCAAAAAGCGTTTTTTAGCTGACACAGCTACCTATGTTACCTGTGCTCTTACCGAGTTATGACAACCTGGTACTTCGAAGGCATAAACCGATTTCTAGCTGACACAACTACCTATGTTATGTGTGCTCCTACCGAGTTATGACAACCTGGTATTTCGAAGGCATAAAGCTTTTTCTAGCTGACACACAAATATGTTAGGTGTGCTCCTACCGAGTTATGACAACCTGGTACTTCGAAGACATAAAGCTTTTTCTAGCTGATACACAAATATGTTAGGTGTGGTCCTACCGAGTTATGATAATCTGGTACTTCGAAGGCATAAAGCTTTTTCTAGCTGACACAAATATGTTAGGTGTGCTCCTACCGAGTTATGACAACCTGGTACTTCGAAGGCATAAAGCTTTTTCTAGCTGACACACAAATATGTGTTAGGTGTGGTCCTACCGACTTATGAAACCTGTTACTTCGAAGGCATAAAGCGTTTTCTAGCTGACACACCTATTTTGCTAATTTGGGTTACATTATTGCAATTTTCTTAAGGATCTCTATTTTTTTATGATGCCTATGTTACTTCCTGATAATTTAGCTTTCTATTGGTGAACAAAATTATTAAAATCGGTCCAGTAGTTTCGGAGCCTATTCGGCGCAAACAAACAAAAAATCTTTCCTCTTTATAATATTATAAGTATAGATTGACATTATTGCATTTCGTTAAATATTGACATTACCTGACATTTCCTGTTGCATTTTTATTAAAATTAAAATAAAATTAATAAAACTTTTTTGAAAAATGTTTTTATTTTACACTTTTTAGTTATAGTACCTACCCCACGCCAATTCGAAATTTCATCACCCTTGGTGAAAACAATGCATATTTATGCGATATAACCAATCGCGGTTAATTTACTGTAATTTTTTGAAGAGTTCCGTTTTCTGTCTCCGAAACGCATCACCAGATCTATATGAAATTAGAATGAGACCATTTCGGAATAAATCCCTTTCGAACAAAAAAATAATAACGGAGTTATGCCCGAAGATACATAAAAAAAACGAAATCGAAAAAAGAATGTCGAATTGATAACCTCCTTCTTTTTGAAGTCCGTTAAAAATTGACATTGGCACTACTGGGTACATCAACATTATTCTCCTGCCTTTAACCCAAATTATTTGTGGTCGGCGCAACGTGTCTTTTTCATCACACTTCTCTATTAGTCGTCATCTTAATAGTCACCACCCTTTCTAACCATATCATCATTCTCACAGTTCATCCATCGTTTCTTTCGTCTCCCAAGACTCTTATAGCTATCGCCATTCATACTCAAAACTTTCCTCACGACATTTTTGCCTCATTCCTCCGCATCACATGCCCATACGACAACAGAAGGCCAATTCTCGTAATTAAATACGTTCACAATCTAGTCGCAGTCTCATCTTAGCGACAATAAAATGTCAAAAACTTGTCAAAAATGTATGGAAACTCGAGGTATTTTTGACAGATTGAGACTGAGATGAGACTGTGAACGTTCTCAAAATTACGAGAATTGCCCCTCTGATTTCCACACAACTTTTCAGTTACCGGTGACATTTTCAGACTTCCTATTATGTAGGTAAGTACTCATTTCTTATTTTATCCATTCGTGTAACACCACACAATTCTCATATCAGCTGCATGCAATTGCCTTTCATTCATCCCTTTTGTGACCCAACATTATGACCCATACGAGACAGCAGATCTAACCAAGGTTTTATATATCTTCCCTTTAAGGTTAAGGGGAATGTGGGAGTCGCAGATTGATACTGAATTATGTCACAATCACGCAACAACGGCTAAACGCGTTTGGATGAAATTTAGCACACAGATAGATTATAACCTGGATCGACATATATGATACTTTTTATCCCTGTGATCCGTCCCCGTGGGATAATTTTCGACCTTCACGCGGGAAAAGCCGCTGCCAAAGCTAGTAAATGAATTATTTTCAATATCAAGTTAAAATTATTATCAATTTGCTATTCACACACTATTATTTGTTTGAGAAACACGGAGCGCAGTAAATATTATATCACTACGACAAACATATCAGAATCTATCAGGTTGTGTCGATAAAATGTTTTTATTTATTCTGACTACAGAGATGGGTTAAAACTCTTAAATTCTTATATATATAAAAAAAATATTCCTATTTCCCTTGGTAATTCTTTTTTGTTGTGTTTGTTATTGTCAGGAGCAGGTTCTAGCGAAAGGAAAAAAAAAGTTGCGCGTAACATAATATACCTACTTTAAAATGCGAATTCAATATTCATACTTAAGACAGGACGTCTGTCGGGTCAGCTAGTTTTTAATAAAAATGTTTAAGAAATGCTTTAAGGCCAAGTAAGCATGCCATCCCATCCCGACTCCAGCAGTCGATTCAATCTCCAGGTCGGGCATTATTGGGAGTATCTATTAGGATTTGTTTAGTAGCAGCCCGCAGACTGGACTGTGTACCTGGGGGAAGGCTAGGCTCGCCCCTGCTATGTGGATGTATCTCAGTCTACTTCTTCGGGGAATACAGGTGTGAAGTTCAGCTTATTAGTGAATTCGGGCGATAATGTTGTGATAAAAGATTCGCTGCAATTATATGCAATTAAGTACATAACATTCAAAACGTGCCATGTGCCAATGTCTGCAGTTGCGATTCGCCCACAAATAAATTAACTTCGTCCGAATCGCCTATAGACAATAATGAATTATTTAAAAATGTCGATTTGCCAGATTCGGGCGAGTGAATTCGTGCGAATCATCAACAAATAAACCGTGATGTTATGTCAACAGCTATTTACGAATACATCATCATCCCTACCTATATTACCATTGGAAATGTTGCCCTAGGATCTAAGGGGGAAGTCCATGTTACAAAGTGCTAATTTAATTGTATAGTTCACTCGACGTATGGAAGTTTTGGAAACTCATTAGCATGTTAAGGAAACGCGGAAATATTTGTATTAAAATCAACAAACGTTTTACTCAAGTTGACAAATATAGCCGTGGGAAATACCAAGTTACCCGTCACTTTCATAGACATCCTGTTTTATAGCCCAGAGGTAGGTAATAAGCCGCAACTTACGAGCTGTAAGTCGTAGGTTGAAACCCAGACAGATATTTACTTTGTGTAAATTATTCTATCACTACTGCTCTCAAAACGGTGAAGGAAAATATCCTGGGGATTTCCCCATCAACCCGCTCTGAGCCCACGTGGTAGATGACAGCTCACTCCGTGTCCCAGCAGTGGGAACTTTATAGGCTAACTATCCTTTATGCTGAATTATAAGGGGCCATCCATAAATTACGTCACACGTTAAGGGGGTGGAAGGGGGTCAAAAAAATGTGACATTGTGTGACAAGGGCCAGGGGGGATCAAAAGCTTTGTGACGTCACATGTTAAAATCTCCATTGATTGTCTAAATTATTTGACTTTATGTTAATTTGATTAAAGATTAATTTTAATTAAAAAAAATGGTAAATAATGCTGTTTTAATTTATTAATGTACTTCTAAATACAAAATTGAAAAATATGTGACCTCACACAAGGGGGAGGGGTTTTCATAAGTGTGACTACATGTGAGTACATGTGACAAGGACGAGGGGGGGGGGGTGGGGTCAAAAAACCATAAAATTTGTGTGAGGTAATTTATGGATGGCCCCTAATGAACATTAATCATTATCATTCTTGATACAAAAAGTGTATGTAATGATGAGGATCGTGACAGGTGGTGTTCAGTAGTTTCTGCTCACGGGTGTGAGCAGAAACTACTTAAAAATAAACGCACGCCTTTTTTCACATGGGTGTGTGAAAAAAGTCGTGGGTTTATTTATGTAAAATACCTGATATGAGAAACATATCGTGTGGCTCACGTACGAGTCGATCCATCAGGTTAAGCTACGCTTGCCGGGGTTGGTCTGTGGATGGGTGACCATCTTTTCATACCGAGACTCCTCCATGTCTCGGAAAGCACGTTAAGCCGTTGGTCCCGGCTGTCATTCGTGGATCTTTGACAGTCGTTACTGGTAGTCAGAAGCCCGAAAGGCTGACAACCAGTCTTACCAAGGGGTATCGTATTACGCAGTAACTGGGTTGTGGAGGTCAGATAGGCAGTCGCTCCAAGTAAAATACTGTCAGCTGCATGAGGTTAGACCGGAAGCCGATCCCAACGTAATTGGAAGAAGGCTAGGAAGATTGATTGATTGATTGACCTGATGTGAGAAACAAATCTATAAATAAAACGGTATTTGAAGCGATGATTTAATATAAGGAAAACATATGGTTTCTGTAGCCCGCTTTAAAAAAAGCTAAATTTACGCCTTTTGAAGGTAGGAAACTCCATTTTTACTAATTATACTATAATTACCAACTAATCCGATTATAACCTACAATCACCATTAACTTTAATCATACTGAAACTTAATTAAATGTCCAAAATAACTACTTGCCGATACTAGTAAAAAATATGTATTTTTATACGCTCTGTTGCAGGCAGCGAGTTATCGAATGATTAAATTAGTTAATAATCTTTTCCTGTCTGTTTTTAACGATCTTCTAGATTTTTCTATCCAGCTACATAATCTCAGTGGAAAAATCCCAACTTGTTAGTGATTTTACATCTTTGCTAAGTAAAGAACACTATACGCATATAATTATGTACTTTTGTTTATATTTACTTTTGTATCGTCAAATAAAGCATAGTATACATACCCCACATCGGTCCGAACGTCAAACAAACCACAGATAATATTAGGCATATTCGCAGTCGTCTGTTATTCGGCCCTTTCTTGAAAGCTATTTCCACAGTCTGTTTGAGACTCTGGAAGTCGAAGAACTCTAACAGGAAACCCGTGCAGCCGGTTCTTTTGACCTAAAAACGTTATGTTTATGTACAAATTGCATAATATTTAATAACTTTAGAATCTGATTCGAGATAAAATAAAAATGGAAAAAGTACAAGAATAAATTAGCATAGAATTAACAGACTCAAGATAATTAACAGATCTATAATTGATATATAATAATAATCGGTCTGATTGATAAACATGACTATCTATCTAGTCATGTTTATCAATCAGACCGGTAAGTAAATAAACGCTTAATACAAACCTTGTCTTTATTCGCGAGCCAAGTGTGGTCATCAATACGGAACAATACGTAACAGAAGTTGATAAACTGCAACGCAGCAGATATAGAAAACACCCCGTAATATCCAATGACCCGTAGCAGGATACCACTTAAGCCCATTCCTATGGGAAATCCTATTGTCATGCACAAGCTCAGAACCCCCATCCGAAATGTCCTTGTGTCCTTAGAAGTTATGTCTCCTAAATAGCTAAAAGTGCCGAGGAACATTGTATACCAGCCTCCAGTCAATGACGGGAATATAACCTCCATAAACACCGTCCATTCCACCGGGACCTCATAGAAAAAGTACGTGTTTATCATGTTTAATAGACACGTCATGAATTCCCCGAAGATTGGCATCAGCATGCATATCTTGCGCTTTCCCGTTTTGTCGCTCCACGCGCCGATGAAGAGCATCAGCAACGTTGGCACCGCTGTGTGCACGACACTCTTCCATGCTTGCACTGACGCTATCAGCTTCTGCACTTCATGTTCTTCAAACGTATAGTTAGCACGTTTTCTGAGCCTCAATGCGGTACACGCTTCGTCGCCGAACCCCAAGTTGACCCTGCATGCTTTCTCTAAATTCAAATTCTGCGTCGCCAACATCGCTAGTACGCTCGGCATCACAAATAGAGCCAAAACCGGTTCCACCGTTATGTTTGATTTGAGGAATTTTATTTTCTCTAAAAAGGTCATGCTCTTTAGGTCATGTTTTGCTTCTGATTTTAGTGGCAGTTCCTCTGTCGTCTCATCGCGAGACGTTTTCTCGTCGGATTTATCTGTTTTATCCATTTTAGAAAATCTTTTTCGAAGTATTCTACTCGTATAAAATTTCAAATATAAAATCAATACTCACTGCAGATTGAAATATGGAACAAGGAACATTTACCTCGCCTGAGATCCGAGTAAATCTTCAAAGTTGGGTCACATTGTTGTTATATTGGAGAGCACATCCTCACAGCACCAAGATAAATACAGTATAATATGGAATTACTGGTAAGCCGGCGTCGGTGGGACGTCGCTAGCGTCCTATTGTACAGCTGTATGTAAGCAAACACTCTTATGTTGCCATATCAGTCTTTAATGCGTGCACAAACACACTCGGTGAAATCGAAAATAAACTAACACGTCGTTAAACCCAAACAAGTCGGCAATCCATGCGCGGTGTCACTCTGATATTATAAACATCCGATTGTTTTCGCGTTAAATTCGAATAAAAAGAACGTTGAAACTCACAGTATTTTATTAAACATTCACACTATATTCCAAACACTGTTTAATGTCTAATAACACTTTCACATATAATAAATGCTTTGAGTTCGATAGTCACTGTGTTGCTATACGTCCTTATTCACGTTCTCCATCTCATCGACTTGCTTGGTGTCCTCTCTTTGTTCGAAATACATCCATCTGCAACGAATGAATGCACTATTATCGTTTGGAGAGGAAAATGTGAATAGTATTCTCGTGTCGAGTGTAAGGATCGATTGTGAAATGATGTAATGGACAGTTTTCAAACGCGTAATATAGTCGAGATAATATCGTGTACAGTCGCGGCCAGAAGGTTTTGAACTGAGACAAGTTTGCATCTGCTTGATGTTTTTTACTGTTGTCTTTAGCGAAGCGATGAAAAAGTTTAGGTATTCGGTGATCATAAAAACTTGTTTTTTTTGGTTCTACAGAATTCATTAGGACGCGTAATTCCTGACCGCTTAAGAACACATATTAAACTGGTTGTAGCCATGTGACGAATTGATAGTTTCAGATATGTTTAATTAAATGCTTGAATTTTATGTTTAATTTGTGTCTATACCAATAAAGAAGAGAGTCCAGCAAAGGTCACTTAACCAATATTATCGTTTTTTTTTTGTTTTGTTTTATATATATTCTTTAGTGAAAGTCTTTAAGATGCGTTTAGTTATAGCTTTGGTTTTGTTCGAGACTTATTTAAAATTATGCGAAAAAACAATTTATATCACACTGCCGCTGTCGTTTATATTAAAATGAAAGTAAAGAATTAAGATTTTTAAAACAAGTTGCCCTCGAAACGGTGAAGGAAAATATCGTGAGGAAACCGCTATGTCCTAGAACCAAAAAAATCTAAGATATGTGACATCTACCAACCCGCACTGGGCCCACGTGGTGGATTATGGCCCACTCCCTCTCACAGAGCGGAGGCCTGTGTCCCAGCAGTGGGAACGATATAGGCTGATTATGATGATGAAAACAAGTTTAAGGTCCAGACGTGCCCTCTAAGTTCTAGTTTTATTACTTAAATCGATATTGACAAGTACAAGGTTAGTCCTTTAACTATGCCGATAGTCATTTCGTAAAACTTTAGCACTAACTTTGGCATTATTAGTCCTGCTCTGGCCGCAGATGCCTATTAATAAACTAAGGGTATAGTTTATGACGATACTCTTGTAGGCTAGACTTTATAGAGGTATTGGTATCTAGAGTGTATTTTCTCATAAAATAAGTATCTATTATAGTCTGTTACAAAAGTATTGATGGAAGTGTAAACAAGCCCTTCCAGGATTCAGAGCGTTCATCCCGCGTGGCCTGCAACGTCGCATTTATAGCGGTTTTTCATTAATTAAAAACAAAAGTAACCACTAGTTAGTATTTATAATTATTTTTCCCATTTACTCTTAAATAAAAACATTTAATCGTAATAAATAATGCAAATAGATAATAATTGACGGTATATCGATTTTTATAAATAAATACCGAAATAATTGAAAAAAAAAACATAAACTTAAGAATTCCAAAAATCTATTGCTTGACTGAAAAAAAATTGTAGGTACTTTAAACTAAACCTAATAAGATCATTACGAAAAACCACTTGAAATGCGACGTTGCCAGCCCGCGCCAGATGAACGCTCATAATTCTTACGCAATCACTCAATTAAAGTAATTAGTAACACAGTATTTACACGGTTTCAACTTTATATTTATGTGAAAATTGAAACCTGGCAAATAGTGTTTCCAATAAAAGTATTGTTTAAATAGCATATTCAATTGTAATAAAAAAATCATCGACGAAAATTTGATGTTATAAAATTAACCTCAATTCTGAAATGAAAAACGACTTTAAGGTGAACCTGGTCCACATTTTTTGCATACAAACTTCGGGAGTGTTTTACTATACTGTCTGACATGGCAAATCCAAAGTAAAATATGATATCGTTTTATCTCATTATTAATATTGTCTGTACGGAAACAGAATACTAAAAAAAAAACCTATTAAAAAGTTAGGAGTCAACAAAGATTCGTTTTTCTTGCTAAGTTTACTTAACTATGCGCGTGTTTAAGTAATAAAAGAAGTATAAAATCTCCAAAACCAAGTCGGTAACGACAAAGTTCAATTTTTGAAAAGTTCAATAAACTTTATTGGTTTTTGATTTATGCATTGGCTTTTTCATAAAACCCGATCTTCCAAAGGACTTTTCTTAATTTTTTCGCAAATTTTTACTATAAATGATCCTGCATCTCACTCAATAACGTTGTGCGTGTAGACTAGCGTCTAACTGCTTAATACTGCTTATGATACTATCTCTGTCGGATACGAAGCCTGGTGTGACAGCGTGATTTTTAGCCAGGCCCACCAGTGAGTTCGAGCCCGCGACTAGGTTCCCCTTAAGGGGTGGCTATGAGTTGGTAAGTAGGTACCTACTTTAATTTTTAACAGTGATTGTTAAACCAACTTGGTTCTGCTTGACTGGCTGTGCTAGCCTCCAACTGGTCTCTCGTATAAACTATCGCAAAAACTGTGTCAGTTACTGAACACATCAATGATCCGTGCAGGTCAGCAATCTAATTACCTAAGGCACTATTAATCAGAATCTGAACCATTTTCAAGGTTATCCATTGCTTCCTAAGTTAATTGCCTACAGAAAATAATTTATGATTTAAAAGTTCACATCGTTATGATTCGCTCGCTAGTGTTTTTACGGTTTTTGATAAAAAATATCTAGATACTTCATATACTTCATTTTCGTATTTCGTTTTGGTATTTGTTTTTTCTATATAGATATTTATTTATCTACACTTAAAGCTTCGGGAATAAATTCTCTAGCAGGGCAACGTGGTCAGACAAACAGACATGAGAAGATTTAGATAATTGGATATACCCAGCAATTACCTACTTAGATATAACCCTGGGAACAAACATACATCCCAACAACCTACAATTTTAATTCAATTTCATTTAAAAAGATTTTCAAAACTCTTTATTCGCAATTGTACATGGTATCAACGAACACGTGCTCCTCATTCACCACTTTAAGAATAGTCCCCCAAGAGAAATGACGAAACAGTAGACAATTGTCAATTCATTTCCCACAAGAAACATTGACAAGTTCATGAGTTTCATGACTTATTAGCCATTATTGTCTATTATTGTTCTACGTTTAGATGATCAAAGTAGGTACAGTCAACGACAAAAGTTAATTACCATTTCAATCAAAATCAAAATCAAAATATATTATCTACTATATAAAAATAAGTCGGGTTTTCCTTCCTGACGCTATGTATAACTCCAGAACGCACGAACCGATTTCCACGGTTTTGCATTCGTTGGAAAGGTCTCGGGCTCCGTGAGGTTTATAGCAAAGAAAATTCAGGAAATAAAACAAAAAAAAATTCTTCTTCTTTTAATCACCAAACGAAATGTTATATAAAACGAAGCCATCTGGTGGCGAAACGGAGTTCGTCGGGTTTGCTAGTTTCACATAAACCTACATGGGCACTTCTGAAACGTCAGAAGCTAGGTACACAGTTCCATTTTGTCGCTTCCTATGGAGAAGAGCCAGCAAGAAAATCCACGGTATATAATATTTTATTTTATTTTTGCTATTGAGAATTTTTGTTATTGAAATCGGAATAGGAGTGAAAATAAAAGAATATGAGGTAACTTAGCTATAACATGAGATGCTGAATTAGAATGTGTCGAATAACTTCCTGTCAATTTCGATGATGTGGAAATGTAGCAGTTTGCCAGTCGTGTGCATTGTTGGTTCATAGAAAATGTACAATAGAGATGAAAGAGATTTTTTTACTATACGTTGCGTTACGGCACGGCCCACCCTGAATCTGATTTAGCCTAAAGGCGGAGACAAGTTGCAATATTTGTTTGTAATGTATAAATTTTTTGTAACACGTTACAGTAGTCAGTGCAGCGAGCCGAGCTGTTGGATGCGAACAATGCGAGCGCATGTTTACAAACAAGTCAGTGCAGGTTGAATAAAATGGAGCACGCTTGAGTCGAGTTCTCAAAGCGAGCGTTCACCGTATCTTGTGTATCGCCGTTTTGTAAGCTCGCCTCGAATGATACATTACAAACAAACATTGCAAGTCCGTCTCCGCCTTTAGGTCGACTTTTGTCGTTGACCGTACCTAATACTTGAGCGAGCACAACAGCACATGGCTTGCTTCCGATATATACTTGTAATTGTTATCTTGAGAGGTAACGAGAATTTATCATGACTACGTATAATTATATCCTTACTAATATTATAAACGCGAAAGTTTTTAAGTATGGAAGGATTGATGGATGGATGTTTGTTACTGTTTCACGCAAAAATGGCTGAACGGATTTGGATGAAATTTGGAAAACAGACAGATTATAACCTAGATTAACACATAGGATACTTTTTATTCCGGTAGTACGTTCCCGCGGGATAATTTCAGACCTCCACGCGGGCGAAGCCGCGGGCGGAATCTAGTTATTAATAAAATTGTGAAATAAAGTGTGTGTATTGTAAGGACACGTAATCTGCAGACATTGTATACAAACATTAATTAGCAGTTTGTAATAAATTACCGAACCCCTGCTTCGCATGGGTTTTACAACTAGACAATTTATTTTTTACCAATTAAGTTTAATGATAATCTATACTTAAGCCTTGTATTTTAGACACTGAAAACCTAATAATATGGACGACTAATACAGGAGCAGTATCTACATCAGCATCAACTGATGGGGCCCGCAAGGGCCGATGTCTGCCAGGGGTGCGGGTTGTTCGAAAGAGATACCGTGGCCCCTGGCACACAGGCAACTGAGGGAAGGGAACACGGGTGGGTTTTATTTAGTAAAAGTCTGACACGCCCTCCTGCTCCACCCAGAGCGGGAGAAGTTATTTGAAAGATTTCACACCCAAAAAAAAAACCGCCTCCCACAGTCTGAGGCAGCCTTTATATTAAAACCTGAAGAATTCGTTTGTTTGTTTAAACGCGCTAATCTCTAGAGCTACCAGTTGGATTTGAAAAAATCTTTTTGCATTTGGTAATCCAATGTTTGAGGAAGGCTATAGGCTACTTAACATCATGTGAGACGGGCCGAGAAAAAAAGATCGAGAAGAGGCGAAAACGAAGTAAAAGCAGGCGATGCCATGCAATGTGAAACTGTGAAACATGAAATTTCAAGCCGACGAAGTCGCGAGCAGAAGCTAGTGTATTATAAACATGAACCTTCCGAAATAAATTCTTTAAATTAAGGTGAACAACGCATCAAGATCCGTTTCGTACTTTAAAATAACATACTGCAGGCTTAGCACGTGTTCTATTTCTACAAAGAATAGACAGTGCTTTTTCAATACAAAGTGACATTTCGTTTCTCCATTTTTGACATCGCACCGTAGATATCCCTCTACAATCTGTCATTTTGTCTTTCGTTTCTAACGATCTTTGTCTAGGTCCTTATAAATGTAGACTATTTCAGAAGAATATTTCTTCCCAAACTGTCAAAATCACACTGACAACAAACTTTCTACTCGACGGCCACAAAGTATATACGATTATCTACAAAATCATGATTATTTAGAACGCATAACTGTGATAATTAATAGAAAAAAATAGCTATCTTCTCCTATTGTACATCATTTAGTTAATAGTCATGTCTATTCTTCCGTCGACAAATCGATGCTCGTGCTAAGCCTGCAGATAGATACGAAAATGGAGTTAATGATAAAGTTTTCTAGCAAATAGATTGAAGAAACTTTACGATAAAGTGGAGGTGAGGGAGTTGGCTGTACTCCACCACGCGGGCCCAGTGCGGGTTGGTAGATGTCATATGTCTTCGAATTTTTGGTTCTAAGACATGCTGGTTTCCTCACGATGTTTCCCTTCAGTGTTTTGAGAGCAGTAGTGATGAAATCATCTACACGAAGTACCTAAAGCGCCTGTCTGGTTTCGCACCTTAAAGTAAACCTAGTCCACATTTTTTTGCATACAAACTTCTGGCGTGTTTTACTCCACTGTCTGGTATGGCACATCCAAAGTAAAATATGATATCGTTTTGTCTCATTATTAATATTGTCTGTACCGAAACAGAATACTAAAATAAAAACCCATTAAAAAGTTAGGAGCCAACAAAGATTAGTTTTTCTTGCTAATTTTACTTAAATTTGGGCGTGTTTAAGTAATAAAAGCGGTGTAAAATCTCAAAACAAAGTCGGTACCGACCAAGTTTAATTATCGAAAAGTTCAATAAACTTTATTAGTCATTGATTTATGCAATGGCTTTTTCATAAGACCCGATGTTCCAAAGACCTTTTCTTAATTTTTTCGCGAATTTTTTACTATAAATGATCCTGCATCTCACTCAATAACGTTGTGCGTGTAGACTAGCGTCTAACTTCTCATCACTGATACTATCTCTGTCGGACACGAAGCCTGGTGAGATAGCGTGATTTTTAGCCAGGCCCACCAGTGAGTTCGAGCCCGCGACTAGGTTCCCCTTAAAACTCGCAAGTCGCGGTGATTACCACTGGGCCGACACTTTTCTTTTTAAAGCCAATGTTTAACACTAAGTAGTTATAAAAGACAAAATTCAGAAAAACCTAAGATTTGGTACTAATTGGATCGAGGCTACATTTACCTACTAGTTGTTAGCATTACTAATATTTGTTCCTTTAGTTCCTCCATATCACAAGTTAAACAAAAATGAACGACTCCAACAAGGGGATTATCGTACTGTACATTTCTTAGTATAGGTAAGTACTTAGTAATTGGATTAGTAACGACGATTGTATTATGTTCCTAGGATTATTTTTAAGAATACTTTTGGTACAGATGAATGTTAGGTTCGGTTATACAAAGATTTTTTGTAAGTCAGTTTTTGCTGTCGTTTCTTTTTTTGTTCTAGCCAAATGCGGGTGTACCTACTTAGGTTAATCCCTGCCTAACTATTTAGCAAAAACAGGCGTGATGTTATGTGTAATATTTTGAGAACTAAACAATAAATAATGGGGCTGAAGGAGTCTGGACTGGCCACCGCGTATCGGAAGACGTAGAGTTGGAAGGCTTCCTACAAGGTGGACCGATGACCGTGTGAAGGCTGCAGGAATCCGCTGGATACGGAAAGCACAGAACTGGTTTAAGTGACGAAGGTTGGGGGAAGCCTATGTCCAGCACTGGACGTCTATCGGCTGAAATGATGATGAGACATTAAAACCTGTCCCAAAAAAAGCACTTGTTTCGCGAATACCTACGCGATAGATGGTATAAATATTCGGAAAAACAGCACGCAACCTCTCGCGTGGCGTCGCGGCTATTGCTCACTTTCTAGCACACGGGGTAAGCATCTAAAGTGTACTCCTTTTTCAGCATAAAGGGGACTATTTCAAAACTGATAGAAGATAAATCGTTTATTTGGTACATACAAAATACGTAGCACTATCTATATATATAAAAAAACAAAAGTCATGAATATTAAGAATATACCAACAAGTTGCCAATACAAAAAAAGAACGTATTTTAAAGATTCTAGGTATTGGTTATGATCCACATTTAATGAATTAACGAACACAAAAAGTGCAATGGGCGTATCACCACATGGGTTGCACCAAATGGGAGTCCAACTCAGCATGTCTCAGGTAAATTTACCTGACGCAGATATTCTTTGGGACATTCTTTGTACACTTTTAATTTAAGTCAGCTTTGTGAAGAGAGAATAAATGATAAATTATTATATTCTGCTGGATCCCTGCCCAAATTGCAAAAACTATCAATTTTTTTTTTTCTGAAACTAGCACCTCCTCATATTTAGAAAATGATAATGATAATTATCGTACACAATAGAATAAAAAATACCATTGTAAGTATTGTATAGTTTGCCTACATTCAAAACTATTTTACCATATCGTCATTCCACACGATTGTGATCACAACGGGGCAAGGTTATTTGCAATACAAACAATCATGTCTATCATTAGTGTGATAATATGAATTACTAGTTTTTTCAAGCGGCTTTGCCCATGTGACAGTCGAAAATTATTACACGAGAACGTACTACCGGAATATAAAGTATCCTATGTGTTAATCCTATTTTTTTATTTATTTTTTTTGGTTGGGAAATCATCAAATAACTTCTCCCGCTCTGGGTGGAGCAGTAGAGCGTGTCAGACTTTTACTGGCTAAAACCCACCCGCACCCCTGGCAGGCATCGGCCTTTGCGGACCCCACCAGTTGGTGCTGAAATCTCTTTGATGCGCGCGTGGAACATAACGCGCCGTCGACCCGGGCTTGGTCCTTACCAGACAGCGAGCTACCCATACTCGCCGTCCGCAAGCCCGCGCCTACGGTAGCCGGGAATCAGCCTGGGAAGTTATTATTTATTTGTGTGCACAATTTCATCAAAATCAGTTTAGCTGATTAGCAGATAGTAACAAAGGATTATGTTACTTAGGTTTTTCTTAGAATAGAATATTATTAGATTTATTGTTGCTACAGTTTACAAATCCTTTGTCTAGAATTTTCCTAATTATTTTGGGGTCGCCTTCCAGTCTAACCGGATCCAGCTGAATACCAGTGTTTTACATAGAAGGATTATCTATCTGACCTCCACAACCCAATCACTGGGTAAAACTATACCCTTTGGTAAGACTAGTTGTCAGACGTTTGGGCTTCTGACTACCGGTAACGACTGTCGAAGATCTACGAATGACACCGGGTGTACTTTACAAAAAAAGGTGGCCAAAATTAAATGTGTGGGCTGTAACATACCTCTGGAGTGTACCAACAATAAGATAATCAATCAAAAGAATATCTCGATTTGCATAACACGTTACTCTTAAGGCCCTGGTAACTTTAAATATTGTAGTTATGAGCGATAATAGTTCTTATTGCAATCCGATATGGGTTAAAATCTGTTGTAATAAATTCGAATAATAAATGAGCACGCATTGTCATAAAAATGCAAATAAAATTGTATAAAATTAGATATTAACTATTTAATAATAAATAATCCATCACTAAATGCAGTTTGGCATTTGGAATTTTATGGTATATTTTTAATTATAATTATAATTGTTACTGAAGGGATAAAATGGTTTTAAAGATAATTAAGAGGTGACTTTGATAATTTTTTTGATGCATTAAAGTATGTTTAATTATGTTTTGAGTTCTATCACTCTATGCAAAAAAGACTTGAAAATATTGTATAAAAAAATACGGTTAAAGAGATACACCTGTTTAAAAAACCACCTTTTTGAGCGTTTTCAAGAAATCACCGCCTTAAACAATATATTAAATTGTTTCTAATTATAATACCCATACAGGAAAACTAGTCTTAATTCGTTTAGTTCATTGATCGATTTATGGATTTATTAATAAATAAATAAATAGGCAATCAGTCAGAATGGGATCGATGCGATCGGGATAGAGATCTACGTTTTGGAATGGGCAACTAGCTTCAACTTTCCAACTGGTCGACTTTTTGACAATTCAAAAGTGCCTGTATGGTTTATTTGAAATAAATGCTTTGAGTTTGAGTTTGAGTTTGGGTTTTAACACAATTTGATCATTTATCTCAGGCAGGTGATTTTGGCATGGTGGTTTTGGGGGACTGTCTTATGTATTTTCACGTTCGAAAAGTGCTGATTCTCAACCTAATTTGAATTAATAACTTTTGATTTACAAATCGCGACCCTAAAATTATTGGGACACTCTAACCGGATCCAGCTGAATACCAGTATTTTACATGAAACGGCTGCCTATCTGACGTCCAGAACCCAATCATTGGGTAAAACGATACTCTTTGGTTAGACTGGTTGTCAGACTTTTGATCTTCTGACTACCGGTACCTAACGACTGTCAAAGATCTACGAATTTTAGCGGTAGTAGTTTAAGTCTCCCTGAAACCATAAATTGCCATCAAATGTAAATATAGTAATATTGTCAACCGCTTCGTTTGCACTTGCTTGGAAACATGCTGGTCCTGCACCCTAATTGCGTAACTCACGATTCATCATAATTTGTTTCGTTTTGAAATAGATGGCTAAACCATTGCTTCATATGTTCGAAAAATGTGTCTGCTCAACAACGTAAATAACGCAATGAATATTGTTGAACTGTCAAAATGAAACCGATTATGATTAATCGCGTGTTACGCAATTAGGGTGCTGCTCCATACGACAATCTAGAGTCTAGACAAAATCAAAAAGGTTGCTAATTGAATTGTATAATTAATTATATTTATGACATTGATTTACACTCAGTGATTACTTTAACTCACACACTGACTCATTACTTGTTAATAATCTAGGACAATCGTATGCTTACTTTTACAATGTTTGTAAATGTGTGAGCACCATGTATCTATCACAGATTAAATTTTTATGTATTGCTTCAATATAATATCTGTTTACCTATTTTGGTAAGGTAATTTTATTCTGGGCGCATCCTTTTCACACATAATCATATAGTGAATGTACTTTGTTAAATATTGTACATGAAACATTTTAAAAGAGTAACGGTGGAGTTTCTTGCCCATTCTTCTCCATACGAAACTACATTTTGGAAGGGGCGACTAGAATCAATTCTATTTAATGTAAATGTTGACGTTCAAAAGTGCCTTTTAAGTGCCTATTTGAATTAAATGCTTTGACTTTGACTTGATAGACGATCAATTTGAGCATCAATGTAAATCAAACTCAAAATTATTTTGATTGATCGTTTCGAGGACCCTTTACAAATACCTAAAAGTAAATATTTGATTTTAATGTGTTCCTGCAACGTAGATTAGATCCCAAGATTTAAAAAACAAAAAGAAAATCAATCGCAAGAATATAATTATTATCTTGATTTTCATTCGGTAGACGTACTCTTAAACCAATTAATTAAATTGTTACTAATTTTAATACCTATATACAGGAAAACTAGTCTTAACTCGTTTACATCGTTGATTGATTTAAGGATAAATAAATAGGTACTCGGTGAGAACGAGTTTTAACACGAAAAAATATGGAGCTGATAAGTTTTTGATTTAATTGAAACATATTTGTACATAATTGGCTAAGTAATAATAGCGAAATGGGTCGATCGATCAGTGGATGGGTGGTAATCTTTATATACCACCCTCCGTGCCTCGGAAAGCACGTTAAGCCGGTGGTCCTGGCTGTTTGACAGTCGTTACGGGTCGTCAGAAGCCCGAAAGTCTGACAACCAGTCTTACCAAGGGGTGTCGTATTACCCAGTAACTGGGTTGTGGAGGTCAGATAGGCAGTCGCTCCATGTAAAATACTGGTATTCAGCTGCATCTGGTTAGACTGGACAGGCAGATGATGATATTTGTACATAAGTTAGTTTGGTTATAGAAATGGTTATTACCTATTCAATTTATGTTTATTATTGTGTAGCTATTATAGACGAGTATATATTAACTAACTCAACTATGGGCACGTCATCACGTGTCACAATGTACGTAACTAACCTATCATCTAAATAGCTAGTTGCAATAAAAAACGTCTAAACCGCTATTTGAACCCGGAACTATGGACAACTGTTAGGTAAGTGCCTATCTAAATATATTTTTAAAGAGTGCAATGACCTTGAAACTTTGCAATGTGTATGTGGAGAAAAAGTAAATGAAACTACTAGCAGTACTAGTACGTAGGCTTATTTTGAAACTATCAAGAAAACTATAACGTTGAATCCTACTAATATTATAAGCGCGAAAGTTTGTAAGTATGGATGGATGGATGGATGTTTGTTACTCTTTCACGCAAAAACGGTTGAACGGATTTGGATGAAATTTGGCACATAGATAGATTATAAACTAAATTAACACATAGGATGGTTATTATCCCGGTAGTACGTTCCTGCGGGATAATTTCCGACTTCCATGCGGGCGGAGCCGCGGGCGGAAGCTAGTTTAAAATCAATAAAATCAGCCTATAATGTTCCCACTGATGGGACACAGGCCTCCTCTTGGTGAGAAGGATCGAGCCGTAGTCCACCACGCGGGCCCAGTGCGGGTTGATTGATGTCACATATTTTCGGATTTTTCAGGTTCTAGGACATGTCGGTTACCACATGATGTTTTTCTCCTCTGTTTTGAGAGCAGTGGTGATGAAATAATGTACTCAAAGTAAAGTGCCAGTTTGGGTTCGAATATACGACCTACAACTTTTAAATCGTAGCCGATATTGTCTTGCTTGTCATAAAATCATTTGTACTATTATTGTTTTCCATAACCCCCCCCCCCCCCCCCCCCTCATAATATTTCAAAATCAAAATCAAAATATTTTATTTCACATAAGCCTGCATGGGCACTTATGAAACGTCAGAAGCTAGGTGCACGGTTCCAATTTGTCGCTTCCTATGGAGAAGAGCCGGCAAGAAACTCCATGGTTACTGTTTTAAAAATAAATGTTTTCAAATTACAGCGATAATAGGTATGGGAGGACAGTGCAGGCCTGTCAATAAGTACCAGGTACTTAGAGGAATGAAAATACAGAATAGAAAAACGTCTACAAATCTAATCTCTAAGACCTACAACGTTCTCGCATTCACAATATGTAAAAGAATCTACCTATATAAAATGAACTTATTTGAACCAAGTGACATGATTTCCATGACAATCACTAATAATAACTAGTCGAAATTAAAATTGATGTATAATGTCAAATAATGACGAGAATATGTCAGACATTGTATAAAATAAAAAGAATAAAAATTAACATTGTAATTTGGGAGCAGTTAATAGACTTTCACACAGTTTATATTTACTTGCATTATTATCGTTTATACTAATAACGCTTGTCATATCAACTTATTAATCATAACTTTTATTAGTCGTAATAAAAGTTTCCATAATAATCATTAGTTTCTTTATGTAACACATTACATAATCGATACTTGAAATAGGTAAGCAACATTTAATATAATTTAGAAACGTTTATTGTTTTGTACAAAAAAAAAAATGTCATTAAGGCATTTGGTTTGTACTGTAATCAAATGATTTATTACGGCGAACAATCTTTAAATAATAGTTTGTAAAATTCTAAACGGTTAGGTTAGAACTGTGACCACACAACGCTAAATATATTATCTTCTTTTGCAAAGCAAGCATGCAAGATGATCATAACATCAAAATTGCAGGCGCTTGTACTGAACTAGCATTGTTGTGCTAGTATGGGCAAATGTATGTTATGGTGAATAAAAAATGTTGAATATTATTTGAGAAAAGGTATTACACAATTGACGACTTCCTTAATGATAAATCTCTGTACTGATTGATAAACTAATATTATGATTGACATACATGTTTCTATTCTGACACTTATAATTCTGATTGACACTTTGACATACTTTATTTTTTTTATTAGTCTGCTTTTTCTTTGTTTTTTTTTTTTGGAATTATAATGATTTGAAATTTATATTTATTCGGTATCAATAGAATTTCTGTTAAATTTTGGAATTGAATATTACTTGCATGCCTATGAGACGGTAGAATAAAGAGGACTACGTTTTTAAAGAAAAATCTTCGTACCAATTACCCATGACCCAAACAAATGATTTGATTTAATCCGAATCTGAATCGTTTTGAAAGTTATTGCTAATTCATTCTTTTATAATTATATTCGAAAAAATTGTCTGCTTGGCAACATAAACAACGCCATCAATGCTGAGGAACGTTCAAAATGAAAGCTATTTCTACTGATAGTCAAATATGCAGTTATAACTCTGCTCTAGACGCAGACATAAAGGATTTAAATAAGGAAGTATATGGCCTATATTACAGAACCTCTCTTAAAACTCAAGAATTACATAAACGAATGAGGAAGTCTTAAGATGATGTTAATACCTCGACGATTCTACCTGAACCGGTTTTAATTCATTTCTTTAAACTCGCACCTAGCTCTGAACATCACTGTTTTTTCCCTAATAGCTTATGTACAGTTAACAAAAGTGGTAAGCAATCAGGCTAACTACAACAGACTTCTTTAAACTAGACAAGTAATGCCTTATAGATAATAATAAAAAGCTTTTATTTTCTCCACCACATAATGAAAAAATCAGTACCTACAAAACATAATAGTGATTACAAAAAATACATTGATGTTGTGGAGAGCCTGGAGCCTGTACTAGGAATACCTCTGTTACAGGTCTCCAGGCCTCCAAACTATGCGGACGAGCCATAGTAATACAAATATCTACTAATAGTATGATAATTTAATTTATATAGGTTGCACGTAGATCATATTAACTTCAGTCAGGGCATTTTAACCAGCTGCAATACCTAATAAGTATAATATATAGAGTTTAAAGTCCAACGCCGCTATACAATGATCTCATCACTTTTTAAAATAAAATTATCCTATGCAATTAACAGATTTCTTGGCTGGAATTTGTGCGATGGATTGGTGGATTCAGATGAAAACTCCTTGTAGATCTGACGCTGTTTTTTTTTCTTTATGGAGGGTGGACAGACTCAAATAAAAATACTATATTCCACTGTCAAAAGTAGCGAGTACTGAAGTCTACTCAGCGTATTGTCATGTACGTGTAACGTAGTAACTTATCTTTTTTGTAGTATGGTTTTTGTCACGGAAAAGAAAAAACAGGTGGAACTGCAATGCAACAAAATTACTATAGGAACCGTTGTCGCCAAAGTCACACACATAATCCGATAATCATATATTGCACTACAAATAAACAATTCGTTTGATTTGTCGTTTTAGTTTTAGTCAAAACTAGCATAAGCCATAGATCCTACATCTGGAAATAAACCTTCAGGCTCTGTAGATAGGATTTATTTTACTTTAGCTCAGAAAGTATTTACAACGTTTTGTAATCTAAAGTCAAACTAGATTCGATTGCCGAGTAAATTCCGCTACTCGACCATAGATGGCAGTATTTTCAGTAGTCCCAATTTTAAACTTAAATGGCATAAAAATAAGGTCGACATTCGCGTCATAGGTCGGTATCTATTGCTACTCGATCAATGCCGCACATGCATTGAATTTTAATTACATTATCGATATCGATAGATATTTTTTTTGAATTAAACAAAAAATTGGGTGTCTTGTTGAGAGTTCAGTAATAAAACTGTAGGAACAATAACGTAGTGTTATTTGAAAATAAAATAAATAACTGAAATAAAAATAATACTATTGAAAACAATACCAATAAAACAATGAACAGGAGAAAAAAATATTACTGTGTTTAATTTAATTTCAATTCAATCCATATTTTTAAGTGATAATAATAAAACATGATAACTGACTTGATTAAAAAACTTAATGATTTTCGAAAATGGTGAACTGTTCAGTGGCACTGGAGTGGCGTTGAAATATTTGTTGTACTCTCATTGAGGCGGTTTGATGACTGAATGATCTTACACACCGAAATGACCGATTAGTCAATGCAATGCAACGTCTCAGGCATCATTAAAATTATAATAATTACGTTATTATGTAAAAGTTTGATTACATTTTTGCTATAAAGCATCTATGCAACATAATACACTTCTTAAAATAAATTTCGTGTATGAATGTTAAGCGACCTATAGTGGTATTGTAATGTTATTTTGCAATAAATATTAAATGACTAATTTTCTTTTATCGATATCCATCGATAAAACCAACATCCGACCCGACTGCATCACTAATTGAGTAGCGAAGTACTTTCCAGAATGAAATAGAGAATACAATCAATCTAAAATAAACTTTATTTTAATCATGTAAGGTTGATTTTAACCAGACGTTATATTAAATTATTAGTAAATTGAAATTAACTAAGATTTTATTAGAAAACAAATAAAACCGTACATATCGATGGTACGAAACACCTCAATTTTTAAGATTTATTCTCCTACTATCATTTTTGCGCTACAAAATGGAACAATACGGTATAGCTACGGAAAAATAAATTTGTCGCGAGACTAGCGACTCGACGCGATGTTAGAACACGACTGGGACCAAGTTAGCGTAACAACGCTTAATTGTGGCACGCGTGCCACGCCTACTTAGCAATTCCATGTTTTTTCTCTTCCGTGGTTTTTGTACATAGTATCTACTGTCAAAAATATCGACTGTTAGAAATGATTTCAACAACTAAGAAAATTAAACTTTATCTTAATTGGATAAAGTTCTTGTCAGAATGACAGTTGTCGTGTACTGCCTTCATTCTGAAATATTCCTTGTGTCATTGAGTTAGTATTTAATTTTCATAGTTGTTTAGATCATTTTGAACATTCTGTTCATCACGAAACTATTGACGCTCACTGTACCTATAATGTTTGCGACCAAAGTATTAATGGTAAATAGTGACTCGGCACTTTTCGGTGTTTTCCTTAATCTACGAAGATGAAAAAACATTGATTTTGTCTATTGACTAATCTAAAAATAAATGTTAGCGCAATTAATCGTCATATACACCATAATAAAATAGCTAAGTACATAAACATTTTACATCGCACAACCTTGCATATTTTTGTTGCCACACATTGATACCATATTATGGAACGTATATTTTTTATTATTATTAGCCATTAATGTCACACTGCTACGCCAAGACCTCCCTACTTTCTTTCTACCACTCTCTGTCCAATGCTGCCTAGGACCAGTCTTTATTAAAGGAGTCCAGCTCATCCCGCCATCTCCGTCTGGGCTCGCCGCGATATGCGGGACCCACTGCATCGTTAGTTTGCCCCATTGATCGTCTGATTAGTATAGAACAAAGGTTATAGACAATTAAATGAATAATTGTCGATGAATACATCCTTTTGAGGCTGACTGCATCGTTCGTTTCATACGCCGTTTAGTATTCAACATCCATTGTACAGTTGTACTCTCCGTCATAAATGACGGCATGGTTGGCACAGCGGTTAAGCGAATGACTGCTACGCTGAGTGTCGCGGGTTCGATCCCCGCACGGAACAAATACTTATTGGTATTTTTTTTTTTTGGGTGGGAAATCATCAAATAACTTCTCCCGCTCTGGGTGGAGCGAGAGGGCGTGTCAGACTTTTACTGACTAAAACCCACCCGTGTTCCCTCAGTTGCCTGTGTGCCAGGGGCCGCGGTATCTCTTTCGAACAACCCGCACCCCTGGCAGGCATCGGCCCTTGCGGACCCCCCATTTGGTGCTGACATCTCTTTGAGGCGCGCGTGGAACACAACGCGCCGTCGACCCGGGCTTGGTCCTTACCGGACAGCGAGCTACCCATTACTCGCCGTCCGCAAGCCCGCGCCTACGGTGGCCGGGAATCAGCCTGGGATTCCCGACGCCCAGGGCTTCTCCCGCGGCGACTACGGCCGTGAGGGCGCATATACTGCCTCTCCCTCACGTGCGCCGCCTCCCTCTTCGCGAGCATTACTGCTTCGCAGAAGGAGGTGACGGCTAGCCATTCACTCTCGCTCCGTACCATGGCCTGCACCAGGGCCGGACGCGAGAGATCGCCGCCGCCGATCGCCTCCACGAGGACACGGCGGTGCTCCGCCTAAGCTGGGCAGACCGCCACCGTATGCTCCACCGTGTCCTCTGGGCGATCTTCGCAATGGAAAATACTTATTGGTATGACCTACAAGTAGTTGTTCCGGGTCTGGCTGTTTTTATGCGAGTTTAAATGTTTGTAAACGCACCCACAATACAGGAGAAATTCCTAGTGTGGGGCAAGGTTAAAAATAAATAAAAAATATCTCAATAAATGATGATAATAAGTGCATGTGAATTCGAATTTTGTGTTTTGTCTAGTGCCAAAAACATGCTGGGCTTAAGCCTCTTGATTCCTATTCGAATTGATTACTAATGCAGCAATGGTAAATAAAAAATAAAGTTACCCAAATATAGCCACCGCAGGTACAGTCATAGCAGCACCAAGCAGGAACACAGCTCCTGGTAGTACAGTCAGCGTGGCCATGTACACTCTGGAGTATAGTGGACCATAGACCAGGGGCATCATCGCTTCAGCCAGACCGAAGAGGGAGTTCACTTTACCTAGAAAAAAAAGACGTGTTAAAACATCCTTTAACATTACGCCATATGAGTGTATTATAAGCAGAGAGGCAGGTTGTTGCACTATACATCAAGGGACATCGAAGAACATGAATTTAGAACCACCAGCGTTGAAACTATTCATCTGATATTAAATAAATCTGAAGGCCAATTCTCAAAATCAAGTCGCAATGTCATCTCGGCGATCATAATCATCATTCATCATTTCAGCAGAAAGACGTCCACTGCTAGACATAGGCCTCCCCCAAAAGAGGGGGTTTTTGCCATAATCGCCACGCTTGGCAGGCGGGTTGGCGATCGCAGTATGGTGGTAAAATGCATAGAGAACGCTGCTGCCCATTCTCTAGTAAGTCCTTTAGTCGCCTTCTACGACACCCACGGGAAAAAATGGGATGGTGCTATTCTTTTACGTCTGGCACCAGACGGAACAATCTCGGCGATAATAAAATGTCAAAAACGTGTCAATAATGTAAGGTATTTTTAACATATGGAGACTGAGATCAGACTGTGTAAGTTCTTAAAGTTACTTGAATTGCCTCTCTGATACTCTATCAATTTTGACCGTGTTTTTAACCGACTTCAAAAAGGAGGAGGTTATCAATTCGTCGGAACCTTTTTTTTTTTTTTTTTTTTATGTATGTTCCCCGATTACCCGAAGATGGCTGGACCGATTTGGATTTTGTTTTTTTTGTTTGAAAGGGTATACTTCCCAGGTGGTCCCATGATCATCAAGCCAGGATCTGATGATGAGATCCTGGAGAAATAGAGAGAACTCTTCAAATTTTATAGGCACACAAAGCGATTTAGGTATTTTTTCGAAGAATACTTTCTCGTAGTGGTCTCATTTCAATTTGGTGAAGATCTGATGAAGAACTTTGGAGATAGGGAACGGAACTCCTCAATAAATGATAGCAAATGGACTGGGATTGCTGAAATCTCATCTCTGTCTATTGCTTACACCAGTTCATAACATAACATCACGCCGGTATGCTGTGAAGCGGTAAGCACATGTGCACCACTAAAAAGTGAAAAATAAAAACGTTTTCCAAAAAAAAAACAACCGACTTCCAAAAAAACACTACAAAGTGAATAATAACTTTAATTTCGGAAGGCGGTGACAAAAAATTCAAATACCAAAGACACCGACTTCCGAAATTAAAGTTATTTTTCACTTTGTAGTGTTTTTTTGGAAGTCGGTTGTTTTTTTTTTTGAAAAAGTTTTTTTATTCAGTTTTTTTTACATAACTGATGGCAAAGTTTTTGCTCTGGGGGTCGGAAATCATAAGCTGCATTGATGGTAACAATTTGCGCGTATATGTCCTTAATCTAGGTCACTAATAATACTCTTTAACCGGGGACAAACAAAGACTCAAACTCAAACTCAAAGCATTTATTTCAATTAAACCATTTTCAGGCACTTTTGAATTGTCAAAAAGTCGACCAGTTGGAAAGTTGAAGCTAGTTGCCCATTCCAAAACGTAGATCTCTATGGAGAAGAACGGGCAAGAAACTCCATGGACACTCTTTTTAATCATGTTAAGTTTTACAAAAACTTGGGAACATTATTCTTGTTGCTTCTATATGTGAGAACAATGTAAAAAAAAAAAACAATTCTAAATATAAGACTCTTGGCAGCTTCTGAGAATTTCTTAATAGAAAAACCTAATAACATTGTACCTTCCCACGCACAACGGACCGAATGGGAGTCTACGTGCGGAAAAGGGAGTCCCAGCATCATCATCATCATCATCATTGTACCTTGTCCTGGAATTGAACCATGAACTCTACGTTCAATAACCTTCAAGGCCTTAAAACACACGTATTAAGAAGAACCGGTCTATTCTGTAAAAAAATCACTGTAAAACCTTAGGTAAGCTTGAAGTAAGTTCTCGTTCCACCAGATGCTGTGATTGACAGTATTGACAGCTCGCTTCAAGTTCACTTCACTTAAGTTTGCACGGTTTATTGTATGTAGTGTATTTTTACAGAATAGACCGACTATTCTATTTTGATTGCGGTAATTCACAGCCCACCCAACTAACCTTAGTAAGTGTGCTATGGATGTGCAGGTTGCTTTTCCAATGTAATTTTCTATGATTACTGCCCCAACTTCTTAAGAGCGTTTATTCTGAAAATGGGCAACGTAGCAAATAGCTGTCAAATATTTCACTGTTTTGTTTAATTTGGCGAAATTGCTATGAAATATCGTTAACTAGTGACCTAAAATATTGATTACGAAATGCAATCATTAATACCTTAACACTGAATATTTCGTTTTAGATGTAAAAAAAGAACTTGGAAACTTTCCAAATGCCCTTTTTACACCTAAAACAGTTACAACATTAAATTTAATGTTATAATTGCAAATCATTATTCCTATTTTAGGTCACTAGTTAGCGATATTTCATACTTCCGTACAGTAATATTAACAAATTAATAAAAACAGGTAAATATTTGAGAGCTATTTGCGACGTTGCCAACTTTCAGAATAAACGCTCTTAATTACTTGAACTTTTAAGTTCCGTATATCTTTTCCCAAATCTCTCGTGAAATGATTACGTTTTAAGTTGAGGTTAAGGTCAAGAGGGACCGTGTTTAATGACGCGTTTTGGGTTTCTCCCAAGGCTCCTATATCCAATGTTTAAGTTCCTTCGCGTTAAGTTTAATTGGGTAAAGTTTGCTTTTTTTTTGGGATGTCCAAAAGCCAATGCCGTTGTGAGAGATAGCTAGAGACTATAACTGCGGTACCTGAAACTGCTTTTAAATCAAATTGAGAACCTCCTCCTTTTTGAAGTCGGTTAATAAATGCAGCATGCACTATCGCAATCTACTTGGTTACCTACATAACTTAAAGGCTCCGGAGCGACGCTCTACGCGATTTTGGTACAATTTCCATGAAGTTTCATAATAATCGCTATACTAGAGTCACTTTGCGCCTGTCTAAAAGAGCCTTAATAAAGTTACCGTACGTGAATAAGGATTAATTTAGAAAACTTACATTCTCTTGTTCCCAATGGTATTTAATACCTAAAAAATGATATATAATACTTGTTGTGACAGGTCGGCACCAAAATAAATAACTTGCATTACATCGTATTCATCCTTCTTTATAAACCAAAGTGGGTATAAAAACTACTTCCAAACGCATCATTGACAATGATTACTAGTTAGGTTACAGACTCATCTAGTTATTGACGTTTTATTTAGGTATGTACGTGCGTTTTATTAAACAGTTCTGTGGTTTGCTGACCCATAATAGACGGGATCTCCTGTTACTCAATAAAGTGATAAAAATAACCGCTATAATCCTCTTATTTATGAAATTTTCCTTAACCTTTTGTTAATTTTTTCCTAATTAAGCATGTTCGTTCGTGTTTATTTGCACGCGCTACAATTTTTTATCGATTTACCTAGGTATTGGGGACGATAAGTAAAATTGTGAATTGGAGTATTGCCACATATTTTGCAATAGTAATGGGATAACTATTACTTTTCAATTGCGGGATAGATGATCACCAGAGATCGGATATTCGGATGCATATTCACCTAAAGTTTAGATGTTGTCTAATATGGAATGCGCTTTTGTATCGAAAAAGTCTTAATTTAGGAAAGTAATTTATTATTTTTTTGTTTTAACTAATACAAACCACCCCTCCTCCAGTACATATACATATTTGTATCGGGTTAAACATTAATTTTAAATTAATACACATCTGAATAGTTATGCAATCAAGAATCCCGGGGTTTTTAATAAATATTACAAATAATTTTATAAAGCCGCTTCCATACTTTCATAGCTAAAAATTATGTTTAGGTAAATATGCATCTGAATATCCGATCTCTGATGATCACCTACTACTTACTCCGCTATTATTCCTTACTTTGATTAAATATTTTGTAATAATACAAAATATTCAATAAAAAAGTCGCTCGATTATTTTGGCAGCATCCGTCAATGTATAAAGTGAAAACCAAATAGGTATCTCAAAAAAACAGCATAAGCATAATAAGACAAAAACACGACTCATAAAACTATCTATATAAATAAATAAATGACCTATTTGATTAGGAAGTGAAATGTTCTAAAACAATTAAATTATTATCTTGCTCGAGTAACTACTGGATATTAATTCTATGATCCTAAGTAAATAGTAAAATCCTAGCTATTTTTATCTTTACCTGAAAGTCCCATAGTGCGTGCGTGCGTAGTCCGTAGTTCCCATATATGTGGAATTTTTATAGTTACTACTTTTGTCACATATTCTGAAGAAGGATAGATGGGTAATCAATTTGTTTTCTACACGACTATCTCTTCTATTAAAAACCACCGATACCTAGTTTCAGGAACCAAATTAAATAAATAATAAAAAATAATAACATAATAATAAAACGTACCGTACCGTAACGTATTATATAATTATTTAATATCTCAAAATCATTCATTTATTCACTGACGGGCAATGCACTACCTAAAAATGTATACCACGTATATACTCCATACAAAATTTGAATTTTTGACATTTTTGGCTACACGTACTTAGGTCGACAAAATATATGGCACAGATGATTAATTTAGCGAATGTATTTCATACGTAAATAGAATAGAATAGGATAATTTATTTGTTAAAAAATAAGGTAGTGCGCTATGTTTTGCCAATATTGGCATACAAATGAATAAGATTAATAAAAAATAATAATATTATAATTCCGACTCGCGAGATACAAGCCCTGCTTAATTTGGTCAACGGTCCAACCATAACATTTTGATGTACAAACTGAATTGTGTTTTATTTAAGACTAGCTGACCCGACAGACGTTGTCCTGTCTTAACTATGAATATTATAGTTAATATGGTCGTTAAGTTTTCTTAAATTTTCTAATGTTAACTACTGCAACTGTCTTATATTTTTCTTTCATAAGAACCTTCTCCTGACAATAACAAACACAACACAAAAAGAATGAGCAAAATTGGTCTAGCCGTTCTCGTGTGATGCCGTGGTCAAGGGAAATAGGGATTATTTTTTACATTCATATATTATAGATAAAGATAATATATAATATTATATACATGTATCTATCATATAATATATATAAATATATATATTTAGATATTGATTAATGTCTGTCATCCATTACCTTTTTTTTTTGCAAATTTTTTTTTGGAAAAGTTACCACTATGTTTAAAGACAGTGAGTAATTAAGAACGATAGGGGTTGAAAGTTCGTATAGATATTGGTCATTTTTGCCGATAGGACATCTTATCGGGCACACGGCTATCTATACAATAAATTGGTGACATTTTAGCAATTATTTGACAGTAAAATCGAAGTTTACCATTATTGGGCAATGGCTTGATATGTGTCCTGGACACAATGAGACGTATAAAATTATAATATACTCTTATGAATAAAATAGATAAGAAATAGCCTAGTTTTTAACGCCTCTGTTTTTTCAATCTTTTGTAAGCAAATATAAATTCATATATTGTTGTGAATCAATTCATGTGGTTTTGATGTCGCAACACGTCATATTTTATGGCCATTTTATATTATTTTCATGATTCAGCTTCAGGATTTAGCAGACCGCAAACATTTACTTGAATTTTGTTGTTTTGTGTCACTTATTACGTAAATCTTAAATAGTGTCACCAAGTCAAGAAGGAATTTACTCTTGAATCACAGCCACAGGAATTTCTATACTGAAATTGGGTGTTTGTCCCTTAATTGTTGATTTATTTCCCTTTAACGTGAGCCAAGGCTATGTCTGTGAAAGAAATGGATCTGCCGACTTATGCAGCGTTCTCACGAACCACTTTCTCACAGGCTCCACCGCGCCATGCCAGGCCGACCGGCCATAGGAACCGTCGCATCCGATGTGGCTGCCGGCGGCTCGTCACCACCCATCCGATCCGCCGGGACTAAGTTCAAAGGCGCGGTGTGGTGTACGGGGAGACGTTTCTTTTTGCTTTGGTTACATTGGAATGCTCAGCACGGGCTGCGACAGGCCTCAACAGGCATAGCAACGCATGGTGCGGCCCGTCAGTTAACTGAGCCGTGGGAACGCGGCATTACTCTGACCCGTCGATAGTCATCAGGTAAAATGACAGTTCAATCGACCAAGTTTTCACGACGTATCTTTAAAGAATATACATATGCTGATGTAAAGTCGATCTCGTAGTAGCTTTATTGCTTTTGATGAAAAAACGTCGTATTATGGGTTATCTTAGCAACTACGAGGTCGTAATAATATGTGAAACATGATGAAGAAAATAAAGTATTATTATTTTAGTAGTAAGGAGAAGTGAAACTTACCTAATTCCTCACTGTTCACTAGCTTCGAGGCAATAGAACGCATCGCGATGAATGATGTTCCGTTAAAGATTTCTACTAAAGGCGCTGTAACAAACACAATAGTTTCATAATTAACTTAGTTTAAATTTCGTAATTTATCGTAATGCGGTCCACATTTAGGAACTGGACTAAACGGAATTGGGCCAAAGAGGTGTTGGTCTAATTACATTTTCATTCCCTTCTAGGACGTGTTTTGGAATTGCTTTATTATCTTGAGATCTGGTGACTGCACTTTCTAAAGAGAATTGCTAAATTTGAAAGAGTTGGTATGAGCCATGCAATGTCCTTTCAGATATCTACAGAATGAGAAGTTTTATATTGGGGCCTGTCACTATGTTTTTCAAGCTCCATTCTAAACCTCTGTGGTCTTATCACAGATCAAGGTTACAAACCCAGGTTTACCCCATTTTTTTGTTTTGAACTTTTTTTTAACAAAACTGGCAATTTAGTACCGGATTAAATTGGCAGTTATTTTATAATTGGCAGCTTAATCTTAATAAAGAACTGTATTTTAATAACAGCTACGTTTTTCTTACAAAAACTATCTCGATGGTTTAAAGCATGTTGCAAGAAAAAGCCCTGTTTCGTAATAAGACCGATGTTGTTTTAGGCTTTAGAGAAAGGTATATTGAATTGCTTACCAATATAAATCTCAGTGGTAGTACTAGCGAAGGCGAAGATGAACGAAGCGAGGATCTTGCTGGTGCAGGAGATGATGCCCACCACAGTGTCGTCTAGCTTCATGAAGTCGCTGAATATACTGATGGAGAACAGCGTTCCTGAGGAAAAAACGTTAAGCCGACATCAGACGCTTCAATCGAGAGCATGTATGTTCACACAAAACCGACAAAATTATTTAAGGTGGAGGAAGTGTCAGAGCAACCCGCGAATTTCAAATGTTCTTTAGTTTTTTGCAATTTGCAGATCAGTGGCGGACTGTATGCGATTTCAGATTTTTGATATCGACCAATGTGTGAAAAATATAACTGTCTTCCCAAATCGTTCGTCATGCTCCCTTAAATGTTCGTCATGGTCCCTTAGATGTCACCGCTTGCGGTAGCGTCCGGGGGTCGGGTTGCCTCCTTCCCTCAAATATGGTGAGGCGGGCAATGGCTGATCCTTGCGTTATGCTCGTGAACGGGTGCTGTTTGTGGTGACTGGTCGTCTTGCTGACCATGGTTTTGTCATTGTTATTAGTACTTAACTGTTTATTTATGTCTGTTATTACTTCAAGTTAAATCTAAATGAACATAATGCAGCATTGCATATGTATGCGGGCACACCCTTTTATGCCTGGAGGCTTTTATTGAGTTCTGTTTGCGTTTATTGTTTTGTTTTTATTATTTATTGCTGCTTGAGTTTAGTTACTATGTTTGGTTGGTATATTGATATGTGCTAGCTGACATGGCAAATAATTTAATTTCATGTATGTGTTTAGAAATTTTAATTACTTACCTTTTATTGTATAGAATCAGTTCTTCTAACTTAACAGATAGCTGTGCTGCTGAGGAGTTTGTTGTGTCACTTCTTCTTCCCAGCTAAAGCACTAGGAAGTGGTGAAGGGCGGGCGTTTTGGGGGACTTTCTTATGTAGTTTTGATGTTCAAAAAGAGCTGACTCTCAGCCTGGTTTGAATAAATGCCTTTTGATTTTGATTTGACCTAAACAGTGTCGTTACGATTTTCTGTCCTATTTCCTTTTTATGATCTGCCTAGCCTTTTCTTAACTATGTTAGGGTCAGCTTCCAGTTTAACAGGATGAAGCTGAATAACAGAATTTTACCTGGAGCGATTGCCTATCTGACCTCCACAATTCAGTAACTGGGTAATACGATTCCCCATTGGTAAGACTAGTTGTCAGACTAGTCTTACCAGGTTATCTACCCATAACGACTATGGAACCACTGAAAATCAGCGAGCTCAGCATCATGCTGAGTGGAAGCCTTGTCACAGTAACGGTGTGCAGCTACTGACTATTTATGTTCTATGTGCCTATGTATAAATCTGTGTTGTTTTCATGTTTTTTTAAATGTGATCTCATATTTTTGTATGCACGTGTTTCTGTGACAAAAAATATATTTTTATTTATTTCTTTTATAGATCAACGACTTCCGATTTTCTAAACCATTTATAAATACATATTTTTTTTTAGAATGGAATATTCCATTCAACGACATTTCCACGAAATAATAAAATAAAGGGAAACAGAATTATAAAGGGTTAGTATATAGTCATTGAGCCGATTTCACTGGAAAATTCTTTTCAATGTCGAAACGACCATAGGCAATATCCTAGAAATGAATAAGCTCGTTGATATTGCCACTGATAAGGAAGGCCCGAAACATGTGTAGAGGGAGGCAGGCCTTAGTCCAGGAATGGGACAGAGCAGGCTAGGGAACTAGGTTATCGGATTTTTTTAAAAGAAAATTGCTATCTATCGAAACCGATCTTTTTGTACATATTAATATGTGAAGCAAAAAAATTGTACTCCTTTTTACGAAAATAACGCAGACGAAGGAGTATGAAAGGTACAGTCAACGTTTATATGGAAAGCTAATATGTTTATATAATAATGCATTCAATTTTAAATGAATTATGGTCGAATTTCGATCACTAGTATACTTAGATAGGCAAAAATCATTTTTCTCTCCGATTTACGAAACTTTGATCGACTATCTCAGTAAAATTCAACGATTTGAATGATATCCAACACGTGGGGAAAGAATTGCCTGTTTATTTCATTTGACCCTGCATAGATAGCTAAGTAGATATAGATGTATTATGTGTACTCACCCACTAAGTTAGTGATGATGCTGTAAGTACAGAACATACTGAACTGCACCTCGTCCCAGTTGAATCTGTACCTCATGAACAGGTACAACACGTTCATTTCACCTGCAAGGACACAAGTTTGTTCATAAATCGAAAGCCGTTAGTGCTTTTCGCGTTCAGTACAACATGCATTCAGGATGCTTTCGGGGCTGCAACGCTTCTCTTGAGCTTCAGTATGATCTCGGACGCGCAAATTGACGTCTTTGCTGCGATCAGACGCAAGCTTGTAGCATCCTTGTTACGCAGAGTGAATAATTTTGAAGGATATTGATAACAAGCTAAAGACACTCTAAGTTACAAAAAAAAATACTACACCAAGAACTTGTAGGCATAGGTAAAATACACAGGCATGTAAGTATATGGAAATGAAGATTTTAACTATAGAATAACAGAATATGGTGCCCATTAATACCTATAGGAATTAAAAAAAAAAATTGATAGCTATAGGAATTGAAAAAAAAAATTGAGACACTGAAAACTTGTATATGGACGACTAATACAGAAGCAGTATCTACATCAGCATCAACTGATGGGGCTCGCAAGGGCCGATGCCTGCCAGGGTTGCGGTACTAAAGAGATTCCGCAGCCACTGGCACACAGGTAATTGAGGGAACACGGGTGTGTTTTAGTCAGTGAAAGTCTGACACACCCTCCTGCTCCACCCAGAGTGGGAGAAGTTATTTGATGATTTCCCACCCAAAAAAAAAGTAGTATCTACATTTACCTCACTTAATTTCAAATGAAGGCTCCTACAAACAAGCGCGACGCGACACTCGTAAAACAATTTCTTTGAAAACTTTATGGAAATTGTTCTACTTGAGTTGTGTCGCGCTGTCATGTCGCCTTCGTGCCTCTATGCTATTCTAGCTTAAAAAAAACTAGCATCGTCTAACCAAGGCAATAAGGAGAAAACTGTGTGCAAATACTATCTTAGTACAATGTATTTTGTTTTTAACAAACACATTTGGAAGTATGATGGTACGTAGAAAAACTAAGATAGTAGTTAAGTAACTACATATATTATGCTAGCTAAGCCCGTGACTTCGATTAGTTAAGTTATTCCTTATAACATCAGCTATTTGTCAGTAACAGTCTCATCAAAATCATTTAGGGACTACCCGGAAAAACAGACAGGCAAATATTCAAAACTTCAATTTTATTTTTTTGCATAAATGAAATCTGTGGATTCCGTCTATCCTTTGTTGTGCAAGCGATTTTAATTAGTCTTATTTTCTTTGATTTCTTTAAATTCTTAGAAATAATTATACTACCAAATACTCTCCGATTTTGTAATCCTAATTAGGGGAAGAAACATAATTTTCTTAGTCTTTTTCTGGGAAAGTGCTCAAAAGTAGCTAAGAGTAGGCTAGTAGATGGGTTTTATAAAAGTGCTCAAAAGTAGCTAACAGTCTGTTCGTCCCGATATTATTGAGGCTGACCTATTTTTTAAAGTAACAAACCACTATACTTACAATGCTACATGACTACAGAGTCAGTAGAGCTACGGGGTAATTGCAAAATACACTAACAGTAGAAGTGGCTGTCAGTTTGACAGTTCAACTAAATAACATTTCTATAATTACGTTGTTGATCATTATTATTTATTTAATTTCTAGCAACAAAACTCATAGTGTTAGTAACAAAAACTAACAAAATATGTTAGTAAAACAATAACACAGAATATAATAATCTGTGATATCACTGCTGCAAGGCGGCCAAGCCGATACCTTGCAGCAGGGGCTCAACAACGGTCAATCTAACCTGCTTGCTATCACAGATAGGATAACACATAATAAACAACACAACATAAAATAGACACCATTTGAAACAATGGATTGGCAATAATCTTCAAAATTATTTAGATTGTGTGTTACGTAATTATGGTGCTGGTAATAAGTATGTAGTTTGCACACATTTCGGCATGACGACAATAGACGGCGAAACAAAAACTTTACCACAGCAGATTAGTAATTGGACCGTTTAAACTCTACGTTCATATTTATTAATACGTTACCTAATTCGATCTAGATCACATTAGTAGAAAGTTTTGCCTTTTGTTAATATGACTAACTGGTATGAGGGACTTTGCCCTACAGTGGGTTACTAGGTGCTAATAATAATGTGGGTCTCAAGGCGACCGACATGCATGAAGATGGGACATGTGGCAAAACGATTGCTATAAACATTTCTCATGGATACAGCAATCGTTGTGCCGATAGTTGTGGCGGCCAATGGCATAATAGACAAGAGCCTCGACCAACACTTTAGGAGACTCTCGTTATGCAGTTGAATCAAGCACTTGATTCAGAAAGCAGTACCTATTCTAGACACGGCACCGGGCTCGCATGCATAGTAAGGAGGTTTCACTCTTTAAAGACTTGACCGCTAGCTGAATCCTGTTTCCGACCGATGGACTACAATTTTTAACATTTTATATGTTTTGTATTTGTTTTTTACTCCAAACCACTAACGAATAGACAAGAAATAAAATTATACCAGGAATAACAAAGGAAGAACCATACATTTTCATAGGTTTAAACTTGAAATAACTTTATTCTGTGTTTATTAGTAAGAGGGTAAAACCTAGGAGGGTAATTAATTATACATTATACAAAACCGTAGGTAACAAGGAATAAAGGAGATTTTCGTTGCCAGTGTTGCAACGCAGGTCCATTTGTACCTATTGTCTTTGGTCCCTAGCCCCTGACAACAACAAGCAATGGACAAAATTATAAACCTTTTTCTACTTGAATACGAGGCTTTTGGCTACTCTGTATCTGTGCATTTATGTATATATTTTTTGAATTGTACAAAATAATTAATTTTTCTTTCTTTCTTTCGGAGAAGACTTACCATGTAAAGGTCCAAAAATGACGCAGACGACGACAATCAGCAATGAGACCCTGAGTCTCCGCCGCCTCGGACCAGTTCTGAAGGCGACCGTCAGCGTCTCTCGGACATGACGCGCGTCGAAGAATGAACACACCCACCCGCGGCAACCCACGGGCTGTTCCTGTAAATAGAAGTCCATTGTAGTATAGAGTTGTGGCCCACGCTTAAAATTGTTTGTACACAATAGGTTGATGTGGGTAGTTATGGCATGTACCTATGTATGGCTAGGATAACTCGAATTGAATAGAGATTTCTTGCTGAGATTCATGTATGTCACAAAATAATGTAATCAATATTTTTTTTTGATAATTAGGTCATGAACTGTTTAGAACAAGTTTAATAAGAAGCATAATACTAAGAAATAATAAAAAGTGTGAGTGCAAAACTCGAAAAAGTTTTAAGTTTATGTTTATTTACCAAGATAGTAAAGTAAAATAGCAACATTTTGTCAGAGAAAAAAATAACAATTATTAAGCAGGGGCCAAAAAAGACATCATAGCATAGAAGGGTATTTACACCGAAATCCGCTAAACGTCCACTGCTGGACATAAGCCTTGCCCATACTCGCCACAATGAAAGCGAGGCAGAACGAGTGATGCAAGAGAGAATGATGCTAATCAGTTGAAACAGAGAAGATATACATATTATAACAGTTTACCATTAAATTCTCAGAAATAACTATGGGAGTAATTTTTACAAGTGTTATTTAAACGTAAGGGAGGTTATTAAGATCAGGTGAAAGAAAAACGGGCAGTATCATAATTAAATTTTTCTGCGGTAAATTAGTGTGACATTAAAACGTGAAAAGTAAAAAAAAGACCGGTGATTTCATCCTACAATATCAGTACATAATACACCCAAGTAGTGTAAAAAGCTGCCACCAACCACGCGCGTGCTGAATTGGTTGCAGTTACTAAGTCAGAGGCACGCCCACTAAATGACTTAGGTTAGGTTAGAGCTGTGACCAACCAGTATAATCTTCCTATAATGTTCTCACTACTGGGACAGAGGCCTCCTCTCGGTGAGAAGGAGTAGGCCGTAATCAACCACGTGGACCCAGTGCAGGTTGGTAGATGTCACATGTCATTGATTTTTTTTATGACAATCCGGTTTCCTTACTTTGTTTTCCTTCACCGTTTTGAGAGCAGTTGTGATGTAATATTATACACAGAGTAAAACGCCTGTCTGTGTTCGAACTTACGATCTGCAACTCATAAGTCGCGGCCGTTAGGCCTCTGGGCCGCCAATGCTCCCAACCGCTACTTCCAAAAAATTCAATATTGAAAAACTATGTAAGTATTTAATGTCAACATGGTCATCAAATTGTAACACTAGATTTTCCAATGTCATGGCAGTGATGATTGATAAAAATACATATTTCTTACCATAAGAAAATTTCAGTCGCCATCCAAAAAACACACACAGTAAAATGTAACTTTTAATTCGGAAGTCGGTGTCTTTGGTTTCGTTTTTTCAATGACTTCCAAATTTTAAGTTATTTTTCCTCTTCTTTTTAGAACTCTGTTAAATATTATAAGTGAAATGACAATTTACCCGTACCTCATTAAAAAAAAACTACATATTTGGACTAACATGATTAGATGATAGTACTACCATACCATAGGAATCAAAGAAATAACACTCCTGTAGTATTTGACAGGTTTAACACAGACACATATTGGGCCAATGAATGCCACGCCTTGTACCTACTTAGCATAAAACCATTTGAACCATGGATTATAACTTCACAATCCCAATTCTCAGATGAATTAATTTGTCTTAACCACGAGTTATACTAGTCATATAAATTATTGACCGCAACTTCGTCTGCGATCCAGGGTGAAAAGTAGCCATAAGTAGTAGTAAGTCCTTACCCAAATCATGGTCTATCTGTGTGCCAAATTTCATCCAATTACGTTCAGCCGTTTTAGCGTGAAAGCGTAACGAATAAATTTTACTTTTAGGATCAAGTAACATTTAATAACTTGCTATGATTAACCATTAAAATGATTAATATTTGTTATAGTTAATCATAGCAAGTTAAAGACTGTTATATTACTAAAATATTTACTATCCGGTTATTAATAATCGGATAGTAAATATTTTAGCTTAAGCGTCCCATCATGCTCTAGTAACATACAGTCTTTAAATACTAGGAAGTAATATTGTGGGAAAGTAGAACAAGAAAGTTATATCGGTACAGCCCGCTGACAGACAGACGCACAGACAACGGAGGCTTAGTAATAGGGTTCCGTTGGTACCCTGGGTACGGAACCCTAAAACGAACACATTAAGATTACATTAGTGGTACTCATTCTGATTCTCTTTGTAATCAGCAGGTTGTATAGGCATGTGTTCTGTTAAACATTTGTCTCCTATTACGTATTAAAACCCTTTCTGTCTTATTACAAAATGCGATCTAACTTAAATTCTAGCTTAAAACTCTAAGTAATTTTTTGCATTACCATCTTTTCTTTTAAATGATTAAAGTTCTTAATACAAAAATTACAATTTATCACTGGACTAAGTTGTCAGTTTTGTAAAAGGAGCTGTATTTTGATTTCAGTTAGGTTCTTATTTAAAAAACAGACTCGAAGGTTTAAACCATACCTAAAGAAAAACCTTCTTTTGTATCAAGGGGGTTTCTGTCTTATAATACATGGTTTTTCTTTAGGTATGGTTTAAACGAGCCAGTTTTGGAATTAAGGACCCAGTGTGTACATAAATTCAGTTATTTTTACAAAACTGACAACTTAATCCGGTGCTCAGTAGTCAAGTTTGTATCAAGAACTTTACCCAGATCGAAATAAAGTTATAAATGCAAAAACTGGCTCAGAGTTTTTGGCTAGAACTAAGTTAGATCGCGTTTTGTGATAAGTGGGTTATATTCATAAGAACAGCAGATACAGCACCAAATTAATGGACAGTGTACCAGCGCCCACGCATAGTCATAACGACTATGAATATCACAAAGTAACTGCAGCTAGCTACAACAGTATATAACGTTTAAATTGAGTGTAGGAAGATAATCAGCTGGAGACAAGTTTATTTCTTCCTTGAATGGAAATCAGGGCTAAATAATACAAATTGAGACAAAGTAGACGTGAAACAAGAGACAAGATCTTAAGAAAAATGCTCCTCATTCAACCAAGATCCAACAACTTATTTTATTAGTCGTTTTAAACAAAAATATGAACATTTAATTGGTTTGAGTTAAGCTTTACTAAACAAAGAGATTTCAACGGCGCAGTCAGTCCTGGACGTTCATAGTACAAAGATAAAATTTAATTTTACATAAACTCATTATAAAGCGAAGTGAATTTAATTTACCCCTGGCCGGGACGAACGAGCGAATAAGTGCAATTTCAGGTTTGGAACAAAATCCTGCAATAATCCCCACTTTATTTTCGTGTTCCCTTTAGCATACTGGATGCATACAGATTGTGTTTACAACGCTTTTCATGAGCAACTGTCAAGGGAGAGATTTGCGAACAATAATTTCCAACAGAAAAAAAGATACAATCAAAACTTTGCCGGATAAAAGAACAAAAAGATACATTTGGCAAAGTCTATCGAATTTTTCATACGCACAACAAAAATTGTAAAAAAGAAAAATTATGTTTTTCATAAACTTCGATTCGACGCAACTGTATCATCAATCACAGTGACAAAAACTATTAAAAATATATTGGAAAATTTAACAATATATCACATGGTAGATTCCATAGTATTAGTGACAATGTCAAAGGATCGGAGGGATATAAATCCAAGTCGACACCTCTGCGAGCCTCGCGTAAAATCGCTGATTGCGTTACGATGTCCCCCTTGGTTCGAATTTGCGTAGTGAGCGCGCAGCAATTTATCACTTAGACGTAGAAATAACCAGTCTGTCGAGCTACTCTGCAAATGATGTATGGACTCAATGCGCCTTATCGGGACACATACAGATACTCCATTAGACCTAGACTTTGGTTATTTCTTTTTAGTATGCATACAGACCAAAACTACTTAAATATTCCTGCATAAATAGACTAAGAAAGATGCAGTAGAAATTCAGATCATGGAATACTCACTCTTTGTCTATCCGACGAAATGACCGGATCTTTCAGTCGTATGTATCCATATATCAAACTAGTCAGATACAGACAGTTCGATATTAAAAATATGCCATAGTAACCGATCTGTTGCAGTAGAATACCACTGAGGGACATGCCTATAGGTATTCCGAGGGACATACACAAATTGGCCACACCTACTCTGAATGTTCTCATTTCTTTTGTCGTTACATCACCAATGTAGCTGAATACACCGACGCACACTGTTATCCATCCTCCGGTTAGTGACGGGAATAGATCAGATAGGGCCGTTATCTCCAAAGGTAACTCGTAGAAGAAATATGTGTTTAACATGAAACTTGTGCAGCATAACACTTCCCCTACTATAGGCAATAGTATACATGCCTTCCTTTTTCCCGTTTTATCGCTCCATGAACCGACAAACAAAACTAAAATACACGGAAACGCTGTTTGGGCGATATTTTTCCACGCCTGTACTGATGCAGTCAACTTCTGGACTTCGGATTCCTGTAATGTATAGTTCTCTGTTTGCCGCCTATTTAGCGCGGAACACACTTCATCATCGTACCCTAAATTAACTCTACACGCTTTTTCCAAATTTAGATTTTGCACTGCAAGTCCTGAGAATACATTGGACATTATGTAACATGCTATGATAGGTTCCACGGTTATGTTCGACCGGATCTGCATGAGCTTCTCCCTAACCCCCGTTCTCTTGGGTTTGGGTTCATCCTTCGCTGGTGCCTCGACTCCGGTCGCCGGCTTTTCAGCCGCCGCGCTTATCCCATTCATGATGTCCAATTTGTTACTTCACTTTAAAGTTCAATCAATCATCGTTACTGCTATGCTTTGACTGGGATATCGAGGTTCCCACGAGGTATGTATGTTATCGATGCATACGTAAAGCACTGCGTTCATTGTTCACATATTACACATCACTCCATAACAATCACTCGGTATTCACTGGTTCTGGTCCAGAGCAATTCACTAACGGTGCGATAGTGTCGGGCCGCCGAGCAGACTGAAGGATCCTCTTGTCTTAAGAGTTGATTGGACGGATACGCGTTCGAGTGGTGTCATTAGAGGCAATTGGCTGGGCGTAGTGTCGGCTCACGGCGGCAGAGTGGCCCGTAGCCCGCAGGACTGCCTGGATCGTCGTCACAACCTTGCAATAAGTAGGCGTTTATCCCATTGGAGTGACTGTCATTATTTGAAACAGTGGGTACGCGCGCGGCCCTATTAGTGCACGGTCAAGGTACGCTCTATGCGAGGGCGACGATTTCATTTCGTTTTCATTACGCAGTTTTTATTCTGTTGGTGCAAAATTCGACCTGCAGAATCCAATATGGAGAATTTAATTGAGAACGTGTTGTAGACTCGTCTTAATGCCAACGATTTAAGAATACTCAGAAAATGATAAAAGAAATTCAGGAAAACATTTTGTTTACATACGTTTCGGTCCTTTTTAAAAGGGCCTCCTAAAATAAACCCTCACCCCATCACCACACTTTATTTACCAACACAAAAGTGTGTCTCTCGCAAAAAATGGCGCTCAAAGATAATTCTTATTGTCGGGCGTCGAACCGAAGCTACTTTAGTTACAAATATCTTCCAGTAGGTTGGCAGTGCGTAATAAAGGGGCAGTGAGGAAACATTAGTCAATATGAATGGTTTCCCCTCTCGGCCCTTGCCAAAACTATTGGCTAACTACTTTTGCATCGTCGGCTAGTGAGCTCAAATTAAAAAGGAATATGCTAGTAGGTCGAATTTAAGTGCTCTGTTTGTTTGAGGTTTAAAAACTGAATTTCGAGCCCAATGGAAATGTCAGTGTGCTTAGTAGGAACAAGGTTCCTGATATAGCTTCGGAGTAAAGTTAGATGAGATGAGGCATGTAATATATATTCATTATTTTTACTGCTGAATGGGCCGGCTCTTGACCTTGATCACGCCTGAGGGAAAGCGATGAATGAGGTCTATGATAGAACGAGCGTGCCCAGAAGATTTCTGTTCACTCTTGCTTTGAAGACAGATACGTTAAATGCGGGAGGGAATATAGAACGTGGCAGAGAGTTCCACAGTTTGGCTGTGCGCGTAATGAATGTGAAGGAGAAGTGCTGAGTGCGACTGGCTGGGATATCAACCAACTGCTGATGGTAACCCGCAGTACGTCTGGTAGTCTGGTAGTAAAAAGGCGGTGGTGAAATATGTTTTATTTTATATAAAGTAAGATGTTAAAAGACTGCAAATTTTTTGAAGCTTTTGTGTTATGTAGATGTTGTGTCATACAAAGTTCAGGTCATACAAGAGCGTGGGTTTCGGGATACATTTATGCGATGATGACTGTTTTAATGATTAGCAAATCGCACGACTATGCGCGCCAGTTTGAACAACTCTATGCAAGTTAGTTGACAACATCGGCGCGGGATTCCCTTCAGTTTGCCTAGAGGTTTGGTCAATGTCCACACAGAAGTACTAATATCGCAGCAGGATTTTTGCACGCTTTGGATCTTCAACGCTCTGCTTAGCGACGAATTGAAAATCGAACTGTGTGTTCTTTTGACGCTCTGAGATGAACTCTCTGTTGGATTCTCAATCGTCGGTTCAGCACCGAGAGTTGAAAATCCAGTCTGTGCATTGCCACGATGTTTTAACGTCGACCTAGTCGGCTCTGGTTGAGTTCACCTTCTATTATAATCTTCTTAAAACCTTGCATAACTCAGTGTGTTTCAACCTTCTTAGTCACAAGCAGTTGGGACCACAAGTGTATAAGTAATGACTGGTTACTAGCTTCGCCCACAACCAATTTACTCCATAACTCACAATATGGAGGACGAGACAAACACTTGCAAGTGTTTGTTGTTTAACTAGCCAGTCTATCCACAAAGCTGTAGTTACGCATGCGCGGAAATGAGACGTTAAAATCTACGAACTGGCAGTGACACTTGAATGAAATTCTATGGAATTCATCAAATTCATCATCGTCATCTGCCTAGTTTGTCCGCCGTCATCTGCCCCAACTATGTTGGGGGTTGGCTTCCAGTCTAACTGTATGCAGCTGCATATCAGTATTTTACATAAAGCGACTACCTATCTGACCTCCACAACCCAATACTGGGTAACACGATACACCTTGGTAAGACTGGTTGTCAGACTTTCTGACTGTCAAAAATCCACGAATGACTTGGTATGTAAAGATGGTCACCCATCCACGAACCAACTGCGGAAAGTGTAGCATAACCCGATCCATACATTAACGACATTTTTTTTTCTTGTTTCCCCTGTGTGATCCTCTACTATATCGATTATGGATGACCATAAAAGGAGGCAGAAATAAGTAGGTACAGTAATGCAAAAGGCGGAGAACAGGGGTTTCAATGCAACTTGAGGGAGGGGTATATTCGGCAATGAACTCCGTGAGGCGTAAAGCCACCATACAAGTTACTTGCTTGTGGCATTTATTAATATTGAAGCTTAAAGTTGCTTAGCCTACTGAGCAACTTTCATTGTTGCTTCAGCTTATGGTATACCACAGGCAATTAAATTGTATCGTGTAAATCTTAGTTGAGTCATTTACTTACCTTACATCTAATAATACATGAAGCAAACACTTTGTACTCGTTTTTACGAAAATTCCGCGGTCGGAGGAGTTTGAAATTTGGCACAGTTAAAGTTTCTATGGAGCAGGATTGTAGAAAGCTAATATTTCTATATAATAATCCATTAGAAATACATTAAATTAATAAAACAAACATGGTCGAATATCGACGACTGGCCGACCACTGGTTATTACTAGACGACGCGACGATTGAGTTCAAAGTCTACGGTCGGGCAAAAGTGTTCTCGGTTGCAGAGGAGTTGAGCTCGGTTGATGGTAATCGCCTCTATTAAATATCACTGGCGAAATGTGGGTACACTTCTGCGTAACACTTCGGGGAAGCAAGGCTTGATGTTATTTTATGTGTTACTAGCTGACCCGACACACGTTGTCCTGTCTTAACTATGAATATATTATGTTACGCGCTACTTTTGTATTTTTTTCTTTCTTATGAACCTTCTCCTGACATTAACAAACACAAGAAAAAAAGAATTAGCTAAATTGGTCCAGCCGTTCACGTGTGATGCCGTGACCAAGGGAAATAGGGATTCATTTTATATATAAGACTAGCTGACCCGCCAGACGTTGTCCTGTCTTAACTATGAATATATTATGTTACGCGCTACTTTTTTATTTTATTCTTTCATAAGAACCTTCTCCTGACATTAACAAACACAAGAAAAAAAGAATTAGCAAAATTGGTCCAGCCGTTCACGTGTGATGAAGTGACCAAGGGAAATAGGGATTAATTTTATTTATAAAAAGAACATAGATGAACGAGTTTTTGTCGACTGGCTTAGCAACAAACCAAATCTGTTTTACAATTCCCATTACTTCAAAATTATACACATCGCCTCACAAAAAGAAGGGTGGAAGCACCAATCAAGGCCCCATACATCAGGCACATCAGATAAAAAATCCTTTATCATAACTGATTTATAACGCCATTAAAGTCGTGTTTAAATCATAGGCGGTTACCTTTTGTTTTTATTTAAATTAAATCGTTTTGTTTCATTGTCTAAACGTCACGCGTACATTTGAAACCGTTTATGGTGAATAATTCAAGTTTTTTTTTGAAATTTTATTATGAAGGGTGTTGAAATGTATTACTTTGTTTTCATTGGTTTTTATATGTGATGATATAACCTATTTCCCTTTGTTTTAAAATTCGATTAATTGTTTGGCGGATTATATGGGTTTTTTTTTACCCGACTGCGGCGAAGCAAGAAGGTAGGTTATGATTTTGACCAGTTTTTATGTAAGTATGTTCATTTGTTCCCCAATAACTTCTAAATTGCTTATCATAATTTAATAAATGAGGTATTGTAGCAAGTTAAAGGCTATGTGACGTCACATTAAAATGAATATGGCGACCTCAATAGGATCTAAAGTCATAAATAAATAAAAAACCTACCTTAAAAACACAATACATTCAAATAAAGGACAAAGTGGCATATGACCACGACTTTTATTTGAGAATATTTTTTTGTTTCATACTTTTAGACCGTCATTTTTCAGTAGTCGGGTTTTTTCTATAGTGATGTCGTTACTCTGTTTGGCCACCACAGCCTATACGCACCTACCCACCATTTTGGACCAAATTAAAAAGAAGGAGGTCTTTAATTATTATGTTAAACGTATCTTTACACACAGGCCTTGGATTCTATAAGCAATCCAAAGATTTATGGTTAAGGTAAATCTAGTCGACATATTTTCCATACAAACTTCGGGAGTGAATTACTCCACTGTTCGACAATGTGCCTACATCATAAATTAAACATGGTGTGGTTTTGTTTCATTAATAATATTGTCTGTAAAGAAACAGAATACTAAAATAAAAAGTCATCAAAAAGTTATGAGCCAACAAAGATCAGTTTTTCTTGCTAATTTAACCAAACTTTGGGCGTGTTTAAGTAATAAAAGAAGTGCAAATCTCCAAAACCTAGTCTGTCCCGACAAAATTCAAAAGTTCAATAAACTTTATTGGTCATTGATATATGCAGTGGTTTGTTCATAAAACTCCGAAGGAATTTTCTTAATTTTTTACGCGCCTGTTAATAAATGATCGTGCAACTCACTCAATAGCGTTGTGCGTGTAGACTAGCATCTAACTGCTCATTACTGATACTACCTCTATCGGACACGAATCCTGGTGAGACAGCGTGTCAAGTGACAAGTGAGTTCGAGCCCGCGACTAGATTCCCCTTTAGTATGTCTTGTTGATCACCATAAGACTATTAATCAAATTGGCAAAATTAGTCAAACATAGCGCTCAAATATGTTAACCTAACACCAGTACGTAAATACCTCCGTACCGTCAGGCACTAGTTGCCTGGCATTTATGCTGAACTGGGCCTTTTTAGCGCAGCCATGAGGCACACTTTGACGCACTTTACACTTTTTGTTGGTTTGTTTAATTTAATTATTTTGCTGTATATTGTGTGCCTTTTTTAGTCTGTGCTAAATAAATGTATTTTCTTTCTTTCTTTCTTTCTATGTATAACAAATAAAGATTCTGATTCTGATTCTGAAAAGATTCTGATTGGGAGAAGGCTTCTGTCCAGCAGTGGCCATGTTGCGGCTGAATGAAGATGAAAACCCAAATTAATTTGGGGTTAAGGAGACTTGTCTTCGGTAGTCAGTATCGTTTGCTTGTGACCGTTTTCTTTTTATATAATAAGTATGGTGAAAGTGTAATAATTGATAGCTTCGTAAGTCTAGTGCTCGCAAGCGCTACTGCTAAGCATGAAGTTCTGGATTCGATTCCCGAGTCGGGCAAAGTGTTATAGGATTTTTCCAACAGGAATTTCTCAAAAGCAGGGTGTGGATTTGTGCAAAGTGGATGGCAATAGGCTCGCCCCTATTACATGACACTTAAAAATCACTGGCGAAATATGGCTGTAATATAGGTACCTAAATCTCTAGCCAAATCTGTAAGTAAATTGAACAAAATGGAATGACCTCCAATACGATTTGTCGCTACGCTGCAACTTTTAATAGTACCAGTATTCCATACAGCAAAAAGGAAATGCTGACTTAGCTCTGGAACTGAGTATTAAAGTGACCTCAATGACATAATGGCTGGTCCCTTGATCGCAGCTAGCAAACACCATAATGAGTAAGTACCCCTAGTTAGCATTTACGACTACTTGAGGAAAACAACTTAGTTCATTTAATTTAAAGTGTTTGTTTCCTCTGGGAACGTGAGAATCTTCCATATTGCTGAACATTTTATGATTTCAGAGATTCTTTAACTAACGAAAAAAAGAAGGGTTCTCAAATCGACGCACACCAAGGCTGTCCAACAAATTTTGAAGTTGGGCCTTAAAGGCTCGTGCAGCGCCTGTTTGAAGAAAGAACCTTAATTTGAATTCTGTATCAGCCGTCGGCCCATCTAGTAAACAAAACTGGCCAACTGTGGCATGGCAGTGCCGGGCAAGTTGAGCAAAAAAGCGGTACGGCCGTACCATCCTTTTCTCGAAGCAGTTAAGACCATTTTCGACCCCCTATAACTTGGTTATAGATAAAACTAGAAGCCTGAATTTTCAGTAACCAAGCAGACATTGTATAAACACTGTATATTTCAAATTTCATTCAATTTTAACCAGTAATTTAAGAATTACAACGAGTCAAAGTTTCTTAATTTTGTCACTCACTCACTGACCGATCATCAACACTCTAAGGCACTTCCAGCAGACATAGAAGCGTCCCATTTTTAAAACAAAATTAGTGTTTAGTGTATAAAAAAAACTTTTTCCAAAAAAAAAACAACCGACTTCCAAAAAAACACTACAAAGTGAAAAATAACTTTAATTTCGGAAGTCGGTGTCTTTGGAGCTGTATTTGAATTTTTTGTCACCGCCTTCCGAAATTAAAGTTATTTTTCAGTTTGTAGTGTTTTTTTGGAAGTCGGTTGTTTTTTTTTTGGAAAATGTTTTTATTTTTCACTTTTTAGTGGTTCACATGTGCTTACCCCTTCACAGCATACCGGCGTGATGTTATGTTATGAACTGGTGTAAGCAATAGACAGAGATGAGATTTCAGCAATCCCAGTCCATTTGCTATCATTTATTGAGGAGTTCCGTTGCCTATCTCCAAAGTTCTTCATCAACACTTCACCAAATTGAAATGAGACAACTACGAGAAAGTATTCTTTCAAAAATACCTAAATCGCTTTGTGTGCCTATAAAATTTGAAGAGTTCTCTCTATTTCTCCAGGATCCCATCATCAGATCCTGACTTGATGATCATGGGACCACCTGGGAAGTATACCCTTTCAAACAAAAAAAACAAAATCCAAATCGGTCCAGCCATCTTCGAGTAATCGGGGAACATACATAAAAAAAAATAAAAAAAAATAAAAAAAAAAAGGTTCCGACGAATTGATAACCTCCTCCTTTTTGAAGTCGGTTAACTAAGGAAAAACTAAAACATTTTGCAATTTTCGTCCAGTTTTCTAGATACACCAACTGCATAAATAGCAGTTTACAATTAATTAGTTTAATTGCAGTTTGTTGGTATTCATGAAGTAGAAGGCACCGGAAAGGAATAAAACTAGGACTATCTACAAAAAGAAATAAGATGCCATCAAAAACATAACTTGTAAAAAAAAAAACAAGTTTGCCAAAACCGGATTGCTATGCTTTATATTAAAAAAATGCTCAGAAAATGACCTGAAGGGTAATTGCGTTACACAGATTGGTATCTCACTAACAGGCCTCTGCGTATTGGGTTCGGTACAGAGATATGTCAGTCGCGTGGACGCGCGCCTTGCTTGTCAGTGATCTCGCTTTTTGTACGGTTTCCATTACGTGTTAATGAAATATGAAGTCTTGAAAATAACCAATTTAAGGCGAAAGGTATCCGTTTGCATTTAGGTTTATATAACAGACGTTCTGGCTTCGGAAGCGTTCCCCTTACATCCTGTATAGTAGTTATATTTATAAAATAAGACTTGAACAACATAGTAATTAGCAGGTACATGACGCTGGCTTAAGCCAACACTACTTAAGTAGTGCAAGATTGAACAATTTCAGTTAATTGCGTGACACACTAACAGTAGTATAAGTTTCTTTTGGCAGTTCAACAACATTCACTGCAATATATACGTTGTTGAGATAACAAATATTCCAAACACAAATCCATCCATCCTTCAAAAGGATTTAGATTCTACTTGATAGTGTGTTACGCAATTAGGTTTCTGGTCAGTCGCTAGCTTAAAATATTGCTCATGACCGACTTTAGCGACGTAGTTGTACCACCTCTGTATAATCCTTCGGGAATTAGATGTGATATTTTGTTGTACAGTTATTTTTATTTCATTGCCAGCAAAATATGTTGAACAAGGATACAACAATGCTGCTTGTCGACACTAATAAGTATGGTGGAATGACCCGAGGATCTTTTAAATACAGCCTGAAGTATCAGCTGAGCTGCTGTGTCATTTGGTTTTAAAAAAAACTTAAACTCTTCAAGACATAAAGCTAAGCTGAGGCTAAGCTTCACAGCTTGGCTCATCGGCGTAATGTTGCTTGCCTATCGGTCTTCTACAGACTGTACTTCGGAGAGTGTGCGAACGAGCTCCACGACGTGATCCCACCATCGCTCTTTTAATACCGGACTACCAGATGCACTTGGTTGATATTCCGACCAGTCGTACTCAGCGCTACTCCTCCACATTTATTATGCGCACAACCAAAGTGTGGGACTCTGCCTGCATCTGTGTTCCCTTCAAAATTTAACCTTCAAAGCAAGAGTGAACAGGCATTTTCTGGGCACGCTTGTTCCATCATAGACCTCATCAATCGCTTTCCATTAGGCGTGGTCAAGAGCAGGCCCAAAAAAAATTAAAATGCGATGTGCAATTTTAACACTAGTCGGTTTGTCTAAACCTCTTTTTAAGCCAATCAATCTGCTTAGCCTTTACTGTACAGTGTTAGGGTCGAGTTCCAGTCTCACCAAATGCAGTTGAGGACCAGTATTTTACATTGAGCGATCTGACCTCCACAACCCAGTCACTAGGTAACACGATATCCTTAGTAAGACTAGTTGTCACACGTTTGGGCTTCTAACTAACCGTAGCAAGTGTCAAGATATACATATGCCAGCCGGGACCTACGGCTTTACGCGCTATCCGAGGCACGAAGGAATCTCGGTATGTAATGGATGGTTACCCATCCACGAACCGACCGCGACAAGCGTAGCTTAAGCTTTCAATCAACCCTTGTGACTGTTATTATTTAGCCAATACTTACGCCTTCTTAAATAGTAACTAATAAGTTTTATCATTGTGTAGTATCTAAGAAGATCGGAAACTAGTTTATTGGAAATAAAGAAATTAACAACTGTTTGGCAAATTTGTTTCTAGTTTCATAAAGATTCCCTAAAACCGTAATTTCCTCTAACCGTAACGTACATAACAGTGTACAAACATGAACCGTAAGTAATCCACAGTGGCTCGTAAAAATTTAACACAACAACACCCTAGCGCGTAATTATACGGGAGTGATAACATTCTACGGATTTCGACACGTGTCGAAGTGGACCGGGGTTTGATAACTGATGTAAACATAGATACATTTAATTAACATGTTATTAAGTGTGAATAGGATAAGTCATTGATTCATGTAACTATTAAAAAGGGCTTAATCGATTCGCAGGAATTGACTCGTCCGATCCGGGCGAATCGACCCTTTAAAAAATAATATGGATCATTTTTTTGTATTTAACTCGCACGTAGTTAATTTATTTGTTCAACTACTCCTGAAATACGTATTAGGCAATTGGCTCGTTTTAAATTTTATGCACTTTATTGCATGTACTTGCAGTGACCTTTTTATCTCTTATTCATGCATAAAATTCTTACTTACTGTGATTTATAACTTAGAAATATTCTGATAAGGGCCAAAAGTCATAAACTCATAATATTCAGGAGATAAGCGAATAACAATAATGCTGGCGTAGTAAATAAAATGTTTTTGATTGACTCTGGAAAACTGTAGTTATTTTTGCAATTTTTTCTATCTCTGACAATTTCAAACTTTTATGACATTTTGTACAATCTTCTTAGTTTCCACCTAAATACTATGTCTCCAGACACCTAGTTCATTAAATGAATGTTTAACATAACCTATTTAGGCGTTCACTAGCCTTAGACAAGAAACACGTAGAAACGTTTAAACGCGAGCAATTTTATTGGACCGGTTCGTTACTGAGCAACTTTTGTAAGACTCCCTACCTCCGCAAATTGCCCCGACGTGAGCTCACTGACTTATTAACCTAGCTCATATATTGGATGTATCGGCTATTAGTCAGCAGAATCGGCTTATGGGGCTATTTCTGGGACTGTTGTATTGATGTGATGACACGAGGTTGCCTTTTTGGGTCCGGATAAAGGGCCCATGACACCAATCGGGATGTTTTACAAAAATAGATGCTTCTGTCGGTGTCTGTAAGACATGTTCATGAGAGTGAAACATGGTATCTATTAATAGCCGATTCCTATATTTTACGGACTGTTATTGGTTAAAATAAAAACTCTTGTTTCTAACAAATAATGAAGCAAAGACCATAGCTTTGCATAGTAGACCCTCCAATATGAGATTAGCTATCAAAGGTAAATTTAGCTTACGTATCTATTTACTATATGCCCAGTTTAGCAATAACAAATTCTACCATTGGTAAGAAAAATAATTCGTTTTGTTTATAGGAAACGAGCATAACTAGTGCATTATAACGGACAGCCAAGGAGCTAATACAAATTAAAGTATATACCAATTCCATGAGCTATGAAAGATAGATCGAATGAAGGGCGATCTTCCTCTATTCCTCAAGAAAAGACTCATCGTCATGTGTATTTTTCCCATCCTCACGTATGGTTCTCAAACATGGTTTTTGGCAATCCAGCAGAAATCCACCTTCGAAGTTTGTTAGAGAGCTATGGAAAGGAGTATTTTGGATATTAAACTTCTGGACCAGGTTAAGAATAAATCCGTTCCATCACTAAAATAACTGATGACACTCGAAAAGCTGCCACGCTTAAATGGAATTGGGCTGGACATCTGCCACGTGTCACCACATGGACCCACTGGAGACCAATAGGTCTTAATGGCAAACGACGTCGCGGCAGGCCGAGATGGAAATGGCGGGATGTGCAGAACTCTTTTAATAAGATTTGTCCTTGCCAGCTTTCGACAGAGAAAGGTGGAAAGATAGTCGGGAGATCTTTGCCCAGCAGGGCAAACGACAAAAAAAACATGTTCAAGCAATCTCATCTCAGTGACAATCAATGTCAATAACTAGTCAAAAATATAGTGAAACTGTAACTGTAACTGTATTTTTGTCAGAATTAGACTGAGAGTACAATGCGAACATTGTAAAACTTAGTAGCTATTACGTATCAGGTGAAACTCCTGTGCAGAACCTAATCGAATTGTTCCCTAAAGTTCACTAGGAAATCAAGCATAAAACTGCAACTACTATACACAAGACAGACATCAAATTACAAAATACTTTCCATTAAAAAAAACACTCCATACACAAGTAAACCATACAACATATAGAGTAGAACCATACTGCACAGTGAACACATATCAGGATTACAAAGGATTTTGCCTCAAATTAATCGTTTACCTGTTCTGACCGACCTATGTACAGACGCCAGCACATCAAGCTTCCCCTAATCTGTCATATTTCTTTGATAGATTGTCAACTTTATTACAATATATGATACGGTTCATGTTCAATTGGGAAAATTTGACAGTTTGCGATAGCTTGCTCTGCTGGCAAGCACGGTAATCCTCGATGGATGCTCTAAGAAATTTGGAACTTGGAAGATGGAAGCATCCCTATTGCGTAACTCACTCACAATCCGAAGGAGACTGTGGTTTTCAGATGTTGCAATTTGTTTGCCAGATAACGTGAATGACGTGATATTGGTGTGCATAAAAAAATAAACCAACAAGTATAAAAAAAGATACTACATACCTCGTCTAGAACAGTGTTTGAATGAAAATACGTGCAAGAATGTCAATATTGTCCCTTTTTATTTATTAAACCAGCCAATAAAATATATTTTTTTTTTCCTGTAATTTGTAGTGCCATACATATATTTCGAGTAAACGGCCTCGACAAACAAGAGAAGTCCAAATAAATTTTCATAAAAATGTACTGTAAATTAAAAAAAAAACCACATTTATAAAGTTTTAGTACGTTTTTAGTAAATTGGTATTCAGGAGATTCATTTGTGCATGAACTATCAGAAAAGTATCATGCAGTGCGGTGGCGAGTTGGTTTTCAAAAAAACTTCAACTTATCTCGAAAACAACGCAATTTTGAATCCAAGTTATGGGGTGCAATAGTTGTAAATAAATAGCTGTGTAATGAATAATATAGCTAAAATGGAGCTGGAAGCTGGGGAGGCTGCTACAGCAACCCTCCAGCAACCTCTGTTCAATGTATGCACCCAATCGATTATTTTTAAACTCAGCCTTAATTGTTAAAATGAAAGGAATTGTGATTGTGAATGTGACAAGCAATAAGATTGCGGTTTTATATGGGATTAAGTTAATACTTGATTATGCCAATCATGTGCGAACGTGTTATTAATATCCAAATAGTTAATTCGTAAGCAGATTCCGTAGTAATCGAATTACTTAACAGATTAGATGTTCCTGGAAATTTTCAATACTAAGTTTCTATGAAACATTGATTTACTGCCTTACAGACTTACTCGCTTTGCACGTTTGAATCGTGTTCTGAGAAAATGGAAGAAGCCATTTATTTCTAACCGTACCACAGTACTAACAGAAAGATGATTGAGGGGCTCATGGCTAAGTTATAACACCCGCACAGGTCGATCGATCAGGTAAAGCTACGCTTGTCAGTCCATGGATGGGTGACCATCTTTACATACAGAGACACCTCCGTGCCTCGGAGAGCACGTTAAGCCGTTGATCCCGCCTGTCATTCGTGGTTCTTTGACGGTCGTTACGGATCGTCGGAAGCCCGAAAGTCTGACAACCAGTCTTACCAAGGGGTATCATGTTACCGAGTATAGTTGCTGGGTAACAATCAACCCAGTTGTTGTGGAGGTTAGAAAGGCAATAATAAACACTGAGAAAAACATTCAAGCAAAATGGTAGTCAAACGTTACAGTTCGTAACAATTCGTTCGTTTCGTAGGCCAAAACTACAGCCCCCTAAAACGTATAACAAAACATAGAAGCCATAATAATACCATAGGGATCTACACTCATTACACACTGTCGACTGGTCGCCAGCGACTTGGTCGATGGCGACTGTGTGTTACTATAGTTTAAATAAGACCCATTACGCACTGTCGACTGGTCGCCGGCGACAGGCAGTCGCTTGTGCGTCGCCACTACGCGGCGAGTCGTCGAGTCGCCCGGGCGACCGACGACCAAGTGCGTAAACACTTATTTATCGACCAAGTTGCTGGCGACCAGTCGACAGTGCGTAATGACTCTAAGTGTTTACGCACTTGGTCGTCGGTCGCCCGGGCGACTCGACGACTCGCCGCGTAGTGGCGACGTACAAGCGACTGCCTGTCGCCGGCGACCAGTCGACAGTGCGTAATGCGTCTTAATCGCTATATCGAGGACTTAAGCACCCAATCAGGGGAGTTGGGCCAAAGGGACGATATGATTATCTACGAAGCCTTCGAACCCCGCCTCCTACTTGTTCTTGCTTCACGAAATATGTGTATTGGGATTTTTAACCGAATTAAGAATTCTGCGTTCTATTCTCATCAGATTTAAATGATTCTCTTTTCTTGGTTTTCATGATCTGAAAAAGAATTTCGAAAAAGAGATTTCTGTGATTCAGTGAATCACCCGTGATTGCTATAATTGTTTTAGGATTTCTGTGCATCTTGTTACATTCTTCAAAATAAAATATGGTTTCTCATCAAAATAAAATATCGTGTCTCTTCCATACATTTTGACCGCGTAGGTATTTTTTTCCATGAAACAGCAGATTTTATTTTATAATCGGCGAAAAATTTCTACGCTCGGGGATCTCGGTCTGGTTAAATCATGTGTTGAATTCATGGTTACAGTTTGCGCGTTGATGGTGCTACCCTGTACAGATATGCATAATGATGATAATTATAAAGTTACCTAACAGGTAACGTATGTTATTTCGCTTGCAGTAGATATATTTATAGCCCTATAACACAATGTTGAAAGAATGTTGTTGAACAATGTTGTCGACAACTAAGTACGTCCGAAATAACCTATTCTATATAAAAACCGTTCTTGACATGTTTTATTCGACGCCTCGTATCAGGAGACAGAGGTTCGTGGTATGTCTATGTTAGTTGTATGAGTCTTTATGTAAAACTAACTTTTGCCAGGGGCTTCGCCCGCGCGTACCTTACCCCTATTTAACTCCTTTAGGGTTTAAATTTAATAAAATCCTTCCTTAATCCTTGTCAAAATTATAAAGGGAGCTTCTGTGCAATATTTCAGCTGTCTAGGTCCATGGGTTTGGGCTGGGCGTTGATGAGTCAGTCAGGACTTTTCTTTTTATTTATACACCGACAAATTTTAATGGTTGTTTTCCCGCAGCAGAACAACTTGCCTTAAGGAATACTTTCGAAACATAGAGTAAAAGTACTACTCAATAGTAACACTAGAGATAACTTGTAGGTACTACTCGAATCGGACGCGCCGCCGACAAAGGGAACAGCGATACAAAAATGTTCAAAGCAAAATAAACTCTCGCACGTGGTGATTTTTCACAATGGTTAATCTGCCATTTTCTGTTTCTAATATTTTATTTGTATAAAAAACGATTGTATTACCAAGACAAAACCAGTTCGCTGCGGGAAAACAACCATTTTCCAAACAAAATTTCCCGGTGTATAGATAGATAAGAAGTTCCTACACCCAACGTAGTTTACAATTTACGTTAACCATGTATTCCTTAAAGTGAGAGGCAGAGGTGTACTGTTGTTACTTATTGGTACTTTCATAAGGAGATAATTATTTACACTCACTAATCACAACTAAGGCCCGTTTACACGATGCGAATTTCTTGCCTGTGGCGTAAAATACAATTTAAGCACCATCTTTCTGCCAGGGGTGCGGGTTGTTCGAAAGAGATACCGCGGCCCCTGGCACACAGGCAACTGAGGGAACACGGGTGGGTTTTAGTCAGTAAAAGTCTGACACGCCCTCCCGCTCCACCCAGAGCGAGAGAAGTTATTTGATGATTTCCCACCCAAAAAAAAAGCACCATCATCATCATCTGCCTAGCCTTTTCCCAACTGTGTTGGGGTCGGCTTCCAGTCTAACCCGATGCAGTTGAATACCAGTGTTTTATAGGAAGCGACTGCTTATCTGACCTCCACAACCCAGCTATTATGTAACATGATACACCTTGGTTAGACTTGTTGTCAGACTTTACGGCTTCTGACAACCCGTAACAATTAAGCGACAATCTATCTATTTTTTATTTAATTTTTACACACAATATAAATCTGATTTCCATCCGTAAGACGTACTCGTAATATAGAGTCCAGTTAAAAATCAGCGTCAGGAACTAGTTATCCCGGGTCGACGGCGCGTTGTGTTCCACGCGCGCCTCAAAGAGATGTCAGCACCGAATGGTGGGGTCCGCAAGGGATGCCTGCCAGGGATGCGGGTTGTTCGAAAGAGATACCGCGGCCCCTGGCACACAGGCAACTGACGGAACATGGGTGGGTTTTAGTCAGTTAAAGTCTGACAAGTAGAGCGGGAGAAGTTATTTGATGATTTCCCACCCAAAAAAAAAAGCCACTAGTTATCTGTCATTTATGCTAAACTGAGCCTATATGTCGTAGCCGTGAATCGTGTGACACAACACTATTTTAAGTTATTTCTGTTTTTGTTGTCACTCTTGCAATACAAATCTATAATAGAAAAATTCAAACCCTCATTGTCAAAACAGGACCCTAATAAACCTCAAAATAAAACAAAACTTAACAGCCCAAAAATAATCAAAATTAATCGTACAAACTACGCGGACATAAACCGGAAACAATTAGCGACATGGAGACGATATATTATACGGTGCCGTAACCGGCCCGTTCGCACGAATAATGCTCTTATGTCCATCACGGTCAACTCGTAAAGCATGTTTATGGACGCGCAAATTGAAGGGGCTTCCTCGTTCCTTCCTACTGACCCTAGTTGGAGTTGCCAGAGGAAGGAGTTAATGTCAGGTTATGTCTCTGTTTGTTGTAGTTGTAAAATTATCCCAAAATAATTCAAAAGCACTAGGATTTATCCATTTGTGCATGAGGCATTCATTAACTAGTGACAGCATTGTTTGTCGAAACGTTGAGCTCCTTAAGATTTGAGCTGCATGATTACTGATAAATTAGACTGACTGGACAGGTCTATTCAATCTGTGTGGTTCATTTCTCAAAATACAATTTCAGACACCAATATAAATAGTCTTTAAGTCTGGACTTTAAGAGAGAGAGTTTTTAAAATATGATTGACGTGTATTTACACGTCAATCATATTTAGGTATTTAGGTATACAAAGTTACTTACAGAAATGAAATCATTTAGAGATTGAGCTTACTGCAGAAGAACAGAGTGAATTTTTTTTTAAAGAGAATCTTAATTAGCACTGCAGTCAATGATAAATAACAGCAGACCCAGGAAAATCTGAGAAGTATTGGGTTTTTGGGGAACAAACGACAGTACTTTTATAAATTTTGAGAAGCATTGGTCGTTGGAAAAAAAAACAACGCCAAGGAGGGCTCAGGCGAAGATGGTGCCAGTACTGGCCGTACAGCCGCGAAGAATAAAAAAAAAAGATGTTTTTTCAAACGCTTATTTCGGTTTTCCCTAAAACCAGGGAAGTATCAATAAAAATGGCAACCCATTTCCTAGGTTAAGTATTGAACTATGGACGAAGGTTGTAACAATTGCGTGACGATGGGCCATGATGGCCGCAGATTTGTCCGCCGAGGGGAAACTGGCTGCGTATTATATAATTTAGCCACACACTAGGAAATTGAATTCGTTGTTCGAGCACTGAATCCACTGATGCGGGTGCTTGTTGACCTACATCGGACGTACTTTGTGATTTACGTGGGAAGTTTTTGGATGTGAGTACTTTTATTTGTTTAGTCGAAGAAGATATAGGTACCTACTGTTTCAAAGTACTTGATGGAAGTGCAAACAAATCCTGTTATATTCTCACGCAATCCCTCAGTAAATGAAATTAATAACATAATTTATTTATTTATCTCCTTCGTCGGTAATTTTTCTATAACAATTTGAAAACGTTGTTTGACAATAATTGTCTCAAATTTATAATTGTAACCACTTTTTCTAACAATTATTGTTTAATAATATTTTTAAGTTCAATCGAACAATTATCGACGAAAAAGAAGAACAAATGAATAAGATGCGGGCTAACTATTCAAAGAATCAAATTAAACCACTCGATTTGTAACAAAAACTTCTGATTTCATCTGCCCAGCCTTTTACTAACTATATGTTGGGGTCAGCTTCCAGTCTAACCAGATGACCACCAGATGAATACCAGTATTTTATATGGAGCGACTGCCTATCTATCCTCCCAAACAAAGGTAATACGATACCCCTTGGTAAGACTGGTTGTCAGACTTTCGGGGTTCATCTATAATATTATGTTCATAAAGACAAAAAAAGCGCCTATTACTTTTTCATTCAAGTTAACTTCAGCGTGTATTGTAAGCTAAATCTGGTAGATAGTAACAAAAAAAAAAACTTTAGCTTCTCTGGGAAATGTCATAGATGAGGATGCATGTAGTACAGACGCTAGCAGGTCAAGCAATTCCAAACTGTAAAATTTTCTCAATTGAACATGAACCTTATCATATTTGATAATAAAGTTGAAAATCTATCAAACAAATTTGACAAATTGGGGTAGCTTGATGTGCTGGCGTCTGTACATTAACGCAGCAGATAAAGGAGTCAGTAGTAACTGATCTACTTAATAAAAATCCATTCACTGACAGGCATTCAGAGCACTGGTGGCCAAGTGGTAACGGCCGCAACTTACGAGTTGGATCTGGGACACTTGCGCGAAAGACATTTGCGTGAAAGACAATTGCGCGAATCCACTTGCCCGAAAGACCCTTGCGCGAATCCAGTTGCACGAACGGACAGTTACGCAAAAATGTTGCGGGAATTAAATTTCTTCATAGCATCACGCCTGTATTCTATCAAAGGGTTGGGCAGGGATGTTGCAGACTGGAAATAAACAGTCGAAAATCCTTTCTTAGTGCTCACTTTGATACAAGGAACACCGTGCTTTTCAGTGCATTTTCAGCCTATAATGTTCCCACTGCTGGGAGACAAGCCTCTTCGGTGAGAGGGAATGGGCCGTAATCCACCACGCGGGCCCAGTGCGGGTTGGTAGATGTCACATGTCTTCGAATTTTTGGTTCTAGGACATGCCGGTTTGCTTACGATGTTTTCCTTCACCGTTTTGAGAGCAGTAGCGATGAAATAATTTACACAGAGTAAAGCGCCAGTCTGGGTTTCGAACCTACGACCTACAACTCGTAAGGTATCAGAACACTTGCGCGAAAGACATTTGCGCGAAAGACACTTACAATAAATTGTGGCCCATTCTGACCACTCAGCATAACTCTTTCCCCAATAAAAATTAAAGTAAAAAGTTCTGCAAAAGCCACGTACCATCAGAAACCATTTCAATCAGTAATATTTCTAAAGCAAGTTGAAACTAAAAAGTCACGCATCAGCTATTACCGCGGCATTCGCCGGAGTTAGGAAAAGGGAAACTTTGACTTCGACAGAACTGGGTTTACTTAAGATTATTGCTATATTCAAATAACTTGGCCTTGTAATATAGATAGAAGATATATTTGGGGTATTACCTTTGAGAAATTTTGGGTTATTTTACCTTAGATGTGACTTTTAGCTAACGAAATAAGAATCTGTGTTGACCAAACTACCTACATAATTACAGATTAACAGATGAAGTAAACTTATATTATCATAAAAATGAAAGTGAGCTAGTTTGTTACGATTTCACGCTAAAACGACAGAATTGATTGGTATAAAATTTGGATCCCAGATAAACTAAGACCTGGGTCAGGACATAAGCTACTTTTCATCCTGGATCGCAAACGAAGTTGCGAGTATTATTACCTGCTAGTATTCTAAAAAGGATGACATTATTATGAATTATTAAATGATGTATTAGCAACCCATATTCGAGAAAATAAATTATTTAATTGAATCGATAAAACCAATTTAGAAAGAGTATTCTTTATCAACGTTAGGTACCTCAATAACAAATAATTTCCATATACCATAAATTTCCAACCCAACTCGACTAATCAATGCTAATTAATAGTCGTAAATCTACATCTACCTAGCGATCTAAACCCGCTCGTCCAGACAAGTTTTCAATACCTAAATGGAAGCCGGTCTGCATAAAACACTTACCTAAATGGTTTACAGGTTAGCTGCAAGTTTATTGCGAATACAAACATATCACAGACTAGGGTTGCTAGAAGTTCAGGTGAGTTTGAAGATAAATACATATTCTTTTGCAGTGCAGTGGTGGCCCAGTTGAACGACCGCGAATTACGAGTCTTTTGTAGATTGAAGATTCGACCCCAGACAAGGCGCTTCACTTTGTGTAACTTATTTCATCACCACTGCTCTCATCTCCATTCCGTGGTATGTCTTAGCACCAAAATATTTTAAGACCTGTGACATCTACTAACCCGCACTGGGCCAGCGTGGTGGATTACGGCCCACTCCCTCTCACAGAGAGAAGGCCTGTATCCCAGCAGTGGGAACATATAGGTTGAATATGGTCACATATTTTCCTAAATTAAAAAAGTGTTTTTTTTTTAACTGGAAACTCAGATGTTCTGTGTAATCTGGTGATAATATACAACATATATCAGAAGGGTGTGGTCATATTTAAGGGTGTGGTACAGACCATAAAACTGAGCAACTTTCTCCATGGGACCATTCTCCTATACAAAACTTCAATAACTTACTCGACCTAAATGTATGGGACTGCTGATTAGTTCTTCATCATCATCATCATCATTTCAGCCGAAAGACGTCCACTGCTGGAGATAGGCCTCCCCCAAAAGGGGGGTTTTGCCATAATCGCCACACTTGGCAGGCGGGTTGGCGATCGCAGTATGGTGATCAAATGCATAGACAACGCTGCTGCTCATTCTCTAGTAAGTCCCTTAATCGCCTTCTACGACACCCACCGGAAGAAATGGTATGGTGCTATTCTTTTGCGTCCGGCACCATACGGAACCGTCCGGCACTACACAGAACATTAGTTCTTCGCGTTTACCTTATTCTCATAGTTGGTCTCGTGGAGAATGTTGTTTATTTTGTTGGGCTGTACGATATCCCTTTCTGATAAACAAGACAAGCCGAATATAGTGCTAGAGACCGAATTCCGAACAATCTCATTGACGCGGGAGATGTTATTATTATAGTCCACAAGGTGTATGCGCATATACAAGTGCACACTCTGTCGGTGATAATATTCTTGCTAAAGACTCTATAGATATGGTTGAGCGTTTTGAGTCATGATAAGAAATTAAGAAATGCAACTGAAATTAACGGCTAAAAGGTCCCAATTAGATAAACTTATTCTCTTATAAGCACAGTTAATTAAGTTCAACAAGGCCCGTAAATGTGAGAAAGTGGACATACTTTGTTTGGCCGAGGGCGGTAAGGGCCTACTTTCAATGGAAGAGACTTGAAGACTTAAAATACCTAAAGCAATCGGCACAAAACTACATTATGCCTATAATTCCTGAAGGGTTAAGCAGAGTTGCACCTATAGTACCTACACTATTTATGTTTAATTCCCATGTAAAAAGGGGGGGGGGGGCGTTGGGGGTGAGTCTATTCCAATCAACGGTCAAAAATCCAGATTTTGAACTACAAATGAGAAATTCCTGATGAATAAACATCTCGCCCATTCAGCACTAGCGCTTACGTAAACTAGATCTACGAGCCAGTCAATCAAAGTTGATTTTACCGGGACGATACCATTTTTATGAGGCCCATCTTTTTGTACCATCCCTGAATCAATACAGTACAATGTGCACCGAAACGAAATAAATAAAGCGGACGGACATAGCGGCTATAGTTGGAAATTTGCAGCGCAGCTCGTATTTACATCATCGGAACATCGCGAATTTAGGGAGGACTGTACCGAACTAAGTATGATGGTGGTACTTTCTGTATTGTCATTTAATTTTGTAGGATAACTTTATGTACGGTCAACTGTGGCATCTTTACTTTCCATAGCAACTTTACCCATGAGTACTGTACCTGTTAAATTTCTCTCGATGACTATAAATCTTTTGCCACCATTTAATATCGAAGCGATACAGAAGTAGAATAATCTACAATTTGCATCAAATATTTAGTAAGCGAGAGATCTCCTTAATAAAGTTAATCATCAAAATTAAAGGCGGAAATGACTAAGGATTTGTTATAGTTTTACGTTTTTTTGAATGTCATTGAAATTAATTCAGAGTTACTATTAAGAGGATGGACATTATTGATAGTATAGCGTCCGTCTTTCTGGTCATCATACAAATCTGCCCTTCTCTAAGTAAGGGGTGCTACACACATGTTCGAGTCGGCATGATACGGCACGGACTGGGCGACAAAAATTGAAGATATATTTTGCCGTACCGAATCAAGCCGGTCGGCTTGATTGCCCGGTACGGCATACCTTGTTCTAGTCAGACCAAATGTTGGTACGCCAAGGAATGATCAAATAAGTATGGGAAAAAACATGACGTCATTATAGATCCGGGTACAACAATATCAAAAACAAATCTAAAAACCCCTCACCACAAAATTAGCACTCATTCTAATAGGCATTAATATAACCTAAGCACTATACTTGGGTGATGGAAATTTTGCACAAAAAAAAGTAAACAGGGCCATAATTCTTTTCCCTCAGATTTTACGATGGTCCCGGGAAGACAGGCAAATGAAACATTTTTATTTTTTTTCTTTTAGCCCCGAACTAACAAACTGTGGGAACGCGTAATGAAGTGTGGCTGTATTCGCTTTTATTCTTCTCTGTTTGCACAAAACAAGTGATAACCAAGTATGAATATGAGGGGTTTGAATTTGAACGGCTTTTTGTGATTTTAATTGTTTTTCCCTGCTTATTAAGGTGGAAATACCAGGCGCGAATTTCTCTGACGTTTTTTGTAATTTGCAGGTCAATGTCCAGTATATTTTGAACAAATTATAAATGATAAATGATTTTATTTCCATAAGTAGGTTTGTAAAAACACTTTTACACGTCAATCATATTATTTTAAACCAGATGAGGTCGGCGTTTCCTATCTGACTACTCTGAGAAGAAAGGTCGAAACAAACTCAGAGGTCACAGTCTCTTTTAAAGTCCAGACATAATCTTGTTCAGATCATGTGAAGAACATATGGATTGGTTTCTGAAATGGTCTTTTGAGGAAAGAACCACACAGATTGATTAGACCTGTCCAATCAGTGCACGCATTTATCAGTAATCAATAATCATGCAGGTTAACTCAGATCTTGAGGAGCTCAACGATTTGACGAACAATACCAAAGAAGGGACATTTGGGTAGGCCGCATAAAGTACACAAATTGCCAGATTAACATTAAAAACTAAGTAACTGAGAAAGAGGTGAAACATGTGGTTTGCAGCCGTTATAAATATGGCTTTACAGAATTTTATTTGTGTCGTAGATTAGTGTAGATTTGTAAACTTACCTGAAAACTCCTACACTGCTTCGCGCTCCTGGTCGGGCTTGGCGTCATGGTCAGGCGTCCTAAATCCTGTTAAAACTCCACTGCACATTTATTTCCACAGATGCTGGTTAATGTTCTTGATCGTTTCTTGAAGGGTTGTAGCACAAAATCACAGAAGGACCATTTCGTATGAGAAAAAGGTTTTAACACGCGAAGCACATTGCTTAAATCGTGTACGATCAGTTAAAGTGAAAAAAAAACGTGGACGTGCGGCGCCACTATCGCCCGTCGTTGACCAATGGGATTTCTTCGCAAATGGGGGAGATGCAAGCCGGCAACTTAATCAAATCAAACCCTTCCCACCATACACAAATGCTTGCGTACTAGTTTTGGGTTGAAAGACTATCTAAAATTCCCATGATTAAATACGGTAGGTAATACCTTTCTTAAAGAGAACGGTACGTAACATTATTATAGTAATTCAAATCATCAATACACCCTTCTTAGTTCATTTAATCCCAGTAGATGATTTTTTTAATGAAATAAACATACAACCTGACACTGACCTGCAAATTGCACAACACGAAAGAAAATTCGAATTTCGCAGGCGACCATAACGCATCCACCGTAATGAAAATTCAACTAATATTATATTATATTTATATTTAAACTAATCGCAAATCGCCTGTGTTATTGGTGACTATTATCCTACTAATATTATAAATGTGAAAGCTTGTGAAGATGTTTGGATGTTTGTTACTCAATCACGCAAAAACGGCTGAACGGATTTGGATGAAATTTGGCACACAGATAGATTATAACCTAGATTAACACATAGCATACTTTTTATCCCGGTAGTACGTTCCCCTGGAATAATTTCCGACCTCCACGCGGGCAAAGCCGCGGGCGGAAGCTAGTTTATAATAATTCGATCACCGTTTCAATTGGTAAGGACTGGTTATGATTTTGACCCTACATTGGACACTCATTTGGAAGTTTAATGGTGGATTTTAGTCGTTTAATATATTTTAATAGTAGTGGTGGCCCGGTGATAACGGCCGCGACTTACGAGTTTGTAGGTCGTAGGTTCGAATCCAGTAAGGCGTTTTACTTTTTGTAAATTATTTCACCACCACTGCTCACAAAACGGTGAAAGAAAAGATCGTGAGGAAACCAGCATATCCTAGAGCCAAAACTTCGAAGACATCATGTGATATCTACCAACACATGCTGGGCCCGCGTGGTGGATTACGGCGCTCTCCGCTAAGAGGACGCCTGTTCCCAACAGTGGAAACATTAATGAAATATTTTAATGAATCTGTCAGTAAATTTGAGATAAACAATGACTGAAATAAAATAATGTCCCTCTTGAACGTATAAGTTTTATTCAGAAAGCATAACATTTAAAGGAAAAACAAATACACTCCACACCGCGATACTAACAAAATAATTACAAACTCCATACCTCAAACAGCGCAAACGCCGAGTTAATTTAGCCGGAACTTTAAATAGAATATACGGGGAAACTGTAACTCGGTTAGATCGCACAATTTAGTGGGGCCGAGCTAATCTGCAGCATCTTGCGCATAAAGTAGCGATGTACCGGCGGGACACAGTCTGCTATAAACTCTTACCTATACCGTGAATGGTATGCTTATAATATAGCTTGGTTATACTTTGAGAAATAGACATTAAGAATTATTAATTGTGTACTAATAATTGTTTCTTATTTTGTTATTTATTTATCACATCGTACGCTGTACCAGTTGACGTCATTACGTCGGCGCCGGCTGTCACTGAAAACCAGCGATGGGGTTCTGTTTCGCGTATGGTCGTAGCATAATGCTGAGCGATGGCCGTTTCGCATAGATGTGACGCATATTTTCCTCGAACTTAAACCATTTACCCCGCAAATAAATGTATTCTTTATTTTAATGTGAAACGAATCTAAAGAAAACGACGATGATTCGAAATTTGTGTTATTATTAATATTAAAACGAACTATTATTAATATTTGTGGACGTTATTAAATACTTATACAGGGTCGCAGGAACATCGACGAACAAACTGTAACGATGAATTCAGCACGTGGTTCTAGTGCCCCAAGTGGAGCAACTTACGAATAGGTCGTGGGGTCTAATCCAGACAGTGAAGAAAAACATCGTGAGGAATTCGCGGCATTTCCTAGTAGGTACTGTAAAGGTTGTATGCTCAGCATGAAACCTTACGTTTACTGGACAGACAATGATGGCTATTGATCGAACAGCCAGAAAGTTTTAGTTTGAAAATTAGAATAGTTTTGACATAGGTTTTTGTTCCGCAGATAATTTTCATTATTATTTTGGGCACAGGCTTGCCTTGTACTAATTATTTTAAATTACACGTGGAAACACGAATTTAAGCTCCCACAAATACTTCATTCTGTAGTTTAGATCCCTTACACACAACAGTACCTACCTAAAATTTTAAGACATGTGCCTTCCGACCCGCACTGCGCCCGCGTGGTGGAATACGGCCCAGTAGTAGAACAGTATAGGCTGATTATGCATGTATATGTATATAGCTTAGGATCATCATTGAGATCGAATCTGATGATGCATTTCGGAGACAGACCAAGGAACTCTTCAAAAACTGACAGCAAATCAACCGCGATTGCTGCTATCGCATAAATATGCATTGTTTTGACCCCCAGGATGATTAAATTTCGAATTGGTGTGGGGTACCTACCTTGGTACTATAACTAAAAAGTGAAAAAAAAACACACATCCAAAGTCACCGCCTTCTGAAATTTAAGTTATTTTTCACTTTGTAGTGTTTTTCCGGAAGTTGGTCGTATGTATTTTTGTCACAAGTTTTTTTTTTATGTAAAGAAGGTCCTCGCAGCAAGACACAAGGCAGTTTAACAGAAAATTTATATCAGCGAACAGGGAGACGGTTCTGCCCCATATTTTGACATAACAATAGCTTCTTTACTAGAAACACTGGAATACAAAACAGCAACAATATAAATAATAATGATTTCTCCACAAATTAATTCTACCCACTGCCACAAAATACCACATCAAAAATAAAACCCTACACAAAGTACCAAAGCTACAATCAATTAGGGATGTGCCAACAAAAGCGTCTATCATCCATAACTTGTTGCTGCAGGGACGACCCTAGGGATTTGCCGGGACACCGTGGATGTTGTGGATGTTCTTTTACATCCAACAAGTCTTTGTTCCCAGTTATCTTCGCTGTAACTCTGTTACATAAGTTACCTATTTGATTTTGTCGATGTTGATTTATTGAGTTTTGCACTGGTGTTCGAAATTTTTATCTGATTTTTTCTAAAATCAGATAACCTGAACCTTTCTAGGTTCAGTTTTGTGAAATCATTTTTGAAAGTGTATCTTTGTAAGAAAGCCAGTGACGAGGTGTTTTGTCATTCTAGACCGTGTCGTATTTTTTTTGAGAACATTTACGCAGCTAGAATAAAGAGCTTATTTATTTAATTTATAAAATAAATAAGCCCTGTTTAACGAAATACTAACATTTCCACATAAACAAAAAATTACATACCTAAAGCAAAAATAAAAACTATAATTTTATAGTTTTTTTTTTTATTATTTTATTGGGAAATCTTTAAATTCTCCAGGAGGAAACTGTACATGCATGGCAGTTACACTATTATTATAAAAACAATAGATTAAAAAAACAATGAATTATTCCTCGAGCTCAAGTGCCTCATACAAAAGGCTACGTAACCTTATTACCAGCTATAGAAGCATTTGTTTCGAAGCGAGCGAGTTTTTAGAGCAGTGGGTGGCCACGTGTTTTCAGTGGTTCCTCAACTTACGAGGTGGTAGGTCGAGACGGCATGCCCTAGAACCAAAAATTCGAAGACACGTGACATCTACAATGCAGCATTGCATATGTAAGCGGGCACACCCTTTATGCCTGAAGGCTTTTATGTGGGCATTGAGTTCTGTTTACGTTTATTGTTTTGTTTTTATTATTTATATCTGCTTGAGTTTAGTTACTATGTTGGTATATTGACGTGTGCTAGCTGACATATAAGGCAAATCATTTAATTTTGTGTTTTGCGTTTAGTAATGTTAATTACTTACCTATTATTGTATATAATCAAGTTCTTCTATCTTAACAGATAGCTGTGCTGCTGGGGAGTTTGTTACGCCACTTCTTCTTCCCAGCTAAAGCACTAGGAAGTGGTGAAGGGTGGGCGTTTTGGGGGGACTGTCTTATGTAATTTTGCCGTTCAAAAAGAGCTGACTCTCAGCCTAGTTTGAATAAATGACTTCTGATTTTGATTTTTGATTTTGAGTGGTGAAGGGCGGGCGTTTTAGGGTGACTGTTTTATGTAATTTTGACGTTCAAAAAGTGCTGACTGCTGAGTGGCTGTACTGTGTGTGCCTAGTTTTAATAAATGACTTTTGATTTTGTTTTTTTTTGATCTACCAAACTGTACAGGGCCCCAATTCTGTATGGTTATAATGATTTGCCGGGGAATCTTACTACGTTCAAACTACGTTCAACCTACGTCAATATCGTGTTTTGTAGAAACCAATGTAACGGTAAGGAATCGAAATATCATATTCTGTATGTTCCAAAACAATTTCTCGATATTTATTAACAGATGTCGTATGTGATCTAATAAATTGACGTGGTAACGAAGTAATAGTGAATTAGGGCCCTGGGCCCGCGTGGAGTATTACGGGCCACTCTCTCTCATTGACAGTAGGCCTTAGTCCCAGCAGTGGGAACATTAAAGACTGATAATGCAAATATATTCCTGTACTATTTCAAAGCGAAACAAATGAACAAGTCAGTCAAGGAACGCAAACTGAGGATACCAAAATTCACAAGAAAAACGGCTTTAAAAAAGAACATAAAAGTTTTCGACTGTAAAATAAAGTTTCTAAAATTCACAAGAAAAACGAACGAAATATAAATAAGTTTCTGAGAATTTTAAATAAAATAATACCATTCTTCGTATTGAGCCATCTCAGCCGAATCAAATTTTCCAATTTGAAAGTGTATCCGAGAACTATATTGGATTAAAAGCGGGCAACCTAAAAAAATAATCCGGCAGGCAACAAAAGCTATCAGGATTCGGGCCGTTGCGATAGAAATCAGTCACTCCCGATTCCCTCAGGGTAACATAACCAGCTTACCCTCAACCCTAGGGGTCCACTCCAGAATTATTAACGAATAATCACTTAGACTAAACACTCTATCTTCAACCTTATTCACACCAAGTAAAGATCAATTTCCATTTCGTCTAGTGGCAAGTTTAAGCAAGTTTGTTCAGTAGTGACATACTTAGATACAACGTAATCCAGAGATGTGACGATATTCTGAATCAATCTCTTTGAACTAGTTTAACGTTCCAAGTTAATACTTGTAATTCGTAGTCTGTAGTTTCATAGAGAATGTTCACATATTCTGACATTATTTTAACAGCCTTTTGCTTTTGAAGTCGTTTTATGGATTTACAATTTTCATGTTGTAGTGTCTGCATATTTTCTCTGCTTGCTTGTACGGACCATCTCTTTTTGGTTTAGCATGTTTATGTGAAGAAGCGACGCGCGCTTTACTTGTGGTAAACAAGTGAATGTGTGCGTGAAGACGAGTAGCGTCAGTACATAACACAAACACGTACTCGCTTTCGACTTCGCCATCGTCTCGGACAGCACCGAGAGCTCCTGCGCTAACTCACACATTCACAGCGTGTTTGTACACTTGGTAACCACAAGAATAGAGCGCGTCGCTTCATGATATAAAAATACTGTATCAAGTTCTGTCATGCATTCATGTCATCCAAATAACGCTTATCATTCATTGCCTTCCAGAGTAATGCTAAGTTACTGCTACTGTCGAAGGCTCAACGATTTTCTTTAAAGAAGACTTAAGTAATATTATTCGGAATTGCTCCTTCTTCAGAAAATGATCATTCTGACAGTGGGCTACAAGCTATTTGCCATTAACAGCTTAACTGTCAAGTAAATAAAACATATCTTTTCAATTGTGACCAGCATGAAAGAGCTTTCTTATTAGACGAAGAATTAATGGGGATCACATGTACTTATTTTATGTTGCAATGATACCTAAAAATAAATAATAGTTTAAAAAACTAAAAAACACGCTTTAAAAACAAACTAAAAAAGGAGAAAATAATATAATTCAATTAAAAAGCGTGGGGTGCTTTTTGAGGTATTTTTATTGCGGCTCAACTCAGAACTTGTGTGTGAATTTCAAGCACCCCACGCTTTTTAATTGAATTAAATTATTTTGTCCTTTTTTAGTTTGGTTATTAAAGCGTGTTTTTTAGTTTTTTAAACTATTGTTTATTTTCTATTTTTTAGTTCTGCTAACTACAAAAACGTGTTTTTTTTTTAATTTTTCTCATTTTTTTTTTAAATTATTGAATTGTCATTGGTCCTCGATAAGTTTACAAAGTTTCAATGAAATCTGACCGATTAAAGTGGGTCAAACTCGCGCTCTAAGGAGTCGGTTACATAAAAACATACAAACAAACAAACATACAAGTGAAGCTAATATAAAGCGTGTAATATCCTCTGCAAGTGTTGTTCTCACACCAGTTACCAGCAATAATCTATTTGATTTGTAGGTATAACAAGTTTACAGCCCCTCGTCTATTAAGCAAAGCGTTTCCGCCATTTAAGTTTTACAACTTGCGTGGGAAAATCATCAGTTGATACTACGCAAGTACCACCAACTTTGTTGTTTGTTCTATAGGTATGGAAGGTTTTGAGGTCTTCCTTTTATGGGGAGGGTAAGTGAAAGTGTACAAAAATTACATAATCTACGGTGTGACTATTCTTAGCCATCATTGGCAGCCTTGTTGGACTTTGAGCTTCTTATTATCATTAATTAATTATTTCTTTAGGCAAAGTAAACGGCACTTGTGGACGTCAAAATTGAATTGATTTTAGTCCAAAAACTACTTTCAAATAGAAAAGAATGGATAAGAAACTCCACCATTACTCTCTTGAAATGTGATAAGTTTTGAGTAAATGTGATAGTAGCATTTTTGCAGAAAATGTCACAACAAATGATTTTACTTATTAAGTGTTGTTTATTCGTGTTACTGGTTTTACGTACTTACTTACCTACACATATTGTGTAATTATTATTAATTCGTTTATTCATTTTACAAACTGTTACATAGATTTTTAAATATTTTTATAAAACAAACATTGTGTAATTATTGTTTCCTTAGTAAAAATCAAATCATTTATTTCAAGAAGGGACATAAAAGCCACCTTTGAACGTCAAAATTAAAAAGAAAATATAATTGGTACTAGTTGCCCTTTTCCTAAAGATAGTTTCGTATGCAAAAGAATGGGCCAAAGTCAAAAACATCTAAATTACATTTCTGTATAAAATGGCACATTGTATTATGTAAAGAAAGGGTTAAATATATAATCGGAATCCCAAACAAAAGTTCTGAAAGTTTGAAACACACCGTTCCAATTTTAGTAACAGGATCAATACCTACCCAACTAACTAAATGTACCCTAAACTTATTATATTCATCCCAGTTTTGTTGAATTTCCATAATCGTTCCGCGTTCTCTATAAACCGATAGATAACTCAGCATGGCTCCCTCCGATATGAGTTTCAGTAAAATCGACCCAAAACCAATTGTACTAGATGTTGTCGTTTAACTTTTTCAATTTCACAGCGAAATTGGCCGGTCCACCTCCGACCCTCACTTATTAAAAACGAAACTGCGATAATGGAATGTTTCCACTTGAAATTAAAAACTTTATTGCCCTGTAAATCATTGGGCCAGCTATACATTGCGTGTGCAAGGTTTAGCGGGTGACCAACAGTCCCACGCCCTAAATTATCAACTTCAACACCGAACTTTAGGAAAGTTTAAAACAAAAGTGATTCAACCTGTTTCGGAAGATGAAAATTCTCAACATTTCAGTATATTTTATTGGGTGGCCGAAAATTGCACGCACCGTGTTGGGTATAAACAATTCCGTAGCAAAAACGAAGTTTTTGAAATACGAGTGATAAACAAGGTTACCTTTATCAGGCTCCTAATCGAGCAGTTTTTATTCCCCATAGACCACATCAATTAGTTGCAGATGCCACGAGCTTTAGATTTTAGGAGGTGGTGAGGGTAATCCTTGCAAGTTATATAGGCGCCGGCCAGGGACCCGCCACGGATGTAGAGTAAAACTGGAATCTGAATTTATTTTATCTGTACGGAATATTCCGTGGGGAGATCCGATTCGGAAGCGACATTCGTAGGAAATAGACGAGGCACAGCGGCTCGGCTGTAAAACTCCGTACTTTACAGGACCCGGCCGAATACGATGAGATAGCTTACTGGCGGAATATGCGACTCAAGTTATTAAGTTACAGCGACCTTTGACCCTGCTCGATTGCCGTTCAAAAGATCGTTGATCATTTTGCTCTGAAAACGAATGCAAAAAATGGGCCGAAATACACAGAGTGAAAAATAATACCGGCTTTTTATCAAGCAACCCACACAATATGTGTCAGCAAAATGTACTAAGGCAATAAACATTTTTACCAATTCTAAACTTTGATACATCATACTTTTACGAAAACTTGTTAGAAACTCAGAGCCGATCTATTCTGATAAAACTAACTGAATTAAGCTGTTAATTCCTAGCATCAGGTGGAATGACAGTTCACTTCAAGCTCACTTCACCTAAGTATTCACGGTGAGATTTTCACAGAATCGTCCGGCTGTCCCCTGAATTCAAGTTCAATTCAATTCAGTAGTAACAAAATACATCATATTCAGCCTATTACATTCCCACCGCTGGGCCACAGGTCTCATCTCGATTAGAAGGAGTGAGCCGTAATCCACCACGCGGGCCAGTGCAGGTTGGTACACGTAACATGTCTTTGAAATTTTGGTTCTACGACGCGTGGGGAGAAATGTCCTAGAGGACGTGCCGGTTTTCACACGACGTTTTCTTCACCATTTTAAGAGCAGTGGTGATGCAATAATATAAAGTAAACCTAGGCAAGGTTTGAACCTACGATCTACAACTCGCTAAGTCGCGGCCGTTACAACTGGGCTGACACTGCTCCTAACAGAATACAATCCGACCCAATTAAATCCACAATTACTATATCCAAATACGTACTCCCACGTAGTCTCTTCTATTGAAGCTACGAACCAAAAGTGGCAGGTTAAAGGCGACTTATTAAAACGGTCGCTTTAAAATATGTCACGTTAGGGCGCCGGCGGCGTATAAATAATGTCTGGTGGCCGCCGCCGGGTGAGACCGAGGTGTTACTGTGGATATACGTACCGTCTTCGTTTACTTAGTGTGGATACGACTGCGAATTACTTTCATAGTGCTTGGACTATGAAATGGTACTACTGTGTGCTGTGTACAACATGCTTTTATGGACAAACAACCCAAAATACGCGGTCTTAAACCAAGCTAAGTCAAGTCAAATGAAACGAAACTTTACTTTGGTAGTGTAAAATATCGTTTCGTTTTGCTATCGCCGAGGTCGACTTTAATATTGATATGATCCTGACAAATATTATAAATTAAAAAAATCAAATCCGTTTTAATTCAGGCATACACCCATAAAGAAAAAACAAATAATTGAAAATTATTCATTTATTTGAAACTATAATTTATAAAACAATCACACACAAACAAACATTGCATCCAAAGAAGTAAATAAGTATTATTACTATTTTCAGTATTTTTTTTTATAAATGCGAAAGTAAGCTTGTTAGTTTGTTACGCTTTGGATGAAATTTGGCACACCGATTTGAATAAAGACAGGCTACTTTTAATCCTGGATCGCTCACGAAGTTGCGGGCAACAGCAAGTAAAAAATATCCTAATATCGTCTGCAGGTCTGTAGGTACCTACTGCAACCAGCATTTTTCATGGGCTGATTTTCCACTATAGCATGGACTTATCACGCCATATCTCATGCTATCACGATGCGCAAAAGAAAGCTCAAACTCAAACCATTTATTTTAAATAAACTAAGGACAAACACTTTTGAATTATCAAGGAGTTTGTCAGACAGAAAGATGAAGCCAGTTGCTCATTCCAAAACGTAGATACTTATAGAGAGGAGAACGGTCTAGAAACCGAAATAAGACCAAATATAAAATAAAAACAAAACAAAATAGTCCTTTAGCCCAGCTCCATAGCCCCTTTCAACTCATGCGAATACCTACATATGTTTGCACTATAAAAAGTGTTTAGACAAACATTTTAGATCTCCCAGGCTAAATTTAGGCAAGCCTAGTTATTGTTCGTGGCGCCTTAATGATAGCAAGAAGTTTAATGACTGACTTACTAATTACTGCTTGAGGCTTTGTTATAATAATATTTCAACACCAAAATATAATAATAGGGGTTAAAGTATGAAATTGCCGTTGTATAGTAATAGACACTTCGAATTGACATAAAATCTTCATGGTGTGAGATTTTTGAAACGGATAAAATAATTAGAATTTCCTAATGAAAGAAAGGGATTTTTCCAAAAGACATCAACGCGTGACTCATCCGTGTGGTCAAGCGTGTTCCATGATTTCCATGATTTTTGTTCACCCAGAAAGTGCTCAACGCGCCTAAAGAAGTTTTCACTTCAAAAAACAGGGTGTAAGGAACTTCGACCCGCAAAGGAATACTGTAAATTCAGTAATCACACCAGCGTTAGGTTAGCACTACGTCAGTTATTAAAAAAACAAAACAACTTTTGTCATACAAAGGAAAAAAAGCAGTTCTTTTTTTCTTCAATACTCTAGTTAGAACCAACTGTATTCATGGCAACAGTTTGCATTGCATGTCTATGTCCCACACATCGTGTATAATTATATAAGACCGTAAGTCCACGTCGTGTATAATTGTATCAGACCTAAATTCGAATCCTATTAACTAATCAACGTCCAGATCCATATAATTACCTTTCAAGCCGACTTACCCGCCATTACGGATCCTGTTTACGGCTAAGGGCGTGGAAAATTGACTTACATGCTTGGTTTGCGAGGTATAGCTTTAGGCCTCATTAACGGAGAGTTAGTTACCTCAGTTATATTATTGCAATATGGTGTGGTTTCCGGGAAGGTATATCCAGGAAACCGTGGTTGATAGCTTTTGAACATAAACAAAAATCTATATAGGTACATTATTAAACAAATAAATAAAATTGAAATGTCTGTTTGTAATCCCAAAATAACAGCTTTTGACTAAAAGCTTATTAAAAGTAGGTACCTATCACGGTTTATTTTTTATTTTTGTGTGTTTGTTTGTTCCGGCTCACCTCTCAAACCGCTAAACCGATTTTGATATTCACATAGCTGAAGGGCAATTCTGGTATTTAAAAACGTTCAAAATCTAGTCGCAGTCTCATCTCGGCGACAATCAAATGCAAAATACTTGTCAAAAATGTATGGAAACTCGAGGCATTTTTGACAGATTGAGACTGAGATTAGACTGTGAACGTTCTTAAAATTACGACAATTGCCCCTCTGATGTTATAAGGAGTAACATAGGCAACTTATTTCCCGGTGGCATGTTCCCATCGGATATTTTTTTTAATCGACGCGAGCGAAGCAACGAGCACAGTTAGTAATGAAAAAAAATTAATGATTTAAGGTGAATGCGCAGTGGTAGAGCGCGAAATTCTAATTTTGTTACGTTTTTTGCAATTTTCAGGTGAGTGTCAGCTTGTTACTTGATCAAAATATTATTTGCGACTATAACATGTATGTATTTACAGATTTATAATAATTAGAATCAATAATACATCTTTCTAAGTTAGATTTGTTCCATAAGAACAAATTACTTATGGAAAAGTGCTTGTGGAAGAAATCTAACTTATAAGAGATATATTAGACATTCTAATGACTAAATTCTGTAAACACGTACCTGTTATATTCGCAAATCACATTTTGATCAGGATACAACCTGATACTGACCTGAAAATTGCAAAAACGTAAGAAAATTTGAATTTCGCGGTCTACTACTGCGCATTCACCTTAAAAGCAATTTTGCTTGATTTTCAAAGACTTTTGATAAACTTTGGAAACTGGATGGACTGCAGTTTGAATCGAATACTAAAGAAAATTTTCGTCTTAACACAAGTTGAAAGCAAACACTACCTACCATTTCAATTTCATAGAAACATTCAAACAGTAAAAATAAACAAACTCTTTAAAAAAAACTTCAAACTAAGAACGTTTCAGCTATGAAAAGTGCTCACGAAACATAAATGGCGCAGTCACATTACCATTAAAATATTTGCTTTATTATACTAAGTGCGGCACGAGCATGTTTGTCATCAAATGTTTGACAGTCTGCACACACGAAAACATGTTTATTTGAAGACGTTCAACATTTGTGTTAGAGGTCGCTTTGAAGTTTGAAGCCATTTGTGTGGAGCAAGACAACATGCAGGCAGAATATGGAACAGAGAGGGCGAAGTTATATAAAAATTGTGATATTTAAAGACGAGGTTTTTAAATGAAATGCTGGTAATTTTCATTAAGTATCTACATCCCGAACGCCCTTATGGTTTTTTTGAGCAAGGGAAATCATCAAATAACTTCTCCCGCTCTGTGTGCGCGGCGTGTCAGACCTTTACTGACTAAAACCCACCCGTGTTCCTTCAGTTGCCTGTGTGCCAGGGACCACGGTATCTCTTTCGAACAACCCGTTCCCCTTGGCAGGCATCGGCCCTTGCGGACCCCACCAGTTGGTGCTGACATCTCTTTGAAGCGAGCGTGGAACACAACGCGCCGTCGACCCGGGCTTGGTCCTTACCGGACGGCGAGCTACCCATTTAATCACCGTCCGCAAGCACGCGCCTACAGTGGCCAAGAATTGGCCTAGGATTCCTGACGCCCAGGGCGTCTCCTGCGGCGACTAGGGCCGTGAGGGCGCATAGATTGCCTACGCCTTAGTGGGTCTAAGGTGTTCGTTAACGTCATCGCAAACTGGTCTTTCAATTCTCGGCGTAGAATCAAGCATTGAGGATCTGTCAGGGTGCATACTAGCGTATCGAAAAAACACGTTGTTCGATTTTCGACTCTCGGCACTAAGCAGTGGGCTGAAAATCCCGTCGCGAAACGTTGCGTTACGCTATACATTATACGCAAATTTAAGTGAATCCCGCGCCGGATGCAGTACGGAATTTGCTCTCGCCGATTGTTTCAACTAACTTGTGTGATGGTGTTCCAACTGGCGTGGAAATTTGCATGATTTCCTAATCATTGAAACGATTTGTTTGTTAGTATGGTCAGAACTTTACAAACACTACAAGTACAAATGATACTTGAGGTACAGAATAAGTCAGTGCCTGTTTACGCGTCACACTGGTTGTCAGTGTGACGCAGGAGAGTTCAGAATCATGTACTGAATCCAAGATAACAGGTTGTACGTCGATGACACCCTGTATACAACGTCCCGGAAACAATCGTCGTAACACCCGCCTGATCGGAGGATCCTTCTTTCTATCCTTTTCTATGGAGGATGAGTGAGCTTTACACCCTGTTCATTATGCTTCTTAAATACCTTCAGCCCCCCGTATCGAACCAATTTCGATGAAATAATGAAGTTTATAGTTATTAAAATTACATTCATATCTTAGAATTTTCCAATTTGCTTGTTCTTCCTTCTGCCATTTTATACCTGATCCGATCACTTTGTCCAAATCACAGGTTTTAGGTTAACATAAATAGTTAAACTGCGCACATCACTGGCACACTACAAAAAAATTATTAGGCACATTAAAATATAGCCTAAAATATATTATTAAGGTGAATGCGCAGTGGTAGAGCGCGAAATTCAAATTTTGTTACGTTTTCTGCAATTTTCAGGTGAGTTTCAGCTTGTTTCTTGATCAAAATATGATTTGCGACTATAACATGTACGCAGTTACAGATTTATAATCATTAGAATCAATAATACATCTTTCTAAGTTAGATTTGTTCCATAAGAACAAATTTCTTATGGAAAAGTGCTTGTGGAAGAAATCTAACTTATAAGAGATATATTAGACATTCTAATGACTTAGTTCTGTAAACACGTACCTGTTATATTCGCAAATCACATTTAGATCAGGATACAACCTGATACTGACCTGAAAATTGCAAAAACGTAAGAAAATTTGAATTTCGCGGTCTACCACTGCGCATTCACCTTAATGACCAGTCGTATCCACACAACTCTACCGTAGTGCGAGGTGACACGAGTGCTTCCAATAGCCACGCGGCGACCGCGCTCAGAATTTACACCAAGCTTCCACCATTACATAAAATTCGATCCCGACCCGAATTATGAATGATATTATATAAGTTAGTCACGGACTAACGAGAGGTATCAATAGGACGGTGAAGGGTGGAACTAATATGGTGCTAGCGGTAAACTACGGCTGAATATTGGATTAGTTTTGCTTTGGCTAAGGTGACGGTGACGAGGTCTACATAGAAACATTTTCTTTATTTTATTTTTAAGTAGATTTTTTTATATATTGTGAATGTGAGAACGTTGGAGGCCTTGCATACCGTAAATTTGTAAACCATTTTCTATTCTTATTCTCTTAATAAGTACCTGGTACTTAACTTATTGACAGACCTACACTGTCTTCCCATAAAATCAAAATCAAAAGTAATTTTTAAAAATTAGGCTGAGAATCAGCACTTTTCGAACGTCAAAATACATAAGACAGTCTCCCAAAACGCCCACCCTTCACCACTTCCTAGTGCTTTAGCTGGGAAGAAGAAGTGGCGCAACAAACTCCCCAGCAGCACAGCTGTCTGATTAGTCGGATAGACTTGATTCGATACATACATAGGCAAAGTAATAAACATTACGAGACACAGAACATTAATTAAATAATTCGTTATTCGTTATTCGTCAGGTATCCATGCCAATATAAAACAAATAAAATGAAAACTTAACTCAAGCACAAATAAAGCATAATACCAAATAAAAGCCTCCCGGTATAAAGAGCGTGATAGCTTACATATGCAATGCTGGATTATGTTCACATAGCTGTTACGACCCGAGTTACAACTCGAGGCCACAATGATAACCTAGGACCTTCGACGCAAAATAAATACAGAATTATTTCGTTTTCTTGGCTAAAATTATGAATGGTATTTTATAATACGGAACACAATACGGTGCCCTAAGACACAATTGTAGATGTCGCCCAAAAAGCAGCCAAGCTCAAATGGGACTGGCCTGGACATATTTGCTACATGTCAGATGCAATATGAGCTAAGGACCACCAAAGCATGGGTCCCTGAAAACACTTTTCTTGTCTGTCTGTGTGACTGCGTTGTTCTTCTATGGGCTGATTTTTCAATAATCATATAACTTTTATCGGAAGAATAAATCTGACACTTTGACATATTTTCGAAACAAAAACTGTCCAACCGCAATATTTATTCCTCAGTTAAAAATTACCGGACTGTTAAAAACTCAGCCCTAATCTACGCGACGTTTGTTTGGATGGTTTATTTTGTTATTATTAAACTTACTTACATATAATAAACGAAAACCCACGATGTTTTGTGAAATCGTAAAAACCACGTGAAGTAGGAGCGGTTCACAAGTACATAAATAAAAATATGACGAAATCTTTGCAGCAGCCTGCAGATGGAGTTTATACTATCAGACAGGTACAGTCAGATATAAAAAGTTTAATGTTGTTTGTAGTACAGTCGCGGGCAGTAATGTGCACCGGACTGAAAAACGAGCGGAGTCACTTGCGTTCGTGCAGCGCAAGAGTGCAGTAGGGTTGACAGATACAAAGAATATTCAAACACTGATCAAATTGAAAAAAAAAAAAAAAAATATGTATAAATTATGCGTATCGATTCTGTAGTAAAATAAAGGCTTTAGTCTATAATATTATTTACAAAGAATTTAGTGTTTGTTTTTTCTTCTTCGAAGCCTGGAACCGTTTGTGTTTTATGATAATAAAATTTATAATTTTTCTTAACAAATGAAGCAACAGTAAAACTTTATTAAGACACAAACTAAAATAAAAGCGATATATTTCTCAGGTACACATAAAATTAAATACTACGCCTATCCATATCGAGTAGGTACTAACCCTATAATATCTACCTTAAGTGCACAACAGTGGGCCGTATCTCCACGGTGATGCACTGGACTTCACCAACGGTAAAAGAATATGCAACACCTCACAAAACACAGGAAAACAGCCCATATTTAGTTTCCAATAGAGTCTAAATTTCAATTATGTCCATTAGCAAGGTAAGCAATGTTAGCGAGAAGTGGCAGTTTCCGAGGCACGCAAGCAAAAATGAATCTTGAAAGCCAGATGAACGAACGACAAAGGGCTTAATTTCCTGTGTACAATAAATAGCTATAGGTATGCGGCTCCTAGAGGAGCGGTAAAGAAAATGATTGCAGTGTTTACGCTTATAATAAAATATATGGAATACAGGGATAAACTCACGCCAATAGCAGAGGCATAAACGGTTAAATAATAACAGCTGCATGATTAAGTGACGCTTACCGCAGATAGCTTGTGGATTGGTGACCATTCATCTTATCGAGACCCCTCCGTGCCTCGGAAAGAACGTTATGGCCCTGGTAACTTTAAATATTGTCGTTATGAGCGATAATAGTTCTTATTGCAATCCGATACGTTATAAAATCTGTTGTAATAAATTCAAATAATAAATGAGCAAGCATTGTCGTAAACATGCAAATAAAATCGTATAACATTAGATATTAACTATTTAATAATAAATAATCCATCATTGGATGCAGTTTGACATTTGGAATTTTATGATATATTTTTAATTATAATTGTTATTGAAGGAGTAAACTGGTTTTAAAGATAATTAAGAGGTGACTTTGATGATTTTATTGATGCATTGAAGTATGTTTAATTATGTTTGAGTTCCATCACTCTATGCAAAAAAGACTTGAAAATATCTTCTTTTTTTTCCTTCAAAATTATTTATGGTTAAAGAAATACATTGGTTTAAAAAAACACCTTTTTGAGCGTTTTCAAGAAATCACCGCCTTAAATCGTTGGTTCTGGTGGTCATTTGTCGATCTTTGACAGTCGTTACGGGTCGTCAGAAGCCCAAATAGTCTGACAACCCAGTCTTACCAGGTATTGTGTTACCTAGTAACATGGTTATGGTGGTCAGATAGTCAGTCGCTCCATGTAAAATACTGGTATTCATCGGTTAGACTAGAAACCAGCTCCAACATAATGAAACAACTTTTTAATAAAATACAACTTTTTTGGTTTAAATTTATGCGGCAAGCACAATAAGTATCACCCTTATCTATGAATATTTATAAAGAAAAATAATCCTAAAGAAAAATGTATGGATGACGTATCGGAACATCCTCCTTAAAACTTAATAAACAATATGTGCAATACGAGTATTTTCAATTTTCAAATCGTTGGAATTCTCCGCGCGTGATTGCTAGGCGTAAGGAACGTTTAAATATCATACGATCATCATAATGTCTCTAAATAATCACAAAAATACATTGAGGAAAAATGAGAAAATAATGACCCAATCCATGTTTTAAAATAAGAAAGAAAAGCTTTGTAAAAAAAAAACATCTCACCATAAATTCCGCTTTCTTTGAAGCCTCAACCAAAGTGATACCAGCTGTTAATTGAAGCATACTGAGGTGCGGATTATGTTCAGTTTTTGCCCCCCTTTTCCAACTGTTCTAGCATAATTACTCGTAGCAGAACCACTAGCAAGTCCAAAGGCCACTGTCTCATACTAACTCGTTAAAATTCTATAGGAGTTATTTAAATATTACAGTGAATCTCACATTTTTATGAAAATAATATAGTTTCAGAGTTTACTGTTGAAAATATCTCGGGACTTTATGCTCCATTCACAGCTCGTTTTAGTTAAATGTGGGGGAAAGAAATAGCTTTATAATACTAAAAGAAGATCCTTTACGATTTGAATGCTTATAGCAAGTTTATCTTGATGTTTTCGGGATATTTTTTTGATAAAAAAGGATCAAAATAATTGTGTTTCTATGATGTAGGCTTTCGCATGACGTTATTGAAATGAAACTGGGTAATCTAATGTGAATTATTAGTGGAATATCTATGTATTCTTCATTATAATTTGTATAGGTGTCTTTATATCTAGGTACTACAGATCACTGGTGGTCCAGTGGTAATGGCCGCGTACGACTTGTAGGTCGAAGGTTCTAAGCCCGGTGATATAATATTTTGTGTAATTTATTTCATGACCACTGCTCTCAAAAATTGTTAAGCAAAACATATAAGGAAATCGGCATGTCCTAGGACCACGTGAAATCTATACAACGAACTCTAACTGCACCGGGACCCACGTAGTGGATTATGGCCCTCTCGCCCAAAGGAGGCCTGTGTCCCAGGAGTGGGGACAAAATAGGTTGATTATGCTATAGGAATTTTGTATCTATTAACCCAGCGAAATATCAATTATCAGGTATCTTTGTACTTAATCCATTAATATCAGCGTTTTGTGTTTGATGTTATATCTCTTTTTAACGTTTTCTGTCACTATCCAAAACCTGGAAAAACTCATGTTTTATTGAACCAGCTTTCAAATCCTTGGGATGAAGCGCTGATGGCAGTAATAAGTAGTTACTTATTTAACTACCTAATATTTATGTTGGCACACTAAAATACACAGAGAAATTACTTAATGGTTTTGAGTAAAAATACATTGCTTATTTCTTGAGAAATATCAGACCTGCGAAAAAAGATCAAGAGCAGACCCATTTAGTAATCAAATAAAAAAGAGAAATGTAGACTGTAATGTGTGAGTCAAAGTCAAAGTCAAATTATTTATTGCAAATAGACACATAAAAGGCACTTTTGAATATCAAAATTTTCCAAAAGGTAGTATCGTATAGAGAAGAGTGGACAAGAAACTCCACCGTTACTCTTTAGAATGTTTTACAATATTCTGTATACATGTTTGTAGAGCCTTAGAAAACAGAAAATGTATCAGTTACTCAGCGGTATTACATAATCAATTCGCTGGAATATCCACACGCTTCACCCTTCCAAGCGGTAACCAAAGACAAGACCACAGCGTAGGTACAATGTCTATGCTGGCATAATGTTGATTAAGTGCAGGGACTTAATTGACAGTGTCCACAACAGGCGGCCAGCCAATCAACTGCCGTCTATACGAGACAGATTGTTAAACTACCTTCATTGACGCGTTGCAAACTGGCGATAATCATACTGTAACCTTGTATAGTGCAGTTGTGGAGAGATGGGGGTTCATAATTGAAGGCATAGTGTGCGCAAAAATAAGTATTGGCAATACCAGGTTTTTACACGCTTTATATTAGCTTCACTTGTATGTTTGTTTGTTTGTAACCAACTCCTTTGGACGCTATTTTGACCCACTTTAAACGGTCAGATTTCATTGAAACTTAGTAAACTTATCGAGGACCGATGACTATTCAATAATTTAAAAAAAAAATTGAGGAAAACGACAAAAATAAAAAAAATATAATCACGTTTTTGTAGTTACCAGAACTAAAAAATAGAAAATAAATGATAGTTTAAAGAAACTAAAAAACACGCTTTAAAAACCAAACTAAAAAAGGAGAAAGTAATTTAATTCTATTAAAAAGCGTGGGGTGCTTGACATTAAGTGATTATAAAAATACCTCAAAAAGCACCCTACGCTTTTTAATTGAATTCAATTATTTTCTCCTTTTTTGGTTTGGTTTTTAAAGCGTGTTTTTTAGTTTTTTTAACTATTATTTTTTTAGGTATGGTGTGAACCATCACGCATCAAGTCTGTTTTTGAAATAAGAACCTAACAGAAATCGGAATACAGTTCAGTTGTAATTTTTGTAATCAGTACTTTACCCAAATCGAAATAAAGTTGGAAATGCAAAAACTGGCTTAGGCTAGAACTAAAGTAAGATCGGTGTTTGTAATATATTAAGACAGTGTAGGTTTTTTATGTGTGACTTAAAATTATTTTTAATTTTTTCAATCAATCAAAATCAATCAATCAAAAGTAATTTATTCAAATTAGGCTGAGAATCAGCACTTTTAGAACGTCAAAATACACAAGGTCCCCCAAAAACGCCCATCCGTCACCACTTCTTAGTGCTTTAGCTGGGAATAAGTGGCGCAACAAACTCCCCAGCAGCACAGCTGTCTGTTTAGTCGGATAGACTTGATTCTATACATACATAGACAAAGTAATATAAACATTACGAGCCACAGAACATTAATTATATAATTAGTCATACATATGTCAGCCAGCCATGCCAATATACCAACAAATAAGATGAAAACTTATCTCGAGCACAAAGAACAAAAATGTAAATAAAGCATATAAGAGCCTCCTGGTATTAAGGGCGTGATAGCTTATATATGCAATGCTGGATTATGTTCACATAGCTGTTACTTCATTTCATTTGTATTACGAATTTACGCAGCTTTAAGAAAATACGTATATCATAATTATGATTTTATTAATACTATGTTCAACCTACTAATTCTACTATCCTACTAAATAATATAATGTTATTCTACTAATATTATAAATGGGAAAGTTTGCATGTTGAGATGTTTGGATGCTTGTTACTCAATCACGCAAAAACGGCTGAACGGATTTGTATGAAATATGGCCCACAGATAGATTATAACCTGGATTAACCCATAGGATATTTTTATCCTGGTTGTACGTTGCCGTAGGATAATTTTAAACCCCCATGCGGATGAAGCCGCTGGAAAAAGCTAGAAACACCATAAAATAACAATTATTTTAAAAAAAATCAGTTTTGAAACTTGTGTAGGATGTATTTATGCTCTTGAATGTTAAAACCGTCCCAGTACCGAAGCATCTCGTAGCCCACTTGCACTGAAAGTAATTAGAGCCACAGCGTCTAGTCTTTAATCTTTTAAGGCGGCATGCACTTGCGTCGCAAATTAAAACTAACGGCTTCTTGCGCGCGATATTTTTCTTTTCACTTGCTCTTGTGTACGACAAGTGTTGGTTTTGTTGTTCACCCTTGTTGAAAGATAATCCATATTTTAATTGTTAAGGAATGAAGTATGAAGAATTCTATAGGATTTTAAATTTTACTTCAAGCCCTCTGGTATACATTGATATAGAATCTGGTACACGGAAGATCCATAAAGACCTACGTAGAAAATGAATACACACAAAAAATATTCAATCAATGTAGATAATATACTTATTTCTATGGCGGCAATATTCATGCAATACTAATAGGGTATTTTACTCTATACGAGAAAAAATCTAAAAATATATTATTAAGATAGCTTAAGCAAAATGCAGTCGGAAAATGTTAGTTTTAGTTCATGAAACAACAAAATAAATTTTGAAATACAATTTAAAGATTTCAGTTTTTTTTAATCTGTGTTTGAACACCATGAAATAGTAGTCGCCATGATATTTCGTCATACGGCAACTTTGTACTTTTATTATTTTCGTAACCAAAGTAATTTTTATTTAAATAATATTTTGCATTCAGGATTAGCAAAACAACGCTAAGTAGTTAAATAACTAATTTTTTTCATTATAAACAATTGTCATAAAAAACAATCAGCGCATTTGTTTCTAGCAAACTGACGTCATACCCACAGAGCAACATGGCGCCTACTGCGTCCAGCGTTTTTGACAGATTACGCGCGAAATTTTCAAAAATGAGTGTAATACCCTATTAAGTCCGGCGGGGCACTTATAGGTGCCCACACAATAGAAAATCAATTGTGTCTCACTTGATAAGTTAATGCAATACACATATGGTTTTTTTTAAGCGATGACTTTATTAAAAAGCCTGCATTACAAAATGTCAGCATAAAGTAGACTAAACAGCTACTAAAATCATACACGATAAACACTACAAAGCCCATACACAAAATAAACTAATTATCCAAAATAGCTATCAATTGGATACTAATTGAAGTACCTCAAAGCAATTTGAGTGCCTTTGCTGCGGTCACGTGATATCGAAGCGTAGTTTTGATGTCATCGCACTATCCACAGCCTGTTACGTCATGTCATGTGCAATCAATTTCCGCTAGAAGGCGGTGGCACCATGGCATTTTCCAAATTGTACGCTTTGGTTATCGACACGCGGTTTATAAGCGCATATGTGCGTTGTAGGTCGTGTCGAAATAATTAACTGTCGTTTGTTACTTGAACTGTGTTTCAAGTAGTAAGATTTATCTAGTTAGGTACATTGGATGTCCTATTTCATGGACGAAAGCATAGGTTTATGGGCTAAAATTAATTACTGCCCCAAATTGCGGAGAGGAAGTGGGCCGTAATCCCCCACGCGAGCAGAGTGTGGATAGGTAGATGTCACATGTCTTAGAATGTTTGGTTCTAGAACATGTCGATTTCCTCACGATGTTTTCCTTCACCGTTTCGAGTGCAATGGTGATTAAAAGCCCTACGACCAATCTGAACGGTTCCAAAGCAAAATTCTCGCTACTTTAGGTGAAATGTGTTTCATTCAATTTCGTAGTCATACGATATCTTAGCTTCACACAAATGAAACGAGATGTCCGATCGATCTTTACAGTCTCTAGCTCTATAGCTTAGTCGTGGAAGACGCATTTTAATGTCGCCGTAAAATGTCACGCTTCCTATGCAACGGGACCATTCCCTTTACAGAAACAAATTAAATATTTCAGTACGAACGATAAAACTTAAGATAAGCACGGATTGTTCTGAACACCCTACCTCTAAGTACAACACAAGGACTATGGTGATATTATCTTTTAAAATTACCTCCCTCGGAACAAATGGATTCGCTTAGAACGAGCCAAATGTGCATTAACCTTTATACCTTATTGGTTGTTTTTGTGTCTATACATAATACATTAAAGCAGCTGTTTAAAAAAAATAATCTCTTAACATTAAAATAAACATCTTAATCGCCAAAAAAATATCAATTGACCCGCCGCCCCCCCCCCTCCCACCATACAAGACTTCAATACGTTCTTACTCGACCTAAATGACGACGGCTGCCGGAAGGCAGACGGCATAATACTATAGAGATATGAGGAACAGGGTGTAAAGTTCGCTCATACTCTATGGAAAAGGGAGGATCATCCGACCAGACGGGTGTTGTGTCTGGTGGGCAATTGCCCGATGGTTGATGTGGAGATGTTGTATATATGTAACGGCTAATAGCCGAAGTCCGGCTACACCTAGTTTTAGACGGCTACAACTATGTGCAGCCAGCCCGGTGCTCGCCGGCCGCTGCCGCGGCACCTCTCACTGCGCTCGCTCGGCTCGGTCGCGGTTGGTCGCAATTCTAACCTAACCTAACCTATTCGGTCGGTAAGCAGTATGGTGTAGGTCACAATTATTTATCGACAGTTTATAATCTCGCGAAATAGATTATTATCTTACGGTATTTACAATTTTACGGTGACATCTAAGTTAAACTGCATGGGGCTGGCTGCACCTAATTATAGCCGGCTAAAACTAGGTGCACTAGGCACTTCGGCTATTAGCCGTAACATATATACCTGTCGCGCGGTAAACTCTGCGCGATGCAGGATTTGTGTGACGTCAGAGCGTAGTTCGCATGTGGCATTGTAGATGCCAACCACAATACGACGAATTTTTTTTTTTTGTTGCTATTACGATGTTGGTTTGATGGAGCAAGATGTTCAGATTGATGGTCTTTCCCACATTCTTAACTATAACCACTTTTCTGATACATCATGATTATCATATGCCCGGCCTTCCGAACTAGGTTGGGGTCGGCTTCCATGGAGCGGTTGCCTATCTGACCTCCACAATCCAGTTACTGGGTTATTCGATACCCCTTGATATTACTGGCTGCCAGACTTTCTGCCTTCCTTGATGACCCGTAACGACTTTCAATAATCCACGAATGACAGCCGGAATCTACGGATTAACGTGCTTTCCGAGGTACGGACGGGTTTTGATGGATGGTCTAGATAGTCACCCATTCACGGATCAACCGCAGCAAGCGTAGCCTTAACTGTTCGATCGACCCGGCTGTTATTACTAAACCACAAACCCCTCTAGCTCTCTAATATATTCTGTAGAACTCAGTGTTACATACTCAACTCAGTGTGACCTGAGCGAATTCCTTGTTGACTTCAATGAAATCCATACGAAGTTCTTTAAGCTTGATTGACTCTCTTTCATACTGAGAAGCACTAGCAACACGTCTAGCAGGCTAAATGGATTGCAGGACAGGTCCAAAATCTTTGGAATCTTCGCCAAGATTAGATTTCTGCCTATTATTTTAGTTGCACGCGTCGTTAATCTAGAAATAAAATCCCTACTAATGTTATGAATGCGAAAGTAACTCTGTCTGTTGCGCTTTCACGCCTAAACCGCTGAACCGATCGGTATGAAATTTGACAGAGACATAGCCTGGGATATAGAGAAGGATATACGCTACCTTTTTACGCGTTAACCAACATCAGACGCGAGCAGAAGCTAGTTCTTTTTAAATCAAATAGTTCAACTACAATTTTCCTACCAATATTTATAAAGGTGAAATTTTGTGTTTGGAAGTTTATTACTTAATCACGCAAAATCGGCTGAACGGATTTGGATGAAATTTTGGGCACAGATGGTTTATAGCCCATATTAATAAAGAGGATACTTTTTATCCCGGTAGTACGTTCCTGTAGATTAATTTTCGACCTCCACGCTGGCGAATCCACTGGCAAAATCTATTCAACAAAGTTCAGATCAGAGAGGCCTTCGTTCGAAATTCCCTTGAAAATTTCAAGATGATACCTTATAGCATAATAAAAATCATTACCTGTATGTAACTCAGCTACAGTTAAATATTACTTCAATCACCAATGTTTGACAAAGGAGATAATTACGACAATAACTCGACACGTTAAAGTCGAGTTGTTTGTCTCAAAAGCACCGGGGGTTTGACATCCTGATTATCACCTCGCACAAACAAACCATTCCTGAAACGTCTTCAATTAAGGTCAAATACCCAAAGTGACAATAATTTACGAGCTTCGTTTGACGTGTCATTCTTTTCATGTCCTTTTTCACCTCTAAGGTAAGTGTCTCTCTCGAAATAGACATAATTGTGTCTCATTTGCAGTTAATAGGGAAACGGATCTCGCGAGTCTTGGTTACTTCCATAGAGCATGGAGGTGTCTCGGCGGCCGCTGCTAGGGCGGAATTGTCAACACTTTCTATGCAAACAAAGTGCGTCACCATTTTCTCAAACTATGACACAAATGAAGCATAGAATTTGACGGGTTTGAATCTTTTTCTTCGTTTTCGTGTTGCTGGGGTCCTACTCCCTAAGCACGAAGTCCGTCGTTTCGGTCGAAGTAACGGGCGTTTCCTACTCCGTATTACTTACGGACAGAAGATTAGTTTGGAGCCCGACCTAAGAATGAATGACAAAACGATTTGACAGCTGTCTCTACTTCCAATATGTTTTGGCCGTCCAAAAAAGTTAGTTAATTGGCTGTAGGATTCACTAAGAAGTTTCGAACTACTTTCGGACGGGCCCGTATCTTCGTTGACGGAGTTAGAGAGTAGGCCCCCTGGCACTAAAGTTGTATTTTGATGGCACAAAACTTCGCCACTTCCACGGCGTTGTCAGTGGTAGCGCAGAGGCCACCTTGGTTGCATGTTTTTGGGCACAGAAGGCAAGATAGGAAGTGGAGCATAGTTTGTGGAACAGGTCTACATCCACACCCAGCTGCCGTTCGGTCGAAAAGCCGGACTTTATGAGGTTCGACTTGCACCTTCGTACTTGGGCTCGACTACGGTTCAGAGACTTCCTCGTAGACAGATACAGGAAAATGCTCGTTTTGTGGTAGATAGTGAGTAGGTGGGGTTTATCCTGGAATGGTTTGAATGACAATCCATGATAGAAGTCGACCGCTTGACTCACTTTTGGCTCCAGAAATTTCTGACAGACAGTTCCGTACTCTGTGGTTACTTCCAATGTAACTTTATATCATGAGCACAATGATAAGGAACGGAAAGTATGTAATGATGGAAATAAGCAATGAAACTGTCAGTTTTAATCGAGACTGAGGCGTAGAAACGACCTATTCAATTGTGATGATAAACATCGTTTATGGAAACTGGAATACTTAATAACAGGCTTGATGATAAATGAGACACCAAGTGCTGCAGACCTAACAAACATTTTAAACGGGCAATAAAAGCCACAATATTTATATTAAGTGAATCTGAAATAATATGCTTAACATATAAGCTTAGTGGTCAAAAAGCAGCTCACGATTCTCGGAATCACGTCTACCACGTCACAATTTACCCCCACGCTGATTTGAGCCTATGTTCAGCGCTTCTAATTTTATTTATTTACTAGCTGTTGCCCGCGACTTGGTCTCCAAACCGCGATCAAAAATAGCCTTGGTCATGGTCTACCCAAATGCCAAATTTCATTCAAATGCGTTCAGCCGTTTTAACATGAAACCGTAACAAAAACAAACTCAGTTTCGGAAAAAAAAGCGTGCAGCAAGCCTCTGTTGATTATTAAAAGTACGGTACATTACCTATTATGGCTTATATCCAGCACGTTCAAGGTTCAATTTTGACCTCCACGCAGAGGCTAGTGTAGACAGGTTTAGCTCCACAATAAATGGTCACAGTTTTAGCAACAAAAAAAAAATGTTTTCCATTGTACAGTTTAATTTTCCCGTCATTTTTCCTACTTTGCGGTTCTTACAGCTAAGTAATAACAGCCGCACGGATCGACCTATTAGGTCAAGCTACGCTTGTCATGGTCGGTTCGTGGATGGGGGACCATCTTTCCATACAAAGATCCCTCTGTACTTCGGAAAGCACGTTAAGCCGTTGGTCCCTATTGTCATTCTTGGATCTTTCTCACACTAAAAGGTATCGTGTTATCCACTAACTGGGTTGTGGAGGTCAGATAGGCTGTCGCTCCATATAGAAAACTGGAATTCGGCAGCATCTTGTTAGACTGGAAGCCGGACCCAACATAATTGAGATAAGGCTACTCAGAATAATTGAGTTCCTGATTTATCCTATGTTCCGTATGGTTCCGGACGTAAAGAATAGCACCATCCCATTTCTTCCCGTGGGTGTCATAGGAAGCGACTAAAAGACTTACTAGAGAATGGGCAGCAGCGTTCTCTATGCATTTTACCACCATACTGCGATCGCCCACCCGCCTGCCAAGCGTGGCGATTATGGCAAGCACCCCCAAATTCAGGGAGGCCTATGCCCAACAGTGGACGTCTTTCGGCTGAAATGACGATGATGATGAATAAACCATAACCAAAACCATTAAATTCCATGAAAGCTGATAAAGCACAAAGCTTCAATATTCCAACGCTTTATGCCTCGCAAATTTCGTTTTATCCAATTTGGACAAGCCAAAAAAAAAAACAGCGCTTTGACTGACATCACAGTTTTTCATCCTTGAATATGCAGATGATATGAGCACGAAATACGCGTCAAATACATGTTGAAAATAAAAGTGTTGCGTTGAACTGGCGTTCTATTTAATATTTATGAGATCCCCTCGCGTATGAGATGGTCAGCTGAATCTTTGAGCCCCTGGACGACTCTAAACGGCCATGTGCACGTTCGCCCCTACTATTTTATTGCCAACTTTCATCACATTAAACATTACAAAATAAAGAGAGGTTTTTATATGAAAATGATAGCGTTTTGTTGTCAGCAGGACAAAGGCATCTTATGAAAAACAAGAGAATACGTACATAATACAGGATAAAAAAAATAGGAGTCAAAGCATTTATTTCAAATAGGTACATGGTATGGCACTTTTGAACGTCAAAATTTACATTACTAGTAAAATATGACTGATTCTAGTCGCCCTTTCCAAATGATAGTTTCATATATAGAAGAATGGGGACGAAACTCCACGGTAACTCTTAAAAAATGTTTTACAATATTTTGTATCCATTCATAACAGAATTACATATGAAGACGATGCACCTATAATAAAATTATCATACTACAATAGGTAAAAAGAGTGAGAGGCGTATTTAAGAGAAGGGAACCGTAAACAGCTGTTTTGAGAAACATATATGTAGCAACGTTTAGCTTAAACATAACAATATCAACCAAAACAAAGTACATTACGTATCGCGCACAAATTAGTTTCTCGCCCTCCGACGCAAAACAGTGAAACGACTAATGTAACCGTACCATTTGAGACGAAAGTTATCTTTGTAAACAGGACATGATTTCAAACAGCCGTCGGTGGTGGAGAGCAAAAAGCGTCATGTGGCGTGCAATATCGAGCCAAGCAAACATTTACCAAAGCCAGTTGGTGTACAAATGGCGGGATGAGTTTTCACAAGCCTCTGTCTGAGTTAACCGCAGATGTGTGCGTATATACAAGAGTTGAAGTAAAAAGTATCAGCCCTTTTACAGACTTTATGAGTACCCAAACTAACAGGCCAATAAAATCCCAAGGAATGGCAGCAAAGCAATAAATTTTATAGCCAACATATTTACGTATTCTCAATGAATGACAGTAAAAATCATATTGTTATAAATTGTTACGGTTTATCGACGATTGATATAAAAGAGTTTTATGTTTGTGTGAACAATAGTAGCGTAGTAAAGCGTTTGGTACCGGAAAATCTGGATTTGCAATCTAATGATCGCAGATGTGGATACAAGGACGAAGCAGGGTTGCAATCAGCTTTTAATAGAGCTTTGTGGTATATGACAGATTGGATTTCTACAAATTGGCCAACTGGTGATCATAACATGTTTTACCATTGTGAAATCAGGTTCTTGCAGAATAAGGTGGATAAGAAGACTGCACGCTTACAGCAAAAAGAAAACAGTAATAGTAAAACAGAAATCTAAATAAAAAAACGCAGACGTGGTAAGTAAAATTTGAGAAAACCGCCGCTCATTCCAAGTTTTACAGTGATCTTTAAGTCATTGAAACATAGGCCCACTCCAATAACAGCGACCACATATTTAAATAAACAAAAACCCATAAGTCAGAACATCAAGTCCGTACCCCATAACATTCTGGGTAATAAACTGCCATCATTTCACAGAGAACGCGTCTAAATCCACTTTAGCGCATCTCTAAACACCTCATACATCTCTGACAGGAATAAATCACCCGGCGTGAAACAATAGAGCTTTAGCACTGTTGATGGTGGAAAAAAAATCATAAAAAACACCATTACAAAGCCGTTAACGGAACCAAGACTGCTTCAATACTGAATTCTGATGGCTAGGGATGCCAACCCCGATGCTAAACGTCTTTATCGCGACGAAGATGGAAAAATAATATTCCATTACTCATCTGCTTTTAGTGTTTGTCGATAACCTATCGGGTATTGAAGGTTTTTATTTTTGTTCGCGTAGGTATGGGTTACTAGGGAAAACGTTGGGAATGGAAGATAAATGTTGACTGTTAGGCTCGAGTATATATTTTTGGCTATAAAATAAAAATCTTAATTTCAGACAAGAACACACATGAACATTCCATAGGTTGGTTAGAGATGGGTTAGTAACAGAAAGTACTTATCTTTAGAAATAAAAAGACAAGTCCTGATTGACTGATTGACTCATCAATGCCCAGCCCAAACCCTTGGACCTAGAAAGCTGAAATTTTGCACAGAGGTTCCTTTTATAATGTAGACAAGGAATAAGGATGGATTTTTCGAAATTCAAACCCTAAGGGAGTTAAATAGGGGATGAAAGTTCCGCGCGGGCAAAGCCGGTGGCAAAAGCTAGTAGTCTATATTAGTTTGGTTAGTTAAGACATAAACACAGTTAAATTGCCTAAGCCCACCCTCGAGGCTCAGTGTGGAAGCACCATAGGTATATTTACGCCTCTGCCTACCTCTTGGGGCATCACAGGCATGACGTTATATGATGAAATTATTATTTATTTACGTGTACTTATAGCTATTACCACCCAGTGCCGTTGTATAGGACAGTCTGGCCTGTTAACAATTATCTTCAGGATGCCGCACACTGGTCCCGATTTAATAAAAAATGGACATTGATCCAAGAGCGCTGATATTTTTTTCTAATGTTTTTGCTTAGAAGTCCTAAATTCACCACATTTCATGAAAATTAAGTGGTGGCTCTAGTAGACGAATAACTTCTTATTAAGTGTGAGTTGTTAACTACGTTGCTAATGATCAACAGAGATCCTATTTTTAACGTTCAACTCGTACCAAACTATAGTTTGAGTAGTAAAAATACACTATTTAAGATGCTCGTTATATCCAAAGTACGAGTACGCAGAGATAAGTAAATAGTTTCTTCGAGCAAATTACTCAGAATGATTATTTTTCTAAGATATATGATTGCCATCTCGACATCGTTTAACGTTTTTCAGAAATTAAATATACTTAATGTAATAATTCCCATAAAAATAAAAATAAATATTTTACGAAACATTATTTGAGGTACGACAATAATATTTTTTTTGTCTTATTTGTTATCACTGCCACAATATTAGAAAAAATTATCAGCGCTCTAGGATCAATGTCCATTTTTTTATTAAAACGGGACCAGTGTGTGCCGTTCCGAGTGTTACGCAAGCGCTGTAGCAAGGAAGCCGTTTTTTTACGCACGATAGCGTGAAAACCATCTGTGTGAGCTTCGGCAAACATGCTCGAAGCACTACAACGCCACGGCCGGAACGCAACAGCATCCTGAAGGCGTTAATAAGTGTGATTCATTTGTTTTTAGGCTTATTCCTCAAAGGGAATGATGTTACTATTTGAATTGCTCTTTTTACACCAAACCTTGCCAGCAAATTATAAAAGCCAAGCTTTTGCCAGCTGCTTCGCTCGAGTGGAGGTTGGAAGTTATCCCGCGGGAACGGACTACCGGGATAAAAACAACCCTATGAGTTAATCCAGGTTAAAAACTATCTGCGTGCCAAATTTCATCCAAATATGTTTAGTAGTTTTTGCGTGACAGAGTCACAAATCTATCCATTATCACTATTATTATTAACTTTGACATTTATAATACTAGGTTTAGCCGGTTGCTTCGCCCGCGTGAAGGTCGGAATTAGAACATGGGAACAGCCTACCGTTGGGATAAAAAGTGACTTATGTGTTAATCCAGGTTAAAAACTATCTGTGTGCCAAATTTCATCCAAATCCATTCATTAGTTTTTGCATGAAAGGGTAACAAACAATAAATCCTCACAAACTTTCAAAATAATATTAGTAAGTTTAGTAGGAGAGGATATTGATAGCATTTTGTATACCGGTTGTCCTTTTACAGTAAGGTATTTAACCTCTGATGCTGCATCACACTAACCTTTATTATCGTTGCTATAAAGTTGCCGTCAGAGTAACTATAAATGTGCTGTAAATGTAACATTACTAGCTTCCACCCGCGGCTTCACCCGCGTTGAAGTCGGAAATTATCCCGCGGAAAAAAGTATCCTATGTGTTAATGTAGGTTGTAATCCAAATTTCATCCAAATCCATTCAGTAGTTTTTGCGCGAAAGAGTAACAAACATCCATACTCACAAACTTTACATACAAACTTTACATAACATGCAAAATTTCATGTAAGGATAAAATCGGTATCCAATCCGTTCCATTAAATTAAAAAAAAAATGAATCGCGTTATATCATAGCAGTGTTGTAGATATAGCACAATGCAAAATGGGCTGTTCTACTCTGGGCCAAATTATCGGTATTTTTGGGAAGCGGAACCATTGGCCTTGGTGTGATACCGGTATCAGAGTAGTCCTTGTATTATTGTTATTTCCAATCAGTGTCGGTACTGTTCAATTAGGTACCAAACAAATATTTTTTTTATAAGTTAGATTGAATAAACAGATATAGTAGGTAAGTAAAAAGGATAGATAATAAACATCAGAAAAAGTCTTGCAAGGATGTCAACCATACCGTAGGTTCCTTCTTCAAATATGAGATTTATGGTACGTGCCGGGTACTGGAATTTGGTACCGGTACTTGTTAGGAGTACCGGTACCTGACTGGTACCCAAGTACCGAAATCGCAAGAACTGCTTAGTACTGGCACAGAACTTGTACTTTTGTACTACAATTCTGAAATTAATTCAGAAAATCTCAATTGCAATCACATAACGTACCACATTAGGTTGTCAATGTATTGAATACGTAACTGATTAATGTTGAATGTGGCTAACGTCCGTAAGGTTAGCCAATTAGTTGAACAGTCAAGTCAAACACTAATGCCTATGGCACACTATGCCTTAGGCAACATTGTGTAATACTGTACCTTGACAGGAGCCTAATTCGGCCAGTATTGGTATTCCTTCGGTATTTATCTTTGTAACTTAAGTTCAGAATATGGGGAACTGAATAATTTTGTGATTTTCAGAAAGTAATGATCCAAGGGAACCTGTTAGGTAGGATCAACTTCGAGGAAGAGGTCAATCGTCGAATACGACTCGGCTGGGCAGTGCTTGACCAGTGCATGTTGCCAGATAACCAATATTGCACTGAAACGTGGTTGCTCTCAATGAGCCCTATTAGAAGGCTGAAAGTCACCCAAAGAGAGCTTGCTATGCTTGGAGTTTCCCTATGCGATCGAATAAAAAATTAAGCGCAATCTGCAGGAGAGCCAAAGTAACCGACATAGCCCGAAGAATTGCCTTACTTAAGTGGTTTATTGTGGACGGTATATGGACAGATTTAGGAAACTCTAACCTTGTTGTTATTTTGAAAGTGGAAAGCTTTATTAAACATGGTTATCCGTATAAAACTAAACCAAATACGTTTATTGCAGTAATCATGATGCAGAAAAGAACACAAACACAAAAAATAACAAGTTCCACGCAAAACAGTCATCACTTAGCACAATGCTATGACCCTTTACGAAACAGAGTCCCAGCATTGCTTTTCTGACAGAACCGGCGTTGTCGTGATGACATCAACCGGTACAGCACACAATATGATTTATATGACATAAGGTAAACGCAGGTATTAACGACCCCCCTAAGGCAATTTTAAAATCAACCACATTTTTTTAGTATACTGGTTCCTCTAAAGATTAATAGTTTCATTTTATATGCTAGTGTTATGTATAAAAAATGTATTTACTGAATCAAATACATTTAAATAAAGGATTATCTTGTAAAAAATAATTTACAATGTGACTTAGTCGATTGTTGCAATTACCGACCCATAAAAACGGCTGTGAAGCTATTAACGATTTTTATGCAGCTATTCCCGATCGTGTATGAGAGGAGGCCTTTTTCCAGCAATGGAATGTATATAAGCTAGTGATGATGATGATTACCGATCTTAATAAATTATAACAAAATAAAAATGCAAATACTTTTTATTTTATTTTTTTGTTTCGTTATTTTTAATAAAACAAATTAGTACTTCTTAGTAATACCTATGAACTAAATAATTATAAACTTTTAAGTTAATCAACATAATACTATTATTACACATATATATTTTAATTTAAGGAATTCAAACTCCAGGATATTTCCTTATGCTATTGAGATCATAATCATTTTTTGAAAATTATAATATTAATCATCACAGTCACTGCTTCACCTCTTTTTAGAAATAAATTGCAACTAGTTAGTTACATTATATGATTTGGTACAACTGGTGCTTACAAACGAAACATTAAAGTCACTTAAAAATACATTCATCATCACTATCATCAGACTCACTGCTATATCGAGTTGTGTCTCACTGTATACTTTTCGCCGCTTTTGTGGTTCCATACTTCTGGAAAAAAATATAATTGTATTTTTTATGTTGCTTTAGCCAAGAACTAGCATTTATTAATAGGTACCTATTATGTCATAAAAGTAGGTGACAAACTAAATAATCTATATATGATCGGTAACAGCTTCTCATAGTTGCTATTGCCGACCCTCATGGGTCGGTAATAAAGTACGTAAGTATAAACATAAATTGTATTACCGACTCATAAAAAAATGGTTATTTTAATTCAATTGACTTTCGGACTATAAAATAGATTATAATTGAATAATGTCACAAAAAATATGAACAAATACACACTGTTTTAAACACAAAAACAATGATTTATTACTGTAACTATTCAATATCGATCCTCGAAAAATAACATAACTTTGGTTAAATTGACAACGCTACAAGGTAAAAACTAGACAAAAAAGTTTAGTCGCTAATAGATTTTTATAAAGACTGATAGCTTAGATTTAAACTGGTCCATAAAAATACTTGTGTTAGTGTGATTTAGTAACATAAAAGAAAAATAAAACGAAATGTTACGTAGCTGCCATTGCCGACTTAAGGGTCGTTGATAGCTGCCACGACTAAAACTGATGAACCTAACACCATCCCATTTTAATTTAAAGTTTTATCGTTTGTAATTACTTTTTATTAATAAAATGTCGTAAGAAATCAAGAGTTGACACTTGAATGAATACATTTAGTAATATAAGATAAGGTATAGATGTCATTTGTTTGTATAAATGTCTTAATTAGAAAAGTCACGTACTTACTTGAAGGAACAAGGGAACAGTACGACATTTCCTGCGTCCACGCTGCCCCGCAGTAACTGACGTATTTTATCTCTTTTTTGCACAGCTATTCACACTAAAGTAAAAGTATACGATGCTCAAGGAATAAACGCGTGTGTAACTTTGCCTACCTATAGCTACAACAGTTCTGGAAACGTAAAGATTTCGAATTACATTTATAGGTCGGTAATAACTACAGATTTTCGATGGGTCGTTGATAGCTGCGTTTACCTTAGCTACAGAAAATGCTTCATCTGAAAGACATAGGTAATATCCCATTCATTACTTTACTTATCAAAACCAACACAGCTTAACAATAAAACTCAACCATTTTCACGGAACAACATAAAAGCGTGACGTTCGATCTTAAAAAGCATCGTTACCTAAAGTGAAAATTATCTGTTAGAAGGAAAAAAGAGTTGTCTTTTCCGTTATTTACGGTGTGTAGCCAGTACAGACACAAAATGGAGAGGTACAGAAGGTTGGTTCTTTACAATAAGAGAAAACAGACGCACAGTGTCTCAATATAGGGTAAGTATATGCCAGGTTTATGACGTCATAGAAAATACGACCTGTGAAAAAATAAATACCGATAATCGAAGGATATGTGGAGGCATATCCTTCGATTATCGGGATTTTTTTTTACGTTACACGCTTTAGAAAATGATAACGAAATAATTTTAAATTACGAATTGAAATGTTTAATTATGATTGCATGCAGTATTTATATTTTTTAGTTTAAACAGCATCAAATGAAAGGCTTTTATATTTTATTTTATTTTATTTACATGCAAACTGGTAAGTACAGTGAATGCAAGTGAACTCGAGACTGGCATTTGTTTGAGGAATGGGGTATTTTACTCCTATCAAAATATTAAATTTTGTTAGTAGTCAAATTAAAAAAATTAAATGAAATTATTAAAAATTATATTAACTACTAATTGTGAAGTATTTTACTATTATTAAAAATAATATCTTTGACTAGCCTTTGCCCGCGGCTCCGCCCCCGTGGATGTCAGAAAATACTACCGGGATTCAAAGTACCCTATAAGTAATAACATAACTTTGAGTACTTTAAATCCCGGGTACTTTAAATTATACATTAACATTTTTGTTCCGATCCAGAACATACATGACAAACACACACGCGCAAAAAAAATCTTTGTTAAATGGATATACTAGCGACCCGCCCTGGCTTCGCACAGGGGTGTACATTGTATGTGACGGGAGTATTATAACTACAGAATATACATAAAATCTTCCGGAAAAAATTCTCTAAATGAGAGTGATAACCGTACCGTTGCGTGGTTTAGAAGAAGCGGAGAAACAGACATACGAAAACGGTGACTTTACTTTATTATATTATTTAGAGACTAGCTTTTGCCCGCGACATCATACGCGTGGACTTTAGAATCAAGTAGATAATCATTTTTTTTTATAATATATAGCCTATTTTTTAAGTTAGACCTCTCGGAATACATCATTGAAAACTGCATTCAATTCCATGCAGTAGTTTTTGCGTGATGCGGTAACAAACATACAGACAGACAAAAATTCTAAAAACCGTTGTTTTGGCTTCTGTTGCTCTAATAAAGACCCCCCATACAATTTTTTCTTCAATATCTTGAATGTACAGACATCGGCCTGTTACAATTTTATTATATGTATAGATATTAGTCAATTATTATATTCCTCAAACAAATGCCAGTCGCGAGTCCACTTGCTTTCACTGTACTTGAAGCATGTCTGGACCCGACCTCTGTACCTATCTATTCTGTGATATAGGCGATGTTCCCTGATATGTTGGCGGTCGTTACCGTGAGTTTTTGCCCTCTGAGGCCCGAGAACTTTGGCCTAAACTCGCGTATTTCCTTCACTTACACGCCGCTGTCGTTATAAATCGTGATATATAGGACTACAAGTAATTATTACTTATAGCCAGCCTTATTTGTTAATTGAAAGGTACGGCTTTCGAGTTTTAGGTGGCTGGGAGACAGTTTTGTGTGGGGGATTAAGTATTTATATTTAGATACAGAATAGGGTCTTTTTTTTCGTTTTTATATTATCACGCTAATATCATCGGAAGAAATAGGTAGAGATTTATACGCAGTGGATCTGATTGGTCCAATATGTAGCCGATCAATATGGATGTAGCTTCTAATAATTACACGTCATCTTGTATCTATTTCTAATTTTAGAGTTCCATAAGTACGAATGAAAAACAGAATCCTTATGGATCACTCGTGTGTCTTTCTGTCTGGTATTTAACGGTCTCAAATATGTTTGGTTTTATTATTTTAAAATAAATCATTTTAAAGCTATTTAAGAATATAGATGAACATTTACCAACACACCACTCCCCTTACCTCTGAAAGTAGGTACTGATCTTATTTTTTTTAATGAAATACAGAATGTAGTTTCATAATAATAGATTACAGGAAATGCTATAAAAGTCTATGGTCTTAAAAAAACATGGTGAAATTTCACAATCTAGTGCTGTTGTTCATAATGATGAGTACAATCTCCCATTTCGGTTTGTCGCATGTTTTCAATTTCAACCTGTATATTTTTCAACTACAATGTTTGTTCTCGAGATAAACTCTTTCCAACTACGGAACACACTTACTTTTTAATCGAATTCAAAAAAGGAGGTTCTGTATGCAACCCGTAATTATATGTATGTTTGTAAGTCAAAGTCAAAGCATTTATTTCAAATAGGCACTTAAAAGGCACTTTGAACGTCAACATTTACATTAAAATAGAATTGATTCTAGTCGCCCCTTCCAAAATGTAGTTTCGTATGGAGAAGAATAGGCAAGAAACTCCACCGATGTATGTCCCCGATTTTCCGATCTTTAACTAACTTTGAAATTCGGAGAATTCGGAGGCTTAGATGTGTTAGGTACCTACTCAATCACGCAGTAGGTACCAGCCGAACGGATTTGGTCTGGAATTTGGCACAGCAGTAGAATGTGTAGATTAGCATTTAGCAAATTGGGTAGTTAGGCATTTCCATTCCTGACAATTTAATATATTTTGACATAATCTTAGCTACAGCTATGTACTTTTAATTATTGTCCTACTTTAAATGAATAGATAGGTCCTACACGTATTCATTTAAATAAAAAAAAAAACTAAAATAACTTAAGTATTTATGACGACAGATGAATGTCCATTGTGTATTCGTTTCACTTCTTCAACAAACTCAACGACGAATTCAAACGATCTCTAAATGATCTGAATGACCCATTGACATCACGATTAGTAGCCGTATTTATAATTAATTAACCAATAGCACACACAGATACAGAACACCTAACTAACAGATCACATTATTAGTTCATGAATCCAAGACAAGTAAATATCGATACTACATCGTCGTCTAATATTCGTTGTTTTATCGAAAATCGATTTTAACGTTTATTTATTCGTACACTTTCTGCCAAACACACAAAACGATTTTATGCAATTTATGTAATTTATTTCGACGAGAGCGCAAGAACAATGTTTGTTTTTGTACGTTCAATATTTATTTTTAAAATTTTCACCCCGTGTAAACGGTGAATAAATCGTTAAAATCAACGCAGTGGTCAATTAAAAAATTACCTTGTGTTTCATTGGAGTTTGCTGTGCGAATTAACACTGGCCAGCTTTTGTTTTGGATTAATTAATACAATCACTTCAGTTGTGTAAACCGGTAGGTTCGTCAGAAAAATCTGTGCCTTATTTTATTTTACAAATATGTTAGGGTTGACTGCTTTAAGTTTCAAAAGATCTGCCAGATTCATTTAACGTCATCTTCAGGGCACAAATATTTTAAGGCTCGCAAAACGAGTTCATAAATTGAAAACTGCCATCCTTTGATGAAAATAAATTGATGTTTTTCTTTTTGTTTTCTTCAAGAAATATGTGAGAAATTGTTTCACTAAACTTTAAAGAAAACTATGCTAAGATAAAATTATAACAACCTAAAAAAAATGAGAGCGAAACGATCAAACGCCTAAATCAATTTCAACTTTTTTTTCTCTATGCACAGACTACGTTTAACTTGACCAACTTTGTAATGATTTAAAAAGCGGCAAAAAGTATTATTTCGAACCAAAACACCAATTAGAAAAGAAAAATATGATAGTAGATGGGACACATGAATATTATCAAGATTTACTGTGACACCGACGGGTTTGTTACGCAACACACTAACAGCAAGAATGACATCCATTTTGACAATAATTTCAACAACAATGCATTCATTGCGTTATTTAAGTTGTTGAGTAGAAATACTTTTCGAACATATGCAGCAAAAGATTAGCAATATTAGGATGCAAGACTGAGGAAAAAGTATCAGATTTTTCTAACAAATATACAACTCCCTCCCGATCTAAAGATACGAAAAACAGTTTTTTTATTCTAAATTTCAGTCTTGGCTCTTGGTCAAAAGTAGTTCAGCAGAGCTATTCTGTAAAAATCTTACCGTAAAAACGTAGGTAAAGTGAGCTTGATGCGAGCTGTCATTCCACCTGATGCTACGGATTAACACTATTCTTCTTCTTAGCGTATCGATCAAAAAAAAAATGCAAATTTACATGCTCAGATATTATTTAAAAAAAATAAATGAATAAAGTTGAATAATGCAAGCGATTAGTTAATTAATTAAATTAAATTAAATTCGGACACAATTATTATTAAATACCACAAGTCACAACTTACATAAATACACACACTTCACAACAATAGACAAAAAAAAAACTGACCCAAAATTCGGCTGCGCCAACTCCGCTCGCTGACGCAGTCATAAGAGGAGTCTCCCCGAGCGACGTACCCTTCGATCTTCTGTTACATCCGGCGCACCCTGGGTAATCGACTCCTATCGATTGGCTAATCCGTTCACCACGATGGCAAATATAAATATTAACACTATTGACAACTCACTTCAAGCTCACTTCACTTAAGTTTTCACAGTGAGATTTTTACAGAATAGATCGACTGATTAGTATATTTTACAACTGTTATTGGACTTCATAATTATCTAGTCTACATCGATTTGTTGTGTTTGTGTTTTGATGTTGTCACTTAAACATACGGACAATTTAAGTTAGTAGTCAATTATATAATTATAAAATAATATTAATAGTATGTAGGTACATGCACTTATATAATAAAACAGAGAGAAAAGAATCACAGGCCATCAACAAATTCTTCCATATCGGTGTCAAGGTGAAAAGAGTCCAAAACGCTGGCAGCATTGCCACGTAGCAATCTTATAAAAAAAATATTTTCCCAGACTTTCTATCTGTGTTTTAGTACAATGAATCAATGTTTTACGAGTGTACAAAGATCCTGAAACTTGGCCGTTAACTGCACAATTCAAAAACATAACATTGCATTGTCCTGAAGGAACACGAATTTAAATTAAAAAACTTTACCCAGCTGTAAAACCGTAACAAGAAAACGAGATTCTCAAACGTGCTATAAGAACGAATCTTTGTTTGTTCGACACTTTGTATTCCTTTTAATTAATCTTGATATAACATCACGCCATCGAAGGAGAAGGTAGAAGTAGATGTATCTTTTTAAACGAGTATTAGCTTGGAGAAACTGTTGGTTTTGCCAACTTCATGTATGTTCTCACTTCGCTCGTGACGTCATACTCGTGAATATTTGGCTCCCGACCCGCCGCATCGCATCCCGAAGCGTTTTCTGTATGTCTAGCTCCTAAGGCTCGTCGCATGATGTTAAATTACCTCATTAATCATCTCATTAATTGAGCTATCTAATGTAAAATATTTATTCAAATCAGACTTGAGATTACCACCTACATACTCGTACAAACTCACGAAACAAAACAATTTTTACCTCTTTATAATATTAGTGTGTTTAATTGTTAAACCGATTTAGAATAATAATTAAAAAATACTGAATTCACATTTCACTGTTCTATCTTCCGTTTCAGTTACAGTCCCAGGCAGCACTAATTCAGGTTCCAGGCTGCTACATAGAATTTTGATTGAAAAACCTGTAGGTAATATTTTGCTTTACCTGGGGATCGCACCCGCTCACGATCAACAGTCTCGCTAGTGACCAAAGTCTACCGATGTAGCTTTTTTGACGTGAATTTATACGTCTTTAAATTTGCTACCATACGGGGGCAATCCAAAAAACCTAATGATAACAAAATCGGGGGATACAGTTTGGCGTTGTAATTTCGAATCTATCCTCTACATTCAAAATTAAATTATACCACTGGATAGCTAAAGGATCAAAGAATTCATTACGATAAACATGAACAGTGACGCATCGCGTGCGGTGGAGGGGGAAGCGTCGCCATTATGAGGTTATTTTGCTGCGTATCGAAATTTGCAATTAGTATAACTTTTGACTCGAAGCTACGATGTTCGCTTAAGTTTTATATTGTAACACAATAATTATTTGTTTCCTTGCTTTTATCCTAAACTAGTTGCCTCGGCGAACTTCGTACCGTCTCAGAATCAATTAATGTTGTGTTAACCTTATTTGCAAAACATCTTGACTCATTTCGCATGATCTCCTACAAAGTTAAGACAACCGAATACTTCGAAGGCACAGAGCGTTTTCTAACTGACACACCTACGTTAGGTCCTACCTAGTAATGACAACCTGGTACTTCGAAGCCATAAAGAATTTTGCAACTGACACACCTATGTTAGGTCCTACCGAGTTATGATAACCTGGTACTTCGAAAGCATAAAGAATTTTGTAATTGACACACCTATGTTAGGTTCTACCGAGTTATGATAACCTGGTACTTCGAAGACATAAAGAATTTTGTAACTGACACTTCTATGTTAGGTCCTACCGAGTTATGATAACCTGGTACTTCGAAGGCATAAAGCGTTTTCTACCTGACACACTTTTGTTAGGTGAGCTCCTACTTATGTCACGTCGCACGGGAACGCGGCCGAGCGTGATAAAAAGTATTCTATGTCCGTCTCCTGGTTCTAAGCTACCTCCCCACCACTTTTCAGCCAAATCGGTTCAGCCGTTCTTGAGTTATAAATAGTGTAACTAACACGACTTTCTTTTATATATATAGATACATAAATAAAAATATTTTATTTAAAAAATATAACCCGTTACATAAACATATTCACGTACAACACACGCCCGTGTCCATGACACAGTCACACCCCATTTTTTTAACATGCTTTTATTAGCTTCACCTGTATGTTTGTTTGTGTTTATTATAGATATAATGAATACACGTTTAAATGAAATTTCTCAAAAATTATGATTGAATACATTTGTAGGAAGAAAAAATTTTGAGCAAAATTAAGATTACTTATGCTTTTAAGAGACGTCTGTGGCCATTACTAACTCGTTTTTTTTTTAAATAATAATAAATAAATCATTTATTGGGACCAAAACTTGCACAAATTTTATAAACCTGCCCAGCTGCGTGACAGTTTGTCGGTATTAGCGCTCGTTTTAAACATTAGGTATCAACAATTTAACTAAAAATCTAAGTAGGTCGATACAGTCTTATAGCTAATCTAAAAGGACGGTAAGGATACCAAGCTTACAGCGCGGGCCGCCGCGGCGTCGTCGCCGCCGCCCGCCACACACGCCAACGACGGCTAACACCGCTCATGCTTTTTTTACACGCTTTATATTAGCTTCACTTGCATGTTTGTTTGTTTGTATGTTTGTATGTAACCGACTCCTTTGAGCGCGATTTTGACCCACTTTAAATGGTCAGATTTCATTGAAACTTTGTAAACTTGTCGAGGACCGATGACAATTCTCCTTTTTTAGTTTGGTTTTTAAAGCGTGTTTTTTAGTTTCTTAAATTATTGTTATTGTTAAATTGTCACATGTCGCGGTCAATGCATTAAGGAGTTCAGTTTTTATTTAAGATCTGCCCATCTGAGTCCATCAAAGAAAATAGAAAATGGTGTTAAGAGGTTCATTCGGCGAATATTTCCACGTAGGCGCGTAGTCGACGCTGTTGGCGCGTAAAACAATTTGTGTTGATAAATTATGCTGTTTTTTCCACTCTCCCTCTTCTATTTTCAAGAACGAAAAGTATTTATATATTCTTTTATATTTTATAAATACTAGCTTTGGCCAGCAGCTTCGCCCACGTGGAGGTCAAAAATAATCCCACGGTAACGTATTACTGGGATGAAAAGTATATATGTTACCGGCCAAACCCAATTTCAGGCCAAACTAGTTTGTCCTAGGCCAAACAGACTTATCCTACGCGTGATATGTCGCAGCCAACTAGCTTAATTAGCCATTTCGTTAACAGCCTTTGGAAGTAACGCTCGCCGGGCGCTGCCGCAGCGCCGCTCGCTTCGCTCGCTCGGCTCGCGCGCTTTTCGTCACAGTTCTAACCTAACCCATTTAATCGGCGTGCCCCGGCTTAATAAACTAGTTTGGCCTGAAATCGGGTTTGACCGGTAACATCAATTTTAGGTTAATCCAGATTATAAAATATCTGTGTGACAGATTTAATCGAAATCCGTTCAGCCGTTTTTGCGTAATTGAGTAACAAACATCCAAACAAATAAACACAAACAAGGTACAAACTTTTACATTTAAAATAAATTACCAGGAAAGTAGCAATAGGATAGTAGGATATTTTTTTTGTTTGTATCTTTTTCTTTCTTAATACATTTTATTTGATAGCCATTTCGTAGCTGACAACAGCAATTGGCCAAATAATTTCGAAAGACTTTTTGTCTTTATTTTATCCAGAAAAACATAAATCCAACAATTTATCTCAACAACAATTACTTCAGCGCCTCTCGATATATCCTATCGAAAATACGACAGATAAATTCTGGACAGCTAAGAGAGTTCAAAACTGTGCTTAGTTCGTATCAAATAACATTTTATAGGGTCCGGGAAACTATAGTCTTGAACTAAAATGGACAACATTAACAAAGTCACATTAACGGCTAAGTGTAAACAAGGAAAAACTTTTTCAAATAAACATTTTTTGGAGACAGAGCCGTAAATGTTTTGTGAAAATGAAACATTGATTTGGAGTAGATTTCTAAAAAAAATATTGTTGTTTAATTTACGGGCCCGGTCATGGGCACACTTCGTTAATCTTATTTAAATAAAAGAATTCAATTGAAAATGAAAATAGACTCAGTCAATATTTATTGACAATTAACTCTAATTGTCCTCTCAAAAGGTTATAAAAGGCGGCTTATTCACACAAAATCTAAATTAAGAGCCAAAAGGACACGGCCCACGGCACTAAATAAATAACTCGAAAAAAAAAAACGTACAACAGTATTAGTTTCAAGTGTGTAGTGTTAGTAAAAGAACTAGATAAAATTTTCATTTGTATTCTCAGTGAAGAGTAGTAGTAGAAAAAAGGCAATTTCTCTGAAAGCGCCAATTGTTTCTTTTTTAAGGGTAGGTACCTATTCTGTCGGATGTGTGAAACTGGATTTTTACGCCCGACAAAAGTGTTACGTTTATTTTATTTATGTTTGAACATTATAACATTATTTAGGTGAAGCGAATGGGAATTTGGGAAATTCTAGGAATTGTCGGCCGATTTTCATGAATAGGTAAATTGTGGTGTTGTTTTACATGGCGATCAATAAATTGGATCAGGCTGACTCTGTTAAAGACAGTGTTAACAGTTGATGACTAATCTTAGTTGCGTACTATCGATTTTATTCTAGAGGCATCAACATGTCGACCTTCATGTGGCGGGCGATCGCTTGCGACTCAGCATTTTCACGGTCGACTATAATCACCTGCCGCATGCGACCTGTCGCCGCACTACAAAAGTCGAAACCTACCCTACTTTGGATATTGCGATTTTCGTCACCCGCGGCCTAGCCGAATTGCCATTTAGACAACGGATTTTCGCTTTGTCGCATTAGTCATTAGTCTCAGTTGCATGTCGCATATTGTGCGCCATGTCTAGCCCACCAATAACAGCATAAATCCCACAAACAAACAGGATCATAACTCTAAAATATTACCGAATAACTTCATAAAATTCGACCAAAGAGTTCTTTCAAGATATTGAAAATCTATAGAATTTTCTTTGCATAGATTAGCAGTTCGCTCTCAAGGTAAGTTTCGAGTGAAATGAGATGCTTTTAAAGTTATGTTAGAGTTTCTGTAATGAGTTTGAATGTGAACGGTTTAAAGTGAAGTTCGTAGTTCTGGAATCAATATTGTTTGTAGTCGTATGGTTATGGAGGGTCGCTGTTAGTGAAGTAGCTGTTAGTGAAGTATCGATGGGGAATTGAATGGAATGTGGATGTATCTTTAAAGATTTGTAGGATTTAAAGTTAGAACAGCGATTTCATCAAACTATCAAGTCACAAAAGTACGCGTGCATTGACTGGACAGGTCCACTCAATCTGCGTGGTTCTTTCCTTAAAAGACTATTTTGGACACCAATCCACATGATCTGACGATGATTATGGCTTGAGTTTGTTTCGGCGTTTCTTCTCAGAGTAGTCAGGTAGGAAACACCGACCTCATCTAGTTTTATAACATGATTGACGTGTAAAACTCTTTGTGGAAACCTACTTACAGACATACAATCAAGCATCAATAAAATTATGGTTTATAGGTAGTAAGTTGGTGTGTTTTCTTAGAGACTGTTTTTCAAGTCAAACCATTATTTTTATGACAGACATCAATGCGGCGGCGGCAACAGTGGTAACCCAGTGGGGACGGCCCCGACTTACGAGTTGTATATAGATCGTGGGTTCGAAATCAGGCTAGCACTTTACCTTAGCCTTACCTTGCCTAGCACTCAAAACGGTGAAGGAAAACATCGTGAGGAAACCGGCATGTCGTAGAATCCAAAATTTGAAGACAAATGTGACATCTACCAACACGCACTGGGCCCGCGTTGTAGATTACGGCCCTAGTCCTCTCGAAGAAAGGAGGTCTGTGTCCGTTGGGACACAGACCTCCTTTCACCACCAGCACCACCCCACCCCACCACTGTTGACTGGTGGGGGGGGGGGGGTGGTGCTGGTGGTGGTGGGGTGGTGGTTTTTTTTGTCTTAAATACTTCAATGTTTTATTTTTTATTTTTATTTTATTATTGGCTGTTATGCATCTCTGACCTCTGCGGCTGTGATGATGTGGTGGCCACCACTCTTCTAGCAAACAACTAGCAAAAAGTCTTCCGTTTCTTCTGTTGTGTACCGTTATTTAAAAACATGCTAGGTGGAGTTTATATTCCACAAAGGCGAACATGTTGTGATAAAAAGTGTACCACGATAACAATCAAATGAAATGTTTTTCATCAAAAGCGGACTGCCATGCCATTTAGGATTTTATTTATTTTTTCGTGATTCGTGATATTCCAGTGGTTTAGGCCTTGTCTCTCATGCACGAGGTTGTGTGTCAGTGTGTGATGGTTCAAATCCAGCCAAGTAGTGTTTTTTTGTTTGGCATTATTAATCTATACAAGTATTTGAATATTATAAAGCTGAAAAGTTTGTTTGGTTCGTTGAATGCGCTAATCTTAGGAACTATTGGTTCGAATTGAATAATTATAGTTTTTTTTAATATTTTCGATTCTCGGGTCCATGGGGTCCCCTCCCGTATGGAATACGAGGGGCCGAAGCCACCTTGCAGTTCCCTTAGACATTTTGAATAATTGCGCCCAAGGACAACCCCCGGTTGGTGCAGGAATATTGCACGATATGAGAAAATGATATCGGATTATGGGTTTGGGTGGCTAGATGGACTGGTTACCACGACCTATGGAAGGACTATGGCCCCGGCCTGACCAATGTTTTATATGTAGATACAATAGGTAAATGGATAAAATAGCAGGGGGTGACTAATGGGCCCCTGAGAACTGTCGCTGGCACATAATACGACGTAGCGACAAGGCGACAACATATACTGCGGTATTTGAAGAGTGGAAAGGTATTCCACGATTATCAGAACAACCCCAGAGCCCGAAAGATGATCAATATCCATACTAGCAAACTTACTGGAATACTTCCTGCCTACAAGCACTTTTGCTCTTACAAATCTCCATTCAAGTCGGCCAATGAACGCAATAAAGAGGTGGGAGCTCTGTTCCTCGACAATTTTCACTCCAGCCGGCCAATAATGGCAAGCCAGAGGTGAGGATTGTTATTGTAATTATTCACATAGTAAATATACGTATCTGTTCTATCCACCGTATCCCTGATGGGACTTATAACTAAAACTATATTATTAGACCACCTTTCGCCTTTTTTCCAAGAACGCACACATAAACAGCCTGTACCCAATTTCTTCTCGAACCAATACTTCGAATCCTTCCTAAGTCCACTAAACCAGGTCCGTTTACATGAAACGTGTAAATCTCATGCGAGTTCGAGTAAATAAACAGAGCTCGCAGGCCGAACACGGATCCTGTCAAACGTAATAAGCTCCTTTGAGTGGCGTTAGTCACGTAACAAATGAAAGAATATACGAAAATACACGAAAATATACGAATATTTCCATCCTTCTTTTGCGTGCTTTCGGGGTTTGTATGCGCGGTAACGTGGTTGCGTTTGGTGCTTATTTTTTTGGTAAGCGCAGACCTGCGTTGTATTTCAGGTATTGAATGAACCGAGTACCTGAACCCACATGGTTTGTTCAATACGCCTTAATTTCTAGTGCAAAGTAGAATTAATGTGAAAGTAGTAGCCATTTTTTAATTCCCTGTTACTGCAAAGTAGAATCTACAGCGGCTGAATATTTTTTTTTAAATCAATAATAAGTATCTTTACCTTATTGAGTTCTGACTTCTTGGTTTGTTTTAAAAATAGAACTCAGAAAATTCATCATTGAAGAATACTCCAAATTCATGATAAGTCCGCCCTTCTCACATAATTATCTACGAAGCAGACACTGGTTATTCATACATATGTATTAAAATTGATAGCTGTGTGGCCGCGTTGTACCTACTTCTAAACTAAGCAACGGACTTTGATCCGGTAGAAAGAAAGAAAAAGTATTTATTGTGATTCAGTGTAGCACATAAATCTTGATATTTAGACATGTTGCCATCAAACGATGCATTTGTGCAAAGGGGCGGCGCAGCGGTGTTGATAAAATACAAACAAGCGTCTAATGCGCTGTCATCAATGAGAACATCGAGCGGGGAGGCACGAGGTATGCCTTGACTCGTGGCACTGTAAACACGTTTACAAGTCGTGATGTGAGCTTCCTGAACTAGGCTATGTTTGAATAGTGGCTTAAGGACAAGATGCTCCTTTTTACATGAGCAGAAACCTAATATTCGTGACAACACGCTTAATTTTCTAGCTTGTTTAATTTAAATGTCAATAGCCCTCACACTGATGTATTTGTTTATAAATGGCTGATGTTAACCCTACGCACAACAGCCACGGGGTCCGCAAGGGCCGATGCCTGCTAGGGGTGCGGGTTGTTCGAAAGAGATACTGCGGCCCCTGGCACACAGGCAACTGAGGGAACACGGGTGGGTTTTAGTCAGTAAAAGTCTGACACGCCCTCCTGCTCCACCCAGAGCGGGAGAAGTTATTGAATGATTTCCCACTCAAATAAAAAAAAAAAGATAAGTAACCAAGTTCGTCGGATATACTCGTAGTTGAAGTTAAGTAAGCTAACGATTAATGTTTTTGAATGAAATTCAATTTGATAAATGAACTGTTTGTTTTCTATTAATTTAATGAAATTCTATTCGAAAACATCAATCGGTTTCTTACGAAACTTCAACTATGTCCGACTACCCTGGTTATATATCTCTTTTGATAGCCGTCTATGATAAAAAGCTTGATCGGGAAAACTCCTGAACTAATTTTGAAGGTGTTACCGAAAAGAAGCCTCAAATTAGACTCCAACAAAAAAAAACCCAATTGACAGATGAAAACTACACCATTGATTTCATGGGCTCTCCATATTACCAGCTATTACGGATCACTCTTCTTCTCAAAGACTCTGAGTCAAATCAGTGGAACATTAAAACCATAAAGGTTCTTCCAATATCTAGCTATATGGTCTTTGATAAGCAAAGCAGATACAGTGCATAAATACACCATCATCTGCCTACCCTTATATCCTTCTATGTTGAGGTCGGCTTCCAGTCTAACCGGATTCAGTTGAATACCAGTATTTTTAACCGACTTGAAAAAGGAGGAGGTTATCAATTTGTCGGAACTTTTTTTTTTTATGTATGTTCCCCGAATACTCGAAGATGGCTGGACCGATTTGGATTTTGTTTTTTTTGTTTGAAATGGTATACTTCCCAAGTGGTCCCATGATCATCAAGTCAGGATCTGATGATGGGATCCTGGAGAAATAGAGAGAACTCTTCAAATTTTATAGGCACACAAAGCGATTTAGGTATTTTTTGGAAGAGTACTTTCTCGTAGTGGTCTCATTTCAGTTTAGTGAAGATTTGATGAAGAACTTAGGAGATAGGCAACGGAACTCCTCAATAAATGGTAGCAAATGGACTGGGATTGCTGAAATCTCATGTCTGTCTATTGCTTACACCAGTTCATAACATAACATCACGCCGGTATGCTGTGAAGGGGTAAGCACATGTGAACCACTAAAAAGTGAAAAATAAAAACTTTTTCCAAAAAAAAAAACAACCGACTTCCAAAAAAACACTACAAAGTGAAAAATAACTTTAATTTCGGAAGGCGGTGACAAAAATATGTAAATACAGCTCCAAAGACACCGACTTCCGAAATTAAAGTTATTTTTCACTTTGTAGTGTTTTTTTGGAAGTCGGTTGTTTTTTTTTTGGAAAAAGTTTTTATATATCGAACGATTGCCTATCTGGCCTCCACAACCCAGTTCCTGGGTAACACGATACTCCTTGGTAAGACTGGTTGTCAGACTTTCGGGCTTCTGACGACCCGTGACGACTGTCAAAGATCCAAGAGCATAAATACATGCTTAGTTAAATTAATTATAACTGGCTTAAATCTGTAACTTTATGGTAAGTGTAAAATAAACCTAACATGTCACTAGTTTAGTCACAAAAGTTAACGAGCAACAAAGTAAAATGACTTCATACAAACGTTAAAATTTACATTTATTATAATCTACCACCCACATAAACCAGTCTATCTTGAACCTTCCCACCAAATATTGTCACTTAATAGTAAGGTCGGGTTACACTGGATAGTTGAATTGTGTATTCCAGTTACGGGGTGAGGTCTCTTAATTTTAAGTGTGTACATGCCCTACAATCTCTTGTTAAGGATTCCTTAACGTAATTTAAATTGTCGTGTAGTGTTTTCTCGTGGTGTTGCTTGTGTTTTCGCGAAAGTATTCTGTTTTAAACAAATTTAAAACGGTCTTAGAACCACGAATTTTGTTTAAAACTCTTTATTTACAACTCTATATGAGGGCATTGACTAAACTTAACTCCATATTGTAATGTGTTATATTCTGACGAGAGCAGTGGTGGCCCAGTGGTAACTGCGCTGACTAACTACTTGTAGGTCGTGGGTACTAACTACTTGTAGGTCGTGGGTACTAACTACTTGTAGGTCGTGGGTACTAACTACTTGTAGGTCGTGGGTACTAACTACTTGTAGGTCGTGGGTACTAACTACTTGTAGGTCGTGGGTACTAACTACTTGTAGGTCGTGGGTACTAACTACTTGTAGGTCGTGGGTACTAACTACTTGTAGGTCGTGGGTACTAACTACTTGTAGGTCGTGGGTACTAACTACTTGTAGGTCGTGGGTACTAACTACTTGTAGGTCGTGGGTACTAACTACTTGTAGGTCGTGGGTACTAACTACTTGTAGGTCGTGGGTACTAACTACTTGTAGGTCGTGGGTACTAACTACTTGTAGGTCGTGGGTACTAACTACTTGTAGGTCGTGGGTACTAACTACTTGTAGGTCGTGGGTACTAACTACTTGTAGGTCGTGGGTACTAACTACTTGTAGGTCGTGGGTACTAACTACTTGTAGGTCGTGGGTACTAACCCAGGCAGGCGCTTTACTTTGTGTAAACACACAAACAGACACCATACCTCACAGATAGATACATTGTTATATGCATAGTTAAATATTATAATACGATATAATAGTATAATAGTAATATAATATAATATAATATAGTATGTAATATAATAGTAATAATAGTATGTTGACCCAAATAATTATTTATGATGTACAGTGGGCTGCATCAATTGGGTACCCCAGTTGTATTAACATTTTAATACAACTGGGGTACCCAATTGATGCAGCCCACCGTACCACAACATATGACTGATCTCAATAAAATTTTACTAAATTAATGTTATTGATATGATTATTTAAAAATTGTTGATTGTAATTTGTTTCTTATTTTTTTTTATTTTTTTAGAATTAATTTATAATTTACTTTTTCCAGGGTCCGTAATTGTACCTACCTTAGCTTTAAGCCAATTGTAAGACCTTTCAAGATTATGGAATGCAAATAAAGATATGAATATGAATATGAATAACGTCACCGTTTGGAGGAGAACATCGTGATGAAACTAGCATGTCTTCGGACCAAAAATCGAAGACATGTGACATCTACAATCCCACCCTGGGCCCGCGTAGTGGGTCTTTTACTGAGAGGAGACCTGTGTCCCAGCAGTGGGAACAAATTACGCTGATTATGATATTCAGACAAATAAATGATTACTTAATGATTATGCAATTTTTTATTTGATACGACATAAATTATTTCGTGGATATATTTAGGAGATTTTTTGTTGCCAATAAATCTCTTCTTACACTTGACCCACTAGAGTCCCCTTTTCCGATACTCTAAGGAAGTAATGAGGGATACATTGAAAGGAAAGGATCCTTATATAATTCCAAGGTTGATGTACCGTTGACCTTTCTACATTGACGTCATATTAAACAAATATTTTGTGCGGTGATGTAAATAATATGATACCTAAACCATTTCCAATGGTTGTTCCCATATTTTTTTTAGACTTCTACTGTAAATGTTGCTCACTAAATTTACGGCTATTTATCAATTATTATTTGTTTGTTGATTTTGGTGGCTAACAGCTAAATAGTAACAGTCGCACGGGTATTTTTAATGACAGTGGGAAATCATCAACTAACTTCTCCTATTAACAAAGTTCAAAATAAAATCACCTTAAAATCACATTTAGCAACTTTAATAGAATCTTCATCAAGTCACGCAAAATTAAAGTTCTAAACGTATTCAAAATTATATTATTGTGTTAATACTTAAAACTGGTCTGGAACATTTTAATTTGGAATGACTATCAAAAGCTATTTGGAGCTGGAATAATTAAAGAGAATCTCACCAAGGCATTGCTTTCAAAAAGATAAATAAATAAATAAGTTAAATTAAAATCTGTTGAGCTCTTAGATTAAGATTGATGTTTTGTTTTAATCCTAGATAATATAAATTAGGGTACATACAAAGAGACCAACACAAGCTTTTTTTTTGGGTTTTAAATCATCAAATAACTTCTCCCGCTCTGGGTGGAGCAGGAGGGCGTGTCAGACTTTTACTGACTAAATCCACCTGTGTTCCTTCAGTTGCCTGTGTGCCAGGGGCCACGGTATCTCTTTTGAACAACCCGCATCCCCGGCAGGCATCGGCCCTTACGGACCCGAACAGTTGATGCTGACATCTCGTGGAAGCGCGCGTGGATCACAACGCGCCCTCGACCCGGGCTTGGTCCTTACCAGACAGAGAACTACTCATTACTCGGACTTGCAATTTGACGTGTTCCTTCCAGGACGTGATAGTCTGATGCTTTTGTATCAACGAAGTACCCCATAAAGCCTAGGCGATAATTAATGGAATTCGTAAAAACACAATTTTCATGTAAGTTAAGTTTTCCTAAAACTCGTTACTAAATATCACTTTTCTCTAAACTATTTAAAAAAAAAAAACTTTGCTCCACACTAGGAATTTCTTCCTGTATCATGGGTGCGTTTACAAACATAGAAACTCACAAACACAAACACCCAGACCCGGAACAATTACTTGCAGATCATACAAGTATATGTTCCGTGCGGGGATCGAACCTGCGACACGCTGCGCAGCAGTCGATTGCTCAGCTATTACGCCAACTGTGTCGTCATTTGATTAAATTTCCATATTGCTTTTCCAATGGGTTCCTAAAACTTCATCACACCTTTCGAAGTCACCAAATTTTCTAAAATATAAAAAAAATAAAGTTAAAGGAAGAAGTTTATTAACCACTAGCTTTTGCCAGCGGGTTTGCCCGCGTGGAGGCAAAAAAAAATAACCCATAGGAACGTATTATCGGGAAAAAAAGCATACTATGTGTTGATCCAGGTTATAAACTATACGTGTGCCATATTGTTTATTTATTTATATAAACTTTATTGCACACCAGAAAATACATAACAAAAATAAAACATTTAAAAACTAAACATACAATGGGCGTCCTTATCGCTTTCTGCTATCTCTTCCAGGCACCCTTGGAATGGACAGTGATTGCGTGGACATAAAAATGGGGTTGTAATTGGTGCATAATATAGGTACAACTTACTATAATAGATACATAGAAATATATGCTGTATAGTAGATACTTATATGCATACATACTAAATATAAAAGCAAAGAAAATAAATGACAACTACAGATTATTACAGCAACATCAAAATCACAAGAACAAGAGTAATTAAGATATTCGAATCACTATTACAAGACGAGTCATATTTTAAAATAAATAATAGTTTAAAAAACGAAAAAACACGCTTTAAAAATCAAACTAAAAAAGGAGAAAATAATTTAATTCAATTAAAAAGCGTGGGGTGCTTTTTGAGGTTTTTTATAATCAATTAATGTCAAGCACCCCACGCTTTTTAATTGAATTAAATTATCTTCTCCTTTTTAAGTTTGGTTTTTAAAGCGTGTTTTTTAGTTTTTTAAACTATTATTTATTTTCTATTTTTTAGTTCTGCTAACTACATAAAACGTGTTTTTTTCTCATTTTTTTTAAATTATTGAATTGTCATCGGTCCCCGAGAAGTTTACAAAGTTTCAATGAAGTCTGACCGTTTAAAGTGGGTCAAAATTGCGCTCAAAGGAGTCGGTTACATACAAACATACAAACAAACATACAAGTGAAGCTAATATAAAGCGTGTAAAAAAAGAGAGATGGATTCGACAATCCTATCTGCCTACCCCTAAGCAGAAATGGCTAAACAAACTCGGTAGTATTAATTACGTACCAATTTTAATATCTACCTTCTCAAAATGAAACTAGCAACAATTATTTTATAATAATAGTTCTAATATCAGAGATAAAACTAAATAATATCAACTTTGATCCATCAATTGTGGTTCACCATTTAGCTGTATTCAATTACCGAAGTTTGAAATCCAAGACGAGACCGAAACCGAGACCATTTATCGAAACCGAGTCGGCTGCTGATATTCGAAATCTGATTATGGTTTGGTTTTCCATACTGATTAGGTCTGTGGTCTGTAGGTTATTGTGGTTTGTGCCAATTTTCCTGTGTGAGTGGTTTTGTGGACGATAATGAAGTGGGTAAAATCTTGTGATTATCCCTACATGTAAACGAGGGGCTTGCAGCTAAGTAATAACCAGAGATCGGATATTCGGATGCATATTTACCTAAAGATAATTCTTAGCTATGAAAGTATGGAAGCGGCTTTATAAATTATTTGTAATATTTATTAAAAACCCCGGGATTCTTGGATTGCATAACTATTCAGATGTGTATTAATTTAAAATTAATGTTTAACCCAATACAAATATGTGTATGTACTGGAGGAGGGGTGGTTTGTATTAGTTAAAACAAAAAATAAACAAATTACTTACCTAAATTAAGACTTTTTCGATACAAAAGCGCATTCCATGTTAGCCAACATCTCAACTTTAGGTGAATATGCATCCGAATATCCGATCTCTGGTAATAACAGTTGCACGGGTCGATCGATCAGGTTAAGCTACGCTTACTGCGGTTGGTCTTTGGAGGGGTGACCATCTTTACATACCAAGACTCCTCCGTGCCTCGGAAAGCACGCTAAGCCGTTGGTCCCGGTTGTCATTCGTGGATCTTTGACAGTCGTTACGGGTCGTCAGATGTCTGAAAGTCTTACCAAGGGGCATCGTGATACCTAGTAACTGGGTTGTGGAGGTCAGATAGGCAGTCGCTCCATGTAAAATACTGGTATTCAGCTGCATCTGGTTAGACTGCAAGCTGACTGTAATATATTTGGGAAAAGGCTAGGCAGATGATGAAGAGGTCAAAAGAACACTCACCTAATCTCAAATAAAACTTAGTATTTCAACACCCTGAGACTAACCCCCTTATTTATAAACGATGCTTAAAGTTAAGTACCTAATGATTAGCGTCTGTTTAACCATACATTTTTGGCGTTAAAACATCATTTAACTTTAATCATCGCCTATGAATAAGGGGGTAAGAGACTTGCCCTACAGTGGGATAATATAATATATAGGCTGGTATTATTATTATATTAACACCTAACAAACTGGCAAAAAAACAACTAAGGTAACACGCTGGACTACCGAAATCTAAAACACAAACAAATTCTAAACCCAACCTCAATAACTAGCCCAGAGTATCAAACCCCGGATTGTCCGTTAACACATTATAATCTACCGGTATATCCACCGTGTTACAACTTTAATTCCACCTGTTATAACAGTAATTCCGGCTGTTATACTTGTAATTCCACTAGGCAACATTTGTGAGCGGACGTCTGAAGGAGATTCGTGTAAGATTTTATATGCTGCTATCTTGGAAAGCGTTTTAACTGAGGTGAGGATTTCCTTTTGTTTTGATAGGTTGTTAGGATTAATGGTGTTTTTGGGTTTATGGTTTTACTAAGTGTTATTGTTGTATTAAAATCGTATTATGATATTGTTCGTGTTGTGTGTGTTGTATCGTTGTGTTCCACGCGCGCCTCGAAGAGATGTCAGCACCAACTGGTGGGGTCCGCAAGGGCCGATGCCTGCCAGGGGTGCGGGTTGTTAGAAAGAGATACCGTCGCCCCTGGCACACAGGCAACTGAGGGAACACGGGTGGGTTTTAGTCAGTAAAAGTCTGACACGCCCTCCTGCTCCACCCAGATTTGATGATCTCACACCAAAAAAAAAAAAAAGTAGAATTGGGTATTATGATTGTCAATATAAATAAGGGTAGATTTAGAAACAAGAATAATAGTATTTTTACTTTATTACTTGCTCTTGCCCGATTTCGTTCTCGTGGAAGTCGAAAAACACAGCCTTTATATACCTACTATAAATTACAGCCACAATTCCTGCCTACATTTCTGATAGGTATTTTGTTCAATTTGGTTTGCTCCTTAGGCCTTAGGCTCGTAGCGTGATGTTAATTTGTCTATAACCTGTCTCAAATCTAGGCTATAAAATTTTTCTTTTCAAATCCGTCTGGTTGGTCCACAGGTATTGTTTGGACGCCGCCGCGCGCCGGCTTCTTCGTCAGGCGTCGGCTGGCTGCGTAGCCGATGGCGCGGGCGGCTGCGCGGGTCAAGGAGAGGGCCCGAGGGCCCAAAACACTTCACTAGCGAAAACAACCGACGACATACGCGCGCCATTTTTCTTATATTGTACCTACCCTGCCATTCTTTTGGATATACCTTACTAGTTTATACAGTCCACTGCTTTCATTTCAAAGTCAATTTTAAGACCCTTACAGTTATGCGCTTTAAAACTCAAACGAACTCTTCAGCTTAATTATAGATTGCTGGGTATTTAGGAATTGGACTTTCGGCTTCAATATTACCATGATTTTTTTTATTCTGAGTTTTTATTTGTGCGGATGAATAATTTTAACACGCTTTTATTAGTTTTGCATGTCTCTATGTAACGGAATCTTTGAACGTGTTTTTTTTTTTTTTAGTTCTAGATGATCTCTGGCTATCAATCGGCCGGCCACTGTGCTCCTAAATCTTTTGTTGTGCAGTGGTAGAGCGCGAAATTCAAATTTTGTTACGTTTTTTGCAATTTTCAGGTGAGTGTCAGCTTGTTACTTGATCAAAATATGATTTGCGACTATAACATGTACGTATTTACAGATTTATAATCATTAGAATCAATAATACTATCTTTCTAAGTTAGATTTGTTCCATAATAACAAATTTCTTATGGAAAAGTGCTTGTGGAAGAAATCTAACTTATAAGACATATATTAGACATTCTAATGACTAAATTCTGTAAACACGTACCTGTTATATTCGCAAATCACATTTTGATCAGGATACAACCTGATACTGACCTGAAAATTGCAAAAACGTAAGCAAATTTGAATTTCGCGGTCTACCACTGCGCATTCACCTTAATCAACTTACTTGCGTCCATAATCAATCAATCTGCCTAGCCATTTTCCAACTATGTAGGTGGGTCAGCTTCTAGTTTACTCAGATGCAGCTCAATACCAGTATAAAGAGCACAGAGAGCAATTTTAAAGGTTTCAAACTTCCATCCCTTTTTCTTTCCCACAGATCTGCTATATAAATCCTGCAACGTGCTGACTGTTCGACAACTTTTCATTATGCACTTAGTACTAAAACAGCACACCATGCTTACCTACACTGCTGACAATACTTACAAAAGACGGAATGATATAGTATGCACATCCAATGCAACCTCAAAACATGTTTTTGTAGAAAGATTTTTTACATTCTTGGGCCCATTTCTGTACAATAGGTTAAATAGAAAACTAAGTATCTATAAATTAAATTACTTTAGCTGTAAGAAAATTATACTTAAATATTTACTAACCATCGCTTATGCACAGACAGAAGATCTACTTGTTGTCTGCAAATAGAACGACTAACATGCTATTTTATTACTTTTACTTTTATTCCCTAGTTTTAATTTACTTTTACCTTATATAGATTGTTAATTTATTACATTAAGTATTCATGCACTTCATAGCCTGAAACACAGGTTCAACCTAGTTCAGGCAATAAGCAACTGTGTTCTATTTTAATTTTTAAGATACTTTTTAAATGTGCTCCTTTTTATAAATAAACGATTATTAGTATTAACATGAAGCGACTGCCTATTTTGAAACAGATGGCTAATACTTAGCTTCATATGTTCGAAAAATGTGTCTGCTCAACGAGTGCACTACGTGAGCTCGACAAATGGATGTGCGAATAACGCTTGTGCGACAAAACTGTACTGCGACTCATCATAGTTCGAATGCTCGCTTATGCGACACACTGAAGCTCGACATTACTCTAGTGCGACATGAAGAATTAACATTTGTATTCATAATCACATGTATATCTGATAAACTCCATAGCTCAGTTAGTTACAAACTCTTGGTAATGCTCCCGGATTCGATTCCGGGTTACAAAACTTCTTAGTACCTATAGGCAATGAATATTGTTGAACTGACAAAATTAAACAGATTATGATTGATCGTATGTTACGCAATTAGGGTGCTGAAGGTTTCCTGGAGGTTGTGGACAACCTAGTTACCAGGTAATACGATACACTTTGGTAAGACTGGCTGTCAGACTTTCGAGCTTCTGAAAACCTGTAACAACTGCCAAAGATCCACGAATGACAGCCAGGCTCAACGCTTTAACGTGCTTATCGAGGTACGCAGGAGTCTTGGTATGTAAAAATGGTCACCCATCCAACTCTAGAAAGTGTAGCTTAACCTGATTGATCGAGCCGTGTGGCTGTTATTACTCATTCACATATAATTTTAAATCGCACCGTACTTTATACTGCCAGGGGTGTGGGTTGTTCGAAAGAGATACCGCGGCCTCTGGCACACAGGCAACTGAGGGAACACGGGTGGGTTTTAGTCAGTAAAAGTCTGACACGCCCTCCTGCTCCACCCAGGGCGGGAGAAGTTATTTGATGATTACCCACCAAAAAAAAAAATCGTTCCTTTATCACATCATTCCTTAACTTATCATTCATAGTCATACCACGCATGCTTCGCAAGGAACGTATTTCCACAGCATTTACCTATAATTAGGGTATGGTTTCACAATTATTCAAATTGTTACGAAGAGACCTTTTATTTTTTTAATTTTACTTTTATAACAATGTCAAACTTTTGTCTAATTCTCACGAAAATATTATGTTGTGTAGTGTTATTAGAGATGTGTTGTATGTGGTGTGTTCAAGAGAACAATGAAAATCATAATATTTGTGTTGCCTAGGAGAAATTAATTAGCACAGTTGTTACTAATAGCGTGTCTGTATTCTAAATTACGCTCATTTAATAGAAGGCTTATTTTAAATTACCTTGACACTTTGAATGTGACTAAAGTGATTTAACAGACAGCCTGTACAACGTCAATGTGAGGTCGACATTATCACACAACCTTTACAGTAGTGTCAGTTGTGTAGTGTTTTTGTCGTATGACAACTGTCATTCTTTGACTGTTATTAATGGCTTTAAATCGACAATTTGTCGCGGTTATCAATTTGATAAATAGTTAATTCCCCTGATAGTACCTAATAACAGTGATCATAAAAATCATGGAATTTGCCTACAGGTGGAGCAATAAAACAAAGAAAATATATTATTTATATAATTTATTTAACAGACTTCATCAAATGAAAATGACAACATCATTGAGCAAATCAACGGTAGAACATGAAACTTCATTGTATAAAATTTATATTAACGAAATAATCACTATTTCTAATAGCTATATTATAAATAAAACTTCCATTTAAACGAATATTTCAGACACTTTTCACTAACAATTCATTATTTTATCAATGTTTATTTTCAATAGATTTCTTACACGAATTTAATATTGTCTACATCATTTTAATACATACAGTTATCTTTATTTAAGGTGATGTTTTGATGTATTTACTTAGTTAGTAGATAGTTTATAAGTGAAACAAGTGATTGATTCAATGAAAATTATAACTTTGAAAGTGAAAACTTATTTAGGGGCAGCGCTCTGTCTGGACAGTGAACGATACAGGTCTATGACGCTGAATCAGGTATACTCGGCTCTAGTCAGTCGGTGACGTTAAAATGCGTATACTCGGCTTTAGTCGGTCAGTGACGCTGAATCGCGTATACTCGGCTCCAGTTGTAAGTTTTGACTTCAAATGGTGGTTATAAGCTTTTTTTCTATATTTTTTCACATGAACAGGTTAGTTTAATCAATCACATCTTTCAACCATATCTCTCAATTTCAATTTAATGAGTGCGCAAACATTAACTTATAAGTTAGCGCCATATAATACGACCATAAGCCGCGTCGTAATCAATTAATTCTAAGGGATTTTATTACATAATCTGCGGCGAGGTGTGCAGCCGGCCTTAGACCGCTCACACACTACACTTTTCAAAGTAACAGTCACAATATATTATTTTATTTTAAGCGTAAAAAAGATTTTATCAGCAGTCAGAAGTTTTTCGGCATTTTTATGCTAATGTTAAACTTGGCAAGTTTACAAGTTACTCTTTGGGCATATTTTGCGTGTTTCGAAATTTATTACGAGACATAATGCTTAGGTACTTGTTTTCGCGTTAACTTTGAATTAAAACGAAGATATTTGGAACACTTTTACGTTTCGTATTCAAGAGGAATAGGTACATTCTTTGAAACGTATTTTATTCATGAACATAATTATTGTTTGAATAGACAAATTGGAACCGTGCACTTAGCTTCTGACGTTTCATAAGTGCCCATGCAGGCTTATGTGAAATAAAATATTTTGATTTTGTTTTTTTTTTTTTAACAATTATTAGTGAACCACTCGCAGTTAACAGAGCAGGTATCAAGTTTAATTAAATTTACTTTGATGATAAAATGACATATCCTTCGAACGAAATTGTAATGTCTGAGGTCTCAATATCATATGCCAATAAACAAATTATTGCTTCGTATTTCAGACGAGTAAATCGATATACACAAGGAGCGCAAAACATTTTTGATCAATAAAAATTGGAGTGTGTGAACAACCTTTTCTGTAAAAGGAAGCTTACACACTGGAAGATCATAAGAGCAACATTTTAGTTGCACAGTTGTACACATATTTTTTTATTTATTTATCCACACGATGTTGAATAAATAAATATTTAAGAAAATTTTAAATGCCCGCTGTTCGATTTTTCTATACATTTTTCATAATTTTTAGAGTGGCATGTAGATTTTGCAAGTTTCTGTCAAGGTTTTCTAATTAATAGATAATATTATAAGGGTATTAATCTATCACAAATATCACTACGAAGACCTTATGACAAATTCTTTACAACGACTTAAAAATGAAGCTAATGTAAATAAATCGTGTCTTACAAAACAATTAATATTTCCTTTGTTTAAAAATTAAGGACTCACGCTTAAAAGAATCTCAATAGGTCTTATTCTCTTAGAAAACATTTTTACAATAGATGTCTGTAGTAGCTGTATGTGTTTTAAGATTTCTAATTATTTTATAAAATACAATTTTATCTTAGCCTTGGCGATTCACAATTATTTATATGTATTTAATAATTAAACATATCAATATTTTTTTCTAAGCTCAATGAAGAGTAACAGGATAGCTACACATATTTTTGTACAAAATAAAAATTAAACTTTAAATAAAAATTGCGCAACTTTTTGCAGACTTAGGTAGTCTGCAAAAGTTGTGTCGTGTGTTCACATTCTTAAATGAGTGGCACTTTTGTCCACACCAAGTGATAAATTACAGTTTAAATTTATTTTGGCTAATATTAATCTACCAAATTCTACAGATCACACAATTTATTACAAGGACATCCATGAATTTATTATCACTTATATATTACATAACTATATACATTCCTTAATTACGTGGCTTTTCAAAAATACTACATAAATAAATATAAACGTATTAAAAAAAAAACACTATAAATTGTATAGACGTGAAACATTCGTTGTATGCGATGTGGAAATTAAAATTGTTTACAGCCTTGTAATTGGATTTAGTTAACGTGATTTTGAGATTTTCAACCAAATTTGGTTGCTTGAAATTTTATACTGTCTGAGAACCACTGTTATTTCAGTCAGATTAACGTCATATTGCTGAGGTAGTATTCTCATAATAGACCTATTAACCTATTTAAAATTGCACGTCCTTCCACTTTCGATACAAGCATTTGAAATGTGTATGCAACAAGCAATGGAGAGGCGTGTAGTTTTAAACTAAACTTGGACTCATAATTGTATTCAGTAACTTGATAGTTGAAAAGTTACCAGATTATGACAAAAAAAAAAGATCGTGAGGTGGTGTAAGACTGAATGAAATTGAATGAACTTAGAATAATGTACTTACATGCAAAAAATATATTTTAAATTAAATAACTTTTCTTAAAAACATGATATGCACTATTAAAAATAGTAAAATTTGTTATATAATCTTATATTCCACATGTTACAAACGAATTATTAAAGTTTTATAAAGAAATTAAAATTAAACCATTTTTATCATTCGTTCTTTACGCAAAATCGTTTTCTACCCCAACACTATTAGTTTTAGTATGGTAACATTATTTTTCTTCGAACTGTCAAGTTACGGAATACGATTATGAGTCCAAATAAAGGTGATCTCTACCAATGAATGTGACTTTTAAAAAGTGACTTTTAGAATTCATAGTCTATGTACTTTTTGAGTTCATCTTGGACGTTACTGATATATGATTGTTTAGGAAAAACTTCGAGAGGAAACCTGGATCTTTAATGAATATACTCGTAAGCCTGAAATGCCACACACGGTGCCGAAACATGGACACTGAAAGTTGGGCTGGTCCACAAATTTAAGGTCATTCAGCGTGCTATGGAGCAGGCTATAGGTACTCGGAGTTTCTTTGAAGGATAAAATCAGAAACGAAGTTATCCGAAAAATAACCGCAGTTACCGACATAGCTTGCAGAGTAAGCAAACTGAAATGGCTGGCCATGTTTGTCGAAGGACCGATGGCTGGAGGAACAGACAGAGTCCTAGAGTGGAGACTGCGTATCGCCAAACGTTCTGTGGGACGTCCCTCAGCTAGATGTACAGGTAACCTCAAAAATATGGCTGGGATAGACTGGTTGCGGAAGGTGGAAGACAAGGAGGAGACTTGGAAATCTCTAAATAGACTTCGAACCCAAGTCGGCCGGAGCAAAGACAATCTCCACAGATGCGGGTTCACGGACAGCTCAGATCTCAAGTGTTTATGAGGCACCTCTCCATAGACAATCGCTCACCTACCATTCTGCGTCGCATGCCCTGTTACTTGTGCATTTGACGATTTTATGACTGCGTCAGTGCGAGCGGAGTTTGCTCTGCTGAATGTTGGGCCAAAGATGTTTGAAATTTTTCGCTTTCGATACGCCGTCGAGTACCCGTCTTAAGCAACCGTGGTGATCAATGCTCGTGCTTGTATGAGGAGAGCCTTTTGCCTTGCGGTGGGACCATAATATGCCAGTATTATTGTTCTCATAGAACATTTCATACACCATATCCATAATCTGATTGGGTTAAAGATAATTGCATAGTTTGAACATTATTATAATGTTATTATGCATAAACCCATTAAGCATTAGCCCGGCTAACTGCCAGGATTTGCTTGAATAATAAGATTTAGCCACAGACTGGCTTATGATCGCTAAGCCCTCTTCACATTTAACCTCCATTCTAAGTATGTTGTGGATAAGCTTAGACGTATTGACGTTGATATAACATGTTTCTTAATCCGAAGAGATAAGCCTTCTCATCTTATTAGGTTCAGAGTATTAGTGAGTATACCTCACATACTTTTATACTGGGTCAAATTTAATTAGCTAGCGGAACTCGGCAGATGGGTACCGAAATAAAAACGTGAAAAATGGAAAAGAAATTGGTGATGTTTTCTTTATAATTTTGCGACATTAATACCGTCAAGTCTGTGGAGTTTTAATGGCATATTTAATTTTAACCCTGTATTGTTTTAGTGTTGAATTATACCCAGGTTAAAACAGGTTTCCCCGCGGGGGTTTTTGTTCGCGTATTGGATTTTTCACGCTTTTCAACGCATAGGTTAGCGCCGAGGGGTGAAAATCCAATAGTGTTTTTTTGAAGCGCTGTGATGCGCTCTGTTGTATTCTCAATGCTTATTGGCCGAGAGTTCAAAATCCAGTGCACCATAAAATCAACCCGCGATATTTTGACGTCCAATTGTGTCCATTAGTTAGTTTCTCAGATTAAACAAAAAACCCTAACGACTTTACATTTTCAGTAAAAAACGTTAAATAAACCACCACGCCACGTGTGTTGTGGACATTCCCGTATACTTGTAACGGTTACATGCATTACAATATATTTTAACTTAAAACTCAGTTTATTATTTAAAAAATTCCCTCTTATTTACATATAAATCGGAGCAGCCCAGTCGTCCGAGGCCAGACATCATCGCAGGATATTCCTGGAAATAAAGAGGCGAAATTAATAAGCAGCAAACTTTTCTAACAAAGTTTAATAAATTATATTATTTTGGTGAAATCGTTCTGAATTTTCATAAAATTAATAAAATTGAAAGTCGTTTGAAAGAATAACGCAAATACTTCGCATTTTTTCGAGTAAATAAAATGTAGGTACCTTTATTTTATTTTGCAATAAATTCTATGGTTTTTTATATACCTACCTAGTTTAAATTTGATTTCATAGAAAATGTACGCAGGTTTCAATACAATAAAGGACAGGATAATAATAGTGTTGCAAAATGATTGCAACAGTAGTACAAATTATTTCATTTAGGTATTTTTTTTTAATAGGAATCTTTCAGCTAAGAACAAATAATTGGTAGGTAAGTTCCATTTTTTTGCAGAATGAAGGCCAAATATAATGTTTTTACTTTTAATAATATGAATAGTAATAAAATTATGTTTTGTTTCGTGCCTTCGACTTACCTAAGTATGACGTCCCACAAAGCAAAAGTATTGCTGACGAGCAGAAGCAGCAACGACGCTGCCACTGGACCTGAGAAAGAAAATATAAACAAATAAGTACCTATATGTACATATAATTACCACAACAGAATTAACCTCTGGCCAAACTGAGATGAATTCACTCGCGGTGATATTGTGTCAACTAAAATGGAGGTGGTCAAACAGGCGCGAATAGTCCTGCCCGCACCACGCGCGCAGTCTGTCCACATCACGCGTGCAGTCCTGCCCGCATCACGCGCGCTTCTCCTCAGTGGGGCCAGAGGTTAACGGAGTGATTTATTCAGTCTTGCAGTCTGTTGCCATGTAAACAGTTAAGGGTACAACTAGTCAGAGGTAAATAGACGTCGACAGTCCATCGTTGCCTCAAAATACAGAAATAACATCACCTGGTTGAGGGATATTTTCAGAGAAATAAAACCCACATTTTCTGACGATTCGATATCGAGTGTTAGGTTTACTTATTCTTGCTGTTTGGCCGCTAAAATAAATGTTTTTAACGGCTTGACGACCGGGAGACAATTGCTCAGCAGCGGGACAATCCCACTGCTGAGCAAATATCTTCCAGCCGTTCCCCCGAATCTTGCCACTTCAATCCAGCCCTCACGGTAGGCGTGCAGGTCATCTCGCCATCTCTTTTTGGCCAACCTCGGTGGTGCTATCCATATAGATAAATATGAATTCATGTAAATAATGAAACGGAAAGAATTTGCGCTACACCGGTCTATTCTGTAAAAATTTCACCGTGAAAACTTAAGTGAAGTCTGCTGTCATCCCACCTAATTGCTAGGGATTGACACTATTGACAGGTCACTTCAACTGAGTTTCCAGGGTGATTTTTTTACAGAATATATCGTCTTTTTTAATCAGTCAACAAATTCTATTTGTCGAGCAGCTTTCTAAGTTCCTTATCTAGTTCGGCATTGACGATGTTCTATTCTTAAATAAGACATGACAAAGCTGATCAGCTAATTACCTCGAGCAACTTGCCCTTTATCGTATGTTTTTTAGTAACAAAATCCTTTTTATTTACCATTACACGTTTGTAAGAAAACAATACAACATGATGTACCCAAAAATATTCCGTATACGACTCTGAATAATACGGGGAAAATATCAGATATTATTATTAGTACAAATATATGTACATGGCTGCTACAACGTAACTAGGAGAAAATATGAAGTTTTGTAATAATTCGGCAATTCGGGTTAGTCGTAGAGAAACTAAAGATTATCTGAGAAAAGAATAAAGTAGTTTTTTATAGAGATGACAATTTGAAAGAAGGAGAAAGGAAGGTAAACATTTTACATTCGGAGATCTCATTTTTTTTTGTTATTATAGAAATAGGCATGGAAAATTCGATTTTTTATCGTATACCTTATACAGACGACATAATTTATAATTCTTCTGTACGTGTTTAGGTCACTGAACTGCTCCTAAAACGGGTGAACCGATCTGGATGTCATTTATTGTGTGTGTTTGAGTCCCAGGCTGGTTTAGATTCACAGTTGGACCCGGTAAGTGGCGCTGTGATTGAGTTCCGGGATAAAAGACAGCGTCTGTTCGGTTAGTTATTATTATAGGTACGTATATATATGTCGGCGCTCGATATAATTTTACAGTGAGTTATGATAACACCAATTTCCATCATTATCATCACTATCATCATTTTCCTACCCTCATCTCAATTTATTTGGGGTCGACGCAACATATATATCTTTTTCATCCATACTTCTCATTCTACCGTCAACTCGGTAGTCACTCTCTTCACAAAAGATGTAGACCTTTATAATATTCCATTTTTACAGTTGAATCCACAGATCACAGAAACAAGGGTTGAATGAAAACCAAAGGTCACCAACATTAGGGTCACCAAAAATCATAACAGAAATATAATTCCACGAAAAAATACAGAACGTTAAAATTGGACGAATGTAAAAACTGTTAGAGACGGGACGGACAGTGGACAGCGTAATATTACTTTTTCCCAAACCACATGTTACCAAAAGGATCTCTATTTAATAAACTAGATCAAATGAACAATAGATTTGGGGCTAGAAGAAGCGTATTAGGAGCAGGGCGACCCGACCCCGTGGAATATCGAGACCAGTTAGGGGTGCCGATGTTTGGATTTCAATATTATAATGTTTTGATTTCGATAACTTACTATGTATTTCCTACTTCGCTGTTTTGTACTTCGTATATACAGGCTGGGAGAGACATCTACGCGGATTACATGTTAAATTATTTCAAATAATAACCTGATACCACGGATTCAATATATGATTCTAAACCCCGTTCAACATTTTTAGTAAAAAAGATGGAAAGAAGGAAAGATAATCGCATATTCCTAAAATAAAGATACATAAAATGCACACATAAAAAGTAGCCAAAAGCTCCGTATTCGGTTGTCAAACTCCTCTAGAAGAAGAATCATGTGCTGAATACATGTTTCAGTTTACGTATCGATGTCCCTTTCAGTAACACCTTGTATTTTGTGGTAGATGTATGTTTAGCAAAAACTTGCAATTAGATATCACACTATTCAACTCAGAATTTTTTCAGTTTAAACAAACTTTAGCTTTGTTAGGATCAACAATATTTTTTGAATATTTCGTGAGTGGACCAATTTTTTTTTTACTGCAACGATAAAATCCTTAAATAGTATCGTACTGTAACTCTCTTTTAAATCAAAATCAAAATTACCCTAATTTTCCAAAACGATTTCCACCCGCGCCAGCCCTAAACTGACCTCTGTCGACGTCACAATATCTTTATCGATCAGGGCCCGGGTTTTTATCAACATCGAAAACAGAATTCCGTATAACAAATGGCTGGTCGTTGGACGCTATTGACACAGGCCAGTTCGCGGTATTTTGGATAAGCAGAATTTAATGATATTGTGAAGGGTGCATCGTTTATACAAGATTTAGGGTATTTTGGTAGAGGCTTTTGTTCTGGCAAGGTTTTTACTTTTGACTTTTAGTTTGGTTTGATTTGTTTCGTCAAACCGGATCTTGGATCAGTAGGGGTGATATTATACACTTTCAATCAAATCAAATGATTTATTTGCTTGAATATGGGTACATGAGATGATTCATATAACAAACCTTAACAATTTTGCAAATATCTATTAGAGTCTGATAACAATAGAAAAGTGATAGTGTTAATTTCTTGACACTTTAAGGTTTATGTACCTATAATAAAAATATTTCTTATATAAATCATTAATAAATCTATTACAAATATCGTTCGGCAGTACCTATTTGTTGAACAATAACACTGACCCGGGCCTTATATGCCGTAGACTGGATGCAAGATGGGGGACAAAATGCTGGAGTGGAGACCACGAACGGGACGGAGGAATGTGGGAAGACAACCGACTAGGTGGACAGACGATCTCATTAAAGTGGCCGGAAGAAACTGGATAGCGACGACACAAAACCGCCAAAAGTGGAGAGATTTGGAAGAGACCTACACTCAGCATTGGGTGGCCAAGGGTTGAAGAAGAGAGAGAGAGAACACTGACCCGAAGCAATTACTACTTTTATTCGGCTTTGACTCGTGATGACCATTTGGATGGGGTGATTGGAATAAATTATATTTTAACGTAAATGTTGACGTACAAAAGTGTCTTTTTATACCTGATTGAAATAAATGCTTTAAATTTGAATGACCTTTTGGAAAAGGAGACTAGAATCCTACCATCCTACTATTCCTACTAATATTATTATAAATGTGAAGTTTGCATGTTTAGATATTTGGATATATAGATGTGATGCGGCTAAAATATGGTTAGATGTTTGGATGTTTGTTACTCAATCACGCAAAAACGGCTGAACGGATTTAGATGAAATTTGGCACACAGATAGATTATAACCTAGATTAACACATAAGATACGTTTTACCCCGGTAGTACGTTCCCGCGGGATAATTTCCGACGTCCACGTGACGCCGCTTGCAGAAGCTAGTTAATCATATTTTAACGTAATTTTTGACGTTAATAAGTGCCTTTTTATGTGTCTATTTGAAATTAATGCTTTGACTTTGAATGACGACCATGCAATCCTTTCCCGAAACCGACTGAATTTCAGTATTTTGCATGAAGGTTCAGCAACCTGAACTCGATAACCTAATTTCTAAAGGATACCGCTATCCAACCGGACAGTCTGTCAGAGTTTCAAAATCAAATCCTTTCACAGCATACCGCAATATTAAATGTCTCTGTAAACATTGGAACATGGAAGATTGAGGAAAATTACGGATCTTTTGATGTTTTAATTGTATTTTTATTATAAAGAACCTGTAATTGAAGGAACACACGTGAAATAATCTATGTATTACTGTGATGTATTAATGTAAATATTGTGTATCCTTTGTTGGAGATCCTAATTATATAAACAAATTCATGACAAACACATATAATAATACTGAATCGTAGTATCTGTAAAAGTATTTCTGGAGATCCTTGTAAATGACTAGGCTAGAAAATTATACCAACTGCCTAATACCTATTATACCTACGGTTTTTTTTTATTATACAAAAAAAGCAGAATATAACAGTAGATAAAGATATCAGTCTGCACACTAACCCTGCAGGCTTACCATGACGCTTTCTATTTCTATTCTACTGTAGAATAGAAATCGCTTGTCTACATTTTTCGGTGAAAAACTGTCAACTGTCTATACTGAAACGTCATTTTTGTCTACTCTTCCGACGACAAAACGCTTGTCTACGGTTCTCGTGCTAAGCCTGCTGATCGACAAATATTTAAAACAAAATAAAAAAAAGGTCAAGTAACTGTCGGATCACGCACCATGAAGGGTTCCGTAATTGGGATGAAGAACAAACTTAACATTGTAGTTTAAAAACATGTTCTCCCATACATTGATATACGTTACAGTCAATTCTCCAACTGCAAAAGTATGTTTGTAATCGCAAAAAATCTGTATTTTGTGATAAAACTATTAATGAACGATTTTTGGCTTCGATTTGGTTCTGGCTAAATATGATTGTAAGTCAACGGGAAGTACCCGGTAGGTTTTGATTTACTTGCGAGTGAGCAAATTGAACGACACAAATTACCTTATTTATTTTGTTTTGTCATAAGATCGTATTTGATATTTGCTTTAGAAAATTAGTTATTATTAGTCTCTGAGAAAAAAGGTCTTGACAGACTAACAGATGGGTGGACAACGAAGGGATCCTATAAGGGTTCCGTTTTTTCCTATTGAGGTACGGAACCCTAAAAAAGAATTCTAACCTAACAACAGTCCATAATCAATAACATCAACAATATCTTTCACAAACAACAAATAACAAAACGGTTTATGATAAAAGCAAATACGATTATTTTGCTATAAATACGGTTTTATCTCATCTTATTTCTTGAGCATAGTGTAAACATGGACCGATCAGGCAGAGGACAATGTAAGGCTGCCGTCACATTGTCAGCGTGTAGTGAGTCGTAATGAGAGTGAGTATGTTCCGCTACTTCTTCTTCCCAGCTAAAGCACTAGGAAGTGGTGAAGGGCGGGCGTTTTGAAGGGACTGTCTTATGTAATTTTATTTTGACGTTCAAAAAGAGCTGACTCTCAGCCTAGTTTGAATAAATGACTTTTGATTTTGATTTTTTGATTTAATAAAAGCAATACCTATGTTTAGTTACGATCGTTCTGTGGCTTCTCAATTGGATAAAAGCGAGTTCGCGAGATCATAAAACCGTCGTATAAACACGTGTATACGACGGTTATATAATCTCGCGAACTTGCTATTTTTTTTTACTTATCGATAAATCGATAATTTAAAAAGAAAACATGTAGGAATTTCTGAGCGAGTCTTGTAGCCTTAAGGGGAATCTAGTCGCGGGCTCGAACACACTGGTAGTGGACAGCGTGCTTTTTGTCCAAGTCGTGCGCCTGGTAAAAAAGCACGCTGTGTCACCAGGCTTCGTGTCCGATAGAGGTAGTTCCCGTGATGAGCAGTTAGACGCTAGTCTACACGCACAACATTATTGAGTGAGATGCAGGATCAGTTATTGTAAAACAGGCGATGAAAAAATTCAGAAAAGTCCTTCGGATGATCGGGTTTTATGAAAAAACCATTGCATAAATCAATGACCAATAAAGTTTATTGAACTTTTCGATATTTGAGCTTTGTCTGTACCGACGTGGTTTTGGAGATTTCACACTTCTATTATTACTTAAACAAGCCCAAATTTAGGTCAAATTAGCAAGAAAAACTAATCTTTGTTGGCTCATAACTTTTTAATGGCTTTTTATTTTAGTATTCTGTTTCCGTAAAGACAATATTAATAATGAGACAAAACTATACCATATTTAATTTTTGATGTACGGTAGGCTGCATTAATTGGGTACCCCAGTTGTATTAAAATTTTTATACAACTGGGGTACCTAATTGATGCAGCCCACTGTACATTGTCGAACAGTGGAGTAATACACTCAAGTTTGTATGGAAAAAAATGTCGACAAGATCCAAAGAGTGAAAGAGTCAAGAGAGAAAGTTTAAGAGTAAATTGTTATTTTGGTGACTAGAAAGAAAGAAAGAAAGAAAAATTGTTTATTCTGCACAAACAAAACGCACATGGTATGTATACTATTCGTTTTAGTCACTAAACATCAAACCATAGCTTTCTACTGGTCTAATAAATGGAAAGTGTAACAATTATAAGAAATAAATAGTACCTAGAAGTATGTTAGAATCATAACAGATGGTCGTCAAAAAGGCGTGAGTTTGTGGATATTAGAAATAACTTGTTTAAGTTAATTAAGAGAACATTTTCTATCGCTCGTCGACACTTCCTCGCTTGCAGTAGAACAAGCGCCTTAAGTATAAACTCAAATATTTCTTCGAGAAAACTTCTTGTAAGTTCTTTTCTGCTTAGTAAAGCTCTTGTGATTAATTAAGCGCTTTTTTTCGTTAAACAGCGAGAATTTGCTTCGACTAATTGCTTTACGATCGATTGCTTTCCAAAAGTGTTTGGAGGATCAGTTTGTTTTACGTGGACTTTTTGGAATGTTGCTTTTAGAACATTTAGGATTTAAGGTAATGCTTCGTTTTTTTGTAGATGGCGTTTAATTGTGTATTAATCTACCTAGCCTTTTCCCAAATATGCTGGGATTGACTTTCAGTCTAGCCGTATGCAGCTGAATACCAGTATTTTATGTAAAATACGGAACTGCACCACCCAGTTACTGGGTCAAAGTCAAGCATTTATTTCAAATAGGCACTTAATAGGCACTTTTGAACGTCAACATTTACATTAAAATAGAAATGGTTCTAGTCGCCCCTTCCAAAATGTAGTTTCGTATGGAGAAGAATGGGCAAGAAACTCCACCGTTACTCTTTTAAAATGTTTTAAGTACAATATTTAACATATTACATTCATTATACAAGTTGTAACAGAATGGACGCAAGACCTGAAAGTATTTTATTCCTAATTGACTACTGAATCGATTTCAGTAACTTTTAATTTGAGTATTTTTTTTTAATTATTTATTTTGCCATACCTATCACTGATTGAGCCAAAGAAAATTCAATCTTATATCAGAAGAAATAAGAATCAATTTTAAATGCATAAAATAATGCTTGGGTCGATACATTTTTCCTAATAATATCAGTAGCTTTAAAAAAAATAGTTTTGGTCATCGTATTATGCTTTTAACTCAATACTCTAATTAGGGTGTATGAGGTCTTGCGTTAATTTTGTTACTCGTTGTATAATTATGTGTGAAAACGATGGGTAACAATATATTGCTTGGTAAGCCTGGTTATCAGATTGTGGGCATCTAACTACCCGTAACCACTGTCAAAGATCTACTTGGTACCATCGGCTTGACGTTCTTTCCAAATCATAGATAATAAAATAATACGCATTGGCTTGTAATAATTTTATTTTTATTAAATTAAAGTTTTTCTGTAATAAACATGGTGTTTCTTATGATACTTTGTAGACATTTTTTTTTGTTTTTCGTCTAATTTAAGACAAGATTGGAAAAATACAAACAGGTCAAAAGACAAATTACAAATATTTCACATTTTTCTTCACAAAAGTACGCGCACGTCAAAACTGAAAATTGTTCATTTCATTCCACTACAAACTTGATAATAATATTTTCTAGAGCCTCCTTTGTGAAACATTAGAAAACAGATGAATAAATTAACTAAGAAACTTTAGTTCAAGTTAAAGTGAAATATATTATACGTTACTCCCCGTCTTTTATTTTGAAAAGAATATTTCTAAAGTCTTTGTCTTTCAACATCAATCAGTTTTTTATATTATTTATTGCTCAAAGACTTTCACTAGAACCTGCCCGTAACAGGTCAGTATTTTTGTTCACTTTACTTTGTGAAGTATTACATGAATTTTTAATTATATTGAAGTAGAATAAAAACCTAGATTCTGTGCTGTGTATTTCTCTCTATTCCCATAAATTAACACTGATGTCATACTTTAGCATAATCAGTCTATCCCACTGGTAGGATCCACTACGCGAGCGGGTCCATTGCGGGTTGGTAGATGTCACGATGTTTTCCTTCACCGTTTTAAGAGCAATGGTGATGAAATAATTAACACAAAGTCGCAGCTGTACACTAGGCCAACACTGCTCTCCTGCATACAGATTTTGGAAATGCTTTATACTTAACATACTCATAGCTACATCGCAAAAATAATACAAATTCCACTTCCCACTAATATTATAAATGTGACAGTTTGTATGTTTTTTACTCAATCACTCAAAAACAGCTGAACGGATTTGAATGAAAGGCACACAGATAGTTTACCACCTGGATTAATTCATAGGATAGTTTTTATTAACATATACCATACTTGTAAAGGCAGCTCGATGGTGACGGAAGTAACTGGTTTATAGCACAGGAGTCATCCCAGTTTAAGCCCAGTTGCACATGTTTTGTATCTTGTATCTTGCCAATTACTTATAAGATCTAATTTAGGGTACAAGAATTGTAAATAGGTTTAAGGTTTTGAACAAATAAATATTACTATTACTACTCCGGTAGTACGTTCCTGTGGGATAATTTTCCAACTCTACGCAGACAAAGCCGCACGGAAAAACTAGTAGTACTTTAATAAAACTACAGTACAACAATCTCTGACCTAGGATGTACAATTTATTACCAAAGTTGTACTTTGTAACTTAATCCTGCACAAATCCTACTAAATATTAATTAGCGGAATTTCCTACAAACTCGTAGACGTGTTTAATCTGACAACTGACACTGTAATTTCTTTGTAACACAATTAATAAGTTAATTAAGGACTACATAGATATAGCACAGAAACATTTTTGCTGTTATGTTTTTGTACGAAAATATATCCCAGTCTTTAGTCATGTTTTCTGTCCAATAAATATGGTAGGTACAGACTAAAAAAATGTGGTTTTTTAGAAAAGTAAGGCCGATATAAAAACTGTCTCCTTTTATGACTGACCACTAAAGAACATGCCTAAACAGTTATTTTTGTCTTATGCTGCACTGGTTGAGATCAAGTCAACGGCAGCTGTTGCTTTAAACCAGCGCTGGGGCTCTGTCTTGCATAGAGTCGTAGCATAATGCTGAGCAATGGCTGTTTTACCGTGGATGTGACGCATTGTTTCTGTTCATTCTCTGCGTCATGTTAACAGTAAATATAGTATATTTTATATCGAGGGACTAAACAAACCCATAATATACCAGAGGTGGTTTGACTCCCGAGCGTGCGAGGGAGTCAATGAAACCGAGGGTATATTAAGTTGGCGTTTAGTCTCGAGGTGCAAACTGTACTTTTCACTTTGAATGCGAGAAAAACAGCCAATTTAGTACAAAAACATTTAATAAATATTACTCAATAAAATAAAAATTACAAAATATTTTTTTAATTGAAGCTAAATGTACAATTCGAAATAATTGTAATACTGTAAATATATTGTCGTCCCAGGAATATTTACACGCGTATTTGTTGTATTCGTAGACACTCCACAGATAATAGTATATTTACTGACTGTTTGAGTTTGTCTATGTCACATGAAGGAAATCAAAAATTAATTACTTTTCACTCCCTAGAGACTAAAGTGGTCACTTTAGTCCTGCTTCGTAGGGCTATATTTGCGTACTTTTAGAGCATGAGAAGTGAAAAATGTATTTTCTTACAATATATCACAATGACTTGGATCATCAAAACCTAATGATGTTACCACTAATGATTATGAAGCAACTGCTACATCTTCCATTTTCATCGACTCTTTTTCTAACTGTTTCATTGGTCTGGTGAAGCCCTACTGCTGAGCATGAGGTCCTTGGGGTCGATTCCCAGGTCAAACAAAAGTGAAATTGGATTTTTCCATCTGGAATTTCTTAGTAGCCGCCTGGAGTCTGGATTTGTGCCCAGTCGATGGCAATAGGCTCGCCCCCTATTAAATGGGACTAAAATATATCTGGAAAAATGTGGGTGTGCTATAGTTTAACGGTAACGGTGGAGTTTGCCCATTCTTCTCCATCATCATTCATCATCATTTCAGCCGAAAGACGTCCACTGCTGGACATAGGCCTTCCACAAAAGGGGGGTTTTGCCATAATCGCCACGCTTGGCAGGCGGGTTGGCGATCGCAATATGGTCGTAAAATGCATAGAAAACGCTGCTGCCCATTCTCTTGTAAGTCCCTTAGTCGCCTTCTACGACACCCACGGGAAGAAATGGGATGGTGCTATTCTTTTACGTCCGGCACCACACGGAATACGAAACTACATTTTGGAAGGGGCGATTAGAATCAATTCTATTTTAATGTAAATGTTGACGTTCAAAAGTGCCTTTTAAGTGCCTTTTTGAAATAAATGCTTTGACTTTGACTTTGTTACACCTCTGCCCAACCATTCGAGGAAACTAGGCGTGATGTTATGTCATGCTACATCTTTCTCATATCTATTCAGAAACCACCTCCACCACTTAACCCTATCCATTCCACCATAATTCCGACCACTCAACTAAAGCTTGTCACACACACACATAAATAATGCAACGCAATAACAAGTCGCCGGGCTAACTGCGGTGTGCCCGTGTACCCCAGTTATTACTTCCCACCTACTACCCGCCTCCCCTATCCCCGCTGTCCCATAGCGACATTCTTATGCGACAACGATTTATCCACCATGTATTGTGCTCAGTTAATTTATAGTCCCGTTTAAAATACGGCCGGAATTACGCTCGTATAAAAATTTTGTGCTTAACATTTTTGGGTTATGAATTTTGAAGTGATTTTTACCTGTGGTTTGGTCGAAAGAATGGTGATGGATGATGATTTAATTCAAACTCAAACTCAAAGCGTTTATTTCAAATAAACCAATTACAAGCACTTTTAAATTGTGAAGGTCGGTGAGTTAGAAAGATGAAGCTAGTTGCCCATTCCAAAGCAAAGGTACCTATGGAGAATAACGGGCAAGAAACTCAATGGACACTCTTTTAAATTATGATATTGTTACAAAAAGTTGGTTACATCATTATGTTGAAATTATCAATGTGAAAACGATGTAAAAAGACGTGCACGTTAAAAGCGTCCGTAATTAAAGTAAAAATAAAATAACAATTCAGAAATTAAAATGAGTTGAATCATTATTTCACTATTGGTGTGGTTTCCAGCAAGGAATATTGTGATACTATTCGATTGGACTTAGACATTGGAACAGGACGCTATTGAAGGTGACAAACTTGTAGCCAAATTCTCGGCTGGCTTTATGTTATATATGATAAATGATAAATGATTTTATTTCTGTAAGTAGGTTTGTACAAACACTTTTACACGTCTAACATATTTTTTTTAACTAGATGAGGCCGGCGTTTCCTATCTGACTACTCTGAGAAGAAAAGCCGAAACAAACTCAGAGGTCACAGTCTCTTTTAAAGTCCAGACATAATCTTGGTCAGATCATGTGAAGACCATGTGGATTGGTGTCTGAAATGGTCTTTTGAGGAAAGAATCACAGTCACAGATTGAGTGGACCTGTCCAATCAGTGCACGAATTTATCAGTAATCATGCAGCTCAACTCAGAACTTGATGAGCTCTTTATTTAGATTGCCATCGACATGCTAAGAAGACTTCATTGGTCAGGTCCAAAAACCTGTGTGGTGTCTTCCTCAAGATACCACCTCAGACCACAACCTACATGGTACTCATCTGGCCATATATAATAGCATAATCAGCCTTTTGAGGTTCCCACTGCTAAGACCCAGGCCTCCTCTCTGTGAGAGGGATAATCTGGCTATTAAAATATAATTGTCCGGACTTTAAAAAATACTTTAATCTAGAGTATGTTTTGGTGTTTCTTCTCAGAGTAGCCGGCTAGTTAACACCCACCTCATTTACAGGGTGTAAGGGACACCCTTCTGCAGACTGATGGGGTGAATTCATTATACCATACTAAGATGACCCGTACATGAAAATATTTCAGGAACGTTATGGGAATCCAATAAACCTGATTTGTTTTATTACCTCATAAGCATTACAGTGCCTCGGATAGCTAGAAGATAAACGTAATTACAATATATAGAAGATAAGTGTAATTTTAAGCCAATTCACTAAACAAATATCATTTGGTGGCTGTTGAAAGCGTCCAATAAAACCTAAAGACGTCTAAAGAGGATGGGTAACCACGTCTTCCTGTCTGCCAGTTACAACAAATTAAGATTACCAACTGTCCGTCTGCCAAGCTTGGTGGTTAAGGGTAATTTCCTGTGGCCATTCATTGTAGTAGGTTGTCATTAGAAGGTTAGGTTCAGCAGTGGACATTATTTACTGTTAGGTACCATCATCATCCGCATAGCCTTTTGTCAACTATTTTGGGGTCAGCTTCCAGTCAAACCGGATGCAGTTGAATACCAGTATTTTACATGGAGCGACTTCCTATCTGATTTTCACAAATCAGTTTTACTGGGCAATACAATACCCCCTTGGTAAGACTGGTTGTTAGACTTTCGGGCTTCTGACGACCCGTAACGACTGTCAAACTGCCACCGGCTTAACGTGCTTTCCGAGGCACGGAGGGTGGTATATAAAGATTACCACCCATCCACTGATCGATCGACCCATTTCGCTATTATTACTTAGCCAATTATGTACAAATATGTTTCAATTAAATCAAAAACTTATTAGCTCAATATTTTTACGTGTTGAAACCCGTTCTAACCGAGTACCTATTTATTTATCCTTAAATCAATCAATGATGTAAACGAGTTTAGACTATTTTCCTGATTGTCGTGCTCTCGTGGAGGCGATCAGCGGCGGCGATCTCTCGCGTCCGGCCCTGGGGGCCTACCTCCCTAAGCATGTAGTCCGTCGTATCGGTCGAAATAACGGACGTTTTCAACTCCGTATCACTTCCGGACAGAAGATTAGTTTGGAGCCCGAACTAACAATGAATGACAACACGATTTGACAGCTGTCCCTAATCCCGATATGTTCTTGCCCGTCCAGAAAAGTTAGTTAATTGGCTGTAGGATTCACTAAGAAGTTTCGAACAACTTTCGGACGGGCCTGTATCTTCGTTGACGGAGTTAGAGTGTAGGCCCCCTGGTCCAGGCCATGGTACGGTGCGAGAGTGCATGGGTAGCCGTCACCTCCTTCTGCGAAGCAGTAATGCTCGCGAAGAGGGAGGTGGCGCACGTGAGGGAGAGGCAATATATGCGCCCTCACGGCCGTAGTCGCCGCGGGAGACGCCCTGGGCATCGGAAATCGCAGCCTGATTCCCGGCCACCGAAGGCGTGGGCTTGCGGACGGCGAGTAATGGGTAGCTCGTTGTCCGGTATGGACCAAGCCCGGGTCGACGGCGCGGTGTGTTCCACGCGCGCCTCAAAGAGATGTCAGCATCAACTGATGGGGCCCGCAAGGGCCGATGCCTGCCAGGGGTGCGGGTTGTCCAAAAGAGATACCGCGGCCCCTGACACACAGGCAACTGAGGGAACACGGGTGGGTTTTAGTCAGTAAAAATCTGACACGCCCTTCTGCTCCACCCAGAGCGGGAGAAGTTATTTGATGATTTCAAACCCAAAAAAAAGACCTTGTGTTATTCTCTTTGTATGTACCTTAATTTATATTATCTAGGATTAAAACAAAACATTAATCTTAATCTAAGAGCTCAACAGATTTTAATTTAACTTATTTATTTATTTATGTTTTTGAAAGCAATGCCTTGATGAGATTCTCTTTAATTATTCCAGCTCCAAATAGCTTTTGATAGTAATTCCAAATTAAAATGTTCCAGACCAGTTTTAAGTATTAACACAATAATATAATTTTGAATACGTTTAGAACTTTAATTTTGCATGACTTGATGAAGATTCTATTAAAGTTGCTAAATGTGATTTTAAGGTGATTTTATTTTGAACTTTGTTAATAGGCTTAAAGATCTTTAAGCTCGTTGAATTTAAAGCCTTTTCCAACTGACGAAATTGGCTGATGATCGACTAACAAAAAATGCAGATCAGATCAGTTTTCAAGAGTAGTGGTGGGGCAGTGTTAACAGCCGCGACTTACGAGATGTTGGTCGTAGGTTCGAACCCCGACAGGTGCTTTACTAAGTGTACATTATTTCATCACCACTGCTCTCAAAAACGGTGAAGGAAAACATCGTGAGGGAACCGGCATGTCCTAGAACCAACAGTTCGAAGATATGTGACATCTACCAACCCGCACTGGGCCCGCGTGGTGGATTACGGCCCGCTCCCTCTCACAGAGAGCAGGCCTGTCTCTCAGCAATGGGAGGCAATATATGCGCCCTCACGGCCGTAGTCGCCGCGGGAGACGTCCTGGGCGTCGGGAATCCCAGGCTTATTCCCGGCCACCGTATGCGCGGGTTTGCGGACGGCGGTTAGCTCGCTGTCCGGTAAGGACCAAGCCCGCGTCGACGGCGCGTTGTGTTCCACGCGCGCCTCAAAGAGTTGTCAGCACCCACTGGTGGGGTCTGCAAGGGCCGATGCCTGCCAGGGGTGCGGGTTGTTCGAAAGAGATACCGCGGCCCCTGGCACACAGGCAACTGAAGGAACACGGGTGGGTTTTAATTTAATTTATTTATTTATTTCAGACATAAAATTAGTCCATAGTTTCCTAAACACATTCAAGCATAAACAATTTTTAAAATATAGAATAGATAAAAATAAAAATACATTTTTGATTAACTAAATTTAAAATATTCACCCAAAAATATAATAAAAATTTTAAAAAACGTATAAAAATGTCAGAATTATATAAAAATTAAATGTATATTATAAAATTGTCAAATTAACTAAAAACAAATACTTAAAGAAAAAAGTCACGTCAAGTCTTAGTCAGTAAAAGTCTGACACGCCCTTCTGCTCCACCCAGAGCGGGAGAAGTTATTTGATAATTTCCCACCCAAGAAAAAAAAAGGAGTCTACGTGAACCGTATACTGGATTTTGCCGACGGTACCAAAACACCGGTTTTCATAAATTGGTTTAAAAGTATCAGGCAGAACATTATCCGTAATACATTCCACTACTCGCGACCCTCAAACATAATTATGGGGTAAGATGAAAGGCTCGTACATAATTATGCGATCCTCCTGCACCCTCCCCGTTCCTCCCTCTTGCTCCCCCATTTATCTACACGCAGTTTTTATGGTAATTACACTTTTATCGTTATGTCTTAATTCAATTTAACGTAGATGTTGAATTGGGACGTGTTCAGACGGGATTTTAAGTTAAGTATGTAGGATAAATTATAATGTTTAGGTAGGATAGCTGTAATATTTATTCTTGTGTTAGGGAAGTGAGTGATGAGTTGTTTCACAACAGTTTTCGGAAAATAATCCAGTTACTTTTCATCTAAAGACGATAAAAAAATATTTTAAAAAAACATAGCTCCTTTTTCCTGTTTGTGTTTCTTGTCTCAAATACAATATTTTTCTTTCTTTCTTTATAGGACGTGGGCACCTGCTAAAGCATAAGCTACGCTTGCTGCGATGGTCCGTGGCCGGGTGGCCATATATCCATAACAAGACCACTCCGTGCCTCGGAAAGCACGTAACACCGTTGGTTCCGGTTGTCACTCATAGATCTGTAACAGTCGTTACGGGTCGTCAGAAGCCCGATAGTCTGACAACCAGTCTTACCGAAGGGTATCCTATTGTATTTAATGATTTCCCAACTAAAAAAAAGTGACAAGAGGGGCTAAGTAAAAATAGCCGCACGGGTCGATCGATCAGGTTAAGGTAACTGCGTTACATATCGAGACTCTCAGCCTCGGATAAAATGCTAAGCCATTGGTTCTGGCATTGGTCATTCGTGGATGTTTCATTACGGGTAGTCAGAAGCCCGAAAGTCTGATAACCTAGGGTTATCGTATAACCCAGTAACTGGGTTGTGGAGGTCAGATAGGCAGTCGTTCCATGTAAAATACTGTAATTCATCTGCATCTGGTTAGATTGGAATCTGACCCTGACATAGTTGGAAAAAGCCTAGATAGTAATGAGAGATGTGTTGAGGCCAACCCAATTGTCAAGCACTGAGACTAGAACAATCCATGTCCATAGTACAGCATATAACTGCAATATGCCATGCTGGTGTAAGTCCGTTTTCTTTAAAAAATAATAGTTTAAAAAATTAAAACACACGCTTTAAAAACCAAACTAAAAAAAGAGAAAATAATTTAATTCAATTAAAAAGCGTGGGGTGCTTTTTGAGGTATTTTTATAATCAATTAATTTCAAGCACCCCACGCTTTTTAATTGAATTAAATTATTTTCTCCTTTTTAGTTTGGTTTTTAAAGCGTGTTTTTTAGTTTTTAAAACTATTATTTATTTTCTATTTTTTAGTTCTGCTAACAACAAAAACGTGATTTTTTTTAAATTATTTTTTTCCTTTTTTTCATATTTCTCAAAAAAAAAAAAATATTGAATTGTCATCGGTCCTCGATAAGTTTACAAAGTATCAATGAAATCTGACCGTTTAAAGTGGGTCAAAATTGCGCTCTAAGGAGTCGGTTACATACAAACAAACAAACATACAAGTTGGCACGGTTGGCGCAGTGGTTCAGCGATCGACTGCTGCGCTGCGTGTCGCGGGTTCGATTCCCGCACGGAACAAATATTTGTATGATCTGCAAGTAGTTGTTCTGGGTCTAGCTGTTTGTGTATGTGAGTTTAAATGTTTGTAAACGCACCCACGATACAGGAGAAATTCCTAGTGTGGGGCAACGTTTAAAAAAAAAAATAATAATAAAGAAGCTAATATAAAGCGTGTAAAATAATGCATAGCTATAGGCTGGAAGAAACAAACAAGCAATAATTATTCCAAGGATAAGAAAGGGCCAGATGATCAATTCGTTAAAGCGAAGGCGACGACGCAACGCTGAAAGTATAATAAATAATTTTAATTACCTAACGCTTTTAGCTAATAAGTCTTGGTGAAATCTTAATGTTGAGTTTACATCGTAAGCCTTCTTAAAAAGTCATGTTATTTTAAGAGCTTTAAGAGGCTCGTAAATGGTTATGGTAGCGGTTATTTTTCAACGTAGAAGCTGTTTTTACAGGTGTTCATGACGTGCTCGTGAGGAAAACGGTATGTCCTAGAACCAAATATTTGAAGACTTGTGACATCTACCAACCCGCACTGGGCCCGCGTGGTGGATTACGGTCCAGTTCCACTAAAGTCAAAGTCGAAGCATTTGTTTCAAATAGGCACTTAAATGGCTCATTTGAACGTCCACATTTAAACTAAAATATAATTGATTCTAGTCGCCCCTTCCAAAATGTAGTTTCGTATGGAGAAGAATGGGCGAGAAACTCCACCGTTACTCTTTTAAAATGTTTTAAATACAATATTTAACATAGTACATTCATTATATAATTATGTGTGAAAACGATGCACCCAGAATAAAATTATCATACCAAAATAGGTAAAAAGAATGAAAGTGATGTAATTACACATAAATTTATTTTATGATAGATAAATGGTGCTCACATATTTACAAAATTGTAAAAGTAAGTATACGATTTTCCTAAAATATTAACAAGTAATAAGTCAGTGTTTGAGTTAAAATAGTCACTGAGTGTAGATCAACGTCATAAATATAATGAATTATACAATACAATTAGCAACCAGTTTGATTTTGTCTAGACTCTAGATTGTCCTATGGAGCAGGACTAGCTTGTATCCTCTAGTTTGTAATATGCTTGTTTACAAAGTTTACTTTTAGTATGAGTTTTAACTCACAGCGAGAAGGTCTGTGTCCCAGCAGTGGGAACGTTATAGGAAGATTATTCTGCTGTTATGCATCGTAGGAAATGTTTTTATGTTTATAAAGATTGGGAGAGCAGTTCCTTTCAGCTTAGAGGATTAGAAGTAATGCTTGGTTCCTATAAATAGAAACGTGCCCTTTTTTTACTAATGGTAGCATTTTTAACCGACTTCAAAAAGAACAAGGTTATGAATTCGACATGTTAATTTTTTTTATGTATGTTCGGGCATAACTTCGTTATACAACGTGTAACGGAAAGGGTATATACATACCAAGGGCAGGGCTTCTTTGGATGATATCAAACGATATTGCAAAGGTTTTTTAATCCTATCTTTACATGTTCGGAAGTTATGAGAATTTTTAATACATTGATACCAGAAACAGAACTTTTCAAATTGAAATGAAAACATCACTCGGAAGAGATTTATCGTGATATTGGCAAGTAACGTGGAAAGTTATTGACCTACGTAGTGCGGTGACACGTTTGTTATGATTTGAATTTAAGAAACATATGAAACCGAAAATTTGGTATAATTCTTGGAGTATTTTATTTTGGGCTGAAATGATGTATATTGATTCTTTACCAGCTAGCTATTTAGTGCTTAAGGATAGCAATAGGGTTTCTGTTACACTCTGTATATAGACGGATTTGCAAATATCTTTTTTTTTTCCGAAAGAGGTTTATTCCGAAATGGTCCCAATTAAATTTCATATAGATCTGATGATTCGTTTCGGAGACAAACGACGGAACTCTTCAAAAAATGACAGCAAACCAACCGTGATTCCTGCTATCGCATAAATATGCATTGTTTTGACCCCGAGGATGATGAAATTTCGAATTGGTGTGGGGTAGGTACCTACTATAACTAAAAAGGGAAAAATGAAAACTTTTACCAAAAAAAAAAACAACTGACTCCCGGAAAAATAAACCAAAGTGAAAGATTAATTTAATTTCGGAAGGTGGTGACAAAAAATTCAAATACGTATCCAAAGTCACCGACTTCTGAAATTAAAGTTGTTTTGGAAAAGTTTTCATTTATTGCCAAATTGTCAAATATTTTTCCTGTGATATGATAGCTACTTCCATATGGGAGGGTCTACTATGAAAGCTATGAGGTCTTTACTTCATTATTGGATAAGATACAAGAGTCTTAACTTCTACCAATAACAGTCTGTTAATTATAGGAATCGGCCATTATTCGTTGTGATTTTCAGAGAGCTTTGAAGATGAGATGTCAAGTTTTTATTATTACTGAACCCAGAAAGAATGAAAGAAAGAATTAAAGCTACAGTTCTACAGTTTCAACTTTGGGGATTGGATGTCAGGCTTATAATATTGCTGAACACATAAAGAAAGAATTTCCAGTCAAAACAAAAAAAAGCCGTTTGGGAGCTACGAGACAGAAACAAGTACATACGTTAAACTTATAACACCCCTCTTTTTCCGTCGGGGGTTACAAACAGATTTATTTGTCACAGAAATACGTGCTCACAAAAAGATAAGATCTCTCGAATAAAAAACATAAAAACAAAACAGATTTATATGAGCACAGAACATAAATGGTCGGCAGCTGCACGCCTTGGCTGTGACAAGAAGGCTACCACTCAGTATCCTGCTTCCAACTATACTTCTTAACATCCTATTAATTACACGCTTTATATTAGCTTCACTTGTATGTTTGTATGTAACCGACTCCTTAGAGCGCGATTTTGACCCACTTTAAACGGTCAGATTTCATTGAAACTTTGTAAATTTATCGATGACCGATGACAATTCAATAATTTTTTTAAAAATTGAGAAATATCAAAAGAAAGGGAAAAAAAACTCGTTTTTGTAGTTAGCAGAACTAAAAAATAGAAAATAAATAATAGTTTAAAAAACACGCTTTAAAAACCAAACTAAAAAAGGAGAAAATAATTTAATTCAATTAAAAAGCGTGGGGTGCTTGACTTTAATTGAAATACCTCAAAAAGCGCCCCACGCTTTTTAATTGAATTAAATTATTTTCTCCATTTTTTAGTTTGGTTTTTAAAGCGTGTTTTTTAGTTTTTTAAACTATTATTTATATTATAAATGTGAAAGTTTATATGTTTAGATGTTTGTTAAGCAATCACGCAAAAAACGGCAGAACGGATTTGTATGAAATGTGGCATACAGATAGATTAAAACTTGGATTAACACATAGGAGATTTTTATCCTGGTTGTACGTTCCTGTGGAATAATTTTCGAGCCTACGCGGGCGAAGTCGCTGGCAAAAGCTAGTACAGAATATTCATAAGTAATCTTTAGCTAGTCGACAGAAAACAAAAGCAAAAATTGTTATATTGTTTGTAAACGCTCCGCTGACCTGCCACGCCACACGACCTTGCTGATGCATTGCTAACTTTAGGGCGAGTTTCACCAATGCAACTGAAGGCGATGACTTCACGGAAAGCTGTCACTATCAATATTGTACAACAATGATACAGCTCTTGAACGCGGGTTAGAAGTGCTGAACGAGTTCAGTTTGCGTTGATGAAATCCGCCCTTTTGCAAAGATGTGGACGCCCTTAGACGAAGTAAGATGGTATCATTTCAATTTTGATGTGAAACATCTATAGCCGCACGTAAAACCGTTTGCTGGCGTGGTGACGCATGCCGTGGCGACGCGTCGCCTCGCTATATGATAGTATTGTAGGTGAAAAAAGGTGCAAGGACTCTCGTTGATGTCTTTTATGTTTGCGTCCCTTTCTTCTGAATGTAATTTTTTAGCTATCTCTTTTTGCCTCTATTATTTGGTAAACATAACTAGTGATACACCAAATCCTATGACATAAATAAAATTGTTCGATAAAGCAAAAACCTATACCTACTATTTATATGAAGATCTTGTGAATCACTAATTACAATAGACATTAAATTGATTTGTTAAACGATGACTGATTTTAGGTATCTAAAAGATCCTGATATAGAAATAAATGGATTATTTATTCATATATTTATGTTTATTAAATAAACAATCATCATTTTCTGGAAAAAATTCGTAATATTTAATTTTTACATTATGCCATATTAGTATATTACTTGTAAAAAATAATTTCGATGTTTCATATCTGCCAGGTGTCCCGTGACGGCTCACATTTTTTTTAAATTTTCTATTTTAAAATAAAAGATTATTTTAAAACTGCCTTATCTGAACCCGCCTTTATCAGACAGATACCGACTCCCTTCGGCTGAATAATGGAGTTTCTGGTTACACTTTTATTATAATTTATTACAAAACTTATTTGCTTTTAACGCCGCGGGTGTTTTCCACTAATTATTCAGTTATTTCGGCGTCTTGAAAACGATATACGATATTGGCAAGTAAATCAGTGGAATGAGGGTTAGACAGCTTTCAGTGGAGGAGACTACTTGATCATTTTCATTCTATGATTAATTATGATGAATTAGGTAGACTTGGTGGTGAAATAAAAAGCAAATTCATGTGTTCTAAAAGATGGGCCAACTATGATTTTGGACGACTCGTCGACTCGGCTGCAAAATGGCCGACTAGTCGGCCAAGCTGATCATTGCTTTCGGATGAATTCGAGTGACATCGGCAATGTTCAAAATGGCAAAGCTACTAATAAGTAGCTTTGCCAACTGTTTGCTATAGAGTTTCTTATTTTTTGTTAGAAGTAGGTATTCATTAATTTTACTTTAATTAATTTCTGGATTTCAAATTAATTAATGGACTAAATGAAGGGTCCCTATTCCTTCCTATCCCTTTTTCCTATCCTATTCTAGATTGCACTGATAAACTGACTGATTGAACTGTAAAACTCATTCTATAATAAAAAATAATAACAGTAAAGATTTCAATGTTATTTCAATCACCGTCTTTTAAATTTTTGAACATATTAATACGAGTGAAAATGGGCCAACTAGTCAGCGGCGGTTCAGGCCGACTAGTCGGTACATCACTAATTCTATTCTATTAATCAAAACATATTCGATTTTATATAGCGACAATATTTATAGGTAGCGTAAAAATGTGTCGCCAGTTATCAAAAACAAAAATAAAACCTGCGCGGTCAAAATGTATGGAACAGCATTTTTTAAATAGGGTCTTGAATCATATGTTGAATTCATGGTTACAGTTTGCTCACGTTAAAATGTTATCCTGTATTACGTAAGTAGCTATTACAAAGATTTTTCTTGTGGTAGCAAACTAGAACTTACCACTCTGGTAACATTAATATGATATCAAAAAACTAATCAAAATTTTAGAGAAACGCTACTAAGAACTAAAAGCAGCCAGTATATCACGAGATCAAGCAAATACGCTACATTTATGCAAGTGCATGACTTGTAATTACACCAGAATTGAGGGCACGCTCGCGTTAAACTAAGATTAACTGTCGTTTAACGGCGACACGTGTTTGACAATCTTTGGTGCTAGCTCCATATTTAGTATGCGCTGCGTGATTTATGTAAGAGAACATCAACAATAACATGATTTAAACTGAAAAACATTGACTAACCGGCAAACATAATTTAAAATTAACGATGTTGTATTGCCTACATAGGTCTAATGTTTTAGCATTACCTAACTGTCATTTTCTTCTTGGGCGGTTCTTGTAGTCCGATAAATGTGACTTTGGGTCCGACCATGGTTACCTAAGTAGTAATTTGATAAAGAGACTAACCTCTGAATTTATTTCGGCCTTTCTTCTTAGAGTAGTCAAATAGGCAATGCCGACCTTATGTAGTTTTAAAAATGTGATTGACATGTAAAAGTGTTTTTACAAACCTATTTACAGAAATAAAATCATTTGTCATCTAACATTATAACACAAAATATTAAAAGCAAATAATTTTTTAAACTAAGATTGACGGCCGTTTAAGTATGCTCAAATCCTTATACGTGTTTGACAATTTTTGGTACGCTCGGACAATGCTTAGTATGCGCTGCGCTGTGTGACAGAAATTTAGTTACGTCACGAGTTTTGACAGATTTTATTCCCCGAAATTGTAAAATGGAGTGTTGTCACAGACTGATGATTTTTTATTACTTTATTTTTTTAACTTCCATCTGGTGGTCTGTAGCTTTGTCAGTGGACTTACGTAACTACCCAATTTTTGTTAAAAAATATGGTCATGTAGCTTCACTAGTCGTTATGTCAACGTTAATAGGTTTTTATGTGAACGAAGTACTTATATTTTTGCTTGGGTACTTATTTATTAGATATGGCATAAATATTGTGATTTATTCTCCTGACTTTACCTCACTCTCTGTGCCAAACTAGTGAACTTACCGGCTTTCATTTACGTCCCGTACGTACGACCCACTCTAATAATTTAATAATTACATATTTTAAAAAGACTTTACCTATAGTCAATGTCTTTCTTGGTGAAGATTTTCTTTTGATGTTTTTGCCTAACCAGAGAGATCAAAGAAAATTCATAACCTTAACATAAAGCTTATTGTAAGGTTAATAAGCCAAGATGTCGGTATTTTTATAAAATACTATCTGGAATTAATATTTAGAACGATGCATATTTTATGATATTTACTCATTTTAATATAGTGGTATTAAAATTAGTAAATATTAAACCAGTAGCTATTATTATTATTCTAGTTAAATATTTAAACGATTATTTAATTGTATCGAATCAGACTTAATTATTTTTGATGTCAACACTTCATATAAAGTTTTGACGTTTAAAAAGCGAGGTAAAAATGGAGCCATTCCCTTGTTCGACGATTGAACCAAACAGTTGTGTTAGAAAATAAATCCGTTTATATCACATTTATCTTCATTTAATTTGAGAGATAAAGAGTAGATCCTTTATTATTCTTCATCTATGACGCAGCGTAGCCTAAGTATGTCCTCTATCACCCATTGCGGAGGCAGTATTACTGGGGATGCCAGGATGCCATGCGCATTAATCATGTGACGTTATTGTCTCAGGTTATGTGGTGACGTAAACGCAGGAATCCCTGCTCATTACTCTTATACCTTGCGTAGAACTGACTTAGTTGGATTGAGAATGGTGAAGTATGATTTGATAAATTTGCTGTGGATTCAGTAAAACTTAAATCGATAATAATGTGGCGAAAACTACAGCATCAAATTAAATTAGCTAGCAATACCTTAACCACGTGTTCGACTAGAATTGAAAAAAAAAATGAATTTTTTTTTCAACTTTTCTACTTTTTCAAATCTTTAAATGACACTGACAAAAAATAGGTACATTAAAGCAACCAAACGACTGATATGTTCTTGTTTTTGGAAATTCGCCAAAAATATCTATGTTCCACGACGATAAAAAAAAACAGCTGATCGATTACGGGTATTGAATTTGGCCCATCGAACGACGAAAAAATCATTTTTTTGTTGTTTGTTTTTGTCCCATTAGTTTTCGATATTGATATCCAACACGTGGGTAAAACGTGGGTAAAGTATAGCTAGCTAATTTATTTTGACCCTGCATAGTAACAAATAATTTGTGTCTCATTAGCCGGGATTTGACAGATAATAAAACAACTAGTAAAGGAGAAATTGTTAAACCTACTTACACAGCGTGCTTAGACACAGAGTACAGAATTTATACCTACCTATTACTATTAACTAGCTTCCGCCCGCGGCTTCGCCCGCGTGGAAGTCGGAAAAAATCCCGCGGGAACGTACTATCGGGATAAAAAGTATCCTATGTGTTAATCTAGGTTATAATCTATCTGTGAGCCGAATTTCATCCAAATCCATTCAGTACTTTTTGCGTAAAAGAGTCACAAACATCCATACATAAAAACTTTCGCGTTTATAATATTAATAATCATAAATAAAGATATAAGATCAGAAACCATATTCACTACCTACAAATTTGCCACCTCCAAAAACCACCACTTTCAAAAACATAACATAACATCACGCCTTGTTTCTCCGACGGGTTGGTCAGAGGTGTATTTATAGTGCATACACATTTCGCCATGTAATAGGGGGCGCGCCTATTGCCAGCAACCGGGCCCAAATCCAGATTCCGGCCTGCTACTGAGAAATTCCAGAAAGAAATACCCAATAACATTTTTCCCGAACTGGGTATCGAACTTAGGACCTCAAACTCAGCAGCAGCGCTGGCAACCACTAGACCAAAGAGGCAGTCAGTTCAAAAAAATGTTTCAAAATATTCTAAAATGATGAATGCAAATCAAACAAAATTAGAATACCGTTGGTTGAACTTGACTTGTGGTAAGCTTTAATTTATAAACTATTTCAAAGTCACGATTCAGCAATCTCAATGAGAAAAGTAATAACTCAAACGTTCCCTTTTCAAAAAGTAATGAAAATTCTATTTTTGATTTAATTACTTTATGGAAAGGAACAATGAAAAAATGTTAAAGGAACAAAACGAAATGTTATTCTATAAAAATGGAACAGGAATAAATTCGAAAGATAAAGAAATGTAGGCCAATTTGGAATGTTTGTGCAGATATAAGTTTTTATTTTGTTGATTTATGTTTTTCCTAGCTGGGTAAAACCAAACTATGCACACTAAAAGGCGTGCTAGTGAAGTAATAAATGAATAAGCTTTTGGATTCAAACGTCCATCCATTACTATCACGCAAAATCATTGACGACTCTTAAACTTCAATGTTTTCGCGTCAGCAAGACATGAGTAATAGTTATCCTACACGATGCAATTAAAATATGGCGTAATAAAAATAAAACTAGTTCAAAATGATATTCTATTATTGCGCAATTTTCAATATTAACCCTAATTGGTCAAATTGTGCAACGTAATTGCTCGTTTATGGCCCGCCTAAGATATCATAATCATCTACTTGTCTACAGAACAGCATCATCCGAAGGATTTTGAAGGAGATACATAATACATTGTTTCACAGGTTTGAAAAATCCATCTGCTCAACAACGATAATAACGCAATGAATGTTGTGAAACTGTCAAAATGAAAACGTTACGCAATTACCCTCGCTGGCCACAGTACACATGAAACTTCTACTTCTTGATGGCAAAAAGTTCATATAGCATATTTGGCAAAAAATTCTACTACGTGAACTGCACTCACTGACGCTGTCATAAAGGTCATACACTGCACAGGTCCTTGATCTGATGACCATAAGGTGAACCTAGTCCACATTTTTTGCATACAAACTTCGGGAGTGTTTTACTCCACTGTCTGACATGGCACATCCAAAATAAAATATGATATCGTTTTGTCTCATTATCAATATTGTCTGTACGGAAACTGAATACTAAAATAAAAACCCATTAAAAAGTTCGGAGCCAACAAAGATTCGTTTTTCTTGTTAATTTTACTTAACTTTGGGCGTGTTTATGTAATAAAAGAAGTGTAAAATCTTCAAAACCAAGTCGGTACCGACAAAGTTCAATTATCGAAAAGTTCAATAAACTTTATTGATCATTGATTTATGCATTGGCTTTTTCATAAAACCCGATCTTCCAAAGGACTTTTCTTAATTTTTTCGCGATTTTTTCGCTATAAATGATCCTGCATCTCACTCAATAACGTTGTGCGTGTAGACTGGAGTCACTGATACCATCTCTGTCGGACACGAAGCCTGGTGAGACAGCGTGATTTTTAGCCAGGCCCACCAGTGAGTTCGACTAGGTTCCTCTTCGACTAGGCCCGCGACTAGGTTCCCCTTAAGACTGTATCATCTGGCTCGAGAAACAGTCATAGGGTCATTACAAACAAACAGTCATAGGGTCATTACAAACAGTCATAGGGTCATTACAAACAAACAGTCATAGGGTCATTACAAACAGTCATAGGGTCATTACAAACAAACAGTCATAGGGTCATTACAAACAGTCATAGGGTCATTACAAACAAACAGTCATAGGGTCATTACAAACAGTCATAGGGTCATTACAAACAAACAGTCATAGGGTCATTACAAACAGTCATAGGGTCATTACAAACAAACAGTCATAGGGTCATTACAAACAGTCATAGGGTCATTACAAACAGTCATAGGGTCATTACAAACAAACAGTCATAGGGTCATTACAAACAGTCATAGGGTCATTACAAACAAACAGTCATAGGGTCATTACAAACAGTCATAGGGTCATTACAAACAGTCATAGGGTCATTACAAACAGGAAGGTGGGCTATTCTACTTCCTCATACTAATATTATAAATGTGAAAGTTTGTATGTTCAGATGTTTGAATATTTAGATGCTTGGATGTTTGTTACTCAATCGCGAAAAAACGGCTGAAAGAATTTGGATGAAATTTGGCATACAAATAGATTGTAACCTGAAATAACACGTGGGTGAAACCGCTGGCTAAGGCTAGTCGTCAATGAGACTAAGCCAAATATTTACTGTTTTCTGAGACCTTTTTACTGCTATCTAACACCATCATAATCAAAATGAAAACTAGACATTTTTCCTAGTTTCTAGACACATAATAAGATATACCACGTAACCTTTATCCCGTATTTGGAGACAATATTAAGACATACAGCCCACAGGGTAGGCCGGCCGCCTGATGAATAAAAGACCAGCGTCTAACGGCTGAATTATAAAGGGTATTATAACGTTGGAATAGAGGGTAGGTACGGGTAAACAGACTCGGTCTTTGAGCCAGCCTATCTAAGGGAAACTATTACATTTTAGGCACAAAGAGCACCTAGTGAAGGTCGTCGAGATAATTTTGTCATAAATTGTTGGGTTGTGAAAAAAGAAATTGTTTTTGAAAATTTTGCAGGTATTTGTGTAAGTAATAGTAGTGTGTGATTGTGAAAGTAAGTTTTACTTTGTCATTAAAGGAAAGTTAAAGGAAGGAAGTGTTTTATTTTTTACCCGACTACGGTGAAGGAGAGTTATGATTTTGACTGGTATGTGTGTATGTATGTTCAGCTGTTCCCACATAACTTCTAAACTACATGTTATCATAATTTGACAAATAAGGTACCGTTGGAAGCGTTTTGATGGTCCGCTGGCTATCTATATATTATCTAGTATATTAATACGTGAAGCAATAAAGAACTATGTAGGTATACCTAAACCTTTTTACGAAAAAATTAAAGATTAAAAAAACTTAAAATAAAAAACAAAGAAGAACTGAAAAATCATGTTTTTGTAGTTAGCAAGTCAGTGACTTTGGTAGTTATTTTAATTGTTTGTCACCGCATTCCGAAATTAAAGTAATTTTTCACTTTGTAGGTAGTGTTTTTCCGGAAGTCGGTTGTTTTTAGTTTGGAAAAAGTTTAATTTTCACTTTTTAGTTATAGTACCTACCCCGCACCAATTCGAAATTTCATCGTCGTTAGGGTCAAAAAAAATAAATGCATATTTATGCGTTAGCAGCAATTGGGGTTTATTTGCTGTCATTTTTGAAGAGTTCCGTCGTCTGTCTCCGAAAAGAATCATCAGATCTATATGAAATTTAAATGGAATCATTTAGGAATAAGCCACTTTCGACCAAAAGCAGATTTTTTTTAAATATAATAATCATGTTGCATTGATAACCTCCTTCTTTTGATATCAGTAAAAAAACCTTTTTCCAATCACTTGTTTTACACCTTTTATAGCAACGTACGTAGGATGAAGAATGGATTGTATCTACAAGTTAGCGTGATTATATCGAGAATAATTTCTTAAAAACTCTACAAACTTTAAGCTGAGGCAAACTCCGAACGTAAATATTTTCAGATTCTATCTTAAATCAAGATTGTTATTCTTTTCTAAAGGAATGTGAATCTGAGGTTACGGAATATTAAGATATATCAGTTCATTGAACCCAAACTTTAGTCGATACAATCACAGCCATACACCACTAAAACTTATTCACTAGTCACTGCTCAACTTGCATAAGAAAAAATCCACTTAACGACCAAGTGGGGGATCTAGAAAATGAAAAAAAAAGTTTGGGGGCAAAGATAAAAAGGACTGTTCTTAATGGGAGCAAGTTTGGGAAACACTTTGGCTAAACATCCACTAATGGAAATGGAAGGGAGCCAGCGAAGTAACACGGAATCGGTTGTTTTTTTATAATTCATCCCTGACTGTTGCCAAATCGAGGGTTTTTTGGGGTTGAAATGGTAATATTTGTCAGTGATTTCGATTTTTAAGTTATAGATATTCACCTTGATAACTTAAAAATCAATGTACCTATTCTATTTTCAATGCTAAGTTTTCGTAGCATTGAAAATAATGACACAAACATACAAGGGGACTCGAGTGAAAAAAAGAAAACAGTCGACAACCATGCAGCATGTTACACCGTAGAATATTTTGCTTTCTATAATTGAGATTCATTTATTTTATACGGTTCTTTTTGGAAAAATTAGGCAGTGGTCAATTAGTGAAATCAACCTTATTAATTAATACAATCAATTCACAGTTATTTCGATTTTTAAGTAATAGGTGTTCCGGATTTTTTTGGCTTCATTGGTTGTTTGAGAATCATTTACACATAAATTTAAAAAACTAAAAAACACGCTTTAAAAACCAAACTAAAAAAGGAGAAAATAATTTAATTCAATTAAAAAGCGTGGGGTGCTTGACATTAAGTGATTATAAAAATACCTCAAAAAGCACCCCACGCTTTTTAATTGAATTAAATTTTTTTTTCCTTTTTTAGTTTGGTTTTTAAAGCGTGTTTTTTAGTTTTTTAAACTATTATTTATTTTCTATTTTTTAGTTCTGCTAACTACAAAAACGTGATTATTTTGTAACTTTTTTTTTCATATTCCTGACAGCAAACCCTTTCATTTGATACTCATATCATGGGGGTGGATTTCAAACAGCCAGTCCGCCATCTTGGGGAGGTTGCCATATTGGATTTATAATGACGTTTCTTAGCTAGTCATGTATTGTCATCAGAACTCAGAACGTGTGCAAAATTTCATCCTAATCGAAGACCGGGAAGTGGGTCAAATTAAGATTCCAAGATTTTCTTACATACATAGTTAGTTACAAGTGAAGCTAATATAAAGCGTATAAAAATACCGGTCTTTATACAAAAATTAAGCAGTGATCAATTATTAAAATCAAACAACCAATTCAAGAAGAGAAACATAAAACCAGATTCTTATTTGTCTACCAATCTCGAGACATATTTGAAACAAAGCAGAACAAAACCAATTGAAGACCTTTTCACCTAATAAAGCCTTAAAAAGTTCAAGTAGAAAAATTTGAACACTTTACAAGTTCACGACTGAATCATTTGGGAGCCATTACAAACACCTGTACCGCAGCACTTGAATGATTGCCCAAGTTTTGCTTTTTTTCACTTACATTATTAAAAGTTTCAAAATGCTGGCCAGCGATAAGCTCTAAAGTTTCCGGATCTACTTGACACCTAGCGGGGTCGTGGATGCCTTTAAAAAAAAATTAAATATAGAAGGTTATGATTGTGGATGAGGTGTGGCGTCACGTGTGAAGTGTGGTTTATATTGAAAATGGACTGTCGTTAATTTTTTTATTTGTAATAATATTTAAAATGACTTAGGCACCCTAATTTCGAAATACTCTTTTCATTTTATCTATGGGCCTGTGTCGCCTGAAAAAAAAATGGTTAATATTATTATTAAAAAAAAAAACTGAATCATTTTAAAAGACATTGCCAATCTATTGCTAAACATGTTCGTAAAATGTGTCTGCTCAACAACGTGTATAACGCAATGATAGGTGTTGAACTGTCAAAATGAAAGCCATTGCTACTGTTAGTGTGTTACGCAATTATCCAGTAGGAATGGAGATTAAAAATATTGTGCTCTAACTGACCTTTACTGCTGAGTCTTTATCAAAATTATTGACCTAATTAATTACGGTCCAAAGTGTGACTGTGCTTTACACGATCGTTTAATCCGAAGTCCATTACGAAGATAGTCAACACTGTCAATCCTCAGAATAATCCAAACAACAAAACCACATCGGTCCTGTAAAGCTTTGATTTCCCAGGAACGCGGTTAAGCGGTTCCGTTATATTACAACAACGGCTGTCATGAAAATCTGTAATGTTCTCCTGTACTTATTTGACATTAAAGTGCCAAAAAATAATGTATACTTGGACAGTCTTTATTGACCTGTCTCAAAGGAAATATCGGAATATATCTACGTACAAACAATAAGCGTACATGCACATACAAAGTGCTCGAAACCTTCACACAATCGCTCGCTCCACAAAACAAAGAAACGAAGGCGACACACAACTCACAAAACCAATTTACTACAATTTTTAATTTACAAAGCAAGTTCCCGGATATCCGGGTACCTGGGTACCTCTGTACCCCACACTCGAGTTACGAACCCACCTTGTTTACGATCACAGTTTAACCGATTGCTCTCATTTATTCCCGATAAGTTCCGCTTTTGTTTGTTTTATAAACAAGCGGCTACAATAACTTTGGTAGAGAATTTACAACAGTTTCAATGAAAAATTTAACTTCGCGCTAAGTTACAAGGTCTAATTTCAAATGATTGGTTCACGTGTTATTATTTATGTTCGAATTGAAATTTCGTGCCTGTAATTGCGTGGGCTGGAAGGTTGAACAGATCTGCTTAACTGTATAAGTTTGATATCAAAATAGGTTTAATTGAACTTTTCTTCCAATTCTCTTGATATCGAAAGCGAAATGTGTCATTGTCCAAGTAGGTACCTACCTCTACCTATACAACGTAAGACCTCATACACCCTAATTAGAGTATTGAGTAACAAGCTTAATACAATTTCCAAAGTGTATTTTTTTTAAAGCTAAGCTAGTTATTATTACGAAAATCGTGTTGACATTAGCTTTGATTTATGCATTTAAAATTGAGCTTGAAGTCCTTGGTATAATATTGAATTTTCCTTGGCTCAATTGGCGGTGGGTAAAACAAAACCCATATAAAAAATAACTGAAATCGATTCAGTAGTCAATTATAAACCAACTACTTTCAGGACTTGCGTTTATTCCGTTACACCTTGTGTAATAAAGCCTTATTCAAGGAACGGGTATGAAATTGTTTATGTTTACTGTTGATAGAAATACGTCAATAAGCACTTAAAAGTAAGTAGATGTCAAAAATCTATTTGCTTAGCTTTCTCCCAACATGTTAGACTCGGCTTCCAGTCTAACCGAATGCAGCTGAGTACTAATATTTCACATGGAGCAACTGTCTATCTGACCTCAATAATCCAGTTACTGGGTACTACGATACCCCTTGGTAAGACTGATTGTCATACTTCCGGGCTTCTTAGGACCGTAACGACTGTCAAAGATCGACGAATAACAGCCGGACCAACGGCTTAACGTGCTTTCCGAGGCGCCGTACGGGTCTTGGTATGTAAAGATGGTCACCTATCCACGGACCAACCGCGCGACAAGCGTAGCTTAACCTGATCGACCGACACGTGCAGCTATTATAATGGTAGGCCAGGTAGATTGCCATCTTTGCCATCTACACTGCAGTAATTAAGATGGTTGTGTATCCGTGATTTAGTTCCGATACGATACCTTGAACGTTATTAATCGCCCGATAGATTGAGGGTGGATTGAAACGTCTGTGGTTTGGACGTTATAGGCTGATTATGATGACTGCCTGTCGGACCATTACAACCCAGTTACTGGGTAATACGATATCCCTTGGTAAGATTGGTTATCAGACTTTCGGACTACTTTATTAAATAAAATAAATATTTGATGTTTTTTTTTTGGGGTCCACGACCGCTGGTAGTGGTTGTTACTTGAAGTATGAGCTGAGAAAATCTGTTTTCTTTTGTTTTATCCATCAAGTCTGTGAAACTTACAAAGATTTTCTAGACTGATATTTCAAGTGACTTACAAACAACAATCATCAAATTAATATTTTTTTTTGTTTTAACATTGTTTAGATATTTAATTTGAACCTGTATATGCAATACTTACAGCGTTGCTGGGGCTCTCTAAGTCCGTCAACGAAGATTCGGGCCTGTCCGAAAGTAGCTGATCCGTCAAAACTAGTGCCAAACTAAATTTATCGGGCGGGTATAAACAAATCGTGAGGAGAAATACTTGTCAAAATGTGTTATCATTCATTCTTAGTTCGGGCTTCGAACTAATCTTATGACCATAGGTGATACTGTGTTGGAAACGTCCGTAACTTCGGACGGAACTACGGATTATGTGCTTAGAAAACAAACCTGCAGGCTTATCACGAGCAACGGAAGAGTAGACAAAAATGACGTTCCGTGTAGACAGTTAGAAAGTTTTCTGTCACTGTCACAACTATCAGTTGTAAGTGAAATTTTGACAGTTTGGGATATGAAACTATTTTCTGAAATAGTCTACATAAAAAAGGATCGTTAGAAACGAAAGACAAAATTACAGATAGTAGAAGGATTTCTACGGTGCGATGTTAAAAATGGAGAAACGAAATGTCACTTTGTATTACTATTCTTCGTAAAAATAGAAAGTGTCATGTTAAGCTTGTTATTGTCCTATTATTACACCGACAGCAATATTAAAACTCTCTTTATAAGAAGACAAGGCTAACTACAAAATCTTTCACAAAAGAAAAACGTTATCAACATTAATTTAACTTTCAAACATCTCAGAGTCAAACTGAAACACTGAAAAGTCAGCGTTACAGCCAGTCGAGTGTAAGTACTCTGAATGTTTACTTTCATATACAAATACTGAGCAAAAGTTTAAGTAATACAATAATTGTTTTGTCTGTTCGAAAGTTAATGTCAGCAACGGCGCTTGAACTTTTATCCTAATTAGCAATTAAGTTATCAAAATACGTACAGTTAATTTTGTGTAACAGACTGGAATATTTATAAGTAGGTTGTTTAATTTGCTGAAAATATGGTGTGTTCTAGTTGAATACCGACGAATGGCTGATGAGGCCGAATAGTTCTAGAGCGGAGACCGCGTAATGAAAGGTGCTACGTGGGAACGCCTTTCACAAGGAGGACCGACAAACAGGTATTAGAAAATTATGAAAGTAATTTGCAAAATTGGCAAATTTATTTATTTATTTAATACCTACTTCACACACAGAAAAGACACAGAGGCGGACTAAATGCCATAGGCATTTTCTACCAGTCGACAGATTCTCATTGTCATTGCTCACAGAAACATAACCGGCCACAACGTGTTGTACTTTGTAGCCTACATAAATCATTTACGAAGCTATATTCATGTAATGGCACTTGTAGAAAAAGCTAAAGTAAGTATATACACGGTGAAATTTTAGTGGTTGTTTCCCCGCAGCGAAAAGGTTTTGTCTTGGTAATACAATCGTGTTATAAACAAATAAAATATTCAAAAAAATATGGCAGATTATGAAAAATCACCACGTGCAAGAGTTTATTTTGCTTTGAACATTTATGGATCGCTGTTTCCTTTGTCGGTGGCGCGTGCGATTCGAGTAGTACCTACAAGTAACCTCTAGTGTTACTATTGACTCCACGTTTTCGATTTTATGAATATGTTCTTAATTTAAAAAATAACATCTAATTTTTTTACTTTTACTCTATGCTTCGAAAGTACTCCTTATGGCAAGTTGTTCTGCCGCGGGAACACAACCATTTAAATTTCACGGTGTATAATCAGCCTTAAACGTTCTCACTGCATCTGCATGCATATAATCTACTACGCGGGCCTAGTGCGGATTGGTTGGCGTCGCATGTCTTCAAATGATTGCTTCTAGGACATGCCAGTTTTTTTATTTATTTAGTCATCACTTACAACTATCATTACAGGTACAACCCAATGCAATTGTGAAGCAAACATAATAATAAGAACTTTTTTCTAAAAATTATTTCATATAATGGTAATCTTTGTGATTTCACTCAGTGTACAAGCAAAAATGTTTATCTCCTTTTTCTTTTGGTTGAGAAATCATCAAATAACTTCTCCCGCTCTGGGTGGAGCAGGAGGGCGTGTCAGACTTTTACTGACTAAAACCCACCCGTGTTCCCTCAGTTGCCTGTGTGCCAGGGGCCGCGGTATCTCTTTCGAACAACCCGCAGTCCTGGCAGGCATCGGCCCTGGCGGACCCCACCAGATAATATTCTAGCGGCTTTGGATGCTGGAAAAGCTTAAGGTAATCAAAATATTAAATTTGTTTAACTGTGTGTATTTCAAATCAAACGCGTGTGCAAAATGTTGTGGTTGACATAATTTCTAAATATTCCAATTAATCATGCATAACGTAACAATTACTTAATTATGACTATCTCTTTGATAATTTGATGACGAATGGAATCGTATGAATACCAAAACCCTGAATAGAAATTTATTTGGTAAATGTTTTGGTGTTTTAATTGCAACTGGTTTATTGGTAAAATGCCGTGTGTATATTGTGATACGACTGATGTGATTAATTATTTAGATAACTATTTATAATCAACAGTAGAGAATAACTAGATATTTTCAGCAATGTAGTACCTAATTACTAGCCCCCAGCGCACTTAACACTAAAGTTATATTACATTGTAGAAAATAGAAAATCAATAATTAAAAAAATTATACAAATATACCACTATCTATAAATGTGAGCGTGGGGCAATGAGGGGTTTGTGGCTAAGTAATATTAGCCGCACGGGTCGATCGATCTGGTTAAGCTACGCTTGCCGCGGTTGGTCCGTGGATGGGTGACAATCTTTACATACCACGACCTCTCCGTGCCTCGGAAAGCACGTTAAGCCGTTGGTCTCGGCTGTCATTTGTGGATCTTTGACAGTCGTTTCGGGTCGTCAGAAGCCCGAAAGTCTGAGACAACCAGTCTTACCAAAGGGTATCACATACCCTGTTACTGGGTTGTGGAGGTCAGATAGGCAGTCGTTCCATGCAAAATACTGGTATTCAGCTGCATCCGGTTAGACTGTAAGCTGACCCAACATAGTTGGGAGAAGGCTAGACAGATGATGATGACCACCTTCCATAAATGTGAATATGTTTGGATGTTTGTTACTCGATCACGCATAAACGACTGACCTGATTTGGATGAAATTCCGCACACAGATAGTTTATAACCTGGATTAACATACAGGATGCTTTTCATCTCGGTAGTATGTTCCCCTGGGATAATTTCCGACCACCACGCGGGCGAAACCGCTGGCCAAAGCTAATAAAATTATAAATATGAAATGTTTGTAAGCTTGGATGTTTGTTACTCCATAATGCAATAAGTAAAAGTTTAAAAAACTAAAAAACACGCTTTAAAAACAAATAAATTATTTTCTCCTTTTTTAGTTTTGTTTTTAAAGCGTGTTTTTTAGTTTTTTAAATATTACTTATTTTCTATTTTTTAGTTCTGCTAATTACAAAAACGTTTTTTTTTCTCATTTTTTTTTTAAATTATTGAATTGTCATCGGTCCCCGACAAGTTTACAAAGTTTCAATGAAATCTGACCGTTTAAAGTGGGTCAAAATCGCGCTCAAAGGAGTCGGTTACATACAAACATACAAACAAACAAACATACAAGTGAAGCTAATATAAAGCGTGTAAAAACGGCCGAACGGACTTGGATGAAATTTGGCACATAGATAGTTTTAAATCTAAATGAACACATCAGGTACTTTTTGTCCCGGTAGTCTGTTTCCGTGGGATAACGTCCAATCCCTGCGTGCGGAGCTGCTGCCAAAATCTAGAAAAAAATATTTATTGTCCAGGTAATACCTACAGTAAGCAGGTTCACAGATTAGCAGTAATTGGAGACGACATGAGTAGCTTAAAACATTACCTACAGCTTGTTTACAATATATTATTAGTTGCCAGTGAGCCCCAAACTAGATAGTCAGTCTGTATCTTGGGGCTCGGGTAGATAAAGTTATAAAGCCGTAGGTGGATAAGGGATTTGTTTTCGTAAGCAAACATAAATTTATTTTAACATAATATATATGTAACATTATGCCTTTAATTTAGGCAGACGTGTACTAATAGTACACCCACATTCTGCCAGCTATGTTTAAGTCACAAGAGGGCTCGTGGCTAAGTAGCAATAGCCGCACGTATCGATGGATCAGGTTAAGCTAACCGCGTTACATATCCGGATCCTTCCGAGACAGCTGGGTCAAAGCAGGATGTATTTAAATTTCGATCAGTTAATAATATAGTAAAAGCTCCTGTTATAACAGGTAAAGATAATAATAGTAAAAATGCAGTAATTCCTACAGCTCAAATAATGCTAAGCCATTGGGTCTGGCATTGGTCATTCGTGGATGTTTCATTATGGGTAGTCAGAAGCCTGAAAGTCAGACAACCGTCTTACTAAAGGATATCTTACGACCCAGTAACTGGTTTGTGGAGGTCAGATAGGCAGTCGCTCTATGTAAATTACGGGTATTCAGTTGCGTCCAGTTACTCGAATCCGATCTCAATATAATTAGTAAAAAGCTAGACGGCAGATTGATTGATTTAGTTTACGCCACATGTGATTGGGGTCCAATCTAAAGCCACCAAACTGACACAAAAAAAATTAAGTCGTTAAAAAAAGCGAAAGTATGTTTGTTTGTTCCTGAACGGTTTTGGATGAAGTTTGGCACACAGATTCTGATAGACCATTACCTAGGTAAGAACATAGACTACTTTTCAACTTGGATCGCAGACGAAATCCCGGGCAACAGCTAGATAACTATACAGGTGTCCTCACGATGTTTTCCAGGAAAGTGAATTGTGAATGAGAGAACGTTGTAGGCCTTACAGACTAGATTTGTAGACGATTTTCTATTCTGTTTTTCATTCCTCTAAGTACCTGGTACTTATTGATAGGCCTGCACTGTCTTCCCATACCTATTATCACTGTTATTTGAAAACATTGTAAAAGCCAACTATTTTTAAAGAGTAACCGTGGAGTTTCTTGCCGGCTCTTCTCCATAGGAAGCGACAAATTGGAACCGTGCACCTAGCTTCTGACGTTTCATAAGTGCCCATGTAGGTTTATGTTAAATAAAATATTTTGATTTGGTCTGATTTGAAAGGAAGATAAGATAAGGAGAAATACTAATGATACTGTTATCAACAGTTTAAATCAATTATGTGGCTTCGAGTACTAGGCTGGCATACAACTGAACATATTAATAATAAAACATTTCAAACTGACTACGGTTCGTTTATAACGTCAAGCGAGCGTCACTAATGAAGTGACTCGCAAATTGAATCGGATGTTAAATGCAAAATGTTCGTGAAACTCAAACTGTTTAATAGTCGCTAAAACCAGAATTGTTTTTATTATGTGCCGCAGTTTTCGGGTTTTCATGGAACATTACGTAGCTATTATCACCGATCCTAATCAGTTATCATCAGTTTCTGTTACGTGAAGACTATAGGACATGCAGGACACGGTATTGTGTGTCCGAACGTATGTGGAACAGCAACACATATAATATATACTCCAAGGCGGAGCCCTAATGATGATACCAAACACGTAGCCGAATTCTGGACTTAGTCCCCATAGATTGCCATCAATACATTAAGAAGAAGATCGGTAATCCAATTTTTTTTTAAATCAGCGTAGCCAGTCTTTCTATTCTATACAATTCGAATTGCGTAACACACTATCAATCAGTATCTTAATCATTTTGAAGGATATTTACTTTACCATCCATTACTTGATATATTCGAAAAAATTGACAGCCTAAGAACGTAAATAACGCAATGAAAATTGTTGATCTGTCAAAATGAAAGACGTTCGTAATGTTAGTATGCTAAGCAATTACCCCACGGTCTTCACCTTTGTAGCCATTTCACCTTTTAGGCTAATCGATGCATCGTTTCTTTGGCAACGTTACTTTTTTTTTTTTTTCGGTTGTGGCTTCGCACGGTTTGTGCATTTAGCTAGTGTCAAGTAATTTTTCTTTTCGATCAAGTAAATGGCCCGATATCGGGCACGAAGTTACAAAACAGTTATAGTCGTCTTTATAGTCAGTCAAGTCAAAGTTATTGTAAAGCGGTAGTAAATTTACATTACAACAACCTAAGATGAGTTTTTGGGGGGAACACGAAAAGTCCACGTTAGTCACTTATTTTCACCTTCACTACACTTGTGCACTCACATGTAACTAAACTGAATAATTTACTACCAAAATTATACAATTTAATTCGCTATTTCACTAAATTTCATGAAAATGAAAATTCTTGCGACATGTTCCAACCGGATCCCGCCAAAAACTCGGCAACGTTACTTAGTAATTAAACGAGACAATCTATGACAGCTGCGCGCACAGATAACTTAAAACCGGCGCGAGCGTCGTTGTCGCTGGAAAGGAATGTTTCCATTTAAATACTATATAATATTACATTTATTTTATTTCTTATTTTGTATCTTATTTTATGCTGCACTGGTCGACCGCAACGTAGCGTTGAAGTGATGACTACAGTCATCACTTCAACGCTACGTTGCGGTCGCTTCAAATCAGCGCTGTGGCTCTGTCTCTCATTTTATTATTATAGCATTTATGCTGGGCGATGGCACACTTTGCGTGGGTGTGACGCGTATTTTTCTTGTTTTTTTTTTGTGGTTTTTTCGCCATGTCTTACCGCAAATGAACGTTCTTTTTTTTACAGCTACTGAAACACAAACTGGCCAAGTGCGAGTTGGATATGTAGGGTTTCCTACTGAAATACCACCGTACAATATTCAACACTACAAATAAAATCACGTTTCTTCCTTTAATTTTAATTATTCGTTGGTATAGTGGCAAAAGAACAACAGAAATACAATGTACTGTGAAATTTTCACCTGTCTACTGGTTACGGTTCATGAGATACAGCCCGCTAACAGACAGATGGACGGACAGCAGAGGCTTAATAATAGGGTTCCGTTGGCACCCTTAGGGTTCGGAGCCCTAGAAAGTACCTCATAGAATCTCTTGCAAAGAATATGTTAGGCATAACTTTTGAAAAGTTTATGTCGTGAGTTTCTGAAAGAATCTAGCAGAGTTTTAAAAAGGTCAAGACTGAGCTAATTGATCGATGACATATGGACATCCTAGTAGTTTTTTATGTAATTAGTTAGCAGGCTCAAACTCTCTAACTAAAATTAAAGTTCTAATTACGACTTTTTATTTACAAGAAAAACAAACAGCAATTCTACACTCATAAATGAATTGCATGATCAGTCTGTAATGTTTCCACTGCCTGAACTCAGGCCTCCCCTGGTAATCCCTTTCTTCTCCTAAGATTGTTTGTCCGAAAATCACTATCCATAACACGTTTGCTATAAATTTCAGTAACTATAATGTTAAAAAATTCGAATTTTTTTTTAACATAATTATCTCTACTTCTAAAACTATTCTGTCATAATATCGAGTACCTGCTTTAATAATTTAATCTCCTAATTTTGCATGAAATAAAATCATGTGTCCTGAGTATTGTTTTATATAATGTATAATATTCCGAATGTTCATTTATATAAAATTGTAAGTCCTAAAATATTTGCAAAAAATTTGGTTTTAGTGTGTTGTACAGCGATTCGTTTCTGACACTAAGACAAGAGTCTGCCCTACTGCGCGGAGGGGCAAGGCGGCACGCGAGTTGAGTAGCAGGTGGTTGCGAGCTGAGGCTGGGCGGCGTAGCTGGAAGCTGCGGTGGTGTTGGTCAGACTGGTTGTCAGAATGTCTGGCTTCTGAAGACCCGTAAGGACTGTCAAAAACCCACAAATGACAGTCGGGACCAACGACTTAACGTGATTTCTTAAATACGGCGGAGTCTCGGTATGTAAAGACGGTCACCCATCTAAGTACCAACCCCGGCGTGGCATAAGCTGGTCGATCGACCCGTGCTGCTGTTACTACTTAGTCACGAACCATCACATGCATGCATTAAAATACCCGCCATCTTGTTTTAAGTAGACAATTCTTCATGCCGTCACTTTGTTTATTAAATTCCATTTTAATTATCGACCCTCAGCTTAACATCATTACAAAATTAATGTACTTTTCTTTTTACAAGCTTTTCTGAGCTCTTGTTTGTTACGAAAAAGTTTGGGATCGTGTAAAAAGTGTTTTAAAATGTATTAAAAATAAAGTAATTAAAATAAAAGCGGTTGCTTTGAAAGAGAGTGATAAGCTTGACGGATAAGTTACTGATTAATTCATTATTAGAGATTAAGATTCTCATTTAGTAAGTTGAGGGGCTTGTGGCTACGTAATCATAGCCGCACAAATTGGTCGATGAGGTTAAGCTACGCTTGCCGCGGTTAGTCCGTGGATGGGTGACCATCTTCACATACCAATACCCGTCCGTGCCTCGAAAAGCACGTTAAGCCGTTGTTCCCGGCTGTCATTCGTGGATCTTTGACAGTCCTAACGGGTCGTCAGAAGCCCGAAAGTCTGACAACCAGTCTCACCAAGGGGTACTTAGTAACTGGGTCGTGGAGGTTAGTTAGGCAGTCGCTACATATAAATTGTGGTACTCAGCCGTTTAGGCTTCTATAGCCGACCTCAACATAGCTGAGAAAAGGCTAAGCAGATAATGGAAATTCTCATTTAGTAAAGTAAATAGAAGATTGATTTTAATAAACCTTGCCTTTGGCTTTGAAAACCTTTGCCTGATGTTAAGAGGGCTATTACAAATTGAAGTGTTTAGTTTTAGGTAAATTTAACAGCGCGTGGTAGCTGATCGTGCGTGCGTGTATAGTGAAGTGTGCTACTCAGATATGATAACCATTATGATTCGGATGCCCAGGAACAAACCGACGCGGCCTTACAGCTAAAGCCCACGGTTCGAGATTTATTACTGATTCATAGCGTTGCATTCAAAAATTATTTAAAAATATTATTTCACTTTTAAATAGACTGTTTCTTTTTTTCAAGCAAGTTGACTTAGTAACCTTAGTTTTTAAATACTGTTTGAATTTCGATTAAACACACATAGATAAAAAATATGATTTCAGACGAAAAATTATCATTATTTCTCTGTTTTACGGAATTATTTTTGGTGTATTATTGTATGAAACATAAAAAAAACTGATTTGAGCATTCCAAATAACAACCTACAGTCCTACCACAGACATTTTTATAAATTACTAAACTATTATATGTTCCATGTAACAGAGCATCAAAGATGCCCGAAAGATTTTACGAAACATCCTTTGCCGAGACAAGGTTTTTACAGACTTATGTAAACAAATTGAAAAATTTGTTTAGAGTGCTCCCTAGACAAATAATGACATTTTCCGCAACATATTTTTATTTTTATTTTTTGCCTATAACTAAACCATAATCTCTCAGCAAATCTCGAGTCAAACGCTCAAATTCAAGAAAAAATGTGATAGCGCCCTTAATAACATGCTTTTAAGAACAATTAACTCAACTAAGGTATTTACTTCTGATTTGGATTATTGGGAATCGCAGAGTGTAGTTAAGTTTCCTTTCTGAAAGTAAAAACGAAACAAAATTCTTTTACAAATGAACGAGATACAAATGTCTGGGCTCTAAACACATAACTTTACCATTACAATTTACAAAGTAAATTTTATAAATCTGCATTCCAAAAACCCTAAGCCACACAATTGTGACAGAAAAAATCTTACAAATATGTAAATAATTGTGGTGACAACTCTTCAATGTATACGTAACCCGCATGTTTTCTGTTGCGCTTTTAAATTCAGAAGAATTGTAGATTGTAAATTATAACTCAAAAACAGGTATCCTACTTGTAACTACATAGGTTTTGCCAGTGGCTTTCCCCGCGTGAAGGTTGAAAACTATCCCAACGGAACGTACTACCGGGATAAAAAGTATCCTATGTGTTAATCTAGGTTATAAACTAACTGTATGCCAAATTTCATCTAAATCCGTTTAACCGTTTTTGCGTGATTGAGTAACAAACATCCATATTTAAATATCCAAATATACAAACTTTCACATTTATAACAGGTATTAGTAGGAAGTAGGATTTCAGTTTTACGCATTTTTTTTTCTACAAGATAAGCATTTTGTAGAATTGTAGAGGTGTGTTTTTTGTGGTATAGTGCCCTGAACCCCAATCACGTAACACAATATTAATCAGTATCCGAAAAAAAAAACTTCTACGCTAGGGGGTCTAGAATAATGTTCTAAATCTCTGGTTGCTCGTCAATGTCCCTACCAACCTGTATATAAAAGTTTGTAAGGAAAGTTCCTTACACCTTAATAAAGAAACAGAACGACGCATTTATTTCTGCAAGCCACAATCCTTTTCTCAAACACGTGAACGGTTCTCATAGGCCTTCGACGCTTCCCATGTTAAAGGGAAGACAACCATTCGTCTTTGTCAAGGGTTCGGTATCGATGGACAGTCCCGAGCTTTGTGGAGAGCCTTATCTTATGTTTGTTTGTTTACGAGTGATTTTACATAATGGTTATGGAGAAAAATTTTCGTTTTACACGATGAACAAGATGTAGGTAGGCTCTTTTGTTTTAAAAGAATCATGGAATAAAAAAACACTCAAATCATTGTATATTAATTTATTTTTGAACATGCTGATGATATGAGGTACGATTATAAAACCCAAAGTTCATTTTGACACAATTGAGAACATTCCCATTTGTAAATTCATAATTGCCTTGGATCTGAAGGACTTGGATTGGCTTTTGCCCAGCAGTGAGACGATATAGACTAATTCAAGAACACAATTAGAAAAAAACTACTTAAACGAAAACAAATTACCCATTGCCAAAAGTAAACCCAGTTCAACCCACTAAATCATCCACAGAAACAAATAACACAACAACAAAAAAAACATTGGCATAAATCGAAGCAAAAACCGTTAAAATTTCCGAACCCTTTCCTCTAAAGCCGAAGTTAATATTCCGAGAGCAACGAAACTCCGAACCGTAAGTAATACCAGCCTTAAACCGAATCATATCAAGCCATCAACTAAAAATCGTAAAGCGAGAAAAAAGCATCCTACCCTCGTTTCAGATACGTTATTGCGATACAGCAACGCCATTACGTAGGGAATGTTCTCGAATGTTCTATAATATGGAACAGAAACAAAAAATAAGCTCAAATTCCCATCCGGGGGAACCCTTGAAGCGTCTAATTCAACAGATTCCGATGCAGTGACAAATGTTAGGTTTTTCTCGGCCTCGGCGCCCGGGTAGACTGGATGCTGGGCCACGAGTTTAGCGGGAAAGGAGGAATGGATAGTTTCAGTGTGCGTTAAGTGCTGGTTTGAGTGATGTGTTATTTTGTACTTGGGTTAGGGTTATAAAAAGGTGGGTCCAGGGGCGACGGATCTGGGGAAATCCGTCACCCCCTACTTCTTAGGACCCGAGATGGCGGCACGTAGTGTTCCACGCGCGCCTCTATATGATGTAATGGGGGATTCTAACATCTCACTGCCCCCCCCAAACTCGAGGTGGCCCGCAGAGGCGGGCCGGCACTAGCCGGGGATCGCGGAAGTCGCATTAGATCCCGTGATCCCCAGTGAGTCGGAAAACCGGGGTGGTTTTAGTCAGTAAGAGTCTGACAGACCACTCCGCATTCCCCAGGGCGGAGGACATCCATGAGAATTTCCCCACGTAATCAAAAAAAAAAGGTTATAAAAAGGTGCCGTGAAATAATCTACTGACACGTTAAAAATAAACTAATTGAACGAAAAATAATTTTAAGTTGTTTTACGAAATATTACGTTTTCAATAAAATATTAAATTGATATGATACGTTGTTATAATACAACTAGTGCAGTTCTACGATTCAGATACTTTTTGGTGATGCGGCCAAAAATCATTTTTAATTGGGGCCCAACGTGATGTCCCTTACGAAAGCTAAAATCTGCGAGGAACGTTCGTAAAATGTTTATAATTATTTTATTCGATAAAAAACTAGTCTAAATTTTATGAAACGATAAGTAAAATAGTCACATGATAGGCGACACTTAAATGTATCTCTCCACGGCAATCTGCCCCTTTAACCATCTTACCGACTAGCTAATATTATTTACACGGCTTATCCTATTCTTACTTAGTTCCCGAGAATATGAGACAATAAGTAATAATGCCTATGGAGTTGTAATCACAATAAAACAAAACTTGTCATGGAGTTTTTTGCCCGTTATTTTTCATTGTAACCTATTACGCTTTTGGAATGGGCAACTAGCGTCGTCATTCTGACTGACTGACTTCTTGACAATTCAAAAGTGCCTGTAAATGGTTTAATTGAAATAAATGATTTGTTAATACTAGTCCTAAAATCATCTAGTACTAAATCTGATTCCGCTTCTCCCATGGCCTCTAGTAAGGCCTCACAAAAAACCGGTCCTAAGCGGAAATTCAAATTGAATGACAATAAGATTGACGGGCCGCAGCTTGATAGCGGACCCGTTTCATTCCGCTAAGGTTTTATATACAGCTTGAGGAGACATATTACTTTTTCGATGTCAAACGATACGTTGGATCAAGACGTGTTGATCTATAGCTGGCTTTAGTGTCCCCTTGATGTATTGGCGGGATCGATAGGATAAGCCAAGGAGGAGCTCTATCAATGTCCTAGGCCTAGATAGGTTGTGATAACTTTGAATATTGTAGGGTCTAAACTTGGAGACTGAATTTGTTCTACGGTTGGGAGAAATTAATTCTGTGAGAATGGACAAAAAACGATGTCATTCTAATTGGAATATTAAAGAAAATTATAACTTATGTCAAATCTAATATAAAAAGAAAGGAAAATTGATTATTCTGAACATACAACACGCACTCCACAAAAAAAAAAAACATAAAATGCACACATACAAAGTACCCAAAAGCCTCGTATTCGAGTATATTGTATCTAGTTATTATTTTGTACAATGTCGACCTCATTTTCCTTCTTATTTTTAAACGTCATAAATGTATGTTTAAACCTGTCTATGGTTTAAACAGTCGGTTAAATTACTTAAGAGCGTTTATTCTGAAAGTTGACAACGTCGCAAATATGTAGCTGTCAAATATTTCACTGTTTTGATAAATTTGGCGAAATTACTGTATGGAAATATGAAATATCGCTAACTAGTGTTTGATGACTTACTGGCTCTCATAAACGATAATCTCGTAGCAGATAAAAACGCTGCCCGATGTAGTATTTCACCAGAAGAAAAACTTATAATTACATTGAGGTAAGTTTCCTTATTAATCAACCCACTAATTTATAAATCAATACTTTACTAAGAATTAAAATTTAAAGAAAAAATAACATTTGGTTAATCGCAGAATAACTCTAATTCCAATTTATTGCTGACATTGGTCGGTGCAGGCGATGGAGTGAGCTTCCGTTTCCATTTCGGACGATTTTTGGATGAACTGAGCGAACCCTTTAATACGTCTATCCGCGTCAAAAGCGCGCGCTCAACTGAACGCTAAAATAGAAAACAGTGATCTCAAAGCGCGCGTTAACACGCGCTGACAACAGTCGAGCGCTAGCGCAGCGTCAACGTGTGCTTTATTAAAACGCCCGTTAGCATGTGTAGGGGTTAAATAAAATGTATGTATTTGTAAACGCGCGCTATAAAAACGCGCGTTAAGCGATTGTCATGTAAACCTGCTCTAAACTTTCAGCGTGTGACGCAATGGTAATGCACAGTCAACATCAAGATTACGTTAATATAAGAAATTATAAATTCCTTTAAAATTCATTCATAGCCGTCATATAAACAATCTATTTACCCTTCTAGCCTTAATATTCAAGTGAGATACTTCCAGAAATACTAAATGTTTCAGCACGATTATCTTGTTTAAACTGTCCAGCATTATTCGGAGCATGAAGCGAAACTTTTAAACTATTTAAAGTAACAACTAGAGGAGTCTCAAAATATTTGCCTTGTATTTAAACAAAAATGTTTAACATTCTACTGTGTTGGGAATGGTTCACAGTTGTAAGCCTCCATTAAAATGTAAGGAGAAATTTATTTCAAAGAAATTCAATAAATATCGAAAATTGTCTTAATAATGTCTTGTCTTGTCTTGCAGGATGTGGTTACCTACGTACTGCGCTGCAATTATGCCAATTTCCTTTGAAAGACTCGTCTCATCTGCCTAGCGTTTTTGAAGTTGGCTTTCAGTTTAACCGGATGCAGCACAACACCAGTATTTTACATGGAGCGACTACTTTCTGACCTCCACATCCCAGTAACTGGGTAACACGACACCCCTTGGTAAGACAGGTTGTCATATCTTCAGGCTTCTGACGACACGCAATGACCGTCAAAGATCTACGAATTACAGCCGGGACCGGCAGCTTAACGTGCTTCTCTAGGAACGGACAGGTCTCGGCATAGAAAGAAGTAGTATGTAAAGATGGTCACCCATCTACGGACCGACAGCGGCAAGCGTAAGCTACGCTTGCCTGATTGACTAACCCGTGCGGATGTTATAACTTAGCCGAGACCCCTCTTTCTTTGCAAGACTCTCAATCTCAATGTTTTCGTCGTTGCAACGATCGTGGATTCGTTCCTCGTGTTGAAAGCCAAATTGTAGTGGGTTTTTCTAAAAGGTTATTCAGATACTGAGTGGATATGTATCCAGTTTATTACAAAATCTTGTGTTACATTGCTTTAGAAGCTTCAATATTATCGTGAATACTGTTTTTTTGACAAGTTTTTGACATTTGATTGTCGCTGAGATGAGACTGCGATTAGATTTTGAACGTTTTTAATTACGAGAATTCGTGTTCAGATCAATCTGCCAACAGGAAGGAGCAAAAATTTCAAGTACTAAATTGTACCAAACAAAAAACAGCAACAAACAGGGCAAGCTAAATAAAACCGTTTAACAACCTGCTGTTTCATACATTTTGGTCGAGCGGTGGTATCAGCCCCGAGTTATGAATTGTAGATCGTGAGTTCGAACCCAGGTAGGCACTTTACTATGTGCATTTAATTTCATCACCACTGCTCTCAAAACGGTGAAGGAAAGCATCGTGAGGAAACATCGATGTCAAAGAACCAAAACTCGAAGATAGGTGACATCCATCAACCCGTACTGAGCGCCCGTGGTGATTTATGGCCTAGGGGTGCGGGGTGATCTGCCAGGGGTGCGGGTTGTTCGAAAAAGATAACGTGGCCCCTGGCACACAGGAAACTGAAGGAACACAGGTGGGTTTTAGTCAGTAAAAGTCTGACATGCCCTCCTGCTCCACCCAGGGCGGGAGAAATTATTTGACGATTTCCCACCAAAAGAGAAATCCCTGTTACAGAGAGGAGACTGTGTCCCAGTAGGGGGAACATTATAAGCTGAATGTGTGGTCGAGTAGGTGATTGAATTTTTGTATGAAATAGTAGATTTTTTTCGCGATTTCAGTGTTTAAGAAAGTTGTTGATATTCAGTTAGTGAAAATTTGGAAAGCGATAAAAAAGTCTTACCGTATAAGTATTTATTTATACGTGTCGTCTTATATAGACGAGTCCTTAGCAATCCTGTGGAGACAACTTGTTTACATAGCAAAACAAATTGGCCTTTGTGGTTCTAAGTAGTATAATAATTAGTGTTGAAGTGCTGTACGTTGGTTACGTATGTCGTGTAGTCATTTTAAGTGGGTTCACATTTAAAGTGTTCTATATTTTCAAGTTTTATAACATGAAAACAGTAACATAAACATAAATTGCTGATTAAGAAAATGGCGAAAAAGCAATGATCTTTATCTATGTAACTTAAGTAATATTTTTTGAGTATTCTTATCATTGAGGACGTTTTAAACGACCCTTCGTCTCCCCTGGTTTCTAAATAATAAGTAAAAATCCTCAGGATTTTAACCTAACATAATCTGTATTCCCCGAAAAGAAAAGCAGAGGTTCTTCTATAGTATACCCACTGTTCGCTATGTTTAAGTATATTACCATCAACTGGGCAAAAATTCAGACTCCGGAGTATGAGAATTTTTTGGATGTAAAATTCCTCAATTTATATCAATGAGGTTCTTAAATCAGAACTAATATCATTCTTACGACCCCGACTTTAAGATTGAAGTCAGACTACTAGTATCTAATCGAATACGCCACCCGGGGTCCAAACTTTTACAGTCGCAGTTGGTACAACAACCCCAATGAGCATAAATAAAGCTTTAATTCGAGTTGAACAACAGAACATAACTGTTTTCGTATGAAAACCGTTTAATTTATGCCCCGCCGAGACATCGGGGATAAAACTGAAATGCTTTGGAATATGTCCAAGATTCAAACGTCTATTGCTCTAGTGATGTGAAAGCTTTTTAGGTACCGATACTAATTTATTATATTTGTTTATTGACACCTGATTTTTATGACATCGTAAATTGTGTTTTATTTTAGGAAATAATTTTGGATCTAGAGATGAATTTGGCTGTTTTACCGTAACATACATACATATAAGCAACTGGAGAATTTGGTGTAAATTAATGACAACATTATCATTCGTCACGTAATGAATTAATAGGCAGAAGTCAATTATATTCTATAACATGAACAATAAATACATCAAGGAATAATGCAAATTAATCCCAATATTACACGTGTACCTCTAGGCTATTATTTATGTGAATAATGCAGAAACCCTATGTACCAGAATTATGTAAATATGCTCAAACATAACAAAACATTATCTGTAACTATTATTCAAACTAGTGTCGACGTAACGAACGTGTAGTTTACTAATATAGCGAGAACAGTAACAATAATACGTGCATAATTTATCTGCTATGTATGGATTATTATATCTATTTGTTGAAGTCGCAAAATGAATAATATTACCCGGCTACTAAATAATACCCATCATAAAATCTCTGTTTGTCTTAGTCAAAAATACTTAATTATCTTAAACATACCTCAACTTGTATTAGGTATCAAATAATCTGCTACATTATATAGTTCAACTTAATGATGGATGATGGATATGACAGTATGTTCAACTTAATGATGGATAACTATGCAGCGCGGCAACGGAAGACGTGGTTACTGGCGGTGCCTCGCAGCTGCACCAACCTGCTGAGTAAAGCATCTTTGACGCGCATCTTACATACTCTTAACGAAATCACGGAAAGGGTGGATCTATTGACCTGTTCTCTGAATGAGTTCACAAAAATTACTTTACATGTGATAAGCTGTAATGGAAAAAATACTGTTTAAGACTATGCTACCGATTTGGGGCAACCTGTATGTTAGTTGTGCTAAGAAAAATAAATAAATAAACTTTAAATCGTGTAAAAAATATTTTGCAATTGATGCAACGTTTTGTTGGACATTTTTTGAGTCAGTAAGTGTCGAGTTTGTTTCGGCCTTTCTTCTGAGAGTAGTCAGATAGGAAACGCCGACCTCAACTAGTTAGAAAAAAAAAATATGATTGACGTGTAAAAGTGTTTGTACAAACCTACTTACAGAAATAAAATCATTTATCATTTATCAATATGTACTATGTTGCCGCTCAGATACCGATTAAACCAGTTTCTGGTATAAACATCCCCCATCACTAGAACCATACTGAGCTATTGCCATTCTCCAGACGTCACTAAGCTACAAATGCAGGGAAACAGCACTATATCCTACTTTTGTAAACACTTCGTTAGCTTTTACACTAATTTACCTAGTATATACTTACCCTGATTTAAGTGCGGACTTTTTGAGAAGTCACTTGTAGAGATTTAAAAGGTATGTTTATTTAAAAAAATACGTTTTGCATTCAGCGGGATTGTAAGAACTTTGAGAGGTTGAGTGTATTTTATACTTTCTTAGATATATTTTTTTTAAAACACAGTAAACTCACACTTTTCTTTCCCATGGGGGTATGCAGAAAATATAGAACGCCACCTGCAGGCTACAATCCTTACATACTACTTTTGCATCGTTTACGTGCATACATCTGAGGCGTTAGTGTGAGTTTCTTTTAACCATCTCGACTTTGCGCATCGAACGCGTTCGGCGCTTGGATTGGCCCTGGATTGGTGAAGGGCCTAATCGAAGTGGCAACTGTGGTCGATGCCTCACGTCGAGATCGTGAAAAGAAACTCACACTAAGGCCACTGGTCATACAGTTACCTGGTTGCGAGAACTCCGAACCTGGCATTTCTGAAGAACGTCACCATTAAGATCATTTATGATAACATGTCTGCGTGTGTATTTTTCTTCATCATCTGGGCAGCCTTTTCTCAACTATGTTGGGGTTGACTTCCAGTCAAACTGGATGCAGCTGAATACCAGTATTTTACATGGAGCGACTATTTAAAAAAAAAAAAAAACATTTATTTCAGGCAAAACCCATATTACAAATAAAAATAAAATAAAATATAATTAAATTTAAAAATGCTGCCACAGAAAACAATAAAATGTCGTTAACAGAAAATTAAATCAAATAAAATCACAGAATTGGAATAAAATAATATGTCACAAAATTGAAATTTTAATATAATGTCAAATTGAACGTTCACAGAGTTAAAGTCAAAAAATATATATATGTCCTAAGTCAAAAATATATATATGTGCAGGCACTGGCATGCAGCTGCAGCCATCTCCGCAAGAAAGGAGAATCCCACCGCTCGGACAACACGCTCAGGATCCCGTTCGAGCTGCCCCTACAGCGACGCAGAAGCGATGCACTCCTTTTCCGGATTATTCCGTAGAAGTCATCGGTAGTAGCATCAGCGAACATCGCCGATGCGCTACAAAATCGGGGCCGCCCCAACAGAATTCTGAACGCGTTGTTGTACTGAACACGAAGCGCGTTATACGCCCGCTGGCTGACCTCCACTACCCAGTTACTGGGTAACACGATACCCCTTGGTAAGACTGGTTGTCATACTTTCGGACTTCTGACGACCCGTAACAACTGTCAAAGATCCACAAATGTCAGCCGGACGCCACGACTTAACATGCATTCCGAGGCACGGAGGAGTCTTGGTAAGTAAAGATGGTCACCCATCCACGGACCAACCGCGGCAAGCGTAGCTCAACCTGATCGATCAACCCATCGGCTGTTATTGTATTTTCTTATAAAGGCTAATGAACGGTCAAAGTGCAAGTGCACCTTTTCAAATAAAATAACTTAGCAGTTTAAAGTGCTTTCTCTGATAATAAAACTGGTTAAGCGAAAACTATAATAGTGTTGTTGGATAATAAGAGCATATAAACAAGCCGTTAATGTTTAATTTCTTAGTTTTTATGTGACTTTTTCAGTAGTGTAGTTGTATATTGCTTGTGGTTTGTTATAAGGGGCTAACCATTTCCACTGGCTAAGAAATTATCGTGTTCTAAACCAACTTAAAAGAGACACTATAATCTACAACCACAAAAACGGGCCTCATGGTTAAATAATAACATCCACATGGGTCGATCTAAGGTTCGAGGTCAGTCAGTCTGTGTGTGTGTTAAAGAAAATCTGCTTTTTTCCACAAGAACATTTCACCCTACGCGCGAGGGCAACAAAATTACGTCTCAATACGGGAGGGGGCGCTGGGCGCGAGGATCGCGCCGCGTGGCCCGACTCCGACGCATGGGTCGCGACCCCGGTCAGCCAGCTGCCGATCTCGCTAACGAGCGCACGTAGGTAACGCCGCGTTGTAGCGTTGCTCATTTCTCGCGAGTAATTTTTTTTTTTGGTCTCTCATTTATTTTTATATTCAAGTTAACTGCCCATGGTTTAAGTGACAACGGTGTTAACCTTTACTTCCTGTATTATTTCACATTTCAGTAAATACGGAGTAAGTTTGCTTTAGTATCAAAATAGCCAGTAATCATAGAGTACTTAGTCTGGGAAATTAATTGATTTCAAATTTACTAGCACTGTCCGTATATTCAAATCACACCTCCTTTTAAAGTTGTATGTCATGGCTATCACACGGCGTAATGTGTCATTTTGCGAAACAATGAATTAATCTGACTTTACATGGATAATTATTCGTTCCTGTAAAAGTTAAATAAGTACCTACTAAAACGAATAAATGTAACTTCCTATAATTAGCGAGTTTCCTGGAACAGGAATTACTGTCAAAGATAATGAGTAAAGCGTGGGAAAGTATCCAATGAAGACAAAAAATTAATTGACTTAAAACTTTGAGCGTGAGGGCATTAAAGGTATAAGCGGTAGCGATTAAGACTTATTTTTCCTAAATGTGCTAGCGCAGTTTTTATTGCTTAACAAGTGATTAAAACAGCTCTAAAAATCAAAAAAATCAAAATCAAAATATTTTATTTCACATAAGCCTGCATGGGCACTTATGAAACGTCAGAAGCTAGGTGCACAGTTCCAATTTGTCGTTTCCTATGGAGAAGAGCCGGCAAGAAACTCCACGGTTACTCTTTTAAAAATAATTGGCTTTTACAATGTTTTCAAATTACAGTGATAATAGGTATGGGAGGACAGTGCAGGCCAGTCAATAAGTACCAGGTACTTAGAGGAATTAAATTACAGAATAGAAAAACGTCTACAAATCTAGTCTCTAAGGCCTACAACGTTCTCTCATTCACAATATGTAAAAGAATCTACGTATATAAAATGAATCTATTCATCAAGCTCTGACCATGGCTTTGCCCGCGTATATGTCGCAAATTATCCCAAGGGAAATGAAAAAAGCCTATGTCAATCCTTATAACATCAGCTATCTGGCAGTAAAATTCCCGTTAAAAATGGTGCACCGGTTTCGGAGATTAGTCGGAACAAACAAACTGACGGACAGACACACGAAAATATTTGTATTTTTGTTTTATTTAAGTCCCGTTTATAATTTAGCAAAAAGCTGTTGTTTTTACATTACAAACAGATACTTCAATTTCATTTATTTGGGTGGAGTATTATAGTTATCTATTCTAAATTAGGTGTGGAGGATTATTCCTCCACACCTAATTTCAGCCAGTGGCGGCCAATCTTAGTGGAGGTTAGACATTGAAGCGGAAGATATTATAGTGAAAGTGTGTACGCAGTCACATGCACTCACTCTTTCCTCACTCTCATAGTCCGATGGCAATCCAACACGACCGAAGAGAGATCCGGCGCAGGGCCAACAACTTAAGGCCCTGGTATTGTATTCCCGGCCATCGTAGGCGCGGGCGTGCAGATTCCCACCAAAAAAAAAGGTAGAAATAGCCGTAAATACGTACGTTATGCTAATATATATTTTTTTGCTTCATTTACATTGCAATCTATCTATTTAGACATTCAGCAATAGGTTGGAATTTGTTGTCAGATTTGTGCGGTACCTGTCCATGGCAAGTCCGCTTTTCGGTTCAGTCTATATTAATAGATACTGAGGGTTCGTGGGATCGTGGCATGGTTTTTTTCTGAGCGATAACGTCGCCCTGTAACATCAGCAGAATCCACTAAACCTAAAAACAGTTAACACTTACTCATCCATAAGGTTCTTAGCTAATATGTTAGCATGAAGCGCAATTCTTGCCTTGTATGTATTCATTTTGTGTTTTATTTCTTGCTTAACAGTTTTTATGTTAAGGTCACGATGTAATCTCTCATTTGTTATATACCATGGTGCGTTCGTTATCATTCGTAGCATTTTAGATTGGAATCTTTGCAGGATTTCGATATTTGAATTTGCTGCTGTGCCCCATATGTTATGCTATGCTATATATGTTATGTTAATAGCGTTGAATTAAAACAGCACACACCCTCAACTAAAACAGTGAGTAATATTCAAAATAGTTATCACACTTTTTGCTGGTTTGTAAATGTATGAATTCAAACTATGTAGCATAATGAAAGTATTCAATTCCCTTTTAAAATGTAATTTTATGATGTACTTGAGAGTATTACTCTGGACTTAATTGAAAAGCTGTTTAAATATTTATCAGTGAGCTGAAAGTACTGTTTATTCGAATACGGTCCGCGATTGATCGATTTAATTTTCACGTCTCGAGTCTCTAAGCCAAATAATTTACTCGGGACGCCCGTTCTTTGGTGGATTAAGTAAAAAAAATCGCCATCCATTTGTATCCAATTTAAAATCAAATTAGAAGTAAATACACTTTCTATTTTATCCAATCACGTGCGATCCCGAGCATCGCTTAAGTTCGCGAGGCGTGGTAAAGGAAAATTCCCCATTTCCCCAGCCGGGTGGGAGATTTACCCCAAATCGAATTCCGTTCTCCATCCAGAATGGCCTTAATTTAACGGACGAATTTGTCTAATTCCAATTCTTATGCTGTGACAAATGTAGTGATTTTTATTCAGGCTCCGTCTTTTTTCTCCAAGCTTCGAAAAGCGACAACATTCTTTTTTTCCCGCTTGGGGTTTAAACCTTTAATTCCCGCCGAAGATAAAACGTACTTCGGAATACACTGAATATAAATTAATTACAGATTATGAAGGTCTAATACCATTAAAGTTGGATGAGATAAAAAGTTTCGTTTTGCCTTCAAACTGGCAGCTTACGAAAATTTGTTTTTAATCCATTCTCTAAAAAGGTTATGCAACGAAGATCCTCTACAGTTTATTTTGGCGCCCAAACTGTTTTAAATCATTATTTAATTGTGAGTGGAAATAGAAGATTTTTTTTCATTAAAATATGGGAATATTGAAATTGTAAGTAAATGAGTGCATACAAAATTAACTAAGCCTTTTCAAATGGAAATTAGGTATGTTAAACATAAAATAATTATTGATTCTGGAGTAGATTTTTTCACAGGTTATAAAAAAAATGTTGTTCCATATATTTTCACCGCGAAGATTTGCACTTTTTATAAAACAGCTGTTTGTTGCTTCATAACCGGCGATTTCTACACTAAGGGATGTAGAATCATATGCTGAATTAATGGTTACAGTTTGCCCACTAGTCAAAATATTGTTTTGTATGTATGTATTTCGCATAGTATCAATAAGTATTTAGAAACATATTTCATTTAAGTTATTATTGAAAGGAACAGCAAACAGTTAGGTACATTATAAGAACTAACAACTAATTTAACAAAATACATTTTCGTAATAATACAAATCACCCACATATTGAGACATTATCGAGCCTAAATACAAATCTTTCCATTACACGAAACCTTTGACCTCGCACATATCAGATGGTCGGTATATAACGACCCACACGTAACAATATAACCACCAAATGTTGCCGACGTATTATTTAGCCTCTCACGATAAAATATTATTGGGCTTATATGATAATATTTTGAGGGAAGTATGGCGTAGTCTGGGAATATTACTGTATTAGAAAAATATAGGAGCATCTTCGTATAAATTAGATTAGTAAATATATACTCTTATTTGGGTTGGGATCATAGGCTCGTCGTTAGATTCATTAGGTGGAGTATTTATTTTGGAATGATCAGCAGGCTTAGCACGAGAACCGTAGAGAAGCGTTTTGTCGACGGAATAGTAGACAAAAATGTCGTTTCAGTGTAGACAGTTGACAGTTTTGAACTGAGAAATGTAGACAACCGATTTATATTCTACGGTAGAGTAGAAATATAAACCGCCATGCTAAGCCTGCAGGTAGCAATTGTCATAATAGCTTTTAACTCTGATAAATCAAATCAAATCAGTAATTTGCATAAATATGGGTAGGTACTACACGAGGTGATACTTATAAATAATTACAACCGTTCTTTAAAACATATCCTACCTTAATGGGTGTACAAATATCTATGAGAATAAAAATATATAAATAACTAAACTCACGCCTTCCTTTCATGAAGGTAGGCAAAACTACAGAATGACCCGCTCTGATCCTTATATACAACTTTTTCCCCGCTTAATTGTTACATATTGATGTAAAGACATATGATAATTTATTGGTTTTGACTCAATATTTATATAATACTGTTAATTGTTTTACCTTTTCCTGATATAGGGATGTAAAGGTTACTTTAAAAACGCACAAGTAACGTGCGTTTTTGCTATAACGAGTATGTTATTTTTGTAAAACTATAGTTTAATGTTAATGCCAGCTAAAGGATATGCCCAATTTATCTTAAGGCTCATAATATCTTGACATGATAACAATGGTTTATAAGATGACTTTATCCATTCTTTTCGACGATATTATTTTGACGGAAGTCGGCAAAATTATGTGAGTAATATTTTGTTGGAACTAGGGACGTTGAAGGTTAATAGAAAGAATTATCTAAGTTATGTTACATCCCTTATCTTGTGCAAGTTTTATGTCTAAGAAAGTATTCGGGATGTCATCGTATTTTGTTATTTTATGAGCATATATTTGATAGACCATGCATCCTAATCCGAGGACAAGGAAGCATGTTAGAACATGTTTCCTTGTTGCTTGCTTCTTTATTCATATTTTAAACTTATTACAGAGATTGAGAGATTGACTTAGGTATAAAGCTTTTAAACTGAAAAATAAAAAAAATCTTCATGACAGTTGCATTTTTCACGACTTTATCTGCAAAATACCAAATGTATCGTGCCCCCATTTTTAAGCAAAAGTCACAACAAAAACCAGAATCTCTTTTCATTTACACCTAAACAACTTATCGTAAAAGTTGCCCTTTGAAATTTTCCCCCAAAAACCGCACTATTTTTATTTCTATCCTCAATATAATATAGAGTAGCATCGAGCACGTCAGGCTGTCTTGCACGGCCTGTATTAGAACTGTAACCAGCTAGAGTGGGAGCGTGACAAGTAACACGGTCTTACGAGGCCATGACTGTCACTTGTCACCAGTCTTACGAGGCTATGAGTGTCAGTTGTCACGTCAGGAGATAGCGTGACAAATTGCGCGGCCTTGTTGACACTTGCACTTTTATTGGCGTAGGAAGTGGTGGTTGTGTAAAAAAGATTTTGTTTTTCTTTTCGTTTGGAACGAGAAAAGAAAAAAACAGTGCCAATTAGTTTTTTAGCCATCGCGGATAATATATCGGTGGAAGGAGATATTGTGAGCCCTAAGGCAGTGTGCCATTATTGGAACTTCTTCCGTGATATTATTCCAAGCCTGGGGATGAATTTCAATCTTTGAGTTTTTTAAGACTATCACACAGGCAAGAATGACGAAGACAATGCCTGACTTTTTCAGAATTCTATGTGTCGTATAAACGGACACGTTCTACTTCAGATTTTGCATCACCGTCAAAATCACGGTGATCTTTATTATTTTTGCAATAAGGTTGCTGTTGGGTTGCTACTAATGAAAAATGTGTCCAAATAACACTGATCTTCATTCTCTTTGTAATAAGGGTACTACTGGGTTGCTACTGTCAGAGGTAAAAATCCTGTGAAAGGACTGTAGGTACCTAGACAACATTTTGTGATTTCCCTTTGCCAATAAACTGTAACTATAAATACAAATCTACTAAATAAGATTATGATGACATAGGTACCCACTAATGTCTACCAATGGGACATTTTATTGGCTTTAATATTAACGTATGAAATTAAGTCCTTGAAAAATTACAATATATTTTTCTTAGTAATGAATGTTTAATAAAATGGTTTTCTTAATTTAGTGAATTAGTACGGAAATACTTTCTACTGAATCTTGATTCAATATTGTATTGATACAATAGGTATAATATTAATAGATGCCTACATGTGTCCCATCAAGAGCCCAAAAAGTAAAACTGGACCGAATTTTAATGAATCCCTCTCTCATTTCCATTCGTACATTCATCATTACACTCTGATATATTCTCACCCCAGCTGATTCAGCAAAAACAAAGATGGCTGCTTGACTTACAAAATGGTATGTTCTAAAAACGATGTGTGGCCAGAAAATCGTTATTATTTCTGTGTGTTTCATTTTCAGTTTTGGAGAACACAAGAGGGCCATTGACCTCACTTGAAAACGCGAAAGACATAGTTAAGTGGAGAATACTGAGTAGGAAAGCAACCCCTAACAGCAAACCAAGATGAAGCGGGAAAAATAGATAAAGAAATGAGCTACGATAAGATCTAAATATTATAATAAACTAGCTGTTCTCGCGGCTTCGCCCGGATATCGTAAACTATCCCACGGGAATGTTATACTGAGATAAAGTACTCGTTATAACAGCAGCTATTTGCCAGTGAAAGTCGCGTCAAAATAGGTCCAGCCGTTTCGAAGAATAACCGTTTTTTTTAAAGTTAAAAAAGCTGTTATTTTGTCATACACTTCAATTTTATTTTTATTTTTTTCAAACTCAAAGCATTTATTTCAATAAAACCATTTACAGGCACTTTTGAATTTTAAAAAAGTCGACCAGTTGAAGCTAGTTGCCCACTCCAAAACGTAGATCTCTATGGAGAAAAACGGGCAAGAAACTCCATGGACACTCTTTTTAATCATGTTAAGTATTACAAAACTTGGGAACATTATTCTTGTTGCAGTATTATATTAAACGGAACGGAGCTATGGAACGGAGTATTCTGGGTATCAAACTTGTGGACCGGGTTAAGAATACAACAATCCGTTCCATTACGAAAATAGCTGATGTCACTCGGAAAGCTGCCACGCTCAAATGGAATTGGGCTGGACACATCTGCCGTATGTCAGACGATCAATGGCCCAAACTTACGACCCAGTGGGTCCCGCTTAGTGGCAAACGACATCGCGGCAGGCCCAGACGGAGATGGCGGGATGAGCTGGACTCTTTTAATAAAGATTGGTCCTTGTCAGCTTTGGATAGAGAGAGGTGGAAAGAGAGTAGGGAGGCCTTTGCCCAGCAGTGGGACGCTACAAGCTAAAAAAAAAGTATTATATTTGTATATAGATGTTTAGATTTCGAGTCCCTTTGGTTTATGAATCAATCCATTTTGACCTAGGTTTACTACAGAAATTGCAAATTCAACAAAATATAATATAACTATCATAAAAAGTCGGTAGTCATGATGCAGAGATCATTGTTTCTTAACTAAAACGCCACTCCAAAATCTTTCCTACACCGAAATTTGCATGAAAATCAAAATTACTTACCAACAGCTCTGGTTGTTCCAATATCGGAGGGAGGCAGTTGCAATGTCATGCAATTACCTACGTGTTCGTTATGTGCCAGTCATTGTGCGCAGTTCCTTCTGCTCGAGAGCTTTGTGATGGTCGCTAGGGGATGTGCCAGAGTTTACTTCTGTTTTAAGTATTATGTAGAAATCTTTGTAGTTCTTGTATTTGTTGAATCGTTGTTTTTATGTTTTTAATTTTCTTGGAGTGTTCGTGGTTTGAGAAAAATCTTTAGTCTCCTTTGGTCATTCTTGGATCCATCATGTTAGATCTGTATCCCTCCCTCATGTGGGATTAAAAGGATTGCAATCTGCGGATTCAGAAAATTAAAGAAAAAAAAACCATAGTACTTAATAATTATGTTTCAAAAATTAAAGGTGTTGTTTTAGCCAGATTGAACCGTTATTTCAATTCGAATCGGTATTAATATATCGCAAAACTGAAACGCCATTAAATCTAATTGCTAGTTGCACAGCCCTAACAATCGGATATCAATCACGCTCTTACATGCAAAAAGTAAATATGCCCTATGAATTTTACAACAATGGACGTACAATATCCGGCTCGAACTGGTTTCTACCGGCGCGTACTGGAAAGGCCTATCGATATTCTGAAATTGAAATTTCACCCAAGTCTTTGCTTGATTGCTTATCTATATTGTCGATTTCAGAATGAATTATCATTAGATTAGTACAATTTTCTGTTCATAGTTTGGTGTCCTTTGTTATGACATGAATGATAAAGTTTTTTGACAACAAATAATTTTATTCTTACGGCTGGTTGACACTTCCCGTGACCCAAGGGCTGGTTTACCTTGGCCAGAGGCTGAGTATTGCTATACAACGTGGCAATGCCGCCAGTGTCTTGGGTATATTAACAGTCGACAGCGATGCACATGAAGTTTTCGACGCTTTATTTTATTTCATTCGTTTTAGTTAAGTTAGGATATAGGAAATTTGTTATTTTTTAAAATTAATTTGAACTACTTAAACAAAATGATATTTGTGAATTAATTTTAAATAGCACTACCTAAAATAGTACCAATTTTTCCAGGAACCTAAAATAAACAGAAAACCATGTTGCAAAGCAAAATTCACCCAAAAATATGAAATTCCCAAACAAAAGCACAAACAGTTCTCTGTATCATGTAGTAACTGCAGCAGACCTCAATTCACGCTGGTTTTGCGGGCTTGTTCGGCAAATTTGCAGTGTGCGCTCATTTCGATGAACGACATCGGTATATCGATGCAAATGACCCGTACAGCCTGTTCATTATCATCCACATCGGAAATTAATTCTCGGCGGGATTTGTTGAATGTTAGTTAAACTGTTTTACATCGAGCGTTTGATTGCGTATGTCATGCTGTCGTTTTACCAGAAGTGTTTTTAAAAGTTACTTTTGAAATCGAGTTTGTCGATTGTTGAGAAAATTATTGCTTATTGAAAATAAAAAAGGTTGAAAAAAATATTTTAATTATAAAATCTGGGTTGCTGCAGGGAACAACCTTCAGGCCACACTTAATGTGTTTAATGTCTTTGTAATTGATTGACTAATTCAATTAACAATGCTCTTTTATTTCTCAAATGCTTACTTATAGGTTTAAGAACAACTTTATTTCTCATAAAGAATTGCATACATCATTCACTTACTGAGAAACAATACTTATCTAAAACTAAGATTAATAATATGAGCGCACAGATGTACGTATATAAAATAACAAAACAAAATATTAAAAAAAATAACAAAATATGTGGGTAAGTAGACAACTTATGCTCGATCGTAGGTTAACCAAGCACAACATGGATGTATGTATTTGATTTTTACTAGATGTGGCATTGATGGCATAGTCTGTTATTATTATAACTTATAAGACTATTTTATTTTAAGTTTATTGTACTACTTATATATTTTGGGTATTTTGGGTACATACATGGTTTATAAACCATTTTGAGCATCGGATTCTATTATTTGTTTTTGATTAATTTAAGTAATTATTTTCTTCAAATTAAATAAACATACAAACATTAAGTATTTGATCACTTAAATTAAATACCAATAATTGTACATTGATACACAACACTCAAAATCAAATATACCATACGTCATCAATCCCCAACATAAATTGATAATGCATCAAACTATTCCATATATGCATAATATCTATTCCCAACATTAACTAAGTAACAACAAGCCCAACACTACTACGTATGCATCACCAAACAACATCCAGAAATGCCGATCTAGTTCCTCAAATCCCATTAAATTTCAATATAATATTAGTTGAGTTTCAAAGTCAAACACTGGTGGGAATTGTGGAAATCCATCGCGGAATGGAAATGAAACCTGCGGACTAGGATATGGTAATGTAAGCGCTCACATCGCAATGTGTGCTTGCCTGTTTGTATTTGTAAGAGGTATTGGTAAAAGTGAGACTGGTATTTCAAAGGATCGTTGTTGAATTTGGTAATATTTTGTTATGATCGTGTATGCAACTGCTGTTTCATTTATCGTATTCTTTTTGGCGATTTTTCTTTTCTGTTTCTCCCTACACATTGCTTAAGTTTTCAACTGCGTTTAGTCAGAGAGTGCTTTGGTTTCGAGCAGTATAGAAGCAAAAATGAGTCGAAGATTCTGCTCATGAGCTTAATTTTGTTTGTTTTTAAGTTGATTCGTACTTAACGAAAAAGCAGTTGACGTAACATAAATGTCAACTAGGTACCACCATTAACGGGAACAACGAATGTAATTACAATAATTCCACGAACATAATGAAAATTAATGACAAAATGTATTATTTCCGTTATTGCTATAGGTTTCTATCATCGCTATACTACCTACTGTATTATTGCCATATTATCAGTTTGCATTGTAAGCGGCTGCCTGTGCAAATTGACTCTCTGGGATAGGCCACCATTTACATCAATAATGACTCATCTGTAAATGATTAATTAGTGGTTGCAAACTTGCAGTTTGTGTAAGAGTGATGGGATTTGTTTACCTAATACAGGATTGTAAAAGTCCTTTCACATTGCTGTTATCAAGATTATGTATTCTACGCAAAATAAGTAACATTGAGAAAAAATATTGCTAGAAATCGACAGTTAATATTATTTGGTGTGAAAAATCGCTGTTTACGGCCACGCACATTGTATTTAAAGCACGAAAATCATTGTGCTTCTGGGTGCATGCATGCAGTGGTACAGGACTTGTAATATTTAAAGTTATGTTGTATTTAAAACACGATTCCGTGACAAAAATAACCTAAAAATAGATAAATATCTTTGATATCACTTTAAACAGAAGATTCTCAGGTATAAAAAGTCACAATGACGGGAAGAAAAATAGTGACGCTCGGTTTCGATAAGCGTCTTTTTACACTCGTTTTTCTTTGAAACTTTTTTTAACCATATAATTTGGATGTACATCGAAAGTCTTTGAATGCTGGAGTAAAACTTATGTATTGTATTTTCTAAATATGGGTAAATACTATTTACATTTATTGTTTATAATATCTTTCATTTAATCCACATTCAGAATAAGTAATAACAGAGTTTAGAATCTCAATCACAATTAGGTACTTCATTTCTAAGTCCGTTGTCAAAACCAAACCAAAAACTATCTCGTTAGTTGTCGCAAGTGCTACTGCTAAGCATATGGGTTCATTCTCAGGTCGGACAAAGTTTTATTGGGTATTTTTATCTGGAATTTCTCAGTAGCAGCCCGCACTGCCCCTATTTAATATCAACTCAGCCTATCGCAGTCCACTGCTGGACATAAGCCTCTACCAGGCTGCGCCACAATACTCTATCCTCTGCCTTCCGCATCCAGTCTGTCCCAGCCGCCTTTTTAAGGCCGTCGGTCCATCTAGCTGGGGGGCGCCCCAGACTACGTTTGCCGATACGCGGTCTCCACTCCAGAACTCGTCTGCTACACCGTCCATCGGTCCTTCGACAAACATGGCCAGCCCACTGCCACTTCAGCTTGCTCACTCTACGACGGTGTCGGTGACTGCGGTTTTTTTCTGGATAATTTCATTCCTGATTTTATCATTCAAAGAAACTCCGAGCATAGCCCGCTCCGTAGCGCGCTGAGCGGCCTTAAATTTGTAGACCAGCCCAACAGTCAGTGTCCACATTTCGGCACCGTATGTCATCACGGGCAGGATGCACTGATTGAAGACCTCAGTCTTCAAGCATTGCGGAATAGGCGACGAAAAGACTTGACGTAGTTTCCTAAACGCTACCCAAGCCAACAGGGTCCTCCTGTCGGCTTCTTTCTCAAAGTCCCCCTATTATAAGGTTCTAAACATACACACATGTCCACTCTCGGTCCCTCGACCGTCTATAAATAACGTGCCCACTGGACCCCTGACTATAGTTTATTCCCCTCGACCCCTGGAGGTCGAGAATTGATTTTATTTTCCAGCCTAGTTTTAGTTCCTTCTCGAACCCCAAAGTAGTCTGTACCTAACTGTACCAAAATATTAATTTCAGGTACTTACCGAAATAGGGGTTGAAAGTGGACGAAGTATGCCTGTCCTTTGTATGAAAATTCAGTCTCACCCCCTGGAGGCCGAGTGTGAACTATGTTTACGGGTTGAGAGGAAACAAATAAACAAATATTTTTTTAGGGGTTGAGGGGCCGAGAGCGGACTAAACGTATAGGCACAACTCTGCCTAACCCTTCGGGAATCATAGTCGTGAAGTTATGTCGTATAAAGCCACAGTTCCATAAATATCTAAAAGACATTCCAACTTAACTATGAACCCATCAAAACGATAATAAACGAACTTACTAAATAAATAAAGAAAATAAACTGACGTCGAGCTGGTACAAAAGTTACGGAGAAGCCTTAGTGCTGCTGAAATATGCAAAACGGTTCTTATAGACATTATCTTTGAACCTATTATGCAGGCGTAACCCTCTCAGCGTCGTAAATAAAAGTAATGCAGGTTTTATTAATTATTCAGAGTGCATCGAGCAAGCACTTCGCAAGCGGTTGAAAAAGTTAATTTTCAAGTCTTGTGTGGATTTTGTTTTTCGTTTATTTATAGAACATTTTAGATTAAAAGTCTCTCGGGATGTTTGAAATACAGCTTCGGTTATGTATTGCGTGGTATTCTTTTTGTGTTGTTATTTTGAATACGTAATTGGATAAAGCAAAGCTACACAATACCTACCTACCCGGGCAATTATTCGTAGAGTAGTTATGGGATATATTGAGCTGTTATGGTAGGTCCTAACCTACAGCTGAATATTCTACCGTTGAACAAATGTAGTACAAGTAGGCAAATAAATTCATAAACCCATTGTGAGAAGACTACTAAACGAACAATACTACTCGCTTTTAAAATTACACACTCATTTATTTGTTCAAATAATCACGCTTTGTTTATTGGAACGAAGTTCCATATCGCGCGTTGTGAAAGGGGGCTAGACGGAAAAAAAATATACGAACAGTTCTAACGACACGTTTTTGCTATAGTAAGCTATTGTAAGCCGTGCGGCGTGCGCATGTTTCTCTGTCTGTCTCTCTCTCTCTCTCTCTTATAGAAAGCAAGCCAGATATTTTCATTTCGTCTTTTTTAATATTTTATTATTTTGATTATTTTATTTATTATATTATTTTTTTAACTTCGTTCCATCCGGGTGTCCCTTGACACCTGTCAAGTTTTTATTGTTTATTTCTTAATAACTATCACGTATCACGTATAACCTTAGAACAATTATATAGTTCAGCACACGTGAGGAACACTGGATGGAAGTCTTACTTACGTCCGATCTCTACAAGTACTCAAGTCAAGTGTCAATTGCCGTCGCCGCCAATAATATCCCCACCCTTAATATTTTAAAATGTTATTTAAAACCAAAGTAATTTTAAGACTAGCACGTACATAATATTCATTAAAATGTTGGCATAAGAGTAAACTTATAAAATCAAATTAAATACAACAATTCTCATAGAATCTAGCAACGAATATGTTTAAATCGTGGGAATCCATAATGCGTTCCATTTTATTTTTGTTTTATTTTTACATTATATTTTGGTGTGAAATTGTAATGTACTTTAATAAAATTCTTATTGAAATTCCTAATGTAATTTATTTTCTATTTTTATGTAACTATTGTATGCCCTAAGGGCGGGACGTCCGGGTCGACGGCGCGTTGTGTTCCACGCGCGCCTCAAAGAGATGTCAGCACCAATAGGTGGGGTTCGCAAGGACCGATGCCTGCCAGGGGTGCGGGTTGTTCGAAAGAGATACCGCGGCCCCTGGCACACAGGCAACTGAGGGAACACGGGTGGGTTTTAGTCAGTAAAAGTCTGACACGCCCTCCCGCTCCACCCAGAGCGGGAGAAGTTATTTGATGATTTCCCACCGAAAAAAAAAAAAAAAGGGCGGGACGTAGCTATTCACAACTAATTATTTAAGAGCTGTATTATGTACCTACCTATGATCCACAATAAAGAGATTGAATTGAATTGAAAGTATTTTTTTTTGGGTGGGAAATCTTTAAATAACTTCTCCCGCTCTGACTGGAGCAGGAGGGCGTGTCAGACTTTTACTGACTAAAACCCACCCGTGTGCCCTCAGTTGCCTGTGTGCCAGGGGCCGCGGTATCTCTTTCGAACAACCCGCAACGCTGGCAGGACCAAAGTAATTGTTATTGAAATAATATCTAACATTCAGGAACAGCAAACCAACGATAAGTAGAATACTAACATTGTTTTTTTTTTATTACAAACAGTTATCATACAAAATATCAGTGCATTTGTTTACACGGCAAACTGACGTCATACCCACGGAGAAATATGGCGTTCATGCGTCCAGCGTTTTCGTCAAATTCTGCGGAAATATGAAAATGTAAAATTTCAATTCATTTTAATGGTACTAATCGATTCAATAAAAAAAATTGTGTAAGATCTAATTAAGACACTTTTCAAAACTGGGTGTATAACCCTATTACATTTTTTTATTATTTCAGCTGAAGACGTCCACTGCTGGACATAAGCCTCCCCCAATTTGGGGGGCTTGCCATAATCGCCACGCTTGGCAGGCGGGTTGGCGATCGCAGTATGGTAGTTAAATGCATAGAGAACGCTGTTGCCCATTCTCAAGTAAGTCCTTTAGTCGCCTCCTACGACACCCACGGGAAGAGATGGGATGGAGCTATTCTTTACGTCCGGCACCACACGGAACTTCGGCACCACACGGAACTTACATTGTTTAGACCAGTTTTACTAGCTGACCCGAACGACGTTGTGTTTTCCAAATATCAATAATTCTTACAAAAACCCGGGGAAAAAAAAAGTTTGTTTTTATTTTCAGTTTTTTTCGAGTCGAATTTTTCTTTTCCTAAAAACTAAATCAGGACAGTTATTTTTAAAATTAAAAACAGGCATATCGGTCCACTGATCCGTTTACCAATAGCATTTAATTTTTATTTATATAGATGAATGAAGCCGTTATCTCTCACCTACATCGCTGATATATACCAGCGATGTAGGTGAGAGATAACGGTACATTCTTTATCATTCTCATTCTTTTTCAGCCATTGGCAAAAGCTAGTTGATAATAACTCTAGCTTATGTAAGCTGGAGTTCGATAATTATCCCTTGGGAACATACTACCGGGATGAAAAGTATCCTATGTATGAATCCAGGTTATAAACTATCTGCTTGCCAAATTTAATCTAAATCCGTTCAGCCATTTTTGCGTGATTAAGTAAGAAGCATCTAATCATCTACACATTCAAACTTTCAAATTTATAATATGAGTTGGATAGTTTGGGTGGCAAGATGATCTTTTTATTAAAATTCAACAGATCATTTTCTATATTTTATCATCTTCCTTCAACGGATCAACTCTGCCCAACACTGTTCTTATATACCGTACAATAACGAGAAATGTCTAGACTTTAGAGATCTACTTTAAAGGCCTCAGTCAAATAAAAACGCCAACGCGATCTACTTTGGTAGAAAGCAACTTTACGGAGAAAAATATACTAAATCTTTGTATATTTTATATTAAATCAAATTATTAATTTCATGCTCTTTGAAAAGCAGAAAATGAAGGTAATCCTCTTAGAAATAATAATATGAGTGGGATGCAAAGTTATTCACTTTCCAGTTCACGTCTACTTTGGCAAACTTGCCCAGTTTCGAAGGCTTTAAAAGAAATCACTTCTATTTTATTTTTCTGTTTCATTTAATTATCGGCAGATTGCTTTATCTATTTGAAGCAGATATCATGATCGATATTAATTCATAATATTGACTAGCGATCGGCCTCTGCTTTGCACGGTTTTCATTCTATAACTTGACAAAACATCGACAATTCTTTTATTTTTAAAAGTATTAATGTATTATGCACACAAAGTTTTCAGAATAACATGAGACGCTTTTTTTTGGGTGGGGAATCATCAAATATAACTTCTCCCGCTCTGGGTGGAGCGGGAGGGAGTGTCAGACTTTTACTGACTAAAAACCCACCCGCGTTCCCTCAGTTGCCTGTGTGCCACGGGCCGAGGTATCTCTTTCGAACAACCCTCACCCCTGGCAGGCATCGGCCCTTGCGAACCCCACCACTTGGTGCTGACATCTCTTTGAGGCGCGCGTGGAACACAACGCGTCGTCGACCCGGGCTTGGTCCTAAACGGACAGCGAGCTACCCATTACTCGCAGTCCGCAAGCCCGCGCCTATGGTGGCCGGAAATCAGCATTGGTTTCCCGACACCCAGGGCGTCTCCTGCGGCGACTACGGCCGTGAGGGCGCTCTCCCTCACGTGCGCCGCCTCCCTCTTCGCGAGCATTACTGCTTCGCAGAAGGAGGTGACGGCTACCCATGCACTCACGCTACGAACTATGGCCTGGATCAGGGCCGGACGCGAGAGATCGCCGCCGCCGATCGCCTCCACGAGGACACGGCGGTGCTCCACCCAAGCCGGGTAGACCTCCACCGCATGCTCCACCATATCCTCAGGGCGATCTTCACAGTGGAAACACCCGGGCGTTTTCTCCCGCCTTATCCGAAACATAAACATGAGACGCTTTAAGCTGCATAAAAGTTACCACAGAGAGGCGCGCCACGACTTCGTGTAGAATAATTTCTACACGCGCCTGTCTGCGGGAGCCTTAAAATACTTTATAAATACTGAGAAGGTACTCTCAAATTCCTTTTTAATAAATTTAAAACAGAAGGCTAATTCTCGTTATTAAAAATGTTGAAAATCTAGTCACAGTGTAATGTCAAAAACTTGTCAAAAATTTATGAAACTCAAGGTATTTTTGACAGATTCAGACAGAAATCAGGCTTTGAACGTTCTTAAAATTAATATATTTGCCACTCTGATGTATGAAGCATTGTCACACTGTATAAGACGCAGGTAAGTAGTTAAATTAATAAATACATGTTGTAAATTCAGGTATTTATTAATGTACGTAGCTTGGTATTTAATTACGAACTTGTATTATCTAATGGTAGACTATTAATTATCAGGCCACGTTAATTTTGAATATCAAACAATATTCGAATACGTTTTGAAGGTGAAATAAATGATTGAATTACCAATTTAATTTGTTACTTAATTTATATTCAGTCTGTGGATTCTATAAATACACGAATATTTTAAATTAATTAAAACTGTCGTCAATTGGTATTGGTTGGCACACTTGGCATGCGACGATAGTATGGGGCCGGAAGGCATGACTTTATTTCCATGGATGGTGGTAGGCTATAGAGATATAAGGAACAGGGTGTAAAGTCCACTCATACTCTATAGAAAAGGGAGGATCCTCCGACCAGATGGGTGTTGTGTCTGGTGGGCAACTGCCCAACGGTTGATGTTGGGATATTGTACCTATGCGAGTCACGCGGTAAATTCTGATTGCGCGATGCAGGATTTTGTGTGACGTGAGTCTTGCGTAGTTCGCCTGTGGCATTGTAGATGGCACCACTTCTCTTTTTGTGTTTTTAGATATTGTTGCGAAGTATTTTTCTGTAGTGCCGCTACAAGGCCTTTAGTGTGGTATGCAACTTGTGTCAATACTCTTACGGCATCCCATATTCCTGGCTTGGCATGCAGTGCTGGACCTAATGGTGCGGCTGCGGAAAACCTCAAGCGGTAAAAATAGAATAACTTTATCGGTAATTATATTTTCGTGCCGTTTGGTATGGAAACCCTCGGGCCGTGAGGTCCGAGTGCTTATGGTTTGTTCAACGAAATCTCTAAAAGGCTGGTTGACGCTTTCCGTGATCCAAGGCCGGGCTAACCTTGGCCAGACGCTACCAGTTTCTTGGGTACATTACCAGACGTCAGCGAGGATTTTTTGACGCCATATTTTAGTTTGCCAAAGTTTTAGTTAGGCTAGGACAATTATATTTTTATTTTGATAGTTTGTTAGTTAATAAAAAGTGTATCCAGTATAATGTATTTTTCTCCTCTTTAATAAATATAAATGTAAAAATACACAAAATTATGTTCAGTTAATCACAAATGTATCTTATTGGGTTGTGGTAGCCTTCACACACGAATCCTCACTAAAAAGTTTAGTTCCAAGTTTAAAACGTTACCTTATACAATGAGAGTGACCTACAATCATCATTTTTGATGAGGTCAATAAGTTCAAACGTTTTTTTTTTTGTCCGGTGCTCATAAATAAAGAGTTAGGCTCAACAGTAACGCACCATCGAAAAATTATAACAAAAAAATACTCAAATATTTTTCCCATTAAGCATTTAACAGCCCGTTTTTACCGCCTGTACAATAAAATCTCCTATTTAACAACACAACTTGACAATCAACATGTCAGATGAAGTGTGAAAAAAAATCCACAAACAAAAATTGAATAATTTTTATGTCTCGCTATGCAAACACTGGCATTATTGCCGGTTTATATGAATAAAATGGCGTAAACGTCCGGGCTGTTAGGTTATTGCTTCCGTTTAAGCGCGTCGGTGCTGGTAGAACAAAAATGTATAAAATGTCTGCGTGTATTGTTAATATGGCTCATATATTTCTTGTAACTATTGTCTGGGTTATATATGGGCGGTGCGAGGCAATTGTTTTTTTTTAATTTTCGGAGGAGCGCATTCGCAGGTTTACAAAGCTATAACTACTTTTTTTTCGGTTTCAATGGCGGCCGTGACTTTTGTTTGAATTTAGAATTGTTCAATTTAGAAATGAGTTATTGTTGAATTATAACTCGGTTTTAATTGATTTTTTTATTGCTGATGGCTGGTGAGCTACCTACTTAATCAAACTTTTTTATTAGATTTGTGAACGTACATTTATGTTTGACAGTAAATAGAGCAATGGCATGTTCTAGAACGAATAATTTGAAGAGATGTTACTCTAAGAGTTTATGTTGGCACCAAATTAAATGTATAATAATGTATGTGTAATTGTGTACTAGATATTATATAAATAAAATAAAATGTGACAACTACGAACTCGCACTGGGCCTGCGTGGTGGATTACAACCCACTCCCTCTCACAGAGAACTGGGACACTGGCCTCCTGGGCTAGTGTCCCAGTAGTGGGAACATTATATGCTGATTATGGAGAACGATGACAATGGAAAAGGCACAGAAGTTGTAGTAGTGACTAAGGAAAAAATCCTGTTGAAAAAATACACTTCAATCAAGTCAGATCTATAAAATATTATTGTTCCCAGCCAATTATGTTTCCTTAAACGCGTTCAAATCTCAAATAGAACTAATTACTCAATAATCGATCTAAAACAATACAAAAGTCAAAGTCGGCGTCCCCCAGAAGTGGGCACAGGACGGTTAAAAGAAATATCTTTATTAAAAAGCTTTGTTTTGTAATTAGGGGGGCGTCCTGCTCGGGCGAATCATTAGCGTAATAGCGTTAATGGGGGATCCTGGACTAGAGGTGGGACTTGTAGGAAAAGATCGATAACTTTAAATTTCTTGAAATAAGAAAAAATGGTAGCTGCCTTTTTAGATTCCTCGGTCACAATACTGTGGTTAGCACCAATGTGGATTGTAGCTAATAGTCATTCAAGTAAGACAATGCGTTGAGACAGTTTTCAGCAAAATGTATTAAGAATTCTTATACATACGTCTTTATTTTGAAAATTAGCGTCATATTGATGAGTCAATGCACTGATCTTATAGAAAGAAAGAAAAAATACTGTTTATTTGGACACAGTTCGTGAAACAAAAAATACATAACAAAAAAGTGAATATAAATAACTAGATAAAACAGTGTGTGCCACGCGGCTGCGCCAAAAAGGTTCATTTTAGCATTAATGCCAGACAGATGCTGTCTGACGCTGGTTTTCTAATGAACCTTTAGAGACAAGTGACGAGGAGTCCAAAATAGTTTCAACATAGTTAATATTTTTATACTTATAAGTAAACATCATATAAACATTTTAAAAAAAACAGAATAAAACGTAAACAACAGGAGCTCAGCGAAACATGTTTAGCGTTTATCTATGACTAAATTAATTAACGTCCTCACACTAATAAGTCGATAACGATGAGAGTGAAAAAATCGTCACCATCGTCCAGTCTAGCCGGTTACAACTATACCCACAGGGTGACAGACATTTATTAGTGTCATCACTATGTACGAGATTGCCAATAAATGCTACCTATTTCTTTCGATGGAGTGTCAGTGGCTGACCATTGGAAAGTCATAATGACGCCATTATATTAATAGATTACCAAACTTGTCAAAATCAACAATTATGAAATCAATGATAGACCATTCTGACACTATTGTAATAGCAGACTTGAGGCCCTGTTACCATGAATTCAAAAACGAATCTGAACCACCATGATTTGACATTAACGTCGGTTTTTACAAACAAAATAAGTTCATGCAATTTGATTGTGCAGGTATCTATTGCACCTTTCTATAAAACAGCTGATTATTATTTTTTTGATAACCCACGATAAAATTCTACGTTAACCCTTAATTGGGCATGGCGTGTGTGCGTTCTACTCGGTTTTATAAACCTAGTGGGAATTTTTTATTTAGGAATAAGATTAAAATTAATTTTTTTGTTTTTATTTTTTTTTATTATTTAAATAAAAAAACAACGTGGGAAATATACTCCTACTGCAAGTGTAGGGCTAAATGAAGGGAGCTCTATGTGGGAAATAATCTACATGTTGGAGAGTGCTGGTGTAGAATGATAATTCTCAAAGCATGGAGCAGCGCATAAGGATACCAAACATATGGAACAAGAATATTTTGTCCTCTGCTCTTTTGCCCGGGTGCTACAGAATCGACACCTTCTATCCATCCATGTGATCTTTTTTCATTTGCATATATGTTTGTATTTTCTACAATTAAGTTTAGCACAGACTCCGGAAACATGTCCAAAAAGTAATCTTTTGGGGTACTCCTATTAGTATATATTGTTCTTATTTGCAATGGCTTGTCAAATGAAGGGATATTCAAGTCTCCAACAAATGTGGTCCATAAACGTTCTCTATTTTGCATATCAGAATAACTTGGTCTCGGAGTATTTGATGGAACATTTCTACTTTCAGGAGGCATATTCAACACAGGCTCCTGCTGATTGGACTGTGTATCTGTTATGTCCATTGCTTCATTGTTTATTTGATTTTGTTGAAATACAGTATCTATATCTAAGCTCCTGGTAGAAAACTGTTCATCAAGAGGCTGAATAACTATTTGAGAGCTTGCACTGGAAACAGGCATTCCATCAGGAAAGTAATCACGTGGGGTACATTCAGGCCTGTTGACAAGTACTTGTTCATCTGCATATTGCACAGTTTCAGCTGCGTCTGTATTTATTTCACCTGGAAAAATAAAGGTACTATAAAACTAAGCACTGAAAAAATTCTATTCTTACCTAATTGTTCAATAAATATCTACTTACCACTCAAAATAGCAATCAAGTCGTCTTGAGAAAATGATTTTTGAATTTGGTCTAACATTGTATTCATATGTGATACATCATCTACTATGGGATGTTCATCTTCACTAAGATGGTCAGATTCGTCGTCTACTGAAGACATCAATATTGACAGTGCCCTTTCCACATTTTCTCCCTTTGAGAGATCTAGTATTTTTCTCTGAAACACATAATTATGTTAGTTGTATATTTTCGTATTAGCTAAAATTAGAGTCAGTTGTGGTCTAAAGTATTATAATTCCCACAAGTTTTGAAGCACAATAATTACACTGATATTGAAACAATCACAAAAAATAACATTGATATCCATAAAACAACTCAAAACCTACAAATAATACTAAATAAAATAAACTTACCACATTTTTCCGCGACATTATAATTTTTTTTTGTATTTGCACTACAATTTTTAGTTCACAACTCAACGAAAACAAACAGCCGGTTTTTTGACTGCCCACAGATAAAAAATTCTGTTACGTTCCGTTTCAACTTCGACGTTAGGGTGAAGACACATTGTTTGTTCGTATAATAATTGACATATTGTGGGATTCATGTAACTTTTGACGGCATAGAGACACTTAAAATGATGTGGGAAGTATTCTCCTTTAGTCCAATTAAGGGTGGGGTCTAGACACATGTGCTGAATTCATTGTTTCAGTTCGCGCGTCGCAGAATACAAGGTGGCAGGGACCACCCTTGTACCAGTATTTTAAATAAATCGACTAACTGCCTACCAGATTTCCACAAACCAGTTACTGGGTAACACGATACCCCGTGGTAAGACTGGTTGTCAGATTTTCGGGAGAAACTGAGAGAGAGTGTTAAATGACTTTTCAAATTAAATACTTAATATTCTGTACGACCTCGAAATGCAACAGCTAAACGAAAATTTTTCAACATAAATAATGATCATTCTTTTTGAAGAATAAAATGAAATTACTTTGAAACTCAATTTCACGTTCTTGCTATAAAGAAAGGCGTTAAAAGGATTATTTATGTATGTGTCATCAATAAGCATAAAATAAAGGCTGTAAAAATGCAATATCGATATCGATAAAATGTACCTGAGCCCCGTAATCCGGCCTATCTCACTTAACAAAAAGTACCAAGGCTTTCGTGAATTTTCGTCGAAAAGAAAGAAAACGCGATAATTCCTGGTAATGAATATTTAATTATTATTTTTCTTTTTTTTAATGTTTTATCGTAAATTAAACGTAATTATTTCATTGCTTTACACGTTTTTCTACTCTGTTTGAGATTAGTTTGCTTTGTTACTTAATGTTTTTGTTTTAAATAGGAATTTAGTGTAATGCCGGAAAGCTATTAGCTAGATACTTACTGAAGTTAAGATCGATCCGGATGGAAAAAAAATTAGTGTATTGAATTTTTTGAACTGTCACTGTGTATTTAAAAATATCATTATTAAGTCAAATCAATAGTAATTTTTTCAAACTAGGCTGAGAGTCAGCACTTTTTGAACGTCAAAATTACATAAGACAATCCCCAAAAACGCCCGCTCTTCACCACTTCCTAGTGCTTTAGCTGGGAAGAAGAAGTGGCGCAACAAACACCCCAGCAGCACAGCTATCTGTTAAGTTGGAAGAACATGATTCTATACAATAATAGGTAAGTACTCGTTATTACCATTCAACAATAAAAAAAAGAATCATTATTAAAAAACAAAAAACATAAAAAAAATGGTTTTTACAGTTAAATAAAATAAACAATGATATGAAGTAACTCATATTACCTGTCTGTAGGTAAGCTAATTCTGGTGAAAGAACACAAACGTTGTCTTGAGTTAATCACAGCGATCAACAATTCTTATCGTTTAAGTAGGTGTTGATAGAATAGTATGCCATTATTGGACTCAGTTAAAGTCGCTCCATAGAAAATACTGGTATTCAGCTGCATCTGGTTAGACCGGAAGCCAACCTCAGCATAGTTGGGAAAGGGCTAGGCAGATAATAATGATATTGGACTCAGTTTATTAGTATAGCGGAAACTTTCATAAAATCACTGTCTCCAAATCTCACAGGAAACATTTAAAAGAAATCACACTGACGACTAATGGATGACTGACATATTTTATATTTTTATTTAAAAAAATATTCAATGTTTGCATGCCTAAATTTACAGGGATCACAAGTTTTATTACTACCTTTATTTTGTGTAAGTATTTACTTTCTAAGCAAATAAACGATTATGATTAACTAGCTTTAGCAAGCGGCTTCGCCCGCGTGGAGGTCGGAAATTATCCCACAGGAACGTACTACCGGGATAAAAAGTATTATATGAGTTAATCCAGGTTATAAACTATCTGTGCGCCAAATTTCATCCAAATCCGTTGGGCCGTTTTTGCGTGATTGAGTAAAAAACATCCAAACATCTTCACAAACTATCACATTTATAATATTATGTAGGATTATATATTATATTATTTTATTAGTAGGATATATAGTAGGATTAATTATTTACATGTAAAATTTCCCAGGGACTTTTCTAAAGGAATAATTTACCAGGGGTAGGCAAGTCAACTTGTTATTAAACCAGGAACTGCAAAAGTCAATGACACTGAAAATTATCTTACCGTTATTTACCATGCAATACAACAGTCACACTAACTTCTTCCTTTCAGCTAAAACTATACCAATAAACTAGTCTAGAACTTAAAGCAAATTCTAACTAAGTAGAAGGCAATAACCGATAATTTCTCGAATGCACCCTCGATATTGCATAGCTCCGATAATGACTGAACGACTGGCTTAATGTATTCCGTCTAGACACAGGAATCTATGCACCGTATACAAGATGAGGTTTTTAACAGGGATCACTATGGTAACTAGGTATGTTTTCTGTAACAGACAACCTTATGTTGTACAGGCTGGCGATCAAATAACTTTTTCACCTCACAACCTCGGAAAGATTCTGTTTACCCCACGAAATCGGCGTGCAAAAGTGCATTTTATCCGCTAGCGTGGAAAGAGTTTTTGAAATTCGAACCTTTCTATTCTATAACTTCATATACCGCCAGTCCACTGAAAATGCATTAATACTTATTTCATGTCAGTGCCTCAACCTCATTTTTAGAATAATCGCACTGGCCAGCACGACCGACGCTTGCAGGAAAAAAAAACTTTTGAATTTTTCATCACTATTCAATTCGATTTATATAATTTTGGTTTGTTTTTTGGTTTATATAGGTATAATTAATTAAATTCGGTGGGCGGTGGAGCAGCTAATGCCGTATTGAGTTATCTTTCGGAAAAAATCCGGCAAAAAGTAGGTACATAAAAGCGTACAATTTGTTCAATGCATTCGAAAAGCGTAAAGACGTTTTCGAAGACTACAATGCATTGCTATCATACTTCATTGAACTGCTGTTTATTTGAACTACACTAATTTAATCATTTATTTAGGCTGTTTTTCTTGCATCTGTTTATCTACCTCGCTGTAGTGAGCTAAAAAATTGTGTGCTCGGCAGCAAAGATATTCGGCGTCTCGTACCTTTGAAACCCTCGCTACGTTCAGCTTTCAATACAAGTACTCGCGCCAAAAAACAACTTTGCAGCCTTGCATTACAAATAACTATAGTCACATCCGAACAGTCAAACGAATTTAGAAATGGAATAGCAGAAAAAACAGTAGGCGTTTGATTTGGCTAACAAGCGGAGGGAGACTATTAAATTCCGAGATTAAAATAGACTCGTAGAATTATTTTTAAGAATAATATTATGAGTGTATTTTGTTTACTCGATCCATTACAAGGAGGCCCTTAGGCCCCTACTTGTATAAACACTTTATATATATGAGGTCAGCGTTTTCTATCTGGCTAGTCTGAGAAGAAACACCGAAATAAACTTAGAGGACATGGTCTATTTTAAAGTCCAGACATAATCTTGGTCACATCATAGGAACACCATGTAGATTTTTTCTGAAATGGTCCTTTGAGGAAAGAACCACGCAGATTGAGTAGACCTGTCCTGTCAGTACACGCGTCTATCAGCAACAATGCAACTCAACTAAGAACAAGTTAAGGACTTATATGTGCATTACGTTAGGCATGGGCTTATGTAACGGTTATAGATGCTAACATAGTGAAAACATTGATCCAAAAACCCTTGAATGCAGTTTTATAATTATGTAAACTCTAGATACATTTCAAATATCATTTCATCCATTTTCTATCTGGCTTAGCTGCCATTGTGATTCCCGTTCAAAAAACTCACCCTGTGTAAGTTCAAAGTTACCATTCGATACACAAATACGTAGTTCCGATCTTCATTTGTTTGTGTTTTTGTATTTTGAGAACGACGTCTAGACATCTACGGCAAAGTTGTTTATTTAAAGAAGCATGAAAATAAGTGGCTCCATTTCTTTTTATATACCGTGAAAATTATTGTTATTGACTTTGTTCGATGGATCAATGACCAACGAAAGTCATAGTGAGATAATATTTATTTTGTTTGTGTTTTTTAAACTGTACCTAATTATGAATAATGAAGTCAGAAATGGTTAATTTATTTATAAACTAGCTTTTAGCTTTTGCAACTTGCTCAATCATCATCTTTCTCACTGCTGGGACATAGGCCTCCTCTCTGTGAGACGAACTGGGTCGTATTCCACCACACGAGGCCAGTGCGGGTTGGTAGATGTCACATTTCTTCGAATTGTTGGGTATAGGCCATACATGAAAAATATTCTTATAGGCTTAAACTATACGTTTGCGAAATTTTGTCCAAATCCGTTCCGCCGTTTTCGCGTGATTGAGTAATAAACATACAAACTTTCACATTAATAAATAAAAAATCCCTTAAAAATTTCTTCAATATTCCTATTCACAAAACGTCTATTTTTATCAAAAAAGAGACCCAATTATGAAGTAAATTGGTAATGAAACCATGCTATAACGAAGTTTGCAGTTTGTAAACTATTGCGAACAGCTGAACAATTCAATTAGTTGCCGGGGGCCGCGGGCGCCGCGAGTTGTCAATGTTGACGGCCGACCGGAACAACTATCAACTTTGTAGTAACTTACCACAACAGGCTTACCTATAAAAATTGTACAGGAAAGGCTTTTATTCGTTGCGCAAATTGTTACCATGAATTCAGCATATCATTCTAGACTCCCAGCTCAGAAATTTTTCGTCGGTTATACAAAAAAAATCAGCTGTTTCATAGAAAAGTGCAATACCTACGCGGTCAAAATGTATGGAACAGCTGATTTTTTTTTGTATAATGACGAAAAATTTCGTGTGTTACAGTTTGCGAACGGATTAAAAACTTTTCCTGTATATTAGAGGTAATTTAAGATGCAGATTAAAAAAAAATACCCCTTTTAATGGTTTCTTTGCAATAGATACGATATCCTTTTAATGGTTTCTGGGTAGTACGATGAGAGCAGTTATGACCCAGTGTTTTTTTTTTTTTGAGAATGGGAAATCATCAAATAACTTCTCCCGCTCTGGGTGGAGCAGGAGGGCGTGTCAGACTTTTACTGACTAAAACCCACCCGTGTTCCCTCAGTTGCCTGTGTGCCAGGAGCGACGGTATCTCTTTCGAACAACCCGCACCCCTGGCAGGATGACCCAGTGGTAATGGACTAATTTCGAATTTGTTCGATTGTCGAAGGTTCAAACCCAGACAGGCGCTTTATTTTGGGTAAATTGTTTCCAAAACGGCTGAACCGATTTTCTTTTTTTGTTTTGTCTGTTATGTGACTTAGTTGAGAGTGCTCAAGAAAATTAGTTTAGCCGTTGATAAAAGTATGTGTGCATCTTCCACAGGTCAGATCAAGTCAACATTTGGTACTCTATTACTTCAGTGATATAAGAAGAATACGAGTATAGTAACTCTTTTTGACGGCTTTTTTAAACGTGATTACTTCATAAGTCTTACCCTATGAACTTATAACGGCATGAACAATATGACTACAGGAAAAATGGTTTATGAAAGAAAAAAAAATTTTACTCTTTCCATATATTTGTCAGTTTATTATCTAACTAGCTTCCGCCCGCGGCTTCGCCCGCATGGAATTCGGAAATTATCCCGCGGGAACGTACTACCGGGATAATAAGTATCCTATGTTTTAATCTAGGTTATAATCTATCTGTGTGCCAAATTTCATCCAAATCCGTTCAGCCGTTTTTGCGTGAAAGAGTAACAAACATCCATCCATCCATACTTACAAACTTTTGCGTTTATAATATTAGTAAGGATTAATTTATTCAAAATATTTAGGTACCCTCATTATCTATACGAGTACATTGCTGCCATCTAAACGGAAGTTTATTTATGCCTTTTCGATAGAATTCTGAGGATCTAGGTCGGAAATTATCCCGCGGGAACATACTACCGGGATAAAAAGTATCCTATGTGTTAATCTAGGTTATAATCTATCTGTGTGCCAAATTTCATCCAAATCCTTTCAGCTCAACTCTTTCCATATTATCTAATACGTGTAACCTTTAACATTTACATTCACACCAAGTCATTTACTAATGTCTGTCATACAGAGTGACATAATAGTCTCGCTCCTCATTTTTCTTTTTCGACAGACAACAATAAAATAAGTACTGATGTTTTATTCAGCTACGGTTACGTGGAAAATCGTGGCTAATTTTCTCGCGTAAAAATTGTATTGTGTGTTGTGTTGTTGTTGTTGGAAGCGGCGAACTGTTTGGCCAACCAGAGGAGTAATTGAGTAACACACTAACTGTTAGAATGGGTTTCATTTTGATAGTTCAACAAAATTCATTGCGTTATTTACGTACATGACAATTTTGACTGATAATTCCGACTGACAATTTTGACTGACAATTTTGACTGACAATGTTGACTGACAATTTTGATGTAAATTTTGACTGAAAATTTTGACTGGCGATTTTGACTGACAATTTTGACTGACAATGTTGACTGACAATTTTAACTGACAATTTTTCTGACTATTTTTTCGAACATATGAAGCAATGACTTAGCAATATCCTTCAAAATTATTCAGATTCTTATTGACAGTGTGTTACAATAGGGTGAAGGTCGGAGAAACATTGTCGATCAGTGAATTATGTCAGTTTAATCAAAGAAGATAATCAAATTAATTTTGAAAAAGGCACTATGATATTATCACTATATTTCATTGATTGCACATCAATTGCGATTTTTTAAGAATGCTGAGTAAGTATCGTATAAATTGGCAAAAACATCGAACTTCCGCCTTCTACAATTAGTATATCTATCATAGAACACGCCCAACGCTAAGAAATGTATAACGTTGTCGTGTGGTTTATTTTGAAAAAGATGTAATTTTGATAATAAAGATTCTAGGTACCCATTTTTTGCAAACCAGAATACAGAAAAACTGTTCTGAAAATAAATAATTTTGAGTTACCTTTTAAATTCATCGACACTTCACGTGACCAGAGGGCTGGGTCGTTCTTTGGCCTAAGAATTAGCATTGCCATTCAACGTGGCAATGCTGCCAGTCTTCTGGGCACGTTTCCTGATGACAGCGATGCGGAGGAATACTTCGACGCCTAAGTGTCCTTTTGTTTTTGTATTTATTTTGTATATCGTAGTATAAAATTAGATATTATTTATTTAATAATAATTTACTTAATAAATACATTCCTTTTAAAGCTTTCGGAATATATCTGTGGTTTAATTCGATGGATTAGAATATATCACCTCTACCTTCGTGTTTGTTATGACAGTCATAACTCAGTACGCTTGTACCCAATGCAGTATTCAGAGTAAATTCAAACAGCCCCAAATGTTTGCAAGGCACAAGTGTTTCATTGCTGCTCTGTATTTGTGTGTATCCCTGTACCGCATGCCGTTTAGAATACCGTGGGTGCTAAGCTATTGGAGATTTACTGAATTTGGTATTCCGTACTCGAGTATCGAATACCTATACTTATACGGGGTGTGCCAGAAAGTTGTGGTCATAACTGAAGAACTTTTGCAATTACAATAATGGCGTCTTGGAGAAAGTGGTTCAGTTAAATTTTCAGTACCATACTCTTAAATTTGACCACAGATTTCTTGCATACCCTGTATAAATATTGGTAGGTTACCTTCCATAGATGCTGGCAAACCAGTAGAACTATTCTGTAAAGTACACTCCGTGAGTACACTACTAACCTCACTCCGCACAGGATTCGAAAGCGAACTCATTTGTTTCTTAGGGATTCATTGTGGATTCATATTTCGATACCGTTTGAATTTCGAAGCGATATGTTCAGAAATGATGACGATAGAGATGACGCCAGCGGCGTCTTGTTCTAAAATATATTGACCGAAAAATTTAATTGCTAAAGTGTGTCAGAAGATGTATTTATAGAAATAAACAGCCTTTAAATTTATTTTGAGGAGCAAAATGTAAAAATAGACCAGCAGATACAATATAAAATACGTGGTTAGGTAGGCATCTAATCCAGTAAAAATCGGTCCAGCCATCTTCGAGTAATCGGGGAACATACATTAAAAAAAAAAACCTCCTCCTTTTTGAAGTCGGTTAAAAATAGTTTCGTTATCAAACCAGACTTTCGCTCACTGTAAGTATTGGTGTATCTAATGTGTGTTACAAAATAAAATACATCACAGACTAGTTGCGCAAACGAAAAAGTTTGCAATAAAATGACTATACCTACCTATTATCCGATTTTAACATAATAACATTATCAGCCTATAAAGTTCCCACTGCTGGGACACGCGCGTCCTGTCTGAGAGAGAGTAGGCTATAATCTACCACGCAGGCACAGTACGGATTTCATGATTATTTGTTGGAAATAACTGAACAAAAAAAAACAGTGGCACTCCGGGAGTGCCGACAGAATTACGTGTGTATTTTTTAATCGTTAATACAGGATTTCACATTGGGTCCTTAGGTCCTGATTGCTCTCGGTAAAAAATTATAAACGAGCGGTCGACTTCAGCCACAAAAAGTAACAGCACAGATTTTTACGATAAAAATACAAACGGAAAGAAAGGGATAAAATAATTAGAAATTCCTAATGAAAGAAAGGAACTTTTCCAATAGACATTAACGCGCGACTCATACGTGTGCCCGTTCATCCAACCACCATTTTAAATAGACCTCTGCGGTGGCTCATAATCTGATATGACGCGAGTTTCACGCTTTTTGTTCACCTAAAAAATGCTCGACGCGCCTAAAGAAGTTTTCACTTCAAAAATCTGTCACTGACGTTGAACCGATTGAAGAAGTTGGAAACGCCTCTTTCTGGTAGAGTTACTCTTCTACAGAAATCTCAATCGTGTACAAGAGTTTATTTACGCAATGGTACTGTCTATATCTGTCAAAGTTGCCCTGACATTACCCTGACTTTTAGTCAAACCGTAACTTCAACATCGATAATCTTCCAAACTACAGCTATATGCCAAGTTCCATATATGCAAATAGGTGATAATCCAGGGTGACGGTAGATAGATCCGAACTATTTGATCGCACACAGACAAGAGACTACAACGCAGCGAACGCTAAAGATTACCTTTGCCTAGTGGACCGGAACGCTGGCAGTCGACAAACAGCCTCAATGCTAGAAGCCAACACTAGCAAATATTTGAGTGATTGCCTACATATAGAAGGATTTGCCGATTCTGCGTTTTGCGTACGGTTAATACCGCGCCCGGGTATTGACGAACACCAATATCAATGTTTTGTGTGAATCTGAATGCGAGTGTGGGTACCACTTTAGAGGCAATCTTTTGCGATCATTTTTATGTATATTATTAGAATATTTTAAAGTATTTTTTAGGCTTTTTAGTACCACGTAATAATGGGTTTAGATACGGACATATTTTATTGATTTCATTTTCAGTTTTAACACAATATGTAAAAAAAATGTTTCTTTTTCGGTGAAGAGCTTGTTCCATAAATTGTCGTATTGTGTTCATTTACCCCTCTACATAAAAATGGTGCTTAAAATTAAATAGTGATTAGCGTCTGTTTAACCATAATTATGTTTTTGACGTTTAAACGTCTCTTAACACTTCAAGCAAAGTTTATAAATAAATCCCAGAGTGATTTGCCATTTATGTATATCATGATCTTGTTTTTCAATATTGTACACTGTTCAGCTTGTAAGTAATGAAAACCGAGGAACAACATGAACTAATCTTACTTTAGATAATGTATCGTTCCACACATGCTGGCAAACTATCTTTTCAGAATAAAGCGCTGTTTTTAACTATTTCAAGCGTTTTCAAATAAGTGTGTGCAGCGCTAAAGGCGGAGCTATCGACAATCTTTGCCGCAACAGCTCACATACTCATAATAATAGTTTCCATCAGCAAAATAATTATGTTTACAATGTATTTTTTGCATTTTTCATATATTTGCCAAGATGCAGCGTTCTGGAAAACTTCTCCTGGCAAATTGCAGTGCAAGTCGGCTGCTGCAAATATTTGAATTGTAGAGTGGGATTGGTTTGCCTTCTACGTATTCAAACGTTGTGTTTACACCGAGAAATAAAAATTCTTGGCGATTTGCTACTCAGCCGTGATACCAAGTCTAAATCTCAAAGAAAATTTCTCATGGAAAAGATTGGCTCGGCTTGTTCGTGTTGAATGAGGCCAATTTTCTAGTATATTTCCAGTTGCTGGGTTCAGGTACTGCATAATGTTGTTTATTGGACCGTGACGAGCCGTGAAAGCTTTCGATCCATTCGTGATTAATGTCGAAAAACGTTTTAAATGTTTCGATAAAAGCGATGATTTATACGAATCGGAGTGTTTTCCACGTACAGTAATAATAGTATTAATCGTATTTATTTCACTTTTATTGCTTTTCTGATATTGAGTTTGGATTAACTTTCACAGTGTGTTCTACCTGTGAAAGCAATTGCTCCAGGCATTTCTGTTGTTACTTATGAGTTTATAATTGGTATGATGTCGATATTATTTGTTTCTTTTGTAGTAGAATGGTAACTCGCCCTGCCAGGGGTGCGGGTTGTTCGAAAAAGATACCGTGGTACCTGGTACACAGGCACCTGAAGGAACGCGGGTGGGTATTAGTCAGTAAAAGTCTGACACGCCCTCCCGCTCCACCCAGAGCGGAAGAAGTTATCTGATGATTTCCCAACCTACCCTCAAAAAAAAAAGGTAACTCGCCCGCTCTTCCGGGAATGGCCTATTTAATTAAGGCGCAGTAAGTGGCATTATTTTAGGTACTCTATTTGACAATAGTGCATCTCGGCAACAAATACGGTTCAAACAGCGACGCGTTTGATATTAGTTGAATCGAATGACCACCGAAATAAAAATTATTTTGCAGTTTTCATTGAATAACAAACTGGCCAAGTGCGAGTTGGACTCGCGCACGTAGGGTTCCGTACCATAATCTATAAAAACGGCAAAAAAATCACGTTTGTTGTATGGGAGCCCCCTTAAATATATATTTTATTCTCTTTTTTAGTATTTGTGGTTATAGCAGCAACAGAAATATATCATCTGTGAAAATTTCAACTGACTAACTATCACGGTTCATAAGATACAGCCTGGTGACAGACTGACAGACAAACAGACGAATGGATAGCGGAGTCGTAGTAATAGGGTCCCGTTTTACCCTTTGGGTATGGAACCCTAAAAATAAATAGACGGTTCTTTGGAATATTATTTTGATATTGCTTTACTTGATTGAATGCTATGAATATCTACTTAAAATATCATAGTTTACGCTGAAATTGTTGAGAACTATTGATAAGTACTGACGGGAAAAAAAGTTGTGCTCTATTTTACGATTGTTTTATAGAATAGAATATTTTTATTTCAGACAAAGTCCATAGGGTTTCATCACGATACTATTTTATTTTTTATTATTTAGTTTCCTTCGAAAATTTGGCAAACACTCGTATTATTTTTTTCTAGCTTGTCATATGCACCAATACTCCTAACTGTGCGGCAAAAACTGAGCATTTTTTGATGTCGTACTTACTTTTGGGCAATGGCTTAACCATTGCCTATTTAAAGAGGTCAGTTTATTTATTTATGTGTGAGTAAAATAACAAAGGATTTTTTTTTCTTTAAGCAGACATGGTGACGTCATTTGCAATTGCGTTTATTCTGTATTTCCTTTCAACATAATTTTATTCTAATGTTATCTTAATGTAGTAGTTTGTTTTAAGCCATTTGTATCAATAAATCGACTTCACAAATGCATAATAAAATGATCCTTGAACCGTTGATCTTAAATTCTATACTATTGCTTACCTCCCGCCGAATCCCTAGTCCCAAGGACAGAGGCGATCTGCGGCCGCTCCTCATTGATGACCAACTCGGCTTGCTCGCTGTACACCGAATGGACCGTGCTAATGCAGGTCAGCCGCAGCTGGCCACGCTCGAAGCTGTCAGGCCTCACCATGAACGACAGCTGGCTTATTGAGGGCACCTGGAAAATATTGATATTATTGATTTGGTAGTGAAAGTTGATTCTATAATGAAGTGCCTGTTAATATTTTTTTTTGTATTTTCATGGGCTTGGGAATCATTATGTTCCAGTTGATTGCTAGTTTATTTATTTTTCATTTATAAGAAAACGATGGATGGACTGTGTAAATGAATCTGTGTGTGTGTGGGTGTGTGTGATATCAATTGGTAAAAAAAAAAAACAACTGACTTCCGGAAAATCACTACAAAGTGCAAAATAACTTTAGTTTCAGAAGTCGGTGACTTTGGATTATTTATTTTATTTGTTTGTCACCGCCTTCCGGAATTAAAGTTATTTTTCACTTTCTAGTGTTTTTCCGGAAGTTGGTTGTTTTTTTTTGGAAAAAGTTTTTATTTTTCACTTTTTACTAATAGTACCACACTAATTTAAAATTTCATCATCTTTTGGGTCAAAACAATTCATATTTATGCGATCGCAGCAATCGCGGTTGATTTGCTGTAATTTTTTGAAGAGTTCAGTTGTCTGTCTCCGAAACGCATCATCAGATCTAAATAAAATTAAAATGGGACCACAAGGAAAGCATCAGCTTTCAAATAAAAAAAATAACTATCCAAATCGGTTCACCCAATCTAAAGTTCTGAGCTAAATAATATTTTAAAAAAAGTCGAATTGACAACCTCCTCCTTTTTTGAAGTCAGTTAAAAAGGGGGTGACTACCAAGCCGATGATTAATAGAGAAGTATGGAAGAAAAACAACTGCTTCGCTGACCCCAAATAAACTGAGATTAGGGCACGAGAATTATTATATGAAAAAAAAAAACAAGTAGCAGTGATAGTATTTTACTATTCTCCTGTACATTGATACCAAACAAAGACTGGTTTTGTGTGGGAGCTAGCTGTATGTTGACTAGAGACTGACTAACCTAATACATGCAATAAACGATCTTAGTTATTATATGTGGAGCACTGGCGCTAGATATTTTTTAGAATTCGTTCATTAAAACCAATAAAAAGCTGCTTAAATATTCAAATTAATATATTGTTTGTCACAGATGTAAAGTCAGTTTATTAAATTTCTTTTTTCATGAAGGATCGCTGTGTACCAATTGGTGTACAATCATTACTTCAGCCGAAACAAGTCCGCTGTCGGACATAGGTGTCCCCCAGGAACCGTCACTTTGACCGGTTCTGTGGTTCCCGCATCGAGTGGATCCCTGCGACCTTCTCAATGGTTTACAATCTTCAAGCGTAATTTAAAATTTAACTATATATAAATTAATAATAGGTATACCTTATTGGATGACTCTGCGGTGGGCATTGGATCTGTAGCATCCTCGTCTATCGAACTGTCGTGATGCCTGGGCGATGGTAACACTACTGTGTCTTGACTTGGCAGAAGTTCTCCTTCCTGTAAACAGAATAATTATTACCTATGTTAATTAATTTTGGCTCATGTGATACAGAAACTCCTAGTACAAGAGCTACACTTTTGTTTGTGACTTGAAGTTAAAAATCAAATTAAATAGATTAACATATCAGGCATTTAAGACAACTTTTATTAATATGGCTTTCAAAGAATATGATCGTGTTCTTAAAAATCTGCAGTGCCTAAACTATGCTTTCAACTCTGACTTTTATTTATTTATTTAAACTTCTCGCATACAAAAAAGGTACCGAGGCAGACTTAATGCCTTAGACATTCTCTACCAGTCAACCAAAGGTGGTAAAGAGATACTTTGGTTGAGAGGAACAATGATTTCGGTCTTGTAATGGGGAAAACAGAAATTGCATTTCTGTCATAGTGTTTAGGTTGATCATGCATGATTGCTCATTGGAGTTAAACGGCGTAGGGTATTGCAGTCTTCTTTAGTTGGACATCAATTTATCCTAAGTTACGGAAAAAAAATATTAAGTTGCTTTACAAACCATCCAACAATTAATTGCCAAGCAAAACCAATCATTTTTGTTTACACCACAAGAACCGTTGCCAAAATACTACGATTTCACCCTCCATAATGAATATGTTCACGGCGGCGAGACGATTGGGGTGTGCGCAGGGTGCTTCATCACATCATTAATCAATGTCAAAAACCAATTAGAGAGCAATATTTGTTGTGGAGGTTTCTGTTTTCTATAGAAAATATCAATTTTGGTAACCACGATAATCTTCAGTTGTTTTAGGATGAATTTGAGATAAGGTCTCAGAATTTGGGTTTTTACTCAAGAGATTTGTTCAGTTTTTGATTGGCAGGTCTATTTCTGTCCGCTGTAGGTGTCTTCAAAGGCAATGGAGGGATTACGGCAGACATACGAGTATCGATAGTAGTATCCTCTTTTGAGGCAGTAACAACGTTTTACGAAGACTAATACTGTTGCCAAGTGTTGTTTTTCTGAACGTATTCCCACGCTATGTTCATTTCTTTTATTTATTTATACCTTTACCTATATACTTTATTGTATACCAAAAAATACATTTAACACGCTGTTTCAATGTTGGTAGATTTATATAGCCCATTCATTTTCATTCATTTTCAAATATCTTTATTTATCTAACAGAAACAATCAACAAATGCACTTATCCTAAGGTACATTAACTCATTATAATTTGGGGCACTTTATAAGGCTAGTAATACACCTTTCAAAGCTTAACACAGATTTTAGTTTACACTGCTAACAACATATATGTAGTTAACCCACAATAGACATGGGTACATGGTGGTAGTTTGCAAATTATTTAGCAAGTTATAAACTTATAATTTACTGGTTGCAAGGTACATAGAACAAAAATATATTTTAAGTAATTTGCTGATCGCACGGTGTTTGTATATAAATACTCGTACATACTAGCAACCGTGCGACCAGTCAATGATCAGCGGACGGAGCCACCCCGCCGCCCGGGCTCCGGTGTATCAGCGAGCCTCTCGGGGGTATAGCCCATTAACCAAGCAACAACAAATTGCGTATTTATACATCTAAATTAATCATTTAAAATATTATAATATATATTTAGCTATTGCCAGCGGCTTCGCCCGCGTGGAAGTGGGAAATTATCCCGCGGGAATGTACTACCGGGATTAAATGTATCTTGTGCGTTAATCTAGGCTATAATCTATCTATGTGCCTTATTTCATCCAAATCCATTAAGTAGTTTTTGCGTGAAAGAGTAACAAACATCCATACATACAAACTTTCGCGTTTAAAATATTAGTAAGGATTATTCATTATAATATTTTGGAATATTACGGGTACATTTAAAAGCATGCTTATCCAAATACCATTTTATTATTTCTGAAACAAAATTTAAGATACATTTTCATCGAAATTATGGAATATATTCTGTGTTTCTTCATTCACAATTGTTTTTTTTTTTCTCAAAGATATTTTTTTTGTAAAACAATAACAAACAAATCAGAAACACAGTTCTATTTCGTTCAATGTGACTTAAGCTGTCCACTAATTTTACAAATTACCTACTAAGAGAAATGTTTGTAAAAAACTAATTATTTTTTTATTATCTACGTAAGCTCTTCATCTCTAAATGCTCATTATTATTTGATATTATTCAAGTATTTCTTCGTGAGCTCTGTCAGGATAAAATATTTTCTGGCAATAGAATAATGAGTAGGCATTAATTATGTAGATATTTGATTGTCTGAGAAATAATAATGCATGCCCTCTATCTCTACATATAATATCATAGGATAATCTTAGTACAGAGGCTTATACTCATTATTATCTCAGACTTTAATGCTTTCAACTTAGGCCTTGAACTTTGTAGTGGTAACGAGTACGAGTAATAGTTATCTCCATATTTGCCCTTCTTACACCGCGTCTTTTATTATAATTTTTATTTTAATATTCTAAATATTTAATAAAATAAAAAAACTATTAACTTCTGTTAATTCGACGGTCCCTACGTACAATCCCCTAAGTGGACATACGTGATTTGCATGTGTTTTGTGTTCGTGACCTTCAAGCCAGCCTATACTATTGTTTAGTTTAACAAAAATATGTCTAAGATGGCAAAATGCACTTTAAATTCATCATGACATTACATTAACTAGAACATGATTTACTCATGTTTGAAACTTTGAAACGCTCTCCTGTAAAATTTGTCATTTGTAGTTAGGGGATTATACGTAGGGACCGTCGAATTAATCCTTGAGTTACGTACTTTTGACCAGTAACAGCATTAACATAATTAACCTACTACGCTTCTACTGTTGAGATCTTCTCTGAGAAGGAATGGGCATAAATGTTTTTGATGATTTTGGTTCTAGGCTATGCCAAATTTCTCACAACGTTTTCCTCTACCGTCATGAGAGCAGCAGTGATGATATAAACTACAAAAAGCAAATTGTCTGCCTGGGTTGGCATCTAAGACCATAAGTCGAGGTCGTACTTACCTTTGAACCACCACTGCTCTTCAACCAGCCTGTTCAAGCAGTGGTGGTCCAATACATTTTTTTTTATTTTGTCGGGCATCTCGCAGTTGACCTTGAGAAGCCGTAACTGCTTAACCGGGCTTTCCTGGGGCTGCCATTAAGAATTAACTTAACGCCTCCAGCCAGGGCTTACAAACTAAAAATTTACAAACTAAGCGACTGCACGCTGAGGGCATCCCCTGTGGGGTACGGGCCTCGGCTCAGGGCGTCACTGATAGGGGGACAGCTGTTATTGGGGACAGGCTGGATCAAAATATTGGCATTATTATTATTAATCGGGGAATTTAAAGCTACTGGCTCAGCTGCGGCGCGGGCTGAGGCTTCAACGAGCAAGGGTCCGTCGGGGGTCTCGACGTTAGGCGCCGTTACTCGGGGTCTTCGCGGGGCGCGAGGACCTCGGCGGCGAGGTCGGAATGACGGTTGTGTGCGGTGTGTGCGAACTGTACTGGTGGCCCTATTGCTTTCCTGAAGGAAAGTAATGGAGTCGTCTGGGTCGGAGAGGGGTGGTCCAGTACAGGTGTTGCTAAATTTTTTAACTACATTTTTCAACTAGAAATTTTTTGTCAAGCCATGTAAAGGAGAATTCCTGTCCACATTTTTTGGAATATTGTTGTTTTTGTGTGAAATATTTCGTACCTGTATGGTGTCAACAAAGGGCCCAAACGCCTTCCATGGGCTGAATATGATGTTGTTATGATCATCGACAGGAGTTGCCGTACTCCTGTACGTGTGCGGGGCGTCGATGGACACCACAGGACTTGGCAGAATTCTCTGCTGGATTATTGGCTTGCCTTGGATCTGTGAAAAGAAAATCATTTAAATAAAGTGCAATAATTGTATTAACCAGATCGGCTATCATTTGTAGCACGTTACGTGTAGTCAGAACCCCGAAAGTTTGAAAATTAGTCTTACTAAGGGGTAACGTTTTACTTAGTAACTGGGTTGTGCAAGTCAGATATGCAGTCGCTCCATGTAGGTAAAATACTGGTATTCAGCTTCATACAGCTAGACGGGAAGCCGATTCCAATATATTTGGGAATAGATTAGGTAGATGATGATGACTAGATCACAAACATTGGTACCTACTTGAATAGGCTTTTGTACAAAAATATCAATGAAAACTATAATGTTTAGACGCTGATAGATCCTCTCGTTACATTAACGCCTGATAAAAATGACTAAACGCAAAAGCTTGTTTATAGTATAATACAGGGTGATTGGAAGATGGGTGCAAAGCTTTAAGGTGAAGATAGTATAGACAATTGAGAACCATTTAAGCCATGGTTGTCTTAGACGAAGTCTTACCAATTTTTTTTTTTTTTAATAAGGTTTAAAAGACGTATTGTACAATTTTTTTATTTTTTCTGAGCTTTAAATGTCTGTAAAAAAAATGTCTAATGACACAGAAGCCTAAAACATGTTTTGCTTGATTGCTTACACATTACTTTAATTAAATAAATAAAAAATGAATTCATTTATCATTCAATTTGGCCATAATTATGCAGTTTACATTAAATTTTGAGAATTTCCGAAAAAAAACTTAAAAATTTGGTTAAAAATATTTGGTAAGACTTCGTCTACGACAACCATGGCTTAAATGGTTCTAAACTGTCTGTACTATCTTCGCCTTAAAGCTTTGCACCCATCTTCCAATCACCCTGTATAATAGTCAACTTATGTTTCTTCGAAAATAATCCTGTCACATGATCTGCAAAAGATAAGTTATAATTTTGAAGGAAATCAATCATGGATACCTATTTAAAAATAAACTAGGTCAAGCCAAGCAGAGTGACTGGAATCAGGTAAGTAGCTGTTATTTTTAGAAGATGGCTACGTGATCCAGCGAGCGTATGCAGGTGAGAGTTACCGTGAAACGTTTCAATATTCCATCTGTACGTTTGAAACCTTTCTGAAATTTATCGACAAAGATTAAAAGCCATGAAAAACGGAGATATATTGCAATATCGCGTTATTCCACGTTTACTGCCTCGTTGGTCTAGAAGTCGCAAGCGGAGCTGGGCTGAGGTAGGGTTCGATTTCTGGATCAGGCAAAGTGTTATTGGGTTTATAAATCTGGAATTTTTCAGAAGCAGTCTGAAGGGCAATTCTCGTAATTTTAAGAACGTTCGCATTCTGATGTCAGTCACAATCTGTCAAAAATAACCTCGAAATCCATAATTTTTTGTCAAGTTTTTGACATTTGGTTGTCGCCAGGGTTAGACTGTGACTAGATTTTGAACGTTTTTAATTACGAGAATTGGCTTTCAAAAGTCGGGACTTGTGTTCGGTTGATGGCAATAGATTCGCCCGCTGTTGTATGAGAATTAAACATAAATGGCGAAATGTGGGTCTACTATATACTTATGTTCACCTCTGGTGATGTTAAGTAAGTAAGGAATTTATTTGCCAAAATGTAGGTGTTCAAAGAAGTATGATGTTATTATAAATGTGGCCCATTGGTGTGCAAATATTGAATTTGTTTATACATTAAATTATTAAAAATTCAATTAATTTATCTCTATAAACGTTACAAAATGTCTGATTAAATAAATAAATTGTAAATATTTAATTTCACAATACATAATATAATTAAAAAAAAATCATAACAAAACATCATTTATCAATAGGTATGATTGTTTTAAAATTTCAGATTTTATATATAAATTGAAATGTTAATGTCCATGAATATTGTTATAATGTCAAAATAAAAATAATAATAGTAAGTAAATGTCAAATTGAAAAATAAATAAAATATGTATGTATAAACCAAATTTATTGACATTACTTTCTTTCTTCGACATGTGACACAAAAAAGTCTACGTTATTTTTGTTGCTGGCACGTGCACTACAGAGTAAGAAAACTTACAAAGCATGACTTTTAATTAAAGAAATGGCTGACCTCGATGAAACGACAATACCAAAAAAACTGAGTTGCCAAAATCCTTTTTTGAACGTCTTAAATAATTAATTAGATTTTGGAGCTCTCCCAATATAACAAAGTGCAAACTATGTAATAACTAAGTAGCTATAAGTATAATATAACCATTAACGTCTAACAAAAAATATCAAAGGAAAGTTTGCTAGTTTTAATTAACTACCAAGTTGACGTAACGGCCGAACACACTTCGGCTGACGTCCTCTGCGTACTTTTAAATTAAAACTTAGTTTAATAAGGAGTTATAGAAGAATTAATTGGTTGAAATTTGTTATAATATACAGAATCGTCAGTCAGCGTAACTAATGGTTCAGTTTTAATTATGGTTGCAAAGTTTCACCTTTGTTTTTGGTTGGTGGCATGTAAAGGGCATTTTAGCTTGAAAGTTATTAGAGATTATTTTGAGGACGTCTGGCTGTGCTTTAGTAAAAGGTGCTTTGTTATTAGAGCAATGTTTCAGTCACAATATTAAAGGTAGGACTTTGAATTCTTATATTAATTATGTAATTACTCATTGGGAATTAATTTGAATACTTTTTTTTCCGACTTCAAAAAGGAGGAGGTTGTTTGGTGTTTCTTTTGACTCTTTCGACCTACGATAACATAACATCACGCCTTATTACCCCAAGGGTTGGGCAGAGGTATACTTACAGTACACCCACATTTCACCAGTTATGTTTAAGTCCCATATGATATAGGGCGAGCCTATTGCCATCATTATCATCATCTGCCCAGCCTTTTCCCAATTACGTTAGGGTCGGCTTCCAGTCTAACCGGATGCAGCTGAATACCAGTATTTTACATGGAACGACTGTCTATCTGACCTTCATCACCTAGTTACTGGGTAATACGATACCCCTTGGTAAGACTGGTTGTCAGACTTTCGGGCTTCTGACGACCCGTAACGACTGTCAAAGCGTTACGGCACAAATGACAGCCGGGACCAACAGCTTAACGTGCTTTCCGAAGCACGGAGGGATCTTGGTATGTAAAAATGGTCACCCATCCACGGACCAACCGCGGCAAGCGTAGCTTAACCTGATCGATCGACCCGTACGGCTAATATTACTTAGCCACAAGCCTATTGCCATCAACCGGGCGCAAATAAAAACTCCGGGCTGCACTTTGCCCGACCTGGGAATCGAACCCAGGACCTCATGCTCAGCAGTAGTGCTTGCAACCACTAGACCAACGGGGCAGTTAAAAACTGTGCTATTCAAAACTGTGCTATTCAAAACTGTGCTATTCAAAACTGCTATTAAAAACTGTGCTATTACTCGTAATCCCGTTGAATGACTTTTCTATTAAAAAGTCATTCAATGGGATCAAATTAACTTATATTGTTGTATTGATTCCGTGTGGTGCCGGACGTAAAGAATAGCACCATCCCATTTCTTCCCGTGGGTGTCGTAGAAGGCGACTAAGGGACTTACTAGAGAGTGGGCAGCAGCGTTCTCTATGCATTTTACCACCATACTGCGATCGCCAATCCGCCTGCCAAGTGTAGCGATTATGGCAAACGCCAAGAGAGAGACCTATGTCCAGCAGTGGACGTCTTTCGGCTGAAATTATGATGATAGTGATGGTTGTACCTTGTGGTGTCGGACTAAAAGAATAGCACAACCCCCTTTCTTCCCGGGAACTATTAGAGAATGAGCGGCAGCGTTCTCTATATATTTTCAAAACCATACTGCGATCGCCAACCCGAGGCGCCAAGCCCCAAAATGACAAGCACCAAAAATAAATGAACCGGTCGAAGTGACGGAGCTTGGAGGAGGCCTATGCCCAGCAGTGGACGTCTTTCGGCTGAAATTATTATGATGGTGATTGTTGTATTGATGATAATAATAACTATAATTCTGTAAAACCATATTTGTTACATACGCGAATCATATCTTAATCAACATACAACCTGACAATGACCTATAAATCATTTAAAAAAAAATGGGAATGTTTATGAAACCGACTGATACGAGCGTTTCTTTTAAGGTGTTTCTTAGACGAAAAACAGGAAAAACAAGTCAAGATCTTATGTTAAAATCTCATTCTTCGCCTATACCTCACGAAAACTTTACCTACTCTCCTTCAAACACACCATCTTTCTCTACAATAGAATAAAAACCCTTTACAACTAAGACTAGACGGTGATCAGTCAACGTTATATAGAGTCCAGGCGTCTCTAGATAGCGACGATAGAGATGCGGCGATGATTGAGCGTTACATCGCTCATTGCGGACAGAACGCTCTACCGATAGAGATGGGTATTACGTACACCTTTATCGATAAACTTTAAGAATCTCATTTTGTTAAACCACTTTCGGATAGAGAGTGGAATTTCATGTAGTCTTTGCAAGATATTCGATTTCTTATAGTATTGTTTAATATTATTGTATAACTTTAATTTAAAGTGCTGCTCAGTGTTTACTTTGCTCTCAGGTGTTTTATTTACATTCTTAAATTATATTTCGATCTTGCTTTTAAGATTCGATTTATTAAAAGTTCAACTGTGTTTTAATGCCTACAAACAACACGAGTTCATTAACTTTTTGTGTTCTGAATGGGGTGTATGAAACAATCTTTACAGTTTTGCAGTTGATTTATAATATGTTGCTTATCGTCAACCAACTTTATTCAATAGTTAGAGTTGGTTTTATGGTCTTGCTGACACTAATATTTAAGTGTTTTTTAATGTAACTATATTACCGATTGTCTTCCCCTTAAGTATATACAATAGAACATCTCACCGTACAGAAAATTATCAAAAACATAATTTTTCATAAGATCTAATGAATGATTTTTGTATAATTTACAAGCTAAGAGCTCTTAAAATAATTATATGTATCTTTTATTTTAACAAAAATTCGTCCGCATCATTGTCAATTGGACGGGTGCCCTTCTTGTGGCAGCATTACTACCTTGTAAGGCAATGCTGATTCTTCTGCTAAAATATATGAAAGCCTTCTGGGGACGTGAAGAGTCGACCATACGCTTGGCAATCTTAAATAATATAACCTACTCTTTAAAAGTAGGTACTTCACCACCGCGCCACAAAAATTATGTTCAAAATCAAAATAAATACCTAATAAATCGACTAATCCACCAACAATAACATAATTGCCAATGATTTATTTATCGACAAATATTTATCGATAACAACTAAATCCATCACTAGTTATCAAGCGAGCAATGTTGGGGTTTATTATGAACGGAACTGTCATCGGATGCCTATTACGTCCAATTGCCTCATAAATTTCAGTTCCAAGAGCCTACTGTGCTGTGAAACATTGTTTTGTCATCCATTGCTGCTTTACTCCGATACTATTTATGTAGCTTCCGTTGGGAGCCGTAATGAACCGCGAAGTGAATAATGAGTATCGGATTTATTAATTTTGGGTAAAGGTTTTTGTTGTAAATTCGGGGATAAGTTTTGTTGTTTCGATTATATTGTTTTATTAGACGAAGTCTTGTTTGTAAGCCATTTTTGATTACCTATTGTACACATAATTATAGTGAATCAAGTGAATATAGACGTAATTATCATTACAGGAATAGAGATTTTGGAATCCTACGCGAATCCGAGAAATATCGGTCTGAAGTAGACATAGCTCCGTCCAAAGTTGTTACATTCCCAATTAAATTGAAAATTCTTTATGTAATATGTAACGTGATTTTTACAAAAAAAAAAAACAGTTTTTCCATAGGAAATACTATAATTTAGGAATAAACTATTTGGGTCGTCAGAAGCCCGAAAGTCTGAGTCTTACATACATACTTACACATCGGAAGTCAGATAGGCAGTCCCTCCATGTAAAATACTGGTATTCAGCTGCATTCGGTTAGACTGGAAGCTGACCCCAACATAGTTGGGAAAAGGCTAAGCAGATAATGATGAGGAATAAACTATTTGTCAATTAGCTGCCTAAAACAGCGGAGCATAGTAAGAGTATAAGACGGTCATCAAAAAAAAAAATGCAATTTCAGTTAAGCAGCAGATTTAGAGCAGACGAAAAATTTCAACGCTCCTTCGTTGAAATTTTTCGTTTGTTCTAAATCTGTAGAAACATGTACTGAATCAATGGCAGTAGATAGCGCGCCAGTGTATTATTGTGTATTATTAAAATTCTTTCAGTAACTTGTAATCCAGTATGCGCTTCATACGTAATCGTAAAGTACGTTTTTCTAATTGACTCTAAAAACAAAGCCTCTCCCTTAAGTGAGTACAAAAGTAGACTGATACACATCCCCTATTATCGATAATCCATTCCAGCTTGTCCAATTTATTTGGGATTAACGAGATTGTTAAGTATATTTGGAATTGGGTATACCTAATTGGAAAAATACTGAGCAGTACTGATAATACTAGGAGTTTCGCTGAAGAATAAAATTGGGCAAAGTCCTTTATTTTTGTGGGTTTTGTGAAAGGTGGATTTAATGGGATTAATCATAAAATTGGTATCAAGTATATTCAGTATCCTTATTGCGTAACACTATCAATCAAAATCTGAAGAAGAGAAGAATATTTTTGATGGAAATAGAACAATTTCCATCAAAACTTCATGGATATTGTTATACAAGAGTGTCGCGTCGCGATTGTCAGCAGGAACCGTAATCCATTAGTAATTATATTCGAAAAAATTGTCTGCTCAACAACGTACCTAAATAAAGCAATGAATGTTGTTGAACTGTAAAAATGAACGCCATTCCTACTGTTAGTGTGTTACACAATGACCCCGCAGGTGTAAACAATTGCAACCTTTAGAGGTTAATTATAGGTAACTAGTGTACCTACCTAATTATTATTGCAATAAAGTTATTTTTCCTGTACTCTAGCAATGTTGTAAAAAAAAGCATTGAGACTCGCATTCTGAATCGATAGCGCACAAAATCTTGCCTCTAAAAGATTGAGCTTTATTTTTTATCTAGAAACCTTATGAATGCATGTTGAAATAAATAGTTTGAAATTTGATTTGACTTTTTTGAACAAAAAACACATTAATTATCATATAAGCAGAATAATTACGTTCAGTGAGGAATTTTTTATTTGATACAAATTCTTGGTCCACCAAGACTGCCTGATATGAAGATAACACTGGAAACTAACAATCAATACTGCCAGTATTGGTATTTTTTACCAAAAACACAACTACAAGACTACACACAAAAATAATAAAAAATGTATTCCGAACCGCATTTCAATTTCAACAATTTCTCCACGTCGCGACCGCTACAATAGTTTTGTTCTACAGTGTACCGTTTGAAACGACGCGTGTGACGTCACGGAAAGATTCTTTTAGCTCAAACTGTCGCTGACATGTTGTCACGCGGAAAGCTGTGACGCGTGATGACAAACCTCCGGTTTACGTAAGGTTGATGGAGTCCTTGAACATAAATCTGTTGTTGCATTTCAAGTTTCCTGTTATGACTGAGTGGCCATCATACCTTAATCGTGGTAAGTGACGCGACTTTATTTATGGATTAAATTACTGCTAAATAGGCTTTTAATAACTGGTCAAAAATGCCGGTGTAAAACGTGTTTTCGTTATTTAAGTGATCCTCATAAGTTTTGATTTAGTTTCACGTGAAATTGTTTTTGTAAGTGACACGTTCACTTTGACAGCTGCAGTAAGCCTTCTTACGAGATTGAATCGGCTTTGCTTGCCATATAATAAAATAGAATAGAATAGAGATTGCTTTATCATTTTCTGAAGCTACATATATCTAGCATTATAGATAAAGCTTAGATTGAAAGCTTATTATTTGTACATTTGTAGTAAAAAAAAAATTGTTTAAAAAAAATCCACGTTGCAATAGATTTGTTCCACCGTGCACCATTTAATTCGGCACATGTGACGTGCACGGAGGATTTTTTTCTTTTAGTGTGAACTGTCCCTGTCACGGTGTTATGCGTGTGTCGTGAGCGTGATGCGGTCAGCTTTACGTTACTGACCGCACGTATATTAGATAGGAAACTTTTTTGAATTTGTAATTGAAATGTTTTTTGAGGAAACTTTTCATTTTAAGAACTATAATTTTTTTAAGGGTGCCTAATAGAAAAAAAATAGGTACTCTATAATTTATAATAATGCCAGTTCTTGCATTTTCCATAGTTCGATTGTAATTGTGTCTATTCCGTCAAACTTTTCAATATGTACCTACAAAGAGTTTCAACGCTGCTGTAATAAATTTTGTAACAGCGTCCCTTTAGCGTTATAAAGCATCAAGAAAATAATGTCTTCATATCATTTCTTATAAAGTCTTATTTACTTGAACAAACTTAAAATGAGAAAGAGACCGATGCCCGCATTGTTGAACGCACGATACAATGAAGACGCTGTCAATTTTTATAAGAAAGAAAAAGTCCTCATATTTTTGTGTTCATCTAAAAGTATCGGACAGCCGAAAAAGTGTTTGGATATTATTTTGTTTGAAAATATAATATTTATTTACTTTGATGTTTAGGGACGCGATATTTTATCGATGTTGTTGACGAAATAAGTCGATTATTTTGTAAAAGTTTTGATGTAGGTACCTAAGTATTGTTGTGAATGCTGCGTTGAATAAAGCTGTATTATAAAATGTTTGATAATCATTTCAGTGTATGACTTTCATAAGTTCCCATAAATAATAAATACTCTTAGGTTGTTTTTGAAGATTTCTATTGTTGTTTCTTATAAGTAGGTACATTGTTGCATTTTCATTGTTAGTAACTTTCAGAAATTAATAATAATGTTCGTATTACTCACTTGCTTACCAATTCACGTCGCAAACCCAAATAAATGACGTGAACTGGTTCTAGTTTGTTAACAAGAACAAAAGCAATACACCCATACGAAATCCTAGATAAAAGATAACAACATTTTAAAATAAATTGTTGCACAAAAATCCAACTAATCAACACCTATAAAAATTACTTCTTAACACAATTAACACCGGCAAACAGCAAACAAAAAACGGCCATTAATCAAAAAAGTAAAAGGATATAACCTAACACAGGATTTTACCAAGATCCCGCTGAATATTATAACGACGTGCCTCCGAGGTAAATGACATCAGAATAGAAAAGAATAAAATGGAATTAGCAACACAAAGAGGCAACCGCGGACGCGAGTTGAATACATTTCTCATACATGACTTTGTACCTTTGCCACAGGCGCCACAGCAAAATTAGCAGAGAACCAACTTTGTATAAAAAAGGAGGTGTTAGACCTAACTGTTGGATGGTGCACATATAATTTATCGCCGGAAATGTTTGGTAATTTCCGCGTTATGTTATCCGGGAGTGTTTTCTAGCTTGCAATTAAAAATATTTTTTTTGATTTGCCAAAATAACCACTATGTGGAGCCAAAAAGAAAACAAACGACCAGTGGTCCATTTTAGCACTTGATCGAAAGAGCTTAAAGTCATGGGGCCTTTGCCCAGCATTGGGATGATGCAGCAGGCTAAAAGTAGCAGTAATATCTTGATTTTTGTTTATGAGAGGAGAGAGAGCGAAAGAGTCTATTTAGTGCCAATTTCAGTAATGAAACTGAACGCGATCAGCACATCTAAACTACGTGCAAAAGCTGTCAGTGTCAATATTTCAAAGTAATGATGACACTGACAGTTCTTGAGCTTCATTGGTGAAATTCACCCTGAGAGGGATTGAATTGAAGGCATTTTCATCGGCCTAGCCATTTCCGAACTATGTTGAAGTTGCTTCCAGTCTAAACGGATAAACCAGTATTTCACATGGATTGACTGCCTATCTGACCACCACCACGTATCAATGGTATCACAGGTAAATGCTATGCTTTCGATCAATCAGGCTTCATTTCAAAAACTTTACCCTTGATTTCGTTTTTTTATGCGAATAAAATTCAATTTCATTCACTTCATATAACGACGCCATACAGTGACACCATTGTCTTACTCATAACTTTGTTCTATGTAATATCCGTCCTTACTTAAACTCGGCGTATACATTTAAAATTTATTACCTAGACCTAGATACGTCTAAAAAATGTGACGCGGGTTTTATGAATACATTTTAATGAAGCAGCGGTTTAAAATGAAAGAAAAATAGGACCTCGGTTACTTGTACGGACAGGTTAGTTAGCTAGGGTATTATTTAGTTTAGTTTGTTAAAGTTTAGCATAAAATCGTTTCCATGAAAATCTTTGGAAAATAATTAACATATTTTTATGTTACAGGAGAGGCGCCGCGCCGTAGCGGTATAGTGATGTCAGCAACAGATTTGATCTTAATCACTTCTAGTTCATGAGGTTACTGAAGATTTATAGAATTCAATATTCTTTTACTTGTTTCGAGATAGTCTTTTGTTGAGAGCAGTGGTGTCCCAGTGGTAACTGGTCGTAGGTTCGAACCCAGACAGGCGCTTTAATTTATATAAATTAAACCATCATCACTGTTCTCAAAACGGTGAAGGAAAAAGTTGTGAGAAACTCCGGCAAAATCGAAGATATGTGACATCTACAAACCCGCACTGGGCCCGCGTCGTGGATTTCGGCCCACTCCCTCTTACAGAAAGGAGACATGTGTCCCAGCAGTGGGAACGTTATAGGCTGATTATGTCCAGTCTTTTGTTTCCTATACATGTGAGGACTCGTGGGTTTTTTTTTCATGTTGGTCTAGCAGTTTGAGTACATAATTAATGCCGCAAATCCAAATGTCCTTTCTTTGGTGAGCTGCACGACTACTGACAAATTCGGGCACTGACTGGACAGGTCTACTCAAATCTGTATGGTTCTTTCCTCAGGTGACTTTTTCAGACACCAATCTACATGATCTTTACATGATATTCGACCAAGATTATGTCTGGATTTTTTTAAGGATGGGAAATCATCAAATAACTTCTCCCGCTCTGGGTGGAGCGGAAGGGCGTGTCAGACTTTTATTGACAAAAACCCACCTCTGTGCCTTCAGGTGCCTGTGTACCAGAGGCCACGGTATCTATTTGGAACAACCCGCACCCCTGGAAGAGACTGTGACCTCTGGGTTTGTTTCAGCCTATCTTCTCAGAGTAGCTGGATAGGAAATGCCAACCTCATCTGATGTTTAAAATATGATTGACGTGTAAAAGAGTTTGTACGAATTATCATAGAAGAAAATAATCAAGGGACTGATGCAGAAGGTGGTACTTACTTTCAGTTTGTCGACTAGCTACGCATACTGGGAAATTGAAAAGACAGATAAAAGCATAACCCTCGGATACTAAATATATACAAAGTGCGTCAATTTCGTGAACGGGCGCCGTCGGTTGAGACTGGTCATCTCCTAACTTCCATGGCTTATTTTAAATCTTATATTTAGAATTGTTTTTTTTTTTACATTGTTCTCACATATAGAAGCAACAAGAATAATGTTCCCAAGATTTTGTAATATCTAACATGATTAAAAAGAGTGTCCTTGGAGTTTCTTGCCCGTTCTTCTCCATAGAGATCTACGTTTTGGAATGGGCAACTAGCTTCAACTTTCCAACTGGTCGACTTTTTGACCATTCAAAAATACCTGTAAATGGTTTAATTGAAATAAATGCTTTGAGTTTGAGTTTGAGTAAATTTTCGAAAAAAGACCTAGATATAAATCAGTTTTAATTAAGAGAACATTAAAAAAAGATTAAAAGAGAAAGAAAAGCAGAAATATTTTAAAAAAAATCGTTCTATTTGTAGTAAAATACATTAATTTCGATGAATTCTTGGAAGAATCAGTAATTAAGGAGGTACTGTAGCAATATTATTAATTTATTATTTTTAAAGGCCAAAATAATTAAGAAACTTTGCGATTTCAAGCGGCACTTGAATCCTCTATTTATAGTTCTTTTTTTCCCTTAGCACCTGTGAATATATCTTTTATCGACGAAATAGTAATGATTCTAAAACTTGACATCAAAGATTTTCTCGCCTTTGACTATGTAAACAAAGTGATTTAAGCTGAGTTACAAAAGGAGGAAGTCCTGTATTCAATGGTATTATCTTATCGATTGGCATAAACTTTTCTGTTTACTTATGTATTTTCTACCATTTTGTAAGAAAGATAGAAAGAAATAAAAAGGTTTTTTTTTGTACGTCTTTTTTGATTGCCTCGTTGGTCTAGTAGTCGCTTATGCCACTGGTAAGCATATGGTCCTGGGTTCGATCCCCAGGTCGGTTAAAAGCGATATTGGGTTTTTCTTGCTGGAATTTCTCAGTAGCAGCCGGGATTTGAGCCCGATTCATAGCAATAGGCTCGTATTACATGGGACTGAAACTTATCTGGCGAAATGTGGGTGTACTTATAGGTACCGATACCACTGCCTAACCATTCGGGGGAACAAGGCGTGATGTTAAGTAATGTATTTATACATCTACAAATAAAAGGTTAGTGAGTTTGTATGTCTGACATATTCTCGTCATTATTTGACTTTATACATCAATTTTAATTTCGACTATTTATTATTAGTGATTGTCATGGAAATCCTGTCACTTGGTTCAAATAGGTTCATTTTATATAGGTAGATTCTTTTACATATTTTGAATGAGAGAACGTTGTAGGCCTAAAAGACTAAATTTGTAGACGTTTTTCTATTCTGTATTTTCATTCCCCTAGTACCTGGTACTTATTGACAGGCCCGCACTGTCCTCCCATACCTATTATCACTGTAATTTGAAAACATTGTAAAACCCAATTATTTTTAAAAGAGTAACCGTGGAGTTTCTTGCCGGCTCTTCTCCATAGGAAGCGACAAATTGGAATCGTGCACCTAGCTTCTGACGTTTCATAAGTGCCCATGCAGGCTTATGTGAAATAAAATATTTAGATTTTTTTGGTATCTACGCAATATAGTTTACGAGTATTATTTGGCATTCATAAAAAATCATGTCACGTGTATTATTAGTACTAGTGATACGATACGTTATTATTATAATAGATGCATGATTAACAGCATTGATATTCATGGAAATCTCACTCTAATAAATTTTCTTTCATATTCCCCCTCCTCTCAATACCTGTGGTTTAGGGTTGGCATTCGTTCTGAATTCCTGGTTTTGATGGGAGAGATTTTAAAATGGTATAGAATATAGATAGACGTAAATTATTCGAACTATATAACTAAAACGTTTATACATCTGAGGCGCAATTCTCGTAATTTTAAGAACGTTCACAGTCTGATCTCAGTCTCAATCTGTCAAAAATACCTCGAGTTTCCATACATTTTTGACAACTTCTTGACGTTTGTTTCTCGCTGAGATGAGACTGCGACTAGATTGTGAACGTTTTTAATTACGAGAATTAGCCTCCTGATCATACACACACGCCAGTTGCAAGTACATCGCACCTGACTTTTCTGAAGAACATCACGAATAGGGTCACTATTCTACTTCCTACTAATGTCATATGAGAAAGTTTGTGAAGATGTTTGGATTTTTGTTACTCAATCACGAAAAAACGGCTGAACGGATTTAAATGAAATTTGGCACACAGATATATTATACCCTAGATTAACACATAGAATACTTTTTATCCCGGTAGTACGTCTCCGTGGAATAATTTCCGACCTCCACGCGAACGAAGCCGCGGGTGGAAGCTAGTATGTCTATATGTATTCTAAGACGTTTTAACTCACATCTGCCTTAGTTAATACCTTTTGTTAGCCCTTTATTTATCCTCCCAACATGCTCAAACCATCTAAACGTACTTGTTTCAATGTTTGTCATTACATCTTCTTTAAAACTACACCGTTGCCTTATCATATGCTTCCTTGGCCTAAAATTCATAGCCACACCACGCATGCTTCGTATTTCCTTATGTTTGGAAAATTAATTTGCTCAACAACGTAAATAACACAAAGAATGTGGTCTCATTGTCTAAATGAAAGGTATTGCAATACGGTATTTTACTCTATACGAGAAAAAATCTAAAAATATATTATTGAGATAGCTTAGGCAAAATGCACTCGGAAAATGTTAGTTTTAGTTCACGAAACAACAAAATAAATTTTAAAATACAATTTAAAGATTTTAGTTTTTTTAATCTGTGTTTGAACACCATGAAATAGTAGTCGCCATGTTATTTTGTCATACGGCATGTCAACTGAGTAACTTTGTACTTTTATTATTTTCGTAACCAAAGTAATTTAAATTTAAATAATATTTTGCATTCAGGAACAGCAAACTAACGATAAGTAGAAAAATTATTTTATTTTTTAAATTATAAACAAGTGTCATACAAAATATCAGCGCATTTGTTTTTAGCAAACTGACGTCATACCAACAGAGCAATAATATGGCGTCTACTGCGTCCAGCGTTTTCGTCAAATTACGCGCGAAATTTGAAAATGTAAAATTTAAATGCATTTTTATGGCACTAATCGATTAAATAAAAATGTTGTGTTTTTTTTAGTGGTTTATTGGCACTCTAGAATCTGATTAAGACACTTTAAAAAAATGAGTGTAATACCCTATTGTTAGTGTGTGACGCAATTACCCCGCTGCAATAAGATACCCATAAATACTTTGAGTAACACAGCATATAGTAGCACATAACATAATATTTAACAATGCAAAGTTTTTGATTTAAATGATTATTTAAAGCCTGAACTTCCACACATTTACTAACCCAAACCAAAACAGTGATAACCCTAGATCCCAACCAGCAAAAAGACCAAATAAAACAATCCCAGGTACGAGTCTATTCCATAATTGGAAGTGACAGCCCTAGGTGTAAACAAGACAATAATTCACGCTCTTCTGCGACACATATCGAATAAGTAATTCTATAAAGTCAGACGCAAACCTGAGGGAATGGCGGAATAATGCAACACGTTGGACCGTGCCCGGGGAATACAAAAGGAGGTTTTTCAACAGGGAAGGTTTGTGTGAGGATGTTTCGCTTAGTTTTGGTTTGTGTAGGGTTACGTAAGGCTTAAAATTCCGTAAGGGTTTTAGTTAAGTATCAAAATCAAAAGTCATTTATTCAAAATAGGCTGAGAGTCAGCAATTTTTTAAAGTCAAAATTACAGAAGCCAAAACGCCCACCCTTCACCACTTCCTACTGTTTACTTGCTGCTTACTTGCTTGGGTGTAACTTATTCACCGTTGTTTTGGCTTAAGAGTCGACCCACACGAATTAACTCGCCTGCATCAGGCGAATGGCCACTTTTAAATAATATGATATTTTCTTTATGTGACTTGTAACACGAAGTTAATTGAATTTTTGCCCAATCGAGCATTGCAGAAATACGTATTGAGCAATTGGTACGTTTTATATTTTATTTAATAAAGTTAGTGTACTTTCCTTCGTTGTTTTCTTAACGTTTTATTCAAACGGTGTCAATTGCCTAATACGCATTTCTAAAATATTAGGTATATTATTTAAAAGTGAAGAGTCGCCCGATTCGGTCGAGTTAATTTGTGCAACTTGACTAATAAGCCATGTGACATCCACCAACCCGCACTGGGCACGCGTGGTGGATTATGGCCCACTCCCTCTCAAAGAGAAAAGGCCTGTGTCCCAGCAGTGGGAAAGTTAAAAGGCTGAGAATGATAATGAATGATTCAGTAAGTAAATTGCTGATAAACGTTAAGGTTTTCTCCAGACCACTTCTAATTCTAAGAAAACACATGGCAAACACAAAAGGAAGCTCCTTACATTTTAATCAATGAAAACACAATCAAGAACAAACCAAGTAAACAATCTTAATATAAACTTAGCTTGAACTAATAAAATAACACGTTTAAAAGCGTTTGTAACTACAATGCTAAGACAAAAGGAACTGTGTTTTAAACTGCCAACTTTTATTTGCCTAACAAAGTTTCTAAAAGCTGCTATTTAACGATAAAGGAGTTTTATTGTCCGAGGGTACTTGTACATTTCAAGTACCTAGTTACTGTGGATGTACTGTGTATTTGTAACTAGTTTGAGAACTGTATGCAGTTTTATAAAGAAGCTAGGAATTGGTTTAGTTGGTGAGCGATTGGGTACAAATTGGCAGTCAAACTCGCTTCCTTCTTGCTGAATAGCTCATATTTTAATTTATTAATAGCTTTTGTCAGTACCTTTTCTCGCATGGGGTCAGAAATCATTCCACGGGAACCTAGTACTGGGTTATCGGTAAACTGTCTGTGTGCTAAATTTAGATATTTGCGAGGTGGTGGTTTTTAAAGCACATAACAATGCACCCACGGACATACCACCGGTGACGTTACAAGGAACATCTTTAAGAGTCGTCACTCAATTAAAATACCTCGGTCATGTGGTCACGGGTTCTCTCACAGATGACCAGGATATAGATAGGGAGCGCAGGGCGCTGGCCGCCCGATGCAATATGCTTGCTCGCAGGTTTGCGCGGTGTTCCGACGAGGTAAAACCAGTCATTTTACTCGTGCAGCCTGTGGTTTAGGTATACGTAGAAGGCTTACAACGCTCTGCGCGTGCAGTATAATAGTGCGCTGAGGATATTGTTAGGGCTGCCTCAGTTTTGCAATGCATCGGGCATGTTTGCGGAAGCGCGAGCAGATAAATTTCATGCCATCATGGGCAAACGGTGTGCATCGATGTTGCGGTGATTCAGGGGTAGTCCTAACAATATTTTAGCTAAACTAGCGGACAAGGTCGATGGACCTTGTTTCAGGCTCTGTGCTGGTAGACATGTGCGTGCACATGTAACTGTAGCCAATAAATTTTCAGTTATTTTATTTATCGAGTTTACTTACATAGGCTAGCTAAGTTTGTACTAACACTATATGGATCCATGGTCTGAAAAAAATATGAATTTGAATTTATCCAAGTCGGTTTGGCCATTTTGCGTGATTAATTATTATAAATTTATTTTTATTTTTGAATGCATATACTAGGATAGCTTAAATTATTATTGTTTGTGTCGTTGGTAAAAATTGAAAAATGGGGTAACTTGATTGTCTTATTCTGGTCCTGAAATCGATGAAGGAAAATAAAGTAATTGTTTCCTAGACTTGGTATTTATTTTGTTAATCGACTCCTTTGAAACTGGCGCTTACATTTAAAACTCAAAACCATGGTCAGATTAAAATCAATGTAATTTTAATTTTATCGATGTTTGTATAGAAAATGGGTTTTCAACACAAAGTTTATTGATTGCCTTTCAATTTTGACAGTAAAGCCAGAAAGCTGGCTAATATCGACCCCGGCAAGACATTATAGTATATACCCAAATCCAATTAAACAATTTTCTTTAAATCTGTGGCAATTGCAAGCTGAAAAGTAACCCCGCAACCTACCAATTAAAAACTCCTAATGAATACCTGACCATTAACACGACACATATCCTTTACCACACACGTCACGTTGCTTAACAAGTTCCGTAGTCCGTACTTTACTTGGTTACGGATCCGGAACAAAATGTGCGTGAGCGTTCCGTAATGGGTTTAGCTAAACCTTTGATCCTGGCAGAATCTGACATTTAATTACATTTCCGCCATTATGTTGGGCCGGATCATAACAAGGTGGGTTGACTGACAGGTGGGAACGTTATTGGGTGTGGGGAACGTATGATGGATTTTGGAGTTCAATTTACTCATGGTGAGAAGGTTTGAGTATCGTGGTACCTATGTTAATCAAAGTGATGTTGGTACTTGTGTTGCAGTACAGTGCATAGATTCACCCCTTAAATATCCGGATATTTAAGAGGTGAATCTATGCACTGTACTGCAACACGTTTCCAGGAGATTTTTATATCCACGCTGGACAAATAGTGGGTTAAGCGTACTAATTATGAATCATACCCTTATTTTTTTTTATTTTTTTATTTAATAGTAAACATACATTATTATACATTTAGTTTGGTGCCAACATAAACTCATTAGAGTTTTACCGTGCACCAAGGTCATCGACTACATAATATTGCTTAAAACCACTTAAGTAGGTAGTTAGCCTACAAACCACAAATAAAATTACTTCGGGTATAAAATAAATTATATCTACATAACGCGAGACGTCGAACATCAGTGACCAATCTGACCGCCCATCGTTAGAACAAAACTGGTGGTGGAATGTTTTAAAATTGCTACAGGCTGCTGCAGTTACTTTTAATTTGTGTTATGATAATTATTGTTAAGTATTATTTTTGCTTAAGTTTGAATGTTTTAAACTAATAAATTTATCTACAATTAAAGTTAAGTATTTTTTTTTTAAGTAATTAATGTTGACAATTTATAAACGTTGTTTAAAGTTAAGTAATAATTAGCGACTGTTTAATCATACATTTTTGATGTTAAAACGACCCTTAACTTTAATCAATGTTTATAAATAAACCCCTAAATACTTACCCTCTTATTTATTAACCTCTAAATTATTACTTAATTTTAAGAAACGTTTATTTATAAATAAGGGGGTTAGTGGTTAATTATTTCTAATACCTAGGCAAGTGAAGAATCTATCTGAAGGTAATTAACGCGATGTTTCTGTCTAAAGTGAATGTGGTCGCAACGTGCGTATACAGGTTGAAATTGAAAACATGCGACAAACCGAAATGGGAGATTGTACTCATCATTATGAACAACTTTTACTAAGGGACCAATGATGCAATCGCGAAAAAAAAAACATCTGTTCCCTACATTTATTTTCGCATAACTCGTCAAAATGTAGGGAACAGCTGTTTTTTTTTTGCGATTGCATCTTTGGTCCCTTAGTAAAAGTTGTTCATAATGATGAGTACAATCTCCCATTTCGGTTTGTCGCATGTTTTCAATTTCAACCTGTTTGTATGAATGTGAATTTTGACTTCTTTCTTTCATTTCTTGTGTATTTGCTTGTTTTTGGTTTTCCTTCGACAACGTTAGTTATAATTCAAACCAAAAAGATTATTAATAGATGGATAACGCACATCACACAAACTAAATAGAACAATGACATATAAACTAAAACACGTCCGTTTTAATCCACTCCCAAAGCCCAGGCTAAAACTTGCGCCAAACATTTATCATGGGAAGCGTCAGAAATTCGACCTAAATCGTGGAAGGTTGTCAAACAAAGTGACATAAACGGCACAAAGGACCCGCGATGGGACTACACACTCCCATCGCGATAAAGGGTTGAAAGGTTTATTAAATAGGTCGGGTTTATCAGCCGAGTATCTCCGAAGCCTGCCGAATTAAAATACAATTACCGACGTGTATGTAACAATAATTTTGGACGTCCGTTTTCATTTGAGGAAGGTTGATGAGAAGTGGGTGGTTCATTATATTTTTATGCTGTAACGTCAAATTTGGATGATGAAGGATATACAGGGCGTTATTCGGTAATATTTAATGTTTGCTTTTTGTTTTAAATTGTATGGCAAACATTGGGTGGGATTTCGGGGTCGACGCAAATGTTGAGGAGTTTTTGGAAGACTATTTGAGATGGGCCTTGAGAGAGTACCTAATTGAACTGTGACTTGTGTGTCTCTTTTAGGTCTTTTATGTTTTTTTGGGAGTAGAATAGACTAGATATATTTATTTGCAACTAACACTTCACCTACGACTTCGTCCGCGTAGAATTGTAGACCCGACTTGCCGCTTTGTGTCCCACCGCTTCCCTTCACCCTTCCGCGCTTTGACTTCGTTTTCAATTCCCGTTCTTCCCAACTATTTTTCTTTTTGCTCAGCTTCTTAGGGTGCATGCGCAGCGTGATGTTAAATAGTTTATAACTTTTTTCGAAACTTGGGCTATCAAATGCGAAAAGAGTTTTTCGTATCCGATTCGTAGTTCCAGAGATTACACCCACTATACAAACTAACAAATAAACAAATGTTACCTTTCTATATAATATTATGTTATACTCGTATAGTATACGAGTAGATGAATGTCGGTACAAAAATCAGTAGTTACAGTTTTTGATGAATCTGAAGGTACATTCAACTTAAAGGCTTCTTCAAACAGGCGCGTCGCGACAGCGCGACGCGACAGCGTGATTCGACAGCGTGACGCGAGAGCGCGATGCGACAGCACGACGCGACAGCGCGATGCGACAGCGCGACGCGAAAATTCTATGAAAACTTCATGAAAATTATTCTACAAGTGTTGCGTCGCGCCTGTTTAAAGAAGCCTTTATTTTAGCATGCTTTAGGGCTGATTTTACCAAAGTCAGTTATCTTTTATCCGTACAATAAAATTTACATCTGATAATTATACTAGGGAAAATCTGTCAAAAGATCAAAATTTAGTCTCAGGATAAGACTTATTCTAGGTATAAAAGTTTGGTGAAATTCACCCTTAGTAAAAAAAACCCTTAGTTGTTGTTTTTTTGTTTTAGCCTTGGCAATAATTATATTTTCTCTACGTCTGTTTTCGGTCCTTATGTTGCCACACAAACAATAACAAACCTACCTCAACATTTTATCTCCAGTTCAATCAATTGAAAATGTTCTAAGAACAATACTTTTCCGCTATCAACTAATAATGGTTGTTGGTTTAGCTCATTATTTGTAAGAGAACGAAGCAATTGAAGAAGTATTGCCCGACTCTGGTCCGGCAGTAACTAGTAAAATAAAAAGAAACGCTAAGAGAAATGCGGCTAATTATAGAGGAGAGCTATACTTCTAGAAGTATTGTGTTTTAAGTCTTTTGTTTTATTGTTACGTCTTTTGTTTTATTCTAAAGAGTAAAGAGCAGTGGTTTAGGTATGAACTTATTCCACACCAAAAGTTTCTTACCGTAGCTTCTCATATTCTTATGACCATTTTTTCAGTTTCATAAATTGATAAAAACGGTCTTCACCGGTTAAGTAGGTATAACTGCGTTTGCGCTTTGATATATTGGCTTATTAGTGAATTCTCTCAAATCTACTCGCCCGCTACGGGCGAATCGGCAATACATTAAAACATGTATGATTTTTGGCACGTTTTTAATTTTATGCAACATAGTTCAGGATTTTTTTTTAGCTTTCTTACTAACTAATAGGCGAAAATCAAACTAAAATTATTACTTTATTTAAATCGATAATAAGCCGAAATCCTAAGTGAGCCTTTTGATTAACACTGCAATTAACAATAATTACCACCGTACTTATCCGAATCCGAAAAATGCAATTCGAATTGAATAAGTCGTGGCGTTTTTAGGGTTAATACTAATTGATGATAACAAGTCTAGTGAATCTAACATGTCCTTTAAAACCAAAAGAAATACTTTTAAGTTCTGATAGAAATCAATTTCAGAAGAACGGCAATCCTATATTTTTGCACATAGACAAGCCACAAGTATTCTCTCAGTTTTTTTAGTTTGTGCAACCTCCCTCCAACTTCTAGATCACTTTGTATGAACTCCTGACTTCGCCTAAGCCTGTTTTTCTTGTGCTCGAGCAAAGTTTCTTGTGTACCAACTATTTGTTACCGTTTAAGGCCCATTCTTAAATATTTGTTGGTCGTTATTTTATAATTGACTAGAGAATTTTATCGATCTCGAATGTCTTGTTCAAAGAATTTTGACGTTCAACTTATTGCGCAACAATGATTTGCTTAGTGAGCCTGGTTTTACTTAGCATCTGTATATTTATGTAGTGGTCTAGATAAAATAATATGTTTAGTCGCTAGACCTATACAGGGTGTAAGGGGAACGCTTCCGAAGTCAGAATGTAGGTTATTATACAGCTTAAATGCAAACGGATACCAATAACCTTTCGCCTTAAATTAGTTATTTTGCATCAATTTAAAACGTTTGACGCTTCTGTAATGTTTCTACTTATTTTATTTTGGCGGCGCTTTCCAAAGTACGCCTAAATCTAAAGTCACCACTTGGACTTGGGGTCGTTTTTAAATGTGTTTAATCTGAAATAATGGTTCAATTAACTGTTCTCACAGCATAGTGCACAAAAAATGCTAAAAAAAATTGGTAAAAAACGAAGATTTTTTGATGGTACTATATCGAGAATCACTAGCCCTATCACCTGTCTTCGTTTTCGAAAGCGTTTCTCTTACACCCTGTAGGTATATATGAAAAGTTGTGTGGAAATCGGTTGTCATGGTATGGGCATGTGATACGGAGGAATGAGGAAAATGTCGTGAAAACGTTTTGAGTATGAATGTCGATGGCTATACGAGTAGAGGAAGACCAGAGACAACGATGAATGGACTGTGTGAATGATGATATGGTTAGAAAGGCGGTGACGACTGAGATGGCGACTAAAGTGTGCAAGAAAAAAAACGCGGTTTAAAAATCAAACTAAAAAAGTAGAATCTAATTTAATTCTATTAAAAAGCGTGGGGTGCTTTTTGAGGTATTTTTATAATCAATTAATATCAAGCACCCCACGCTTTTTAATAGAATTAAATTATTTTCTACTTCTTTAGGTTTTTAAACTATTACTTATTTTACATTTTTGAATTCTGCTAGCTACAATAGCGTGATTTTTCAGTTTTTTTTTTTTTAAATTATTGAATTGTCATCGGTCCTTGATAAGTATGAAAATTTTCAGGTTCAAAGTTTCCGTTATATAGGCACATACTAACATACGTATGAAGCTAATAAAAGCGTGTTAGGACAGGAGATGCTAGTAAGTTTACGCTAACGTTTAAGCTATCAATATATTGGTTTTGGGGGCGTGTGGCTAAGTAATTATAGCTACACGGGTCGATCAATCAGGTTAAGTTACGCTTGCCGCGGTTAGTCCGTGGATGGGGGACCATCTTTACATACCAAGACCCCTCTGGGTTTTCGGAAAGCACGTTAAGCCATTGGTCCCGGCTTTCATTTGTGGATCTTTGACTGTCGTTACGGGTCGTGAGAAGCCCGAAAGTCTAACGACCAGTCTTAATAAGGGGTATCATGTTACCCAGTAACTGGGTTGTGGAAGTCAGATAGGCAGTCGCACCATGTATATTACTGGTATTCGGCTGAATCCGGTTAGACTGGAAGCCGACTCCAACATAGTTGAGAAATGGCTTGACAGATGACGATATTGTTGGTTTTAAACCAATGCATGTGTTGCTCAACTGATTTATTTGTCTTGGTAGACAAAACCAAATAGATCAGAATCAGATCAAGAATTGCCAAACTTCAGTGGCAGTGGGCAGAGCACATTGCTGGCAGAACAGATGGCCAAGGAGGCCGAAAGGTTCTGGAGTGGTGACCACGTACCGGAAGACGTAGAGCGGGAAAGCCTCCAACAAGGTGGACCGATGACCTTGTGAAGGGCGCGGGAATCCGCTGGATGTGGGAAGCACAAGACCAGTCGAAGTAGAGGATCCTGGGGAGGCCAATGTCCAGCAGTGGACGTTTTTTGAACAAAATTTTGGAAAACATTTTAAATTTTTGAAAAGGTGCACTAGATCGAGAAAAGATTTTTTTTAATCGTCCTCTAAAAGGTACCTTCAGCTTCGCATGGGAAAATCAACGACGAATAAAGTCGAGAGCCCAAAGCTAGTATTCATCAAAACAATATTCCATGAAAATAATTTCCAAAAAACCTGAATATTCCACACAGACAGGGCACCAACTACGAGACGTACCATTTGTGCTCTCGGGACACTTTATCGGAAACTCGGACGTCGGCTAAGCTTGTTTTTCTCGTGCTCCGAGCAAAAGTTCTTTGTATACCGACCGTTTAAAAATTCATACTAAAATATTTGTCGTTCAATTCTCAGCATTTTTTAATTGACTGAGCTTTCCCTGAATGTTTTCAATATTTCTCGCATAGACTTGATCGAGGATATGATTTTTCTGCTTCTCAGATGTCAGAAAAATGGGCTCTAGTGTCCTATTCAAAGCTGCCTGTCCAGTGCTATTGACAGGCCTGCACTGTCCCCTAATACCTATTATCACTGTAATTTGAAAACATTGTAAAAGCCATTTATTTTTAAAAGAGTAACCGTGGAGTTTCTTGCCGGCTCTTCTATATAAGAAGCGACAAATTGGAACCATGCACTTAGCTTCTGACGTTTCATAAGTGCCCATGTAGGTTTATGTGAAATTATATATTTTGATTTAGATTTTGAGTACCATTTTCTTTTCTGCTGTAAATTGTGTGCCTTTCAGTCTGTGCTAAATAAATGTATTTTCTTTATTTCTTTTAACTAGAGAAGAGTGGAGCCATGCTTATATTACCCAATAGAAGTTTTTACAACCATGTGGAGTAGGGCAGGTTTTGAATCCTATTGGTTAACATTAGCACAGCTCCACTTTTTTCCCCTCTTCTCTGCTTCAATGGACAGGAAGCCTTATGATGTGATCATAAACTCGTTAGCCTAACATGGCGATTAACTCCTTTATCATGAACATCTTATTCATCTCTATTGCCTTCTCTCTTCTTACAAAAATGATGGCAGGGATAGAACGTTGGAATATGAACCCTAACCGAATATGAGCCATTTTCTAAATATATTTTGTTGGAGTCCGCGTCCATTCTAACTTGTTGCAGCTGAACTTCAGTATTTTTTGTGGAGTGACTGCCTATCCGACCTCGACAATCCAAGTACTAGCTAACACGAAATCCTTATTTTTTTCGGGTGGGATATCATCAAATAACTTCTCCCGCTCTGGGTGGAGCAGGAGGCCTTGTCAGCCTTGTACTGACTAAAATCCACCCATGTTCCTTCAGTTGCCTGAGTGCCAGGGGCTACGGTATCTCTTCCGAACAACCCACACCCCCGGCAGGCATCGGCCCTTGCGATCCCCATCAGTTGGTGCTGACATCTCTTAAAGGCGCGCGTGGAACACAATGCATGGTCGACCTGGGCTTGGTCCTAACTGGACAGCGAGGTACCCATTACTCGCCGTCCGCAAGCCCGCGCCTCGGGTGGCCGGAAATCAGCCTGGGATTTCCGACGTCCAGGGCGTCTCCTGCGTCGGCTAGGGCCGTGAGGGCGCATATACTGCCTCTCCTTCACGTGGGCCGCCCTCTTTGCCAGTATTACTGCTTCGCAGAGGGAGGTCACGGCTACCCATTCACTCTCACTCCGTATCATGGCCTGGACCAGGGCCGGACTCAAGAGACTGCCACCACCGATCGCCTTCACGAGGAAACAGTGGTACTCCACCCATGTCGGGCAAACCTCCACCGTATGCTCCACCGTGTCCTCCGGGCGATCTACGCAGTGGAAACACCCGAGCGTTTCCTCCCGCCTTATGCGAAACTTGCGGTAAGGACTTGTGTCAGGCGGAAGGTGAGGACGCCGTGGGCACATCGCAATCCATTTTTCAAAAGGGGACTAAAGGGGACTACCCCTTGGTAAAACTTATTGTCAAACTTTTTGGCTTCTGATGACACGTAACGACTGCCAAAGATCCATAAATGACAGCTGGGACCAACGGCTTACCATGCTTCCCGATGCACAGAGGGGTTTCAATACGTAAAAGATTGTCACCTATCCACGAACCGACCGCGGCAAGCGTAGCTATCATTTGAAGATATGAGCATAAAATTATAACTTAACATCTATATACCTGCTTAAAAATTGCTCAAAAACCCAATATCGTTCATGTAAATGGTAATAGCTATCTATAGCCACAGCCGATATTCACTTACGAGGCACGCTATATTGCTCCAGTAATGCAGGCTTTTAAAATTCTGTTTACACTCAAACGAAGTAAGTGAGCTATATTTTGAAACGAGGTTTGCCCGCGGCTACATTCGCTTAAACAGGGGTGAAAAGTACCACGTGCAAACGTTTCTGGTTAAGTATTTTTTGGTATAATAATCAAATCTAATTTTGGAGAAAATTTGTGAAAGTTTCATCTATGATAGATATAACACAGTTTTGAATTCAGTTAAAACTGTCTAGTAGAATATTTCAGACAAAAAGTGCTTAATTTTTTAAAATAATATTCAAATGACCAGAAATAGCTGATTTCTTGCGGTTATTTTTGCTGGTCATGTTTTTGTGATTACTTTTTAATCTATAGGGCACTAACCAGTAGCAGCCTAGTATTTGGATTTGTGCCTGCTACTGACCCTACGCACATCAGAAAGTCCCAGCACGTTACATCATAAATCTTAAATAAAATTCCGCACTAAAACACTTATCCCGCCTCTTCAAAGCCAGCCTTTTAACTTGGAAAACTTAAACTGCACGTTTAATCCAACCGATACAGAGTTACATCAATATTTGAGTAGTGAAATCCCACTTCGCTGAAGGCGGGTAGCACTCAATATTTTGTTCGATTCGATTCAATTTGTTCAAATTCCAACATATTGTATAGAGAACGCTGAAAAAGCCCCTCTACGATCGGATTTCATTTGCTAACAGTTTCAATAAAAGGAATAACAAAATGTGAAGGTTCAGTGTGTGTTATTTTGGTTTTTCAAAAACATGATTGATGATTTATACTTAAAATAATCAAGTTATATTCAGGTTGGCAGGAAAATCGATGCCCAACCCTTTACCATGGTTTCAGTAGATGACGCTGAACCTCCCTAAGTGAAAACATTTCCTCGGTTATTAAAATAAAGAGCTGTTCCATAGAAAAATGTATGACAGAACATTTTTTTTATAACCGTCGCAAGATTTCTACGCTAGGAGGTCTAGAATCACATATGCTGAATTGATGGTTTCAGTTTGCGCGTCGACTCCTTATCATTGAAAAAAAAAACATGAGTGTTTTACGATCGTGTGATGCTCAAATTAGGTTACCAATAAAAAAATCCGTACAGGCACCGTAGGCACTTCGTTAGATAACTCGATACTAAGAGAATTAATTAAAATAATATCAAACAATAATACTGTGAAACAAAGATTGAATGATGTGAAAATGATAATTTAAGCTTAGGATCGAATTTGTAATGAAAGATCTTGAACTTGAAACGAAATGAATGCATCAGCTCTCAAACATTAATCATATTGAGTGACATTCAATTACAAACTCATTTTATCAGACAAAATCTTATCAAGATAATTACTTCATAAGATTTTTATTTTTAAAACTGACTGTTTTAAGCATAAAATTAAAAACCTTTTGTTTTTGTATTTATTTCTATAGTTAGTTAGTAATTGAATTTATATTCAGAATAAATAACCCATTATACTCGTAATTGTGAATGATATATTAGGTAGGGTGAAATACTTATCTCCATCCATAAAATAATTATTTTTAGAAAAAAGAAAGAAAGAAAGAAAAAACGTTTATTTGCGGTAAACATGACGCAAAAACTACACACACACACACACTACACACAACACACACACACACACACACACTACACACAACACACTAAACGCCACACTAAACACACACACACTAAACTTTAATACATATTATTATAATTAGGTACTTGTGAAATGAGAAGGATAAAACTACAGGTGGCACCTTTGCAAAGCGATTGGCTTCCGTGGTAGGGGTCACGGGTTTAGTTCCCACTCACAACAAAATAGCATAATCAGTCTATGTTTCCACTGCTGGGACACAGGCCTTCTCTCAGTAAGAAGAAGAAGAAGGAGGGAACTCACAACAAAAAATATATTTTATTATAAGAACACAAACAGACAGTATACAAAAGTGTGAAGACAACGAAAAAATCAAAATGAAAAGTCATTTATTTAACTAGGCTGACAATCAGCAGTTTTGCACGTCAAAAAGTGGTGATTGCCAATGATAGGTTGCATGAAGGCTTCTTCAGACCAGCGTGACGCGACAGCGCGACGCGATAGGTACTTGTAGAACCATTTTTATGAAGTTTTCATAGAAATTGTTCTACGAGAGTCACGTTGCGCCTGTTTGAAGAAGCCTTTAAGATAATGACAGCTGTCCACTACTTAGTTATAGTATTAGTTTCAGTGAATACAGCTGTATTCACTGAAAGTAATACTATAACTAAGTAGTAGACATTTTAATCGATTACAATAATTCAATGTATAGTTGGGATGAAGAGTATGAGGAATGATATAATATTTGTCTAAATAACAAAATTGACACAAAAACTTTAGGAAGGAACTTGTAAAATGGACAAATTGTCGCCTGTTGGATTTAATAAATAGGCCCCAGGGTTGACGTGCCTCAGAGAACATATCTGATTATTGTATACGCACCCACAATTTGAAAAAAATCTTATCCGCAAAACAAAAATACAGGGCCAAAAATATTTCACATAGAAAAATAAACACTGAAACAGCAGTATGAGATAAAACAAGTGAACTAGTTGTTCGGAGTCATTTATCAAGCGTCGCGACATACAACGACGAACTGTGACGTCGGACCAGCACAAATTGATTTCATTATTGTTGGTATGTTGTGTTTCTGTCAGGTTTTATTTTTTATTATTATTCTGGAGTATTGGGGAGAGCCTCGTGGCTTACAGCCACGCGGTTCGATAGAAGGTTAAGATACTACTATGGGTTTTGTTTTTTTTTGGGTGGGAAATCATCAAATAACTTCTCCCGCTCTGGGTGGAGCGGGAGGGCGTGTCAGACTTTTACTGACTAAAACCCACCCGTGTTCCCTCAGTTGCCTGTGTGCCAGGGGCCGCGGTATCTCTTTCGAAAAACCCGCACCCCTGGCAGGCATCGGCCCTTGCGGACCCCCCCATTTGGTGCTGACATCTCTTTGAGGCGCGCGTGGAATACAACGCGCCGTCGACCCGGGCTTGGTCCTTACCGGACAGCGAGCTACCCATTACTCGCCGTCCGCAAGCCCGCACCTACGGTGGCCGGGAATCAGCCTGGGATTCCCGACGACCAGGGCGTCTCCCGCATACTACTATGGGTGACAATCAAATGCAGATTGAGACCCCTCCATGCCGCGGAAAACACGCCAAGCTGTTGGTCCCGGCGGTCATTCGTAGATCTTTTACAATCGTTATGGATAGTCAGAAGCCCAAAAGTCAGAAAACTAGTCTTACCAAGGGCTATCACGTTTCCCAGTAATTGGGTTGTGGAGGTCAGATTGTTCTAGAGTTGTTAGTATTATGTCATAATAACTTATGTTGTGATTGATTGACCACAATATGTGTTATTCAGTAAGTTAGTAGTTGGGCACCCTGACCTGTGTACTGTGGACTTATTCATCTAAGCCTCTTGTAAAATATTTTTGCACTTTTTATTGCTCATTTGTATCAACAATATTATACTTGTATTGATCAGTTAAAGGAATATAATTATTATGCCACTGTCTGGAACTGCTTGCTGTGCTTAAAGCCGCTTCCGCAAAACTTACACGCAGCATCGTTGACTTTAAAAGCAAATATAATAATTAATACTAGTCACAAAGTGGTCGAAATTTGACTAAAATTAAAAATAAAAGCTTTCTGCATTCCTTCCTCATCTAAACTTATCTGTACCAAAATTCCATACTCTTCCATACGCGTAATTTTCTTTAAAAAGTACTAAGTTTACTTCACGTATTAATATTATATAGATAATGACAAAAGCATCAGCTTTATATTGTAACAAATTGTTACTAGGGTCTCATAATCAATTTAGCCGTTATAAGCGAAGCAATATACTCAATAAAACCCATTACACGCTGTCTGCAGTTCCTTTAGCAATCACTGCTTATGTACTTTGGATGCTTCAAGTTATTTTCTTTACTTCCCTCTGTATAGTCGGTCAAGTTGTGTTGAGTCTAAAGACATGTAGACAGTATTATTATCTCAAGTCATGTATTTTGGTTTATGACAGTAGCGCTAGTCACCTTAACAGTATGACAACAATGTAATTAGGTGATCAATATGAACATAGTGGTTACAAAAATTATGCTGTACCATCAGAAAGTAACAAGAAAATTTGAAGATTTTCCTCAATAGATGACTACAATTTAACTCATGTACGAGTATTTAATTTTGAAGTAATACTAGTCATCTCAACAGCATGACAATGTACTAGGCGCTCATAACTAAAACAGCGGTTACACACAACACGGCGATCGATGCTAACGTCGGTGATTCATTGCTCATTAATTAACTCGGCGTCGCGAAGGATGCACGCTGATGGCGACGCTAACGAGCCGGTGTTATGACGTCATCATAGTGACGTTTATTGGAGGGCTTGAAGGATGGCGAGATTTGAGGCGGATCTTCGTTACGTTGTTGGTATTATGGTAATATAAGACATTCTTATATTTATACAAGCTATGCCCGATGATTTGCAAAAAGGACGAACGTCCATAGACACTATTACCCCCCTTTCGTTATATAAGGAGCTTTTGTGAAAAAAAACTTTTTTTAAAAAAAAAACCTTGCGCCACACTAGGAATTTCTCCTGTATTGTGGGTGTGTTTACAAACATTTAAACTCACATACACAAAAAGCCAGACCCAGAACAACTATTACGAACAACGCGGAACCCCAAAAATCGAACCCGCGACACGCAGCGCAGGCGTCAATCGCCTAACCAGCCGCCAACCATGCCGTCAGAATGTAATGTTTCTTTCTAGACCCAGCGACTTAGGCTGCGCGTTGTCTGTCAATCCTTCTACTTCGCGTGTCGATGCAAAAATAGCACAATTTTTTTTATGTAATGCATAGTTTTCTCAATTAGTTTGGCCCAAAATTAAGCAACGCGAATACCGTTCGCTGACGCCACCATTAGTTCCTCACGTGTGCAGGTGAGAGGTGAGCCATCTGTCAGTGAGTGAATGATTGAGTTTAAGAAGAGTAGATTGAAAGTAAGGAATGAACATCATAAATATTTGTAAAAACAAAGGCATTCTAATTATTTAGATCGTTATTGTTAAATTCGTTGAAGTGTATTTTGTGTGTATTCACAAAATATCGCTGCATCGGTTTTGAGAACGTAAGTGATACCGCAGGTATACTTATAGCTGCGGTATAACTGAACTATTCGATAACCTTATCGAATAGTTCCCAGATGTAGTGGCGTATTGGTAATATTATTGGAATTTGACTGGACATAATTCGCCTATAATGTTCCCACTGCTGGGACACGAGCCTCCTCTCGGTGAGAGGGAGTGTGCCGTAATCCACCACACGGGCGTAATACGGGTTGGTAGATGTTACCATGTGTTCGAATTTTTGGTTATGCGACATGCCGGTTTCCTCACGATGTTTTCCTTCACCGTTTTCAGAGCAGGGGTGATGAAATAATGTACACAAAGTAAACCGTCTGTCTGGGTTCAATCTCACGACTTACAACTTGTAAGTCGGGGTCCATTCCACTGGGTCACCACTGCTCATATGACTAGGGATTCTCAGTAAAAACAATACATAAGGCTACCTTATACCTTCCAGTCAAACACTAAATGGTTTGGCAATTTACTTTTGACCTCGTAGTTATTTTTAGTAACCACAGACAAAGTTCACGTCTGACGTAATACAAAGTTTGAGAACAATAGCTCGAAACGTAGCTCGTAGCACGTCGATAGTACTACGACGGCGCGTAGCTGGCGTAGCAGTGACGTCAGCGCATAAGCTACGGCGTAGCATTTCAAGCGTTGGCGTAGGTAAAAAGTATTTGGAAAGTCATTTCAGTGTTATAATAACGTATGGATTAAAGAGTTTTATGGCTTCTGGAGTTCTATTTATGATTACACACATAAACCTCAAACCTGTTTTCCTCAAAATGCAAGGCAGAGGTGTACCATAAGTACCTACACCCACATTTCGCTAGTTATGTTTTTAAGTCTCATGTAATAGGGGCGAGGTTATTACCATCAATCGGGCTCGGTCTCTCGCAAATCCAGACTCTGAGCTGCTACTAAAAAAATCCAGATGGAAATAACTTTGCGCGACCTGGGAATGGAATCCAGGCCCTCATACTCATCAGTAGCGCTAGCACTAGACAAACAAAGCACAAATTCAGTTTTTAATTTATATTTATTTAAAGCAAAATCTCTGGACATAATTTTAACAAACCCATAACGTTATTAAACAAAAAGTATTTTTTTTTAATACACAACTTGATCTGGAAGTATGCATAAACAAAGTTTTGAACCTTATGTAGGTACTTCGATCTTATTACTGAGCAAAGACAAGAACCTCGAGGGATACAAGGATCTTATATTTGTTCGCTGTATTTAATTTGAAGAAAATGTCGTCTAAATATAACGTACTTACATTAGAATTTACAACATAGTCCGGAAAAGGGGAGGTCGATGACAAGTGGGTAGTTAGTTTAATTTAGTTTATTGGCTCATTGTTCATGAAGAGACCATACCAATTAGTGTTTATTTAAAAAAAGTTTGTTATCAAGCTCGACAGATGACGTTGTCGCAAAATCTAGATCACGCTATGGTTTCGTTACAATGATTTGGTTGGGTTTGTGTTAATTTTTTGAATATATTACCAGCTATAAAACAGTATACGGTTTGAATGTTTTATTTCAACCTTATTATAGGTATACACAAAAGGTCGAAATTACAATACTGTGTGCTTCTCTCGGTGTTTAGTATTAACACTCATAAAAAATAAAGTGTAACAATATTGAGGTGTGACACTAGACCCCGCACTAGGATATCCTGTGTCGCAGGATCCAGTCTCTTTCGACATTATTGTGATAATAAGATATAGAAACAAGAGCAACGGTTTAAATAATTCAGTAAAACTCAAGAATAAAAGGTAACCAAAAGAGTACTGGTTGTGCCTGAAAGTCTATTATACCGTTAAGGATTATATTGAGGACAAAAAATCTTGGGATTGACCTACTCCATTTTTTGCATACTGAATGTTGTTTTTTGTTTTTTTTTGTTTTTGTGGTACAGCTTGTTTGATTATATATTATCAAGGAACAAACCCCGTTATTCATAAACGATGATTAAAGTTAAGTAATGATTAGCGTCTGTTTAACCATACATTTTTAACGTTTAAACATAATTTAACTTTAATCATCGTTTATGAATAAGGGGGAAAATGTTTAACCTTTTACTACTACTTGTACTCACATCTCTTCCATTGAGCAGCCACGTCAGGTTGGCTGGAGGATCAGCCGCTGGTGACGAACACTGTGCTCTGAGGGAGTCACCGGATGCGTACCACCCCTTTTCTGCCTTTATCGTTGGCTTCTCTGGAGGTAATTCTGCGGACAAGAAATAAGTAGGTTTTAGAATGACAAAAGTTGATGTTTAAAGTGCTTGGTCATATGGCGGGTCTAATGGTAAAAGTGCCTTAATAAATAACACGATAGAATAGTTTAAATACTGTATGTTGAACTAATATTAGCTCTTTGTTATTAATTATTTTACACTCTTTGACATTGTTTTCGATCCATATTCTAGAAGTCGAAGTATTGTTAATATCATTAATAACGGCAAAACTCTTCCTCCTCATTAAAATAAAGGTTTTCATTAAAATCAGTTTTAAACCACCAAGCCAGATCTTGAATTAAGAACAAAAAAATTGTCAGCTTACGCCATGAATGTTGTGGAACTGTCTAAATGTACGCCATTCCTAATGATAGTGTTTTACACAATTACCCCTGTGTTTCCAATTTAATCAAAAATCTAACTATAAGCAACTCCACAGCAACAGCATAATTGATTCAAAACATATCCTAAATAACACGCAACAATTGATTACATGTTTCTTCAATCTAGAAATCGTTTGAGCCCCCAAGCTCCCAATTATAACGATCTAAACGTAGCGCAATTATAAGTAAGATGAAATATGGGCAGTACCCCAAGTCCTCAGGGGAATTATTTAGGCCCTCGGGGATACGAATGTGACACGAATCCCCTCTTTTCGGGGGATAAAGTTTATTAAATTAACTCAATTTGATTTTAGTTCGTTAAGAGATTAGGGTAGTTACTTGGTTATGTGATTACGATGTGTTTCTTTATTTGATTTTGGTAATTAGATGTGTAAGATGTGCGTCTTTTGTTTCGTATATACCTTCTTTTATCTTGGTGTAATTAATCCTGGCTTCTTTCAGGGCCTATCGTAAGCCAATTATTGATATTGTGGTTGACTGAACTTGATACGGTGAGCGAGTATGGCATGAGGTAGAATTAAGCAGGTAATTACTGTTACACCACAATCGAAAAACATTAAATGGAAGAACGGTCATTGAACTTTACGCTTGTTGTCAGCATTTTAGCATGTTAGATTTTTTATACCGTCACTCTAATTGCGTCACACACTATAAACTACAATTTAAATAATTTTGAAGGTTATTTCTAATCCATTTCTTCATAATTACCATCACGCAATAAATGTTGTAGAACTCTCAAAATGAAAGCCATTTTTTCTGTTAGTGAGTTACTCATTTATTCCGTATGTTTCTATAAGCTACTTCCGCGTATCGAGTTCGAAAATAGTAATCGGCTTTGCCAGGTCTGATAACGAAAACCTGAAGTGATATACCCTAGAAAACTTCAGGCAACAACAAAACAGGACAATATAACCTGAAATGAAAAGCCACAGACACATTATATTCCTCAAATCCCGAATTCAAAGAATCCTAGTAATCAGCCTTTAACAGGTCTGAAAACGAAAACCTGATCTAGTCTAGATCTTTAGGCAACAAAAAAACAGAAAAACATCTCCCATAATCTGAAAAAAAAAACCCACAAAGACACATTTTATTCCCCAAATCCCGAATTCCAAGAATCCATTTCGTACTTAATCTGCCTTCATATCTCCGTTAGGTCTAAACTTGTAAAGTAAATCTGCAAACATACGTGCTCCCAGCTAAGGTCGAAGTATTAGCGTTACCGACGTCTACCGCCTATTATATACAAACACACTAACTCGTTGCGTAACATGTTGCGTTGCGTGTTGCATAACAATTTGGTATGTTTGTCTAAACTTATGTCGGTTATTTGCTGTTGTTTGGATAGTAAATATTAATTCAATACGAGGTTACCCTTTTGTATATAGCTTTTGGATGTTTAGACGATATAAATAATGTTATTGATGTTTGCATTGAGTCCATATGCTACTCATCCGTAAATTTCTCGTATTACAATGTAATAAGTGCATTGAGGCCGATGTGCCGGTAATGCAAATCACGTTTGGTCTTGTCCGCACAATTTTCCTGGTTTTGTTTTTAACCGACTTCAAAAAGAAGGAGGTTATCAATTCGACATGTTTATTTTATTTTATTTTTTTATGTATGTTTGGGCATAATTTCGTCATATATATAGACGGATTTGAAAATATATTTTTTTGTTCGAAAGGGGTTTATCCCGAAATGGTCCCGTTTAAATTTCATAAAGATCTAATGATGCGTTTCGGAGACAGACAACGGAACTCTTCAAAAAATTACAACAAATCAACCGCGATCGCTGCTATCGCATCAATATTTAAAATACAAATCCAAAGTCACCGCCTCTGCCAGGGGTGTGGGTTGTTCGAAAAAAAATAAAAATTACCGCCTTCCGTAATCAAAGTTATTTTTCACTTTGTAGTGTTTTTCCGGAAGTCGGTTGATTTTTTGTTTATCGTGCCGAGTTCGGCCGCAGTGGAAACACTATCGCTGTCACGAGGACGTCATGTTCGGTTCGAATAATTTCGTTTCTCGGTAATGTCTCGAGGATGGCGGTGATTGACAAACGCCCTCAGTCTTGTCTTGTTGAGAGGTGTTTCTTGTTAAGTTTTGGACGAATTATTTGTCCGGGGTACGCAGATCATCCTCGTCATCATCTGCCTTGCCTTCCCCAACTTTGTTAGAGTCAGCTTCCAGTATAAATGGATGATATAATCCTAAGCATTCTGCGGCAAACCCAAGGAATGAAATATGAAAACTTTGATAAACGCTTTAATGCTAATTTATTCTGTTACGGTACTAAAGGGGAAACAAAAAGATGGGCACTGGTTTTTGGGTTTTAAGAACAAAGGAAAAAACGTTGACCATTTTTGGGGCAAAAGTGTGGCTGCTCAGAAATAATTTTATAAGCTCACTGTAAAAACACAGCGATCAAAATCATAATGTAAAAAAAAACTTATTTAACTATATAAACAATCGACTTCAAAAAATAACACTATAAAGTGAAAAAAAAATCGGAATTCGGTGTCCTTGTATTTGTATTTTAGGGTTTTTCCACAATGTTTTGTTTTTTAAAGTGGTTTATTTTTGACACCACTTCTTGCTATATGAACAACAATGACAGGAAGTAGGTATTAGAACATCATCAAGACGCAAAAACTGACCAAGCAAAGTTAATGTGGGACCACCCTTGAGGCACAATCCATCCATTTAAAAAAATCGAAATCGGTCTACAGTAAATTTCTGGAGATATCGAGGAACACACATGCAAAATAAATACATACGAATTGAGAACCTCCTCATTTTTGCAATCGGTTAAAAACTTACTAAGTGTAGTTTTAATTAAATAGACGTTTTAATAAGACAAGTAATTGAAATTAATTTTAAAGCAATATTTCACAGATATAAAACAGTACATCAAACTGGAATACAATCTAATCTGTTGTAAAATTAAGTAAAACCTTTCCAAATTACGTTATAATCTTTTACCCACAATTTAGTACCGCAGTACCACGATAAGATCTACAAATTAATGGATATTTATTAACTTAAGCTCTATGTGCTTAAACGTTGTCCAATTTCGTAATGAACATGTAAAAATAGGCTTTAATTCAGTGGTAATAAGTAAATATTGTGACAAGGCTTTCGATCAACAAATATAAAAAACGGACGCGCCAAGCAAAACTAATGAATGGTGTTGATTCTGTTGTGCACATTAAATGTTTTAATCAAATTGTTTACTTCTAGGCTTTACTCAGAGAACGAGTCCCACTCGTCTTCATCGATAGAATTATTCACAACTTCACTTATTTGATGGAGGCATGGTAAGTTGAGGAACTTCATGCGGCGATAACATTTCCATGGCTGCTGCGCTAAATGGCCTTGATCTTTATGGTTGTTTCGGCCTTATGCTACTCATGAAGGGATCTGATATTAGAAGCAACCTGTTCAGAACTTCTTAGTTGCATTTCTCTTAAAAAAACTTTCTTCAGAAGTTTTAGCGAAATTGCCGGTTTCTTGCCTCACCCGCTTCTTCTGACAAGGTTCCGATAGGTAACAGGGCGTGTTGAACCACAAGGGGACCGTGAATCAGTAGCTTAATTATCGTATTCTCCACAAAATCACACTTCTTTGAAAATTCTCTTTCTGCACTAGTTTTGGCCATATTAAATAAACATTCTTGTATCTTAATTCTGACACCAGGACCACCTACAATAGAAAAAACTTGATATTAGAATACGAAGCGCATAATTAATTTTGTTTTGAACAATGACATCGACAAAGAATATAAAAATATATATATAATAGGCAAATTTAGGCAGCCAATCTTAACTTATTCTAAAAGAAGAATAGTTACCTTATTTTACAAAAACAAAACATACACGGAAACTCCCAGAAATACAACAAAAAATCCAATGTATATATTTTTGACCCAAAATATATTTAGTTTGATTTGCGGTTTATAATAACTACAATATCTACTAATATACTCGTATTATTTTGAAATAATTGAGGAATACATTTAGTACATACCTGGTTTAAAAATGGCACCACTTAGTTCTAATTGCACGACTTCAAAATCGTTCACTTATTATTTATTTACGTATTCGCTGCAAGGTATTAAGATAACGACTAACTACAACTCAACGCAACCCTACTAAAATAAAATGACGGTAGATTTTTGTTCTCTATGCATCGCGGTACCAACATGTATCTTACTTTTCCGGGATTCGTTTACTTTGTATATGTTACCGGCCAAACCCGATTTCGGGCCAAACTAGTTTGTCCTAGGCCAAACTGGTTTATTAAGCCGGGGCACGCCGATTAAATGGGTTAGGTTAGGTTAGGTTAGAACTGTGACCAAAAGCGCGCGAGCCAAGCGAGCGAAGCGAGCGGCGCCGCGGCAGCGGCCGGCGAGCGTTACTTCCAAAGGCTGTTAACGAAATGGCTAATTAAGCTAGTTGGCTGCGACATATCACGCGTAGGATAAATCTGTTTGGCCTAGGACAAACTAGTTTGGCCTGAAATTGGGTTTGGCCGGTAACATATACATTGACTTTTATCCGCGTTTTTGGGTCAAATACTCCTATGTGGGTCGGTCAGCCAAAAATATAAAGCTCGCAGCCTATTCCAAAGCGTAATAGTTTTCTATGGAGAAGGACGCCCAGGAAATTTCATGGACACACAAAAAATGCAAAATAATAACAATAACACTTCAGGGCACATTTCACTTCAGGGTAAAGGCCTACTCTTAAACAAAGAAGGCACGGGCATTGATTACCACTCTTGCTCAACACGGGTTGGCGATTTCAGGCTTATACAGCTCTAAGTCCAGGTTTTTTCACGATGTTTTCCTTCATCGATGTCAGTTACCTTACCCAATGCAAGCATGATTAATATATCAATATTTTACTGTATAGTATATAATATTAGTTGCAGGTCGTGGGTTCGAACCCAGGCAGGCGCTATACTTCGTGTAAAAAAATCATCACTATTGCTTTCAAAACGGCGAAGGAAACATCGTGAGGAAACCGGCATGTCGCAGAACCAAAAATTCGAAGTCATGTGACATCTACCAACCCGTATTGGGCCCGCGTGGTGAATCATGGCCCACTTCCTCTCACCGAGTTAGCTAACGACCTCGACAATTCGTATTATTCTTGCCAGTGCAACCGGCAGCGAGTTCGTCATGCTCTCTTAGATGTCTCTACTTACGGTAGCGTCGGGGGTCGGGTTGCCTCCTTCCCTCAAATATGGCGAGATACGGGGAGTGGCTGATCTTTCCGTTATGCTCCTGAACGAGTGTAGCTTGTGGTGACTGCTCGTCTTGCTGACCATGGTTTTGTTATTGTTAATTGTACTAACTTTTTAACCGACTTCAAAAAAAGGAGGAGGTTCTCAATTCGACATTTATTTTATGTTTGTTAGCTCAGAACTTTCGTCTGGGTGAACCGATTTTGATGATTCTTTTTTTTATTTGAAAGCTGGTGCTTCCCGTGTGGTCCCATTTCAATTAAGTCCAGTTCTGACAATAGCTACTACCTATAACTAAAAAATGAACAATAACTTTAATTTCGAAAGTCGGTGACAAAAAACTAAAATACATATCCAATAACACCGAGTTCCGAAATGTGTTTTTTCGGATGTCGGTTGTTTTTTGGAAAAAGTTTTTTATTCATTTTATTCTAAAGGTTCTAGTTTAACTTTTGTTACTACAAGATAAAGCTATATTTACATAATGCAGAATTGCATATCGTCGGCCTAATTCGTTAACCTGCTAAGTCCATTTTTCGACAAACTGCTAAATAATTGTTTTTCTAAATTTTATAAAATCTGTATAAGTTATGCTGCTACATATATTGTTAAAATATCAAGAAAAATTATGGAAACCAACGGGATTTTCAGAATTTTGATTGCTAAATTAATAGAGATATTATTCAGATTTTTCTTTGTCTTGTAAACTATGTCAAAATGAACTTAGCAGGTTAACGAATTAGGCCGACGATATGTAAGCGAGCACGCCCTTCCTACCTGGAGGCTTTTATTTAGATTGTAAGTTCTGTTTAGGTTTCTTTTTTTATGCTTGAGTCCCTATAGTTTTCAGTATTTTGTTGGTATATTGGCGTGTGGTAGCTGACGTATGGCTAATATTTTTGGTTTCGTAATGTTAATTACCTACTATTGTATAGAATCAAATTCTTCTAACTTAACAGACAGCTGTGCTGCTGGGGAGTTTGTTGCGCCACTTCTTCTTTCCAGCTAAAACACTAAGAAGTGGTGAAAGGCGGGCGTTTTTGGGGGACTGTTTTATGTAATTTTGACGTTCAAAAAGAGCTGACGCTCCGCCTAGTTTGAATAAATGACTTTGGCTTTTTTGAGTTGTATCAAGTTAAAGCCAAAACACTGAGCTTATGCTTAGTATTGATGTTTACTTAATCCTCTATATCAGCCCCTTTCTCAAGTGCCTTTATTTTTACCTCTTTGTAACTGTCAGTTTATACCGTCTTCAGTCAAGTGATTCCACGTATACCTCTAAGCTTTGGAACGAGTATGGCGGTAACGTTACAGGGAGTCATCTCACGTAGTGGCAAGACCCTCTTCCTCAGATGATTGCTTATGGCATATAAGGAAAACCGCCAACTCTTATGTCCCTAAAAAACAAAGAAAAATAAATGTTTCACTTGGTACTAGTCACTAGTCGCTTTTTTGTTTCAATTGGTTGTTTTTTTTTTTTATTTAAGGTTTTTATTATCTACTTTACCGTAGCAACATGTAGTTTTTGTAAGCAAATGTATAAAATTACTAATGACTGATTAGTAAATTAACTTTTCAAATGTAACTAAATATTAATTAGTAAAAACTTTTAATTGAAGTTAGTAATAACTAACTAACTTTACAAATATAAACAAAAACAAAAGGACACTTAAGCGTTGTAGTAATCATCCGCCAACTGTCATTCGGGACGGGTAAACCATATGTCTAGAAGACTGGCTGCATTGCCACAAATAATTGATTTCCTTCTGAATATTTGTACTTGAATTACCTACCTATTATCGCTATTTTAGGGATGATATTTTCTTTCTCTTTTATTCTGGTTTAGTACTACCGAAATTAATATTTTTACTGACATCACAGGATTTATTTACCAAATAAAAATAAAAAAAATCTTATCTGGCCTTTTTCTTTTAAAAATCGGTCAGTAAAAACAAAACATTGAATATCTCCAAGATTCTCAGTCAGTTGCAGAAATGGCGGAAAATAAAGTGAATTAGTTGTTCAGTCCGTGCAAGTTGAAAGACTTGAAGTTTGAAACGAGTTGTTTTTTGTGGGTGATGAACTAGCGAAATTTTACGTAAGTATACTTCTTTATTCGAGGATTTTTTGAGTGTTATTGATAAACTTCGAAGTTCTTGGTATTTTTATAAGATAGAGGAAAACAGGCAAGCGTTTTTTATGCTGGGCGTTATACGAGCAGCGTGTTTATAGTAAACAGGTTGCTTGTTTACTGTCGACGGGCTCGTGGCTTAATAAAAACAGTCACACGGGTCGATCGAAAGTTAAGCTGCGCTTACCGAGGGCAGTCTGTGCATAGGTGACCGACCCTAACATATTGAGACCCTTGCCTCAGATAGCACGTTAAGCAGTTGGTGCCGGCTGACATTCATAATGTTTGACAGTCGTAAAACTCGTAATGACTGTCAGACTGTGGTTGGTTCAGATGCCTGAAAGTCTGATAAGATCTGAGGGGCAATTCTCGTAATTTAAAAAAACGTTCACAGTCTGATCTCAGTCTCAATCTGTCAAAAACACCTCAAGTTTCCATACATTTTTGACAAGTTTTTGACATTTCATTGTCGCCGAGATGACACTGCGATTAGATTTTGAACGTTTTTAATTACGAGAATTGGCCATCTGATAAATGGTTTGAGTTTGACTATTACTTCAGTAATGCATGTCCACTGTTAAACTGAAGTCTGTCGTCTGTCTCGACGTGACTACTCTGTGTTCACCCTGAATTCGACACCTTCCCAAGAAAATTTCGAACAAAAATTCATGTAACGATTCCTTCGATGTAAAACTCCTTTGATGTCTCTTCGAACAAAATTTAGAATTTTGTTGAAAAAATGTTTTAAGTAATCTTCGCTCCCTTACTCTTCAAGAATTCAATTAGATTGTACCAAGTTTCCAATCACGGGCCTGTTGTTCGTCGCCTTTTAGTGTCACTCGCAGATTTCGTGTTTGGCGATGAAAAATAAATAACTTTGGTTGACTTGCAAACTTTAGGTTTGTGTGCCGTGATCGAGTGATGTCGGTTAATGGTGCCGATTCTTTTATTCACCACCTAAACTAAAATAAGAGTATTGCTATCTCTTACTGACAGACCGCAAAAGAAAGAGACAAGTGACGATTAAAACTGTGAAACTAAATTACCTCTCGATTGCATAGAATTTGGCGTGATTTTAAGCATCATGAATTTAGTTCGTTGTTTTTTTGTCGAATAAAATCTTATTTCTAGTTGAACTTGAAAGCTCTTATTTAATTCCGCCTCTTTCTTGTTTCATTACAAGGACAAATATATTTTGTGCAATCGTTTTGTGAAATGACACCTGAAACGTTTTTAAAAAACAAGATGGTGGCGTTAGTTCTGATTTTGGCTGCACGTTTTTTTGGAACAAAGTACCTACTTTAACGCAGCTTGTGGAAGGAGCAAAATTGTAGAAATCTTCACGTAACGGAAAAAAACGTTACGTAACTAGAAAGCGAAACTTTTCGTCACATAATATAGAAAGAGACAGAGCGAGAGAGAGAGATTGTTTTCATGGTTTTCAAGAGTGCTGAAACCGGTAGTGAAGTCTAAATGAAAATCAAAGATTCTGACAGGGACCATACACGTGTTAAGTAGATCCTCTCTAGCAACGACGTTTAGTTACTTTTTTGAATTAATAAGTGTCCTATATTTGGGTCTTCGGCGTGAGTCACTCGCGAATTCTTGTATTTCTTTATTGAATTGATATTAAAATCATTGATTTACAACTTGGTTTTGTAATAATGCTGTACATTATTAATCACAAGCGACTGAAATTACTTCAACAGATAGAATGTTTAATTATTCTCTTAAAATGTAATAAGGACTGTTTAAAACTAATCTGTAAGCATTTAGAGACTAGATGAATTAAATAATTTGGTATTAGCATTGCTTACTAAACTCCACCTGAATTAATCCTGTCTAAATAGATTTATATCACAGACAACTTCAGCATTCATATTTCATAGAACCGTTGCTCGGTAAAAGGTTTACTTATTTACAAATATAAACCTTAAAACGTATTAATTAATGTTGTTTTTTATAGTTTTAACTCCGAACTAAATCCGTCTAGACTGGCACAGATTAAGTTTAGAAATGTATATAAATCATTTTATCAAAGTCGGGATCGAATTGTTATTAACAACAGATGTTAGGACTTAGACCTTAATAGTTTTGGTCCTTAGAATCGAAATTATTTATATGTTCGCATATCTGTTGATCTGGATTATAATTCTGAGCTTTGAAGTCTCGTCTTTAGGGATTATGAAGTTATTTTAGTTTAATAGTTGAGTAGGTATAATAGGTATAGGTATAATAGGTGATATAGGTGAATTTTCGTGAATATTCACGAAAATTCACCTATATATTCTATGGAATTGAGACCGTTTTGAAAGATTTTTTCTTATTTCCTGTCACGCGTGCTGCGCCCGCGCGCTTGCTCGACTCGCATGCGTGAGGTTAGCGCGTGTGATGCACCCACAAACTCCTACCCGTGTCCCGTGCGCGTGTAGATGTATGACAGGGAAATATGTACAACCCTTTATAATCTTACTAGCTTTAGTCAGCGGCTTCCAATAGCCAGTGGCGGAGGACGGAAATTAGGACACGGGAACATACTACGGGGATACAAAGTATTCTTTGTGTTAATCCAGATTAAAAACTATCTGAGTGCCGAATTTCATGCAAGAAGTAGGATAATCAGTCGTCCCATGTTGTTCCATGGAGGAATTGGTTCAGTTTGATGGTCTGTACCACACCCGTAAATATGACCACATATTTCTGATACATGGTGTATATTTTTCAGTGTTCCTCAAGTAAGCCCAAACAGACAAACACCATATTTTTCCCTTCCCTAATCGAGATTAAGAACTAAAGAACATCCACTCAGAAACAAAAGATACAAAAACTTAAATGCGCTCAAGTTTTTCAATCTACGTTCCGTATCGAAATAATATTTGCCATGTCTCCCCAGTGATGGGCTCGTTAGCCTAGCTTTGCCCTCGTGTTGAGTGTATTGACTTTGCCAGTTCGTTGGATTCAAGAGGCAATGTTTTACTTTTTGCGACGCATGACGGGTGACGCGGAACGGAGCAATGCTGTTTTTTTCACATAGTGTTTGAGAGTGAATTGGCAATGTTTGTCCTTCATGGATGATTATGATGCTCGGGTTTTTGTGAAGCGTGAATGTGTGTGATTGCTGTGTTCTTTGTTATGTTTGAGGCTATTCTTTAGCATGTTGAGGCCCTTATTAAACGATTGTCTGTCTTTTTATCAACCAGATATTTATTTTGAACTAAACTAGCTATGCCCTTGGTTACGTCCAGGTGGACGACGGAAATTATCTCACGAGATCGTGCTACCACGACAAAAAGTAGCAGTTACATCAGCTATCTGAAAATAAAAGTGCCGTCAAAATCGGTCCAGCCGTTTTGAAGATTAGCCGTAACAAACAGATACAAAAAATTTGAAAAAAAAAGTTTTTTTGTTAAAAAAAAGCTGTTATTTTGACATAACAAACAGACATTTCCATTTTATTTATTTGTATGTATAGATGACAGAATTGTATTCTGTACATCAAACTAAAAACTTTTTTCAAAAAAAAACAACCGACTTCCAAAAAAACACTACAAAGTGAAAAATAACTTTAATTTCGGAAGTCGGTTTTTAGTGGTGCACATGTGCTTACCCCTTCACAGCATACCGGCGTGATGTTATGTTATGAACTGGTGTAAGCAATAGACAGAGATGAGATTTCAGCAATCCCAGTCCATTTGCTATCATTTATTCAGGAGTTCCGTTGCCTATCTCCAAAGTTCTTCATCAAATCTTCACCAAATCGAAATGAGACCACTACGAGAAAGTATTCTTCCAAAAAATACCTAAATCGCTTTGTGTGCCTATCAAATTTGAAGAGTTCTCTCTATTTCTCCAGGATCCCATCATCAGATCCTGACTTGATGATCATGGGACCACCTGGGAAGTATACCCTTTCAAACAAAAAAAACAAAATCCAAATCGGTCCAGCCATCTTCGAGTAATCGGGGAACATACATTAAAAAAAAAAAAAAAGTTTCCGACGAATTGATAACCTCCTCCTTTTTGAAGTCGGTTAAAAATGATACATTAAGCTCATCGAGTAACCTTGACAGGTGACAACAGGGCATGGTTGGTCAGACGTATAGACGTAGTCTAAATAATGCCTTCATTAAATTAAACATTAGTTAAAACGTGAATAGCTAATTTCTTTACAACATTTGAATGGCAATAAAGTAACGTTATCGTTCTTGTTTATTCTGCTTTGTAACGAAAGCTATTAAAACTCCCATAGTTATTTAAATCTTCAAAATAAGGGACATTTTGTGAATGAGTTAAAAAGACCCAGAGGGGTAAACTGGGCAGACCCTTTTAATTGCGAAAATTTTCGAGCCCATAGGGACAAATTTGTGTTGACATAAATTAGATTTAAAAAATTCTCATGAAATGGTACAGTATTTTGAAGCGATTTTCAATGTAGGTACCTACTTGAAATTAAACCTGTTCCAGCAAATACGAATAAAAATTTGTTTTAGATCTATAGCTGTGTTAATACATTATATTAAAATGTTACCCATTTTCTTGTGCATTTAACACTAAATCAAATAACGTTAGGTAATTCTTTAAGTCGTCAATATGTCTAGTTTTAACTATCAATTTCTCTTATCAAATTATTGGTCCTTCGGTCATCCCCTCTATTCTACACATCATTCCCCAAATCATTATAGGAACAAACGTAAAACTGCCAAATCAAACTAAAGTTTTACCGAACATTGTCCCCGAAACACGACAGGGGTAATCGCACATACAGACAAAACAATCCGAAATAATACCGGCATTACGATCTACTATACACTGGGAACACGTAAAACCCTACAAAGGTTGCTTTTCAAAGAAACAAATTCACCCGGATGCAAGGACTTAGGATGAATGTATTATGTACGGGGAAGGTACATGTCGGATTGGGTAAAAATGGTTTATAGATACGGTGAAATAAATAAAGCGAGAATCCTCAATGTTTGGGAAGTAAAAATTGGTTTATGAGTGTGGAGTGTTTTGTTTCATTTTATATGGATGTAGCAATGTTTGTTATTGTTATTCACACTCGTCTTAATATAGAGTAAATGGCGTTCGAGACGAATTTTCAATCGTCAAGTAATCTCTATGTGAAGAATAATGTGACTGACTTTATAGATGTTTAGAATGCTTATTACATATTTTTTGTACAATCAATCTTCGTACTTTTAAAGAGACTGTGGTGGTGTTTCGTTTCATTGTTTCTTTTCAGAGTGGATGGTTCTATTCTGTTCAGTCTTTTAAGAAAGACCGGCCTCATCTAGTTACAAAATATTTTCATTTATTTTTGACATGTAAAAGAAGAAAGAAAAATAGTAGATTTATTTGTCACAGAAACATGATAACAAACACAGATACATAGGCATATAGAACATAAATAGTCGGCAGCTGCACGCCGCACAGACGAGTATTTCATCAAAATATCCGATCAAAAGTCGAAAAGTCGAAATTTATTATATTGCTTTACAACTATTGTATCGTGAGAGCCCGATAGCTATTACGTCACTTAACGGCAAATTTGGACATGCACCGCCCCTCCACCAACCGTAGCAGCAGTCGGAACCCAGTCGTTGCGTGAATCGTATGTCTTTGTTCTCGGCACTGCAGTTAAAACGTGATCTTTAAATTGCATTTAATCTGTGTTTGGTGAAATTGTGTGATAACCATTATGGATATTTTGGAAGAAGGTATGTCGTTGCTTTATAAAAGCATGTTTATTTTGAAATTACACTTTATTTAAGTGACATTTTGCACCTTAAATGTACTCCATAAAAAATGCAACTTTTATTTTGTAAACTCTGTAATTAAAGGTGTTTTTGTTTATGAGTTAAACCTAGTTAACTTATGATTTTGGATGTAACATATAGTTTCATTATTCTTGATAAGGATTTTAAAGGAAAATTACCCGCATATACACGCCATTTTTTTTAAATGATTTTTTGCGAAATTAATCGAAATCAGCTTTTATAAAACAGTGTTTTATATTTATTTTTCTATTCCAGAATCTCCAATGACGTCGATGGAGATGACTAGAAAATCACTCTATGAAGTCATAAAAGAATGTTCAGACAGAAAAATTGACCAAAAGTTTGAGTTTTTAGAAAATCGTCTTAAAATAATCACGAAATGCCCTGAAAATAAACAAGGTTCGTTGAGAAGTGCCTTAAAATCATTTAAGTATCAGTTTAAACAAAAATGGACAGCCGTCAGTAACAAGGAAGAACGCTTCTTAACAAAAAATGAACAATGGCTAAATACTTTTATTACACTGCCTGCGTGGACAACAAAAAAGGCCGGCCGACCAACTAAAGAATTCAAGGAATTGAGCGATCAAGCAAAGAGGCGCAAAACAAAGGATTTGAGGGAACAAATACCCTTAGAAGAGTTAACCTATGCAGCCCAAATTGATACGCAGAAATTTGAAAACTTTGCTGAACAAACTGCAAAGCTATATGTAGATTTGTATGAGTGGCACCCCATGTCGCCTACAATGCACAAAATTTTAAGACATGGCGCCACAGTAATTGATCACGCAATTCTGCCTATTGGCCAGTTGTCGGAAGAGGCGGCTGAGGCCAGAAACAAACACTTCCGCATGTATAGGCAGAATTTTTCCAGAAAGTTTTCGCGCGAAGACTGTAACAAAGATGTGCTAAACAGACTTCTGCTAACTTCGGATCCCTTTTTGAGCAGTACCAGGCAAAGGCAACGAAAAAAAAGTAAGCCATTTTCCGTTGAAGCGTTAGAACTCTTGCTCCCGGAGACATCGTACGTCTCGTCTACAGAGTTTGACAATGAGGAGGACGATGGATCTAGTGAAGGTGATTCTGATTAGAAGATTGGTGATTTAAAAACTTTTTATTTAAACTTCATGTACAGTAATGGTACAAAGGCGGACTTAGTGCAACAAGGAATTCATTACCAGTCAACCATTCTCTACTTAATGTAAAATTGTACATGTGTCTGATGTTTTAAATACAAAATTATCACATTAAACTACTTTTTATTTTATATCCAATCTATAAAAATCACAAAATAATTTTGATCGACTTTTTAAGTCAAATACTCGTCTGTGCGCCGTGACTGTGAAAAGAAAGCTTCCACACAGCATGATGCAGTGATATGGCACCCACAGCATCAAAATAAGAATCAACATTGCCATTCAATGTGGTAATGCGGCCAGCCTTTTGGGCACTTTTGCCTTTGACAGCGAAGCGAACGGATGTTTTAATGCCCTACGAGGTGTTCCCTTCTTTTTGTTTTTATTTTCATGTACATAATATAACATTATAGTGCTAAAAATAAAAGGACCTGATGCAATCCCCTAAATAAAATCTATTACAAAATATACATAATTTATAGATATTCGTTTCGTGATTCTTGTACTTATTAGTTCCTACTTTGGAAGGGTCTTATCTGGCCTATCAGGTAGAATCTCACGTCCACTCGGTACCCGTTGATACCTACCATATTTCACACTCGTATTCGTGGGTTGAAATTTAAATAGTCTGTGGAGTTACATGTTATTAGCATTATGGAGATTTTAAGGGTAAGCTTGTTGGATATAACTTGAATTAGTTAAAATTTTAAGTTATGAGTAAATTAAGTTACTCATTAATAAAAACGTACTATTGGATTTAATTTTCGAGCCTTAGCTAAACTTTTTAGTTTAAAATGACTGGCGTGGTAGATGAGATTATTAAACGATTGACCGTCTTTTTATCAACCAGCTATTTATTTTGAACTAAACTAGTTATGCCCTCGGTTTCGCCCGCGTGGAAGACGGAAATTATATCACGAGAACATGATACCAGGACAGGATAAAACTTTCAAGAATTAGCTAAACTTTCTAGTTTTAAATGAGTGGCGTGGTAGATGACATTTTAAAAAAGATCTAAAAAACATCAAACGGACTTTTTTATAATTACAAAGGGTGGCAAGGACATCTACGCACTAACTATTACTATAGATTCAGTTGGTACAGACGCCAGCACATCAAGCTACCCCAATCTGTCAAATTTCTTTGGTGGATTTTCAACTTTATTGCATAGACATAAGGTTAATGTTCAATTGGGAAATTTTGGGGTAGCTCGATGTGATGGCAGCGTCTGTACATGATTTTGAACTCCACTGATTTAAAAAAAATCATCGGTTAATTTTAAAAAATCCTGTTCTATACATTTTGACCGCGTAGGTATAGCACTTTTCTATGAAAAGCAGTTTTTTGATAACCAACAATTTTTTTGTCGGTCGTCAAAAAAACTGCTGTCTACGCTAGGCGGTCAAAACGCTTATATCATGTGCTGAATTCAAAGTTTCAGTTTGCGAGTCGATGTCCGTAGTAAATGAATTTATGTTATAGGTATTTTTTGCCTGAAAGAAATGATGTTTTATTAATAAGAATGTTACTATAAGAAATATACAAAGTAGGTACTCTAAACCCAGACACACGCGTACACAAGGACCAAATCCTTGATGTCACTTACAGAAAGAACTCTTCATTATTCCTTACAACGTGAAATTTTAATTTGGATCGTCGAAAATCTCCTCACAAAAGTCAAGATGTTGATGAAAATAAGACGTTTGCCTTTAAAATCCACTTTATTACCATATAACGAGCCACTCAGTTTTTCATAGCTAGCGATTTAACGAGCAGAGCTGAATCCTACTTATTTCTCGCCAATTCATTTATTCTTATTTATTTAAATTTCAGCAGCTTTTTTCGTGTCCTTCTTTTGGACAAGTATTTCTTTTTGTGTGTGGAATGATGTTGTTTGATGTATATCCGCACAGTTACCACCATCTGCTCAATGAAAAGTGGTCGCCCAGTGGAATCAGCCCCGACTGACAAGCTATAAGGTCGTTAGTTCGAAACCATTGAGGCACTTAACTTCTTGTATTTAATCTGAAAACCGGTCAAATGTTCTAGATCCAAAAATTAAAATACATGTGACATCATGAATATAGCTCCCTCCCTCTTACAGAGAGGAGACTTGTGTCCCAGCAGTGGGAACTTTATAGGCTGATTAATAGGCTGATCATCACCTACCTAGCCTTTTCCCAACTATATTGGGGTCGCCTTTTAGTCTTACCGGATGCACCTGAATACCATATTTTACATGGATTTTGAAGATTTTGTAGTATCCAACTTGATTTAAAAGAGTGTCCGTGGAGTTCCTTGCCCATTCTTCTCCATAGAGATCTATGTTTTGGAATGGGCAACTAGCTTCAACTTTCCAACTGATCGACTTTTTGACAGTTCAAAAGTGTCTTTAAATGGTTTAATTGAAATAAATGCTTTGAGTTTGAGTTTGAAATTTCCCCTTACACACTGGAGCATCTGACTTCCACAATCCAGTTACTGGGTGATATGATACTCCTTGGTAAGACTCGTGGTGTATGGTAACCGCACAGTCTAAGATTGAATATACATTGATGTACTACCTAAGAATTAGGATTGCTATTCACGATCGTTTTCATAAGTTGCTAAAAGAAAACCCAGAAACTCTATGTTTTACTTAGATTTTACAGCTTAGTTATGTACAACTTTCGCTTTTATAACCACAAATTACATCTAGATTCAGATTACAAACTCTTCCAACTAGAAATTAAATAACACAATAAAGCATAAAACAAACCGGCTACAAACCATCCCAAACTTGTTTTGAATCCGTACAGTCGGTCACAAAAAACGCTGACAAAACTAGGACCACAAAAACATTGGGAAGCCGCTAATACCCAAAAGAGATACATTATTGTGCCTTTGCTTATTTGGCAATAATGCGTAGTTCATCCGTTTTACTCAGACCGTGCGTGACACATGTCCTTCGTTTAGGAGACACTAAGTCGAGTTGATAAGTGGGCAGAAACTGTACTTTAGTGAGGGTTTTCGAGGACCAGAATGTGGATAGAAGGACCACGTTTCAGTTTCGGTGTATTTTTACTGTAGACAAATAAAAAAAATAGTTGTTCGTGTAGTGCTAGTGCTGACTTTTATAAAGAACACTTGAATCAAGTGTCTTCGCCTAACTTACAGTGTATAAGAAAGATGTTTTTGGACGGCTTCTTAGTTTTATAGTTACTTAGCAATTTAAGTTATATTTAAATTACTTATTAGCTGAAAGGCTAGATTTTAATGTGAATGAAGTACATCAATTGTTATATTCTTAAAAAGAAAAAATAATGGCTCGATACTAGTAATTACCCTTTATACTATGAAGATGATGTTAATAGTTGACTTTCAATACATTTAATATGCTTTTGATGTTTGGACGTTCAGACGATCTTCAAGCGATGCATATAAATTAATTGAAAGGTCGCAATTAATTGAATGAAACTGATAAATTGAATGTTAAATATTGATTGGATCGAACGAGGCTATCTGTTAATTAATTGGGTATCAGCTTCGACTCCGATAAAATATTAATCAGTCTTATAGGTCATAGAGTTACATCACCTAGGGGCTCATCACCTTCTGTTGCTGAGTCTTTGCTTAAGGAAAATGTTAATATTTGTGATTCGGAATTTTATTTTGAACATATTACCTGTAGAGATATAATTAAAACCTTTCACACTTTTAATGAAAAAATGATCTGTGGGATAGTTCTGTTGAAGTCGTTATGTCTATTATTGACATCGTAGCACCTACTTTAGTTCTCACATTTAATAATTGTATCGACTGTGTGAAGTTTCCTGACCTTATGAAGAATAGTAAAGTAATTAGTTTGTTTAAATCAGGTAGTACATCAGACCTCTCTAATTTTAGACCTATATCGATACTACCTACCTTTAGTAAAATTTTTGAGAAATTAATTTTAGACCAATTGCAAAGATTTTTTTAATAAACATAACTTATTACATAACAAACCAGGTCAATGTTACAAGGAGTCGTTCAACTACTGAACCGTGTTGAACTCTTAGGGCATATTTACAATGCATGGGAAAATAAATACGATGCCTTGGGCATCTTTTGTGATTTATCTAAAGCATTCAATTGCGTGCTTCGTGAAACTTTAATCAGGAAACTCCGCCACTATGGGTTCCGGAACACCGCTCTAGATCTTTTATTTCATACTTGAGTAATAGGATTCAGTGTGTTGACGTAAAGGGAAAAAGATCTCGCGGATTCATAGTATCAATGGGAGTTCCAGAGGGCTCAATTCTTGGTCTTTTCTTGTTTCTTATTTATATTAATGACTTGCCTTACCTCTTATAGGATAATCATGATATAGGGTTGTTTGCGTATGATACTTCACTTTTGTTTAAACTTAAACGTCTCGGTAACGGGCCATGGGTTCCCGGAGACCCAGTATTTGGCGAATACCGTCAAAAGCCACTGGGTTAAAATATATATACTATTTAAATATAATATTTAAAATATATATATACCGCTGCGCTGGTATTGTGATAAAGCGCGCTGAGATACCACGGATACATCTATAGATCCCACTGGGGGAATAAAAAAAAAACAATAAAATGGTGATGGTTTGGTAATTTTGAGACGATGAATGAAAGGTGATTAGCAAGGCAGATGTGAGTGGAAATTCCGGGACGACGCCCTAAGTAGACACAACATAATCTTATTGGTGATGTTCTTCAGAAAGGTCAAGTGCGTAGTTCTCGCAACCGGCAAGCGTGTATTAAAATCAATAGTCATTTATTCAAACTAGGTTTAGAGTCAGCACTTATTGGACGTCAAAATTACATAAGACAGTCCCCCCAAAACGCCCGGCCTTCACCACTTTCTAGTGCTTTAGCTGGGAAGAAGAAGTGGCGCAACAAACTCCCCAGCAGCATAGCTGTTTGTTAAGTTAGAAGAACTTGATTCTGTATAATAATAAGTAAGTAATTAACATTACTAAACACAAAATATAAAATTAAATTATTTGCCATATGTCAGCAAGCACACGTAAATATACCAACAAAACATAGTAACTAAACTCAAGCAGATTTAATAAAAAAAAAAAACAAAACAATAAACGTAAACAGAACTCAATAACAACTTGAAAGCCTCCAGGCATAAAGGGTTTTTTTTTTTTGGGTGGGAAATCATCAAATAACTTCTCCCGCTCTGGGTGGAGCAGGAGGGTGTGTCAGACTTTTACTGACTAAAACCCACCCGTGTTCCCTCAGTTGCCTGTGTGCCAGGGGCCACGGTATCTCTTTCGAACAACCCGCACCCCTGGCAGGCATCGGCCCTTGCGGGACCCATCAGTAAGCATAAAGGGTGTGTGTTGAATGAACGTAAACTAGGTAAAAGGAGTATGTATGGATCTTAGCTGGTTTTGTAGTTTCTGCCTACCCAATGACAAGAAGGCGTGAGTTTATGTAGGTATGTAAAGCAATAAAATATAGATCCTACTCCCTTAATCTACCATTATTTAAAGGATCGATTTTATTGACCGCCCATTGTGTCCCTTGTAAATTTAAATTTATATCTTTAATTTTGATGGTGTACATAATAAACAGTATTCTGTCTATCTATATCCAGAGAAATGTCAATCAATCACAATTTAGACTTGTGATTTAAAAAATATCATACCTGACCATTTTCCTCATAGATTTAATCTTCAACCTATTCAGCTGCATCTGGTTAGACTGGTAGCTGACCCCAACATAGTTATGAAAATGCTAGATAGGATGATTTAATCTTCAACCTTCCAAACTGTCCTAAAATACTATTTTAATTACTTAAAATATTTACGTATTCAGAACAGCTTTATTACAAAGCTCAACTGACCTCATAGCTCAACCGCTTTCAAAATCCCGTTTTAAATCCTGTGATAGTTTCCCAGTTAATTTTATAATAGTTTCTAAAGGGATCAGATGAGATTTATTAAATGAGTTTCTAATACTTAGGCTTGTTTGCGGACAGTGAACTAGATTACTCCTAGTTCGGGTTCTGGCTAACAAGGGTTAGGTGGCAAACTGCGATGAATATTTTATTTTTTGTGCCTCTATTTTCAAAGTGTAGAAGTGTTTTCCTGCCTTTCTATATACAGGGTTATTGGAAAAACACCAACAACCTCTAAAGAGGTATTTTTACTATAGGACCAAACCTGAAATCGCGAAAAAGAAATCAGCTATTACCTACATTTTGATGAGTTATACGTACATAAATGTAAGGAACAGCTGAATTTTTTTGCCAGGTTTGGTCCCATAGTAAAAGTTGTTCATAATCATGAGTTCAATGACCTCTTAAGAGGTTGTTGGTGTTTTTACAATAACCCTGTTTATACTAATAACGTAACATCTATACTTGTTTCCCCGAAGGGTTAGGCAGAGGTGCACTACATACACTCATATTTTGCAGTTAAGTATTGTATTATTTTGGAACGAAGTTCCTTATCGCGCGTTGTGAAAGGGGGCTAGACGGGAAAAATTCTTACGAAAAGTTGTCACGACACTTTTTGCTATAGTAAGCTATTGTAAGCTGTGCGGCGTGCGCATGTTTCTCTGTCTGTCTGTCTGTCTCTCTCTCTCTCTCTCTCTCTCTCTTATAGAAAGCAAGCCAGATATTTTCATTTCTATTTCGCATTGAACACTGACGGCAAGTACTGGCGGCAAGTGCTGGCGGCAAGTGCTGGCGGCAAGTGCTGGCGGCAAGTGCTCGCGGCAAGTGCTGGCGGCAAGTGCTGGCGGTAAGTGCTGGCGGCAAGTGCTGGCGGCAAGTGCTGGCAGCGACTACTGGCGGCAAGTGCTGGCGGCAAGTACTGGAACTTCGTTCCATCCGGGTGTCCCTTGACACCTCTCAAGTTTTATTATTTTTGTTTATTATCTGTTTTCTTCGGTCTAGCCGGGTAGAACTGATGGCACGGGGCTTAGCCAAGTATCCAGCAGTGGGGTTAAGTGTGGGAGTAATATTAGAAGTAGACGATATTATATTTGCGTATTTGAGTATTGTTGCAAGGTGTCCGACTCACACTGAAGAAATTTTCTAATTAGCCTGCATGTGTTAAGAATCACTACCTTTCGCAGCAGGTGGTAGATGTTAGATGGCAGGTTTAGGGAACTAAGGGACTGATGAAGCTGTTTAGAAATTACTCCTGATGTAGATAGCACTATTGTGACTTTTTAAAGATGCCAAAGTCGAGTTATTTCGTCTTTAATTTCGGTGTATTTGGATATTTTTTTAGGCTACTCTAGTCTGTAAGTTATGCGTATTTGGTACAGCAATATCTAGAAGGAATCTAGTTTTATTTATTTTATCAATTAATGTGATGTCAGGTCTATTAGAGTGAATTGTGCAGTCTGTGAGTACCGCGCGGTTGAAGTACAGTTTTCTTGTGGGGTTCTTTAATACCGTTTCAGGGTAGTATTTATAATAAGGTATTACAGTGTCTATATGTTTGTATTTATGAGCTAGTTTTTGGTGCATGACGTTGGCTACTTGATCGTGTCGATGTTTGTAATCTCTCTGGGCTATTGATTTGCAGGCACCGGTAATATGTTGGATTGTTTCTGGTGAACTTTTCTGTAGTTCTTGGTCTCAATTACTTAGTCCTAAATTGCAAGCATGAACCTTTCAATCTCCGGGAATAGTTCACCTCGATTTAACCACGCGTTCGACGCTTCTTTATTATTACTTTGTATCAAACCTCAATATGTTAATAAGGCACGAGACCTGCCTCGTCCTGTTACCGGTATTGTAATTCCAGATTATATTATGCTTTCTGGTCCTAGTCGACAAAACGCATGCAATTCTACTATCCTGCTTCCTACTAATAGCATAAATGTGAAAAATTGTATGTTTGGATGTTTGTTACTTACGCCAAAACGGCATAATGGGTTTAGATGAACTTTGGCACAGAGATAGTTTATAACCTGAATTAACACATATAATACTTATTAATTTATTATTTAGGAATAACTTTTTATACCGGTAGTACGTTCCTGTGGGATAATTTTAGATCTCCACGCGAGCGAAACCGCTGGTAAAAGCTAGCATCTATAATATTTTTCTGTGTTGTTTTTTATGGTTATTTTTTTTTATTACATTTTTATTTTTTTTTGTATTTCATTTTGTTTCCTTTACATGATTTTTGTGTTATATGAACTTGTAAGTTTTGATGTATTTTAATATTTTCGCTTTGTCTAACTTACTGTCTCGACTACTAAGTGGCACCTAGTACCTAGTGGTACTACTAGATTTTGCCAGCAGCTTGGCCCGCGTGGCAGTCGAAAATTATACCACGGGAACGTATTACTGGGATAAAAAGTTAATTCTATGTGTTAATCCAGATTATAATCTATCTGTGTGCCAAATTTCATCCAAATCTGTTCACCCGTTGTTGCGTGATTGAGTAACAAACATCCAAACATACAAACTTTCATATCTATAATATTAGTAGGATAGTCGGATGCTTCACTCGTAGATAGCGTCAATATCCTTTTGCAGGAGTTTGTAATCCTCGTCCATTCTGATGTGAGCAACTAGTTTACACCCGGGCTTAGACCTGTAGTCCTCACATTAATAGACACACAAGACTCAAGTTCTGCCAATTATCCAATAGTCTAACTTCGACATAAAATGGGCTCGCCATTGAATGGCGATGGAAAGCCAGACAGAATGATTATAATATAGTTGTCATTATCCAATCGTTACGAGTAGCTATGAACGTTTATTTTCTGATAGACATCACAGTTCACATCATCACACGGACGTAAGTTATATTGCGGCGGATTTCTTTTGCGCACTGGATTTTAAATGCACGCCGAGAGTTGAAAATCGAACAGTGTGTTTTTTCTACACGCTGAGAAGCACTCTGTTGGATTTTAAACGCTTGGTTCAACACCGAGAGTTGAAAATCCAGCGCCAGATAAAATCACGTCACGATATTTTTACGTCGACTTATTGTTGTTGCGATTCTTGGAGGAAGATATTGTCAGCAGTGGACGTCTTTGGGCTGAAATTATGATGATGATGTTACAAAATTGAGACTTTTGTAGTACTTAAAACTGCTACAAAACTTAGCCAATATGAAACAACTAACAATAGCAATATAAATTTCAAACCTAATCCTATTTCCCGAACTTAAGCAAAGGCAAAGTGACATAATTCACTATTTACCGGATTTAAAGGCGTTATAAGACGCATTATTAAACCAGGGCCGCACTCAAAGGCAGCAGGCACTTTAGTTAGCAAACCTCATATTTCGAGGTAGCAACACGGGAAGGCGCGGTTGACTTTGTAATTCAAATCCGGCCAACGCGTAAATATAAATGCTACTTCGACCGTGAGGTGAGACAGGATAGGTTAGGTTTCTAAGGGAAGTTTGGGAGGATAAGTATCAGAATCTACTACTCGGTTCTGTTTTGTTGTGCTCATATAATATCATGTTAAAGGGAATTAACGAAATAAAATTTCAAAAACTTTGTGGTCAAACGTCTAATTAACTAACCGCATTGTTATTAAATTCCGAATGATATTTTTTGTGCAGGTCATAAGTTATTATGAATGATGGATAAGTTTATTTATGACAATTTTAGTTGTTCGAGTTTACTCCGCCTGTGTACATTTGTTTGAAGTATTCAATAAATAAATATCCTAACTGCAGACTCAGAAACATAGTTATCGGAATGTTTTTTTGTGTAGATAGATGTAGCTTATCTCACTTCAACGATATTCCGTGTTCAAGTGGTATTTGATAATACGCGGCTGGTACAGGCGTTAAGGCGATGCGATATTTAAATTGCGGAATATTAGATTGAAGTAATGCTTTTGACTTTGAACGAGCTATTTTTGTAAATTTTCTTACGGTTTTTTTTTATCGTGTACCGTTTTGCTTTAGTGTTTTAGTAGCTTAATGTTATACGAGAATACTATTAGATGTTAAAGGGATGTTTTAGATGGTATTTTGAATACATAGGTAAAGTATTTAAAGAGGCACATTTTATATATTTCTAAAATGTTGTGTTAGATCTGGAAAATGTACTGGGAAAATATTTTTTAAGAATTTTTTTTTTTTTTAAACGTTGCCCCACACTAGGAATTTCTCCTGTATTGTGGGTGCGTTTACAAACATTTAAACTCACATACACAAACACCCAGACCCGGAACAAGTACTTGTAGGTCATATACAAATAATTGTTCCGTGCGGGAATCGAACCCGCGACACGCAGCGCAGCAGTCATTCGCTTAACCACTGCGCCAACCGTGCCATTCTTAATTATTAAAACTAGAGTGCTCTGCAGACCTTTTGCTATCAGAAAAAGTCAAATAGAGTAAGTCGAGAGCTTTCAGTTATTGTAATAGTCATAACAATGCTACGAACACCCACCCTTCTTTTAATTTGTCAAAATGTACACATGTATCACTCCAAAACAGCTCCAAAGAAAAACGTTACTTTTCTCATGAAAAAATTCCTTCACAACAAAGAAAATTCTTCACATAATTTCAATAAAACGCCCCTACGCACCTGGTATGAATATCAAAGTGAAGTAATTTGCCGGAAGACATGATTACGCAATTATAATTACACAGAGGTAATCTCTATAACGTGCGATGTCAAAATTTTACAAGAAATTCACTTGGAGGTGAACCCTCGTTATCCTATATGATGTTACGAAACGAGATCGCGTTAAGATTAGCGTATGGAGGATTATTTTGAAGTGGCGCCTTAAGTAGAACGGTTACTTTTGGTTCGGGTCTAGGTTTTGAGATAGGAACGGTATTTTAGTAATTATCGCAATCATTATTATATATGAGGGTTTGTATTTAATTGATTATATAATAATTGTCAGTTTCGTAACATCTCTATTGTCTTTGGTCACTAGCCTTAGCCCATTTTTTTTTAATATTTATAATGTGCGTTTTGTTTGTGCAGAATACTATTTTTTTCTTTCTTTAAGACAAGTTGTGGCCCAATCCACAGGCGTTTGTATTTTTTTGCTAACCTACGCTATCCCACTCCTGGGCAAAAGCCTCCCATTCACTTCTTCCATCTTTCGGGAGCTTCTTCTGAGCTTCTTCCTTCCAGTTTTGATGGAACTTACCCAGTTCGTCCCGCTATCTCATACGTGGTCAGGCGCTGTACTTTATGTTAATGATTTCATCACCACTACCCTCAAAAAAGTGAGGGAAAACATCGTGGGACAACCGGCGTGTCCTAGAACCAAAAATTCTACGACGTGTGGCATCTCCCACCCGCCCTGCGCCCGGGTGGTGAATTGCAGCCCACTCCCTCTCATCAAGAGGAGGCCTGTGTCCCAGCAGTGGGAACATTATAGGCTGATTATGCTTTTAATTACTGACGAGAGATTTGTGTCTGAAAATACTAATTCTTCGTTTAAATTATATTTGGATTATAATTAACGACACTGCAGGATATTGGACTACTGCAACTCAGTTTTTACGATGAAATCGTCGCATCCAAAACATTTATTTTAGGCTAATTAATTCATATAATTAGAAGGAAAAGTCAATTTAGATTAGAGCTAGTCCCGTCAAATTAAAGTAATTACCTACCTATGTAAACCTACTCACCCATTTTTTACATAAAATCATGTTAAACACATGTGGCGATATTGTAATATTGCCCTGAGTTGGCGTCTGGCCGACATTTTACAGCGGGCCTTTCTTGAATGTAAAATAGGTGAAATATCAAACTTATTATGTGGCGATGAAATGAGCGTACCGGTAAACTACGCCGATCCCGGTTTTGGTACCGAAATAAGCTTTCTTGTACTCGTTTCGGTACTAAATAAAAGCTATGAGAAATTTCTGCCTTATTATGTTTAGTGATGTAGGAAAATATTAAACGCGTTTACCTTCATATTTTGGAAGTGCGCCAAATCCAGGAAATACGATAAGGTAAGGTGCATTACATGCCATACAGATGTATGTAATATAAATAATAATCCTACTAATATTATCCTCTATATAAATGTAAAAGTTTGTATGTTTGGATGTTTGTTACTCAATCACGCAAAAACTGTTTGCTCAGATTTGGATGACATTTGTCACACATCTGTGTGAATCTAGGTTATAAACTAGACAGTTTGCTAGATACTTTCTATCTCGGTAGTACAGTGGGCTGCATCAATTGGGTACCCCAGTTGTATTAAAATGTTAATACAAATAAGGTACCCAATTGATGCAGCCCACCGTACGTTCCCGCAGGATCATGTTCGGCCTTCACGCAGGTGATAAAAAAAAAGAACTTTAAGTTGAGACAACTGGTAAAAAAAATACTTTAGATAGTTCGAACACTCTTTATTATTATTACGATTGCTAATCTGTAATATAAAAGACCAACAAATCATAAGGAGCTAATATCAAAAGTAACATTTTAAAAGTTTACATATGTGATGAAAAGCAAAAATGATACAGCAGAATTCAATAGGTCAAAAACCGTATGAACCCGTAACATCACGAGTTCCCGCGTTAAATCACAATACTCTACCAACTGACGGCTACATACTTCCCAAACTCACTTATGCAAATCAAGTAGCTTAAAACGCCGTAGGAGTGGTTGACGCGGAAACCCGCACACACTCATAAGTCACGTAATATTCGCTTGTGCCATGTATATATGAGGTGACAACAGACAGGCACTGCTGCATGGCATTTTAACACAAAATAGCGACGTGGTTTGTCAAAATGTCGTCCATCTTTGTTTCTGATATAGTGATATAGGTCAGGAACTAAATGATGAAAAGAAGATCGCGCCTTGATAACGTATTGAGAACGTTAGCAGAATCATATCAGTCGATTTGGCGAAACAAAATATATTGTTTTTGCCTTCGTTATGTGCAATCTTTAAACGTATATTATTGCAGTATAATTAAATAAAATCTGAATGCATTTTATATTTGATCTCATCTGAATTAAATGTGCGTGTGTATTTTTGTATTACTTGATTTGAACGTTTGCTTATTATTTGATTATAATAATAATAATAATAATAATAATAATTTTATTTGTAACAAAATGTGGATACAACTTATCTATCATAAAATCACAATGTACATAGATAGGGGTATTAAAAAGATAGAGTAAACGACGATGTCTGTGCTAGTATAAACTGTGTGACAGACACCGGGATTGTAGGTATATGTGTAATTTTATATCAATTTTGAGTTTAAATGGAATTTAATGTAATGGACTTTGTCTGCAATAAAAATGTAATTTATAATGTCAATAAGTATGCTAATGATTAGTTTCTGCTGTAAAATACAACAATTACCAACACAGATTATTTACCCAAAAAAGTTTTTAAAAGATGTCACATTTGGATCGAATTTTTCTTTAGCCAATAAATAAGCACCAACCACAGTTCGTAAGTAGCACTAATAATAATTGCTATCACACTAGCAAGCAAACAATAAATCGCTAAAATCATAGCCATACACTTAGTTGTAACAAGAAAAACACATTTGTGGCAAGTGAAAACTTTCGCCTTGGCCGGAGAATTCAATGGCCCAGTGATCTCAGAGGTTTATGGCCCGACTTTGATGGCCCGATCTGCGACGATATTGAATCCGGCCCTGGATTAATTTAATTTGCAAGTTGGCGTACAATGCGAGGGTCGGAAGGTTATTAAGAAATCTGTTGTCGAAAATGAAATAAAATTTTACATTGGAGTTTTTGGGACAGGTGCCAGTTTATGGGTGAAATTGAAAAGCTTAAGTGATTTGTAGTTCCTCTTCTGTTTTTATTAGACTTTGGATTATTAGAATTTTATCTGGAACTACTGCCCTAACTACCTGGCTTCGAAAACGAATCGAATTTTGGAGCATACCTACCGGTAAAAGTATGTTTTTATGACGCCATTTTTTATTAGTCTGTAGACTTGGGGGATTTCTAATACTTTGTTTCTATAAGTTGCTGTCTTTCGAACCAGAAAATATCAACGCTGCTTAGCGGCAAAAATACTTAAAACAATAATTCCCACGTTCAAAACATGATAAGGATAGCATAATCAGCGTTCAACGTTCCCACTGCTGGGACCCTGACCTACTCTCTGTCACAGGGAGTAGACCGTAATCCACCACGCGAGCCCAGTGTGATTTGTTAGATGTCACAAGTCTTCGAAGTTTTGGTTCTAGGACATGTCGGTTTCCTCACGATGTTTTCCTTCACCGTTTTTGAGAGCAGTGGTGATGAAATAAATATCGCAAGGTGAAGAACCTGCCTTGGTTCAAACCTACGATCTACAACTTGTAAGTCGAAGCCGTTACCTCCGGGCCACCACTGCAAAACATCATAGCCAAAAATAAACATTTCCCGTTCATAATAAGTACACGGGAACGATGAACTCATTATCTGAAACTAATTAATTAATAAACTTCAAACTTTAACAGCTCCTGTGTGTTTGAGTAAAGCATATGAAGGGCTATTGTGTACGGAAGCTGTTATTGTTATTATCATCACTCGTCAGGGTGATTGGCATTTAATTAATAATATCGATTTGCAGCTTCATAATCATACAATAGTTACCTACATAGTTTGACATGTCCGGGTTTTGTGAGCGCCCTATTTATAGGAGTTGAGGTCCTCTGTATCTCAGAAAGCACGTTAATCCGATGGTCCCGGCTGTCGTTCGTGGATACACAGGCAGTCGTTACGGGCCGTCAAAAGCCCCTGACGAAAGTCTGACAAACCAGACTTACCAAGCGGTACCGTTTTGCCCATTAACTGGGTTGTGGAGGTCAGATAAACAGTCGTTTCATGTAAAATACAGGTCTAACTGTATCTGGTTAGGGTGGAAGCTGACCCCAATATAGTTAGGAGAAGGCTAGGCAGATTGATTGAGTCTACTGATATTACGTCGTCAATTTCAACGGAGAAAATCACCTATACTACATTGGTGTAAGATGAAACGAAAATACTTCTGTATAATCTGTCGTATTTATTTTCGGATATTTTGGATCTCCGAATAAAAGAAACAAGTCAAATGCGATACCAACAACTTATTTACCCACAAGATACTGCTGTCAGAGGACAGGTAGGTATCTATACATGTTTTAATTTTTTAAAGTAGACATGTAGTAACTAGCTGTGCCCGCGGCTTCGTCCACGTGTATGTTGGAAATTATCTCACGAGTACATGCTACCGAGATAATACGTACTCCTTATAAGGTCAGCTATCTGCCAGTGAAAGTCTTGTTAAGATCGGTCCAGACGTTTTAAAGATCAAACAGACAAAATGATAAAATATTTAAAAAATGTTTTTTGAATATATATGCCGTATATGTTTTTATTATTATCCATTTAGTAAAAACCTGTTACTTTGACATAAAAAACAGACACTTCAATTTTCTTTACTTGTAATATATTATAGTAATTAATAACTTACGTGTCTTAATACAGTCTACAATTACTTAGTAACAATTACAAATCCTTCAAATGGGCATCCCCATTGGAAAGATTTGTAGGTACTGTAATACATAAAAAGCCACCAATAAGCATATTTTAAATAAATGTAAGTCTTTTACATCAATCAAACCAATTACAACTGTCGTAATTCGATATTTTCGTCGCACAGCTACAGTATTGAGCAAATCGATTTAACTTGAGTGGGATTCCGATTTCAAACCGAGTTGAGTCGATGACAGTTGTGATTATGTCACTTAACTGTCATCGTGATAGCTGGTTAAACTGGTTTTATCTAGTCGATAGTGTTGTAGCTCGTTCCTTTGTGTGTGGTCGAAGTTTCGGTATCGTTGGTTATTGGTGTTACTGTTTTAGCGTTCGGGATTTGTAGTGAAGTTTAAATGCAGGGCTGCTTGGGAGTTTGTTGACCCGCTTCTTCTTCCCAGCATTAGGAAATGGTGAAGAGTGGGCGTTTCAGGGGAATCTCATAAGTGAATAATCACTTAATGATAAGATTCTCAGCCTAGTTCTAATAAATTACTTTTGATTTTGAAATTGATCAGGAAGTGTTGTTTGATGTATGTATGTATGATTTATAATCGTTATTTTATTTTTCCAAGTCTCATCAGCTCAGGCATCGTTGCAAATTGCTAATTATGTGACTATTTTTTTTTCAACATGTATAACTAAGTTAGGCTTTATTTTGATATAATTTCTTAAAAAAAAAAACTCTTTTAAGTGTTCTCACTAGGTACGGAGTTAAATATCGCAATAACCTCACAAAAATAGTCCCCTTATGAAATTTCCAGCTTTGTCACCACCCTCAAACCCTCCAACCATCTAACATCATATTTTAATAAAAATATTTACCAATAAACTCCATCAATCTTCCTAAGTCCATGGACACACGAGCGCATCAGCACGCGATCATTTATCGCGACTCGCGAGCATATTCGATTCGGTATGAGCCGTGTGATTTATCGGACCGATTCGAACGATCGCTTCGGTTCGACGATTGAGATAATCGATATGTAGCCCGCTTCACTTTTATTAAGGCTTGTGGCGGGCCGTGACGATTGCGTTGCAACTTTTCGCGATATGAATTTCTTTGGGGATTATTTTTTTTATTGAACGCTTGCGCTTTGCGGTGAAATTAAAAATGAGGTGTTGCAGACTGTTTGAGTACTAATATGGAAGCGTAATACTAGCGTCATTGATTCTTATATTAGCTTGTGTATGATGTGTGAGCCTTAACGATAGCGTATAATAAAAAAAAACACACCTATTTTATTATATACCCAATGGATATGCATAAGTGTGTCGTATATTCACATAATTATTATCATCCGGGGTTAGAGTGTATCAGAGTTCACTTGAATGTCGGTTTAGTAGACCAAATGATAGTTCTTATTTTGACAATTTTGTTTATTTCTCGTACGTATTCTATTATTATTTTTGTTAAAATTTTACTGTTCAACGCCCTATACTTAGTTAAATCTGTTATGGTATAGACGCATATCTTTTACGTATGCAACACAACAGATTTAAAATATGAGAACACTTAGATATAAATAAATAAAAAAATATTTAATTTATCAGTTTTATGGAAATTATACAAGATAATATCAAATTACGAACTATTTCATAAAAGTAATAAAAGTACATCCGTATACTCACTAACTAAAATATAGCGTCCAAAAAATCATCCGCATCGCTGCCGACTGCTAATGTACCCTAGATACTTATCTTAAATAAATAAAACTAGAAAAAAGAAAATGAGCACTATTTACTTGCAATTTTAGTACCTATAGACAGACAAAAAAAAAGTTTTCTTTAATTCAAAATCGTATAACGAACTAAAAGTGTACTACGCAAAAGTTACAAGCGACATTGTTATAAAAAAAACCGGTATAACAGCCATAAACTACTATTTATGAAGGGTCAACTTCCGTGATTCTCCCATGAACGTTTATTATAGATAACCGCCGTGTTTATGGTTTTTCCCAATTTCTACCATTTACAAGGGTTCGCCTATCACGTTTAATGATACGTTCACTTTCACTATCAAATGATGACAGACAAAGTATATTGTGATGGGCATGACATTTTGGTTTACTGTGATCGGTAATATTTAAATATCATGAAATATGATACAACAGTAATTCATGGGAAAGAAATGAGTAAAACTGTGTGAAGAATGATACGGCTAGAAAGAGGTGAGTACCTAAATGACAACTAAGAACCTGATCACACGTACTACAACCACACCAAAACGGAACGGCACGGCTTTCCAAATGTCGCAGCATCATGCTGAGATAGGGGCCTTTTGGCCTCGTACAGAACTTAAAAAAAAAACACAATCGCTATTTTGACCCACTTTAAACGGTCAGATTTCATTGAAACTTTGTAAACTTATCGAGAACCGATGACTATTGAATAATTAAAAAAAAAAATTGAGAAAAATGAAAAAAAAGGAAAAAAAAATCATGTTTTTGTAGTTAGCAGAACTAAAAAATATAAAAAAATAATAGTTTAAAAAACTACAAAACACGCTTTAAAAACCAAACTATAGTGCACAGACAAAGCAAACTATTCAAACTAAATATGGGGGAAATGCCAGGGCAGCCAACGAGATTATATTTTTCTTACGTTTTTATGTAATTTGCAAGTCAGTGTCACGCTGTATGTTGACGAACATTATGATTAATGACCGCAACTCAATGTACTGAATAATAAACATTAAAATCATTAATACAGCTCTCTTAGTTCATTTAATCGTATTGTTTTGTTTTGGTTTTTGTTTTGGTTAACTTAAACCTAGATTGTAATTATTACTATAATTATTATTAATTTTTTAATTTTTCTATTTGTCAGCTCTTTAACATCATTGTTGACCTGAAGCACGCAATTGAAAGCTAGGCTTCACAAATGTGTCTGCCAGGAAGGAACGCTGACACCTGAGATACAGGACATGTCCTAGTTTGGGTGTCAGGAGTTTCACATAATGTGCATGTACTTAGCCTATATAGATAAGGATATAGTTATTTAAAAATGCATTTGTAAACCTCTTTTTCTCTCCTTATTGTATTATAGGCTTATGAAATAAAATTTAATTTAATTTAATTTAATTTAATGACTATTTTTTGAAAAGTCTAGGACGCGCTATTATAGGAAACAATTAAAATTAATTAAGGCTACAACTAGAAGTGTATTCTATTTTTTTTTATCACTATTAAATTGTATAACTAGGTTTTAAATGAGCAACACACTAACGCAAGCACATATATCGCAACTCCATTTTTTTATTATAATGTAATTATTTTTTCCCGTGGCTTCGCTCGCGTTAACCAACTTACACGAAACCTTAACAAATTATACACCTAAGCCTTCCTCATGAATCACTCTGTATATTGGTGAAAACCGCAGGAAAATCTGTTCAGTAGTTTTTGAGTTTATTGCGAACAGACAGACAGACGGGACTTTGTTTTATTAATATGTAGTGATAGTGATAGGGATAAAAATAGCTTAAGAATAAGTAAATAATGATTAGGGTCTATGTAACCATACGTTATTGACGCCTAAATTCCAAATTCAAAAACAACGTTCCATATTTAAAACAAGTGATAAGTCTAATTTGCACCGCACTACGAACCGTACCGGTACCCAGAACCGGTTAGTTCTAGTGAAATGGAGCGCGAGAACCGAACTCCCGGGAAATAACACCGATGAAGTTGTCGCCGTTCGTTTTAATAATTGATATTGTTTTGCTGGCCGTACCGCAGCTGAGGGGCAAATATTGTCATGCAATTTCGTTGACTTTTTTGTAGCGTTGGCAGAAAAGTTTTGGGTAGGGTATAGTAATCGAGTTTCTACGGATTTCTGTTTGTTCTTATTTATTTGTGGATTACTAAAGAAAGTTATATGGCAATTGAATATCCACCAAAACTATTTGTAGGTACGCCACAAAAATGACTTTACAACTAACAATGAATACTACAAAATATACAATAGGCGGCCTTATCGCTTTCTGTGGTGTCTTCCAGGCAACCTTGGAATGGACAGTGATTAGCCTGGGCAGGATATCGTTGGGGTAAATAAAAAAATATATAATATACTAAAATAGCTACACTTATATATACATATCCTAAATAATAGATACATAAATACAAACATACTAAATATATAAGGAACGACAATAAATGAAGACTATTAGATAGACATTTGTTTAGTAAATAATATTCACATTTAATAATAAACACTCAATTGAAATATAAACAAAGAAATTAGGTTTTTTTTTTGTTTATATTTCTTACTAGCTGTGGCCACGACTTCATTCGCGTGCATGTCGGAAAACAAATTGGTCTTCATGGGTTTTAATTTATTGCGCGAAACCCTATTTTTTTTGTCAAATAAAAGTAGCCTAAGTAACACATTAAACATCAGCCACATCTGTCCCCGAAAATCCCGTTAAAATCGGTCCAACCGTTTCGTAGATTAGCTGGAACCAACAGACAGACACAACAACAAAAACATGATTTATTTTTTGTTATAATTAGGTACCGTATTATTTATTTTCATTTATACATTTAGTATGAAGCTGTTATTTTGTCATTACAAACAGACACTTCACTTTTATTTATTTGCATATATTCATTATTCCACGTATCTTAAGTAGGCTTTCATTTAATTTCCGCTCTTCATTTACAAATTTTCTATTCACAAAACGCAACTACCCACCCGAATATTTCCCGAAGAATTTACATACAGAGGCTTTGTTTCAGTTATCAGCCGTACGATATCAATACAGCACAATACACATTGTACTCCAAGAACAATAAAATATCCGAACTATGTACAGTTGTCAGTTTTCGCATACCTATCCGATAAATCCGTCGATTGTATCCGCGGCATTCTCTACGCGAGTCAAGTTTCGCGTACGAAATATTTGCTAAAGTCACGCGCTATTCTTTTGACGCGCGTGTGCACCTTGTCTTATGAGATTAATAGCATTTTGTTTTTGCTCCACTTGTTTGCAATTTTTGTGAGGGTATAAAGGCGGTTACTGACAATTTGTGTTCCCGATTTTGCAAAAATTAATCCAAATAAAATATATTATGTTCATGTCCCGTATAATAGAGGACGAGTCTATTGACATCAAAGGAGCACAATTTCAGACTTCGGGCTGCCACTGAGAAACCCGAGATGGAAAAACCCAATAACATTTTGCCCGACCCGGGAAGCAAACCCAGGACCCACACTCAGCAGTACCGCTTGCGTCCACAAGACCAACGAGGTAGTAAATATAATTCCGTTATTTTTATACTCGGATAAACTGTGTAGACTTTTCAATGAAAACATGAAACATTCTCTGAAAACAAATCATCAAAAATAAATATTTTAGTAACACACGCTTTACACGATAAAAATAAAACATCACGTTGTGGTTTCCTATGCATCCGCGAAAATAATTGTAACAGGATGTGTTCAAAATAAAAAGCTATCTTTTCAAAAAACTTCCAAAGAGTTTTTTCCTAGAAACTTTATTAAAAACATTAATTAAAATTTTACGGTTCCTTATTTACTTGTATCTGTCCACATTCCAACACTGCTGAGAGTATGCCTGCCCTGATTTACTCATATTTTTCAGCCTTATCCTTATTCCCCATTTAAAATAAAAGATTTTTCCTTGTGTCATTCAAAATACGACTTAATTTTCAACAAGATAGACGTCAACTTCAAAAATAGACCGGCTGCCATTACCATTATTACAAGTTCTTATTTAAATACGTATTAAAATAAGACCCACCCACTTATCTCTGTTCAAACTTCTAATTTGCCGTCCGCCGTTTCTCTGTACATCAATCAAGCTATTCCTAACCGTAAGCCTTTCGAATCAAAGTAGAATTTCGCTTATCAACCAGTCAATCAGTATCACAAAGAAGAATCACCGACTTTGCGTCAAGCGGGCGATGTGTTGACGCACTGACAGACAAACAGATTACCCTCACACTGACAAATGTTCGTTTCCATCATTCACTCCATTTTCCAAATTGGACCTTACGTGGACTGCGTAAAGTGTAAAATAGATTCGCAGATTTATTTGGAATTTAGGTACAAGAAAATTCCTCGGGAATTTATCTCATGCAAGTCTGTTTCTTTTCGAGCTAGGAAACTGCAGAAGCGCTAGTACTACAATATAATAGCCTGTATTTTTCTATAATTCTGGAGAAATGTTTGCTCTATCTCTTTATGCTTACACGGTTTTGATATAACTTGATACACAAAATAGGTATTTTTCATTTCAAGTTCTTTGTTATCTCACTTTATTATTTCTGAGAAGAGTTTATAATATCTATAAGGGTTGTTCCCACTTCTGCTATTAAAACACTCAATAAATGTAGGACTCCTTAACCAGGCATGTTTTTTTAGATCACATTAATGATACATTTATTCAGATTTTGCCTAGGCTTCCAATCTCATCAAATGTGACCAGTGACGTCATCGTCACAATTCACGTGGCTACTCGAAATTAATTTGGGGTCCGACTTTAAAAAGCAGGAGGGTATCAATTCGACATGTTTATATTTTTAATGTATGTTTGGGCATAATTCCGTCATAATTATATAGATAGATTTGCATAATTATTTTTTTGTTCGAAAGGGGTGTATTCCGAAGTGGTCCCTTTTAAATTTAATATAGATCTGATGATGAGTTTCGGAGACAGACATAGAAACGCTTAAAAAAATTACAGCAAATCAACCGCGATTACTGCTATCGCATAAATATGCATTGTTTTGACCCAGGGATGATGAAATTTAGCTGAACCTACATTATGGCAGAATGCCATAGAATATGTATGTAAAAACGAGTAACTTAATGCAGAGGAAGTCGCCTGCAAAAGCTCAGCCTTTGCCCAGTTGTGGGGTACGGATACATTTAAAGCCGGCAAAGTGCGAGTGGGACTTACAGACGAAGGGTTCTGTTCCACCGTACAATATTTAACACTACATATTTTAAAACACGCTTGCTTGTATGGGAACTCCCTTTAATTTTTAACTTGATTTAATTTTTATTCTTAGTTGTTACAGCAGCAATAGAAACACACTCTGTGAAAATTTCAACTGTCTACCGATAACGGTTCATGGGATACAGCCCACTGACATACAAAATCAATCAAAATCAAAATCAAAAGTCATTTATTCAAACTAGGCTGAGAGTCAGCTCTTTTTGAACGTCAAAATAAAATTACATAAGACAGTCCCCCCAAAAACGCCCGCCCTTCACCACTTCCTAGTGCTTTAGCTGGGAAGAAGAAGTAGCGGAACAAACTCCCCAGCAGCACAGCTGTCTGTTAAGTTAGAAGAACTTGATTCTATACAATAATAGGTAATAAAAATTACGAAACACAAAAAAAAAAACATAAAATTTGCCATATGTCAGCTAGCACACGCCAATATACCATCAAAAATTTAAAACTAAAAATAATAGAAAATTAAAATAAAACGTAAACAGAACTATACAGATGGACGGGCAGCCGAGGCTTGGTAATAGGGGGTTCCGTCGGCACAGTTTGGGCACGGAACACTAAAAAATGGCAATCTGACCTCTACAACGCAATAATATGGCAATACCAACATTCTATGTAATTTCTTAGACTTCGGCCTTTAGACTCCTGTAGCGACGATTTTTGGCTACTTTGTATCCTTGTTCTGCTGGGGCGTTCGTTGCGCCAGTTTTTCCCCCCAGGTAAAGCACTGAAAAGTGGTGAAACGCGGGCATTTAGAGTATGTTATGGTCTAGGTCTTGTGTGTTTCGGACGTAAAACATTCCGATTCTCAGCCTAATTTGAATACATGACTTTTGATTTATGCGTGCGTGTATATGTTTATTTTATAATTTGTGCAGAATAAACAATTGTGACCTCTTTTTTGCAACAAAATTGTCAACGATCTTACCCTTCATATTGCCTACGTGTAACAACCGGGATGATTAAACGAGACCCGGTCATAAAAATCAATCAATTTCCCCTCCAAACCCATAACACGTACATACTTAAGACCGAACACTTGCACTGAAACTTATTTCTACAACATAACATATGGGTGCCTTTTTTAAGTGATTCCCAACACGTTTTTGCAATTTAAATCCGAAATATCACTTAGGTACTTTACATGCGGGGACCGGATCTTTCTGGGGACTGTCCTTGCATTTGCAATGCTAATCATTGGCTTCCGAAACGGGGAAGGTTTTTTGTTGCCTCGTGTCTTGGCGTGAAGAATGTGGTGAGGTCTAGTCCAGTTTTTGGGCGATTAGAAAGATTAGTGCATTATTTATTACCTAACCGGTAAAGTTGTCGTTGGTTTTAAGATGGTAAAAAGGATTTTTTTCCTTCTATACAGATATGCTTAATTTTATTGCCCTTAGTAAGGGGGCTGTGTCTGTTATAACAGTCGCACAGATCAATTGATCAGGTTAAGCTATGCTTCCCGAGATTGGGCAATGAATGGGTGACCTTTACATACCAAACCCCCTCCGTGTCGGAAACCACGTTAAGCAGTTGGTCCCGCTGTCAGTCGTGGATCTTTGACAGTCGTAACGGGTCGTCAAAAGCCCGAAAATCTGGCAATCTGTCATATAGATTGTAATTGCATAATAGCCAAGAGTTTCGACCAAGACCTGAGGAGGTTCTAGGGAGCTGGATCAAGGGCTTGATCCAGAAAGCGGTACCTACTTCTAAATTCGGCGCGTATCGTTAAAGGTTCCTCTCTCAGGAGGCCTGACCAGCGGTCGACCCTATTCCCGATACCGGTGGGCTACTTTTAGTGGGATATTTTTATATTCTAATATTTAAAAGATTTATACGTAAGGGCTGATTTTTCAATAGTCAGATAACTTTTAATTGAAGAATAAATCTGACAGTTTGGCATATTTTCTAAACAAAAGCTGTCAAACCGACATATTTATTCCTCTGATAAATGTTACCTGACTACTGAAAAATCAGCCCTAAGTTTAATGTAGTAAAGGAGATACTAGTAAGTTTATTCATTCTCTCACAATGATTTCGCAACACTTAACTGTTTTGAACTTTATATATTCACATTATAAGAGCTAGCGTTTGATATAGGTTTCAACCTGTGTAACATGTAAGCAGTATCCTGATTTCATTATCACTGCTATCCAATCTAGGTAGGTAAATCTAGCCAAAATGTAATCAAGCCACTCCCAAAACTGGATAAAATCTAAAAACATAGTAAACTAAAGCCTTTGTGGGTAAAATACGAAGCAACACAAAGTAATAAGGGTTATTTTGGTGTAAATATAGAAATAACATACTTTTACCTTTCAGCGGGGACATTCGTGTTATAACTCAGTTGTAACCCCACAAAAATAGTTGGCGACGAACGTTCCACGACCCCTACTGGGGGAACTCACCAAACTATTGTTATGCGAAAGTGTAGGTTCACATTCAAGACTATCAGCACTATCTCACTGTTAACATATTACCTACTAACTTCGAAAATTATCCCACCGGCTACTACCGGGATAAAAAGTCTCCTAAATGTTAATCCATATCATAAACTCTCTGTGCCAAATTTCATTCAAATCCATTCAGCCGTTTTTGCGTGATTAAGTAACAAAAATCTAAACATACAAACTTTAACATTTATAATATTATATTGTAAGATTATATAGACCTCAGTGCAATGCTCGATGACCTTAGTAGAGCTTCCGAAAGAGTTGGTCTTAAACTCAACATGGACAAGACAAAGGTCATGTCAACTGCCCGTGTAACCCACTCTCATGACGATCGGAGGCGCTACACTCGAAATTGTCGACGAATACATTTACCTAGGAAAAACTGTCCAGTTAGGTAGAGGTCTAACTTCGAGAAAGAGGTCAATCGTCGAATCCGACTCGGCTTCGGCGTTCGGGAGGTTTCGCAATATCTTCTCGTCCCAAATACCGCAGTGTCTCAAGACGAAAGTATTTGACCAGTGTTTGTTGCCAGTGATGACCTATGGCACAGAAACGTGGTCGCTCACAATGGGCCTTATCAGAAGGCTTTAAGTCACCCAAAGGGCAATGGAGAGGGCTATGCTCGGAGTTTCCCTACGTGATCGAATCAGGAATGTAGAGATCCGCAGGAGAGCCAAGGTAACCAACATAACCCGAAGAATTGCAAAACTTAAGTGGCAGTGGGCAGGGCAAATTTCCCGCAGAAAAGATGGCCGATGGGGCCGAAAGGTTCTGGAGTGGCAACCGCGTACCGGAAGACGTAGAGCGGGAAGGCCTCCCACAAGGTGGACCGATGACCTTGTGAAGGCCGCGGGAATCTGCTAGATGTGGGAAGCACAAGACCGGTCGAAGTGGAGTAGTCTGGGGGAGGCCTATGTCCAGCAGTGGACGTCTTTCGTCTGAAATGATGATGATGATGATTGTAGGATTATAGAAGGACTTATAAAAAACCTGCCTGCTTTGTTGGTCTGGTTATCGCCTGCACTAATGTTGACTATGAGGTCCTAGGTGCGAATCCTGGCTGAGGCAAAGTTTTATTGGATTTTTCAACCAGGAATTGCTCAGTAACAGCCCGGAGTCTGGTATTGTGCCCGGTTGATTCCCCCCCCCCCATTGCATGGGCCTTAAACATAGCTGGTGAAATGTGGACGTACAATAGAGCATACCTCTGCCCCAACCTTCGGAGATTACAGGCATGATGTTATGCTGTGTTATAAAAAGCGTTGTACATTTTTAAGTGTTGTTTGAACAAAACTGTGTACCACTTATGTTTTATAATATAATCCACCACGCGGGCCTAGTGCAGGTTGGTAAATGACACATGAACTCGATTTTTTGGATCTAGGACATGCCGGTTTCCTCTCGATGTTTTCATTCAACGTGTAATATTCCCAGGCTGATTCGCGGCCACCGTAGGCGCGGGCTTGCAGACGGCGAGTAATGGATAGCTCACTGTCCGGTAAGGACCAAGCCCGGGTCGACGGCGCGTTGTGTTCCACGCGCGCCTCAAAGAGATGTCAGCACCAAATGGAGGGGTCCGCAAGGGCCGATGCCTGCCAGGGGTGCGGGTTGTTCGAAAGAGATACCGCGGCCCCTCGGCAACTGAGGGAACACGGGTGGGTTTTAGTCAGTAAAAGTCTGACACGCCCTCCCGCTCCACCCAGAGCGGGAGAAGTTATTTGATGATTTCCCACCCAAAAAAAAAAAAGTGTAATATTTAATACACAAAGTAAAGTGCCTGTCTGGGTCCGAATCTATGACCTACAAATCGGAATTCGGGGCCTATATCTCTGTGCCATCACTGATCTCATCCTGTAAAAGTGTGTACGAATCATGAAAACAATACTACCAATTTCACTATCCACCATGTTGTAATATATGGCTGCAAGGTAATGTATTATCCCCATTAGCGTATTTTCTTACAACATTTAAAAACCGTACACTCAACCCTACGGATACTCCCGAAGTTCGTAAGTAACTCGAACTTCCTAAAAACATTGGCAATATTAACGTGCGATACGGAATCGTAAACAAGAAGTACTATCCAACAGCTACCATATAGGGCAGGATGACTTACAGCCCACTTACCAAGCGAATTTCGGCAGAGAGCAAAGTTCCCTAAGTTGGTCTATGGTAATATCATGAAGATTTATAATAATTCCACCCCCACACGTTATGGCGGTCGTTTTTTTATGGTAGCAACAATTTTCGAGGCTAATGTAAGGGGAATAAGTATTTTTCGGCAAATTTTCACTGATTCATCGGCCCTCGTAGGGTTAAGCGGGCGCTTTTGTTTTTGTGATGCAAATTGTAGTATTTTTGTGTCTTTGAAAGTTATTTTTGTTTATGAATGGCTGTTTCCGTGTTTTTGAGGAAAATTTCCTTTTTTGTGCGCGGGAAATTGGTGTCATTACCTGTGTATATCTGTGGTCTTAAATCGTACGAGATGAATGAATGTTTGTTTTTTCTAAAGATCAGTAATTTTGAGAATTTCTGAATGAAGGTCATTTGTTCTAAGAAGCTGTATTAAATATGTGGGTCTTACTTTGCATAATCATCCCATAATTTTCCTACTCCTGGCACAAAGCAAACTCTTGGTGAGCTTACGGCACGCTCACCAAGAGTTCACCACGCTCGACAAGTGTGGTTTTAGATTGGTAAAAGTGCAGATTCTCAGCCTAATTTGAACAAATGACTTTTGATTTTGATAGAATTGTCACATGTCTTAGAATTTTTGTTCCAGGACATTTCGAGTTCCTCAGGATTTGAGAGCAGGGATGACGAAGTAATTTACTCAAAGTGGGTCCTTGCTTTCGTTCAGATAATATTTCCTATATTCAACTTATCACTTATCAATTACATTTTTAAATATAAGAATAATAAAAACATTTAAAAATATAAAAAACAGTAGCCTACTGGTATCAGGAACAGGGTCCAAGCTACCAGCGGTCAGGGTTCCAGAAGGAGGAACCTCCTCACAATGCAAGACGTGTCAAGACGTACCTCTTTCTGAATCAGGCCGTTGACCCAGCTGCCCAACGAGAGCCTCCTTTGTAACGACTATCGGTAAAATTATCGCTAATTCTACATCCCACATGTCGCCAACCTCGCGAGGCAAGTCAACATACTTGATTTCTTAGAAAATATTTTATTATGAGCGGTTTCACCCGCGTAGTTCCCGTTCCCGTGGGAATACGGGGATAAAATATAGCCTATGTCACCCAAGGATAGTGAAGCTTCCCAACAGTGAAAGAATTTCCCAATCGGTTCTGTAGTTTCGGAGCCTATTCAATGCAAACAAACAAGCAATGAAATCTTTCCTTTTCATAATTTAATATATAAAATTCTCGTGTCACAGTTTTCGTTGCCATACTCCTCCGAAACGGCTTGACCGATTTTGATAAAATTTCGTGTGCTTATCGGGTAGGTCTGAGAATCGGCCAACATCTATTTTTTTTTTTGCATTAGGAAACTGCCAAAAAATCGGGAAAACTTAAATTAAATTTTCTATGGGAATTTTGTATGGACAGGACAACGTCTGTCGGGTCAGCTAGTATTAGTATAGATTTAAAAATAACTAAAAACTACACGGTCAGCTGATGCGAACTATAGGCGCCGCCATATTGGCCTCGGCTGCTCTGACGAGCGCCTTTCACTTTATCCCTACTCCGCGGCCGACCGTCACGCGACACGTCACGCGACATGCAACACACAGACGAAAAAGTTTAAGACGATGTAATAAAAGTTTCACTTTAAAAAGTCTTCATTCTCATGCCTTTATCCCAATTTATTTGGGTTCGGCGCAACATTTTGTTTTCTTCCAAACTTCTCTATTAGTCGTCATCTCCGTAGTCACACCCTTTCTAACCATATCATCATTCAAACAGTCCGTCCATCGTTTTTTTTAGTCTCCCCTACTGTTCCGGCTGTTGCCGCTGTTGTTGTGTGGAAGGTCTTCGAATAAAATGGACTTTAACGCTGGCTTTAAAATAATGTATTATAAATTATATAGTATAATGTAAAAATAAAAAAGGTTCTGGAATCTGGTTTGATGTTTGATCTGTATTGTCCACGTCTGCCATGGTCGTTTTTATAATCCTTCAACGACCCCTGTCGCCCCTGGCGGTGCGAATAGGAAACGCCGGTGTCGCGGCATGGCTGCACGCGGGCACGGCGATGGTAAGTCCCGCCGTGCGCCCTCTGGCGGCGGCGGGGCCGTAACACCTACTCTTATAGCTATCGACATTCATACTCCAAACTTTCCTCACGACACTTAATAATAAAAAAGTATTATACAAATTACAAAGACAGTATGATCAAATATTATTTATTAGTAAAAATAATCTCAATACAAGTTACCATAATTTCCAGTCCATTACGAATGATTGACTTGGAAACCATACATTAAACTAATTTTAATCACAAGAATATAAAGGTCACAAGTTCATTGACACAAACAGCAAAATTCAATTACATTTAAGATCAGTTTCACACACACGACAGACTACATTAAGTCACATTGAACACTGATACGACATAAGTCATTGTACATGGCTTGAAGTTATGTACATTAAAGCTTCACAATGTAGCTGAAATTTCAAGAGAATTACTATAATGTTTCAAATCGACGCGCTGAAGAGTGAACAATATCGGTGAAGAATGCTTAGTGAACTTGTGATGTTCACACGATTTCTTGTAGAGGTCGATTAGTAGGTTTATATTCAAAAGTAGACTTATAATAGGTATTCTAAGCTGTGCTTGACACGAGCAAAAGCGAAACCCATTATTATTATCATGTATTTAGAAAGAAAAGAAGCAAAATTGGTTAATTGAAACAGAAACACGTCGAAAAAAACTAAAACCAAGTAATTAAAATGTACGAAAAGGAAATTTTCCATTTTTTTCAAGTTATTTCTGTTTAAGTCCGCGCGATGTTGCCGGCGCTAGAGACAGGGACACAGTTCACAGATAAGTAATCATCTTCGCCATCAGATTCTCTCCACTTTATACTTAGATCCTCTTTAGCCTTTAGCTTCTAGTTATACGGTTACGCATGCCAGCCAATCAACAAAATCATCGCCCGACAATCGCCCATTTCCCTGCCAATATTATAAAATTGGTTGATTAAACTACAATTAAGGTTACATCGTAAATCATCGTTTGCTATGTAAAATGTTCGGGCGACGCATTATGAGCCACATCAATCATCATGGTGCTGCAAATTATACTGTCATACTTCTGATTTTGCCATGTGAAATAATATGGTCGGCTGTGTTATTGTGAGGTGGCAACACTTTGATGATAAAATTATTAGTTAGAAATTCCGGTAATTCATAATAATTTAATTGTACCTTTAAAAAAGTAGAATGATTATTTGCTTGACATTAGTTAAGAAATCAGTGCTATTCATTATTATAAACAGATTCATATTACGCTTTTTGAATAAAACAGCACCCACATACAATAAAACTTGCATAGGGTTTATTTTTAGATGTCCCTGTACATTGCTGTATTAATTTTTTGTTTGTTTTTGTTTGCTCTATTCTGGACGCTTTTAACGTGTAAGTAAATCTGTTTTACATCGTTCTCGCATGTAATTATAAATTCAACATTAAAAATACCCCTTTATTCATATCTAAACGTTTCTTAAAGTTAAGTAATGATTAGCGACTGTTCAATGTTGATAAATAAACTTCTCAATTTAAAAGACTGTTTATGGAGTTTTCTGCCCGTTCAGCTCCATAAGTACCTACTACGCTTTGGAATCGGTAATTAGGTTCATTTTTCACTGTGACCCAATTTTTGAAAACTCAAAAGTGCCTGTAATTGGTTTCATTGGCAAGTACATACATGGTTGTAGCAGCTCTATATTAGATCTCATGATGCCGTGTTCGTATATGCGAACATAGATGATGATTCCCGATCCGCATAATTTTCTTTGGACCGCTATACATGTATTTTTGTCAAAAACGAAGGAATTAAAAGGCAGATGGTTTATTGAATCAAAGAGACTGCAGCGCCTGGAAGCAAGATAGATAAACTAAAGAAGTTGAGATAAATTAGATACGGAAAAGCGCAAATTGAGCAAAGCAGAAATTTTTAACTCGTTAAAAATATGCTGCAGTATTCAATTGGTTAGGTTCTGCTAGGATGCAAAACAAACTTCTAAGAAAAATATAATATACAACGTGTAACGGAAAGGGTATACATACCTACCAAGATAAATATAGTTTTCTTTCTTCACCCTTTTGCTCTCTCTTTTCTTATCATGTACAGAGTAAAATCAAGCACAAAACACGGAACTTTTTAGAGGATTTTAAAGGATTAAGCCATTTTTTTTCTCACTTTAATTCAGTTGTGTTTCAGGTTAAAAGTACGAAAGTGACCTACAAGAAAAGGTTGAAAAATCTATTCCAAATTTTACTTAATAAAATTGACCACACAACAGGCGATTTCATACGATTAACTCAACATATTCTTTTCACTTTTATTCAGTTGTATTTCAGATTAACTACGAAAGTGACTTACAAGAAAAGCTAGAAATATCTAGCAAAAAAAATAATTCCAAATCCTATTTCATAAAACTCAAAACCTAGCCAACGATAAAGGTTCCAAACCTAAATCCACTGATCAAAAACTAACTACATTATTCGATAGCAACCTCAAAAAATAAAAGTAACAAAGCTTACAAATATACCACGAAATAGAGGTTTTATTCGGGAATAGAGAATTATTTGTAAATAAAGGAGACATCTGAACCACACTCATCACTGATTCCGAATAATGCAGCTAATAAAAACCACCCTTTCTTAGAACTCAGTATATATTCTTATGGCAATATTTCTGAGACTGATATTTTGTCCCAATATAGACGCTGGGTCGTGCTTGCAAAATTATGCCCGTCTTATATATTTGTGTATTTACTTCTTCATTTTATATAGCGTTGTCAAGACGATAATTGAATGCAGTAACTCGTACGTTTTTGTTGTTGGTAACAATAGTTTGATTGCTATTTATTTTAGACTAGCTTCCGCCCGCGGCTTCGCCCGCATGAAAGTCGGAAATTATCCCGCGGGAACGTACTACCGGGATAAAAAGTATCCTATGTGTTAATCTAGGTTATAATCTATCTGTGTGCCAAATTTCATCCAATTCCATTCAGTAGTTTTTGCGTGAAAGAGTAACAAACATCCATCCATCCATCCATCCATCCATACTTACAAACTTTCGCGTTTATAATATTAGTACGATTAAGTTATTATTTTAGACGGTTTCGTAATTCAGTTATAAATCAGTATATGCTGATTATGTATGTCATGTCATCATCTGCCTAGCCTTTTCCCAACTATGCTGGGGTTGGCTTCCAGTCTAACCGGATGCAGCTGAATACCAGTGTTTTACATGGAGCGACTTCCTATCTGACCTCCACAACCAAAAAACCAATAACTATTGGGTAACACGATACCCCTTGGTAAGACTGGTTGTCAGACTTTCCGGCTTCTGACTGTTAGAGGTTGCAAACCTATATGTTTAATATAAACTACATCTTGTCTACTGCTTGGTGTGTCCTAGCAACCGTTGTAACTTTAGTCCAATTAATATATTTTTCTGTTGCACTACAAATATGTATTTTCTTCCTGCAATCGTATCCCATTCTCTAATATGGTAGCAGAGCGTGGTTCAAACGCGTATGATATAATTAATTATAGTATCAAGTAAAATTATCGCAAAAATGAGTAACCAATCCATCGCAATTGAAAAACTCTCCGGGGTGAATAATTACACCACCTGGAAATTTGAAATGAAGATGTTGCTTATACGGGATATGTTTTCAAAATTGGGAATTCTATTACTTGTTGGGAAAGTAGGAAACAGCGTACCGTTGCGTTATCGAGTACTGAGGCGGAGTACATGTCGCTCTCCGATGCTTGTAAAGAAGCACTGTTTATAAAAACTTTCTTGCACGAATGTATAGGTAACAACGTTGAAATAATTATTTTAAATGATAATCAGTCAGCCTTGAAATTGACCGAAAGTAGTATGTTTCATGGTAGGTCAAAACATATAGACATACGTCATCATTTCGTCCGGGAGGCGGTCAGCAATGGAGCAGTAAAAATAAATTACATGCCAACGTCCAAAATGACGGCGGATGTCTTAACTAAACCTTTGTCGGTAGAGAAACATAAGTATTTTGTAAACGAATTAGGTTTGGCTACCGATGTATGTTGACAAGATATGTTTAAGGGGCGGTGTTAGAGGTTGCAAACCTATATGTTTAATATAAACTACATCTTGTCTACTGCTTGGTGTGTCCTAGCAACCGTTGTAACTTTAGTCCAATTAATATATTTTTCTGTTGCACTACAAATATGTATTTTCTTCCTGCAATCGTATCCCATTCTCTAATACTGACGACCCGTAACAAATGTCTGTCAAAAATCCACGAATGACAACCGGGACCACCGGCTTAACGTGCTTTCCAAGGCACGGGGGGGTCTTGGTATATGAAGATGATCACCCATCCACGGACCTACCGCGGCAAGCGTAGCTTAACCTGATCGATCGACCCGTGCGGGTAATATTACCTAGCCACAAACCCCTATGTCATGTATTGTCTGAAATTGAAAACATTGATCTTGCTCGTAATTAGGGCAAGGGATGCCCTAATTACAGCCTGATATTATTCATTACTCGACTGCTTCATTGGTATAGTAGTCACAAGCGCTACTGGAGTTTTAGGTCCTGGGATCAAATCCCGAGTCGGGCAATGTGTAATTATATTTTCCCAAGAGGAATTTTCCGTCTCTCAGCCCGGAGTCTGGATATGTGCCAAAATGATTGCAATAGGTCCCCCTTACATGGGACTTAAAGACGACTGGTCAAATGTGAGTGTACTATACGTAATCCACTGCCTAACCCTTCAGGGATTACAGGTGTAATGTTATGTTGTGTTATTATTATTAATAGTACCTATCAACTATACAATTTTGGTGGAACTTTGCTGTGTACCTGACAAAACCTTTACTTTTCGTAGAAATTTTATATGCCTATTATTTTCTTGAATGTACAAGTAGGTATGTAGATATTTCAGAGAAACGATTGCTATGTATGTATGTAGACTTCATTACAATATTTATTTTTTCGATATCTGATCTTGTTATTTTGTAAATTACATTCCATTGAAATGTTCTTCTGTCAAGATCTGACAGTGAAGTCAATTTAATATGTACATTAATATTAAGTTGATTTCGTTTACAAATCAAAGTGGCATAGACATAAAAAATAAATGTAGGTATCTCATGAAATAAATAACGTAAAAGTGAATTTACTCAGAGTCGTTCGATCGTTTTATTGAATAAAAGCAGACAACGCATAGAATACTTATTAGTAGAGTAGAGAAAACTGTTTTTATTTTTGTTACGTCTTTAGGCGTAGTGTCTACGGTGAATACAAAAACAATATTTTATTAGAATTTTCACGGTTTTATGGAATATGACAGAATATAAAGGTAGCTCTTAGAATAGTGAATAGAATTCATACAGTCCCACTGCAACTGCCCTTAGAACAATGGTGCGTATGATTATCTACTAGGACACCGTAGCTGGCGTAGCAGTGACGTCATGCCTCAGCTACGTCGTAGCAACAGCTACAAGACTTAATACAAACAGTTTAAATGTTTTAAGTGGCATTCTGTTTTCACGACATTTCAACTTCAAATCTTTTGTATTACCTACTTAAGTGATATAGAATGGTCCATTAACTTATTTTATCTAAAGACGATCTTTATACGCCTAAATAAATACTGCAGTATTATCACAAATGATGTACTGCACCTTAATTACGTAAAACACTATTGATCAGAACCTATACTCCATTTGCAATAGCATTAGACAGAAGTTAAAAAAGGTTCTTTTTAATGTACACTTCGTAACAAACTTACATTAAACGTGTTGCAGTTACGATTAATGCCAAAAAAATTAAAGTGTCAATGCTAAAAACCTAAAAGAAGCTAAATTAGCTGATGACGACGAAGTTTTACCAACGAATTGTGGATCGTAAGTTGTTATTTAAAATAAAGTATTGTAAAAAAAAAAATACTTACTTATAATCTTAATTAGATTTAAATCATCATGTGATTGTTTGTTTCATTCATTCGTTTTATTGTAGGTTTGTAATGTGTGATGAAGATGTTATTGTAATAAGAACATTATTAAAATAAACATTACTTTTACTACGTTTATCTCAGTATTTAGTACTGTCTTAAATCTACCTAAAAAAGTTAGAACTTAACTCTGAAATAAATTGTTTTGCACTCCTGCTTCTACGAGTCTTTTTTTTTTAAAGCTATAATAAATGGGGTATAAATCATTTTGAAAGTTATTGCTTATCCATTATTTCATAGCAACTTAAACAACGCCATGAATGTTGTGGAACTGCCAAAATTAAAGCGATTCTTACTGATAGTGTATTCGCAATTACTCCTCTGGAAACATTGAGTACGAATTTTGCTTTAATAGTATCTAGTTATCTAGCTCAGCACTCAATTATTTCAAAATACTACAACATCGTTGCCAGATTCTGATAGTCATTTACATTAGCACCATAATCCTCTCAGTTTTATTTCACTTTCATTTCAGCCAGGGCATTAAAACCGCAAATCTACAAAATCCCGAATTAGTGGTTTTATACGATTTCATTTAGCGACTCAACAGTTGCGCGATTATATTGTTCTCGTGATTTGTTGCTGGCCTAGAATGCTTTAGAAAAAATATATAAATACCAAATTCTGATTTCTTAGTAAGTATAGTCTTTTTTGTCTGCTTTGCCGGTCTAGTGGTTTCAAACGACTTTTGAGGACCCTAGAGACCGCGTATCGGCAAACGTAGTGTGGGACGCCCCCAGCTAGATGAACCAACGACCTCAAAAAGGTGGCTGGGTTAGACTGGGTGCGGAAGGCGGAAGACAAGATGTTGTGGCTCAGCATGGGAGAGGTCTATGTCCACCAATGGACTGCGATAGGCTAAATTGATGAAGTACATTTATTACATGGAACTAATAACATACCTGACTGTATATTTGGCTCTGACCTTGATTGTTTAAATGACCAAGTGTTAGTGTAAGCACTTAAAATACAAGGTGTTTTAAGTACACCAACATTTGGTCAGTTCTCAAATGTAGGTGGACCAAATGTGGGTGTACCAACATAATACACCCCATATTGTGTACACTCATATTAGGTCATAGTGCGGATTTCACCAATGATATTGAACGCCATCAGCACTTCTAAACTAAGTTCTAGAACTGTCAGCGTCAATATTTCCATTCGATTATGACACTGGCAGTTTGGCAAAACTGTCGACGTCAGCACCATTGCCATAGAAAAAAAAATAGACACATTCACTGGAATTTCATTGACGAAATTGACAGTAATCCGTCATGGTCAACAGGCATAAAGACGTAACGTGACGTTATATTTGTTTCCTTCTTTACAACACTAAATTTAAACTCACTTTCCCTTGGTAAAAGATGTTCTTTCTTCTATATCTTAGCGTTAAAACAAACAGTTTGTCAGGCAAGCGAGCTGGCTTAATGACGGAGCTTCGTCTACGTCCGTCGCACTAGATTATAGTGTATTGCAGTAGCGTTTCTATGTGGGAGCTGCACTGTTGGCAACATTGACGTGTGGGCTATTAAATAAATTAGCTGTTGAAGTAATTAATGTGGTTTTATATGAAATAATGTAAGCAGTGGTAGCCCAGTGGTAACGGCCCCAACCAACTAGTTTTAGGTCATAGGTTCGTACCCACGGGCTTTACTTTGAGTAAATTATTTCATCATCACTGCTCTCAAAACGGTGAAGGAAAACATTTTGAGGGAACCGGCATGCCCTGACCAAAAATTCGAAGACATGTGACTTGTACCCACCTGCAGTGAGCCCGCGTCGTAGATTATGGCCCACTCCCTCTCTGTCTCTCTCTGTCCCAGCAGTGGAAACTTTATGCGCTGATTATCATCATCATCATTTCAGAAGAAAGACGTCCACTGCTTGACATAGGTCTCTCCTAAGCTCCGCCACTTCGACCGGTTCTGTGCTTCCCGCATCCAGCGGACTCCTGCGGCTCGGCATCGGTTCACCTTGTAGCGTCTTCCGGTACGCGGTCGCCACTCCAGAACTTTTCGATCCCATCGGCCATCTGTTCTGGGCTGATTATGATAGAAACAAATTGCACCCATGAAACTGGATGCGATCAGCTTATCTAAGTTGTTAACACTTTGCGGGACACTAAACGCTCCCAGACTTGATAACAATAAAATTTATATTGTGTCTCTTTCTGTGTCCGATGAGTTAAGTGCTGTCAAATCTTAATATCTTGTCCAGCGTGTCCTACTGTCTTCACGCTACGAGAGTTAATTGACTCTGCTGAAAGTGCTAAGCTCATAGCCAAATTCCAGGTTGACTGTACCTATGTTTATAAATTGTTATCGAAATAAGTGCTGTCAGTGTCAATATTCCACAACAACGATGACACTGGCCTGACAGCTCTTGAACGTCATTTAGATACATAATTGCGTTTAGTTTCATTGGTGGAAGTTGCCCTAATTAGTTGTTCTAGTACTGCCCGTATTGACTCGTGAAAAGAATTCGTGAGCTTTATAGTGTGGAGTGCTCATTAAATAAAGTTAATATTAAATACCAACTAATTGAAAAGTTATGACTATAAAACTAAGTATTTGTTTAATAAAACAAGAATGACAACCATCAAAGTAAAAGGTTGGTTTTATTATACAATCGTGAAAATTTGAAATTACCGTAATAAAATATTTAGTACTCACACGCGAAGGTAGCTCATAAAATATCTCAAGAACTGATTACAAACCATCAAATAACTAATTATAAAACTTTATTATGAAATCCATCATCTTGAAACGCAATGAAATACTTGGGGAACTGTAGGCATCATCGAGAATTCACAGTTCAAACTTATGATTAATGCTATCTTATTCTACCGTGCACATGGTTGTAATATTATGTAGATTGCCATCTCGCTCTATCACTTACAATGAGGATGCAATATGGCCGTATTATCTAGCAATGGTTTGGTGAATAGTTCTGGTTTGTAGCACTATGTAATCTGATTTACACAGAGTTTATAATGGATACAGAAGCTCCATTCACACGTCAGCACAAATAAAACGTTGAACAGAAGAATTTCACTAGCAATTTAAGACTGCGAGTATTTTCTCGTTGTGAGTTAAAAAGGTAAGAATTGTAGCACTGCTCCATTCTACATAAAACAAATCTTAAATAAATTCAATCATTGATAGGCAGCGGTCTAGAAGCAAGAAATTTTGTTCAAAAGTTTCTCAAAAAGCGAAAATCACCAAGGATTTTTGAAAATTCATAGTCTAAAGCGTTAAAATAGGGGATGCAATTTTGTACGGCTTATAATTTTTTTCTATGGGATATCCCATCGGGAACACGCCTTGTCTAAACGAATATTATAAGGAGAAAAGTTTTGTTTTTGTGTATGTTTGTTTGCTAATCTTTAACGCTATAACACCTGAACGGATTTGGATGAAAATTGACATATGCCATTTGGCAAAGACCATGTTTTGGAGGAGGATATAAGCTACATTCTATCCTAGATCGCAGAAACAGTCACGGGCAATAGCTAGTTTCTAATAATCATCGTTCTACTTAATAAACAAAAGATATTGCTGTCATGTTCGATTGCATTTTGTAAAGGTTTTAATGTGATAATGTTTTGGTTTACTTTTTACGATTCGAAACTAACAACAGCGTGCATAATGGTACTTACGCATTCTGTTTACTCTTGTATCAACACATATGGTATTCTCATTCATAAATAAAAGGATGGCCAATCAGCAAGATTGGTAGCTTACTGACAAGGAAACACCTCACACACTTTATATTCAGTCACTCATAGAATCTCTTTCAATGCACTCCAATAAACTTAGCTTCAGTGCGTTACATACTAAGCTACATTTTGTATGTGTGCACTTTATCTCATATTTTTCTACTGTGCGTTTTGTTTGAACAGAACATTAATATATTATATACAAAATACCCAAGATACACAATCCGCGTCGTAAAAAGGACCACATAAATTGGGCGCAATGTGCGCAGGTGTCAAATAGTATCATTAGTCATCTTTCAGTCAGTTTTTTTGGACATTGCTTTGTAAAAATCACTTTAAGTCAAGCGTATAAGGTTTAATTTGCAAAAAATGTGTTTTATCACAACTATATCCACTGACGTTTAATTGGGGACAGTTTTGAGTGTTACTTTTGTTCGAGCCTATGCATCTTGGGTTTTTTATATGTCAATGAAGCAGAATAACGATTTTTTCTTTCTTTCGACTTTATTTTCTCTCGTTTTCAAAAGTGGGTCCTCTGTCGGTTATTACTCTGTGTCATCAGTGTAAAAGCTACAACAGTCTGCGTACTTGTGAGTGATAGCTCCCTGTCACGTTTATGTCTGTGAATATTAATTATGTTAGTAGTATATTTAGGGCTGGATTTCATAGTAATAGTAATTATGCCTTGGCTGAGTGCGAAGTAAATGGTTTGTATAATGACTGCTTAAAATAGAACACTTGTTTTTACCCGACTACGGTGAAGCAACAAGGAGGGTTATGATTTTGACCGGTATGTAAGTATGTATATATGTTCTTTCATAACTTCTAAACTCCTTATCATAATTTAACAAATAAGGTATCGTTGGACGCGTCTTGTTTGTCCGCTGGTACTGTGACGTCACATTAAATTGAATATGACGGCCTGTAGAGGACTTAAAGTGATGAACTTAAAAACTTTTTGTCCAAATGGTACCGTTTTGGGTATAAAATGAAAGGGCTTAAAGAGCACATTTCAAAAATATATATATTGTGAGCTTACCCCAAAATAGTTTAAATTAAAGTAGGTTCAAAATGTAAAAACCAAAAAAGGATAATCAAAAAAATATTCTCATGTGAAAGCCGGGTCGTATGCCACCTAAATAATACTTTCTATCAGTGGTAAGTGATCATTAGCTTTAAGACACAGTGGCATACGAGCCTGGCTTTCATGTGAGAATATTTTCTTGTTTGAGATACTATCTATAATCGTGATTTTCTTTTAACAACTATCTTGTTATAGGTATTATATTGTCTTAGTTTAATTAATAAGGTCTTTATAAGAAGGTCTTAACTATCACAATTTTTAAACATCACATGAACGTGGTTTCGACATAGTTTGTATCAATACAAACGAAACAAGTGATGATTAGAAATAAAAATACGAAAATGTTCCACAAAGCAAAGGCAAAAAACAGGGCCGTATTTTACACGTGTTCCTCGTGGGTATTACAACAAAACGCTCCCTACAATCTCCCCCACCTTCCTTGACACTGAAGAATTTCATCGTCAAACACGAAACTAATTATCGACACCCCGCGGTCGGAATCAGGGGATCAAACCTGGTGGCTGTTGAATTGTAGAGATGTTAACATTAGTTGGTGCCAATGTGACATAAAAACAGAAAAGCGATATTCATTTATGCTATGTACTTCACATAAATAAAATTGAAGTGATAAATGGTAAATGTTTTCATTTCTGTAAGTAGGTTCGTACAAACACTTTTACACGTCAATCTTATTATTGAAAATATTTTTTTTAAACTATATGAGATATTATAGATTACTCAGAGAAGAAAGGTCAAAACAAACTCAGAGGTCATTTAAAGTCCAGACATAATCTTGGTTAGCTCATATGAAGACCATGTAGAGTGTCTATTCGCAATGTCAAAATAATAACTAGAGGTGGGCCGACTATGACTTTGGCCGACTACCCGACTAGTCAGCTGCAAAATGGCCGACTAGTCGGCCAAGCCGATCATGACTTTCGGTTGAGTTCGGGTGACATCGGCAATGTTCGTGACTACGCTTTCGGCGCCCGGCGACCAGGCGGAATTGTTGGGACATGTTTTTTTTTCTTTGCATTTATTCTATCATTGCTTAAGCGTTTCTTCCTATCCTAATTTCCTATCCTATTCTAGATTATACTGAAAGTAAACTGTAAAACTGATTCTATAATAAACATAACAACAGTAAAGATTTCAATTTTATTTCACTCACCGTATTTTAATTTTTTAAGCATATTAATACGAGTAAAAAATGGGCCGCCGACTAGTCGGCTAAAAAACGCCGACTAGTACATTACTAATAATATTTTTTTACTAAAGGCATATCAAAGTATTTTCTTTAACTTGCACCTTACTACTTTACCGACTAAGGAATTATTTATTTAAGCTTCTCGCACACAAAAAGGTATAAAGGCGGACATAATGCCTTAGGCATTCTCTACCAGTCAACCAAGGGTGGTGAAGAGATTAGAAGGCAGGTGCTTTGGATGAGAGGAACAATGATTGAAAATAAACTATAAAAATTATATCATACAAAGCTGACCCGACAGACGTTGTCCTGTCTTAACTATGAATATTAAAGTTAATTTGGTCATTAAGTTTTCTTAAATTTTCTAATGTTATGCGCAACTTTCTTATTTTTTTCTTTCATAAGAACCTTCTCCTAACAATAACGAATACAATAAAAAAAGAATTAGCAAAATTGGCCCAGCCGTTCTCGTGTGATGCCGTGACCAAGGGAAATAGGGATTCATTTTTATATACATAGAAGATAGAAGATGAATAATAAATAAGATTGGTACATAAATAGGTCATCATTAACCCCCCACCCCCCGAACGTTTTCCAGACTACGTTGGAGTCCGGTTCCTGTCAAATTGGATGCAGCTGAATACTAGTATTTTACATGGAGCGACTGCCTACAAATTTGACTTCCACAACCGAATAGAGAATTGTTAACTTTCCTAGAAATATTATAATCCTACTATCCCACTAATATTATAAATGTGAAGGTTTGTAAGTTTAGATGGTAGGATATTTGGATGTTTTTTACTAAATCATGTTAAAACTCCTGAACGGATTAGTATGAAATTTAGTACACAAATAGTTAATAGCCTGGATTAACATATAGGATACTTTCTACTCCGGTAGTACATTCCTGTTGGATAATTTTCAACCTCCACGCAGGCGAAGCTGCTGGCAAAAACTTTAACATATTTATAAATCTCGATGCGTCATATTAAACCTAACTTACTAATGGTTGAAATAACAACAGTAAACCAAACATTTTCTACCCAACCTACGAAATATTTTTTTTGAAAACAAAACGTTTCTCCCTCTCACTATCTCCACCTTCCTTAACACTGAAGAATTTCATCAGTCAAACAAGGAACTAATTACCGACCCCCGCGGTCGGAATCAGGGGATCAAACTGGCGGTTAAATCGCGAGGATTACACTGGGGTCCGCCCGCATTGGCCTCGAGTTCCGACCCTCAGTGACAGGTGACGGGCCTATCACTTATTGGCGATCTTTTCTTTACAAGTTTCGAGATTTATCGATTTCGTTGGAGACATTGATGTTTTGGTTAGTACCTATGTAAATAAATTATTTGTTTTAGAGTGCGGGTTAGCCCGATTTTGGTAAGATCTATCAAGGTTAGTTTTTTTTTTTTCAATGATACCTGGTAATAGTGTACACGGGCTGGTGTCCGCCACTCCACGACAAAGCGCGTATTTTGCATACGGGCGGGAGAATCAGTTATTCGATCCACCCCAGCTCCTCGAGAAAGGCCAGTAACGCCCAAGGCGTTACTGGCCTTTCTTCTTTCTTTGTTGCTGACAATCTCACGTAGGGTACCAAATGATACCTAGAATACTCGCCGTAAGGGGAATCTAGTTGCGGGCTCGAACTCACTGGTGGGCCTGGCTAAAAAGCATGCTATCTCACCAGGCATCGTGTCCGACAGAGATAGCATCATTGATGAGCAGTTAGACGCTAGTCTACACGAACAACGTTATTGAGTGAGATGAAGGATGATTTATAGTGAAACAGGCGCGTAAAAAATTAAGAAAAGTCCTTTAGAAGATCGGGTTTTATGAAAAAAACACTGCATAAATCAATGACCAATAAAGTTTATTGAACTTTTCGATATTTGAGCTTTGTCGGTACTGACTTGGTTTAGGAGATTTTACACTTCTTGTATTACTTAAACACGCCAAATGTTAGGTTAAATTAGCAATAAAAACGAATCTTTGTTGGCTCCTAATTTTTGAACGGCTTTTTATTTTAGTATTCTATTTCCGTACAAACAATATTAATAATGCGACAAAACCATACCATGTTTAATTTTCGATTTCCATTGTCGAACAGTGGAATACCCTCCCGAATGTGTGGAAAAAAAATCGACTAAGTTCACCTTCACATTAAATTCAGTTATTATTTTTAATTCAGCACATTCACGTAAAAATCTACGTGATAACATAACATAACATCACGCCTTGTTTCTCCGAAGGGATGGGCAGAGGTGTACCTCAAGTACACCCACATTTCGCCAGTTTTGTTTAACTCCCATGTAATAGGGGGCGAACCCGGGTCATAACCCCTTAACAAACATCTTCATAATATAGGCGCCACAGACAGCCCGCTTTGCAGAGGCTGCCTTGACGCCGAGGAATCAGCCGCCCACGTCATCTTGGAATGCGAGGCCGTGGCTTCTCAACGTGAAGAAATCCTCGGAACAGTGAGGTCGCTCCGCGAAGCCTGTGAAGCTCCCAGGAAGCTTCTGTGCTTTTGGGCGGAGCTAGGCTGGCTTTGTTAGCGAAAATCCCCACGCACAACGGACCGAATGGGAGTCTACGTGCGGAAAAGGGAGTCCCATCATCATCATCATCATAGGGGGCGAGCCTTTTGCCATCAATCGGGCACAAATCCAGACTCCGCACCGAAACACCAGATAGTAAGACCCAATTACAATTTGTCCTACCCGGGAATCGAACCTAGGACCTCATGTTCAGCAGTGGCGCTTGCGACCACTAGACCCACTAGACCAACAAGGCAACGGCTACGTGATATAAATAGAAAACAATGTGAAGTCAGTACAGGTACCAACGCTAATTAAAAAATTCTTATCAAAAATTCGTCTCAGAAAATACCAATGAATTTTATTCATCATCATCATTATCATCAGCCTGCAGCAGTCCACTGCTGGACATAGGCCTCTCCAATTGCAAGCCATTCAGCTCGATTCTCAGCAACTCTCATCCAGCTGCTACCAGCTACCCGGCGAAGATCGTCACTCCACCTAGCCTGAGGGCGTCCTACCTTACGTTTGCCAATTCGCGGTCTCCACTCAAGAACACGTCTACCACAATGGTCATCGGTTCTACGGCTAATGTGGCTGGCCCATTGCCACTTCAGCTTGCTAATTCTATGAGCTATATCGACAAATTTGGTTCTCTGCCGGATCACTTCATTCTAGATCCTATCCCTCAGAGATACTCCGAGCATAGCTCGTTCTATAGTCGTCATAGCAGTCGTCATTCGTTTCCAAATTTTATTACACACCAAGAACTATCATCATCTGCCACTTCTTTTCCCAACTATATTGGAGTCTGCTTCCAGTTTAACCAGATGCAGCTGAACACCAGTATTTTACATGGAGCGAATGCCTGTCTGACCTTCACAACTCAGTTACTGGGTAATACGATACCCCTTGGTAAGACTGGTTGTCTGATTTTCGGGCTTCTGACGACCCAAGGACCATTTATCTCATAAAAATTTGAATAGAAAGCCAATTCTCGTAATTAAAAACGTTCACAATCTAGTCACAGTCTCATCTCAGCGACAATCAAACGTCAAGAAGTTGTCAAATGTAGGGAAACTCGAGGTATTTTTGACAGATTGAGACTGAGATCAGACTGTGAACGATCTTTAAAATTACGAGAATTTCCCCTCAGGTGATTTCACATTTAACGTATTAAATTTCTAGAGAGAATTTCAACCAACTACATATTTTATATTACAACACAGAAACTAGGTACCATCCACTTGAAACTCTGCTGACTACAGAACAACATCGCTCACTATGCATCTTGATGGCAAGTGGACATTTATCGCCTTCACCGCTAATGCACAGGAGCTATTCACCTTAATACATTTTACGTTGTTACTTTAAACACAAGTCGTAATAGTTACGTGGTTAGCTTGCGAGATAAGGATAGGGAATAGAATATTCACGTGTGGAAAGAGAAGATAGATTTCTTGAGAAAATTAAAAAGGATTTTGTTCCAACGTTTCGGTTGAAATTGTGGGGCTTGTGGCTATGTAATAACAGCCGCACAGGTCGAACGATCAGGTTAAGCTTCGCTTGCCGCGGTTGGTCCGTGGATGGGTGACCATCTTTACATACCAAAATTGGTAGATGTCCCACATCTTCGATTTTTTGGTTGTAAGACATGCCGTTATCCCCACGATGTTTTCTTTCACCGTTTTAAAAGCAGTGGTGATGAACTTTTATACACAAAGTGCCTGTCTGGGATTGAACTCACGACCTACTACTCGTAAGCCACCGCTGCTCTCCCTACAAGATAAAGAAAATTCCATCTACCTTCCCTAATTTTGCACGTCCAATTCTCACTTCTTTAATTAACCTACCACGAAATTACCTTTATTAGACCCATTCTATTTCTCACCAAAAAATACTTTTATTCTGGTCGGATTTGTATCAGAGAAACTCACCGCTAAAGCTATAAATCAATCGATTAATTAATCACTTGTAACCACAGTGACGGAGCTGTTTCTACTGGAATAACATTTCAAAGTAATATATTCAGTCATCCTTTGATTAAGACAAAGCTTTATAGTTTTCGCTTTGAGAAGAAGCAGTTTTAAATGAAAGATTTTTTATGTAAATTACGACCATCTTTGGAGACCCATTTACGAGCCATGACATGTTACATATTTTGTTTAAAAGCAACTCAAAATGTAGGTAAATTGTTCCATAGTAACCATTGATATACTGGTCACGCCACGAAAGCGGCGGGCGGCAAGTCCCCTCTCTGAGGAGTGGCTTGATAGTCGGCACGGCGTCCTCACCTTCCGCCTGGTGCAGGTCCTCACCGGACACGGTTGTTTCGGGAAGTTCCTGTTTCGGATAAGGCGGAAGGAAACGCCCGGGTATTTCCAATGTGAAAATCGCCCTGAGGACACAGTGGTCTGCCCGGCTTGGGCGCAGCACCGCCGTGTCCTCGTGGAGGCGATCGGCGGCGGCGATCTCTCGCGTCCGGCCATGGTCCAGGCTATGGTACGGAGCGAGAGTGCATGGGTAGCCGTCACCTCCTTCTGCGAAGCAGTAATGCTCGCGAAGAGGGAAGCGGCGCACGTGAGGGAGAGGCAGTATATGCGCTTTCACGGCCGTTGCCACCGCGAGAGACGCCCTGGGCGTCGGGAATTCCAGGCTGATTCCCGACCACCGTAGGCGCGGGCTTGCGGACGGCGAGTAATGGGTAGCTCGCTGTTCGGTAAGGACCAAGCCCGGATCGACGGCGCGTTGTATTCCATGCGCGTCTCAATGAGGTGTCAGCACCAACTGGTGGGGTCCGCAAGGGCCGATGCCTGCCAGGGGTGCGGGTTTTTCGAAAGAGTTACCGTGGCCCCTGGCACACAGGCAACTGAAGGAACACGGGTGGGTTTTTTGGGTGGGTACGGATCCCTAAAAACGTTCAAATTGAAGTCGCACTTTCATCACAGCGGCAATGATTGTCAAAAACGTAAGTAAAGTAGTTTTTTATAACGGGTTTCAAAAAGGAGGACGTTCTCAATTCATCTGTATGTTGTTTTTTTGTATGTAGTCCGCGTATCTCCGGAAATTGTGGTTCAAATTCAAAAAAATCATTTTTTAATGAAGGTATGCCTCAGTGGTTGCGTAAAATTTTATAAACTTCGATAGTACGTTTTGAATGCACTTTGTGTAGGTCTCTTGATGATGTGTCACTATTGTTTACATAGTGCAACTAGGAGTATACGATTTTTTCACTTTTTAGTTATGGTATCTATACAACAACAGTGAAAAGTGAAAAGTTAAATTTTTTCCATATAAAAAAAAAACGACCGTCTTCCGAAAATAGCACTTAACTTACCACACACTTAACTTAACTTAACACTTAAAATAACTTTAAATTTTGGAAAATGATAACAAAAATCTGAAATCCGAAGACATTGACTTTCAAAATTAATGTTATTTTTCACTTTGCATAGTGCTTTTTTGAAAATGGTTGTTTTTTTAATATTGAGTCAGAAGTTAGAAAGCGACTGTGCTTAATAATACCGGAATTGTGAGATACTTAGTGGTCGAGCGCGAATTTATCAAATCTACAAGGACAAAGCGAAACTTGACAAGAGTGACGGCTATCAACCTCAAGTAATGTCTGGAAAGTTTAGCTAGTTGATTTAATTTGATTTCATTCTATTTATAAAGAAACCACATCCACAGTCCGAAATCCAATTAAGCTTAATGACTTAACTTTAAAAGACTGACGTCACAAATCAGTGTGACGCAGTGAAAAGAATAAAACGAAATCTCCTTGGAACAAATTATGTTAAATCAAGAGGCAAGGGGCTCCTTTAATCCAGACGGCAATTTTATTTGATTACGTCAAACGTTTGGGATGATTTAAACGTTTTTAACATCTATTCTTAATGAGTACTGTTACTTTTTACGGCGAGAACATCTTGTCTTTATTGAGGAAGATTTATGTAGATTTGGGTATACCGATATTCATGGACAGCATGTTAAGCCGTTGGTTCCGGCTGTCATTTGTGGACCTTTGGCATCCGCTACAGGTAGTTGCAAACCCAATGGTCTGACAACCAGTCTAACTAAGGCGTATCATGTTACCTAGTTACTGTATTGTGAAGGTCAGACAAGTAGTAGACCGCAAATAAACGTTTTTTCTTTCTTTCTTTCTTTCTCCATGTAAAATACTGGTATTCAGCTGCATCCGGTTAGATTAGAAGCCAACCCCGACATAGTTTTGAAAAGGCTAGTTAGATTTTCGATATTAGTTTCTGTAGGTCTCGGGGAATCGTAGTATGGGCACAGAATCATCTTACACGGCTTGAAAGAGAGAGGGTAATATTTTCACTTTGTACGTAATCAAACAAGCAACTAAAACCTATTAATATTCATGGTAAATTGAGAAGCAAAATGTAAAAAATATGACAATCCATTCCAAAAATAAAATTAGTCAAGCACAATTAGTTTACTTTATCTTATCAAGGCATGCTCTAGGACAATAAATTCAAATTAAATTTATTTATATTTTTTTTTTATTTATTTATTTAAACAATAAATTCACATTAAATTTATTTGACGATAAATTCGAAGACATAACATTAGTACATGCACGAACCCGCACTGGGCCCACGTGGTAGATTATGGCCCACTCCCTCGCATAAAGACAAGTCATGTGTCCCAGCAGTCCCAGCAGTGGGAACACTAAAGGCAAATTATGCTATGCTTAAGCCAACATAATCTGACTAAAAGTAAAACCACCAACCAGAAATAATAATAATATGTTACAAGTACAATTCCCCAAAACATAAGCCGTCGATACACATCTTTAAGTAATTCTTCATTTACCCAAACAAAGATGTGATCTCACATAGTTTATTCTATAAAAAGGACCCATTAACGAGATGGAGGGGACTAAAATGAGGGCCAAGTTAGCTGAGATGTTAACAGTGAACTACTAAATCTTATTACTGTACGTCTTAGCTATATTTGTTCCTTTTAATAAATTTGCCGCGTCGGACCAAGTTGGTAACTTTATTTACGAGGTAAAAGTCGAAAGAATTGTTAGTTGCACGCGAGTGTCTCAGGGGATTCCATTCGTTTACAGGTTAAGGATGTTTGTGTGAAAATATTGTAAGCTAGTATCAAGTTTTTGATGACGTGTTTGATGTTGAAATTAGTTGTTGTTCTTGTAAGTGAGAGCAGGTCATGGCTTTAGAGACTTTTGAACGGCGGTGATAATAACAGAATGGTGATGGCGAAGCTTCTCGACTGCGTGGTCGTGATGTACTGCGGTTACGTGATGAGTAACGACTGCGGCGTTGGCTATGTGATCGCGATAGAAATTGATCATTCCAAGAAATCTTCTTAATTGTTCGATTGTCGGCTGAGGATAATTGATGATTGCTTGGATTTTATGTTGCGGTGGTTTGATGCCTTCTTTTGCTACGGTGTAACCTAGGAACTGGACTTCTGGTTGGCTAGGTTGCATTTGACGGGATTGGACATCTTGATTCGGTGATGCCTACTGGCTGAGCTTCGGTAATCGTACATTTTTCACTGTGTTTAGGCACGAGTATGTTAACGGGTATGTTAACGGGTATGTTAACGGATATGTTAACGGGTATGTTAACGCGTATGTTAACGGGTATGTTAACGGATATGTTAACGGGTATGTTAACGGGTATGTTAACGGGTATGTTAACGGGTATGTTAACGGGCATGTTAACGGGTATGTTAACGGGTATGTTAACGGGTATTTTAACAGGTATGTTAACGGGTATGTTAACGGGTATGTTAACGGGTATGTTTGCGGTAATGGCCGCGATTTACGAGTTGTAGCTCATAGTTTGGAACCCAGACAGATGCTTTACTTTACGTACATTATTATTCATCACCACTGCTCTGAAAATGGTGAAGAAAAACATCGTGAGACAACCGACATGTCGTAGAAACAAAAATTCTGAGACGTAACATCTGCCTACCTGCACTGGGCCCGCGTGGTGGATTAAAGCCCACTTCTTCTCACGTAGAGGTGGCCTGTGTCCCAGCATTAGGAACGATATAAGCTGATTATGGTATGATTGTAAATGAGGATAACGTATATGGATTCTAAAGGACACGAGGATTCAAAATCTCGTTTGTTTTCAAAAAGGAACGTTAAAGTCAGTAACATTGAAATTGGAATAGCGAAGTATCTTAAATGATTTTAACATAGTTATCATATTTATAACGGCCTCGTTGGTCTAGTGGTCCTAAGCACTGCTGATGTACATGACATCCTGGGTTCGATTCCGAGTTCGAAAAACTGTTATTGGAGTTTTCCAATTTGGAATTTCTAAGGATTTGTGAACGGTTGATGGCAAATAGGCTCGCTCCGTATGTATTACATACCTCTGCCAAATCCTTCGAGACATCACAGGCGTAATGTTATGTGACGTTATTATATATTATTTATTTAATTGCGTCGTATTATGAGAAATAACTGTGGAACATATAATAAAAAGGTAATAGCAACCTTTTTCGTGGAAAGTTCAATCGTTCAATTTTATTCATTCATATTTTTAAGCTCTCCTTTCCTCAAAGTAAAATATCATTTCAGTGGATCTTTATTGAAGTATTTTCGGCGAAAAATGCTTTTTATATAATTGTATTTTTAATTTTAATACCGATGGTAGTTGACTATTTCCAGTAAAGAAATTCGAAAACAAAATTTTCGTCGACCTTTTTTATACCATTCCCTGGAACCAGACTTAAAATTAACAACAATTATAACTGAATTCTAAATTGCAATGGATTCCATCACATATCGGGATACATGGCAATGAGTTGGTAAGTGTGTATGCTAAGAGGGCCTGTGTAGAAGGTACTCCGTTAGATATAGTACCAATTTTCTCAGTTAACTTCTATCTGGTAAAAAAGTACTGTCATAAACAATTGCCTGTGTGCCAGAGGCCACGGTATCTCTTTTGAATAACCCGCACCCCTGGCAGGCATCGGCACTTGCGGACCCCACCAGTTGGTGCTGACATCTTTTTGAGGCGCGAAGACCGTAGGAATCTGCTGGATATGGGAAGCACAGAACTGGTCGAAGTGGCAGAGCTTGGGTCTATGTCCACTAGCGGACGTCTTTCGGCTAAAATGATGATGATTCACGGCGACTGATTTCACGACACAGTGACCTATTTAATAACCAATATCAAAAAACATATAAGCGTGTGTAACTGTGTACTTTATATAAATACCGGCCAAAATGTTTACACAGGTTCATTGACAGCCAAATTAAATATAATCTGAGGGTCGTTATGACCGACTTACCTAGATAAGTAAGGTTAAGTACTTCAAGACTCAGGAGGTAAAACGGCTTGAAAAGGTTAAAGTGGGGGCCCTAGTGGTATATAAGCGACAACAAAGTAAATTCTCTAAAGATAAGGCACTTGATATTAGGTTGTAATCCAGGGCGAACCCACTTATTGCTTATTAGTTTGAGTGGTATGGAAAAGTGGACTTTGGTGGGAAGTTTTAAGGTCGGAATTTCAGTGCGGGTTGTCAGGGTCAGTTATTTTCCTTTCATAATTTGAGATTGAATGAATTGGTGGTTTATTTTCTTTGAATTACTTGTGCATACTGTTCCGGTTTTTTTCGTTTAAATGATGAGACATTGAATCGAAAATTCTTTTAAGCATTTTCCCTTCTCTCGGATGAGTTCTGTTTGACAACATAATTTGTTGGGCACAATCGCAAATATGGGTTTAAAGAACTTTATTCCTCATAAGAACTTAAAAATAACAGTTCACTTATAATGAGATACATAAGTTAGTTATAACTAGTTCTATTAATATAAGTCATGTCTAGGGTATTGGAGACATTGTACTGCAAATGTTGTGATTTATTGTATTAATCTACGTTTGAATGTGTTTACACTGTCACATTTTTTTATGTTTTCCTGTAAACTATTGAACAGCCGAGCCGTGCTCCTTCAACCAAAATTGTTATTTTTCCATAATTAGTGCGAGCGTGCGCTGGTTTTAATATTGTTAAACAGTTATAGTATGTTTCAAAAGTTAGCTCTTGCTTCAAGCTCATAAAACCATAATTTTCAGATTCTGATTAAACACACCAGAGTGAAGATCTTTATCAGCATTTTCCCAACTATGTTAACTAGGCTTCCAGCCTAACTGGATACAGCTGAATACCATTATTTTACATGGAGCAACCGCCTATCTGACCTCCACAACCTAGTTACTGGGTAATACGATACCCCTTGGCACGACTGATTGTCAGACTCTCGGGCTTCTGACGACCCGTAACGACTGTCAAAGATCCACGAATGACAGCCGAGACCAACGGCTTACGGTGCTTTCCGCGGCACTGAGGCGCTGACTCCCATACAGGGAACAACCGTGTCAAGCGTAGCTTAACTTGATGTTATTACTAAGCTGTTCCGTGTGGTGCCCGATGTAAAAGAATAGCGCTATCCCATTTCTTCTCATGGGTGTCGTAGAGGGCGACTAAGGGACTTACTAGAGAATGGGCAGCAGCGTCCTCTATGCATTTGACCACCATACTGAGATCGCCAATCCGCCTGCCAAGCGTGGAGTTTATGGCAAATCTTCCCTTTTGGGGGAGGCTTATGTCCAGCAGTGGATGTCTTTCGGCTGATATGATGATGATTGCTAAGCCACAAGCTCCTCACAGCAGGGTGTCGATATCATAACAAAATTAGCCTCGAACTAAAACCAACACAACAAACGTCACAAGAACAAAGAAAATATCTATCACTTCACCATAATAAGTAGTATATATCACTAAGAACTCTCCATAATGTATTCAAGAGGTTCCCTCATCGTGAAAGATAATGGAATTTTTTCCCTTGTATTAATATTCATAAGTAAAACAACAGATACGTTTGTTTGTGATCTCGAGTACAATGGGCCTTGCTCTTTTAGAAGGTGTATAGAGTTGTAAGGACATTCAAAGGAAAATAATTTGTTTTGAAGTGCTGTCGGATTTGTCGTTTTCTGTTCTTTGAATCGAGGTTTTTGTATTAGTTATTAAGTTAAATGTCAAAACTATAAATAAAGTACGCCTTTATTGTTGCTTATACAATGTTTTTAGAAGATTTTTCTATGTTATAACCGCTTAATAGTGAGACTCACTAACTACTCAATAAGAGGACATAATATAATATACAAATATACCTTATCGGTGATGTTCTTAAGAAAAGTCAGGTGCGTAATACTCGCAACCAGCATGCGTGTATGACCATCTGGTTAGGTAGGTATGAATGTTAACAAGAAAAAAGGAATATGTATAGGTGTGCTTACACGAGCAACTAAAATTGCTTCATCCTGATCAATTCTCGTCAACTATGACGTCACAGCTACATCTAGAAATTTAGGGCAATGACAACATGTAGCCACCTGTTGCCAGAGATACGGCAAAACAATACCATGTAATTTGGAGCAACTTAAAAGACTAGGCGATACGAACCCGCCCCCCGTCCCGCCTCCGCCGCCGGCCGGTTCCTCTCGCAAAAAATTGCTCGGCAACACTAATGGATCAATCTGAATCAATTAAGTGGAGCAATCTGGAGGAACAACAATCAATTGTGGATATGTTTCGGGAATATTGCTTCTGATTGCTCCGTATATTTCATGTGTTGCCGAATATCTAATCGGTTTGGAAATTTTTAGTCAATTTTCTTTCTATCTCGTTTGTACGTATAACTAAATCTCGTTTTTGCGAGAGAAACCGGCCAGCGGCGGAAGCAGCGGGGGAGGCGCATTGCCTAGTTTTTTTTTATGTTGCTCCATATTATGTGGCAGTATCTTTGGCAACAGGTTGCTACATGTTGGAATTTCCCTAAATTGCTGGATGTAGTCGTGACGTCATATTTGACGAAAATTGCCCAAGGTGGAGCAATTTTAGTTGCTCGTGTAAGCGTGCCTTTAGGATCGTGGCAGGTGGCGTTCTCTGTAGTTTCTGCCGAAACCTACGAGAAGAAGTTTATGAATGCATTAATTATTAAAATGCATTAAACTCAAAATTATTTTTACAATATTGACGTTCGTTGCGGTCTTTTTATACGCTTGTTCATTGAAAAAGGCCTCCTCTAATGAAATAAATAAGTTCTCTAAATATTGAAACAATCATGATTGGTAAATATTTATGTTTGACGTATTTTTCAACCGAAGTTTTTTTAAATAGACTAGTTTAATGAAATAAGTTTTAGACTAGACGAAAATTGCTCTTCCAAGCGCCAAATATCGAAGTAATATAATAAAACCTAGACATTCTATTTTCTTAGTTCTCAGTTACTATTTCATTTTTAACCGACTTCAAAAAGGAGGAGGTTATCAATTCGTCGGAAACTTTTTTTTTTTGTTTCTTTTTTTTATTTTTTTTTTATGTATGTTCCCCGATTACTCGAAGATGGCTGGACCGATTTGGATTTAGTTTTTTTCGTTTGAAAGGGTATACTTCCCAGGTGGTCCCATGATCATCAAGTCAGGATCTGATGATGGGGTCCTGGAGAAATAGAGAGAACTCTTCAAATTTTATAGGCACACGAAGCGATTTAGCTATTTTTTGGAAGAGTACTTTCTCGTAGTGGTCTCATTTCAATTTGGTGAAGATCTGATGAAGAACTTTGGAGATAGGCAACGGAACTCCTCAATAAATGATAGCAAATGGCCTGGGATTGCTGAAATCTCATGTCTGTCTATTGCTTACACCACTTCATAACATAACATCACGCCGGTATGCTGTGAAGGGGTAAGCACATGTGAACCACTAAAAAGTGAAAAATAAAAACTTTTTCCAAAAAAAAACAACCGACTTCCAAAAACACACTACAAAGTGAAAAATAACTTTAATTTCGGAAGGCGGTGACAAAAAATTCAAATACAGCTTCCAAAGACACCGACTTCCGAAATTGAAGTTATTTTTCACTTTGTAGTGTGTTTTTGGAAGTCGGTTGTGTTTTTTTGGAAAAAGTTTTTATATTATTCTAAAATCTGAAATGACAAGAACAGTCTGTTTCTAAGTCCATGTTTATAATATAGCTTTTATAAGTTTTAAGTTCTAGAAGCCTTTTTCCAGAACATCTAACGATATTCACCTCAATATCGCCAAATTGACTTCACTATCTCTGTTTAGAGAATTTCCTTCACATGTTCATACGTTGCCCAAGAACCATCTAGGTCAACCCATGCTTAAGTGCGTCAATCAAAGGATTTATGTACACGGCCGAATCCCTTAGTTACCCCTGCCTTTGCAGCGTCACTCTTAGTAACGACTCTCTTAGGCTAGCTATTAGAATCTACCGTATATTTGAACTTTTGACGTCAGTAGTGATTTTTTTTATTAGGGAGTTGATTGTGTTAAAGAAACCAGGTATAATAGTATACCAGCAGTTATTAGAAATAAAGAGTGTCTGGGATCCTTTAAAAGGTCCTTGTTTAAATTTCTTCTAGATAGATGTTACTACTCCATCATTGAGTTTACTACTGATAAACAGAGGTATGACGATTCCGACTTGCTAATTAACTCATATTATTTTTAATTATTGATAAGTACTAATGTGTTTACCTATTTATTTAAAAATTCTAATGACCTGTGTACCTACTGACATATTTTTTTAATTGATTTTTTTGTTATGTATTGGCATGCCACCTACTAATTATAATTGTTTGTTTCTGTAAATTTTGTACGCCATTTAATGGCAAAACATAGTGCACATTTTTTAAAATACTAACTGTAACCATACCTATGTTTAACAAAATAAATGATTGATTGATTGATTGAAACAGGTCAAAATCGAGTTAAAATTACGCAAAAAAAATACGTAAAGAATGACTACAGCATGAATGTATCAAGAAGACTACAACAATAAAGGTTAAGTCAGTCAATCAGTTAACATTTTGAAAGAGTAACAGTAGAGTTCCCCATTCTTCCCCATTCTTCTCCATACGAAACTACCTTTTGGAAAGGGTGACTAGAATCAATTCTATTTTAACGTTCAAAAGTGCCTTTTATGTGCCTATATGAAATAAATGATGCCTTTTATGTGCCTTTATGGAATAAAATTGATGTCAGTTTTTGGAAGTATAGGTATTCTGTGTTTATATGTTACGATGCCGCTTGAAGATAGTAATTATGTATAGCAGCACAGGATAGTCTTTACCGCAAGTAGTCATCCATCAAATCAAATCAAATCAAATCATTTTATTTGTCACAATGCAGGTACATAGTTTATATTAGGTTTTATAATGATAATGTTAGTGCGCTGCATTCTACTCGCAAGCATACAAATATTACACACAAGAATAATGAAATAAAATATAACAGACATTTTTAAATGTAGGTATAATTAAAATGTCAAACTATAAAATAAAAATACAATTTTACGGCACGGAACGGCACGGTTGGCGCAGTGGTTAAGCGATTGACTGCTGCGCTACGTGTCGCGGGTTCGATTCCCGCACGGAACTAATATTTGTATGACCTACAAGTAGTTGTTCCGGGTCTGGCTGTTTGTGTATGTGAGTTTAATTTTTTGTAAACGCACCTACAATACAGGAGAAATTCCTAGTGTGGGGCAACGTTTTAAAAAAATATTTGTAAAAATTTAAAATATCATTGTCAACAATAATCCCCCATAAATTCAGTGATTGAGTAATAACATTTATTAATTAAAAATTGTTTCAGTCGTTTTTCAATCGTTCGTCGTTATCTTCAATATCATCAAAATTGTGCTAAAATCCAAATATATGCAATAAAATGAAGAATAAAGAACCTTCCCTACCCTTTATTTTTATTTAGTTGGTTTATATATGGTATGGTTTAGTTGGGAACAAGAAATATAGATGGATTTACACATGACAGGTTGCCATAAATGTCCTGTGAGATGGCACTCTATTCCAGCATTATAAACGATGCTCTGTGGCCGAAATAAAGCATTTTGTTGTGGATGTGGTACGACAGCGACTCCCCTGACATCATCTGTCATTGGAAGACAGCCGCCAAGCAATCATCACTGCGACGATCCGCAAGAGGGACAGTAATACCTATTACAACCCCATTTTTGTGTCCACGCAATCACTGTCCAATCCAAGGTTGCCTGGAAGAGATCGCAGAAAGCGATAAGGCCGTCCATTGTATGTTTTAGTTTTTAAATGTTTTATTTTTATTATGTATTTTCTGGAGTACAATAAAGCTTATATAAATAAATAAATAATAAATAATCAGCCGGTATCATTCTTATCTGACATATTCGGTGGTTCCAGTAACTCTGTGACCAAACTAGACAGCGCCACTTGCTCCGCCGCCATTTATTACGGAAAAGAAATCTGCGCATAATGAATGATCACCAATCAGTAGATCAGCCGCATAAACTACAGCTTAACATCAGTTAACTAACCTGTCACTATTCCCCACGACCTTCTCTACACTATAACATATTTCTAATACCTTAAAAACTATACGAGATTTTGGAATGACGTCATAGGATTGAATAAAATGCAGCCATAAAACAAAGTTGGGCATTTATGTCTGTTGGGCTTCCAACAAAGTTGCTGTTTTGGAAGCCGGGTACCAAGTTTGGCGATACAGATTGCCATGTTTATGAAATGGCGCCCTGTTCGTGAGTGGAAAACTGATAGTTACATTATAACCATATCTCTATAAGTCATTGTTGAGGGTGGTAAAAAGATTTCAATATATGGGGTAATTTTAACCATAGACGGAGGTCACAATAACCTCTGGTGTGATAAAATGTTGCGCGTTTGGTGCTTATAAAATGCCTTATTAACATTTGAATAGCATTTACTGGGAACATTATTTTATCGTAACTGTCTGTACCGCTCCATGATTGCTTGTCAAAATCAAAAGTCATATATTCAAACTAGGCTGAAAGTCAACACTTTTACTGAACGTCAAAATGACATAAGACAGTCTTCCAGAACCGCTTGCCTGTCACCACTTCCTAGCTGTGAAGAAGTGGCGCAATGAACTCCCCAGCAGCACAGCTGTCTGTTCAGTTAGATAATTCTAACTGAACTATTAATAATAATAATTAAATAAATGCTTAATAATCTAAGCATTAATTGAATTACTTATAAAAACTTGTCACTGTCCTAACTGCCAGTATACTTTTCTTCAGATACTAATATAGATCTGCCAACATACATTCTATTCTGCCTTCGCATCAGCATCGCCTTAACTAGACCCAAACCCTCTAAACAACCCATATTTACAGCCTCACCGAAAATATTTTAACAAAAAGACTATCATTTCAGATCTTTGCCCCGCAGAGATTACTAGGTGAAGATGCTATTTGCGGAGCTCGTCTTAAGAGAAACTAACACGGTACCGTAGAACTCTCGACCGCACTCAAATCGGTCGATCTTTTATGTATAAGGCCATTTTCACACGTAACTTAACGTACCTACATATAGCGGACAAAGGCGGTCACACCTTTGAAATGTTGGAAAGCGAAGGTGTATTTTGAAGAAGTTTTTTTGGAGGCTGTGTTTCGGTGATAAAGTTAATTGAGGCTAGTATTTATCTCAAGAATTATAATCGGTAAAGTGTGTATTTAGAACGGCATTGTCAAATGCACTGCGGTCATAAAAATCCCTCATTAATTAAGAATTAAAAAAAAAAGAATCAAATCTGCAGTCAAATCTCATAATCGCTATAATTGCTTCATGGTGACTGTGGGATATAACAATTTTCGTCTTTTAATCATTTCGATTGTAATCTATATTGAGTCAATACTAATATAATCATAACAATGTTTTTTTTATTTACAACCTGGCGTCTTCCATCCCTTTGTGTCCCAATCTTTCATAAACTGACCCAAATCATCAATAAAAATGAATTAATTATACCTGGACATGAGATTGAACTATAGTTAAAATAGAGTAGGTAGGTACGATACCATTCCAAATATTTCAAAAATAAAGGTGGGTTACTCGTTGTTCATTTGTTTTGTTTAAATTGGATATTGCCTCGTTCTATCTTGCCTAACATGACGAACCCACGGTCAACATATCATCAATCTGTAACATTGTAAAGAAATAGTTTCTACAAAAAATAGATAGTTTTTAGCCGTTATAACTTAACTTGAAAACCGACATGAAGATGATAAAGTGTATCAGCTGCTTACCTGAAACAAAGGAAACAGAATAAATTAGTGTTACTTTGTGGGTAATTTTGTAAGAGTAATAGTGGGCCAAATAGTATATGGAGCACAGGTTTTATTTAATTAAATAATTGACGTAGTTTGTGGTTTATTGTGGAATGAAAGAAAATCTTTCAAGCTTTTTGAAATCGAATGGAAATGAAAAATCGAATATATACTATAATCGATTTTTCATTTCCATTAGTACCATTCTATAAACATGTACGTTTAGTATACTAAAGGTACACGTTTTGGCAACCAGGAAGATATTTTTTCCCACAACATTAATTACTATGTCAGTCATCTAAAATTCTCTCAAATTCATAAGATTAATGATCTTAATCGCTTAAATTAATACTCAAAAAATAAGGAAATTAAGTTTGCTCGAAGTGGATTCAAAATGATCTCTATTAAAAGTGGTATTTTACGTCGTGTTGTTATACTTTTTACATACCTAAGGTATCTCTCTAAGTAAAACTCTGCGTTATAATAGGTCTTTACCTATGAAATTGCCGTTTTGTATGAAAAAATTTAAACGAATTTTTTTCATGTATTTTTTATTTGTATTAATCGAAGTAATCACCCATGCAATCAATGCATCTTTGCCATCGCAGTGGCAGTTTATTGATGCCCTTCTTAAAGAAATCAGCTGGACGGGAGGCAACAAATTCTTCAAAGGCATTTTGTACTGCCTCTCGGGTATTGAATTTTTTTCCCGCCAAGAAGTTATCCAAATTCTGGAAAAAGTAGTAGTCTGTAGGCGCAAGGTCTGGTGAGTAGGGCGGATGACGGAGAGCTTCCAACCCCAGTTCTTGCAACTTGGAGACCGTCTGCTGTGCAGTATGAGGTCGCGCGTTGTCGTGCAGGAGCAGCGGAGACGAGCGATTGACCAATGCTGGTTGGAGATGTGCCAGCTTCTCCATCATTGTGTTCAGTTCTTCACAGTACACATCTACAGTAATGCTCACCCCGTTTGGTAAGAAGCTGTGATGAATCACACCGGCGCTAGACCACCAAACAGTGACCATCACTTTTCTAGGGGTAAGTTTTCGTTTAGGGCATTGTTTAGGTGCTGAACCAGGATCCAACCAACTTGCTGAGCGCTTGCGGTTATCAAACAGAATCCATTTTTCATCTCAGGTAACAATGCGGTTCAAAATTCCTTCATTTGTGTGTCTGTTGAGCAGTGCAAGGCACGTCTCGACGCGTACTTCGCGCTGACGATCATTGAGTTCGTGGGGCACCCATTTGTCAAGCTTTTTTACCTTGCCAATTTGACGCAAATGGACCAATATTGTTTTGACGCTAACGTCGAAAGCTGCTGCTAATTCAGCCGTAGATTGTGTATCATCAGCTTCCACAATCGCCTTTAATTCGTCATTGTCGACCAAAGTCTTCGGACGACCGCGAGGTTCATTTTTCAGGTCGAAATTTCCAGAACGGAAGCGAGCAAACCAATAACAGGTGGTGCGTTGGTTTGTAGTGTTAGCTCCGTAAACGTCGTTGATGTTGCGTGCCGCTTGTGCCGCGTTGCTGCCACGACGGTACTCATATTCCATAATTACTCGAATTTTTTACGTATCCATGATGACGAAAAAGATTGAAATGCGATGAAAATGTAACACTAATCAATAAACAAATGACTACTTTTGGAAAAAAAAATCCATGTTTTTAAAATAAAATTAATTTGAAATTAGAATTCTTACCCAAACAAAAATTATTTTGATTTGAAATGGCCAGTACTGCAAAACGGCAATTTCATAGGTAAAGACCTAATATTAATAGCTGAAAGCTCAGCTATATCAAAAAAACTGCAACGTCACTTCGCCCTAATTCCCTGTAAGTCAATACAAAAAACTCCCCGCATAAGCCTTAACCCAGAGGCACATGAAACCTACGCTTGCGACTTAAAGCCCCAGTTATTGATTGCCTTCGCTGGGATTTCATCAAACTTGAAGGTGGATAATCAATTTCCTCCCAGCCAAAGCCTCAAAGACTGATTGGAAGTGAGTGTCAGAATCCATTGCGACGCAATACTTCTCCATCGGCTTAGTTCTGCGGCACATTTTGAAGCAATTACTGATCGTCGATGTATTGTTCAATTATGTCAGTTTATTGCATTAGTTAAACTCTTCTCTAAATACACAAATATTAGCTTTTACCAGCGGTTTCGCCCGCTTGGGGTTGTCTCGGTTTCTCAAATTTATCCCACGGGACCGTACAACCGGGATAAAAATATCCTTTGTGTTAATCTAGGTAATCTATCTGTGTGGCAAATTTCATACAAATTCGGTCAACCGTTTTTGAATGATTGGGTAACAATAAATTTATAATTTTAGTAGGATGTGAAAGTTTGTATGTTTAGATACAAACATACAAACTTTCACATCCTACTAATATTATAGATTTTTATTATTCGTAGGATTTACAAGGCAGATGAGAGTAGAAACCATGGAGGGGACGCCCTAGACCGATACAAAATATAGTGACCTTATTCGATGATGTTCTTCAGAAACTTCAAGCAAGTGCGTAGTACTCGCAACCAGCGTGCGTATATGACCAGCTGTATGAACATAAACGACGCAAAAAGAGTATGTAAGGATCATAGCAGTTGGAGTTCTGAAGTTTCTGTCTACCCGTAGAAGGAGTGAGGTTATGTATGTAAAACTTTTCCTTACGTCATACTTTTGTGAGATTTATGTAAGTACCTTAACTTTAAGCTTGTTGCTAAGGCGTTTTATTTAAAGGGTGTGATGCATGTTGGGGCCTGTCTCTTGCAACATATGCCGGACAATTTTTTTTTGTCCGTAAATTATATTGGGAAACATTGAATTCGCGATACGCAGTGTTCATGACAGCTGACATGACAGTGACAGTGAGACGGATCAACCGACACAAGTACCTCTGTAGTTCTATAGCATTTGTGTGGAAACTAGTAACTGGTCATTGTTTTACCATATAAACTTGGCTCCTATAAAACGCATCGCAAATGCATCGGTTCAAAAAATTAATAAACAAACAAAGGCAGATTATATCGCAGCGGGTCGCGTCAACTAACTAGTACAAAAACCAATCAATACAAAACCAAACTTGCAACATACCAAACAAAAAACCCAACCCTATGCAGGCGACGCGGTACATTTAACCCGATTCTTATCGTGGCAGCCTATAGTAAAATAGCCTGCTAACTGTAGCCTGACACGGAACCCATCACAATCGATCCCGACATAAAAACATTTGCATAGTAGAAAGTTTTTTAGGGGTTACAAGAAACGAACGGCTCAAACATTTTATAGGACTGTTTTGAGACAAAGAAGTTTGCAGACTTTTTGTTATACCCGGTTTAATTTCCGCCCAAATACGAGGAAGTGGAATTGAAAGGAAGGATTTAAAATGAAAAAGTTAAGTGAAATTAGGTATGGGTTTAACTCTTTGGGCTTGTTGTGGTTTGTAAGATTGGACTCTGTTTTTGTACTGGATTATTATTAAGCTTTGTGTTTTAGTTGATTATAGAATGTTTTCATAATAGCTTGTATCTCTTGAAGTGGTGGCACATTCACATTCTGCTAGTGGGGCGAGCCTAAGAAATATTTTTATCATGTACCCTAGTATTATTATAAATGTGAATGTTTGTCAGGATGGATGAATGGATGTTTGTTAATCTTTCACGCAAAAACTACTGAACGGAAATCCGTTCCAAATTGTGTGCCAAATTTCAACTAAATAGTTGAAATTTGGCACACAGATAGTTTATGACCTGGACTGATACATAAAGTACTTTCTATCCCGGTAGTATATTCCCGCGGGATAATTTCCGACTTCCGCGCGGGCGAAGCCACTGGCAAAAGGTAGTTAAAGTTGTAAATTAAAAATATAGGTACACAGATCAAATAATTTGTAGATATAAATACCCAGATATTCAATTCGTATCTTCCTGGTAAACTCTATTTGGTCTTAGAATTAGTTATTGTATTTTTTTGATCATAACAGATTAGCATAATAGCGAAATAACTTTAATAATTAACAAGGCGTATAATTTTCATAAACAATTGACTATCACTTTTTGTGTGAATATTTCTGTGATTTTTATTTCAGCAACACAGGAAACTGAACGCTATGCTTGATAGGATATGTCACGGGAGACATTCCACCATAACGTTACGCGAATAAAGATAAGAGTAAATAGCGCATAAGCGGTGACAGATTGCCGGCTTATCCCCTGCAGCACCACAACAATTCATTATGCTTGGCTGACTGTTAGGTCGGCGATACACTGTCAGCTAGCGTAAACGTGTTTCATAGCTGTGCATGTGTTTTTGAAAAAAAAATGTGCGACTTCTGTTGAATTGGTTGTAAACTATGTGATTAATTTGGTAATATTTAATATTTATTATTAAAAAAAACCCCAAAGCAATCTGGAAAGTAATACATTTTATTCTAAATTAACAAGTTTCTAAATCTCCTCCATCAAACCTATTGACCCTTTTCTGGTATGATAATTATATTCTGCGTGCATCATTTTCACACATACCTAATTATAAAATGAATCAATGTTAAATATTGTACATAAAACATTTTAAAAGAATAACGGTGGAGTTTCTTGCCCATTCTTCACCATGCAAAAACTACATTTTGGAAGGGGCGACTAGAATCAATTCAACTTTAATGTAAATGTTGACGTTCAAAAGTACATTTAAGTGCCTATTTGAATTCAATGTTTTGACTTTGACTTTGAGACTGGACTTGAAGAAAAATCCTCAATAAATGAGATGAATAAGTTCTTCGCAAGAGCTGGCAAAAAGCTTGTAGACAAACAGACACATAAATACGCACTATTAGCACTCACTCTCGCTCTTTTAACCAAGGACTTCAACAAAGTTGAGAGAATCTTATTGAATCATTATACTGTACATCGTAAACTCGTAACAAGCTGTTCTTATAGTTTTGACTTTTAAACATTTCCTGTATAACATCGTACAATTGTTTCAAGACTGCGAACTTATGACCGTTAGACAGCTCTTTGTACTCAATACCATCTTGCGCAGACATGGTTCTTTGAAATGCAATACTGGTCGTCTTGCAAATAGAAGATCAAAATATGTTTGTCCTGTAGAACGTGACTGAACTGAATTGGCTGAAAGACTATATTGTCCCACAACTGGGCAAAGCTCTCTCTTATATTTTTCCTGTTCTATTTGCTTTGAATCTGGCAAGAATGAGTCTAGATCGTCACGCTATCGTTTTCATGACCTGCGTCGGCGATGTATGTAAATACGGTGGCAGGGACTTCGACCATGGGTTCAGTACATGCTTCTGAACCAAACTATACGTCGGTTATTTGAAAAGAAATGTTGTCCATACATTTTGGCCGTGTAGGCGTTGCACTTTTCTAAGAAACTGCAGTTTTTTTTTTTCTGTCGACAAAATTGGTTGCAGTCCGCGCGTCGATGTCTCCTGCCACCCTGTATAAGCCCTTACCATACAATCTGCTTTTATTAACAATATAACTCCTTTTTTCTCCTTAGTAGCGAATTACATTGCCAAGAACATAGCAGTGACAAAATAATGGTATGACGTAAATAGACTCGCGGAAAATGTTGTGATGTCCCCACACTAAACTGCTTCAATAATTGAATAGATAGATTAAATATCTCTAAGCTTTTTGATACATACGCTTCAGCTAAATAGCTGCTAGTGTGTCTAACCAAATAATAATAATATTCTTAGGGTCAGCATTTAGTTAGTCAGTAGATGACAAAGTTCACTTTTACGTAAGAAATCCATACAATCTTAACAGTAAATAAATACAAAACAGCAGTTGATTAGGACCCACATTTGGCAGTAGCCTTTTACGGGTTGACACGATAACATTCAAACATCAGAGGATCCTAACCCCCCTTCTACCACTGCTTGTCTTACTTTCATTCCGTTTATCAGGATTGATCTGTTATATCAGGAACTGACATGATAAAGTGGCCAAGTTTCTTTGATTGCAGTAATTTTCCCGGAAACTTGTACCAAATATAGAAATGTAACAAAAGAAGAAATTGATAAGATTTATTGTAGGAGTTATCTAGCGAAGATTGTGTTTGCAAACTAATGTTTTGTGTGCTTATCTTATTTTTGACAATAATTAGTATTTGATACACATAGTATGCACTGACTATCAGAAGGGGAAAAGGTTTAAATCTCTTTGCTTGTTTTTATCCAATAAAATTTACTGAGTTTCTGTTTGTATTTCTCGTATAAATAAAATAAAAATTAAATCTTTTATTAGTAACAATAGCTTGCCTTATGGCCATGTGTACCATTCACGCTTCATTTTTTTTAAACCAATTGATTTTAAATAACAAAATAAACAATCATGATAATAAAAATAAAATAGTACGAGCCTATTACTGTCTTACAGCAGGTAGTGCAGGGACCTTTTTCCTCCCCTCTTCACAAGCAGAGAAGACACGAGCATTGATCACGATGCTTGCTCAAGATGGGTTCAGACTGGGACTAACTTGGGATTTCAGAATTCAGCCATCATTACTGTTTACTTAGATTTAGAAAAGACACTCATCGCTATTTACTTCCCATTGTCAAATAACCGAATAAACAAACAAACATAAACAAAATTCAAAAAGACAGCGTACCTAATAATTCAGAAGAGCTTATTCATCTTCGTTGCGTATTCCGAAATCCCGAAAAATATAGCAGCCAGTCTTTTACACTCATATTACAAAGGAAACAAACCTAATTAAGGTACGAATAATATTATAGGTGGAGCTTCCTTGTTAATAAGAGCCTTTTGTATACGGGAGTGATAGGAGAGATGGCTCATTGGCAATGTGAATACAGATGGTAGATTGCCATGATCAGAATTAAGGAAACTTTGGTAATAAGACTTGAGACTTGAGTTTGGTGTCTATGTGATTATGACGCATAGCTGGCAAATGTAATTGGAACAGGATTTCAACCTTTTTTTTACTTTCATAACTGTTTTATATTTTATGAGGGATCGTGGCTAAGTAATAATAACCACCTGGGTCGACTATCAGGTTATGCTACGATTGCCGCGGTTGATCCGTGGATGTATGACAATCTTTACATACCAAGATCCCTCCATGCTTCGGAAAGTACGTTAAGCCATTGCATTCGGCTGTCATTCGTAGATCTTCGGCAGTCGTTATACGACATCAGAAGCCCGAAAGTTGTGGAGGTTAGATAACCACTCGCTCCATTCAAAATACTGGTATTCAGCTACATGGTTAGACTGGAAGCCAACCCCAACATAGTTGGGAAAAGACTAGGCAGATTTATTTGTACTTTCTATTTTAACTTGGACTCTAATAACTTACGCTTAGGTAGGAAACCTAGACTTCTAAAGGCAAAACTAAACAGGCAAAGGACTGGCCTCCGCCCTGCATTGTACTATTTTTGTACCATTTATAAGCGTGGCTTCGTCCGTGTGGGTGTCGAGAAATATCTCAGGCACGTACTACCATAGTTTTCATATGAATTATGAACTCTATTCGTTTACATGGCACACGCCAGTAAAGTCAGTTTAATAATTGCATTTTATATATTTATTTGATCTGTAAAATTTATATTAATTTATGTTTGGCAATGGGTGTTATTTACCTGAAATAAATGAATTTATTTATTTAAAGCTCCCAGTTGGCGTTATTATACAGGATTTAAGGGTAAACACCGTTGTCACTTAAACATTGCTAGTTGACTAAAATATAAAATAAACGAGAGTAAAAAAAAAAACTAAAACTTCAAGAATCATCGTCATATTTCAGCCAATTGACACAAACCCGTATTCACTTCGTCTAGTAGTTCTAGATATAAAATTCCATTCAGTAGGTCATCGCTTTCAGACAGACAGACTGGCAGACCAGGCGGGGGGACTTTGTTCTGTAATAATTATAATAGTGATAGTATACTTATATCTATTAGTCTATTTTAAATTTTAAATAACAAGCATGGTAAATAGATAAAACAACCTTCGAAAGTCGGTATCCAAACAGCAAAAGCATACGTCACATATGATACATATTCACCCAATAAAAATCGAAAACCCAACACGAAACAATCTATCAATACATTATCTATACATTTTTGATCGAAAAAGACAATTTTCTCCGGCGATAGCCGGGCTATAAATATAACGAGCCACATATATCTAAGTCTCGAACTGCGACTGAACGACAGTATTCTTATGATTTATACACACGCGAACCGTTTTGTGAGTCCTTTGTCCTTTTTTAAACAAGTTTAGTAAACTGTAAACACGCAAATTTTACTATTGTTGTGTTGTTTTACTTAGTTATGGGAATGACTGAATTGCGGTGGAAAAAAATGGAAATGAGTTTTTTAAGTATTTCTTAGTAGACGATAAGTGCCTTTTTACACGCTCTGGTTATCCAGTTCCGGGTCTGGTGACAAATCGGGTTCTTGACGTTGGTTCTCTGGCAGCCGAAATGTGTGTAAAGGACGGATTCGTTTGTTCTGTGGTCAGACGAACCTGTTAGTTCAAAGATCTTTTTGCTTCTTACAGGATGTCAAAAGAGCTATCTCGAAGCTCTAATCAGCGCATTCTGCACATCAAACTAAGTAGTGCAAAATATATATGGCACGCTAAACATTTTGCTTACAACGGTACAGGGATCTTGGGAGTACTTAGAGTCAAATTATAACATTTAAAAAAAAACTTGTTTTTGTTCCAATATCTCCGTAACCAGAAGGTTTCCCGGGATAGTTCAGTACAAAAAGATAAAAATACAATGACAGGAAGATCAAGTGAGTCTCTGCTTCATTAAGCATCTTTTATCACCCGTTAAATGATAAATGATTTTATTTCTATATTTAACCTGTAAGTAAAAAACACTTTTACACGTCAATCATATTTAAAAAAATAGATGATGTCGGCGTTTCCTATCTGACTACTATGAGAAGACAAGCCGAAACAAACTCAAAGGTCAGATCAAGTGAGGACGATGTAGATTGATGTCTGAAATGGTTTTTTGGAAAAAAAACACACAGCTGATTGAGTGGACTTGACCAGTCAGTGCACGCATGTATCAGAAATCGTGCAGTTCAACTCAATTCTCGTTATTATATGCCAAAGGTACGTCTAGTCCATGAAGACGAACGCGGGACGACGTAATGATCAGCATACATGTAATACTACCGTATTTGTGTCACTGATCTTCGGTTCGGAGGTCAAATCAAGGCCGAGGTATCGAAATTCCCAGCCTTTCTTAGGAGTACTGTTTACTTTTTATTTACATTGCAACCATTTATTTACATTGGCCTAGATGACAAGTCAATGGTGACAAATAGAAATAATTGAAAAGATATTCTAAAAAGTATTTAAACCTTGATGGCTTATGTTCCTGCCTTCTGTTCATATTATTTTCTTTAACAACAGTATCTCCATACATTTTTCAAATAACAAGTCTGGTTCTGATGTTTTTCGATCAAGACAAAATTACCCACTATTTATTTCACCCCGCTAGGCAAAATAAGCAATTCCGAAAATCGCCCCTAAAGATGATCACAGAATTCAATAATGTGTTCAGTACATCAAATCACAACCCTCAGGACTTTAGGGTAACCCCTGATTGGAGCCCCCTCATTTTATACTGAGTTAAAACTTCCCTCTTTTAACATCAATTTGAATTTGAAGATACTATGGGCTTTTCCTGGTGACTAGATGCCAAGGAATTACATTATTTGAAGTTGAGTATGGTTTTTGACGGTGCTTTCAGTGGATGTACCGTGGGTTGCAAATAGACAAGTAAGGTGTCTTAGAAACCAAAATTCGAAGACATGGATACCAACCCGCACTGGACCCACGTGGTAGATAACAACCCACTCCCTCTTGAAGACAGGAGGCTTGTGTCCCAAAAGTGGGGACATTAAAAGCTGATTACGCTAAGGTATCACTATTGTTACTGACACTATCCGTCAAACAACTGTACCTAAATCTGAGTTCACCAGTTGTTGGAAGTAAGTTTTTATGACCTTGCTGAAAGTTGTGTCAACAATCGCACACCGTAGTAACGTAAAAAGAAAGGATCGAACAAACGTAGAACAAACAAAACACCGTATAAAAGAAAAAAAAAGTACAAAATTCACCTCGTTGAATCAGTCGAACTATCAGCGATAACCAGCAAACTTGCTTAGCGATCCCTCGCTCCCTACGCTGCTGTACCGTCGTCTATTGCGTTTTATTGAAATTTCGTGTATCGTCGCTCCGTAATGGGCAATCGGCTGCCGAAATACTCGTCTTACCAAAGCTTTGGTGTTAAATCGTGCGTTTTGGGTTTAAGAAACGATTTCGCGTTGCAATCTTTTAGCTATTTCAATGTCTGGTTTATTTTGCCTCGGATTAGAGGTCGTGGGGTGGCATGCAAAATTTTTGGGAATGGAAAAGGGATCACATTAGCTGATTGGGTTATGATGAGGCGGTTGGGATGATTACGGATTATTTTTGGGTATGTGAGTTTAAAAAAGAAGCAATTTAGGGGTTGGTTGGTTGAGAAAACTGGCAATGCAGTAAAATTAAAAAGGAAGTAATCACAATGGCTGCCTATAATTTTCTAATGAGACTGAAGAGGTTTGGCGGCTAGAGTATATTGGAAGTGGGTCACAAAATAGCAAAAATAATACTCAAGGCACAAAAGAGCATAAATAACAGAAAAACTGAACGCCAATTCTAGCAGAAAGAGTAAATTTTTACTTACAGCCACATCGAGTGAAAAATCTCTTTGACGAAAAGTCACTACCATTCAAAAGGACATACGACATTAATAAGTAAAAATCAGTTCAAGTACGCAAAGCAGTCGCTTACAGGTACAGCTCAATCGGGTGGTATTCAGTCACAATTCGGCCGAAGCAGAGGATGTTATTCAGGGCGGTAAACCTGCGATGCCTAACTGGATTGCTATTTGAGGGGACACATTTGGAGAGCCGATCGAAAGTCGATGTGAAGATGTCAACTCGAACCATTGCGGAGCGAGGAAAACACTTTAAAACAATTTGTTTGTATGTGATCGAGTTGTTCTTGTTGAGACCCATTTCTGGTCTATCACTGAAGTTTTTTTCAACTAAAAAGGAAGAAAAATTAAAAAAAAAACTGTAATGCCTGGAAGTGGCATGTATTTTATTTTAGCTCTTCTCTGTCGTTTTAATTTTACTTTAGGGCGTGGGTATTCTTTAATCTAGTCTAGATAATTCTTCGTTTCATTTCCAGACATTCAAACCCACGCTAGATTAAAATCTGTACTTGTGGACAAATAAACAGAAGCCTAATTAAATTCTGCCAGGGGTGCGGGTTATTCGAAAGAGATACCGTGGCCCCTGGCACACAGGCAACTCAGGGAACACGGGTGGGTTTTAGTCAGTAAAAGTCTGACAGGCCCGGGTGGAGCGGGAGCTCCACTCAGAGCGGGAAAAATTATTTGATGATTTTCCATATTTGATTTTTTTTTAAATAAAAAATTGGAAGTTTTTTAAACCATTTCAAAGGACGGTAAAAGTAATTTTCATTAGACCTCGCTGGAAAATAGTTTGGTGATTGTTTAATCCACAAAGGGTTTTAGCACGAAAAACGATGCTATTGGATATCCTTGATAAATTACCTTTACCAACAGTAATTAATAAACAACGTCTGAGGTCTTTAAAGTCAGAGAAATCATCATTATTAATCAAATTGACTACCAACTTAAATTGTCTGTATTATTAAATCGTAAATGTCATTCTTTGATGACATTTGCAAATTAACGAAGTGTGTCACTTTGAACGTACACTAATTTCCCTGGCTGTACCTTAGTATTTATTTAATTTTTTACATATTTCTCACCAAGTTCTTAGATATAATGTGAATCTTTCTTCTACCAATCGTTTCCATACCGTTTTGCTACCGTCCTCAGAATCCCTACCATATCGAATTCCGTCCACCTATTTGTGTCGGGCTGCACGCCAGAGGGATTACGTGGCCAATTTGAAACGCGGCTCCAGATCAGCACTGCACTACTTTATGAACCCATACGTAATGCGCAATGAACTGTGCTTTAGGCTCATATTTTGTTAAGATAACATCGCTCCTGCAATCTAGGCCAGGTGAGGCAGAAATGTACCTCACAGTACACCCTGATTTAGCCAGCTATAAGGAGAAAGTCTATTGTCATCAACTGGACTTCGGGCAGCTACTGAGAAATATCTGATCGAGAGACCTAATAATTCTGCCTGACCTTGAACTCCAAGCCAGCACCTCATGCTCAGAAGCATCGCTTGCGACCACTAAACCATCGAGGCATTTTGATATCTTTTCAGATTTATCCCAGAGATTTTTCTGGGCCTTTACCACTTAGCTAACTAACAAAACTAATCCTTTTTCTGCCCCTGCTTTATTCCTGACACATTTATATCAATATTTTAGAGAAATTTACTCCGTCGTTGCTACCTAATTTTGGTCACCCATCTTGGCTTCGGATTCGTTCCCTAATCAATCTGTCTAGCCATTTCCCAACTATTTTGCAAACATCTATGTTGGGGTCGGATTTCACTCTAAACTGATGCAGCTCAATATCAGTACTTTCCATGAAAGCCGAGACCAACGGCTTAACGTGCTTGTGCTTTCCGAAGCTCGGAGGGATCTTGGTATTTAAAGATGGTCGGACGCACGGACCTTATCGTTCCTTATCCACGCAAATTAATCACTAGGTAACAACACACCCTGGGTTGATAATTAGTTGTAGATATAGTAATATGACGGGCCTGTATCTGGATTTTAGTGTTCTTCTTTGTTTTTGTATTATTTGAAGCCAATTTCTGTTGTAGCCATATAATTGTATAACTACTTATGTTAATACGCTCGTCAGCTATTACATGGCGAAATGTGGGTATACAATAGGCATATCTCTGCCTTACGCTTCGGGAAATGTAGGCGTGATGTTAAGTTATGTTAAGATTGTGATTGCATCTGTTTGTTTCTCACACACCTTCGAAAAAATGCTTTAATAATTTGCTATAGGGATTTTTTATAAAACCTCACAGCATCAAAATATGTAGCTACAATCTTCTTTGTTATGCAAGTATTAGTTACGTTGGCAACGTAAGCTGGGTATGCTAACAATTTGCCAGAAGCTCTTTGAATGCGACAGCATAATTTGTATGAGCCGACACTGCCAGAGGTAATGTGTTTGTAACACTTCTGGAAAACAACACTTCTTTGAGGTGTGCCATTTTTGGTATCTTGTATACAAAGGCTTTTAGACTAAAAGTAGCTTCATATTTTGGTACGAAAACAGGCCTTCTAATACCACAGTTCAACATGGGGCTTTCTAAAAAGAATAACGTAGGAGTTGGTATATGGTGAGTTGGTGGTGTTGGTGGAATTTCTTGCCCAGTCTTCTCTATACGAATTTACCTTGTGGAAGGGGCGACTAGAATCAATTCTTTTGAATGTAAATGTTGACGTTCAAAAGTGCGTCTTATGTGCTTATTTGAAATAAATGCTTTAACTTTGACTTTAGAGTTCGTGGCTGAAAAGGAAACAGCACAACTACTGTACGCTTTCGACCTATGTTTTTTTTTTGTACATATAGAATAGAATAGAAAACAATTATTCGACGCAGACACAACACAACAGCGACAAACACATTAAAAAATAAGAAAAGAGAACAATAAACATAACAAAAAAATAGCAGTAAAATTGTGCTGAGCGTGTCCATACCGAAAGGGTTACCATCTCAGCATTTGCTGCGCGTCAGACACCCAGCGCTGGTTTTCAGTTGGCACCCCGCAGTGACACACGGACGCAGGTAAATAAAATAGAAACATACTTGAATATTAGTAATAAAAATGTTTATGAATACGTAAATAAATAGTGTAAAAGATTTTTTATGTGCTACTCAGTTCAGAGACTTTTTTTAGATTGCTAGGCATTTCAAATAGACCATAACACAAAAAAGACATGATTTTGGCGATGGTTAGGGAGGCTTACGTCCAGCAGTGGACATTACCAGTTGAATGATGATATAGATAATGAAATCGGAGAGGACATAATTGTCTGCCGGCTGTTTGTTGCCAGCTGTCCCTGAAAACCAGCGCTGGGGCTCTGTCTTGCATAGGATCGCAGCATAATGCTGAGTGATAGCCGTTTTGGATGTGACGCATGTTTCCCTCAACCTTTTCTTATTTATTTTTTGTGTTCCTTTTCTTTTTGCGTCATGTTTACCGCAGATAAACGTTTTTTTCTTTTTTCGTTCTTATTACTGCATTACCTTTGGATATTATCAGTATTTACGTTAGTTACTCATTATTGGGTAGATACGACCAGAACCTAGAATTCAATGGGTTCTGGTTAGCAACGCACTAATTTGTATACCAACTATGAGTTTTAAACCAAAATAAATGTATGAATGTAGATTCGTTTTCTCTGTGTGGTTTTATAAATTAAATTATACGTTCTAAATAGAGCTCGCTCTTGTTCATGTTACAAAACACCTAAATATACCAAAATTGTCTCAATTTATGTTGCTATTGCTCTAGCGGTTTGTTTGTTCATGTTCCCGTATTATCAAACTATTTTTGTAGTGTATAAAGTTTGCATATAAAATTTATTTAATGAAGAATTTCGTCTTATGCGTAGATACTCGTGGCTCAAATTTCTGACATTGGTAACTTGAATAGCTTCTTTGCCTTTATTTATGTTACAATAAGAAAATCCTGCAGAATAATTGATTTCCCACGTGGTAAAAGTCGACTTTATAAGTAACCAAACTGGCATAAAACGTGAAAAACTACGACTTCTCATAATTTGAAAGCACACCTGAAAAAATATTGTACAACGAAACGAAATATTCAAAAATCATAAAACTGCTTTCACGAAATTCGAAATTTGCCAACAAAATCTATCCACCAAGCTTCTGTTTTTCATTCTAAACTTTAAGAAAAGAAAATTCGAACAACCATTCTTTCGAAATACCGACAATATGTGGCTTGTACGAATTTAGAGGAGCATTACGATTCGGAGGAAACTGTTGCAAAGGAACTAAGAAAACGAACTTTTACCATGAAAAGTTTTGAGAACGAACACAGCCCTTGAAGAAAACTAGAAAGTTTGCAAAATAGGGGAATTTTTCCGACGATCGAATTTTAGATAAAGTTTCCATTTTCCTTGTTAGGATTGGAGAGGGGTTTTGGCATATTAATTAGCTGAAATTTCGAGTTTTGGACATTAGATACTTTGTCATAATCAGATCCACTGCTTGAAGTACTAGAAAGTTGGCAATGCGAGCTTGATTTTGTTAGATTTACGACGTGAATGTGTAAGTTACGTTCATTGTTAAGTTTTTATATAAACGTCAAACTGTTTTTAGGGTTCCGTAATTCAATTTTAGGGTTCGGAAAAATCGGAACCCATTTAGAATGACTTCGTTGTCCATCCGTCTGTCAATACCCTTTTTCTCAGGAATGCGTGAAGGTGTTGAATTTAATATCAATTACGTAAGTCTTTTGGTCACTTGGAACTCTAAAAAAATCAAGCTTCCAAAATAACGCAATAAAAACATAATTTATGACGATAATTTTGCTCACTCGCAAGTAAATCAAAACCTATAGGGTATTTCCCGTTGACCTAGAATCATGAAGTTTGGCAAGAAACAAGGTCTCACAGAACAAGTAAAGGAAAAAGTTCAAAAGTCGCAAATTTTTACTTTTATCACATTTTTTTGCAATTTTTTATCTTACATTTGCAGTTGGAGAATTGACTGTGGCGTATATCGAGGTATCGGAGACTTTTTTTAACAAGAATGTTAAGTTTTTTCTTGGGATTAATTAGTCTAACTACGGAACCCTTCGTTTTGCGTGGTACGATACGCACTTGGCTGTTTTTTTATTATTCTAAGCTAAAAAAAAGCAATTTATAGGTGATAAAAGAATAACAGAAATGTTCTTTGAGAGGTCTTCAAGTCAATGTCCTTAGATAAAAATTCTGCGAGTCAAGAATTTTAGTAATGTAATAAAATTTGAAATGTTTTCTGGAAGTCTCCTCAATGAAAGCGTAATGGATAATAGAGAAAAAAAGCATTAATATTCAAACTGTCCACTTCAGATTCAATAAAACCTTGGAATTGAATACAACACTGAAGCAATGTACGTAATGAAATTGTAATAAGGTAGTTTAATAATTCATAGCTGTAAAGAGAATTCTGTTGGCTATCTTAAAAATGTTTCTGGTTTTATTCGTCACTAGATTTTGCCACCGGCTTCGCCCTCATGGGGTCGAAAACTATCCCGCAAGAACATACTACCGGGATGAAAAGTATAATTATGTTAATCCAGGGTAAAAACTGTCTGTGTGCCATATTTCATCCAAATCCGTTCAGTCGTTTTTGCGTGTTAACAAACATCCAAACATCTAAACATATTTTTATAAACTTTCACATTTTGAAACATATAGTACAATTTACTTTAATTCAAGAGAGCTTGTTAGGCTGCTTTTATTATTGAGCCTTTACTGAAAGTTGCACTAGATGATGTTGTTGTTAAAGGTTTACGAGATTTTTCTCGTGACAACTCTAGTTTAGAACAAGCCGCTGGAGCCCCGAGCACGCTCAACTTTGTTCTTACAGCGCTTTTTGAGGATTGTTAGACACGAATGAGAGTTTCACGAGTGATTTCCTTGAATTTAAAACTTTAAAAAGATGCTTTGGCAGCACATCGGACTTTCACGACCTTTTCAACCCAGAAAAGTCCCCGAACTCAAAATAAGACCACGATTAACTGCGGAATCACTGAGCTCCCGCAGATTCTTTATTGAAAATTCAAATAGCAGTTTGTATAGATTTATTTTATAGAGCAAAGTAAAGGTCACTAAACGCCGCCGAAGCGACCTATCAAACGAAGTTAAAAGCAAATTCTCGAGTCTCGAATGCGACTTAACTTCGAATTTTATTCCGAGTCCGGGGCGCTAATGGCGTCCGCCCTGAACAAAAACTCGCTTGATTAAAATCGTTTGTCGTAATAAAAGGAGCACTAAAAAGTTACAACCGTACGAAACGCGAGACCGGTAGGCCCGTAAAATCGATCACCCGCCGATACTGATCACGGGGACAAAAATTTAACGGCACAGCTCGAGATTACGGGCCGGTGCTTAATTTAGTGCTTGGAATTAAAGGCGAAATATTAAATTGTCGCCGACCTTCTTGCCGGCGCGGGCGTCTCGTGCTAAATGAGCCGTGAACTCTGCCGAGTATATTTTATTAGCGCACCCCCCGCGCCCGCCCCGCCACTGACGTGCTCCACTCACATCCTCGCGCCTACCCTATTTACATTCACGAGTGAACCAACGGCGTGTGAAATTTTATTTCTTCGACAATCTGAGATGAGATTAGCTGTAAATTGAGTTTATGACGGAATCAAATATGCATGTACCCCCTCCCCCCCTTCCCGCTCATCGTCACTACTCTCACGGTTCATCGCATTCATAAATTCAGTATTCGCTCTTTTATTCTCACGACTTATTCTGTCTCATCTAAATGTACCTACTGATCGGCGTTCGAATGAAATATTATTTCTTACGGTTCGCTTTATTCAGATTCACTCAATTTTATTCATATTTTTCGTAGTAAAGTATGATTTATTGGTCTATCAAGTAAATCAGGAAAATCAGAGAAAGTTTCATGAGGATTGTGTGGATAGTTTTTAATAGGTTTCTTTAAATGTTTTTGGTTTGGTGAGGAATGTTATTAGGGTGTTGTCAGTCGCAAGGAGTTCCCATCGGCACGTAGGAGGTAATTGTATCGTGACGGTGCCACTTCGACCCCGCTTCCCCTAAAGCTTTCTCGGGCGTAAAGGGCGTAAAGGCTCGTTCAGACTAGCGCGACGCGACGGTCGCGTGCGATTCGGCGATTTATATCCTTAGACCAATTTCTATGAAAACGCGCGCGACCGTTCACACAGGCGCGACCTGTAGCGCCGCGTCATGGTCGCCCCGCGACGACTAGCGCGACAACAAATGGTACATTTTGTATGGCGTCGCGCCGAATTGACACGCGACGACGCGAATCGCGCGCGACGGCGCGAATCGCGCGCGACGAGCTGCGCGACAACAATGTTACATTTTGTATGGTGTCGCGGCTGCGCGAACGCGACTCGCGCCGTCGCGTGCGAATCGCGGCGCGACACCACGCGAGAGGGTATAAATAGCGGTGCAGTCCAAGCTGAGCTCAGTACTAGACGAATTTTCGTCAGAGGACAAAGGTAGGTCTGTGCTCGTTTGCGGCGCGGGGTTAGGTTAGGTTAGGTTAGGGAGGGTGAGGAGGGTCCCTCTCTTAGAAGGGTCCCTCCCATAGTAGGGTCCCTCCCTTAGGAGGGTCTCTCCTCTGAGGAGGGTCCCTCTCTTAGGAGGGTCCCTCTCTTAGGAGGGTCCCTCTCTTAGGAGGGTCCCTCCCTTAGGAGGGTCTCTCCTCTGAGGAGGGTCCCTCCCATAGGAGGGTCCCTCCCATAGTAGGGTCTCTCCCTTAGGAGGGTCTCTTCTCTGAGGAGGGTCCCTCTCTTAGGATGGTCCCTCTCTTAGGAGGGTCCCTGTCTTAGGAGGGTACCTGTCTTAGGAGGGTTTCCCTCTGAGGAGGGACTGTCTCCGAGGAGGGTCTGGCCTATGCGGAGGGTTTGGCCTCTGAAGAAGGTTCCCCCCAAGAGAGTTTTTTTTTTTTTTTTTTTTTTTTTTTTTTTTTTTTTTTTTTTTTTTTTTTTTTTTTTTTTTTTTTTTTTTTTGTACGTGGCCTGGTTTGGTTAGTGGTGCGGGGTCACATTAATACCCTAGGTGGAACTTCGAAAGTTCGATGACCCTGTACGACGCCCCAGTGTGAGCAGCTCTCCGAGCCAACGACGAACTGCCAACCATTTAGCGGAAAATCCATGCCACAGTATAACATATTGCAGTTGATCAACTCAATTAGTTTTGCTTAGGTTCGCAATTTTTTCCTTACTTTTAGGTACATTTTATGGTACAACTACAATTAAGTACAATTAGTACTATCGACGTCTCGAAGTCGGCAGTGCGAATAAGTGGGTTCAAGTGAAAGAATGGCCATTGCAGTTCTCTCACCTCTATTGTGCTGATATCGGTGTCAACCACTGTCTGCGACGACATAGCTTGCATTTGAAATATGTACTCATTTGTGTTTCATTATTAATCTTTGCATAAGTACAGGTATATTTCCTGATGCATTAAAGAAGTCTATAGTGAAACCGCTATATAAGAAAGATAATCACGAATTAATGATAAATTACAGACCGATCGCGCTTATACCAGTTATGTCTAAGGTGTTCGAAAAATATATATATGGTGCAATTAATGACTATTTAGAAAAATATAAAATATTAAGTGACGAACAAAAGGGATTTCGAAAAAATAAAAGTATAAATTTGGCTATTTATGACTGTTTACATAATGTCATGCTAAATGTAGATAAAAGAATACCAGTCTGTGCCATATTCTGCGACATGACACAGGCCTTTGACTGCGTCCATTATAATTCTCTAGCAGAGAAACTTGAAGCCTATGGTGTTAGAGGCAACGTTTTAGAATTAATTAAATCGTATCTTCATAACCGTAAACAAGTTACAGAAATCAGTAAAATAAATAAAAAAAGTAAACGTGAAGAAATTTCAAGATCAGAGGAACGCGAAGTTATATACGGAGTACCTCAAGGCAGTGTATTGGGGCCTCCGTTGTTCACTTTGTATATAAATGACTTGCCTAAAGTAACTGAACATCCGATGACAATTTTTGCTGACGATTGCACTGTGACAATAGCTTGTAATGACATAAACACATATGAAAATGACATTAATAATTCATTAATATCTATTAAAAATTGGTTAAGTGATAATAATTTAATAATTAATTTAAATAAAACTAACGTAATGCACTTTAGACAACGTACACAAATAATCAAAAATCTTAATATTCAATTAAATAATATAAATATCAAAGAAGCTGACACAACAAAATTTTTGGGACTAATAATAGATTCTAAATTGAATTGGAAACCTCAAATAGAAGCACTTATTAAAAAATTAAGTAGTGCAGCCTACGCTCTGAAACAGCTTGCTGTGGTTGTCAACACAGATGCGCTAATTACTGCTTACTATGGATTAGTTGAATCGGTTCTTAGATATGGAGTCATCTTTTGGGGGAATAGTACGGACAATGAAGTAGCGTTTCGGGCACAGAAAAGGTGCATTAGGTCGATGTTTAGACTGCAAACAACGGACAGCTGTAAATCTTATTTTATAGAACGTAAGATATTGACATTGCCCTCATTATATATCCTGGAAACAGTAATGTTTATTAAATCCCATTCTCATTTATTTCAGCGTTTGTCTGATGCTATCCCTAGGAATAGACGTGATAATTTCAAACTCTGTGTTCACGGCGCTAAAACAACTCTTATGCGTAAGAGCATCTTTTGCATGGCTCCGACCATTTTTAATAAATTGCCCAAATCATGGAAAATATTAAATATATCTGCTCTTAAAAGTAAATTGAAGAGTTTACTAACTGAAAGAGCATATTACAGTATAGCAGAGTTTATGAAAGAGGATAATTTTCTTCGTTTTTGAGATGACAGTGTTGTATTTTTGACATGTTATTGTAATTTATTTTTTTGTTTTTTGGTGTAATTGTTGTTTAAAATGGACATTTTAATGACAGTAGTTCATATTTTTATTGACGAATTTATATAATGACTACTTTGACATTGTATTGTTTATAAAAATATGCTTTTGAATTGTAATGATGCCTAATCTTTAATTAATAATGATGTTTTTAATGTCTTCAATGTAATTTTGATTAATATTATCGCGGTTTATGCACCATCTGTTCCTACCAATTTGTACGCCACTATATGCGGCTGAACATGTTAGAACTTAATTAATGACATAGTAATTATCTTGCATGTAATGTATCATGTACACCATGTTTAAACAAATAAAAATATCTTATCTTATCTTATCTTAATAACAACTCTATGTAAAAGCGTTTAGTAGGTACTAAACCTATGCGAAAATCTGACCGCCCCAGTATTGTGGCGGTGTCGGAATCGGTTAATTTAAACGAAACAAAACCAGAAATGTATTTTCATTCCAAACTAGCTTTTGCCTGAGGCTGGTAGTTCCAGAGATTCACATTTTGAAATATAAGAATATTAAAAAAAATAGCCTACCGGTATCGGGAACAGGGTCAAAACTACCGGTGGTCAGGGCTCCAGAGAGAATAATCTTCTAACTATGCGAGCCGAGTCCAGGGGTACCGCTTTCTGGATCAAGCCCTTGCTCCAGCTGCCCAACGAGAGCCTCCTTAGGTTTTTTTCGAGGCTCTTTGCTATCAAACCATTGGCTGTTATGACTATCAGTACAATGATCGCTGAGTCCACATCCCACATGTTGACAACCTCGCGAGCTAAGTCTAGATACTTGATTTGTTTATCTTTCTGGGCTTTCACGAGGTTCCCGTTATGTCAACGATCATTGCACGCCGCTCTAGTCGATTCACCACCACTATATCAAGCCTGATAATCCCAATAAGCCTATTGGCAACAATAGTCCTGTCAGTGATGATGGATCGATCCCAGTACAGTGTGACATGTCCATTTTCTAGAACTGGGTCGGGCACATACCTGTAGTACGGCACTTCCGATTCCACAAGGCTGTATTTCAGAGCTTTATTATTATTATGATTGCTACGGGTTTCGACCTCAGCACTAGCTGTTTCTCACACGGATAACTGTACGTCAATTGCTCCCACGTTACCAGTCCTGTTCTCTTAGTATACTTAGACTGTTGAGAGCAAAACTATAATAAAATTAATGTAACGTTGTTGTGTACAGGGAAGTTTTATATAATCTGGCTGTCGTACAATATACTGTAGTGCATTGAGGTGTCTTACGACTTCCACGCGAACGAAGTCGCGAGCAGAAGCTAGTCACAGATACACATGATTTTGCGGCTGTTAGGTGAAAATTTTAAAATGCAATGGTTTTAACATTGCAATAGGAACCCTTGTGCAATTTGTTCTTTGAGAAAATAAATGTCTTTAAACCGAACTCATGCTTCCAGAGCCGGAGGTTAGGGCTAAGCGTTAGTAATTATCAGTGAATTTAAGAATTTTATCAAGTAGACAAGCCGCGGGCCCGACTGAATTTTTCTACGACAAAGATGGTGGATTTCCATACAAATTTTCATCCACTATTTTAACTTCTTTAGTGGTAGAATTTTCAAAAATGCTGAATTTCAGATTTTTATTAAGTAGAATGAAGATCAGTGGTGGCCCAGTGGTAATGGCCGTGACTTACGAGTTGTAGGTCGGGAGTTCGAACCCATGCAGGCATTTTACTTTGTGTAAATTATTTCATCACCACTGTTCTCAAAACGGTGAAGGGAACCATAAATTCGAAGACATGTGATACTCACCAATCTGCACTGAGCCCGCGTGGTGGATTATGGCTCACTCCCTCTCACAGAGAGGAGGCCTATGTCCCAACAGTAGGAACATTATTGGCTGATTATGAGTTGATCAAGTAGAATAGACTAAAAATGGTCGTACTGTTTCGCTTACACTGTAACCATATTCTTTTGTTTATGATGTTTGCCACCGCTCAGAAAGAACCGTAAATATTGTGACAACATATGAAGGAATAATTGCTGTACTTTATTGTCTAGTGACGAACCTACTGCTTTAGTTATCATTTATCGAATTTTTTGAATTTATTTTAAGACATCAAAATTAATTTAGTACATATTTTTTATCCGTCCCGGGTCTTATCAGATTACGGACGCATTGGACTATTTACCAAAACAAAACTGTCATAGATGCGAGTATATGACATAGATACAAACCTGATTGGGAACATGAGCACCAGTTATACTATCAGCGCATAACCTGACTGACTGTTATTATTTTATCGTATCGATAGTGACAATGACTGTTTGTGTGGGTCAGTGTGTTTGTATTCAAAATAGAAAGCCAATAAATGTTATAATAATAATTATGTAAAAATAATAATAATTTTATACTAATATTTAAAAATGTAATTTATATGTGTATTGAAAGTAATAAAGGAAATAATTATGTTAAAATCACAGATTTGAGAAAAAATCTTGTGTTGCTATCTCCGCTATTCGAGAAATATCATTCCGACAGTTTTTATCGTGTTCCATAGATTTGGTCGTGATAGTACCTATAGCACTTTGGTTAAAACACCATTTTTTTTTCTAATTTTTACTGTGGTGTCAGAATGAAAGTTGTTTATATTATTAGTAGGTATACAACCGACAACCGAACACGTTATGTAATATTAATGATAGTAGTGAAGACAGTTCGGTGGAGAGAAAATATCATTATTGATATGGATAAATCTGATTAAAAAATTCTTAGAAAACTGCGTTTTGTACAAACTTCTTCATAAACGATGATTAAAAATTAAATACGACTCTCACTTGACTATTATTTTATCGATAATAATTTGTAATGTGTCAACACTATTTTAAGATGACAATTAAACGTCATCATATTGCCTAGAAATAATCACATTTTCGAAAACAATTTTATTAATTAAAACTATAATATAATTACAAGATATTTTTTGAGGTGGTGCCGCCCGTGCAGGGCTTTTGCTGTCAAGCCAACTACGTGACGTAGCGGCCAAAAAGTAGGTTGCGGTGAGGTGCATCGCAACTGAGTATCGTATAGGAGACATCGGGGCTGAGGGTTACAGGCTGCAGTGGAGGAGGATTGTCGGTGTTTCTGAGCAGCGCTCTTCCCTTCCGTGGCCTGGACGGGGCCGACACCGTTTGATGGCGGACACGGTGGGGCCGCAGGGGAGGAGTGTCAGTATAGCCGCTCTCCCTATCTCCTGCGGCCGAAAACTGGTAGGCGGCACGGCCAGTGGGCTGACCCGTCGCAGGGGGACCAAGGGTGCCATGCACGTGGTCATCTGGCGTCCGTTTGCTATTTGGTCCCTGGGGTGATTACGGCGTGCCATGTGTTCTAGTCGGACGGGGCGGCAGGGTCGCGGATGTTCCCGTGTTCCAGCCACAAGCGGCACTGGAGGTCACCGTAGAGTTTTAGTGACAAAAACAAAGTGCCGCTTGTGGCGGAGACACGAGAACATCCGCAAACCTTCCACGGCCGTCCGTCACCGGACCCTCCTGAGGAGGCTACCCTCCTTATAGGGTAGTTCCTCCTCGGAGAGGGGACCCTCCTCAGTAGGGAGTCCCTCCTCGGAGAGGGGACCCTCCTCAGAAGGGAGTCCCTCCTAGAAGAGGGGACCCTCCTCAGAAGGGAGTCCCTCCTCGAAGAGGGGACCCTCCGCAGAAGGGAGACCCTCCTCGGAGAGAGGACCCTCCTCAAAGGCGAGACCCTCCTCGGGGAGAGGACCCTCTGCAAAAGGGTATTATAATTTAAGTATTTCAAATAATTCGCAAACCAAACTCTTAATCCCTAGTAACAATGTCTGACTGACCGATAGGTAGGCGGTCGCTACACGTTAAATACTGGTATTCAGCTGTATCCAGTTAGACTGGAAGCCGACCCCAACATAGTTGGGAAAACGCTAAGCAAATGGTGATAAAGCAATTTTTTGGTCAGTCAATTTTGATATTTTTGAATTGACAAATTCAGGCTACTCATTAGCATATTATGATTGTAGTTGTTTAGTATCTACAGGATTTTGTGAGTGATTGGGGGAAGGTAAACCAGTCTTTTAGGTATTTATAATTCAGTTCTAAACGTTTTCACGTATTGCATTGTTATACTTGTGATAACTTCGAAATTAAATGTCCGATACAAATAAATGAAAAAGTATTTTACTGCTACATTAACATTGATGATAAAACTATTTATTTGAATAAGAATTAATACTACGATACGAATGTAACCAACTTTTGTTTCTGCCGGCGATATAGGTACTTTAATCATGATAGTAGATTTTTTTAATGTATCATCAATAGTTTTCTCAGCGCACGCCAAATATTGTATTTTATGGGCAAAAGGTCATTGCCCACATGTTAGAACAACCGTGGCCTACAGTGAACACTGATAAATAGTTTATGGAATTATAGTTTAAGTTGTTATGAACACTATCTAGTACTTATCAGTTAGGAAAATAAGTCGTCATTTGGAAATAAAACAGTTTTTTATTTTTTTATAACATTTATTTTTTCATAAGCACAGACTTATTCTATACACTTACAATCACTTTTGAATGGTGGTTACATAATTTTTAACACAGTAATTATTTATTTCCAAGTTATTGACTAATATTTAACCTTTTGAATAGTCACCTTTTAAGTTGAAATAGCTATGGGTTCCATTGCATACAGTAAAAATTGATATAGATATCTTATGGATAGCTCAAAAGATTTTAGAGTTATTTTAGTTATATAAGAATACTTATCATATGTCCCAAACATCAACGCCACCCCTAACAATACAAAAAGCTAATCAAAAGATGCTGCAGTACATATTGAAATGATCGTTCTACCACAATTTCTTATTGATGAGAGCGCAAGCGCCTCATATCCACTCTACAATTCGCACAGAGAACGTTGCTTGCGCCGGTTAATTCCTGCGACGACGTGCTCGGGACAAGAGACCTGCGCAAGTCCATATTCGCGCCGAAAGCGGGGTAAGAGTCCAAATGCGTGCGAGGGTCGTCATTAGATGCGGGGCCAGCAGTTTTCACATTCACATCAGGGTTGTCATCAAAGAGGAGCCAGAGTCCACGATCGCGCGAGGGTCGTCATTCGGGTGACGTTGATCGGAGTCCATGGTCGTAAAAAAGGTCACAAAAGAGCACAAACCACGGCAAAAGAAAACTACGATGGTGATACACGCACCAAACACAAAAGCGAGCGCGCTAATGAGTAGCACCGTACATTTATTACTGTTTACGTTTAGTGTTTACTGTCAAATTCAAATCCATCATCTGTCAAAGGAAAATGTTGCCATATTTTGAAATATACAATGTAATTGATTAGTTGCATCGATTATTATTTTCGTTTATTCATTTAAATACATATTAAATTACATTTTTAAATATTTTTCTAAAATAACCTTATAAAAAACATTTAAAAATAAAAAAAAATAGTGGTCCATCGGCATCAGGAACAGGGTCCAAGATGTCGGTGGTCAGGGCTCTAGAGAAAGGAACCTCCTGACTATGCGTGCCGTGTCTAGGAGTACTGCTTTCTGAATCAAGCCCTTGATCCAGCCGTGCAATGAGAGCCTCCTGAGGTGTTGGTCGAGGCTCTTCGCTATTAGACCATTTACTGTAACGATTATCGGTACAATGATTGCCGAGTCCACGTCCCATATGTCGACAACCTCGTGAGCTAAGTCAAGATACTTGATTTTCTTTTCTTGCTCAGCTTTCACGAGATTCTCGTCATGAGGGACAGCGATATCAACAATCATAGTTGCATCGATTATATTATTATTGATCTTGATCAATTTTTTTTTTGATCTAACTACGGCAAACCTAAAAAGAATACAACTATTTTACCAGTCCATGTTTATGTATGTGTGAAGTTTAGGATCTCTGGTCTGTGGTGTTTATGGACATAATTGTTTGATCTTAAAGTCGAGTACACACATCAAGCTATATATTTCCAGTTTATGCTGATCTCGCACTGTACGGAAATCCTATACAATGCGAAATCAGCTTATACTGGAATAGTATAGCTTGATGTGTTATGTAGCCGTGTGTATGTACCATGGAAATACATAAAATCGGTTTAAAAAACTGAAACCCAACTAACGTATTTAGCAATATTATAAGCTCATCCCGAAGTCAAGAGCATAAATGCACAAGTTTTAACTTAAATAATAGCCGACAACTAACTTTGATTATTTTTTCGCTGTCAGGTTTTAGTTTTTAAGTCATCAATCTATAGGACTCCACTGCTGGATATCAGTCAGCCATTCGATTGCACGCCACTGAGCACACAGGTATATTTTTATAATAATTAATGAATCCGTAATCGATTAGAATTAAATTATATGAGTCGAAATGAAATTGATCAACCCTAAACTTTCCCTGACAGTGAAATTCTCATTGTTAATAAGTTAAATTACTTATTTATTTGATAAGATCACGGCGTCTTATTTAGAGGTAGAACATAAACGGATAATTCCTATTTAAAAAACATAGTTTTTTATTATAGTTCGAAATGTGTTTGAGGTGGGCCATAATCGGGCATTGTTCTTTTGCCACTTTGGGTTACATTATTACAATTTTCTTAAGGTTCCCAATTAAATAAATAACAGTTTAAAAATCTAAAAACACGCTTTAAAAACCAAACTAAAAAGAAGAAAATAATTTAATTCAATTAAAAAGCGTGGGGTGCTTTTTGAAGTATTTTTATTATCAATTAATGTCAAGCATCCCACGCTTTTTAATTGAATTAAATTATTTTCTTCTTTTTAGTTTGGTTTTTAAAGCGTGTTTTTAGTTTTTTAAACTATTATTTATTTTAAATTTTTTAGTTCTGCTAACTACAAAAACGTGTTTTTTTATATTTATTTTTCCTTTTTTATTAAATTATTGAATTGTCATCGGTCCTCGATAAGTTAACAAAGTTTCAATGAAATCTGACTGTTTAGGGTGGGTCAAAATCGCGCTCTAAGGAGTCGGTTACATACAAACAAACAAACATACAAGTGAAGCTAATAACAAATTACCCACGGAGAGTTACATACTGACATACTTGTATGTCAGTATGTAAGAAGCTAATATAAAGCGTGTAAAAAAAAAATAGCCTATGTTACTTCCTGATAATTCAAGTTGCTATTGGTGACAATATGGCTAAAATCGGTCCAGTAGTTTTGGAGCCTATTCGGAACAAACAAAAAAATCTATCCTCTTGAGTACTCGGTCGAGAGCACTGTCTCGCCCGTTTGCTCGACGGGTACGTGTGGTCAAGGCATTACAGTGTATGCCGCACTTAGGACGTTCTAAATATTAAGCAAGCTATGTCAATACGGGTCGGAGATCTATGCAATTTTCACCTTTGTCATCACTGCAATAGATAATATTTTAGATAAAGCACTAATCATATTTTGAATCCAAACTCTTTGGAGTTAACTAAAACTCAGAACAAATGTCTTTTTTCAAAACCATGTTCCGAACTCTTTCGATTATAAAATGACAAACAGTTTTTTTTTTTTTTTTTTTATTTGATTAAAGGGCTTTGTCGCTTAGCGACCACATCGCCCAGTGCAGAAATGACAAACAGTTAAAAAGTCACTCAGAAATAGGTGTCAAATATTAATTTCTATGAGAATAAAAACATCTTCATATAAATTTATATCGTATAATGGCAGAACAAACAACTCGGATTATAGTTCTCAGTGAGCAAGGCTACGGTATACGAGAAATATCTCGAGAGTTAAATATATCTCGAAACACAGTGAGGACCTGGATCAGGCGATATGAAGAAGAGGGTACCCTGGAAGATAGTCGACGTCAAACGTCACGACGAGTGGAATCATGGCGTTCGTCAATAGAAAACCGACATGCGTCATCATTATGAAGAACATCCGTTTACTCCCACTCGGTATTTTGTGGCACGTTACGACGTTTGTCTACAAACGATAAGAAATCATTTGCACTCTGAACTGCACTATAGACATCACGCTAAGAAAGTCGACTTAACAGATGCACACAAACTTGCAAGATTAAATTTTGCACGTGAACATTTAAACATTGACTGGACTGACGTTATCTTTTCGCGTTGCATAAACTTGTGGCGTTACGACTATCTGGTCGAATCTCAGCTAACATGTGAGGCTGGATGGGAACCGGAGTTGTAGGCGAGCTGGTTCTGATTTCTTCTCATGCAAATGAAATGGGTTATGTGGATTTATTGGAACGATATATGCTATCGACAGTGCGAACGGTTTACCCGCAAGAAGAAGTTCCAAGCTTTTATTATGGTCACGATAACTGTAGAGTGCATACGGCCAGAGTTGTGTCTAACTAGTCTAGCCAGTATCCAGAAGTTACGCTAATTCTCTGGCCGTCTATATCCCCGGACTTAAATATAATCGAAAATTTATGGGGTCTGATGGTCCTAAATGTGAGATAACAAAAACGAGAGGACAAAGCAAGCAATTGAGCAACAGTGCAATGAAATTTGGGATTATATGAGAGGAAGTTTGCAGTCGCCTTATTGGATCAATTCGTTCGAGACTATTGGCTGATAATGCAAGCAATGGTGGTTACCCTCGATACTAACTGTTGTTAAATAATAATGAGTTCAACATTATAATTTTTATATTTTTAAAGCGTTTTACTTCCCCGTTTCTTATTATTGCGTTAACGCACTTTGCAAACAAAATTTAGTGAAGATGTATGCAAAGATGGCGGAATCTCGTTTGTAGCACTTTTAAGCTGAACGCATATTAAAATAAATAATAAATCAGGTATATTAGATGTAAATCACATTGGTTTTTGGGTGAGCAATCAGCTAGACTGCAATGGCAGTAATGGAATGGCAGATAACAAGGTCGTTACCATGGAAATGTATGTTTACGCGAATGTCGAGCGATGTGTCAAAAAAAAAAAAAAGAAACTCGTGAGAGGGACCCTCCTCAGAGAGACCCTCCTAAGGGAGGGACCCTCCTCAGAGGAGAGACCCTCCTAAGGGAGGGACCCTACTATGGGAGGGACCCTTCTATGGGAGGGACCCTCCTCAGAGGAGAGACCCTCCTAAGAGAGGGACCCTCCTAAGAGAGGGACCCTCCTAAGAGAGGGACCCTCCTCAGAGGAGAGACCCTCCTAAGGGAGGGACCCTACTATGGGAGGGACCCTTCTATGGGAGGGACCCTCCTCAGAGGAGAGACCCTCCTAAGAGAGGGACCCCCCCTCACCTAACCTAACCTAACCTAACCCCGCGCCGCAAACGAGCACAGACCTACCTTTGTCCTCTGACGAAAATTCGTCTAGTACTGAGCTCAGCTTGGACTGCACCGCTATTTATACCCTCTCGCGTGGTGTCGCCCCGCGATTCGCACGCGACGGCGCGAGTCGCGTTCGCGCAGCCGCTACACATACAAAATGTAACATTGTTGTCGCGCTACTCGTCGCGCGCGATTCGCGTCGTCGCGGCGCGACGACTCGTAGCGGCGCGACCGGTCGTCGCGCCAGTGTGAAAGGGGTTGCGTCGCGATTTTCACAGAATCGCCACCGCGACATGTCACGCTGTCGCGTCGCGCCTGTTTGAAGAAGCCTTAAAGCGGCACATTATTTTGTATACTTTTCTCTCCTCTGAAAATACTTACTCTTCTTTCTTTATGAATATTTATGTGCCGGAATATAGAACGCAAATCTATGAAGCTTCAGCAGTCATTATCTATCTACGGACCCGTCTGTCATAGATTATTATCTAGTGATGTTTTCGTTTTTTAACGTTATGAGTAATTTTAATAGATATCCTTTAGCCCCCTTTCAAATCATAATTATTTAATCAAAGGAAAGAGGAAATACTAACAAATGTTTAAGCGTATCTAGTACACTCCATACAAAGAAAAGAAAAATGTTTTTCATAATGGAGGAAACAAACGCGTCCAAAAACATCCTTGTCAACCAAAAACTCGAATATTAAAAAAAGAATCACCCAACTAGTGCTGCGACACACTCATAAATTGTGTTGCACATAGCAAATAAACCATTCAAAGTAGCAATAACAGTTAGTCGTGCGGATACCCGCGGATATACCGCCGTACGGATATTCGGATATAACAGGTGATTAGCGCGGCCAATTAACACGTCCCGTGTAATGACGGTGCACTGTTTAACTGTTTTATTACCGTCATAATGGTTAGGAATTAAAAAATATGTCGGTCGAGAAAATTGAAGAGGGGTGTCATGGCGTCGAGGTAGAACTTAAAGAGGTTTATGTGTTATAACAGTTTTATTTGATGGATAGTAAAGTCTTGGGTATGAACCGTGTTATTAGATTTTTTTGTTCGAAAATTAAATGGATGTTTTCGTTTTTTTTTTTACTTTTTTTTTCGTTAAAGAATTTCCATAATCAGCCTATAATGTTCCCACTGCTGGGACACAGGCCTCCTCTCCGTTAGAAGGAGTGGGCTGTAATCCACCACGCGGGCCCAGTACGGTTTGGTAGATGTCACATGTCTTCGAATTTTTTGTTCTAGGACATGCCGGTTTCCTCACGATGTTTTCGTTCACCGTTTTTGAAAGCAGAGGTGATTAAATAATTTACACACAGTAAAAAACCTGGCTGGTTATTAACAGCAAAAAACAGAGATAAATGAAAAGCCTTGGAAGAAACCTTTACCTATGAGGGCTCCGTGCTAATTCAATAATATACGAGTACTTATCCTGGTATAAAATTCTATTTTATGTTAACTACATAACATAAAATTTTATATTAACAAACAAATATTGCTAGATATAATTATACAACGTGTAACGTAGCAGGGGGACCAAGGGTGCCAAGGGTGCCAGGGTAGTCTGGGGCTTTGTGCTACTTGGTTCCTAGGGTGGTCACGGGGTGCCATGTGTCCTGGTGCGCTGGACTGGTGGGGTCCACAAGGGCCGATGCCTGCCAGGGGTGCGGGTTGTTGGAAAGATACCGTCGCCCCTGGCACACAGGCAACTGATGGAACATGGGTGGGTTTTAGTCAGTAAAAGTCTGACACGCCCTCCTGCTCCACCCGGAGCGGGAGAAGTTATTTGATGATTTCCAACCCTAAAAAAAAAGGGTATATACATACCAAGAGCACGTTTTTTAATCCAATCTCTACATGTTCGGAAGTTATGACAATTTTTAATACATTGATACCAGAAACCGAACTTTTCAAATTGAAATAAACACATCACTCGGAAGAGATTTATCGTAATATCGGCAAGTAACGTGGAAAGTTATTGACCTACGTAGTGCGGTGACACGTTTGTTATGATTTGAATATATGAAACATATGAAACCGAAAATTTTGTTGGTTTGGTAAATTGGGTTTTATTTTGAGCTGAAACTATCTATAGTGATTCTATATTCTTTAGTGCTTCAGGATAGCAATAGGGTTTCTGTTATACCCTGTATAATTGTTAATAACTAATTTAAATTAAATGTATTAACAAAAGTGAAATATACTCTGATAAATTTTAATAGTAGGCATTTGTTAGAGAACCTCATGTTTTATATTACTAATAGTTTACATAATGAACGTATTATTATCAATTTATTTTTTTTATTTTTTTTCTTTATTAAGGAGCTTTGTCACAATACTGACTATGTCGCTCCATCATAGCCAAATTTTGAATTTTACATTATTTCATATGATTGTAATATATTTTGTACATACTCCTAGCCTCGTCCGACATAGGCTTAGCCAATACACTATTTACAGTACCAATTTCAGACATATTTAGGGAATCAAACATACTTCTCCTGAGGCGTTCGCCCCGCTCACTTCTTATTATCAATGCATGTGAATTACTGTAACAAAAAAACATAGTCAGGTATAATCAAAATTAAGGAAAAAACTAAGTTATTTATTTAATAAAATTTAACTGTTGCATATTTTTTTATGTAAAAAAATACTGTACTATGTCTTGCATGGACTAAAAAGCTTTTTGTTTTATTATATAATGTGCCTGGCTGGGTTCGAACGCACGACCTATAACTCATAAGTCTAGCCTGATATCACTGGGTCACCACTGCTCTCTCACAGACAAAATTCGGTGCTGAAGGAAATTCAAGAGTTCACAAAAAATAATCCTTCAGAAAATACAAACAACGATTCTATATAAACTTTGGACTACTCCTAAATTAAAATCTCTACAAAAATTGTCTACTTAATACAACAACACTGATTAACAAAGTTTTTACAACATCTTATCTGTTGATCGGATCTCGAATGCTACCACGTTATTCCGACCAACAAACACGATCGCTTTCTCGTAAAATCGAATCAAAACTTTTTCATTGCCTAACATTAATAATTTGTGCTATAAAACTTTTTGATGACCTGACTTATTATCTTGTGACGTATATTTTATTATACGTAAAGAGATTACGTACGTATTAAGTGTAGCGTAGCTCTGGTACCATAAAACGTACGAATTTCTCCGCGATAATAAGTAATTCTTATTCCATATATTCACCGAATACGAGTGTGACTCTTTTGTTAAAGAATTTCGCAAACTTTAGTTTATACTAACTTAGGTTTACTGCTTTGCTGTGGCTTTTGGTATTAAATATATTTGTATGTTCTATAACAAGTGGTCTTCGTAGGCATTCGTAGACATTTCGTAGCACTGCTACGAAAATGCTACGAAATAACGGTCATGTATCCCGTAGGCTCCCGATTCCGAAACTACGCCCAAAGTAAAATTTATATTTCGTTTCTATTGGTTTTTGTGAACACAATGTATTAGTATAATATTATTTATATAAAATACTAGCTTTTGCAAGTCCTCATGAATCACTCTGTCTATTGGTGAAAATCACGAAAATCCGTTTAGTAGTTTTCGAGTTTATCGCGAATAGACGGACAGACAGACGCGGCGGGGACTTTGTTTTATATTATGTAGTGATAGTGATAGTGAAGGCTACAATCAAATATATTTTTGGATACATTGGTACTACATAATTTGATTTCAATTAAGTTTTGAATGCACTCAAATAAGTCAACCAACAAAATACTACCAAAAAACAAAATAAAGAATAATTGAAATAAAAATATAACCCAATTCATCAAACCTTTAACAGAATTCCAAAAAAAAAAAAAACATCACAAGCAAAATTAATTTGCAAGCATTCACGAAAAAATAATGCTGTTTCGTTAAAATGTTATTTCTGTGTAGAAAAACATGGTGACGGCAGTTTCCTCACGATCCCACTCGCCACTTGCAATGGGAATTTTAATTTATTTGACCGAGCATAACATTCTGTAAGTTCGTGCCCCGCATACTGATACTGAGTTGTATGAAAATTCGGTGAAAAATGCACGCTGTTTCTGATGTCTTGGGAAATGCGGGAGGATTAGGAAATTATTGTGGGCTGTGATTGTAGGCTTAAATTTGAATTTGAGTCTATTATTTTTGAATTCTTTTCATGAATTTTTTCGATACTTTGCTGGGACCAAGGGGTAGAACACGCAATCTTTTACCTTGACTTCAGTTCGTGTTTAGACCCACCAGCAGTGTTGGAAATGAGGGTATAAAAAAAACAGTTGATTCATACATTTTGATGCGGGAAGCACAGAACCGGTCGAAGTGGCGGAGCTTGGGGGAGGCCTATGTCCAGCAGTGGACGTCTTTCGGCTGAAATGATGATGATGATGATGGTACAGGTATTAAAACAGCAGATTTTATTAATAACCTACTCGTACGTACAGACAATTTCAATGCTGAATTCATCGTAACAATTTGCTAGTGGATGTATGTACCTTACACTAGGTTAGTATAGATCCTACTATTGTATGTTTAGATGTTTGGATATTTGTTACACAATCACGCAAAAACTACTGAACGGATTTGGATGAAATTTGGCAAGCAGGTAGTTTATAACCTGAATTAACACATAGGATACTTTTTATCTCGGTAATACGTTCTCTTGGGATAATTTTCGACCTCCGCACGAGCGAAGCCGCTGGCGAAAGCTTGTATTAAATACGACTTTATAACGTCCAAAGTGCCCTTTCTGCTACTGCGCTGTTGTGCAGCGGTGTAATAGGTGGTGGTTGCTGATAGGCTGGTAGCGTTGGTGCCGAGGAAAATAAATGAAAAGGCGGACTGTTTCAATTTCACATGTGTATTGGACCAGTGTCACAGTTGGAAGGGAAGTGTTGCCACAGATCACATATTAATTTACAAGTTAATTTTGGTGTTGCAATCTTAATTACTAAAATACCCAACAGCTGTCACTGTTAAATTGTTACTATAGACAAGCAGTTTGAATTGTACTTGTAATCTTTGAAAGTTAGTAAACTAGAATCACTAAACAAAACACAATAACTCTAAAGATAAATAAGATGGCCACTCGCAGCCAAAACAAAAAAAGGGCCCACTTCTGCCCATATCCTAACCGAAAATGAGCAAATTTCTATTTTTCTAAAACCCCACAAATCTAGACCGCTGCCGAAGACAGTATTATGCAATCGTTTAACCACAAGTCAAGTGCATGGCTATCTAGGTTATTAATGCCCTGGATTTAGACTCGATAATTGCCCCGGGCGACCACAGTCCAAATGTGGTCAGAGTTCGCGACAATTGAACTAAACCGCTTTAAATATATTAGGCTTGTGGGAGTGTGGTGTGGTCTGGTGAAAAGTTATCTGAGGGATATGCTATCTTATTATGTGTTATACAGGGTGATTGGAAGATGGGTGCAAAGCTTTAAGGCGAAGATAGTACAGACAATTTAGAACCATTTAAGCCATGGTTGTCTTAGACGAAGTCTTACCAAATATTTTTAACCAAATTTTTAAGTTTTTTTTCGGAAATTCTCAAAATTTAATGTAAACTGCATAATTATGGCCAAATTGAATGATAAATGAATTCATTTTTTATTTATTTAATTAAAGTAATGTGTAAGCAATCAAGCAAAACATGTTTTAGGCTTCTGTGTCATTAGATATTTTTTTTACAGACATTTAAAGCTCAGAAAAAATAAAAAAATTGTACAATACGTCTTTAAAACCTTATTTAAAAAAAAAATTGGTAAGACTTCGTCTAAGACAACCATGGCTTAAATGGTTCTAAATTGTCTATACTATCTTCACCTTAAAGCTTTGCACCCATCTTCCAATCACCCTGTATATCTTTGGAAATAATTTTATATTAGTCTGGGTTCTAGTAAGTAAAGTGATGAATATATTTCAGATAATCCAACCCGCACTGGGCTCGCGTGGTAGATTGCAGCCCATTCCCTCTTAAAGAGTGAAGGCCTAGGCTGTGTCCCAGCAGTGAAGACATTATAGGCTGATTTTGATGCCGTAACATAATTAAGTTCACAACTAAAGCTGTGTATCGCATTATCCTCATTTGACGCAAAGGTATAACGGAAAGACAAGTATTGGTATTATGAACACGCTTGCCTTCTGATTACAGTCAACTTCTTCCAGGTTTGGACCTATAATCGTTCTGATTTGTATGCCTGATAGAAAGAATCTTTGAATATTCTGCGTTCATTTAATTCATTTTTAGCTGAAATTTTACTTTGTGTTAAAGTTTTTCTTTGACGAATATTTTAAAAGTTGAACGTACTTTTCTTCAAAAATTTCATTCGTGTTTTGTGAAATTCAAAGAAGTTTAATTCTGTACAGAAAGGAAAATATTGATAATATAAAAATAGTTACGATAAAATCTTACCACAAGAATAAATAAATCCATATTTATTCACAAAAAAGAGAAATAATATATTTTTTACTAAAATTGGGACATTGGAGAAACACAGAAGCAATTTGTTGCACATAATTTTGCAGTACACCCAATAAATACATACATCCTATATACATTAGTAACTGATAATATTCCCACTGCTAGGGTCGTAATCGACCACGCGGGCCCTGTGCGGATTGGTAGTTGTCACAGGCCTTCGAATTTTTGGTTGGACATCCCTATTTCCTCACGATATTTTCTTTTACCGTTTTGAGACCAAGTAAATATAAAAGCTGACGCTCAGTCCACTTCACTTGCCAAATCTTTTCCAAATTCAAACAAACAGCCCTCAATCCTTCACTATCAAACTTCACAAACCCCACTCTAGGTGTATCTAGATCTAGGCCAACGATCCGGTCCTAAGCACTATATACTGCTCAATATGTGCAGGTCAACCGTCACAATGGCATTATGCCAGCTAAGCTAATCTTTGAACAAGCCCGAACTTGCCAATTGTCGACGGTTTAGACGGCAAAGAAATATGTGTGACACTGCCAACTTGCCGACAGATGTCGTTTGTAATTTAGCTTCGAGTGTAATTACTGGGCTTGCGCGTACGTGTGTTTTTGTGTTCGTTCGGGTGATTCGTTTTTCCGTTGAACATGATATGTGATGGGGCAAAAATGTGGAGAAAAATGAGGATTAGTGGCTTTATCTTCACTTGGATCTAACAGACGTGAAAAGAGGAATAAAGAAGTTTTTGAGAAACAAAATAACATCAATCACAACTGTATTCCCTGAAGGAAGCTGAGATGTACCTATATATAGTACACACAGCTCCATTAAGTGGTTACCCCTCCAAAAGACGTGTGTTCAAATCCGTGTTTGGACCAAGTTACTTTTTGTATTTTGCAAAAAAATCTTATTATAATTGATTGTAAATTTGTAGTGGATATGATTAGCATTTACGAGACGTCCTACAACGTTTAATTAGACAAGAGGTTTTAAGACCACTTGCTGTGTATAAGAAAGGAAGTTCAAATCCTGGGCACGAAATGTTCTTTTTGCCACGCATTTTTTTTTAGTATAATAAATTATTTTTCTATTATATTTTATTAATATTTATGAAGAATTTAAAAAGAAAGATAAAATAAATACTTTCATAATATTTATTATTGATATTATTCAACAAAACGTTGATCTTATTTAACTACAAAGATTTATATTTTACAATTTCATTTGATAATTTACTAAAATTATTATCTGACACAAACGGGTCCCTGGACAAGTGACAAGACCCTATACCCAGGAGTACCCAGGATCTCATACACAGCAGTCGCGCTTGTGACCATTAGACCAACGTGTTTATTAGCCGATATAGACTACAGTACCTGTTAAAAGAAAACATACCCAACACTTGCAAATTGCATTACCACAACATGAAACATAAAGACACCGCAAAATGCATCTCTATTGCACCTCATTACAACAATCTTGTTGTTTTGACAAAAGAAAGTGATCATTCGTGGTTGGTCGAATAGCGCAGAGTAAACTAACACTTTGTCGCCGATCGGCTATTTTATTCCCTGCCTTTTGCATGATGTATTTTCATCCGTCGCATATGGGCATTTTGTGAAAAATGTGACGCCCCGAATCACCTACAAATTCTAAAAGATCGTTAGTTGGAATCGTCAGATAAATCGTTTCAAAGCCGTAACGTATGATACGTCGCTAGCCTTCTGTCATTGGTTAGATTTCTAGCTGCTATCTGGCAAAACTTTAACATTAAAATGGAGAGGCTTCATCAGCCCAGACCTAATACTTCACACCTAATACTAAATAGAAGCCTTTCTATAATGCTTTCAAATACAATTCTCTTTCTATCTTTGTTTATTAGATACTAGCTGTGCCCACGGCTTTGCCCGCGTGGATGACAGAAATTATCCCACAGGAATCTATACTAATATATAAAGCTGAAGAGTTTGTTTGTTTGCTTGAGCGCGCTAATCTCAGGAACCGCTGGTCCGATTTGAAAAATTATTTCAATGTTAGATAGCCTATTTATCTAGGAAAGCTATAAGCTATAAATTATCACGCTAAGACCAATAGAAGCGAAGCATCGATGGAAAATGTTGCAAAAACGAGAAAAAATATTCCTTTTTGAGAGATTCCGTTGCGTGCGCTGCGTAAATGGTTTAAGTTACGCAAAAATCATGTATGATGGAATTGTTCCTCTTTAAAAGTTTAAAAAAACGTGTGTACATAAATAATACAATAAATAAATAAATAAACACTTTAATTCAAATTGTATTTATGTGTAGTGTGTTTTTTATGTATTAGTATGTTTAAAAAGGTACGTATTCAAGTTAACGTATATAACATATTATATATTAGATATTTTATATAGGTACTTCAATAATGAAGAATAAGTTGAGCACAATTTATAGAATGGCGTGATCCTTTCTTAATATTATTATCATATTTACTCAATATATAATCAAAAATATATTCACAAAATCTCAACTCTATTTCCTCATTGTCTCAGAAGTATCTTATTCTAGTGTTACATTAACGTTTTTAAGTACCCAATTACATGGAAAGGAAATTGTGCCCTAAAACCAGAACATTACGTTCACCGAAAAGACACGGAGAGGTCTCGCTTGATATTATTTTCATGTTCACAAAGTGTCTTAATTGTTGTTGTGTTATTCCAAATGTACAATTACATTACCTTCCGCATTCGCAATGACATGCGTAGAATTGCCTAGATTTGATTATTTATTTCATCAGTAGGTAATTTGATTCTCTTCAGATATGACTTTTGTTGTTACAGTTAGGGGCTTATGGCTCAGTAATAACGTAAGCTTGCCGCGGTTGGTCCATGGATGGGTGACCATCTTTACATACCAAGACGCCTCTGTACCTCGGACGGCACGTTGAGCTGTTGGTCCCGGCTGTAATTCAGGTCGTCAGAAGCCTGAAAGTCTGACAACCAGTCTTACCAAGGGGTATCGTATTATTTTACCCATTAACTGGGTTATAGAGGGCAGAGAGGCAACCAATCCATGTAAAATATTGTTCAGTTGCATCCAGCTTGACTGGAAGCCTCCTCCAGCATAGTTGGGTAAAACACAGTTGGGCAGATAATGATGAATTTAGTATTGTTTTCTGGGGCTAAGAGCAAAAATGGTGAAGAATGCATAGAAGCAAAAAAATAAGAAATCTATAAGGCAGCCATCCAAATGACCAGCCTATGTATTTTAATTCATGATCAGTTTTCTTGGACAAACTTTAACAGGACCAACTCTGACATAAGTAAATGAAAAAATCTGCTCGTAGCTGTTCCATATAACAGCAAGCTTAGCATGACTCTTTCTATTTCTACTCTACTGTAGAATAGAAATCTCTTGTCTACATTTCTCGGTCAAAAACTGTCAACTGTCTACACGGAAACGTCATTTTTGTCTACTTTTCCGACGACAAAACGCTTGTCTACGGTTCTCGTGTTAAGCCTGCAGTGCATTAGTAACACGATCGAAATGTATTGACAGCAATTTTGTTTTTGGTTCCGTAGTTTTGTTATTTAATTACTTAGGACGTCCAAGAAAAAATTTCGCCAGTTTTTTTTTTAAGTTTACATTCATGTTTATTTTATACTCGCTGTTGCCCGCGGCTTCGCCAGCGTGGTGGTTGAAAATTATCCCATGGAAACATACTACCGGGGTGAAAACTATTCTATGTGTTAACCCGATTATAAACTATCTGTGTGCCAAATTTCATCCATATCCGGTCAGCCGTTTTTGCGTGATTGAGTAACAAACATCTTCACAAACTTTCACGTTTATAATATTAAGTAGGATTTTATTGAAATCTATAGTTCTATACACATTAAGAAACCAAGTCGCTTTTCTGTATGACCGCAATGTTCTTCTAATTTTCACAACTGATTTTGGTGCGATTTTCATTCACCATTATTAATTTAGAGATTTTATTACTGAAGGTTCATGAGTATATTAAATTAGCACTACGGAGGATGTGCTAAGGTTTCTTACGCGAAATATATTTTGTTCATTGATATAAAGTCTAACAGTCACTCAATCGCCATCACCCCCCATCTCGCCTCATCGTCAGCCGCAATCGGTTAGACTGGAAGCTGACCCCAACATAGTTAGGAAAAGGCGAGGCAGATGATGTTAAAGTCTGACACTGATCTGCAAAACAGCAAAAATTTTTTTTGGAAAATTTAATTTTTGCGACCTACCCTGGCGTTTCCCCCTTAAACTAACATGAAGTTAATAACCCTCCTTCTGGCGCAGTCGGGTATTAAGGAAATCTTGATATTATGTCAATTGTATTAATAACCGTGCAAAGTTCGGGGATCACTAATTAAATATATTATTGAATAGTGGTGCATACTACCAAACCATTTCCCTCTACAAATAAACCAGAAACATATCCAGTAAAATCACCTAAAGTATCAAAATTGTGGTTGATTATAATGCGGGAATTATACCGTTTTGGATGCGTCCTCTATGAACTAATGTTCGATGCAAATTACCTTTGCATATATTCGGAATTTTCCGCCAAATAGGCTTTTCAATTATGTCATTTCATTGCATTGTAATAAAGCCTGAAAGCATTAAATGTGTGCTTTGTTCGTTTGATAGTTTTCGAATGGTACATACGTTGTTATTTCAACTTTCAAGTATTTTTAACTTTAGAGGCGTGTGTTTAGTGACCAGTGTACCAACTGTCATTCTGTTTTGTGTTACTGCAGGCTTACATTTTCCTGGTCAATATGTTTGTTGACCTAAGCTGTCGTCCATATTTTTAGTATAATATTGGACACATACAAATCCCTTTTTAGGGCAGCATTTTAAAAATATTACAAACTTTTTGTATAAGCAGGAACATATTCTGTAAGGAATGTGTATCGTTACAAAACTCAGTAATCCCAACGAATTTCCTTAGCAACTAAAACAACAGAATAATTCGACTCTATTCATTCCCGATTTTAGGGTGAGACGCCCAATTGTCGGCCGGTCACAACTTAAATAGAGCGGACCACAATCAAGACGGAACAAAATTCCATTTCGTAAACAGCGAAGCAGGTGGCCGTAGCAGGCAATCTCGTTTGTCTTGACTCCGAAGCGTCGACCCACCGAAACACTAATTGGACCATTTACCCTGGTAATCCAAGTAGCCGATTTAATTTGTGTTGCGTTTGTGAGCCGTGCGTCGGAACTATCTGAGGGTACGTACGCATATATACATACGTAGGTATAGGAATGAATAGACAAAACTTTGAACATTCAGAACGTTGTTAAGGAAGAATGTGTCGGAGCTATTTTTAGCATTGTTCTTGCTCTTCGTAAGAGTGGAATAACTATAAAATACCTATTATAACATAGGCTTTTCCAGATTATTTTTAAAAGACATTTGTATTTAATCGTACCTCAAATATTTACTACTATTTTCTTACAAATATAATTGAAGACTTTAATATTTTGTTTGCGTCTCTTTTCATAAAGAGCTTCTCAGCATTCTAGCATTTTTTTTAAATAATATGACGTATTTTCCGACATCTATTTACAGAAAAAAAAAAAAACAATTCATTGAAACCTCCAATCATTCCTATCTTAGATTTTGGGTTTTAATATTTTCCGTTTCAGTTAGTAGCAGTTAGTTTTTATTAAGGTTCTTTATTTTGTCAAAAAAACTATAAGCTCATTAGTGAGTGATACTAAGAGGTGTAGAAAATATGCACAATAAAGAATGATAGCAGAAATAAATGAATGAATGGTACGAGCGAGACGGTTTTCAGCTACCAATCAACTCACTCAGCATGCTATAATCGACAATCGTATTAATTCGACTTACCTCGTGTATGGGAGCGATAAGAGTGAATGAATGAATGGGAATCGAATCAGAACCTCCGTTATAGAAGTTGGTTGAATGACTCTTGTGTTTCTCAAAAGCTTACGTTTTATCAAAGAAGAGTGAAAGAACGCTATCTTCCACTTCGTCATAGTTGCGTGTGTATTGATTATTTTATTTAGATTATAATTATTAATATTTTAGTGATATTTATTTTAGAAATATGTATGTCAATATATTTATGTCTTACTAAGGGGTGTCGTATTACCCAGTAACTGGGTTGTGGAGGTCAAATAGGCAGTCACTCCGTGTCAAAAACTAGGCAGATGATGATGATGTATGTCAGTCTATTCTCTTATTATTTGTTTATTTTAATTAATTCACTGTTTTTTAATTTATGTATTTTTTTTTCTCTGTCACACGATCTTCTGTCTACTTGCAGGTATGCAGGAAGAGATTTTTTTACAAATACGAATCCCCTTTATACCAATTTTTCTGCTTGTTTATTTAGAGTGTAGTGTGCACATAAATGGTTACGTAAAATAAAAAAATGTTTTCTACCCTTTCTGCAATTTTCCGAGCGGTATAAAAATATTTAATTACCAAAGGTTAAATCCGCTTATTTTTATAAAATTAAAACACGCAACCAAAAATACTTCTACCCTATTTATATCTGTTTTTTGTTGAAACAAAAACATGATTGTTATCATTTCATTGCGTACACACTGTACCGCAAAAATTCAATTTAATTACCATTAGCTAAGGCAGAGGCTACAGGGGGTGAGGGCATAGTGTTGGACGCGTTTTAATTAAATATTTTTTTCGTATTATTGTGTATGAACAGATGTATGAACGTAAACGAGCGCAAAAAGAGTATATGAGGATGCGTTCCGTAGGTTCAGGCTACCCCCACGGATAGAAGGCCTGACTTTATGTATGTATTCATATAAGCCAATATGCTCTCCCCTTTTACATCGGACTTGAATATAACTGGCGACATGTGGATGTACTTTAGGTGCACCTATGCTTAAGCCTTCGGGAAATACAGGCATGATGTTATGTTTTTTAAACGACTTCAAAAAGAAGGAGGTTATCAATTCGACATGTTTTTAAATGTATTTTCAGTCACAACTCCGTCACATATAGATGGATTTGCAAAATGATTCTATTGTTCGAAAGGGGTTTATTTCCCATTCTAATTTCATATAGATTTGATGATGCGTTTCGGAGACAGACAACCGAACTCTTCAAAAAATTACAGCAAATCAACCGCGGTTGCTGCTATCGCATAAACATGCATTTTTTGACCAAGGGTGATGAAATTTCGAATTGGCGTGGGGTAGGTACTATAACTAAAAAGTGGAAAAAAAACTTAAAAAAAAAAACAACCGACTTCAGGAAAAGCACTACAAAGTGAAAAATAACTTTAATTTCGGAAGGCTGTGGCAAAAAATTGAAATACATATACAAAGTAACCGACTTCCAAAATTAAACTTATTTTTCACTTATTAGTGTTTTTCCGGAAGTCGGTTGTTTTTTCTTATAAGATTTTTTTTGCCATCAAATTATAGTGACTTTCATGTCGTTTAGTAGGTACACAACTCAATTGTTAACAATATATCATTAGCTAGGTACTTACCGACTTCTATGTTAACTAACTTTAAAGTACTTACAGGATGTGAATTCCAAAATTATTGGCAAAAATGTTATTTAGCGTTACCGTTGCTGCTTTCAAATTCTCAATAAGTTCATGACTTGATTACATTCGTTTAAGAAATTAACGTATTAATTTAGTACGGACTAAAATTTAACTAGAACCTAGAAAGACATTTCGTGACCTTACTAGTGAAGATCTTCAGAAAGATCAGGTGTATACTACTCGCAACCAACGTACGTGTATGACCAAATGTATGAACGTAAAAGAAGCATATGATCCATACATACCAATAAAGATCGTAGCAGTTAGCATGAGATGGCATAAGTTTCTCACGTAAGAATTTAATTCGCCTTTTTCATACATCTTAAACCCTCCCAAAAATCGCTTCCTTCACCACTATATGAGGATCCTTTATTTTTTCGCTCGGCCGTAGGAAAGGGACAAAAAATGCGGCCATTTAGGTTAATGTGTTCCTCAGAAAATGTATCGTCTAATTACAGGCGACATGATTCGCACATAGACCTCACATTTTTTGTAGACCATACGTGAGTTAAGAAGTGCTGAAGAAGGTCGTGGCTTAGTAATAACAGCCACATGTGTCGATTGCCAAGTTTATGCTACCCTTGCCGCAGTCGATCTGTCGATGGGTGACCTCAACACTTCTCAACTTTACTTAACGAGACCCCACCGTGCCTCGGAAAGCACGTTAAATCTTAGTCCCGATCATTTGTGGATCTTTGACAGTCGTTACGGGTCGTCAGAAGCCCGAAAGTCTGACAACCAGTCTTACCAAGAGGTATCGTGTTACCCGGTAATTGGGTCGTGAAGGTCAGATAGGCCCCAAAAAATAGGCGATAAAACGCTTGGCAGATGATGATGATGATGACTAACATACTGAAGAATCTGGTGAAATGGGTGTACAATAGACACACATGTGGTTAACCTATCGGGGAATTCAGGCGTGATGTTATGTTAAACTATAACTATGTGTATACTGAAGATAGATATACACCGAGAAATTTAAATGGTTGTTTTCCCGCGGCAGAACAACTTGCCATAAAGAGTAGGTACTTTCGAAGCATAGAATAAAAGTAAATAAATAAAGATGTTTTTGTTTCAAAATAATTTAAAAAATATTCATCAAATCGAAAACGTGAGAATCAATAGTAACACTAGAAGTAACTTGTGGGTACTACTCGAATCGCATGCGCCGCCGACAAAGAGAACAGCAGCGATGCATATATTTTCAAAGCAAAATAAACTCTCGCACGTGGTGATTTTTCACAATGGTTAATCTGCCATTTTTTGTTTCTAATATTTTATTTGTTTATAAAACGATTGTATTACCAAGACAAAACCATTTCGCTGCGGGAAAATAACCATTAAAATTTCGCGCTGTTTAGATAGGTGATAAGACTTTTTTTTGCTAAAAGTCAGTTCTCAAAAAGACAGGCAAAATTTTAAAGCAATGCCTAATTTGTCCTATTCTGTTCATGATGAAAAGCGGTATGTATGTATAATGTACATAATTACCTCGAAGCAGTAGGTATAAATATATTGTATCTGTATAAAAATAAGGACATATACATAACCTGAGGTACACGTTGGGGGGAAAATGGGGATTTAGACGGAGCAAATTATGTTATTTTCCATGGAATACGGGAAAATAAATTATACCATCATTTGGGCCTTTTTTTTTTTTTTTTGAGGGTGGGAAATCATCAAATAACTTCTCCTGCTCTGGGTGGAGCAGGAGGGCGTGTCAGACTTTTACTGACTAAAACCCACCCGTGTTCCCTCAGTTGCCTGTGTGCCAGGGGCCGCGGTATCTCTTTCGAACAACCCGCAACCCTGGCAGGCATCGGCCCTTGCGGACCCCACCAGTTCGGCGCACCAGGACACGTGGCACGCCGTGACCACCCCAGGAACCAAGTAACAAAAGGGCCCCAGACGTACCCGTGTCTGGTGCCCTTGGTCCCCCTGCGACGGGTCAGCACAGTGGCCCCGCCGCCTACCACTTTTCGGCCGCAGGGGATAGGGAGAGCGGCCAACGCTATACCGACACTCCTCTTCCCCTGCGGCCCCACCGCGTCCGCCATCAAACGGTGGCGGCCCCGTCCAGGCCACGGAAGGGAAGAGCGCTACTCAGAAGTACCGGCACTCCTCCTCTTCCGCAGCCTGTAATCTTCAGCCGCGATGCCTCCCATTCGACACCGCGGCCCGCCTCAGTTGCGGTGCACCTCACCGCAACCTACATTCTGGCCGCTACGTCGTCGGCTTGGAGACAAAAGCCCTGACGAGCGGCCCCACCTTGGGGTTCCTCTTCGCTTCACCGTGGGAGCGGACCACGGCTACTGAGCCCCCCCGCAACGACAATGCGGGAACCCACTGGGGGGGATCATTTGGGCCTTCAGATTATAATTACGTATTCGAAACAAAAGAGAAACGAAAATAACATGCTTCTGATTTTAATACAGTTTATTTTTGAATTGCTTTAACACTCTGATCTCAAACAACTGATGTTACAATTGCTTTTTTCTTTTCGTTAATTCGTTTTCAAATTACAACAATATGTTGAAATTCAACAAACAAATATTTAGTTAAACTAACACGTACATTTGGCTCATTACAGCACAGTGTTGCCAGTGTTGCGACGCACGCATTAAACTTAGGTGAAATGTTTGAAGTTACAACTTATGTTACACATACACTATGACTGTGTTGCGTGCCGGCTGGTCTTGCTACGTTTTGCATTGAAGCTGAGATACGAAATGTTTTTATCGTTTGTTTAATTTTAGAATGATTTCGGACCCCAAAACCGTGTTACAACAAGCTGTAACTAATGTAGCAGACATGCATTGAAAACTGAGTTTTAAAAAACTTGGAAGGAGAAAATTCTTGCAATTTTTACATTCGTTGACAAAAAATATAGTAGGTATACAAACTTGTAAATACCAACGATTTAGTGCTTGGCTGTGTTCCGTGTGGTGCCGGACGTACAGAATAGCACCATCCCATTTCTTCCTGTGGGTGTCGTAGAAGGTGACTAAGGGACTTAATAGAGAATGGACAGCAGCGTTCTTTATGCATTTTACCACCATACTGCGATCGCCAACCCGCCTGCCAAGCGTAGCGATTATGGCAAATCCCACCATTTGTGACCTATGTCCAGCAGTGGACGTCTATCGGCTGAAATGATGATATCGATATTACCGATACATAATTCGACCCAAGTTCTTCATAAATAAGACAGGTAGACAACAAGATAACACGTGTATCATAGTGTACCTAATACTTTGATACACGTGTTGTGGATTAAATAGTCAAGTTTTATGAAACCTATAAAAGACTTACCATAAGAAACGAAATCTTTACACTAAAAAGTTAAAATACATATGAATAACCATCTACCATTAGCATCTATTAAGCATTTTAAGAACTATGTTGGGTCGAGGTGCAGCTGAATACCAGTATTTTAAATGAGGTGACTGCCTATCTGACCTGTTACTGGGTAACACGATACTCCTTGGTAAGACTTCTTGACAGACTAGGGGGCGAAGCCACTGTCAAAAGCTAGTATTTATTATTTTTCATATCACAGAAAAGCATCAGAATAAAGAATATTTAGAAAGAAAAAACGGTATATGCGGTAAACATGACGCAAAAAGGACAGGAACACAAAAAAATAATAAGAAAAGGTTGAGGGAAACATGCGTCACATCCACTCAAAACGGCTATCACGCAGCATTATGCTGCGACCCTATGCAAGACAGAGCCCCAGCGCTGGTTTTCAGCGACAGCCGGCTTTGACATAATGACGTCGCCCGGTGCATCAAACAATTATTAGGACACTGTACTGGTACAGCGAACTTATAGCAAAATAATGTAATTTAATTTAAATATGATAAAATATACTAAACAGGAATATAAAAAAGAAAAAGGAAATAGACATACATGCTACGAGAATATCATCCTCAATAAACATTTTACTCTTTATGTAGTGGCAACATTTCGAGGCGTCATCCATAAGTAAAATGTCGCGACACGTGTCAATTCTTCATTTCACACATAATTTTATGGAATACTCGTATTATATTACCTTTCATAAGTGTTTTCCCTATGATTGTATAAGAATACTGATGGGAGGCAAGTCGACAAAAACTGTCGCAATAATAAAGTTAATATCTCACTCACGTATGAAACTTATTAACTCCTACATGCCAAGTGATAATGATGTTTCTTTAAGTGCAGGAAGAAAAGTATTAACTATAATCGTGGGTGGCTATTAAAAGAAAGGGCTCATGGCTAACTAATAACAGCTGCGTGGGTCGAGCGAAAGTTTGGCTACGCTTGCATTGATAACATTAATAAAATATCGAGACAAAGATTTTTCGGTCGTTACGGGTCGTCAGAAGCACGAAAGTCTGACAAGCAATCTTACCAAGGGGTATCGTATTACCCAGTAATTGGGTTGTGAAGGTCAGATAGTTAGTCGCTATATGTAAAACACTGGTATTCAGCTGCATCCAGTTAGACTGGAAGCTGACCCCAGCATAGTTGGGAAAAAGCTAGGCAGATAATGTCTTCAGATTTTTTTTATCAACATAAGCATAGCTAAAAATGTCAGTGATAATCCTCTGATTTGTTGCCATGTCTGCTATTCTACTAATATTATACCACTAATCTATACTAACTACAACTCTATGTTTCGTGTGGTGCCGGACGTAAAGAATAGCACCATCCCATCTCTTTCCGTGGGTGTCGTAGGAGGCGAATATGGGACTTACTAGAGAATGGGCAGCAGCGTTCTCTATGCATTTTAAAACCATACTGCGATCGCCAACCCGCCTGCCAAGCGTGGCGATTATGGCAAGCCCCCCCAAATTGGGGGAGGCCTATGTTCAGCAGTGGACGTCTTCCGGCTGAAATGATGATGATGATGAATCTATACTAATATTATAAAGAGGAAAGATTTGATTGTTTGTTTGCATTGCATAGGCTCCGAAACTACAGAACCGATTTAAAAAATTATTTCACTGTTGGGAAGCTAAACTATCCCCGGGTGACATAAGCTATATTTATCCCCGTATTCCCACGGAAACAGGAACTACTCGGGTGCAACCGCGGAGCGCTGCTAGTATTATTATAAATGTGAAAATTTGTGAAGTTGTTTGGATGTTTGTTACTCAATCACGCAAAGACAGCTGGACGGATTTGGATGAAATTTGGCACACAAATAGATTATAATCTAGGTTAATACATAGGATACTTTTTTTATTCCGGTAGTACGTTCCCGTGGAATAATTTTCGTCATCAACGCGGGTGAAGCCACGGGCGGAAGCTAGTAATCACTTAAGCCTTTCACCTCTGCCTCTCCCTATACCAATTCGGTATGCGATACACCGGTCAACGCTCGGTTGCTGCGGCTTCACAAACATTCCAATACTAACTACGTCGTGGCTTTAAACTGAGCGCCGCCATCTCGTTTTGGCGAGTATTGGGACACACGCATTCAATATGTATCGCTTGATATTCGTTTATTTGTTTTTTTTTCGTTCTGTTCTGTTTTACGCTTTATTTGTCAAAAATTTGAAGAGATACGATATCTACAAATCTGTAGTGAGCCCGCATAGTGGATAACGACCAGCGTTGCCAGATTTTTTTTCAGGCAAAGCGGGATTTTTAATCTTTTCGAGTGAAAAACCAGGATTCTTTCTTCGAAAGCGGGACATAATAAAATAACGTAAAAAATCAGTCGTGTTTTTACTAACCGACTTTATTATTACTAATCCTTTTGAGTTTCAAATTAAGTTTACCATGATGATAGAAAGACGTAAAAAACTTGTTTTTACGAAAATACGTTACTTTACCATACTCATAACTGCACCGGCGAGCAATCTCGAAAAGCGGGACTGACCCTGTCCCGCGCGGGACATTCAATTTTGGGCTAAAAATCGGGACGTCTAGCAACGCAGTGTCCATGGAGTTTCTTGCCCGTTCTTCTCCATAGAGATCTACGTTTTGGAATGGGCAACTAGCTTCAACTTTCCAACTGGTCGACTTTTTGACAATTCAAAAGTGCCTGTAAATGGTTTAATTGAAATAAATGCTTTGATTTTGAGTTTGCTGATTACGATCCACTGGGATCTCACAGAAAGGCGGCCTGTGTCCCGACAGTGGGAAAAATATAGGCCGATTATGCTTTGTCTGTGCATGTAAAATTTCTGCTAAAAGGTAGGCAAAATGGCCCTTTAAAAAAATCCAAAATTTCGGTAGACTAACAAAAAATCCTTCTTACACCGATTTCAATCGTATAAATTGTACAATACTAAGAGTACAACCAGTTCAGATTGTTCCTGTTTTATAAAAAGCATCTTGTCCATCAGCACGTTCAAGAGGAAAGGAATTGCATTGTGAAGTAGTAAATTGCTTGCCGTAGAGAATAAGCACCTACCTAGGTAGGTACTGTAATCGTTTTCTGTAGATTTCTTCTTATATTGAAGTCTTTATTCAATGTTGTCGACGTCACAATAGAAATTGTTCTTGGACTATTTAAAAACAGTATATATATTTTAAAAAACCACGACCGAAAATGATGGCCTTTTAAAACCAAGTTTCTTGATTCCATCTTTTTTAATTAAAGTTCACTTTTTAGGCAGTCAGGTTTTTTGATTTTGTATTTATTTTTTATTCCACCGTTTTTAGTTAATAGAATTATTTTTGAAGTTAATGAGACCTATTTATGAAACCCTCTATTTTGATGCCCCACTCAATAGGATTTGAGAAAAAAACTTTTTTTTTTAAGACACAATATGGAGCCAAAAATCGGCAATTTTTTTTTCTATTTCGATATGCCCAGTGCCACTCTCACAATTAAGACGAATCTAACCGCACCTCTCAAACCGAAATCAATCCAGCCGTTTAGGCTACAGAGCGTGCTAAATAAATATACATACATACATACACTCGAAAAACATACCTAACCCTCCTTCTGGCGCAGTCGGGTAATAAGGTGGATGCGCTAAGGTATGTAGCCCGCGAAATTCAAAACTTATATTTTCTGCAATATGCAGCTCAGTGTCTGACTGTACGTTGAACAAAATATGATTCGCAACCGTATCACATAGGTATGACTTTACAGAATTTGTATAAGTAAAACCGTCCAATATAACCCTCTAAATATATTTAATACCATTGAATTACTTTTTATTAATGAAATAGTCACTAAATGCCATTAAAGCACATACATACTCAGCCTATAACGTTCCCACTGCTGGGACATAGGCCTCCTCTCCGTGAGAGGGAGTGGGCCGTAATCCACCACGCGGGCCCAGTGCGGGTTGGTTAAAGCACACTGACTTGCAAATTGAGTAAGATAATATGAATTTTGCGGCCTATCCTGGCACTTCCCCCTTACGAGTAATGGGTAGCTCGCTGTCCGGTAAGCCCGGGTCGACGGCGCGTTGTGTTCAGTGTTCAGTTGATGTCAGCACCAACTGATGGGGCCCGCAAGGGCCGATGCCTGCCAGGGGTGCGGGTTATTCGAAAGAGATACCGCGGCTCCTGGCACACAGGCAACTGAGGGAACACGGGTGGATTTTAGTCAGTAAAAGTCTGACACGCCCTCCTGCTCCAGCCAGAGCGAGAGAAGTTATTTAAAGATTTCCCAACCAAAAAAAAATTAATTAAGAGCTCTCTTGAGTGCGATAAAATAGTACTTTTATTATCATTCAAGCTAGTTCATACTTTCAAGAGGTGCCTAAAATGCTATAATAAAAACACTATAATGATATATATTGAACAGATCAAGTATTTTAGTGACTAAAAGTATGTTATTTCCCGTAGCAAAAATGTCTGGAAAATGAATCAATTGAAAGCTTTTAAGAATACTGTGTGAAAAGTTATTCTTTGTGAAACTTTTCGAACTAAACTTCACACTACGTACTTAAATTGACGGACTGTGAGCGGGAAGCGTGGCAAGTCGAGAAACGCTTATTTGAAACTTTTCAAAGAATTCTCGATTGAAATTTTGCATATTGCGAGAAATCGCGGAAAGCGCACGTTTTTAAAAATCGATTGTTTCTGAACTATAAAACGTAGGTTTTACGGATTTTCTCTAGTTAACGATGAAATAGTGATTAAGACAGTACAAATGTTAATATTCACCTCTGGGCTCCTTACTACACTATACAGTAGCTTGCTGGGGTCCCACCATGCTGCAGTAATTGGGTCAAGGAGGTCAGACAGGTAATCACTCCATGTAAAATACTAGTATTCAGTTGCATCCGATTAAAAGGCTAGACAGATAATGATGAGTAGTAGAGAATAGATATAATGTTCATACTTAGCGGATTAATTGATGATCGCAGCTTTTTGTTATTAGCTGTAAGCAAAAGTTCTATTCATCACCTTAAAATAATCCCTCAATCTCCGTTAACGACACTAGTAGAGGTGATGGCCTATTTAACTATTTATTTCCAATCAATTTTGCTGCTGAACTGAACAGTACATATATTTAAGTCAACCCAAAGTAAATAGGTACTAAAACTAGAAGCTCGAAGCTTTCAAAATAATCGTTGAACTTTAAAGAACATCGAAACTTTGAGAAATACAATGAAACATTCACGCTGTCAAAAGGTCGTTAGCCTCATACAACTTTGCCCATTATAAATCACTGGTTACATCCGCACATTAATTATAAATGTCCTCTCTCACTGGTCAAGATTCGGCTTGAACTTTGGCCTCTGTAGGAGACTGTGCGGTATCTCATGTGCTGACAGCGCTGTGAATAGGGGTCTTAATTCAGTTCTATTGATTTATTTGGGAATTATGAATTGCTGAGTCTATTGATGTACCTAAATGGTATAAATGTGTATAAGTTCTATTCATATGAACAAAAAAAAAGTGCTAGTCCGTGTCTAAAGTATCAAACCTTTGATTTTTCAGTGAAGGTGGAAATATAATGTTCTTAATGGAGATGCGCTAACGTAGCCCACGAAATTCAATTTTTCTTACGTTTTTTGGAATTTACTTGTCAGTTTAAAGATGTTTACTTGTTTAAATATTATTCGCTACCATAACAAATGGCAGTAAAGGCCCAGTGGTAACGGCCGCGACTTACGAGTTGGAGGTCGTAGGTACGAACCCAGACAGGTGTTTAGTATGTGTTAATTATTTCTTCACCACTGCACTCGAAACGGTAAAAGAAAACATCGTGAGGAAACTGGCATGTCGTAGAACCAAAAATTCGAAGACATGTGACATCTACCCACCCGCACTGGGCCCGCGTGGTGGATCACGACCACCCCCTCTTATTGAAAGGACGCAATGGAATGGATTGATTTATTATACATAATCAGCCTCTAATAATGATTAGAGGCTGATTATGTATAATAAATGTGTATTCACAGAATTATCATCATTAAAATTATCAATACAACCCTTAATTACTATTTTATGAAAATTCAATGAGATTATTTATGAACTAAGATGATTGATGGTTTAAAAAAATATAATTCTGTAAATACATAATTGTTATTGTCGCGAATCATAATCTATTCTGTTCAACATACAGCCTGACACTGACCTGCAAATTGCAAAAAAAAGGTAAGACAGGTGGTAGAAGAAAAAAGGTAACATAGGTGGTAGAAGAAAAAAGGTAAGATAGGTGGTAGAAGAAAAAAGTTAAGACAGGTGGTAGAAAAAAAGGGTAAGATAGGTGGTAGAAGAAAAAAGTTAAGACAGGTGGTAGAAAAAAAGGGTAAGACAGGTGGTAGAAGAAAAAAGGTAAGACAGGTGGTAGAAGAAAAAGGTAAGACAGGTGGTAGAAGAAAAAAGTTAAGACAGGTGGTAGAAGAAAAAAGTTAAGACAGGTGGTAGAAAAAAAGGGTAAGACAGGTGGTAGAAGAAAAAAGTTAAGATAGGTGGTAGAAGAAAAAAGTTAAGACAGGTGGTAGAAGAAAAAAGGTAAGACAGGTGGTAGAAGAAAAAAGGTAAGATAGGTGGTAGAAGAAAAAAGGTAAGATAGGTGGTAGAAGAAAAAAGTTAAGACAGGTGGTAGAAAAAAAGGGTAAGATAGGTGGTAGAAGAAAAAAGTTAAGACAGGTGGTAGAAGAAAAAAGTTAAGACAGGTGGTAGAAAAAAAGGGTAAGATAGGTGGTAGAAGAAAAAAGTTAAGACAGGTGGTAGAAAAAAAGGGTAAGACAGGTGGTAGAAGAAAAAAGGTAAGACGGGTGGTAGAAGAAAAAGGTAAGACAGGTGGTAGAAGAAAAAAGTTAAGACAGGTGGTAGAAGAAAAAAGTTAAGACAGGTGGTAGAAAAAAAGGGTAAGACAGGTGGTAGAAGAAAAAAGTTAAGATAGGTGGTAGAAGAAAAAAGTTAAGACAGGTGGTAGAAGAAAAAAGGTAAGACAGGTGGTAGAAGAAAAAAGGTAAGATAGGTGGTAGAAGAAAAAAGGTAAGATAGGTGGTAGAAGAAAAAAGTTAAGACAGGTGGTAGAAAAAAAGGGTAAGATAGGTGGTAGAAGAAAAAAGTTAAGACAGGTGGTAGAAGAAAAAAGTTAAGACAGGTGGTAGAAAAAAAGGGTAAGATAGGTGGTAGAAGAAAAAAGTTAAGACAGGTGGTAGAAAAAAAGGGTAAGACAGGTGGTAGAAGAAAAAAGGTAAGACAGGTGGTAGAAGAAAAAGGTAAGACAGGTGGTAGAAGAAAAAAGTTAAGACAGGTGGTAGAAGAAAAAAGGTAAGATAGGTGGTAGAAGAAAAAAGTTAAGACAGGTGGTAGAAAAAAAGGGTAAGATAGGTGGTAGAAGAAAAAAGTTAAGACAGGTGGTAGAAAAAAAGGGTAAGACAGGTGGTAGAAGAAAAAAGGTAAGACAGGTGGTAGAAGAAAAAGGTAAGACAGGTGGTAGAAGAAAAAAGTTAAGACAGGTGGTAGAAGAAAAAGGGTAAGACAGGTGGTAGAAGAAAAAGGTAAGCCAGGTGGTAGAAGAAAAAGGTAAGCCAGGTGGTAGAAGAAAAAGGTAAGACAGGTGGTAGAAGAAAAAAGTTAAGACAGGTGGTAGAAGAAAAAAGTAAGAGAAGTGGTAGAAGAAAAATGGTAAGTCAGATGGTAGAAGAAAATAGGTAAGACAGGTGGCAGAAGAAAAAAGTAAGACAGGTGGTAGATGAAAAAGGTAAGACAGGTGGTAGAAGAAAAAGGTAAGACAGGTGGTAGAAGAAAAAAGGTAAGACAGGTGGTAGAAGTTCATAGAGAAATGATTTGTTGGAACGTGATAAAGTAACGGTAAAAGTTGTGTTGCTAATACAATCATACGGTACATAAATGTCCAAACAGCATTCATACTCATACACATGATTTAAATATGAAAGTAATAAAATATTATTGGAGTGACTTCACATTTATAACCATAATAAATTTTATCACTCAAGATGTATCAATATTTATGTATTTTTCCAACCTGTAGAAGATATTTGCCCTGCATATCCATGTGGTACTGGCAGCTCCTTATTTAGTTGCAGTTATCGCAGTTTTTAAAGTTCAAATTTGTTACTAATGACATTGGGTTGTACCGTACATAGTGTTAAGAGGAACGTCCTCATCCTCCGCCAAGTCTTTTTTTTTTTGGAATGAAGTTCTTACACGCAGTTTGCGGTAGGAGTAAAATTAAAGAAAATTTTAGAAATCGCCACGTAACGCATAAGTATTATGCGTCTCCATGCGATTTTTTATGTATAATAGAAAAAGACAGACGGAGAGAGAGAGAGATCGTTTTCATGGTTTTTAAGGGTGCTGAAGCCAATAGTGAGGTCAGAATGAAAATCCGAGATGGCGGTTGCGAAAGCTTTCAAATTATTTATCATTGGTGTCGTCGTTTTTATGGTTTTCGTGGGTGATGAAGCCGTAAAAAATTTGCATTTTTCAGCAGCCACAATTTTTATTTTTATTTTATTACGGGTGTTGTTTCATGGTGTTCAACAATCTAAATCTTTATAAAGAATTACATTCGGACTTGAAGAAAAGCGTAAGGAACTTACTCCGACCCCGCGCATTTTTCTTTATGGTCATTATCATTGCATCTCATGCCCCGCCTGTATTTTATGATAACCGATTTTCACACAACTATTCGGTCACGGGTGCCATTTTCAGAGTTCCTCTCAAATAGGTACTCATTTTCATTTTAATAGGGACTCATTTTTAGTTCTATCCATTCACGTTGTGACAGTCATCCCAAACACTTTTCAGTTGCAGTCTAAAACATGGAATCCGACGTTCACTACTACTAAAGAACGTTGGCGACATAATGCTGGTTACTAATCTTATCAAACATCACAATCCAAATTCAAATTCATTACCAACCTTATCAACTTAACACTTACAGAATTACCATCATTTGAAAGCAAAACAAAAGAGGTCTAGTTCCTATGTAGTACCAACATAACAAGGTGTGTGGGCCCGGGGCGTCGACGTGCCGGAAGTAGGCCGTTACCGCCACTTCCGGCGACACCGGTGGCGCCACCTGCCAGAAACTTGTCGAGTTTAAGCGCCAGTTTGTCGGGACCGAAAGATTTGTACATTGTTTGAAAATATATGAGCTTATTTTCCGCCTGAAAATAGTTTTTCTAGAGTTGTTTGTATGCAATTTCTGCTTGGAGTTAAGAGCTTATAGCTGAAGCCATTTAGCAAGTTTAAGTTTTTGTTAATGCTTTATAACGACGCGGATTTAAATGAAAATAAAGAGGGTATGTATTTTGTTTTCAGTTAAATGAGTTTACTGTCTAGGTGACTATGTAATGCTAAATCGCAAACCCGCGATGAGTAAGCGTGGTGATCAATGCTCATGCCTTCTCTGTATAAGCAGATGCCTTTGAACTGCCGTGGGACAGTAATAGGGTTGTAAAATTGTTATTATCAAAACAAAGCTCGAAGTTCATATATGTACATGTCCATCATAGGGTTATATGAACTCAGAGGGTTTTTTTTTGGGTGGGTAATCATCTGATAACTTCTCCCGCTCTGAGTGGAGTGGGCGTATCAGACTTTTACTGACTAAAACCCACCCGTGTTCCTTCAGTTCCCTTTGTGCCAGGGGCCACGGTATCTCTTTCGAACAACCCGTACCCCTGGCAGGCATCGGCCCTTGCGGACCCCACCAGTTGGTGCTGACATCTCGTTGAGGCGCGCGTGGAATACCACGCGCCGTCCACCCGGGCTTGGTCCTTACCGGACAGAGACCCATTACTCGCCATCCGCAAGCCCGCGCCTATGGTGGCCGTTAATCAGCCTGGGATTCCCGACGCCCAGGGTGTTTTATGTTGCGACTAGGCCCGTTAGGGCGCATATACTGCCTCTCCCTCACGTGCGCCGCCTCTCTCTTCGCGAGCATTACTGCTTCACTCAGAGGTTTATATTGATGATTTTAATACTTATTATTTTGTAAATTCATACATGTTACGGTAGCGTATCATATTTTGTTTAACAAACAACCAGATTCTACTGACCTGCAAATTGCAAAAACGTAAAACAATTTGAATTTCGTGAGCTACCCAGGCATGAATGTAACATTATTGTGTAGCTTATAATTTCATCAGTCTTTGCTCAGTCATTTCCAGGAACCCTGAGCATATTAAATTTCAATCAACCAATTTGAAACTCATTTGGTTTCCGGTTTTATATTATAATAATGTTTGTACTTGAAAACAAACACGTTACATGATGGCGAAAATCCGTTGAAATATTAAAACTACGTAATCCTTTAAGCTGATAATAATAAACTCGTGCTCATGAAAACCGCGTGCATATTGATAACAAAGCAACTAATCAAACATTTTGTATGTACTACTAAATTAAAGCACACTACATTGTCACGTAATTTCGAAAAGGATAATGTAAACATCACTCGATTCTCATGAAACATGAAATCGAATATTCGTGTCATCGGAATCGATTCGAATCGTATACGTACAAAGCTCACGTATCGAGGGACTAATGAATAGTCGCCATTTTGAATTCGCTATCAATAATAGATTTCAATCGCGGGTCGCGAGTCAATTGGATTTTCACGACCCGCGAACCTACGTTGGGCATATTTCGCATAAATTACTTTTAATTCGGATTTTAAATATTACAAAATTATAATCATTTAGCATATTTTTGACTTTTGCGATGAAAATTATTGTGGTTGTGGTTTCACGTTTGCAGCGTTGCGGCAGTTGACGAAATAAATTCAATCAATTTAAGTACATACCTACTTAATTTTAGTTAAATAAAACAAGATAATAAAACTAGTATTATCACCTGGTAATGGACTGGTCAATAACAAATCCTAGTTTTTCTTGTTGAAATCATTCAAGCTATGGTAATCGGCGTAACTGCAAATAAAACCAAACCTTTGTACACAAATTGTGGTTTTGAACAAGCATTTTGTTCACACCACACATTGTTTTTAGCTTTTCGAAATAGTATGAAACTGATATAAAAAGATTTTTTTCTGTTATTTTTGTAACGAAACTGTAACAGTACATTCCCATTGGCAAGTTCACAACATTTCGCAAAATCGAATAACAAAAAAAATAGGAAAACTCACATCACTAGTCGCATACGTATTTCACACGTCGTCGAATAATAAATGGTTTCAGTTTTTCGTCGTGCATTTTCTATATGCGTGCACGAGCTCCCTCGAGCGTCGATGAATTGACATCGACTCGAGTGATCATTAATATCGATTTAATAACGATTAGCGCACTCGCGCCTTCGCTGATGCCATATTCGGATTTAATTTTCGTAATGGCTATCAATTATCGTAATTTCGTGAGTGGTTTGTGTGGGTTAATAAATAATTAGCCAATTTTGTCGTATTAATTTCGTGTTCTATGATGTAAATTTTTTATTACACTTTACATCAAAATTGTATTATTTGAATGGCTGTAAAAAAATCACTCGCGTGAATCCGGAAAGTATATACCTACCTACAAAAACTTTTATGTTAGCACAATTCAGTTTACTTGGTTTCAGAGTCCCAGGTATGATAATAATGAAACAATTTATAGGCACATATCACGTACTTTTCAATTTAATGATATGTATAAATATCTACGTATTTTATTCATTTACAAAAGTAGGAACATGTACAACATAAAATACCTTTAGCGAGAATTTAATGGATGTCCTCGAGGCAATTTGACATCGAGAGGTCATTTATATCCAATCAAAAGGGATGCCGCATTCATTCGTACATCGGATTTAAATTGGACAATTTATATTTGAATTTAACAAGCGTTTTTTAAGGCTCCATAGCCGAAGGGTCCGTGTCCTTTTGCTATGGCAACTCAGGAAAATGGGAAATGTAGGTATGGCCTGTAAAATGGTGATATAAAATATTTTTATTAAACGAAATTGAAATTTCAAATGAAGTACCTACCTACACTTTGGTAGCTCTTTCTAGATTTTTTTAATGAGTAAACTTTTTTTATAGGTAATGAAGAAACCCGGCTAGTTGTATTTATTCTTTCACTAGCTGTTATTGAAAATTATCCCAGGGGAACGTATTACCGGGATAAAAAGTAGTGTTCCAGGTTATGATCTATCTGAGTGTCAAATTTCATACATAGTCGTTCAGCTGTTGTTGCGAGATTTAGTAACAAACATCCAAACATCTAAATATTAGTAGGATTGAAAATAATGGCAAATTAATTACTAAGGGGATAAAAAAGTGTCTAAAGCCACGGGCCCTGTATTGAATCCCGAACGTAATGAAGGATTCTCTGTGACTAGTAGACTAGAAATCGTGAGTGCAGAGAGAAGACGAGGACGACATTAGATATATAGATAGCGTATCAGTAACTGGGTTGCTAAAGATCCCCGTATAATAGCCGTGACCTACGGCTTAGCGTGGTTTCCGAGGCAAGTAGGAGTCTCGGTATGTAAATATCACCCATCCACTAACCAAACCCGGGAAGCGTATCTTAACCTGCTTCGGACGGACAATGACTTTTACCGAATTACACTACTTGGTGGTTCGATATCGAACCACCGGGGCGTGAACGGTCCTGATGGATCGACCCGTGCGGCTTTTATTACTTAACCGCGAGCCCCTATTTCTGTTTACCTATTATAATTTCTTTATTTTATTTTGTTGCAGTTTTCCTTTAGTCTATCGGAATAGAAGTATTTTTCAGCCCAAAGTGTGTGGATCTTGAAGAAGGAAGCCATAATTAACTTAAGATGAATAAATACATGTATCTGACATCGTGAGAGCAATATAGATGTTCCACGTGTAGGCTTAAGTAAACCCTCCAGTGGGGGACGTTACTGTTGACTCATCACTCACTCATCACCTCATTGTTTTGACATAAAATGTGGTATTGTAGCGAAATATGAAAAGGTTAATGTACTGCGTACTTGCACAAAAGGATCCATGATTGGCCCTGCGGTACGCATCTTTTACATTAACTATTAAGTACATCGCATTCGCGTGGCATATCATATGTTAAATCCGCAAGACTTGTGAGAATCAAATGAATTTAAGAAAATTCAAAGAACATAATTACCAGTCAGAACTCATTATTGTTCTCTTAATATCTACAGGATAAGTTTTTAACCAGTTTACAAACGGTAACCATGATTTCAGCATATCATTTCTTATTGGGAGAATAAGAAATGATATATGTATAACAAACGAAAAAATTCTGCGCTGGGAGGTCTAGAATGATATGCTGAATTCATGGTTACAGTTTGCATACTGTTTAAAAACTTATCCTGTCTAGAAGAAGAATGAAAGAAAACTTGTTTATATTGCACAAACAAACCGCTTATCACAAAAAATAACACTTGAAATACACGCACGCTAAATACCCAAAAGCCTCGTATTCAACCGAATAAAGTTTATCAATTTTGTCCATTGCTTGATGGCAGGGCCAGGGACCAAAGACAATAAACTAACTGATCCAACTAACAGAGTCCTATTATCGACTTAATCCAACCTGTAATCAAAATCCTAGAATGAAGGCCTAATTCCATTCATCTACACAGACGGAGGCATCAAAGCCTACTAATACACTATTCGAGTTCCCAAGGGAAGAATAATCCCACCAACTTGCAAAAGAACATTCATCATAGAACCAACACAAAAACTTTGTTCAAAGAGAAAATCACAAACACAAGACTACAGCAGTCATCCCTTATAATCAGACTCGTAAATGGAAATTGAACAAATAAAACGAGTTAATAATAAGGCTTACAGCCCTACTTCCCTATATAAACGCTAGGGGAAACGCATACGAACATAAATCAAGGGGTAAAAGAAATCCCCTACAAAAGATCCCAAGTAGATTCCACCATGGATTTGTGATGACAGACAACCAGTAACAAAAGTTTTGCTGTTTTATTGGAAAAGTGGGAACGTTTTTCACTAACGCTGGCTTATTTGTGGCGAAACTTGTGTGGACATTCGTCACGTAATCTACGAATATAATTTTGATATAAATATTAGAATAGGACTTGAGAGTTTGTGAATTATTTGGATATTAACAACAGTAGAATAAAAGAACAGTAAAATTTGACGTTGCTAAAAGTTTCATCATAAACACGATGTATGAAAGAAGTGTGTTCTAAGTTAATGGCATAGGTAATATAACTTTCAATTAGGTCATAATTTTCATTATAAAATTGTAAAATTACTTCCATAACCCATCATATGGTCCATAAATTTATAAATAAATGTCTAATGGTACGCTATAAAATTGTGATATTACATCGCTCACCTTAGGAAAATTTCATTTAAGTGGCATAAATACAGTTATATCAACATTATTCTTTGGTTAAATAAATTGTAAAAACATAAAGAATAGTATCCCATTATTCAAATATTTTAGATGTCTGAAAGAGGAAGCGAAGGATAGTCTAATGTAGGTCAAGGAACTGCCTCTCAATAGACAAAGGTAGAACGTGTACTGAAAAGAGTAGCTTTGTTGAAGAAGATTAATGGGAAAATTATCGCACAGATTGGTTCTTAAAAGAATTAAACAGTGATAAGTGGAATTGAAGTGGTAAGGGCTTGTGGTTAAGTAATAATAGCCGCACGGGTCGATCGATCAGGCTTAGTTACGCTTTCCACGGTTGTTTCGTGGATGGGTGACCATCTTTACATACCAAGACACCTCCGTGTCTCAGAAAGCACCCGTTGATCCCGTATAACCGACGAAAAATTTCTGCGCTGAGGGGCTAGAATGATACGCTGAATTCATGGTTACAGTTTGCGCACTGGATAAAAACTTTTCCTGTGTATAGGCGGATTTTTAAAATGGTCCCAAATAAATTTCATATAGATCTGATGATGTGTTTCGGAGACAGACAACGGACCTCTTCAAAAAATGACAGCAAAACAACCGCGTTTGCTGTTACCGCATAAATGTGTTTTGTTTTGACCCCAAGGATGATGAAATTTGGAATTGGTGTGGGGTAGGTACTATAACTAAAAACAAGTGACTTGCGAAAAAACATTACAAAGTGAAAAATAACTTTAATTTCAGAAGGCGGTGACAAAAAAAAAATACATAGCCAAATTCACCGACTTCCGAAATTAAAGTTATTTTTCACTTTGTAGTGTTTTTCCTTAAGTACGTTGTTTTTATATTAAATAGTTTTTTTTAAATCATGTCATAGTAACAGTTTGCGTGTCAAAGTCCTCTGTACACCTGTATACATAAAAATGGTCCTTCAGGTAAAGCGTAAAGTAAGGAAGCAAGGACCACATCCAAGTACGAAGCAAGTCGGGCATTTACAAAATTCACACGTGAGTAGCCGTGCAATATCATACAAATACTTCATACTTCTATAATTGGGTAAGTTTGTACGAGGTTTACTCAGTACGTTAGAGAATGTTTTGTACTTGTTATCTTTCCGTAAATATGTAGGACGTAGACCAGTATGCAGTTTGCTCAGTGACCTCTATACTGTGGTTGGTTTCAGTGCGTTGTGATATCATTTGCTGAATTATCAGGCTCTGTTAGCTTGAGCTGTCTGCTGCAGAATGTGAGGCTGTCTTGTACATATTATTATAATAATATTATTTGTGCCTACATAAGTCACTGCGTCTTATTTGCTGCCTGAGTTTATTAATTTAGGGCAGAGTCCATTCAACGCTGCCTGATCTTTATTGTTCACAATGTTTTAATCCTTCATGTCATTCTTTATGGCGTGTAGTCAACACAATTTTTCGGTAAGTACGCTTGGAGAACGACCAAGTAAAAGGGATCGTGGTGCTGCTTAGTATCATCAGTAATTAAATAATTCAGGAGCAGTGGTGGCCTAGTAGTAATGGTTTGGGTTCGAACCCAAAGAGGCACTTTACTTTTTGTAAATTATTTCATCACCACTGCTCTCAAAACGGTGAAGGAAAACAACGAGCGAAACCGGCATGTCCTAGAACCAAAAATTCGAAGACATGTGACTTAGACCAAATCGCACTGGGCTCACTCCCTCTCATAGAGAGGAAGACTGTGTCCCAGCAGTGGGAATATTATAGGCAAATAATATGTTTTATGGATAAAAACCTTTTAATATCTCAAATTGACCCTTCCTTCCTCCATGGTACTTTAGCCTCTTCGTAATAAAAGCATTTTAAAAAGGCAATCAATGTAATTGCCTTTTAAAATCCCTACCAACCAAATAAATCCTACTTAGTTCTGATTAAATCAGGTCTCGTATTGATCGGACATTTTTAACAGAACAATGTTATCTAAAACTAAAATGCCAGTAGTCCAATTCAAAGTCTGGAGATACACAAATCGGATTTGCGACCGCTTGCATGTACAGTAAGAATGGAGAGAAAAAAAAACAAACTAAAGAATAAAAGACTCAAGCTGAGCAAAGACTGGCTGGGTTGTGGTAAGTAGCTGTTTATTGGAAAAATTATAACATTTTATGTTTTATGTAAATCTACGTAGCTGTTCCATACATTTTGATCGCATAGGTATTGCCCTTTTTTATTGATAAACGACGTAAAATTTTACCGAAGTAGAGTTCAAGATCATGTACTCAATCTATGGTACAGGTTGTGCATCGATTTCCCTGCAACCCTGTACACAAGACTTCAGCCTATGTGGACCAAAGGCAATTATTTTTTAAACGAGCAAGACAGTATATAACACACAAACAAGAGTTTTGTTTTGATCATTTTAGTTTAGGTTGTTCAAATAATGATTTTTGCCCTGACTACAGTTACGTTTGCCCTCAGGTAAATATCTAAGTTATTAACAGTGAAAAATGAAGTGGTTAGTATAATCGTTAATTTATTTCTGTTTTATTTTAATTATAGTACTGTTTTTATACATATTTAAATAAAATATTATACAATTCATTTCATTAAAAGTATTAAAAATATCCTTTGTTTGTTGTTTTTTTTTTTACTAGCATGCGCTGTCCCACTTCTGGGCAAACGCTTCCCTCCAGTCCTTCCCACCTTTTGCGATGCTGCTCGTCCTCTTTCTAGTTTTGATGGAACTTATCCAGCAGGTCTCACCATCTCCGGATATCTCATCACCGGACAGGTGCCACGACGTCGCCTCACTGGTTCAAGGCACCAGTTCTGAGCTATTTGGGCCCACAGTTTGTCCGGCATGCAGCAGACATGTGCAGTCCTGTCACTTTTAAGTTGGGTAGCCTTTCAAGCCACGTTTATTTATTGTGTTACGAACACGATCTATTAGTTTAACGCCGAGTATACTGCTTTCCCTTACAAAAATTAAATGAAAAATATTTCACGACCGTAAAGTATCTACAACAATAAACGTAGCTAATTAAAATGTGAAAAAAATACATTGTAAACCATTACACATTTTTACGTCTGCTCTAAATCATCCTTACTTAAAAACAAAAAGCGTGAAAATACTTTATTAAATTACCATTTAAGTGTGAAAAGATAACCCCATAAACTCAAGGAGGAACCCATATTTTTTTTCCACCTGGATAAACACATTTTAGGAATGGTTCCGATAAAAATCCCTCTTGCATAAAGAATCTTACGCTCTCTTGAACCAATAAGATTTCACTGCGATCTTACGATAAGCAATATTCATCGAGAACTTTATGATATTTTGATGTATTCCATATTAGTTTTACAGTAGATAGTTCTGAGAATTTGGATTTAATATCAAGACTTCAAAAAGAAATGTTAAAGATAAATCACCTCTATGTACACTGGCTAAGATAGAAAACTGTCTACATGAGAGTTGACACATAGTTTTTGGTGCCAAACTACTATTGTTCTTAGTACCTTTATACATTCCTATTAAATAAATAACAGTATTTAATGTGATTTCGCCCTGCAAATCTCACCAACAAGAAATAATAAAGCTAAGAACAAATCATATTTAGTATGTCAACTACTGGGAATTTGCTGTATGCGGGCAGTACTAGATTATTTCTTGTAGTTTACTTGAGGATGGCCTCTGTCTAACAATGGACGTCTCCTGCTAATATGATGATTATTTTAACTGTTAAAATTATCACAATAGAGCTAACATTTATATATTTTTTTTAATACTAATTTCACAAAACCACTGGCGTGCTTATTATTCAATAGTGAATACTGAATAATAAACACGCCACTAGCTCCCCACCCTTGAGGAATTGTGGCCGTATGCGGTCGCTGAGAGTGACAAGGTCCGCATGAATTCATGCGGGACAACACCTGGCTGGGAGAGCGTGACGAAACTCGCAAGCACTCCAGCAACCTGGCTAAAAGTAGCAGCAGAACACCGTGTGGTTTTAGTTACTAAGAGTCTGACAGACCCCTCCACTCACCCGAGGTTCGAGGACATACAAACAATAAAAAAACGGCTACTAGCTCAGTCAACATCCACAAAAGCTTCCTCTAAGCAACGTTCAAACTGCTGCCAAAATGACATTGGCATAAACATACACAATACATGTGCTGTTATTTAATAAAATGCTTACAAAACAGTCAGCTACCTCACAGCGTCCGTAACACGGACAAACAAAGCTGTCTCGATTGTGAACAGTTCACGGGCAACCAAGCGGCTTATTTTCCTCGCTCCCAGCTTATTTTTGCATGAACTTGACGTCTAACACAGCTTGCAAAATAAACAAAATAAGGAATTAACAGCTACTTAATTGTGTGGCTTTTTGTTGAAGGAGAAAATATAGGGGCCCCGAGTAGTATTTTTCAGTTGAAATGGAGTTCTTTCTTCATAAAAACGTGGCCCCCAACCACTGTGATCTATTCTAGTGCATTTTATGTCGGTAGTTGAAAAGGGATTGAGTTTATTCTGCATTCTTTGCAGGGGAAGAGTTGAATATTTATTTCTAGGTCGTGTTATTATTTTTCCGGGAAATTCGATTTAGTCCGCAGATTTCGTTTGTCAATAACAAGACCAATGATTCGATTTCGTAACTACTATGTAACATTTTCCTGTAATAATAAATACATCTTTACATATATTTAGAACTAGCTGTCGCCTGCGATTTCGTCTGCAATCCAGCATGAAAAAGCTATATCCTCTCCAGGTCATGTGTACTCTTGCGCCAAATATCATTTAAACAAAAAAAATATACAAAACATAAAGTCTTCTCTCCTTATGATAATAGGATATCCCATAGGCAAAAATAAAACACAAAAACGACCACCTCTATTTAATCCATAAGGCTATGATTTTACAAAAATCCTTTCGTGGTGATAATTTTTTATATACGAAAGTCTTGTGCCAAATTTAATCCAAATCCTTTCAGCCATTTTGGCTTGAAAGCGTAACAAACAAACATACGAAAAACCAAATCGTTTCTCTATATAATATTATTTCAGACTAGATTCTGCCCTCGGCTTCGCCCGCGTGGAGGTCAGAAATTATCCCGCAGGAACGTACTACCGGGATAAAAAGTATCCTATATGATAATCTAGGTTATAATCTATCTGTGTGCGAAATTTCATCCAAATCCGTTTAGCCGTTTTTGCGTGAAAGAGTAACAAACATCCATCCATCCATACTTACAAACTTTCACGTTTATAATATTAGTAAGGATGTAAACAGCGCATCACAAAAAAATTACTCAAATTTTCAGAACTAGCACAAACATATCACAGAACAAACGACTCCAAAAAGACCAAAAAATACTTAAAGAAACAGATAATAAAAACAGGCCAAAAATAATCCTGAGCGTTACTTTTGTACGACCATTGTCAATTACGGCTGCGGGTTGAAATTTTCATAACCCATACAACGTAAAGTTGTATTGCCGAGTGAAAAGGGATGTCGGTAAATTTTTAGGGTTCTATTGGACCCAGAATGGTGTGCTAGGCTTTATTTATTGTTTTTAATATCGGTTTGGTACTTGCATAGTTTGAAATGAAGAGAATTGGCGATTGGGTGGAAAGGGTCGAGTTTTGAGGGTTTCAATTTTATTAGGGGAGATTTTCGTCAGATTAATTCGTGATTTAAATTGATAGTTGTGCCGTTTAAATACTTACAATGTTTATTTCTATAAAAAAACCCTAATATTATGTTTATAAAAAAAAAGCAAATAAGATTTTTCGGTAATAATTATTACCGAAAAATATTAAATGTTTTTCATAACGTACGCATGTAGTCCGAAAAAGAATACTAGGGTATTTTTTTAAACGACAGAGCTTACAAATATTTAACTACAATGTCAAATATATTGTACTAAACTCTTTTACTAAAAGTTACATTATGATAGTTCTGATCCTAAAACAATACAAAAATGCCATGAAAAAGGGCAAGTTTTCCTTCCCACATCCCCCGCATCACGGAGCAACAAGCTAATTTACTTTTCCACCCACGGTCGGTCAAATAACGTAATAAAATACCTATACGTGATTACGCCCCCGGGCTCTCTCGTTTACTCCTATAGTAATCGAGTATACACTTCGCGGTCAAATATTCATAAACGTCGTACAAAAATTGGTTCATGTTATATTTTTAAAAACGTTCCTTTTTGTGTATACCCGACTGTTTTAATGGATTTTGTGTTAATATTTATGCTTAATTTGAAGCGATTTTTTGTAAATGGAATCTCGATTAATTGCAATTTTGATTACCTTGCAATATTCGATTAGAACAGAAAGAAATTTTATATTATTATATTTTATCTTTTGTTTCTTCAATATAAGCATCACCTGCAAATAATAATAATAATAAATAATAATAAAATAATTTATTTCCAAAAGTAAATTACAAAGTATTTATGCGCAGCATTTACAGCTTAGGACTTACAAGTGCACAGAAATTTGATCAATGACCCCCATGCTAGGTGGAACCTGTGTTACAGGGGTCATCCATCCGTCCATTATACAAAATTACAAGTAAGTAAGTAGTATTTTATTTTTTAAACGGGTACAATCATATTTTAAATTCTAGAGTGAGTGCGTGCGTGTGTGGGTGTGTGTGTGTGTGTGTGTGTGTGTGTGTGTGTGTGTGTGTGCGCGTGTGTGGGTGGGTGTGTATATGAGTATGAGTGGTTATGTGAGAGTGTGTGTGATTGGTCATGTATATTGCGATTTCAATAGGTCTTCTGTTTTGCTGTAGTCAAGAGTTAAAAGATATTCTTTAATTTTAGATTTACAATGAAATGTGTTAAGGGAATGTATATTCAAAATCTGGTTCAATTTATTATAAGTGAGGGCGCTTAGAAATGGGTAGTGTCGTTTAGCGAAAGTCGTGTTCGTGCTTTTTGTAGGACATGGGGGTACTGGTCTTCTTCTTGCTTTGGAAGGGTTACTAATATTTAATGGTGAGTTTGAGTGTTTGCGGATTAGTGCACGGTAGATGAAAAGTTGTCGGACTGTTAAAACCTTGTACTCCATATAAAGTAGTTGCGTGGGAAATCTAAAAGGCCTCCCAAGAAGCACCTTAATTACTGCTCTTTGCGCCCGCTCCACCTGAATAACCGCAGACTTCGCTGCTCCTCCCCAGGCTGTAATGCAATACGTTAAGATAGACTCACATAGAGCACAGTAAGCCATATTTAGAACTTCCTTATGGGCGGACAGTCTAAGTTTTTTGAAGACGTAAATTAGTTTTCTAACCCGCGCGGACAGAGTCTCAAGATGATTGTGCCAGGATAGACAGGCGTCAACCTGTAGACCTAGATATTTAACGACCGGGGCTCGGGATACGGAGAGGCATGTGCATTGCGGAGCACTGAGAGCGCATACATGTGCTTTGAGTACCATTGAATTTACTGGTGGCAGGAGGGAAGGTCTGAGGCCAAAAGTGACAAAGTGAGTTTTGCTAATATTTAATGTAAGACTATTATTGGCCAACCAGAACATTGTCTCGCGCAGTGCCTTTTCAGCAGTCATATTTGCCGTGGCCCAATCATTTCCATAACTCAGGATGACCGTATCGTCTGCGTATGCCAGGATTTGGGTGGAGGGTAGAGAGAGGGAGCAAAGATCATTCACGTATATCTGAAAGAGCAGAGGACTAAGGAGGCTTCCTTGTGGAACACCGTAATTTAAAGATTCTTCGCTACTAATGTTGTCCCCTATCTTCACACATTGCGTGCGGTTCAGTAAAAAGTCTTTAAATATTTTGTGGGCATCACCGCGCACCCCAATCGACTCCAACTTGGCAAGAAGGACGGGAACAGAGACAGTATCAAAAGCCTTAGAGAGGTCCAGGAAGATGCCTAGGCATTTCTGTTTACTGTCAAGTTTATCCACCACAATATCCAGCAACGCGGTTACTGCATCCTCCGTGGATAATCCTTTCCTAAAACCAAATTGGTTATTGGAGATTATTTTGTATTTGTCGAGAAACCTGCTGAGATTTTTGTAGAGAATTTTTTCCAGTATTTTAGAGATGACTGGTAGGACTGAAATAGGTCGGTAATTGGTGACACCGTCTCTGTCCCCTGACTTAAAAATTGGGTGTACGATTGCTTTTTTCAGCGCCTTTGGAAATGTGCCTGTAGACAGAGCTAGGTTGCAGATATGCGTAATGGGTTTAACTAAAGCATGACTGGCAGCTTTGACTAAGTTTGGGGGTATACTGTCCCAACCAGGCGCACTATCCGCACGGAGATCCTTAATAATGCAATCTACTTCATCCTCGTCTGTCGTGAGGAGACCCAACGAATTGACCATGGAATGGTCATTGTTTATGGTTGGTTGGAAAGACCTTGCACTTGGCGGTATTTGATTGGCCAGAGTTTGACCCACGTTTGCAAAAAATGTATTGACAGAGTCAATAGACTTTGAGGTGGAATGTTCTATTTTCAGGAGTTCAATGGGTGTAGGTGTTGAGCGGTGCGAGTCAGTCACCGTCCGAATAGCATTCCACATTTTTTTTTGGGTTGTTTTTAGCTTTAAGAAATAGCTGTTTCTCGTGATCGATTTTAAGTTTTTTCAATAAATTGTTGCAGAAATTCCTATATCGCAGGTAAGTTAATTTCAGAATAGAGTTATGGGGTTCCTTATTTGTTTTTCTATGCATATTATCTCTGTTTCGTATGCATCTCAATAGTCCGGGTGTGATCCACGGCTTAATGATTCTAAGTTTACATGGGAAGCATGTGCGAATAGTGTTCCTTTGTATAATTGATGACATAACTTCCAGTAATTTGTTAGTGGCGTCATTGCAATCATTCAACGCGATGATATTGGAGAAATCATACCCTTCAATGTCTTTAATAGCGTCCGGGAGGTTTAGGCGCGATGTGTTGAATTTGTGAGTAGCATTATAGGGGCTTTTAGTTTCTATGCTGAGTATGACTGCCGAATGGTCGGTAATGGTAGCTTCCAGGACGAGTGTGATTGCATTGTTGTTAGATTTCAGAAGTATATGATCTAAGCAATTGTTTAAACGGGTGGGGAAAACATGTGCAGGCAGAAACCCGTGAGATGCAGTCAAATTTAAATAATCATGAGAGCGTTGGTCATTATGACCGGGACTTATATTTATGTTTAAGTCTCCTATCACCGCAGTATTGTTGTGTGCATTGTAATTGGAGAGAAGACTATTTAGACTATTCAGAAAGTTGTCAATTTTCCGTTGTGATGGTGGTCTATACAGCGCAACGATGACAAACTTGTTGTCTACAGTACATACAAGACAGCTAGATTCAGCGAAGGTCGGTTCGGTGATGTTATAGCACAAACTTTCCTTGATGTAAATTACTATTCCGTCGTTCTGATTTGATAAAGTATTTGTCTGATGCGATGTGTAACCCGTTAAGTTTGGGATGGATGTGGCTTTTTGGAGCCAACACTCCGTGAGAATGAGAATATCACACTTTATCTTAATAGCGACTAGCAAACAAACAAATTCATTGAAATTTTTATTAATACTCCGAATATTCAGATGAATGATATTCAATGATTTGGGGGATGTTATATATTTGGGGCAATCTTCAGGTGGACAAGTAAACGACGTAGACACATGTATGTTGTCTATGTCATTATTTAAATTATTTGTCATAGCCATTGATAATGAGTTTTAACTGGTACACGGACTGTAAACTCACTATGAGTTGAGAAAAAGTACCTCGAGTGCCCGGGGATACGTCCCGGTGACGCAGCTGATACCAAATCATTGTAATATTTTGATCTATGAATACTGTTGACTATCGAAAAACATTTTAAAGAGTAGTTATGGTGAAAGGGTAGTTTTTGTATTGTGTTCTGATAAAGGTTAGTATTGTATGACGTATTCCTTATTTTATGTTTTTGTGTAAGGTGAATAGTTATTAATCGGTTTGGTGTAGAAGCGATGTTTGTGAAGTTCCATGCATTATTTAGTAGAATAGTGGTTGAATATGTGAGAAGTTTACATGCAATTTTATAGGTTTGTATAACTAGTATTATTAAAATTAAGTTGCTGGTACAGCGTTGTGCGACTTTATAGCATAACAATATTACGACATACAGTCATTGATTTACTTGCAGATCCATGAGGGTTTTTTCAGACTTTACAAGTACACTCTTGGCTCCTTCTATTTTCCGGAGGAAGATATTGCCGTTGGTTGTCCAGCAGAATTTATATTCCATAGCCTTTGCGAATTCCCTTGCAGCGTATAACAGCTTCCTTGAACTGGCGGGGAGAAACTCCGCGATGTAGACTGGACGACGGTCGCCCGCCAGCCCAATGGTATTGCTGTTCAGGCGCTCTTCTTTTGGCTTCGTTTTATTAAAATTGCGCACCGACGTTATTAGTTGGTTTTTTATTTGCACATTGCTAAATTCCGTAACAATTGGTCTAATTGTGCCCGGTTTTCCTGGGAGCCGATAAATATCTCGTATAATTGAGTCGCTAATACTCAGATTAACTGCTGTCCCCAGGTTTGAGACAATTTTAGATAAGTCCGAAGAGGTCTCGTTGTCTATGGGTAGTACATTACGGATCTCAATGCTGGAAGGACGGGATAATTGCTCCAGGTCTTGAATTTTTGTTTCAAGGTGATTTATACATTCTCTATAAGCTTGTTTCTCCTTTTTTAATATGTCTATTTGTTTAAGCATATCGTCATATTGCTTACTTATAAAGGTGATATTCTTCTCGATTTCCGCGTTTGACTTTTGGATTTCAAGGTGTTGGAGTTTAATTTCAGCTATTTCTTTGACTAATTTGCCTATGGTCGAGCTCTGTTTGTTCGCAAACAAAGTTTGCTTTTCATCTTGCTCATTTTTCCATTTCGTGAGCATTTCAAGTAATTCTCGTTTGAGAGAAGTAACTTCATTCTCGAACACATTCGACACATTCGATCCACTGTGCGGCGGCGATTCTTCGCGCGGACGTTTATAACGGGATGCAATGTTTACATGTTCAGAAGTACTTAAACCGCTCGACATTGTCTGCGGGATATCTGAATCCGAACTTACTTGCATTAAGGTACTAACTATTGGAGTTGTTTTGGCTGGTGGTGAGCGCTGAGTACGGGGCATCGTTGCGCCGGTCGGTGTAATATAGACCGTAGCACTTGGAGGTGAGAGACAAGCTTCCCGTAGCACGTCTTGGGAAGCGGACTGGTTGCGCGTCACTCGTCCTTGACTAGCTACGACGATTCCGAACGGCGGATCGGAGCGAGAAAGCAATTATTAGGACCGAACTCTTTCCGCGGGGGTGAGGGCAAGTTCGCGCGGCTTGCACGGGGAGCGATCACGGCGTTTGAGGTGATAAGTTGCTAATTACACTAGATGCAGAACTAAACGTTTTAACTTTGAGTTTACGGACTAAACTTGCGTAAATACTATTTACTTATTTGTTTGTAAGCCGGACACACGTCTGCTTTGGAGCACAGCAATGGACGAACTCCAAATGAAATGAGCGCATTTTCAGCAAGTTTATTGTTTCTGCCTCTGGGTAAATTAAAACTGTTGAGACAACCGACCCAAATACTGCTATCTTTCCAGTGCTTTAATTTAAATTATTCTTAGTAATATCTCATGACAATACAGAGCTTAGGATTAAAACACACAATACAACACTCCACAGGTAGGTAAATAAGTCACTAAACCATTGCCTCGAATACCACAGGTTGATGCTAAAAAACCTTATTTTCATTAAAAGCCAGCCCGAATAACGGACTTATAAAAATCTGCTTTAAAAAGTAGCCACAAAATTTATAGCTACATCAATCCCGGCTTTTTTAAAAGGCTGTAAAAGAAAAATTACTAATAAAATCATCTATAAAATTCTCTTTGAAAAGGATAAAAGTTTTAAAAATAGAACTAGACTAAAACACAATAACAATATTGACGTGAAACAGTCGCCACTTTGTTTTTATACTGTTGTTTTTATTTCATTACATTCAGTTGGTTTGGACTTAAGAATGGTCTTGTATTTGCAGACAATCACTAAATGTGGCCAGTAAAGAGGTAAATAGGAGGACTAGAGATCAACCTCATAAAAACTATGGTCATGGACAAACAGCACTGAAAAGACAATATTTGTTGACAACGAAAAATTTAACTATACGAGCAAATATGTTTATTTAGGTAAACAAATCAGCTTCAATAAGGACAGTAACTATTCAGAAATCGAAAGGCTAATTCAACCTACTTAGAACAAGTACTGGAGCCTAAAGGAGATTTTTAAAAGCAATATGCCATTGAAACTTAAAGCTAAGGCTATATCGAGCTCGATTACCTATTACCGTGTCTAACTTGTGCTTGCCGACTTGTAAATATACTGGCAAAATAAGGAGAAAATTTACCACTTGTGAACGGGGCCTAGAACGAAGCATGCTTTAAATAAAAAAAAAATCCAGAAAATAAGACATAATTATACAAAAATAAGAAGAATATCAAAAGCTACCGATGCTCCAAACTATCCTCAAAAACTGAAATGGAAATGGGTGGGGCACGTGGCAAGACTGTCAGACGAGAGATGGATCATAAGGGCGACACGGTGGAGAGGTCCAATAATTAGGAAACGCTACAGAGGAAGACCGCTTATGAGATGGGCGGACGACATCTGCAAAACGGCTGGCCCAAGCTGGATGCAAATAGCCGAAGATAGAGAGGGCTGGAATTCTTTGTAGAAGGCCTTCACCTGCGGAGGGGTTCTTGCAAATTGATAACCTTATTTATTTATTTATATATGCTTGTTGTTAGTTCCGTGTGGTGCCGGACGTAAAAGAATAGCACCATCCCATCTCATCCCGTGGGTGTCGTAGAAGGCGACTAAGGGACTTACTAGAGAATTGGCAGCAGCGTTCTCTATACATTTGACCACCATACTGCGATCGTCAAACCGCCTGCCAAGCGTGGCGATTATGGCAAATACCCCCCTTTTGCGGGAGGCGTATGTCCAGCAGTGGACGTCTTTCGACTGATATGATGATGATGATATGCTTGGTTGTACACGAGAAAATACATAACAAAAATAAAACATTTAAAAACTAAAACATACAATCGGCAGCCTTATCGCTTTCTGCGATCTCTTCCAGGCAACCTTGGAATGAACAGTGATTGCGTGGAAATAAAAATGGGCATAGATAAAGATTAGTTCACTTTGTTATTGCATGAATTAAAAGGCTTTTTTTATTTATTATTTGCAGACGATGTATTTTTGGTCAAAAACATGTTGATATAAGTTAAGCTAACATAGGTCTGAGTGCAACTTTACTTTTCCGATTTGTTTCTCTTCGCCATAGTTCTGGATTAGAATTTATACGTAACCTATTGGTTCTTTTGGCGTCAAAAATATAATTGTGAACTGCGTTGCTACAATTGCCTAAGTATCTGCCAAATCATGTCATGTTATGAAATGCATAAAATTGGCATGATAACGCACGTGGAAGCAATTATTTAGGCCTCATACGACTCGAAACCAGCCATAGAATTCTAAAACCCGTACTAATCTAATTTCTTTACGCCTTACAAATCAAAACGCGCCGCCTGTCCGCTCTTTCATTTCCATGCCGAAACATGACCAGTATACAAACCACACTCATATTTTTCCGTATATTAGGACCACCATTCATCTCACTGGAACACCAAACATTTGCATATAAGGCCACACTCTCGCACAACCATACCATTTTATTTCCCTAACTTTATACGTAAAACTTTAGGAAAAAAATCCGTCCTCGGAGTCCACTAAATTAACCATATTCAAAGGAAGACGTTTCAATTTGTACGAAGCGAGGTTGTCAGTAAAAAATAGGGGGAATGGCTGACCGTCGCCGGACGAAAAAGTGCTAAAGGATTTTGCGACCTTCATGTTATAAAAGGACCTATATAAGTTGCTGTAATAATAATTTTGTTCGTGACGTTTTGATAAATGGTCCATAAACGTTCCGTTGTTATTGATATTTCTCTGCAGTAGGGTGGTGGTTTGGTTACGATCTCTGATTGAATATAACAGTAAAATACTTTCATAGGGCTCAAAGAATGGACAAACGCAAATACATTATCATTCTCTTTAATAGGATACATTACACGAATTGTTGTACTAGGTACCGAACAGCGGGGTACCTGCGTAACACACTACCGTAGGAATGGCTTTAATTTTGACAGTTCAGCAACATCCATTGAGTTATTTACACTGTTGAGCAGACATTTTTTTTAACATTCACATGTTCGAAAAAATTGCTTATCCATGGCTTCATAACATTGCTTATCTATGTTTATCCAATTGCTTATGCGATTGCTTATCCATTGCTTCATAGCAATGGATAAGCAATCACGCAATTATTAGGCAGTTTTGAAAATAAAACTCGCTACCACAGAAGCCTTATATAAAAATTTGTGACCCCCTTATTACTGAACGCGGAGTAAAGTTACGCCTAACTGAAATCTCGAAAAAATTATGATTAATCTGAAGATGGATGTAACTTAAATCCGCGTTTTAATAAGGGGAATTAAGCGTAAAAACCCCGATAAAATCGGCGTCCAAACATCATAATATTCTTACATGTATGTACATATACATAGGCAGATAGGCAGTTGCTCCATGTAAAATCTGCAAGTACTGGTATTCAGCTGCATCCGGTAAGACTGGAAGCCAACCCCAACAGAGTTGGGAAAAGGCTAGGCAGATTATGATGATGTACATAGATAAAAGCATTTAATGTCACTTAAAGCTTAAGATTTCCTTGGCATTTCGTGTACCTGCACCTTGTGCCAAGAACTCGTACCCCGGAAAATTTACAAATGTTTTTCCCTCTTCATTGAATATACTGTTCGAGAAATTTCATGATCGTGTAAACTTGAATATGAACGTTTATCTGAAATTCTATCATGAAATAAGATAAAGTTTTTTATTGTAATAGGAAAATGAATTGTTCTTGTAGACTCCGGCCAAGATTATGTCAGATTTTTGTTGGGTGTCGTGGTGAGTTAAATCACGAGAACAAAAACTAAAAAGCCACCCTATCTTATCACTCTTTCTCTCTCTTTATATTGGGTGACCGTTGTTAAAACATTATACAACATCACGCCGGTTTTCCCTGAAATGTTAGGCAGAGTTGTCCCTATAATAGTGCAACCACATTTCATTAGTTATGTTGAAGTTCAATGTAATAGTGTATTGCCACAATTCCAGGCTGCTTTTGATAAATTCCTGATGAAAAAATATTGACAAGTAACCGATAATTTAACATAACGCCTCAATTCACCAAAAGGGAAATCAAACGTGTATGTATACTATGAACACCAACATACATTTTGCCAGTTGTGGTCTAAGACATTTTAATGGAGACAAGCCAGATGCCATTAATCGGCCACAAATCTAGATTTCGGTTTACTACTTGAAATCTTCTAAGCTCGCAGTAGTAGATAATGGAACAACCTCGTATTAGTCACTGTGTTTTCATCTAAGACTGGTCAAGATTGCTGTTGCGGGCTGTGGGCATCGCCTGAACTGATAGATTTATACTGTCCAGTTGCAAATGCTGATTGGGTACCATTAAATGCTATGTGATGAACTTGACTCCTACTGAAAGAACTGGCCCGCAATGGCAGTAGATAAACCTGTGGAGAAAAGGGAAAGGGAAGCCTTTGCCCACCAGTGGGACTTTACTGGCTAAATAGATAGATCGATATTTACAATGGATGTTATTTTAGAAATCTTTGATACTCTTCCAGGTCCGAATATAACTCGGACATACATACACAATAATATCACGGACATCCAAAGTGGTATCAGAAATTAGGTCATTCATAAAACCGATCGCAGACCTAAATATACACACACAGTAATACCTATCAACATTTTCTACGTGCTCTTTACAACTTCCACAAAAAACCAATATACATACATACCAATATTATACACAGCAATTTTCGACACAAAAAACATTTTGCGTCGAACACCTGACCGCGTTTTTAACTCCGAAAACTTTCTTATACTATTTTTTGCTTCCCCTCATTCCCAATATGTACTTTGAATATTGAAGAGTTTCTGTATAACGGACATCGGCTGTGGATAAAACGTTAAACCAACATGTTTACGTTGTACATTGAGACCAGACATGTTTGGAAGGAACACAGAAGGATCACTAGTGTATTAATTTTTGTTGTTTTGTTTTTACACCCACTCAGTTGAACGTATCATTGTTGTAGATTTTTCAGTCACTGTCCGCTGCGTAATTGCATTCAGTTGTGATTTTGCGTACATATTTGATGCATAATCAGCCTATAATATTCACAATCTTGGAACACAGGCCTCTTTTCAGTGAGAGCAGGCCTAGGAGTGGGCCGTAATGCACCACACTGGCCCAGTGCAGAGTGATAGGTCAACATGTCGGTTTCCTCACGATGTTTTCCTTCACCGTTTTGCTAGCCGTGGTGATAAAATAATTTTACAAAGTAAAGCGCCTGTGTGGGTTGGGTTCTGACCTACAACTTGTAGGTCGCGGCCGTCCCACTGGGCCACCTCTGTTTCTACAGATCTGATGATAACAAAATATTATCAAGTCCTTGACAACTTTGGTGCTTGTTTATTTGAATATCCGATACAAGGGTTTCTTGTTTAGGATGGTTTACCGTTCAAGCAAGCAATCTTATGATTAATCAATTAATAATAATTGTCCGCTTTGATTATGTGTCTAGTTAACAAATCAAACAATAAACTACTAGTCATATTGAAGTACTGTTGACCTGGGAACTTTTCTATAAGCAGCGTTTACAAATAGCACCTTTATTATTATAGAAATAAAAATAAATAAATTATGAAATGTGTACAACAAAAAGGATAACTGACCAAATATTATAGATAATATTTGTTGAACAAATGAGAATGCTCATTGATTCATCAACTATATTATCAATGGATCGTGCCCCGAATCTAAATTTTTATAATGCCACGTTCAACAACTTAACAAGTAAAACTACTGCGTTCACTGTGATTCTGCCAACTAAGGAAATCGGATCGATGACCACCCATCCCACCATGCAAATAGGTCCCCAACAATAGCTTATAGGCATTGTGTATATGATAATAGTCGCTATTTTTACGGCACCACGAGCTTCACTCACAAATATATGCGATTACCCACAAATCGTGTTGAGATTTATACAATATATTCCTCACTAGCAACCCGCGCGTTGTTGCCTTGACAAAACATCAAGATTTCTTTATTTTACGTCAGATTAACAATAATAATGAATAATACGCAAAGTGAGTATTCATGACAAGAGCTAAACAAAAGATCAGAACCACACAAATATCGATGGAGAGAAGCATATTAAATATAAGGAATATACACACCGTTCTAGAGACATTAGACCAAAAACTGAATTACTGATGCACAAACGCAAGCCCTAAAACTGAAATGGGAATGGGCTGGTTATAAAACACGGTAAACCAACAGTCGGTGGATATTCAGAACTACGCAATGGAAGATCCAACAGGAATTAGAAGAGTAGGCAGGCCGAAAAGAAGGTGAGCTGATGACATAATAGAAATAGCAAGGAAAAACTGGCAAACTATAGAAAATTTGCAAAAATACCAGAGAACACATGGAAGAAGTTGAAGAAGCCCTTCACCCAAAGAGGGATCCATATAAAAAAAATAACTCATCCGCACTAAAATCTAGAAAATAAAACTACTAACCACATTTACAATGTAATTTAGGGTATGGAAAGAAAAGACTTTAAGAATACATATACGAGTATGTACACATAAACCAAGGTGGACCGATGACCTTGTGAGGGCCGCAGGAGTCCGCAGGAAGCACAGAACCGGTCTAAGTGGCGGAGCTTGGGGGAGGCCTATGTCCAGCAGTGGACGTCTTTCGGCTGAAATGATGATGACACATAAACCTTCCGGAATAAATTACCTAAATGACGGTGACAAGTATCTAAACCCGATACGTAGTTTAGCAGAACAACGCGGCCACACAAACAGATACAACAAGCGACTTAAATGTAGACTAATATTATAAAGCTGAAGAATTTTTTTGGTTGAACGCGCTAATCTCAGGAACTACTGGTTCCAATAAAAAAAAAAATGTGTTTGATGGAGCCCGTTTATCGAGCAAGCTTATAGGCTACATAACATCACGCTAGGACCCTTATGAGCTAAGCAAAGAGAAAAACAGTCACGATTACGAAGTACTCGCACGGGAAGGCGATTCGATGCGACAGGGTGGGTTAGGGGAGCAAGAAATTTGACGCAGATAAAGTCGTGGGCAGAAACTAGTGCGTAATATAAATAGAAGTTTTATTATAAGCAGACTTTATTTACGCTATTATTATCGAGGTTTGGTTCTATTGTCTGACTTGATTCAGTAACAAAATGTTTATTTAGTTTGCGAAATATCTCTAATGGACAAGCTTTTAGTAGCATTCAAGCAAGAATTTCGAACATTAAGTTTTGGTAGTAAGTTTGGGAAAACAATAATTTAAGGGGGACGAGTAGGTAGATGATTTTTCTTGAAAAGCAGACTTTAAAAGAACAGTTATAAATAACAAGTTTAAAATTAATTATGCGCAGAAACAATTTACTCATCAGAAGGTATATGATTCAGGGTTTAGAATTTTGGTCTCTTTTAAGTGCTTCGAAAATATCTTACGGAGGTTGCATGAAATTTAAATTTTCTAAGTTTTTTTACAATTTGCAGGTCAGTCTCAGGTTTTCTCAGGCCTCCTTAAAGTACCAACGTAGATACGAAGAAAACTATATGTATGAAAAAAAAAATCGTTGGTAAAGGGCATCACTTGAGAACGGCTGGATTGATTTTTAATTAAATGTTTGTAATAGTCTGAATTAGGTTTTTTGCATATCCATGTACTTTTGGATAGAACAACACAAACAAAACTTTCCGAATACCTGTCAATAGCACGGTAAAATGGTCAACAATGGAGTGCCCCTTGTGAATAATAAAGCATCTTAAAACTTGCACGGAACGCAGTTAATTAAAAAGGAAAACAGAAGAAAGCGTTGTTTGCGTGAAAAGAAAATTCTAATTGACTATTAAGTAAGCGGGTGGAATGAAAATATAAAACTGAGGGATTTTTTTACAAGGGAAACGGTTTAAAAGGGTTATAACCTTGTTCCTTCGGTGCCTCTTATACTAGTTTAGCTAGTTTAGTTATTTATTATGAACGCTGGAAGCATAAATATAGGTATTTAAGTTGTTGTTAATAATTCTTTCACTAATTATAGTGTTACATTTTCGTTTGTCAACCAGCTCCCGCGAACTAGAAGAAATTTACAACGAAAATAGCTTCGGCCAGCAGCTTCGCCGACATTAAAAAAGTAGGTAGGTAGCAGCTTATGACTTTACTCAGAGTTCAAAGTATCCCTATACCAAATTTCATCAAAATCAGTCGTCTTTTCTAAGATTAGCCGGAAAAAACAGACAGTCAGACAATTTTTTTTTATTTTTTTATAATAGGATATACTTTCATATGAATTTAAAATGCCGTTATGTTGACATAAACAGACAGATTTGTATTGTATGTATGTATAATAAGAAGTGCCTTTTTAATCTTTTTTCTTTCTAATGTACTTTCTTCTATTTAGTTTGTATGCACGTAAATAAATAAATATAAAGGTATATAACACGTTTGGATTCCATTGACGCTCCTAATTTATTTAAATAGAAATCCTGTCATTGGAGGCAAAAACGACCTTAACAACGTCACAATAATCATTAAATTCAAAGCATAAATCTAAAACTAGTATATCACTTACCAACAACATGTATGTATGCTGACCGCACTTGTGTGTGGAACGAGGGCGCGTCTGCGGACACCTCGCATCGGTACCTGCCGGCTAACGCGCGCGTCGCCTCACGGAGCACCACTTGCTGGGACGTTGATCTCGACACCTACGAACAATATTACTGTTATTTATTGTACTAAAACGACGTGAAAAGAGGTTATATTTACACACTAAAGTACATGAAGCTACAGCGTCGAACTGACCACACCCAATTCCTATGAAGCGACAAGATACATGGAAACTGTAACCATGAATTAAGTACATAGTTTCTTTTTTCGGTGGGAAACCATCAAATAACTTCTCCCGCTCTGGGTGGAGCAGGAGGGCGTGTCAGACTTTTACTGACTAAAACCCACCCGTGTTCCCTCAGTTGCCTGTGTGCCAGGGGCCAGGATATCTCTTTCGAACAACCCGCACCCCTGGTTCCTGCAACCTGCTTAATCCTTTATGTACATTGTTCTAGCGTATAAATTTTACGTGGGTGAAAAAAAAACTAGCTTTTTCGTAGAAAAGTACAATACCTACGCGGTCAAAATAATGGAACAGCAATTTATGTTTTAACTAGCTTTTTGCTGCGGCTTCGCTCGCGTGAAGGTCGAAAATTATCCCACGCGAATGTAATACCGGAATAAAACGTATCCTATATGTAGATCCACTACAATATTATAAACTATCTATATGCCAAATTTCATCCAAATCCGTTCTGCCGTTTTTGCGGGATTGAGTAACAAACATATAAACATCTAAATATTCGAACATACAAACGTTCACATTTATAATATTAGTAGGATGACCGAACAAATATATCAACTCAGGGTTTTCAGAATTTTTTACTGAATCTGTGGTAACAGTTTGCGTGTTGATATCCCTGCCACTGTATACCGTGGTGTTAACAGAAATAAAAATAATGTGTTACTGACGATCATTTTATCTGGAGAACATTATGTCACAGCATGACATTATTATGTTCTACACGTTTCCGGAAATTCTTGAGCAATGATGGTCCACTGGTAATGCGGTAGCCAGTCGTAGGTACGAACCCAGACAGGCGTTTTATTGTGTGTAAGTTATTCAATCACCACTGCTCTCAAAACCGTGAAGAAAAACATCGTGAGGATATCGGCATGTCCTAGTACCATTAATTCGACTACATGTGACATCTATCAACCCACACTGGGCCCGCGTGGTAGATTATGGCCCACTCCCTCTCACAGAGAGGAAGCCGGCGTCTCAGCAGTGGGAACATTATAGAGTGATTATGTATGTTTTCAGAAATGCGCCTCAAGGGGTCGAAGTCTGGGAACACAGGTGTTGTCTCACGAGTAAACTTCATGTTTATGTTTAGTCAAAAAAAGTTATTTGCTCGCAAACAGACTAGGTATCTCAAACAATAGATAGAATCTCTATATTTTTATTTTTACTTCATTTTTCGTGTCACTATATTTTTATTATTTTATTAATAAAAATTAAACCAATTTTATTTATCTTTGTATTTCAAAAACCAACAATCATAATCCTAACTTAACTAAACCTATTCACAAATTAAAAAATGGCGTCTAAAAATTCATCCGCATCGCTGTCGACTGGTAATGTTCGCAAGAGACTGGCGGCATTACCACGTGTATGGCAATGCTTAGCCGCTAGCCAAGGTAGAAACCAGCCCTTGGGTCACGGGAAGTGTCAACCAGCCGCTTCGAGATTTCCTTGAAGAGACCAATGGCACTCGGACCCCTCGGCTTCTCTCTATTGCTTATTCATCTTATTACCATCTAATCATAAATGAAGACCTCATAACCTCATCCATTTCCTCCCTGACATTTTCCCTTCCTCTGCGGTGTAAGTACTGCATACATTTTGATCAATTTATTAAAATAAAATCGCAAACTAAAGCCTATTTGCATGATTTGAATCACCAAACTATAAACTTTAAATTTAGATTGTACATAATCCAGGCTTTTATGCATGTATTTTATATTTTTGAGTGCTATTCATAAATTGGCTCGGCTTGCAATGAGACCCGTGTTTCGAATTTTAGAAATTTATTTTGCGATTCTAACTGAAATGAATAGTGTTGGTTTTCAATTTTTCTTATTAATGGAATGGGAAATACAATATGTCTACACAGTAAAAATAAAAGAAATAAAGCATAGTCTGAAATTAAATACTCAATACTTCGCGCACCCAGCGCGTGAAGCGCTGAGTTCAAAACGCTTCTCCTCTACATTTAATTTCATTGTACAACATCTTTTCTCGGCTCCTGGCGACCCGGAACGACTACCAAAGATCCACGAATGACAAGCCGTACCAACGGCTTAACGTGCTTTCCGAGGCACGGAGGGATCTTGGTATGCAAAGATGGTTACCTACGCATCCACGGGCCATCTGTGGCAAGCGTAGCTTAACCTGATCGATCGACCCGTGTCGCTGTTACTACTTAGCCATAAACTTGCATCTTTTATAAACTGTCAAGTGTCAAGTAATTAACACAATTACTTTTTTATTGTTGTCAGACTCAATGAGTCTGCCTAACAGACGAGGGGCAAGCTAAAAAAAAAGTATTGACTCAAGAAGTTCCAAGTTACAACAAAACAAAAGAAAAATCACTAAAACAAATGCAGCAAAATCTTTTAAAAAAGCAATGTCGAATAAATGGTTGAAAGGCCACAACACAAGTCCAGCGTCTAGCGCGCCTCAAAGCGACGGGGGCGTAATTAAAACACTTTTTTTCCATTTCAATGTCCAGCAATATCCTGTGTCCCACTTCTCCTTATTGATCCGACATTGGAAAATAAAATTGCCAGCTCCCACCCCTCTTGTTTACTGACCAAGCGACGAGCTCATTTTAATTTCTCACGATATTTTTCCCTTTATTATCTCTGATGACGGGAAGAGTTGAACGGCCCATTGTTCGAACGATGCTCTCTTCATAATCTCCCCTTCCGAACGGCGGAATAAAAATTTCTATTGTATCGGAATCAGTGAGATTACTACGATTTCTGTCGCTTTTTATTTTGTCAGTTGTTCCAGCTAGGGTTGGGACGAAGACCTTCGTTTCTTGGATTGTCGATATTCGTACTAAACTCGAACACTCCATTTTTATTACGCGATAAAATTTTACTACGCTAGTTCGGAATACTGATTTTTATTGGGAAATATTCTTATTGGGATAATTGTATGTTGCCATAGAAATAATAGGATTATGTTTTGGGGAAAAATACGGAAACCTTCACGTACTGTGGTAGCTACACATGTTTTTTTAATATTATAATATTAATATAATAATGTCGAGCCTTCTCATAAATTCACAAATAATTTGGAATTTACTTCGATTAGAAAACCAATTTATCACGTTGCCGATAAAAGCTTCAAAATATGTGATGAATAATACTGAAAAAGATAAGTAAATAACTTTCAGAGGCCTAAGCTAATACGCTTTAGTACATTTTTCATTCATTCCCCCAATGACCCAAAACAAACGTTATTAAATTCCTGAGCCCAACGTAGGTAATTTGCTAAAAGTAACCTCAGGCTGTTTACTTTAATACGACAGAAAATAACGTCACAGGTACATACATAAGAGTATACAAGAATATACCTTTAAATTTTACTTTTTATGTATTTTTCAAGCTTTTCATGTGATTTTCACATAAAAATCAGAATTAAAAATACTTTTGTGGTCGCAGAAAAACAAAAACAAATTAAAAAAAAACATGCCTGCAAACCCAATCCACAGGAACATCCAAAACTAATCAAACTGTATGCATACTAAAATAAAACATTGGTGCAATAAATCCATAAAATACACTTTTTAGCGGTTTCAAACTTTATGCGGGAAGTCTCACGATTCAATTCAGGTTGTTATTTAAACGGGAGTTGAGAGAAGTCTTTTATATCGCCGACACCCTACACTTCAGAACAACAGTAGGAAACTTTTAAAACGCTTCAAGTATAGGTTCTTATTTTAAACTTTGTTTTACTTGACGTATTTGCGAAAACAAAACTTTTGTCTCCTTATAGAATTATAATCTTAAAATTATTTGTTCCATTTTAGGGTTTATTCTTGTTGTAGATAAGTACACAAATCGCTCGACGTCTAAAACCAATACTTGATAAGCTTTCAAAGCTGCCTCTCTTCTATTATTTTGCTCTGCCCGACAACCTTGTCAGGGCACAGCAAATATAATGATTACATCAACGTTCTCTGCGTATAATCTCGTAACTACAAGTTACAAATTTTACAGGAGAGCGCTTCAAAGATTCAAACACGTGTATATTATATACCTATGTTCTAGTTAATGTAATGTCATGATGGATTTAAAGTGCATTTTGCCAGCTTAGACTTATTTTTGTTAAACTAAACCATAGTATAGGCTGGCCAGAAGGTCATGTATCTACCACTTAGGGGATTCTACGTAGGGACCGTCTTTAAGCTACCCATATTTTTAAAGTAAAAATAATAGTTAAAAAAAACTAAAAAACACGCTTTAAAAACCAAACTAAAAAAGGAGAAAACAATTTAATTAAATTAAAAAGCATGGGGTGCTTTTTGAGGTATTTTTATAATCACTTAATGTCAAGCACCCCACGCTTTTTAATTGAATTAAATTATTTTCTCCTTTTTTAGTTTGGTTTTTAAAGCGTGTTTTTAGTTTTTATTAAACTATTAATTATTTTCTATTTTTTAGTTCTGCTAACTACAAAAACGTGTTTTTTTTCCTTTTTAAAAAAAAAATCTCATTTTTTTTTAAATGATTGAATAGTCATCGGTCCTCGATAAGTTTACAAAGTTTCAATGAAATCTGACCGTATAAAGTAGGTCAAAATAGCGTCCAAAGAAGTCGGTTACAAACAAACATACAAGTGAAGCTAATATAAAGCGTGTAAAAACCGTTACCTACGAGTGGTATTGCCTTGTTTTCCAAAAAATAATTTGTACTATTATTGGTTTCCATAACCGTCCCCCCTCATAATATTTACTTGCACTATTATCATTTACACTAATAACGCTTGTCATATCAAGTTATTAGTCATAACTTTTATTTGCCATAAAATAAGTTTCCATAAAACATGTGTTATAACTTATAATCATTAGTTTCTATGAGTTGACATAAGCAACATTTAATATAATTTAGAAAAGTTAATTGTTTTGTACAAAACTACATAATTTGGTCTGTATTCAAATGATTTATTTACAGCAAATAATCTTTAGACAATAAACAGTTTGTCAAATTCGAAACTACTAGTTTAGGTTAGGTTAGAACTGTGACCACACAACTAGATTTCTTCTTTTGCAAAGCAAGCATGCAACATGATCATAACATCAAAATTGCAGGCGCTTGTACTGAACTAGCATTGTTGTACTAAGTACGGGCAAATGAATATTACGGTGAACAAAAAATGTTATGGAAAACGACATTATTGATAATGAAAAATATAGCAAATTTTATGGATTAAAATTAATATGACACTTGATCGACTATGAGCAATGAAATTAGTGAAAATGATTTTACGTAATTTCACGATTATGGCAACCGAAGCGTTATTTCTAATAAAATTATGGCAAATACAAGTCTGGTATATAAAATTATTGGATTTTAAATTATGGCCAACATCAGTAAACCCTTACGATTTGTAGGTCGTAGATTCGAACCCAAGCAGGCACTTTTCTTTATGGAAATGATTTCATCACTACTGCTCTCAAAAAGGTGCAGGAAAACATTGTGAGGAAACCGGCATGCCCTAGAACTAAAAATTTTAAGACATGTGTCATTAACAAACCCGCACTGGGTCCGCGTCGTGGATTACGGCCCACTCCCTCTCACAGAAAGGAGGCTCGATTATGGTTTTTTTTTTTGGGTGGGAAATCATCAAATAACTTCTCCCGCTCTGGGTGGAGCAGGAGGGCGTGTCAGACTTTTACTGACTAAAACCTACCCGTGTTCCCTCAGTTGCCTGTGTGCCACGGGCCGCAGTATCTCTTTCGAACAACCCGCGCCCCTGGCAGGCATCGGCCCTTGCGGACCCCACCAGTTGGTGCTGACATCTCTTTGAGGGGCGCGTGGAACACAACGCGCCGTCGACCCGGGCTTGGTCCTTACCGGACAGCGAGCTACCCATTACTCGCCGTCCGCAAGCCCGCGCCTACGGTGGCCGGGAATCAGCCTGGGATTCCCGACGCCCAGGGCGTCTCCCGCAGCGGCTACGGCCGTGAGGGCGCATATACTGCCTCTCCCTCACGTGCGCCGCCTCCCTCTTCGCGCAGGATGACGCATTGTGATAAATGATTTTATTTCTGAAAGTAGGTTTGTGCAAACACTTTTACTCGTCAATTATAATTTAAAACTAGATAACTTCGGCGTTCCCTATCTGACTAAAGGCCTCTGGGAAGAAAGGCCGAAAATCACCGAAGTCACAGTCTTTTTTTGAAAGTCCCGATATCATCTTGTTCAGATCATTTCCGGACTTAGATTGGCGTCTAAAATTATCTTTTGGGGAAAGAACCACACAGATAGAGTGAATCTGTCCAGTCAGTTCACGCGCTTATGAGATTTTTGTCAGTGGAACTCGGTTCTGATAGTCCTTCAAAAACAAAATACGACTAAATTTAAAAGAACCATCACCGTGTTCCATCTTCTAAGATACTTTTCAAATACACGTATAATCTATTCCCCTGTACTTCTTACATTTCTTATTCTGGTTATTTTTCTATTTCAGTCTGAACTTGCATTTCACACTATACTTCTACGTAAAATGTACAGAATCGGATGCCATTGCACTGATATTAGGTGATTTGGCAAGCCACTGCCAGACGGGTTCCCATCCAAAGTCCATTCGCTGTTGTGAAATATGATGAGAACGTTGCATGAGAAAAATCGATGCTCATTTACATTTTTTGGTCCTAAGACTTTTTTTTTGGAAGACGTTGTAAGAAAATATTTTTTTTCTACGAAAAAATGTCTGTTGTTATGTGCTCTGACAGCTCAACCGAAATTTACAGGGTGTAGCGTAAATAGTGGTCCACCGTTAAGGATTCGATATACCAGATAATTAGTAAATTATCTGGTATATCGAATCCTTAACGGTTATAGTAATAACATATTACAATTTTAACCATTTTTACCCAAGGATTCTGAAAATATTTATTTTTTGTTTTTTATTTACGAAATTTCTAGCTTTGGTAACCAATGAAAAAATATAAAAAATAAGGTTTTTGTTGAAAACCTACTACTTGGTTGTAGTTTTTTCTTGTAATATGTTATAGTAAATTATCTGGTATATCGAATCCTTAACGGTGGACCACTATTTACGCCACACCCTGTATATGCTTATAATATTTGTGGTTGAGCTGTCAGAGTAATCCAGCAATGTTAGCAAAGTATCTTAAGCAAATACTAGCGATCCGCTCTTGCTTCGTATACTCATTACGACTTAACTAAAGATCGAGATTTATTATGGTATAATGGTGAAATCCGCATCAACATTCGTTGCGTAAAAGAGAACAACGCGGTGACACAAAAAGCGACTTTGTTTTATATTATTTATACTTTAATAAAGATAAGGTCTATTCAACACACAGGTAGGCTATAGTTATTAATAGCTCTAAGGAGCTCATTAAATATATTCGGGAATGACACATTTTTTTTTTTTAATAATCCTCTTTCATATTGAGCGACGCAGAGATCTATACATATATTAAATTAAGACATTTAAGACTTTATTCTGGTCATTAATAATATGCCAACTTTCGTGTGCGATATTACGTGGCAGAGACATCGTCGCGCAAACTATAACCATGAATTCTGCACATGATTCTAAAGACCCTAGCGTAAACTTTTTCGTCAGTAATAAAGAAAGATAGAAAAAGTATTTATTGTGACTCGCACAGGAAGGTCACATACTAAACTAAACACACAATCGTACAAAAAATATAAAAAAAAAACAAAACAGAAAGTCCTGCACGCGGCCAAAAGGGTAGCCTTTTGGCCGCGTGCAGGACTTTCTGTTTTGTTTATGGACTTTTTAAAATTCGCAGCATCAAGCTGATGTAGATCAGCTTGATGCTGCGAATTTTAAAAAGTGTCGCAGCCCTGGTATTCTGAGATGACCCGAGCGATGTGATGTCATGGGCAGTTACAGTATAAATTAATAATTAGTATTAGATAGTTAAAATTCCCCGACCGACCCTTGCTCGTTGAAGCGCCAGCCCGCGCCACAGCTGAGCCAGTAGCTTTAAATTCCCCGTCTAATAATAATGATGCCAATTTGATCCAGCCTGTCCCCAACAGTGATAGCTGTCTCCCTATCAGTGACGCCCTGAGCCGAGGTCCGTACCCCACAGGGGGTGCCCTCAGCGTGCAGTCGCTTAGTATATAAATTTAGTTTGTAAGCCCTGGCTGGAGGCGTTAAGATTAACTTCTTAATGGCAGCCCCAGGAATGACCGGTTGAGCAGTCACGGCCTCTCAAGGCCAACTGCGAGATGCCCTACAAAAAAAAACAAAGATAGTTAAAATGTAGTATATTAGCGAATAAAACAAAATACCGTCAGGGCCAAACGTGACCTCATTATTTGTCAATGCCATAAGTGGCTGAGGCACCCTGTGGTCAATAAAAAAGTTAACATAGGAAAGTGCAATACTTACGCAGTCAAAATGTTTGGAAATGATAATAAAAAACTGACGCAATATTCATACGCTGCGGGGTCCAAAATCATGTACTAAATTCATAATAATAGGTCGTGTGTTGATACCAGCCTGTAAAACAGTGATATTCAAATATTGATAGCTGTACCAACAACTTAGCCTACCTTTGTTCAATTACTAAATCAAATCAAAATATTTTATTTCACATAAACCTACATGGGAACTTATGAAACGTCAGAAGCTGGTGCATGGTTCCAATTTGTCGCTTCCTATGGAGAAGAGCCGGCAAGATCCACGGTTACTCTTTTAAAAATAATTGGCTTTTACAAAGTTTTCAAATTACAGTGTTAATAGGTATGGGAGGACAGTGCAAACAAATAAAATGTCCTAAATAGGTATGTAATACTAGTACATGTACAACACTGACTTAGTCTCACCATTAAATTCATTATAGGAGTAAGCGTGAAAAAGCAAAACAGCCCCTCCCAACATAGCACAACCGACCTCAAAAACTTAAAACCCTTTGTCTGTTGGAAAGAAATTCTTCCAAAATCTCCTGCGTTACAAAAGAATTCTATGGCGCCGTCCTCTGGGTACAGTAACCAATTAAGGCGCGTCTTATCAAGCCACGTCTCTAGTCTGGCCAATAAAATTTCGCGTAATCCCCCAGGGCAAGCGAACAAAGCCGCGAGAAAAAGCTAGTAAAGTAAGAAGATCGATGCGACTTGAGCGTGTCTTTTTCAGAATTGACTTGTTTTGTAACGCCAAGAGTTACTGTGGAAAAATGTAGAATAACATCACGTCTTTTCTTTACAAATAATAATAATGATGAAGATGTAAACGAAGAAAAAGGAGTAAATAAGGATCGTAAACAGTTGGCGTTCTCTGCTAGGGGTGCGGGTTGTTCGAAAGAGATACCGCGGCCCCTAGCACACAGGCAACTGAGGGAACACGGGTGGGTTTTAGTCAGTAAAAGTCTGACACGCTCTCCCGCTCCACCCAGAGCGGGAGAAGTTATTTGATGATTTCCCACCCAAAAAAAAAAAAAAAAACAGTTGGCGTTCTGTAGTTTCTGCCTACCCCCATCAGAATAAGGTGTGAGCTCATGTATGTAGAAATCTAAATAGATAAAGTTTGAAGTAAATAAGATAAGATAAGATTGATAAGAACGGCTGCGACTTATGAGTTGATAAGAGATGAGATTTAAGATAGGATAAGATATACGATATACATTTTTTTGCTCAAACATGAGTACAATACATTCATCACAAATTGCCAGCATGCAAGATATGAAAAATTAATAGAAAGATAGTTAGACATAGGGTTGAAAAGATAGATAGATTGCCTATTATTATGCTTTTTGTTCATCACAAGTACTAATAAGAACATCGATATGCATCCTTAGACATATTGTATCACACACAAGGCCCAGACCATGTTCTAAAACATGAATAAACAGTGAAAGAAAATGCCTAGATGATTTTTACAATTTAAAAGTCGGCATTTTCGGTGATGCTACATGCTAACAGCTGCACACAGCCACTGCAGCAAAAACCGGCCATACTGTACCTAAGAAAAAAAGCACAGACATCGGAACAGCAGGCACACTGATCAAATATTTTTAATCTCTATCCACCTCGGTAGAATATACTCCGACAGACATAAAATTCAGGAGAAAAGAATGTCCATTGTCGGATATCCTTTGCGAGAGGAATGACAGTGGATATACGAACCGTTCATTAGATTTCGTTGTTTAGAATGCGGAAATAGAGAACGCTTTTAGTTCGTTTTATCTGACAAAAACTGAAATATAAAACGAACTAAATATAATGATTAGTCCAAATGTACAGTGACAGTTAGGAGTGCATTTTCAGCATAAAAATGATTCAAAGTAATGGTCGTGATGTATTTTTTGAAGATTTTGCTTTGGCGCTGTGCGAACATTTACTTGTTTTTGGCCGAGTTTGTCTTGTTAAGACGTGTCCAGAAAACAACACATCAAAAGTGTACAACCTAGACTGCAAGTTCTTATGCCAATGTTTTGTCAGTTCGTTGTGGTAGATTGCGTTGTGTTCAAGAGATCTCCGCGGTAATGACCTCAAGAGGTCTCTTAGGTACCTACTACTAGAATTTCCTACCACAATGTTTGCTTAGTAACCTTGTGTGTTTGTTTCCCTCATGAATATTTAACTGCTTTTGGTAATACACTTTCGGTAGTGAAAAATAAATTATGAAATTTGATAAAAATCAAAATTTATGTACAAATATACTTAAATATTCTGATTTTGAGTCATAAAAGCACATTATTGTTTTATTATATTAAAACTAAAAGTCGTAATTTTTTATCTGTATATCACGTGACCTAAAACACGAGCCGCCATGGTGTGACACACACATGGTGTGCTCTCTACACTCTGTCTACGGCAAAAACCGTCAGTTCAGTGCATAGACTACTATTGGTTCCACGGAACACATATACTCCTATGAGTGCCGATCGTACATACACAACTATTGTTTTTACCAATATTACGTCACCAAAATGGCTGATAGCCGTGATGGTGAATTAATTTTATGCCAAGAAAGTGTGTTTATTATGCCAATTTTTTTGTGGCTTTTTATTAGGAAAATCAACGTTTTGAAGTAGTTTTTCAAACATAGTAGAAAACCCTATTATACCAATTTAATTATGTAGGCACTTGATTTCAGTTTTCAGTGGCTACAATTGTCTGAGCGATCAATCTACCTATCCTTTTCTTAACTATGTTGGGGTCAGCTTCAAGTCTAAGCGGATGAAACTGAATCCAGCATTTTACATAGAGCAACTGACCTCTACAACCCAGTAACTGGGTAATACGATACCGGTTGGTAAGACTGGTTGTCACACTTTCGGGCTTCTGACTACCCGTAACGACAGGTAAAGATGTACATAAAATAACAACTGGGATCTACGGCTTAGCGTGCTTTCCAAGGCACGCAGGAGTCTCGATATCTTGAGTCTCCAGAAATATATCTGAGCAATGCACACAAAATAAAAGTATCATACCTTTTGCTAAGCAACACAACATTGAAATAACTTCCTATTTCACTACGGTACCCAAAAAAGCGTCCAATCGTGCGTCAATAAGTTCTCAGAAAGTTACATTTCAATAAAGTGACCGCAACCTTTACAGATTGCGTTTAGTTGACCCGTATACTGGGGATACGGACCGTATATAAATATTTCAGATGTCTTCCCTATAACGGCCACGGTTAGGGCTGATACAATTTAGAAATTGAGCACAGGATATAAAAAGATAAGATGGTTTTCGTGGCCTTAAATGTGTGAGAGTTTCTTCGTCAAGCAATTTTTAAATATTTTTTAAACGTTCGGCTTTCTATCGGTTTTCTACAAATAAAAACGTCATTCACTATTCATAGTTGTTTGAAGCTTTAAATATCGCTTTTTGTTGTAATCGCCATTATGATTTAGCAGATTGGAAATGATCTTAAGAGGATACTGCCATAATGGTATTTATCTAAAATTGTTTTTTATCGAAAATTGTTTCGCTGAATTTTTACTTAAAAATCTCGCTTAGCATCTTGGGAATTGTTTGTTGGGAACTTCTGAGAAGCAGACAACGTATCAGTGAGAGTGTTTTTTTGAAGCAGGAGTTCTGCAGGCTCTTAATCGAAACTAAATCAAAACGAATCCAGATCTTTCAAAGCAGAATCATAAATACAAACAGCTTCATCACCCAAAACCCTTACACCTTTAGATAAAGCCGTACCCAAAACGGTTTCCAGACAACCCTGTGTATAATTAGGGCGTATATACATTGTTAATTTGGTTTAACGCCTGTGGTCAGGTGTAGTGAGCCATCCTGAGCCGATTATAGTCCTTGGAATAGCATCCTTGGCGCTGAGTGCTCCGGTATCTACGAGAATGAGTGTTGTTAGTCACATTTACTTGGTTATGTTAGGTATGTCATATTTCTTGGGAATTGCTAGGTATAATAATGGCGAGAGTAGGTATTTTCAACATAAAACTTTGGTCGTTAAAAAAAATGGTCTTTTGAGACTTCCTAATTAAAAAAGCACCTATTTCTGAAAAGCTATTAAAAAGAGAACACCAAAAACCGAAGCAAGACGTTGTTTAAGCTTTACTGGCATCTAATTATTTTGACTGTCATATGCAAGTTAGTCCTTTGAGTATTTTAAAATCTTAAGTACAAAAACTGAGGAGCTTACCAATTCGTTTTTAGATCGTATGTAAAGATAAAAACCTTTTATTTCAACTACTGTGATAAAATACGAAACACTAAAATGGATCCACCATTCTAGTTTTTCGTATTTTATCAAAGCCCATTGCCCATTTCAGTTTAAGTTTTTAGATATTTATTAACTTGTCAAAAATCATATTTTGCCGGATATAGATATTGGAATTATACTAGATTATGGAATATCCCTTCCTCTTACAAAACGTCCGACAAAACAGTATCAAAACAACCTCTTCTAAATGAAGGCAACATGAAAGCACCTAATCTCATACCACCACTTACCGATCATGTCATACCGGAGGATACGACAACATTACGATAAAGACAATGTCCACTACACTGGGTACCCATTAAAACCGGGCCTATTACCTCCGCCTTCGGACAAAAACCGACCCGAATCTAATAAACACGCAATAACAACGATGAAGGTGTTACAGTAATCGTTTCAATTCGAATCGAATCCGATTTTACAATCGGTTACGCACACCTATTATGTTTACAATCGAGATTCGATATTATCGATATGATCATTTGATCATTCGGGTGTGATTGGTGGAATATTGATGCGTTTTGTTTGCGGCGTTTGTTTTAGCGGCAATTTATGTTGATTCATGAATATTTTTCGATGCCATTTTTATGGCATGGAAATGTAAACGATGTTGTATTGTGCTCTGATATTTATTGCTGTTTCGACGTAGTTTTGATTCAGCAAAAGGTAGATGTGCCGATAAGCTGGTCTATTTATAATATTAATCGATTCATAGGGTTGCTCGAGTGAATAAGTCTGATACGTATAGTGCGGCCGACCAGCGAATGCATCTTGGACACCTGTCAGTTTCATACAAACGAAAACGTGTTTTGCGAATTTGATCCTCATTATACTCCATTTGAAATAAGATTAGACATTTCACTAAACCTTTTTTACAGCCCGATCAACCGATTTTGACTTCTATTGCGTTGGTGGCATGACAAAGGGCAGCTGCAGTAAACAGTTGGTATTGTAACTACTTTTTTGCTTTTAATGCCATCCTTATGCCTACGGTATATAAGTCAGAGTCAGTTGAACGGACTGTAAAAAAGGTTTGTTTAAATGTCTAATCTTATTTCAAATGGAGTATAGTTACTACAATTTTCGCACTGACAGGAGTCAGGAACGCATTTCATAAACGGCCGCATAGTAGCTTATAATATGCACATCATTAAACTTAATTTTAATTTCAAGGTTAACTGTTTTGTTTTCAACTGCTTATCTGTTTTCAGAATTCAGGCGTATTTTCTATTTAAATCTTAGAACTCTGTAAAAATACAAAACAAGCCTTTGTTTTTCACCGTAAAAATTCTGAAACATCGATACAGCCAAGTTCCTGGTATCCACTTAAGTAAAAAGTATTCTGCGTACCCATTTACTCGACCATAGCGTAAACGCTCGGCCTCTTTTTCGGACCAATGAGTTTCGATATTAAATTTGCAAAGTTGTACGATAGTTGGCAACTTTATCGACTTATTAGACAAAAGTTATCTTGCGAAGTGCTGCGCTGTGCATGCCTTTATCTGCTAAATGGATATAGAACTATACTTCTCGTAATTAATGCGAAGTTGGCGTAGTCTTGAAGTTGATGGTTATGTAAAGTTAAAAAAAAACTATATAATAAGAACATCTGTTTTTTGTATTTTGAAGTTTGTTAACCGTATTTTTGGAAGGAATTCGAGTGATTCGGTAAGCAGACAGTGATATTATAATGCTCTTCGATAGTTACTGGCTGCATGTGAGTCGTACGCGGAGTGTCATGGGTTGATAGAAAACACCGAAAAGACAGAGTATATCGTCTTTGGGTCTGGTGCCAGGTGTCCATCTACGGTCCCTCCCTTGTTACCTAAAGGTCAACCAATAAACAGGGTGTATAAATTTAAATACTTGAGCCATCTGGTAACAGATTCCCTGAAAGACGATTTAGATTTGGAGAGGGAGCGCAGAGCGTTGTCAGTCCGGGCGAACATGCTGGCCCGCAGGTTCTCTCGATGTACAGTCGCAGTTAAAATTGCCCTTTTTAGGACGTATTGCACAACACTGTACTCGGGGGGTCTGTGGTTCCGATATACCCAAAGGGCTTGCAATGCTCTGCGTATCTAATATAACAATGCGTTCAGGGTGCTGTTGCGACTGCCACGCTTCTGCAGTGCGTTCACAATGTTTGCTGACGCGCGCACTGACTGCTTTGACGCAGTATGGCGCAAAAAATCTGCCTCGTTACTTCGCAGGTTGCGAGATAGTCCCAACATCATTCTGCACTCGATAGCCGCCCGGGCAGATAGTCCGCTTGTGTGGGCGTTAGCCGATCAAACGAGATCTGCTTTAGCCATTAAGTACTAACATAGACTAAGTAATATTGTTACTAACTTAATGAACCTCAGTTGTAGTCTAAATAAATAAGTAAATAATAATGACATACTTCGTATTATTTGAATGATTTTAACACCCCAAAAAAAAAATATTAAGTTAAAGTCCAAAGTGTATTGGGTTCTTCCATCAGGAATTCCTCAGTAGCAATCCGTAGTCTGGTATGCCCGGTTGAATGCAATTGGCTCGCCCCTATAATATGGTACTTAACATAACTGGCTAAACGTGGGTGTACGGGACACCTCTGCCTAATCATTCGGCAACAAGGCGTGATGTTATGTTAAGTTCTGTGATACAGAAAATCAAAGCAATTTTCGCAAAAACATCTGACAGTCGGTTGACCCATACTGACTTCCATATTTAAATAGTCTATGAGCTTCTTTATCTAAAAAACATCTGACAGTCGGTTGCCCATACTGACTTCCATATTTAAATAGTACAAGAGCTTCTTTATCTAAAAAAATAGTAAGATGTTCACTTGGGCTTGTATAGAAAACTTGGACTACAGATTATCCCGGACTTGTTATGCTGATGATGGGATGAGAAAAGGGAAAGATGATACATTATCCACTTATCTTGTCGTAAAAGTTGATTGTAGGAAAGTTTACTTGAAGGTCACGTCAAGGTCGACCTCGACTGGTTTTGCATGTTCGGGAGATATGATGACGTCATGGTAAAAGTTAACAAGAAGGATGGTATTTCGGGGATTTGTTACAAACGACGGAACGGAGAAGATTGGCAGCCCCCGATAGATATTTTTCTGTTTGTCATTTTGTTATCTATTAGGTAGGTGAAAATGTGTAAGTTCCTATATTTAATTTTGATATTATTTCCGTGTCTATCTGTATGAAAAATAAACAGGTAGAGATCAACTAATTTAAAACAGCACGTCCGTGCACAAAATTTTCTATACAAGTATTCGAAATGTATATGCAACAAGCAGTGGACCCCTCCACTGCTTGTTGCATATACATTTCGAATACTTTGCAGTGCAGTTTCAAATTAGGAAAAATCCATAAACGTATAAAGCATTAGGAAAAGTCATAATTAGTTTTTTTAAAGACTTCGCGACAAAACAATAGTTTTTTTAAGTAATTTTATTAGTATTCTTCCTAACAGTCGGAGGTTTTACAATTTACAATATCGTGGGTCAACTTTAGTCATTATAATTTATTGACCCACATACGAAGTATTCCTAAATTGAGTCATCCTACTTTTTAGTATCTAAGTAATTAATTGCTAAGAACAATTACATTTATATGACCACTAGTTTCCGCCCGCGGCTTCGCCCGCGTGGAAGTCGGAAATTATCCCGGGGGAAGGTACTGTAAAGGTTTGTTGCTTACGGAATGCAACCTTTATGTTAATACAGGCCGGTAATGGAATGACTGTCACATTTGAACGATTAAGGTGATGAGATTAGGATTCTATCCGTCAATGCGAATAGGATGAGTTTTATCCTAAGAAAATATTTAATTATTAATTTAAGCGCCGCCTTGCCTTGTACCTTTTATCGTAATTATACGTGGAAACACGAAGTTAAGCTCCAATCCTTGTTTCCTTTGGTAGTGTCGTGTCCATTATTCTCTACAAACCGCACTACACCTCCACAGTACTACCGGGATAAAAAGTATCCTATATGTTAATTTAGATAATAATCTATTTGTGTGCCAAATTTCATGCAAATCTGTTCAGCCGTTTTTGCGTGAAAGAGTAACAAACATCCATCCATCCATCCATACTTACAAACTTTCGCGTTTATAATATTAGTAGGATTTGTGCATCACTATCGCACCTCTAAATGCGTCAGAAAGCACGTTATCCGGTTGGTTCCGGCAATCATTTGTAGAACTGTTACAGTCATTATGGGTAGTCAAAAGCTCGAAATTCTGACAACCAGTCTTGCTAAGGGGTATCATATTACCAAGCAGTGGGGTTGTGAAGATCAGATAGGCAGTCGATCCATCTCACTGGTATTCTAGTGCATTCCGTTAGATTGCAAGCTGACCCCAACATAGTCCCAGGCTGATTACCCACCACCGTAGGCGCGGGTTTGCGGACGGCGGGGTATGGGTAGCCCGCTGTCCGGTAAGGACCAAGCCCGGGTCGACGGCGCGTTGTGTTCCACGCGCGCCTCAAAGAGATGTCAGCACTAACTGGTGGGGTCCGCAAGGTCCGATGCCTGCCAGGGGTGCGGGTCGTTCGAAAGAGATACCGTGGCCCCTGGCACCGAGGCAACTGAGGGAAGACGGGTGGGTTTTAGTCAGTAAAAATGACACGCCTTCTTGCTCCACCCAGAGCGGGAGAAGTTATTTGATGATTTCCCACCCAAAATAGAACCCCAACACAGTTGATAAAAAGCTATTTCACTTGATTGCTTGATTGTTATATAGTAAAATCATCACTCTTTTACTCTCATCAATATTTTGAGTATCTCTTTCCCTAAAATCAGTGACCTAAAAACCTACTTTCCAACCAATATAAATGTAACTGTTTATTAATAAAATAAGCTCTAAGAAACAATATAAATAACATTTAGATTAAGTAAGACTACAAAACAAATTGAATTCGTTATCTCAGTCCCTATACAGTCCCTGGACACAAAAAGCCGTTTCTAACAGAGGATTTGAAATCAAATCACGGTTCACTTAGGGAATACTTATCTTAAACATAAAATCATGGAGTGTAAAATATAATAAAATCCTTTTATTGCTTCTACGTTTATGTTTTTTCGCATTTTGGCAATTAAGCTGACAAGTTATCTTTTGCACTTCAATACATTTATGTTTTTTTTATGACTTTGGAAAATGTATTTTAATTTTATGTTTTAGTAACTTTTCAGCGTCTTCACTGGTCTTCTTGTGGCTATGAGTTTGGCCTCTTCTACAGCGTCTATCAGTTACTGTAACGAGCAGGCAACAGGCCACGCAGGAAATGGTATTAAGTGCTCTGTTGTTTGTGGAACAACATCAACTTTTTTTTGCGCTTCAGGCCGGAGTCATCTGTGAGAGATTCACCTAAGAAAGTTTTCTTTATTTCGACCTACCTGGACTGACCTAGAGAACTAACATTCACGTTCGTTTATATGTAAATGTTAGTTCTTTATGTCCAAATTGTAGACAGTTTTGTTGGTTTTTGTAATCTCAGGACAATTTATTTATTTATTTATTTAAAGGCCTTAAAACTATCCTTACAGGTACTTAACCTAATGCGATAGTCAAGTCACACACGCAAAATTAAAATTAAAGCACACATCAAAGATCATTATTTGTAACATAATCTATACAATAGTACTTTCGCGAATTCACTCCAGTTACATGTAAATATATCCAATTCGACCTGAATGTAATATATAGTGCGAATTGCTCGAGTCAGAGGGTTTTAGCCAGAAAGAAAGTAGAAACTATTATATTCAATAGTCAATTAGCAAAAAATAACACCTGCACCAGAAAGCAATCAATCATCCAATTTTACTTTCACGAAAAATTTCCCTTCTCTATTGACACCGAAAAAATTCAATTTCGCAAAGACCGTACGTAAAAATAATGTCGTAAAACGGAACGGGATTATCTGATTGGATACGATAATATCTGGCAATTACGTTAACATTGCTTTTTATTAGCGATGTCTTTATTTGAAATGAGCTATTAATGCCGCAATGGACGCGGGTCTCATCGTTAAAATCATAAGAACTGATTGCGGGGTAGGTAGGCAGATAATTGAATCGGTCATGTAAACTCTTGTTACATAGGTCTTTGTCGGTGAGGGTTGATTATGAAAACGACAAACACATTTCTTTGGATTGAGGCGATTAAAATGTACTCGAAATACATTTTCGGGGACTAATATAAATAAAACTGTTTTTATTTAGTTTATTTTGTGATCTTCCTGTGCGAGAACTAATAAATGTTTTTTCCTGTTCCTTCGTTAGTACACTTAAACCAAATTATTGAAAAAGACAGCATACCATTATTATTTTATTTTTGTTATAAAAATCACTTCATTTAATTATACATAAATTAAGATGTCAAAATAATTCTTGCCATATCAAAGAGTTGTATCGATACAATATTATTTTATTAACGCTATGCGAGTGTTAAAATCCTGTGGTAAAATCTCACTCGTTGCTGCCCAAATTCTAGTTAAATTATCTACAATCCTGTGCTATGGTTTAATTCTTGCGGCTAATGGGCAACAAACAAATCCATACATCTATACAAATAAATGAAATTCAAGTGAAGTTTTAGCAAATGCATATTTATGAATGTAAAGTACTAAAAATGTTAAAAAATTGTCTGTCTGTTTGTTCCGTCTAGTCTCCGAAACGGCTAGACCGATTTTGACGGGACTTTTACTGGAGATATCTGATGTTATAACGAGTAACATAGGCTTTTTGACGAGGTAGGACGTTGTAACTACGCGGGCGAAGCCACGGGCAGCAGCTAGTAAGATAAAAAAAAACAAAAGTTATAAGAAAATCTAAAGATCACCCACAGAGGCAATTCACAACACATTAAGTGTAGGTTTAAATGGCTTTTCTACACGCATTTAAACCTTAGGTACAATCTTCATGCACCGTTCACAAGATCGTGCCTCACAATCATGTGAACCTAGCATTAGTATAAACAGCAAAGCTCCTTTTATTCGCAACAATCAGTAACATTTATATTCTGAACACGAAACACAATACATGCACATGCATAAAATATTTTATATCATTCCAAATGGCGCTTAATCGCGCTCGTCGCTTACGACCTTGCAACTCTGACTTCTGCTTACTAATGAATGAAGGACCAATATAAAAAAGGGCATAAGGACCAGATGTTCTTAAGGTTTAGTTTAAGTGGGGGCTTCTGGCTAAGTAATATTAGACGCACGGGTCGATCGATCAGGTTAAGCTACGCTTGCTGCGGTTGGTCCGTGGATGGGTGACCATCTTTACATACCAAGACCCCTCTGTGCCTCATAAATCATGCTAAGCCGTTGGTCACGGCTGTCATTTGTGGATCTTTGACATTCGTTACAGGTCGTCAGAAGCCCGAAAGTCTGACAACCAGTCTCACCAAATGGTATCGTATTACCCAGTTACTGGGTTATGGAGGTCAGATAAGCAGTCGCTCCATGTAAAATACTGGTATTCAGCTGCATCCGGTTAGACTGGAAGCCGACCCTAACTTAGTTGTGAAAAGGCTAGGCAGATGATGTTCTTAAGGTTTATTTTACAATAATTGTGTACTAAAATCTTCGTAAAAATACAACAAATAAATAAATATATGTTAGATCAGCAGTTACTTATTTATATGAAACGGTAAGGTTTTTAGTGGCGGTCGTAAAGCGATGTTCTTAACAATGGTTGACAATAAAACATGAAAAGTGCGTTAACGGCCTATAAAGCCTGTTTATTGGACGTAGTTAAACAAAATCGGACTGCGAATAGGTCAGGCTATGGTATTGGAGGCATTTGATCACCTTCGTGGAACAATAAATGTGATTACTGTTTTGTTTTTTGTTGCTCTGCATTAAATAGAAACAGAAAAGGTATTTAAAGGTATTTTACAAGGCAGATGTGAGAGGAAATTCAGAATGGGGCTGCATTAGTATATAAAGGTATGCGGAATAGGGTGTAAAGTCCTCTCCGACCCCGACGACTCCATTACTCTCCTTCAGGAAAGCAATAGGGCCACCAGTACAGTTCGCACACACCGCACACAACCGTCATTCCGACCTCGCCGCCGAGGTCCTCGCGCCCCGCGAAGACCCCGAGTAACGGCGCCTAACGTCGAGACCCCCGACCGACCCTTGCTCGTTGAAGCGCCAGCCCGCGCCGCAGCTGAGCCAGTAGCTTTAAATTCCCCGATCAATAATAATGCCTATATTTTAATCCAGCCTGTCCCCAATGATAGCTGTCCCCCTATCAGTGACGCCCTGAGCCGAGGCCCGTACCCCACAAGGGGGTGCCCTCAGCATGCAGTCACTTAGTTTGTAATTTATTTTAGTTGTAAGCCCTGGCTGGAGGCGTTAAGTTAATTCTTAATGGCAGCCCCAGGAAAGCCCGGTTGAGCAGTCACGGCCTCTCAAGGCCAACTGCGAGATACCCGACAAAAAAAAAGGGTGTAAAGTTCACTCATCGTCTATAGAAAAGGGAAGATCCTCCGACCAGACAAACGGGTGTTATGTCTGGTGGGCTACTGCCCGACGGTTGGTGTCAGGATATTGTATACGAATCGCGTGGTAAACTTTGATTGCACGATGCAGGATTTGTGTGACGTCAGGGCTTTCATGCGTAGTTCGCATGTGGCGTTGTAGATGCCGCCACAAGTATAATAGGACATATAGTAACCTTATTGGTGATGTTCTATAGAACAATCACTTGCACCCGTAACCAGCGTGCATAGGAACGTTAAAACGTGGCGTTCTTAGGTCCTGCCTACTCCCATGGGAAGAAAGCATGAGTTTATAATATGTAAGTATGAATAGATCACCAAAATTGTTGTAAGAATTATTCCAATTAATTCTGGTGGTCAAAATGTGGGATGTGAACACAGCGATCATTGTACCAAAGCCCAACATCTGAGGTGGCTCTCATCGGGCAGCTGGATCAAAGGCTTGATTCAGAAAGCATTGATAGGGGGTTCCTCTCTCTGGAGCCCTAGTCGCCTGGATCCTGTTCCCAATAGCGGCGAGCTACTTACTTTTCATATTTTTAAATGTTTTTTTTTGTACCCTTTATAACTATTTTTTTTTTATTATTTATATACAGGAAAAGTTTATATTCAGTGCGCAAACTTTAACCATGAATTCAGCATACAATTCTAGACCCCCAGCAAATAAATTTTAAATAGGATAAACACTTCTTCTGTATATTTTATGAACAAAGGAAATACTTCTAATTCAAAAATAAAGGAGAAAAGGCATTTAAACATCTGCCAAAAATAAGAGACAATTTATAGAGACACGTACCGACAGTAGCACGACTGAAGGTATTGCAATATTTGGACCAATCATGACACGATGATGATTTAACTCAAAAATAAACAGATGGTTAGCAAAATTTCAGTGTTCACCGTACTTAGCAGAAAGAACATTCTACTCTCTGAAAGGTAATAAAGTTTTCAATCTGATATAATTTTATTTATTTATTTATTTATCACAAACACTGCTATCATTACAGGAAATTCCTAATGCGGTAGCGTGGTCCTTAATTGATTTATCTTAAATAAAATAACACATACAATATTATTTTTGAGAATTCATTCAGAGAACACGTAAATAAATCGATCCTGTCAGCCGTGTCATTCAGTGTGCGCAAGGCACGCGTCAATGGCGCTTTGCTGAGCAAGTTGGTTCGTGCGTGTGGCACTGCTAGTAACCATGGCTTCCGGCGCCGCGAAACGTAATTGTCAGGCACAATGGCTTGAAAATCATTGAATTATCACCAACCTGTAAATATATCCATGTCCAACCACAATTAATTAGGCCATGTCGAAACCACACAATTGTATAATAGGCAGCCTCAATTGAAACGTTAAAAAACAAAGTGGTAGTAAACCTAATTACTACCACTAATGGGATCGGCTGATTCTCTCAGATTCCTTAATTGCGTTTTACAGCATCCACGTGGTAATAATAGAAACTAATAGATTTCGAAATAGGAAAAAATTACAAGTGAATTTTTGGAACACACATATATATATTGATTTAATTTTCGTATTCAGCAGATTTTCTACGAACCATCTCCCAACTGACGTGCAATGGCTTGATACAGACATGGTGGATTTAAAATCTATTGGGTTATATAGAGCTTAAGGTTTTACGTGTAAATTCAATTTTTTGAAACCAACAACATCATAAAAAACGAGTTGAAAGTGCGTTTTTAGTTACTGATATTTTGGGATTTAAAAATTTTTACGTCCAGTGATACTATATGACTCGGAGTCTAGGAATTAGTTGCTAAGAAATAACAGCCGCACTTATCGAGGTTGGTCAGAGGATGGGTAACCATTTATTACATACCGAGACCCCACCGTGTCTTGTAAAGTACTTTAAACAGTGGGCGCGACTGTCATTTGTAAATAGAATAGAATATAATTTCATTTGCTCAGAATGTAGGTATTTACAATAAGGTGGTTACAATAATATTAAAGAATCCTTTTACATTCTACTATTTTGACATGCAAATATCGATGCAGTTCATCATCAAACATACAATTGTCAGGTAGAATACACAACTAAAATTTGTCAGCTAGAAAATCCGAAACAGAGTAGTAACATCTATATAATAGAAGTACAGTTAGTTTCTTTTTGAAAGTTGTTACTGATGCCTCTTATATGGAAGTAGGAATGTGGTTAAACATAGCCGGTGCCATACCAAAAACACTTTTCCTCAACAAAGCAGTCCTATATCCAAGTGCGTAACAAGTTTTGGTATTGAGATCGCAAAGTTACATCTCAGTATCTGCTTTCCGATAGAGTTATAAATAGATGTCGATTACATTTAAAAAAAAGAGCAATTTCTAAAATGTAAAGGCAAAGGAACAGACGCCTCAAAGTCTGGCAACCAGTCTTACCAAAAGCTATCGTGTTACTCAGTAACTAGTTGCTGTGGTCAAATAGGCAGTGGCTCCATGTAAACTATTGGTATTCAGCTGTATCCGGTTAGATTGGAAGCAGATCCCAACATAATAGGGAAACGGCTAAGCAGATGTCATCTGCCTAGCCTTTTCGTAATGACCTATATTTCTATACTCATATGTCACCTCTGTCTTGTTTAAAACCTTCTCGACGGCGCGGCCAGTACAATCCAATATGAAATTACTGTGTTTCTTATTAATGAAGAATATTCAAACAATACTTTTCTCAATCTACTATAGAACTAAGAGCTTCAAAGTACACAGTCGCCCTTCCAACCACTACACCAACGGCGCTAAATTATTTACAAAGTATTTAATTAACATTCTTGGCAAGTTCGTGAAACAATCTACGCTCCACATGCTTTTATAAGAATCTGTGTGCTTCACACGTAGCTGGGAAGCTGCTACGAAAATCTGTAGCAGGACGTAGCAGTGCTACGGCACAGCTCGGACAGTGCTACGAACTTAAAAGTGCGATTTAATGCAAATTTTAGCGCTCATCCATAATAAATACATACATACATAGCATCATGGCTGTAATTTCCGACGGTTCAGGCCCCACCCACATTTCGGCAGTTGTGTTTACGTCCAATATAATAGGGGCGAGCCTGTTACTATCAACCGGATACAAATCCAGACTGGGCTACTGAAAAATTCCTAACGGAAAAACCCAAGACCACTGTACCCAACCAGTGAATCGGACCCAATACTCAGTACCAGCATCAGGCATCAGGCAGGTTCTCTGGCAATTAGGTTGAACTGGTTTTTTGGCCCCGCTGTGAGATACACAACAATATTGTAATAAGTAGGACTTTTTTGTGTTCTTCTGCCCAAGAAGCTCGACCTGAATCAACATGCCGGCGACGTCGTGAAAAGATGCCCTCCTATAAATAAATACCACCCGTCTCTCCACTAGTCCAATGCTTACTCAAGGATGCATATCCGGTAGGCTCGCAATCCTTTCCTATCCTAAGGGCACGTCTACCTGACCATTACCGCGCCCCCCGGTCTACTTCTTGATATGCAATGGCCTCTGTAACACCATGAAGCATGAGGCTACAGGGGCTAGTGCGAATCTTGGGGTTCATTCGATTAATCGAGTCTGGTCAAGCCACGCTGGGATCGGTGCATTACATTACATTACATACATTACATTACATTACAAGTAGGACTTTTTTGTGTTCTTATACCGGGCGTCAGCAAATGATTCTAGACACCCAAGCGTATAAAACTTCGACTTTTCTATGAAAAAAATACAGTGCAATACCTACGCAGTCAAAATGTACTGAGCGGCATTTTTTTCTTTTTAATAACCGACGAAATTTTTCAACTCAGGGCGTTTAAATGTTTTTCAAATTCTTTCTTTCTTATAAATTTCACAGATCAGTACCAAAATGCTTTTTGGTAAGTAAAAAGACAAAATACAAAAAAAATCCACACAAAATAATATAACCCTATTCTGTTTCAGCAAACATGTCTTTCAGCCAAAGTTGATCTAATACATCGCATCACTTACCCCGCAACTCTCTCGAGGTATTCCTAACCTTACTTGTGTACATTCGACCACTAAGTTTCCTCTACAAGGTAAGTACGTTGGTACCGCTCAACCAAGTAAAAGGACCGAGATTGCATAATAAATTGGCCTGGGAGAGTAAAACTATGGCGTGGTTTGAAGGTTATACTATTTTGTGAATAGCAGTTTGAGAAAAGATGTTATTTAGTCAGCATTAAAAGTGTGTTGGCGGTTTTTTCTGGTGGAAAACTTTGGGGTTATGGTTAATCCAAAAATTACAACTTAGCACTACACTTTATTGTATGTTTTTCGATTTCTGTTAGGTTCTTATTTCAAAATCAGGTACCATGCCTAAAGAAAGACCTTGTTTTGTAATCTATACTAATATTATAAAGAGGAAAGATTTGATTGTTTGTTTGCATTGAATAGGCTCCGAAACTGCTGAACAGATTTGAAAAATTATTTCACTGTTGGGAAGCTATACTATCCCCGGGTCACATAGGATATATTTTATCCCCGTATTCCCACGGGAACGGGGACTACGCGGGCGAAACCGCAGAGCACTGCTAGTAAGACCAGTTTGAGACAAACATTTTAAAAGTCGCTCGTTACTTGGTTGCTATCAATTTAGTTAACAGTTTGGAAAATTAATAAGTAAACCATCGTTTTATCTTAATAACTCATTATATTTCTACTTCCACGCATTTTTTTTTTCATCTAAACCCCGAGGACAACACGAAACCACCTTTCTATTTTCAAGTTCGGTTAATTAAAAACAAAAGATAATACCAGACACATAACATCATCTTTATTGTTTCATATCCTTTTCATTTCATGAAATTTAACCAAAATTCTCTCCATATTTTTTTGTGTTACGACCGATATGGTTTCTTTATTAAGAAAAAAAAATTAACATAGCCGAAACATTTTCTTAATGATGTAATCCAACCTTGGTTCACCCGAAAAGCTAAGGAATTTAATTAGGTTAGGTATATATTTTTTTATAAAACAACGCACGATCAGCCATATTGAATCGCTCTCCTAATTTATTCTTGATGTCGAATAAATCAACATTTTGTAAATAAATTGTATCGACATGTTGGTTTTGGAATAATTTTCCTGTTATTACATTTTGTATTTGTGTAACTTCACACTTGCAATAGACGAAGGAGTACGTAGACGAAATCGTGAAAGACCCTGATTAGCTATGACACTTTCCACTGCTATCACGTTTGTGTTACGTGTGGTACCGGTGCAGCTTTTACATTACAATTTTCAGGGCCGTAATTTTTCACGAGAATCTTTACTAAGTACTTTATGTAAACTATACAGTGGCAGGGTGGATATCGAAGCGAAAGCTGATACCATGGATTCAGTACATGCTTCTTCAGAATCATGAAAGAAATCGCATCTGCGTTTAAATGTCTCGTCGAATATAAATATAAAAAATTATGTTCTATACATTTTGACCGCGTAGGTATTGCGCTGCTTGAAAGAGGACTTTTGGCCGAAAGGTGTCGTATATCGACGTTTCCGGGGACGGTTACGTGACACCTCGCAGCAAAACACGATGCCGACGACTTTACGTGTTTAATTATAGTTTTAAGCTGTTTATTAATATGTATTAGTTTGTTATTATTGTTTAAAATTATTTTTGTGTATTTTATCTATGGGCCTTAGTTGCCTGATAATAAAGGGATATTATTATTTCGTTTATTTAATTAATTACATATTATAATATATTTTTATAAAATAACCTTACAAAAAACATTTAAAAATATAAAAAATAGTCGTCCGCCGGTATCGGGAGCAGGGTCCAAGCTACCGGTGGTTAGGGCTCCAGAGACAGGAACCTCCTCACGATGTGAGCCGTATCGAGGAGTACTGCCTTCTGAATCAGGCCTTTGACCCAACCACCTAACGAGAGCCTCGAGAGATGTTGATCGAGGCTATTATTATTATTATTATTGCACTTTTCTATGAAACAGCAGTTTTTTTTGGAATTCTTGAAATAGTTTCTACGCTTGGGGTTCCAGAATCATATATGCGGTATACAAGGTTTCAGATTGTGCTTCTACGTCCCTGCCAACCTGTATACCTACTACTAAGGCAAGAAGCCAGTCGAAGTGGCATTGCTTTGAGGAGGCCTATGTCGTCATCAGTGGACGTCTTTCGGCTAAAATGATGATGATGTCTTAAATATTTGTAAATTGAATATCTAAACTATACCAAAACAAAACCACAACAACTTTATTCTCCCTTTTTTAACGAATGATAATACGTCGATTCGTTTTGTATCATTAAATGAAAAAATAACCAACAGGCTTCCTTTTTCTTCATTCTTTTTCTCTTTGACAATTAAACAAAACACAAGAAAACGACCATAAATACAGACAAACCACTTAAAATAATTCACAAAACTTCCAAGTTTTTCAGCAGACCCATAAAAATCCGGGCGGGTTATTCATTAAAATAACTAGAAGTGGACTCAGCGAAATAACACAATTTGAAAAATTATTATACCCGACCGGCGTTGCTTAACTCGTTGAAGTAAGAACTTAACTTTAAGTTAAAAGTTGCTCGGTCGCAGATAACGTAACGCCATCGAATTATGGTTTGTATGTCGGTTAAGTTAGATGAGTTAAGTGTTTTTGCCTGTTTGCGGATTAAAGGACGTGGCATTGGAAATTTATGAACCGCTCGAAAGTTTCTAGTTTGATTTTTGGTTCGTGTTACCTTGAAGTTTTTGTTGTGGTAAGGTAAAGTTTGTGTGGTTGCTCGGATTTTCCTGTTCAGTTTTCCTTAAGGTGATGGTAAGCATTGTGCGAGAGTAGAAGACAGTGGCTGCCCAGTGGGAACGCGCGCAACTTACGAGTTGTAGATCGTCGCGTCGGTTCTAACACACTTTACTTTGTGTAAATTATATCAACACCACTGTTCTCAAAATGGTTAAGGGAACCGTCATGTCATAGAACCAAAAAAATCATGGATTTATGATATTAACCAACCCGTACTGGGCCCACGTCGCGGATTACGGCGCACTTCCTCTCGCCGCGAGGAGGACTGTGGCCCAATAGTTGCTGATCCGCGGGATACGCCCTGGGCGTCGGGAATTACAAGCTGATTCCCGGCACCCGTAGGCACGGGCTTGCGGACGGCGAGTAATGGGTAGCTCGCTGTCCAGTAAGGACCAAGCCCAGGTCGACGCCACGTTGTGTTCCACGCGCGCCTCAAAGAGATGTCAGCACGAACTGGTGGGGTCCTCAAGGGTAAATCGCCAGGGGTGCGGGTTGTTCGAAAGAGATACCGCGGCCCCTGGCACACAGGCAACTGAGGGAACACGGGTGGGTTTTAGTCAGTAAAAGTCTGACACGCCCTCCTGCTCCACCCAGGGCGGGAGAAGTTATTTGAAGATTTCCCACCCAAAAAAAAAAAAAAACTATAGGCTGATTAGGCATTATGAGAACTGGGTTTATAAATCTGTATTCGTCAACAATGAGCGTTCGTGCATTCAAAAACTTGTTTTACTTTTGAAGTAAACTCCGAGCAAAAGCAAGTTTCTTAAACCGACTATGCACGCTAGGTTATGCATGACCGCTCAAAAATATAAACATGAACGTGTATGGAAAAGTAGTAGTTATCCAGAACTGCTAGCAGTGTAAACCGTCATGCATAAGCTAGCGTGTGAATGAGGGTGTGTGTGTGCGAGGGTGTGTGTGTTTGTGTAAGGATAAGGATATGTGTGTGTGTGTATGGGTATGGGTGTACTTTAGACGAGTTCATAGGAAAACTATTAGCGATTAAATGCTACTCACATCAACATCAATCCCAGGCTGCGCAAAGATCCTCGTAAAAGGGTACTCCTTAGGCAGATAACTGAAGAACTCCTGCCTTCCTCTGTACCACTTTACACTGTATAACGTTTCATTTCCTTCTAGAGTCCATTTACAGCCCAGTAACACTGTGTCACCGAGTTTGACAGCCGATGGTGCTATCAGTTGGACGTCCCGGAGAGCAATGGCGTCTGAAACAAGGAGAGGAAAGTATTAATACAGGTCTGACACAATAGTTTCACTTAACATGAACCACCACGCAAGCCCAGTGCGGGTTGGTAGATGTCATGTCATGCCATTTCCGTCACTGGCCAATATAAGAACACGTAATGGCTCCTTTTTTTGAAGGGTGGGAAATCATCAAATAACTTCTCCCGCTCTGGGTGGAGCGGGAGGGCGTGTCAGACGTTTACTGACTAAAACCCACCCGTGTTCCTTCAGTTGCCTGTGTGCCAGGGGCCGCGGTATTTCTTTCGAACAACTCACACCCCTGGACGCAATGGCCGGTTGAGATCCCAATACAAGAACTTGCTACATTCGACTTTAATTTATAATATTTTGTATGTATGTCACCATAAGATTGTGAACACCGTAATTTATAATATTTTGTATATATGTCACCATAAGATTGTGAACGCCGTTAGTTTATAATCTATCTCGCGAGATTATAAACTGTCGATAAATTGCGAACTACACCATACTTCTTACCGACCGAATAGGTTAGGTTAGGTTAGAACTGCGACCACCCCCCCGGTGGGTTCCCGCATTGTCGTTGCGGGGGGGCTCAGTAGCCGTGGTTTTCCCCACCCACGGTGAAGCGAAGAGGAACCCGAGGAGGGGCCGCTCGTCAGGGCTTTGTCCGCTAAGCCGACGACGTAGCGGCCAACCAGTTGCGGTGCCGCGGGGCGGCATAGCAACTGGTGCTGGGGGTAGTGGGCCGCGGCGGGAGAGGGGTGGTGTATGGAGATCGCCACTTTCCTCATCTTCCGCGGTCTGGACGGAGCTGCCATCGTTAGATGGCGGACGCGGTGGGGCCGCAGGGGAGGAGGAGTGTCGGTATTGCGTAGGCCGCTCTCCCTATCCCCTGCGGCCGAAAAGTGGTAGGCGGCGGGGCCACTATCCTGACCCGCCGCAGGGGGACCAAGGGTGCCATACACGGGGTCGTTTGGCACCCATGCGCTGTCTGGTGCCCGGGGTGGTCCGGCGTGCCGTGTGTTCTGGTGCGCCGGTGATGGGGGTCATTCCCCCAAGAGGAGGGTCCGGTGACGGACAGCCGCGGCGGGTTCGCGGATGGCTTTCGCGTTCCCGTGTTCCCGCCATAAGCGGCACTGGAGGACACCGTGGAGTTTTAGTGGGTTAGAGTCCCACATAACTGCGCTATCTCCCCGTGGTAGCGCAGTATGCATGAGCATTTCTCCACGTAAAAAAAAAAAAAAAAAAAAAAAAAAAGGTTAGAACTGCGACCAACCGTGCGCGAGCCGAGCGAGCGTAGCGAGCGGTGCCGCGGAAGCGGCCAGCGAGCGCTACTTCCAAGTTAGAGGCAGTTACTTGACAATTTAGTAATAGCGTAAGGTACTATCGGTCTTGATACCAATTCACAATTTGACGGACAGATTATAAACTATCGAAAAATAGTGCGTTAAATTGTAATTGGTTTTTGCAGTTCACAGTTTATCGATAGTTTATAATCTCGCGAGATAGATTATAAACTGACGATATTTCATAATGTTATGGTGACATACATACAAAATATTATAAATTAAAGTTGCGATCTAGGTTAGCCTGGTTTTCGTCAATAATAATAATATGTATTTCACCAAAAGCTGTTTTTTTACATTTTCTTTAATACGTATCATCATCATATCTGTCTGTCCTTTTTTCAGCTATGTTGGTGTCAGCTTCCAGTCTAACCAGATGCATATGAATACCAGGACTTTATTTTTAACAAAGTCTGAAATAAAGTTGTGTGCACTACGTCTGATGGCTATTGCCTTTGTTGATCGCATACACTTATTATACGTTATCGATGCATTTTGTTTAATTTGAAAAGGCTTCATGATGTCACGTCGCCGGGGCCGCTCAGCAAACGAGTGATCAGTAAAAGCCGTTTCACGAGTTGATGGAGCCCAGTCCACGAGCTGTTCTCAGCGAGTCTACAACTGTCTACCAGTATTCACAACGTGTGCATAAGGCCTAACTCTTTTGTAATTTATAAATTAGTTTGACTGAGGCAGCTTACTATCTTAAATAAAAGGACATTTTTCAATGTGCTGAATATGATTTCAAAGGTGGATTCTTCATGTATTTTTATAACATGTATGTGATTTTATTAAATGAATATTGTACTAATCTGTGCTTAAGTTGAATATCTAATAAAACAATTCAATTTATATACGTTGTAATTTCATGATTGCCTACGTATTTACATTCCTTCAAAGTTCTGTTATTTATTTAATTGTTTAATGTACACAAAGAAATGTTTTTCTTAACAACATAAGTTAAATTGAAATAGAAAGCTATAATTAGAATCTGAAGTTCTATCAGAAGTTCAGAAGCAATTCAATCCTTGGCAATTGTACCTTCGTTACTATTTGATTATTTTGAGAACTAATTTAATTTACTAAATGCATTATGTTTTATGCAGTATTTGATTTGATGAGTAGCTGTAGACGAGATAAGAAAGGTTGGTAGCTAAGTCAGCTGCACGGGTCTATCGATCAGGTTAACTACGCTTGCTGCAGTTGGTACGTGGATGGGTGACCATCTTTACATATCAAGACCCCTCCATGCCTCGGAAAGCACGTTAAGCCGTTGGTCCCGGCTATCATGCGTGGATCTTTGACAATCGTTACGGGTCGTCAGAAGCCCGAAAGTCTGACAACCAGTCTTACCAAGGGGTATCGTATTACCCAGTAACTGGGTTGTGGAGGTCAGATAGGCAGTTGCTACATGTAAAATAATGGTAGTCAGGTGCATCCTTTTTGACTGGAAGCTGATTCCAACATAGTTGGGAAGAGTCTATGCCGCTGATGATGAGTAGCTGTAGACTTTAGAGTAACCGTAGCAGAGTATAATATTCTTGTTCAGTTATAGAAATTATTTTTTATCAAAACACACTACGCCAATTTGCCGTATTATAACCATTTCATTCAACTGTCAATGAATGATATTTATGATTTGAATGGATGGACAATTTAAGAGTGTTGCCAGTTTGGTTAACAATTAACTTACCCTGCCATAGCATTGAGTTTATATTATTTTATAGGCTTGCCTTTTAGCACTATGTTCTAAGTTCTTCTAACTTAACAGACAGCTGTGCTGCTGGGGAGTTTGTTGCGCTACTTCTTCTTCCCAGCTAAAGCACTAGGAAGTGGTGAAGGGCGGGCGTTTTGGGGGGACTGTCTTATGTAATTTTGACGTTCAAAAAGAGCTGACTCTCAGCCTAGTTTGAATAAATGACTTTTGATTTTGATTATGTCGTCAAATGGTACGGGAGATAGTGTGTGGTTTTCCGACGTATTAGATACATTTTCACGTTACCAGCAAACTACAACCGAAATCCAATCGTAACACACTCAAATAAATAAAAAATCACACACAACAAAATAATGTCTAACCAACTCACACACTTTCATAAAAGATCAGCAAAAACGTACATTTTCCCTCATTTCGCTGTAAATAACGTTTGATTCAATATGTTGGTACTCGGTCCCAATCTAGCAACTGATACCGCCGGTAAATCAATTTAGCGAAGTAATGTACAGAAACATTTGTTCCAATGTCGTATTTTCTTCTTTTTCTGTAGCCGCCATCATGCGGTGTGTATCGAGATGTGTGGTACGAAATAAAGTGGGCAGCGGTGGTTTTCGGTTTTTAAAGTTTAGTTTTTTATAGTGGTGTTTGACACCTAACTATTTTATCGAAGTTAACCTCGTGACATTTATTAATGAACCATTGTCATTCGATAATCTAAATGAATAAAGTATTGTACGCACGGAGACATATAAAACTATGCATTTTCTGTTTAAGCTGATTTCTCAATGTACAAAAAGCCTACACAGTGAAATGTTGATATGTCGCTTGATATGTCGCCGTGTATACAGAACCATTCGATCCAAAGTTGTATTTTCTTCTTTTTCTGTAGCTGCCAACATGCGATTTGTATCAAGGTAAAGTGGGCAACGGTTTTTATTGGAATCCAGTTTTCAAGGATTAGGTTTTGAAGTAGTGTTTGAAAACTTATTTATTTTATCGAAGTTAACTTCGTGCCGTCTGTAATTGAACCATTGTAACTCCACAATCTAATTTAATAAAGAAATGTACAGAAGCGTTCATTCCAATTTCGTATTATCTTTTTTTTCTGTACCCGAGTCCATGCGGTGTGTTGTAAAAAAAAAAGTGGGTAGCGGTTTTTAAGTGAAGTGGGTTTACCGGTTTTTCAAATTTTGAAATTACTCTTGTATGCAAGGTGTTAGAATGATTATTTGTGAAAACCTAATGATTCCCAGTGTTTATTTACGAACACGTCTAAATAATGAAATATTATTTTGCCATATTTTTAGTCTTACTGGAAAGAATATTAGAATAATTCCACACCGGATGGATGTCGAATTCGTGAAATCCATGCGGATATTTCCTAAGTTTATCAAAAAAGCAGTTATGATTCGCACAATTTTACGAATGAATTTTCTTGAGTTAGGTAAATGAGGTTTTCTCAGAAAATCATTTCAGTTTTTTTTTCATGAGATATACTCGTATTACCTAGGTACTCAATTTTATCGAATAGAATTACGGAACCATTACTGACGCCTTGGTACTCGTATAAGAATAAGGTTTTTGGTCCTTTTCACTTAAGTCACAGTCATTTATTTCAAATCCCACTACATAACAACATAAATGTGAAAGTTGGTATGTATAAATGTTTGGATGTTTGTTACTCAGTCACGCAAGAACGGCTGAACGGCGGTATGACATTTGGCACACATACTCGTATAGTTTATAACCTGGATTAACAGATAGGATATTTTTGTTCCGGTTGTACGTTCCCGTGGGGTAGTTTTTGACCTTCACGCGGATGAAGCTAAAGCTAGTAGGCATATAAAAGTCACTTTTGAACGTCAACATTTACATTAAAATAGAATTGATTCTATTACTACCTATACTAAATCGCTTTTCAAACCTCTACACGCTTCCACCTCGACCCCACCGCGCCAGTGGGTCGCATTGACCGCAAACAATTACATTACATCAAGCGACGCCTGCGCCTAACGCAATTACAAGACACACGCCCGATTTATTTATCGTTACACCCACTTGGAGTAACCAGGTGTGGGGCTAATGTTCCTGATTAGCTGGGACTAGCAGTTAATTGATTAGTGGTATGAATAGCATATTGTTAATGAGTGTACGACTAAACGCCGACAGACACTACGCCTACACACTGAACACCGACAAGACTTTGCTTCGACGGGACTCTTCGTCGACAGGACACTTCGCCGACAAGGCTCATCCTTGCACTATTACTAAACAGTCAAGTAACTGCCACACACATGGAAGTACGGCTCGCCGGCCGCTTCCGCAGCACTGCTCGCTTCGCTTCGCTAACCTAACCTATTACCTATCTGATGAGCCCTGTCGGCAAAGAGTCCTTTCGGCGAAGTGTCCTCTCGGCGAAGAGTCCCGTCGACGTAAAGTCTTGTCAGTGTTCAATCTGTCGGCGTTTAGTCGTACACTGATTGTTAATGAGGTTAAACTGATCCTACACTTGAATACACTTCGTTGGTAAACATAGTGTAGTGAAACTGTAGGTTCTACGAAATATGGGAAGGTATGTACATAAAATTAAAGCCTAAAATGTTCCCCCTGCTGGGGCACAGTCCTTCTCTCTTCAATAGGGAGTGGGCTATAATCCAACACGCGGGTCCAGTGCGGGTTGGTAGATTACACGTCATGACTTCAATTTTTTAGTTCTAAGACGTGCCGGTTTCCTCACAATGTTTACCTTCACCGTTTTCAGAGCAGTGGTGATATAATTATTTAATATCTGGAAGACCGGTTTTTTTTTCGTTTTCTAAAAATGAAACCTAGCTAGATCGATTTGTCGCCCCCAAAACCTCCTGCATACTAAATTTCATGAAAATCGTTGGAGCTGTTTCCGAGATTCAGTTAAACATATATATGTTACCGGCCAAACCCAATTTCAGGCCAAACAGACTTATCCTACGCGTAATTTGGCGCAGCCAACTAGCTTAATTAGCCATTTCGTTAACAGCCTTTGGAAGTAACGCTCGCCGGCCGCTGCCGCGGCGCCGCTCGCTTCGCTCGCTCGGCTCGCGCGCTTTTGGTCACAGTTCTAACCTAACCTAACCCATTTAATCGGCGTGCCCCGGCTTAATAAACCAGTTTGGCCTAGGACAAACTAGTTTGACCTGAAATCGGGTTGGGCCGGTAACATATACAAGAATTGCTCGTCAGTAAAGCGTCTGCCTGAGTTTGAATCCACGACCTCCAACTCATAGTGACTGTGTTACCACTGGGCCACCACTGCTCGGTAATAAGTAATGCACGTTATTTCGAAAGACATCTGGATTTGTTATTTCCTTCGATAAATGACATTAGTGTAATTCACACACACAGTATTTGCACTTATCAACCAGAAAAGATAAAATACAGTTGTTATACTCTGTATAAAAATAAAATAAGTTTGAAACTTTTCAGCGAGTACTTAAATGTGTATGTATGAATAAATAAATAAAAAATTACGACGACTATGTACCTTGAAACAATTCGGCATTAGATAAATTTTACTCCAGAGACTGGCTTCTATTTCGGCAATATATTTACACTGAAGAAAAACCAATATACAGAAACACTAGCACCAGGGGAACATAAAAAGAAACATTTGACAGAAGGTATGAGTGATCGTATGCGCGTGTCGGGGTGCAATTCATCAAAACACGCAACTTACTGTCGGGGAAACTTTGGCAAAAAAATCGGTCAAGAACCTACCGCTAAGATATTGGCTTACTGGGAAATTTTGTTGGTCTATATATCGTGGATGTGATATTATGGTTATTGGGCTTGTGATTGCGTGTGACGTGCGGTTGACTGTTCCACCGTCGTTACGTCATGGTCCTATCACTAACAGTTCACGATTAGATAGTTATAATTCTAATCTTGAACTGTTATATAGTCTCTTCATTTGTTTTTTTATGTAATTGACTAAAAGACAAAAAACTTATTTTGCAATGGCCATTGTCACATGTCAAGCTAGGTGGAGTAACGATCTTCGCAAGGTGGCTGGTAGCAGCTGGATGAGATTTCCTGAGAATTGGGCTAAGTGGGGTGCAATACGAGAGGCCTATGTCCAGCAGTGGACTGCTGTAGGCTGATGATGCTGATAATAGTCATATGGAAGAGCTATCCTTACGATGGGCATACGACAGGTCTCTATTCAGCCGTATTATAGTGTGGCAGGCTGACCAATATATTTTTTTAATCAAATTCAAAACCGTTATTTTACAAGAACTTACATGGGCACTTATTAAGCGTCAGGAGCTGGGTGCACAGTTCCAATTGGTCGTTTCCTATGAAGAAAAGCGGGAAATAAACTCCACGGTTACTCTTTAAACCCACATAAGACCTTTATAAAAAATCCTACAAATAATATTATAAACGTGAAAGTTTGTCCGGTTTGGAGTTTGTTACCCAATCACGCAAAAACGGCAGAACGGATTTGGCAACAAACAGAGAGTTTATAAACTCTATTAACACATAAGATCGTTCTTTTTCTAGTACGTTCCCGTGGGATAATATCCGCCCTACACGAGGGCGAAACCGCTAGCAAAAGCTAGTTTAGGTATAAAACCTTTACCAGCCAAATAAACAAAGATCAAATATCATTCGCACATAAAATAAGAATCCCTAACAACCACCAAACATTAATCAATAGTCGGAAACAGTAGCAGCTAATAAGTCATAACAGGAAAAAGTTAATTTGTGATGTAACGTTACTCCGTAGTACGGAAACCCGGGATCCTCGTGATAAATTAAGTAAAAGACTTGTTCCGTCGAAGGGAAACTTCGGGAAATATCCGTGTCTTTCTTATCTTTCGTAGGGACAGTTACAATTTGTAAACTGTGTTGAATATCGGAGAAATTGGCGCTGAGAATTATTATAGATTTTTCCCTTGTGGATCACGGGAGAAAACCGAGCATTTTGCGATGGCTTGGGCTTTAATTTCGTGAGCACTTTCTTAGTTAATTTTGGAAATCACTTATTGACTGTATATGAAATAGGAAAACAAATCAATCTGCCTAGCGTTTTTCGAACTATTTTGCGGTCGGCTTCGATTCTAACCGTATGCAGCTGCATTAATACCAGTATTTTACATGGAGCGGCTGCCAATCTGATCTCAACTACACTTATTGGGTAATACGATACTCCCCCTGGTTGTCGGACTTTCGGGCTTCTGACGACCCGTAACGACTGTCAAAGATTTACGAATGACAGCCGAGACCAACGGCTTAGCGTGCTTTCCGAGCCACGGAGTGGCCTTGGTATGTAAAGATGGTCACCAATCCACGGACCAACCGCGACAAACGTAGCTTAACCCGACCGATCGAACCGTGCGGCTGTTATTACCTAGCCATTAAATTGATTAAATTGATGTGTGTGTAACCAGATCTGTGAACGTTGCCGAGGCAAAAGGAATATATTGTACGAATCGTAGTAGGTGGCGTTCTGTGAGTTTATGTATTTATATATGTATGTTAATAGATGTGTGTAAACCAGTAAAGGTACGGTATCGGTGGTCTATTGTAATAGGGTATTACACCCATTTTTAAAAAGTGTCTAATTAGATTCTAAAATGCTAATTAACGCCTAAAAAAAAAATTATTGAATAGATTTGTGCCATAAAAATACATTAAAATTTTACATTTTCATATTTCGCGCGTAATTTGACGAAAACGCTGGACGCAGTGGACGCCATATTATTTTTTGGGTATGACGTCAGTTTGCTGTGTAGACTAATGCGGTGATATTTTGTATGATACTTGTTTATAATTTAAAAAAAGAGTTATATATATACATATCGTTGGTTTGCTGTTCCTGAATGCAAGATATGATTTCAATAAAAAATACTTTGGTTACGAAATTAATAATAGTACAAAGTCGTTCAGTTGATTAGTTTATTTAGCGGTATGACGTAATAACATGGCGGCTATTATTTCATGCTGTTCAAAAACAGATTAAAACAACTGAAATCTTTGAATTGTATTTTAAAATGTATTTTGTTATTTTATGAACTAAAACTAATATTTTCGACTGCTTTTTGCCTAAACTATCTCAATAATATACTTTTAGTAAAATACCCTGTTATATTTCCTTCAACCTTTTGGTATAGTACTTGAAGGAACACTGACAGCTCATAGGTATATTAGTAGCTTATTTAATATAAAACAAGCATTAACTAACTAGAAAAATAAACTTGCTAAGCATGTCGACTAACAACTTTAATTGTCCGCATATTTAAATCACTACTGTATTTCTGTATCAGAGGTACGAAACGGCTTTAACACGGCATATTAATGTAGTATGTCAATTTGTTAAACAACTAATTTCCCTGTCGTTAGATAGAGTACCTACATACTTTCTCTCTTTTATTAACGATAAATGTCCACCCAGTAGAGTTCAGGTTACTTTTCAAATAATACTAATAATTGAAACGTTTCAAGTGCTCTCTCTCTCGAATTAACAGCATTTAGTACAATAAACTGAGTTAAAGAAAGAGGACGTAGGAAGTAAGGTTAAGATTATTGTAAAGCTATGGTCACACTGAGGCGAATCCCGCGTGGAGACGCGACTGGGCGCGTCGATTTTTTTTTATAGTTAGATAGTCATTCGACTATTCAAGATTACCCACTAGGTTGGCGAGAGGTTGGGACGAGAGCAGATGGAATCACCATAATGCCATAGTAGTTAGGTCGGCCTTTGGCAGCATGTGTTGACTCTCTTGCGCCATCCCATCGTTTTAGCTCGGCGGGCTATGCTGGGGCAGCTGCTGCAAGTGCGGAAAACCTCACACGGCGCAAATATTGGAACTTATTTGTTTGACCCTTTTGGGGTTGAAGGCCATGGGGTCTGAGTGCCCACTTAGTTATTCTAGACATTGCCAAGCGGCTGGTTGACTCTTCACCTGAGCTGGCCTATTTTAGATAAAGAATCAGCGTTTCCAAACAACGTGGCAATGCTGCTGACGACGATGCGACCGAATTTTTTGATGCCCTATGATTATTTCTCTTCCCTTTGCTATATACTAGTACATGTTATTTTAAGACCGTTGTTAGCCTTTAAATAATGTATTGGTTACAGGTTAGTTGGCAGGATCGACGTGAGCGAAATTCGTCCCGCATCCTGCGCGAGTTCCACTTCTGTTTGACCAGAGCTTAAGAGTCTATTTTAAGAAGTAGAATGTTCTTCTTAATAGAAGTTCTCGGGATTGTTGGAATAAAACTTGCGATAAACAGACTTTCTTTTTTGTCTTAAAAACATGACGAGAATAAAAGTTTTTAGGATCGTGGGCGTAGTTGTAGATTATATTATTGTTGATGTGGAAATGTATAAGTTTTAGCATCTACAATTAGAATCGTGAACAATACTGGCGATTAATGACAGTATTAGATATGGATACAATAATACGACAGTAAATGAAAACACTAGCAACATTGATGCCTAAGAATATTTTGAAGACATCGAAATGAAAAATTGTATTTTTTCACTCAAACTAAACATACATATTCAATTCAAATTCAAATTATTTTTTAAATTCAGTATCATTTATTTCAATTCATTTTAGATCATAATAAATATACTCGTACATAAAAATTCAAATAAAAATTCAATTTCAAGATGGTCACCCATCCACGGACCAACTCGGTAAGCGTAGCGTAACCTGATCGATTGACCCGTGCGGCAGTTATTACTTAACCACAAGCCCCTCAAGTTTATTTATTTTTAATGTATCATCAAAGCGTTTTATCTCCTGGACAATCCTTCTGCGAAGCCGCAATCCGAACAACGGTGTAATGTAACACAATTCGCTAATTTGACCGTGTAGCGTATCGTGTAATGATACACTATCATACAACACTGATTACATTGCATGTTACGTTACACATATGTCTCCATTAGAGAGATGGCCTGAATACAGTATTACCAGAGGTATCAGGACAATGCTTTCTGTGACAGTAGAATGATTTCAACCGACGTGATGTTACTACAACCCTGGAATTTCAAAAGGAATCGGAACAACTGAAATGCGTTCATAAAAGCACGCACTTTATTTTGTTTCAAGTTTCTTGAGTGGAGACCGCGAAACTTTTCGTCGGTAATTTAAAAAAACATTGCTGTTCCATAAATTTTGACCGGGTAGGTATTGCCCATTTCAAAAAAAAAAATATCCTAGCGGGTCTAGAAACTTAAGCTGAATTCATGGTAAAAATTTTGCGCGTCAATATCACTGCCACCCTATTACCATTCTGCTATTCATCAATAAAAACAGAACGTAGGTACAAGGAAATCCTTTGGAAACATTTCCCGAACAATTCAATCGAATGTATGTACTGTAAAGATTTATATAAAACATAATTGGTTTCGTATCGGGCCGAGCAGGCTATTTAGGTAATGGACGGATCTCAACAGTAACCAGTGGTACTTGACTTTCGTTCACATACTATTTGTTGGGTTATCCGGGTCAAATGTGTTTCTTTTACAAAGTGATTTCGGATTACGAAAGGTATATAGACTACGAGTGCCTTATTTAAGAGTAATGGTCTTTTTTCGAATTTGATTCTTTGTTTTTTCAAGATGGGTTTCAAGAGAATTATGGGTTAAAAATATATGAGGGGGGAATTAAATGGGAGGTATTTAAAATATTTCTTTTCAGCAGTTTAGATTTAATAGCAGACCGGAGCCGAGATTTGTGCCCGTTCAATAGCAATAAGGTCAACCCCAGTTACATGGAACGTTTAACATAACTAGCAAAAATGGTCGTACCACACATCTCTGCTTTTTCAGGAAATATGGGCGTGATGTTTCTCAACAATAAAAAAAAGGTTTCAACAAACCACCTTTCTTTGCAGATAGCATTTAACGTTTATTAATCAGAAAGTAACGGTACTATCATTGATATATAATCGGTGAGCCATATTTCTCTTTCTCAGGAGTGCGAATTTAAACCAGAGAAAGGGTTAAATTGACATATTCGTGTCAATATACCGAATACAAAACAATATATATGTAAAATTATTATGCTTTAAGTTTGTTGGGCAAGTGGGCATGCAGTGGTGGTAGTGCAAGGCCTGCTCATCTGCTTAGCGCTAATAGCACATTACGATACCTGTGATTTAAGTAGTTCATTATTGCATGGTGCTAAAAACCGTGCAATAATGACCTACTTACGTCACACGTATCCTTTACTACTTTATGACACGTGTGAGCTGAGCTCACACTTAACTAACACGTTTCTGTGTAAAAATTAACAACTTAAGTCACAGACAAGTGTGACTGAAGTGCGGTTTAGAAAGAAATAAAGAAAAGTATTTATTAGACTTGCACAGGAATAACACAAACTTATTAACTACATAGTATGCTTAACAACTTATAAATAATTAAAAAAATATTGAACTAAAAACAACAAAGTCCTAGACGAGGCCAAAATGGTATCTCAGCATGATGCTGCGACATTTAAAAAAGTCTCAGGTCACAGGTTTGAGTCACAGAGTGCTATAAAAAGTATCAGAAAACTACAAGATAAAAGACGACATCATTTCAGAGATTCAGCAAATTCTTAAAACAAAATAGTCCTTAAACTTTCCCTTAAACACAACCTCAACGCGAACAAAATATTGTATTTATTAAAATACCTATGAAATAAAAATACTCCCACGAATTTTATGAATGCTTTTACGTTAGTTACATGCGTTTTTTAAAAAGCTTTAAAATTAGTGATGCATAACAAAGTTTTCTCGTTAGCCGGGAACTAAGTTAAATATGCTCAAAGTGAACCAATAGTTTGCTGCGGGATTGAAGTTCTGGACCTTACAGTCATAATATTACCGCTGAACAATCTAAAATTAAAACTATATTGGTATTTATTTTTTTGTCATTAATCCTACTATCCCACTCACTAATATTGTAAATAATATTAATTATCTTATCCTTTTTAATATTATTAAAACTGTGAAAGTTTTATGTTTGGATGGTTGTGAAAAAACATTTGACCCACAGATAGTTCATAACCTAGATGAATACTTAGGATACTTTTTTTTTGTTTTTTATAAAACGTTGCCCCACACTAGGAATTACTCCTGTATTGTGGGTGCGTTTACAAACATTTAACACTCACATACACAGGACCAGACCTAGAACAACTACTTGTAGGTCATACCAATAAGTGTTCCGTGCGGGATTCGAACCCGCGACACACAGCGCAGCAGTGAATCGCTTAACCGCTGCGCCAACCGTGTCGTCCGTCCGTTTTTATCCCGGTAGTACGTTCCCAATGGATAATTTTCGACCTCTTGGTGGTCGAAGTTGCTGACAAAGGCTGGGTTGGTTTTAAAATTACAATATTAATGATTCAACTGCCAGATATGGGTATGTAATGCTAGGTATACTCCTTAATTTTTCCATCCACTTAAGGAGGATGCACCAGCGTAGCCTGCGAAATTGAAATTTTCTTACATTCATTTGTTCCGATTGGTGCCGGACGTAAAGAATAGCACCATCGTGTCGTAGAAGGCGACTAAGGGTCTTACTAGAGAATGGGCAGCAGCTTTTTCTGTGCATTTTACGACCATACTGCGATTGCCAACCCGCCTGCCAAGTGTGGCGATTATGGCAAGCCCCCCCAAATTTGGAGGAGGCCTATGTCCAGTAGTGGACGTCTTTCAGCTGAAGTGATGAATGATGATGATGAAATTGTTTTGCAATTAGCAGGTCAGTGTCAGGTATGTTGATTAAAATATAATTCGCGACCGACAGAATTTATTAACATACTGTTTCATAAAAAAGTAATTCGATGGGAATAAATGAACTATAAGGTCATTTAACAATACTAGTGGTCGAAATTCGACCATAATTCATTTAAAACTTAAACTATATGGATATTATTTAATCAAAATACAAGTTGACACTGTTCTGCAAATTGCCAAAAATTTACGAACATTTGAATTTCGCGGAAACGATTTTTGATACCTACGAATCATTGACCCATTTTGCCTTCAGCAAGTAGCTCCATCCTCTATAGATAGGAGAGAGAGAAGCAATCAACATTTTAATAGGATTATTAGTTAGGCATGTTATTAAAGCATGGGGGATTATTAAAATATCAGCCAAAATATCAGCGACCGCACCGCGCTTTGGTTGCGTTTGTTTTAACGGAAACCGAGATTCATTACGTTTTATAACCGCACGTTTTATTCGCTTATTCATTATCAACGTTCAATGGATATAGAGTTATTTTATCATTTATATCAGAGGGAGGATCTTCACTTTACGCGCCATTTTCTACTGCGCACTTCACAGGGCGCGGTGCAAAATGTCGAGAAGATTTTATATATTTTTTTAAACAAAACCAATGATCATCACGTGAACATAATCATCATTTAATTTACAATTCTAAGCTTACAAAAAATATAAAACTTACAAGTACTACTCAAATACTGTTAGTTTATGAACTCACTATTCAACAATTTGTAAGCCAATATTTTTGCACATCAAGGTTACACGTGTACACTTTTTCCCTAAAGGGACCAATAAACCCAATATCCGGAGTTAACATCGTAGGCAAGTATTGTATTTACATACAAATAATACACATACCACAGTACAAATCAAAATGACACCATATTATGATTACCATATAATATGTGTAAGTATATTATATTTTAGTTTAAGACGTCACATGTTCATATTTTCTCTTCTTGTTCTCACACACTATTGTCTACATTTCTTTTTCATTTCTCCTTTCGCAGGTCTGCTGGAAGAAATTTCTATAGAAATAAGCAGTACCTTTGTACTCAATTGTTTTTTATGCTGTATTTGTATGTATTTTACTGTGTGTACATAAATAATAAAATAAATAAAAATAAATAAATATTATTTGCTGGCAACGCAGCGGCAGATCCAATATGGTTCCTTATAAGTTTTCCCTGATTTCAATTAAGCCAGGGTTGTAAGGCTGCTTGCCAACTGGAGCGGAGATGCGCTAGGAAATTCCTCAAAAACGTCACTGTTGTGCTCCGTTTCAATGGACAGGGCTAAAGCGGAGTTCTAAAGAGTTACCGTGGCCCTGGCAACAGACCTTGAAGGAACACGGGTAGTTTTAGTCAGTAAAAGTCTGACAAGCCCTCCCGCTCCGCCCAGAGCTGGAAAAGTCATTTCATAATTTCCCATCCAAATAATGGAAAAAGAAAAGCAGAGCAGATAATTTCAACCGCGGAATGTTTGCATAGCTGTGTCCGTTCACTTTCTCGGTTTTGATCACCAAGGCATCCTTTACAGTTTCCCTTAAGGCGACGCAGACTGCAGATGGCAGCGGCGTTGCGGTTGACCATAACAAGCGACAGTGCGGCTGCGACGCTGTACAACTTCGATTGCAGTAGCACTTCTATTTCTCAGTTTCGCAAAAGGTACCTATCGGTTAAACCAAAAAATACGTCTTGTCGCTCAAACTCAAAACTCAAAGCATTTATTTCAAATAAACCAATTACAGGCACTTTTGAATTGTCAAAGAGTCGGAAAGATGAAGCTAGTTGCCCATTCCAAAGCGTAGGTACCTATGGAGAAGAACGGGCAAGAAACTCCATGGACACTCTTTTTAAATCATGATATAAAAAGAGAGTCACACTCACAATTTGTTGCAGAAAGTAGTTAGGTTACATCATTTATGTTCAAATTATCAATGTGAGAACGATGTAAAAATACGTGCACATTAAAAGCGTCCGTAATTAAAAACAAAAATCAAATAAAAATTTAGAAATTAAAATAAGCCGTGGCAGCTAAGAGATGACCAGTCCCTACTGCCGGCGCCCGTTCACGAAAATGACGTATGGATCAGCACTATTCCAGCTCTGTTAGTGATAGCCATTGACTGCACTACCCGCTACTGGATTGGCATCTGCAGTCGCCATTCAAATGCAGCAGAGGCTGCTATGACGCGATCTGTCAGGAAAAATGGGGGACAAGGACACTTGGCTACGCTGCTTCCCCCTACTTCCTCGCTCATCTCAGCTCAGTCGCTTCGCTCCAATGAAAATTTAGCCTTACATCACATCTTGGTATACGAATGTATTCTTGTGCGATGCGGACAATGGTATTGTATTGTGTATTGGCTGTATTTAGTGATCTATGTGTCGTTTCTATGTCAGTATTGTGTAAAAGGTCACGGTTAGAGGGTGATCGTTTTATGAGATCCGTACCTTAAAGGTTAAAATGTACCCTGATATTGCAACTTTGGTGTGTGTTCGTTTTAGAAATTCCACTGAATAGAAGTCTGAAGTTGTACTCTATGCATCTTATTTTAAACCGTGGTTTTACAATAGGTCAGTTGCCACGCTGCCACTGACGATGCCAGGAAAGTGGCGAAGTTTTGGTCTCAAAACTCACTGCAAAAAGAGGCAGAAGAATAGGTCAGTGATACTTACCTAAAAAAAAAAACTCAGTCCATCGTATAGTTCAGTATTTGATTTCTGATTAAGTCCAACATTTTAATACAGAACTTTAGCACGAAGTCTACTAGTAGACAGTTTTTAATAAATGATTTTCTGTAAGTAGGTTGTCTGCGTTTCGTAACTGACTACTCTGAAAAAAAAAGGCTGAAACAAACTCAGAGGTCACAGTCTTTTAAATTCCAGGCATAACCTTGGTCAGATCATATAAAGACCGTGTCGATTGGTGTCTGTAACTGTCATTCGAGGTAAGAACGACACAGATTGTATCGACCTGGCAGTCAGTGCACGCATTAGTCAGTAATTGTACAGCTCAACTCAAACTTAAGGCACTGGTAACTTTAAATATTGTTGGTATGAGCGATAATAGTTCTTATTGCAATCCGATACGAGTTAAAAGCTGCTGTGATCAATTCTAATAATAAATGAGCAAGCATTGTCGTAAAAATGCAAATAAAATCGTATAAAACTAGATATTAACTATATAACAATAAATAATTCATCACTGGTTGCAGTTTGGCATTTGAAATTGTGTGGTATATTTTTAATTATAATTATAATTGTTATTGAAGGGATAAACTGGTTTTAAAGATAACTAAGAGTGACTTTGATGATTTTTTTGATGCATCAAAGTATGTTTAATTATGTTTTTAGTTCCATCACTCTATGCAAAAAATACTTAAAAATATCATATATTTCTTGCTTTCAAAATTATTTACGGTTAAAGCGATACACTGGTTTAAAAAATTCACCTTTTTGAGCGTTTTCAAGAACTCAACGCTCTTATTCTTCTTTTCCAGTCAATGGTACTTTACTTAAGCCCAGTAAGTGGCCAAGTTAATAGCATAGGTGTTCGCTAGAACGCCAAAAAAAATCGAGCTTGTTTTATAATTTAACTTTTCGTTGAACATTCTGTCTCTTATGAAAACGGTGCCCACATTCACCTACATTTCAATTCGTCTACAACCGTCAAAGACAATTACCTCAATAAAGCTGCATCGCATGCATTATATCAATTTAAATGAGCTCAAAGCCTTGCATTGCACTTCCTACAAATTAATATCATTTAAAAGTGAAACGGTACGTCTTTAAGTTCGTTACTCAAATTGGAGCGAGGTACGATTTAATTAACATTTTTAATTATATTCACTTGTTAGGGGATGTGCAGATAATATTGGTCAATTTCCGATTTGTACCACAAACAGCATTACGCTGTTAAGAAAAAAAAAACTTTTTAACAAAAAAGATTACCGACGAATAAAGAATCTGAAAAGCATTAAATATAGCTTTTAGTCTAACTAAGCTCCTAAAGTAATGTAAATTACTAATTTTGAGTCGGCTCCAAACAAACAATCAACTCTACAGATCAATAAAGCTGCCATTAGTTTACTTGGCGCCTATATGTTTGTGTGGGGCCAACTCAAAGTCATCATTATTGTAGCCAAAAGACGTCCACTGATGGACATAGGCTTCCTCCAAGCACAGCCATTTCAACCGGTTCTGTGCTTCTCGCATCCAGAGCATTCCTGCAGCCTTCACCAGGTCAGCGGACCATCTCGTGGGAGGCCTTCCAACGCTACGTCATCCAGTACGCGATCGCCACTCCAGAACCTTCCGGCCACATCAGCCTTCTGTTCTGCGAGCAATGTGTCCTGCCCACTGCCACTTAAGTTTGGCAATTCTTCGGGCTATGTCGGCTTGATTCTCCTACGGATCTCTTTATTTCTGATTCGATCGCGTAGGGAAACTCCAAGCATAGGCCCTCTCCATTGCCCTTGAGGTGACTTTTAGCCTTCTTATGATGCCCATGGTGAGCGACCACGTTCGACCACGAATGACTCAAAGTAATGTGCATTAATTACATACATAAAAAACCACCTCTTTCTTTTTCGTCGGTGATCGAAAAGTGATCTTGTTTTGAATTTTCTTGTTGCAGTCGGGTTTTTTTTTCATACTTCGAGTGTGTTCTTGGAATTATCTCATCAAGCACATTATTTTAATATCACATGATCATGGTACCATTTTTTGTCATGTCATTACTGACTGACATCTAAAATCAGCCATTTTGATTATATAAAACCAGAATCTAGCTTATAACCATTGTACGACTTAGACGAGTTGATGCACACCTCGTGTATTAAAATCCGTGCAGCCGGCGGGCTCCCTTTTTGCCACCATTTTTCTCGGTTCCGTGCGGATACCTGGATGAGGGTCCAGGTGTCCGCGACATTGACGATATCCTCAACCCAACGCGTTTTTGGACGGCTCTGGTTTATTTGGAAAGCAAAGCTGCATAACTCTGTACTTCAGTCGTGATCGGGTAAAGAGAGAAATGGAACGTCTCACTCAAATTGGAGGAAGGTACGCTGTAATTACCATTTCTGTTTCAAGTTTATGCGACAATAAACCTTTATAATTTCTACGTCAGTTAATTGAACCACGGGGTTTATAATCAAATTAATGTTTTGTCTAATTGTTTGTATTATTATTATTTGACTGGCTTTGTTTTCATTGTTTTGTCGAATAAGAAGTAATTTTACGAGTTATTGTTTAATAATGACAAACAGGAACTAAAGTGACTGAAATTATATTAAACAAGTTTCTTTTCTACTTTCAGAGACTCTAGATAAGATTTCTGGTACATTAAGTATAATATACATACCTGTGTGGTACCTCATCGTTCTTTTGCCATTTTCCGAATTTGTTTGAGGTCGACGCAACATGCTTTTTCTTCTTTACATGTCGTAGTATTCTTACATACCTATATTACATAATTATTACAGACCGGTCATCTTGAAAAATCATTATATATTTGAGACAAAAGCTTTAATAAATCAGGTTTATATCCGTATAGTTAATTTACCTAATATAAACTAAGTACAACCTTCTTGCATCACCCCTATCTTCCCATGCCATCACGCATGCAATTCCCGAAGGGTCTCTTTGAATACTGATTTCCTAGCTTACAAATGACGGTATCGGATCGCAGTGTCATAAGAGACGAGTGATATTTCAATATGAACCAGTTTATTCCAAAAAAATCTTACTAGTAAAGCTGTGGCCAAACTGAGGCGATTCCAACGTGGGATGCGGGAAGAAATTCGCTCGCACTGATTGTATTAAGCAACATGTTTGGAGGTATTCAAACGCAAACGCGATTGACGCGGTAACCTACTCATCAACCCGCAGTCACGAGCTCCAAGCTGAAGCGACATGCGTCTTGTGACAGCAACGTCAGAGGAAACGAATGAAAAAAGTTCCATAAAGCATGCCACGAGTCACTGCTGGGACACAGGCCCCCTCTCTATGAGGGGGATTGATCTACTATAATCTACCACGCGAGCCTAGTGCAGGTTGCTAGATGTCATACGAATTTATTTGGTACTAGGATGGTTGGCGGTTTCCTCACGATAGTTTTTTCACCGTTATGAGAGCAGTGGTGACGAAATATTTACACAAAGTAAATCGCCTGGCTAGGTTTCACTCACGACCTTTAAGTTTGTAAATCGGGTCCAACACCACGGGCCCACCACTGCTCATTAAAGTTGCGGTGATTTGCATCAGACTTGCCAAGCGGCGAACAGAAACTGGTGACGCAATCACGTGTCGCTCGTCGCATGTCTCGTTGCAATGTCGTGAACGGGGAAACCAATCACGCATGCTGTCGCGTCCCGCATCCCGCGCAGGTTTTGCCCAAGTCTGATCAGAGCTTAAATGCTAACGAGACGAAGAGACTTCTAATAAAAAGTATCAAGCAAAATTTCCGAGAATTTTAATCTGAAGGAAAAATTGAAAGGGTTATGAAAAACTATTTTTAATTTCAGAGTAGTGATAGTCTTTGGCATTTAATATTCCTGAAATGAAATTAATTTTGCGAGGCAAACGTTTTATTTGCATAGACATTGCTGAAGAGATTTTTTGATGAATCTCGCAGATCTGTCGATAAGTAAGACAAGTCTAGTAGACTGATATTAATTCGACGAAAATGATCCACGAATTCTTCTCATGGGGGTAGGCAGAAAATACAGAACTCCACCTGCTACGGTCCTAACTTACTCCTCTTGCTTCGTTTATGCTCATACATCTGGTCGACACGCACGCTAGTTGCGAGTACTACAGACCGGACAATTCTGAAGAACATCACCTATAAGGTCACTATAAACTCTTTTAGGACGTCTACAATCACGTCTGCCTTATAAATACCTTTTTTAGTCGCCTTCAACTCATCCTATCAAAATGACCAAACCACCTAAGCAATAGGTACTAAGTAATGGCCAAGAAAGCGCACAATTCTCTTGATAAAATGACCAAGTCTTCAATATTTCGTGAGAGACCGTTCTAAGCTATACAACTCTAAGATCAAAGGCTTCCAAACTTCTTAGAGTGGTTTTCAGGGACGCTTTGCTGGATCCTCTGTCCCTTTGTTTGACAATGTAGATTTGTAAAGCTCTGTGTTACGAAAGTAGTGTTATAATTCCTCACATAGTTATTCTTCATTTCATTTAGTAATCATCTTAGGAAAATATTTATGTAATACGATAGTATTACATATTAAGTACATAAAATACCTTAGGTACAGCCTTATCCTAGTTCAGCACCCTAATTGCGTAAATCCATTGCTTCATACGTTCGAAAAACAAATTCTCAACAACGTTAACAACGCTATGAATGTGGTTGAACTGTCAAAATCAAACCCATTGGATCCTATTATTACATTATGTCATGTTAATTGAAACCATTGCATTTAAGTTATTTAAATAAACAGTTTCAATTTGGCCGTTACTAGTGACAATACTACTTTGATTCCAAATCCCGAAAAAAGTCAGATTTGGCAGATTTTAAATTATCAGAATTATCAAAACATTGCCCTCATATTGGTATGCACTAAAAATGCCTTTATTTCTCCTTGACAAGGGCTCTTAAACACTATCTGGCGACACCAACAGTGTGATATCATGTATAATAGCTGGTCGCTACAAGAGGCCCCAGCACAAACTCGTGACATAAACGTAACGTTAATTGTGCGGTCCATGGCCCTATACGGGGCGCCGGTGTGGGCGCCTACATTGAGGCGCCAACCAGCCCGAAGGCTGAAGGCGTCCCATAGGGTCATGGCGATCAGGATGATCCGGGGATACCGCACGATCTCAGGTGAGGCGGCGGGCCTCCTTGCCGGATTACCGCCATGGGATCTGGAGGCAAAGGTCCTCGCGCACATCTGGGAGTGGCGCGAGGAGGCCAAACGCCGGGGCGTTACTCCGCTGCCGCGAGAAATCGAGGTGCAGCGGACAGAGCTCCGGCGGGATCTCATGGCGACATGGAGAGTGCGATTGTCGCAACCCAGTGCTGGGCACGCCACGATAGCGGCGGTAAGTCCCCTCTTTGAGGAGTGGCTTGAGAGGCGGCATGGCGTCCTCACCTTCCGCCTGACGCAGGTCCTCACCGGACACGGTTGTTTCGGGAGGTTCCTGTTTCGCATAAGGCGGGAGGAAACGCCCGGGTGTTTCCATTGCGAAGATCGCCCTGAGGACACGGTGGAGCATACGGTGGCGGTCTGCCCGGCTTGGGCGGAGCACCGCCGTGTCCTCGAGGAGGCGATCGGCGGCGGCGATCTCTCGCGTCCGGCCCTGGTTCAGGCCATGGTACGGAGCGAGAGTGAATGGTTAGCCGTCACCTCCTTCTGCGAAGCAGTAATGCTCGCGAAGAGGGAGGCGGCGCACGTGAGGGAGAGGCAGTATATGCGCCCTCACGGCCGTAGTCGCCGCGGGAGACGCCCTGGGCGTCGGGAATCCCAGGCTGATTCCCGGCCACCGTAGGCGCGGGCTTGCGGACGGCGAGTAATGGGTAGCTCGCTGTCCGGTAAGGACCAAGCCCGGGTCGACGGCGCGTTGTGTTCCACGCGCGCCTCAAAGAGATGTCAGCACCAAATGGGGGGGTCCGCAAGGGCCGATGCCTGCTAGGGGTGCGGGTTGTTCGAAAGAGATACCGCGGCCCCTAGCACACAGGCAACTGAGGGAACACAGGTGGGTTTTAGTCAGTAAAAGTCTGACACGCCCTCCCGCTCCACCCAGTGCGGGAGAAGTTATTTGATGATTTCCCACCCAAAAAAAAAAAAAAAAAAAAAAAAAAAAAACGTAACGTTAATTCTAACGCTTTTTGAATCGAAATTACACCATTTTTGTTTCAATCTTTGCAACAAGCGCAATTAGTTTCACCCATAGACATGAATAAATACTTAAAAGTAATAATCTTGCGTGTATGCGTATGTCCAATTATAAAATCGGTTTTACGTTAGACTACTCCGTGCGTTCGTACTAGATGCACCGAATAAAAATCCCACTGTCTTAATTTACTTGCAACACTAAACTACTTATTGCAGCACAGGTTTTTAGACACAAAATTTTAGAATAAGGGCTGATTTTTCAATACTCATAACTTTTATCTGAAGAATAAATCTGACAGCTTGGCATATTTTTTATACAAAACCTGTCAAACTGACATATTTTTTCCTTGCATAAAAGTTATCTAACGATCGGAAAATCAGCCCCAAGTGAATAAAAACACCAAGAAACTTACAGACTAATTTAAAACCACTCAAAACTAACATCACCTCTAAACCAAAGGACACAATGAAACCTAACTCCTATTTATTCCCACTTAAACTTAACGTCCTGGTTTGAGTACTTCACCCCCAAAGACCCCCAAAGACCCTTAAAGACTTGATGTTGGACAACCCACAGGCAATCAAGTGGAAGGGACTTAATTACTCAATCACGTGAACCAAGGAAAACAATGTTACTGGGATTGGAGTCGTATTGAATTGAATTGTTAAGATGAATAGAGTTAAGGATAATGATTTGCTGATGATTGGATTTTGGCAGTCTATTTGCATAATTTCTTGATTTTATGTGATATAGGTGCTTTTGTAAATAAAAACATGGCCAAGGTAAGGGTCAAAGTAACACGTATTCCGTGAAAATTCAGCTTTCTAACTATTACTTAAAAAAAAAGACTAACTGGTCCGCGTGGTGGTTTACGGTTCACTCTTCTCAAATAGAGGTGGCCTGTGTCCCAGCAGTGGGAACATTATACGCTGAGTATACAGACACAGTTAATTCACTTACATCAGAAAAGACAGAACTCAATAGTTTGTAGATTTTTTGATTATTTTTTACTGTACCTGGAGAAAATCTACGTCAAGTTATTATTTCTATTCGCTAAATAGTTGCGTCAGAACGGTCATTGACTTGTTTGCCAAAATAAATAACACCTCACTTAAATTGAGCACGAACACAAATACAAAATTCATTGAATAAACCGAACCAAAAGTCAATTTTAGAAATATTTATAAAAGAATCAAACGGCCATATTGGAAAACAAAGAGCTAACATGAAACGGAGTTTTCAAAAACAACCTGTCAATATCATACACATCGGTTTATTTTTGTCTGTTTGATGTATTCAGAATATCAAATGGAAGTGATCATGTACGAGGTACTGAGGGTTCTGTAGGTAGCTGCTATATCCGGGTCTTGAGTGAGACCTTTGAGTGTGATGAAGTAATTAAAGTGGACATTACATTGTACTTCTAGTACGTAGTTTATTTTTGTAACTTACATTATTTCAAGGCAGTAAGTATTGGGTTAAATATGTGTAACTAAGTTTTGCCAGCGGCTTCACACTCGTTGAAGTTGAAAATTATTCTATTGGGATAAAAAGAATCATATGAGCTAATTCCGTTCAGCCGTTTTTGCGTGATTGAGTAACAAACATCCAAACAAATTTTCACATTTATAATATTAGGATGAAGAGTACAAAAAACATGAAGTCCTTGAAAAAAGTCTCTACCTACGCATAAAGACTTGAATGGAATTGGAAACCTAGTTTAAGGTATTAAAGTCAGTTTATATTCAAAATCTAAAAACCTCCATCATAACAGCGCGAATAGAACCCCATCGGCCAGCATTGGCGCAAAACCATAAAAATGCACGATCTATATGAAATCCATCCCACACATGTCTCTGACCTATCTGCGTATATCTAGATAAACGCCCGTAAAAAGTGCCTAAACTACATCCAGAATAAACAGACCTTTCCTTCCCCTCTCCACCCTTATAACATAGGACTTAAAGGGAGACGGAATGGTCAACGTAAGGCTCAAGGTACAGCGGTCGGTTTTGGACGTGGACTCATACTGTCATCGTTCTCTAGTTTGGTTTTTAAAATGCAAATTGAATCCTCGTTTAGATCCGCAGCATGTGTGCCTAACAACAAATTTTTGATCGAATCTTGATCAACTTTTATAGAAAAACAATATTTACATAGCTGGTACAAACGCATCATAGAATACGTGGTCTCATTTAACATTGTCGTATCATCACCGCCATCTAGTAAAGCAAAAGCTATTCTTACTTACAAAGGTGGAAAACTTCTTCAATGAGAGCGCTTTGCATTCATAACACCCACGGCAGGATTATCTACAGCGTGGGAGCCTTTATCCAAACTAATACGTACGGAGAATAATGTGGTGTACTCTGTACAAATATTCTCCTGTTGTGAGAGCTAACAATTCCCGCCAATCAGATCATATTCATATTTTGACGTAGGTTATGTGTAAGACATTCTAAATGTCATGTCGATTCAATTGTATGTCAAAGGTTAAAGACAAGAAAGAATTGTATTTAATATTAGAGTTTCAAAGACGGATAGAATACGTTTATCGAATACTTTCTGTGTGTTATAATATTTTAGGGTTATCCTGATTTGGAATTTGATCGAGTTGACATTGAGCACAAGAAAAGTATGAGGCCTCGGGAGGGGTTACCCTTTCAGAAGACCCAAGCTTAGATATGACAAGTTATGTACTGATAAAGCCATACTTTAAATCTATCTAGAGAGCCATCTTTGTCGAATATGACGCATTGGCTGCAGACGCTCTCAAAAATTCCCAAACCTAAGAGATACAATAACAAGAAAATTCAAAAGAAAAATCCTTTTAGTACCAGGAGCACATAAGCTAATCCGGGCTGTAGTGGTCGGTGTCGCTCCAACGGGCATCAACTAGAATATTTTACTCACCCCGGGTTTGGGGTGACGCAAAATAAATTGGGGAATTTGGGGGCTCTTATTTATACACGTTAGCGTCGGTTTCGGGTTGTTACGCCGGCTGGGTTGCTTTCGTCGTGAATGGAAGTAGAATGTATGGGTAGTTATTTTATTGGGGATCCCTTTTTTTGGGTATCAACTGGTAGTGATGAAGGTGGGATTGATTTAAGGGTCCTTTTTGTTGTACAAAAAATGGTCTTGGGACTTGGGAATGCCAATGGTTTTTTAGGATCTCGAATTAAGGCCTGCCACAAACAAAATTTGACCAAAGTAAAAAGAATTGAACTAAACCAAATAAACTTTTTAATCTGAACTCCAAAAAACACCTGCAAACATAATAATATTAATCCAAAAATATGACTGACTTAACCCTACCTCCACTTCTTGGCAACATTCAACAAATTCAACTTTCAAACTTAGTCCTTGTTAGTGACATTTGTACAAATTGCAAGTGAGATTCTGAGTCTGAGTAAACCGAATAATTCTGTGTCGCGTTTATCGTCTACCTAGGTGGAACAAGAACTTGCGCTTCAAACTCGTGTGATAGTTCTTTCCTCGTTATTTTGACGCTCAAAAATAGAATTTTATAGACTGGTTTAAGGATTCTGTTTTCTGTATAATATTACCGCTATAACAATGATAATGATAGTGGCTACACAGGGAAGGAGGGTTATGCATAAACTGTAACCATGAATTCACCACATGATTCTATCGGTGGCGGCGATCTCTCGCGTCCGGCCTTGGTACAGGCCATGGTAAGGAGCGAGAGTGCATGGGTAGCCGTCACCTCCTTCTGCGAAGCAGTAATGCTTGCGAAGAGGAGGGGGCCCACGTAAGGGAGAGGCAGTATATGCGCCCTCACGGCCGTAGTCACCGTGGGAGACGCCCTGGGCGTCAGGAACGGGTCTAGGCGCGGGCTTACGGACGGCGAGTAATAATAATAATAAATGCATTTATTTCAGAACCAGTCCATATGCGTACATAATGGGTAGCTTGCTGTCCGGTAAGGACCACGCCCGGGTCGACGGCGCGTTGTGTTCCACGCGCGCCTCAAAGAGATGTCAGCACCAACTGGTGGAGTCCGCAAGGGCCGATGCCTGCCATGGGTGCGGGTTGTTCGAAAGAGATACCGTGGCCCCTGGCACACAGGCAACTGAAGGAAAACGGGTGGGTTTTAGTCAGTAAAAGTCTGACACGCCAGCTCCATCCTAGAGCGGGAGAAGTTATTTGATGATTTCATACCCAAAAAAAAGAGGATACACTCCAGGTAATTATGACACATTAGAAGTTAATTAAGCATTGAAAATACATCCTAAAACAATTTCGTTGATAATAATATCATCTTTTTAGTGACTTCTTTATTCTTCATAAGCAATTTGACCGTATTAAGTAGCCTTATTTTTTGACCTTGTCAGATACATATGAGGTCACTAGAGGATTTGGAGCGCGAGAGTAGAGCACTTTAAGAGATGATGGTTTGAGGGCCACCTCGATTTTTATAGACCATTAGTTCTATTGAGCTAGTTTTCTATTAAGTTCCACTGCTGGTTATACAACCATTCAGCATTTTTTTTTAAAGCTTAAATCTAGTCATTAATTTCATTTTCAAATATCTTCATTTAATCATAAGAACACGTAAGAAAAAAACTTAAGCTACATTAACACATATAATTGAGGCCCTTTATGAGGCTAGCAATTCGTCTTTCAAAGCTTTTGACACACTCTGTTTACAACATAAACGAAACACACAATCTTTATGAAAACATGGTTGAAGTCTCCTAATACAGGCATTGTTTGCTTAAAAGGAGGCTCCAAACACGCCCAACTGTAATGTTTATGCGTATTGTGACACAATAAATTATTTTGTATTTTTGTATTTTGTACATAGTGATAATAACGCACATTATTGAAATTTTACTGATTGCATGTTGGTACGGTCACCAAAAGAGGTAAGTAACCAGAAATCTTAGCATAACGCTTTCTATTTCTTCGAAGAATAGACACAGCTCTTTCTATACAAAGTGACATTCCGTTTCTCAATTTTTTACATCGCACCGTAGGTATCCTTGTACAATCTGTGATAATGTCTTTCGTTTCTAACGATCTCTGTCGTGGTAATATTTTATGTAGACTATTTCAGAAGATAGTTTTCTTACCAAACTGTCAAAATCACACTGACAACAAACTTTCTACTCGACGGCCATAAAGTATTTACTACGGTTATCTACAAAACTATGATTCGTTTTGAACGTAGCATAACTGTGATAATTAATAGAATAACAAAGTTATCTTCTCCTATTTTACATTATTGAGTTAATAGGGCATTACTAAGGAAATGGTTAAGGCCAAAATTACTGTAATATGTTATTGTTCCAAAATACGGTGCATCAATACTTGGAAAAAAATGTTGTAGTTGTCTTTATACGTATGACTAAAATGTTATCAGTAAAAATTTATAATGAAACAGAAAAAATCCTATGACAAAATAAAGAATTCTGAGTCCAATTATGTAAAAGAGTAAATTTCGTAAACAGTGCAGTTGACTCTTTCTACTTTGCTGTCGTTGTACTGTCAACTCTTCCGTTGACAAAACCGTGCTTGTGCTAAGCCGATTTCATTTAATTAATTAGAAACAAACAGTTAATTTATCAAATTAAATACCATTCGTAAATATCCATCGGTTTCAACTGCATCCGACGTCCCTAGTTACTTATCTCAAAATTATTTAAGTAAGCTAATCCTTACTAATATTATAAACGTGTAAGTTTGTAAGTATGGTTGGATGGATGTTTGTTACTCTTTCACGCAAAAACGGCTGAACGGATTTGGATGAAATTTGGCACACAGGTAGATTATAACCTAGATTAACACATAGAATACTTTTTATCCCGGTAATACGTTCCCGTGGGATAATTTCCTACCTCCACGCGGGCGAAGCCGCGGGCCGGAATCTAGTCAGTAATATTTTCACAATTTGCCCCTTTTTAAACGGTTTTATTTCTTCACAGAAAAAACGTCCATTCCGACTCTTGGCATATTACCACCGCTGTACTGCAAGGCTAACAGGGGTTTATTCCTGCAATGTTCTCTCATATTTCCTCTGGTTAATCCATATTTATACGGCTGACCCTGCCTCAAACGGCTGCTTCGTGCCGATAAGACCTCAGCCTTTTTATATGAACACCGTTAATATATTTTGCGAGCAACGTGATCGAGAGCTGTCGATTTTATTGGTATGAAACGTTTACTTCGTAGTTTGGGGTATTGCGTTTTCTGTGTTGACGACTTGAAGACTTGGGGATGTAAAGTACTGTAAAGATTTATGTAGGGCAATTTTATCTGGTGTTTTTTTACGAGTTTGTGTGTATTTACTAGTTCAGGAGAGTGGTAGAGTCAAATTAGTAAGTGGTCAACAGTGATATCAGAAGAATAACCATTATATAGTTTTACATTACTGTGTTCACTTTATTTTCCGAATAGGTGCTATATTTTCTAGAAATATCTATTTTAAAGTGAAACTTTTATTACATCGTCTCAAACTTTTTCGTCTGTGTGTTGCATGTCGCGTGACGTGTCGCGTGACGGTCGGCCGCGGAGTAGGGATAAAGTGAAAGGCGCTCGTCAGAGCAGCCGAGGCCAATATGGCGGCGCCTATAGGTCGCATCAGCTGACCGTGTAGTTTTTAGTTAAATGTCTATAATGTGAAAAAAAAAAGTTTCACTTTTACGGTGGTTTCATAAAACCACACAAGTTTTTTTTATTAGCACACACTGTCTCACTGCTGAGCAAAGGCATCCCCCAAATCTTTCCAGGCATCTTTTTTAGAACCACCTCGATCCAAACATCAACACAATACACATCTAGGTCTTCCCGCCACCTCATCCCGTACTCTTATTGCTTAACACACTACTAATCAGAATCTGAATAATTTTGAAGGTTATTGCTTAGTAACATAAATAATGCCATTAATGTTGTGGAACTGTCGAAATGATGACACTGATTCCTACTGATAGTGTAATACACAATAATCCCTCTGAGCCGGCCCCAGCGGCGCCGGCTGTCTACCGTCAGGCACCCACCGTGTGGAGACTATTGCCCAGGGCCGACTGTGCATGCGGCTGACACGAGAAAAAAAAACCGCCCGTTCAGGGCTCCAATTCTGGGCCCCAATTCTGTATCGTTATAATGATTCCCCGCGGAATCTTACTACGTTCAAACTACGTTAATAACGTTTTTTTTTAGAAACCAATGTAACGGTAAGGAATCGAAATGTCATATTATGTATGTTCCAAGATAATTTGTTGATATTATTAATACGATATTAGCAGATTTGGTGTGATTGACGTGGTTTCGAGTAAGGAATCGTTAAATGGTCATAGTGAATTCAGGCCCAGTCCCCGTTAGTATTTCCACAGGCGGCTGTCCCAGCTATCGTCACAAACTAGATGAGCTAGATGCTTGGTTTCCAAATCTATTGCTCTGCATCCGATGAGATTGGAAGCTGAGCTCAATATTGTTCTGAAAACTCTAGGCAGATGATGACTTTCCGTGTTTATCTACATTTCAAGTGTGGTTCATTTCAATTAAATTTGGAAGAAATTAAAGCGGTGTACGTCATCTTGGCGATATCAACGGTAGAAGAATGATACGGTAGGTTTTAATAGTTCCGTCTAGGTTTTTGCTACCACTTTAGGAGATAAGTGGTGGGAACTATAACTACATAATTCGTAGAAGACAACACACAAATTCATTCTTCGACAATCACTGAAATCTCGTCATTTAGCGCAGATTCTATTGATTGTTACCAAAAGAATACAGACCAACGTTGCTCTATTTGCTTTGGCACTAATTAACTAGGTCAACACCAACACGCCTCAATAGAATGCTCGTAAACGCTTCATTTTTCCACACCCTCCCCACTTGCACTTGAACTAAATCTGCCAACACATCTCGCTGGCTAATTAGTATTTCCACAGGCGGCTGTCCCAGTTATCGTCACAAACTAGATGAGCTGGATGCTTGGATTCCAAAACAATAGCCACACATTACTTGGGAAATAGGTTAGTATGTATTACACATACATGTTATATAGGTGCCTACCTACATACTCAGTATAACTGTGATGATTGATGGGACACATATTTAAACTAAATTATTTATTTTTGAGCTGTGTTACATACATCGAAAGTCGATAGTGTATGGAATTCTCTGCCAGTGTCTGTGTTTCCTTCCACACAAAAGTGTAATTCGGGCATCATCTGGGCACACTCGTTCCATATTATACGTCATCTATCGTTTTCAATGAGGCGAGTTCAAGGTTAAGACTATTTCGCGATTTAAAAAATTAAAAATACCTGACGAGCTTCCTATAATTTTGTACAATACGTTTTTACTCACGTGTTATTTATTTATTTATTTTAACTTCTTGCACACAAAAAAGGTACATAAGCGGACTTAATGCCTTAGACATTCTCTACCAGTCAACCAAGGGTGGTGAAGATGAGATTAGATTCCAGGTGCTTTGGATGAGAGGAACAATGATGAAAAAAAAACCTATAAAATATATCATAATTAATTATAAATAATATTACATAAATAGGTTATTAACTAATAATACACATACATGCATACATATCTACTATAATATATACTTAAAATATATATATACAAATTCAAGGGACAGAGGTGTTAAGACGACTCTACGCTATTTTTTAAGAAAATACCTCTGCAATTTCCGCCCCGCTACAAACTACAGGTCCTATTGAAAACTAATCTAGCTGTGGGTATGCCTAAAATAAACATTTATCATCATAATCATCTGTTTAGCCTTTTCCCAAATATGTTTGGGTCGGCTTCCAGTATACCCCGGTGCAGCTGAATACTAGTATTTTACAAGAAGTAATTGCCTATCTGACCTCCATTACCCAGTTACTGGGTAATACGATAGCCCTTGGTAAGACAGTTTGTCAGACTTTCGGGCTTCTGTCGATTCGTAAACATCCACTCTCAAAGATCCAGGAATGACAGCCGAGACCAAAGGCCGAAATAAACACAAGACTTAATAATTATCTACCTAAACATTAAAATCGCTAAACTCCTAAAAATATATGAACAAAGGCAACAGAAAAACATAGGTACAGTCACGGACTTTAATTGATAAGCCACTTGCCACAGTTCCTATTTTAGCCATGTAATGCAAATCGGGCTTAGTCGGTTATACTCGTACATGTCCAGAGTTACGACCCAAAGTCAACCAATTGCAGGTCTAGCAACCGTAACCTAGCAACAACTGTTTTAGCGTAGCGATGGTAACGTTATGATTAGTCATTTCGACATCGGAAAAACTCGCACCCACGATTTTATCCGAACGCGTAGCGTCCAAGAGACGTTCATGACAAATATGATAACTATTGCATATAAACTTAAATAGTTACGGCTACGATTCACCAAAATTCGAAATTATCGTCTCTGAAATTTCAACTGTCACTGTCTTTGGATAGGTTTTCAGAAATAACGAGTATTAAATGAGCTCTTATTCAAAGGAGGTCAGTATCAAATAGATTGGATAAACTTATGCAACAGTGTATTGATTTATCATTGACAATTTATTAGTCAACCTCTATGGATAAGACTATTTCCGATTACAAGTAATTTGTCATCTTGTTTACGAGCATGCGGTTGAAGTTCGTGTTTAATCGTGTAATCTCGTGAATGTATAAAACTGCAAAATTGGAAAGTATAATAGTGGCTTATCAATTAAAGTCCGGGACTGTACATACCTACATAGGTTCATCTGAAAAACAATATCCTTTTTCTAGAGCAGTCGGGTAAAAATACAAGTGAAGACGTAAATTACAGGGAAATTGAAATGGTCGAGTCACAACTTTGTGGATATGATTTATGTATTTTCGGAGTAGTGAAGTGAATTGTGAGGGTGGGATAAGTCAGGTATTTTCGCTGTTATAGAGTTTATGTCTAAATGTGGCTTATTAATGAAAAGGATGATTTTCTTGATGACAATTATAGGTAGGTAGTGTTCAATTTTCTGAAATCACTTTCGAAAGCATTTCTATTTCTTTTTATTCATATCTGGACTTTGAACAGTGAAAAATAAAAACTTAACGAAAAGTCCTCATACATTTTTGATCTAAAATGTATTTAGGTTGTCACTAAAATGTTATTTCATAACCCGAAATAAAATTTTAATACGCCTAAATCTCCCTCTGTGTAATCGGCTTGTTTCATTAATATGTATTTATATGGACATTATCTAATTAAAAGGATATTACAGAGATCATGACAATTTGACGCAATTAGTGAGAAGCTATGCGTGTATCTATATTATATTAGGTCGCAAATGTTCACTAAATACCTAATTAACATTGACATGGTTTAGTTTTGATCGGCCTTAATTAGTAGGATTTATTAACGTAATATTCAGTCAAAATGTAAACCTCTACTAACAGCGAAATACCTCTCTTTTCCTCTATTTGACTACCACCCTTATACTTTCATTAACACCCTTATTTAGCACTTTGAAAACAAAGAAAAGAAAGACAGAAAGAAAAACAAAAAAAAATATAAAGAAAAATGAAAAACGATAAATCGCAGAAACGAATAAATGATTAATTATTTTATTTCTGTTAGTGGGTTTATTCAAACCCTTTTACACGTTAATCATTTTTTTTTAAACTAGATCAGGTCGGCTTTCCTATCCGACTACTCTGTGATACATACTTCCCTATAATCTTAAGGGTAGACACAGCCAGTCAACAACAAATAAAACTCAAAACTGTAAGATGTTAATAAGACGCTAGCAATAACTTTATTACTGAGTCACGTCGCAAATCGTACTAAAACAATAAAGAATTTGGTAGACCTTAGGCAGACTTTTAAGCAAAATCAAAAAATCTAAATCAAAAGTCATTTATTCAAACTAGGCTGAGAGTCAGCACTTTTTGAACGTCAAAATTACATAAGACAGTCCCCCAAAACGCTCACCCTTCACAACTTCATAGTGCTGCCTAACTATAGGATATTTAGATTTCTGTTAGGTTCTTATTTCAAAAACAAGCTCGATGGTTTAAACCATACCTAAAGAAAAACCATGTTTTGCAATAAGAACGAAAGCGTGTATTTAAATTAAACCTATTACAGGCATTTTGGAATTGTCAAGTAATCTGTCAGTTGCCCATTCCAAAGCTTAGTCGCGAAATTCCTATGGCGGAAAACAGACCCGAAACATGGACATCACTGATTTGTACCCTTATAATGTTTGGTTATAAAGCTCAATTTACGTTAATATACTATGACGATACTTCACGATACCCTTAGGAAACACAGGCTATTCTGAGACAGCAACGTACTAAGGCCTCCACACATTAGCGATAAATTGCGCGCGTAGTGGCGGAGGGGCGATAGTTAGCGGCACCTGTGACATTGGACACCGGAGACATACGGTACTGCTTGCCGTATCGAGCAACACTGTTGCTAGGTAAGGCATGAGAATTATCTGGGAACAGTTTAAGTGTTTTGAATATACCTATGTAAGTTGTTGAGAGGAGGATACCTAGGAGAATTCGAGATATTGTTAGTATTTGTTAGTTGATATAATGATTATTTGTTGAAAGGAGATTATACCATAAAGCTATATTTTCAGCTAATAAAAAGTTACGGGAACTATAATTAAAAAAAATAGTTAAATTAATCACAAGTTGTCTACAAAAATGGATAGAGAAGATGGTGAAATAAGTGATGATAACGCAATGCATATTGATGATGTAAAAGAACCAATTTCATACACTGAAGAATGTACAGTGGTGTACAAAGCTGACAAATTTGGTTTAATAATTGAAAAATTGGAGAAAGTTGATGCTTCCAAAATAGAGGAAAGAGCAAAGAGATTTGGCTTAAATCTCACTGGAAATAGAAATAGAGTTGTGCTATATAAAGATGAAAGATGTGTGCCAAGGAAAGTGAGTGAGTGAGTTTTTTTTTAACATTTATGGTTCAGGGGATTGTGGCTAAGTAATAACAGCTGCATTGGTCCATCAAACAGGTTAAGCTACGCTTGCCAGTGTTTTTCCGTGGATGTGTGACCACCTCTACATAACAAGACCCCTCCGTGCCTCAGAAAGTCTTACCAAAGGGTATCGTATTACCCAGTAACTGGGTCGTGAAGGACAGATAGGCTTTCGCTCCATTTCAAATACTGGTACAAAATATATAGTTGGGAAAATGCTAGGGAGATGAGATGGTTCAGGTTTAGGTAAAATATAAGATGTCCTTTGAATACCAGTCGATTCTATGGCGGAAACCAATCAAATAGTGTGCCACACAGAGAGAGCGAATTGCTGAGCCAAGTGTTGATAGCTTCGGTTTGCCAATATTCGATGTGTAATTAATAATCAGTTCCCACTACACTTAATTACTAAAAATTATTAACTGTGTTACAGTATGTTTATCTCACGAAGCAACGCGAGCTTTACTTGTGGTAAACAAGTCTACAAACACGCTGTGAATGTATGCGTGAAGACGGGTAACGTCAGTATATAACACATACGCTTACCTTTGGACACGATAAAAAAAGTGTTGCTATAGAATTCACTAAATTAAAGTATGGGGCAATGTCACACTTATTCAGGGTGACAGGGCGGCAACGCGCAACCTTTTAATATTGATTCAGTACATATTTCTGAAAGCCCCTGAGTTGAATTGCTGTTACACACATTTTGACCGAGTAGGTGTTGCCCTTGTTTATGAAGCAGCAATTTTTTTTTCTACTTTAAGGAGTCTGTACCTGCCAGGAGTGTGGTCGAAAGAGATACCGCGGCCCCTGGCACACAGGCAAATGAAGGAACACGGGTGCGTTTTAGTCAGTAAAAGTCTGACACGCCCGCCTGCTCCACCCAGAGCGGGAGAAATTATCTGATGATTTGCCACCCAAAAAGAAAAGAAGAGTCTGCACTGAATTCATGGTCACAATTTGCGCGTTGATGTCCCCGCCAGCCTGTATACATTTCGTTCTGTTCACACTGTTTCATCTTCACAGTAGTACAAACGCAGTAGAATTTTCTAGATAGACTTTTTATAAAAAAGTCTATCTAGAAAATTCTACTGCGTTTGTACCAAAGCTCACGCGGCCATTCAATCGAATCTATTCGCACCAGGTTTGGTTTTAATCGATTCTGTGGTGCAAGTTGTTCAACTACATCGATGGGAACATGTAACGGTATCGTGGCAAAGTGTTGACTGGTCTAAAACGCTTTTGATGGTGACCGAATCACTGTATTGTAGGTACTTCTACTTTCGATTCCGTATGACCTACCTATTCGGAGCAAATAAAAGAGTGGTCAGTCAGCGAGGTTTGTGACGGGAATTTGATGCGTAGGATGTATTCATAGTCACATAAAGTCTTCTGTAATGCGTTTTAGTGTAAATTACGCTAGATGCAGAGGCACTTACACACTGAAAAAAAGCTTCGCTTTTTGGCAGATCGAAGTGTTTGTTTACGCTAAGCTTTTTGATGTATGTCCTTGACGAGTAATGGTGGAGGTTCTTCCCCATTCTTCTCCATACGAAACTACCTTTTGTGTGCAAGTCCGACTCGCACCGGGCCCCTTTTTTATTTGCTGTTTATACCTATATCATTTTTATTTATAGCCTTAAAAATACTAAAATTGTGAATTAATAAATTTAATTGTTTTACTCAAGATATTTGATGAATTAGGATATACCTTAGCAAAAGTATAATGGGAAATTCTAATAATAGGCAAGATTTATTCCACAACGACAGTCATAGGTAAGTTTTAATTAAGAGGTACTTAATTATAAATAATCTACCTATTTGAGAACAAGGCCTGACTTCCTCTTTTTTGCAAATAGCCTTCAGTTGTAATGTGCTATAAGTCTTGCTTAACAAACAAATAATAAAATTATATCATCATAAGTAAGTAGATTTCGATCAGAAATAACAAAACAAAAACAATCATCAAAAGAACAACTGGCGTAATACCCAACCTCCTTATTTCATTCCATATTTCATAAGCGATCACGTTCTAATATCACTCTTAATCCCAAATAAATCTTAATTACGCGCGGCGTTCGTAAATTCAATTTAGCCTGGACCTAAGTCTAAGGCCGGTTTCCACTGGAGACTAAGGCTAAGGCACTGGGGCTAAGGCTTACACGTCCGGCCGCTTTACTTCCTTTGTTATAACCGTTTGTCACAGGGGCTAATCTCAAACACCACGCCTTGGTCACAGATCCCTACGTTTGCCAGCGGATGTTTTGTAATACATAGTGGTTGGATACACAAGTGTTTTGGTTCGATATCAGCCAGTACTTTATAGAATTGGAATGTGGTAATCCTATTTTATATAGTAAATCTTAAATTAAGTGTGTCCGCCGGTTAAAGTCTATGTGACATCACATTAAATTGATAATTGTGAAATTGAATATGGCTCCCTCAAGACATAAAGTCATGAACTAAAAATAAAAATAATGCCGTGTTAAAACATTTAAAAAAATACATGTTATAAGAACCTAACTAGAACTAAAGAAAATAATTTAAATAAGAAGTATTTTTATTCAAATTATTTTGGCCTCCAACAAGGTGGACCGATGACCTTGTGAGGGCCGCAGGAGTCCGCTGGATGCGGGAAGCACAGAACCGGTCGAAGTGGCGGAACTTTGGGGAGGCCTATGTCTAGCAGTGAACGTTTTTCGGCTGAAATTAAATATCTGAAGACGTGGTCGTTACTCGTAAGGCACCTACCGTAACAAGACAAAACATTCTACCAGTAGTTTAGCTGGCAAAGTGGCATATATACGACCATGAATTTCAGATGAGAATATTTTCTTGTTTCATACTTTTTCGGTAGTCGGGTTGTAGTTTTGTAACTTACTTTTAATTTACTATCTATCTGAGCCTGAATTCACTATGACCACTTAAAGATTCCTTACTCATAACCACGTCAATCACACACGAAATCTGCTAATATCGTATTAGTAACATCGACAAATTGTCTTGGAACATATAGAATACTAACAGCGCTCCGCGGTTTCACCCGCGTAGTTCCCGTTCCCATGGGAATACGGGGATAAAATATAATGCCGATGTCACCCGAGGATAGTGTAGCTTCCCAACAGTGAAAAAAAAATTCAAATCGGTTCAGTAGTTTCGGAGCCTATTCAATGCAAACAAACAATCAAATCTTTCCTCTTTATAATACCTATTAGTATAAATGACATTTCGATTCCTTACCGTTCCATTGGTTTCTTAAAAACACGATATTGACGTAGTTTGAACGTAGTAAGATTCCGCGGGCCCTGAGTAGGTATGTATCACATAAAATGCGACCGGTTTTACTCATTAACCTTCCGTGTAAATTGTTTGCATTTTAAAGTTACGAAAACCACATCAATACTTCTATAGAAAAGTAACAAAACCAATGTCACCCACACGTTCCAGATTAATTTTCATCCGACACAAACCCAACCGCAACCAATATTTTAAATGGCCATCCCATGTCCGAACAGTTTTCTACTAGAAAACAAACAAAGTTGAACATGGAACAAATAAAATGACAGTTGGGAAGCGGTGCGCACATCAAAGCGGTGTATCGAAATCATTCGGGAGTATTCGGGGGTAGTCGGAGCCACTCCAATTTATTGGATATCAAGCTGTCAATGCCTTTGACAGAGTCACACAGGCGATGATTGTTTGGTCTGTCAATAGTTCGAATGGACTCATTGGCGCCAATACAATGGTTTTGATATTATCTCTGGCAAGCTACACATGTGGTTGGTTAAGTGCAGGTATTTTGGAGTTCCATTTTGTTTTACACTGTGATTTCAGTTTTGATCAATTGACGTTGTATTTTACTGACACGAAAACCGTGAGACTTTTTGCTCGGTGTACTGGTAGTAAGTTCAATATTTCTCTCCGACAAAAACATGGAAGTTTCAACCGCAATTAACTACGAGAATTTTAGTGCTATAGCAATCTTTGAGCATTCAAAAGTTATGTCATATTTATAACGTTTTTTGACTTCTTAGGCGCGCTCTAAACTTTCAATTATATTGCGCAACATAATATCATTTCACAATATTTTACACGTTTAGCGTTAATATTGAATATTGTGCAATTATTGAACAAAAGTTGAAAACAGAGTGAGTAAAATTTTGATTGCACCATATTTTTATTTTATCGTGTTTTATCAATCATATTGCTCAAACTTATAATTATTGCGCAAACTTATGTTAGCCTGGAGCCACCTAAACGTGTGAAATACTTTTATTCACATTATACTTTACAATACTTAAATAAAATAGATCATGCACAAATTTTTAATGCAATTATATTTTTTTTTATCACTTGAGCATCTGAAATTAATTTGTCATAATATTTTATCAAAATAATAGGTTCATATTTGGAATCATTCAATACACAGGAAGTTAAATATCGAATTAATATTCAAACTACCAAATTCCCTTCTTACTGACTAGTGAATATCGTATTCATATTCAAACTACCAAATTCTCTTCTTACTGGCCAGTGACAAGATAGTAGCCAATAGCTGCAGAGCCCATAACAATCAATTTCCATTAGTTGACGGTTACAACTCACTGGGGAAGATAAGCAACTCTTTGTTTTTGTTCCTCCCCCCTTTTCCCGAATCTTGGAACAAATACACGGGTTCACGGAATCTGTTTTTGCGATCCCTTTGATGCGATGCAGATTGTTTTTAAAGAAGAAATAACCGAATGAGAACATGTCATTTTCAGCACAGAATGGGAATGATGAAATGACAGTTGTTGGTAAATGTATTATATTTTACAAATAGAAAAAAACAGACTTTAAAAAAAAACTACAAAGTGAAAAATAAGTTTAATTGCGGAGTTCGGTATATTTGGATCTTTATTTCAGTTTATTGCCACTTGACTTTGACTTTCGAAATTAAATAATGGTATATAACCAATATTAATTCGTATACCTCTACTTGCTATGACAAACAAGACTGGCAGGAAGTATTTAAACATCATGAAAATACACAAAGTGGATTAAATAGGTACCTATTATCGAACCAAACGCGAAAACTACCAAATACCAAAATTTTAATAAAATTTATATGGGATCACGTCTGAAGAATACCGTGGGGTATTAAAAAAAAATTGTATTCGATCCACAATTGCCAGAGATATCGTGCAAAATATATAAAAAAAAAACAATTGACAACCTCCTCCTTGTTGAAATCGGTTCAAAAGTACTTGACATGTCTGTGGTGTCACCCAATCATTTTGCGTACCAATATCAGCTATTTATTAAAGGAAGTTCCTAACGGACGCAATGGTGGCCACAGACAGCTCGTCCAAAAAGCCATTAAAAATATATTGCCACATCTGTCTGTCATTGTGGGAAAGACTTGACATTCGAAATAACCAACTTTTAATTTAAAACATCACCAATCAACATCGGGTACCAGAGGCAGGAAATGTTTATCATTTTTCATTTCATCAGATTCCCCTTGGCAGCACGAATAAATATTTAAAGCGTCAAAGAAGCGTCGACCTTATCAGAAAAAAATTGGGCTGAAGAATAATAAAAAAAAACTCAAAGAATCCATTTAAAATGAAATTCCAGCGCCGAGTGTTTACGCAACATAATTTCTGTAGGCAAAATTATAAGAACAATAAAAATATAAATTATATTGCAGAGTGTACTATAATGATAACGAAATTTCAATCTTGTGGTTTACTGTTTAAGGTGCAATTTGAGGAGCAGGAAATTGTAAGACTATATCTAAACTACGTGGGTTGACCATTGGACACGTTCGGAGATTTATTGAAAGCATAATTGGTTTTGTTTCGGTCAAGGGCGGGATTAACGATAGTTTTATGCGCCTAATGGGTACAGTAAGCAAGAACAACGCTTTCTTAATGGTTCTATGTTATTCTAAGGGCTGTTTGCCAACTATGTATACATATATCTTTTGTTTATTCCTGTTTAACTTTAAATACACATGAGATTACCGTAAAGTTAGCTTGGATATTAGATTTGGTTCTAGTTGCTAGGAAGTGTGTGGAGTAACTTGCATAACTTTCATTGTTAGATAGTTGTTACGCATGTATAATAATGTTGTGCCACTGGATTCCCTTTCTGAGTTAGTGACACTGCCAAGGACGTCAATGTTGAACAGTCTGCTAATACACAGCGCAACTTCAAACAAATGAAACAGATATGTTTGCTTAAAATTCACTGCTACTGCCTTTTCTAAATACCAACTTAAATAAACCCCTGAAAGTTCTTTACAAAAATGTAATTAAAAACTGAAAAAAAATCATAATATATCGTGACCAACGTAGTTTTATCTTACTGCACCCTGCGACATAAGCGACTTCATTAAAAACAAAGCAACTACGCACCACAGGAAAAGCGCACGAAAATTTTAATTTATCTACCAACATTTTTCGAAACTCCCTTCCGTGTCGCATTTTGTCCCGGCGAATTTTCCTAAACCACTGTGTGGTATCTGTTGATATTTACGGCGTCGTTTCAAAAGTCTTTTTTGTTCAAAATACTTGACAACTCTATTTCAATGCACAGTGGGATAAAGAGGGACCTAAGGGTGTGGTTATAAACAGTTTCGAATACACTACAGCGACTTTCATGACACGGCACAGTGTTGTTGAAATACGTCATTACGGATTCTGAAGAGTATTTTTAACGAATGTTGCTCATTTTTTGAAAAACAGATAAAAGAGTTCGTTCATGTATATTTTAGTAGGTGGACGTGATATTATCATATTTTGAGTTGGGATGGACGTTGATTTTCTGAAATTATTATTTAGTTTTACTGGTAGGGTAGAAGGAGAGTAACTGTAGAGCTTCATCTTGAACAGTGCCAAGTTTAAGTTCGTAGCTTGTAGTCTAGAGGTTCTATAGAAGCTTTAAAGTTAAAACCAAGAGCTTAGGATTCGTGGAGCTTATGCAGTATTACCGAAACTGGAAACTAATAGTAGGTATACCGAACTTTGCAGGCTGTACACAACCCAGGAAATTAATTGCTAAGCAAATTGTCACCCTCAATTCCACTATTTTACAGCTATTCATGCAACTGTCAAAGAAAGACAGTTGTAATTTGAATATACAACTGACACACAAAACAACTGACTACATTTAAATTGTAGTAAATTTTCTTAACAATTATTTTGGGCATTGAACTCAACAATACACCTTGCGCGCTGCAAGCACGCGCAGGATGCGTGATCAACGCGTCAACATCGGCACGCTGAGACGCGATGCGTTGGCGACATGGTTCAGCCCGACCGACGACCACTCGCTTCAACGGCCTCCACAGCAGGGGATGATTCAAGCCAAGGTTAGCGCGGGAACACTAAAAAAGAGTGGACTGTATTTTTGGCAATAGTTTGTTACCGTACTTATTACAAATTATAAAACTATCCCGGACAAACAGTTAAAGATCAACTTTGAGAGAAGAATCGTCCGTCGCGGTGGAGTCCATTGAAGCGAGTGGTCGTCGGACCGAGCCACGTTGTCACGCGTTGATCAGGCCGCCTGCACGTGCAAAAGGCGGGTTAGGTTTAATTTTGAGTTCGATTCGATTGCTAACAAATTCCCTGTCTTTACAGCACGTGAGCAATAGTGAATGAAGTTAAATCCAGTTATTATTAGAAAATACACGAATGAACGAGTGAGATACACAAAGAAAGACTACAGACTAAAATAGCACAGAATGAAAACAGAATTCTAATAATACATAATTGAACATTCCGAGTCATAAACAGGAAAAGAAACAATAAAAGCTTGCGAAACATTTCAGCCCCACACCCGTGATTATCCAACAAAATTGGAAGTCATACATTCCCTTCGGGATTCTAAGAGCTCAATTTACTTTCTAAATCGTTTGACTTATACTCAACTTGCTTATTTGAAAACGGTCGGGGTGTCAGAATAAACCAACCGAATGAAATACAAGTAATTCAGTACTTGCTACTAATTAAAATGTGACTGGATTAATTGGACTGTAATTGTAATTGCTGTTTGTGTAGTGAAATTTTAGCTAAATTGTTTTAATTTATAGTATTTCGGCTTTGGGTGACTTATTTATAACTAGGTTTTGATAGCGGCTTCACCCGTGCGGAACTTTTATCCCCTATTTAACTCCCTTAGGGGTTGAATTTCGAAAAATCCTTCCTTATTCCTTGTCTACATTATAAAGGGAACCTCTGTGCAAGATTTCAGCTTTCTATGTCCAAGGGTTTAGGCTGGAGTCAGTCAGTCAGTTAGGATTTTTCTTTTTATTTATATAGATTTACAATTGTGTTTTACTTAATAGTTATTTGAAATTAGGTATCTATATTTTTATGTCAGTGTTAATGATTTTACTAGAAAAAAAACAGTTTTGTTTATACGTCTGTGTTCTTTCAGAAAATCATGTTAAATCACTATAATAGCTATCTACTGATTAGACGGCAGCTTAAAAAGGGCAGTTACTTAGGTTTCAGAGACCGAAAGTAACTGTGAATATAATTATACACTTAAGTACATAAGCTCACGCGTTCTTCTCGTAGGAGTGGGCAGAAATTACAGAAAGCCACCTGCTACGATCCAAACATACTCTTTTTGCCTCATTTATGATCATCAGGGCACGCCAGTAGCGAGTACTACGCAGCTTATCTTTCTGAAGAGCATCACCAATGAGATCACTAAAATGTTCTCCCAGGGCGTCCATTACCGGCGTTTCCATTCACATTTTGTCTAGTTAATACCTTTTCTTAGTCGCCCTTCATTCATCTTCACAACGTGACCAAACCATCTGAGCATACTTTATGAATTTTTTATCACTACATCTTCCTAATAAAATCTTAGTAATCATTATCTGTGCCGTGTGGAGCCGGACGTAACGAATAGCACCATTCCATTTCTTCCCGTGGGTGTTGTAGAAGGCGACCAAGGGACTTACTAGAGAATGGGCAGCAGCGTTCTCTATGCATTTTACCACCATACTGCGATCGCCAACCCGCCTGCCAAGCGTGGCGATTATGGCAAGCCCCCCCCAAATTGGGGGAGGCCAATGTCCAGCAATGAACGTCTTCCGGTTGAAATGATGATGATGAATCATTATCTGAAAAAAGTTAACCAAAAGTTCATATTCAGATCAAATATGATTGCCTCAAAGCCTTGCTAAGGTTGTTTTTAAAAGACAAAACAGCCCATTGTGTCAAGAGATGTCAGCACTAAATGATGGGGTCTGCATGGGCCGATGCCTGCCAGGGGTACGGGTTGTTCGGAAGAGATACCATGGCCCCTGGCATACAGGCAACTGAAGAAACACGGGTGGGTTTTAGTCAGTCAAAGTCTGACACGCCCTTCCCGCTCCACCCAAACCGGGAGAAATTATTTGACGATTTCCCACCCTCAAAAAGAAAAAGCTCATTGTATCACGCCTTGTAAAAGTTCTACATTTATATATTATGTAATGTTTATGGTTCAGCTTCGCTCACCAACACCATGAGCGTGCGCACACATCGGTCGTCTTATTATCGTAATCAGCTACATCAATAAATACAGTACTAGTCATTATTATTGGAATCAATAGTTTTATTACGAAGTAAAGAACTGCAGCACATCTGGAGCTTGATAATCAACACTTAATCACACAAAAACGGCTAAACGGATTTAGATTAAATTTTGGCACACAGATAGTTTAAGCCTGGATTTACACAAATAATACTTTTTATCCCGGTAGTACGTTCCCGTGGAATAATTTCCGACTTCAATGCAGCCGAAGCCACTGGCATACAGTACAGTCAGATAATTCATACAACAAAAACAAAACAATAACCAGCCAATACAAGCCATATATTTTCTGCTATACTCACTACTTCTATCATAAAACGTATCGCCGAACAATATACCAGTCTATCAATCAAATACGAACTATCAGCCTTATTTGCCAGACAAGGATTGGAAGAAAAACAGTTCCCAAATCCGTGTACATCAAGGGAATGGTATGAGTCCTATTTGACGACAGAAACGGTAGAAAAAGGGTCACAGAACTAGTTTTCCATAAAGAGACGCTTACGTAATATTACGAAGGAATGCGTAAAAATAGACGGTTTACACACACATAGATATCATTGTCACCTATATGGTTTATAGGGTTGGCGCGGGGTAGAGAATTGCTTAAAGACGTTTTAAACGCATCGTGGAATTGGTGAGTTAAAATAATACAAGGTACTTGAACTGGGATAGGCTGAATTAGGAAACCAGCGGCGTAATGACACACTTACAATAAGAATAGCTTTCATTTTGACAGTTCAACAACATTCATTGCGTTATTTACGTTGCTGAGCAAACGAATTTTTCGAACACATGAAGCAAGTCAATGTCAAGTCAATTACTTACTTATTATTGTACAGAATCAAGTTCTTCTAACTTAACAGACAGCTGTGCTGCTGGGGAGTTTGTTGCGCTACTTCTTCTTCCTATCTAAAGCACTAGGAAGTGGTGAAGGGTGGGCGTTTTGGGGGACTGTCTTATGTAATTTTGACTTTCAAAAAGTGCTGACTCTCAGCCTAGTTTGAATAAATGATTTTTGACAATACAAAGTGAAAAATAACTCTAATTTCGGATGTCGGTGACTTTGGATATTTATTCAAATTTTATGTTACCGCTTTCCGAAATTAAAGTTATTTTTCACTTTGTAGTGTTTTCCGGGAGTCGGTTGTTTTTTTTTAAACAGTTTTTATTTTTCATTTTTTAGTTATAGTAACCGACCAATTCGAAATTTCATCATCCTTGGTCAAAATAATGCATCTTCATGCGAAAGTAGCAATTGCGGTTAATTTGCTATCATTTTTTAAGAGTTCCGTTGTCTGTCTCCGAAACTCATAATCAGATCTATATGAAATTTAAATGGGACCATTTCGAAATAAATCCCTTTCGAATAAAAAAATAATTTTGCAAATCCGTTAATATATGACGGAGTAATGCCCGAACAAACATAAAAATATTATGTATATAAACATGTCAAAATGATAACCTCCTTCGTTTTGAAGTCGGTTAAAAACATCCAAATCGATCGAGCTGTTTTGGAGCATTTCATTGACAAACACACGTACAGAATAATTATATATATTTAAGGATTAGGTATGCAGGAAAAACATCTAATTTTCCCTACAATATTATTATTTAACATAACAAAAATAAAAATAAATAAGCTTCACCTACATTCCAGCTTCGAATATAACTCCCCTGGCTAATTTACAACAGTGTAACATCCCTACATTCCCCCGTGTTCACTGAGACAACACGCACGCGGTTTATAAAATCACTCTTTCTATGTTAATGCTGTTTCGCGGTGTTTTGTTTTTGCTAACAGTGTGCGACAGCCTTTACTGTACCCCGTGGATAGATTAAAGACCATGGTTTTAACATAAGGGATTATTTGCAGGTCTTGTAAAGCTAGAAGCAGTACTATATTACTACAATGGTACAAGGATCAAGGATTGTGCTCCAAATCGTGATAAGCGTCATTTTAACCGACTTCAAAAAGAAGGAGGTTATCAATTCGACATGTTTATATATATATATATATATTTATGTATGTTCGGGCATAACTCCGTCATAGATCGACGGATTTGCAAAAAAAATTTGTTCGAAAGGAGTTTATTCCGAAATGGTCCCATTTACATTTCAAACAGATCTGATGATGCGTTTCGGAGACAGGCAACGGAACTCATCAAAAAATGACAGCAAAAAAACCGCTAATGCTGCTATCGCATAAATATGCATTGTTTTGACCCCAAGGATGATGAAATTTCGAAAGTGTGGGGTAGGTACTATAAATGAAAAGTGAAAAATAAAAAACGTTTTTCAAAAAAAAAAACAACAGCAAAAATTATACTCTAATTTAAATATACACATATAATATGAGAATGCATACAAACATACGTTCACACAAACACATGTTTTATGTTTTCTTCTGTTGTGTTGGGTATCGAATTCTGGAACAAGTTTGGGCCTTGTTTACGATGCCTTGTTTTCAGTAGGTACTTGGCATTTACTGCAAATGTATTTTTAAATTAATCTAAGACACCATCAACTTCAGCGTAGAGGAAATAGGTCCTACCGAAGCGAACGCCGCCTGCCAAGCGTGGCGATTATGGCATAACCCCCATTTTGGGGGAGGCCTATGTTCAGCAGTGGAAGTCTTTCGGCTGAAATGATGATGATGAAAGCGAAAGCACAAGGTTTATTTTTCATGTGTCAGTTGTGACGATACTGACGATCGATGGTCGTTTTATTTTCCCAATAATAAAAGTTACAAAATGTCCACGATATTTGCAAGTACCAACTTGAAACCAACTTGAAAATATCCTGCATATTTTGTGACTGAAAACTTTAACAAAACATAAATTCTTTTTCCGGAACACAGAAAAACATGGCCGACACGCGTCCATTTTACACACGAAAAACTCGATATCATTTCCACTCGAGCTGGCTTCCATTCTTTCGTTTAAATCAGTATTTACCGTGTGATTTTTATGTTAATTTGCTGCGGAACCCGCGGTTGCATGCTCGCCTCCTGCGTTTACCGTGAAACCGCGGCAACGCCGATTGGCTTTCGTTCATTTGTTTCATTTAATTTGTTCACGTTTTTCGATTTTTGTTCAATGTAACGTTGATCTGCGGTAGAAAACGTATGATATATGAAAAATTCACTGTCACACTTTTTTAATAAAATGCGTCCTCGTCCATGAGACTCAAATTTATCCTACTATAACATTATAATAGCGAAAGTTTGTATATTTAGATGTTTGGATATTTACTTAGATATGTAGATATTTGGATGTTTGTTACTCAATCAAGCTAAAACTTCAGAACAGATTTGGATGGGACCGCAGATAGCTTGTAACCTGGAATAACACATAAGATACTTTTTATCCCGATAGTACGGTCCCGTGGGATAATTTTTAACCTCCACGCGGGCGAAGCCGTTAGCAAATGCTAGTTAGTAATATTATATCAGTGTCACTCAATGTAAAAGAAGGAAGATTATTCAATCTCGTGTGTTCTATATTTGATATTACATATTGCTTTGTCGTGGACAAGCCGCTTGGAAGCCTTGTAGTAAAAATTTCCAATCTCCTCTCGTTACACTTTTTAGTCTTCTTCTCGACAAAGAAAATCTATGGTATAAATCTAAGCTGTGACTAAGTAAAGCCGCTCGGGTTGATCGACCATGCTAAGCTACGTTTGCCGCGTTTGGTACGTGACATAAAATGAACCTCTCCATGCCTCGAAAAGAACGCTAAGCGGTTGGTTCCGGGTGTCATTCGTGGATTTTAGACAGTCGTAACGGGTCATCAGAAGCCCGAAAGTCTGACAGCCAGTCTTAGCAAGGGGGTATTGTGTTACTCAGTAACTGGATTGTGAAGGCTAGATAGGCAGTCGCTCCATGTATAAAGTACTGGTATTCAGCTGCAACCGGTCACAATGGAAGCGGACCCCAACATATTTGGGAGGCATAGCTAGGCAGATGATGATGAGATCTAAGCAACCGATGGTTCCTGACATGAATAAACCCATTACTGATAGATGATGGTTTCTCAGTGTCTTCCAAATAGTTAATCACTATTTGCTGGTGTTTTCAATTCTGTTTCCATTCATCATCATGATCATAATTTCAGCCGAAAGATGTCCACTGCTGGTCATAGGCCTCCCCCAATGGGGGGGGGGATTGCCATAATCGCCACGCTTGGCAGGCGGGTTGGCGATCACAGTATGGTGGTAAAATGCATAGAAAACGCTGCTGCCTATTCTCTGGTAAGTCCCTTAGTCGCCTTATACGACACCCATGGGAAGAAATGGGATTGTGTTATTATTTTACGTCCGTCACCACACGGACTAATTCCATTACTTAAAAACTATCACAATAAACTTCGTAACCAAATCAATTCGACAGTAAAAATCCGGGACGACTAAACAATCCAGCCACCGTACCGCACAGTTTTCACTCGCACTCAATATTATGCGGTCACACGTCATCCACACCTCGGATGCCGCACGACTATCAGATAGATTGAACGTGTTTGTTTTGTGTCAGTCATATTTTTCCGTTCCCTTTTTTTGAAAATACAATTTTGGCATTTAAGGGGAACCTAGTCGCGAGCTCGAACTCACTGGTAGGCCTGCCTAAAAATCACGCTGTCTCACCAGGCTTCGTGTCCGACAGAGATAGTATCAGTGATGAGCAGTTAGATGCTATTACACGCACGACGTTATTGAGTGACATGCATGATCATTTATAGTAAAAAAAATCGCGAAAAAATTAAGAAGAGTCCTTTGGAAGATCGGTTTTTATGAAAAAATCAATGCATAAATCAATGACCAATAAAGTTTATTGTACTTTTCGTTAATTGAACTTTGTCGATACCGACTTGGTTTTGGAGATTTTCCACTCCTTTTATTACTTAAACACGCTCAAAGTTAAGTACAATTAGCAAGAAAAACGAATCTTTGTGGGCTCCTAACTCTTTAATGGGTTTTTATTTTAGAATTCTGTTTCCATACAGACAATATTAATAATGAGACAAAACGATATCATATTTTACTTTGGATGTGCTATGTCAGACAGTGGAGGAAAACACTCCCGAAGTTTGTATGCAAAAAATGTGGACTAGGTTCACCTTAATGATAAAGATGGTAAGTAATATTGATAAACAAAAAACCCAAGATAGTCTCGAACAAAAGTAACACTCAAAACTGGCTCACTGTGTAAACCTTACACGCATGACTTAAAGTGGTTTTTACAAATCAATGTCCGAACAGATCGACTGAAAGATGACTGACGATAGGTACTATTTGACACCTGCGCACAATGCGCCCTATTTATGCGGACGTTTTTGAGACGCTGATTTGGTATCTTGGGTTTTTTGAATATCAATGGTAAGCAAGGTAAAGATTTAGAAATGTTTCGAACAGTCTGTGGAATGTACCGTAAACAACCGCACAGGTCCAGAGCGGGTTGGTGGCCGAAGTTATGGATTTTTTTGGCTCTCAGATATGCAGGTTTCCTCTTAAAGTTTTCCTTTACCATATTTGGCAGTTATCCATCCGTAGTTACACTCGCACTCAATATTATACCGTCACACGTCATTCATACTTCAAATACCGCGTGACTATCAGATTGAACGCGTTTGTTTTGTGTCAGTCTTATTTTAGCTATTCTATTCTTTTAAATCCGATATTTTTAAATGGTTGGTACAATATTTATTTGTACAATATTGTTTAATAGATCAGATAGATTGAACGCGTTTGTTTTATGCCAGTCATATTTTTGTGTTCTATTTTGAAAATACAATACTTGGGCTTTTAAAAGCAAAGTTTTTTAAATGTTCTGTACAGCTTGCGGAGTGTGCCGTAAACAACCGCAACGGGTCCAGTGCGGGTTGGTTTTTTGGGCTCTCGGATATGCAGGTTTTCTCGCAAGGTTTTCCTTCAACGTTTTGGCACAGTTATTGGTCCGTAGTTTTCACCCACACTCAATATTACACGGCCACACGTCATCTACACTTCGAATACCGCACGACCATCAGAGGCGCTCTGATTGACCCTTCACCAATCCAGGGCCAAACTGAGCTCCGAACGCGGTCGAAAAGTCTAAATGACTCAGACTAGGGCCACAGATAGATTGAACGTGTTTATTTTGTGCCAGACTTATTTGAGCTATTTATTCTATTTAAAAAAAATACAATGTTTTTTTTTTTAAGTTTTGCAAAAAATCAAAATCAAAATCAAAAGTCATTTATTCAAACTAGGCTGAGAGTCAGCACTTTTTGAACGTCAAAATAAAATTACATAAGACAGTCCCCCCAAAAACGCCCGCCCTTCACCACTTCCTAGTGCTTTAGCTGGGAAGAAGAAGTAGCGGAACAAACTCCCCAGCAGCACAGCTGTCTGTTAAGTTAGAAGAACTTGTTTCTATACAATAATAGGTAATAAAAATTACGAAACACAAAAAAAAAAAACATAAAATTTGCCATATGTCAGCTAGCACACGCCAATATACCATCAAAGATTGAAAACTAAAAATAATAGAAAATTAAAATAAAACGTAAACAGAACTTCCAATCTAAATAAAAGCCTCTAGGCATAAAGGGCATGCCCGCTTACATATGCAATTCTGCATTATGCAAATATAGCTATAAGTAACTTAAAGTAACAAAAGTTAAACTAGGACCTCTGGACTAAAATTAATAAAAACTTAATACAATTAACAATAACAAAACCATGGTCAGCAAGACGACCAGTCACCACGAGCAGCACCCGTTCACGAGCATAACGCAAAGATCAGCCATTACCCCCCTCGCCATATTTGAGGGAAGGAGGCAACCCGACCCCCGACGCTACCGCAAGCAGTGACATCTAAGGGAGCATGACGAACTTGCTGCCGGTTGCACTGGCAAGAATAATCATGAATTGTCGAGGTCGCTAGCTAACTACATATTGCAATACTACTCATTAAAAAAAAAAACATTGTAATGAGTAGATTAAGTCATAAATAAATGATAAAAAAAAGGAAAACCTGAATTATACAGTCAGATAAAAAAAAGCAATTATATGAAATAACATAATGATATAACCTGTCAGTGGGTAAGCTAATTCTGGTGAAAGAACACAAACATTGTCTTGAGTTAATCACAGCGACCAACAATTCTTATCATTTAAGTAGTCGTTAATGGAATAGTATGCCTTTGAACAAAGGGTGGATTTTACTTTAGCTTTAAACGCACTAAAATGCAAATCTAGCAAGGAAGAGGGTAGCTTATTATAGAAGGTTATACCCAGACCTACAAATGAGTTATGAACCTATGCACAGACTGTATGAAGTTGGTTTTACACATTACCAGCCTGTGATTTCCCACTGCTGGGGCACACGCCACCCTCTGTAAAAGGGAATGCTCAGTTGTCAAACGTGCTGGCCCAGTGCGTGTTGGTTGTCACAAAATCAAAAAAAAAACAAGAGTTGATTTTTTAGGATCGGCAAATTTTTTGTTCCTATATATATGCTGATTTGCTCTCAGGTATTTTTCTATTTCCATTGTTTGTAGAGTGTAGTTTTCACGTGCACTCAATATGCGGTCACACGTCATCCACACTTCGAATACGACGATCTAAATTGAACGCCCATTTGTTTTGTACTCGTCATATCTTTCTGTTTTATTTTCCATTCTATTTTTAAAATACCTACAATACTTGAGTTTTTTAAATGTGTTGCAGTTTTATGAAGTTATTAGAATGGGCAGCAATTACCTACATTTTTACTGTCTTACTGTTTGTGTTTGGTTCGGCCATATTCATACCAAGCGTTTACTAATTACCTACTACTCGTCGCTGTGCCCGCGGCTTAGTCCGCGTGGTCGTCGGAAATGATCCCATGCGAAAGCGCTACCAGGACAAAAGTTGGTTATGTTACTCATTATAATATTAGCTATCTGTCAGTGGAAGTCCCGTCAAAATCGGTCCAGCCATTTCAATGATTAGACCGAACAAACAGACTGATAGACTTTTTTTTTGGTATAGGTACCGTATATACTTTCATATGCATTTAGTAAAAAGCACGTCAAAATAACAGTTTTTTTATTTATTTGTATAGATAAGAATAGCGATTTTATCACAAGTTGAACTAATGAATTACCTAAACTCGAAAAACAATAGATTAAAACATGAATAAACTGGAATATTTCAGATTATGACAAAATAATAATAAAATTAGGTAAACAATTTTGTCACCAAATATTCACAGCCTAAGTTCACTATGAAAATATGGTACCTAGTGTTCGGCAGCCCGCCTACCCTTCGCTACGATAGCGATCAAGCCTGAGGCAATTGGGGGAGGCCTATGTCCAGCAGTGGACGTTTTTTGGCTGCAATGAAGATGATGATGTACAGCCACTACAGGCATCTTATTGACATCAAATACACGAAAACTTGAGACATTTACACGCAATCTACACTTAAATAAGAAAAAAAAACAAAAGCTGAAAGGAATGAGTTAAAATTCCTTAACGGCAATTTCTAAGAAATGCTCGAAAGAGGAACGGGCGACATTGTTCAGCATTATTTCCTGCAATGCAGAGCACAATTACCTTTAAAGTGTCAATTTCATAATGTTACATTGTACAGCGCAGCAATGGTGTGAAAATATACGTGTTTTACTTGTCGAAACAATGTAGCTGTATTTCTGTGGTGGTATTAAGATTGTATCATTGTAAATTCGGTTTGGGAAGACGTAATCTCGTAGGAAATCTTTTACCATGGAAATCTTCATAACAGACAAGGATTTTTTCTTTAAAAAACTTTTAAACTACCAACCAAAATTATCTTTATTTATTCCGGAAAGTTTAATTGTTTATTATGGCCCTTGTTTATTCTCTATCTTATTAAATACATTTTAAAATATTTTTGTAAAAATAATATTACAAAAAAACATTAAAAAATTTAAAATAAATGTGATCCGCCGGTATCGGGAGCAGGCTCCAAGCTACCGGTGGTTAGGGCTCCAGAGACAAGAACCTCCTCACAATGCGAGCCGTATCGAGGAGTACTGCCTTCTGAATCAGGCATTTGATCCTTTGTGTTTATTATTATTACCCTTACATTATTATAGTTAAGAAATCTTGAAGTTTTGACAAGCCGTTAAAACCGCGCGAAGCAGGGAGGGTAGTGAGGTAGCAATTATTAAAGGAAAAAAAGAAAGAAAGGTAAGAAAAAATGTTTATTACTGTTCAGTAGCAGTTGTTGTCCCCGTAAAGCTATTGGTCTCGGCTGTCAATCGTGGAGCTTTGACAATCGTCCCGGGTCGTCAGAATCCCGAAAATCTGACAATCAGTCTTACCAAAGGGTATCTATCGTATTACCCAGTAAGTGTATTGTGGTCAGGTCAGATAGGCAGTCGCTCCAAATAAAAATACTGCGGTATTTAGCTCCGTCTGGTTTGACTAGAAACTGACCCTAACGTACTATTTCGTGTAATAGTTGTTGTACTATTTCGTGTTTGTTGTTGCTGTGTTTGTTTTTTATTGTTTAATTAACAATAAAATTCTACTTAGGTACTTCTATTACCTCTTCGCATGTCAAGTGTACACCATGTGTACCGATAGCAATATAATTTATATTGTGTCTGCTAATTAGACGTGCGACGGGTTAATTAGAATTCAGTCTCAACAACTAAAAATACTTAACAAATTTTATACAAAGTTGCCGAGGCCTTCCACTAACTTCATCTTTATAGGTCGGGGAAGTAGAAAGGGAGAATTTTCTACATGAAGCCATTTCAATGGACAAACTTAGCAAAGCTTAGAGAAAAGCAGAGAAACATAATATTTCTTTCTATACTGATTTAATAAGTACGTATTTTCAGACTGTTGTTGAGTAGAATGTAGACAAACATTGACATTTTACATTATACAGGGTGATTGGAAGATGGGTGCAAAGCTTTAAGGTGAAGATAGTATAGACAATTTAGAACCATTTAAGCCATGGTTGTCTTAGACGAAGTCTTACCAATTTTTTTTTTTAATAGGGTTAAAAGACGTATTGTACAAATTTTTTATTTTTTCTGAGCTTTAAATGTCTGTAAAAAAAATGTCTAATGACACAGAAGCCTAAAACATGTTTTGCTTGATTGCTTACACATTACTTTAATTAAATAAATAAAAAATGAATTCATTTATCATTCAATTTGGCCATAATTATGCAGTTTACATTAAATTTTGAGAATTTCCGAAAAAAAACTTAAAAATTTGGTTAAAAATATTTGGTAAGACTTCGTCTAAGACAACCATGGCTTAAATGGTTCTAAATTGTCTGTACTATCTTCGCCTTAAAGCTTTGCACCCATCTTCCAATCACCCTGTATAACCGATAAACATGTTGGAAAAGTCAAAAATGTATTGGATTGGATATTATCAAAGTACTTACAAGCTCACGTCAATTTGTCGGTCGTCAGTCATTGTAGAAATACGGAAGTCTTTCAAAGCGATTACCACTTGTCATAGGACTGCTGGCTATTAGTTTATAGTGGAACGAGTTTCAGAAAATGTTCAAAATTAGGCCGTTTGTAATTCTATTTTATTACAAGAACAAAAAATCATTCATTATTTTTTCATAAAATATTACTAAGTATAGGTATTTTAAAGAATAAGCTTTAATTTAAATTTATACAAATATTTAATAGATATTTTTAATATTTTACTGTTATATAAACCAAATAATTTAATTTTAAATGCCACCGGCACCATTAACGGGTCGTCAACAAGAAAGAAATGGCGGACGGCACCGATACAGCGATACATACATTTACGACAGCCGCGTGTCCACCACCCACCACTTCGGGAGGTCACGTTCGGTTCGAATAATCTCGTTTCTCGTTGACGACCCGTTGATGGTGGCTAAGAACAAACAGTGGAGTGAATATAGTGAATCAGTGACTATAGAGCATCGTCTCTGACTATATGTTTGTGTGACAGTCTCTTTTTACAAACTTTAATAGTCGACACACGGACGTAATCAAATCGTAGTGGGATTTGAAAATCGCACCTGTATTTTTTCACTCACTCGTACTGCGCTCTGCTCTATTCTGAATGCTCGGTCCAACACCGAGATGTGAAAATCCATTGCGCAAAAAAAAACCTGCCGCGATTTTGTTACGTCCGACGGAACAAAATACAAACGCAAACGATACCGGTAACTCATATTTTACCCGTATGGCTTAAGCAATAAGGTTGAAAAGTGATCAACCGCCAATGTCCGCGAAGGTACAAACGTTCATACATACAAAACGCCACCTGTTACGATCCTAACAAACTTCTCTTTCAACAATAAGGTCTTATTAAAGTTCAATGTGTCTGTATTTTATTTACGCCTTTTAATTTAAATCGTTCAACAAAACTCCCAAAACCTTTAAAGCTCATCAATAAAGTCAAACTCTAAATACTGTCGATATTGCCCACAAACACCAACCACAGTGCGGCACGAATAGCACAGTGGTTACAGGACTATGTGTGGAACTGTGGACAAAAAAGAGAATAATGTTTGGTGACACGGGCCCCCGTGGGGGCTTCATTGTTGGTTGAAAACAAAGCGATGTCATTCTTTGACCGCGAGGACAATGAATGCTGTGGTCGACTAGATCGACCGGATAGGATTTTAGAGGAATTTAAAGAACGTGGAAATTTCAACACTAGCTGTTGCCCGTGACTTACTCTGCGTGTGCTTTTTATTTTTTTAAATCCCTACCATATAATATTATAAATACGAAAGTAGCTGTCTGTCTGTTACGCCTTCACGCCTAAACCGGTTAACCGATCGTCATGAAATTTGGCAGAGATATAGCTTGGGATATGGAGAATGGCATAGGCTACTTTATTGCGTGATAACCGACAACGACGCGGGCGCAGCCGCGGGCAAAATCTAGTTTTTAATCAAATATCCAGGCTGAATAGTAAGCTATGTTCTTTTATAGGTCACAGGCTATCAACCTATCTATTAAATTTCTTAGCAGTTGGTTCAGTGGTTTAGACACGAAAAGGTACCAGTCGGGTGAGCAGAGTAATTAGTCAGTCCTTCAGACAAAATAAATCTGTAGGTAAGTTTCGATAGACTTGCAAACTTTTTCTACGTGAATACGGGGCTTTTGGCTTTTGTATGGGTGCATTTTATGTTTAATTTTTTATTTTATTTTTATAATGTGCGTTTTGTTTGTGCAGAATAAACAATTTTTCTTTCTTTCTTTTCTTTAGAACGATTTGCTATTGATTTATTTTGTCTTTCAATATAAAATTTGTGAAAACACTTTAATTCACGTTTGTTAAGTCACGTTTGTTTCAATAAACATAAAATTCAGCATTTTTTTTGATTAATAATATAATTATTTTGCTTTTTACTTTAAATTAAATATAAATTCCAAATAACATAGCTAAAAAGAGACGATAAATATTATTCTGATACTATATATTTAATTTCTAAAATACTTAGAATTATATAGAATTACTTTTCTAAAATTCTCATTAAACATTACGCTTTAGGAAACAATCTGTGTCTAGTATTGAATTCTTAGAATTTTAGACCCAGACAGACATCAATTAGCAGCCATAATATACGTACCTTAAAAAAATATTTTCGCTAACCGTGATCATACTGATTAGGTATTTTTTGACCCCCGATGCAAAAACGACGGGGTGTTATAAGTTTGACGTGTCTATGTGTGTGTTTATGTGTGTGTCTGTCTGTGGTATCGTAGCTCCCGAACTGATGAACCAATTTTGATTTTGTTTTTTTTTTGTTTAAAATGTGAATTAGTTGGGGTGTTCTTAGATATTTTTCATCAAAATCGGTTTAGTCGTTTGAAAATTATGTGCTCTTTTCTGGTTGATGAAGGGATTTGAGCATCTTCCACGGGTTTGATTTAGTCGAATATTTGGTATTCTATTACTTCAATGATATTAGACGAACAAAGTAACCTTGAACTGATGCTGGAGCAACACCTGGAATGTCCAGGATACCCAAGTCACTCACCAATAAACAGCAGAAGTATCGTGTTTGGGCTCATTGAAACGGTCTTCATGAATCGGTTATGGATAAATGGTGATCAGGACGAGGAATGAGGATAAATTAGTAACAAACTTTACTGTGGGAAACATACGCAACGCTGCGCAGATTTAAGCGAGATATTAAGTTTAAAAAGCAAGAAATAAAAGTAAAATTTTAAATTTTAAAAACCCCCGACCCATACAAAAACTCTAAAAAGTTAAAAAATTATATAAATGCCATTATATAATATAAATTATTTAAATATATGAATTATATAAATTCCTTTTAAGTTGTAGGTAATATTTTGATCAAGGCATTGTCAAGTCGGGGCTCCTCTGTTTAGCATTTTCTTTGACTCTCTATGGGTCGGGGGTTTTTATTTTTTTTATTTAATTACTATTATGTAACTCAGAGCAAATTGCACCAATGAAACTGAACGCGTTCAGTTCATCTCAACCGCGTTCAAGGGCTATCAGTGTCCAAATTATGGAATCTTTACACTGACAGCTCTTGATCGCGGTTTATATAGAACTGGTTTGTTTAGACCAGTGATCCATAAAACACAAGAAAATAATCTACTTACTAACTAAAACACCTTTAATGCACCTATTATATCATATCCTATATCTGAATGATGGTATGTGTGCCACCATCCAGTGACATATTATTAGGCGATCCACCCTGCCGGCTACAGTAGCCACGGGGCTGTAGGGGCCGATGCATCAGTGATGCGATTCGCAGACGCAGCAGCGAGCCGAAACACGTGCGTCCGCGAACATACCCGGCGCACTACAGGTTGCGCGGCAACCAATATTGGACCTCGTAGATCATTGCACAAGCCCTATGTATAACTGACCCGCAGGACGCACGTGCACAGCGACTGGCAGTAACTGGTTTAGAAATACTGATCGCGTTTAGTTTCATTGGTGAAATTGGCACTAAATAATTATAATTTTCCAGGAAGAAAAGAACATCTTCTCAGGCATATCGTAATCGTTAAATAAATTGACACACTACGTCAATTTACCAAGTTGTAGATATTTCAAACAACTGTCAAAAAATTAAAATTGTGATTTGATTGAAGATGCGGACAATTTTAAGTTAAAAAAAAAATGCTCGTCGATTTATTTCCCTGACTGCATAGGTATCAAATACCAACATCATCATCCCTATAGCAGTCCACTGCTGGACAAGGGCCTCTCCAATTGCACTCCATTCAACTAGATTCTTGGCAGCTTTCATCCAGCTGCTACCAGTCACCCTGCGAAGATCGTCGCTCCACTTATCCTGAGAGCGTCCTACCTTACGTTTGCCGATTTGCGGTCTTCACACAATACACCTTACTCTAATGGTCATCGTTTCTACGGCTAATATTAGCCGTCAAGCCGATGACCGCGAATGACAGCCGATGTTAATGGCTTGGCCAGTTGCCACTTCAGCTTGCTTATTCCATGAGCTATGTAGACCACTTTGGTTCTCTGACGAATCATCATGTCTCGGATCCGATTCTCCAGCGAGATTCAAAGCATAGCCCGTTCCATAGCTCACTGAGCGATCTTGAAAGTCTAGGCCAGCCGAACTGTGGGTGTTCACGTTTTGACACTGTAAGAGCGGTACTGCTCTGCATCCGATCCGAATCCAAATTCAAGATCCGAGTTCAATCCGAAGTGGGAATGTTCTAAATTTGGATCTAGTGCGCAACTACTACGGAGGCTACTTCGAACTGACATTTCAGATCGGATGTCAAACCGTTCTTAGTCATAGCAGTCAGAACGCACCTTATTCTTTAAGCTCTGTGGAATCCTTTAAACACTACATACCGACCAAATACTAATTTTAATTAAAGAAGGAGGAAAGAGAGAGTCTTCCCATTATGGCACACACATGCTTTGTTGCATATTTAACCTCAAAGGGATCGTTAAACTGAGGCTTACAAGTTACAATGAATAAACGAGAACTCCACAAAAGGAACGTGTAATTTTCTTTACAATTCACCTTCATAGTTAATTTAATTAGTTGCCTGAAAATGGTAATGTTGGCTGTTTCATGGAAGTGTACACTATGTGGGTTAAATGTGTATATTAAGACTTTCATTGAGCATCTCCAACGAACGCCTAATGAAAACTAGTGTTGATTCTTTTCTCTATTGTCTGCACGAGCAATATTTACTCATCAACCAGCTCATCTCATACTAACTCAGCCTATTGCAGTTCACCACTGGACATGCCTCTCCCAGGCTTTGTTACAATAGCCGGCTATCCACCTGCCGCTTTAAGTCTGTCCCAGCCATTTTTTGGTGATATCTACCAACCCGCATTATTCCCGCGTAGTAAAATCACAGCTCACTCCCTCCCGAAGAGAAGGGGCCTGTTTCCCAGCAGTGGGATCTTCATAGCCTGATTTTGCAGCAACCTTCAGTCCATCTAGCTACATTTTGCTAAAGTCACGGTAGATAGATCAGCCAGTAAGCAAATTGGTATCCTGAACAAGGTCAAATTCAAATTCAGAATATTTGATAACACCTACGTGAGCACTTATGAAACTTTAGAGGGAATGGGAGCTAGATGCAAGATTCCATTTGGTCGTTTCTTATGGAGAACCTCCTTTCAAGTAGGTATTATGCTGCCTTCCTTATAACCATGGCTTTGCATTTCCCGTTTGAGAAAAACAGCCGATCTTGATCCCAATCATTACTCGGCACGTTCCATAGATTGTTCACTGACATTCATACAAAGAAACGGAAATTTACTGCAGTTTGAAGCATTGTGTTTCAGACAGCGAGCGTAAATTGCTCACACGCAAGTCTTATTGAACTCTGACATCTACACAATTCACGTCTCAAATGAATTAGTGGAAACAAAGTGTTGTACAGCAAGAACTTCGTTTTTTCCCTCAAAGATAAGCACAGTGAAGGCCATACAACAGATAATAATATAGTACCACTCGCTTTCTTAGCAAAAAGGCACATTGCCCCGTCCTAATTCTATGACGGACTTATTATTTTCATTAACGAAGGGTACGTGACCGAAATAAAGTGGTCTTTGACGCTACCCAAAGGTTTTTGACTGCCTTTTTTCGAGCGTGAATTGTAAAGAAATCACTCAAGCGAATTCTGATAAAAAATATTCCTTATTTTAATGTTCGTTGGACTAATTTTTAGACGCCTAAAGACGTTATAAGGGTGGCTTGTGTTATTTGAAATTCCTTTGCCGTGTTCTATTAATAAAAGGGGAAAGAAGTCCTTTTATTATAGACCTGTGTCACCAGTTTCAAGGGTGTAATTACAGGAACTATGAGAATTTGCAAGTTTGCCTCTGAGTGCTAATTTCAATTTAATTACAAGTGGTTTCCTGAACGTGACATACGAGGTATAAAAGTTTTAGATTAAATTTCAAACGCCAAATATCCTTTCTATTTTACAGTGGAGAACACAACCTCCTTCAATGAACGAGTTTAATTAACTCAACAGCCCCAATTTAGCATAACGAGCGAACCTCACGAAAATCCCCAAAACTAACTTCCAATAAAATAACCGAAAACCGCGCGATAAATATCTTGGCCGCTCAGCGTCTTTGTCTAGCCTTCAGAAAGGTCTCTCCCATGCGAGCTATCACAGTTTTTCTCCCGTGCATTCTATGGAAGCAATTTATATGTAAAACCTTTGTAAATGTACAACGTTGGAGATAAGGAGAGTAACGTTGGACCTTGTTGGGGGCTTGGGGGAAGGAATTCGGCAAGTTTAAATGTCAGTCCCCCGTGGATCTTAAGCGTTAGCTCCGCGGATATTGCGGCCTTATCGAGGTATGAATAATCGAGAAACTTTTTCTGTGTGTGTTCCGTTAGACTCATTTGGACGGGAGGATTTAGTGATTTATGTACCCACTATGTGTATTTGCATACAAATTAATGAATGATTGATTTGGTTTAATTACACAGTGATTTTTTCTCCTGACATATGCATACAAAACTGACTCTATCTAGTCCGTTTTCACAGCTAAACAACAAAACCAGTTTTAATGAAATTTTGGATAGAGTCAGCTTAATACCACGTACTTTTAATCTCGGTAAATTAAAAACTAAATTCACAGATGGAGTTTCGGGCACACGGTGCCAGTTCATTATAAGGTATGTTCACAGACAATTTTCACATAACTAAAACTGTATTTTAATTATGTCTCGTTAAAGCCTAATCAATATTGCTATTAAAAATTAAGCTTATCTAAACATAATTTATCTACAAAAACTACTAAATACAGTCCACCGCATATCAATTATGACTGCTCTCAAAACGGTGAAGGAAACCAGCATGTCTTAGAACCAAAAATTCAAAGACATGTGACATCATGTGGGTCTAGTGTGGGTAGATACCCACACTGGACCCACGTGGTAGATTACAGCCCACTCCGTCTCGAAGAGTTGAGGCCTATGTCCCAACAGTGGGAACATTATAGGCTGATTATACTTATTCATATTATCAGTGTTAACACTTGCACTATGAAAACCATCCACCGTTATCGCTGACAATGTCAAATTTATGTGTGGTTGGCTGTACCACATCATTGCAAAAAAAAAAAACAGAAAGGAATCCTGTATGCCATGAAGTGTGCTAGTATCCCCGATCTGTCTACAACGTTTGACATAGCTGCTATCGAATGTGTGACGTTGTCTGCCTTCCCCGGAATACAAAGTGGGCTGTAACTCTGCATGGAATTTTGTTCGCTGCCAGTCGTTTTTTGTATACGCGGAATTTTATTTTTGATACACAATACTTTTGATTTTCGTTTTTGTATTTCTTCCTAAAAAATAAATACGTCACTATTAAATAAAATTAAAATTAAACATTATATAATGTCTTAGGACGTCACGGCATGCCTAAGGATACCGCGGCATCGTTGCCGTCAATAGTAGCCATTGCCTGTAATGATGCCAAAGGTTGCCCCTGCCGTGCCTCCGCAGGCCCTAATGTGATCTTAGTTATAACTAGCGACTCGCCCTTGCTGTGCAAGGGTGCAATGGCGACTTGTCACAACATCGAGATTTCTGTGCTACTTCTATGTTAAATATTAATGTATTATACAAATTAACTGGAATAAGTGCTCCAATTGTTGGTGAAAAGCTCGTCACAATCCATTGCGTAGTATAGAAGATACCGTACGTGACCATTTGGATCTTCTGCGGCTTTATTTTAAAATATGTATATGTTACAGGCAATTTGATAAGTCCGGGCACTATTAATAATGGCCGGTCTGTATTCATAATGCCCAACTCAATTGGACAATGTGATTAAAACAGCATGATTAATCACGTTTCCCGGCCATTATGAATAATGCCCACCCTATCTTGGGCAAAGTAATAAAATAGGTGAACTGTAGTGTTTTTGTTTATTAAATGAAATTAAACTTACAAAATTATCATGAAAAGTTAACAAAAAATAAACTATTGAACATAGTAGTTAAAAAATTTAGGTTAGTTTAGGTTAGGTTAATTTATCACATTGCCCGGCTACAAGTAGGGAATTATTCATACTGCCCGGTCCAAGTGATAAATTCAAGGTATCTCCAACACTGACTTATTACATGGGCCACGGGTCGTCGGGCATTTTTAATAATGGCCGGTCAAAGTGATAAATTAATCACTTTGCCCATCGCTTGTGGGCATTATTAATAATGGCCGGTCCTTATTAATAATGCCCAGATAATCACGTTGCCCGTAACATATACATATGAATCCTGTTTGGATCCTTATCTATTTAATATTTACGTCCGTATATGTTAGTTAAGTGTCAAACAGAGAACAAACAAATTCACAACGTGGTCAGTCATTATATCTAGGTGTGTTCTCATACTATATTTTTGTTTACATAGTTTTGCATTTTACGTCACCAGTACCTATTGCAAAATGAATAATTTGAGTAATGTCTTGGAAGTAAGAGAAAGAGAAACATCTTCATATTATTTTAGAAGAAAAGCACATCTACTTAATGTTTTTTTTTACATTTTGTATAAGAGGCCTCAGTAGATCAGATGCAGTAGCGATGCTGTCCCGTATGTGTATCGATACAGCCGCCATGCTATTGCTGGCTGTGTACCTTCCGCCCAGATCCTTTATCGCTACTATCGCGATGCTGTCGCGCTTCAGTCGCGATCCTATTAGGCTTCTATGTTCTTTCGGCTGTATCGATGTATCGATACAGCCGCGCGTTTTCATCGTTTCTGTCGCACGCGACTAACACGCGAAAGTAGCGATGCTGTCGCGCGTTTTGTAAACGCGCGACAGCATCGCTACAAAAAGTCGCCGTGGGTCAGGGGCCTTATTAGTGTTTTTCATCCGACTTTGAAGAAAGGTGTTTTTTTGCCTTGGTCATACCTAGCTCATGAAAAAAATCACAGTATTGAAAAAAAATCAATTCCATCAACTTATTTTGATTTTATGAAATTTATTCTAATTTATGTGAGCAATGAACATTTGGATTGAATATTGTTTACTTAGGAGTACGTAAATCGTCTTTTATTATTTACTAGGTATTGAATTAATGCTGAATCTTCAAAAAAAAACCTTTATGGATTTAAGAAAACCGTTTATTGTATTTGTTTAATAATGCTGCGAGGTAATTGCTTAACACACCCAACAGTAGAAATAGCCATCAATTTGACAGTTCAACAACATTCATTGCGTTATTTACGTTGTTGATCAGACAAATTTTTCGGACATATGAAGCAATGGATTAGCAATATCCTTCAAAATTATTCAGATTTTGATTGATAGTAGACGTAATGAGGGTGCTGTTTAGTTATCTATACTTCTATACTAATATTATAAAGAGGAAAGATTTGTTTGTTTGTATTGAATAGGCTCCGAAACTACTTAACCGATTTGAAAAATTCTGTCACTGTTGGGAGGCTACACTATCCCCGGGTGACATAGGCTATATTTTATCACTGTATTCCCATGGGAACGGGAACTACGCGGGTGAAACTGCGGAGCGCTGCTAGTAAAAAAATATTTATTTAGAAACAAACTTATTATTAGAATATTAATTCAAGAATAAAACTTCCCGCTACCTTTCAATAAGGTCTTTCACCTATGAACTACAGGTACCAAACCCGACCACTTAAGGTTCCAATCGAATCATCCTTTCTTGTTACCCTCTTGCACAAAACCACCCATTAAGCTATGATTAATTACAAGCATTTTCTTCTACACAGTCTGGAACCATTTTCGAAAAGTCAAACTTATCTAAAAACCTACGCATTACTAAACGTGGTGCAAAGAACTCGTTGGACTCTGAATTCAGGCAGAGCAGAGATCAATTCGATAGAGGTGAAGTACAAAAACATTATTAAAACTCTTGTAAAAACTAAAATGCATTCACATTCTCAAACTTAAAGCCTTTATTTCGATTAAACCATTTACAGGCACTTTTGAATTGTCAAAGAAAATGGAAGATATAACTAGATCTATTATGAAGAAGAACGGCGAACAAACTCCTAGGAACCTATCCCTTTCTACCTATTGAATATCTTGACTGTTCGAGACTCAACACCCTGTTTCTGAATTGAGATTTTGAATCGGAAAGTTTGCAATTTCAAACTGTTTATTCTAAAACCGGGTGTCAGAAAATACAAGCTAAGAATAAATATGGCAATTTGACATATTTCTATACAAAAGCTGGAAAAAAAAACAACTAACTTCCAAAACAAACTACAAAAGTGAAAAATAACTTTAATTTCGGAAGTCGGTGTCTTTGGATCTGTACTTAGTATTTTTCCACTAACTTCCAATATAAAAGTTATTTTTCACTTTGAAGTATTTTTTTTGATAAGTTTTTTTTTTGTGTAAAAATGTTTTTATTCATCAGATAAATTTAATCTGACGATGTAAAAATCAGCCCAAAGCAATGAATTAACTTTGCATAAATTACAGGTGTCTTTTGGTACTCTGTGATCATCTCCAAGTCGTCTGACCTTCGCAGATAAGTAGACAAGTACTCATGTGTACTGAAGACGTCAGTTCCAGCTCAGTGGTTCCAAAATCTCTTCATCGCTCTGACATAATAACTTACTGGACTGTGCTGTCTGGACTTGGCTCATACAGACTACATGACTTTGCTCAGACTTCACTCATGTTTGTAGGGTTCCGTACTTCCGAATTAAAAAACGGAACCCTTATATGAGCACCTGTGTGTTTGTCTGTCTGACTGTCCGTCTGTCACTGCCATTTCGGTCTAAGTTAATGGACCGATTAGGTTAAAATATGTGAACCGAACACGGACGTGTAACGTTAATATATGAATTTTGAATATGGGAGTTACTTTTGCGAGTCACTTTTTTAGTTTTGCTAAATTTACAGGGTGACATATCAAATAAATTATGGTTAACTGTGAGGGTTTTAAATATTTTATTTTAATTTTAAAATAAATCGTTTTAAAGCTATTTAAGAAAAAAGACGAAAGTTGAACTCTCCCCGTAACTCCGAAACTACTGAGCCTAAAACTTTGAAGAAAATATTGAAAATTGTTCTATAGGTAAGCTTAAAAGAAGCCTATGGTCTTAAAAGATCATGTTAAATCAGTTAAATATTGTGCGTAAAAACTTACATTTGCTGTTAGACTAGAATATTGAGTTTGATCTTGGGATATCCCAACTACGGAACCCTTCATTTTGCGTGGTCCGACGGGTCGCGCCCATTTGGTAACGCTACATAATAATATACATTAGTTATGTTTCTAGAATATGGCAGGTAAAAAATAAATAACGTAAATATTATTTGAGCTTCATTCCAATTTATGAGAAAATACTACTTTAAAAATAGGTCCGTTCACCTGACACAAGACTTGACGTTGATATTGACACTGAGCTATGAATTTTAAACATGAGTTTATGTGCCTCTCTTACTAAATCTTCACTATTTAATTTAAAAACATGAAACCAAACAAAACCAAAAGTGCTCATTAACGAAAAACCCAGCCAAACCGTACATCACTCGCTTCATCCGATACTGCATGCAAATTGCTAATATCGAAGATTTATTGAACTACAGACTATCTCTCTTTACCATTAAATTTACACATTCACACCACATATTAAACTGGTTCGCACGACTGCCGACTGGTCCATTGTTTGTGACACAATATAGTTTGGACCCTCTCAATAATGTGCGATATTGAAAATAGTTCGTGTTTATACCCTAGTATGTACGGTCATCAAAAGAGATACGTAACCAGGGTCGTCAGATACTTATAGTTGAAGTGGTAAGTTGAACCGATGGATATTTTTTAATCTATACTATACAGGGTGGGTACAAAATCGTGGATCAAAAGAAACAGGGCGATAGTTGAGTTTATTTGAAGTAAAAAAAAAAAAAGTAGTAAATTTTTTTACAGTAAGGTTCTAAAGTGATAATACATTTCCTAGAAGCAACTATACATCATTTATTGTTTAAAAATAAGTACCCATTTTACTCTATTGCTTATTTATTAAAAAATTTGGTACTTTCTTCAAAAAACACTCAAATAGTCATAACTTTTAAGGAGATCAAGTGAGAGCTCTGCCACGTGGATATTTTTTACTGCAAATTACCTCATCTATCGCCATGTTTCGTTTGATCCACGATTTTTTACCCATCCTGTATATTATATAATGTTGTACAGAGGTAAAGTTTGTAAGTTTGTGAGTTGGTTTGTAGAAAGTAATCTCTGGAACTACCAGTCGCAATTTGAAAAAATCTTTTTGCATTTGATAACCACATTCTTGAGGAAGGTTATAGGCTATTTAACATGATGCTACAACCCTTAGAAGTCGAGCAAAATTAAAAAAAGTCGGAGCGAACGGAAGGTGTAAACGAAGTATTATCACGGGCTGTTATTATTAGCTAGTAAAATACAACTTAACAAATATTCATTTATCAAATTATATATCATTTCAAAACATCTAAGTATCGGTTTCTTATAAAATTTCAACTATATCCGACGGCCCTAGTAACTTGTCTCTTTTGGTGACTGTACATCTGATGATTTATTTTTGTGGTTTCAGCTGTAATGTGTTTGTCTGTCAAAGCGAAAAGCTTTTGGAAGGAATTAGAAAAGAAAAGGATTCAATTTGAAACTATTTTATTCAAATAGTTGTTGCATTTTATCATGGCAATAGCGGTCATTGGCAGTCCCTCTACATTTTCTAGCATTTTTATTATTTTAGTAAAAATGTTTTTCTAAAAAAAAATAACAACCGGCTTCCACACTACAAAGTGAAAAATAACTTTAATTCTGGAAATCGTTGACTGTGTGTCTTTATTATAGTTTTTTGCCACTAAATTTCGAAATTATATAGTTATTTTTGACTTTGTGTTGTATTTTTTGGAAGTGCGTGTTTTTTTTTGGAAAAAATATTGTATTCATTACTCCATTTTTTTTACCGTTGCCCCACAATAGGAATTTCTCCAGTATTGTGGGTGCATTTACAAATATTTACACTCACAAACACAAACAGCCAGACCCAGAACAACTACTTGTAGGTCATACAAATTTTGGTTCCGTGCGGGAATCGAACCCGCGACACGCAGCGCAGCAGTCAATTACTTAACCACTGCGCCAACCGTGCCGTGCTGTTATGGTTATTACCCCACACTAATTAGTATACCACTACTTGCTACGTAAATAACAGTAACAGAAATTATTAGAACATTATCAAGATAGACATGTGAAATAATTACGTATAAACGAAGCTAACACAAAAACTACCCAAGTAAAGTTAATAAAATGTATATGCAAAAGATACCGCGAAGACATACAAAAAAATAACCGATAATATGAGAACCTCTTCCTTTTTGATATCAAAAACTAAAATGAAGTCGTTAACGTCCTGAATTGATCTATGAAGATCTTCACAATATTCTTAGTTTTCGAGTATTGTTTGGGTTTCGAGAAACATTAAACAAGAAATATTAGGGAAAGGGCAGTGACCGCCATTACCATGCTAAAACGCAACAACTGTGTAGGTGAATGTACTAATGACTACCTAATATTTATTTGAAAGTTTTCGGTTTCAAAAGGTTTTGTTGTTATTAATGATTTAAAATTATAAGATAGATAATCATTTGATGAAGACCGAATAGTTGGATTGACATATACATAACTTTACGCCTGTATTAACCGAAGGGTTAGGTAGAGGTGGGCCTGTGTAGACGCATATTTCGTCACCTATGTATAACTAGCTCTTGGCCGTGACTTCGTCTACAATCTAAAATGAAAAATTCTCCAGGTCATGGTCTACCTATATGGCAAATTTAATTACAATCCGTTCAGCCGTTTTACACGCGTAACAAAAAAAGTCACTTTCACATTAATAATATTAAGATAGGATATTTTTTTATGGAAAAAAACGTTATTTTGAGAAGTTGCTTCCGCTTATCGTCTTGATAGCAAATTACGTCACCCATACGACTAAAGGGCGTCGTCGTCTAGTTTCATGAAGCCACAAACCAAACATTCACTTCATCTTCCCTTTGAGTCAAATAAAACGTTCTTGCTTCCAACAATGTTGCAGGCAAAGCTTTCCTTGACTGTATTAACACTCCAGACACGGCAGACACACATCGATTGCACATCCTTATGCTCCGTTTACACGTCTTCAGTGCTTGGTAGAGTGCATATCTTTGATTAGTAATGTACAGATGGAGTTACTGTCCTTACACCACGCTCCTGAGCTTGTCTAGTGACATTACTGTTGCAGATGAAGATCATAGATAGCAACGGTCAGAACTTTTTTTCAAGCAGTTATTTTCTGTATATTTCTTCACGTATTTTCACGAAATCAGGAAAATTACACGCACGGGGGAGTATGAAGTTTGCCACAGTTAAAGTTTATATGGAGAATCCGTGCAAAAAGCTGATAGTTTTATATAATAATGCATTAGATATGTCACCGTATGATTGTGAACACCGTTAGTTTATAATCTATCTCGCGAGATTGTGAACTGTCGAAAAATTGTGAACCGTAACATACTGCTTACAATTTAATGCATTATTTTTCGGTAGATTATAATCTATCGAAGTGAATATTGGTATTTACAATTTTCGTGACAGATATATTTTAAATTTAAATTAATTATGGTATACCACTAGTAAGTACAAAAACATGAACGTAAACAAAGTAAAAGGACTACAAAGGGATTGTAGCAGGTGTTGCTTACCCCCTTGAAAAAAAGTTCGGATTTGTAGATTTTCGTTTCTACCACACACGGATTTGTAGATTTTCGTTTCTGCCACACACGGATTTGTAAATTTTCGTTTCTGCCACATACGGATTTGTAGATTTTCGTTGTTGCCACGTGTGATGTCTCGTTCCAATGCTGCTTTAACTGTCAGGCTGCTATGCCTACGTTCGCGCTCTACCAAAAACTGGAGTCAAACCACCATTCCCACATCAATCAAACAGTACACAGAGTACACTCCTCACAGCACACTTCACCTATCTACGCGGTACAGTCGAGCACAGTAGGTGTATAATCTCAGGGGGCAATGTCGGTCGGCATCGCAATCTAGCACAGTTTAGCATTACAATGGAACGCTCGACTATGTACAGTTAGCGACAAAAGACATATTGTCTGCCTGAAGCTGTGCTTTGCCAATCGCTCGTCCAGCAAGTCGGCTTCGATTGTTTTCAATAGCGCAAGTCGAGTGGACTGGCTGTATTTTTATTAAAAGGAATGGTGATTTTCTTGTTATTTTCGCTTTAGTTGTGTTCAATTCAAAGCGGAATGCTTTTTCGTTTTATCAAATGGTAGTCTAGGGGATAATTGGGTAACTCATACAATGGCAATGCCTTTCTATTTGACGGTTGAACATAATTCAAAGCATGTTTACGTTGTTGGAGGAGCTCGTGGCTAAGTAATAATAGCTGCATTGGTCGTTTGATCAGGTTAAGCAACGCTTGCCGCGATTGGTCCACGGATAAAGGTAAAGGCAAACTGAGCCCACGTATGCAACGTGGGAGAGTTGGTGTGCACTCTTCTCCCGCGTACACAATGCATATTGACATCAGACTCAGATGACATTTCTTCAGGTGCTCTTGTGTATAATGTTTTCCGATTCTGAGAGTGATTTTGTGGACGATTTACTATTTTTTTTATTTTTAAATGAATATTTCTTCTTTTTTTATTGTAATGTAGCATCACGGTACTCAATGCATTTAATATTATGAATAGCTTCATATCTACTAACCAAATCAATAAGTTGTTCGTCTCTCATTTTCGAACCTTTCCCAACGTCTATTCGTGACTGACGCTGCGAACGTAAGGTTATAGAAATACACTGGTTTTACGCGTGGGATAGCGTATGATATCCCCTCCACCTTCCCACGCCGATCTGGATCGACATATGTATATAACGTTGCGTGGGACGCGTGTGATAGCGTTGCGTATGATAAGTATGTTTCTTAGTCAACCGTTTTATACAAATTCAAGAGCCTAGAGGTCATAATGCGTTACATACGTTGCATATGTGAGCTCAGTTTGTATTTACCATAAGTGACCAACATTACATACTTCTGTGCCTTGGAATGCATAAAGCTGTTGATCCCGGCTGTCATTCGCGGATATTTGACAGTCGTAGGCTTATATTTACTGGTCAATAATTTTAAAGTATCATCTTTTCCTCTCAATTTCAGCCATAATTTAACTTACATACCATCCTCCCAAAAGCCGTACCCATCGATAAAGCTTTCAACCAATCTCCAACCCAATTAACGAATAGAATATTACATACTCGCTCCCTCTCTTTCGTATCGATACGTTTGTCTCGCTCTACCTGTACACGTCACATGTCTCTTCGCCTAGGAGTAATGTATTGGTGATTTATCGTTGCGGCCTGCCCAATGGCCCGAAACCCTTTATGGGCCATAGGACTACTGGTGGAATAACAAGCGTAATTACGGGGCATTCGTTAGGTGCCGAATATTATTGGCTTTTTGAGTTCTGGATTGGGTAAGACATTAATTAATTGATGCAAGTGGAGGAAAAGCAAAAAAAATACGTTAAGCTGTTGGTCCTGGCTGTCTTTCGTGGTTCTTTGACAGTCGTTACGAAAGTGTCATAATCAGTCTTACCAAGGGTATCGTGTTACCCAGTAACTGGGTCTTGGAAATCAGATAGGTAGTGGATCCATGTAAAATACTGGTATTCAGCTGGTTATACTGGAAGTCGACCTTAACATAGTGGAGATAAAGCTAAGCAAATAATGGGGGAAAAAAGCATCACTTCATTTAAGGTAGTTTTATACGGCTACTTACTTCTATGATCCTACTTGGTTATATCAACATAAACTGCGTTGAATGAAAAGCGACTAACAAAAGATCTTGACCAGGCAGAGTGGAAACGCCAGGATTGAATTAGATGTCCTAGGAGGACATCACCAGCCGAAAGACGTCCACTGCTGGACATAGGCCTCCCCCAGGCTCCTCCACTTCGACCGGTCTTGTGCTTCCCACATCCATCGGATACCCGCGGCCTTCACAAGGTCATCGGTCCACCTTGTGGGATAGTGAACTTATTGGTGCTGTTCTTCATAAAGGTCAGGTGCGTAGTACTTGCAACCAACCAGTAGCTGTAGTGTGAGTTTCTTTTAACCATTTCTAGTTAACGCATAGACCGCGTTCTGCAATCCAATTGACCCATCTTCTGGCGCAGTCGGGTAAAAAGGCGTGATTTTTTGTATGTGGAAACTGCGTTCTCTCGTTTATTGCCCAGTTGACAGCAATAGGGTCGCCCCCTATTACATGGGACTTAATCATAACTGGCGAAATATGAGCGTGGTGGGAAGACTCCCAAAGGGCTGTGCAGAGGTGAACCACCACACCGCCTGTGTAGGCGTGATGTTAATTAAGTGTTACATACCCAGTTGGGGACAGAACACTGATAGGAGTGAGAAAGCTTTAAATTAACGAAAAAAATATACAGGGTGATTGGAAGATGGGTGCAAAGCTTTAAGGCGAAGATAGTACAGACAATTTAGAACCATTTAAGCCATGGTTGTCTTAGACAAAGTCTTACCAAATATTTTTAACCAAATTTTTAAGTTTTTTTTCGTAAATTCTCAAAATGTAATGTAAACTGCATAATTATGGCCAAATTGAATGATAAATGAATTCATTTTTTATTTATTTAATTAAAGTAATGTGTAAGCAATCAAGCAAAACATGTTTTAGGCTTCTGTGTCATTAGACATTTTTTTTACAGACATTTAAAGCTCAGAAAAAATAAAAAATTTGTACAATACGTCTTTTAAACCTTATTAAAAAAAAAAAATTGGTAAGACTTCGTCTAAGACAACCATGGCTTAAATGGTTCTAAATTGTCTATACTATCTTCACCTTAAAGCTTTGCACCCATCTTCCAATCACCCTGTATATTATTATTATTATATTATCTCTACAAATAGGCAGGCAAATTAAAAGAAAAAGGAAGCGAAACACTGAAGCATTGGCTTTTGATTAAATCCTCATTATGTAGGCCAATTGATGAATTAATTACGTGAACATTTTTGTCATGATTTTATTCCCTAAACCCACACTATAAATGGACATCTTTAATTCGAAAACCTTTTATGAAGCTTTCACGAAACATTTTAGTCCTAGTCCTAACCTAACATGCTTGACTGGCCAATGAAACTCGATACTATTCTACGCCCTACCTTCACTTATTTTGAACATCTTTTCTAGCTGTCCTTTTATTTTTCATCAAAAAATAACATCTTGCCTAAAAAACAAGTGAAGGTGACAAACATTATTTTTTCTTCGCAAAATATTTTTTGCCTCGTCACGTACACTTTATTGCGTTACGTTTCAGAATTCGTAAGATGTGTTTTTTCTTATAATATTTAGTCTAGGAAATACAGCTCTTCTCTGGAATATCTGGAATAACGATACTGACACCGCGATATACGAGAAAATAATGGCAACAAAAAAAGACACAAAAAATATTTCCTAAAAAATTTGGGACATTATTTTCAAAGCCCTAATTAATAAGAGAAACTTATTACCGTGCTGCGTTAATCACAAAATACCTACTCCAAATTCTGGGCTACCAAAAAAAAAATTAACACCAGACATAGACTTATGACAAATAAAGCCTTCGATAGTTTTATTACCTCTAATATAAAATAGAAATGAAAAAGTAAGAAGTACATTATAAATTAGTCTGCCATAAAGTCAAAAGGAAGATTATAACGTCTGTACTTATTAGCCTTAAGTTGGCGTGATGAAAGAAAAACAAGCCATATCAGCTGCTTGTAATCCCACGCAACTTGAAAGAGTCAACAGAGTTGGAGGAGTAAGGCAAGCGTCTCGTTGAAGGCGGGCTAAGAAAAATCGCGGTACACTATAAACTATAATGCGGAAGAAAGTTGCCTCAGTAGTATCCCGAGTGTGGGGACGCAGCAACAGCATTCTGAGGGTGTTTGCAGACAGGCTGGATGGGCCTACAATGGGCAGGTTTACCAAGCTACATGTAGGCATCCCAAGCAGCACATTAGCGGAAATAACATCCATAAACAAGCTATATTACAGTCGAAGGCTCTTATGTAGCTGTACTAATGGATAAAACGATTCTTGGGACTGTATGGGGGGCGATCTCTACACTGTTAAACAGCACAGCTGACTAATGGCTGTACAATGGACAAAAAAACAACAAAATGCATTTTAGTAGAACTTGAAAGAACTATTGTCCAGCTTTTGGCTACGTTTATTGCTACTAGCTGGTTAAGAAGACCAAAGTTTGTAAACAGCTGCATAATGGGGTAACGTTACACCGTTTCTAAGCTTTGAACTGTATTAGAGAATAAAATTTTGCCATTGGCATTTTTTATGGAGTACACAAATTCTATTATAATGCTTCCTCAATGAGCTTAACACTAGCTGGTTAAAAGCATTTTAAGACTGCATGAGCTGTAAATTAGTGTAGTGTTACTCCACTTTAATTCCAAAGCTTATAGTGTAAATATTATCTATTTCACAGCCTTTAGAATTATTGAAGAATAGACATAGGTTAGTAGTGCTATGATAACGTCAATATTGTCATAACCTCGCAACACGACTTAATCACATAGATTTTGTTACCAATGATCATAGTTCCGTACAATATTATTAATGGATTCGGTCAGTGACCTTTCTAAAAAAATAATTGTAACGAGAAATACTGAAAGTAATGAATCAAACCAGACATGAGGGAGAAAATATTTATATAGTAAACATTTTATTTAAAGAAAATATAAAAGAATGGGCAATAAAGAGAAATGTTGCTCAAGATGCACTGAAGGAATTACTAATAATTGTGAATAAGAGATTTCCAGATATTTTACCAAATGATCCGAGAACGATTCTACAAGCTAGAATAATTGCTTTAAAATAAATCGAATCTGTTGATGAATACTGGTACCTACAATGGACTAATCAATCCGCTAACTATAGTTTTAAACAAGTGGCTAGACGTTTTAGAAAATATTAAGAGCATTGGTTTGAATATAACCTTTGATGGCTTGCCTCTATATAAAAAATCTAAATATGAGTTCTGGCTGATTTTCCGTAATGTGTTTGAAATACCCAACTATTTATGGTGTTTATTATGGTGTCGGAAAACCGAAGAACCTTCATCTTTATCTAGAAGATGGTGCCGATTCTGTTGGCACAAAATTCTCTAAACTAAACTAAAAATCACCAAAATTTAGTTTAATCCTGTCAAACGACGATTTCCCATTCTGAAATTGACTAAAGTGACACAACTTAACTATATTTTAGTTTGACAGCACTAAGATTGCACTGAATTATTAATTTAGTGAAGATGGTAATTTTGCTATTCTGAGTTTGCCGTTTTTCACCAAAAATGTTGACTATATTAATTTTTCTAACTAAATCTGACTATTTTTAATCGCGATTAAAAAAGTGTGGAATAAAACTAGTGGTCATGAACTAAAATTCACACCAACACTTCGACTTCAGGTGCAAAAACAGTATTGTATCTTTTTTTTTCTTTTCGTTTGCCTATATCTCGAAAATGGTGTGTCCTATCGCAAAAATGATGATAATTTCGACCCCCTTTAATAAACCCCCAAGCCCCATAATCTCAACATGTAGGTAATATTTTTTTTATTTTCCATACAATAAGTGATAAATTCCATAAAAAACGTCGAGGCTGTCCTCCTGCGCACGCTTCATTCAGCTCTTAAAAAAATCATTGCGTAGGGCACACAAGTACCACGTTGCGAAGCCAAAAGAAAAAAAATACCACCTGCAGGCTTGGCACGACAACCGTAGAGAAGCGTTTTGTCGACGGAAGACAAGACAAAAATGACGTTTCCGTGTAGACAGTTGTCAGTTTTTCACCGAGAAATGTAGACAAGCGATTTCTATTCTACATTAAAGTAGAAATAGAAACCGTCATGCTACTAAGCCTGCAGGATCCGCGATTGTCAAATTCGATTTTAGTTGTGTCAAAATTATTTTTAAGTTTAGAGATTTTTTTTTGCAGAATAGCTTTAAGATTCTCATAGCCAAAAGTAAGGAATTTTAGTGATAGTTTAGTTAGTTTAGTTCGGTGTACAAGAGAATCGGCACCATTGTAGTTGAAATGAAACAGTTATTGAATGACGGAATCCTTCTATCAACAAGCGAGATTATAATAGTCAAGATTAGATGTTTTACTTGCGAGACACCCGCAAGGGCTTTTATAACAGGTATGTGCATTTTCAAGCCCTCAGCGCCACGTCTTTATGAGAAGATAAATTTTAATATTATGTGGCCGTTACAAAACAATAAAGCCGTGTCAGTGGCGCTCAAAAGTTTTATTAATTTATAGCTGTTGGCTAAGGAATGGTCAGTAAAAATAAAAGTAATGGTATACATTTACTGCGTTTTATTTTATTAATCACATACTCTTGATTTGGCTTTGGTAATTCTATAATATGTTAAACCATTAGTTGGTTTTATTTCTCCATCATCTGGGTAATCTGACGTGTCACTATGGTTCAACATGCCACTTAGTTCTTTTTCTGCATTGTTATATGTTGCAATGGATGACCGTTTCACTATGCATTGCATTTTTGTCCAATCTGTATGATGCTTTGAATATACTAGTTTCATCAATTTCGAAGTGACGTTTTTAATATATCATCTCAACCATCCATCCTTTTTCTCAAGCACTTGGTATGACAGATAATTTTCCTTCCCCTCTTTCTATTGTCTTCACTTTTTGAACGGCATTTCTATTTTCTGAAAACAAGAACAATTATTTAGCAATAACATTAGCGTCTTTACCTACTACGTCAGAAGTAAGAGATCATTAAGTATGCGGATTTAGTATTTGTGCCAATAAGTAAAACGATCTATAGTATTAAAATATTTACACCTATTACAGGTACTATCACAAAAATATGTACACTATTATTAATTGATAAATTATAAAACAAACTAAGTTATTCACTTCGTTCGCTTAATTGAATTGCAGAAGTGTGTAAGTGTGCAAGACTGCGTACGACTCGCAATTTACAAGACAAAAAAAAATTCGTAAACAAAATAGAAACAATAATAATACGTGCGGTGCGTAGCGCGTGACGGGTAACAAATTCACAATATATAAAGATAATATGGTAAAGATTTGGCAAAAACTGGCTAACACAAGTTTGAATAACTCCTTTCAATAAAATATATATATACGAGTATATATATATATATATCAATATGATTGGTTAAATTTAAATGGCGCTAACAAATCCTTCGCGACAAAGCAAATTCGCGAATAAGCGACAGTCCAAATTCGCTTCATCTCATTCACACGGCCGGGAGAGCGTAAAGTTAAACCTAGCTAAATATTCACTTAGCTAGGTTAAATGAAGTTATAGTTTTTTTTTATCTTACTTTATAACATACATTTCTAAGCAACATGGCAAGTAATGGCTCTCTGATTTGACATAACAGGCAAGAATAAGTAGGATCACAAAATCAAGTGAAGTACCTAAGCTACTTGAGTACGAAATGCCTGAAATAGTTTTCTATCAATATTAGAGATCCCTAAGACGCTGTTGTATACTCTCACTTTACTGCTTTCACCAGTCGTTAGAATAACTGAAAACCATTGTACAGCTAGCGTAAAGTTCTCAGCTGATTAATAGACTTAAATATGGCCATTGCACAGAAAAGAGAGTTTCAAGAGAATTTAGTTAGAATGATTGCTGGATAACAAATTAACGCCATTTTAATGTAAACAAGCCGATTATATATGAAAAAAATTACTGATATCTGTAAAATTTTCATGATATTTCAAAGCTATTAAAGTAAAAATACATTATTTTTTAGCTACAAATAGATATGAATGCTCATAAAATGTTATTTTTTTGTAAAAATCCATGAATAATTCGTACACCGTATTTATTTTGTATAATATTTTTAGTAAAACCATATTATTTCTGTGGCGCGTGTAATATTTGATAATAACACCTATATATATTAACAGCAAACTGGCACCCGCAGTACAATTTAGCGATAGAGATACAAAGAAACGTGAAAAATTACTTACCTTAAATTGGAAATTATATATTTGCCCACAGATTAGAGTTTGACATAACACTTGCACTGCACAAATAGTCTTTTGTTGCTATTTCTTTGTAGATTTATTAATCGCCGTAAGGAAACCATACACCATCTAGTGGCTGTCTAAGAGAATTAAAGGAGCTGGATAGTGGCCTATTGACAGCTGTCTAAGCTATTGTGCAGCCCATGTACATCTCTTACAATGCTCTGGAATGCTTTTAACAAGCTACTATAATTCTCAGCGCTGGTTAATTTGGGGCCAAATGTAGAATTATAGGAGCTGTGTAGCGGGATAGACAGCCCTTGTACAAACAGCATAACAGCGTCGAGTTTTCAAAAATTCTGTTGTCCAGTGGCTATACAGCTATTTGTGCTGCTTGGGATATAGCTTGTTAAACCTTCCAGTTATTGTGAATTTTTTAGCATGATTATTTTTCGGTTTTTTTTTAGTGTTCTAACATGTTACTAACATAGTTTTTAAGATGTAATAAGTACTAACACCCTATGGGCCCTGATGCCTGAGAATAAAAGATTTTTATTTTTATTTATTTTATTTTATAATCATTCCTAGTATACGTGGACCAGGTACTGCTATCTGAAACGGTCATGTTTCAAATACTATGCAGCTGACAAGATAATTCTAATTAACGATAACACAAATAATGGCCGCTTTACATTCTACCATTACAAATAGTATGTTTATTTTAATTAAATAAGTAAAATAACAGCCCATGCATTAGGACTTTTAAGGAACAAATTAATTAATTGATGTCAAAGTTATACCATAGACTTTTTATTATGTTTAATAGAAAGAGACAGAGAAAGAGTGAAAATTTATTGAGGATTTAAAAAATGAGGTTTTCGAGAGTGCTGAAGTCGATATCACTATCGACTTCAGCACTCTCGAAAACCTCATTTTTTTTTTTCAAAATCCAATATGACGGCTGCAAACATTAAAATAAAAATTATCATGGGTGTCCTTTTATGGTTTTCGAGGGTGCCGAAGCTGATAGCGAGGTAAAACTGAAAATCCAAGATGGCGACAACGTCATGAGAGCTTCTAAAAACTTATACCAGATAGCTCGACTGTATCAAAAACGCGTATTAAATTTACACTTTCTCTTTCTCTTTTTTTTTTGTTGGGCATCTCGCAGTTGGCCTTGGGAGGCCGTGACTGCTCAACCGGGCTTTCATTCTCTTTCTCTCTGTCTCTTTCTATTATATACGAGTGTGTGTGCGTGCTAGTATCGCGTAAGGAACTTCATTCCACACGTTTTTTTTAAATATTTATACTGAGACTACGAAACCTATAAACTAAACCATTGCTTGCACAAAAATTGTAGCGACATCAATTTTATCCGACAAACTAGAGCACGCAACACAACTTACAGGTACCTACGAACAAATGAGAGAACGTTTCCAAATAGTTCTGGAAACTATTGAGGGGAACACTAGATAGTTGCTAGTGCCGAAACGTTTCAACGGCTCTGAAGAGATTCACACTTACAAGGGGACCGCGGTATCGGCTTGTTCAACTGATTCATTCATTTTCTATTGTTACAAATTTTCGTCTCTTGTGTTTTGAGAGTTTATTGATTTTGTCTCGATTGAGTTGAGTTTAATTGGATTTAAACTGTTGAAAAAAATATATGTTTGTAACGGTTGGTGATTAAGCATTTTTCTTATTCAAACTCTCCATTAAATATTGAAAACTAAAAAAAAAAAACAATCGACTGCCAAAAGAAACCACAAAGTGAAAAATAACTATGATTTTGGAAGTCGAAGGAAAAAAACTAAAATACACATCCAAAGACACCGATTTACTGTGTGCTTTTGTGAACTAGCTTAGCGTCAGCCTATAATGTTCCCACGGCTGGCCTCCTCTTTTCGTGAGGGATTGGGCTGTACACTACCATGCGGGCCCAATGCGGATCGCTGGATTCGATTTTTTTGGTTCTAGTACATGCTGGTTTCCTCACGATGTTTTCCTTCGCCGTTTTGAGCGCTTTGTTAATGAACTTATTTATAAAAAGTAAAGCCTGCCTAGGTTCACCACGACCTACAACTCGCAAGTCGGCTCCGCGACCACTAGGCCACCACTGCACCACTGGGCCATCACTGTTTATCTGAACTAGTACCTACGATATAAAACTAAGTATTTCACCAACACATATCACAATACGACACAACCCCGCTTACTATGTGACTCGCGCTTTAACTTAATTTTAGAGGCGTGACGGATGACGGGAGAAAATATCGAGTAACAAGCATTCATAGCTATGCTTTGAGGAAACGAGCTTACTACTGGTACTTGTGTGAGCGCCGTGGCTTGTATGTTAATTTTAAAGTTGGTTCTTGTACAAAAGGTATTTTGGCTTCCGTTGCTATGCAATATTCATCTCAATATTCATTCAAATACAGTCAGGCTACGAGCTTGGCACTTTCAGCAGCGTCCATTAACTCCTGTAGCGTGCAGACAACAGGACACGATGGACAAGATAATAATATCAAGTACCCTTTTGTTTGTGGGACAGCACCACATTTACACTCCAGGGCGGAGTCATCTGTGAATCTCCACCTAAGTTGGTTGTCTTTACTTCGGCCTACCTGAATCCGGACTAAATTTAAAGACTTGCAGGAGAGCCAAGGCAAGTCATTGCCAGGTGCGAGATTTTCTGCAGGTGGAACGAATGGGTTTGGTAGTGACGCATCATCTCGCCACAAGCTTAACCTTTCGATAGAGCGTTCGCCAGTGCGGGTGAGGACACACTGTGCGATAAGTTACGTAAATTCTTCTCCCGTTTTGAAAACAGTGAAAAGCAGTTTGGTAGCGGCGCTGATTGTGCAATCTGTGACCTTCGTATATACTAGTATGTACTCTTAAAGGCTCTTTGGTCAATGTTGCCTTAGTAAATGATTAGCTAGATGTGTGTGAGTTTGTGTGTTATCTTCTATAATCATTCACTTCAAGCAACAAACAATCACGTAATGTCGCGCTATTAAAAAAAAGTTGTACGTTCATAATTAGTTCTTTATAAAATGTATTGCTGCCCAATAAACATTCGTTTTCAATAAATGATTTTTTTAAACGTCTTTATAATAATTGCAGATGGCTGCAAGCGAGAAAACCATATATTTTATTAAAGCATTACTTAACATTCTTCTTACTTACTAAGAATATCAGAACATTCTTTTCCACAAATTAATGTCATTAAGTCTTTACTCAGGGGACTTTGTAATAAAAGCTTTTAAGACAACGTTTTTCATGTAATTAGTTAATGGGGGTCAAGAAATATTCGCTCACTTATTTCTTGGGTGCATTCATATAGCGCAGGCGCTAGATTTTTGTACCAGTTTACGATTTACCTTATAGAGGTATGAAGAACCGGGTGTAAAGTTCACTCATACTCTATGGAAAAGGGAGGATCCTCCGATCAGACAGGTGTTGATCCGGTGGGCAACTGTACGACGGTTGATGTCGGAATATTGTATATATACGAGTCGTGCAGCAAACTCTGATTGCGCGATGTAGGATTTGTGTGACGTCAGGTCTTTGATGCGTAGTTCGCATGTGGCGTTGTAAATGCCGCCACACCGCCACATGCGAACATTAGAGTGACATGGTTAAACATTGTGTGCATTTAAAATTTCTAACGTCACGATATTATGGCGATGTCCCCGTGCACGTCTATAAAATGTATTAAAATCGTGGTCGAAAATGTAAAAGCGTTTTCATATATTTCCATATATTTTACTTCCTTGTGTTATCGTGAATGCTGTAACCTGGACGTCACGATAATAATCACCACATTAAAAAAAGATAAAAACGCACATTTTCTTTGAAGTAGGTAATACGGTAAAAACTAGGGGTTACATAACTGAGCAACCTGTCCATTAAGTTTTCATAACATCAAAGCGACTTTCTAGACAACCTAGTTAACATAGATTTGTCAATCATTAGATTTTTAACAGAAGAATACATGTGACTTTTTGACAGATTTCTATACTAAAACTGTCATAATGAAAAACTGTCCCGTAAAGCATCCGTTTTCAATAAAGAAAGTAGCTCTATTTTTAAATATATTTTATTATTTTTAATCCAAGTGCCACTTAATATTGTTCATCCCTTTTCTTAAAATCCTCTCTTCACAGACAAAGATTACTTTAGTCCGCGCCATCTCTAAAGTCAACATTTTACTCAAAACACAAAATAATAAAGGAAACTGTATGAAAATGTTCTTTTTCGACATTTCCGTCGAACAGAGCCATCAAAGAGAATCTTTGTCGGACGCAAATGCCAAAAAAAAAGTAATTTTGACCTCTATAAGGAGTGTTTGTTGCCATGAAATGTTTATTTTACAGGAAAACGTATATAGAATTCTGGTTTTTCGTACCTTTATTTAATTAGCCAGCATGCTATGGCTATAAGAGTAGGGGGACGCAGTGTTATTACCGACATGACTACTAATAGGGAAGTTTGGAAGAAAAATATATGTTGTGCCGACCCAAAATAAATTAAGATAAGGGCAGGAAGATATGTGACATCCACCAACCCACACTGGGCCCACGTGGTGTATTATGGCCCACTCCCTCTCACAGAGAGAAGGCCTGTGTCCCAGCAGTGGGAACGTTAAAAGGTTTATTATGTACGGGCAGGAGAATTAAGGTTTAATCCGCCTCCGCCTCCAGGCTGCTTCTGAGATATTCCTGAAGAAAAAACTCTATAACGCTTTGTCCTAACTCAGGACCACATACTCAGCAGTTGCGCTTGCGATCACTCAACCAACGAGGCAGTCAAACAATAACTTTAATTTCGGAAGTCGGTGACTTTGGATATGTATTTGAATTTTTTGTCACCGTTTTCCGAAATTAAAGTTAATTTTCACTTTGTAGTGTTTTTCCAGAAGTCGCTGTTTTTATTTTTCACTTTTTAGTTTTAGTACCTACCCCACACCAATTCGAAATTGCATCATCCTTGTGTGAAAACAATGCATATTTATGCGATAGCAGCAATCGCAGTTGATTTGCTGTCAAATTTTGAAAAGTTCCGTTGTCTGTCTCCAAAACGCATCATTAGATCTATATCAAATTTAAATGGGACCATTTCAGGATAAACTCCTTTTGAACAAAAAAAAGAAATTTGCAAATCCGTTTATATATGACGGAGTTATGCCCGAACAAACATAAAAAAAAATATTAACATGTTGAATTGATAACCTCCTTCTTTTTGAAGTAGGTTAAACAAATAATAAAATAATGCGAGCTAATTAAAAACCAAGACTTATTTATAAGTCCAGAGAAGTAATTACGGAGCACACTAACAAAAAAAATCGCTTTCATTTTGATAGTTCAACAAAATTCATTGCGTTATGTAAATTTTTCGAACCTGTGAAACAATATCCTTCAAAGGGGATCAGAAAATTTAACAGGCACTATATTTTTATTTTTTATTCTGATACCATGTTTTACGGCCTTTAATCCGTGAACAGTAATTGCCACGTTTACACCAATGTCAAATCATATTGTTTCCTACATTCTAAGTAACCGCCTCAAAGTCGATGAATTTTAAAACAATTTCTTAACCTGCAAATAATGACGTAACGACCTTTGACCTTTACAAGTCCCTCTATAAATATCTCTCTCAATGCCTTTCATTCACCTGAAGTAATCCTTTATAACTCCTTCGCCCACCGAGTTGTACTAAGTCGACATCAAACAGTAGATTATGATCAACTCATCATAAATTTAATGCTTTCGTGACCTCAGCACGTGTAACTTATTGTTGGGCTTTATTAATAATAATAAAAAAATGTTGTTATTATTTTTATTAACAGTGATTAGAGCGTCGCACAATTATTATTGATACAGCGGTCCCCCATGACGAGAACCTCGTAAAAGCTGATAAAGGTAAGCAGATTAAGTATCTTGACCTCGCTCGTGAGGTGGTCGACATGTTTTTTTTTTTTGAGGGTGGGAAATCATCAAATAAAATCTCCCGCTCTGGGTGGAGCGAGAGGGCTTGTCAGACTTTTACTGACTAAAACCCACCCGTGTTCCTTCAGTTGCCTGTGTGCCAGGAGCCACGGTATCTCTTTCGAACAACCCGTACCCCTGGCAGGCATCGGCCCTAGCGGACCGGACAGCGGAAAAGAAGTATGTACGGACCGTAGAAGTGGGGCTTTTTTTAAGTTTATGGGAAGAATGCGTGACACACATAAGTATGTATACACAAATCCTGCAAAAGTATTTTGAATTTAAAAGGCATACAAGACTAAACACCGATCAATATAAAAGAAATAGAGTTGACACTCTAACCTCTAAAACACTATATCCTACATCAGCATACCGACAAAAACACAAAAAAATATCGTACAAAATAGGGAACAAAAGAGGTTGTTAGTATCAAAACAATCGCAGACTACCCTCATGCATCACTCTGTTGGTCACAACACGTCAACAGGATAATAATCGTGTATGATCACGGAAAATACTGGAAGACGCAAATAAGTACGGTGAGGACGATGTTTTCGCAGACATTGTTATGATCCCATAATTTGTGTAATAGATTCTCGTAAAACATAGTTAACGTGGGTGTATTGTTGAGCTGAGGTGTATACTTATTATATTTTATACAGCGAATGATAATTTGGCGGTCACTGAACTTGAAGATTGTTTATGGTATACCATGTTTCTTTTTATTGTCAACAGCCAGTATGAAATAGCAAGAGACTGAGGAGAGAATAGTTTTGTGGTATCTGTGGTGTCGTAGACTTGATTTAATTTGTTCTGTTATCAAAGGAACTATACGTTTATGTTGCTCGAGCCTTTGCCCGTATTTTTGTCGGAAAAATCCCACGACAACCATTGTTTTCATATAACTATTGGTTGTATATGATTTTTTCAGCCAATTTACACAATTTTTTTATGAATTATGCACCTAAACCTTCCTAATAAATCAATTCGTCCGTTGTTGAAAACCGGATGAAAATTCAGTCGTTTTTGAGTTTATCGCCTTCAGACAGACAAACGGGCTCGGGAGACTTTGTTTCATAATATTATAGCGATAGTGATTTTAGGTATTTTACTTGAAATCAACTCGTTTACAAACGATATTAACCCTTTTTAGGAACTACTTTAAGGCGCTCTGCTAGCAAAAGACTGCTCAAGTTCACTGATCGCAAAAATAAATAAGATAGGTTCATAGCTTAAGGTCATTTTAATAGTGTTCCTTCTAGTATAACTTTTAACTCCATCAAGGGGCAGCGGGCAGAAACAGCGTCAGGCGATCCGTCGCGGGAATATATAGTGAAGGGAGACAAATAGGTCGCGAAATTGCCATTTACATACATAAATAACGAGTAAATATATACCGTGTGTGGTTTTATTTTCTTATGGACGCTGAACTAGCTTCCAAAACGAATTATGGAGATGCTTGGAAGAGTATTCAACATTATTTTGTTGCTTTTGTTTGTTACTTATATTTTCATGTCGATTATTTTTGCTAGAGATTTTTATAACGATGAACCTGATAGTGTTACTAAGTAGTTCAACGTTTGGTTCCTTGGATCTAAGTTAATTAGATCTAGGTGGTTCTGAACCATAAATTCACTATCCATAAATAAAACTAAACCATGCCTAAATGAAAACAATGCTCTACGTCAAATTGAAAAATATATTCCTACAGAAACCAGTTTAAGGTGAATGCGCAGTGGTAGAGCGCGAAATTCAAATTTTGTTACGTTTTTTGCAATTTTCAGGTGAGTGTCAGCTTGTTACTTGATCAAAATATGATTTGCGACTATAACATGTACGTATTTACAGATTTATAATCATTAGAATCAATAATACATCTTTCTAAGTTAGATTGGTTCCACAAGCACTTTTCCATAAGAAATTTGTTCTTATGGAACAAATCTAACTTAGAAAGATGTATTATTGATTCTAATGATTATAAATCTGTAAATACGTACATGTTATAGTCGCAAATCATATTTTGATCAAGTAACAAGCTGACACTCACCTGAAAATTGCAAAAAACGTAACAAAATTTGAATTTCGCGCTCTATCACTGCGCATTCACCTTAACGTCCCAATTACCTAAACGTACCTAATAAATTTTAAAGTCTATAAAAACACTTTTATGTTGAACACAAAAAGAGGAATGGCTGAATGTCATTTTAACAAAATAGCCCCAAAATAAATGCATGGAAGACACAATAGGCATATAGTAAACAATTGGTCCCATAATTTATGTTGCCACAACGAACCGTATATGGGTCACGCTGGCTGGACGCACACCACAGAGAAAAACACTTCACTCACGCACACAAATACACCACACCTCTACACGTACTTCAATCTCTATACACACAAAAACCACACTTACGCGGTAGATCTAAGTGTGTGTGACCTATGAATGTGTGCAGCGCGATCCCACACGCAATCGAATGAGTGAGTGAGCTGTTCGAGAACGATTGTACGAAGTGAACGGTAGGATTGGTTATCTGTGTTGTGGCTATTTGCATGTATCATTTTCTGTTGTAGTCAGCTCCGCATTGAAGACTAATGCAATGACGTATATTCGGAGAGACGTGGCCGGTTTTCGCCATGCGATGTCAGCTGTCGGGGCAACTGAGGTCTTAATTAGAATGATTTTTATATTGCATTACTAAAGACACTTCGCACGGTTCGAATTTTCTTTATTATAATGCTGGTTAGATATTGCTGTAATAATAAGATATACCTTCCAGAATAAATTCTGAAAACCGCATAAAAGAAAATTCATCACGATTTCGATAATGGTTCCATGGAGAAAGTTGTTATGTTTGATAGTCTGTACCACACTGTTAAATTTGGCAGATCTTTGAAAACTAACCCTGTATGAAATCCCGTCAGTTAATAGACTCATTGTGATAGCTGCGAGGTTGTTAAATACAGGCCATACTTATATGTAGAATGCACTGAGAAAGGTGAACGAGGTATTTAAGGCCATTGTCATCTTATGGGCTTAAAAGTAGGCCTGTCACGGGAACGCACGTGCGCCGACCGGTTTTTGCATTTTATTTTACGTGTATTTTATAATTTCGTAAGCCATTCAGGAACAATAATTTTTGTCACATTAGGAGAAGCATGTTTATTTTGTACAAGCTTCTGCCCGCAACTAGGTTTGTATAAAATTCCTTGCTCCTCCAACCTCATCGCATTGCATCGCCTACTCGCGTTATCAGTTTCTTTTCGCTTGGCGCTCTTTCTGACTTTTTTAAGGTATTTTTGCGATGTTGAATAACATAAAGCATCCCTAAAGATTAACGGTCTTATTCATAAAAAGTTATCGAATATCAAAACAGTTGCTAAAGTCTGATTTTCAAAAAGTGTTATTTATAAACGCATTTTAGCACAAAAACGTTCATAAAGTCATCGAAGTCAGACCCTACTATGAAAGTAGCTGACTCTATAGAGCAGCTGATTGATTAAAAACAAAATGTCATTTGACCATTTGACGTAGCGCGGGCTTGCGGACGGCGAGTAATGGGTAGCTCGCTGTCCGGTAAGGACCAAGCCCGGGTCGACGGCGCGTTGTGTTTCACGCACGCTTCAAAGATATGTCAGCACCAACTGATGGGATTCGCAAGGGCCAATGCCTGCCAGGGGTACGGGTTATTCGAAAGAGATACTGCTGCCCCTGGCACACAGACAACTGAGGGAACACGGGTGGGTTTTAGTCAGTAAAAGTCTGACACACCCTCCTGCTCCACCCAGAGCGGGAGAAGTTATTTGATGCTTTCCCACCCACAAAAAAACCATTTGACGTACAAATTATATTGTGACACACGATAACACAATATTGTGTGTGACCAAATGTCAATTTTCAAGCAACAATGACAGTTACAATTTCAAATTAATTGTCAAATTGAAATAACAATGACATCACCGCGTCAGAAGTGTCAAAATTGTAGACAATTAAATGGTTGCCAGTACGTAACAATGTCTATGATCACAAATTCGGTGAGTAGGCAGACATTCTCGTTTAACGATTCGATGTGTTGGTCAATTTGTTAGATGACTTCATCCTACTATTATTATAAACGCGAAAGTTTGTAAGTATGGATGGATGGATGGATGTTTGTTACTCTTTCACGCAAAAACGGCTGAAAGGATTTGGATAAAATTTGGCACACATATAGATTATAAGCTAGATTAGCACATAGGATATTTATTATCCCGGTAGTACGTTCCCGCGGGATAATTTTCGACTTCCATGCGGACGAAGCCGCGGGCGGAAGCTGGTTATTTATAAACGTCATATTAGATAAAGAACGTTTATGAATACAAAATTTTATCAAAGGTTTTATAAGTTTAGCGAACAGTTTAACTAATGAATGTCTTAAAAACCTTCGATAAAGTTTTTTTTTTGAATAAAAATGAGGCTTTTAAATGCAAAAAATTTTTTTTCAAATCTAACTGGAAGTTCCAGAGATTAGCGCGTTCAAACAAACAAACAAACTCTTCATCTATATTATCACAGTCACTTGCCAGTGCTTAGAGTTTTAGAACAAAGTCGTCGCTCAGGTGGTCCAGATTAACCGCAACACGCCATGTAACAGAGTAAGACATGCGAGTCCTAAAAAGCCAAAAAAATATTTTTCAATCCATACGTATGTACTTGCTTTTTTGTTTCGTCTCATCTACCTAGTCTTCGCAGCTGTGTTAGGGTCAGTTTCCAGTCAGACCAGATGCAGCTGAATATCAGTATTTTACATGCAGCGACTGCCTTTCTGACCTCCACAACCCAGTTACTGGGTAATACGTTCCCCTTGGTAAGACTAGTTGTCAGACTTTCGGGCTTCTGACGACCCCTAACGACTGTCGAATGATAGCCGGGACCAACGTGGTTTCCGAGGCACGGAAGGGTCTTGGTATGTAACGATAGTCACCCATCCAGGGACCAACTGCGGCAAGCGTGGCGTAACCTGATAGTTCGACCCGTACGGCTGTTATTGCTTAGCCACAAGCCGCTCTTTTTGTTTGCCATATTTTGTAATATTCAATTTATTACATACAGGAACAGAAGTTTCAGGCGTTGGACGTAAATCTGGCATTATTTCAACAACACTGGACGCGGAAGCAAAGCGTCGCAGTTATGTGGGACATCTTGAGCGATGAGACTTGCTTGTATATCGACTTGTAATTTGGCTTAGATTGTGATAGAAATATGGATCGAGTAAATTTTGTAAGAAAAACTTCCAATCGGTAATATTCCACTATCATTGCAGTAATCGTAGTGACATGATCAACATTTTGTAATGAATCTATTCTATAACTCTAAACTCAGGTTGAAAAATAATAAATAATAGTTTAAAAAAATTAAAAAATACGCTTTAAAAACCAAACTAAAAAAGTAGAAAATAATTTAATTCAATTAAAAAGCGTGGGGTGCTTTTTGAGGGATTTTTATAATCAATTATTGTCAAGCATCCCACGCTTTTTAATTGAATTAAATTATTTTCTACTTTTTTAGTTTGGATTTTAAAACGTGTTTTTTTAGTTTTTTAAACTATTATTTATTTTCTATTTTTTAGTTCTGCTAACTACAAAAGCGTGATTATTTCAGTTTGTTTTCCTTATTTTTTTCTATTTTTCTCTATTTTTTTTAACTATTGAATTGTCATCCGTCCTCGATAAGTTTACAAAGTTTAAATGAAATCTGACCGTTTAAAGTGGGTCAAAATCGCGCCCTAAGGAGTCGGTTACAAACAAACATACAAGTGAACCTAATATAAAGCGTGTACAATAGAACTCTTTATGGACATAAAAAGTTATTAATGTGACAGTTTTGCTTTCACATTCATGGTTTTTTGAACCAAGCTAATCCGTACTATAATATAATACAGCTGAAGAGTTTGTTTGAACGCGTTTGGAAGTACAAGTCGGGTTTCAAAAAATATTTTTGCATTTGATAGCCCAAGTCTGAAGGAATGTTTAAAGGCTACTAGCCTTTGCCAGCGACTTCGCCCGCGTATACATCGGAATTTATCCCATGGGAATGTACATAAAGTATCCTATGTGTTAATCCTGGCTATAAACTATCTGTTTGCCAAATTTAATGCAAATCCGTTAAGCCGTTAACATTTATAATATGGGTAAGACATAGTAGAAAGTATGTTTTAACATTATGGTACGATCCTTAGGAACAGATCAAATGAATAAAAGCCGGAACAACGTTAAACAAAAACATAAGAAATACGCGAGTAGGCGATGCGATGTAACGCGGTCGGGAAACAAAATATAGAAGCTACCAATAAACTAACATTAACTTTTCATCAATTTATCTTTCTCTTTAGGATACAAAAAAAAAAACCATAAACCCTCTAAAATTAAACCAACCATAAAAACAACATAACACGAAAAATAAGCTTAAAATTCATAAACAGAACGTTACAACATCTACATTTTTCCATTTGACGTCAGACAGTATAAGGGATATCAGAAAAGTTAGCCTTTTATCGGGACATCTTCGAGACGAAGGTAAATAAATGTATCTTTACTATTTTCTATTAATGATGAAGCTTCAAAGCGGATACAAAGACGACTGATATATACTTTTGAAGCCAATGGCTGCCTGTCCGTGTGTCTATTTGTGACATGGTAACTCCCGGAAGGCTAAAAGGTTCTATGGGCTAAACCTATTTCATGGTTTCAATTGTTTTTTAACCGACTTCAAAAAGGAGGAGGTTCTCAATTCGTCGGAACCGTTTTTTTTTATGTAGGTATGTTTCCCGACTACTTGAAGATGGCTGGACCGATTTGGATTTTTATTTTTTTGTTTGAAAGGGTATATTTCCCAGGTGGTCCCATGATCATCAAGTCAGGATCTGATGATGGAATCCTGGAGAAATAGAACTCTTCAAATTTTATAGGCACACTTGAAGCGATTTAGGTATTTTTTGGAAGAGTACTTTCTCGGTGTGGTCCCATTTCAATTTAGTAAAGATCTGATGAAGAACTTCGGAGATAGGCAACGGAACTCCTCAATAAATGACAGCAAATGGACTGGGATTGCTGAAATCTCATGTCTGTCTATTATTTACACCAGTTCATAACATAACATCACGCACGCTGTGAAGGGGTAAGCACATGTGAACCACAAAAAAGTGAAAAATAAAAACTTTTTCCAAAAAAAAAAAAAAACAACCGACTTCCAAAAAACACTACAAAGTGAAAAATAACTTTAATTTCGGAAGGCGGTGACGAAAAATTAAAATACAGCTCCAAAGTCGGTTGTTTTTTTTTATGGAAAAAGTTTTGTTATATTTTTTTGTCCACTTTCAATATTTTTTGTACACACATTAGAGGTCCTTACCTTGTTCCCTAATATCGATATTTACGGCCAATGTTAGTGTTAAAACACAAATCAATTCATTTATACATCGTACTGGCTTTGACCAGCGGCTTCGCCTAATATTCATGACTATCCTTACTTGTTTAAAACGAGAACCTCCATCCAAATTCCAAAGCAGCAGTTCTGTGCCTCGAAAACTAAAATAGGCTTCCAAACTGTGATCCCTCCCCCATTTTACATGTTAAAGGGAAGGGAAATAAAACTGTAAGAGTGAATGCAAAGTCGTGCATCAACTGTTCACTATGCAGTGCAAGTTGCAGGAGGCAAGTGAAACAATTGCCCCGTCCCTACGGGCAATCTGTTTCTACAGTAGCTTGGAAATGTTTAAACTAAACGGCTCAGAGGAGTTTTTGAACGGCCGTGTTCTTGTGCCTATATTGTAGAGAGTATGTTTGAGGAGGATATTAATTTATAATTGTATGCGCTTTGAAAACTGATTCAGTGGTTTGTGGGCTAAGACTGGCTTAGACCAATAAACTACTGGGCTAAGCATAGTAATATTGCATTATATCTGTTTGTTTTTTTGACCTTAATTATTATCACATGCATACTTAATTTCAACAATATTTTGCTTTAGAAGAGTGTCCGTGGAGTTTCTTACAAGTTCGTCTCCATAGGTACCTACTACGCTTTGAAATGGATAACTAGCTTCATCTTTCTGAGTGACGGACCGCTTGGCATTTCAAAAGTGCGTTGAGTTTGAGTTTTTATGTTTATTAATTTTCTTTAAATGTTGAAAAGTTTTTTGGTTGACATAATATGGGTAAAATCAGGGGGGAAAATCGAGATGGTGTACAACATTAAAACAATCTATACTCCATTTGAAATAAGATTAGACATTTAAACAAACCTATTTTACAATCAGTTCAACCGATTCTGACTTCTATACCGTAGGCATAAGGACGGCATTAAAAGCAAAAAGTAGTTACAATACCAACTGTTTACTGCAGCTGCCATTTGTTATGCCCCTAACGCAATAGAAGTCAAAATCGGTTGATCGGAATGTAAAAAAGGTTTAGTTAAATGTCTAATCTTATTTCAAATGGAGTATAAAGAAAACTGAATTCAATAAATCGATTCACTTAAGGCTGATTTTTAATAGACAGATAAATTTTATCTGGGGAATAAATATGTCGGTTTGACAGATTTTGTATAGAAAATATGCCAAACTGTCAGATTTATCCTTCACATAAAAGTTATCTGACTATTGAAAAATCAGCCCTAAGTGAATTGGTATTAATTAAAGAGACGAATTAATAAATTGAAGTTAGAATATAGTAATACAAACATCCTTGTTCACAACAAACTCTTTCGAGACATGACTTCTACATAAACGATAAAAAACCAGTGTCCCTAGCGTAATCATTCAGTTAAGTTAAGTGAATGTTCAGTTCGTTCATTAGTTCAATCGTACATTCACTGGACCGATCACTGTTCACTCGTGCGTTTACTCTTCTTTCTTCGATTTTCAATATTATTTTTATGCCGATTGCATTTAGCTTTTCTTTTGCAAAGGGTTGGATGAGAATTTTAACCACTGAAATATGTGACTCACAAGAAATATGAGTATTAACAAGGACAGGATTGGCAAATTAATACAGTTATTTCGAGAATATTACATTAACATGTAATTACCTATTTGTGATTGGCAGCACGAATGGTATTTACTAGAAATAATCAGAAGGTCTTACCAAGGGGTATCATATTATCCAGTAACTGGGTTGTGGAGGTCTGGGCAGTCACTGCATGTAAAATATTGACTGCCAGGGGTGCGGGTTGTTCGAAAGAGATACCGCGGCCCCTGGCACACAGGCAACTGAGGGAACACGGGTGGGTTTTAGTCAGTAAAAGTCTGACACGCCCTCTCGCTCCACCCAGAGCGGGAGAAGTTATTTGATGATTTCCCACCCAAAAAAAAAAAAAAAAAAAAAAAAAAAAAAAAAAAAAAAAAAAAAAAAAAAAAAAAAAAAAAAAAAAAAAAAAAAAAAAAAAAAAATTGATACTCAGTAGCATCGGGTTAGAGTGGAATCCGACCCCAACAAAGTTAATTTATCTTGGAAGGAATACTTTAACGAGAGATCTAAAGCGAAAGGTCTCTGGAAAGCGAAAGGATCTGGTATAAAAGTATACAGAGTGAGACTCCTCATATACCCTGGTTCTCCGGATCGAAACTAACTCGATGTCAAATTGTTGCTGCGAATCGTTTGAGGTCAGGACATATTCCACTAAACAACTTTGCTTTTCTCATGTGAAAATCGGACTCCCCTAACTGTAAGGTGTGTGGTAAAATAGAAGATGCACAGCATGTGTTGGTGGAGTGTGTCCTGGCATACTAACAAAAGAAACGCACTGCTGAATTCTTTGAAATTGTTGGTAATGGATGTTGGAATGTTTCATGGCATCTTAGCCAATCCAACTTCTGAAGCAGCAAAAATATTATATACTTTTTTATTAGTAAGATAATAAATTAATAATATTAGGTTAATTTTTGTGTGATTTAGGTTAGTTCATTTAGTTTAAGAGTAAGTGATCATTTGTAAGCGCACGATGGGATTGACATTGTCACATTCGTGTAAAAGAAAAAAAAAAGGCTCAGCAGATTGTATGAGTGTGGAGGTCTTTCCTTTTCGTGTCCTCAGTTCTACCCAGTAACACAACATTACTTTCGTTTCTTTACATAAATAAAATCCATACAAATTTATTTGCCAACTTTAATATTCCTTTTCATCGGCCAAAACAAACAGTTAATAGAATTGACATTTAGGCACGAAAAGCAATCGTGATATTGGCAACGAAGAATAATACTAATAATGGCTGAAGCTGGGTCAAAGAAAATCATATTGAACTGGCAACTTTGTAAGAAGGAAACTTTCTTCAATATAACGAATTATTGGATTCTCCGAAGACGAATAATCATATCGGACTTCCCTCGGAATATATTTTTCGGGTCCCGAAGATTTCTATTCCGGTGTGATTTGATTTTTGTCCAAATTGAATGATATGCTTTGTATATAATGTTAACGCGTATTGAAATGTATTTGACCGATGGTTCTATCGTTTTGTCGTCTGAACGCATTTTTGGGTCGGTGGTTCTATTCTGAGATATTTGTTGTTTGATATGAACGCTCGTGGGAGCATTTTTCAACGTCTGCCTGTTACAATGTGATTTTCTTGCGTTTCGTTTAGTTTTGGTTGGTTATGTATTGTTGAAAAAGGATATTATTAATAATCTTTTTGTGGTATATTTAGAAAGGGATCGGGGGGAAGGCATATTATCGGTGCTGCGGTAAAACAGGTTTTATAAAAATAAATAAATCTGACAAAAATCGAAGAGGGCATCATGTTGTAATTAAAGTTAATTTCTTTATGATTCTTTAAAGTTACGTACCATAAGGGTGCTAACGGAAGTTTATTACTAAGCCTCAGATGGTCTGTCTGTCGTTCCATCTGTCTGTCAGCGGGCTGGATCTCATAAACCGTAAGGTAGATAGTTGGAATTTTCACAGAGTGTGTATTTCTATTTACAACAAATAATGGAAAATAAAGGGGATATCTCGCGTCCGGCCCTAGTCCAGACCATGGTATGGAGAGAGAGTGCATGGGTAGCCGTTAACGTCCGTCTGCAAAGCTGTAATGCTTGCGAAGAGGGAAGCGGCGCACGTAAGGGAAACGCAGTATCCGCCTAGTAGTAGTTCCGCCTTCATGGCGCTAGTCGCTGCAGGAAATCCCAGGCTTATTCCCGGCCACCGTAGGCGCGGGCTTGCGGATGGATAGCGGTGTCCGTTAAAGACCAACTCCAGGTCGACGGCGCGTTGTGTTCCAAGCGCGCCTCAAAAAGATGTCAGCATCAACTGGTACTGTGTGATTCCAGTCTAACCGGATGCAGCTGAATACCTGTATTTTACATGCAGCGACTGCCTATCTGACCTCCACAACTCAGTTACTGGGTAATAAAATACCCCTTGGTAGGACTGGTTGTCAGACTTTCAGGCTTCTGACGACCCGTAACGACTGTCAAAGATCCGAAATGACAGCCAGCACCAACGGCTTAACATGTTTTCCCAGACACTGGAGGGGACTTGATATTTATTAAAAACTTTAAAAAAAAACAACCGTATTTGGAAAAAATTTAATTTTCACTTTTTAGTTATTTAGTAGGTTCCAATTCGAAATTTCATCATCCTTGGGGTATTCTAAAAGTCAATCAAGTCAAAGCAATGCATATTTATGCGATAGCAGCAATCGCGGTTGATTTGCTGTCATTTTTGGAGAGTTCCGTTGTCCGTCTTAGAAACTCATCATCAGATCTATTTGAAATTTAAATGGGACCATTTCAAAATAAAACCTCTTCGAACAAAAAAAAAAGATATTTTCAAATCCGTCCATACATGATGGAGTTATGCCCAAACATACGTAAAAAAAAACGTACCGAATTGATAACTTCTTCCTTTTCGAAGTCGGTTAAAAATGGTCACCCGGTCACAAACCAACCTAGACGAACGAACTGCACGACTATATTCACTTAACCACAAGCCTCTCCTTGGCCTTTAAAGTATTACATGTTTAATAGGCAAATATATACTAAAAGATGCAGGCAAAATAATCCTTAAACCAATCCTTAGATACTTGTCCATTACTTGACGATACCAAATACGGGCTTGGTACATGCTTTTTTTTTTTTTTTTGGGCCTTGGCTTCGCACGGTTTGTGCATTTAGCCAGTGTCAAGTAATTTTTCTTTTCGATCAAGTAAATGGCCCGATATCGGGCACGAAGTTACAAAAAAGTCATAGTCGTCTTTAGTCAGTCAAGTCCAGTCAAGTCAAAGTTATTGTAAAGCGGTAGCAACTTTACAACAACCTAACATGAGTTTTTGGGGGAATACGAAAAGTCCACGTTAGTCACTTATTTTCACCTTCACTACACTTGTGCACACACATGTAACTAAATTGAATAATTCACTACCAAAATTATACAATTTAATTCGCTATTTCACTAAATTTCATGAAAATGAAAATTCGTGCGACATGTTCCAACCCGATCCCGCCAAAAACTCCCGGTATATGCTTTACCGTTTGCCTTTAACATGATTGTGGTGGTCAGATGAAATACCGGAATTCAACTGCATCCGGTTAAACAAGAAGCCGACTGCAACATAGCTGGGAATGGGTTTTAGGTCAACATTTTCGAAGTACTTGTACGTCAATGGTAAACAGGAACTTGTGTAATAGATATGACTGTCACGCACACATAAGTCACACGCTCATAATTAACTTTGAACGTTTGAAAGCAATAAATATACTGAAAGTCGAAATCTCGTTATGAGAGCTGAAACAACACTATGTTGGGGCTACAAAAGGCGCGATAGAGATACAAATAATTTATGCAAGTACATGGGCTCACCACCACCTCATAAAGCAGTATTGTTTTAATCTTACTTCAAAGCTGGAATGAGATGAAGCTATACGTCACATGTAGCTCCATCGCTTTCTTACACACCAATACGCTGTTAATATGGCACATCTAGACTCCGCCCCTTTTTTTATAAACGGTGCTTAAAGTGGTCACCCAGTGGCTAAAATTCGACCATAATTAAAAAAAATATTAACTATCTGTGGGCCTAGAATGACGCTGTCTATTTCTACGAAGAATAGACAATGCTTTTTCAATACAAAGTGACATTTAGTTTCTACATTTTTGCCTTGCACCGTAAATATCCTTGTACAATCTTTTATTTAGTCTTTCGTTTCTAGCGATTTTTGTCTAGGTCCGCTTATATGTAGACTATTTCAGAAGAATATTTCTTCCCAAACTGTCGAAATCACTCTGACAACAAACTTTCTACTCGACGGCCACAAAGTATATACGATTATCTACAAAATCATGATTCGTTTAGAACGCATAACTGTGATAATTAATAGAAAAACATAGATATCTTCTTTTATTGTGCATCATTTAGTTAATAGTCATGTCTATTCTTCCGTCGACAAATCGGTACTCGTGCTACGTCTACAGTACTTCTTTTTCGTATAAACTTTAACTGCGCCTTTTATACTCCTCGGTCCGCGAAATTTTCTTTAGAAAGAGTATAATTTTAAACGTTTGGTAACACAGAGCATAACTAGATATTGATGAAACAGCTAATGGACTGAAATCAATTAGGGCCTAATAGCCAATTTTTCTGATAACACAGAAAACTGGACGAGGGATGTGAGTGATTCGGCGAAATACTCACCTAAATTTAACTGTACGAATTGCCAATTGGTTTCTGCCGATTGTATTCGCGTTATGGACTTAATACTGGGGTATCTACTAGTTTGTAATCCAAAACCACTAAATGTTAAAACGCTTGAAGGAAAATTATTAAGTAGAACAAGCACTACTTCCAGATCAAGTATAAACCTGCACCGCTCGAAAGCTTCAGCTAATTACTAAACAAGTTTTAATCAACTAAACTATTTTCTCTATACCTCGGTATAATGTTGGTACCGCCGTACCGGTAGTGCCAACATTCCGCTAACTTCGTGCCCCGACGCACCAACCAGCCGTATTTAATCAAACATTACTGTAATTGTATTATGCTTGATTTATGTTCTCGTAGAACCTCCAGTGCTCGCTGAAAAGTTAATCAACTAAAAGCCTTCTTTTAATTCCTGAATTAAGAAACAAGTTAATTTATGGAGATTTGAACAAGTTTTTTTTTTATATCTTAATTAGGGTAGTCGGAGTTGAATTTTGGAATTCAAGTTCTAAATTCAATTTGTGGATTGTGTAACGTATTTTTATCGGGAGCTCTGAGAAACGAGTTTGAGATTGATTTATTAAAAAAGGAACACCACATTTTTTTGTTTTTTTTTTCGGTAGTCATGGCTCGTAGTTCGTCGGATTCATTTAAATTGCAACACTGAGCAAAACCGTACCTACTTATCGACCTCATCACAAAACGAAACGTAAGCCAAAATCTTATATTACATTCAACCTAAAGCATCTTTGAAGTTAAATGCGTTCTAAATTACGAGCGACCCAAATTCTTGGTACAGAAACCTACTTATTAATGTGCTGTCATTTAAAGCGAGTATTTAAAAATAGAACTTACCGGATATCCAACAAATGAGCAACGAAACCCCAAACCTCAACGTCCCCATCTTCACATATAAAGTCTCATCACTAATACTTTGACATCACAACACTTCGAAATTCAAATAATTTCGCGCTCACATCAGAACGGAGACTCCATGACGTCACAGTTTCCAGAATGTTCTAACACCTGGAACAAAGAACATAGATTTTAATTAAGGGAGGGTTCGCTTACGTAAATTACACGAAATATCTTTCGAAAAGCCGGAACTACTTCGGATAAATATTTTAGGGCCATAAAATGTTTGTTCGAAATAGTTTATTACTTATAAAAGGGGCCTTAAATGTTTATTTTATAACCGGGCAAGGTTGTGGGTTAGTCGGGATTCATTTTAGTGCCCAAAGCGTTATTTACTAGTTGAAATTAGTGAGCATTAAACTTGGAGCGAAAATTGCTTTCGGATACTGCAACCTTTATTATTAGTGGCTTTGGGCACTGCGTCGTCTTTGAGGGTTGTAATTAAGAGCGGTGATATAATTTTAATTTTAGTTGGTAGCTACCAAATCCCTATTTTTTGGTTTTCGTTGTAAAATAAGGATCCCTAACAGTGTCGCTAAGTCTGTTTGGCCACGGTTTCGGTCCTAAAAAGCTGTAATTTAGCATTGTTATCACGCCTAAAAAGTAGATTATTTTTTTAAGTTTACTTTCCTTGCTAGTAAAGTAGGGATGATTTATTTTTCCTTATCTATTTCATCATGTGTGATTTTTTTGACAATCTTGTCGCAATTGCGTATCGGCGACAATCAATATCTAAAACTTGTCCAAAATATTGAGAATTCCCGTATTTTTTTGAACGTTTCACATTCGCATCTCAATCTGTCAAAAAATTCTCGAATTTCTTTGGTAATTCCTCTGGTCTTTCAATAATATTGCGGGTTTGTTGAGCATATTTTTCGAACCAGTTATCCGGGACGTCCATCGACGATCTCGACGAGACATTTTCGGTAACAGCCGCAGAAATCGTTTATTTGAAAAATACTATGAAGTACAAACTGATTTTTACTGTCAACAAAAGTATCAATGTGCTAAGTAAATATTAATCCCAAGTACGGTAATCTTCATTGTGCATGGATCAACATGGACTTGGCTGGTATGTTTTTCCCATCAAGCAAATGCCTCCTGGTCATCGGTCACGTTGTGGGAGGCCTTTCAACTTTAAGTCTTCCAGTACACAGGAGTCCGTTGGATGCGGGAAGCACAGAACCGATCGAATTGGCGGAGCTTAGGGGAGGCCTATGTCCAGCAGTGGACGTCTTTCGGCTGAAATGATAATGTTGATGAAAGCAAATGAACAAGCCATGTTGAATCAGTGTACTTGTTTAAGCCGTTGAGGTTTCGTCAGCAATTAAAGTCAGTGTTGTATTAAGTAATTTTGAAAGTACATAAATATAGCATTCAACGAAATGCCTTTGAACTCTTATCCTATTACGAATATAGCACTTTTTGCCATTATCATAACTGCAGCATCTTAGCAAAAAACTGCAAGATACAGTACTTTGTTCTTCATATTTCACAATAGCCATCTGACTATTAGCCACTTAATTTACATGTTTATACTCGTATTAAAATGCAGAACGGGGAATATATTAAGTGATTAGTATTAACATATTTCTTGGTATTATGGAAACACTAATGACTAGTGTAAGTTACAATGTTATAATGCGGCAACGGTTCTTTTCTGGAACTAAGCCCAATGCAACTTATGTTTATAAGGAAATTAAATATTATTTCGAGGCGTTGTAATTTAACTGTCGAATGGGAAAATAGAGCTAAGGAAATATATTTTATCTTCGAGAGAAACGTTAGTGTGAGTAGTTTACAATTATTATTATTCAAAAACATATATTTATTTTTATTAAGAGGAACAGCAAACATTTACAATATAAGGACTTACAACTTGTCTAAAAAAATAGCAATTTGGTTATAAAGTAACCCACAATGCTATCCACAAGTAGGCAAAGAAGTTCAAGAAAAAAATAAAGCTAATCGCTAGGAACATTAATAGCTGTACGTGTGGTAAATACTTAATTAAAAGTTAAATGATAAAAAAAGACTATTGTGAAACAAGAAATAAGTAGGTATTAAAAAATTAAGAATAATTTGTTCAAAATTAAAGTAAAATGATAAAATTATACAATACAATGATAAATCTTTAATCAAAAAAATTCAAAGTAATGCTGGTTTATTTTTCATATTTCTCTTTAACCAAAAATTATCAAAATAAAGCTGAGTCAGCTCATGTATACGTAATTTGAGACCAGTGGTGGTCCAGAGGCAAAGGTCAGCAGCACTTACAAGTTGTAGGTCGCAGGTTCTTTTTAAACCCAAATAGGCACTTCGCTTTGTGTAAATTATTTCATCACCACTACTCTCAAAACGGTAAAGGAAACAAAACATTATGAGGAAACTGGCATGTCCTAGAACCAAAAACTCAAAGGCATGTGACATTCACCAACCAGCACTCGACTCGCATGGTGGATTACAGCGCAGTCCCTCTCAAACTCAAAGCATTTATTTCAATTAAACGATTTACAGGCACTTTTGAAAAGTTGAAGCTAGTTGCCCATTCCAAAACGTAGATCTCTATGGAGAAGAACGGGCAAGAAACTCCATGGACACTCTTTTTAATCATGTTAGGTATTAAAAAATCTTGGGAACAATATTGTTGTTGCTTCTATATGTGAGAACAATGTAAAAAAAAAAACAATTCTAAATATAAGATTTGAAATAAGTCATGGAAGTTAGGAGATGACCAGTCTCAACCGACGGCGCCCATTCACGAACTTGACGCGTGGATCAGCACCATCCAGCTCAACACTTTTGTAGGGAACCGAATGATCCAACACACGCGCCACCATCAGTGAGACACAGAGAAAGGCCTATGTCCTAGCAGTGAGAACATTATTGGCTGATTATACAATATATAACAAAAACCCTGTTTTTCCTTTCAGGGATGTATATATTACCGGCCAAACTAATTTGTCCTAGGCCAAACAGACTTATCCTACGCGTGATATGTCGCATCCAACTAGCTTAATTAGCCATTTCGTTAACAGCCTTTGGAAGTAACGCTCGCCGGCCGCTGCCGCGGCGCCGCTCGCTTCGCTCGCTCGGCTCGCGCGCTTTTGGTCACAGTTCTAACCTAAACTAACCTAACCCATTTAATCGGCGTGCCCCGGCTTAATACACCAGTTTGGCCTAGGACAAACTAGTTTGGCCTGAAATCGGGTTTAGCCGGTAACATATACACTTACCTACAAGCATAACATTGATGAAGTTATAATTTAAAAAATAAGCACTGGCTTGTCGAGAGTTCAATACCAAATAACTATTAAAATCGAAACATTAAAAAAAATGTTTACAGTATCTGATTTTACAAGTGTCCTTATTTCGCACAATAGACTACGAGCTCGGCGGCTTTCTTTGATCTAATCAAAATCAGTTAAACATTACAAATTTTAATAATTAAATATTTATTTTAATTATTTTTATTGAACAGTTTTTTTTTATTATTTGCTTTATTACGTATGTATACCGATTCTGAAAACGTGGGTAGAAGGAACAAAAGGGTTTTACTAGTCTCAAAATTTATCCGATGAAATTACGTCATCCGTACGCGGTTTTCATGGCAAAAGCTAGTTCGATATAAGCATTATTAAAAAATACTGTATATATTCGTAGGAAGAAACAATACTAACGATTATTAAGCTATAAATAATTAAGATATTTTAAGAAGCAACAAAAGAATGTCAAACTTCTAAATATTTCTTCTTTTATTAGTTATCTTCAATAGCCTTGATAAAGAGACTTAAGTTTGTAAATATAAAATTAGAACGAATAAGGAGTTGCGTAGCAATCTCACGTACCTCCGTAGAGCGGGCGGCATTTGGGAGCTACGTCCTAGCAAGGTGACAAGGTGTAGACTGTGCTACGCCGTAGCAAGGTGTAGACCGTGCTACGCCGTAGCCACTCTCTCATTTTAAACTACATGTTAAATTTCGACAATTCTTGTGATTAATGGCTTATTTAATTTTTAGAAATTAACACAAGAAAGTGAGCCACAATTTTGAATATTGAAATAAAGAAAAACCTCTTCATTATTGTTATATGTACAGACTTGGACTACATTTCGTTAAAACGATACTTCCAACACGGGTCCATCTCCACTAAACTGTATTTTTGCCTACAAATGTCAGTTCCGCCATTAAAATACTAAAGTTCGGTCGTTCCCAACTCGAGCTTAGATCCAAAAATAAACTGCTTTAGACAATTAGCAACTTCGATAAGTGAAATTAATATTGAGTCGAAAATTAAGTTAACAGAATATTAACGCTAAGTAATTTAAGAATTTATTACGCGTCTTAGGTTCACGCTGTTTATTTAAGTGAGATTTATTTATAAGTAGTTCTCATTTTGTCTTGTAATTGCCAAGTACTGTTCAAGTTATTTATATAATAGCCAAGTACTGGGATAAAAAGTATCCTGTTCATATTAGTTAATATACAGGTTGAAATTGAAAACATGCGACAAACCGAAATGGGAGATTGTACTCATCATTATGAACAACTTTTACTAAGGGACCAATGATGCAATCGCGAAAAAAAAACATCTATTCCCTACATTTATGTTCGCATAACTCGTCAAAATGTAGGGAACAGCTGTTTTTTTTTTGCGATTGCATCATTGGTCCCTTAGTAAAAGTTGTTCATAATGATGAGTACAATCTCCCATTTCGGTTTGTCGCATGTTTTCAATTTCACCTTGTATAGGTAAACTATCTGTGTGCCAAATTTTAACCAAATCTCTTCAGGCATTTTTGCGTGATTAAGTACCAAACATCCAAACATACAAACTTTCACATTTATAATAATAGGTCTTTACCTATGAAATTGCCGTTTTGTATGAAAAAATTTAAACGATTTTTTTTCATGTATTTTTTATTTGTATTAATCGAAGTAATCACCCATGCAATCAATGCGTCTTTGCCATCGCAGTGGCAGTTTATTGATGCCCTTCTTAAAGAAATCAGCTGGACGGGAGGCAACAAATTCTTCAAAGGCATTTTGTACTGCCTCTCGGGTATTGAATTTTTTTCCCGCCAAGAAGTTATCCAAATTGTGGAAAAAGTAGTAGTCTGTAGGCCCAAGGTCTGGTGAGTAGGGCGGATGACGGAGAGCTTCCAACCCCAGTTCTTGCAACTTGGAGACCGTCTGCTGTGCAGTATGAGGTCGCGCGTTGTCGTGCAGGAGCAGCGGAGACGAGCGATTGACCAATGCTGGTTGGAGATGTGCCAGCTTCTCCATCATTGTGTTCAGTTCTTCACAGTACACATCTGCAGTAATGCTCACCCCGTTTGGTAAGAAGCTGTGATGAATCACACCGGCGCTAGACCACCAAACAGTGACCATCACTTTTCTAGGGGTAAGTTTTCGTTTAGGGCATTGTTTAGGTGCTGAACCAGGATCCAACCAACTTGCTGAGCGCTTGCGGTTATCAAACAGAATCCATTTTTCATCGCAGGTAACAATGCGGTTCAAAATTCCTTCATTTGTGTGTCTGTTGAGCAGTGCAAGGCACGTCTCGACGCGTACTTCGCGCTGACGATCATTGAGTTCGTGGGGCACCCATTTGTCAAGCTTTTTTACCTTGCCAATTTGACGCAAATGGACCAATATTGTTTTGACGCTAACGTCGAAAGCTGCTGCTAATTCAGCCGTAGATTGTGTATCATCAGCTTCCACAATCGCCTTTAATTCGTCATAGTCGACCAAAGTCTTCGGACGACCGCGAGGTTCATTTTTCAGGTCGAAATTTCCAGAACGGAAGCGAGCAAACCAATAACAGGTGGTGCGTTGGTTTGTAGTGTTAGCTCCGTAAACGTCGTTGATGTTGCGTGCCGCTTGTGCCGCGTTGCTGCCACGACGGTACTCATATTCCATAATTACTCGAATTTTTAACGTATCCATGATGACGAAAAAGATTGAAATGCGATGAAAATGTAACACTAATCAATAAACAAATGACTACTTTTGGAAAAAAAAATCCATGTTTTTAAAATAAAATTAATTTGAAATTAGAATTCTTACCCAAACAAAAATTATTTTGATTTGAAATGGCCAGTACTGCAAAACGGCAATTTCATAGGTAAAGACCTAATATTAGTAGGATAATCCGCTGTCATCTGTCATGTTCTCATAATTTCATATTAAAATCAGTAAAGCATTTTAACATGCTATGACGTAATTCAGCAATCGTGTAGCCACTTCTAACATAAATGATTGATCACTCACGCCCCAAGCAAGTGATAAAAAATGTTCCCTCACTAACCTACCGAGAGAATATTAGAGTATTGAAGGAAATAGTATCGACTTAATGGCTACTGATGTAATCGATATTTGTAGAATTGTAATAGAAATACATAAATGTATTGGTGAGATTATGGTTTTAGGATTTGCCACAATAGGGTATTACACTCATTTTTGAAAAGTGCCTTAATTAGATTCTACAGTGCTAATAAACCACTAAAAATTTAATCATTTAATCGATTAGTGCCAAAAAAATGCATTTAAATTTTACATTTTCACATTTCGCGCGTGATTTGTCAAAAACGCTGGATGCAGTAGACGCCATATTGCTCTGTGGGTATGACGTCAGTTTGCTAAAAACAAATGCGCTGATATTTTGTATGACAGTTGTTTATAATTTAAAAAACTGAGTTATTTTACTACTTAGCGTTGGTTTGCTGTTCCTGAATGCAAAATATTATTTAAATAAAAATTACTTTGGTTACGAAAATAATAAAAGTACAAAGTTGCTCAGTTGACATGCCGTATGACGAAATAACATGGCGACTACTATTTCATGGTGTTCAAACACAGATTAATAAAACTGAAATCTTTAAATTGTATTTTAAAATTTATTTTGTTGTTTCATGAACTAAAACTAACATTTTCCGACTGCATTTTGCCTATGCTATCTCAATAATATATTTTTAGATTTTTTCTCGTATAGAGTAAAATACCCTATTTAGGCAGACTTTGATGGACTTGAGATGTGGTGTTAGAGAAGAATGCTCCGCATACCATGGACCGCCAAGTGAACTAACAAAACTATCCTGGAACAACTACGCATAAAAGATAGATATTCATATTAATTTATTTATTGTTTATTACAGGTAGAAGGCAGTTCTTATAATTAATTACTATTGTATCACTGTAACATACCCATAGGGTGTACAATATGTATAGTAATACGAGTATGTATGTCACTATTGTTGGCGAAGTTAAAAATAATTAATAATCATACAAATAACACTCTTGTTAGTGGTTACAGTTCATTGCATTGGTTGTTTTTAGTCAACCTCCTTTTACATTACAGTATGTAACTATTACAGTCATACAGGACCCAGGAACCCAGGATCTGGAACCAAAGAATTCTCGGTTACTTTGGTCACATTGCCCGTTGGGAATTAGATTTTTTTTTTTTTTTTGGGTGGGAAATCATCAAATAACTTCTCCCGCTCTGGGTGGAGCGAGAGGGCGTGTCAGACTTTTACTGACTAAAACCCACCCGTGTTCCCTCAGTTGCCTGTGTGCCAGGGGCCGCGGTATCTCTTTCGAACAACCCGCACCCCTGGCAGGCATCGGTCCTTGCGGACCCCACCCTTTGGTGCTGACATCTCTTTGAGGCGCGCGTGGAACACAACGCGCCGTCGACCCGGGCTTGGTCCTTACCGGACAGCGAGCTACCCATTACTCGCCGTCCGCAAGCCCGCGCAAGGTTGGTGGTGGTGGGCAAGATTGATGGGAAAAGAAAGAAGAAACGTTGATGACAATAGGTTAGCTCCCTATTACATGGTACTTGAACATAATTGACGCAATGTGAGTGTGCTTTAGGTACAAATCTGCCCAACCCTTCAGGGAAACATGGCGTGATGTTATTTTAAGTAATGTTTGTTTACAGTATTTTCAAAAATGTGCTTCGAATGTGCTTTGTAAGTTCAAAAACTTGAATTATCAAAACTCGAATTATACAACGTGTAACGGAAAGGGTATATACATACCAAGGGCATGGCTTCTTTGGATAATATCAAACGATATTGGAAAGGTTTTTTAATCCTATCTTTACATGTTCGGAAGTTATGAGAATTTTTAATACATTGATACCAGAACAAATTGAAACAAAAATATCTCTCGGAAGAGATTTATCGTGATATTGGCAAGTAACGTGGAAACTTATTGACCTACGTAGTGCGGTGACACGTTTGTTATGATTTGAATTTAAGAAACATATGAAACCGAAAATTTGGTATCAATTATTAGAGTATTTTATTTTGAGCTGAAACTTTGTATAGTGATTCTATACCAGCTGCTATTTTTAGTGCTTAAGGATAGCAACAGGGTTTTTGTTACAACCTGTATATATATTCTTAAAAAGTTTAATAGGTTGATATTTTTATTTTATTGAAGTTAGAGAGAGCCTTGAAAAAATAAATCTGTTCCCTGAGGTACTTCTTTTTATAGATATTTAGATGGTTCGATTTAATCCAACGTATTTAAATGTATCGACATTAAAGGGAACGGTAATATTCATACAATATTATTGGTGTGGGTTTTATTCAGGACGGAGGCTCAAATCGCGACCTCGTCGAGTATTTAGAGCCGGGCCGAGTATGGAAGTGAGTGAGTGTTGTGTGACGTAATATTTATTTATCTCTTAACAAATTTAATACACTGCCTGCCACATATACAAAATATCCGGTTTATTTTCATATTTCCTTTACGGGTTGCCTTTAATTAGACAAACAAATACCAAACGGGGTTTTACGATATTTTATCGGAAGTAATCATTGTGGTAAATTATTCAGACAACTTTCAGGTAATGTTGCATATCTATCAGATCGTTTGTTTGATATTTTAATGAAAGGCTTTAAGACAAAGACAACCTAAATTATAAACATAAAATATCCATATAATAATAATATTTTCTCCTCACACAGAGAAAACAAACAAAGTACTAAGAAAACCTAACGACAACATCACTTTCATCACTCAATAAAGATAATAACTACTAAACCCTACCCGTCTCATCGCGTCGCGTACATAAACCCTATTGTTTACCTCCAAATCGATCGGTTAACGGGTAATAAACGGCAACAACTACCATTTACGACTACCCGGATCTACATTCCGGCTATAGCGAGCTACCCGACCTTATAATGTCGCCGAGCCACCGGCTACTTGACAAAGAGTCCTGCGACTCAAACTGTCGACAATAAAGCAACCGATATTGAGTCCACACAATGCTCGGGTCGGGCATAAAAACCGGGTATAAACCGGTCATAATGCTCGGGAAAGTTAATTAAATAGGTCTGTTAGCGGGCACGACATTTTTCAATCGTTCGCTGAGTGATGCCTGAATGCGGATTCAGTGTGGATTGTGGGCCGCTGGTTTCCTTAGGTAATTGGACACGGTGGAGTTTGTTATTGAAACATGTTTTGCGGCTGTTGGGAATTTCGCACTTTTGATAATTTTGCATTAACTGAAGTGGCAGTAGGCTTGCCATGTTCATCGGCAAGCGTAATGTAGGACACCCTTAAATGGCAAAAGGTAGATAGGATAGACTGGATGCGGAATGTGAAAGACAGGGTCTTCTCGCGTAGCTAGTGGACTGCAATAGGCAATTTTCACATACATAGATTGTCTGCAATAGGAATTTTTAATTAAACGTTCCACCAACTCGTAAATAAAGTCAATATGTGATACGTGTGCCACGTCTTTGTGGCATCAATTCTAACTCCCGATCTTAGGATATTGGTGGCTAGACAGAATCTACGAATAATATGGCTAAGTATACCTTAGCTCAAAATGTGTAAAAGCAAGGGTAGGAATCGCAAGCATGATACACAAGTATTGTTCGACGATTTCCTCTAAGTTGAAATAAAAAAAAACATACTTTGTTCTTAGCTCATGGCTAAGTAACAACAGGCGCACGGATCGATCTGTCAGGTTAAACTACACTTGCCGGGGTTTGACCGTGGATGGGTGACCATCTTTAAATATTAAGACTCCTCCGTGCCCCGGAAAGCACATTAAGCCGTTGGTACAGGCGGTTAATCGTGCATCTTTGACAGTCGTTACGGGTCGTCAGACGCACGAAAGTCTGACAACCAAACTTTCAAGGGGTATCTTGTTACCCAGTAAGTGGGTTGTGGAGGTCAGATAGGCAGTCGCTCCATGTAAAGTTCTAGTGTTCAGTTGCATCTGGATGGACTAGAAGCTGATCAAAACTTAGTTTGCAAAAGGCTAGGCAAATTGATTGACATCTCATCTTCTTTGGTCAGGTACAGTCACCAAAAGATATTAGAAAACCAGGATCGTCTGATATAGTTGAACTTTAATAAAAACCGATTAAAGTTTAAGAATAAAATTTAATTTAATTTATGGAAAACAAGCAGTTAATTTATAAAATTAAACTTCATACGAAAAAATTCATCGTTTTCTTACTTTACTTAAACTATATCCGTCGATCCTAGTTATTTATCTCTTTTGGTGACTGTACATTACCATAAAATTCAATAATTAACTCTCAATACTCACTCAAAATAAAAAAGCAACCAGCGATTGAACTTTTAACTTCTTTCACAAATGGGCAGATAATTAAAATCCGTTTGACATCGATTCTTAAAGCCCGGGGATTGCCCGACCGATCTCATCTGAAGTATGAGAGCAATAACATTTTTTATAAGGAATCTCCAACTTTATTGGGTAGATTAAAAGCTTTAGAGTAGTCTTGACCGAACACGAACATTGGGCAGTTTTAATAACATTATTAGGTTTTTTAATTTCTTGTTAAGCAGTTTGTTTTCTTTTAACAAATCGTAAAATTCAATAATAGCATACAAATAATGATGAATGAATTTAAATAACATTTAAAATAATTAAAATTTCAGTTTTAATTTAATAAATAAATATTATTAGCTATCGATGTGATTTCGTAGATTATTATTAAAAATCAGTTTATTTAAACACTAGTGCTTACATATCAGTCTAAATACAACCGTCTTTGAGAAAATACAGAAAAAGTACTTCGTAAGTTGTACCTGTTAAACGACGAAAGACATAAAGAGACTGTATGATGACATTGATGACGTTCCCTTGCAGGTTCTTACTATGGATTTGTCAGTTTGCGCATAGATATTAGGCAAGCCAGTCTTTTTTTTTAAACTTTAGACACTTTTGAATTTCGTTAAGGTAAGTACCTGAAACACACTACCCTCCTTTTGAGTTCCGCCGCAGTTAGGTAAAAACATTTGAATTGATTTTTAAAGTAAAATAATTGTTGCAAAATATTTATGAGTTGTAAACTGATATTGTTTCAGCCATGTTTGTAGGAGGAACATGTTTTAATATACTAGCTCTATGTAATGTTCAAAATATTCCTGGGTAGAGTATCTTGATTTTTTCTTCAAGAGTCATGTAGTTACTAGTTTGAACAACAATTCAGTCCATTTGGCCCTGAAAACGTACCGTAAACTACAAATTGTGTTTGAAATTGGAAAAGTTAGATACGAAGTATGACGTTGCTTGTACCGAAATTAAATTACAACGAAAGATCCAAAAATGAGTTATCACTGCTAAAGGTAAAATAGTCCAAAAAAATACTCAAGTAGCGTTACCTACTATCTGGATATGACCGGACTTATCCGGTTTTTGGCTCCCTATCAGGACTTCGTCTGACCTTTTTTTATTACAAACTAGCTTTTACCAGCGGTTTCACTCGCGTGGATATCGATAACATCCCACGGGAGCGTACTAACTTCTTTTTGTAACGTCTGGAAATCCTAATGGGTGTCTTCCACCCTGGAGTGGCTTGAAGGGTCTGTCAGACTCTTACTTAAAGCCACACCGTGTTCTGCTGCTACCTTCAACCGGGTTGCTGCAGCCCTAGACAAAATACATTTGTACGTGTTTCCGCACACGCAACGGACTAAACGTTAGCGTAAGTAAAATGGTAGCCAAAGAACTAAGCTCACGCCGAACGCTTATTCCGCAGCGTCGGGAGGAACCACAATAGTTTCTCTATGGAAGTTAGCGTGAGAACGAAACCAAACATCAGTGTCAAACGTCAAACGCGTCTTTAACTGGTGTTGGCAACGTAGACAGAGACTGGAGGTCATATTTTGAAACCATTTCAAAAAGTTTTTATTATATTTCGAGGTTTTACTTTATTTAATTATGATTTATTATTTGTGTAAACATTAATTATAAGTAATTGAAATTAAAAAGTGGTTTACTATGGATCAGTGATGTAATAGTTACATAGATCTTTCAAGACTGATATTTTCGAATTTCTATAAGTATTAAGTACATTTTATATAGAATGCTGACTACGTTCGTTTATGGAAAGGTTGGTAAAAATTCAATAATCATGCAAAATTTCATATGATGTTTGGGTTCATTTGTTTGTTTACCTAATGACGAAATGCTATTATTGTTCAAGTGTAGTGTAGCTCTCAACTACACTCGCGAGCAATAAACTGGAATCACTTCATTGCGGATTTCTTCTAACGGATTTAGGTTTGATGGCGCCCTAGACCCACGACGATATGGCGCCCTTTTTCTTTCGTAACAGTATTTATATATATATTTATTTATTTTATTTATTTATCACAAATACTGCTATCATTACAGGACATTCCTAATGCGGTAGCGTGGTCCTTAATTAAACTATCTTAAATAACTATCTTAAATAACATAACACATACAAAATTATTTTTGTGAATTCTTTCAGAGAACACGTAAATAAATCGATCCTGTCAGCCGTGTGATACGTGATAACAATAATATGAAATCCATTCCATGATCATTAGAGCCGACATTTTGGGGTTTTAGTTATGAAACTTAATAAATCTATTTATTTGAATAAGAATTAATACTACGATATACAAAAAAATACAAAAACAAAAGGACACTTAGGCGTCGAAGTATTCGTCCGCATCACTGTCATCAGGAAACGTGCCCAGAAGACTGGCAGCATTGCCACGTTGAATGGCAATGCTAATTCTTTGGCCAAAGAAAGACCCAGCCCTCTGGTCACGTGAAGTGTCGACCAGCCGGCGAGAAATTTCCTTAAAGAGGAGACCTGACCCATGACCCGAGCATTCCGACCTCAAACGGCTGAAAACTGTAGTTACCCATAAGGTTGCAGTATTTACACCGCTTGAGGGTCTCAGCAACCGCCGCAGTGGCGCAAGCACAGCCCGCCGTTCTAGGAACATGGGATGGCGCAAGGATGTCGACACAGGTTGCGTCCCACACCAGAACAGTAATATTGATAACGGTACGGGTAATATTTTACATTTATTTTGGTGCATGTTTTTATTTTACTTAATTCTACATGTAGTTTCCAATTCATGTGATTTCAGAAAAATAGCTTTACAGCTATAAATTTAAACACTTTAAAAAGAAATTGTTACATATTTCGGATTTTAGTACTTTCCTGATTAATTATTTTAACAAAGAACTTCTACCCTTGAAATGTTAGGTAGGTACTATGTTTATATTGTAAGAGCGTAAGAAAATAAACTTAAAAATTTGGTCTTACATTTTACAGAAAACCCGATAGATTTTTTATTTTAGTCGTCTTAACAGAGAAGCAATAACCGAAATTTCATGATTTTCTCCCTTCTTTTTCCCCCACTTTTGAGTACCAACTAAAAGCGCATTCCCAAAAAACGCCATCTACTTTCAAGACCTTTTAACGCGTACCCTTCAAAGCTTTGATGCAACTTCATTTAGAGCTTCCTTAACGAGAGAAAATTGCTAGCGAGCACCCCTCTATGTTTTATAAGGCTGAATAGAGCGGTCATGAATGTCGCACCCCTATTGACCAACTCTTTTCTGAACTTCATTACATCTTGCTCTTTTGAATCTTTTTAAAAAGGCTGGTGGGCACTTCATTTGGTGGGTAGTTTGTATAAAAGGGCGTTTTAATTAAAAACTGTAGCGGTTGGTGACGCGGTTGGGAAGGTGACTGATGAGCGTGAGCATGAAGCGCTCTGATCTTAAATCGCAAGTCAGGAGAATATTTTTGGAAACTTCTCTCGGAGTTGCACAATAAATGAAAACATGAAAAACCACCAACTTCCGGAAAAACACTACAAAGTAAAAAGTAACTTTAATTTCGGAAGTCGGTGACTTTGGATTGGTATATATTTTAATTTTTTGTCATCGCCTTTCGAAATTAAAGTTATTTTTCAGTTTGGAGTATTTTTCCGGAAGCCGGTTGTCTTTTTTAAGTTTTTTATTTTTCACTTTTTAGTTATAGTACCTACTTACTCCTCTATATGATGGAGTTATGCCCGAACATACATTTAAAAATATATATATATAAACATGTCGAATTGATAACCTACTTCTTTTTGAAGTCGGTTAAAAATTACATACACATTAATAATGTTTATTTTATCTCCACAAATTACATTCATATACTATAGTTATATTAAGTCGACGAGTATTTAATCATAATTTTGTCATTTGTGGGGATCTGGAGTAAAATAACACCACAAAAAAGAGAGGTAGAGGTGTTCCTATAATTCCCACCCACATTTCGTTGGTTATTTTTAAGTCCCAAATAATATAAGGCGAGCCTATTGCCATCAATCATACACAATTAAAGCCCTCTGGCTGCTACTGCGCAAGTCCTGATTGAAAAGCCCAATAACACTTTACCCAACCTGGGAATTTAATCCAAGACCTCATGCTCAGCACTAGCGCTTACGACCATCAGGTGTCATTCATCATCATTCATCATTTTAGCCGGAAGACGTCCACTGTTGGACATAGGCCTCCGCCAATTTGGGGGGCTTGCCATAATCCCCACGCTTGGCAAGCGGGTTGGCGATCGCAGTATGGTGGTAAAATGCATAGAGAACGCTGCTGTCCATTCTCTAGTAAGTCCCTTAGTCGCCTCCTACGACACCCACGGGAAGAGATGGGATGGTGCTATTCTTTACGTCCGGAACCACACGGAACAGGTGTCATTAATAAACAGTTAATGAACCACAGTTCATGTTATGAGATTAACTGTTTATTATTTTTACATTAAATTATTCTTGTAATCCCACAGGCCTACTAGAATAATTCTAGAATTTCCGAAACAAATGTTATGACAAATAAAATTCGTAGTATAATACAATTACATTGTTTTTATTGAATACTAAAACTGTAAAACATGGTAATAAACAAACTCACGTCTCTAAACGTCTCTTCACAAAACAAGATATCTGACTTTGTAATGTTATAGCAATTTTATTTTACGTACTCTCCTTTAAAACTGACGATAGTAAGATAGCAGTAACACTTGAACATTTTACTACTGTAGTAACTGACTGGCGAGGCTTTCGTGGATCTTTGGCTGTCGTCAGAAGCCCGAAAGTCTGACAAACAGTCTTACCAAGGTGTGTCGTATTACCCGGTAACTGAGTTGTGAAGGTCAGTCATGCAGCCGCTTTATATAAAAACCCGTTTATATAAAATACTGGTATTCATCTGAATCCGGTAAGACTGGAGGCCGACCCCAACATAGTTGAGAAAAAGATAGGTAGTTGTAATAACTGACAAGCGAAGCATTCGTGGATCTTTGTCAGACGTTGCGAGTCGTCAGAAGCCCGAAAATCTGACAACCAGTCTACCAAGGAGTATCGTATTACGCAGTAACTGAGTTGTGGAGGTCAATTATGCAGCCGCTTCATGTAAAGTACTGGTATCCAGCTGCACCTGGTGAGACTGGAAGCTGACCCCAACGTAGTTGGGTAAAGGCTACGCAGGTTATTAATAATGAGAGGTATGTTTGTGTATCTGTGAGCGGCGAGTTTTATCGTAGATTATTATTTTGTACCTTCACGTTCCACCTTAATAATGTCGTACTAGTTTATTATTTTATTCCAAGAAGCTGTAGTATTAGTTTTTTCAAATTCATACGCTTTAAATAAGTATTATCTCTTCTTTAACAAACAAATGAATCTAACAGTTACTACAATATTACCCATTTTATACACATCAGTGCCAAAAACCGCCCACAGTCAAATTGTTAGGAAAACCATATCTTACCGCACAAACAATATCGCCGATCTGTGCGGACCATATTGTAGCTTCTACGCGTAAAATACACAAATATGTTACTTTTTTCCTATTCAACACTTTCCCGCAGTTGGTTCAATTTTTTTCTCTTTATATAATTTGATATCTCCGCGGGCAAGGCCAAAGGTCCTTTACATTACATAAAACTACGCACACTGGTAATAGTATTTGGTGTTTCTTATATTTATATGTTTGTGTGGACGTGACAGACCTCCAAACGGTATCTTAAGCGCAATAGGGCCTATTTTTCCGACTCATTTCTTCGAATAAAGATTTCAGGAATGACTTTAGGCGTTAGAAGAAAATACTTTCCGCTAGTTTAATCACTGGTCCCAAAGGCGCCACTTTCAAAGAAATCTGTTCAGCAGAACTTATCTCGAACTTCGATAATCTAGAAAGATTTTAATAATACAGGATGAAATCCACAACAATATTCCCTTAGTAAATGAAACGCGATTGCACACTACACTTCATTACAAAAGAACAATGTCCATGTACAAAAATAAAACAGCGAAAATTATTCCCAGACGTCAGCGGCGGACAATCGACCGGGGCGTTATCGCGGCGAAATTCGCACAAAATTCTCGCCTCAATTCGCTGTTTTCCGCCTTCTATGTGTATAATTCGGCGTGCACCTGCGAGTTGAGCGCTCCGGGCTACGCGATTGCCACTGACACTATCTACCTGTGTTCAGTTTAAATGCACCACCGAATTTTTCTTGTTTCTTTTGTATACATTTTTATTTTTATGTGACGTTAATGTGACCGTAAGTGTACAGCTTTGCACGCAAAAAAATATATATTGTACTAGTTTAATTTTTACGATAAGTAGAAATCTCTTACTCCTCGGGGATTGGAGTTCAAAGAACGTTTTTTATGTATGTGTACCAGTTTGCCAAATAGGTTACTGTGCTTTACAAAACGATGTGCTGGAGGAAATTTACATAATAATATGTATGTTTGAGTTCGTTTTATCAAATATTTATTATTGAACGAGGTTTTCCGACAGTGAACGCGGACGGTAGAATATATACCTTCCTACTGTTTAATGGGTCAATGTCTTGAATAATATAACTTAGGCTTATGATATGACAGGAACTACGGAATACGAGATAGTTCATTTCTCTTGTTTATAAGCCTACCCACCACTCTGCAGGGCAGGTGGTGGCCCAGTGTTCGTTTTTGTGACCCAAACAGGCGCTTTACATGTCCTTTTCTTAGTGAGCAGTGGTGACCTATTGGTAACTGCTAAACTGACTTACAAGTAGGTCTCACTGCTCTAAAACGATGAAGGAAAGCATCGTGAGGTAACCAGCATGTCTTAGAACCAAAATTTCGAAGACATGTGACATCTACTAACCCGCACTGGGCACGCGAGGTAGATGACAGCCCATTCCCTCCGAGAGGAGGCCTGTGTCCTAGCAGCAGTAAAATTATAAGCTGATTTTGCCCATGGTACACTCTGTCGCTACTTCACGCGGCACCCAATCTTAATAATCATAACCAAATCAATAACTTTAAAGTAACTTCCCTACCGTCCGTATGCCCTTAACAAAGCCCCTATAAATCATAACTATACAGCCCGTGTATTTTATTAGAGGGCCATTTGAAACAAATAATACGTCACTTGTGCGCGATAACACGGTACCTGCCCCGATTCACAAGATCGCATCTGAAATTGCCAGCAAGATTTATAGTCCATTGTTTGTACCGTGTTTTGATTTGTTTCTATGTCGTAAATTCATGAATGGGTAAAATTGGCCTGACATTTTCCTAAAGATAAGTTTGTAAGAAAAGAAAGACTGATTTGGTGATTGATTGCAAATGTTTCTTTTACTTTGTTGACTGTGTTGGCAAGTGATTGTATTGGCATATTGGTAATGTAGTTGTGTTTATTGAGTTATTGTATGTAATAGCGAGTGGGTTGCTCATTTAAGTACTGGCATTGTAGACTCACAGAGGTTTGGATCTGTTGGCCATTTCCTATGTTGTTAATAACCGAAACATGTTGACCTACACTGTCCTCCCATATCTATTAACAGAGTAACTTGAAAACATTGTAAAAGCCAATTATTTTTAAAAGAATAACCGCAGATTTTCTCCATAGGCAACGACCAATTGTAACCTAGCGTTCTAGCTTCTGACGTTTCATAAAGGCCCATGTAGGTTTATCAGGAATTAAATAATATTTTTCTTTATGTTACTTTTGGATTTTGTTGCTGATACGCATCTACGTTACTTAGAAACCCGAACCCCTTGGTAACTAGTCCTAATTTAACATAGCCTTAAGGTTTCTGTTTATCTACTGGTAAAGTGGTCACGTGGATTTTATGATAGTCATTCCAAGGTCCAAAATTTTTAAATTATATTTGTAAAAGATAGGCTTATCATGTTCTTTAAATAAACTAGCATTACACGGTATTGAAAAGTTTTTTTTTATAGACTTCAAAATCAGTAGGAGGTTCTCAATTCGGTTGAATTTTTTATTTTCGTTAACCCCGAACTCCGTCATTTATAAACCGATTTGAAAAATTCCTCTTTTGTTTGAAAGGTTGTTTGAAATATACTTAAAGAGTGGTCCCATATGGTCAAGTTCTGAGGCCTTAGTTCGAGTTTCATTTAACCATCTCGATCAAACGCATCGAGCGCGTTTGGCGCTCAAATTGACGACTGACCAATCAGAGCGACAAACGCGCTCGATGCGTTTGATTGAAATGGTTAAATGAAACTCACACTAAGCCCTTATCAATGGTATTTGGTCTTCACTAATACGTATTTTTCCCCTTGGTATTTAAGTACAGTTTTAATATGTTGATACTAATGAAATAATAATTTTCTGTCACTGTTATTTACTTAGTAAGTGAAGGTATATCGTATAACTTCCTTACCAATTTGTGTGGGGTAGGTACCACAACTAAAAACTGATTTTTTTAAGTAATAAAAAAACAACTGATTTCCAAAAAAAGCACAACGTGTAAAATAAGTTTGGAAGTTGGATATTTTTTGAAAGCTTCCTTTTAACACAATATTTTAATAACCAGAGCATTGTTTTATACAAAAAAGTACTTTCCATTTTGTGCATTTAAAAATATTTTATTTCGTCAGAAACTCTAAACTTACATTTTAAATCAGATAACTAAGCTGCAATAGTTCTCAAGTCGTAAAATAAAATAAACTTTAAGGTACGGATTATAAACAGGACTTTTTGAGCTCCGACGACACAAAGTCAGAGATGTAAGGCGCCGACCGTCTCGAGATAAAATGTTGTAAAATGAAATATGGTTGGCACTACTTGAAAATTTGCTGAATTATTGCCCAGACTTAGCTATGTTTCTCGTATTGTTACACTGTTTAATGGAAGGGTGCGCACTGTTTCAGGATAGATATGGCGGAGATATTGTTTCTATAGAGGAGTTTTAAGTTTTTGAAAGCCTTAGAAATGAGGGTAGGCATAATCTTAGTCTCAATCTGTCAAAAACAGCCAAACCTTCGGCAAGGTTTTTTCATTAATTGTCGCTGAGTTGAAATTCATAGCTTATAATGTTTCCACTGCTGAGACACAGGCCTCGACTTTGTGAGAGGGAGTGGGCCATAAACCACCACGCGGGTCCAGTGCGTGTTGATGGATGTCTCATGTCCTCGAATTTTTGGTTCTAAGACATGCTGGTTTTTCTCACGAGTTTTCTGCAGCGTCAATGAAAGGCGAGGGTTAGCGACACACTGTTTTATTGAACAAGTTATCAATCTACCCACCACCATACAAATATGATACTCGCAACATACGGTACATTTCTCCCCTTTAAGCTAAAGCATAACTAAAATATAAAATAAACAATTAACAAAGTATGTTATTTTGTGACTCCTAGTCGAGCCCGATTATAAGCCCGCAGAGCACGAGCAGACGCACCTGACGGTGGTGGTGGTGTCTCCGGCCCGGATGCCGCTTCAGAACCAGTGGTCTGCGACTTCTCACCAATGCCGTCAGACGCGTCCTCGAATGTGTCCTCCGCCTCCTCACGGACCGAAGGAACCTCTCGTTCTGGGAATAAATCTTTACTCTCAGAAACTATACTAGTCCGAGATAACGAGTGGCGATTCCTGCTATGTACGGGCATTATTTGATCGACATGTCTACGCCAGCCGACTCCACGTCCAACGTCTACTTTGTACGAGACCGGTCCAGTCTGGTTGACTATTGTTCCCGACAACCACTTGTCCCCCCTCGCGGTGTAGTCGCGGGCCAATACCGCGTCGCCCGGCGCCAGCGCGCGCGTCGTGCCGCCCGCAGCGGCCACTTGTCGCTCCTGCGCGACGCGCACTACCGCAGACACGTCGGGCCGAAGCGCATCAAGACGCCCGCGGAGCCTACGCCCTTGCAACGCCACCGCAGGGGAGACACCAGTGGTTGCATGCTGACAGTTACGATACTGGAATAAAAACTTACAAAGTGCCGTACCGACGTCCTCGCCCTCGTACAAAGCACGTTTGATCGCTTTCTTAACGGTTTTTACCGCATTTTCTGCTGCACCGTTTCCCTGCGGTCTGTAAGGAGCGGTGGTCACGTGCTTTATACAATTTTTCTTGCAAAATGTTTTAAATTCCTGTGAGAAAAATGGTGGGCCGTTGTCAGTGACGAGTAATGACGGTAAGCCGAACCGGGCAAAAATTGTTCGCATTGCTGTGATAGTCGCCTGAGTGTCCGTCCTACTCATAGCAATAGCTTCTATCCATTTCGAGTTTGCGTCCACTATAATTAAATAACGTTTTCCTCCACAATCCCCGAAGTCTGCATGTACTCGCTGCCATGGATGCAGCGGAAACTCCCAAGGGTGCAGTGGTGCGTGTGGCGGCGCATCGCGTACGGCGCGGCACGCCGTGCACGCGCGACATACCTCCTCTATGTCCCTATCTAGATTGGGCCAATACACATAATTCCTTGACAAATTCTTCATCTTATTAATTCCTAAGTGCCCATCGTGAATTTCATCTAAAATTTGTTTTTGTAATACTTTTGGTATAACGATCCTGTATTTATAGACGAGGCAACCCAATTCTATAGCTAAATCCTGTTTCCTTGCATAATACGGTTTCTCAGTTTCTGACACTGTCAACGGCCAACCAAATGTGACATAACCTTTAACCTTGCATAACAATGTATCTTTCTCCGTCTGCTTAGCAATATCCTTAAAGCTAATTGGGATGGATTCCTCTATTAAATTTATGTAAGTGACTGCGTCCACTAAGCGACCCTCCTGAGGTAGTGGTAGCCTGGATAAAGCATCGGCCGGCCCATTGTCAGCCGAGCGGACAAATTCCACAGTGAAATCGTATGCTGCCAAGCGTGCCGCCCACCGCTGTAGCCGGCTGGCAGCGGTCTGAGGAATGCCACTCTTGGCACCAAAAATGTGCGTCAATGGCTGATGGTCCGTGCGTAGTATAAAACTCCTACCGAACAAGTATTGATGGTGCTTTGTTACACCAAACAATATCGCGAGTGCCTCCTTATCTAGTTGACTGTAATTCCGCTCGGCCGCGTTAAGTGTGCGGGACACACAGCTAACCGGGCGCTCGCTGCCATCGGAATAGCGGTGAGCCAACACTGCGCCAAGCCCATAAGCACTACTGTCTACCGCGAGCACGAGCGGCCGCCCCTCCTCATAATGTGCCAGCACTCGCTCGCCCAGGAGAACTCGCTTAGCTCCTGTAAACGCCTGCTCACAACTTGCATCCCATTTCCAGCGCACATCTTTTTTTAGTAAATTATGTAAAGGATACAACAATGTACTCAAATTACTAATGAATTTTCCGTAATAATTTAGCATTCCCAAAAAACTTTTCAATTGAGTTATATTCTCTGGTGTTGGTGCGCTGGAAATAGCCTCCAATTTAGCAGTGTCTGGCCGTAAACCCATTTTGTCAATAACAAAACCTAAGTATTTTACGCTGTCTTGTAAAAAACTACACTTACTAAACTTTACTGTTAAACCCGTCTCGCGCAACCGTTCGAGTACAGCTCGTAAATTACTAATGTGTTCTTTATCATTAGCCCCCGTTATGCAAATGTCATCTAGAAAAACGACGCAACCCGGAATACCACGTAGGGTTTCCTCCATTAATTTCTGAAACTTCTCGGGTATGCACGCTAGTCCGTACGGCGTACGACGATAGGCATAGGTCCCGAGGTGCGTTGTAATTGCTGTGTAGGGTTGTGACTCCTCTGTTAATAAACACTGTTCGTAAGCGTGAGTGAGATCTATTTTCGTAAATTTTTCTCCTCCACTTAAGTTGGCGAACAACTCATCAATGCGGGGCAAGGGATAATAATCACGTTTGAGTTTTGGGTTAATTGTAATTTTGTAATCCCCACAAATGCGTATATCCCCATTTTTTTTAACAACCGGCACAATGGGCGTTCCGTAGTCGGAATAGTCGACGCGGTATATGGATCCGTCGGACTCCAGTCGCGTCAGCTCGCGCTCCACGCGAGCGCGCAACGCCAGCGGCACAGACCGCGCACGCACGTAAACAGGTTCATCGTTAGTCAGCTGTAGTCGAATGGTTCGCTTACAAGTACCTAACTTATTCGTAAACACTTCCGGAAATTCAGCACATAAGCGGTTCACGAATCCATCGTCGGTTATCTTATTCAGATTTATTTGTGTTACTTTCAGCGCACGCAACCAATCTCGTCCCAGTAATGGGCACGCTCCGTTTTTAATTACGTAAAGTGGCAAGGATTTTACTTCTACATCTCGTAACCTAACTCTGACTTCTATATAACCAAGCGATTCGATGCATGAACCGGCATAACTACGTAACATCAAATTATCAGTTTTAATTATCTTATGCGAAAATTTGCGGGTATAAATGTCTTCATTGATTGCAGAGATACGACTACCGGTGTCGATTTCACACTTGGTCTCTAAGTTATCTATGATTACGTTTATAAAGTACGGTTTATTACCCTTACCTCCAACAACAATCTTAAACATATCGTCTGTATCGTCCTCACTACTCATATAATTTTGCTGATTGTCTGCCCGGTTGCCGCTACCTTTCACTGATTTGCACATCACTCGTAAATGACCTCTTTGTTTACACTCGTCACAATTATAATTCACATAACGGCACCTGTCCGCTCGATGCGCCTTCCCGCAACGCCAGCATGCTGGCGCTGTCGCCGCGCCGCTCAGCGATGTGCCCGGCGTGCGCTCCGTGCCCGCCGCGCCTGCCGCGCCGGCTGGGCCAGCCGCACCACCCGCGCCAGCCGGAGTGCGCGAGCTGCGGGTGCGTCCTCGCCCCCCGCGTGTGTAGTGCAGGTCTTCACCTGCCTCGCCGCCGGCACCTGAGGTCGTCGTCGGCACCGTGCTGCCGCTCACCTCCGCGTGCTTCTCTGCAGCCTCTAGTGCTAATGCTAACTCCACCGCCTCCTTATATTCTATTTTCCTTTCGGCAAATATTCTTGAACGCATTGCGTCATTTGTCAAACCCGAAACAAACTGATCTCTTAGATTTTCCTCGAGCGTAGAACACTTCTTACATTTACCAAAATTACAAGTTGTTGCCAGATGTTTTAGTGCCTGTAAATATTCCATCAAGGGTTCGCCGGTCCGTTGTCGCCGCAGCCGGAACACGTGGCGCTCGGCGATCTCAGATCGCTGCGGTTCCAGATGATCGGTCACTAGCTTCACCAGTTCATCGTAAGATTTGTTCTCGGGAAAGTCCGGGGAACACAGATCACACATCAACGAATAGGTGGCTTCACCTACTATTGTTATTAACATCGGCACTTTTAGGTTATCTTTTACGTCGTTTAGTAAAATGTACTGATTAACCCGGCGTATATAAGCAGGCCATTGTTTTGAACTTATATTGAACGGTTCTAACTTTCCGATTGGCATTTTAATAACAGTAAATGTTAGTTGGTAATATCGATACTGCACGCTTAATGAAGACACCAAATATTAAAAATCCCGTACTCGTCGCCAATGCAGCGTCAATGAAAGGCGAGGGTTAGCGACACACTGTTTTATTGAACAAGTTATCAATCTACCCACCACCATACAAATATGATACTCGCAACATACGGTACATTTTCCATCTCCGTTTCGAAAGCAGTGGTGATTAAATAAAATAGACAAAGTAAAGTGTCCGCCTGGGTTCAAACTCACGACCTACAGATCATAAGAAGGGGCCGATACCACCTGGCTTTCCGCTGCTGAAACGAGATTGCGACTTGTTTTTGAAGACTTTTTGTACGAGAATCGACCTTCTGTTGTTGAATGTCGTTCAGTTCAACCAAACTTCATACGATTGGACCATAGATGGTGCTCAGCGTGATTGGTGGACCAATCACGCTGACCTAAAAAGTCACGAAAACAAAACAACAGAGGTATCTCAGGAGTCTTCTTATATCGCGGGTGTGTTCACTGAAAGACACCTACGAGTATGAACAGTGCAACCTAGCTAAAAATTGGACTTAATTAAATTCAGAAGCCTCAGCGAGCCTGAACAGGTGTGTCCTGTCCATGCTCGTTCCATCATAGAACTCATCCATGGCTTTCTATCAGGCGAGTTTGAGCCCTTTCGCAATAAAACAATTTTTTTTAAATCTTCCCATCCGTTCTACATCTCTCTCTTTGATGGTAACAGTTTAATATTTAACTGTATGAAAACCCATTTAAAGCTTTTAAACAATTTTGAAGCTCGACACATTTTGAATGGGCACTGTGACCCGGGATTAATGGATTCTAGGAATTTGGCTGTTAGATCTACGAGCCTACCTATTTCACTGTTCACATTTTTTTTTTCACAAATACAATATTAGCAGCGATCCCCTGCTTCCCACGGTTTTTGCAAAACATCGAGTTTCCTTTATCATATTAAAATACAAAATAAATTCTCTAAATGAAGTTAAAACCGCATCTAAATCCGTCGCGCAGCTAAGAAGAACACCTCGGTCACACAGACAGACACGTAAAGCAACTATAATTTATAATAATCTGCATAGATTAGTCCCCTGTTAACAGAGTCTAAATGGTAGGCACCATGTAGACTGTATCACATATTATCTAATATTTATTTTTTAAATAAAAATCAAGCGTTTAGATTACAATTTTACAAAACAATTTTTTTTTATTTATAAATTCTATAACATGCACTTTCCTAAATCTAAAAAAAAAACAAAATAATCATGCAAATGCTCGTGAAAAGATAAGTGTATTTGAGTCAAATCCGGTCTCTAGACATAACTATAACAGCCTTAGATAAGTCTAATTATAATAAATATTTTTCTAAAACTGGGGCAAAATTTTAGTTGCTTAAATAATAATAATAACTTTGGTTGAAAGACTCTAAGGACGAAGGAGTTCTATTGCGGGCCCGTAACCACATAGAATTTTCATTATTAAAGTTACATTAACTATTCATATATAGATAGTGGGTAATTGTATAGTACAATACCCCATTCTCACATTGTTATACATCAACATAGTATAGACAATAATCCCAATGAATTGATAGGGGTTATCCCCATTAACACCCCCTTTTGTATGGGGTTATGTGGTGAATGAGAATGTTCGCATTATATTTGAGAACAGTAGCTAATCCTATAACTGTAGATATTATCGCGGTTGTAAACTATTTCGGGAAACTGGATATTTCTCATTGAGTTTTAATTGATGTAATTAAAATGTTATGCAGAATCTCAAATTTTCAAATGAAAATAAACCAATTCGATACAATGAACACGAACACACGAATACGATTGAATCCGCGTAGAAGCGGAATCAATTTAGAAGTGTCCAGAGAAAGGTGTTAACGAAGACAAAGATAAAACATTCCTAGACTGTAGTAAAGAATTTCGTAAGAAGTAAGTAAATTCTTTACTTCAGGAAAAAAAATCTGGATAATTTTTTCTTCGGTGTTATTTTTAACATCCTATATAATAAAAAAAGCATAAAATACTTCGTAATTCCTTCGTAATCCTATATTTATATTTAAATAAAATAGTAAATAACAAACTAACTAATTAAAGGTAAAAATTAATACACAAAACCCTTTTCTTTTTGGCCACTTAAGCGACGAAGTACTCGTCCACAATAATTCCACATCGCTGTCATCTAGAAACGTGCTCAGAAGATTGGCAGCAATGCCACGCTGAATGGCAATGCATTTTTTTTGGCCAGAGAACGAGCCAGCCCCCAGTTTACGTGAAGTGTCGACCAGTCGGCAAGAAAATTATTTTATAAAGGAAATTAAAATAACACATCAACATCATCATGCACAGTACAATTGAACCCACTGTTGGCAATTTTTATGATCATCCCCGGCCTTTATCCCACTATAGGTTGTGTGAAGCATGACCTTTTGTTCATACATAGGTACATCTCTATCAACCAGCACCATAGATTTCATCCCCCATTTCTTGCGATATCATCATTCACACATTCCATTCGAAGTATCCTTGGTCTCATTTTCCTTATTAAAATTATAACATACCAATCACATTCAAAAACATTCCAATCCCAACGCATTCAACGGCAACCGATTAAGTTGATCAGTCGAGTCAGTTTACGCAACGTCCGGTCCGTCGAACAATTTATTTTGTGGTCGCCACATATCTATTTTTCAGTCCGATCTAGCATGTCCCTTGCTGCCCAGCAGCGATGCCCTAAGCCGAGGTCCGTATACCACAGGGGGTGCCCTTTGCGAGCAGTCGCTATAGTTTTAAGTTTTTGAGCCCTGGTGGAAGCCTTAGTTTACAGGCAATTCCGTTTAAGCAGCCGACCCAATCTCTTAGATTGACCTATCAGATGTCATAAAAAAAAATCCTTTTTTAGGGAGCAATGGTGGCCCAATAGTAACGCCCGCGACTCACGAGTTGTAGGTCGTAGCTATTCGAACCGAAATAGGTGCTTTACTTAGTGGAAATTATTTTATCACCACTGCTTTCAAAACTGTGTAAGAAAACATTGTGAGGCAACCGGCATGTCCTAGAACCAAAAATTCCAAAACATGTGAAATCTACGATCCAACACTGTGTCTCAGTACATTATAGACTGATTATGATTATGGCCCATTTCTTCCCTTGGGTGTCGTAGGAGGCGACTAAGGGACTTACTAGAGAATGGGCAGCAGCGTTCTCTATGCATTTTACCACCATACTGCGATCGCCAACCCGCCTGCCAAGCGTGGCGATTATGGCAAACCACCCCAAATTGTGGGAGGCCTATGTTCAGCAGTGGACGTCTTTCGGCTGAAATGATGATGATGATGATGATGATTATATATAGCACATGCGCTTTTCTTAGCTGCGATATGATTTTCTCCTTCAGCCGTCATCTCAATATTCATTCTCTTACACACAATCCATCCTTTGTTTGCTAAGTATTCCTTCCTTATTATTATAATTATAATATACCAGTCAATGTAATGCAAACTCATTTTAACTCCCAACTCATTCAACGGCAAACGATGGAATTGATCAGTCGAGTCATTTTACACAATGTCCGGCGAATGTAAAATGGAACAACATTTAACGGTCGTCAATATCAGAGCACCACAGGCCGCTGATGTGTGAATCGACACTTAATCAGACTTAATCGACTGCATAAATAACTATAATAACGTCAATTGAACGAAATAGCCGGTTAATGGCGCATATATTTTAATATTGGCAACTTTGTTGAAACTTTTTTTTGATGGTCATAAAATTAATATGATTTTTTTTATATAAAAATGAATAATGTATAGATTATGCTGTACAAAAATGAAAACAATATAGGTATTTCAATGGTCTTGAAATATATGTATAGAAGGTACTTCAAAAAACAATCTAGATGCGTGTTAAAACAAGTTGGCTGAGTTTTTTTGGCCTCTGCACTTCAGATCATAATTATACAGGTTGAAATTGAAAACATGCGACAAACCGAAATGGGAGATTGTACTCATCATTATGAACAACTTTTACTAAGGGACCAAAGATGCAATCGCGAAAAAAAAAACATCTGTTCCCTACATTTATGTTCGCATGACTCGTCAAAATGTAGGGAACAGCTGTTTTTTTTTGCGATTGCATCTTTGGTCCCTTAGTAAAAGTTGTTCATAATGATGAGTACAATCTCCCATTACGGTTTGTCGCATGTTTTCAATTTCAACCTGTATATTACGAAACCAGGAATCGAACCCATGATTCTGGTTTTAAACATTACTACTGAATTAATCCTACTAATAAAAAAGATATGAGAGTTTGTATGTTTGTTACTGAATGACGCAAAAATTATTGAACTGATTTGGATTAAATTTTGCACACAGATATTTAGTTAACCTAAACTAACACATAGGATACTTTTTATTCCAGTAATACGTTCCCGTGGGCTAATTCCCGACCTTTACGCGGGTGAAGCCGCTGGAAAAAGCTAGTAATTTAATAAAATACTCTGCTAACTGATCTTCTTCCTCATTCGCCGCTTAAAATCTTATTACCCTTAAATTAATTGCAATTACTGGTAACTTTATATTTGACCTAATTTTCCTGCGGGGTGTTGAACTTTGGCGGCGGTCGTTACACGAAATATTTGGAAACTGTTATCAACAGAGATCGGATATTCGGATGCATATTCACCTAAAGTTGAGATGTTGGCTAACATGGAATGCGCCTTTGTCTCGAAAAGGTCTTAATTTAGGTAAGTAATTTGTTTATTTTTTGTTTTAACTAATACAAACCACCCCTCCTCCAGTACATACACATATTTGTATCGGATTAAACATTAATTTTAAATTAATACACATCTGAATAGTTATGCAATCCAAGAATCTCGGGGTTTTTAATAAATATTACAAATAATTTATAAAGCCGCTTCCATATTAAAAATTATCTTTAGGTAAATATGCATCCGAATATCCGATCTCTGGTTATCAATGATCAAAACATTTACTATTAAGCTAAGAGGCTGAATAACACATTTGTTTTTCTTCTTTTATATCTAAAGCAATATAAAAGAGTAGTCTTCAGTGCTTAGCATAGAAAACTGCTTTATCTTTTAAAAGAGTTCAAAGGTAAATTGTACACGAAGTTTTTCAAAGTAAAAGTCTGACGTTATCAAATGCTACGTACAGTTCTTTAGATGAAAAGATCCGAATCAGCTTAGAAAAAGCACATAATAAATACGACAAAAAGTTGCTTAAAGTAAATATACAGTCAAACGTCAAAAAAATATGGTGCATCAGCCGTTAATCATTACTGAACATCAAGTAATTTTGATAAAGTAAATAAATACAAGAACCTACACACAAGTACCTACTGTTTTTAGATTCCTTTCGATACGCTAAGAAGAAATAGATTATTATTAGAAGTAAAAGTAGCAAAGAGAAAACAAAACACTCCCGAATCCTCGTCTAACATTTTAATGAAACTCAATTAACACTTACAAACTTATCAAATCACATAACAGCTTTCGTTCATTAAATATAACACGTTAAAAGTTCCGATCGAGTTCGCCATACGGCCATAAATTAAATTGTCGCTAAGTACCAAATGGCAATTGTCGAAATTCGACGATAAATTAGCCTAAAGCGTTGTTTGTTAGTTGCAATCGCAATAACTTCTAATTACGCAGACGGCGACAATTAGGTGGGTGTTTGTCTCTTTTTTTATTTATAGTAGTTATCCCCGTGTCCCCCTATTTACGGGGACTTCGATTTAGGGGGAAAGTTGTCTTGAAGTTTCGCGTTGCTAAGTCCTCTAATTTTCAATTATTGGATGTGTTTACGCTGTTTAACTGCCTCGTTGGTCTAGTAGTCTTAAGGTGAACCTAGTCCACATTTTTTGGATACAAACTTCGGGAGTGTTTTACTCCACTGTCTGACATGGCACATCCAAAGTAAAATATGACATCGTTTTGTCTTATTATTAATATTATCTGTACGGAAACAGAATACTAAAATAAAAACCCATTAAAAAGTTAGGAGCCAACAAATATTTGTTTTTCTTGCTAATTTTACTTGACTTTGGGCGTGTTTAAGTAATAAAAGAAGTGTAAAATCTCCAGAACCAAGTCGGTATCTACAAAGTTCAATTATCTAAAAGTTCAATAAACTTTATTGGTCATTGATTTATGCATTGGCGTTTTCATAAAACCCGATCTACCAAAGGTTTTTTCTTAATTTTTCGCGAATTTTTACTATAAATGATTCTGCATCTCACTCAATAAGGTTGTGGGCGTAGACTAGCGTCTAACTGCTCATCACTGATACTATCTCTGTCGGACACGAAGCCTGGTGAGACAGCGTGATTTTTAGTCAGGCCCACCAGTGACTTCGAGCCCAACACTAGGTTCCCCATAAGCGCTACTGCTGACGTGAGGTCGATTCCCAGGTCTGGCATAGTCTTATTGGGTTTTTCTATCTGGAATTTCTTAGTCGCAGCCTGAAGTCTAGATTTGTTCCTGGGTGGCAATAGGCTCGTCTTCTATTACATGGGACTTAGACATAACTGGCGAAATGGGGGTGTACTATAATTAGGTACACCTGTGCCTAAACCTTCGGGAAAACCAGGCGTCATATTATGTGCTATGGTGTGTTTACGCTGAAATATTAATAAACTGTATCAGTGTGCTTCGTTACAATATTACGCATTCATTGCATATACAATATGAGTATACTTATTCCAAAGAGTAGTAAAAAATACAAGTTTCTAGGGAAGAAAATGCGACCCATCATCTGCCCAGCCTTTTTCCAACAGCATTAGGGTCGGCTTCTAGTCTAATCGGATGCAGCTGAACATCTGACCTCCACAACCCAGTTACGAAGTAATACCAAACCCCTCGGTAAGACTCGTTGCCAGACTTTCGGGCTTCTAACAACCTTTCAAAGACCCACAAATGATAGCTAGAACCAATTGTTTCAATTGCTTTCCGAGGCACAGAGGGCTCTTAACTTTGTAAAGATGGTCACCCATCCAAAGACCATCCACGGCAGACGTAGTTTAACCTAATCGATCGACTGGTGGGGCTGTAATTACTTAGCTACAAGCCCACAAACAAGAGAAAAAAATAACTGTCATGAAGAAAGAGTCTCTTTAAATCTATCATACGGGAAAACAACAAGCAATCAACAGATTCAACCCAGGCTCATCCAGTAACTGCACCGATACTCTCATCATATATCTTCATACCTTATTGCTACTACCTACCTCGTATCTGTGTGGCACTCTTTTTCTACCAAAAAGTACCCAGTATCAAGCCAATATCATAAAATACAAATCTATAACCAACAGAAGGTTCTGTACAAAAGAACAATCTAATATCCTTTACAGGAAAAAAAAAAAACAAAGTAACATTCAGCGCAGGACATTTTACCATCTCCCAAAGCCTATAATAGTTCAATTCAAGTACTGCGCCGAATCAAAATTTCACCGGGTCACGGTACATCCCCGTTTTTACACTCCATTACCTTTTTTCATCCGAACCAAGTTAAGCTGATTACTAGTGAATCGGCGATGCAAATCATACACTGCAGGATTGCAGGACGGTGATAAAATTGGGGGAATTTAATAGTAGGGAGTTCTGCGTGATAAATTATGAAATTTATGACGTTTTAATAAATTGGATTAAGAGTTTATGGAGAAAGATTGACGGCTTTCTTGGTAATGTTTTAATCAATCAATCAACTGAGTGTATGGAAGTCCACTACTGCCACTAGTCGCTGGACATAGGCCTCTGCCAAGGTATGCCTCATCACCCTATTCTCGTCCTTGTAGAAGGAAAATCCTGGGTGTGGACCCAGGCGGTCCCAGCCACGGTTTGAAGGTCGTCGGTCCATCTAGTTGAGGGGCGTCCCACGCTACGCTTGCCGATACGGTCTCCAGTCAAGGACTCGTATAATCCAGGAATCATATAAGATGGCTCTTCTAAAACTAGGTATCGATGCTTAAGTTGAATGTTTGTAACTTGATCGTGCAATAATAGTTTAACTGCTATGGCGAGGACTATGTATAGAGGTGTGATATTTCATGGATTTACACATAGATATGTGTAAGTTTTCATCGTAGAAAACTAAAACATGGAAATAATTATATAGGCACAGATTCTTCAAAATATAAGGTTGAAATATATACCACGAAAATAGTAATTTATATGGACCAACGCGTTATTTTTAATTATTATAAGAATCTTCCGATCTTCAATACGAACATTTTAATAGAAAATTCACAGATAAACTATTTTTCAATAGCGCATCAATCTTAAAAACAGTAGCACACTGAAACAATACCTACCCTCATCACTACTGTCTTAAAAGTACCAGACAAAACAATCAGCAAACTTATTGTCTCCATAATAATACCTACGGACACAATTACATTGACTCCAATAAATTACTCGACACGACTAAACTATATATTCCAACTGTCCACTAAATCCTAAATCTCGGCCCGATCAATAGCTCCTAGCACTAAATTAATCCAGCTAAGTGTCACTCATCCTCTATATAGGTATCGCTTGAAATAAGGAAACAAAACAGCCTACCCCCGATCGTATCACAGATATCGGCTCCCGAATTGAAGCAGCTACCCTGACTATACTATTACTGAAACCTGATGCACGAAAATATACTCTAAATCATAAAGGTTAGAGTTGAATTTTGTCGTTTTATCCCATGCGGCTCCTTAGCATCGTTTACATCGCAGATAAGTTTGGATAGTGGAGTTTTAGGTCAACGGTGACACATAACAGATGGTATTATAGAAGTTTCAGTTTGTTAGTATCATGTTAACAATCCCATGCACATGTGTTTCTCTGAGATGCGTCGAGAACGTCACATTATTTTTATGAACTTTTCTTCTGAAGTTATTTTAGTGTGGTTGGAAAACAGCTGGTTCTGTGTTCAATGGCTTTGATGCACTTTGGAGTTCTTCGCAAACTTGAAGTTCTGAACTGAATCGAACACAAGACGCTATTTGCACAACTTCTACTTGCATAGGTTTCCTTATGTGAATAAGCTTTGAGGACTCAGTTCTATCCTCTGGTCGATAGAGAAATACCTCAACAATTTAATCTTTTTAGAGGTCTTAGATATCGTAAATAATGTTTTAAATAAGAAACAGACCAATGAAGTTAATCGTTCCTAATCCTAAAAAAACCCTCCTCTCTCAAAACTTCTTGGTTCAAAAAAAAAAACTAGTTTCCAAAAAACCAAACTAAGTGAAAAATAACTTAAATTTGGGAAGTCTGTCTTTTATTTTCGTCACCGACTTCCGAAATAAAAGTCTTTTTCACTTTTTGTAGTGGCAATAACTACGCCAGGAAGTCATTATAACATCGGATATCATCATTATCATCTACATAGATCAAGTGGAAGAAATACTATACGAAGATAAATAATAAAACACTGAACACGACTAAATATATATGGAAACACTCTAGAAGTCCAAACATCCTTTCAAGCAAAAGAAGAATTTTTGAAATCGGTTTATAAATGACACAGTTCTGAGGAAACTAGAAATAAAACAGCCGAGTTGACAACTTCCTCCTTTTTTGGGAGTCGGTTAAAAATACTCAGTGCGTCCTGCTAACCCTAGTCTCGCTACTCAAGGTGGGTACACTGACTGGAGAAAATTGTCACCATGACACCAACCACTCTTGCGTAACATCACAAATGAAAGAGACCCAAATAAGTACGTTTTTCCTTAAATCCCAAGCGGAGTTAGTTGACACACATACACAGTACCATGACAACGAACGAAGTTAAATTCAGAATATTCAAACGAATTACGGGAGGCGAAGCGAAGAGTGAAGTACATGAAATACTGGCGCAAAGTGAAATGAAGTACGCGAATGAACGGCGCGTAATCGCGCGTAAATGACTCCGTTCCATTCATTAATCTTATCATTCATTCTAATGTTTGCTTATCGTCATTTGACATTATTTTTAAGTGCGTTACTGTCGTCCTGGTTATTCCATTAGTATTTATTATGCATAGTGTTTATCTTGTCATTATCGTCAGCTCAACCTGTCAACCGATATAGTTTATTTATTTAAGAACATGGAGGACTTACAGCTAATAAAAACAGACAAAATAAAGGAAACTATAGTCACCAGAAAACCAATTACAAATCCTCACGTATAGAATCATTATAATAATAATTTATGGTGTGAGCACAAAAACAAAGATAAACACATCGCCTTAATAAATAGAAAAGAATAATATAGATACTAAGTATGCAGTTATTTGACTAAAACAATAGACAAAATAATAAAAACAAATAATTTAAACTACCGCTACTTGAAAAATTTAAGGCGCAAGCACCTTCTGGCCGAATTCACACTAATTGTGAATGGATCAAAATTAAATTCCTTGCATATATCATTAAATTGTTGTTGTTGTTGTTGCATGTCAACTACTGAATTCCTATTAATCCACAAACTATGGTTTACTAGCTTTTGCCTGCATGGAGGTCCGAAATTATCCCACGTGAACGTACTACTGGAACAAAAACCCCACGGACAAATCTTATATTACTCCGTATAAAATCAGTTATCTGTCAGTGAAAGTCCCGTCAAAAATACTAACTTAGTTTAAAAATGATTTTCTTGTTATACTTCTAATAATAGCGACTATTGTTTTCTTTTCTTTTTTTTAACACTTGTCTTCAGCACTTCTTTTAATCTTTAGTTAAATCGTGGACAATGGTGTGGGTTAGATGTTTGTTAAATCTGATGGCTAGATGTTTGTTAAATCTGATGAACTGATGACTATCTTACTATAACATCCTATTGTAATGAAACCTACATTTACGAATAAATTTGATTTGTTTTGATTTGATGGCTGAGAGAATAGAATGGTGTTGCTCTTTAAGTCATGTTCGTGAATGGACGCCGGCTCGTAGCTGCCAAGGCTTATTTTAATTTTGGAATGTTTTTTTGTTGTTTTTGTTTTTTTTATTAAGGACGCTTTTAATATGCACATCTTAGTCGACTGTATGGTACTGAAATGTACCTTGCTCACTCTGGGCAGTTAGGACTGCTATCGCATTACGCATACTTTTGCTGGGATGTCCTATTCACATAACTGTTTGTGCTGATGAGGAAAAGTCATGATTTAAATGTATTTTTTTTAATAACAACATTTAAGATTGCAAGAAGTCCAGTTAGATTGAAAGCTCCTTTATTATACACGACAACAGTTGGACGATGAAACTCAATTCTCCAAAAAGGCCCTGGATCAACACGTTGTTTACGTCAATTTCAAAGCAAAAAACTTAACCAAACATAAGTCAAAGGTATCCTCAGGTCCTGTCGTATGCTGTACCGGTTGAAGTAATTACGTCGCTGAAAACCAGCGCTGGGGCAATGTTTCGCATAGGGTCGTAGCATTATGCTGAGCAATGGCCGTTTTGCGTGGATGTGACGCATATTTTCCCCCCACTTGTTATTTTTTGTGTTGGTGTTCTTTCTCTGCATTATGTTTATAATATACGTATTTTCTTTCTTTCTTTCTTTTTGGTTCTAACCTTCTGTTTCCCACTTACCTACCACACCAAACGTATGTATTTTCGTATCGCGAGCACGCCTATGTCTAAGAGTCAGTTGTGAGAATTGGTTATTGGCCAGAACGGAATGGTAATGTGGGGATAAAGAAAATCCGATTGTCTCATTGACAGTGTGGAGGTCAAGTGGCGTTATTGATAATGATCAGCAGATACGTCACAACATGGCGGATACACTGTGAGGGTTTCATGGTTTATTGATCTGGTGAATGTGAAAAATTTAGCAGCCATTTTGGTTCTAAATTAGAAGTATAGATAGAATATCCTTTATTATCTACACCATACAAATTACAGATATTTTTTTTTTACAGAGTGTGGACACATTAGGTGGTCATCGGTAAACCAACAAAAACAAAAGTCATGATCCTAATCTGCTTAGCCTTTTCTCAACCATGTTGGGATCGACTTCCAGTCTACGCGGATGCACCTGAATACCAGTATTTTACATGGAACAACTGCTTATCTGACACAATAGATGGTGGAGGCGATCGGCGGCGGCAATTTCTCGCGTAAGGCCTTGGTCCAGGCCATGGTACGGAACGAGAGTGCATTTGTAGCCGTCACCTCCTTCTGCGAAGCAGTAATGCTCGCGAAGACGGAGGCGGCGTACGTGAGGTAGAAGCAATATATGCGTCCTCACGGCCCTAGTCGCCGCAGGAGACGCCTGGGCGTTGGGAATCCCAGGCCGATTCCCGGCCACCGTAGGCGCGGGCTTGTGGACGGCGAGTAAATGGGTGGCTCGCTGTCCGGTAAGGTCCAAGCCCGGATCAACGGCGCGTTGTGTTCCACGCGCGCCTCAAAGAGATGTCAGCACCAATTGGTGGGGTCCGCAAGGGCCGATGCCTGCCGGGTGCCGGTTATTCGAAAGAGATACCGCGGCCCCTGGCACACATAGGCAACTGAGGGAACACGGGTGGGTTTTAGTCAGAAAAAGTCTGACACGCCCTCTTGCTCCACCCAGAGCGGGAGAAGTTATTTGATGATCAACCACCCTCAATTATCGCTAAAAGCGATCTTTTACAGACAACCTTTGGATGGACTTACGAGGATGGAAAGACAATAGTGCTTAATACATAGACTTATCTATATTATACATGTACCTATGCTATAATATACATGAAGAAACAGCAAGGAACTATATGTAATGATGAATTCTTATCAATTACATGCTCCAGGCATTTACAGGGGCGTTTTCAAGTATTGTAATAGTAAGTACATAACATTTCGCCTGTATTCCCTAAGGTTCAAGCAGAGAAGGTACCTACAGTACATCTACATTTCGCTAGTTATGTTTATTTAAAGAAATATTCCGTTAAAATAGATATTACTAGCATTTGCCAGCGACTTCGCCCGCGCGGTGTTAGAAAATTATCCCTCAAGAACGTACTGCCGCGATAAAAAATAATCCAGGTTATAAACTATCTGTATGCCGAATTTTTATATAAATCCGTTCAGCCATGTCTACGTGATTGAGTAACAAACATACAAACTTTCACAGTTATAACATTACTAGCTTACGCCCGCGGCTTCGCCCGCGTGGGAGTCGGAAATTATCACGCGGGAACGTACTACCGCGATAAAAAGTATCCTGTGTTAATCTAAGTTATGATCTATCTGTGCGCAAAATTTCATCCAAAACCGTTCAGCCGTTTTTGCGTGATTTAGTAACAAACATCCAAACATGTTCACAAACTTTCACATTTATAATATTAGTAGGAATTAGGATACTAGGTTTAAGAATGGTGGCCTTAATTAACCAAACACACCATTGGTAGAAGATTTACTGATCAAAATCTGTACAGATAAACTCCCGTTTCTAAACCAAGTTTTACGTATCTACGAAAGCCAAACTTTTGCTTGAATCCAAACAGTAGTAGGTACTTACTAGACGTGAGTATATAGAAATTACGGTCGCTTCATTGACAGAGCCAGAAGTCGAGTGAAGATGTATTGATAATATCCAACAGATATGCCGCGAGTTCAAGATATTACACGATTCTACGAATACAAATGGATACGGAGTGACGAAGTTACTTATAGTAAGGACGGTATAGCTTTCTCTAAGTCTTTTTTTTTTTGGATGGGAAATCATCAAATAACTTCTCCCGCTCTGGGTGGAGCGGGAGGGCGTGTCAGACTTTTACTGACTAAAACCCACCCGTGTTCCCTCAGTTGCCTGTGTGCCAGGGGCCGCGGTATCTCTTTCGAACAACCCGCACCCCTGGCAGGCTTTCTGTAAGTCTTGATGTAATATTATTACTTCATATCGATCTTCATTCTTAACGCTAAAGGTATATCTGAATCAGTAGCTATATTAATTGAGCAAAACATGTGAAAATTACTCTTGAAATGCAGTTAGTCTATGCATCAAGACCTAGGCCATAAGCAGATTCAGAACAACAAACAAGGTCTCAAGTTCAGGAATTTCCACCACCAATATTTTTTATGCGTTGGTATCCCAATTTATATCTGTTTTCTCCCGAAATCCATACATCTCAAGCCGTTAGCTTTTCCTCGTGTCGTATATAAAAGAATGAACATAAAAATATGGATGGATTTACGATTGTCTTACTGACAGGGGGCCGCGGTCAAGTGGACTTATTGATAAATATCCGACTGCCTCGTCGCAAAATAGAGTCAGTAAGGTCGTGATATTATAGCGGATCGGGAGATATGTATTCTTTGTATTGGGTTTTTATTTTGTTTCTGTGTTTTAGTATTCTTTCTGGAGGATAAGCTTATTGCAAGTGCTAATGAATGGAGGGAATCTACGCTTTGTTTGGGTATAATACATAATCAGCCTGTTATAATCTAACTGCTGACATACAAGCCTCCTTTCTTTTGAGAGGGAGTGTAATCCAACACGCGAGCCCAGTGCGGGTAGATGACACATTTCTTCGAATATTTGGTTCTAGGACATGCATCATTTATTAATTACAAAATTGAATAAGAATTAAAAAAAAACTAACTCACTAAACAAATAAATACAAAACCAAAAGGATACTTAGGCGTCGAAGTATTCGTCCGCATCGCTGTCATCAGGCAACGTGCCCAGAAGACTGGCAGCATTGCCACGTTGAATGGCAATGCTAATTCTTTGGCCAAAGAAAGACCCAGCCCTCTGGTCACGTGAAGTGTCGACTAGCCGTCGAAAAATTTCCGTAAAGAGGAGACGTGCACTCGTGCCCCATGATCCGAGCGTTTCGACCCCAAACGGGTCAAAACTGTGGTTACCCATAAGATTACAGTTTTTACGCCGCTTGAGGATCTCAGCAGCGGCACCAGCACAGCCCGCCGTGCTAGAAACATGAGAACATAGGATATGCCGGTTTCCTCATGATGATTTCCTTCACCGTTTTGAGAGCAGTGGTGATGAAATAAATTACACGAAGTAAGGCTGACTGTGTTTAAACCCACGACGCAGAACTAAAAAAAATATAAAATGACTATAATATAAAAAAAAACTGATACAGAATGTAAATGGATCAATATGATTAAGTGAAGATACTCGAACATAAACGCTTCAGCGAAAGGAAGCTGATTAGAAATTGGCACTCAAATTATGTTGTACATGTTCATCTATTCATGCTCCAACACCTACACCTACACTTGTAGATACATGATTCGGGTCCCTAGTTCAGGTAGGGATTAGGTTACTCGAAAAAGGATCTAGCTACTGATTAATTTGGGTTAGCCACGAGCCCCGGTGCCCGACCCTGTGCCTTTGCCTTTAGCCTATTTTTTTCTGACCCAATACCCTAATTCCGTAACACATTATCAATCAGAATCTGAATAATTTTGAAGGATATTGCTAATCCATTGCTTTATATGTTCGAAAACTTGCGTGATAACGTAAATTATGCAATGTTTGTTGTTGAACTGTCAAATGGAATGTCATTTACTGTTAGTGTATTATGCAAGTACCTCGCAATTATGAGGAAAGATTTATTTATTAAAAAAATATTCACTAACTTAAAATAAATATTACTGTACAAGGGCGGACTTATGTTTGGTCTTATCTACCTGTCTCAATTACAGATTCTGTGTGATGCAAACTTTATTTTATTTCCTTCGTAATAACCATATTAAATATCGTATTGGATTCAATGAGTCCTTAACATAATTTTCATCGTAAGCACCTATAAACCAGCGCTGGGGCACTGTCTCGTATAGGGTCACAACATTATGCTAAGCGATGGCCGTTTTGCGTTTATGTGACGCATATTGTCCCCAACTTGTTCATTTTTTGTATTTATGTTCTTTCTTTGCGTCCTGTTTACCGCAAATAAACTTATTTTCTTTCGATAGTGTATGTGATTTATGGATTATTTAAGCTGATCCTTCAATGTGGTCCGCGAAATTTAAAAATAATAACGTTGCAAAAAGAAATTGCAGGATTTCACCTTAGGTCATGCTAAAGTAGAATTGGATAAGATCTCAAATTCAAATTCTTAAATCCGAAACCGGTCGTTGCTCACCTAGATCCTAACTAACTACAGTATTTTTTTTGTATATCACGAAGCGACGCGCGCTTCACATGTGGTAACTATTTGGTACGTACTACTTGGTACCACGTATAAATATGCTGTGAATGTGTGCGTGAACACAAGTAGCGTCAGGACATAACACACACACACACTCCTGACTACATCATCGTCTTGGACGGTACCGACAGCACCTGTGCTTACACACACATTCACAACGTGTTTTTACACTTGAAAATCACAAGAAAAGCGCGTGAAAGAACAACCCAAAGTAGAACACCTAGAGATTCCCTACTTAATACAAATAACAGGATTAGCACAAAGCAGTTGACAGAACAATTGAGAGGAACTTCAGACGCCTGAGAACTTCCACGGAGTTTGGATTCATCAACATAATTGTATCAAAGTAACACTGTTACCTGCCTGTGTGAAAGAGCTTTATTGCACGGAGCTGCATTTATATTGCAATGTTGATGTAATTAGTGCTGATAACTATCTCTCTAAGGAGGATGTTCAAATGTTTGCCACGTTTTTAGATACATGCATGTAAAGCTTTATTTTCGCGAGTACAGATAGCAGACGTATTTAGTTACATAGGCAATAACGTCTTATTTCCAATCTTTATTCTTTGACATCTTTTACTCTTTGATAATCTGACATTTAACAGTACTTTGACATCCTAAATAAATTGTGTGTTTATTGGCCTACTAATATTATAAATGTAAAAGTTTGTATGTTTAGACGTTTGGATTGGTACGTTCCCGTGGATCAATTTTCGACCTCCACGACTGGCAAACGCTAAGTATTATTATAAACTGACATACCTCATACTGTAATTTTAATTTATAATTACGCAATCAATAATGTTAATTAATACTAACCCAATAATCTTTGTCCTGTAATAATGTATGTAATTAATATTAGCAGAGTAGACATTACATACAATCATTTGACTAACTAAAATACATTATGGCTTATGACTAAATGTAAATACTTTAACCTGTTAAATTTAAACAATATGATTTAATAATTATACAAAATAAATATACATTATTACCGATATTCTAAACATGAATGCTTAAAACGGATGTATAAAGTTCCTGGGACCACTAGCGCCATCTGTCGCTTGTGAAAATAAGTATATACTTAAATATTATTTTAAGAAAATCATTACACTATTAATTTTATATCGAATAGTTTTGTGTTAATTTAGATGACGTGTAAAAGTAGCAGTGTCTGACTTTTGTCGCTAACCATACCTATTTAATTCTATCTACAGAAGGCGTCCCACACACATGTCAGGCAAAACAAGTGCGCACACATGTATTTACAAAGTTCCGATGCCTTACGGCGTTTAACTTAAGTCTGGGCCTTATTAGAAGCAGGAGACCAAACTTACACTGAAATTATTGATAGTTTATAGTCTTAATTCGACATGTCGCCGGTTTTCTCGCGATATTTTGTTGGGTAATTCAAATGCTCTTTTCAAATTAAATAAACAGATCACATATAAAAAGATGTTAAATAATGGAACTCTCCGATTCCTGCACTAGGTAGTTTTACATATTATAACCATATTGCAAAAGCCAGTGCCCTTTCGTAATTAAAGGACACAATTTTGTTGTTTTATGACAACACAAAAAATTATAGATATAAGAAAACAAAAGAGACTACAAAGAAATTATAAACCAGGAATTAAAAGAAGAATTAAACATTACATTATTACATAGTTTTTCTGTGTGAACGTATGATTGTTTGTGTATGTGTGTGTGAGTTTGGCCTTAACAGAAAAAAACTCTTAGCATAGTTTGTTAGCATGGTTTTTTGTTCTCAATTATCAGGCTATAAATTATTCAACAAAATAACAAAAAATAGCCACAATCCATAGCCATATTACGGACTAAATAAAAACAATAATTCCCCGATTCTACCGCTGGCCTATATTTCAGCGCATTGTTCGGGACGAGTCCATTTTTCATGTAACTGTAACATTATAAGCGAGTCAACTTTTGCGAGGACCGACAATTTATTTGATGTCCCTCTTTTAAAACGCTTGATGGCATTATTTGGGAGTGTACGTAGAATAAAATGGCCGTAATACCTACTCATTTGAGTGTTATTATCAATTAAACTCCAATTTAGTGTAGTAATTGGGCCATATTTTCCATTTACATCCGTTTTTGGAGTTAATTGTAGAATTTGTGTAGGTATATTAAGGAGAATTTAAGCAACAATGGTCATTAGCAGTACATCAGCTGTGTAATATTGTCTATAATGGCAAAATCCGTACCGGAACTATTTATACAAGAAGGTCCTCGCGAAACTTTCGCCGTAATGAACAAACATATATTTAATCGTTTATTAAGATTAAGATTGCAGATGTTAATACGAAACGGAGCAAGAATCAGGAGTAACGCTTATTGTGGACTTGTAAGTGGGTCACTGGATAATAGAATAAGTTTATGTAATGTATGGTAATGGCGACTGAGAAATAATAAACATTATTGTGTATTTATGCAATTTTGAAAAAGAGTACGGTTCTTTGTCGGTTTGTGTTGGTAATTACCTACTACATAATTGCCGTGATGCCGTGGTCTGCCACTCAAATTTTGCTATTGCTAGAAAAAAAAAAAGAAAAAAAAAAGTAAATAGTAGTAGTAGTATAGTATAGTAAATATGTAGTAAGATTTTAGATATGTACCTATTTTATTTTTAGAAAACAATATTTATAAGCAAAATTTAACTACTACTAGATTCGGATGGCGGAGGACTGGCTGTTCTTGATGACGCTTCGAAATGTTGCCACTACATAAAGAGAAAAATGTTTATTGGGGATGATATTCTCGTAGCATGTATGTCTATTTCCATTTTCTTTTTATATTCCTTATTCTATTACATTAACATAAAATTTATATAATTTTTCTATTAGTTCGCTGTACCAGTAGTTTCATAATTATTGTTTAATGCACCGGGTGACGTCATTACGTCAAAGCCGGCTATCCCTGAAAACCAGCGCTGGGGCTCTGTCTTGCATAGGGTCGCAGCATAATGCTGAGTGATAGCCGTTTTGCGTGGATGTGACGCATGTTTCGCTCAACCTTTTCTTATTTTTTTTTTTGTGTTCCTTAACTTTTTGCGTCATGTTTACCGCAAATAAACGTTTTTTCTTTCTTTCTTCTTTCTTTCTTTCTTTCTTGCGCAGCCTTGGAAGGTGTGTATGTCCAGCACTGGATAGTGATAGGGTGAGTTGATTGATTGATTGATTAGCAAAGTAATAAAACACACACTTACTCCCACTGTGACAGGGTGTCAGAGACATCGCTCGCAAACTGTAACCATACAATTCGGCAAATGATTCTAGACGTCGCTAGTGAAGAAGTTTTTCGTCCGTAATAAAAAAATCATTGCTGTTCCATAGAAAAGTGAAATACTTACGCAGTCAAAATGTATAGCAGAGCATTTTTTATACAAGGTGTAACAGAATAGACGCAAGACCTGAAAGTAGTTTGTTCCTAATTGACTACTGAATCAATTTCAGTAACTTTTAATGAGTATTTTTTTAATTATGTATTTTGCCATACCAACACACAACCTACCACTGATTAAGCCAAAGAAAATTCAATCTTAAGATAAAAGAAATAAGACTCAATTTTAAATGCATAAAGTAATGCTTGGGTCGACACGTTTTTCTTAATAATATCAGTTAGCTTTAAAAAAAATAGTTTCGGTCATCGTATTATGCTTTTAACTCAATAGGTACTCTAATTGGGGTGTATGAGGTCTTGCGTTAATTATGTTACTCGTTGTATATAATAAGCCACGAAAATTTTCTACACCCGGAGGGGTCCACAATCATGTACTACATGTAACCGGTTGTGCGTCAATATCCCTGTCACCTTGCGTACTTTATGAAACATAGCTAGATTATTAAATGCAAATATATCCTTCGAAAGCCCGAGAAAACTAAATATTTATTCCTCTTTCACGGCTCATCAGAAAAGAACAAAAACAGGGTTGTAGCAATTCGTTGGCTTGTAAAGCCATGCAAGTTATAGGAGTCAATTAAGGGGAATGGGACAGCCATTCAAAGTAATGCTGTGCTTGCATGCGGTTAGCCGGCAATATGTCGCCCTTACACGCATCCGACTCTTAACTGTTCACGTTGCTCCTGTGTATAGATATACGGGGTCAAATTAAAGAAGCTAGCAGAGCTCCGCAGACTGTGGTGAGTATCGATATTTAAACACAAATAAACAACAGAATATATTTTTTTAGTCTTGCTTGTCGAAGTAACTTTAAAGATGTTAAATTTTATTTTTGTATAAATTTTACAAACGAGTTGAGTGATTGATATCACTATTACCATTACAAAACAAAACCTGATTTTTTTAAACTCATGCTTCATGCAATTGTAATAAAAATATATATATGAATTAATATTATCAAATATTTTGTATCTTGTTTTATCATGTTTAGAGCTCGATAACCACCACGTCTGCTGAGTTTCACTAGCTAATTTAAATTAACCCGTATTACAATATATGTTCTTACAAAGTTACTGTTAAGTTTAAAGAATTTAAAATGAAAGTGTTCTCACAAATGAATAAACCACAATGATGATGTTCTACACATTTAGCATCAAGGCTAGGTTTGTCGTCAAAAGTGTTAGGTTTTGTAGTAGTCTAAATGTGCCTTACTTTTTTTAGGAAATGAACTTATAATTCGGGACTTAAACATAGCATTAACAGTCGAAAGCGTTCATTATTAATATTCAAATCGGTTCATGAGACGTGAGCTCAGTGCTTTAATTGTGCAACGGGTGACAAATACATGACATATCGGTCTTCAGTCCTCGCCTTAAGGGTGTGTAAAGACAGAAAAATCTCCTCCTCACTCACGCACACCCCCGATTTGTGAGATAAAGAAATAATAGATAGTGAAAGTATGCATAAAGAATCCGAAACATGAAACGAAAACCGACTTCTTGCCTGGAATAAGAACGTTGAAAGCGTTATATCGCAATAAATCCAAAAACACCTGCCCTGAATTTTCGGCTTGTATTAATACAAATTAATTATGAAATTTGCATCCTAAATATCACAGGTATACAATATAACCTGGAAATCAAAAGTGCATGAAAATTAAAGGATTTTTATTGAGAAATTCGCGATGCTTTTCTACCGAATAAATTTTATTATTATGAAATAGCATATTAGTTCACATTTTTTTTGTGAATAACTAAGTAATCAATTTCAAGAAAAATCAAATACACTATAATTTTGCTTTCAGCCCACTCTTAACCGTTTGGGCCATAGCTGCTATAATAAATGGGATACTCGACTACACTTTTCATTCTTGGCTACAAAAACCATCATTTTAAGCCAAACAATATTTAAAACGTTCGCCAATTTGCCGACGGGGCTTCTAAAAAATTGAAGAGGGCCAATTAAATCGTAGTGGGCGCTAATTAGGCCCGTCGGGCCAAGACATTAATTTAATTGTTGCAACGAGCGGTATAATGCGGCCTCTTTTGAACGTAACCCAGGATTTTTTCCGCTAAATGGAACCACTTGTGACTGCAACGGCACTTCCTTGTTGCAAAAAGGGCAATTAGGTAGAGAAATATTTGTTCCTGGCAACATTGTGAGGTTGCCAAGTGACTTATTATGGGGCTTTTAATTTATGTTGCGTTTGTTTTGTTTTATGGTTTACGTCATAATACTTTTATAGTGCCTTTCTTTATCAAACTATATTGGCCCGCTGTTGGCCAATGATTATCCTAATTTTTTTAATAGTTATATTGCTTCAAATACAATTTCGTAAGACTCTTTACTTCTTGTATTGTGTGTACTTCGGGGATGATAGTGGTGATGTTATGTGTGTTTTGTTTCATTATTTTGCTGATCTTAAGGTAAAAGCAAGGTTTCATCAATGCATCAAAGTTACGAATGCCTGTCAAAACAATAAACTCAAACTATCTCAGTCCACTGCTGGACATAGACCTCTCCCGTGCTACGCCACCACACCTTGTCTTCCGCCTTCTGCATCCAGTCTGCCCCAGCAACCTTCTTAAGGTCGTCAGTCCATCGAGCTTGACTGGGGCTGGGGGGCGATACGAGGTCTTCACTCTAGGACTCGTCTGCTCCGACGAGTACCATACTGCTCAGCGAGCGAATAGGTAAGGTTAGGTTAGACTTGCGACCAACCATGCGCGAGCCGTGCGTGCGTAGCGAGCGGTACGGCGGTAGCGGCAGTCGAGCGCTACTTCCAAGTTAGTGGCAGTTACTTGACCATTTAGTAATAGCGCAAGGAACTAAACGTCTTGATACTAGTTCACAATTTGACGGTTTCACTTCGATAGATTATGATCTACCGAAAAATAATGCGTTCAATTGTAAGCAGTATGTTACGGTCCACAATCTTTCTTCTTTAGTTGGATTATAATCAAACGGTATTTGCTCCAGCGGGATTTCATGGCGACATCGAGAGTGCGATTGTCGCAACCCAGTATTGGGCACGCCACGATAGCAGCGGTAAGTCCCCTCTTTGAGGAGTGGATTGAGAGGCGGCACGGCGTCCTCACCTTCCGCCTGATGCAGGTCCTCACCGGATACGGTTGTTTCGGGAGGTTCCTGTTTCGGATCAGGCGGGAGGAAACGCCTGGCTGTTTCCACTGCGAAGATTGCCCTGAGGACACGGTGGAGCATACGGTGGAGGTCTGCCCGGCTTGGGCGGAGCACCGCCGTTTCTTCATGGAGGCGATCGGCGGCGGCGATCTCTCGCGTCCGGCCCTGGTCCAAGCCTCCTTCTGCGAAGCAGTAATGCTCGCGAAGAGGGAGGCGGCGCACGTGAGGGAGAGGCAGTATATGCGCTTTCACGGGCTTAGTCGCCGCAGGAGACGCCCGGGGCGTCGGGAATCCCCGGCTGATTCCCGGCCACCGTAGGCGCGGGCTTGCGGACGGCGAGTAATGGGTAGCTCGCTGTCCGATAAAAAAAAAACACGGTATTTACAATTTCACGGAGACATATAAACAACATCCTGACATCAGCCGTTGCATCGGGCAGTTGCCCACCAGATAACACCCGTTTGTTTGTTTTTTTTTTTTTTGTTGGGCATCTCGCAGTTGGCCTTGAGAGGCCGTGACTGCTCAACCGGGCTTTCCTGGGGCTGCCATTAAGAATTTAATCTTAACGCCTCCAGCCAGGGCTTACAAACTAAAATTTAAAAACTAAGCGACTGCACGCTGAGGGCACCCCCTGTGGGGTACGGACCTCGGCTCAGGGCGTCACTGGTAGGGGGACAGCTATCGCTATTGGGGACAGGCTGGATCGAATTGGCATCATTATTATTATAAGGGGAATTTAAAGCTACTGGCTCAGCTGCGGCGCGGGCTGGCGCTTCAACGAGCAAGGGTCGGTCGGGGGTCTCGCCCCGTTTGTTTGGAGGATCATCCCTTTTTTATAGAGTATGAGTGAACTTTACACCCTGTTCCTCTTCCCTCTGTAAGACCTATAGCTATACCTAAAACTTTGAACCCTACAAAAACTCAAACCCTTCCCCATATTCCTTGCTCCACTTTTCCTGTCTGTACCGAGCCAAATATTTTTCAGTAAATAGCGCCTTTGAGCTAGTGATTGCAGCAACATTTCCTTGTTGCAAAAACGGCAATTAGATAGTGAGTTATTTGTTTTGCCCGAGTTTTGTCGTAACGGATAAAGTTGTGCGCTAGTTTCCAAGTATTAAGTGCTCGCTTTATAAAGCCAAATAGTTAGTTGGTATTTGTACGTAGTAATTTTGTTATTCTGTGAAAAGCGCCAAAATATTTTTGGGTACCCCCGAGACCCCGTAAAAGATGACGGGACCAGCTGGACTAATCAACGACCAGTGTTCCTAGATTGCAAGAGCTGGAAGTCTTGGAGAAAAGCCATTGCCCAGAAGTGGGAAACATAATCAGCCTATAATGTTCCCACTGGCCTGTGAGAGGGAGTGGGCCGTAATCCACCACGCGGGCCCAGTGCGGGTTGGTGGATATCACATGTCTTCGAATAGGGTGCAGCGATGGTATGATACAGGCTTACTGTAAAAAGAAAAGAAGCAGAGGTCAATTTGCTTTTAATTTCTCGATTATAGACACAATTATTGTTTTTCTATCCCATCACTTATTACATCAAGCATACGACGCACGCGATTTTTGAGCGTGGGGTCCTGGGTGCAATTCCCAGATCGGGAAAAATTTTATTGGGTCTTTCCATTAGGAATTTGTTAGTAAACAGCACGCATTTTTTACATTGGTTGGTGATACCTCCGTGCCTCGGAAAGTAAGTTAAGCCGTTGGCCATGCACCTGATCTCTCTCTGGTCGTGTCGGGTCGCCGTCCCATCGGACTATGAGGGTGATGGAAGAGGGAGTGCGTCTGGTATACGCACACACTTGTGCACTAAAATATCTACCGCGCTGAAGGCTAGTCTCTGTTGAGATAGGCCGCCATGGCCGAAATACGGTCTGGAGAACTAGTATATGTTCACTATTATTGTTGTTATTATTGTTGAATAAATGGGTGGCTCGCTGTCCGGTAAGGTCCAAGCTCGGGTCGATGGCGCGTTGCGTTCCACGGGCGCCTCAAAGAGATGTCAGCACCAATTGGTGGGGTCCGCAAGGGCCGATGCCTGCCAGGGGTGCGGGTTGTTCGAAAGAGATACCGCGGTCCCTGGCGCTCGGCTCGCGCGCGGTTTTTCGCAGTTCTCAACTAACCTAACCTATTCGGTCGGAGTGCCCTTGTAAGCAGTAGGTATGGTGCAGTTTACAATTTATCGACAGTTTATAATCTCGCGAGATAAACTAACTGTGGTCAAGATCATACAGTGACATAAATACATCAAACATACGACATACTCAATTGTTCATCCTCCCCTGCAACACAGTTGCCAAACAGATGAATAACAAAACGAAACAATTCAATTTAAACTGAATCAAACTTAAATTACAATTAATCTGTAACAGTTGCAGTCCAAACTAGATCCAGAATGTAAGTTTTAAACCGTGCTTAGACCGTGCTTAGAATTGAATTAAGCAACGCCTGGTCCAAGTTGGCGCTGTAATCTTGAATTTAACTTAGTCACTGCTTACTGTAAGTTAGACTTAAGTTGAATTGTAACTGGTTTGTGGTCAGCTACGAGTTGGTTTCAGGTGTTGGTTAGTTATTTGTGGGATACGTGGTTTTGGTGTATGTTATGAAATTATTTTTGGTTATGTCGTTGTCGTTTGCCTTGTTGGTCTCGTAGTCGCAAGTGGTACTGCTGAGCGTGAGGTTCTCAGTTCGATTCCTAGGTCGGGCAAAGTGTTATTGAGTTTTCCATCTGGAATTTCTCGGCAGACCGAAATCTGGATTTGTGCCCGGTTGATGGCATTAGGCTCGCCCCTATTACATGGGATTCAAATAGAAATAGTGAAATGTGGATGTACTATAACTACGCCACTAGTATTATGTCTTTGTCGCTTTGGCCTGTTTGCATCTTTTCTATACAGAATAATGCCTATCAGAATAATGCCTATATATCTGGGAGAGAGGCCTCTTCTATTCGAGAGGGAGTGGTCTGTAATCTACCACGCGGGTCCAGTGCGGGTAGGTATATGACACATATTTTCGAATTTAGATGGACATTTCATTCTTTTGTAGCGGCACTACAGAAAAATGATTCGCAACAAATATCTTGAAACACAAAAAGTGATGTAGCGCTATCTACAATGCCACATACGAACTACGCGTCTGGACGTTACAGAAATCCTACATCACGCAGTCAGAGTTTACCACGAAGCTGACATATATACAACATCCCGACATCAACCGTCGGGCAGTTGCAGACTCAACACCCATCTGGTCGGAGGATTCTCCCTTTACCAATAGAGTATGAGCGAACTTTACACCCTGTTCCTCAATACTTTCTAGACAGTGTTACTCAAGAAATATTAATTTACTTCATGCATTTTTTTTGTTACTCTTCTTTACTATCATCTTCCTGCCCTTGACTCATGCTACTTGTGGTCGGCACAACGCGCTATCTTCTTCCATTCTTCCTTATCAGCCGTCACGCTATCATTCTCTCCCTTCTCTTTCATTGTATTCCTCACACAATCCATCCATGTTTCCTTTGGCCTTCGTCTCCATCTATCAACATTTATATTCATCACCATTTTAGTCAGTCTCTAACTCTTTACCAATTTCATTTATAGTAGCAATCGCTTTTTATCTACTAAAACCAGTACCTATTTTAAAAACTTCAGTTTTTATGTTCAATTTTTGCCATAATTTACTCAAATAAAAACTACTGAAACAAAAAGCTCATACCACAACTCTCCTAAATTAAAATTGGAACCAAACAGAACCATTCCACGGTACCTCATCTTTCGTCAAATGAATCTGCATTCCACATCGGCCATCTTGTATTCCACAAAACCTTACATTGTTGCAGCCATCAACTGTGACTCACAAATACTATGGACGGAACCCCCGACCATTTACATGCGTATGGCGAATAAATGTAAATGCAGAATGTATGTTTAGCCACCTCGGAGTGAAAGGGGAAACTTGCAGAGTTAAGTCAATTGTAAGAATGAACGGAGTAATTGAAAGAATGGTGGTGTTTCCGTGATAAGGGAGTCAAAGGAAAACAAATGAATGTGATTATCCGCTGACGTCATCAAAATTCAGTGGCGGTCCAGTGGTAACGGTATATCGTAGGTTCTAACCCAGCCAAGCACTTTACTATTATGTGAATTATTTCATCACCACTGCTCGCAAAACGGTGAAAGAAAACAATGCGAGGAACCCGGCACGACCTTGAAACAAAAATTCGAAGATATCTGACATCTACCAGCCTGCACTGGCCCCGCGTGGTGGATTACGCCAACTCCCTCTCACTGAGAGGAGGCCACTGTATCCTATATTCCAGCAGTCCACTGTAGACTGTATCCCAGCAGTGGGAACATCATAGGCTGATTGTATTGTGTATTGTATGCTGTCATCAAAATAGGTAATTCATTTATTATGCACGACTAGTTTCCAATTAGCTATCAGATTAAAACTATGGAATAATCAGTCATTCCACTACAATCATTTTGATTTCTCAGAATTACATACCATTACAGGCTAAAGCGCAGGCGGATGCAATTAATTGAAAATCAATACAAACAATCCGTATTCAATACAAATATGACTAGCAGGCATCCCAACCGCTCGTAAGCGGTCACTGTGGCGTAGTGACATGACATTTGCAAGTGCGCGTTGTCTACGGCTGTATAGTATGAGTTTTGATAGAAACTTCTATAGGGCGGCATGACATAGACGCGCAAACTATAACCATTACTGTGAATCCCCTGTCAAAAAACAAAAAACAATCTGCTGTTTCATAGAAAAGTGTAACACCTACGCGGTCAGCTAGTACTACGGACAAACATTTCAACGCGGGGCTAAGTTAATATTATAAAACAGACAGTCACACGCAGCGGGGGACTTGCCCCGCCGCGTGTGACTGTCTGTGTCTGTCTGTTTGCTCGCAATAAATTCAAAAAGTACTGAACAGATTTTCATGCGGCTTTCACCAATAGACAGAGTGATTCATGAGGAAGCTTTAGGTGTATAATTTCTTAAGGTTTTGTTTAAATTGGTTAACCCGGTAAAAGCCGTTGGCAAATGTGGAATAATCAAAACGACGATGTAGAAGATGTTTCATGATCATAGCCTTAAATCTGGGGTACAGCAAATGCTTGGTGACAGTTCTTCCCCGGCCAAGCTCTTTCAAACTGTGACGTTGTGTAGCTCCTTCATCGCAGAAGACGCAGAGGGAAAGAACTTAGGGACAACACAGCTTTCTATTGCTAAAGTAAATAATGGTTCAGACAACAATAAGTATTCTCTCTCTAAAGTCGTTGAGCAACTTCTCAAATTAGAAACCGTAACATGTTACAATGCTATATGTTATAACTATGTCAAACATATAGTTTCTACATTTACTTTAGTCTGCAGCTATTTGACTTTGACAAACGTTGTGGAGCCACTTAGCGTAGCGAGTCATGTCGACGAGTAATCGACTCTCGTTGGAATAATATTAGGTAGAATAACTTAACAACTGGCTATGTTGTAAGATCATTTTAATGTGTAAACACCTTTGCCACGTGTTTTGGGACGAAGCTCTCGTACATCTCGATCATAACATCATCATCTTTTTCCCAACTATGTTCGGAGTGGAATCGGCATCTCGATTAAAATATATTAATTATATGGAATAAGCTACGAATACGCCTAAATACAACAATCAATTAAACTTCCGTGGTGCCGTGTGGTGCCGGACCTAAAAGAATAGCACCATCCCATTTCTTCCCGTGGGTGTCGTAGGAGGCGATTAAGGGACTTACTAGAGAATGGGCAGCAGCGTTCTCTATGCATTTGACCACCATACTGCGATCGCCAACCCACCTGCCAAGCGTGGCGATTATGGCAAATCCCCCCTTTTGAGAGAGGCTTATGTCCAGCAGTGGACGTCTGTCGGCTGATAATTAATTAAACTTCAAAAATCTAACTGCACGTATAGGCGTATGGGCCTTAGTAAGTTTAAAGCCTATAGGAGGGGGGAGTTGTCGTAAGTTAGATGTGAGCTCAACTGACAAATAATTGAAACAATTGTTTTAATTACTTGATCATTATAGTCCTTAGTAGGTCTAAGGACTAGACCTACAGGGTGGGGGCGTGAAAGCAATAAGAAATTAAACTTCGTATACATGATAACATTTAAACCAGTACACAAACTGTAACCTTGAATTCAGCACACTCTAGACCCTCTAGCGTAGAAATTTTTCACCGGTTATCAAAAAAGAAAACAACTGTTGTACAAATGTATGGAACAGCTTACTTAATTTTTAAACCGATTAAATTATTCTACGCTGGGGGGTCTAGAATCATATACTGAATTTAAAGCTACAGTTGGCGCACTAGTTAAAATGTTCTCCTGTATCTAACTAATGACCCCCCCCCCCCACTCTGTAGGTATAGACCATCCATGCAACAGTAAACTAAACTTCGTACTTATATCTAACTAATAACGTTTCCTGTCTACGGGCGAAAATTTAATCAAATACAGTCAATATAGCTAGTCGGCTAATTAACAAAACCGTTAGTCGGCCCATAACTACGATTTAGATTGTTTGAAAACATCACCATTGTTTTATTTAGATATTTGGATTTAGGTATTCCATAGTGTCAAAATATACCTATGCACTAGTATTGCTAGTGTTTTCACTTATTCTCGTATGGCATCATCGACTTTTCCTGTATAATCTGAATCTCGGAAAAGACTCCAAAGATTTTCATGAAATTTAATATGTAGGGAGTTTCGGGGGCGAAAAATCGATTTAGCTAGGTGTTCGGGCGCCTTCGGCTTTCTTCGTCAGGCGTCGGGTGGCTGCGTGGACGACGGCGCGGGCGGCTACGCGGGTCAAGGAGTGGTGCCAAGGGACCACACACTTCATTAGCGAGAGCAACCGACGACACACGCGCGCCTTCTATTTCTAATATTGTACAATTCTTTTGGATATATCATAACAGTTTATACAGTCCACTGCTTTCATTTCAAAGTCCATTTTAAGACCCTTACACTAGGTTTCATTTTTAGAAAAATTTAAACCAAAAAAAACGAGCAAAGCTTGGTCATCCAGATATTTTAGTCTTTATACGACCAAGTCATTTCATTAAAGTGAAAAATTCAAAAGTTCACAGCAACAGCAACATTATCAAAAGTACTGTTTCCAAGCTGGAGAGCCTTTAAGCCCTAGATCCAGCTTTTCCAATAGAGCTAACACTAACACGGCTACATACAATGTTTCTACCAAATTGCTGAAGAATAATAAAATTGCAACAAAATTGAATTCTAAGTTCGTGAGACTCGCTATCGCATTTTCTAGGTCACTGGATCTTAAATTGTGTTCACTTTGTATGCCATCCATCCATACATACAATGTATTACTGAATTAATCGACATTAGTTTGTTCAGAATTGTTTACTGAATGGATTTGTAATTTTTAATATAGGTGCTTTTGTCCCCAAAATAATAAAAACTTCGTATGTACAGTCAAAACAAACCAAAATGGACGAACTACCTACTTCGCTAGACCCCTTAAATCTACGTGTGCGACTGTGTGCGCGTGTGTGCACAGTGGCCTGCTGTCCATAAAGACAGAAAGACACTGCCTACCCTACATACATCAGATAGATATTTAAAACTAATATTATTTTGTCAATAAAAAAAAATCTTCATTTATAAATCAGCTCCACCTGTCGAGCGTCGGTCGTATCGATGATACTAATATCATCGATGCAATACCTGTTATATTACATAGCTCAATTTTACAACAATTCATAACCTTGCTAACATCGTTTTAAGTATTTTTTACTAACAATTTATGGAATGTAAAATGTATTCTGAATTAAAATGATTAATAATAATAACATGAAGAGTGTTGCACGTAAGCTGCATATAAAATTGTGCAGGTAGGCCATCGTTCTAGAGTCCTCGCGGTGAGCATTTGCGGTGCGTGTGCAATTAGCTACGAGCATTTGACCAGTGAGCTGACCAAGCTAGGCTGAAAGTCAGCATATTTTGAACGTCTAAATTACATACGACAGTCCCCCCAGCTAAAGCACTATAGGAAATGGTGAAGGGACCCACCCTTCACCATTTCCTAGTGCTTTAGCTGGAAAGAAGAAATGGTGCCACTAGCTCTACTAGCTGCACCGCTGTCTGTTAAGTTAGAAGAACTTGATAATATGCAATAATAAGTAATGACGAAACACAAAACAAAATTAAATTATTTTCCATATTTCAGCCAATATACCAACAAAACATTGAAAACTAAATCTCGCACATGAGCACGAGGTTACTTTATCGAAAACGTTTTCAATTAGCACCTCTCTTTGAAAGCCAACTAGGAATAATTACGTAGTTCGCAAACAAATTATTGGCTTTCAGTGAGTTCTCAAAAACAGGTGAATGCTCGTTTCTGAATGCTTGAAAACAAAACTCTTCGAATTTATAAACTCTTCCTTTTATGAAGTCGATTTAAAAATACTAGCTGCTACTAACGGTGCTGGCATGGCCTTTGTTATTTCGTTTTGTGTTCACCCCGAACTTTCGTCACTATTCCTTTGATTTTGCGACCGGTTTTATAAAACAGTAGGAAACAAAACAAAATCACATCAACTTTCCCGCGCCGTACCATCCGGTGTTTAGAAGTTCAAAGACACCAGTCCACCATCTGACTTGCCTTTTCCCAACTATGTTTGGGTCGGCTTCCTGTCTAACCAGATGCAGCTGAATACTAGTATTTTATTACATGGAGCGACTGCCCATCAAACCTCCACAACTGAATTATTGGGTAAAACGATACCTCTTGGTAAGACTGGTTTTTAGGTTTACGGGCTTCTGGTGACCCGTAATTACTGTTAAAGATCCACGAGTATCAGCTGGGGCCAACTGCCTAACGTGCTAAAGCTCGGTATGTAAAGATGGTCATCCATCCACGGCCCAACCGTGGCAACCATGGCTTAAGCTGATTGATCGATCCATGCGGCTATCATTACTTAGCCCCGTCCCCTCGTCAAGACACCTGTCCCATCGTAGGCGATTAAAGAGAAGCGAGTAGAGCTAGCAACTGAAACAAGTTGGCTAGCAACGAGCAATGAGTGCGCGACGGCGACTAGCGAAATTGCTCACTAGTATCGTACCAAGCGTGAGTCTCTCAGCGAGTGTTCTGCCCTCCAAGAGAGCGTCGGTGAGCGAGTACTCACTTTCATAGCTCTTGTCGTACCTTTTTTATTTTGCATGCACTCGGCAGTGTGTATTTTTGACGCGTTGCAGACTTAGCACGACTTTTTCTATTTCTACGAAGAATAGACAGTGATTTTTCAATACAAAGTAACATTTCATTTCTCTATTTTTGACATCGCACCGTAGATATCCTTCTACAATCCATAATATTGTCTTTCGTTTCTAACGATCTTTGTTTACTATTTCAGAAGAATATTTCTACCCAAACTGTCAAAATCACACTGACAGCAAACTTTCTACTCGACGGCCACAAAGTATATACGATTATCTACAAAATCATGATTCGTTTAGAATGCATAACTGTGATCTATTTTCTCCTATTGTACATCATTTAGTTATTAGTCATGTCTATTCTTCCGTCGACAAATCGGTGCTCGTGCTAAACCTGCTGGGATGCACTCTATTCGATTTTCAAGTCTCGGTGCTAAGCAATGCTTTGAAGATGCAGTGCGCGACAAAATTCTGCCGCGATTTTATTACGTCCGACTAGACGTCGACTTAGCTAGTGTTAAAACTACCTACCTAACAGTACCTGAATTAATTCTGCTACTTATTCACGTACCCAACAGATTACATTTTGTTTTACCGAAACCCACAAAAAATTCAAACAAAAAAACCTATTTTAGGCTATAACCTTTCATTAAACCAATATCGATACCAATAAAATTGCCAACGAAATCAAAGTACTATTCCTAATATAAGCACATATACCTAATACAATACACAATTTGTGTCCAATTTAAGCATTGACCTCGATAAAAGTTTCTTGTAGCGAACTAAATCCTTCATAGGCTCTCGATTGGAACTGAGTAAGCCTTTATCATGTATATCATATTATAGTATATATATGTATATTCAGTAAGTATATTTATTTATTTATTGATCGTCGATTGTTTTTGACTGCGCTGTATTTATTTTTGTAGTAGTTATGGGTGGTTATGAATACTTATGTATAAGCCAGATGGGCATATACGTGGCTTAAAGTATTCTTCTTCTCAGCGTACCTATCGATAGCAAAAAATTCAAACATATTTGGCCCAAAATTTGTCAGCGCGAACTCCGCTCACTGACGCAGTCATAAGATCGTCAAATGCGCAGGATGGAAGGTGAGCCATTGTCTGTGGGGGGTGCCGCATACGCACTTGAGATCTGAGCCGCCCGTGAACCCTGTTGAGATTGTCTGTGCTCCGGCCGACAAGAAGAAACGCACGCTTTATTTCTGTTAACCAAATGAACAAACACGATGTGAATGTGTGCGGGAAGATGAGTAGCGTCTGGATACGCACGCATACACACACTTCTGACTTCGTCATTGTCTCGCTCGGACGGTACCGAGAGCTCCTACGCTTATGCTGGGGCCACACTACAGTCAACGTCAATACCCATAATCGCGATTAACATCGCGGTAAAGATTACGATGATTAAACCGATAAATTCAGTGGCCACATTTGAACGGTCAACGTCAATGCTCATAATTGGCGATATTTATCACCTAACGTCATATGGCAATGTGAATGCCGTTGTAAAATTATCATGATAAGTTGTGGCTACAGCTACGGTTAACGTCCATCATCGCGATAATCAACGGCATTTCCCGTTGATATCGCCCAGGCATTACTGACACGTTCACAGCGTGTTTGTACAATTGGAAACCACAAGGATAGCGCTCGTCGCTTCGTGAAATAAAAACACTATAGAACACACACACATACACACACACACACTACACACACACATACACTATAGATTTCTGTAGAAATAAGCATTACCTTTGTACGTATTTTTCTGTTCCTTTCTTCTTGTCTGTTTATATGTGTGTGCATAAATGGTTAATTAAATAAATAATAAATAAATACTATACCCAGGTTCTCAGTACTACTGAGTCTTGAATACAATTGTCCATTGTACATATTGGAAAGCTTATCTTCGGGGGTTTTTATAGAGCTGATAAAACAATATCCATGTACAGTCAAGGAAATTAATTGTTTATCAATGTTACACTACACGTGCATTTTATACAACTCTTTTATTTTATTTATTAAATCGTTTTTTATTTGTGTAACATAGGTAGTGAATACAGTGCTTAAATTAAAGTCATAGGTCGCTATGTTATGCAAGAGGCGTACAAATATGTTTCCATGCGAAATAAAATATGGATCATGTGAGAGGTAAACATAAATTTTATTTGGAAGGTATGTCAAAATTAATAAAATTGTGATAACAAAAAAATACAAAAAATAAAAATCTCAAAGGATGGCAGTTGTGATTTGAAAAAACGTATTAAATTTACTGATTATTTAAATTTACTGAACAAAAAATTATTAAGCCTGACTACATACCTACACAATTTGGCTATTTCAACATTCTACTAAATTCATTGGAAAAGTTATTCGTTCATATTGACTCAATTAGAATATCATAAATACAATAACTTAGCTTGCTTCATAAACTTTATTAATTTCGTTTCCATCCGTTTAATGAAAACGTTGGCAAGTACATCCTAAGTACCTACCTACATAGGAACAATAGATATCGTTTTAGTTATATTGGAAACGTAACAGAAAAAGTTACGTTACGGAGAGATAATATTGTCGGTACTAATAATAGAAAGCCAATTAGTTCCATAGATAGCTAACTGTTGTTAAACTTAACATAGGTTATACCAATATTGAAATGATTAGAGTTTTGGCTATAATTAGCAGAGCTCCGATATTCGGATGCATATTCACCTAAAGTTGAGATGTTGGCTAACATGGAATGCGCTTTTGTATCGAAAAAGTCTTAATTTAGGCAAGTAATTTGTTTATTTTTTGTTTTAACTAATACACACCACCCCTTCTCCCGTACATATACATATTTGTATCGGGTTAAAAATTTATTTTAAATTAATACACTTCGAAATACTTATGCAATCAAGGATTCGGAGTTGAGCCGTTGAAGCGAGCGGTCGCCTTCTTTGAGCTCGCACCAGATGTTGACTGGGGCCTCGAATTTGAAAAAAAACCGCGTGTGTTTTGTGTTTTGCCACAGTGTATTTTGTAAAATTGGTGAAAGTGTAACATAACTAACGCAAGACCTCAAATACCCCGATTAGAGCATTAAGCTATAAGCATAATACAATGAATAAAAAATTATGTTAAAGCCAACAGTGTTATAGAAAATCGTGTGGACATTTGCATTAACTTATGCAGTTAAAATTGAGTCTCATCCCCTTGGAATAAGATCCAATTCTCTTTGACTCAATTAGAGGCCTTGTATAGTTTTGATTACACTTTAACCACAAACAAGTAAGCAAAAGTGATATTGAAGTGCGCTTCAGCCTGCAGTGGAGACGGGCTGCTGGAGGACGACGGACCCCAGAGGCAGACTTGGTGAGATCGCTCCTATTATTACAGGGATTCGTTTGCTATAGGTACTGCATGCGGCGGTCCTTTATTCGCCGCGCGTGATCTCTGAAAATCAAATCACCTCCTTTGTGGACCAGTGTGCTTACACCCACTGTAATAGAGGAAAGAACTTGATACACGCCAATATTCTAGCACAAAATACGGTACCGTCCAAGACACCGTACTTAAGGATCTTACTATTGTAACAGTGTAACGAATTCCACAGTGGATTGCAAGGGGCCACGGTCAAAAAAATATTCAATCGGAAACAGATGGCCTAAATAGGTACCCCGAACTATTCCGTTGGCTTTGCACGTTTTTGCTTTACAGATAAACAAAGAATTAAAACTAACAAAAAAAAAGGTCAGCTCATAAAACAAACTTTAAGGTTAGCAAGTTTCAGCCCCTACATACATGTGTTTCTGACTACCCCTACAAACAAAAGCGCTTACAATGGATACAATTGTGCCCATTTCAAAAGATGGAAATTGTTTGTTTAGGGCACTAGCCCACCAAATAAACATTTTAATGGGCTTAACATTTGATCACAGAAATGTCTGTCAAGACCTAGCCACCTATGTTTTGGAACATCAACAACACTTCTAAATAATATACAGGAATTTCTCCCCAACAGCATTCTCTCCCAGGAACAAAGGATAACAAATTATATAACCGCGCAATTTAACGAAACATTCTGGAGTGGCGAAGATATAATTATCGCCGCGTCTGAATTCTACCTCGTAAACGTGCATGTACACATAATCAACGGAAATACACAGGTGTATTACCCACGGGCGATCCAGTACCCGGCAACATACGAGTACACATCCTCTATCAGAATCACCACTATGATAGCTGGGTCCGGAATAATGAAAAACAATACAGCAACAACCCGAAACTCTTAATGCAAATTCCAACCAACATTAAAACACCACATCATATCAAACCAAGAAGTAACCGGTGCAACACACGCCAAGAACAGGAAAAACCCACGAAACCCCAGCCTCAAACGAACAGCCCCCAACAGGTAAACCCGTTATCGCCGTGTGAACAACGACAGGCAACACTATTTACACCGTTATCTGACGTAATTGCGGACGACACCGGATACACAATACTAAGACACCGGACCTCTATCGTAAGTAAGTACACCTGCCCAGACTTGTGCATTGCAACCTGGAACGTCCGCGACGCCTCAAAACCCGGAAAAAATCGAATAGACGCTGAACTTTCACGCAGAGGCATTCATATAGCCAGCCTACAGGAAACGGATGAATTCAGGAGCATACAGCTCCACACGCTACAAATGGCACGCGACCGGCGAAATGGGAAGAAAACTAAAAAAATCCGAGGGCTTTCTGATACCAACGGTTAATATAACAAAACCGATAATCGAACCACACTGCGAAGGACCAACGGTGGACGAAATAACAGGAATCATCAATAAAATGCGAAACGAGACAGCCCCTGGAACGGACCAAATGGTAATCGAACTGTACAAAGCGATGCCACAAATACTATAGGAAGCTGTTACTAAACACATGAATAACGCCTGGACACAGAACACTTTACCCGACATGTGGCTTGAGACCGTACAAGTCCCAATCCCAAAAAAAAAATCCTAAAGACGCGGACGATTTCCGCCGCATATAAACCATTTGTAACACGGGTTACAGAATTTACGCCTCATACTTACAAAAAAAAAAGTAAACGATACAATAACGGAGCTGGGAAATTACCAACCAGCGTTCTTAAACAATAGATCAACAGATGACCACATTTTTACGCTCAAAAGGGTTCTAGACGAAGGATGGCGTGCAGGTAAACGAATTTACGTACTCGCCCTCGACATAGAAAAAACCTTGACAACGTTGACTTCAACGCATTAAGAGATATATTACTGGAACGAACCAACAAATCGATGACCAACAGGATAATCAGGGCATGCTGGAATGAAAGAACATGCATCAATTGGTGTGGTCAGCAAAGCAGTTGGATTGTCAAAGGAAAAGGAGTTAAGCAAGGGTGCCCCCTGTTCCCTCGCCTTTTTACATTGGTCATTGACGAAGTCCTTAGAACACTAGAAGACACTATCATTTAATCAAACTAGATCAGTACCGCGAAATTTCACTTTCCATGGTATTATCATTTGCGGACGACCTTATCCATAATACAGATAATCTAGAAGGTCTAGAGCGTATCTTATACTACATTAAAGCCTTACTAAATAGCGTAGGCCTCCAAATAAACGAAACAAAAGCAAAAATTCTAATTAGGGACCCCATAACATCACAGCAAACGACCAACGTGACCCTCAACGGAGTAAGTATACCAACAGTGGACGTAATCAAATACCTAGGCGCATACATAACATCCGCATTAAGCAGGAAAAGCACAATTAGAAAATGATGCCAACAGGCCACGAGAAACGCCAAATCATTACTACCATTCATACTAAACTCAAAGATGGACTGGAAGTTAGCTAGACTTATGTACCGAATGGTTATCGTACCTTGTATGATATAAGGCTTAAAAATATCGACCCTCACCAAGGCGAACAGATCAAGACTCCGAAAATATGAACGACTTATCATGAGAGACTTGATTAACCATGCCAGGAGTAAACCAAGAACTAAGAAGATGCACCAAATCTTAGACGGAAAACCGTAACAAAACGCATCAAGAACCACAGGATGTGCTACTTGGCACACGTCTTCAGACGGGATAAACCACACCTATTGCATGCAGCAATGCAGTTTAAGGCTAAATCTAAGGAGGTCGGACGACCTATTTACACATGGAACGACAACCTAAAACAGGACATGAAATACTTCAACATGGGAATGACGTATTGGAAGGACATGGCTGGAGACAGAAACAAGATCAAGAAAGCGGCTAACGATATCTACAAAAAAACAGAAGCTGATAGCAGTGAGAATTCAGAAGACGAATATGAAAACAACAACACAGAACATAGTGAAGCAACTGCATAGAAAAGAGCTAAGAAAACAGTTAAACCTGCACAAGAAGCTCGACCTGAATCAACATGCCGGCGACGTCGTCAAAAGATGCCCTCCTATAAAAAATACCACCCGTCTCTCCACTAGTCCAATGCTTACTCAAGGATGCATATCCGGTAGGCTCGCAATCCTTTCCTATCCTAAGGGCCTGTCTACCTGACCATTACCGCGCCCCCCGGTCTACTTCTTGATATGCAATGGCCTCTGTAACACCATGAAGCATGAGGCTACAGGGGCTAGTGCGAATCTTGGGGTTCATTCGATTAATCGAGTCTGGTCAAACCACGCTGGGATCGGTGCATTACATTACATTACATTACATTCGAAATACTTATGCAATCAAGAATCCCGGGGTTTCTAATAAATATTACAAATAATTTATAAAGCCGCTTCCATACTTTCATAGCTAAAAATTATCTTTAGGTAAATATGCATCCGAATATCCGATCTCTGATAATTAGTTGTCAAGGCAAATATTGAGACCGTTGCACCGGCAATCACCGATTTGGTTTTTTAATAAAAATAGGCGATAATTATGCTCACTAGCAGCCTGAAGAAGGACATCACCGTCAAGGAAGACCACGGCAAAGATGGTGTGACGATCTGATAAGGTTTACAAGTTGCCAAACATACGTAGACACCTGCCTAGGAGGTCTTATCCTACCGAAATATTGACTATCGACTTCATCGTCCACCACATCATTGCTTACCATCAGGTGAGATAGTACTTTCGATTATCAATAACAGACACAAGTGATAGCGACAGTTCAAGGTAACTTGGACAGTCAACCTTGCTATCAAAGCTGTCTGGGAATCCTTTATGACTGAGCTATTAATTAATTATCGAACAGCGACACGAGTGAAGAAAGAGATTAGTTTGCGTGCCTCGGAAAGCACTACTTTGAACAGCAAGCATACTACTACATAATTTTAACAAACAATGAACGCTACAGATCAATCAAGCTGTCATTATTTTACTTGGCGTCTTTATGGTAATAGTAATTTATATTAATTCGCTTTTCAGTTTCTTTTTCATTGGTTTAATTTTGTTCTGTAACAAGTTTTCTTTTTTATATGTTTTTCTACACTTGGGGTGGATTTTATTTTTAATTTTAACTAAGACCAACTTCGAAGTACACCTTCTCCAACTTAAAAATAAATCGGACTACACAGTTTAAAGTTGTGCGTGGTCATACATTTAAAAAAAGTATATAAACAGGTCGACTTGACAACCTCCTTCTTTTTTAACCGACTTCAAAAAAAGGAGGAGGTTCTCAATTCGAATGTATTTTTTTACACGCTTTATATTAGCTCGGGTTGTATGTATGTATGTAACGGAATCTTTGAGCGCGATTTTGACCCACTTTAAACGGTCAGATTTCATTGAAACTTGTTAAACTTGTCGAGGACCGATGACAATTTAATAATTTAAAAAAAAAATGAGAAAAAAAAAAACACGTTTTGTAGTTAGCAGAACTAAAAAAAAGAAAATAAATAATAGTTTAAAAAACTAAAAAACACGCTTTAAAAACCAAACTAAAAAAGGAGAAAATAATTTAATTCAATTAAAAAGCGTGGGGTGCTTGACATTAATTGATTATAAAAATACCTCACATAAGCACCATAAGCAAGCTTATGTTTTTGGTTCAGAACTTTCGACTGGGAGAACCTATTTTGATGATTCTTTTGTATTTGAAAGCTGGTGCTTTCCATGTTGTTTCATTTAAATTTCATATAGATCTGATGATGCATTTCGGAGACAGACAACGGAACTCTTCAAAAAATTACAGCAAATCAACCGCGATTGCTGCTATCACGTAATTATGCATTGTTTTTACCCCAAGGATGATGACATTTCCAATTGGTGTGGGGTAGGTACTATAACTAAAAAGTGAAAAATAAAAACTTTTTCTAAAAAAAAAAACAACCGACTTCCAAAAAACACTACAAAGTCAAAAATAACTTTAATTTCGGAAGTCGGTGACTGGTGACATGAAAATTAAATTAAATACATATAAATAAATAAAAATAAATCACCGACTTCCGAAATTAAATTTATTTTTCACTTTGTACCTTGTGTTTTTTGGAAGTCGGTTGTTTTTTTTTCTGAATAAAGTTTTTTTTTCCGTTGTTTAAACAGGCTAGGCAAGTGTTGATCTCCGAGTCAACCCGTCACTAGCCAAAAAACTCTAACACACTCAACTCAATCACAAGTTCGCTCAAAAACGGCACACAGCATCAAAAGTGACACTGTAGCTTATTCAACAGTATAACAAAAGGTTCACGAGCTACAATAGACTAAGTTCCTGAGCAGAACCATTTGCGATGACTCAATGCTCTTTGTATTCACTTTATGAATTGTCTCCAGAACTTTTATCCGCGAAAGAAAATTTTAAACAGTATCCTGCTTAATAGTAAAACCTTTGTGGTGGTAGTTATTGAATTAGGGGCTTCTCGCTTTGGTTTTACGTAATTTTAATTGTTATTCTCTTAATCTCAGAGTGTTATAAGGTCTTGGTTCGTGTGTACTTGAAGGAAATTGTCGCCTCGTCCGCACGTGTAACTCTTGAGTTTGTATTTAGATTCAATTACTATTTGACTTTTAGTATAGTTTGTTTAAACATTTTGCTAAACCAGATTAAGTAGGTAATATGAAGCTCACTTGTCAGTTTGCGTAACTTAACTGCTTCGTTCTTCTTTTCAGCTAAAGCACTAGGAAGCGCTGATCAATAACTATTTGATTACTTATTTTTCAAACATGTAAAACTAGGATTAAGTAAGTTTGGCATATGAAGATCATTTGACAGTTTGCGTAACTTAACTGCTTCGTTCTTCTTTCCATCTAAAGCATTAGGAAGTGGTAAAGGGCGGGCGTTTTGGGGAACTGTCTTATGTAATTTTGACGTTCGAAAAGTGGTGATACTCAGCCTAGCCTGAAAAAAATACTTACGATTTTGGTTTTCGTATAATTATGTTTTTAGAATCCTTATTATATTTACCAACATTTGGGCACTTTTCCTGTTGACAAGGATGCGTAGGAATTTTTTGATGTCCTATGATTCTTTTTTTATATACTTTTACATATTATTATTTTAAGACTGTTCGTTTCTAAATTATGTAAATAAAATTGTAATAATCGAAAAACTCAACTTCAATTTGTTTTAAGCTCAGAAATATCCAGTAAAAACTAGAAACAATGAAACTGAACGAGTTCAGCACCTCTAAACCGCATTCAAGAGCAGTAAGTGTCAAAATTGTTGTGGAATATTGAGAGAGCTCTTAAACGAGGCTTTAGAGTGCTGATCGCGGTTAGTTTCATTGGTGAAATCCACACTAAGAAAAACAACCACAATCAGAGCAAAGAAACAAGTTGAGATATCTCATGTTTTCCTTGTTCCAAATAAGCTGAGATAAGATAAAATTAATGACATAACTTTAAGGCCTAGCCGGTTTCCTAGCAAATTACTGTTTACGTTTATACAAGGCTTACGTTAAATAAAGTATGGCACATAAGTACAGCCTCCTATTTATGTGACTGCCTCGTTGGTCTACTGGTCGTTAACGTCACTGCCGAGCACGATGCCCTGGGTTCGATTCCTGGGTCGGGGAAAGTGTTAATGAGTTTTTCCATCTGGAATTTCTCAATGATGGCATTAGGCTCGCCCCCACATGGGACTTAGGAGGGTTTCACGAAGGTAGAAAAGAAGAAGAAGAAGCCCTGCTCTCGTAACTTGTACGGTACCGCACCGAGTGGACCCAGCATGTTGCTGCGCCCTGCTGTACCTACGACGCAGCTGTACATTTCGCGTCTGCATCATTCTACGAAGATTGAGGAAGTTGTGCAGTACTTGAAAGTGAAGACCAACTGGACTCTGAGGGTCGAAAGGTTGGAATCGCGCCACGACGTCAACTTTAAGTCATTCGTGGTACGAGTTCCAACGCACCATCTACAGCACTGCTTGAAAGAGGACTTTTGGCCGAAAGGTGTCGTATATCGACGTTTCCGGGGACGGTTACGTGACACCTCGCAGCAAAACACGATGCCGACAACTTTACGTGTTTAGTTATAGTTTTAAGCTGTTTATTAATATGTATTAGTTTGTTATTATTGTTTAAGAATAATTTTGTGTATTTTATCTATGGGCCTTAGTTGCCTGATAATAAAGGGATTATTATTATCTCCTTTATTCCTTTCAATATACATATAAATTACATTTTTAAATATTAGTATAAAATTATATAAAAACATTTAAAAATATAAAAAATAGTGGCCCGCCGGTATCGGGAACAAGGTCCAAGCTACCGGCGGTCAGGGCTCCAGTGAGAGGAACCTCCTGACAATGCGAGCCGTGTCCAGGAGTACTGCTTTCTGGATCAAGCCCTTGACCCAGCTGCCCAACGAGAGCCTCCTCAGATGTTGGTCGAGGCTCTTGGCTATCAAGCCATTAGCTGTAACAACTATCGGTACAATGATCGCTGAGTCCACATCCCACATGTCGACAACCTCGCGAGCCAAGTCAAGATACTTTATTTGTTTATCTTTTTCGGCTTTCACGAGGTTCCCGTCATGCGGGACCGTTATATCAACGATCATTGCACGCCGTTCTAGTCGATCCACCACCACTATATCAGGTTTATTGGCAACAATGGTCCTGTCAGTGATGATGGATCGATCCCAGTACAGTGTGACATGTCCATTTTCGAGAACTGGGTCGGGCACATACCTGTAGTACGGCACTTCTGATTCCACAAGGCTGTATTTCAGAGCAAGTTGCTGGTGGATAATCCTGGCTACTAGGTTGTGTCTATGCAAGTACTCCTCGTTAGCTAGACGAGAACACCCGGAGATTATGTGTCTGATTGATTCTCCTGGACGGTGGCATGCCCGACAGATGTCAACCGTGCCATCTTTCACAATAAATCTCCGGTAATTGTTCGTCATCATAACTTCGTCCATAATTGCACAGACAAAACCTTCGGTTTCCCCAAATAGGTCACCAAAACGTAGCCAGGCTACGGACGCTAGAAAGTCTACATCGGGTCCATGTAGGGCCCGGAAAAAGCGTCCGTGAAGCTCCTTACTCTGCCATACCTCCATGCGATCTTTAGTGTCAAGTACTACAGGCTTGCGCCAGTTCTCTTTACCCAAGGAGAGCGGGGTGAGGCCCTTGTCCACCGCAACCACATCTCGATGCATCCCCACGTCGGTTTCTAGGAAATAATCCCTGAGACTGCATATCTCGCGATTGTGGAGAGTCTTAGCATTTAAAAAGCCTCGACCTCCACATTTTCGCGGGATATACAGTCTCATTACCGATGACCGTGGGTGATGCATTCGATATGCAGTCAGCAGCGTACGGACCCTCCTATCCATGGCGTCGAGTTCGGTCTGAGTCCATTTGAGTATGCCGAAAGAGTACATCAAGACCGGCATGACCCAACCGTTGAAGGCACGCACCTTGTTTCCGCCTGATAAAAGACTATTAAATACTTTTTTCAGGCGGCCAAAGAAGCGTTCCCTCAACGATTGTTTCATGTCAGTAACATTGATGCCCAAAGCTTCCGACATACCCAAATACTTATAGGTTTCGGCTGCGGAGAGGGCTCGAAGTTTTATGGAATCCGAGAGTTGGGTTCCCACGGATTCCACAATCTCCCCTCTCTTTACATGCATGACCGCACATTTGTCCACACCAAAATCCATCCTGATGGCGCTACTGAAAGTTTCAGTTACTTTCAGTAGCTCCATCAGTTGCATATTGTTGGGGGCAAAGAGTTTTAGGTCATCCATGTAGAGGAGGTGAGATATAACCTGACCACCTCTCCTCAGTCGATAGCCTATACCTGAATCCTCCAGCAGTGTGCTTAGAGGATTCAGGGCTAGGCAGAACCAAAGCGGACTCAAACTGTCGCCCTGAAATATGCCTCGCTCGATCCTTATCGGCTCGCTATTTCTCTGGATATTTCGACATCCTGGATATTGAAGGACCGTCCTCCATTGCCCCATACATGACATCAGGAAGGTGCGCAGAGTTGCATCTACTTTATACAACTCCAACACCCTCATGAGCCATGTATGTGGCACCGAGTCATAGGCCTTCTTGTAATCTATCCAACATGTCGAAAGATCCTTTCGGAAACGACGAACCTGTTGGCTAATGGCCATATCAATGAGGAGCAGCTCCTTAGTACCGCGGGACCCGCTCCGACATCCATTTTGAGAGACAGACATGATGGAGTTACTGTCTATATGATTGTAAATCTTAGCTCTCAAAATGGATGTAAGAACTTTATAGACCGTCGGTAAACACGTGATCGGCCTATAATTTTTGGGTTCCGCGGTACTACCTGATTTATGGAGCAGGTGGGTTACTCCTGTCGTGAGAAACTGGGGTAGCGAACTAGACTCTAAAGCAACCTGGTACTGAGCCGCCAAGCGAGCGTGCGATCTTTGAAACCATTTAATCCAAAAGTTGTGCAGCCCGTCCGGTCCTGGAGATTTCCAGTTGGGCAACGGACGGACTGCACGAGCTACATCTTGGGGGCAGATGGTAATAGCCCCCATTTCTGGTATTGGATCGCAGGCTCGCTCGACTTCCCGAGCCCAATCACCTTCGGTGTGACTGACAGGCACCGACCAGATACTACGCCAAAAAGAACACATGGCATCATCATCTGGTAGGTGCGTGTCAGCCTCACTTTGGTCTGATCGCTCCCAAGCTCTATATATCCACCTTTCATCACTTTGGAAAGTACGATTCTGGGTGTATCGATCCACTCGCCGCTTATACCTACGAATACGGTTTGCCCATGCATACACTTTCTGCTTCAGGAAGTCGATGCGCTCTGTGACACAAGACGTATAGTCTTGAGGACTGATATCAGTCCCCGAGAACGCCCGTCTCACAAAGCGCATCACTCTAGGGCGAGTATTGCCCTCCCTGAAGCAGATTAGTTTGCCGATGAGGGCTCTGGCCCCACCAATACGGCGTTCAATTCTGCACTGCCAAGCTGGTACGGCTGGTTTCGGTCGTGTAGCTCTTGAGTCATTGGCAAATTTGACGTGAGCTACACGACATACCGCTACAGCCGCGCAGTACAAAATCGAATGAGTATCGGCAAGGTCTTCGCAGTCATCAAAAAAGTTTGACAACTGCGAATCCAGAGCCGCCACCAGCGCCCTATTTTTATTATGCATGGGCAAACGAGGTAAGCGTGGTCTAAGTTCGGGTGACATGAACCGATATTCCCGAATCGCACCATCCAAAGCACTCCTCAATTCATCATTGCACTGGGTACTTACGTTTGTAGCCCTATCATCAGTCCCCTCGTCAGTTTGATCTGTATTTAACTGTGGTGGTATTTGTGATACCACCACATTCTGTAACGGGGGAGCGATGACATGGCTACTCTGCATTTCATTGCGTAGGCGATCAAGTACTGTGTCATCCAACATATGGTTACGCTGGATGACCCGCACCTGATCCGATAGTCGTTGTGATGAAACGTTGATAGCTGGCTCAAGCACCTGAAACAGAGAGAGCATCCGAACACGGTACGCGGTCAGGTTGTTTCCCCCCTCTGTAGCCCCATAGTATGAGCGCATGACATTCTCATTAATGGATCGTGTCCATCTCATGCGCTGCACACTTCCGCCGAGAGCTGGGACCCTATCAGAGGCCGGTGGGCCTCGAGGTCCTAAGCAGGTCGGCGGCCGGCGTCCTCCCCGTCGGCGAGCAGGTGGTGGCGTCGTGGGCGGAGAGAAATACTCGTCGCTCGAGCTCGACGCAACTACCGCGGCCGGTGTCGTCACAGCGTCCACAGTGGGGCTGGGTACCGGCGGCGGCGAGGCGGAGCTGAGCGACGAGTCCGGAGGTGGTGGGCGTGCTCGACGTGCCGCTGATCTTGTCAACATATCGTTCTTATCATCGTTTTCCTGTTTTCCGTTTTAACTTTTTTCATTGTTGTTTTATCGGAGGTGACATCTGTCATGTCACCTCCGATTAGGCACTTTTATAATAAATTTTATTTCATTATGGTGATAATTCGTCTCCTTTTTGATTTTCCAGTAGTTTTTTGGTTTCAGGTTTTGTGTATATTGAAAGATTGTTGTAATATTGCGTCGGAATTATTTTACAGCGAAAATGAGAAGAACAAGACGTCTTTGTTGACAAAGTGTTGCCAGCTTATTATTATTATTATCATAACTGGTTAAAAGTGAGTGTACTAAAGGTACCAATCGATCACGTTAAGCTAAGCTTGCCACGGTCAGTCCGTAGATTGGTGACACCATCTTTACATGCTGAAACCCCACCGTGCCTCGGAAAGCACGTTAAGCCTTTGGTCCCGGCTGTCATTCGTAGAAATTTGACAATAATCAGAAGCCTGAAAGTCTGGCAACCAATCTTACCAAGGAGTATCATGTTACCCAGTAACTTGGTTAAGGAGGTCGGCTAGACAGTAGCTCCATGTAAAATACTGGTATTCAGCTGCATCCGGTTAGACTGGAAGCTGACCCCAATATAGTTGGGAAAAGGCTAAGCAGATTGATTACAGATAGACCTTTGCTTAACCCTTCGGGAAAATACAGGAGTGACATTATATATAAACCAGGTTTAAGTTGAATAAAGAATGGCACTTACATCGACTTATTTATTGATGCCTCGAGGCAGCCACAATGACACAGTAGCTTCATTTTCGTTTTTTTTTTTTTGGTGGGAAATCATCAAATAACTTCTCCCGCTCTGGGTGGAGCAGGCGGGCGTGTCAGACTTTTACTGATTAAAACCTACCTGTGTTCCCTGCACAGTTGCCTGTGTGCCAGGGGCCGCGGTATCTCTTTCGAACAACCCGCACCCCTGGCAGAGCTTCATTTTCGTTAATCGCGTCTTTGAAATTGATACTGTTATGTATATAGACGAGGTTTTCTTAGTTTTACATTGTGTTAACTTTGACATAATTTTGATATGTTCGGTGGTATTTATGTTGTCTTTTCACTTGCAGTTTCGTGATTCTTACAAAATTAATATCTATTCACAGAATCTTTGTAATGCTATGTAGCCCAAGACTTCGTCTGCATTTACTTCATTATTTTTTTACAAATCCTGGATAAATATCAGCCTTTGTCTTTCTCCAGGTCCCAGGGTATGCCCGTATACGCCTACTCCACGGAATCTATCGTTATGAAATTTGACAGATAATGTCAAATATAATTTCATAACGATCGGTTCAGTGGTTTAGGCGTAGATATAAATGTGACAGACTGACAAACAGATACTTTCGCGTTTTTAATCCTACTAATATTATAAATGTAAAACTAGTTTGTATGTGTGTTACTCAATCACGAAAAAATGGCTGCAGGGATTTGGATGAAATTAAGCACACAGATGGTTTATATCTTGGATTAACACATAGGATGGTTTTTATCCCGGTAGTACGTTCCCGTGGGATACTTTTCGACCTCCAAGCAGCCAAAGCCGCTAGCCAAAGCTAGTATTATAATAAAGTATGGATATTAAGCCTAGCCACAAAAATAAGCAGCTATGTCTATGTTTAAATTTACTTCTATACTAGAAGGCATCCGCGACCTCGTCTGCGATCCAGAATAAAAAGTAACTTATGTCCTAACCCAGGTCATGGTCTATCTGTGTGCTGAATTTTATCCAAATCTGTTCAACCGTTTAAACATTGAAAGCGTAACAAACAAACTAATTTAATTTCGCATTTGTAATAGGTTTTAATTTTATAGGATTCCTTCTGTCTCACAATATTACGAGTAAGAGCGTAATGCCTTTAAAAGGTCTAAATAAAAAGACTCACAGATAGAAAACTCATATCACATACAATTTATAACTTAAATAAGCGTAAACAGCAATTCAGTAGTATATCTAGTTGCTTTGCTTAAATATTCTACTAACAGGATCTAATTTATTTTCGCCTCGAGGCGGCCTCTGTGAAAGAATAGCTGTATTTACTGAATTTGAACGAAACGTCGTTCTCAAGAGAAGGCATCGATCGTTTTAAGACCTATTTTATAGTCTGATAGTTTTTATAGCCTTCTTATTTATTTTTGGCCTATGTTTTTCTACTGCAGGATAAAAGTGTCCATTTCTCTTTTTCATTCCTTTCTATTTCGAGCTAATATGGACCAATCCTCTCTGTAGGCATCAAACTCGTCCCGCCATCTTCCCCTGGGTCCTTTTTATTTAAATTGATTTGGAAAATAAACAATTACATATCACAGTATTACACAAAGTTAGAGCAACAGGCAGAGTAAATGTATAAGCCTACGAAATTTTCTACATATTGTAAAATTTATAACAAGAAAACAATAGACTCTAATAAGAATAGATTATTTTTTTCCTACCATTTATTTTCACTGTCAAATAGAAACATTTCTTTATTTTCCTGTAAGAAAGGGAGGCCGATAATTTTTACTTTTTTTACTGAAATTATAATATTTCCTTGTGCTGAAAAGGTAAAATGTAACACCGTTTTCCTTTGTGAGTCCTTTTCGTTTCCGTTTGTGAGTCTATAAATTTTATTTTTAAAAATGCACACACAGGGTGGAGCTTTTTTGAGTAATGAATAAGAGCAGGATGTCCAATTAAATGGTATCCGACAGAGAGGATATTTTTGCTCTATCTTTGTTTCCATTTATTCTTTTTAATTCCACTTAAATTGTTTTATTTTTGGAAAAATACAGTTTTTTTTTTGTCAACGAGACTGTGAAGCTTAATCTTACATACATAACATCACACCTTGTTTCTCCGATGGGATAGGCAGACTACACCACATTTCGCCAGTTAGGTTTTAAGTCCCGTGTAGTTAGGGGGTGATCGTATGGCCATCAACCGAGCACAAATTCAGACTTCGGGCAGCTACTGAGATATTCCAGATAGAAAAACCCAATAACACTTTGCCCGACCTGGGAATCGAACCCAAGACCTCATGCTCAGCAGTAGAGCTTGCGGCTGTTAGACCAACGAGACCTAATCTTAATAATAAGTTTCTCTTTTTTTTTTTTACTTTGCTCCAAATAAGGAATTTCTCCTGTATTGTGGGTGCGTTTATAAACATTTAAACTCACATACACAAACAGCCAGACCCGGAACAACTACTTGTAGGTCATACAAATATTTGTTCCGTGCGGGAATCGAACCCGCGACACGCAGCGCAGCAGTCAATTGCTTAACCACTGCGCCAACCTTGCTGTCAAAGGTTTAACATAACATCACGATTTTCCATGAAGGGTTATGCAGGGTTGTATACCCAGTATACCCACATTTATTTATAATAATCTCTATTAAAAACTAAATTTGAGTACAGATTAATAAATGTTGTCTGTTAGATTTAATTTAAGATTGACACTTGATCATAGAGTTTTCATGAACTATTTATTGAATCAGCGTTTAAAATGCTTTCAAATCCAATTCTCAGGTCAATATTAGTATACAGGGTGATTGGAAGATGGGTGCAAAGCTTTAAGGCTAAGATAGTACAGACAATTTAGAACCATTTAAGCCATGGTTGTCTTAGACGAAGTCTTACCAAATATTTTTAACCAAATTTTAAAGTTTTTTTTCGGAAATTCTCAAAATTTAATGTAAACTGCATAATTATGGCCAAATTGAATGATAAATGAATTCATTATTTATTTATTTAATTAAAGTAATGTGTAAGCAATCAAGCAAAACATGTTTTAGGCTTCTGTGTCATTAGACATTTTTTTTACGGACATTTAAAGCTCAGAAAAAATAAAATTTTTGTACAATACGTCTTTTAAAATTCATAAAAAAAAAAAATTTGGTAAGACTTCGTCTAAGACAACCATGGCTTAAATGGTTCTAAATTGTCTATACTATCTTCACCTTAAAGCTTTGCACCCATCTTCCAATCACCCTGTATATCTACATACTTCAGACGAGCGATAATGTATGTGCATATTTATTGAAATATTTTCAACTTGTTATTATCTTTAATCGCCTTCAGCAGAATTTCAGATTTCGCCTTGACATTGAGGTCTCGGGATCTCACGAAAAGATGGCCTGCCTCCGCGCAATTAGAGAATCATAAGATTATTGAGCTAATGAGGCATAAAGAACAGATCTATATATATAAACATAAGAAAATTGTAATGAAGTCAAAACTGATTTTTTTTTTATTTTTTTTAGGTCTTCACTACGAGGTGTGGGAATAACTCTAAAGCCAAAATATAGTTTTTAGTTTTTTTGTCCGTTTGTCAGAATGTATGTTTCAAATTGGCGCATTGAAATTACACGTAGTGTAGTTTTAATTCCGGTAGTACGATTCTGTGGGATATTTTCCGACATCCACGCGGGCGAATCCGCGGGAAAAATCTAGTTTATAAATTCAAAAAATTAGTACATAGAAAAGTAAGATAAGAGGTTATCTGCCACATTATGTTGTTATACAAGTACACAAAACTGTGAATAAAAAAATAAAAAAAGTAATTTGTACAATATCATTAAGTTAAAGCTACATGTTACTCACATCGCATGTTTTCAACTGCACATTAAATGTACAGTAAACGGTACAAATATGTGAAGCAGAGTATTAAAATTAAATGCTTTCAGGAAAAATCACGTATTGCTTTATAATAACGTTCGTAAATCCACCGCAAACTACTCGTAATTTAGTTTGCTATAATTATTTTTAACTTTTCATTACTATAAAACAGTTTGTGTATTTTAGCTTCAGTATTATGGGCTTGCATTCACTCAGCTTTTAAAAGTTTGTAGTTAATATAAACGGGAATTAAGGGTCGTTGGCTTATGGAAATGGATACATAATATCACGCTTATTCTGTGACGTAATATACATGCATTTCGCAAGTGATGTAATAAGCTTCATGTAAAAAGGAGGAACCATTTTTTAGTAACCGATAGATACCCGATAACCAGGTAACTGATAGATTTTTTTCATAATTGTTCCTCTCATCCAAAGCACCTGCCATCTAAACTCTTCACCACGGTTGACTGGTAGAGAATGCCTAAGGCATTAAGTCCGCCTTTGTACCTTTTTTGTGTGCGAGAAGTTTAAATAAAAAAACTTGAGAGGTGTCAAGGGACACCCGGTTGGAACGAAGTTAAAAAAAAAAGACGAAATGAAAATATCTGGCTTTCTTTTTATAAGAGAGAGAGAGAGAGAAGGACAGACAGAGAAACATGCGCACGCCGCACGGCTTACAATAGCTTACCGTCTAGCCGGTTTCACAACGCGCGATTAGGAACTTCGTTCCAATAAACCTCCTCGGTTGACTTGCTGTTGAGACGGCATAGCCACAAAAAAAAAACCAAATAGACAAACAAAACAGGCTATGCAATATTCCACGAAATATTCTTTAAAAACAGCGTAGGACAAAAAATACAGCAATCAAATGTCGTCTCTATCTTCTTTTCGTGGAAAATTTCTAAAATACAACATAATATTTAGTGGAACTGAAATACATATTTCTTGAAATCTTCTATGATTTAGTAACAGTAACACACGATGCAAAAATCCTAGAATATCGACTCTTCCTAAGTCTCAGAACAGACTACATCACAATTCACAAACCTTTTAAAACGGAGACAAAACAAACGTTCAAGACAACAGAATTACCTTCAAAAGGCAATGGTAGGTATGCGTCATTTGTCGACAATATCGAGAATACAAAGACTGTCTGCCCTTTGTCGTTGGCTTTGTAAGCCCGGCTTTATCAACAAAACGCTATGCAGTTGCACAGAACGACTGCGACTTTAACTGAAGACTTGCATGTAATGATAGGGTTGCGAAATGTGGGAATTGCGTTTGTGGTCTTCGGAATTACGCTACTGGAGTTTATTAATTGTTGGTAATTTGATATAATATATGATTAAATAAAACTTTATTTCCGTTAAGGTCCTATTTAAATTCGTATTTTGGTCTTGGTAAAAATAATGCTTAGAAATTAAAGTTTTTACAAATTATTTTTTCAGTCCTATGCCTGTCGTCACCCAGTGACCCTGAAAGAAACAGTCCGCAAACAGTTAAGCTGTATGTTATTCTAATATTAACCATTGAACTAACCATTATGTCCATGATTTAATTGATAATCACCTATGTAACCAAAAATGTGCCTATTTCCAGCGGTGGAATGCGTCAGGCTGTGATGATTGAACCAAAAATTGTTAATACACATTTCGACAGCGGAAATTTCAAATCTCATATGGGTCAGGAATTTAAACGACCGAATACGACATTAGTTCACTGTCGATTTGTTATAAATTATCAAGTATTCTCTATACTCTATGATAAAGTTGAAGAATGTGATCTTTTGTTTGAACGAGCTGATATCTGAAACTTTTAGTTGCATTTGAAAATAAATTTATATTTGATAGCCCAATTCTTAAAGAAATTTATGTATTTAACATCACGCTATGACCCTCAGGAGCCGAGTAAAGGAAAAAAAGGCAGAAAGAACGCTACGCTAATCGGGCGATGCGATGCGATGGGGTGGGTAGGACCAACCAGAAATTTCACGCGACCGAAATTGCGGGCAGAATAGACGCAAGACCTGAAAGTAGTTTGTTCCTAATTGATTACGGAATCGATTTCAGTAACTTTTAATATAAGTATATATGTTTTTAATTAGGTATGTATTTAGCCATACCGGTTGAGCCAAAAAAAAACAATCTTATGCAAGAAGAAATAAGACTCAATTTTAAATGCATACAGTAATGCTTGGGTCTACACGTTTTTCTAAATAATACCAGGAAACTTTAAAAAAAATAGTTTTGGTTATCGTATTATGCTTTTAACTCAGTACTCTAATTGGGGTGTATGAGGTCTTGCGTTAATTATGTTACTCGTTGTATAAGTTAAAATAAATTTAACATCACTATTTACCAAAAACACATTGATACGCAATCAATACAACTACTCACGAAAAATAAGCCATCAAAAACCGATGAAACAGACCTGAATTCCGAAGAGATACGCAGGAACACTCGTAGGGTGTGCTAAAGGGTGGTAGTTACAGCGTGTTACGCCTCGTTTCCATGCATTTTTAACAAGAGGGCCATTGGACCGGGACGTACACTCGTTACGGAGGGAACTGAGTCAAGAGGCGCAGGTTCCTTCTTGAAAATAATTAGGACTGCGTCTAATGTGGGACGGTTTCCGGGTTTTGGGATCGTTTGGGATATTAAAATGGCGTTTGAACCTTTTATTTTGCATGCAGAGGATCTAGTACAAACGCGTCAGGTAAATGCAATGTAAATTCGAACGATTTTGGAATTGAAAATACGTCTATCCTAAAACATTTTGATTTAAATGTTAGCAACAAGGACAGTCAGTATCACTCAATCAATCTGCCCAACCTTTTCCATACTATGTTGGGGTCGGATTCCAGTCTAACCAGATACAGTTGAATAACAGTACTTTACATGAAGCGACTCAGATAGGCATCTGCAGACAACTAAGGGAACACGGGTGGATTTTAGTCAGTAAAAGCCTGACACGCCCTTCTAACGACCTTTAACGACTGTCAAAGATCCACGAATGACAGCCGGGACCCGAGGCATGGAGGCGTCTAGAGTCTTGCTATGTACAGTGCTCACCCATCTATGGACTAACTGCGGCAAGCGTAGTTTAACCTGATCGATCGACCTGTGTGGCTCTTACTACTTTAACACAAGCCCTTCATAATTCGGCATCACCCAAAGATCTGAATAAAGTGTTAAAACTGAGTAAAAAACAATTATTTCAATTTTTTATCGTTACAATCTAATTTACGTTTACTTCGCGCATTTGTGCTAGGCCCATTGACATACGTCTATGGTTGTGGTTTAAAATTTTATAACCAAACAGTAACTATTGAATTTTAAACAATTATATAACCCACAAGTATCCACTTAAAACAGGTAAAATCTCTCCTAAAATGATTAACAACAAAAAAGCTTATTATAACATTAGGAACAGGCCCACTCAGCGCCCACGTCTCAACAAATGACCAGCATTCACTGTCGTATAAATATTATAACAACCTACAGTTCCTTAAAATAATACTTGAGTGTAGAGTGGGCGATATTATCCATCTTTGTGCACCATTTTATATGTATTTTTAGAGAACACATTCACTGTTAAGGTTGGGTTCCACTTGTAAGCACGGTATCGGTTTTCTCTCTTTACTCGGTACCGAGAACTATCTAGTGAAATATTTTGTTGTTACCAACCAGCATCGTCATAATTGTGTAGGCAAGGACTGGGGGCTTTCTCTCTAAGTTCGTCTACGAAGATACGGGCCCGTCCAGAAGTAATTCGCTACTTCAGAGTGAACCCTGCTCCCGATTATTTAATTTTTTGGACGCGCAAAAATACATCGAGAGTCGACATTATCGACAAAACTAATTCGGGCCCCGCAATTATCTTATGTCCGAAGGTGATACGGACTAGGAAAAGCCCGTAACCTCGGCTGTAACTACGAATTTCGTGCTTAACGAGTAGACCTTAGAGCCATAGATCGTATTGTCTATGTTGTTTATAGTATGAGACGGTTTTTTTACCTACAAAAACAAAAAATATTACAACGTTTCGCCAAATCCATGGCCAACAAATTCAAACAGTACCATTAAATGCGAGTGTACGGCCAAATTAAACCACAATTCCAAAGCAACAGACAGTCGCAACGAATATCCCCGTATTCTATGTAATCCATTCAGAAGAGAGAGATGTAAGCAGGTACAAAAAGTTTAATACTACGACAAAAACGCCATCTAAAAAGGTGTAAACAAGAAATCCACGACGATTTTTTTAGATTTTCGTAAAACCGGAGTCAGGAGTTTTGCGGAAACAGATGAACATTATGTATGTTCATCTGTTTCCGCAAAACTTCATGTATGTACATAGCCTGCTAAAATCATAACCCTCCTTTTGTTTAATCGTAGTCGGGTTTGACATCGGTATCGGTATCTTTTTGGTAAACATTAAATACCGATTAAGATAGCTCCGTCAGGTGTGCACATATCTTTAGGTAGATACTGCATGGTCATCGTGTATTCATCTTCTTCCTAACCTTTTTCGTGTTTGTTTTGGACACCGTTTTCAGTCTATTGAGGTCAATATCAGTATTTTATATGAAAGAAGACCTGTTCTCTTTGATACGCAATCTGTGGCTGTACGCAATCTGGCTCAATATTGCGTCAGAACATTTTACTTATTTATTATAACTAGTCCTTCATCCCACAGCAGTCCACCGCTGGACCTAGGTTTTTCCAATTGCACGCCATTCAGCTCGATTCTAGACATCTCTCATCCAGCTGCTACCAGCCACCCTGCGAAGATCGTCGCTCCACCTAGCCTGAAGGCGTCTTACCTTACATTTACCGATTCGCGGTTTCAACTCTCTACTCCGACGGTCATCGGTTCTACGGCTAATATGGCTGGCCCATTGCCACTTCAGTTTTTGCCTATTCTGTGAGTAATGTCGATAATTTTGGTCCACTGCCGGATCACCTCGTTACGGATTCGTTCCGTCAGATAATGTTAAACGTTATGTGTCAACCTCTTCTATAAAATATCAACTAGGTTCGGTCCCCTTAAGTAGTAAAAAGGCAACGACTACGGATTCAATTTTCGAAATCAGGAGCGTATATCTAAAACCAAAACTGTCCACACTATCTATGGTACTGATTCCCTTTCTAAAACCAAATTGAGACCAACCAAGTCTCTGGATTCTACCATAAATTCTAGTTGGTTCTTTACTACGTGTAATACAATACAATATTATTGGACTAATGACAAAGCGATTGGTCTGAAGCTATTGGGTCATCAGCATGCAGCCCTGCAGTAAAAGTATTCAATTTTTTTTTTAAATAATTGATTTGTTTCCGTTTTATTATTTAACTAAATATTGAAAAACATCCATAGGTTTCTTATAAAACTTAAACTATATCCTACGATCTTGATTATTTATGCTTTTGGGGACCGTACATAGGTAATAAGTATATTAGTGAGTAGTAACTCACTACCTACAAAATCATCCTACTTTACCAGGTCTATAAATAACTATCTTAATTACAAGACAACATAATTACATTGAGAACGGAGATCCTTCTCTTTGCCTTTTCCTTCCCTCTATGTTAGCAAACGTACAGACGGTATAAATACACTTCAAAAGATGTGATAACCTCTTTTGTAGTACTTGATTAAAGTTTGTGCAAGTAAAAATAAATTTTGAACAAAACATGAACAAATTTTGGTAAATACCGCAGAATACGAAGCAATCATCATTGAATTAACACAGCCCTGGGCGTCGGGAATCTCAGGCTGATTCCTGGTCACCGCAGGCGCGGGCTTGCGGGTGGCGAGTAATGGATAGTTCGCTGTCCGGTAAGGACCAAGCCCGGGTCGACGGCGCGTTGTATTCCACGCGCGCCTCAAAGAGATGTCAGCACCAACTGGTGTGGTCCGCAAGGGCCGATGTCTGCCAGGGGTGCGGGTTGTTCGAAAGAGATTACGCGGCCCCTGGTAAACAGGCAACTGAGTGAACACGGGTGGGTTTTAGTCAGTAAAAGTCTGACACGCCCTCCTGCTCCAGCCAGAACGGGAGAAATTATTTGAAGCTTTACCTACCTTTACTTTCATGCAAACATATACTCACGCCATCTTGCCATGGGGGTCGGCAGAAACTAGAAAACGCCACCTGCTACGATCCTCACATACTCCTTTTGCTTCCGTTACGTTCATTCACGATAAATGACAGTATTTGTCCTCCATGGGCGTCCCCTCGTGACGTTTCTGCTCACATCAGCCTTTTATACAAAAATCTAACACATTATCTAATAAATGTGCACCGCATCAATATTTCTAAATAACTGTACCAAAATCCCATAAAGTACATTAAAAAACATAATTACATGGAAGAGCAGTAGTCTCTAAGTCTTCTTTGAAGGATGGAACACCCTTTGTGAGTCCCCTTATGTCAGCAAACGTCCCGCAGTCCACTTCAGGAGAAGCGATAACATCTGTAGCGGTACGTGACTACGTGTGTAGGCACGCTGCTCTTTTTTTAGAGTGTTTGTTGAGGTAAAAATAGTCTAAGTACTTCTAACTATACCTGACCACAGACGTAAAAATATCGCGACGGGATCTTGCCGCGCACTGGATTTTCAACGCTCTGCTAGGCGTCGAGAGTTGAAAATCGAATAGTATGTTTTTTCGACCCGCCTGGGGTGCACTTTGTTAGATTCCCAACGCTCGGCTCAACACCGAGAGTTGACAATCCAGATATTCTTCCGTCCGTGCGAACGTGGTTTTACTGATGATACATGAATACCTGCAGATATAGTTACGAGCATGTAACGATACAAATAAACATACAAATGTGTTGTTCGATTACCTAGTCGAGGAATGTTATTGAGTTTCTCCATAGAGTTATGATATCGATATTCTTTTGTATATGATATTCTAAGCTACAGCTCGGAGAAGACTTATCTATATAGAACTGGTGAATATTGTCGAGGCATTACACCTACCTACACAAAGGGGCATGCTCCTTCGGAAAATATGATGTACGAGTATATTGGATTGCAAAGGATCAGGAACGCATCAAGGCATGTGCCCCCATGTCGCACCGTTGCGCGTAGGTACTAACTCCCCAGTACCACGTATTCTGGCCACTCTTAATGATCTCTTGGACACTAACCCAACAAACGATCTGTTTGCGGACGAATGGACGAAGATTTTATCGGCATGGCAGAAGTACTGTGATGATTTATGAAAGTGTTGTTAAGTTTTTACTTTCTCTTAATATTTTGTATTATTTTCTCTTTTTTTGGAAATGTTTTTTTTTTTGTGCAACCTATATCTTTCATTTCTGTAATTGGTATTAAACCGTTTGAATTAAATAAATAAATAAATGCAATACCTACCAATAAATTTTCTAGAACTCAATTAGAGAAAAATGTATCTTAAACAGTAGGCAATAAGCTTTACATTACTTTACACTGAATCAAATAACAGCACAAGTCTTTGCTCGGTCCTCAGCAAACGTCCCGCAGTCCACTTCAAGAGATGCGATAACATCTGTAGCTGTACGTGACTAAGTGTGTAGGTATCAGGTACGCGGTACGCTGCTCTTTCGTGATAGTGTTTATTGAGGTAAAAATAGATTCGGTTCTGCGTTGTCGTGCCAGACTTACTTGAATATGGACAAGACAAGGATGGCACTTTTTGGCCAAAGAATCAGCACCGCCATACAACGTGGCAATGCTGCCAGCGTCTTAGGCACTTTTCCTATAAAAACGGCGTGGACGATTTTTTTTATGCCTGATGATTTGAACAGGTAATCTCTGAAAATACTGATTCGATTTCGAAAATAATTTCACTGATGAACAGCTATTCTATTACCACAGAACGCTGCTAGTAAAGTAATGTCATTATCAACTGCAGTGCCTACTCTGTTCCCAACTATACTGAGGTTCGTTTTCTAATCAACCGGATGCAGCTGAATACCAGTATTTTACATGGAGTGACTCCCTATCAGACCTCCACAACCCAGTTACTGGGTAATACGCTTTGGTAAAAATTTCTGATTTCTGATGACCCGTAACGACCGTCAAAGCTCTACGAGTAGGTACTAAACTAATGTATACACTAGAATATATAACATAAGTTCAATTTCAAACGTCTTGTACTCTTCAATCCCACTTTAAAAACCGACTATAGAAGGTATATACCTACACGAACAAAAGCCATATCTTCGTATATCCAATTGTCTTCATCGTTCGCTACTGGGACCCGTGCTCAAAGGACACGCCTTGCGGAAACAATAGGACAAGATGCTTGATAGGACACACGTTACCTTATCGAACATCTTTAATATTAGTTGTGGGGTACTCTGGTGACTGCTTCAGTATGTGTGGGTGTGTTTATGTGAATAGGGGGTGCGTGTATGTGTTGGAGTAGTCAAGGTTGGGGGATTGTATCTGTAATTAATGTAGTGAAGTATTTTTTCCGTTTTCAAATTAGGAAAGACTATGATCTAATGTTGAAATCACAACATCGTTTCCCAACTAATGAATGGGTTTTCCTTAGATTTTGAATTGCATCCTGTTTTCCATGGAGCTGCTCTGAATGACTGACGATGACGAGATAGTAAAGAATATAATCATAGGGGTAACTACTATATGTTGTCAGACACCCAATTGGCAAACATTGCCACTATATTTAGGCGGTTTTTGGGATAATAGAAAAATACACGTATTATCACGCCATAGTATCAAATTGTTTTAATAACATCATAATCCTTGAGGATGTTCTTACTAGAACAAAACACTGTCGAGTTTTTTTCCTTACAAGAAGTTCGTCAAGTCAAGAAGCAATCAAGGTTATTTCCATTATGGTTAACGTTTACTGAATTAGATTTTATACATCTATTGTTACATCTAGACAACAGTTCAACATTGCGGTTCAAATTACATGGAATTGAAGAAGACTTGCACTTTAGTGGTTTTTCCAGCGTAGTGCAATATGTCGGTACAAAGTAATTAGATATATTGCTGTGTGGTAATAAATGAGTGTGTGGGTGTATGTGTGTGTGCACAATAACTATTCCCAAGTTAAGGGTGTGTCAGACTTTATCTTCGACTTGTTTCGTCTGATTTATTTCTTTTGCGTTTCCTAAGAAGCTTTATCTACAATATGGTGGGAATTAGGAAAAGAAAATACGAGATTAATGTTTTGTTTTTACTCAATTATAGTAAAGCTTTATGATGAGCGAAAAAAATACCCACGAAGTCAAATTAAATAAACAATACTATTATTAGGCTCGCCCCCTAACATGGGACTTAAACATAACTGGCGTAATTTGGGAGTACTATAGGTAGGTATATCTCGGCCCAATGCTTCTGGAAAATAAGACTTATGTTAAGTGTTAAGTATTACTATTATTAGTTGACAGTCGTATCAGTCATTCCATTGGAACACAAGAATACTATTTTCACCTCAAAACCTCGGAAAGATTACTTTTGTCATTCAAAATCTGCGTGCGTAAGTGAATTTTATCTGCTAGCGTGGAAAGGGATTTTGAAATTCGAACCTTTCTATTCAATAATTTTCTATACCGCCGTCCACTGAAAATTCATGAATACTTATTTCATGTCAGTGTGCCAACCACATTTATAGAATAATCGAACTGACCACCACCACAACTTCATGAAGAAATCATAAAATATGAGCGTGTCCAGCAGCGACGAAGATATAAATTTAACACCTGCAAAGATAGTGCAAGCGGTACATAATGCCGAATTGACTTATCTTCCGGAAAAATCGTGCGAAATGTACATGAAAGTGTGAAAACGTTTTCGAAGACTACGATGCAATGCTATCTTACTTCATTCATCATCTGCCTAGCCTTTTCCCACGTTGGGGTCGGCTTTCAATCTAACCGGATGCAGCTGAATACCAGTATTTTACAAGGAGTGACTGCCTATCTGACAACCACAACCAGTCACTGGGTAATACGATACCGCTTGGTAACACTGGTTGTCAGAGTTTCGGGCTTCTCATGACCCGTAACGACTGGCAAAGATCCACAAATGACAGCCGGGACCAAAGCTTAACGTGCTTTACGAGGCATAGAGGGGTCTTGGTATGTAAGATGGTCACCCATCCACGGATCAACCGCGTCAAGCGTAGCTTAACCTTATCGATCGACCCGTGCGGCTGATACTACATAGCCACAAGCCCCTCGCTATCATACTTAATTGAACTACACTAATTTAATATATTATTTAGGCTGTTTTTCTTGCACCTCGCATTTTCCTCGCTGTAGTGAGGTGAAAAATTATGTATTTCGCTCGGCAGCAAAGGTATTCTGCGTCTCGTACCTTTGAAACCCTCGCTACGCTCAGGATTCTATATTTGAAGTCGCTTTGCTCATGGTTCAATACTAGAATCCTTCGCTTGCTCAGCTTTCAATACAAGTACTCGCGCCAAAAAAGAACTTTACAGCCTTGCATAACAAATAACTATTGACGGCAGAAATTGGTATCATGGAACTCATAAGTTACATACACAGATGATAGTATGAAGTATTCCATAGACGAGTTCCTCTATACTAATATTGTAACGAGTGTTTGTTTGTAAGTTTGTATCTCTGGAACTAGCACTCGGATTTGAGAAAAAATATTTTTACATTTGATACTGAGAAAGGTTATAAGCTATTTAACATCACACCTAATAAAAATTAAAAAAAAACAGAAAAAACGCCAAAACAAAACGATGTGATGGTATAGGATATCATCATCATCATTTCAGCCGAAAGACGTCCACTGCTGGACATAGGCCTCCCCCAAGCTCCGCCACTTCGACCGGTTCTGTGCTTCCCGCATCCAGCGGACTCCTGCGGCCCTCACAAGGTCATAGGTCCACCTTGTGGGAGGCCTACCAACTTTACGTCTTCCGATGCGCGGTCGCCACTCCAGAACTTTTCGACCCCATCGGCCATCTGTTCTGCGTGCAATGTGCCCTGCCCACTGCCACTTAAATTTGGCAATTCTTCGGGCTATGTCGGTTACCGTGGTTCTTGGTTCTATAGGATATATTTTATGTTAAAACAAGGCTTTTTACGTACACAAAGTCGCGAGCAGAAGCCATGTGGTTAACAAACGCTTTACAATATTAATTAACCTTTTCAAAATCCACGCTCTTTAAGCTTATATCTTATTCGTCGATCCACGCAAACTTATCCACCGTTACAAAGAGATACCAAGCATATCTACTTCACGTTAAAGGAGCCACGGAAATCTTTCCATAGGGAAACTCGTCAAAACTTGAGCCAAGTCGAGAATAAACTTTCGTATGGTGTTACAAAAATTATATCAAGTTAAGTTTTAATATTACTTTTTCGAGAAAAATTGGACAATTGTGTGCGGTTTTCATATCTTTGGTGATGCACACGTGAAATATCTGGGCCATGTTATGGTAGAATGGTGTAGTGGAGAGTGGGGTAAAAGTCGTCCAGAGAAGTCGTTCAATTCCACTAGAGATCACGACGCATGTCTTGAAAAAATACACCTTGACATTCTCCAGAAAGTTGGGTAGCTAGATAGGCTTTCTGCTTGTAAACAAATGGCGATATCTAAAATAATAGCTCAAAGTAGCGGTGCCTGGAGGAGGCTTATGCCCAACAGTGGACGTCTTTAAGCTGAAATGATGATGATGATGATTAGAAATTATCGAGGATACGCTTACATACACGGAAAAGAAAAGTATTCAATTAAAATGAAGAAACTGTTTTGTGCATACTTGGCGATAAAATAAAAACTTATGCCAGTGTAGATACTTGATTCTGCAACGGTTTGTATAAATTGAATCATCAGCCCAACCTTTTCTCAGCTATATTGAGGTCAGTTTCCAGTCTTACCGTATGCAGCTGAATACCAGTATTTCACACGGAACGACTGCCTATATGACCTCTACAACCCAGTTACTGGGTAATACAATACCCCTTGGGAAGACTGGATTTCAGACTTTCCGGATTCTGGCTGTCAAACGTCTGTCAAAGATCCACAAATGACAGCCACGACTAACAGACTAACGTGCTTTCCGGGGCATTACCCATTTACCCATCCACGAATCATCGATCGACCCGGGCGACTGTACCTATCCACGAGCCCGGCTAACAAAATAATTTTAACATTTAATTGTAATTACGTTACATCTTTGACATCAGTCCGTTCACAAGTGAATAAGTCAATGTTGACTTGTATAGACAAACTCTCGATGAAACTCGGTCGAGAGCCCCTTTGATGACGCCGCAATTAAATTCAATATAAGGTCAAATGTATTTAGTATCGAAGTGAGAAAAGTGAGGAACTAGTGGAAGATTTAATCAGAAATGAATATTATTCTGTGTCAGAAGCTATTTACTATTTTTTTAACCTACTTTAAAAACAGGAGGAAGTTCTTAATTCGGTAGTTTTTGTAATATTCGTTACCTCAGAGACTCCGTGATTTATAAAAAGATTTGAAAAGTTCTTCATTTTTTGAGTATACTTATCGAATGGTCCACCGACAAGACTCTGACTTCCAATATTAAAGTTATGTTTCACTTTGTTCTGTTTTTTTTTATTACTTACGTATTATTAATGGTTAACGCAGCAGCAGTGGTAGCCCAGTGGTAATGGCCGCGACTTACGAGGCCGTAGGCTCAAACCCAAACAGGCACTTTCCTTTGTGTTATTTATTTCATCACCACTGCTCTCAAAACGGTGAAGGAAAACATCGTGAGGAAACCGGCATGTCCTAGAACCAAAAAATTCAAAGACATGTGACATCTGCCAACCCGCATTGGTCCCGCGTAGTGATTACGGCCCAGTCCCTCTCACATAGAGGAGGGCTGTGTCCCAGCAGTGGGAACGATATAGGCTGAGTATGCTATGCTATTTATTGTTAATGCATATTTTAATTTAATTTATAGGGGAACTTTGATTTTTCCTACTGTCAACCATGATGAAATCTACTTGCATAAAAACTTCGAAAATTCAAAGTCAATCGTTAATTGCTTGGGCACGCCACGATAGCGGCGGTAAGTCCCGTCTTTGAGGAGTGGCTTGAGAGGCGGCATGGCGTCCTCACCTTCCGCCTGACGCAGGTCCTCACCGGACACGGTTGTTTCGGGAGGTTCCTGTTTCGTATAAGGCGGGAGGAAACGCCCGGGTGTTTCCATTGCGAAGATCGCCCTGAGGACACGGTGGAGCATACGGTGGCGGTCTGCCCAGCTTGGGCGGAGCACCGCCGTGTCCTCGTGGAGGCGATCGGCGGCGGCGAGCTCTCGCGTCCGGCCCTGGTGCAGGCCATGGTACGGAGCGAGAGTGAATGGTTAGCCGTCACCTCCTTCTGCGAAGCAGTAATGCTCGCGAAGAGGGAGGCGGCGCACGTGAGGGAGAGGCAGTATATGCGCCCTCACGGCCGTAGTCGCCGCGGGAGAAGCCCTGGGCGTCGGGAATCCCAGGCTGATTCCCGGCCACCGTAGGCGCGGGCTTGCGGACGGCAAGTAATGGGTAGCTCGCTGTCCGGTAAGGACCAAGCCCGGGTCGACGGCGCGTTGTGTTCCACGCGCGCCTCAAAGAGATGTCAGCACCAAAGGGTGGGGTCCGCAAGGGCCGATGCCTGCCAGGGGTGCGGGTTGTTCGAAAGAGATACCGCCGTCGCCCCTGGCACATAGGCAACTGAGGGAACACGGGTGGGTTTTAGTCAGTAAAAGTCTGACACGCCCTCCTGCTCCACCCAGAGCGGGAGAAGTTATTTGATAATTTCCCATCCTCAAAAAAAAAAAAAATCGTTAATTGCTCAACACAGAAAGAAATGTATATTTCTAGATGTCAAGTGAATGCACAGTCCACTGTGTTGCACCAATTCAGGCATGCAATATTATTATTAAAGTTGTACCATTAAAATTAAACCATTTCATAAATTCACATTAATACGTTACACAATTTCATTAACTCAAAATAATACCATAAACAATGTCATATTATATTCAAATCAATAAGTATGTTATGTCAGAAATAATGTCATAATAACTAAGTAATGTCTAATAGAGTCAACACATAATTGGCAATACATATAAGATAATTTTAATAAACATAAAACAAGTGAGAGAAGTAATGCAAGTATTGATGTAATACTGCTTCATTGCATTTTCAGCATATTTGACGTTCAGTCGAGCATTTTTTTGGTCAGGGCCCCGATCTCGATAGTAAAAAAAAATGTGGCTCTTGTAGAATAGGAAACCAATAAAAAGACATAATTAAACTTTATCTATCTGAGGGCTAATTTTTCAATAGTCATATAACTTTTATCTGAAGAATAAATCTTACAGTTTGATATATTTTTATATAAAAGTCAAATCGCAATATTTATTCCTCAATTAATAGTTACCTGACTATTGAAAAATCAGGCCTTAACTACACAATCTAAACATTTTACTAGCTATTACCAGCGGCTTCGCCCGCGTGCAGTTCGAAAATTATCCCACGAGAACATACTATTGGGATAAAATAGAACCTTTATGTTATTCCAGGTTACAAACTATCTGTGTGCCAAATTTCATTCAAATCCGTTCAGCCGTTTTTGAGTGATTGAGTAACAAACATACAAACTTTCACATTTATAATATTAGTAGGATAGGATGGTTAACAGTAGATATTAACATAATTAATTGCGCTTCTACTACTTATTAACATGAAACCTATCATAAAAATGCCGCAAAACATACCTTTTTCGTCGAAAATTATAAACTCCCTCACAACAAGATTATTCCGCATAAAGTTACAATCACATCCCTACAACGTTCATATCTGGGCCTACCAGACATACGAATGTCTCAAAGCACACGCCTCCAGTCTTCCACTGCAGAACAAGTTCGGAAAAACTGATAAAAGCGTATTGCACCTCAGTGAGTGTAATCCACTGAAGCATAAACGAAATGCACATCTGGGGAAGCACTTATGTGGCCCAGACGAACTGGTACAGACCTGCGCTAAGAAAATCCGATAGTTCTTACCAGATGTAGGTTTTAAGAACTTTTTAAATTGAGTCGAACACAATAGGTTTTCTTGTTAGTAATGTGTTTCGAGCTCTGATTTTTGTGGATTATGTACCCACATAATGCATGGTACAGACTAGTTCAACATGGAATGTTAATAAGAAATGAATGGATGACTAATTCGGTTAAAATATAATAAATAAAATGCACTGATTTAAATAATGCATTTGTTCACTTATTGCATTCAGACAAGTCAATGGCATCTCGAAACAACCACAACCTAGTCGCCTGGGAAATAAAATTCCGGAAACTGCACGCAAATTACTGCACATCCACCAAAATACCAACTAAACATCCAAAAGATTTGGCATGGCTGCTTAAATCCTCTTCGATACATTAAATTGTTTTATCTACTCTGACATTGTTCGAATTTTAAACTTCATAACGAGTTTATATTGACATTCTTTACAAACACAATATCGAAATTTAAAAATAGAATCTTATTTAAAATCCTTTTCCATTAAAAGATTATGATGAAATACATTTTTTTTACCAATACGATACTCAGCAAAGAGTTCCCATCAATATTTTTACGCATTTGCAAGGCGCCATTTACATAGCAATACAAAACTATTTCTTACTCTTTTTAATTTTGATCTTTAATTTTGTAGGTTCAATACCAATGTATGAGAGTAGATAAAGTAGTGTATGAAACTGCATATAACTAGGTGTTTAAAGACTTGCATGATTCTATTAAACACTTCGCCTACGGAACACACTAGTCTTGTGCCTGCTCGGTCATTTTTAAGATCGCTCCGTACTAGTTCATTTCGGTCAGTGAACTAGTTCCTTCTATTAGTTATATTGGCTCTAATCGGTCTTCGCTCTCAGCCAGTACTTCTATAGATCATGGAGCAAAAGAGTCTCATTGGAATCGTATCAGTATATCAGTCAAATCAGTCGCTGTCATTCTCGTTCTCGTTCTGACATACGGTTACCATAGCCATAACGTATTACGGTATGGCTCTTTGTAAATGTACGAGGAGCTATTAGAACGAATAGACCGATTACAAGTCTGCATTCGGAATCGTTTCTTTTAGTACAGTGCAAAGAAACGGTTCCTATTCGTTCATCGTTCACGAACTACACAAGACTAGAACACACACACACACACACTAGTTTTAATACCCCTCACTCAACAGTTTTATAAATTACAATTATATCACAAATATAATAAAAATAAGTGTATAATCACACGAGTGACGATCATTTTCTTTTCAACCTCTCAACAGCTTGTGACAAATGAGGTGTAACTCCATACATCAACGTCACAAAAGTAACTGAGACCATAATATAAAATAAAAGCGAATATATCGCGACAAGGGTATATTTTTGGCACTTAATTGCATTTTCTTATTTTATACAAGTGTGATTGACGCCTGGATAATGATGCACTTTAATATTGGAGTGTGGGTTGTATTATATTGCCACTTTTTTCTCCTATTTTTTTTATCCGCAACAGGAGGCATAGACTGTTCATCGTGCCTGGGAGACAAACCGTGGCTCAAGTCCAGTCCCCTATGCCTCGTACACCTCAACCTGACTATAATGTGCTCTCGGACGAATAGAAGAAGATTTTTCGACGATAAATTGTCGAAAAAGCTTATTTTTATTTATTTATTTACTTATTTATGTACACACAGTAAAATATATAGCAGATACGGCATAATCAAAAAATTGAGTACAAAGGTAGTGCTTATTTCTAGCTATGTTTATTTTTAGCTTCGTCTATTGGTCCGTGACAATTTCTTTGGTATAGTTCGATAGTCTTATCCTTAGTGAAGATTATATTTAATTTACTGGGAGTTTTTATCAAAAGTGGTAATCACTTATGAGGTTCACTACATTTACCTACACCCACATTTAGCCAATTGTGAAGTCCCATGGGGCGAGTTTATTGCCATTAATCAAGGGCCAATTCCGACTCCGGACTGATACTGAGAATTTGCAAAGAGGAAACTCAATAACGCTTTGTCCGACGAGCGGACCGAACATAGAAGCTTTAACTCAGTAATTGTGCTAAGACCATTTGACCAAAACGTGGTAATCAAAAATTATACCTAACTATAGCTCCGCCTGTGCTTCGCTAGGTTTTCACGACTTTGAAAGAAAGAAATTACATTTAATTGCGGTAAACATAACCCAGAAAAAGAACAGAATCACAAAAAAGAACAAGTTGGGGGAAAATATGTGCCACATCCACGCTAAAAAACCATCGCTCAGCATAATGCTACGACCCTATACGATACAGAACCCCGGCGCTGGTTTTCAGTGGCAGCCAGCGTTGACGAAATTACATCAACCGGTACAGGGGTGCGGGTTATTCCAAAGAGATACTGTGGCCCTTGGCACATAGACAACTGAAGGAACACGGGTGGGTTTTAGTCACTAAAAGTCTGACACGCCCTCCTGCTCCACTCAGAGCGGGAGAAGTTATTTGATGATTTCCCACCAAAAAAAAAAGGAAACCGGTACAGCACAAAGTAACGAAATTTCTTCATGATATTTCATTTTAATATTAACGTATTATACAAATACACCTTCTGGAAAAAATATCTAAATGGTGGTGAAAACCGCTTCAAAATTCGTTGTGTAGTTTACAAAAACAACGGGCACACAGACAGACCGGAAAAACGACTTAATTCATATTATGTATGGATAAATGGACTGTGTGATAGACAACGTGGCTAGAAAGGGGGACTACAGAAATGACGACTAAAGGAAAAGTATGGCAGAAAAGACATAATATTGTACCAACCCCAAATAAATTGGGAGAAAGGCAAGCGAATTAAGATTTTACACCTATTCAAAAATTTCCAATATTCATTTATTTTAATTTATTTGGGAAAATAAACGGTAACACATTACAGTATTATGGTATAGAACTTACAACTAAAATGGGAGTACAAATGTATAACCAACAAGCTTTTCCACATAAATTATAAAAAAAGTTAAACAAACACGAACGGCGTGCGATATAAATAACATTTGTTAGAGAGTATGATTAAATATATAATAAAACTAATCTGAAACTAAAACAAGTAAAAATAATAAAAACAGAAATAAGATATTTTAATGGAAATTATGAATTTAGGATTGTTTTTTAATAATTCCTAATTCTGCTATAATTTTATGCGCAATACCTCGAAATTTGCCAGCAAAAAACTCGATATCCCGGAAAATGACATTGACCTGCGTGGTAATACGCCGTAGGGGTGCTCGCGAGCCTGCGTTTGATCGACAAGAGGTTACAGCAAACAGCGGTCGTGCGCGCACACCTCAACATATAGTTGTTCTAGGTACTACATAACTTATTCTATTGGTTATATATAGATATAAGTACACAATTCATATGATTGTATATAGATACAATCATGTGAATTGTTACATAAATCAAACTCGACTTTTCTCGATTCCAACAGTATACGTCTAGATTTAAGGTTTGATTCATATTCCACATTGCATTAAAATACCCTCATTCCAAACTTTAAAACTGCCCAAAAGCGTCATTATTTCTCGGCAAACAAACAGGAAAACATCAGTGGCATGATTGATGCGAGTTATTCGCTATGGGTTCCGCAGGTAACTGTGGAGTTATGCGGACTCCTGAAATTAATCATACGTGTCGTCCTCTGCAAACAATACCGGTATAAGTTGTTAGGTCGGTTAATAAACATCCTGACAGGTTGGGGAAGAGGTTTTCGTAACTTGGTGCAATCGTGAGAAGGAATTTGATAAAAAGGTAATTTTTGTTTCATCATCTTCATCATTTCAGCCGAAAGACGTCCTCTACTTGGACCGGTCTTGTGCTGCCTACATCCAGCGGATTCCCGCGGCCTTCACAAGGTCAGCGGTCCACCTTGTGGGACGCCTTCCCACTCTACGTCTTCCGGTACGCGATCAGTCACACCACACACCCAAAGGGAAATCACCGAGTGGGCGATGCTTGGAGTTTCCCTACGTGATCGAATCAGGAATGAAGAGATCCGCAGGAGAACCAAAGCAACCGGCATAGCCAATTTTGGTTTAGGGAGATTTATTTTATTAATTCAAGGTCGCGCGTCCTGGAGCGGAGACCGCGTTTCGACAAGCGTAGTGTAGGACGCCCCACGGGCCACATCTAGATGGACCGACGACCTTAAGGAGGTCGCTGGGACAGACTGATGAGAAAGGTGGAGGACAGGGTGTTGTTGCGCCGGCGCCGCCTGTGTTAGGCCTATGTCCAGCAGTGGAATGTGATAGACTGAGTTGCTTGATCGATTTTGATCGTACGAATGTGTACTAATTTGTATTTTTTTTTAAATAAATGAGTATTAATTAATTTACAGTCCGCGCAAACTAAAATTGCCAACGTAAAACTAGTAGCATTTATTAACTAAACAACTACATAGGTACCTAATTATTCATTATACAAAGTGGGTCAGTAATTACTTACCATTTTAGTTGGAACCATATATCAAACAATGACTGTTTGTTAATACAACAACCCATAACTTTAGTTTGACTTAACAATTAATTTATTGTGAGTTAATTACTGAATAATTCTAAAATAATTTATTGCAATGTAAATATTATGAATCCTATGAAACAAAATACATCACCTTTTAAAAAATGACATGTACTTATGGCGCCCAACACAAAATCACTCGGCGCCACATCTACATTATGATGGAGATTTGGAGAGCACATATTATAAAATGCTGAGCACCAAATCTAGCGCGCTATGTATTCCAACACGCAATTATTGGATGGCGCTTGTCTAAAAATGGAGAATTAAACAGAGAATATCTACTCCTAATTTATCAGGTAAAACCTTGACTTGATAACTGCATGGACTATGGTTATTTATGTAAGAATCCTAATTTCTTTCCTACTTCTACTAATATTATACTCGTAAATGTGAAAGTTTGTACGTTTAGGTGTTTGGATGTTTGTTACTCAATCACGCAAAAACAGCTTAACGGATTTGGGTGAAATTTGGTACACAGACAGTTTATAACCTGGATTACTATATAATATATTTTTATCGGTAAAAGCCAGTAATAAATAAATAAATCAGCATGTCGTACTGCAGGGCAAAGACCTCCATTTATAATACCTAAATCTGACATTATTTGATTTCTTTGAATATTTGTATATCATTATATCAAGAAAGAAGTTATGAACAAAAAGCACAAAAAACATTAGCTGCATCCTAATTATTATTAAATAACTAATTATCATATAATGAATGTACTATGTTAAATATTGTACTTAAAACATTTTAAAAGAGTAACGGTGGAGTTTCTTGCCCATTCTTCTCCATACGAAACTACATTTTGGAAGGGGCGACTAGAATCAATTCTATTTTAATGTAAATGTTGACGTTCAAAGTGCTTTTTAAGTGCCTATTTCAAAAAAATGCTTTGACTTTGACGTTGACTTTGACTTATTTTCTTACCTTTAAAGGGAAATCAATGCTCAAATGTACGTAAGTATTTATGGCATTTGAATTCTCATTTAATTATACACTATTGGCAAAATTGAAAACCGTTTCAAAAAATTGGTATGCGCTCAAATGATTATTAAGTCTTATTATAGGCCAAGAATGTTGCCGTATTATTAAGTAGATACCTAATTATTTGAACACAAAGTAATTATGTAGCATAATAGTTTGCGTAACTATCCAGTACGAAGTTAAGCTATTGTGGTGAACCTACCGCTAACACAGACGTAATTAGCTAGCCCGAAGGAAATAAGGAATGTGAGTAGAACTACTTACTTACTGTATTTACAGCATGTTGATAGTTTTATAACTATAAATAACAAAAAGAATATTATTTTACATTAATCATAAGTAAAAATTGCGTCATACGGAGTGACAAGGAGCCTGTGAACTGTCAAAATGATTCCAAAGTTAAAAAAAAAAACAAAAAAACAGTCATTTATTCAAATTAGGAATCAGCACTTTTCAAACGTTAAAAGTACACAAGACAGTCCACCAAAACGCTCGCCCTTTACCACTTTCTAGTGCTTTACCCGGGAGGAAAATATGGCGCAACAAACTCCCCACCAGCACAGCTGTCTGTTCTGTTAGAAAGAGTTAGTTAATGAAAACAAAACAAAGATCTTGTTTTTATCTGGCCAGCACGTTTTCTTTTCTAATAAATTTAAATGTTCTAAAGATCAAATTTATAGACGTTATACTTATTAGTTATTACCTACTATATGAGGTCCAAGATAAGTGGCAATCGATTTCAAAACGTTTCGTATTTCTACAGCACTTGCCAACGATATTAACATCCCGTTCAGACTAGATGGAGAATGGCAGTGGCCAGGGTGTTGACGCGCTGCCTGGGAGCGGCCTATGTCCAGCATTGGACTGCGATAAGCAGATTTGCTTTCAACGCGACTTACATAAGCGTTTCGGTAGATTGTGTCAGTCCCATACATTTTTGACTTTTCGATCATCGCTTTCTATCATATCACTGATACAATGTAACTTTGCATAAGGCCTGGTTAAGGAGCCTTATCTAACAAAAGGTCATACTCATCTGCTTAGCCTTTTCGCAACTATGTTGGGGGAGGCTTCCAGTATAACCGTATGCAGCTGAATTCCAGTATTTTACATGGAGCGACTGCCTATCTGACCTCCACAACCCAGATAAGTAACAAGATACCCCCTGAGAAAGACTAGTTGTCAGGCGTTTGGGCTTCTGACGACCCGTAACGACTGTCAAAGATCTAAGAATTAAATTAATTTTGACACAAAATAAAAAATAAATGTTATTGTTAATAAATTTTATTTTTTTAATGTTTTTTTTTAATTTTGATAAAATTAATTATTCACCTGAACAGCAATACATTTCTTTCTGCCAACAATAAAGTGCTGTGATCGTCAATTAATCTTCCAAGCAGGTATGCACCTGCTTTTATATTTAGTTTTTATATTGATAATGCTATCAATATAAAAGCTAAATATTTCGTGTTCAATCTATTGAGTCAATAATCGCACGCAGACCATTAATTAAACACGTATAAACCCACTGTGCTGTGTATACTTTTTATGAATTTCCAAGAACTCTTGAGATATAATTACAGTTTGCACGTTAATCGAATTGTTATTTTGACAGCTGTCAAATGAGATGATACAACATTAACTAACAGAGATAATTGAAATAAACTTTGTATCGAAACAAATAATAAGTACTTTTACTAAGTATGAAAATAATTTTGAGGTCTAGACCAACATATCAATGAGTGAGAGAATAGAAAGTATCGAAACACAACTTTTGATGATTGTTTTGTTTTGTGTACCTACACATGTGGCTTGTAACCGATTTTGTCCCTGGTTTTGAACTCCTGTTTGGGCTAATTGTTATTGTGTTTTACCTCTATGCAATTTGCAGAAACAGCCTGAATTTCGGGATCAGTGCCCTGTTCTATGAATAAGGCTCACTATAATGTGTAACGTCGTTGTTCTCCTAAACCTTGCAACGGATAATTTTACTATTTCCTTTATTTCGTTGAAACATTCATATAAATTATATTTTTAAATATTCGAACAATATATTTTTTTTAAATTTAATAGGAATAGAAATTGTGATATATTTAATGTAAACTTAATTAAAATTTGCACGCTTGCTTGCAGGCAGAATACAATTACACTTCGATTATAAGATCTCACCTTCACCAACAATGTAATTGTTGCAAATAAACATTTGATTTTATTTGTGATAAGTTAAACGAGGGACATACTTTAACGGAATGCAGAAATCATGAAAATAAAAATAAAACCTTTTACTACAGGACCAACACTGAAATCGCGAAAATAAAACCAGCCGCTCTATACATTTATGTTCGCATAACTGGACAAAATGCAGGGATCAGCTGATTTTTTCTTAAGAAAAAATCTGCTGTTCCCTAAATTTTGTGTATTTTGCTCCATAATAAAAGTTGTATATTTTTATGAACACACATCCCCTTAAAGTATGTCCCTCGTTTAACCTAACATACTGTATAATGTTACAGCTGGACTTTTCACCACTGCCTACTCCTACGGGGAACACAGGCATTAGGTGGAGTTTCTTGCCCATTCTTCTCCATTCGAAAACTACATTTTGGAAGGGGCGACTAGAATCAATTCTATTTTAATGTAAATGTTGACGTTCAAAAGTGCCTTTTAAGTGCCTATTTGAAATAAATGCTTTGACTTTGACTTTGACTTTATCATTATCTGCCTAGTCTTTCCCCAACTATGTTGTGGCCGACTTCCAGTGTAACCGGAGCCAGTATTTTACATGGAGCTACTACCTATCCGACCTACACAACCTAGCTACTGGTTAATACGATACCCCTTGGTAAGACTGGTTGTCACACTATCGGGTGTAACGACTGTCAAAGATCCACGAATGGCAGCCATAACCAATAGTTTAACTTGCTTTCCCAGGCACGGAGGGGTCTTGGTATGTGAAGATTTCACCTATCCACGGACGGTGGCAAACGTAGCTTAAACTCATCGATCGACCAGTGTGACTGTTTTTTTTCTTTTAACTTTTTTTTGGCAGGAGTGGGAAATCCTCATGGACGCCCAGACTGCCTCACTAGTGACGCAGTCTGGGCAGTGCCAGACTCTTACCGGCTAAAACCCACTCCTGCCCGTGCTCAGTGTCCCTCTGACATGATCAGAGCCCTTTTTTAGACAATTTTTTATTCTTGTCGTCATTCTTTTTGTTTTAAAGTTAATTCAGTCCTATTTTAGGACGTGGGCAAATCCTGGAAGCGTAAGCTTCTTTTACTTAAGGTTTTCCATAAATAACCAGTGTGACTGTTATTACTTGGAACTAAGCCCTAAGAAGATAGAATTAGAATTGACTATATGACTGATAATCAGAAAATGTGGCTGGTTACCGGGAAGTTGTTACCTAGCCACAAGCCTATCGTCGAACACAGGCATTATAACTCGAGCGAACGTTGTAAGCCTTACAGACTAGATTTGTAGACGATTTTCTATTCTGTATTTTCATTCCTCTAAGTACCTGGTACTTATTGACAGGCCTGTACTGTCCTCCCATACCTATTATCACTGTAATTTGAAAACATTGCAAAAGCCAATTATTTTTAAAAGAGTAAGCGTGAAGTTTCTTGCCGGCTCTTCTCCATAGGAAGCGAAAAATTGGAACCTTGCACCTAGCTTCTGACGTTTCATAAGTGCCCATGTAGGTTTATGTTAAATAAAATATTTTGATTTTGAACTCGTTATAAATCCATGTCTGAGTCTCAAAATCTTCCGAATTCGAACGATTCTGAAATCCGAGGTGTCGTGCTTAAATTAAAATAATACAAAACCATACAGCTGTCTGTCTTCCCGCCCAACTGACTCGAACACTCGTGTTACGTTAAATGTAGCGCACACTCTACCAATTATATGTACGACAATAAATTATAAATGGATAAGGAAAAATGTCGTGGAAGCCTGACTGACGGTTATATTATGTTTTACTTCATAAACGACAGCTTGAGGTTTTGCTATCTACGAGTAGATTACAAAACTTCTTGCTAGATTACAAAGACTTTATAATTATTATTTTTTACCAAATAAACACTATCTACAAACTGAAATATAACTTTACAGTCGGTGTCTTTGGAACAGTATTTCTGAGACATATCCTATATACTAAAAGAATATTCAAATCCACAATTGGCGTAGATGTCGCATAACACACATACATACGAATTAAGAACTTTTTCGTTTTTGTAGTCGGTTAAAAACCTCAATCTAGAGTTAAAAAAATATACAATGAATTGTATATTAAAAAAAAAAAAATTACACAGTGTGAACACTGTGTAATTTTTTTTTTCATTTCAACGTAAATTGACCTCACACCATAGACCAAAAATATCGTATGTAATCGAAAATAGCCAATACGCAGTGAGCAAGAATGACAAATGAAGAAGAATTATCTCTATTGTGAGAAAAGAGGTCTTAGCAATTTAGTGGAATAATTTGATCCTTCTCTTTACGGTTTCGTCAGTTCAAATTTAGAATGCCATATTCTAAATTTGAACTGATTGGAGTCGAATTGAATTTGGATACGGGTTTAAAGCAATTAAATTATCAACTTTATTCTCACAACACACACAATCAGCCTATAATCTTCCCAATGCTGAGACACAGGTCTAATCTCTGTGAGATAGGCCATAATCACCACGCGAGCCTAGTGTGGGTTGGTAGATTCTACATGTCTTAGATTTTTTTTGGTTCTAGGTCATGCCAGTTTTCTTACAAAAACATCGTAGATCTTTCAAAGTTAAACAGAAAGTAAAATGCTTCCCTGGGTGCGAACTCAAGGCCTACCCATAAGTATGGGCAGATGCCACTGACCCACCTCTCCTGCTCGCTCGCATCATAATTATTAAAACATTAAGATTACTGTCCGAAATCACAAAAACATGTTTATTGAAAAAGGAATTCTTCTTGCTATTCAATTTTTATGTCACCGTATGATTGTCAAACCGTTAGTTTATAATCTATCTCGCGAGATTGTGAACTGTCGAAATATTGTAGACCGTTACATACTGCTTACAATTTAACGCATTATTTTTCGGTACATTTTAAATCTATCGAAGTGAAACCATCAAATTGTGAACTGGTATCAAGATGGATAGTACCTTGCGGTATTACTAAATAGTTAAGTAACTGCCACTAACTTGGAAGTAGCGCTCGCCGGCCGCTACCGCGGCACCGCTCACTTCGCTCGCTCGGCTCGCGCGCGTTTGGTCGTAATTATAACCTAACCTATTCGGTCGGTAAGTAGTATGGTGCAGTTCACAATTTATCGACAGTTTATAATCGTACAGTGACATATATATTTTACCTAGTATAAACTTACTACGCTTTGCTACTTGCAAATTTAGTATTGCCATTAAATTAAATACATTATTACAGTTTCAAACTCGCACCCTCGCTTTTCCGTTAGCAAAGCGATCTCCTTCCGAAAGCCATTCGCTTAGGTATATATTTTTCTGCTAAATGGAAAATTTTCATTGAGCTGTTTACTCGATGAAGTGAGTTACTGTTTATTTATTTTATTTTTGTTTTATTTATACAAATAGCAGTATTCTGGCAACATCAAAGGGCTATTTCTAACGCTTTATGTAAATATTATGTTTGTAATTTTTATTACGTTTGTTTAGTATCTCATGCCTACTTAATTATTAGAAATGATTTAAATATTATTTTATTTTAAAGAGTAAACGTGTATTTTCTTGCCGGCTCTTCTCCATGGGAAACGGCCAATTAGATCCGTTAACTTTTTGACGTTTCATAAGAGCCCATGTAAGTTTACGTGACAAAAATATATTTTGATCCTAAGTGTATAACGTTTACGTAGGATCGCAATGGTTTGTCCACCTTCTTATATTAAATCACTAACTTTTGCCATCGGTTTCGCCCGCGTATACGTCGGAAATTATCCCACGGGAAGGTACTACTGGTGTAAAAAATACCCTGTGTTATTCCAAGCTATTAATTATCTTTCTGCCAAATTTTATCCAAATCCATACGGTCGTTTTTGCGTGACTGAATAACAAACATCCTAACATCCATCTTTCAGATTTTTAATATTAAAGTAGGATAAGATTATAAAATTATCAACAAACCTACTGAATATTACTATTGTATATTGATGTTCAGTAAATAATATTACATCCACTATGTATGAAGCTCGATTCGTCACCCGCTAAATGGTCACGAGTAAATATTGCCATGAACACAATCCTTAGCAAACAGATTAGTGATGGCTGTATGTCGTTAATATCTTAGCAAACATCACGGCGATTTTCCCCGAATGGTCAGGCAGAGGTACCCTGTAAATTCTTTTTTCGGAATTAAGTTTGTAAATTAGGTTTAAATCCGAGAGCCAGATCTGCCTTCTGGAATATATTGATACGTGAAGCAAAACCATTGTACCCTTTTTAGAGTATGAAATTTGACACAGTTATAGTTTGTATGAAGGAGCGCAGAAAGTTAGTATTTTTATATAATAAATAATGCATTAGAAATACAATAAGTTTTAAATGAATTATGGTGGAATTTCTAACACTGGGCGACCACAAGTAATATTAAATTGACAAACTTTAAACTTGCAATACTTCAAAATGATTAATTTAGAATTGCATTGGAATAACACTATTCTCCTATTAGCAAGACTTGCTTTCAATTACATCAATTTGATTATCTAAAAGTTACAAGGATGCTGCAATGTTTATTTTTTCGTTAACAACTTGAAAACAATTGAGGCATGCAAGTTTATAATTGTACTTAATATTATAAAGAGGAAAAATTTGTGAGGTTGTAGGGGGTACTCTCGGGATCTCCTGAACCGATTCAAAAAAATCTTTTACCAATAGAAAGCCACGTTATTTGTGAGTGTCATAGGCTATATATTAATCCGAAAAATTAAAAGACTTTTTCGTGGTAGTCAGATTTTCAAAGTTATTCGGAGAAAAAACGGTCGAACGAAAACGTTTCTTACGAACGCTGCCTTAACGATGAGAGATATATGATTAAATTTTAGAGAAAGTTGTAGAGCTTGATAATGCCTACAAAAAAGTCAAAGACAGCATATATCTAACTTTTATAATTAAGTCGCAAAATGTAGTTTTTTATATTAAAAAAATAATTTAAATCGTTAGGTCATGTTTATTGGTCATATTATCAACAAGCCCAACGAAGTGGGCACCGGTCAGCTAGTAATTATATAAAATAACTGTTGAGTAATCATGCCATTTTTCAGTAATCCCTATCAAGATCAATTGTATGACTCGTTCCCCCCTTGGGCCCCTTGCTGTAATCCCCGGGGAGATTCGGCGGGATTTAATTTAGGAAGACTTCTAATTGTGTCCTTATGTGTATCTAGTATTTGTATAACATTTATTTCTGTGTGGTTTTGTATAGGGGAAGATTGACTTTTCCTTATACCTATTTATATTTTTGACAAAATAAAAAAATAAAAAATTACCTGTTTTTTTTTGGAGTATGATAATGATTTGATTCAGTAATTTGATTTAACTTCGAAGTCACGATGTAAAAAATATTATTTTTGTCACAAATTAATCAATATAATTATCCAGGTCTCGCAAGCAATAATAAATGTACATAGATAAAAGTAAAATTAATAGTTTATTAAGTATGTTATCCTTTTATAACCCTTTTCCTCAATCTTGATATCAAGAAAATATTTTCTAAAACGAGGAAAAGATGCTAAAATCGCAGTTCCTATAATTATAGTTTTGAATTTTCAAGACATTTCCTTGCAAAACGAAATTTCATCGATCAACTGATTAAAATAAACACGAGGAAAATTTAATCTAACACCAATAAAAAGTAATTATTTATTTTTCCAACCACAGAATTTTATCGATAAAACTTACCTCTTAAAAACTCACAGTCACTATTATCACAACACTAACAACACAAGAACGAATCACAGATATCGTCACAAATCATACGAAGGTTCTTTAATACGTAAACGATTTCGAATCGCGGCGCGAACGTAGCGGTTATCTCAACCGACGCGGTAACACTGAGCTCGTAGCACCGTAGCAGTCGCTACGAGCTACGGCGCGCGCATCGGTCTACGAAAACGCTAATTCAAACACATTTATCAGGCTAATTCTGCAAATTGGACTAAATAATGACGTTAGAAGGCTGTGTTCCTTCGCCAGTAACTGTTTGTTGAGCCACTCAATGGTGTTAATAACAACGTCTTCGATGTTAATAAATTAGTTTAAAGTTGATTCACTGGGCTCGCTTGCTGAGTTATAGCGGGGCGGCGTTTGAGTTGGAACTCTCGGACATTGTTGAGGCGATCTGACCCGGGAAGTGAGGATTAATTGCAGATTGCACGCATAAGCGATGACCTTATTTGACTTATAGGTAGGTAAATAGCTTGTGAATTGTTTGTTCTGGTAAAAGTGCGCATTATAAGGAGATTTGATAGATATTTAAATAAAAAAAAAATATTGCAAGAATATTATTTTATTACAAGCGTATTCACCATTCACCGTTGTAAACATTATCTATTTTTGCAACTTCAAGTGTTTTTGCTTTACATTAAATATCGTTATATTGAATCACTTTCCAAAACCGATAACATCCGGTATAGAATGGATTTCGGAATCAAAGGGCAAGTTTACTTGGAAGGTTTTTTATTGAAAACCTATTTATAACTGGCAATATCGGCTCTGAACGTGTTTAATTGAATTTTTATTTTTAAGTAGGTACATATGGTGGGAATTATGAAAGTCGATGTCGGTTGGAGCTTGTGGCAACGTGATGATCGATCGATTTATTAACATTTTTGTTCTTTGTGCTCGAGTTAAGTTTTCATTTTATTTGTTGGTAAATTGGCATGGCTGGCTGACATTATGGATGACTAATTATTTCATTAATGTTCTGTGTCTCGTAATGTTTATATTACTTTGTGTATGTATGTATAGAATCAAGTCTATCCGACTAAACAGACAGCTGTGCTGCTGGGGAGTTTATTCCGCTACTTCTTCTTCCCAGCTAAAGCACTAGGAAGTGGTAACGGGTGGGCGTTTTTGAGGAGACTGTCTTATGTTTTTGACGTTCGAAAAGTGCTGATTCTCAGCCTAATTTTAATAAATGACTTTTGATTTTGATCAGGTTAAGCTGCGCTTGACGCGGTTTGTTCGTGGATCGGTGACCATCTCTAAATACCAAGATCCCTGCCGTTTTCAGAAAGCACGTTGAGCCGTTGATCCCGGCTGTCATTCGTGGATATCAATGATGATTTTCCCACTGCAGCCCGATGGCCTCTTCTCATACAATGAAGGCACGATTTTAAAGAATATCCAGTCATATTTAACAGCACTAACACGTTAACATATACGTTTTACTTATGTAAAGGGTTATGGAGTGTGAACATTGTGGCCAGTCGCGTATACCAGCGCAGCATAAGCTCATATTTCTGTAACACATTTGACACTCAAACGTCCGCCATTTATTATAGCAGAACGTGCGAATAATTGTTATGAGTACATGTTTATCTTTTGCTTTGTTTGCGTTTAGATACCGAAGTAAATTATGATTATGGATCTTTGTAATTAGTCATGCCAATGTTTACATTTATATTGCAGTGTTTAAATTGACGTTTTCGATTCATTAATCATTATTTCAGTAGAAAGACGTCCACTGCTGGACAACGGCCCTCCCCAAGCATTGCCACTTCAACTAGTTATGTGCTTCTCACATCCAGCGGCTTCCTGCGGTATTCACAAGGACACTTTGATAGGCCTTCCAACGCTACATCTGCTGGTACGCGGACTCCAGAACCTTTCGGTCCCATTGGCAATCTGTTCTGCGAGCACTGTGCCTGTTCTTTTATTCGTCATGCTTACCGCAAATAAACGTTTTTTCTTTCTTTCTTTCTTCTTCTTTGCCCTGCCCACTGCCAGTTAAGTTTGGCAATTCGGCGGATTATGTCGCTGCCGCGGTTCTCATGCGGATCTTTTTATTTCTGTTTTCGATAATTTAAAATCATTTACTTAACACATTCTATTGAATTTTGCGACTCAGTTGATTAGTAGGTACGTTTAAGGCGTTTAACTTATGTCGAAAACAGCATACTGCTGAGACCTTCTCTTGATTAATTCGGACCACCGCTTTAGGCAAGTGTCCTGGAGACAGTTATATGGCGTGGTCAGTATTAAGATATTTTGTTCCTTAATACAAAAAAATCTTCTTGGGTGGTCGATTTAGCCCATGTTCGGTATATGGTACGTTATGAAGACTTATTTTAGAGCTGTCATGTAACTAAATTAAATTACCTTTGTTAGGAATTTAATATTATGTCGATATAACAACAAAAACTAGAAAAACACATTATACATTAACCTCCTTATTTATAAACGTTGCTTAAAGTTTATAAATGAGATTATTGGCCTATTATAAGTCTACACGAATTGTATCCATTGCTCACAGACGACCATATTATAGGCTTACAGCAAAGAGTATACATTTATTAAAGTAGCATACACCTCAATTTAAACACGAAATCCTTCAAGCCTTTAAGCCTGGATTATACGTTCTGCCAAGTCTTACACCACCTACTAATTACGTAGAGGTTTTATTTACATTTCACACGTAACCTTTCATTTATTTACCGTCTAGAAAGTCTGGATCTAGGTCTATGCAAATTAAATTGACCTTAGCAAGATTAGGTCCACAGTTACCTACTTTTTAAGCAGTGGGTCTCTGGGGTTAGAGATCGAAAGTTAGAAATTTAATTTGAATTGAGATCTCAGTCTCGAATTTAGAACATCGTTCTATTTCAATCCATTGTTTGAAGATGATGGAGACAAAATGATGTTTTAGACATGTTTAGCATTAAACACATTGAGTAAACTTAACTTGAAGTCAACCATTAATTTTAACTAAACCAATCACTGGCAGTTTTGAATTATCAAGGGACCGGTCATTCAGAAAGGTGAAGCTAGTTTCCTTGTCCAAAGCGCCGTAAGTTCCTTTGGAGAAGAATATGCTAGAAATTCTTGTAATTTAATGTTGTGAGTAGATCTTACAGTTTTTTTTTATAGTAACTACAAAATTAAAATTCCTGGAACACTAATTTTTTTTACTCAAGCTTTCATTATACCTAAGAACCTTAATATCAAATATGACCGAATTCCTCTTCTTCTTGTCGCTGGCACTACGGTATGTTAGATCTTGAGGGCCCTAAACATCACCGCTTTTAATGCGTCTTCGGTGGCAGCGCAGAGGACACATTGTCTACATTTTTCGGGAAGCAGGGGGCAGGAATCGTCCTTGAAATTAATTTATTATTTGACTCGGAATTAAAGCTGGAGTATTGTTTGTAAATAGACCAACCCACTTTGGGCCCGCGTTGTGGTTCACGGCCCACTCCCTCTCACCGAGAGGATGCCTGTGTCTCATAACTGGGAGCATTATAGGTAGTTTATGCTTATTATGCTTAGTTGAAAAAAATCAATGCAAAGTCGACCCAATTTGAAGCATTTTAACCCCATCAGCAAACCCTACTATTTACTACATGTACTTCAAAACTTAACCCGTTTACAAACCCAGAGCCATCCCAAAATCTTATTTGCCATCACCTTTGTGGACGTACGCAGTTTTAAATGGAAGATCTGACGAACGTGTCGCAGTAATTAGAAGGGGATCAAAAGTACACGACGGATTTAATTGAGGTCCTCCCGTCTCTGTAGCTATTCATATTGTGTTGGCATTTGAATTACAATCCTGTGTGTGTTTGAATTTTGGGGTGAGCTGAGTTGTAAGGTAGGAATGAAATATGTACAAGACTTGTATAGTCGGCTCCGAGCTCTGCCCTGCTAATTGTATCTGCAGTAATCGACACTTTTGGGTTTTCACTATTTGCAGAAATGGCATCCTTAGAGGCAAACCTATATGGGAAAAATAAAAATATTTGGATACTGGAAGTATGTTTTTTTGATAACGATATTCACAGTACTTGTATGAAACTTTTACTTTTAGATTTCCGCGTTTTTCTAGATACCGCTTTTTTGCAAGTGCTACATTTACAATTAGCAGGGCAGAGCTGCTTTACCGCCCTTAGGTAGAGTATTACTTGCAGGTCACAAAACATCAAGGTAGGTATAGCATAAGCTTAATCAGCAAATAATGTTCCCACTGCTGAGATACAAGCCTCCTCTCTGTGAGACAGAGTGGGCCGAAATTCACCACGCAGCAGGTCCCGTGCTGGTTGCTAGGTGTCACATGTCAAAGTCAAAAGTCAAAGCATTTATTTCAAATAGGCACTTAAAAGGCACTTTTGAACTTCAACATTTACATTAAAATAGAATTGATTCTAGTCGCCCCTTTCAAAATGTAGTTTCGTATGGAGAAGAATGGGCAAGAAACTCCACCGTTGCTCTTTTAAAATATTTCAAGTACAATATTTAACATAGTACATTCATTATATGATAATGTGTGAAAACGATGCACTCAGAATAAAATTACCATACCAAAATAGGTAAACGGAATCAAATTGAAGCAATACAGATAAATTAATTCTGTGATAGATACATAGTGCTCACACATTTACAAATATTGTAAAAGTAAGTATACGATTTTCCTAGAATATTAACAAGTAATCAGTCAGTGTGTGAGTTAAAGTAATCACTGAGTGTAAATCAATGTCATAAATATAATTAATTATACAATTCAATTAGCCTATCCGATTTTCTCACAAAGTTTTCCATCACCGTTTTGAGAGCAGTGATTAAATTACGCAAAGTGAAGCACCTGACTGGGTTCGAACCCACGAACTGTAAGTTGCGGAGGCCGTTACCACTGGGCCACCGCTTCTTATCAAGGTATATACGCGGCAAAGCGTCTCCAAAAATGCTGGCGCAGTAGTTCGACTCGTTGATGCCTCGGCAGCCGTGATGGTTCGCATTCGGACAACTGCGGGATTACAAATAGAGTACGACCAATTAGAAAATGGAAGGGAGTGAAAGCTGATCAGTAGGATTGGATGAAAGAGGTGTGAGAGGCCTCACACCAAAGACAAGTAATGTGTACATTTCCTCATATGTGAGGTGTGCCAAGCCTAGAACTGTTTTGCAGTACTTTCCCATAAGCCTCCGAAGTGGGTGAGTATGGGGGAATGAAGTGAAAGTTTATACCTTGCTCTGCAGCGCAGCTGTCAAATTGACTCACTCTGATTCTTGATAAAATTGGTGATCACACGAGCAGCACCTACCAGATTTTTCCCATTGTCAGAATAAATATCATTGGGTTTACCCTTACGAGAAATGAACATTTTAACTGCTGGTATGTACAAAATTATGTTTAGTATAATATGCGAAAACTGAATATAGTTTGTTCAGAATAATTAAATGAATCGATTCCAATAATTTTTACACCATGTTATATATTTTACCAAAAAAGTTTTGCAAGTGTAATGGAAAATGTTATCACCAGTTAATTACAATACAATCGCCGTACGGTTATGTACCTTTTTCCTGATTATTATCACAATCAGACGCTGGACTGGCCGCGTGGTGTCCATGTTTGTTTAGACAACTAGGTAACACAACAAGCTCAAAACTTTGTGATTTTTCATGATATAAGGTTGAAATTTTGTGCATAGGTTTTTTTCATAAAATTCTAGACACGTGTTTCGGGTTTCGCATATACTAAAGCTAGGGTTGTATAGTTGAGATCGTGAGGATTCAATTTGCTTGGATTTTTTGTCAGCTTTTTTGTCAACTTTCGCTCTTTGAACTTTGATATTTGGCTTCTAAGTTTATTATACTACTCAGGTCTCAGATCTAACCACAATTTGATTTTAACAACATATTCCAAAAATACCACACACCTGATCCAGCTGTCTCGAAAAAGGAATGCCATGGCCATTGGTATACAAAAAACACATGGCGTAGGATATTAAAGAGACTTAATTTTCTATACATATAAAAATGAATTGCTGTTCGTTAGTCTCGCTAAAACTCGAGAACGGCTGGACCGATTTGGCTAATTTTGGTTTTGAAATATTTGTGGCAGTCCAGGGAAGGTTTAAACGGTGAGAAAATACAAAGAAAATCTATATAAAAAAAAAATATTGACGTTTGGTAGTCTCACAAATAGGTTCAGAAATCTTTTATCGGCGGCGGCGGTACGAAGTTCGCCGGGTCAGCTAGTTTTAAATAATATTCTGTTATATTTTATTCTAGTGGCTTTGAAAACGCAAAGCGCAGAAACCTGATTATCCCAGTTACTTTGCACAACGGAGCCATCACAAAGAATTTCTATTTGATCCCTCCATTTCTACTTCGCTAACTGTAAACGTATTTTTTCCTAGTTTTTCAGAGAGTGCAGCAAAGCCGACGGGCCAGTCAGTAGGCATGAGCCAATCAAACGTGCCTACGGAATATCACGCCACCTCGGATTGGCTATAATCAAATTTTCTAGCTTGGAGCCACGGCATTGCCTTTACCGAATACCTTTTTTTTGGATTCCTTGACAAAAATAGCGTGGAACTTGCTCCTAATCTTTTTTTCTCGATGACGAATGGCGTTCATGAGACATTTCAGTTTGGTTTCTTGTATGGAAACGCAACTGCATGGTTATTTCAGATGCCTTATATGTAGGCCGTGATGACAACTTTTTGTTATTCACCAGGCCAAAGTTCAGTTAACTGAACTCTTCAAAAAATTACTGCAAATCAACCGCGACTGCTGCGATCGCATAAATATGCATTGCTTTAACCCCAAGGATGATGAAATTTCGAATTGGTGTGGGATAGGTACTATAACTAGAAAAGATAACTAATAACGAAAAATAAAAACTTTTTCCAACAAAAAAACAACCGACTTCCGGAAAAACACTACAAAGTGAAAAATAATTTTAATTTCTGAAAGCGGTGAGAAAATTAAAATATATAAGTATCCAAAGTCACGACTTCCGAAATTTAAAGTTATTTTTCACTTGGTAGTGTTTTTCCGGAAGTCAGTTGTTTTTTTTTTTAAACTTTCTACTATAGATTTTCATCCAGCATTTTAAACGAATTAATATTAAATCTTGCCTCACAAAACTGGCAATACAGCAACTTTGGATCTATTTCTCGAAACTCTTAAAAATAATATTTCAACGAAAGTTTAGCTACAACCTCGAAGGCTCAGTAAAACGCTTAACTTTAAAGTACAGTGACTTATAAAATAAGCCAAACCACTTATCACAACTCGGAATCCATGTCAGAACTATGAAAAGAAAGCTTTCAAGTGTTCAGGTCTTACTTACAAGAAGAAGAGCACTTTCTACAGAAGTCTTAGTGGAAAAAACAGCTTTTTGTGGTAAACAAATGTACTACAGAACATTTACTAAGCCGTAAACGCTACCCGGAAATGTTTGATGCAACAGATCTAGGAATGGGCCAGGGAGACAGCGAGTTGTAAGAGCAGCAGTGAAGAGATTAAAAAATATATAATTATTATTATTATACCACTGGAACGTACTACATGGATAAAAATATCCTATGTTATATCTATCTGTGTATCAAATTTCATTCAAATCCATTCGGCCGTTTTTGCGCGACTGAGTAACAAAGATCCGAACATACATACTTTGTCATTATAATAGTATGACATAATTGTTTCTATCTAATACTTACCACCTGTACGTATACATTATGGATTGCAATAAATATAAAGAATGGCCATGATAATAAATAAATCAATACAGATACAAGATGATTTCGATGATTAATTAAAATTCATGACACAATTTTGTAAGTACCTGCATTATATAGCACCGTTGCTATTCTTCCGCACTATGAACAGTGAAGCTTATACGCGGTTTTTACGGTATATTAATTGGAATTCGTGAAAGTCAAGAGACAGTCCATAAACTGATGAAATAAAGAACGAGCGGATTAACTGAAATAGGTACAATTTATATAACTAATATGTTTTCTACACCGCACCCACAGGTTTAGACTAGACAGCGAGGTATAGACAAGTGCTGATATTCGGTCGAACGCTTAGGCATCCATCGAAACTTCCAACAGATTAATATGTACTAGCCAATTTATAGAAACTAGTGATGGCCCAGTAGTTGAAATTCGAACATAATTCATTTAAATACAAATTAGAGATGTGCCGACTATGACTTTGGCTGACTTGCCGACTAGCCGACTAGTCGGCTGCAAAATGGCCGATTAGTCGGCCGACTAGTCGGCCAAGCCGATCGTTGCTTTCGGTTAAGTTCGGGTGACATCGATAATGTTTGTGTGTGACTAAGCTTTCGGCTCGAAAGTGGTGCGCGGCGTCTGTCAACAAGGTGGGACTTGTCAGGACATGTTTTTGTTTACATTGCATTTTTTCTATAATATTTACGTGCAAGCCCACTTTCCTTCCCATCCTGTTCTAGATTGCACTGAACGTAAACTGCAAAACTGATTCTATAATAAAAATAATAACAGTAAAGATTTCAATTTAATTTCAATCACCGGCTTTTAATTTTTGAAGCATATTTAAACGAGTAAAAATGGGCCGACTAGTCACTGACTACAAATATGGCCGACTAGTCGGCTTTCCCGGCTAGTCGGTACATCACTAATAGAAATACATTAATGTTTAAAATAATGAGCTTTCTCCACTCCTTCTGCATATAAATTCTAACTATGCCAAAAGTTCCGGAGTGTTGACCGCGCACCGGAAGACGTCAAGTTGGAAGGCCTCCCAGAAGGTGGACTCAAAGTGGCAGAGCTTGGGGGAGGCCTAATTCTAGCAGTGGACGTCTTTCGGCTGTAATGATGATGATGATGATGCAAATTTTCATACTCCTCCGACGGCCTAAATTCGTAACAAGGGGTTCAAAGTTTTTGCTGCACGTATTAATATATAGACAGATACTGTATCAATACGGTTTCATTACAATATGTCGTATATGTGTCACAAACGAGCCAACAAAGTTAGATTTTTAGATTTGATTGGGTTCAGTCAAAATGCAGCACGTAAATGAATGCAGGACATCACATTTCGTACCTGAGTTCTACGTAAAATACACAGTAGAGTGACAATCATCAAAAACAAAACAGAATCAAACACTCACCTCGCTCCCCGAACGTCATTCCGGACGCAAATATGTAGATATATGTATCAAACCTCAAAAATTTCAAACAAAAACTCTAGGCTCTGTTATAAAACAAATGTACTCGTATTCTAATCCCCAATATCTCGCGGTTCTAGAGGCCTAACCTTAAGATATGGCCGCCTCTGCCACAAAGGCGATAAAAGCGTGCACGCTGACTGTGCGATGGTGTTGTGCGTATGGCCCAAAGCATAAGGTGCTAGGCATAGCAGTAGGATACGATAAGGCGATAGCGATAAACGGAGATAACCATGCTATCTCTCGCATCTGAAAAAAAAAAAATTAAACATTCAAATGATGTTTTATGTTCATTATGATAGAAATGAGTTAATAAGCCGCATGGGTCTATCGATCAGGTTAAGCTACGCTTGTCGCGGTTGGTCCGTGGATGGGTGACCATCTTTACATACCAACACCCCTCCGTGCCTTGGAAAGCACGTTCAGCCGTTGGTCTTGGCCGTCATTTGTGGATCTTTGACAGTCGTTACGGTATCGTATTACCCAGTTACTGGGTTGTGAAGGTCAGATAGGCAGTCGCTCCATGTAAAATACTGGTATTCAGCTGCATCCGGTTAGACTGGAAGCCAACCCCAACATAGTTGTGAAAAGGCTAGACAGATGATGATAATGATGATTATAGAACTAAGTTGACCTTAATACCCTTTGTGAGTTTATATAGAACACAACTACTTTAATTTATTACAAGTTCCAGGATCGGGCCTATAAAATCGGCTAATTTATCCGTTTGGTAATAAATCAAAATCAAAAGTCATTTATTCAAACTAGGCTGAGAGTCAGCTCTTTTTGAACGTCAAAATAAAATTACATAAGACAGTCCCCCCAAAACGCCCGCCATTCACCACTTCCTAGTGCTTTAGCTGGAAAGAAGAAGTAGCGCAACAAACTCCCCAGCAGCACAGCTGTCTGTTAGAAGAACTTGATTCTGTACAATAATAGGTAATTCAAATTACAAAACACAAAAAAAAAACATTATATACCTACCCGTGTTTAAATATGAGACATGGCTCCTCAATCAATACGCGGACCTTTTTCTTATTACTTTAACATTTTAGAATAGGTAGGAATGTTAAATGTTAAAGCTATCACTGCTACGTTGCGAATAAAGGAAGTACGCTATACGTCCCGTATGATGGTTTTAACTCAAAGTCACCAACTTCTGAATATATTCTCTTCATAGACTGTTCTATCCATCGAAAATACTATCATAATCACAATAGAATAAAAATAAAAACATTTATTTGTCACTAAAAGCAATACATTAAAAATAATTATGTCACAGTCTTACAATTTAAATGTATCAGGAAAAATAAAATATCCTTACTCCCAAACTAGGGCTCTAGGCCTGTATTTTGGGTATGCAAAATTTTAAACAAAAGATTAATTACAAAACAAAAAGATTTCAACTGTCATGCCAGGACCTATTCTGCTATGATGACAGTTCATGCCACAAACGTAGGTAGGTACATATAGCTCATAGGTAGCTAAGCTATGTAGGTAATTAACCGCACCATAGGTGACTCAAATCGACAAAGCGTGACGCAGAATGATGTATACCAATCATCACAAGTAACAATCTTAAAACCACCAGGGTTTGCTCTTAAAGCGTCTCGCCCACGCAGCGTATGCTTTGGGCCTATAGTAAAATAAATCCGTGCCACTTGGTATTCAAAGTGTGCGACAACCCGAGAGCTACGCAATATAGTGGCAACATTGATCAATTTGTTGATGTTTGCCCGACGGCTGGTGGAAACGTCTTCGCTTTAAAGAGGGTACGCTTGACCAGGTAGGCTTGAATAAATTTTGGAGGCAGCTTGGTGGAAAGTGGGTCAAATAGGGAAAAAACTTGACGCTGTTCTTTATTCTTCTTCTTTCGTTTTGGTTCCAGCTATATGAGTGCGTCTGACTGCCTGTGAGGAGGTACTTGACCAACGTATTGAAAACAAACGAATATAAAGTCCGATGGACTCAAAATTCTGTAAAAAAAAACAACCAATATGTATTATGCAACATTAACTTTTAGTATACGTATACTTAAAGTTAATGTCCTGCCAGGGGTGCGGGTTGTTCGAAAGAGATGCCGTGGCCCCTGGCACATAGGCTACTGAAGGAACACGGAAGGGTTTTAAGTCAGTAAAAGTCTGACACGCCCACACGCTCCACCTAGAGCGGGAGAAGTTATTTGATAATTTCCCAACCTCAAAAAAAAAAACCCGAATACCTTTTATTGTACAAAGAAGGAACGAGCAACATTCTATGATTAAAACATCAAATCCACGTCTCCTCACAATATTTTTCTTTACCCAAAATCAGTAATAGCCCGTATAAATTAATCCGGATTTAATTATTCCGCCATCACGATTCCCTCTTCAACGTTAAATCCGATTCCGTTAAATACGTTTCTAGTTTCACATCTCGACCTTGTCCTGAACAAACAGACAAACAGCCTAATATTGTAAATGACGAAGTATTTTAAGAAGTATCCGATTGAAAAATATTTTCATTGAGCCCATTTCACTGTTAAAGGTCAAACGATTATTGGAGAAACAGTTTTGGGTATCGATTCACTGTTTTGTAAATGGTAGGAGGGAATCTATGTTGCTATGCTCTCTTTGTATAAGTTCAGTGAATTATGTGCCGTAGCAAAAAAGTTGGAAACTCATACCAAAAACGCAATGCAAAAACATACGTTGGGACCTCATGGGGACTCATCATCATCTGACTGGGCTTACCCCAACTATGTTGGGGACGGCTTCCAGTCTAACCAGATGCAGCTAAATACCAGAATATTAGTTTACTTTTAATGTAAATTTTATGACCGTAATTTTTTAATGTTAATGTCCCAATTTAATTTCAGTAAAGCGATGGCCCGAAACACTGGTTTAAATAAACCTAGATCGGGTGGGTCGCTATCTACCATTCTAATTCCGAAACATTACCACTTGCACTTTTAGTAAAAATATTTTAGAAATAGTTTATTTTTAGGCACTATAATTGTATGGGAAATTTACTACTGTTAGCTAAATGTACTCTTTTTGTATACGTTTTTATTAAATAAATTATTATTATTAAATTATGTCTAATAATGAATGTGTAATTATGTATGAGGTTAACTAAAACTGGACTTGTAAAACATTTTTTTTTGTTTTATATATATATATATATATTTTAAACTTATTTTATGTAATTGCATGACCGTAATAATTATGTCTATTAGTGCGTATAAGAGGTTGACTAAAATTGACATCTTAAACTTATTATTATATTTTTTTTGACTTATTTATTTAAACATAACTTGTATGACCGTAATAGTTATGTACATATAATAATGAATGTAAAATTAGGTTGACAAAAACAACTAATGCAATGAACTGTAACCACCAGCAACTAAGAGTGTAATCGTATTTTTATTAATTCTTTTTAACTTAGCCAACAATAGTTACCTAAATATTACTATACATATTGTACACCCTATGAGTATGCTACAGTGATACAATAAGAGCTAATTATAAGAACTGCCTTTTACATGTGATAAACAATAAATAAATGAACATGAATGAATATAAATGAATATTTTCATCCTGGTAGTACGTCCGCGAAGAATATTTTTTTACCTCCACGAGGGCCAAGTCCCTGGCAGAATCTATTACTTAATAAACCCAATGGAAACTAAATGATCTACGCGCTTCTACCAGGACAACAACAACTCTGCAAGTGTACAAACCGTACACCACAATCTTCATCCACTTTAAAACCCAAAAACACACTTCCAATCCACCTGAAATAATCCCTAACAGCCACTGAAAGGTACGGTACACCCTATTTAAGCCAGCACACTACCGCCACGACTATTAACACAGATTTCAGTGTATCCTTTACAACGGTCCACTGAACAAGATCCTTTTAAACCAAACTCAATGGAGGATATAGTAAAAAGTGCCGATAAACTGTCGCTAATATATTTGTATAGGTCTGTTTACGTCGCCGAGGTGCAAGTTCGGAGCTTCCTTTAGTAGAGCCAGTGAAGAGACTTGAAGGCTGGCTTGTCTACACTTAGGTACTTTTGGTCGCGTAGTTGGAAAATACCGTTTATTTTAAAATAATGTTCAATAGTTTTTTTTTTACTGAGAACTGGGAAAAGGTCTGCCGAGAATTCGTCGAAATGTCTTACCCGTTTGTTATGATGGGTTTCCGAGTCTTTGTAGCCTACTTACTTTGTAGAAAATTCTTCGAAAGAAGTCTAGTCTTTTCTTGAAGGCAGACTGACTTCTTAAAGTCTTTCGACAAATAGTTCCAGAAAGTGCTACGTACTACGGCAACACACTATACAAAGCAATAAAAATAACCTTCTTGTTCTCTCTTCATTAACAAAATGTCATAATATTGCTGCAGGTCGAGAGAAAAAAAAAGAGTTTCATAATTTTTAAAAACACCCTGCTTTCTCTTTATAAAAACTATTCGAAGCGTTAAACAGCTGTAGAAAAATTAACACAAACTATGAGACGAAATGAGTTAAAAAATAAACATACTTCATAAAGGTTTTAATTAAAACTGCAATCCTCCTTGGTTCCAGCGCAAGGTATAACCTGACCGAATTGAGAGCGCTTTAGAATTCGGGTGGCGTCATTTGCGGTGCGGGCTTCCGGCCTCGGTCGGTTTATCTCACTGTTTTAGCACCTGACTCCGGATGGGACGGCGACCGAGTCGGGTCTTTTACTAGTAAAACTAGAGGAAACTTTAACGGTATACTGTTAGTATTTATTTTTCAAGCTCTTGGATAAGGTTCGGTTTTAAATGTAAAGGTAGGATGGTGATTGCGTCACGGTAGAAGAAAAAGGGTTTGGCCATTGTGCCCAATTTTAACAACACCGGGCCAGTAGGACTTTAGGTGAAACTATTATTACTTCTGAACGTTTTCTCGGAATATCGTCTGGCTAGCAAACTAGCCAGACGAAATAATTGTACCAAAAGAGATAAATAACCAGGGTCGTCGGATATAGTTGAAATTTAATATGAAACCGACGGATATATTCGAATGCAATTAAATTAAATTAATAGAAAACAAACAGTTCATATATCAAATTAAATTACATTGTTATTCCGTAAAACACTTTCTGGTACTACTTCAGTGATATTAAAATAGACTAAAACATTTAAATCAACTGCCCTCAAGTTTGTTTGTAACCTAGTTATTCAATCACATTGCTACGAGAGTTACAAAATGTCTGTGTTACTTCTACAGGTAAAGTTAAGGACATACATGTAACAATAACTTCATACCTAGTCGTATGTCTAGAGAAACACTTCATTTGTTTTTATCTGTCTATATACCACTGGTACAGCATAAGGCAGAGCAGAGTCAGCCTGTAACGTTGTGACTGCTGGAACAGCCTCTGGTCTTCGAGAGTGAGTGGGCTGTAATCTACAACGTCAGCCCAGGTTGGTAGATGTCACGTGTCGTCGAATTTTATGGTTCTAAGACATGCCGGTTTCCGATATTAGAGTTTTATTATTAGAGTTTATGATATATTCCTTCACCGTTTACAGAGCAGTGTTGATGAAAGCACACTTTCTTTTTCAGATTTCCCTATTTAAGTCAGTATTGGTAGGGCTGCATACCATCAACAAAATCAACAGTTCTGAAAGTTAGTTTAACGTGTAACGGTGAATTTTCTTGCCCATTCTTCTCCATACGAAACTACATTTTGGAAGGGGCGACTAAAATCAATTCTTTTTAATGTAAATGTTGACGTTCAAAAGTGCCTTCTGAGTGCCAATTTGAAATATGACTTTTGACTTTATTTTTGGTCCACTTTCCAAATCTGAAAGTGGTCTCCTGAACCTAGGGCTCCTACCTGAAACTTTTCAAATATATTTTCGGTGTTATCTTATCATGGTGCACCTACTCAGCTATCAACTTTTCGCGTTGCATAAATATGCTTGCTCAAAAACCCTCTGGGCTCTATACCATAAGGTCTTTGTAGTTAAAACGAAAATTATAAATTGAGTCCAAGAAAATTAAACCATAGTATAAATAATTATGTTTTCCAAGGAAACCTCCCGATTTAAAATGTGAATAGTTTTTCTCAGAACTTTATTTGATCTTTTATTCAGATTGGTATTTATTAGTGGCCTTTTAGATAGGTATTACATGAGAAAATGAAATTATAATTGCGTTGTAAATATTTAAATTGGTTAAGTAACTTGATAATGTATGCGCACACCTTGAGATCAAAGAATTTAATTTAGAAATAGAAATATACTAAAAATAACACTTTTATTTAATTTTGATGGAGCACTATTTGATTACTTACTATCTACACTTACATATTAATATTATAAAGCTGAAGAGTGTGTTTGTTTGTTTATTTGAACGCGCTAATCTCAGGAACTACTGGTTCGAATAGAAAAAATATTTTAGTGTTCGATAGCCCTTTTATGGATGAAGGCTATATGTTATCTAACATCCCACTAGGACCTGTAAAAACCGAGCATAAAGAAAAAAGTAACAAGTACTCGCACGGGCAGGTGATTCAGGGGAGCAAGAAATTTGACGCGGACGAAATCACGGGCAGAAGCTAGTAATACATATAGAGAAAATATATAGATTATAGCCCATTCCCTCTCACCAAGAAGAGGCCTGTGTCCCAGCAGTGGGAACATTGTAGGCTGATTATTAACGTAACAAAGACTGGTTGGGCAAAGCAACCATTTAAGTAACTTGACATGACAGCTGACACAGTATAGTCAAATTGACACTGCGAATAAGTATGCGAGACAAAGGCTTCCATTACCTAATGATGTCAATAAGACAGTGCTACAAGCAACTTGGCGCTTAAATGACGTTGACACACGGGCGCTAATTTTATGAAATGTCATAGTAACAAAATATAATTGAAAAACAAAATGGCGGCGTTAATTCTGATTTTAGTGACGTGACAAATGGTCCCTGTAACGCTTGATTTGATTTTTGTGTAAAGTCTCAAGTGACTAACCACCAACTCGACATGACAGCTGTAGATTTGACCAACCTTTCACAAAGGACACCATGCACCTCTCCTTGCTCAATATTACTAACTAAATAAAGAACATGCTGGTGTATAAAAAACAAAATGGCGGCGTTTATTCTAATTTTAGTGACGTACCAAATTATCCTTTTAACGCTATGATCGTTTTATGTGTCAAATCTCAAGTTAACCGCCGACTGGCTAACCACCAATCAAATAAATAACTCGACCCGACAGCTTCATTCGATCAACCTTTCCGAAAACCAGATGACATAACACCACTCACCTCCTCTTATTCGATATTACTAACTAAATAAACAATGTGCTGGTCATCAGAGCGCACAGACGTAAGGGCCCGCTAGGTCCACAAGTCTCATCTTCTAAAAGCTTTCGACGATACAATGCGAACGGTGACTGTTCGACGAATGCGTCAATTGTTTTATTGTGTTTGCGTCGGGTTTTTGTACTGTGATGTAGGTAAGGAAGGTCGATTGGTTTTGTTTGGTGCGGTGAATGAAAACTGGGGTGATTTTCTGCGTAGTTTTAGCCACAGCTCAGAAATGAAGGAGTTCGCAATAGAAAACGTAAAACATTATTCAAACAGAAACATATATTTTTAATTCCTTTTCCACAATATTTGTAAATCACACAGGTAACACCAAAATAATAAGTCTTGTACTTACTCGCTAAGATTTAAAATAACACCAATTTGTTAGGCTACTAATAAATGTGTGTTCACTGCTCGGCGTCTCGATCAAGAAGGCCGGCTGTCAGTCGTCTACCATAGATGATGACAGTGAATGTCATGATGAACGAGTAATCGATTGGCAGTGACACACGAGAATTAGTCGATGTTATAGTACCTAGGGTTACCGGATACAAACTAACGTAGGTAAAGTAGGTATTCTAAATTCTTAAGCCATATTCTAAAACTAACTAAAGTAGGTATTCTAAATTCTTAAGCCATATTCTAAAACTAACTAAAGTAGGTATTCTAAATTCTTTAGCAAACATAACATCACGCCATGTTTCCCCAAAAGTTGGGCAAAGGTGTACCTGTTATACACTCACATTTTAGCCAGTTATGTTTAAGTCTCATTTAATAGGGGGCGAGCCTATTCCCATCAACTGGGTATAAATCCAGACTCCGGGCTGCTACTGAGAAGTTCCAGATAGAAAAATCCAATAATACTTTTGCCCGACCTGGGAATTGAACCTAGGATTCTCAGCAGTACCGCTTGCGACCATCTGAACAACAAGGCAGTAAATTTCTTCTTTAGGTCGTAGAATTATCCTGATTTGTTAATGAGACATGTAGGTATGTTTACAGCTACACTAAACCTATCATCACGGCTATAAGATGTTAAAGATTTAATTTCGTAACGAGGTAAATATTTTAATGTAACTTGAATGAAAAAAATAATAATTAAGTACAGCAGATGAAACAATCTTTATGAGATCAAATCAAAATAAAACTCATTGATTCAAGCTGGGCTGAGAGGCACCTTTTGAACGTCAAAATTACATATGGCAGTCCCTCAAAACGCTTTCACCACTTCCTAGGGCTTTAGTTGGAAAGAAGAAGTGGGGAAACAAACTCCCCAGCAGCACAGCTGTCTGTTAAGTTAGAAGAACTTGATTATATACAATAGTAAGTAATTAACTTTAAGAAACCATCTTACAAATAAATACAAAACTAAAACGAACATCATTCACAAAAATTAATATGAAATGAAATGGTCCACTTTAATTAAACTCGCTAAGTATGTGAGTATGCCGTTCATAAAGAAACAGCACAAAGATTATTCAAATTAAAATCTTTAAATTAAAAATACTGGCGCAAACTTTATGAACTATTGTTTTAAAAGTAGTTTCTTTTTTTAAAGTAGTACTAACGGGTGAAAAACAGGGTAGGAATAGGGAGATGTTGGTAGAATGGGGTAGAATTCAATTCACCCTGTCCATTGAAAAACAGCTCTTCGCGGTTAGAACGATCGATCGTTCGCTATAAAAACGTTAGACATAAATACCGTTTTAAGGGTCCCTTTTGTGTAAAGTTTTGAGTATTTTTCAGAAGTGTGCCGTTGATAAGAATTGAGTTAAGCGGAACTTGGAATGTTGCTATGGTGATACCCGGATTATAAATAAGGAGATGCTTTCCGTAAATGGTTGTTGTAATACTTCTTTGAAGTTTGTGTTTAAGTTGAAAATAATAAATAAAAGATCGTGGGGGCGAGGATTACTGAAGTATAATTTTGGACCTATTAAATTGTTTCCTTAATTTCCTATTACTTTTAATTTGTCTTTCGTAATCATAGCTCAGGCAATTGTAGGTCAACAGTAAATCTTCTTGCTGCTCCATATTTCGCTTTGATTTTCAAATGCTAGGAAATTATTGAGCAAACAAATTAACTCCAAACAAAAATCGAAAAACTAAGCATAAGTAATATACTGACTGACATGTTGGTCTAGTGGTCGCAAGCGCTGCCAGTGATCATGAGGTCCTAGGTTCGATTCCCGGGTCGGGCAAAGTTTTATTAGACTTTCCCATCTGGAATTTCTCCGTAGCAGCCCGGAGTCTAGATTTCTGCCAGGTTGAGGGCAACAGGCTCAACCTCTATAACATGGGACTTAAACATAACTGGCGAAATGTAGATAACCTGTAGGTACACCTCTCCCTCGCCCTTCGGGTACTACAGGCGTGATGTTATGTTATGTAAGTAATAAAACGATGTTATATTTCATCATGATCACCATCATTTCTGCCAAAAGACGTCCATTGCTGGACATAGGCCTTCCCCAGGCTCCTCCACTTCGAACGGTCTTGTGCTTCTCACATCCAGCGAATTCCCGCGGCCTTAACAAGGTCATCGGTTCACCCTGTGGGAGACCTTCCCACTCTACATCTTCTGGTACGCGGTCGCCACTCCAGAACCTTTCGGCCCCATAGGCCATCGTGCCCTGCTCACTGCCACTTAAGTTTGGCAATTCCTCGGACTATGCCGGTTGCCTTGTCCTGTGGATCTCTTCATTCCTCACGTAGGGAAACTCCCAGCATAGCCCTCTCTCTCTCATGTTATATTTAATAAGGTATATGTATCACATTTATAGTCTGTACAAGCTTTTGCCCGCGACTTCATACGCGTGGACTTTAGAATAAAGTAGATAATCATTTTTTTTTGATAATATATAGCCTATTTTTTAAGTTAGACCTCTCGGAATACATCATTGAAAACTGCATTCAATTCTATGCAGTGGTTTTTGCGTGATGCGGTAACAAACATACAGACAGACAAAAATTCTAAAAACCGTTTTTTTGGCTCTAATAAAGACCCCCCATACTATTTTTTCTTCAATATCTTTAATGTACAGACATCGGCCTGTTACAATTTTATTATATGTATAGATATATAAGTATAATACGTGTATATTTACTTATATTTGAATAAATATTAATTACACGACGTAATTGCAACTACCACTGTTTGTCTCTGCATCACCCAAAGGTCTACTGGTAGAAAAAAATGTGGCATTAAATCCGCCTCTGTACATTTATGTGCGTGAAGTATTAAATAAATAAATATACTAGCGAATGCGCCAGTCATTACTTCAAAACAATGTTTCAACCATAATTCCTTCTTTGTTTCTTAGACCATGGAAGAGACAAGTTAGTAACAACGTTAAGTGGTCTCCAAGTTACACTGCAACGGAATAAGTTAATTTTAAAACACTTCGGGAGAATATAAAAGAGAGTCAGTGCACTTTTTAAATACAATAAGTTAACTTTTTTTAATTTCAATTGGGTAGAATGTTACAGTATTTTTACGAAAGTTGTTAGTTTCGTGGCGTAGATACGTGATATTTTTCTTTGCACTTATTTTATGTCGATGTCGTGTATGGCCTACCAGCTGGTACTTCTAAGGTCACGTCATCTTAAAAAACTTCATCAAAATCTGCCTAGGGGTTGGCTTCCAGTCTACTCGGATGCAGCTTCATACCAGCATTTTACATGAAGTGACCGCCTTTCAGATAGGCAATTCTCGTAATATTAAGAACGTTCACAGTCTGATCTCAGTGTCGATCTGTCAAAACCTCGATTTTCCATTCATTTTTGACATTTGATTGTCGCTGAGATGAGACTGCGACAAAATTTTGGTATTTTTTTTATTGGCCTTCTGATTTCCACAACCCAGTTACTGGGTAATACGCACGTGGGTAGTACCCTTTCTAAGACTGGTTATCAGACTTTTTCGACTTCTGACGACCCGTAACGACTGTCAAAAATGCAAAAATGACAGCCGGGACCAACGGCCGTGTGCCACAAGCCATTTATTGTGTACCTAAATGTATTTACTTTTCACTTTCCTATTAACGAGCCTATTCTGTTCTAAGTGGTCACCTTATACAACGTGTAACTTAACTAACACAAGACCTTATACACCCCAGCAGGCTGAAAATTACGCTTTTTATGTCTACTCTACTGTAGAATAGAAATCGCTTGTCTACATTTCTCGCTGAAAAACTGTCAACTGTCTATACGGAAACGTCATTTTTGTCTACTCTTCCGACGACAAAACACTTGTCTATGGTTCTCGTGCTAAGTCTGCTGGTAGAGTATCGAGTTAAAAGCATAATACAATCACCAAAACTTTTTTTTAAGCTTACTGTTCTGTTGACCCTAGCATTACTTCATGTATTTAAAGTTGAGTCTTAATACGTTGAGTTAAGATTGAATTTTCTTTGGCTCAATCGGTAGTATATACAGGGTGAAATTGAAAACATGCGACAAACCGAAATGGGAGATTGTACTCATCATTATGAACAACTTTTACTAAGGGACCAATGATGCAATCGCGAAAAAAAAACATCTGTTCCCTACATTTATGTTCGCATAACTCGTCAAAATGTAGGGAACAGCTGTTTTTTTTTTTGCGATTGCATCATTGGTCCCTTAGTAAAAGTTGTTCATAATGATGAGTACAATCTCCCATTACGGTTTGTCGCATGTTTTCAATTTCAACCTGTATAGCAAAATACAATACAATTTTAAAAAAAACCTAGGTATATTAAAAATTATTGAAATCGATTCAATAGTAAATTATAAACAAATTACTTTCAGGACTTGCGTCTATTCTGTTATACCTTGTAGATGTTCTATCTAGATTCGCTTGTATGATATCAATATGACGTAGGTAGGTAACTGCCATCTGATACCACAAAGCTATTACTTGTAGGTACAGCCGATATAAGGGTTACACTGGTTGTTAGAATTTCGGACTTCTGATCCATTCGATATCTGAGCTACCTGAAATAACTAGACTATTCGACACTGTGCTAAAGGGGCTCTATATGTATGTATAATATTTTATTTGATGAGAATTTTTTTGCCTCATCGGTCTAGTCGTCGCAAGCGATACTACTGAGCATGAGGTTTTAGATTCGATTCCCAGGTCGGGCAAAGTGTTATTGGAGTCTGATTTTGTGCCCGTTTGATGGCAATAGGCCAACCCCCTTTTACATGGGAAATAAACATTAATGGTGAAATGTAGAGGTACGTACAGTCAGCGTCAATTATATCGGGACGAACAGACTGTTCAAAATGATCTCAGGAACTAAGAAAATTTAACTTTATCTCAATTGGATAAAATTCTTGTCAGAATGACAGTTGTCGTGTACTGTCTTCATTCTGAAACATTCCTTGTGCTATTGTGTTAATAATTAATTTTCATTGTTGTTATGATCATTTTGAACAGTCTGTTCGTCCCGATATTATTGACTCTGACTGTTAACAATACTATGGGAACACCTCTGCCTTACCCTTTGGGGGATAAAATATGTTATTTTTTGTACTCGTGTCACGCTTTAAGACTCAAATGATTTCGGACTCACCCGGAGTCTATATACCTAATCTTAAACTGGTCTAGATGCGACTAGCCCAAATATTTGTTACTAAGTTAAGCAAAAGAGACGGTGAATTATAAAAAACAACGTCTGACAATACTTGACAGCTTTAGCATTTAGATTTTTCATCATTGTCAGCCAGCAGTGGGCAGGGCACACTTCTCGCCGAACCGATGGTCGATGGGGCTGGAAGGTTCTGGAGTGGCGACCGCGTACTGGAAGACGTAGAGTTTGAAGGCCTCGCACAACACATAAAACCGGTCGAAGTGGCGGAGCTTGAAGAAAGCCTATGTCCATCAGTGGACGTGTTTCAGCTGAAATTATGATGATGATGTTGATGAATCAGCCTATTATCTTCCCACTTCTGGGACACAGGCGTCCTCTCGGTGAGAGGGAGTGGGCCGTAATCCACCACGCAGGCCCATTGGTTATTTATTTAAGGACAACCAACAAAGCTTACACCAACAATTAATTTTAAAGCACTCATAATCTTACTAGATCTCATTATCTCATAGTGTAGCCTTAATTAAAGGCTGCCACGGCATGCATTAAACATAGGAGTAGGCAATGCAGTGACAAAACAGATTTAACTTATTTAGCTAGATTATTACACGAATACAGTTTATTGTTACATAAATCCGACACACAAATACAAATGAACACTTATTAAGTCGGATTGATCCAATCAATTTTGTTCGACGTTGTGCCAATAAAAAGGAAAAAGTACAAAAAAAAATCTAAATCTGTGTAAGTGAAAAAAAAACAGTGTATACCAGGCGATTAAATTGAACCTGCATTCTGTTAATGGTGGAAAAATTACCCAGATTGGTTTTAAAGCCCTTAGCGCAAAGTAACCGACATCGCCACTTACGAGCAAGTTTGTAAGGCATATTTATATTTATTTGACTCAGTAACCGCGCACAATCAATGTGAGTATTTATTATTTTGTATAGAAACACATGATCTAGGATGATACGGTGATCTTCCAGACTCATGAGTTTGAAGCGTTTCAAATTTCTGACCGTTTTGCAGTGATATGACAAGTGCCAAAGAAATCTTTTCTGCACTGATTCTAAACGACGTTTATGTGTTTCGTAAAATGGAGTCCAAACTATGCTGCAATATTCTTAGCCTGACCTGAATATGGAGTTAAAGATTGCAATTTTAGTTGAAGCGCGTTTAAAATCTCTACAATTACCCAGAATGAAACCCAACATCTTAAACCCTAGCAATTTTACCAACGTCAATATTAAACCGAAGCTTATTGTCAACATAAACGCCTAAATCACGAATTACTTCTTTCTCGTAAATAATTTGGTCATTATTTTTGTAATTACGATTACGGTCCATTTTTCATAGAAAAATGTACCTACATGATTGCATTTGTCAGCATTAAGTGACATGTTATTGACCAAACACTACTGAGAAAAACGGATAACGGAATTTAGGCCCGTCTATTTCATTATTTTTGGAAGAGCCATAATTCCGGCTCCATTCTTCAACACACCTACAAAGTTTAGTAATATAAGCTCATGACTATTTTTCAACAATACCCTCCATTCATACACCCCACACTAGAGCCGGATAATTAAAACGAAAGCTCAATGAGGCGTTCAATTAATGACATAATAGTTCACTTAACACGGCGATCATTTATGAGAATGGGACGCTATTCGTTCATTCTTTCCGGTGTGAAGGACTGGGAGCATCAGTTATATATAATACTTAAAGGGTATTTTTATTTTTATTTTTTAATCATTTGTTATCATTAATGTGTGAGAGCAGTGGTGGGCTACTGGTACCTAACAGCCGCGACTTACGAGTTGTAGGTCACAGGTTTGAGCCCTGACAGGCGCTTAAGTTTGTGTAAATTATTTATCACCACAGCTCTCAAAACGGTGGAGGAAAACATCGTGAGGAAAACGGCATGTCCTAGAACCAAATAAATAATAGTTTAAAAAACACGCTTTAAAAACCGCTTAAAAACGCTTTATTCATGTCAAGCACCCCATGCTTTTTAGTTGAATTAAATAATTTTCTCCTATTTTTAGTTTGATTTTTAAAGCGTGTTTTTTAGTTTTTTAAACTATTATTTATTTTCTATTTTTTTAGTTCAGCTAACTACAAAAACGTGTTTTTTTTTCCTTTTTCATTTCATTTTTCTCAATTTTTTTTTTTTTTAATTATTGAATTGTCATCGGTCCTCGATAAGTTTACAAAGTTTCAATGAAATCTGACCGTTTAAAGTGGGCTAAGGAGTCGGTTACATACAAACAAACAAACATACATATGAAGCTACTATAAAGCGTGTAAAAAGCGTAGATTTGTGACATCTACCAACCCGCACTCGATCCGCGTGGTAGCCTAGTCCCTCTCACTGAGAGGAGGCTTTTGTACCAGTAGTGGGACTTGGGAACTTCTTCTTCCTTTTAGTGTATGGATACCAAAAAGTACAAACATCTTTGGCCCAAAATTCAGCTGCGGGAACTCCGCTTACTGACGCAGTTATAAAATGAAGTTTGCTGATTTTGAAGATTCCCATTTCAATTAGTTTGTCTTCATCTTGCAAATATTATTAAAGACATGACAGTAGTTAATCAAAATTCAATATTGCGATAACCAGGCGACATAATTATTGTGAAAATGCAGTCGGCATGAGCATGAAATTGCTTACAGTATTACCTACGTTTAATAGACAATCTCTTAAGTAAAATTGTCTTATTTTTTTTAATGTACTTTATTTGTACAAGATTTTAACATGAGTTTGATATTACACCTGTCAAATTAGTCTCTAGCATAAAAAAAACGAAATCGTCTCTCAAATTAGGTACACGGGTAGCCAATTTTTCGCCAAAAACCGATCAAAAAAATTATTATACTGCTTAATTTAATTAAATACCAAGAATTCAATTAAAGAAAATACTCATTAAAACAAAGGTTAAAGAGCTATGTACACAAATTCTTTCATGTCCATAACTTCCGTTCATGTTCACGTATCGTTCATTAGCACGCGAATCGTACAATTAAAACAAAGGCCCATTGAGGCGCTCACTTAATGACACAATCATTTAGTTAACGTTTGCTAATTTGCGGGTTTAACCAGTAATATAATTGTCTTACGAGCTGTTAGACTTAACGACTAATTCATTACCGCCATTGTTATAATAATTGCTGATTAACTGATCTCTTTTTAAGGTTTGTTTCTATGTGAAATGAGAGTTTTATTAGGTACAGATGCTTTACAAATATTTTAGTATAAAGCGGTCCACTATAATTATATTTGAGTATCAGAATAGGCTTGTTAGTTGATTAGCATGGATGTACTCGCCCGAAACGAGCGACTCAACACTTTTAAATAATATATTATTTTATGTTAGCGATTCGCACGAAGTTAATTTATTGGTGGGCGAATCGCCGACTCCAGAAATACATAGCGCCCGTTTCAGACGAGTTAATGCATGCCAATCGACAAAAAAGCCGTTGAATAACATTTCATACTCACAATGAGAGAATTATGACAAAGTCTCGACTTTAAACGCGGTTTTAAAACGGATACGAAAATAGGTACACCTGCCCATTAATGCCATTTGTCTACGACTACTAAGTGTTTACTTTCTTTATATATATGTTAACGGAAAAGTGTGTAATCGGTCATTGTATACAATTCCTAGGAAATGTGTACAATTCCTAAAATAGATAGGAAATCTATGATATATTTTGTAACATACACTTTTCCTGGGAAATCTATGCATTTCCTAGTGTGTTCTCGGAATTGCATAAAATTCCTAGGAAATACATACATTTCTCAGGAAATGTGTGTATTAAAGAATCTTTGAAACATTATTACACATTTCCTAAGTAGGCTCGGAAGTGCATATATTTCGTAGGAATTGTGTACAATTCCTAGGTTTCATACATTTCCGGTAACATATACAATAGAAACAAAAATACGAGCAGTCAGAATCTCGAACTACAGTCTAAACTTTATAATACCTATTAAACACATAATTTCTCGTGCAAAACACAACATCATTCGATACAAAAAGTCTCAATGAATGCCAAGCACAAATCCAAAATCCCTGAACCCTATTAGAGTATCGGGATTGTATTTTCCGTGGTATGTTCTAATCACGTAAGTCTCTCCCACACAGCAGCAGCAACAATGTTGTTCTTCATACCGTAAACATGTGCAGAACACAGCGGCGTTGCCTCAACAACTTTATAATTATACAAACTGAAAGATTGGACAACTTTGCGTTAACTTACCCGTTTTCTACTATATCGATATTATTTTGATGCACTACAAACTAATTTAAGCGAAGTTCGAGTTAATAAAGATTTGTTGTTTGTTGTTATGAAATGGCTACCTGATTTTCTGGGATAAAACTAAAAAACACGAGAGAAATGGAGTTATAAACGCTGATTCAAATAAACTGTTTAAAAAATTGCATAATTAGCCTATAATGTTCCGAGTGCTGGAACACGGGCTTCCAAGGCACATGTCTTCGAATTTTTGCTTCGAGGACATTGCCAGTTTCCTCACGATGTTTTGAGAGCAGTGGAGATGAAATAATTTACACAAAGTAAAACGTTATCATGGTGCCACCACAGCTCTAATAAAGAATGTAAGTACCTAACTTTCATTTACATACAAATGCTTATATACAACATATTTACTTAATTAAATAAATGGTCCTCTATACTGAATTTCGGCCATGGTGTCATGTCTCTGCGGAGACCAAATTTCGGTGCGGGAGATATTATAGTGCACCATTGTGTGCGCAGACACAGGTACTTTTTCTCTTCTCTCACTCTAATAGTCGGATAGGACGGCAATCCGACACGACCGGAGAGAATCAGGTGCACGATCAACGGCTTTTTTTGTTTTTTTTTTTGGGTGGGATATCATCCAATAACTTCTCCCACTCTGGGTGGAGGGCGTGTCAGACTTTTACTGACTAAAACCCACCCGTGTTCCCTCAGTTGCCTGTCTGCCAGGGGCCGCGGTATCTCTTTCGAACAACCCGCACCCCTGGCACGATTAACGGCTTAACTTGCTTTCCGACGCATGGGGTCCCTAAATTAAATTATTAACTAAATACAAAAACAAAAGGACACCCGTCCGTTATCCTAAGTCAGATTGGATAAATAACAACCGCTCAAGTGATGGTACTGCACACAAGGATGAGTTCCGTAGTTGGGATGATTATTTCCCGAAAACAAACGTAACATTGTAGTTGAAAGATGTTCTCCCTCATCATACAAGTCATACTCTACCCATACATCGATACAAGTCACGGTCAATTTTCCAAGACCTTGCTTCTTGCCAAATTTCATGATTCTAGGTCAACGGGAAGTGCTCTTTAGGTTTTGATTTATTTACGAGTATCAACTTAAGTCGCACAAATAGTCGCATTTTTTATTGTTGACTTGGCAGCCTGATTTTCTAGAGCTACGAAAGTACCTTGGAGCTCTTAGTGGACTTACTTAATTGGTATTAAATTTCAACTTGATACCAGACACCGAGATAGACAGACAGTTTTTTCTTTTCAGGGACGGAACCCTAAAATCAAAAATAAATAAATTAAGAAATAAGCAAAGTTTATAAACCCAAAAACCAATTTACTATACGTGTATTAATTTAAAAAGATAAAGTATAAAATACTAAATTTGAAAAAAAAATGCCGCTGCTAAATGAGTTCTCTACACAGCACATGTTGTACTTAATTTAAAAAAAAAACCTCTCATGTCTTAAAAAAGGTACCTCAGTTTGAAATTTAAAAATTGCGTAATCCTATTAACGAACATGAAAAAAACTCATCAATTTAGCTTGAATCTAATTTAAAATATGGCTAGTATATAAATTATCGTAGACAAAACATGTTTTTAAAATGAGAATAAAGGTAATTTCACAAAAAAGCTTACTGCCTAGCCGACTAAATGCCCATGCTTATTCCTTGATTTTACAAAATATTAGACCAAAAGTGGTTTGTCCTTTGAATGTTGAAAATTATGAGGAGCTCGTGGGTAAGTAATAACGTGACTATTACTGTCAATACATTCTTAGAATGACTGCACTAGAACCCAAACGTTTTTATTTCCAAGAAAAGCTTCAACAATAAGTCTAGGAAACAGTAATTGTTTGTAAAAAGGCGTGGTCGGTGTGCGGTGCAGCCAATCTGCGAAACGCCTGCGGCCAGTAAAACTACGTGCTACTGGAAAATAAACTTTTAAAACAAACATTTCTTTTTACCATTAACTCTAGAAATAACTTCTTGAGGAAATGGTGAACGTTAGAATTTGAATTTGTGTTATTTTTTTCTCAGTTTTAAGTCATTGGCCTTTATCTACGCTTCGCTCCTAGCTTCTCACATAAGTGCCCATATGCGTTTATGTGAAATAAAAGCTTTTGATTTTGATCTTGAAAAGGTAATTGGTCAAACTCTTGTCTTTTAGAAACAATAGGATTTTCCGTATTTCTGCATTACCTACAAGATAGGGAATAGGCCATTTGACATTTAATATATGAACATTGCATTGTAGAATAGTTTTGAACTAAATAAAATAAAAAATTAACATAATTTTGTAATCAAATCAAAATATTTTATATCACTTATTTGGTACAACGGGTTATGCAACCAACGAATATTACCTGCTCGAAAATATTACTCACATAATTTTCGCGATTAACAATAGTAATTCTTTCACACCCAAAATGTGTTATTTGCACGGATAATATTGAATACAATTAACAAAAGATCGTTGTGTATCTGTCAAACTTTTGAAATTAACAAAGGCAGAATGACATTTCAATTATGTTAACCTAAATTTGACTGTTTTTACCTCCCCTTTGCGCAAGCAGGCCTAAGACGCTATTGTTAAAACGCAATTTCCTTCATCCTGTACATCATGCACCAGTTAAGTTTTCGAGCAAGGATCATCATGAAAATACGTTACGGTAACTGTGAGATTATGCTAGAAATCCATCTACAGTTTTTCCGGACCTAGTTGTTAATGATATTGGTTGGCGAACGAAGGTAGGCACAATGTCTCACCTTATGTGGTCATCGTCACAATATCAGAGGCATCACAGATGCGTTGCTATACCACTGACAAAGGTGTAATATTTGTCTCGTGTAATTGCACCGGCAGCGGCGCCCTTCAAACCGAAACACTGCAACGCAATCAATCTCAGGACCTCAATCCCGAATCAGTAGTCGTATTTGCATTCACTAGACCAACGAAGCGGCCTCGAAGTTTCGATGGATTATGTACAATGGGTGTAAAAAGACGCTTAAAGAAGCCGAGGGCCATGTGCTTTTCCCGTCATTGTGATATTTGTGTTTGTCCTGGACGGGGAACTTTCTGGTTATTGAGATATTGAAGGGTCCAACTTTTTCTGTCGTTGTTTTACGAAACAAGACTTAAATCTAACAACTTAAGGCGGTGATTTCTTGAAAACGCTCAAAAAGGTAGTTTTTGAAACCAGTGTATCTCTTTAACCGTAAATAATTTTGAAAGCAAAAAAATACATGATATTTTCAAGTCTTTTTTGCATACAGTCATGGAACTGAAAACATACTTAAATGTATCAAAAAAATCATCAAAGTCACCTCTTAATTATCTTTAAAACCAGTTTATCCCTTCAATTACAATTATAATTAAAAATATACCATTAAATACCTAATGCCAAACTGCATCCAGTGATGGATTATTTATTATTAAATAGTTAATATCTAATTTTTTTAATGTATCAGATTGCAATAAGAACTATTATCGCTCATAACGACAATTTTTAAAGTTACCAGGGCCTTAAGGTGGAAGCTCCATAGTAGCCCGCGAAATTTTCTTACGTATTTTGCAATTTGCAGGTCAAGTTGTACGTTGTTTAGAATATGATTCGCCACCGTAACACGTAGAACGTAGGAATGTATACGAGTATAATCTATACATATAATAAAATTGTAACAGGCCGATGTCTGTACATTAAAGATATTGAAGAAAAAATTGTATGGGGGGTCTTTATTAGAGCAACAGAAGCCAAAACAATGGTTTTTAGAATATTTGTCTGTCTGTATGTTTGTTACCGCATCACGCAAAAACCACTGCATGGAATTGAATGCAGTTTTCAATGATGTATTCCGAGAGGTCTAACTTAAAAAATAGGCTATATATTATCAAAAAAAAGTCCACGCGTATGAAGTCGCGGGCAAAAGCTAGTTACATAATAAAATGATAATCGTGATAATCATCAATACAACCCTCTTAGTCATTGTCACCTTAGGCGCGGGCTTGCGGACGGCGAGTAATGGGTAGCTCGCGGTCCGATAAGGACCAATCCCGGGTCGACGGCGCGTTGTGTTCCATGCGCGCCTCAAAGAGATGACAGCACCAACTGGTGGAGTCCGCAAGGGCCGATGCCTGCCAGGGGTGCGGCTTGTTCGAAAGAGATACCGCGGCCCCTGGCACACAGGCAACTGAAGGAACATGGGTGGGTTTTAGTCAGTAAAATTCTTACACGAATAGCGGGAAAAGGTATTTGATGATTTCCCAATCTCCAAAATTTATAAAAAAATACCCTCTTAGTCATGTAACCTCATTGAATGACTATCTCATGAAAAAGTCATTCAATGGGATTAAATGCACTTGGAGGGTCATATTGACAATTTTAGTTTTTATAATTCTGTGAAGCCATATTTGTTCTCTAATCATATTTTAATCAACATGCAACCTGGCACTGACCGGCAAATTGTAAAAACCGAAAGAAAATTCTAATTGCGCGGACTTTCTTAGAGCATCCACCTTAACTTTAAATACCCCCACCGTTTGTACGCTGTTTGTGTACAATGTTACTAAGTTTGATGTACAGAATGCGCTCTCGGCAACTATGTAATGGGTTTTTAAACGACTTCAAAAAGGAGGAGGTTAGCAGTTCGACATGTTTTTTTTTTCGGACATATCTCCGTCATATTGACGACACGGTTGGCGCAGCGGTTAAACGATTGACTGCTGCGCTGCGTGTCACGGGTTCGATTCCCGCACGGAACAAATATTGGTATGACCTACAAGTAGTTGTTCCGGGTCTGGTCTTGTGTATGTGATGTTAAATGTTTGTAAACGCACCCACAATACAGGAGAAATTCCTAGTGTGGGGCAACGTTTTTAAAAAAAAAAAAAAAATATATAGACGGATTTGCAAAATTTCATATAGATCTGATGAGTTTTATATGAGTTCCGGAGACAGACAACGGAACTTGTAAAAAAAAATACAGGAAATCAACCGCGATTGCTGCTATCGCATAATTAAGCATTGTTTTGACCCCGGGGATGATGAAATTTCGAATTGATGTGGGGTAGGTACTATAACTAAAAAGTTAAATATAAAAACATTTTCCGAAAAAAAAAAACAACCGACTTCCGGAAAAACACTAAAAAGTGAACAATTACCTAAATTTCGGAAGGCTCGGACAAAAAAATTAACTACATATCCAAAGTCACTGCCTTCCCAAATTAAAGTTATTTTTCACTATGTAGTGTTTTTCCAGAAGTCGGTTGTTTTTTTGTTATACCCTGTATTTATTGTAGAATACAATATCGCCCTACTATGTGTGGCACATTGCTAATTACCACCCGAGGCAGTAAGCAATGTCTCCCACGTAGTCTGTCATACCAAATAATATTACGAATTTGGAACAATATTTACGGCCACAGAATTATGTGTTCATTGAATATGACGACAACGTAGGATGAAAACAAATAAACTATTTATTTTATTTATTACTCACTTTTCTAACTAGATTAGGCAGGTTAAACTGACTGTAAAAATAACAAAGTCAGACAGTTATAATATGATAAAGAAGCTTTGAAGGTGCCAATTTCAGCCGAAAATTATAATTTATTTTTCGGTTTGAGAATGTACTACGCAAGTACGTTGCTTGCTATGATTAGATACCACCTTAAACGTGAAAACAGAAAAAAAACAGATTCTTGGAAAACCATTTTTGATATCTTGGGACCTTACAAAAGTTCAAAGGTCCAAGGTTTTTTTTTTTTTTTTTTTGGGTGGGAAATCATCAAATAACTTCTCCCGCTCTGGGTGGAGCGGGAGGGCGTGTCAGACTTTTACTGACTAAAACCCACCCGTGTTCCCTCAGTTGCCTGTGTGCCAGGGGCCGCGGTATCTCTTTCGAACAACCCGCACCCCTGGCAGGCATCGGTCCTTGCGAACCCCACCTATTGGTGCTGACATCTCTTTGAGGCGCGCGTGGAACACAACGCGCCGTCGACCCGGGCTTGGTCCTTACCGGACAGCGAGCTACCCATTACTCGCCGTCCGCAAAGGTCCAAGGTAGCACTATAAAATAACACTTCAGTGAACAAGCTTGAATTTATAGTATTTCACCGAAAATAGCCCAGAACGTAGAGAGCCTATAAAGTTATACCAAAAAAATTGTACCGTTATACATTTTAAGTGTTTAACCTAACAATATACTCGAAAAACATTATCACTATACGCTTCCCACATGCTCCCACCTTGTAATATTAATATCGAGTGAAATATCAGAGGATGGCAATGTGAAACTGTCTCTATGTAAAAGTGACAAGGTATGAATTCCTGTGAGGGGTAGTGAATATGGTGTAATTTAAAAGATTTGACGATTTGAGTATGTATTCGTTGCAGAAATCTATTGAAACTTAGGTAACTCTAATGAAATTCTGTACATCGTTTTTACAATGTCCCAAACCATTAATGCAGTACCTAAAACAATATTAATATTGGTTCACTGTTTTTTCTGTAAAAAAGTGAAGTCTTAGATGCTCTTAAAATACACCACGGAGTGTCAACTCAGCCTATCGCAGCCCACTGCTGGACATAGGCCTCTCCCATGCTGCGCCACAACACCCTGTCCTCCGCCTTCCGCATCCAGTCTCACCCAGCCACCTTTTTGAGGTCGTCGGTCCATCTAGCTAGGGGGTGTTTCACACTACGCTTGCTGATACGCGGTCTTCACCTCAGGACTCGTCTGCTCCATCGGTCATCGGTCTTTCGACAAACATGGCCAGCTCACTGCCAGTTCATCCTGCTTACTCTGCAAGCTCTGTTGGTAACTCCAGTTCTTTTTCGGATAACTTCGTTTCACCGTTTAACGGACCTTCATCATCTCAGCAGGAAGACGTCAATACACGCCTTTTCCAAGTATCTCCACAACGACCTGTCTTGCGCTGCCCACATCCAGCATGCCTTGTACGTACGCCACCAGCTGTGGACTCTGTTGCGTCAATTCTTCCCAAGTAAAGCTGTAGCGGTCTCTAAAACGCTAGATGCGAACTACGCATCATACTGACGTCACGAAAAATCCTGCATCGCAAAACCAGAGTTTACCGCACAACTATCATATTATATACAACGTCCCACAATGAATTGCTGAAGGGCGTATATTTCTAGAGACCGTCTTATGTAATTACAAAGGTTTTGATTTTGGTTCTGATGCCATCTGCCCTTCTTTCGCAAACGCTGACAGTTTTCCTCTTACTCCACCGCCTACACCTAAGGAACTAGCCCCAGCGGTGTTCAGTTTCCTGCGGCACCCAGCGCGCGGTGATACAACAGGTAATGCAGGCTGTGTGGTAGAGCTTACATACACAAGTTATGCATAATGGCGGCTCGAGATCTATTGGGATGTGTTGCTAATACGGGGAATATGTTCAGGTATGTTAGCCGGAATTTGAATAGATATAAATAGTTTTGTAGGTAGCTCAAGTGAGCTAGAATTCAGACGATAGTCTGCATACTGCTGTGATTCTCTGATTGACTGACAAGCTTTCGTCATTGGCTCTTATTTATACTCATAATAAAGCTAAAGAGTTGGTTTGTTTTTCTGTTTGTCTATTTTAACGCACTAATATCTGGAAATCCTGGTCGGATTTTATAAAATCTTGTTGCATTTAATAGCCCAATTTTTGAGGGTGGTAACATCACGCTACGATCCCGAGGACCAGACTAAAAAGAAAAAAACCAGAAAGAACGCAACGCACAAACGAAGTAATAGCGGAAGCTGGGGATAGTTTCATGTGAACGAAATCACGAGCAGAAGTGAGTTATATTATTTTACTAGGGACCTGCCCCTATTCCGCAAAGATTTAACGACTTGACAAAACATCAAGATGTCTTTTTTTATTTTTTGGGTGAGAAATCGTCAAATAACTTCTCCCGCTCTGGGTGGAGCTGTAGAGCGTGTAAGGCTTTTACGGACTAAAACCCACCCGTGTTCCCTCAGTTGCCTGTGTGCCAGGGACCGCGGTATCTCTTACGAACAACCCGCACCCCTGCCAGGAACAACCCGCACCCCTGGCAGGAACATCAAGATGTTTAGTTATATTTAAGTTGTATGTTAATTATAGCTTACATATAAATCTTCCGAAAAAAGTCTCTAAATGATGGTCAAAACCGCATCAAAATCCGTGGCGTAACCTACACAAAATTTATATACTGTGTATAGATATAGATTGTCCATTGGCACCAAGGATACAGTACAGGATTCTAAGCTCCCTTGCGTTGAAATATTTCATCGGTTATCAAACAGAAATTTTCTGTTTCATAGAAAAGTGCAATACCAGTCAAAATGTATAAAATAGTTGTTTTTTTTTGTAAATAACTGACGAAACATTGCTACGCTTGGGGTCTAGAATCATGTGATAAATTCATGGTACAGCTTGCGCATCGATATCCCTGCCTGTTTGACTTGCAAGGAAAACCGTAACATTATCGTAAATTCACGATATTATATGTGACATTCAACTATGGTATTTCAGACAGATGATAAGTGGCTACATTTTGGTATTTCATAGGTATATTAATAATTCAGGGTCCGATAGCCCTCCAGTCGACAACATGTGACATGTGATAGTTAGGACCGCGTTATACACCAAGGATCTTAAACTTAAAGCATGTCTTTCAATGACACCATTTATTGACTGATATCAAACGGTGCCGAAACGTGGACACTGACAGTTGGGCTGGTCCATAAATTGAAGGTCGCTCAGCGCGCTATGGATCGAGCTATGCTTGGAGTTTCTTTGAAGGATTAAATCAGAAACCAAGTTATCCCGAAAAGAACTGGAGTTACCGACATACCGTGTAGAGTAAGTAGGTTGAAGTGGAAGTAGGCTGGCTATGTTAAAGTACCGATGTGGTGGAGTACTGGTGTGGAGATCGAGTATCTGTAAGCGTAGTGTGGGACTGTGATAGTGGACTACGATTGGCTGAGTTGATTGATTTATGGATACATTTGAATTTTCAAGGTCTGGCTGAAAGATGTACCCTGTTGCCTATTTCAAAGAGTACTTAGTAAGTTGCAATGGAGAAGAACGATAAAGGAACTCCAGTATAGCGAACTCAGAGAAAGAATAAACTTTATCAATCAAGATTTAGATCCAAAACTATTGTTTAATTATAATATTTTCTTCTTAAATAGAAAATATAAGAGCCTAGATTACCACGCTTGCGCATTGGTGAATTCAGACCACTAAGTCGGGGTTTCTTACCAATGTTCTTCTTTACCGAATGGCAGAGGTATTAAATAATGACGGAGAAACTTTATTGTAGGGTTTTGATATTTTATTAAATAATACTTTAAGTACACAAATGTACAAAGGCGAACTTAATGCCTAATAGGTATTTTCTACCAGTGGGTTTTTTGGGTGATGCAGAGACAAACACTGGGAGGTGCAATAAATTTGAGGATTTTTTTTTTAAAATAAGGATACGCATCAACCTATTAATATAAAACTATACATATGTAATATTTACACCTAACCTATATGGTTAGAAAGGGTGTGACTACGGAGGGTTTACTGCTTGATTTCGAATATCATATGCCCGATGGCTAATTTCCCGAAATCATCATCTTTAGGCGCGTTGAGCACTTTTTGGGTGAACAAAAATCATGGAACTCTCGTCATCGACATCGAACGCTTGAGCACACAAAAGAGTCGCGCGTTGATGTCTTTTGGAAAAGCCCCTTTCTTTCATTAGGAAATTCTAATTCTTTTATCCCTTTCTTTCCCTTTGTATTTTTATCGTAAAAATCTGTGCTGTTACCTTTAATGGCTGAAGTCGATCGCTCGTTTATCATTTTTTAACCGACTTCAAAACGGAGGAGTTTCTCAATTCGTCGGAAACTTTTGTTTTTCTTTTTTTTTATGTATGTTCCCCGATTACTCGAAGATGGCTGGGCCGATTTGGATTTTTTTTTTATTTGAAAGGGTATACTTCCCAGGTGGTCCCATGATCATCAAGTCAGGATCTGATGATGGGATCCTGGAGAAATAGAGAGAACTCTTCAAATTTTATAAGTAGGTACACGAAGCGATTTAGGTATTTTTTGGAAGAGTACTTTCTCGAAGTGGTCTCCATTCAATTTGGTGAAGATCTGATGAAGAACTTTGGACTCGCAATGGAACTCCTCAATAAATGATAGCAAATGGACTGGGATTGCTGAAATCTCATGTCTGTCTATTGCTTACACCAGTTCATAACATAACATCACGCCGGTATGCTGTGAAGGGGTAAGCACATGTGAACCACTAAAAAGTGAAAAAAAAAACTTTTTCCAAAAAAAAACAACCGACTTCCAAAAAAACACTGCAAAGTGAAAAATAACTTTAATTTCGGAAGACGGTGACAAAAGATTAAAAAACAGCTCCAAAGACACCGACTTCCGGAATTAAAGTTATTTTTCACTTTGTAGTGTTTTTTTGGAAGTCGGTTGTTTTTTACCGAGAGCAATCAGGACCCAAGGACCCAATGTGAAATCTTGTATTGACGATTTTAAAAATACACACGTCATTGTTCAAGTTTTCACTTCTGTCGGAGTGCCACTTTTTTTTGTAATAAGACAAAAATGAGACAGCATTACAGCATTAATCTAAAGAAGCGCGACAATCTTCCTGCCGAACGCGATATGGCACATAGTACAAACCTAGCCTAGGAATGACCAGAACTTATTACTAACTCTCCTCTTACTAAAAAACTTAACATACAAACGTAGATTGTATTCCCTTCCAACAAGTGCTCGCCTGACAGATAGCTAGCATATCAACTAGCACCTCTACCCTATTTCCTACGCTACAGTTAAATTGCACCCGAGAATAAACGATCCACCCGACACCTTCCTTTTTACTACTTCATTAAGTGAATAAACAATTTTACTGTAGTTTATAAAGTGCTTTTAAAAAGGTTTTCAGTTGTTTGTGAAGAAATGTTCTTTAAACAAGAAGAAGATTGTGTATTTTCTTATTTATGAAGTTATATTTTGAGGATTGTTAAAAATTCTAATTATGAGATTTGACGGTGTCTGTCTATGTCTCACGGTGATTTTTTTCGAAAACTACTGTAGCTTAATAGGTACATATGTATTAACTTGATGTTTAGTATAAGGTGGTTATAAAATTAATTTACCTACACTTGTTCGTGGTGGAGCCTTCCTTAATTCGTTTAGTTCGAAACGTGATCAACAAACAGATTATTTTTAAGTGGAACATTTAAAACGCAACTTAATAAATGTTTATAATACAAGTGGACATTTGATTCAAAAATATTAATTAGCGGTAGCGAACTCGCAAAACATTTTAAATACCGTTTAAATGAAATTTTAAATACCTAATAGAAAATTGTTTACAAAATGCATACCATTCCTAGAAACGCAAAAATGTGCAGCATCCGTTACCAAATTTCCAGAATGTCCAAATACCCACAAATAAATAAATTATGTATATCAAACTTTTTGAAACGTTACCTCGGAATTTAATTTATTTGCTGCATACGATTTCGATGTTATTGGACATTTCGTCAAAATTAATTAAATATTTCACGTGCATGCAGCTTTGTAATATGAACAACATTTTGATTAATCATAATTAATTGATATGTCAGTTCGCGTTTGTTTTGAACTGAGGTTTTGATTTAATTAGCTGCAATTGACATATGAACCTGAGTTTACTTTTACTGCCAAGTTTTGCAAGAACTTGCTTTGTTAAATATAAATACATAGAAGAAGGTTCGCACCACCATAGAAACAGTAAAACATGGCCTCAAAAACCAAATACTAAAGCGTCGCATTAAATGTAACATACAATGCGACGCTTTAGTATTTGGTTTTTTGGCCTCACTTTGGTGTTCCGCGCGATCTATCTGCCTTTGTTTTATAATCCAAACAAAAAAAAACAAATACTAAAGCATCGCATTGTATAGTTACCGGCACGTAAGTTGGCAAGAGATTTTGTAGTGGGGGAAATTCGCGCATGTAAAAATGTATGAAATGGTGCCTGCGCGAACTTCCCCCACTACAAAATCTCTTGCCAACTTACGTGCCGGTAACTATATGTTACATACAATGCGACGCTTTACTATTTGGTTTTTTGGCTTCCCTCTTGGTTTTCCGCGCGGTCTATCTGTCTTTGTTTTATAATCTGAGCACATGGCAAACAAATTAGTAACTGCCGAAGGTACCTAATTTCCTGAGTAGTCAGTATGTTAGTCAGAAATATTTATAAAGAAAGAAAAAGAGTTTATTTGTCACATAAACACATGCATACATGAAGATAATTAACTCGAATAATTAAGAAAAACAAAATAGATCTATAAACATAAGCACAGAAAACAAAAATAATCGACAACTGCACTACTACATTGAGGGGGTAGGGAACACCCTACCCCCTCAATTAATTAACTTTTTCGGACGAGTAAAAACACATTAGAAGTAAGGACAACTGTCAAATCTGTAGTCATCCATGCTTAGTTCGGCCTTCAAACTAATCTTCTGTCTGTAGGTGCTACAGAGTAAGAAACGCCCCTACCTTCGACCAAAACTACGGATTTCATGCTTAGGTTGTCGACCTCCTGCTCCGCATGGATTTAACGACTTCACATAGCATGGAAATTTCCTGGTTATATTATACGGTCACCAAAAAAGATAAGTCGGGTAAGATAAGAGTTAGGTCGTCCGGTATACTAGTAGTATAAGTTTAGTAAGAAATCAATGGATGTTTTCGAATAAAACTTAATTTAATTAATAGAAAACAAGTAGTTCAATTATCAAATTAAATGTCATTCGAACAAGGCCATCGGTTTATTACTAATCTTCAACTATATCCGACAACCCTGCAGGCTTAGCATGACGCTTTCTATTCCTACGAAGAATAGACATAGCTCTTTCTATACAAAGTAACATTTCGTTTCTGTATTTTTGACATCGATCCGTAGAAATCCTTCTACAATTTGTCATTTTGTCTTTCGTTTCTAACGATCCTTGTTTAGGTCTTTTTTATGTAGACTATTTCAGGAGAAAGTTTTCTATTCCAAACTTTCAAAATCACAATGACAACTGACAGTTGTGACAGTGACAGAAAACTTTCTACAGACCGTCTACACGGAACGTCATTTTTGTCTACTCTTCCATCGAAAAAACGGTGCTCGTACTAAGCCTGCTGGTTACTTATCTCTATTGGTGACTGTACCTAAGTGTAATACAAGGTGTCTCAAAAGTAAGTTCACATTTGCTTATCTTATTACGCGAAAGCAACTATTCTGAGGGGCGCGGGGGGTATGTCAGTCGGTAGTCTGGCTCTTGGGAATTTAGTCGCTATGGAGCGTTTCTCTGGTGCGGACCGTGCGTTGTGCGTACGTGAGTTTTACAAAAACGGTAATTCGGCGACTGTAGCGCGTAGAAAATTCTGCAGTATTCGACATATTCGTCACTTAAATGATGCGCCTAGCACTCGACTCATTGCAAAATGGGTTGAGAAGTTTGAAGAGACTGGGTCAACTCTGGAGAAACCAAAATCTGGGCGGCCAAGAACATCAAGAACAGCCGAAAACGTGGACAGTGTTACTCAGTCTATTCGAGATGATCCAAACCTCTCGATTCGGAAGCGTGCTGTTGCTTTAAATGTGCACAGATCTTCATTATGCCGCATTTTACACGAAGATTTAAAGCTGCACCCGTACAAAATTCAGTTAGTGCAAGAACTGAAGCCTCAAGACTACCTGCCGAGCTGTCATAGGCAATTTTAGTGCCCGACTAAATGAATGCCGAGAGCGCAACGGTTTACATTTGGACAATGTTATTTTAAAAAAATAAATTCCCAAACAGTGTACTTCAATATAAAATAAACATTTTTTCAATAAAGCTAAGACTTTTCTTTTAAAAAAAGATTTAAATGTGAACTTTCTTTTGAGACACCCTGTATTAATATATATGCCGGAAAAAAATCTCTAAATGGTGATGAAAATTTCAGAAAAATCCATTGTGTAGCTTAGAAGAACAACTTAGAAAAACAATCAGGCGTAAAAAAAGCGACTTTGATTCATAATATGTTTAGATTACACACTATTTCTACAGAAAACAACCAACTAACTTAATAGAATTGACTTCAGCAGTAGACTTTACAATCACCGTCCGTCAGTTCGCGTTTAAAACAATTTGTATGAGTCGACTTAGGCAAATGTAAGTGCTCGTACGATTTACAACGTAGTGTAGACAATATGCTAACAATCTCTCAATGCCTTGTTAAACTATCTAACTTGTGTTCAATTTTAAGTGTGTTTGGTTAGAAGTATACCTCTTTGCGTCTAGTCTTCTTATACAGGGTGATTGGAAGATGGGTGCAAAGCTTTAAGGTGAAGATAGTATAGACAATTTAGAACCATTTAAGCCATGGTTGTCTTAGACGAAGTCTTACCAATTTTTTTTTTAAATAAGGTTTAAAAGACGTATTGTACAAATTTTTTATTTTTTCTGAGCTTTAAATGTCTGTAAAAAAAATGTCTAATGACACAGAAGCCTAAAACATGTTTTGCTTGATTGCTTACACATTACTTTAATTAAATAAATGAAAAATGAATTCATTTATCATTCAATTTGGCCATAATTATGCAGTTTACATTAAATTTTGAGAATTTCCGAAAAAAAACTTTAAAATTTGGTTAAAAATATTTGTTAAGACTTCGTCTAAGACAACCATGGCTTAAATGGTTCTAAATTGTCTGTACTATCTTCGCCTTAAAGCTTTGCACCCATCTTCCAATCACCCTGTATATCCGCGGGTCCTAGGCATATCGTTTTAGTACAGAGAATTTAGATTTTATTTTTTTCTAATTCTTCTATCGGGTCTTACTGAGCTAGGTTTACAAGAAAGCTCAGTCATCAAAAGACTGGCGATCTTAAAAGAGGCAGAGCTGACTACCCAGATAGTGCTGCGTTAATACATTTCATGCGTAATGTATTTTTTTTTAAATGTAAGTACTTCTTGGACTTAATGTTTTATTATTTGACATTATACAATGCATCCCACGACTTTTCCACATGGATTGAAAGTACCTTAAATACTGTATTCATCATTTTTATTATTATATATAAAATCTTATAGGTACTTATAATGCTTTTTTAGAATTAGGCAGACCAAAAACAATCTTGATGCGTGAACATTTAAAAAATAGGCTGAAGCTCACTATTAATTGAAAATAGTCTGATTGGGTTTTTACTCAGCCACTGAATATATAAATAAATAGAATGTATATATTTTATTTTATTTTAATTGCCTTTGATATCCTAAATCAGAGAGTAGGTGTGGTCTGTATCACTTCGTGGGCAGCTTCAGTGCATTATTTAAAAAAAAAAAAAAAAAAAAAAAAAAAAAGGTTTACATTTCCTAATAAAAAAATCGTTTATTTATTTTCGTACATATTTAGCATATTTTTTTTTATTTACAAAAAATATACAAAAACATTTAAAAATAAAAAAAATTGTGGCCCATCGGCATCAGGAACAGGGTCCAAGATGCCGGTGGTCAGGGCTCTAGAGAAAGGAACCTCCTGACTATGCGTACCGTGTCCAGAAGTATTGCTTTCTGAATCAAGCCCTTGGTCCAGCCGCGCAATGAGAGTCTTTTGAGGTGTTGGCCGAGGCTCTTCACTATTAGGCCATTACCAGGTAACGATTTAATAAATTATTATTATTATTTATTTAAAATATTTATGCTACAATAACTTTATTAGTTAATTATCCCTTTTAAATTCTATAAATAAAAACATTAATAAAAATAATGTTAAGTATATGCACCATATACAAAATATTTTTTTTATTTTTATTAAAAGTAAATGGGAGAATAATTAACATTAAAATAGATATTACTAAAGCAATTACTCCTCCTAATCAAAGCATTATTAAAGCGCTAATTTAAGTGTGGTTTTAAATCATTTTATACCAAAAAGATGGTTTAAAACCAAATAGATTAATATTTTTTAAATCTTTTTTGCATCTATGCACGTGATGCAACCTGAAATCCTATCCTATCCTATGGCCTGTAACATTCAGAAGTATTAAAAAAACTCTCTAATATACGGCTGTACATCACAAGAATAAGTTTCAACGTAAGCACCTTAAGTTGAAAAAATACACAATGAAATATTGTGGGTAACTTAACAAATTTTACTTTGTGATTTCCCTAGGCAGGCAAATTTAATCTAGCCCATAACAACGAATGAATTAAATAAGACATCGTAAATATTTACATTTTTAATCTTAGTGACCTTTATTTGTATATTTCAAGTAAAATTAATTTGTTTCTAGTGTTTGTTTTTTCTGTCTGTCCGTCAAAAATTGGCGAGAAGGAGCACAATATTAAGAGAGGATGGGAGACAGTACAGGCTAAAAAACAAAAATATTTAATTTAGTTCTCTTTAATCTATTGAGAGAGTCAAGTCAAAAAAAAAAACCGAGTAAGTGAAAAAAGTGATAAATAATTTTTATTTTTGGTTTGTAAAAAACACTACAAAGTGAAAAATAATTTTAATTATGCTTTGTCTTTTTTTTGTTGCTTTCTTTATTTAAAAATAAATACAGACGAATTGACAACGTCCGTTTTGAGGTCGATTAAACAATCTATTTCAAACTTTTAGGGGCACTTTTGAATCCTCAAAAAGGGTTTTCCCGTAGAGGGTTTGCCAGCAAAATAATAACCTATCTTTAGTTATAAAGGCCAGTCCTCCAAACCTGGGCCCCACCAAGTCCAATCATAAAATCATATGACATTATCACAAGAATGCGTCACTCGCACATAACGTCATCCCTCAACCCAAAGGTGTTGAATGTGGAAGGCAACACGGTAAAGCTTTCAACTCATCGGTCATGCGGGCCCTTCCGATGAAAAGTAGCCACTTTACTCGTCAAACGCCAATCCAAGCCGACCCGTGGGGAGGGGACCCGATATACTTCGTTGCACAGCCGCAAAGAGTTGGTTCATTAACAGATATGACAGGGATGTTTGACCAGCAATGTTAAAAAGACTTGATTTTTTTTTATGACTATAAATTATTAATTGGCAAAAAAAATCTTCTGCGAATGAACTCAGCTCATGGCATAGTAAAATATAGGTACATAATAGGTGGTAGCTCAGTGGTAATGGCCTCGGCTCACGTTCGAACCCATGCTAGCGCTATTTTTTTTTTTTTTCAAAACGTTGAAGGAAAAAAACGATGAGAAAACCGGTATGTCCTAGAAGCAAAAATGCGAAGACGTGTGACATCTGCATTAGGCTCGTATGGTGGTGTACAGCCCACTCCCTCTCACAGAGAGGCGGCCTGTGTCACAGCAGACGAACATTATAAGCTGATTATGCTATATTAAAATATGAGCCAGTCAGCGAGGCGGTAGGTTTGGTTTACCGGTTGCCGCTCGTGTAGCCTATATCTAATGAAAACCAGTAGGCAAGGCATCAATTTAAAAATAATAAAGTAACAACTTCTGGCTTCTAATCGAATACCTTTAAACGAGCAATTCTTGTATATATATAATCTGAATCTCGGAAACGGCTCCAACGATTTTCATGAAATTTAGTATGCAGGGGGTTTCGGGGGCGATAAATCTATCTAGCTAGGTTTCATTTTTAGAAAACGACAAACAAAAAAAAAACGAGCTAAGCTCGGTCATTCACATATTTAGTTGAGTCGAGTCAATCAGTCATTTGATTTAAACTTACTAAAAGCGTCGTGAAAATCCGTGCACAGGATTTATGCTACACATACCTATAATTAAAAATGCGATCAATAATCTACTTTCATCAAGTCTTACCGGTCATACAAAAATAGAGAACATTGTCGCGTCTGCAAAGCTACTCTATGCCTAAAATATAACATAAGAAGTAATATCATAAGATATTAGAGGGAATTAGTCGCGAGCCAGTCCATCGATATCACTAGTTGGAGACGGCATTCAATTGAGTAGACATTATAGATTTGTGCTTTATAAGAGTCAGTTATTTCACCGTGTTCAATTTATTCTTGAGAAATAAACTTTAAACGAAGTTCTTAAAGAAATAACTTCTTTTATGGACCCTTTTTCACCATACGCGTTGTCCAAATAATTGACATGACAACTGTAACAACTTAAAAAACAACTATAAAAAAATGAAATTATTTCGGAAATTGTTGATCATATTCTTTTGTGTACACCCGGCTTTTGGCTTCTTTGATATACAAGATGTGACGTCAGATATGCTGACGAAGCTGCCGAAAGACTTCTCCATAGCCATCAAAGATATTGCAGAAGCTTTACCTTCGAAGAGTATAATAATAGTGCGGGGAAATTCTACGAATATACGGTAAGAGTTTTCACGACACAAACATACACTACCAATCTTACCGACTGGTATCGTATTACCTAGTAACTGGGTTGTGGAGGACTGATAGGTAGTCGCTTCATGTTAAATACTCGATTAGATACTTTAAAGACTTAGATTTTCTTGCAGACGAATTTTGACCTTAAGTATTAATTAAACAATTGAAATATATTCTTATGAATTGGATATAAATAATACTATTTTGACTTCATGGCATAAGTTTACTTTAATATTATGTAGGTAATTTCTTTCTGACTGAAACACAGGCACCTTTATTTTATGTTATTAACTTTTTTATGAATTATTTTTTATTTACCGTTGACTTAAATTATTATTATTTGATGAATTCATTTTAAATAATTTAGATTGACTTGAAATTAATTGTCAACAATCAGAACTATTCATATTTGCACGCCATTTTATGTGGCAAACATGTCTGAACCTGTAAATTTTTCTTTATGTTATCCTGCATGCACGTTTATATTCTTGTATGTGTACACATGTCTTAGCAAATAAATATTATCTTATCTTATCTTATCTCGTGTTCAGCTGCACCATGTTCATAACGAGTAGTACAATAACCCTTTAAGAGGTTTCAGTTATTTTAATGACATCTTGTGTTCCTGTTACAGATCAAAAGATATTTTTGAGCTACTCTGTATGTTGAGTGAACACAACGTACTGACAACTAATTTGGACATCGCTACAAAAGAAAACAAACACAAGGTAAATATCCTCCCGACATTTTCCAAGAAGGCACGAAAAGTTAGATATCCCGTTTTATACATCATTGGATATCCCGGGAAAAATATTACATGTGACACATACACACATGTTACATGTGTGTGTGTGTGTGTTGTGTGTGTGTGTGTGTGTGTGTGTGTGTGTGTGTGTGTGTGTGTGTGTGTGTGTGTGTGTGTGTGTGTGTGTGTGTGTGAGGCAAATTGAACTAACCTATTATACACAAGATGTAGGTACTATAGGAACCGATAGGTTCTAACTATGAATAAAATATTGAATAGCATTTAACGTCGTGTATTATGATAAGTTAAGACTTTAACAAGGCCGCGCCTAATATAATAATTAAATATATTCTTAGGATAAAACTAATCCTATTCGTTTTGACGGATAGAATCCTAGTCTCATCTTCTTGATAGTTCAAATGTGACAGTCATTCCATTACCGGCCTGTATTAACATGAAGGTTGCATTCTATAAGCAACAAACCTTTACAGTACTATATAAATAGATACAGGAGCAGTTTTCTGTATAACTTGTTTCGTATTCGATTCTAGGATAATCTTAATATTTTCTGTAGCTAATAAAATAACATAACATGTTTTGCAATACAAGCCATAAGGATCAAACCTGGAATATCATGTTCTATCTTTAGATATTACTAGCTTTATGCCCGCGGCTTAGATGTCGAAAAATATCCCGTGAGAACGTAGGTACTACCGGATTTAAAACTACCCTATGTAACACATCAGGTAGTTTTACCCAGTTTTATCCAGGATATAAACTATATGTGTGCTGAGTTTCCTCAAAACCCGTTCTAGCGTTTTTGCGCAAATCCTTAACGGTCAAAAATTCTAAAAACGAATTATTTAGTTAAAGGTTTTGTGTTTTTTAAAGTTAATTACTTACTATTGTAAAGAGTCAAGTTCTTCTAATTGAACAGACAGCTGGAGAGTTTGTTGAGCCACTTCTTCTTCCCAGCTAAAGTACTAGCAAGTAGTGAACGGCAAGCGTTTTCGGGGACTGTCTTAAGTAATGCTGACGTTAAAAAAAAGTGCTGACTCTCAGCCTAGTTTAAATAAATTACTTTTTAAATATGTATCTCTTACTTACACGAGATCTAAAATATTTTGTACGTACAAAAGATTATTTATCAAGCAAATCATTGATAGCTATAGTCGCTTCCGAAAGGTGCCTTAAGAGCGTTTATCCCGCACGGGCTTGCAGCGTCGCATTTCAAGAAGTTTTTGGAATTATGAAGATTATTTTAATTCGTTTTAACCAAAGTACTATTTTTTTCCAGCCATGCACTAGATTGTTGGTATTTATAACTTTGTATGCATTTTTTTTTGTGTAGTTATTTTGATTTTTACTCATGAAAATCGACATTATTGTCAATTATTTTCTATTTGCAGTACTGGTTACGATTAAAAACCTTTAATTAAGAGTTAATGCTAAAAATAATTATAAATACTAAAGATCTTGGCTGAAAAATAAATAGTCACTAAAATCCACTTCAAATGCGCCGTTGGCAGCCCGCGCGGGATGAACGCTCTTAAGTCTAAACCTAATATTGCTGTTGTTATGTTCTAGTATTACAAGTTTCTGCGAAAAGCGTTGGATGTGTCGGATCAAAGAACCAGCCTCATTCTCTGTGAGCCGTATGAGTGTGAGAATATTCTGTATGAGGTGAATAATTATTATATTATTAACTTCTGCCCGTGACTTCTATCTGCAAGGAAGTAAACTGTACCAGTGCATCGGATAATTTTATCCCAATGACAGCGATGCGGACGCTCTTCCCTTTTTTATGATATATACCTTTTTTGTGTTAGCTTCGTTTGTTGTAAAGTTTTTCGAAATAAATTAAAAGTTATAGTTAAACTAAAAGATTCTATATTTTTTTTAAATTAAGTATTGGTTTGTTATTTCTGGACATTTTAAGATTGAATATACAGGGTGATTGGAAGATGGGTGCAAAGCTTTAAGGCGAAGATAGTACAGACAATTTAGAACCATTTAAGCCATGGTTGTCTTAGACGAAATCTTACCAAATATTTTTAACCAAATTTTTCAGTTTTTTTTCCGAAATTCTCAAAATTTAATGTAAACTGCATAATTATGGCCAAATTGAATGATAAATGAATTTATTTTTTATTTATTTAATTAAAGTAATGTGTAAGCAATCAAGCAAAACATGTTTTAGGCTTCTGTGTCATTAGACATTTTTTTTACAGACATTTAAAGCTCAGAAAAAATAAAAAAATTGTACAATACGTCTTATTAAAAAAAAAAAATTTGGTAAGACTTCGTCTAAGACAACCATGGCTTAAATGGTTCTAAATTGTCTATACTATCTTCACCTTAAAGCTTTGCACCCATCTTCCAATCACCCTGTATTTTACCATATAACGTATCTCATGGCATTTGACAATAGTTGCTGTATATCAGTGAAATATTTTTTTAATCTGATCATATCTTTTTACCTCTTACAAACAAACAAACAGGGTAACAGGGACGGGTTGTTCGAAAGAGATACCGTGGGCCCTGGCACACAGGCAACTGAGGGAGGAACACGGGCGGGTTTTAGTCAGTAAAAGTCTGACACGCCCTCCCGCTCCGCCCAGAGCGGGAGAAATTATTTTGAGGATTTACAAACCTAAAAAAGAAAAACAGGGACATCGCCGCACAAACTGAAACCATGAATTCAGCACACCGTTCTAGACAGACCCAAAAGTGCAATACCTACGCGGTCAAAATTCATTAATATTATTCAGATTATTAATGGTACTTATTTATTATTGGTGCAGATTCTATGATGGCGAAGGGTGGGCGTTTTTTTTTGAGGACTGTCTTATGTAATTTTGACGATCAAAAAGTGCTGACTCTCAGCATAGTTTGAATAAATTACTTTTGATTTTGATTTTATGCAATACGAAACTTAATAAAAGCATTTGCAATATATATTTTTCTCTGTAATAAAACAACAAACGGAAATTAATAAAAGCCGTCAAATGTTCCTGTTTGCAGCCACGCAATTTGGGGAGCAAAATAAACCGTTGGTAAAAAAAGCTAATTGGAAAGCTTAATAATATAATCAAAAATCCATACTATATAAATCCATATTTAAATAACAAATATCACACTGAACTTAACATAAATAAAACAACGTATTCATAATTAATGTTGAAACAATTTTCATTAATTAAAAAGATGGCGTTGACTGCATTAATAAATCACTTTTTGTATCTCTATTTGAATTGATTAACGGCAGTGAGGATTAACAAAAGCTTACAACTGAAACAGTAAGGCCATTCAACACACAATTTAATTTACAACATAAACATTAATCATTCAAAACTAGCTGTGCCCTTGGCTTCGCCCGCTTGGAAATCGAAAATCATCCCACGGGAACGTACTACCGAAACAAAAGGTCGCGTTAAAATCGGTACAGCCGTTTTGGAGATGAGCCGAAACAGACAAAACATTTGAAAATAGTATTTTTGTGATAAGCGTTTAGTTAAAAGCTGTTATTTTGACATTACAAACAGACACTTCAATTTTACTTATTTGTATGTCTGTAAAGATATTAATTTGGAATATTAATAATTACTTGGATTTTAAGCTCATTGAGCTGGCTTCCCAGCTGTGTATAGCTAGCTTATCGACTATTGGCTTTGGATTTTTGGTTTCTATCGATATCGCTGTCAACTTGCATAAACACAAATACAATAAGTACAAAATCGCACCTATCAATCCTTTTTAGATTACATACTATCAAAAGGATTGAATGGTGTGATTTTATTAATGTAATTGGCGGATAGGATTAATAACCGATACAATTAATCTATCTGTCTGTACACACATACATACAAATAAATAAAATTGAAATGTTTATTTGTTATGTCAAAATAACAGCTATTTACTAAATGCATAGAGAAGTATAACATAAAACGTTTTTTTTTCTGCTTGTCTCTTTGGTCCGGCTAATCTCCAAGACGGCCGAACCAATTTTGATGGATGTTATAAGAACTAACATAAGCTTTTGTCTCGGTTATTGGGCGGCGAAGCCGCTAGCAGCAGCTAGTACATAATATGATGATAATATGACTTACCAGGGTAATAAATAGGACCATTGCTGAGAACATTTTAATCTACTTCTGCAAAAATTAAAATTATTTCAGTTATCAGAAAACAACCTGATCCACAGTATGATACTGTACTTCTTCTACTGGTCTTACGGACCTGTGAGCGAGACCTTCCTGATGACCATCAAGGAAGCAATGAGGGTCGCCGTCATCACTAACCCGAGGGAGAGCGTGTAAGTTTACTTTATTTATTCGGTTTAAAAACGATGTCCCAATGAAGCCCTTAAAAAACCTTAAACAGACTTCGTACCCAAGTGGGTCGCAGCAAGGACAACCTCCACAAATGGGGGTTCACGGGCAGTTCAGACCTTCGGTGTGTATGCGGCGTCTCTTCACAGACATTGGCTCACCTCCCATCTTGCACCGCATGCCGGTCACCTGCACACGTGAGGACCTAATGGCTGCGTCAGCGAACGGTATTCGCGTTGCTGAATTTTGGCCCAAATTAATTAAAAAATATATTTTTTCGTGTTATTTTTGCCATCGAACTCTATAAGAAGAAGAAGAAAACGATGTCCCAATGATCTAGTCGTTTACCTAGATTTTTGGCGATAGAAATCATAACTCTAAAAGACTGAAATGAGACTGGGAAGACTCTTTTTCTGGAGCAGCTTTTGAAGGTTTACGGTAACCAGCGGGGTAGGTACTGGCTTAACACACTGACAGTGGGAATCGCTTCATTTAATAAATAAATTTAGTGAAGAGTAATAACTTTTTCCAAAAAAAAACCAACCGACTTCCGGAAAAACATTACAAACTGAAAAATTAAAATACATATCCAAAGTCACCGACTTCCGAAATTAAAATAATTTTTCACTTTGTACCTAGTGTTTTTCCAGAAGTCGGTTGTTTTTTATTTTGGAAAAAGTTATTATTTTTCACTTTTTAGTTGTAGTACCTACCCCACGCCAATTCGAAATGTAATCATCCTTGGGGTCAAAACAATGCATATTTATGCAAATCTGATCTAGCCAATATCATCATCATCTGCTTAGCCTTTTCCCAACTATGTTGGGGTCGGCTTCCAGTCTATCTGACCTCCAACACCCAGTTACTGGGTAATACGATACCCTTGGTAAGACTGGTAGTCAGAATTTCGGGCTTCTGACGTCCCGTAACAACTGTCAAAGATCCACAATAAACAGCCGGGATTAACGGCACGTGCTTTCCGAGGTACGGAAGGGTCTTGGTATGTAAAGATGGTCACCCATCCACGGACCAACCGCGGCCAGCGCAGCTTAACCTGATCGATCGAACCCTGCGGCTGTTAATACTTAGCCACAAGCCCCTTTGACCTAGCCAATACCTACATAATATGCGACTTGTTCACTTTTATTAACTACACACATTACCACAATTAACCTATATTAAGTCGATAAATCATTCAACGCCAAACAAAGTAAAAATAAATATACTGGCGTTATAAATACAATGTTAGGGTTGACTAACGTTAAGGCTGCAATTTGTGCAGCAGCAAAGAGGCGGCAACATAACCACTAAATCAAAGTCAAAGTCAAAACATTTATTTCAAATACGCACATAAAAGGCACTTTTAAACATCAGGAATTACATTAAAATAGAATTGATTCTAGTCGCCCCTTCTAAAAAGTAATTTCGTTTTTTTTTGAGTGGGAAATCATCAAATAACTTCTCCCGCTCTGGGTGGAGCAGGAGGGCGTGTCAGACTTTTACTGACTAAAACTCACCCGTGTTCCCTCGGTTGCCTGTGTGCCAGGGGCTGCGGTATCTCTTTCGAACAACCCGCACCCCTGGCAAGCATCGGCCCTTTCGGATCCCACCAGTTGGTGCTGACATCTCTTTGAGGCGCGCGAGGAACACAACGCGCCATCGAACCGGGCTTGGTTACAGTGGCCGGGAATCAGCCTGGGATTCCCAACGCTCAGGGCGTCTCCCGCGGCGACTACGGCCGTGAGGGCGCATATACTGCCTCTCCCTCACGTGCGCCGCCTCCCTCTTCGCGAGCATTACTGCTTCGCAGAAGGAGGTGACGGCTACCCATGATGCACTCTAGTTGTTATTGTGTGTAATTATTATTAGAATAATTAATATTATAAAATAAAATAGTCCCCGGGTTTGATGAATTTAAATCCGCAGTCCAAAGTTTCAAAAGTTGACAGCCCATAAAAGATTTTTCGAAGTGTCGAATATTATGAATAATTACGACAAAAATACGGCACAAACACTGCGTGAAATACTTTATACTTAGATTCTAAGATAAACAATAGTTATAACATAAAATAAACACAATTTTAAAGTAATTTTAAGTGTATACAGGGTGTCCCAGAAATCAACGTCAAGCCGAAATCGAGCATTAGGCCAAGTCGTAACAGTTATCAGAAAAATATGAAAAAAAATCTTGGTCATGTACTTTTCAAATTATATGTATTCAAAAATAAATCTTAAAAACTGACACCCTGTGATGATCTTTCAAGTCCTGTGACTGCAAATATTAACTTTTCGTCTTTTTTTTTTCTACCGTATAACTATGAATAACCCTTCTGTCAAACACAGTTAAAAGTTAGAATATAACTGCCTCAGTTTCAAATAAAAAGTTAGATTTTTGCCCAACATTGAATGCAAAATAATTACATTACTTAACTTTAACCGACTGTACTGTAAAAAAAATGTACTACACTATTTTGGCAAGTAACATTAAAAGATGGCGCGTTTAGTCTGGATTCCAAAATGGTATGACACTTACTAATTGCTTTTTCATAATTAAGGAAAAAAATTTTTTTATGAATGTGACGTGACTTACTGCTTTAATAAGAGTGAGCGAGATAGATAGTGACGGTACCTTGATCAAAGGGTACCACTACTTTAAAAAGTAATTTGTTAGTTTTAGGTGCAAAAGTTAATATTTGCAGTCACAGGACTTGAAAGATCATCACAGGGTGTCAGTTTTTAAGATTTATTTTTGAATACATATAATTTGAAAAGTACATGACCAAGATTTTTTTTCATATTTTTCTGATAACTGTTACGACTTGGCCTAATGCTCGATTTCGGCTTGACGTTGATTTCTGGGACACCCTGTATATTATAGTAGGTATGTATGCATGTATATGTATTATTAGTTAATAACCTATTTATGTAATATTATTTATTATTAATTATGATATACTTTATAGGTTTTTTTCATCATTGTTCCTCTCATCCAAAGCACCTGCCATCTAATCTCTGCACCACCTTTGGTTGACTGGTAGAGAATGCCTAAGGCATTAAGTCCGCCTTTGTACCTTTTTTGTGTGCGAGAAGTTTAAATAAATAAACAAATTTTGTAATTTTTAACTACGAGGTCGTTTTTTCACGACCTGTATTATCGAGGCTCACGTAGAAACTAACCAAGCAAAGTTAATAAAATTTATATGCGACGGTGGTCCTATATAAATTGTAAAACAGACATTTATCCTACCCATCAAAAAATAATGTTACAAATCATACCACATTGCCGAAGATATCACGGAACTTACTTACATAAAAAATACAGACGAAAAAGAACCTACTAATTTTTGAACTTGGTTCAAAATACATCTAGCTTTTCAATTGTGTCTCTGGAGTGAAAAAACTTCAAATACGAAAAATTCTATATAAAATAATACCTTTGGATGTAACGGCGGTCTTTAGTCCGCCAAATAACACCTATTCGTCAGTAAAATTGGTAGCATTTTCTTTAATTATTTATTACGTACAATCACCAAAAGAGATAAGGAACCAGGATCGTCGGATATAGTTGACGTTTAGGAAGAAACCGATGAACGTTTTCGAATAAAATTTAATTTTATAAATGAACTGTTTGTTTTCTATGAATTAAATTATATTTTATTCGAAAACTTTCATCAGTTTCTTACTAAACGTCAACTGTAGCCGACGACCCTGGCGACTTATCTCTTTTGGTGACCGTACATCAATACCCTAACACCACTTAAAACATATTTTCACAAACGTTTATAAAACTTGACATGAATTTTAAAAGCTTCTGCCACCCCTACACTAGAACCTAATGGAAATACTGATGAAGCGATAATTAATGGATAATGAAATAATTGAATAAGTACATACCTACCTCCGTGTAATTGGGTTACCGATACACACCGTTCTGACTCATGTTGACAACGGCATGCGGAAAAATTTACGAGAGGATTTTTTTTATGATTTTTGAGGAGAACAACGTGCCTGCTTAGCCCTATATAAATATACACTAATTCCTACTAATATTATAAATGCGAAAGTAACTCTGTCTGTCAGTTGTCGTCATGAAATTGGTAGAGATATAGCCTGGGATATGGAGAAGGACATAGGCTACTTTTTACGCGATAACCGATATGCCCGAGAGCGGAGCCGCGGGAAAAAGCTAGTAAATTAATAAAAGTAACAAAATTAAATCTTAACTAAAACGATGTACAAATTAATATACAGGGTTATTGGAAAAACACCAACAACCTCTTAAGAGGTCATTGTACTCATCATTATGAACAACTTTTACTACAGGACCAAACCTGAAATCGCGAAAAAAAATCAGCTGTTCCCTACATTTTAATGAGTTATTCAAATTCAAATTCAAATTAATTTATTTTTCAATCCATAGATCATATTTGATTTACATAATATAAAATTTAACATTATAAATAACCATAATAAATATACATAAAATAACTCAATAAAACCAAAATTATAATTAATAAAATTAAACTAAAATACACAAAATTAAATACAAGATTAATAATACGCCTGCCTCTGAGTCATTTGTTTGTTTGTCATCACATTAATCATATAACAATGATTAATGTACTGACAATCAAACCTGTTCGCAAATACACTCAGGATGGTGTTGGAGGTGGTCCGGAGCTTGCGCCCCAGAGATGCACACCGTTTTCGCATCGTCGTATAAAAACAGTCGACACGGGCGTCGGCGAACATCCCCGACGCGCTGCAGTGCCGGGGCAGCCCCAACAACACCCTGAACGCATTATTATACTGCACACGGAGGGCGCTGTACTGCTTCTGGGTATATGACCCCCACAGGCTGGCTGTGTACAGGGACGTACAAAATGCTCTGAAAAGAGTTATTTTGACGGCCCCCGAGCAACGAACAAACCTGCGAGCGATCATATTGGCCCTCACAGACAAAGCCCTCCGCTCCCTGTCGATGTCCGCATCATCCCTCAGGTCAGAGGCCACGATTTGCCCGAGGTATTTAAATTGTTGAACCCTTTTTAATTCCACACCGTTCAATCTGATAGGTGGAACAGAATCCGGGCAGCTCCTACCCCTGGCCTGAAAAACCATGCATTCACTCTTTTTTGCGTTATAGAGCAAACCGTGATCCAGCGCGTAACGCTCGCAGATCCCCAGCAACCTGGACAGACCACACACCGAGGCGCTCAGCAGCACCATGTCGTCTGCGTAACTAATATTGTTGACACAAACACCGTCAATATAGCAGCCGACACGGGTGCTGCTGAGCTCCTCTATCAGTGCATTTACATACAGGTTGAAGAGCCTCGGCGAAGTCAGCCCTCCCTGCCTCACGCCGCACTGCAACCTGTACGGCTCCGACAGAGCAGTCGACCATCGAACGACGTTGACCTGGTTAAGATACCAGTACTTGAAAATTTCTATCAATTCGAGAGGCATTGAGATGTTATTTAATTTTTCCCATAAGATGTCATAGCTAACCAGGTCGAATGCCTTCGAGAGGTCGAGAAAACAGGCATAAATAGGTGTGCTCCTATCAGAGTAGTTATACGAACATAAATGTAAGGAACAGCTGATTTATTTTCGCGATTTTAGCTTTGGTCCCATAGTAAAAGTTGTTCATAATGATGAGTAAAATGAACTCTTAAGAGGTTGTTTTGGTGTTTTTCCAATAACCCTGCATAGCGTCGAAAAATTTATCCGCATCTCTGTCGACTGGTAATGTTCCCATGAGACTGGCGGCATTACCACATGTAAGGCAATGTCTAGCCGCTGGCCAAGGTAAAAACCAGCCCTTGGGTCACGGGAAGTGTCAACCAGCCTTTTCGAGATTTGTTTAAATAGACCAAAACTCGCTTTATTGACTAACAAACTTTAGTTTTAGCAAAGAGAGGCTGGGTATAGACGGCCTGTGGGTGATGATGTGATGAAGTGTTAGCTTCGGCTTTAACTTAAATGCTTTAAAAAGTCCAAACCACGAGCTTTTCATTGATACCCAGTTCTTTAACGTGTAACGTTATCTAAATCGCCACTTACGAAATACGCGTCACACTTATGTCACGCAAATTCCTGCATCGCGCAAGCAAACTTTACCCCGCAACGAGTTTATATATAACGTCCCGACTTCACTAATCGGGTCATTCCGATCCAGCCCGTCCCTTGTTGCCCTCTGTCTTCCAGCGATGCCCTAAGCCGAGGTCCCCACAGGAGGACCTCCCCAGAGTGCAATCGGTCTAGATTTTAGTTTTTAAGCCCTGGTCGGAGACCTCGATATATTAAGGTAGCTAGAGGCAAATCCAGTTAAGCAGCCGACAACCTCATAGGTAGACCTGCGAGATGTCATTCCCAAAAAAAAAACAACTATCGGGCAGTTGCCCACCAAACTCAACACCCGTCTGGTCGGACGATCCTCCCTTTTCTATGGAGGATGAGTGAACTTTACACCATGTGCGTTATACCTCTAAAAACTCTCCGTCTTGTCGTGACCTTCGAATCACCAATCCTATTCCTCTTCATTCATCTAATTTTCCTTTTTCTCATCATTCTTCCAACTTTGTGTTAGCCAGCTAGCCAACTTTCTTGGAACTTTCCCGTGATTTCAAATCCAGAAACCCCTAGAACTACCGCTTAAACGGTATATTGCCACACACAAACAGCAATTTTCCGCCATTAATTAATAACTAGCAACGCTCAATATTTCCCTCATTTTAGTGTTCAACATTGGTTTCCGCTCCATTTAAAACATTAACCAGATAATGCAATATCTGTGTGACGTCACAGCTCAGTAAACAAACGCGCGTGTTAAACGTTTGACATATTGACGTTTTAATAACACTATAATAGATGGACCATTGTTTAGTATTTTAGCTTGTGTATTGTAGCTAACAGTAAATACAAATACGCTCCGCGTATGTGTAGAATTTAAATTGATTGACTAGCGTTTTCCCAATTATATTGAGGTCAGGTTTCAGTCTAACCGGGTGCAGCTAAGTACCAGTATTTTACATGGAGTGACTGCCTATCTGACCGCCAAAAGCCAGTTGTTGGGCAATACGATACTCCTAGGTAAGACTGGTTATCAGACTTTCTCGACTTTAGACTTTCTGACGACTCGTAACGACTGTCAAAGACCTACAAATGACAGCCGGGACCTACAGTTTAACGTGCATTTCGAGAACCGGAGAGGCCATGGTATGTAAAGATGGTCACCCATCCACGAACCTACCGCGGTAAGCGTAGCTTAGCCTGATCGATCAACCCTTGCGGCTCGTATTACATAGCCACAAGCCTTTAGATAAGTATAATTAGAATTGCCTGTGTGACTGATAATCAGAAAGTGTCGCTGGCAACAGGGAATTTGTGTAGAAATCCGTTGTGATGACAGTTAAGATATGGGACGTAAGAAAGTTTGACTTTAAGAGTAGAGATCAAAGACGCGATGGATGGATTACGAGCCTGAAAATAATAAGTTAGCCAGCTACTAGCTGACTGCAGATTGTCCGAATATAAACCCTTACATAAAAAGTGACGATCAGCCCTACCTCCACTTACTAAGGTGCCCAAACAGATAATAGTTGGCACCCATTGAAGGAGCATGCCACTAAAAGAAAGCAAACAGAGTACACAATAAACGGTTAAAACAACTAAAAATCGCGAAAAAGAATAATGTAAAAAGCCCCTGACTTCTAATAAAAAACTAATGATCATCGCCATCTGCACTTACTAAAGTGTTCAAGCAGATTAATCTTGGTTTCTTCTATAGGAGCATGCGACTAAAAAGGTAAATTCGACACAAAATGTAGGTTCAGTAGTTTTTGAGATTTCGTGCTTAATCAGCAGAGATCGGATAATCGGATGCATATTTACCGAAACATAATTTTTAGCTAAGTATGGAAGCGAAGCGGCTTTATAAATTATTTGTAATATCTATTAAAAACCCCGGGATTCTTGATTGCATAACTATTCAGATGTGTATTAATTTAAAATTAATGTTTAACCCGATACAAATATGTATATGTACTGGAGGAGGGGTGGTTTGTATTAGTTAAAACAAAAAATATACAAATTACTTAACTAAATTATTAAGACTTTTTCGATACAAAAGCGCATTCCATGTTAGCCAACATCTCAACTTTAGGTGAATATGCATCCGAATATCCGATCTCTGTTAATCAGTGAGTGAATGAATGAATGACTTTGATAGACCAATCCGTTAGGAAAGTAATATTTATTCTCACGCTACGACTCTAAGGAGCCGAGTAACAACTAAAAAAAAAACAGATAAAACGCTACAAGATGTGACATACCAGGCTATAGGTCATATATTATGTTAAAACAAGAAACTTCACGCGGACGAAGGCGCGGGCAGAAGATAGAATCTAATTTAAAAACCTGACCATCAGCCCTTCCTCCACTTGTTAAGTTATAAGTGTCCAAGCAGATAATAAGTACCTACTGAAGAAGCAAGGTAACCACTGGGCCCAATACACAGTGAAAACAATTGAATAACACGAAAAAAACGATAAAAAAAAAAATTAAATACACGCTTTAATGAAAAACCAAAGTAGAAAATAATTTCATAAAAATGGAAAATAAGGATAGAGTGATTAATATTTTTTTTTCAATTTAATGTAAAAAAGGGAGGGGTGCATGATTTAACTGAAAACAAAATACCTAATACCGCTTTTTTTGGCCATTTGGAACAAATTTATGAAATTATTGAATTGTCATCGGTTCTTGATACGTGTGCAAAATTACAATTTAATTAGACGTTTTGAAGTTGGTCAAAATCACGTTCAAAGATTCCGTTACATACGTAGGTATATACATACGAAGCTAGTAAAAGCGTATAAAAATAACCTTAAATAAAAGTGACGGTCTACCTCCAATTACCAAGTCGTAAGTGTCGAAGCAGATAAAACTTGGTTCTCACTGAAGTAGCTTGCGACTACAGAATGTAAACAGTCGACACAATATAGTGTGTCTGAGAATACGTGCACCTTATGAAAGTTGGCTCATAAGATTCTTTACGTACAGACCGTGACACAAGTTTGTTTATATTGTCCTTTTATTTATGTGTTTACATAGCTTATATCTACTCTCATATCGTAAAATTCGAATTATAAACTTTGAAACGACTGTATATTGACATACTTTACCGTATACCGAAATTTTAAAATAGAATCATTTTATAACACTTTTTCTGTAACAAAACAATGTTAGAAAACATATTTTTTACTAATAAAATGTATGACAAATCCAGGAAATTAATGTCACCAAAGAGTTTCCATCAATTATTTCTTCTAATGTAACGCATATGCAGGGCGCGCCATTTTTGTAGCAATACAAAACTATTTCTTACTCTTTTAACTGAGAACCTTTTTTTATTTTTTTAGTAGGTTCAATACCAATGTATAAGAGTAGATAAAGTAGTGTATGACACTGCATATAACTAGGTATTATGCAACAGTTTCATAAACTACTTTTATAGACGTACAAAACGTACATTAAACAAAATTCGAATCAGAAATAAACTCGAAAACTCAGCAACGTTTTACTAAACCACCGTACATTTTGGGTTTTGTAAAACCGAAACGCGTGATATTTACCCAAATTTTAATTATTTTATTTTAAACTCAGTAAGCAATATGCTATTTGATCATTTGAATTCAAATTATTTTAATACATATTAACCTGCTTGGGAGTATGAAATGTCTGAAGCTAGGATCGGTTTCTATGAGAAGAGATGACAAGAAACGGTTACTCTTTTAAAATCATTGATTTTTACAATGTTTCTAAATTACGCTGCTAATACGAAGAAGGAAGGGCGGTGTATTACATTTAATTTGAGGAATATACTAGCCAAAACAACAACATTAAATTATTCACTGTCCGAAACCCCTCTCTCTCCGCCAGTACTTCAAACTGGCTGATTGCCCCACCATTCCGCCTAGGGGTATGTCTAAAAATTACATCCCCTCCCTTCTCCCCTCTGAAGTTCAATAGCTCTACGAATACAAAGTCTTGGACAATCACGTGCCTTGTAATTCGATTGGGATGCCGATTGAGACTTGGCCCACAAATGCCCACGATATTTTATAAGCGCCAAAGAAAACATTGAGGGGCTTATTGCTTTATTAGCTTACCACAACGAAGCTGTCATTCTTCATTTTGATTACTGGCTGGGTTTACCTAGGAATGTTGTCCAATAAGGTTTGTTTTTAATTTAGTTTTTGTTGGCAGGATTAAGTTGTTTTGTATAGTTAGTGTCAGTTTGAAAGTCAATTTCAATTCAGTTTTAGATTACATTATTTGTATTTTTAGACCTTTTTTTATTTCTAAAGAACATGATTGAAAATGACGACGAATTAAATACGGATGAATAATTAAAACTCGGCTACTATCGCTCGTTCAATTACTATACCTATATCCAATGACCTGGTGAAGATAGTAAAAATCCGATGAATGCGAGAAGCACGGGGCTCTTCGATGTGATGACGCATGTATGTGGGAGGCCTATGTCCAGCAGTGAACGTGTTTCCGCTGAAATGATGATGATTATATCGGCAGAAGCCATTATTGCAAAAACAGTATACCAATTAATACGATGCTACTACCAAAAATCCCTTTTTTCCTTAGGTTTCGCATCTACTACAACCAAGGGACTGCAGATCGTCTGAACCACTTGACCCTGGTGAACTGGTGGGCAGGCAGCCTGTACAAGTCTCCTGTGCTACCTCCGCCAGACAAGGTCTACACAGACTTCAAAGGAAGGGTCTTTGATGTTCCTGTGCTGCATGTAAGTTATCGTAAGCAGTATCACATACAGCATTTACATATTGTAAAACAAAGTCCCCCGCCGCATCTGTCTATTCGCGATAAACTCAAAATTACTGAACGGATTTTCATGCAGTTTTCTCCAATAGACAGAGTGATTCATGAGAAAGATTTAAGTGTATAATTTGACGGGCGAAGCCGCTGGCAAAAGCTTCTTATAATATTAGTAGCCACAGTAGATAACCTTTCGACGGAATTCAAACATGTACCAATATTATTATATACCTACTCATAATGCTTCCCCAGGCACCGCCGTGGCATTTTGTGAAGTACAACAACGATAACACGATCTCTGTCACCGGGGGACGTGACGACAAACTGCTCACACTTATTGCTAAGAAGCTGAATTTCAAGTAAGAAACACACAATTGTGACGACATAATAATATGTATACATAAATAAACACACGCTTTATTCCATGGAGGTAGGCAAAAACTACGGAACGCCATCTTTTACGATCCTTACATTCTCCTTTTGCCTCGAGTACGCATCTGACCTTACTGAAGACCATCACTAATAAGGCCACTATATGTCCTCCTAAAGAAATAGAAAGAAAAAGAAAGAAAAATTTTTACTCTGCACAAACAAAACGCACATTACAAATAAATAAATAAAATAAGAAACATTAAATGCACACATACAATGTGGACAAAAAGCCCCGTATTCAAGTTGTAAAAGTTACACAATATTATCCATTGACTGTTAATGTCAGTCAAGGCTGGGGACCATAGACAATATAAATGGATCTGCCTGCGTTGCGACATGGTTATGATACTGGTAAAAGCGTCCCCTCCCGGAATTCCCACTAACATCTGCCTTATATACCTTTTTTTAAAGGTCCTTCATTCGTCTTCCCAACATGACCAAACCATCTAAGCATACTCTTTTCAATTATTTATCTATTTAATAACTATGGATGACTTACAGCTAAAGAAAACAGATTAAAAAATAGTATGTGAGACTCACAGCCAATTAAAAGTCTTCACTTCTAAAAACAGATTGAAAAAAAAAAGAGTATAAACAGCACAACACAGCCACCGAAAAGGAACAGCAAAAAAACAGTATAACATTGAAGCTTAAACTAAATTCGCATTTCATATTGATACAAGAATAAAAAACTGAACAAAATTTTAATTAAAAAAACCAAGGCTCAGGCACTTTCTGGCTGAGGACACACTTGTTGTGAAAGGATCAAAATCATGTTGTTTGCACATGCTGTTAAAGTTGCTACTTGCACGCACTATAAATATTATTATCACTACATCTTCTTTAAACCGCACCATTGTCTTATCACATCTTTCCTCAGCCTATCATTCATAGTCACACCACACATGCTCCGCAAGGAACCTTGTTAATAGTCATTAGTTGTAAAGCTCCTATATATGAGCTACTTCAGGGCAGTTCTGCCACCAAGACCCTTCCGGCAGTCAAGAAATATTGCTGTGTTTTTGTAGCCAGTGTAATTACAGTCACGGTAGTCATTTCAACTTAGTCTTTAAGGTCGGAAATGCATCGGCAAACCTCTTGGTGGCAGATGTTTATGGGCAGCGAAAACGGCTCATTTACTCGCCCGAATCTAAGTAATAAGGTTATGACGAAAAGTTCACGGCATGTAATAAAGTGTATAAAATTGAAATCGTCTAAATCTAATAAAATATTTCAGGAGTTGTCGATTCGTCCACAAATAAATTTACTTCTTGCGAGTCGCTTACAGAAAAAACTATATTATTTAAAAGTGTCGATTCGGGCGAATAAATTCGTGCGTATCGATTAATAAGCCGCGAAAACTACTACTAGGCTGATTTTATGACAGAATTACACGCCTCCAAAGATTAGCAATTACAATCGTGAAGATATTTACGATACAAATTAAATTCTTACACGAGTTTACCTTTAACACTTTCTCCTTAATTAAAGCTGGTCAGGGCCATTTGAAACTTAGATAGCAACATCCTACTTCCGACTTTACTGATTAAGTTTTAGAGTTTGTTTTTCAAAGGTACCAGTACTACGACCCACCAGACAGGAGCCAGGGGTCAAGTATTTCAAGTAACGGAACTTTCAAGGGTACTCTTGGTCTGATCTGGAAACGAGTAAGTTTTGCTACAATACTATGAAAATAATTTCTCAAAGGAATAAAGGCTGTACAAACAATACGAAACATTTAATTGCCAATTCTAGGTATTTTTTCAACGCTTTGGTAAAATAAATGAGGAAGAGAATTAATTGGGCTCTATCTTTTTGCTGTATCTTTTGCGGATGATATGATAGGACCGGAACATAAAGTTTTTTATTTTTTTCATTAAACTTTGCCCCTTCAGAGCCTCATCCGTATCTTGGACGCATAAGCATTAGCATAAACTTCCCCTACTTATAATGTCCCCACTGCTGGGACACAGGCCTCCTCTCTGCGAGAAGGAGTGGACCGTAATCCACCACGCGGGCCCAGTGTGGGTTGATGGACTTCACATGTCTTGAACTTTTGGTTTTTAGGACATGCCGGTTTCCTCACGATGTTTTCCTTCACCGTTTTGAGAGCAGTGGTGATGAAATTTTTACGTTACGCTTCTGGAGAATATGTGCAGAACAGCTATACAAATATTTCTTGCGTGCGGCCCAGTAACTGCTGATTCTTATGATGATCAATTCGCATCTGCAATGACAAATAATATTTCAGCGTCTTCTTAGGTTTATCAACGTATTTTCTATCCAAAGTACGACTTAACGAGAACCAAGGTAACCGACATAGCCCGAAGAATTGCCAAATTTAAGTGACAGTGGGCAGGGGACATTACTGGCAGAACAGATGGCCGATGGGGACGGAAGGTTCTGGCATGGGAAGGCATCCCACAAGATGGACCGATGACCTGGTGAAGTTCGCAAGAATCCGCTGGATGCGAGAAGCACCGAACCGGAGGAAGTGACGGTGCTTGGGGGAGGCCTATGTCTAGCAGTGGACGTCTTTCGGCTGAAATGTTGATGTTAATTACGATGTATGGCTTTCACGGCTGGGCAAAGGTGTCCAGCCCAGCCAATAGCGCCAAATCGATGGGCCAGCAATGGATAAGTTAAACAAAAAACGTATGAATCAAGAAGGTTTCCCTTTCAGCAAGCAGATTTTTTCCTTGGCGATGTGACAATGACTTGGGAGCGGCTACAAGCAGTCGAGTTCTCATTCATGACTCTGGCAGACTCTGGCGCTTTCCTCACACATGCTCCTGCGAAGCTGAGCGAAACTCTGGCGATTATAAGGCCTTTTCAATGGGAGGTAAACTTAATTAATTAAGATTTTTTGTTTACAAGAAGATAAGCTCCACGTCCAGTCCACGTCCGCACTAGCGTAAAAATATCAAGGGGGGATTTTTCGTTGGATTTCAGCGCACTGCTAGTTTTGAAAATCGAACACGGTGTTTTGTCGACGCCCTGGGATGCAGTCCGTTGGATTCTCAATGCTCGGCTCAACACCAAGATTTGAAAATCCAATAAAATCCTGCTGCGATATTTTATTTATTTATTTAATCTTCACGCACAGAAATGTACAGAGGCGGACTTAATGCCAAAGGCATTTTCTACCAGTCGACCTTTGGGTGATGCAGAGACAAACAGTGGTAGGTGCAATTAGGTAAGTCGAGTTTTGAATATTTATTCAAATATAAGTAAAAATAGGTACTAATGTTATTTACTTATACATATGATATAAATACTTAATTTAATATAACCAAAAATAAACATACTTTAATCTTTCAGAATAAAGCTCTACAATCTTTTTTTAAAAAAAACAACATCGTTTCTTTTTCGCAGGTGTGGCCTCTAGTCTTCGCAACCTTGCTGGTGACCGGCCCAGCACTCTGGATAGTGATCGCTGCCCCGTCGCTATGGCAACGACGTAAATGTAACCAGCTGGGATTGTTCAGCAGCTGTTGCTGGTTCACCACTACGCTGTTCTTGAGGCAATGTAAGAAGCACTTTTACTTACTATTTCGTATATATTTCATAGCTATGAATATAATGTTTAGACTGGAAAACGTTATACAGGAAAACTTTTTGCGCATTGAATAAAATCTTTTCCTGTATACTACCTTGAACTAAAAAAAAATTAGATCTTAGAAATATTACACTAAAAAAATTAAAAAAAATCTTAAATTCGTATTTTTTTTACGGTTTTCCCATTCCTATGAACGGATTAAGATCTTACAAGTTTTTTGGATTTTTTTATTTGTCCTCTTGTTGAGATATTGAGTCTGGACAAAAACCCTGTAAAGCTGCGTTCGCATCGAAAGCATTCTATCATGAGCATTCGTTTGCCAATAAATGAAAATGATTTTAACTGCTCCTATATGAATGCCCTAAGTGTTTAGGTATGTTCCTCTTCATCATAACGATATCTTTCAGCATCCAGCAAAGAGCCATCCAGCACCCACAAGGCCCGTCTAGTCTCCGTATTAATTTCTCTTGGAGCCACCTACGTCATCGGAGACATGTACTCAGCCAATCTGACCAGTCTGATAGCCAGGCCTTCGAGGGAACGCCCCATTGGAACCTTACCAGCATTGGAGGAAGCTATGAGGGACTACGGGTATGAGCTGGTGGTGGAAAGTCATAGCTCGTCACTGGCTATTTTGGAAGTGAGTCCTTAAAAATTGTTTTGATTAATGACTAACCCAGCTGGGATTTGAAACATCAAAATTATAGGAACAGCACCGTAACAAAACAATCACAATAAATTTTTACGATATTACGGATCTACTGCTTCATTTTGTTCGAAAAATTTACCCGCTAAACAACGTAATTATAACGCAATGAATGGTGTTGAACTGTCAAAATGAAAGCCATTGGTACTGTTAGTGTGTTATGCACCTACGCAATTACCCCGCTGAACTTAATTGCTTTTTTCTGCAAATTGGCTTGAATTAAAAACTGATCATAGTTTCATGCTTGAAATTAACGCGCACACATTTTTTGTATTATTTTGCAGAATTTTATTTAATGAATTAATAATTAATTAATTATTATCAATTACGTTTTATTGTATCTAGTAACTTAACGATAAACATTTCCTCATCCGTAAATGGGGTTCCTAAGAAATCCATAAACGAGTTAAAAGCATAAAATTTAATAATTTAAAATAACGAGTCTTTCATTCATCTGCATTATTTGTTTCACAGTAAATATATTCATGCATGTTATGATTTCGTGCAAATTCGAGCGAGCGATAAGCTTTTGTTATTTCAGGTTTACGTACCTATTTTTATGCTTCATAACAGTATACTAGATCCGATGTAAATAATGTTGGATTAAGGCCTCCATGAAAATGTTTACTAAATTAACAAATATTTTATGTTATTTGTAGATTCTAGATCAATTTTCAATTCAGCATAAATACTATTGAAGCAGGTATATAGGGGTTTATTTATAAACCTTCCTTTAAAGGTAAGTAGTTAATGATTTGCGACTGTTAAACCTTACATTTTTGACGTTTAAAAGCCTCGTAACTTAGGCAGTATATGCGCCCTCACGGCCCTAGTCGCCGCAGGAGACGCCCCGGGCGTCGGGAATCCCAGGCTGATTCCCGGTCACCGTAGCCGCGGGCTTGCGGATGGCGAGTCATGGGTAGCTCGCTGTCCGGTAAGGACCAAGCCCGGGTCGACGCGACAGCGCGTTGTGTTCCACGCGCGCCTCAAATAGATGTCAATGCCTGCCAGGGGTGCGAGTTATTCGAAAGAGATACCGTGGCCCCTGGCACACAGGCAACTTAAGGAACACTGGTGGGTTTTAGACAGTAAAAGTCTGTGACGCCCTTCCGCTCCACCCAGAGCGGGAGAAGTTATTTGATGATTCCCCACACGAAAAAAAAACGCCTCGTAACTTTAGGCTCCGTTTATACATAAATAAACCCCCTAATGTTTGGTTACCGTACGTTTAAGGAGGATGCGGTAAGGAAGCCCGCAACGTTCAAATTTTCTTTGGTATTTTGCTATTTGAAAGTCAGTGGCAGGTTGTATGTTGATTTAATTATGATTACCGACCGTAACATTTATAGCTATATAGAATCATAATCATTAAAATTAACAATAGAACCCTCTAAGTTTATATAATCCAATTGAATGACTATTGCATGCAGAAATCATTTGAAGAAAAATCAAAAAAGATAGTTAAAGGGTTGTATTGATGGTGGGGTCCGTAAGGGCCGATGCCTGCCGGGTGCGGGTTGTTCGAAAGAGATACTGTGGCACACAGGCAACTGAAGGAACACGGGTGGGTTTTAGTCAGTAAAAGGCTGACACGCCCTCCTGCTCCACCCAGAGCGGGAGAAGTTATTTGATGATTCGGGGACCCAAAAAAAAGAGTTGTATTGTTGTTTTTTTTTTTTTCTTTATTAATAAGGGGTTTTTATCCACACGGATACGTCAACCCCATTGTACCTTATACTCTATTTACACACAACTATAAACCTATAATTATACTATATTTTATTACACTACTATACACCACCACCATACATATACCTATACTAACAAATAGCAAAGGGAATCACTACCTAGACTTCTGAATTAAACCACAAATTATGCGTTTAGTCCTTTCTGATTTAGGGTATGCCAATATGGTATGGTATGTTGATTTTAATTAGTATAATTCTGTAAATATAAACATATGTGTAACATCGCGAATCATATTTTGTTTAACATACCTACAGTCTGATACTGACCTGAAAACCGCAAAAAAAGAACTTAAGAACATTTGAATTTTGCGAGCTACCCTTGCGCATCTGACCTAATAATAGCCCGTGGTTTTGTCCTATATGCGAGTCCTTTTCAATTATAAAATTCGACACCCTTTGTGCTGGTGAGCTTGGTGCGCCACTTCTTCTTCCCAGCTAATAGTACTAGGAAGTGGCGTTTTGAGGGTGTCTTATGTAATTTTGTCGTTCAAAAACTGCTGACTCTCAGCAAAGTCAAAGAAATCATTTATTTCAAATAGCCACATAAAAGGCACTTTTGAACGTCAACATTTACATTAAAATAGAATTGGTTCTAGTCGCCCCTTCCAAAATGTAGTTTCGTATGGAGAAGAATGGGCAAGAATCTCCACCGTTACTCTTTTAAAATGTTTTACATTATTTTACATACATTAATTATATAATTTTAAGTGAAAACGATGCATCTAGAATAAAATTACCATACCACAATAGGTAAAAAAAACTGAAGCAATGACAGATACATTAATTATTTGATAGATACGTGATGTTCACATATTTACAAACATTGTAAAAGTAATTGTAAGATTTTCCAAGAATATTAACAAGTGATAAGTCAGTGTGTGAGTTTCAGTAATCCGAGTGTACTTCAGCTTAGTTTAAAATGAAATGACTTTTAATTTTGTGCTCCTAATACCTACTTTCAAGCCGGCACCGACTGATTAGGTACTGAAGGCGCATCGCAACCTTATTATTCAAAGCTTTTTTTTTCCTCACCGTACTAAGTCGCGCGTACCATACTAGTTAATACCTATCTAGCACCATTATCATCATCATATCAGCCGGAAGACGTCCAATGCTGGACATAGGCCTCCCCCAATTTGGGGGGTTTACCATAATCGCCACGCTTGGCAGACGGGTTGGCGATCGCAGTATGGTGGTAAAATGCATAGAGAACGCTGCTGGCCATTCTCTAGTAAGTCCCTTAGTCGCCTCCTACGACACCCACGGGAAGAGATGGGAGTATCTAGGACAGGATGACGTAATCATTGGTGGATTGGCCAAGGATTACGTCATCACATTCTTTCTGAAATAATAAGTGTTTTTTTTTTCAGAACGGTACAGGCGTATACGGTCGTCTTGCGAATCTGATGCGTCGACAGCGTATACAACGCGTGCGCAACGTAGAGGTGGGCGTACGACTAGTACTGTCCCATAGACGAGTTGCAGTATTAGGTGGCAGGGAGACGCTCTACTACGACACTGAGAGGTTTGGTATGTACTGTTGTACATAAAACTAGCTGTGCTCTACGGTTTCTCCCGCATAAATCTCAATCCTGTGGGAATATCGTTATAAAAGTGTCCTATGTCCTAATTCAGGCAATGGTCTACCCGTGTGTCAAATGTCATCCAAATCTGATCAGCCGTTTTAACGTGAAAGCGTACCAAATAAACATACCAAAAATCAAATCCTTTCTCTTTAGATTAGTTTAGATTAGATAACAAAGACTAGGTTCTGCCCGCGACTCGTTCAAATGGAAGTCAACTATCGATCAAGTATAATATCTTATGGCATTCGACAAAATAAGAAGGCTAATTCTCGTAATTAAGAATGTTAAAAATCTTAGTCGCAGTCTCATCTCAGCGACAAGCAAATGTCAAAAATGTATGGAAAATCGAGATATTTTTTACGGATTAACACTGAGTTCAGACTGTGAACGGTCTTAAAAGTATGAGAATTGCCCCTCAGATCAGTGCCTACTTCAATAGATTACCTCTTAGAAACAAACAAACAATTTTACCTTCTATATTAGATAAACAACTAAAGACCAATGAGGAACACCCACATAACATCACGCTTGTAATCCCCGAAGGGTTAGGCTAAAATGTACCTACCTATAAAAGAAAAAAGGCAAAAAAATAGTTTATTTGCAACTTTTTTACATCACAATAATAAGTTTCAGTCATCATGAAAAAACAGTCTAGTGATGATTGTTTTTAAGAACTTATTCAATTAAGTCCACGATGGTCACCATACTAATTTCTCCATACGAAACTACCTTTTGAAACAGGCATGAACAAGAACATAGAATAAATTCTATGTTATTGTTCAAAAGTGCGTTTTAGTAGCCTACTTGAAATAAATTATTTAACTTTAACTTGACTTTCTCCTTCGCTCCTCAGTACTTATAAAACACATTACAAAAAAACAATGCTAATTTTGCTAATCCTCGTTAATTCAACCTTCCAATATTCGTTCTTAGCGGGTGGTAGGTAACGATCCCAAAATTCCGTTGAAAAAAAGTTCAAAACAAAATTTTGTTTCAGGGTCCCACAACTTTCACTTGAGCGAAAAACTGTACACACGATACTCAGCAATCGCTTTACAAATCGGATGTCCTTATTTGGAAACTTTTAACAATGTGTAAGTAAAATATACGCATAAAAATGTACATTAAGAGCGTTCATGCCGTGCGGGCTGGCAACGTCGCATTTATAGTTGGTTTTCGGGATTCTTTCATTAAATATGAATCAAAGTACTATTTTGTTTCAGCCAAGCACTAGATCGTTGGTACTTATAATTATTATTTTACATTTACTCTAAATTAAAAACATTTAATCGTAATAATTACCTACTGCAAATTCAAAATAATTTACGGTATGTTTATTTTATAAGTAAATACCATCCCGCGCCGGATGAACGCTCTTAAATGTTGGGAAGATTCAGCTGAACTCAATATTATTTCAGGGAACTTACTATTTTCACTGAACTCGTTTTTACTTTAGATTTCATATATTGTGATAATTTGAGTGTGTTGAGATCACTTGGAATCATGTAACATCCATAATATCAAATTCTAATTCGAGATTTGATAGAAAAGACTAGGTATATGACGATGAGCAAAATCTGTACCATAAATGCTCCTGTAGTTAATATTCTTTATTTCTTACAGCGTAATGACTCTCTTCGAAGCAGGAATTATAGCTAAGATGACGACAGATGAGTATAAGAATCTTCCAGAACAAGCTAGAAGGTCGGACCCTGTCACCGAGAGTGATAAACAGGGCGGTGAAGTGATGGGCGACTCTACAGCTACCTCATCACAAACTGTATGTAGATAAATGAAACGTGTAGGGTCGGAGGACCTCCGTACGCTTTTTCACTATACGCTGCGGCACCCTCAAAAACCATCAAAACGACACCCATGATGGAGAATTTCAAAATGTTCGTAGCTGCCATCTTGGATTTTCATTTTGACCTCACTATCGCCATAATTTGGAGAATTTACTTTGCTGAAATAGTCTTTTTTTTTTCTTTTTTTACGGGCTATTACTGATTTTGGGTAAAGAAAAATATTGTGAGGAGACGTGGATTTGATGTTTTAATCATAGAATGATGCTCGTTCCTTTTTTGTACAGTAAAAGGTATTCGGGTTTTTTTTTTGAGGTTGGGAAATTATCAAATAACTTTTCCCGCTCTGGGTGGAGCGTGTGGGCGTGTCAGACTTTTACTGACTAAAACCCACCCGTGTTCCTTCAGTTGCCTGTGTGCCAGGGGCCGCGGTATCTCTTTCGAACAACCCGCACCTCTGGCAGAAAGCAGGTGAGGTTATATCCACATTTCGACAGTTATGTTTAAGTCCTATGCAATAGGCTGCGAGCCTAATGCCATCAATCGGGCACAAATCCTGAGTCCGGGCTGGTACTGATAAATTCTAGATGGAAAAACCCAATAATACTGTGCCCGACCTGGGAATCGAACGCAGGACCTAATGGTCAGCAGTAGCGCTTGCGACCACTAGACCAACGGGGCAGTCTTAACTGTTGTCTTAGCTGCTGCCCGCGGCTTCGCCCACGTGGAGGTTGAAAATTATCCCAGGAGAATGTACTACCGGGATGACAACTATCCTATGTGTTAAACCAGGTTATAAACTATGTGCGTGCCAAATTTCATCCAAATCCGTTTAGCCGTTTTTGCGTGATTGAGCAACAAACATCCAAACATCTTTACAAACTTTCACATTTATCATTTTAGTAGTATATCCTTCATAATTTTAGTAGTATATATATTTTAGTAGTATATAATCATTTTAGTAGTATATCCTTCATAATTTTAGTAGTTTATATATTTTAGTAGTATATAATAATTTTAGTAGTATATATGCATATATGTTCTTTATAATTTTAGTAGTATATATATTAGTAGGATATCCTTCATGATTAACTGAATAATATACAGGATATGCCACCGTATCATACATCCCTATTATAGAATATCTACAATAAAATAGATGCACATCGTCCTTCAATATAGCCGGGGAATAAATTCAATATTTCTTACATTTTTGCAAATTACAGAGCAATTCGATGTACACGATGTATGTGTGTGTGATGTGATGTATTCGATGTGTGTTCGATGTTCGATGTGTTCGGTGTGTGTGTGTATGTTGATCAAAGTTCAGTACACGGTAATATGAATTTCCCAGACTACAATGGAATTACCTTTATTCTTAATTTAAATGTGACATTGATCTTAAAATAACCTCCCCAGTGGTTCTAAACAATACGTTTCGGATTTTCGTTGATTTATTATCCAAGTTTGTGTTTGCAGCCACAAGGGGAATCCACAAAAGGTCTGCAGCCCGTCTCCTTGAGGATGTTGCGAGGCGCGTTCTGTTTGCTCGGCATTGGACATCTGTTAGCAGGTAGTTTCGACGTGAATATGAAATTCATACAATGCAAAACTTCTTTGGAAAACTATCTAAAAATTCTAGTTCTTCAACTAATAGATAATTGTTAACTTTTTCAAACTTATTAGTTACTAGCGGCTCATCACGTCTTCGTACGAGTGGGTCCCTCCCTAATTTTGTCTACTTATAAATATAGCATATCTTACTTCAGGGATAATTTAATATTCTAATGGTGAAAGAATTGTCGAAATCGGTCTAGTTTTTGAGTTTATTCGACATAAACATACGAATCTTTCCTCTTTATAATATTAGTATAGTATAGAAGTATAGATGACTCTAACACTCATTTGTTTTCCAGCAATATCTTTGGCAGTGGAGATCCAGCTACATCGCCGTTCTAAAAGCCGTCGTGAACCACCACCGAGCGAACACAGGAAGACACAGAAACTGCTAGTGTTGGGAAAATCTGTGATGCTGTTCAAACGAGGGTGCAAGAGGGTGTGTGCTAATGTGTATACTGGCATTGATAATGCTTTGGGGCCTGAGGTTAAGGAGTAATTGATGTATATGCCCTAAACCCCAACTTAAGTCATGCTTTTCTGTATAAAAATGAACTACGTGACTTAAGTGCGGGTTTAAGTCACACAGTGCTATAAAAGGTTTTTAACGTGTATTCTTAATTTGGCATCGCAAACCGAAAAGATCGTTGTTTTGGGTGTTTTTATTTTCACATGTCCCTAAGTTTCATTGTTGTCAATGAAAAATATTGAATTATTAAAGTGAATTCACTAATGCACATTTATAAGTAAGTTAGGAGTAAGTTGCAACAATGTAGTCAGTAAGTTACTAATCAGTCCCATAAATTGGCTCAACTAACTTCGTCGAAGTTTGTTCGCAGTGTAATCCTATAATCACCACGCTTAGCAGATGATATGTTACGCGGAAGCTGCTCAGTCCACATAAGCTTCTGGTGGATATAGTTTATAGTAGGTGTAGCTGGTAGTAGGTGGTAATCAGCGAAGTAAAACGTGAAGATGACTTTAAAACTTATATTTTGAAAATAGCACGGATATTTTTTAACAGAACAAGATTCACAAACAAACGCACCCGCTTGCGGTGCTCGCACGGACCGAACTGCCGGCGTGTTTGGTGGGGGTCCAGTGGCCCTTACATTTGTACTTAGGTATACATAGGTATTTGTTATTATTACTAATCTATAAATCTAAAACATGAGCGCGTCGCTAACATTCTCCCCCCAGTGCTGGCTCAGCACTCCTCACCGAGTGAAATACGCGCGACGCGGGCTGCAGGTCGCTTCCAGACACCAGTCTTAGTCTTCACTTCGACCAGTCTGATTCGTCCATCCTTACCTGGACATGTCTTCTGGATAACACCCTTCGGCCAGGTACTACGAAGACTGTTAGGATCAGCCACTATAACTACGTCACCTACCTGCAAAGGTTTCACCTCCTCGTTCCATTTTCTTCGTGGTAGTAAGTCAGGGAGAACCTCTTTCACCCATCTACGCCAAAACATATCCGCTAACGCCTGTGACCTTCGCCATTGTTTGCGTAAAAACATGTCGGAATCGTCGAAAGTCCCAATGATAGGTGTGTTGGATGAGCTACCTAAAAGAAAATGGTTAGGAGTTAAAGTTTCCAAGCTTTCAGGGTCGACGGACACGTGTGTCAGCGGACGACCGTTAACCATGTTCTCCACTTCCGCCATCAGGGTAAGCAGCACTTCTTCGCGTGGAGCGCGTTCGTTCATTATAACTCGAAGTGATGTTTTAACGCTCCGAATTAGCCTCTCCCAGGCTCCACCCCAGTGAGGACTGGAGGGGGGTATAAAATGCCACTGCATGGCGTTGTTCACACCGACGGCCTTAAGAGCATCCATATTAAGTGCCTGCTCCGACTGCTTCAGCTCCTTATCGCTTGCTCTTAGGTTGGTGCCATTGTCAGAGTACAGATGACAGGGCCAACCTCGCCGTGCTGCCATGCGTCGCAGCGCCATAATCAAGGAGTCTGACGTGAGTGACGGGACAAGCTCGATATGAATCGCTCGTATAGTTAGGCAGGTGAACAAAACGCCATACCTCTTCTGCCTTCCCCTGCCTACAGTCACTTCCATTGGACCAAACAAGTCCAGACCACAAAATGAAAATGGTCGGTGGTGATGTGCTACTCGGGCATGAGGTAAGTCACCCATTCTGGGCACTTGAGGCTTACATTTCCTTAAGCGGCATAGCATGCAATTCGAAACCACCCTGCTATGAATCTTACTAATATTTTCAACCATTTCTACCGCCGTCGTTTCATCCGGCAGGCTATCAATATAGTCGTCCATATAGTGCGATTTATATATCGCATTAACAGCGGCTGGAAATGTCGACTCGTAACGACGCGCATTTACATTTTTAACAAACTGAGCTACAAACGGAGAACAGTTAGCGCCGAAAATAAGTGACGTCATAATGTAAATATCAACTGGTTCGTCAGGGCTGTTCCGCCAAAGGAACCTAAACGCGTGTTGATCTTCAGGGCGAATTTTGACCCTAAGGAACATGTCCTTGATGTCACCGGTTACTGCAATTGAATATTCCCTAAACCGCAGCATTATACCAAACAGGGATGACAACAAGTCTGGCCCTGTGAGTAAATAATCATTGAGACATTTATCACCAACTGGAGCGGCGGAATCGAACACTAACCTAAGCGACCTTTTGTTGGGATTATCTACCCCGAAGTGGGGTAGATACCACGTCCTGGGTGCCGGCAGTTGCTTTTCCATCTTGTGAGCGTAATCATTTTGTAATAAATGATTTATACGCTCTCGGTATCTGTCGGCGAAACCATCGTCACGTGCCATTTTCCTTTCTATCCCCTTTAACCTTTTGAAAGCGTTAGGATAGGTGTCGGGCATAGCGCAGGCCTCATCCTTCCAGGGCAGACCCACACGCCAGCGATCGTTGACGAGTTCGACAGACTTCTCCAACTGAGCGACGGCACAAGTATCATTAATATTTTGTCTCGGCTTACCTGACACTCCCAGGGCGTCTACAGCAAATGAGCGCCTCACCTCCTCGTGGAGTTCCCGTAGCAAGCACTCATCCCTGTCCGCGGCGATGGTAGCTGATGAACTCAACAGCAGTGTGGCGTGCGCCTCGACAGTGCAGGCAGCGACCTGCGCGTGCCGAGCGTGCGGCCTTCGCATCATTCCGTGTATGCACCAACCTAGGGGAGTCAACGTAGCGGACGGCTCATATAATTTACCTACCATAACTTTAAGAGGTAACAATAAATGACAGTTATCTTGACCTATTAAAATCTCAGGTTTTACATTATATTTACATAACTTATCATTTATCCCAAACAGGTTTTTATAATTATTACAATCGACAACAGAAAGTTGTTGCAAAGGTAAGTTTAATTTATCAACACACCGAACTGTCACATTATACATCTTATTGTCCATACCCGATAGTGTAACATTCGCGATGGTCGTTTCACATACCAGTTCATCGTCAGACCAGGCAGACATGAGCGCGTCGCTAACAGTAGGTGTACACAAATTATAGCACGTGTTAGTTAATAATTTTCCGATTGAAATATGTAGTGAAAGCTGAGCACTGTGAAGGCCTAATGGCGAACATTTAGGTAGTAAGTAGTCATTTAAATATAAGGTTTTTTAGTAGATTAAACTACGCGCTCAGATCAACACAACGCTCAGGGCCAATTAGGTCACAATATAAAAAACAACTTTACACAGGTGGCTACCAAACGTCTTTACTTAAAAAAAGAACATTTTAATCATGGGTCCTCAATGGGCCCTAAACTGCCGATACATCTAAAAGAATTACCCATCAAAGTTAAAAAAAAAGTTAACAAAACTGCTACTGGACAAGTGTTACTACGCTATGAAAGATTTTGTTAATGACAAAACCTTATGTTAATGGTGTGTTCCTTTGTGATTTAATTTACTGACAGTTCGGTGTTTAGCTCTATTGCAATTCTACATTATTATTATATTTAAAATCTTGACATTTGTAATTCAATTTTCTGACATTTTACTTTTTATTATTATATAATTCAGAGTGTTTTTTAATAATATGTGATTTTTTATTAATAATAGTTATGTTGCCTAGGGAAAGGAATGCTTTTGTCATTATTCTATTTATGTCTGTTTATGGTTTTTGTCTAGTAAATGTATTACATTAAATAATTTTGCATGCCGTAAGGTAAAATGTATCGGGACTCTGTTAAAAATAACCATCATATATGTATACCTACATGATTGGGAAATAAATGTTTTCTATTTCTATTTGTTTTTATTAAGGGGGAAGCGCTAGGGTAGCTCGCAAAATCCAAATTTTCTTACGGTTTTACAATTTGCGAGTTGTATGTGAATGGCTTTTTCATGAAATTGTCATTCAGTGGGATTGCATGAAGTTGTATAGATGATTTAAATGATCATAATTCTGTAGATACATACGCTTTACAGTCGCGAATCATATTTTGTTCAACATATAGTTACCTAGCCTGACATCGCTCTGCAAATTATTAAAAAAAAATAAGTAAATTTGAATTTCGCGAGCTACCTTTTCGTATCCATCATAATAGTAGTTGTACTCAAAGTTGCACTTAATAAACTGCCCCACTTAATAAAACAGCTTCACTACTGCGGAGCAGCATCCTAAAAACTGTGGGGCAGACCTTCACCTCACCAATTCTAAAACAGTTTGTGCGGAGGATAATTGATACTACCATCAGATATTAAGTTGTTTTTAACTTGTTGTTAATATTATGTAATTAACACTACATTAACACTATGAATTGTTTGTTCCAAAATAAAAATCGTCATCATCATGAATAAACGGATTACAAAAGTCTATTGTTTTGAATGAATCCTACCTGATCCCGTATTCATGGGATTTTAATAAAAGGTGAGTTATGTGAGCAGAAATGTATGTCTATGGCGCAGCAAATTTTTCGAGATTACGCGATTTGACCCATAAAGTTATGCATAGTGATGAACCCAATGACCTCTTACAAAGTTTTCAGTTATTTCAATTACTCCCTATATAGATGTTTAAGGAGGATGCGGTAATGAACCTCACAACATTCATGTTTTCTTAATTTTGGAATTTGCAGGTTAGTTTATCTTGATTGAGTTCATACAATCCCACTGCAAATTATATAAGAAAATTTTAATTTTGCGGGCTTCCCAGGCACTTCTTCATAAGCAGCTCTCAGTAACTTCCGACGTGGCTTATGCTCGTTACTGGTTTCACGCATCATAACTGGCGATATCTATCTATAAATAAATAAATAAAAAGAGAAGTCCTGATTGACTGACTGACTCATCAACGCCCAGCTCAAACCCCTGGACCTAGAAAGCTGAAATTTTGCACAGAGATTTCCTTTATAATATAGACAAGAAATAAGGAAGGGTTTTTCGAAATTCAACCCCTAAGGGAGTTAAATAGGGGATGAAAGTTCCGCGCGGGCGAAGCCGCTGGCAAAAGCTAGTAGGGAATATAATGCATAGCTGTAAATGACATGGCAGAAGTCTGCCACCTGACTAATTATTGTTCTATACATATTTTGTTCATCATACAGTCTGAATTTCGTGAGCTACCCTGTCGCTTCCCCCTTAACATAAAATAAATTAACTTGTACTTAATTATTTTTTAAAGTCTTTCATAATACTGTGCTAGTTAAAAACCAAGCATGCAATACCAGTAAAACATAGATAAAGTTTACTTAATTGACGCCTACAAGGTAACCATAACAGAAACTTTTCCGAACTTCGTTGAAAATATAGCAATTTTGTTGAAATTTCAGCTACATACTCGTCAAGATGCTCTGTGCCTGACACAAGACAGCTTCCTCATTAAATTAGCGAAGTGAGAGCTTGCTAACGAAGTTATTATGATGGATGAGCAAACGCAGAGAAGGTTCACTCGGTATGAAGAACCGACGTATTGTTGTACATGGTGTAGAAAAAGCGAACATCGGAGTATCGTAATAGAGACCGCGATCACGAGCATCTTCGGCACCCTTTTTTTTTTTGGTGGGAAATCATCAAATAACTTCTCCCGCTCTGGGTGGAGCGGGAGGGCGTGTCAGACTTTTACTGTCTAAAACCAACCCGTGTTCCCTCAGTTGCCTGTGTGCCAGGGGCCGCGGTATCTCTTTCGAACAACCCGCACCCCTGGCAGGCATCGGCCCTTACGGACCCCACCATTTGGTGCTGACATCTCTTTGAGGCGCGCGTGGAACACAACGCGCCGTCGACCCGGCACCCTAAATTACAATTTACCGGGAGTAAGTGCCAAATTAGGTAAGCTAACCATAAGGTCGACTGTACCTAGTATCGAAGCCTTAAGTTACTTTATATCAATAAATTAAAAGTCAAATAAGAACGTACATGTTTTCATGTTTATCAATAGGAAAAAACAAGAACAGTGCCATTTCTGACGAAAACTAATACAAGGGAAAAGATTTGATTTTTTGTATGTTTGTTACTTTTTGACGGTAAATGGCACATGAGTATGACATAACCTGGATTAAAACAGGATACTTTTTATCCCGATATTCTCAGAGGATCGATACATATGCGGGTGAAACCACGGGGCGTAACTAGTTGAAATTAAATCGTTTTGCTGTAATACCATGCCCTAATGGTCGAACCTGACTCATAATTGTTGTCATGACTTCTCATGTCTGAGGAGTGGGCTTTCTGCCTTGTCTATATCGCAAGAGAAGAAACGAAGACCTCACGTCTAGCATACATCAAATTAACACGTTTTAATTTTTTTCTAAAACAGAAAACCACCATTGCTTCCAAAGATTCAGCTGAGGTCAAATAATTTAGCGGACAGTGAAAATCATCCAAAAGCATAGTGTTTATTACACGCTTTATATTAGCTTCACTTGTATGTTTGTATGTAACCGACTCCTTAGAGCGCGATTTTGACCCACTTTAAACGGTCAGATTTCATTGAAACTTTGTAAACTTATCGAGGACCGATGACAATTCAATAATTAAAAAAAAAATTGAGAAAAGTTATTAAAAAAGGAAAAAAAAATACGTAATAAAAAAATCACGTTTTTGTATTTAGCAGAACTAAAAAATAGAAAATAAATAATAGTTTAAAAAACTAAAAAACACGCTTTAAAAACCAAACTAAAAAAGGAGAAAATAATTTAATTCAATTAAAAAGCGTGGGGTGCTTGACATTAATTGATTATAAAAATACCTCTTAAAGCACCCCACGCTTTTTTAATTGAATAAAATTATTTTCTCCTTTTTTAGTTTGGTTTTTAAAGCGTGTTTTTTAGTTTTTTAAACTATTATTTATTTTCTCTTCGTTTCGATAGCTTCTAAGAGATACCAAACCAATAACATGGTAACCAACCCGAATGAGCAGTGGTGTCCCAGTGGTAACGGCTGCGACTAAAGACTTGTAGATCGTGGGTTTGAACCCTGGCAGGCGCTTAACTTTGCGTAAATAAATTATTTTATCACCACTGCTCTCAAAACGGTGAACGAAAACATGGTGAGGCAACCGGCGCAGCGGCGGCCTAGAACCAAAAATTCGTAGACATGTGACATCTACCCGCAAAGGACCCGCGTGGTGGATTACGGCCAACCCCCTCTCACAGAGGGAAGGCCTGTGTATCCCAGCTGTGGGAACATTATAGGCTAATTATGCTAGTTTATGTAACCCGAATATTGAACCTAGATCGACTGGAAGAACGAGGCGCATAAATAAAGTAAAACTCGGAGCTTTTCGGGCACTTCAATTGTCAAGGAGTCGGTGATGTATCTTCAGCTCCACGAAGTGATTATGGCAACATATGATGCAATAGCGAGCAAAGCAAGCTCGATAATATCTGCATCTCGCCTCGAATGGGATAGGTTTTATTTTGTCCATGCATACAGAAAGAGGACTAACTGTACCGATTTATTTAAAGAAGCTTACGAAATAAGATATAGTAGGATGTAAGAGCGAGCGAAGCAAGCTCGATGACGTCAGCACCCCGCCTAAAGTCGATCAGATTTTCGGAAATAGGATTTCTTCGGTATTTTGTTAACAAATACACACAAGCTTTAGAATTAAGTTATTGTAGAACGCAAGAGCGAGCGAACCGTGCTCCAAAATAGGAACTTGCCACGAAAATGTTGAGTTCTCTTTTATTTTGTTAGGTGTTGTCGGATATTTTTTAGTTCTGAATTTCACACCCATATTTAATTTTGAAGCGAGGGAGGTGCAAGTTGACCTTCGTGAACCCATCCCAGTGCCCGTGGAAAGATGAAGCCCGTCGCCCATTCCAAACCGCAGTTCCAATGGAGAAGAATGGGACAGGAAACTCTTTTATCATAATAAAAAATCATCAAACATGCACTTAAGCAAGAGGGAGGAAGCGCACGTGAGGGAGAGGCAGTATATGCGCCCTCACGGCCGTAGTCGCCACGGGAGACGCCCTGGGCGTCGGGAATCCCAGGCTGATTCCCGGCCACCGTAGGCGCGGGCTTGCGGACGGCGAGTAATGGGTAGCTCGCTGTCCGGTAAGGACCAAGCCCGGGTCGACCGCGACGGCGCGTTGTGTTCCACGCGCGCCTCAAAGAGATGTCAGCACCAACTGGTGGGGTCCGCAAGGGCCGATGCCTGCCAGGGGTGCGGGTTGTTCGAAAGAGATATCGCGGCCCCTGGCACACAGGCAACTGAGGGAACACGGGTGGGTTTTAGTCAGTAAAAGTCTGACACGAAAGAGCGGGAGAAGTTATTTGATGATTTCCCACCCAAAAAAAAAAACAAGTACAAATGCATAAATTGTAATAGAAACATACTCAATACTCAATACTCAATTCTTTATTGCATTCCATATGTAATTAAAAGATGGAATTAACATATGTGACCCGACCCCTGTGACCCACTTATTGAAAACAAACACCCTGTTTAAAGCATAAAACTTACTCGTACGTGAATCCAGCGCTTTGTTCACTTCATACAGAAATAAAATCAAAAATTCCTGCAGCACAGTCAGCATTCAAAGGGGCTATAGGTTTCAGTTTGTAAGGTAGAAATGCCAGTTGCTGCTAGCACCTAGTATTAATTCATTTCCTTTAGTTTCCAAAGCTTAGTACGTTTCAGCTAGACTTATGTCTCCTGTTTAATCAGCCTTATATGGGTCGTGTGAGTATTTATTATGATCACAATTTTTAAGCAATTGCCTCATTCGTGGTATTATGGTGTCCAAGGCTGTAGCTGTAGAGTTTTCCTGCATTATACCTAAAAAAAATACATAAATCTTTGACCTTAAGACTTACTATTTGTGAGTAAGATTAATTAATATTTTTATACTTGCCGGTTTCACAGCCGAATTTCCTATTTCACAGTTCTGCTTACCCAAACACTCGAACAGGACAATACATTGTGAAGTTTATCTCTCTAAATTTCTCAGGTTTTAAGTCGTTATATAAAGAGCATTCCATTTAGAATTCAAATGTTAGCGTAATTGTGCTCATCACAATAATTAACTTAATTACTTGGCGTTGTAACTTTAAAAGCTTTGTTTCTATTTTTAGTTTAGAACGTTTTAAATGCATAATTAGTGTCACGGAAAGTTGAGGGGTTCCAGCATGTATACGTACCTAGAATAGACTTCTTACAATTTCAAATGTTATATCTTAATTAATCTATCGACTGACTTATTGTGAAAGAAATCATCTTGAGGGAAACTTTGACTTTTAATGGTCTAATTTCCTCATTACAAATAGTGTCTGTCTAAATATAAGAATTGTTTAATAGATTTAATTTAATTTAACGTCCTTTGTATTTTTTTTTTACTTATTCCAAATTGAATATAATTTAATATTAATATTTTAACTTTGTTAACTCAAATATGCATGCTGTGGTCTCCTATAGGTGCATGAGTACACCTACTTCATAACGGATATTGGGCTTTATTTATTTGTAGTGTATGTCTTTTTGTTGTAGAATCTAAATAAATACGCAATAAGCACATTGATTGATTAATGCACGATACCGTTATATAAGAGACCAGGAACAGGCGGGATAATTCTAAATATTAGTGACTACGCTTGCTGATAACAAGTCCCTCCACCCTACATGTTTTTCATTCAGCTTTGTCTATTGAAGCCCCGAAAACGGGACGTTTCGTTAAAAACTTACAAACAGAAAATTCATATTTTATACATAAAAGGCTCCGTTGTTTTAGTAAAAGGCACTAACGGGCTTCAAACCGGGCTATTCCTGGGAAAAAACGTATCGTAACTTCCATTTAGATTGGCTATGTAAATATGAGATCTAGTAAAACTTATTCAGGAAACGAGTATAGTTTTAATTGCAATTTTAATCTAGTATGCATTTGTTTTTCTTTTGAGTTCCTTTTTTTTTCGCTGTCTGCGGAAATGTAGTACCTAATGCCCGCGGCACGGTGATGTCGAGATTTTCTTTCGCATTGTACATTTGCACTCTATATTTTTTCTAAGGTTGTCGCGTTACTTAGTTCAAGGAATTTTCACTGAAATCTGTTTAATAAAATTGCGTCATCTGTATTGTATATGCTTACATGAAAGCTCGAATATTTATTATTGTTACGTTCGGCAGAATAAGTAACTATTTAGTACCTACTAATATTACGTAAATAGATATCTCGTAGGGGTAGTTCTCGTATGTTCGGACACGACGTTCTTATTCTAAACTTAGTCTTAATCTATAAGTTTGACGTTGACTATCTCTGAAATGATTTGAACAAGCCTACTTTTGAATTCAGCCTTGTTAAATTAAACCGGTATTATAATTACAATACTTTCTTCTTATGCAGGTAGCAGGGACATCAACACAAAAACTAACCATGAAGATAAGGTAAGATAAGATAATATTTATTTGCTAAGGCATGTGTACACATACAAGATTATAAACGTGCATACAGGATAACATAAAGAAAATTTTACAGGTTCAGACATGTTTGCCACATAAAATGGCGTGCAAATATGAATAGTTCTGATTGTTGACAATTAATTTCAAGTCAATCTGAATTATTTAAAATGAATTCATCAAATAATAATCATTAAAGTGTCAACGGTAAATAAAAAATCATTCATAAAAAGTTAATAAAATAAAATAACGGTACCTGTGTTTCAGTCAGAAAGAAATTACCTACATAATATTAAAGTAAACTTATGTCATGAAGTCAAAATAGTATTATTTATATCCAATTCATAAGAATATATTCACTTGTATATGATTCTAGATGCAAAAATGTACTCTAGTTCAGTTAATTCATGGACCATACAGATTGTGGGTTGATGTCCCTGCCACCCTGGATTATTTTCTATCGATCTGCTTAGACTTTTCTCAACCATGTTTGAGTTGGCTTCTATTCTGACCGAATGCAGCTTAATACCAGTATCTTATATAGAGCGACTGCCTATCTGACCTCCACAACCCAGTTACTGGGTAACACGATATACACCTTGGTAAGACTGGTTGTCAGACTTTTGGGCTTCTGACTACCCGTAACGACTGTCAAAGATATAGGTATGTATGACAGCCTTGACTAACGGCCCAACACGCTTTGTGAGGTACGGAGTAGTCGCGATATGTAATTAATGATTACCCATCCATGAACCGACTGCTGCGGCTGTAGCCCTTATTTATCATTATCTCAAGCATTGCGTTTCCAACCGGTCAGTACTAGATAAAGTTGTATTATCATAAGAATCACTGGACATACACAGCTTGCACTACTTACCACAAAATATAACATATAATTCTATTGTATTAGTTTTATTTTGTTTTTACTAAGACATGAAAACACTTTGTACCTTATTATGAAGAAAAAAATATCTAAATAGTAAAGTCGGCAAACGCCGATCAGCAGATCGACTTTATTAGAATACTAGCTGACCCGTGCCGCCTCGTTGGGCGGTAAACATTTTTATATCACTCAATATATTTCAAAGTCAAAGTCAAAGCATTTATTTCAAATAGGCACTTAAAAGGCACTTTTGAACGTCAACATTTACATTAAAATAGAATTGATTCTAGTCGTGCCTTCCAAAATGTAGTTTCGTATGGAGAAGAATGGGCAAGAAACTCCACCGTTACTCTTTTAAAATGTTTCAAGTACAATATTTACATTCATTATATGATTATGTGTGAAAACGATGCACCCAGAATAAAATTACCATACCAAAATGGGTAAAAACAATCATATTGAAACAATACAGATAAATTAATTCTGTGATAGATACATGGTGTTCACACATTTACAAACATTGTAAAAGTAAGTATAGGTATGATTTTCCTACAATATTAACAAGTAATGAGTCAGTGTGTGAGTTTAAATAATTACTGAGTGTAAATCAATGTCATAAATATAATTAATTATATGTACAATTCAATTAGCAACCAGTTTGATTTTGTCTAGACTCTAGATTGTCCTATGGAGCAGGACCAGCATGTTTCCAAGCATTCTTATCTTGGATATAATCCTCTAATTTGTAATACGCTAGTTTACAAAGTTTACTTTTAATGTGAGCTTTAAATTTCCTTTCATTTAATTGCAATATATCACAAGGTATTTTGTTGTAACATTTAACACAGTACCCCATAAAAGATGTATGTACTTTAGCTAATCTGAAAAATGGTTGATCTATTTTGTCTTTGTTTCTAGTATTAAAATTATGTCTATCACTTATTTTATTAAAAAGATGTAGATTTTTTCTTACATACATAATATTTTCATAAATGAATTGGCAAGGTACCGTCATAATATTAATCCTTTTAAACAGTTCCCTGAGGGATTCGCGGCGACGTAGATTATAAATGGCTCTGACAGCTCTCTTTTGCAAAATAAAGATGGATTCAATGTCAGCGGCCCGACCCCACAGTAAAATGCCATACGACATAATGCTGTGGAAGTAGCTAAAATAGACCAATCGCGCGGTTTCTACATCTGTTAACTGTCTGATCTTTCTAACAGCATAAGCGGCCGAGCTTAGCCGCCCCGCAAGAGATGTTATATGAGCTCCCCATTGTAATTTCTCGTCTAGCGTGATTCCCAGGAACACCGTTTGATTAACAAATTCCAGTTTTTCTCCATTCAATATGATGTCACATTCGCTACTTCTAACATTTGGTAATTTAAATCTAATGCATTTGGTTTTTGTGCCATTTAGTACCAAATTATTTACCGTAAACCAATCTTGGACCTGAAGAATAGAGTTATTAACGTCGTCAAGATTTTGTGAACGTCGGTCTATTTTAAATATCAATGATGTGTCATCTGCAAATAACACCATCTTCGGTTGATTTAGAAGTAAATAGGGTAAATCATTAATGTAAACTAAAAAGAGGAATGGACCCAATATTGAACCTTGAGGAACGCCCATTGCCATTTCAGACCCTAATGAGTTTACGCCGTTTACTTGAACTTTAACTTTTCTGTCTTTCAGGATCTTAGTAAATTAAGAGCTGTATTTCTAACCCCATAGTGCTCCAGTTTCAGCAGAAGTGTCTCATGATTTACGCAATCGAACGCCTTGGAGAGGTCGCAAAAGATTCCAATGGCATCTTTTGCTTCTTCCCAGGCGTTAAAAATGTTCTTTATTAGGGTGACACCAGCGTCGGTGCTACAACGCCCTTTGGTGAAACCGTACTGCTGTTGATGAAAGATGGCATTTTTATTAAAGTGACGTAACATTTGATTGAGAATCAACTTTTCAAACACCTTACTGAGAACTGGCAGAATTGACACAGGCCTATAATTGTTAGGTTCTTTACTATCACCGGATTTGAATAACGGAACTACTTTACTATGTTTCATGAGATCCGGGAAGACTCCTTGGTCTACACTGGTGTTAAATATGAAAGCTAAATAGGGCGCAATGGTTTCGATAATAGCACTACAGACTTTTACAGACATTCCCCAAAGATCTTCTGTTGATTTAATTTTAAGATCTTTGAAAGCTTTTATAACAGCTTGGGGGTTGGTATGCTATATTACGACACAAACTTTACCTCTTTATATTAAGTATAGATGTAGGTACTGCACTGGTAATTATCGCATACATGGTGTGGAAAAATCAGTGGTGTGAAAAACGAGATAAAAAATCCTTTTTGTCACACTGGTGTGACTACAAGTCGGCAAGGCATATATTATTGTATTGGTGTAAAATCCAAATATATTGACGCAAGTGCAGCTGCCGTAGTTAGTTCGCAACTTGTCTATGGACGTTGTAGTGTGGTCCAATATAGATTATACTAGCTTTTCTCAGCGGCTTCGCCCGTGAGGAAATCGGAAAATATTAAACGGGAACATACTACCGAGATGAAAAGTATCCTTTATGTTTATCCAGGTTATAAACTATCTGTGTGCCAAATTTCCTCCAAAACCAAAACAAACATCCAAGCATCTAAACATCTAAATATCCAAACATTCACATTTATAATATTACATAGTTGGAAATAGTAGGATTCAACGATGGGGAAAGTCGGGCAAAGCTAATTGTAGATAGCGTCCTCATAGCTAGGTCCCTACCTTCATTAGTTAGGTTTTATTTCAATATTTCGTTATTTTTGTCGATTTTTTTTTTAATGCATACTTTTATTCAAACGCATTCAAACTTAAGCTTTTAAGATGAAATGATCTCTTTTCTGTAGGTAGCACGAATTATTTAGTTGTTTTAGTGGTGAAAACGTAAATATAGCAAATCGTTAAAAAGAAAGTAAGCTTAATCTCTCGTTTTTGGGTAAGAAGATGCCTTTGCTCTACACTAACGCCCTATTTAAATGATGCAAGTTTCTTGTCTATGGCATACAAAAAAATGTAAGCTACAAATAACTTGGATGCTCTAAACAATGTTTAGACAGTGCAACTTTTATTGTTACTTCAACTTATGGCATGCCACTGATATTTTAGACAAAATAATGTTGTCGGCTAAAGCGAGTAATATTTACTTTTAAAATCAACCCGCTACCTCCTATAACTTAGACCACAAAGTAACATCTGGACTCTAACGTAGGGCCAAATGTTTGGATATTTAAAGTTTAATAGGGACCCCAACGCTAAAATGGCGGTAGGTACGCCAATATCGGTAGGTACGTAACTAATTACATAAACTAACTGCACCTACATGTGTCTAGTTAGCAGGTGGTGCAGAGGGCAAACAATAGATTAGGATTATACTGATATTTTATATCGGTTATAACTTATTAGACTTACTTATATTACAAATGTATGTCTGTTTGTTACAATTTTATCCCAAAATAGCTGAAAGAATTTGTATTAAATTTGGCACATGGGTAGATCATGCATGACCTGGTTAGGATATTGGATACTTTTTATCCCGGTGATAGGTATATTTCTGACCTCCACGCGAGCGAAGCCGCAAGCTAAAGCCAGTTCATAATAAGTAAATTTATTGTGTATGATAGCTACACATAACTTCACGCCCCTATTCCCCAAAATAGCGGTGGCAGACATCTGCCATGTAATATACACCTATGCATTACATTCGTATGCAATAACACGTATGTATTTACAGAATTATAATGACTAGTGGTCGCGAAGTGGTCGATATTCGACTACAATGAAAATTATATAACAATATTAGCTTTAAGCACTCCTTCTCCATTATAAACTTTAACTGTGCCAAACATACTCCTCCGTCCACGTAATTTTTGTAAGAAGGGGTCCAACGTTTTTGCTTTACGTATTGCTCTCAGCGGTTGGACATTTTTTCCTGCTCATTGGCGAAATTCCAGAGAGTGACAGTTAGTGTGTTGTCCTCTATGTAACTTGGGGCACACGGAGCCGTTACTTGGGACTGGTCAGTCATGGACCCGTGTAGGTGTGTGATCAGTTCTTGAGTGGCGTCTCTGGGTGTCGTATTGTATAAGGCTACTTTTATTACCTTGGGTTCTGCCTGTAAAAATAATTGTATGTGTAAATGAATAAATAAAAATAAATAAAATATACAGGGTGTCCCAAAAGGTTACGTTGCTGGAAAGGGGGGTGATAGGGGTGGTCACAAGAGTCACCAGAAAAATAAAAAAATAAATCCCCTCTGGGAATTTAAAAAAATAAATTGCATTTTTTTTTAACTTTTTTTTTTAACTATCAAGAACTTTTAATTTTCTTTAAAATCTTGGTTAGTATGTATTGTTTTTTTATTTCAGTTTGATAAAGGGTTATTGACTATTACATAACAGCATTTTTTTTTAATTCAGCAATATTTGTAAGTACAGTTATAAAAAAAAAAAAACATTTTTTTTTAAATACCCAGAGGGGTTTTATTTTTAATTTTTCTGGTGACCCTTGTGACCACCCCTATCACCCCCCTTCCCAGCTACGTAACCTTTTGCGATACCCTGTATAGATTTAATCTTCAATAGAACCGTCTAAGTTCATAGGATCCTATTGAATGATTATTTCATGTAATAGCCATTTTACACATAAATGTAAGAAATTTCTAAAGGAAAGCTCAATAATATTTCTTCGGGTCCGAGGTTTCTGTATCGAAAGTCGAAATATAATTATTTAATTATAATTACCTTTCAAACAGACAATCAGGATCAGATCCTGATGGTATACTAGCTGTACTTAATAATGTTCCGAAATCACCGTACCAACAGAGTGGCAATTTTCGTAATTTTAAGAACGTTCACAGTCTGATCTCAGTCTCAATCTGTCAAAAGTACCTCGAGTTTCCATACATTTTTGACAAGGTTTGGAACAAGGATTTGTTTGTCGCCGAGATGAGACTGCGACTAGATTATGAACGTTTTTAATTACGAGAATTGGCCTTCTGATGTTTGTTCCGGATCGGATGTGTGTTTGTGTAATGTCAACCACAACACGCGAAATCCGTGTATGACTACTAGTTCGAGCATGTACAACTATTGTCACGGTTGTAATATGTAGAGACTAAATCTCAATTGGATGTAAAACAATTTCGATCGGTGTACATCCCGTTCAGATTTGTCTCATGGATTAAAAGAGACGAAAATATCCTGTATTAGTGACATTGGAGGCAGACATATAGATGGAAAACTCTTTATCCCTACTAATCCCTACTTATAATATTATAAATGCAAAAGTAACTCTGTCTGTCTGTCTGTTACGCTTTCACGCATAAACCGCTGAACTAATCGTCATGAAATTTGGCAGAGATATAGCCTGGGATATGGAGCTGGACATAGGCTACTTTTTTTAAAGCGATAACCGACATCTACGCGGGCAGAGCCGCCGGTGTATACACTTACATAAACTCGGTGTGAGTTTATGTAAGTGTATATTATATCTTTCATCTGGTCCACCCAGACGGCCGCTTTACTTTGTTTCAATGATTTCATCACCACTGCTCTTAAAATCGTGAATGTCCTAGAACCATAAAATCGAAGACATGTGACATTTACCAACCCGCGCTGGTTTCGCTTGGTATATTACAGCTTACAGCCCACTCCCTCCCGAAGAGAGGAGGCCGGTGTCCCAGCAGTGGGAACTTTATGGGCTGATTATGGATATCCTTCTAAGCCGTCGTCCCAATGTTTCCACTCAAAACTGTCTTGTAAATACTTTTCACCATATAAATGTAAAAATGGCACGTATATTTTACTTTCGCAAATGATAAATCTAATATTATGAACAACGTCTCCCTCTATCGATTTGATTGATTCAATTTATACTGCAATCAAAATCGGACAAGTGATTGTCAGTTATGACAAGTTAAACATAAGACTCGTTTAATATTTACACACAGACAAAACACCAGACAAAAGATAACATTTCTATAGCAACAACAACCATTGTGTAATACAGAATTTTATGAAAATCATGATAAATGGCGCGTCTTACTTAATAACAATTAATTAATTAAGCCGTCAATGCGTATTGTTAAACCCGATGAGACAAAGGATAGTTGGCTAATTAATGAAACCTGATTTTAGGTAAATTAATACCCCATTCAATTATATTCGGGTAGGGGCGAGACACGGCGCAGCTGACAGTGATTTTGATATTTATTCAATAGTAACAAGAGACATCTAGGTATTTATGATATTCATTTAAGGCGGTGATTTCTAAAAAAGGTTCAAAAAGGTGGTTTTTTAAACAAGTAATCGTATCTACCTCTTTAACCGTAAATAATTTTGATATATAAAGTCTTTTTTGCATAAAGTTATGGAACTCAAAACATAATTAAACATACTTAATGCATCATAAAAATCATCAAAGTCACCTCTAAATTATATTTAAAACTAGTTTATGCCTTCAATAACAATTATAATATTTATAATTATAATTAAAAATATACCATAAAATTCCAAATGCTAAACTGCATCCAGTGATGGATTATTTATTATTAAATAGTTAATATCTAATTTTATACGATTTTATTTGCATTTTTACGACAATGCTTGCTCATTTATTATTCGAATTTATTACAACAGATTTTAACCCGTATCGGATTGCAATAAGAACTATTATCGCTCATAACGACAATATCTAAAGTTACCAGGGCCTTAATAGTAACAAGAAATTATGAAAAAGGATGAAGTTAGAAAGTTCAAGTTTCAAGTCAAAGATGAGTATAAACTAGACCATTTACGTGTCTTTAATGCCCTTCGGTCACGAACCGAACAATAAGCACGACGCTCGCCGCTCTGTTACAACTTGATTTTGCAAAGAAACGAGCGATTTTGTGTAAAAAAACAATCAAAAATCATCTTATTGCGTAAGTTTTTAATATTATTACATCGATACCTTATTATGCCTTTAATGTCGACGTGCAAGTTTTACATATTAAATTGTTTTATTTTATTTTTTTAATTATTATTTAATATTAGGTCTTTACCTATGAAATTGCCGTTTTGCAGTACTGGCCATTTCAAATCAAAATAATTTTTGTTTGGGTAAGAATTCTAATTTCAAATTAATTTTATTTTAAAAACATGGATTTTTTTTTCCAAAAGTAGTCATTTGTTTATTGATTAGTGTTACATTTTCATCGCATTTCAATCTTTTTCGTCATCATGGATACGTTAAAAATTCGAGTAATTATGGAATATGAGTACCGTCGTGGCAGCAACGCGGCACAAGCGGCACGCAACATCAACGACGTTTACGGAGCTAACACTACAAACCAACGCACCACCTGTTATTGGTTTGCTCGCTTCCGTTCTGGAAATTTCGACCTGAAAAATGAACCTCGCGGTCGTCCGAAGACTTTGGTCGACAATGACGAATTAAAGGCGATTGTGGAAGCTGATGATACACAATCTACGGCTGAATTAGCAGCAGCTTTCGACGTTAGCGTCAAAACAATATTGGTCCATTTGCGTCAAATTGGCAAGGTAAAAAAGCTTGACAAATGGGTGCCCCACGAACTCAATGATCGTCAGCGCGAAGTACGCGTCGAGACGTGCCTTGCACTGCTCAACAGACACACAAATGAAGGAATTTTGAACCGCATTGTTACCTGCGATGAAAAATGGATTCTGTTTGATAACCGCAAGCGCTCAGCAAGTTGGTTGGATCCTGGTTCAGCACCTAAACAATGCCCTAAACGAAAACTTACCCCTAGAAAAGTGATGGTCACTGTTTGGTGGTCTAGCGCCGGTGTGATTCATCACAGCTTCTTACCAAACGGGGTGAGCATTACTGCAGATGTGTACTGTGAAGAACTGAACACAATGATGGAGAAGCTGGCACATCTCCAACCAGCATTGGTCAATCGCTCGTCTCCGCTGCTCCTGCACGACAACGCGCGACCTCATACTGCACAGCAGACGGTCTCCAAGTTGCAAGAACTGGGGTTGGAAGCTCTCCGTCATCCGCCCTACTCACCAGACCTTGCGCCTACAGACTACTACTTTTTCCAGAATTTGGATAACTTCTTGGCGGGAAAAAAATTCAATACCCGAGAGGCAGTACAAAATGCCTTTGAAGAATTTGTTGCCTCCCGTCCAGCTGATTTCTTTAAGAAGGGCATCAATAAACTGCCACTGCGATGGCAAAGATGCATTGATTGCATGGGTGATTACTTCGATTAATACAAATAAAAAATACATGAAAAAAATTCGTTTAAATTTTTTCATACAAAACGGCAATTTCATAGGTAAAGACCTATTATTTCATGGAGCAAAGACACGAGCACGGACATAAAGTGTGATCTGACTCAATTTATCGAATTAACCCCAAGATTTGCACTAGCCCCTGAAGTTTCATATTTCATGATGTTTTTTTTTTTTCGTAAATTAAGTCTTGTATTGAACGTTACATTACATAGAAATGCAAAAAAAAAGCTCTAGTGTATACCCACCTTTAAACAGTAAAAGGCACCTCGAAAATTGCCTAGTGATTTAACTGGGAGAAAGCCTACAAACTCCCCGAGTGAGTTATTACAATCAAAACGTGTTAAAACCTTCATGTTACAGAGTGGGTTTTACTTATATTAAATACTACCCACTTCATAACCTGAAGGCTTCAGGTGTTGATGAAACAGTTTTAAAGTGTATTGTTACATTGGTAACTTGATCTAGTTGGTAGTAGGTAAGTTACAACATTTAACACCTCAAAAAGTGTAAAATTGTAAAATACACATCTATGTACAACAGAAGACATCTTAATACAATATGCAATGTAACACTAAAATAAATATGTTATGTACAAGTATAGAAAGGAAAAAAAACACGCTTTAAAAACCAAACTAAAAGAGCAGAAAATTATTTCAAAAAAGCGTGGGGTGCTTTTTGAGGTATTTTTATAATCAATTAATATCAAGCACCCCACGATTTTTTAAATTATTTTCTGCTTTTTTAGTTTGGTTTTTAAAGCGTGTTTTTTAGATTTTTTTATCTATTATTTATTTTCTATTTTTTAGTTCTGCTACCTACAAAAGCGTGATTTTTCAATTTTTTTTTTTTTTTATTATGGAATAAATTTATAAAATTATTGAAATGTCATCGGTCCTCGATAAGTCTACAAAGTGTAAATGAAATCTGACCGTTTGAAGTGGTTCAAAATCAAGTCTAAAGGTGTCGGTTACAAACAATTCACGTCAGCTGCACGTTACAGGAACTGATGGACGCTAGTGATGGCGCCATTACACGTGACTGAATTCTGGGCCAAGTCCATTTAGATTGCTATCACCACACTAAAAATAAGATATACCTTCTTTTTCTTTAGCCTCTGTATTCCACTCTTGGGCGATGGACCAGCTTCCACTCCTTGTAACTTCGCGAGCCCGCGCGTCCAACATTCCAACTGTAACGGAACCAGTCCAGTTCGTGCCGCCATCTAGTACGTGCCTATTAATACTTAATTTAAATTCTATGCTATTTCATAGGTCACACTGAATGCCTTAAATATCGCATTTGCTGTGAAGGTGACTCTCTTTCAGTTACGCTCCACGCTATATTAAAATATCCCATTTAATAACCAAACCAACAGCGCTGTCAACTAAAATAATTAATTATTACGCCATTATAAATTAATTCAGAACCGTGAAATAACAGCTCATTTAATATTGAAAAGCTACCTGATTCTGTTACTTTATTTGTAAATGGAATCATTGATTAGGCATATTGTTCAAATTAATTGATGACTGACACCACTGGCATATCGATTTCATTTTATTTACCGTCACTGGACAATGTTATTGTGTGGCAACACTGATGACTATTCAATTGGCTGTATTGTAGAAGAGAGGTTTATGTTATGGGCTGCCGAAGGTTTCCGGTGCTTTTAGTATTTGGAATCTGATATAGCAGCTAGCTTGTAGGCTTCTACAGTCGTCGGAAAGCGAGTATCTCAATTTTTAACGGACTTAAAAAAAAAAAAAAAAGGTTCCGACGAATTGACAACCTCCTCCTTTTTGAAGTCGGTTAAAAAAGAGGTTATCAATTCGACATGTTTTTTTTTTAATGTAGGTATGTTCGGGCATAACTCCGTCATATATAGACAGATTTTGCAAAATTAATTCTTTTTTTGTTCGTCACCGACTTCCGGTAAATAAAGTTATTTTTCACTTTGTAGTATTTTTTTGGAAGGCGGTTGTTTTTTTTTTAAATAGTTTTTTGTGATCTTGTGAATTCGCCTGAATCCCAACAGTTTGAACTGATTATGTAATGTTGACGTTATTACTCCAAGTTATATAAAACGTGGGCTAATTTTCGACGCTATGTTTTTGCCTGCAACTTAACGTCGAAAATTAGCCCACGGACACGTACAACCGGGATAAAAAGATAGGATATCCTATGTCGTAATTTAGCCGTGCACAAAATTTCATCTAAATCCGTTCAGACGTAAAAGCGTGAAAAGGTAACAAACAAGAGACAAGATACTTTCCCATTTTTTTAATTAGCATAGAAGGATAGTTCTACCAATGCTCATCCCTGCTCCAAAATATACCTACCTACACAACCAAAACACTGAACAGCAAAAAAACTAAAAATACAAACAAGAAGATCGGATCAAGAGCCTTATGGTATCCCAAACTAAGTTTACGTTCAGAAAACCCATCCAATAAACTAAATAAGAGTCGATATGTCTTTAGTTATCCTCGCTCCGACCTCCGGAGGGCTGAGGGACCCTCCAAACTTTATACTTCGTACGACCGCAGAAAACCAGATTGTCGTGACCATGCGCGTATGTATGGGCAGATTGTTTTGGGAAACGGGTAGCAAAATGGGTGTTTATTAAAAGTTTAGAATTTATTAAAGAAAATATTGCATAGTTTACGATGTTGAGAGTATTATGTAAGTAACAACGGTATTCTGATCACGCAAGAAAATAGAACGCGTTGTTAACGTAACAGACATCGTTTAAATTAATAACAAGAATAGGAAGGCAGTGGATTAGCAAGACTGGCTTTAGCCAGCGGCATTGTCCGCGTTTGTGTCGGAAATTATCCCAGGGGAATGTATTACCGGGATAATAAGTATCCTATTTGTTAATCCTGGTTATAAACGATGAGATTATCAAATTTTATCCAAATTAGTTGAGCCGTTTTCACGTGATTCAGTAACTGGGTAATACGATACCCCGTGGTAAGACTGGGTGTCAGACTAACTGGCTTCTGACGACCCGTAACGACTGTGAAAGATCCACGATTGACCACCACGGAACCACCACGGAACCACCACGGAACCAACGGTTTAAAGTGCTTTTCGAGGCACCCATCTTCGGACCAACCGCGGCAAACGTAGCTTAACCTGATCGATTGACCTGGGCAGCTTTTATTACTTAGCCACTAACCCCTCTTTCTGTCTTAAAGATACAAAAAAAAACCCATAATAAGAACTATACATGGCCCCTTTCATAACCCATTACAATACATAAGTCACTAGCAATGCGTCCTGACCATCGTCACCAACATCAAATTCCCAAGTCCGTATTGTGTAACTTTTGGGAGGCGCCAAAACTTCCGATATGCGCACATTCAAATGTAGATGCGAGGAAACGGACGGTGTAGTAACATAATAACTTTTCGACAACATTCTTTTATTTTGGATTGAATTAATAAATATCTGGAACTGTCTTTTTCCTCTTCTGGGGTCTGCTCGACTGCCCTTATTTGCACCATTTTAAGCTTTTAGGCTTTTGGATATTCGTGATGATTCTGTTGTGCACCAACTATACTTAATTTAGGGTATTCCTATCTTTTTCCTTGTAATGAAACAAGAAAGGGACGGAAATAAATAAGACCTGTCAAATTTAGTCGAACTTATATTTTTTTCGACGCTAAAATTACGCTAAACTCAAGGCAATCGAGACGTTATTTAGTTTGATAGTTCTAAAACATCACTTGTCTTTTTCTTTCACGGTCGGTAGGTAAGAGATAGCAATACTCTTATTTTAGTTTAGATGGTGAACAAAAGAATCGGCAGCACTTACTCCATTCAATCAATCTATTTCAATACTGCAAAGAAAATATTATAGAAATGACACTCTTCACAATTGTAAAACCTCTTCATACGTATGAGAGATAGAGGACGATAAAAATAACTATTATTACAAAATAAAATAAAACACTTCACAATTAATCACAAGCCACACGACAGGTACACTCAGACAAATTAATTATACAAGCGACTTTGTAATCACGACGATACATTAGTTACAACTGAGACATTAATAACGCCAGAGATTTTAGTGGCTGACTGTACGTCAAGAGTTGCTGTCTGCAACAAATGGCTCTCTCTAGTTGTTTGTGTAACGTACAAAAACAATTAATTAATTAAATTATGCATATTCGATGTTCTTTTGTCTGGCTAAGACTGTATTTTGTCTGTTCAACAAAAATCCACCAATAGGATTGCAGTATTATCACGTCACATAGTTGAACGGAGTGAACATCATAATCCTATTGGACGATCGAGTCTCAGTTTGAATACACTTCAATGGAGACATTCTAGTATGCTCTTACATTCTGATGTGATTTTCACCATCAATTTATTAGAGAATTTATTTCGGAAGGTTTATGTACATAAATATTAAACTTAAAAAATAAAGAAGAGTTTCCCTACGTGATCGAATAAGGAATCAAGAGATCCGCAGGAGAACCAAGGCAACCGACATAGCCCGAAGAATTGCCAAACTTAAGGGGAACCTAGTCGCGGACTCGAACTCACTGGTGGGCTTAGCTAAAAATCACGCTGTCTCACCAGGCATCGTGTCCGACAGAGATAGTATCAGTGATGAGCAGTTAGACGCTAGTCTACACGCACAACGTTATTGAGTGAGATGCAGGATCAGTTATAGTAAAAAGAAAAGCCCTTTGGAAGATCGGGTTTTATGAAAAATGCATAAATCAATATGCAATAAAGTTTATTGAACTTTTCGACAATTGAACTTTATCGGTACCGACTTGATTTGACACTTCTTTTATTACTTAAACACGCCCAAAGTTAGGTACAATTAGCAAGAAAAACGAATCTTTGTTGGCTCCTAACTTTTTAATGGGTTTTTATTTTAGTATTCAGTTTCCGTACAGACAATATTAATAATGAAACAAAAAGATATCATATTTTACTTTGGATGTGCCATGTCAGACAGTGGAGTAAAACACTCCCGAAGTTTCCATGCAAAAAATGTGGACTAGGTTCACCTTAAGTGGCAGTGGCCAGGACACATTGCTCGCAGAACAGATGGCCGATGGGGCCGAAAGATTCTGGAGTGGCGACTGCGTAATGGAAGACGTAGAGTGGGAAGGCCTCCCACAAGGTGGACTGATGACCTCGTGAAGGCCGCGGGCATCCGCTGTATGTAGGAAGCACAAGACCGGTCGAAGTGGAGGAGCCTGGGGGAGGCCCAGGTCCAGCAGTGGACGTCTTTCGGCTGAAATTATGATGCTGATGAAATAAAGAAAACTGGATGTTTTATCAAGTCGTAAAACCCGTGCAGAGCATGGCGGGTTGCTCCTAAAAATTAAATACAAACATCACAAACATCTTGTACTGGCAGAAAGAAGATGCAGTGTCAAAAATTGAAAAGAGAATGCTTTTGTATTTCGTCACATAGTATTTCTCATCCTATTTCTTTTTTTTTATTATTAAATTCGTATTTTTATCAAAACTAAAGGTGTGTACCAAATATCAGAAAGAGAAGAAGAGGAAGGGGGTAATATTTCAAGTAAGTACTCTGATAACGGCACTTTATTTTTGTTGTGATTGTTATTATATAATTGCCAGTGTCATAACACAGATCCATTATTGTCTATGGTCCCCCCAGCCTTGACATTAACAGTCAATGGACAATATAGTTAAACTTTTTCTACCTGAATACGGGGCTTTTAGCTACTTTGTGTGTGTATCTGTTTTATTATATTTTTTTGTAATGTGCGTTTTGTTTGTGCAGAATAAACATGTTTTCTTTCTTTCTTTTCTTTTGAAATTTGACCCAAACAAACAAAATACAACAACAAACAGGGCAAGCTAAATAAAACCATTTATATACTACACTTTTTACACCTACAACCAAAAATCTCACAGTAATCAAAACTTATTAATGAAAACCAACCTCGTTCCTTATAACCCAACCCCCACAACTCCAGACCTCCGCTATACATTTCCATATAATTTCAATTTCGCATTTACATTATTTCGTATTCAAGTTGGGTCCGTCCTGATCCCAGTTTCGTACGGCGCAAGTAATTGCACTGCTGGACATGGGCCATCCTAGTGGGACATATAAGGGTCCAGGAATGTTTAATCTGTTTTAGAACAGGATTTTTTGTTTTGCACTGCGGTGATTTAGTTTATTGTACGTAGTTTTGTGCAGGTCTTTTAGACTCATAGACGTTTCGATTTTTATGGCATTTGTTATTTTGTTTAATACCTACCATTTTGTTGCCAGGCCTACACTGCCCTCCCATACTTATTAAATAACACTGTAATTAGAAAATATTGTAACAGACAATTATTTTTAAATGAGTAAACGTGAAGTTTCTTGCCGGCTCTTCTTCATAGGAAATGAAGTTCTTATGACATGAACGTCGTTTCCTTTGGGGAAGAGCCGGAAAACACTACATGAGCACTTAGTGCCCATATAGGTTTATGTGCATTTTTATTTTTCATTTTGTCTTTTCGCTGGATTGTTTTTTTCGGAAAATCTCGTAATTTTAAATTAAAAATCAAATCGCAAAATATAAAATCTGGTATTGCTAAATCTCGTGTAGTATTTAAGTATTGCTGCGATGCGCTCACACATTTCATCAATCAATTTATTTAAATGTATGATTATAATTACAGACTCAAATATGATGGTGAATCGTTACCAAAAGTGAGTCCCTCTCGCTGTGACCTTGTACACGTCACAATTTTTTGATCTTAATTAAATCATTGTAACTTACACGCGCCATCACAGGCCCCTTCTCTTTAACAATGTATCAACTTTAGTCATAACTTTGCCGATCCAAAACTTCCACTTCCTCAACGAAGATGATATTTAATTCTAATTTCTACCCTCATCACCCTTGTACAAGAAAACTCCAAAAACATTTTCCAAAAAAGAACCACAGCGTTTTAATAATTACGAGCAACTTGGTAAAGTTCGATTCGTCTCGAAGATTAATTGTTCAAATCGCGCCCCATTGTGCGGGACGTTGTTGACGCTTTGGGACCCTTTTATGAAATTCGCGGGCTATTGTTTTGGCCGGATTTGTAAAAAAGTTTAAAAAAGTTCTTGCAAGCGCCGCCCGCTCCCAGCGCCCACAGAACACCACAAACTCGACGCTGCGCTCTATCCCTACAGTTCTACCAACTTTAATGGTGCACAACATATTTTTTCAACTGCAAACAAAAAATTGTAATCGTAATAACGAGGTCACTTTTTTGTTTTTCGTCGGTCATTTAAAACTTTCATTAGTGAATTCGCGCGCGCTTAAAATTTTTCAATTTATTCCCACTTGAGCGTTGAATCGCTTGTGAATTCTGTTGCACCCGTCGCTGTTGCGCTCAAAATAGATGTTTTGAACTTCTTTACAACAAAATGTTTTCAACGAAATGTGCCAAAATACCAGTGGGTAGATATGAGGTATTTTCAAAATAGTAAACCATAAATTCATATTGTTTACTATTTTGATCATTTTTTAAAACTTTTCTAATTTTCCACTATTTGTAGGCCACTTATTGTGGTAGAACACAGTGATACTTTACTTTATAATGTTGTAACATGTGATATCCTGTGGTTCCGTGTGGTGCCAGACGTAAAGAATAGCACCATCCCATCTCTTCCTGTGGGTGTCGTAGTAGGCGACTAAGGGACTTACTAGAGAATGGGCAGCAGCGTTCTCTATGCATTTTACCACCATACTGCGATCGCCAACCCGCCTGCCAATCGTGGCAATTATGGCAAATCCCCCCAAAAAATTGGAAGCACCAAAGTTTTGGAGGAGGCCTATGTCCAAGAGTGGACGTCTTTCGGCTGAAATGTGATATCCTGTGTACCCAAATAAACATATTTAACTTTCTTAAAGTCATGTGATGCCCCATATAATAGGGGCGACCTTATCAGCACCAACCGAGCACGAATTCAGACACCGGGTTGCTGCTGAGAAATGCCACATAGACAGATCCATTAACACTTTACCCGACCTGGGGCTCGATCCCAGCACCTCATATTCAGCAGTAGCACTTACGACCACTATACCAACAGGCCAGTCTATTGAGGCAGTATGTCGAGGCATTTGATATGATCATCATCATCATCATATCAGCCGAAAGACGTCCACTGCTGGACATAAGCCTCCCCCAAAAGGAGGGATTTGCCATAATCGCCACGCATGGCAGGCGGGTTGGCGATCGCAGTATGGTGGTCAAATGCATAGAGAACGCTGCTGCCCATTCTCTAGTAAGTCCCTTAGTCGCCTTCTACGACACCCATGGGAAGAAATGGGATGGTGCTACTCTTTTACGTCCGGCACCATACGGAACCGACTAATTAATATAATAATATTATACTATATATGATATGATATATAATAATGATATGATATGAATAATTAAAACAAATGAACTGTCAGCAGATATCTGTAGAACATTGGATCGCCACGCACGATGCTAAATGTAAAATTCGTCATCCCATACAGCTGTAATGAATGGACATTACTGAAAGAATTGTCGCAAAAACACTTTCACATAATACGTCCCAACAATTTGGGTCTCCAACAAAATTCAACAAAATAAAGAACAACCAATAAATCTACTCGAATCTTATTAATGCCGATAAATAAATACAAAGTCGGAGTGTTGAAAAATCAGCATAGGCCTGGAACATGGGCCGTCGGATCAGTTCGCCAATTTGTTATGTTAAAGCTTGCCATGCCGACCCTCGTCCGCTCAACAGATTGAGCCTACGGGAGATGCGATGGATCAAACTAAAAATATACAGCCTTTCTACAAGGAACTACGAAGATTTTGGAGGAGGCTGTAAGAGACGGTAGAAGGAAAATAACCGACTTCCAGTTGTTTTTTTTTGTTTTGTTTTTAAGTTAATATTTTTCACTTTTTAGTTATGGTACCTACCCCACACCAATTTGTAAACCACTACTTGCTATGTAAACGTGAATTTAAAGTGGATTAAAAGCGTATTATAGAGGCTAACGCAAAAACTACCGAAGAAAAGTTACCCCTTAACGTAACCCTTATGAAAAAATAATTTTCGAAATCCATCCACAATTGACGGAGATATCGCGTAACAAACATACAAAAAAACATACAGGCGATTTCAGAACCTCCTCCTTTTTGAAGTCGGTTAAAAACGGTTAAACTTATAAAGTTTGTTTGACATAGAGACAACAAATGGGTTAGTAGAAAAATAAAAATGATGTAAAGCTTTCTAAGAAGTATCTGTTATTGTTTATTTGAAGTAATCTCCAAAACATCAACGCATGAAATCACAAGACTTGAGCCAACATAGCTTAAATGCTACGACTGCGTAGTCACACTCACTGTAGCGTAGCTACGTAGCAGCGTCGCGTGGGTATTGTACGTATGACTGTGTTTTCTTTTTGGCAGCGCGCACAAAAATTAAAGACATAGTAAAATATTCCCCATCTTTGGGTACCTGAGGTAGAAACTCCTTTAACCCTTGTTTCACACCAACCACTAACCTTTCCTATTCCTATCTACAGCTACTCTAAATGGGTTTAGATTAGAACGCAGCAGCGGCGAGGTGTAAATTTTTCTAAGAGAGATGCCGCATGCCGGTGCGAAGCCGGCTACCAAGTTATCAAAAAATAATACTTACTATCAATCTAAAACTAATTCATAGAATTAAATACAATAAAATTTAACGACTCAAACCAAATAAAAAGTGCAATATTCCTCCATCTCGTTCATTATGGAATCGCTGTTGTATGAATTTTTAGTTCCCGATTATGCCGCTCTGACGCTGGGTTAATTTAGAAAATTTTTTAGTTGTTGTAGTAACACAATGCTAAAAATAAGCTTATGTTATGTTTATGTTTGAATGTTATGGCGAATTAAATACCCGTAGTATAACTATAATTTTTGCCAATAGTAGACACAATTGACGTGGCATTTTTTGGAAATAGTAGACACTACTGACGTGCCATTTTTCAAAAACGATGAAGATGCGAATCACCGAAGGCAAGCTGGTAGGAATCGTGTTTTATGGTGCTTTCGCCACTGGAACGCAGTAGGTAACAATTAACATAGTTTGAGTCTTATTACAAAGCAAAGTTTTTCTCTACGTATCGTTTAAACCATCGACCCTGTTTTTAAATTAAGAACCTAACAAAAATCGAAATAGTTCTTTTTACAAAACTGACAAATCAGTCCGGTGCTAAGTTGTGATTTTTAGAGTTCCGTACCCGAAGGATAACGAATGGGACCCTATTACTAAGCCTCCGCTATCTGACGGTTGAACCGTACTAAAGGAAATCTTAGTCTTATAATAAGACCGTATGAGTTTACCTTCTCCAAATCTTCTCGCTCCATGACCCATCAAACCTTGGCACACAGAATCCTGGCAACCTATCCGTCATACAAACAGCCCCCCGGAGGATACCTGCTTTGTTTAGTGCGGTCTGCATTGATCAGTTTACTTTCACAGAAACCGTTTTATGGATATTGTAGAACTAGGCTGTTCGGAGAGGGTGGGTTATCTTCATAAAGTTTCATGATAAGTACCAGTGAGCTTAGAAGCTAAGATTGTGTTAAGATTTCGTAAATATTGGGAATAAGGGTTTGAAATTTAGAAAGGAGGTTTTCGAAGACATTAAAGTAGGCTTAATAATAGGTATTGGCCTTAAGGGGGCGTAGTAAGCCAGAAAAAAGGCAAGTTTCCCCCGCGCCTCGTTGCTTGGCCCCTCTTCATACACGACGAAAACAAAACACAATCCCTTCCCGCCAGAAGAAACTTTTCGCCCAGCATTTAAACCAAAAAAAAAAACAAATTTCACCCCCGCTCCCCTTACTTACCCCTCTTATGAAACTCGATGAAAACAAAACACATATCCTTCGCGCCATGTTCGCGCAAGTAGAAACTTTTGGGGTATTGCGATCTGATATTTAATTTATATTAATAATAGATAATATAGATATTTAACCTCCTGTCGTATGTATATGCAAAATAATCAGATGAAACGACTATGATCAATGAAATTATTGACCGTGTACAATGTTGTTTTTGTAGCTCATTATTGCGTCTATCATTTATTTCTGTTTTTTGAGGTCCGTTTGCACTACAAATATATTTAGCGCTTAACGGATTTTTAACGTCGTCTTGTTTTGTCAATCGGTTGCAGTTGACAGAGACAAAACGTTTTGGTATGATTCAAAACTTGAGTCAGCATATTGATTTGTCTACTGACGATACAAAATATTTGGCTTATTTTATTTTGAGTAAAATATGATAAACCAACTGAAATATCTGGCTACATTAAAATTAGGAAAAGTACTAGTTGGTAAGAAAGTGATTGTAGAAATGTTCACTTGCCAAACATTAGGTTTGCGTTACAATTATTTGTGAATAGTTTATTTGCTAAGTAATAATTTGGCAAATTAAATTATGCAGAAAATTGTTTGGGAAGTGATCATTTGTCAATTTGGTTTTGATGAAACAAGGGAGACCCACTACATGCTCTAATCTTGAATTCAGAATCTTAGCTTACTATCATGTTTTGGAACTAGAAACTCAAAAACGACGTGACAAAGTTCAAATTCCAGTACTTACGTAACCAAATTTATTTAGGACCTTATTACTTCACACGTTGAAATGACATTTCTGGTCAAACGAACATTTCCTTTTGTATAGTGGAAGTACATACTTTTTGCTTTATTGCTACAAGGATCTTTTGGCGTCTGAATGACATTGGCTGGGGGCCATCGTTGGTTTGTGAAATTGTGACATAAATTATATTGGAAAAACAAGATGGTGGCTTTAGTTCCAATTTCAGCCGCACGCCGTAAGGATCTTGTACCGTGGAAGAATGAACTCCCAAACCAAAACAATTGAAAATAAAAAGATGTCGATGATGATTTGGTACAAGGGAAAAGCAGAATTATCAGCTTTTCCAATAAAATAATTGTTATCCAAATAGGTGCCAAGTTATATGGAGCTTTAAGAAAGTTAAAAGACCTGATAGTTCCTTGTTTCAATTAATTAAACTTTGTGTACTATAACACTACGAAGACGGACTTAATGCCTGAGGTGTTCTCTGCCAATAACTATTTTGTCGACGAAGCTGACCATGCTAAAAGATCGGACTCGTAATTTCCTTTACTCATTCATAGATACATAAACTCACGCGCCGTTACGTAGCTGTCTGTATTATTTTTAGTTTTCAAATTTTTCTTTAGTATCTTTTTTACCTTTCAACTTAATTTTGATTTAGGGGATATGAAAAGCAAATGTTTCGTGTAAGGTAAAAAAAATGCGAGCTTCACCGAACTTCACACTCCGTACCCTTAGATAGTTGGGTCCACGAGTAATTTGGATCCTTACATAATAACAATAAGATCTCAAATTGACTAGTGGCCTATGTTTTAATTATTGCCGCAAGGAAATCGACCGAAATGCTGTCCAAAGTGCTAGTTGCTTTATAGTACTTACTACTTCCATGTATACCAGTCAAAAATCTGTCAAATCAAATGTATGTGTACTGATATCCTGTAGCCTTCAAACTAAGTCTCGTCCAACCAACCCTGACTCATTCTCCTATCATCAACTCAAACATTTGCCCCCACCCATAATTCCAAAAATTCTTTATACATAATGACATATAAAACAGAAGGCAGATTAATTAGTGTGTCACAACGTTTACATAGCACGTCGGGTGTCTGCTGGGACGAAATTAATCAAGCAGTGATCCGACGCATTATCTCCGTTCAGATGACTTGAACCCTTCCCGTGTTGGGCTACGAGTAACGCGGAGAAGTGACTAAGTATTGCTGTTAATTGTTTTAGCCGGATCGGTATATAAAGCAAATAATTGAGAAATAAAAAAAACAGTGAGGTTCCTGCGACCCCACACGCTTTTTTCTTAACTTCAAATTTAACATCGATTACTCTGTCTTCAATTTATTCAAACTTTATTTTGGCCTGAGCTTGAACACCCTCGAGAACCATGAAAACGACACCCATGATGAAAAGTTTGAAATTTTTTGCAGCCGCCGTTTTTATTTTAAATTTGACCTATCGGCTTCAGCACCCTCAAAAACCAATTGAGTATGAACTAGTGACTAAGTTATTTCTGAGTCTTTTTCATTAGGGAATCCGCGGCATGAATCCGCCTGCCTAAATTAAGTTTCTCCAATATTCCTCGTGTTTTAAACACTGTAATTTTCATAGCTTAACTTCTATGAAACCGTAACCGCTTACTTCAAAGCCACATGACAAGATCTCAGTTACAAGAGTTAACGCGCGGGTCGCTCTTAACTAGAATTGAACAGTGAACAGGGTGTCCGACATGTTTGTCGGCCGCCATCGACACTAATTGAGAGCTCTTCATTAAGTACTCGTATTGTTACCATTAAAGGAAACAAGCCGTCTGGAGTATAGACAGGCTTGTTTAAAATTTAATGTCAAGCCCTCGCATCTGGTGTGTTGAATGATAGAAGTAGCCAGGGTGGCCAGCTCGGATGTCATCATAATTAGCCTATAATACTGAATAGACTGTGTGAATGATGATATGGCTAGAAAGGAGGTGAATACCAAGAAGACGTATAATAGAGAAGTCAGGAAGAAAAATATATGTTGCGCTTACCCCAAATAAATCTATATAGGGGCAGGAGAATGATGATGAATGTTCCCACGGCTGGGGCACAAGACCACGCGGGCGCTGTGCGGATTGGTAGATAGAATAGAATAGAAAACATTTATTCGCAACAGACTACACAACAGCCACAAACACACAAAAAAAAGAAGCGAATAATAAACATAACACACACACACGTGACACGACATTCGTTCGTTGTTTTTTTTTTGTCATTTGATTATTTCTAGACAGAAATATTAACCGTTTAACCTAACCAAACCTTTATTCACTTGCATGCATGCATAATCAGCCTATAAGGTTCCCACAGCTGGGACACAGGCCTCGTCTCTGTGAGACGGAGTGGGCCGGAATACACCACAAGGGCCAGAGTTGTTAGGTAAGAACAGAGCGTGTAGAAGACTTTTGTACAGTCGGATTCGTGTTGCTTTACCACCCTCAGGTTGAGTATCACTTGCAGGACATAAAACATCAAGGTATAGCATAATCTTAATCCAGGCCTCCTCTCTGTGAGACGGAGGGGGCCGTAATCCATCACGCAGTTCCAGTGCAGGTTGGTAGATGTCACATGTCTTCGAATTTCTGGTTCTAGAACATGCCGGTTTCCTCACGATATTTTCCTTCACTAGTTTGAGATCAATGGTGATGAAATAATTTACACAAAGTCAAGCGTCTTTTACCTCCACAACCCAGTTTCTGTGTAACACGATACCTCTTGATAAAACTGATTGTCAGACTTTCGGGCTTCTGATGACTTGTAACGACGGACCAACGGCTTTACGCGGTTGCCGAGGCACGAAGCGGGCTCAGTATGTCATAGATGACTAGCCATTACATACTAAGACCGCTACGCTGCGATTGGTGACTACCAATCCACGGCCCGAGCTCGACAAGCGTAGCTTAACCTCAAAGATCAACCCGAGCGGCTGTTATCATTTAGCCACGAGCCCCTCTAGCCCCCTAATAGCTATAAACATCAGGCGAAACACACCCTAATCATCTTCCCAAAGATGACACACAGACTGACAAAATACCACACAAGAAACCTCCGCCCTTTTACTAACTGTGAGCCATCGATTCGTCTCCAAACAACACGCATATAAACAGAGAACAATATCTTTTGTGAAAGTGACACGATCCGTATCGGCAGTGATCTGTCTTCACATTACTTCCAATAAAATAAAATACTGGAGCCAAACGTTTGTAGATATTATTGTTTTTATTTTGTGCTCGTCTTGTCATCGATTTGTATTGCCTGGAAATGTAATTGGAGGTATAAGAGTATTAGAAGATATTGGCTGGGGAGGTCAATTTATACGGCTATATCGCCTTGCTGATTGAGTAATAGTTTCGGAAGGATTTTTCTTATTGCTCGTTAAACTCTGCCCACTTCTTCATCATCGGCCTAGCCTTTTCCCACCTATGTTGGAATTGGCTTCCAGTATAACCAGATGTAGTTAATTACCAGTATTTTACATGGAGTGACTGCCTATCTGACGTTCACAGCCCAGCTAACTGGTTAATACAATACCCCTTGGTGAGACTGATTGTCAGAGCTTCCGGCTTCTGTCCCGTGACTGTCAAAGGTCCACAAAAGGCAACCGGGACCAACGGCTTGTTGACGTGCTTTACGAGGCTGAATGAGGTCTTGGTATGTAAACATGCTCACCCATCGACAGACCAACCGCGGCAAATCTAGCTTAACCTGATCGATCGGCCATATTAGCCACGAGCCACTTGCACACCTGCAGACCAAAAAAGTGTAACATTTGGACTGCCACAACCCTAAAGACTCCCACAAACATGCGCGACGCGACTCTCGTAGAACAATTTCAATGAAAACTTCATGGAAATCGTTCTACAAGTGTGGCGTCGCGTCTGTTCGAAGAAGCCTTTATCGTCGTGATGGTTTAATGTTACAATTTTTTCGGTATAGCTCTCATTCGCCAAGTGTGCAAAGGTGAAGGGACCTGGTATCCGACGACACCTTTCGACTGTTTTTATTACCTATGATTTATACGGAATAAGGTATTCTTATATACATAGGTCATACCAGAACGGAAACAGACTGTTTGCTTTAAATTAGGAAATGTGAATAATTTGGAATGGCTCAACACCAGGGTCTGATTCTGTCCGGTTAGTGGAGAATATGGTCTCACCCCCATTTCGTGGTAGTTGGACATAACAGACGGAATTTGGGTGGAGTGGCAGCCCGGAGTCTAGATTTGTGCCCGGTTAATGACAGACTCGCCCCGATATTTCCCGGGAAATAACACAATTGGCGAAACTGTTCGACAAATTCGACAAGACAGCACAGTTGGCGCAGTGGTTAAGCGATTGACTGCTGCGCTGCGTGTCGCGGGTTCGATTCCCGCACGGAACAAATATTTGTATGACCTACAAGTAGTCGTTCCGGGTCTGGCTGTTTGTGTATGTGAGTTTAAATGTTTGTAAACGCACCCACAATACAGGAGAAATTCCTAGTGTGGGGCAACGTTTTAAAAAAAAAAAAAATCAACAAATCCTTATACATACATAAGCTACCGCCTTTTTCAGGGGGGTAGGCAGACACTACAGAACGCCACATGCCTTAAGCGCAACATGTACATGCTCCTTTTACTTCGTTTCTCAAAGTCAGGTGCGTTACGGCGCACCAGACGTTTCTGAAGAACAACTCCATAATATTTAGGTGTATTATACCTCTGCCTCAGCGTTGCTAGATTTATTTTCAGGCAAAGCGGGATTTTTAATCTTTTCGAGTGAAAAACCGGGATTCTTTCTTCGAAAGCGGGACATAATAAAATAACGTAAATAATCAGTCGTGTTTTTATTAACCGACTTTATTATTACTTATCTTTTTGAGTTTCAAATTAAGTTTACCATGATGATAGAAAGTCGTAAAAAAAATATTTTAACGAAAATACGTTACTTTACCATACTCATAACTGCACCCTCGAGCAAACTCGAAAAGCGGTACTGACCCTGTCCCGCGCGGGACATTCAATTTCGGGCTTAAAATCGGACGTCCCGCCAAAATCGGGACGTCTGGCAACGCTGCTCTGCTTATACCTTAAGGGAATGCAAGTACGATGTTCTGTTACAGATATATATCAGGAACTGCCAACAAACTACATAGTGTAGCTACATGCAGAATTCTTCTGATTGATCGATCGACCCCAAAAATAATTCGCAGCTTTCGACGAATTTGTCAACAGAACGACACCTTGGGGAACAGAGCGACGGCTTCCCGGTTTGAAGGTATTTTCGGAATTTTATGACTCGGTTTGGGCGTAGGTACCAATTTTGTTATTTGTTTTAGAATTATTTTTTAGATTTTGAGAAGAATACATATATTTCAGTTTGGATTATCATGGCAGGTATATCTTAAAAAAAAAACTTTCATTCATTCCACCACGCACAGCCTAAACCACTGGGTCTAGAACTGAATGATCTAGATCTAGAAGCATGTTTTTCACACGAGTCCTCTATAGGTTATAAATAATGCAAGCGCTAAGTAAGGATTTTATAAAATTCATCCCCTCCCCTCCAAATTTGTATGAAAGATCGTCATTATTGCCTATTGAAAATCCCACCGAACACACGGCTTGTAACAAGAAATCATTTTCGACGACTGTAGTATGCGTTGCTTGCTGATTGGTTAGTATTTTTACCACACTATACAGGATGGCATATAGACATCGACGCGTAAACTGTAACCACGAATTCAGCACGTGATTCTAGACCCGCTTAGGTCAAAAGACTTGAGGAAAAATTGTCGGTTATCAAAAATAAAATTAGCTATTTCATAGAAAAGAGCAATACCTACGCGGTCAAAATGTATGGAACAGCAATTTTATTTTATTACTGATGAAATTTTTTAACGCAGACGGTTCAGAAGTTCAGAATCATGAGTTGAATCCATGCTAACGGTAACACGTCGATGTCCCTGGCACCCTATATTTAATTCGTGCAAACACGAGCAAATAAAAAATATTCCAGTATTTTTTATCGTCTTAAATCGGTTTCGCTTTAAAGTCGACATAATCACAAAAACACAATCCCTACTTATTTGTAAAATCCTCACAAAACCAATAGCATTTAAGTCTCGCCTCAATTCTTTAATGACTCGCACCATAATCACGCCAGTCTCGCACCGAATTATCCAACCGCTATAAGAACAAAAGATTCTATTTCTTGTATTAAACCCTATCTGGAATCAGCGCACGTTCGCCCCGTCCCATTGCTTAATTTACAAATGTAATTAAACTCGACTCGCTTAAGAAAAAGGCGAAGGGTGATTTCTCACCCTGAAGGTAAGGTAAGGGTGGTTCTTTTGTACAAACCTCTGATAAGTTAATCCGGTAACAAAAATAAGCGGTTGTATGTGACCCGGTTTGGAAATAAAGGTGTTAATTCTTACCTTTGCGAGTTATTTGTTTAATTGATGAGGTTTTAATAAAGCACTTTTTTATTTGTATTTTACGCGGTGGCAGGTATTTGACACACAACCTGTGACCATCCAGTACATGATTCAGGACCTGAGTGCGTTGAAACTTTTCAACATATATAAAAAAAAATGCTGTTCCATAAAATGTAGCGAACTAACTATCTACATCCTATTGTAATTAAACCTACATTTAGAAATAAATTTGATTTGATACATTTTAACCGCGTAGGGATTGCACTTTTCTATGGTTTAGCAGATTTTTTTGTTGCTAGGGGTCTAGAAACATGAGCTGAGTTTATGGTAACAGTTTGCGCGTCGATATCCTTGCCACCCTGTGTTCTTGCTCTGTGTATATTGTCGAGAAGTCTAACATGTAAACTGCTCTATTTATTCGTATCGTAAGGTCTAAACAGCTATTTCAGCGAGAACCACACATTGAGAAACTCAAATACCTATTAAGAATTAAAAGTTCAAAATACAGTGTCTATAATCGTCTCGACCATAGATAACATCCGCCTATAAACATCCACTGGTGAACAATGAATAGACAAGGATCGCATAGGCCTTTTTTTTTTGAGGGTGGGAAATCATCAAATAACTTCTCCCGCTCTGGGTGGAGCAGGAGGGCGTGTCAGACTTTTACTGACTAAAACCCACTCGTGTTCCTTCAGTTGCCTGTGTGCCAGGGGCGACGGTATCTCTTTCGAACAACCCGCACCCCTGGGATCGCATAGGCTCCGCTGTCAAATGCCGTATATTGCGCGGTTTCTCATGAAATAGAGCGTTAAAACAAGTTCAGTATCTCAGCGCATGTTACAAAAACAACTTAAAAGAAAACCAAGCATATTTGCATAGTTATAGGTACGTTAAAGACAGGGCCGGATATTGAAAAACAAAGGAACACGCTCAAGCAACAAAAGTTACGGAAATTAACATCTCGATCGAACGTGGCGTCACATTCAATCCTTTGTGGAAACTCAAGTAATCCATTACCGTATTAATGATACTCATTATGGAATTACGAGAGAATAATATCAAGTTTGATGTGGAAGTTAAAGTTACGCAGCCGAATCAATTATGGAGTTGTTTTAAAAGGTAATTTATAAGTATGCGGCATGCGGTCCTGTGGGTGTTTATATTTATAATTCTCGTTTTATCCTTTTTTTAACCAATATGAGCTTTCCATGAAATGGTTTCATGTTAAAAATATTGAAAATACTAGATACCGTTTACGAACATTCGTTTTACTGAACTACCCGCTGATTGTGTATTAGAAAATCGACAACTATGGTTTTCGGAATACTTAACAATGCGAGTAGTTTCTACAATATTTGTACTTCCTTAGAATGCATAAACACCCTTAGGTACCCACGTCTATGTTGACAAAACAGCGCATTCATCAAAAAAGCAAAAAGCTTTAAGTAAAAAAATATGCAAATTCCAACAGCAAAAATGCGTGCAGAGTGCAGCGTTTCATAATATCTCAACAAACACACCTGTACGAATGAATAAAATAAGAAAATTCCGCGCCAAAACGCTCCCACACCGAATATTTAAAATTTCGCAAGCCCGAGTCACGGGGAAAGCGTAGCGCTTAATCAAAAATAACGCAGCAACAAAATTCAATAAGAGCGACTCATAAAACACGTTAAAATGAAAAATATTAAATTCCAGAGACAAAAAATATATATTATTCGTTTTGCCAGCGCACATAAATAATTTAATTTTAAACGCGAAAAGTTTGTGCGAAGATGTCGACTTCAAAATGCGGACTGTGTGTGGGATAAAGTTGAATAAATCAGTTCTTTTATAAAATAATCAGCATTTTATCACGGTTTCAGTGAGATAACTCGCTCGAGTAACCTCTTTATTTCCTTGAGGTGTCTTAACTTGCACCCGTTAAAGAAGGAATGTAAATTAAAGTATCTTAACACCTGTATTTCATTTATTTATGTAGGCCCATAACGTTGATAGATGGTAAAAACTCCATATTTCATTTTACGGCCGTGCTTTATTGCGGTGTTTACATAAAACGGAATAATTGAAACGAAATTAAGCACTGCTGTGCTTTTTAGTAAAATGTTTTTATGAACACATCAATAAAAAGTTTCGCGCAAATAAAAAATTGGAATGAAAAATGTTCTTGTACAAGTTTGTCATTCAATTATTTCGGGAAAATGGAATGAAGCTTAAAAATTTCACGTTACAATTCAGTATCTATACGTGAAGCAAGATCTATGCACCCCTTTTTGCGAAAATTTCGCAAACGGAGGAGTATGAAATTTGGCACGGTTGAAGTTTATATGGAGGAGTGCAGAAAGGTAATATTTTTATATAATAAAGTATTAATAATACATTAAATTAATTAAACACATGGTCGAATTTTGACCACTTGGCGACCACTAGTTTTTATTTAATGTTTAAAAAATACATTTTCGTACAGCATCAAAAAGAGTATCTACCTACTTACAGAGAAGTTGTTGACCAAACGGTCTTGAGAAGCACAGTTATAACTCTTTCGCAAGGACTCGCGACTCGCGACGACTGACACTAAGCTCTTGAAACTTGCACTAGAAGATATCAGCCAGTTTTGTTTGCAGAACACTGAAGAACTTACTGTTCTAAATGATACACTGCGTTGAGCTATTCCATGTATCACGGACTTTAACTTATCTGCTAATTAGGATAGAAATTAGAATATAACAATATAACACGTCACACATGTAATCCCCGAGGGAAGCAAAGATAGTACAGCAACATTTTGCGAATTATCCACACATATGTCCCATGCAATAGCCTATTACCATCAATCGGATACAAATTCAGACTCCATGCTATTACTAAGAAAGTTCCGATAGAAAAACCCAAAAAAGATTGCCCGATCTGGCAAACGAAAATTAAAAAAAAAAAATTGTTTCTGCGAAACTTTAAAACGAAATTAATGTCAAACTTTTTGGAAACCCTCTTTTGATAAGCCCCCCGGTAGAAGCTCCTTTAATCAAACCTCAAGAGAGGCAGTGAGGGAAACAGCTAATCATAACCCGAACGCACTGAATACTAAAATGGAAGGGCCACTTAAAACCGTAAAATAATTCCAATGGCCATGTTCCCCTAAACGGGCCCGAGGCAATGAACATAAATATTTTAATTCCTCACGGCGGCAGTGTTGCTAGCTAATAAAATAACGGATTGTGGCTACACGGAAAAATAAATTATTAGATTTACCGACTTTGTTACGTTTCGCGGTGGGAATTACATTTTATTTAGCGTGGCGCATACGGTTTTGAGCGTAGAGGTGTTTGCAATTTATTTTAGTAACGGGCAAGATTTATAAATAAAGCTGGGGTATAAAGTTTCTTAAAAACAATTTAAATAATACATTTCTAGCAATTTGAAAGTTTCAGATAATTACATTACTTCTTTTAATTAAGTAATAGGATTAAGCGGTGGGTGTACTCGTCTACCCAATCCTTTAAAAAATACAGGCGTGATGTTACGTTATGAAGAGGTAATATAGGTATCTTCCAGCGTAAATAAGCAGGAAGATACCAATATTTATCTATACTTTATGGTAAACCACAAAAATACATAACAAAAAAATTATCGAACTTAATATAATACTAGAAATAAGGGCAAACTACGTGTTCCCTTGAACCGGCTTCATAAGGTTCATAACTCATTTGTTGGTCTTGGTATAACCTTCTATATCAAGCTTCCCTCTTCCTTGCTAGATTTGCATTTTAGTGCGTTTAAAGCTAAAGTAAAATAAACCCTTTGTTCAAAGGCATACTATTCTATCAACGACTACTTAAACGATAAGAATTGTTGGTCGCTGTGATTAACTCAAGACAATGTTTGTGTTCTTTCACCATAATTAGCTTAACTACTGACAGTTTATATAATTATGTTAGTTCATATAATCGCTTATTTTATTTGACTGTATAATTCAGTTTATTTTCATTTATTGTTGACTTAATCTACTCATTACAATGTTTTTTTATGAGTAGTATTACAATATGTAGTTAGCTAGTGACCTCGACAATTCATATTATTCTTGCCAGTGCAACCGGCAGCAAGCTCGTCATGCTCCCTTAGATGTCACTGCTTGCGGTAGCGTCGGGGGTCGGATTGCCTCCTTCCCTCAAATATGGCGAGGGGGTAGTGGCTGATCTTTGGGTTATGCTCGTGAACGGGTGCTGCTTGTTGTGACTGATCGTCTTGCTGACCATGGTTTTGTTATTGTTAATTGTATTAAGTTTTTATTAATTTTAGTCCAGAGGTCCTAGTTTAACTTTTGTTACTTCAAGTTATAGCTATATTTACATAATGCAGAATTGCATATGTAAGCGGGCATGCCCTTTATGCCTTCCGGGTTTTATTTAGATTGTAAGTTCTGTTTACGTTTTATTTTAATTTTCAATTATTTATTTCTACTTGAGTACCTATAGTTTTCAATGGTTTGATGGTATATTGGCGTGTGCTAGCTGACATATGGCAAATTTTGTGGTTTTTTTTTTTGTTTCGTAATTTTAATTAGGTACCTACTATTGTATAGAATCAAGTTCTTCTAACTTAACAGACAGCTGTGTTGCTGGCTGCAGTTTGTTGCGCTACTTCTTCTTCCCAGCTAAAGCAATAGGAAGTGGTGAAGGGCAAGCGTTTTGGGGGGACTGTCTTATGTAATTTCGACGTTCAAAAAGAGCTGACTCACAGCCTAGTTTGAATAAATGGATTTTGATTTTGCACTTACCTGATCATCATCAGACCTTCAAAATGAACCATGTAGTAGCACCTGTGCACATTCAGGTAAATATTGAAAGCTAGGTCATCCTAACTATTTCCGTTACTGAAAACCGATAAGCACTTACCTGGTCATCATCAGACCTTTAGAATGTATCATAACTGAATAAATTTTAATTATAATGAAAGTACTTGTACATGACTCCTAGAGGAATAAAATATATTAGAGCTCTCAGAGAGCGAATAAAATAGGCATAAACAATGACAACTCTGCGACACATCTATGTTCTTACTTAATCTTCAGTTCGTTTTATTGCAGTATGTTCATTTCCCGGTAGAAGGCGCCTACTAGTACAGACATCAAATCATCGAGGTCATCGAGCAATGTAATACCCTTAAGACTACATATCGATCTAATGCACCTCTTCTGTTCTTATAAATGTTATTTTTCTCGCAGGAATTTGCCCAAAAAATTATTACGTAACGTAATATGGAAACTACATACGCATAATATGCAGCTACAACTGCTGCCTGATTAACTATTTTCTTAAGTATATATACACCGTGAAATTTAAATGGTATATTTTCCCACGGCAGAGCAACTTGCCATAAGGAGTCCTTTCGAAGCATTAGAGTAAAAGTAAAATAATTAAGACGTTTTTTTTTATTAATAATATATTCCTAAAATCGAAAACGAATCTATGTTGGCTCCTAACTTTTTAATGAGCTTTTATTTTAGTATTCTGTTTCCCTACAGACAATATTAATAATGAGACAAAACGATATCATATTTTACTTTGAATGTGCCATGTCAGACAGTGGAGTAAAACACTCCCGAAGTTTGTATGCAAAAAATGTGGACTAGGTTCACCTTATCTGTCATCATAATAATAGGTCTTTACCTATGAAATTGCCGTTTTGTATGAAAAAATTTAAACGAATTTTTTTCATGTATTTTTTATTTGTATTAATCGAAGTAATCACCCATGCAATCAATGCATCTTTGCCATCGCAGTGGCAGTTTATTGATGCCCTTCTTAAAGAAATCAGCTGGACGGGAGGCAACAAATTCTTCAAAGGCATTTTGCACTGCCTCTCGGGTATTGAATTTTTTTCCCGCAAAGAAGTTATCCAAATTCTGGAAAAAGTAGTAGTCTGTAGGCGCAAGGTCTGGTGAGTAGGGCGGATGACGGAGAGCTTCCAACCCCAGTTCTTGCAACTTGGAGACCGTCTGCTGTGCAGTATGAGGTCGCGCGTTGTCGTGCAGGAGCAGCGGAGACGAGCGATTGACCAATGCTGGTTGGAGATGTGCCAGCTTCTCCATCATTGTGTTCAGTTCTTCACAGTACACATCTGCAGTAATGCTCACCCCGTTTGGTAAGAAGCTGTGATGAATCACACCGGCGCTAGACCACCAAACAGTGACCATCACTTTTCTACGGGTAAGTTTTCGTTTAGGGCATTGTTTAGGTGCTGAACCAGGATCCAACCAACTTGCTGAGCGCTTGCGGTTATCAAACAGAATCCATTTTTCATCGCAGGTAACAATGCGGTTCAAAATTCCTTCATTTGTGTGTCTGTTGAGCAGTGCAAGGCACGTCTCGACGCGTACTTCGCGCTGACGATCATTGAGTTCGTGGGGCACCCATTTGTCAAGCTTTTTTACCTTGCCAATTTGACGCAAATGGACCAATATTGTTTTGACGCTAACGTCGAAAGCTGCTGCTAATTCAGCCGTAGATTGTGTATCATCAGCTTCCACAATCGCCTTTAATTCGTCATTGTCGACCAAAGTCTTCGGACGACCGCGAGGTTAATTTTTCAGGTCGAAATTTCCAGAACGGAAGCGAGCAAACCAATAACAGGTGGTGCGTTGGTTTGTAGTGTTAGCTCCGTAAACGTCGTTGATGTTGCGTGCCGCTTGTGCCGCGTTGCTGCCACGACGGTACTCATATTCCATAATTACTCGAATTTTTAACGTATCCATGATGACGAAAAAGATTGAAATGCGATGAAAATGTAACACTAATCAATAAACAAATGACTACTTTTGGAAAAAAAATCCATGTTTTTAAAATAAAATTAATTTGAAATTAGAATTCTTACCCAAACAAAAATTATTTTGATTTGAAATGGCCAGTACTGCAAAACGGCAATTTCATAGGTAAAGACCTAATATTAAGAAAATCATAGATAGCCATATTTATGGAATTGTTTTTTTCTGAAACCCTGTTCCTTTACCAAGATATTGTGTTTCGTGAAAAAGAAATCTCTATGGCGATAAATAGCTTTCTCAAATATTTTTGATAATACTAGTATTAGGGCAATGGGTTTATAGTTATTAATATCAGTTTTGTCATGTTTTTTTTTTAATAAGGGCTTAATTATAGTTGGTTTTAGTTTATCAGGATAGATTCCAGAGCAGATACTAACATTAATGATGTGGCAGATGGGGCCAGATATTACATCGGAGACAAATTTTAATACTCTTGTTGAGATATCATCATACCCTACTCTAGCTTTATACCCCTTAGTAAGACTGGATGTCAGACTATCGGACTTCTGACGACCCGTGACGACTCCCAAAAACCCACAAATGACAGCTGGGACCTGGGACCACGTGCTTTCCGAGGCACGGAGGGGTCTTGGTATGTAAAGATGTTCACCCATCCATGGACCAACTACGGCAAGCGTAGCTTAACCTGATCGATGAACCCGTGCAGCTGTCACCGCCCGCGGCATCGCCCGCGTGGAAGTCGGAAATTATCCGGCGGGAACGTATTACCGGGATAAAAAGTATCCTATGTGTTAATTTAGGTTATAATCTATCTGTGTGCCAAATTTCATCCAAATCCGTTCAGCCGTTTTTGCGTGAAAGGGTAACAAACATCCATACATACAAACTTTCGCGCTTATAATATTAGTAAGGATAGTCCCGTGTTAGGTACTTACAGCTTTTTTGAAAGTTCGTTATTCAAAAGTCAATTGTGTACACAGCTTAGTAGGTCCTACCGATATGGATTTTGCATTCACTTTACATAATATTGCTTATCTTATCAAAGTCAGACCTATAAACCTCCGTAGAAAGGTACCTATAGCACATTTAAGAGCCTAAATTGACATCAAATTGTCTACAGACATTTGTATTTATCAGTAAATTCGTTTAGGCATATCGTGTTAGGATCGTCTCTCAAATATAGGACGAACTAAGGTCACACCTGTTTGTTCGCATTGTATATTTTTGGACAAAAGGGCGACACATGGCAGGCGGCAGACAATTTTAAACAATTACAACAAGACAAGAGATTTCAAAACAACCCTGCGATTTGCTTTTTATTTAATATTAATGGAGGAGAGGAAACGGCTTCACCAATTATATTAATTCACTCCATTAAAACAGTACCATTAGTTTATGATTGAAAATATTCAACAAACTCTTACCCACTGAACACCGTGAAAAGTATAACCCAATTACGATTATCAGACATTATACAAAATTATCCTGTAGTGAATAAATAATCTACGTTAATTAGTACGTCAATCATTACGAATTCGGGCTGAATATTTTTTAAGCGAATAGAACTTACCTACCTACTGACATCAGACAAACAAAACATAACAACTACTCATAGTTGTATGGACCTACTGTATGACTTCTAGACCTACATGAATAAAACCCCAGACACAAACAAAAACCTATAAAAATGTCTATAGGTATTGGCCCTTTAAGTTTCGACTAAGTTGTAAGCAATATTTTGATCTAAGCGTCGTCGTCGCATCAGGCGACGACTAATGAAAACGCCAAACAGACGGAACTGCATCTGTATAGGTAATGTATATATGTATCTGGGGATAACCCAGTATTTATGCATTCCACAGCATCAGTTAGAGATTACTATGTTCTTCTAATATCATTGAAGTTACAGAATACCAAATCTCGACTCAACAGACCTGTGGAAGATGCTCACATCCCTTCATCAACTAGAAAGAGCTGATAAACTTCAAACGGCAGAACAGATTTCCTTCAATACATAAGAACACTCTCGATTAGACCACCGTTCAAACAAATAATTCAAAATCAAAATCGGTTCAGCCGTTTGGGAGGTACGATGCTGCAAAGGTACCGATTAAGTTAAAGGAAAAGAAAGAATATACTAGTAAATAACACCTTTTTCCTGCCACTGACAAAGTAACGAAAATAATATGACCACTATTTAATAAAAAATCACTTTCAGCGTCCATACCTCACATATTTCAATTTCGAACCCTCATTCAGTGCCCGATAGGGAATTGACTGAAAATCGTTGAAATCATACCTGCTAGCGTTTATGGCCTAATGTAATTGTTTGTTCACGAAACGTACGTGTAACTCCATTGATCGAAATTCTATTTTCTCTTAAGTTTTTTTTTGCGGATCCAAATGTGTTACTTTGATTTTAGTTGCTGCTGACGCTGTTCTATATATAGAACTGTATCGCCGTTCCCTTTCTGTATTATCGTTCTAAATGAAAAAAATTGTGGTATTGAGTAGGTTAGGTAGCTAGGACAAAATCTACTTCAACACGCTATCACGCATATCTTTCGTTAAAATTCGTCAATTACTTGCAAACTTCATGCGCCATTAGCACATTTTGTGTCTCACATAATAGCTTTTGCTTTAAATATGATTAAAGCATTAACGGATTAATGCACTTATCCTACTTATCTAAGGACCAAGCCCGGATCGACGGCGAGTTGTGTTCCACGCGCGCTTCAAAGAGATGTCAGCACCAACTGGTGGGGTCCGCAAAAGCCGATGCCTGCCAGAGGTGCGGGTTGTTCGAAAGAGATACCGCGGCCCCTGGCACACAGGCAACTGAGGGAACACGGGTGGGTTTTAGTCAGTAAAAGTCTGACACGCCCTCCCGCTCCACCCAGAGCGGGAGAAGTTATTTGATGATTTCCCACCCAAAAAAGAAACACCTACTTATCTGCACCAGAACGAATCCATAATTAGATATACCTGTTCCAGTTTTCGAATAGGCACCTTAAAAATAATTTAATTGGAATAAAAAATTGTGGTGGTGGTGAGTTCTAAACTACATACATCAAAAACGAATCGTCAAGTTTCCAAAGGAACCGTACTTATTTCGAATGCGGACGCTATCTCCAAGTCGAAATCACATAAAAATATTGAAAAATAACTAGGTATATAGGTACTTACCTACCCTAATATTCATCGAAGCCCTCCCCCGAAGACCTCTTGGGGACGCCCCTATAAAACGGTGCGGAATAAGATCCGCCCGTGGGCTCCCCCGCTGACGCAGAGTCTCCGGCCTCAGCTCGTGCAGGACGTGGTGAGCGCTCTGTTCCCTTCGCGAGGGGAGCACGCTCCCCCGCCCATGGCTCCGCCTGCTGCGGTGTCCGATGCGGACCACACCGACGACGACGACGATGCTCCAGAGGTGACCGAGGTAGAGTTGAGAGTGGCGGTACGTAGGCTGAATGCCAAGAGTACCGCCCCAGGACCCGACGGCTTGCCTGGAAAAGCCTGGGTCCTGGCCTTGGAGGCTCTCGGGCCTCGACTAAGAGGGCTCCTAAGCGCATGCTTGGAGGAGGGCCGGTTCCCACTTCGTTGGAAGACGGGGAAACTGGTCCTCATTAAGAAGCCGGGGCGCCCCGCGGACTCTCCGTCCGCTTACCGGCCCATCGTGCTGCTCGACGAGGTGGGCAAGCTCTTTGAAAGAGTAATTGCAGACCGCCTCGTCGGGCGGCTGGTGCGGGTGGGGCCGGATTTGGCGGAGAGCCAGTTCGGTTTCCGCAGGGAGCGCTCCACGGTGGACGCCATCATGCGCGTGCGAGCCCTCACGACGGGGGATGCTGTGGCCCGGGGTGGGGTCGTCTTGGCGGTGTCTCTAGACATCGCCAATGCCTTCAACACCCTGCCCTGGAGTTGCATAAGGGAGGCACTCCAGTATCACCGGATGCCGACCTACCTCTGTCGTGTGGTCGAGGCCTATTTGACGGACAGGGCCGTCATCTACCCCGGTCACCAAGGAGAGTGGAACCGGCGAGAGATGTCGTGCGGTGTCCCACAGGGATCGGTTCTGGGGCCGCATCTGTGGGACATCGGATACGACTGGGTGCTGCGCGCCGACCTCCCTAGCGGCGTCAGCGTAGTCTGCTACGCTGACGACACGCTGGTCCTGGCGCAAGGGAGGTCGTACCAGGCGGCGGCCGACTTAGCGGCACACGGGGTTGCGACAATCGTCGATAGGATCCGGCAACTGGGACTCGAGGTGGCCTTGCACAAGTCCGAGGCCATGTGTTTTCATGGTCCTCGGAATGCGCCACCGGCGGGTTCCCAGATAACGGCGGGAGGGGTTCACATCGGCGTCGAGTCGACGATGAAGTACCTGGGACTCGTCCTCGACAGCCGGTGGAACTTCGCGGAACACTTCCGACGTTTGGCTCCCAGACTGGAGCGGGCCGGGGCTGCTTTGAAGCGGCTCTTGCCCAATCTAGGGGGGCCAAACGCTTCCTGCCGGAGGCTCTACGCGAGGGTCGTGCGGTCCATGGCCCTATACGGGGCGCCGGTGTGGGCGCCTACATTGAGGCGCCAACCAGCGCGAAAGCTGAAGGCGTCCCATAGGGTCATGGCGATCAGGATGATCCGGGGATACCGCACGATCTCAGGTGAGGCGGCGGGCCTCCTTGCCGGATTACCGCCATGGGATCTGGAGGCAAAGGTCCTCGCGCATATCTGGGAGTGGCGCGAGGAGGCCAAACGCCGGGGCGTTACTCCGCTGCCGCGAGAAATCGAGGTGCAGCGGACAGAGCTCCGGCGGGATCTCATGGCGACATGGAGAGCGCGATTGTCGCAACCCAGTGCTGGGCACGCCTCGATAGCGGCGGTAAGTCCCCTCTTTGAGGAGTGGCTTGAGAGGCGGCATGGCGTCCTCACCTTCCGCCTGACGCAGGTCCTCACCGGACACGGCTGTTTCGGGAGGTTCCTGTTTCGTATAAGGCGGGAGGAAACGCCCGGGTGCTTCCATTGCGAAGATCGCCCTGAGGACACGGTGGAGCATACGGTGGCGGTCTGCCCGGCTTGGGCGGAGCACCGCTGTGTCCTCGTGGAGGCGATCGGCGGCGGCGCTCTCTCGCGTCCGGCCCTGGTGCAGGCCATGGTACGGAGCGAAAGTGAATGGTTAGCCGTCACCTCCTTCTGCGAAGCAGTAATGCTCGCAAAGAGGGAGGCGGCGCACGTGAGGGAGAGGCAGTATATGCGCCCTCACGGCCGTAGTCGCCGCGGGAGAAGCCCTGGGCGTCTGGAATCCCAGGCTGATTCCCGGCCACCGTAGGCGCGGGCTTGCGGACGGCGAGTAATGGGTAGCTCGCTGTCCGGTAAGGACCAAGCCCGGGTCGACGGCGCGTCGTGTTCCACGCGCGCCTCAAAGAGGTGTCAGCACCAATAGGTGGGGTCCGCAAGGACCGATGCTTGCCAGGGGTGCGGGTTGTTCGAAAGAGATACCGCGGCCCCTGGCACACAGGCAACTGAGGGAACACGGGTGGGTTTTAGTCAGTAAAAGTCTGACACGCCCTCCCGCCCCACCCAGAGCGAGAGAAGTTATTTGATGATTTCCCACCCAAAAAAAAAAAAAAAAAAAAAAAAAACAAACTAGGTAAGTATATAGGTACTTACCTACCCTAATATTCATCGAAGCCCTCCCCCGAAGACCTCTTAATTAGCCTCCAAGCTTGGTAAATGGCCTTATTTCACTGATCAGTCCGCTCTTATTACTGGAGTAATTAGTGCCTAAGATTTTTATCAATATATAGAGTACAAAATTGTGTCCTTTTTATGTAATATATAATAGTTTACAAAACTAAAAAATACGCTTTAAAAACCGAACTAAAAAAGGAGAAAATAAATTAATTCAATTAAAAAGCGTGGGGTGCTTTTTGAGGTATTTTTATAATCAATTAATGTCAAGCACCCCACGCTTTTGAATTGAATTAAATTATTTTCTCCTTTTTTAGTTCGGTTTTTAAAGCGTGTTTTTTAAACTATTTTTTATTTTCTATTTTTTAGTTCTGCTAACTACAAAAACGTGTTTTTTTTCTCATTTTTTTTTAAATTATTGAATTGTCATCGGTCCTCGACAAGTTTACAAAGTTTCAATAAAATCTGACCGTTTAAAGTGGGTCAAAATCGCGCTCAAAGGAGTCGGTTACATATAAACAAACAAACCTACAAGTGAAGCTAATATAAAGCGTGTAAAAAGGACACACTTTTCTACTCTTTATAACCCGGTGTTGATGTGAACACCCGTTTAACTTTCATACTATTAGGTAAGCAAAGTAAAGAAGTTTAAAAGAAGAAAAAAAAACTACACATTTTACACGCATTTATTACAGAAGTTTGTATGTCCCGGAGGTGTAAGACGAAACATCGGTCTCAGTACTTTCAGACGAATTTTCCACCCTATCCACAAGGGGTGTTTCACCGAACATCAATCTACAGTGCGTTTGACAGATGTGTTCGTGTATCATTTTCTTTTGCGCATTTGGGATTCTGTATTTGAAGAAAACTTACTTGTCTAGACAGAGTTGTTTGTTTGATGCTTAAAAATCGTTTTCAAACTCTAAAAAATGATTGAAGAAAGTGCAAATAGCACTAAACAATATCAGCTGGATTTAGAGCTCTTGTAGACATATTTTGCTTCGAGAATAAAGGTTATTTGATAGTCAAAAAGATTAAAAGTAAAAAAAAATACAGATAGGTATGTTACGCATCAAACTAAAACATCTGCGCCGAATCCGAAACCGAAAAAAAAACTTGGCTGAATATCGCAATATCGCGGCCACGAAAAAAAAATGGCACCACTCGAACCATAAAACAGTTTGAAAATGTCGGTCAGTGAATACGACATATGGTTTACGAGCAAGCCAGGTGTCACCCGGGTAACGGCGGCGATATAAAATTGATCTAATCTTCGTAACACGGTAAAACGTTCGCGTAAAACCTTACAGGACGCTAAGGTCATACTTATTAGTACTTAGAGACGTGTTTCTTGGAAAATAAATCTCTATTTCGGTGGATGTCACATATTATGGCAAAATACCTACCTAGGTAGGTAAGGTATTCCTGGTACCATAGCTATACCTACTAAATTGGTACCTAGGTACCTATTTTTGGTTCTTTTATCCGCGTAGTCTAAGCGGCTGTCTGGGAAGACCTATTGATCCCTCGTTTTAAATAAGGTATACTTAAGAAGACTAGTTTTTTTTTTGAGCGTGGGAAATTATCAATAACTTTTCCCGCAGTGGGTGTAGCAGGAGGGCTTGTCAGACTTTTACTGACTAAAACCCACCCGTGTTCCTTCAGTTGCCTGTGTGCCAGGGGCGACGGTATCTCTTTCGAACAACCCGCACCCCTGGCAGGCATCAGCCTTTGCGGACCCCACCAGTCCGGCGCACCTGGACACATGGCACGCCGTGACTACCCCAGGAACCAAGTAGCACAAGGGCCCCAGACTACCCTGGCACCGTTGGTCCCCCTGCGACGGGTCAGCGCAGTGGCCCCGCCGCCTTGCCGAGAAGTGGTCTTCTCGGCCGCAGGGGATAGGGAGAGCAGCCAACGCTATACCGACACTCCTCTTCCCCTGCGGCCCCTCCGCGTCCGCCATCAAACGGTGGCGGCCCCATCCAGGCCACGGAAGGGAAGAGCGCTACTCAGAAGTATCGGCACTCCTCCTCCGCCACAGCCTGTAAACCTCAGCCGCGATGCCTCCCATTCGACATCGCGACGCGCCTCAGTTGCGGTGCACCTCACCGCAACCTTTGACCGCTACGTCGTCGGCTTGGAGACAAAAGCCCTGACGAGCGACCCCACCTTGGGGTTCTTCTTCGCTTCACCGTGCGAGCTGACCACGGCTACTGAGCCCCCCGCAACGACAATGCGGGAACCCACTGGGGGGGAAGAAGACCAGTTACGTTGCTTCTTTCTGGACAACTCATAAGGCAATAGCTACACCAGCCGTCCATACTTACCTGTAATATTAAGGGTTTTGCGAATTGTTGAGGCCAGAACACGTATAAACAACAAAAACCTTTCAACACAGCCAAAGCCAATGAATTAATACAAGTAGGTAAACGAATTTAAACTAACTAATCAAATAACCAAAGAGCTTGAATATCCTCGATCATTTAATTAATTAAAATTATGAATGTAACAAGAAAAATACTTGTCCCAATGATTTATTTTACCGTTCCAATTGTTCCGAATAATGTTCGACAACTATTCGGTAGCGCGATAGAGCCGAATTCCTAGAGGAAGAAAACTCTTCGGTAGCCCGGGAGCTAGGACTTATATTTTTAAAGATGCTTTGTTATTTTTTACTCGAAATCGTTTAGCTAATCGAATAACGAATACGTTAGCTCATTTTTCTGCTTGTTAAAGTTATTTAACTGTAGCCGTAAAACATCGTGTTTCTAAAAATAATTACCTTCATTTTTCTTATTTTCTTCCTGGGACACTCATACCATTCATGAGCAAGTAGGTAAACATCGCACAATAATAGTATATTTTATAACGAGGGACTAACCGAAGCCATAATATACCACGCTCGGGAGTCAATGAAACCGAGGGTATATTAAGTTGGCGTTTAGTCTCGAGGTGCAAACTGTACTTTTCACTTCGAGTGCGAGAAAAATAGTCAATTTAGTACAAAAACATGTACTTACCTAATAAATATTACTTAACAAAAAAACAGTACAAAGTTAAAAATAACTTTAATTTCGGAAGTCGGTGTCTTTGGAGCTAAATTTGAATTTGTTGTCACCGCCTTCCGAAATTAAAGTTATTTTTCACTTTGTAGTGTTTTTTTTGGAAGTCGGTTGTTTTTTTTTTTGGAAAAAGTTTTTTTTTTACTTTTTAGTGGTTCACATGTGCTTACCCCTTCACAGCGTACCGGCGTGATGTTATGTTATGAACTGGTGTAAACAATAGACAGACATGAGATTTCAGCAATCCCAGTCCATTTGCTATCATTTATTGAGGAGTTCCGTTGCCTATCTCCAAAGTTCTTCATCAGATCTTCACCAAATTGAAATGAGACCACTCCGAGAAAGTACTCTTCCAAAAAATACCTAAATCGCTTCGAGTGCCTATAAAATTTGAAGAGTTCTCTCTATTTCTCCAGGATCCTATCATCAGATCCTGACTTGATGATCATGGGACCACCTGGAAAGTATACCCTTTCAAACAAAAAAAAATCCAGCCATCTTCGAGTAATCGGGGAACATACATTAAAAAAAATTAAAAAGGTTCCGACGAATTGAGAACCTCCTCCTTTTTGAAGTCGGTTAGTAAAATAAAAATCACAATATCTATTAGGTATGTCTTTTGCTCTTTGCTTGACGTCAAACTCTTCACCAAGGAACTTATTATATAGGAACATAATATTTGTCACTGGACATTCTTAATAAATTTATTTAAAGCCGAACAAATTTACACTCGACAAAAATTCTGAAATTTTCGCGGTCTTTTTTTTCTTCTAAACCAGTAACAGATTAACAATTTAAAACACATGGCGCCACCTTGGCAAAAACCATGGAATTAAAACTCTCAACATTTTCGCAATGAAGATAGTCCACACTCCACAGTTAATAGTATATTTACTGGCTGTTTGAGTTTGTCTATGTTACATGAAGGAAATTAAAAAACGAATTACTTTTTACTCCCTAGGGACTAAAGTGGTCACTTTAGTCCCGCTTCGTAGGGCTTTATTGATGTCTTTTTAGAGCATGAGAAGTGAAAAAGATAAAACATTGAGCATGGCTTCGTGCTTCGTTACTTAGGTTTCACACTCAACATCGAGAGTTCGAATTGCATGAAAACGTACCAACAACTACATAACTATGTACAATGCCACACCATAGGAATTTATTTATTTAGGTTTCCGTTTTCAGCTTTACCGACTGCAGAAAAATGATTCACTGAAAAGCTTTAAAGTTGTAAATATATTTACTTTTAATACAACAACCGTACGCACTAGAGCATACATGTTTATAGGTATATGGAGGTACGAAGAGCCCTTTATTTGAAGACTCGTCTCTCTTAATTTAAATGCATGTATAAACTCTGTATTACCTACCTAATACTTTTTAATGTCTAATAATGTGTCTAATAATACCTAATAATGGTCCCCAAAATGGTGATAGGTACTTCGGCGAAATTGTAACAAATAAATACCTAAGTAGTACAACTCCTGCCAGGGGTGCGGGTTGTTCGAAAGAGATACCGCGGCCCCTGGCACACAGGCAACTGAGGGAACACGGGTGGATTTTAGTCAGTAAAAGTCTGACACGCCCTCCCGCTCCACCCAGAGCGGGAGAAGTTATTTGATGATTTCCCACCCAAAAAAAAAAAAAAAGTACTACTAACATTTTCGGGTTTAAAAACGTGAGAAATAGACATGATTAAATAATTTTATAGTTGGCTACGACACCCACAGAAAGATTCTACTTAAGTAGGTACTTATTCTTAGTTTTTTACTATGAATTAGACTGAAAATAGAAGTAGGTAGGCCGGTACTCCATTCTAGATTTTACTGAATTTGACACTGATCAAAGTACCATTACATAGTAACTTAAACTCAAATTACAAATTATCTAAATAATATCTTACAAAGGTATCTCCCGGTCTAACAATCCAGGTGGCAGGATATCAGTTAAAATACGTGGCAGTTTTAATTACGCCGGTCTATCGGCATTCCGGTCGGCATCCGACACCGGATTGCTTCCGACCTTTATAGGAATCCGTTCCATTAGCCCGGGAAACTTGCCGGATTCTTTAGTGAGTCTCCGGACTGCGATTCCATGTTGAATTCTGTTCATTTTCTTATTAACGTGTCTGCGTGTCGTTCATTGATTTCTTTGATTAGCCAATATTGTGATTAATTAGCTGTGGATTTTTAGTTTAAGTGCTAAGCACAGGTTTGGTTACTTATAACTTTAGTTGGTGTTCGCAGTTTTTTTTTTTTGCGCAATGGGCAACTGGCTTCTTTTTCACTGACCGACTCCTTGCCAATGCAATAGTGCCGTCCTTGTCAATGCAATAGGTAGTGCCTGTTGGTATTTAGGTAATTGGTTTAATGGAAATGTTTAGAGTTTCAGTACTATCATAAAAAAAACAATCTCGTCTATCACACTTCTTTGTTCATTCTTAACCAGCACCTTAATTGCGTAGCACACGATCAATCACAATCTGCACTATTTTGAAGGATTAGCATTTTTTTTTAATTGCTAGTCCAATACTTCGTATGTTCGAAAAATTTGTCTGCTCAGCTCATTGACGTAAATAACGCAATTAATGTTGTTGAACTGTCAAAATAACAGTAAAAATCCACATTAGTGTGCCTTCAAAATGGCCTTTACAATCTCATCAAATGCAGGAATTTAACAATATGTTCGCTTTTGGGGATGTAGGTCAAACATTTTAGAAATGATTGCAGCCTCAAAAGTTTCTTGTATGGAGGCTAGATGCAATGTTCAATAACAACATTTAATTTTGCTAAAAGCTTCATTTTATAGCCTTTCCGGCCGTTTCGCAATGTGATGCTTAATATCTATCTAGGTAGGTATGTCAGGAATTATCCATTAGGATAGTTGTTTAAAATAAATGAGAAAAACATTATTGGAAAATTAATTAATTTAATATAAGTCAAAGGATAAACGCACAGATAACAGATCACGCCATTTTTTTATTAAATTAGGATTAAATTAGGTAAGTTTAAGCTACGAACAACGTAACATTTCAGTTGTCAAACAAATCAATTTGTTAGAACATTTTAGTTTTAACACTTATTTATTCACGTTTAACGTTAAGATTAAATGTTCGTTTTCTCACTTTTATTTCTTAACCATTTAACTTTGCCCAGAGAGAACCAGTCTAAACCTAGGCTAAAAATCAATACATAAAATGCGGCAAATAAAAACTAGGTAATAGTTAAACAAACACGAATGTATATATGAACAAAAAACAAAACAAATGCTTACAGCAATCACATTCAATAACAGCCCAAACGATTATATTACCATTAAAAGTATATTATCTTTACTCTAAGACCAACTGGGGAGGCTCAAGATCGTCCTGAAAATAATGAGAGCCAAGTTGTATGGAACGCCGCAACGCAATTACTGGGAGTTAACACAATTTGTTTCACTTCAATCGTATCTTCGACATAGGAAATTGAAAGTCATTCGCGATGTAAAAAATGGTAGTTACATAAGGATTGCAAGTAGATTGATACTAAACCATCTGTGAAGGTAATCTAAAAGATTCAAAAATTGTTTGTGTCCATAAATTATGCGTACAAATATAGGTAAAATATACAATTGACTAAAAAATCCTAATCGTAAGAGCTACCTATGCTCCACATAAATAAGCGGTTGCTGCAAATTAAGTTTTTCTACAACTTCTTACAGCCACGGAATTGCTTTAGTTAGCCGTATAATGCTTTATAAACCTCGCAGAAGGATCGGACACCCCGGCGACCCATTTCGGCATCCAATAATACGGAGTAAACACATGCTGGCCGGGGTACGACTTCTCAAACACGTACCGATAATATTTCGACTCGGCTGTCTTTGGCTGTACTCCTGGATACACAGCATTTTCCTCTATCGATCTTTCAGCGATTACCTCTCCAATTATGGTAAACAAAGACTTCTTTACCGATGCAACACCGTCACTGAAGGCCTCTTTGTGACGCCACAATATCGTGTCTGGCAGCAACCCACTTTTGGCGAAACTATTCCTCAGCAAATACTTCTCTATGCCGTTTTGGGGTTGCCTCAGTTTTGGGTCAACGCTGAGATAGTGGTTAGTAAATTGAATGTCCAAGAACGGTACACGGAGCTCCAAACTGAATGCACTAGTAGTCCTGTCCGCTCGGAGACCGTCGTACAAGTAAATGTCTGAAAGCAAACGCAAGCTCTCTTCGTGTGCAACATTCTCAGAAGGAGCATCCCTAAAGTAAATATACCCCTGTGCTAATTCATCTGCTCCCTCCCCGCTAAACACTACAGTAGTGTTTGTCTTCTCTTTGATATACTTCGACAACAAATACATAGGCAAACTAGCACGTATCGTAGTTATGTCATAAGATTCTAAATGATATATCACATTGTCTAACGCTTCTTTGACATCATTCTCGTCAAATTGTACCTCATGGTGCTCAGTTCCCAGGTAGTCGGCGACTGATCGAGCTGCAATCAAATCTGGAGAATCGCCCATACCTATAGCGAATGTTTGTATCTTGTACGGCACGTTCTTTTTTTTTGCCAGCTTCACTACTAAGGACGCAATAAGGGAAGAATCTAATCCTCCGCTAAGTAGACACCCAATACGTCTATCTGACATCAATCTCTTTTCACACGCGGCTTCTAAGAGTTTCGCGGTTTTTTCTTCTATGCTCTTGCCTTCTAAATCTGCCTCCGGAACATATGGCAGGAAGTTTGGTGGCATACCGGGAGACGTGTATCGCTCGATAAAGTCAAGTTTTACTTTACCATTGTCTAATATACTCCATTGGGCGTAATGACCTGGCGGGAATTGTCTTAACGTGGCACTGCCGTTACCGTTTTGTTTCAACTTAATCAGACCCTTGCCTTCCGAAGAGATTCCTAAGATACCTCTTTCCTCATCCCAGTATTCAAAAAGAGGGCGGACGCCGTAAGGATCACGGGCGACACAGATTTTCTTCTTCTCACCATCCATTAGACAAAATGCGAAGACACCGTCGAGGTTCTTCACAGTTTTTTGGAAGCCAAAGTTGTGATAAAGATGTGTGATAGCCTCCACATCACAATTTGTTTCATATGGGAACTTGAATTGTGTTTGTAGCCGTTTGCAGTTGTAAATTTCTCCGTTGCATATGAGGTTTGTGCGAGGATAGAGATGCAATCTCATCGGCTGCATGCCGTGAAGACCGTCAACAATAGCCAGTCGTCGGAAACCGAATATCGCGGATGGTTCCCGAGCGTCGGCCTCGAAGCGCCACGCGTCAGGGCCGCGGTGACGGATCGCCACGAAGCTCTCCGTACATAGTGGACATAAGTCTTCGCTTACGCCAAATAACGCCCAAATTCCACACATTTTGGATCTGGAATAAAGACAAACGAATTGTAATGCAATAACAGGAAACCGATATTATTCATACTATGTTATTCTGACAAAAATGTAACCTATGTTTGAACATTAAACGAATCGCTAATACGAATTGAAACTGGGTCACTATTTTTAACAGCACGTAGAAAAAAGAAACTAAAGTTCACAAAACAACAACCGTCTGGCGTCAACTCCTCACGTTTGCGAACACCCTGTCATTATCCTGTCAACACGAAACACTGAGACTTTACCTGGTGACGGCTATCAAATTTCTAAGTCAATGGACAGGAAATTATTCAAGGCGATTAACTACCTAGTTTTTTAATGACATATTATGCAGTGGAAAGGCTAAAGAAAGTTTTAATGAAGTCCCGTACACTAACTAATAAACTTACTTCGGCAGAGTTATAAAGAAGCCTGTTTTTTTTGCTAGAAGAATAAGTTTATGGATTTTAGCGTTAATAGTCTAGTACATAAAAAGTTAGTCGTACAGCTCCCGACCAAGAAAAAGCAACTGAGCAGCTCTACGTATTTTGGTTTTACATTTACAACACGCTAAAATTAGGTACAAACTCCGAAAAAAATGTCCCAAAAGTTAACAAACTAGTCGACGATGAAGTGTCTATCGTTCTCCCGCAAAACCCGAAGATTGCATTAGTTTTACAATGAACCGAGATCCGATAACTTATAGAGTTAATTAAGCAACCGAATTTAACTTGAAACTTGAACCATTAACGAGAGCATTAGGATAAGGATGAGTCAGCTAACTCAGAGTTACTAAACGTTCACTTTAAAAGCATTGATTCACTTTAACAAAGAGCCCAACTGTGTGTTTTGCTACCGCAAATTGAAAATAGTGTGGGACGTGGATTGTTTGCTATTAATTTCTATCAGGCGTTTGAAGTAAACAGCATTTCGAACTTTAAATAAATAGAAACGTTGAACAAACATTATATAAATAGAATACAATGATGTTTCAGACATTGTCCTATACATTTAAGACACAATAAACAGTCCCGATTGATATTTAATGTGCTACTCAATTCATCCTTACTGCCCACAATTGAATACTTAATAGTATCAGCTTCAGCTACAATGAAAATTATAATAAACCCATATTATGAAATAAACCAATCCATCAAAAAGCAATTGACAAAGACTAGCTCACCAACAAATGTCGTCCAATTCCCGGATAATAAATCTGGAACAACAATAACGTCGAATCTCTATACTAACTTAAATTGCCAATTCTAAATTCATCACGGATTATTATTTAAGCAACAAATCTATTAATCTGAGCCTACGGGAGTGGAATACATAAATCAATTAACCCTGACAAGACGGGCCGTGTTGAGGTCGCCAGCCCATTTCGGGGACCAGTACCCTATTTTGGCGACACTGTTCCCCAGGGGCGTTGAATCGTCTCCGGTTTAATTCAAATATTACTTGTGGAATTGAAGTGTCGGTTGGGCCACTAGATTCGGGAGTTAAATACGTCAAGATTCTATTATCAAATTGGGTTACACTCGGCCAGTGGCGTTGATTTAAATCAGGGGTTGTGCACATGAAAAGCTCTGTCCAAAGGTGCGATATTCATGGTCGAATTATCTTGAGTATTATTCAAAACTGCGTATCATAATATCATAATAAGTATTTCAGACAGTGTCTGTCAGTTGTTGTTAGGCGATAAACCTCCTTATCAACCAAACAGCTTAATTATTCTGTCTACAGAAAAGTAATTGATTACCGCTTTATCTTCTTCCGATGAGTAGCTAATATTTACGGAACAGAATTAAAATTGCACGGTTATCTAATTGGCTGATACATTATCTGAACTTAAATAAATTAGGTAAATTTTATACCATTGTTTTTTTTATTAAGAAATTAGGTCAACGTGTCCCGAATGTATCTTAATATAATTTGTATGTGCTATACCTATTTATAAATAGATCATATTAGCAATGACAATGAACTTGACTTTATATAATTTGCATGGTGATAACGAATTTGGAATAAAAATTATATTATTTTTATTCCAAATTCGTTATCACCATGCAAATTATATAAAGTCAAGTTATAATTTTGGCCTTAACAACGTCTTCGATTAATGCTTATATTGTACAACTAGTTGAATGTAACCCAAAGGAGGCCTAATAGACAAACACAGACAGTTAATTCAGGTGTTTTTATCAAAGAACTCAATTCAATATAGTAGCTACACGTAGGTAGATCTTTTACTACCATTTTAATAGTGACACCATTCGATAAGTCAAGGTCAATTTTATATGCCACATCAGTGTTTTATAAACATTTCTGTACATGTTGGTATTTAAAAAAAAAATGGTAATCACTCCAACAAGAAACTTTAATTTCATTGTGATCAATGAAAATTCTATTTCCACTCACAGCATATTTAAGCAACAGCAATACCTAAGCTGTTGCCTATATTTAGCTCGAGATCGGGACTTCCCTAGTTCAATTTAATCGACCCAGCAAGCGCTGATGCAATGAATGTTGCGTTCATATCATTGACATGTAAATAGACAGAACGAAATAACTGTATGTATCTATGAAGCCAGGTAGAAAGTTTAAGTTGTTTAAACCCGGTAAATCGTTCGCCTAAATCAGTAAAACTAACGCAGCTGCTGAATATTCTAGTTGGATTTCGGAGGAAAGAAACCAAGTCAATCGAAATTACACGTGCTTCTTTGCTACTTTCGATTCCATAGAAACAAAGTAAAAAGGTAACGTCACGAATTCACGGTGCAGCACTTTATATACCTACTATACATCACAATCGAAACCGCATCGAGGACACACATTCCTTATACAGACACTAGAATAGTAAAGACCTAGGATCCTTAAGAATCTACAGGAACAGGTACCTACTAAAGCCAATGACGCAGAGTGATTAAAAACGTATTATTTTATTTATATGCAAAAACTTTTAAGTTAGAAGCGTGTTCATAAACATTGTATCGGACTGTCTCGTCTGCAAAATTGTAACGCGTGCAAATCTAAACTAGTTTTATCGGACAATGGCATTGAATCAATTACTACTACAATCTATCTATCTATTTGAATAAATTTAATGTTGTTCATTGGTAAGAATGGTAAGCGCATCACTCAAGGATGGATGGACCGATTAGGCAAGTTTTTGTTACAAGATGTTCGTAAAGGCACCCACAGATAGGGGCGACGCGACTTTCGTAGAACAAGTTCTACGAAAACTTCATGGAAATTGTTCTACAAGTGTCGCGTCGTACTGTCGCGTCGCGGTGGTCTGAAGAAGCCATAATCCTCCGAGTTTTTGAGGTAAGAAATTCCCGTATGAGAAAAATTTAAAACCTTTTTTCTGTGGGATTATTGTATGATCTTTTGAAATTTGTAGGTACACGACGTCTGTTGGATCAGCTAATTTATTATGTCTATGATTTACATAGAATTTGAAATTAATTGAGTTTTGATGATCGTACGGTTGTGTAGAAACATCACGATTTAAACGAGGATGAATTTTTTATAAATCTAAATTTCGTCAAATAAAGAGCAGTGTTAGTTAATTGATCAAAAATGTCCGATTTTATCTTTTTAATTTGGAATGCCATAGCTTCCTTTGGCGGTTTTTAATTATGACGATAACGCGACAGCGAATCCGATAAATAACTGTTTTTACTGCAATGATTTGTAAATTAACTGCACCCGGTAAATATATGCAAAAGGCGTCCATTGCATATTGCATGAAATTAATTCGTGTATGAAAATTGCAACGTGTGAAATCGCGCGATAACGCACTTTTTAAAGATAAGTTCCACAAGTAGGGTCATTTCGCCTGTTCGCGTCCATTTAGTGCATTTGGCAAGTTTGACGGCGATGATAAAAATATCCCAGCACTAATTTCTATGAAAAAATTATGTAATGTGTTCATTATATAGTCTATTTTAAGATTAACTTTCATTTTTGTTCGAAACATTTTGTGTTTTTTTTTTAAATAGATAAACATCAGAATTAGGCGTTTTACCCAGTTTGCGTCCACAAAATCCAAATTGCGTCCACCCGTGGACCATTTTGCGTCCACCAGCTTAGAAAAGGAATATAGGGGTGATAGTTTTAAGAATTTGTAAAGAAAGATTGTATTTTAATCATTTCTTTATTTAAAAATATAAATATTAAACATCAACATTATTTTGATTAAAAACATCACTTTAAAACATAAAAATAATTCTTCTGGCTTTATTTGGTATAAGTTTTTGAAACCTTTTGGACCTAAAACTTTTCCTGTTTTTGGACAAAGAGCAAAACCACTTTCGTCCCCATTAAAAATTATTTTCGGGTCACTCAAAATATCTTTTTGGTATATACTGTCCAAATATTCCTCTAATTCTTTATACCACAATCTGGTTGACTCTTCTGTGACTTGTGCTCTAGCTTTATTAATACCCTCCGCATTTTTAAGTGAGATTTCTTTATTTCTGGACAAAAAAAATTCAAACCTCTTTTGACCTGGGCGATCATCTTTGAATTTCTCGAATTATTTTCTGAACAGTATCTAACAATTCTTGCTTTTTCACTGGAAATCCACATTTGGAAATATTAAGAAGCCATTCAACTACTTTTTTTTCACCATCTACTCCTATTAGCCATATTCTTTGCATATTTGTCTTATAGATTTATTCTTCTCTCGAATTTCATTTAACGCTTTCTTCAAATCGTCTTCTGTGTATGTTCTCTTTTCCTTCTTCTTTCTTGTCTCCGAAGAACTCATCTTAAATAGAAAAAAAAAATGAAAGAAATTACTCATTTAATTTAAAAATAGAGTTATAAACACGTAGTCTTAATAAAAAATGTACAATAATAATAATCAATACATTTTAAATTATTTTTACAAGCAAGTCAATTGTATTTAATTAACGAAAATAGTGGACGCAATTTGGTTTATTATTATCGCCTGTTGGTATAGTTTGCGTCCAGTGCGGACGCAAAGTGGAAGTTTTGTAAATTCGATGTAGTAATTCGCGTCCACCTTATTTTATTCCTTAAATATAAAAAACATAAGCAAATGCATAATTAATATTATTCCTTTTTTCATTATAAAGGTCTAAAAACAGCTATGCATCCTAAAATTCACATAAAACAATAAAAAACTTACCATCGAACGCGCCGCTGCACACTATTTTTTATCTAAATATCCCGCGCGTACGCACTCCCTTGATGAACAGCCGAGACTAATTATTTTTTTAAACGGGATTGGTTTGGCCCACGGACCTTTTGTCCATCTGTGCTTGCCTCTTATACATTGAGGTATTAGCGGTAATTACTCGTCGTTTGATTGGTGTGTTAGTTTACTTATTTTCGAGCATTTTTAAAGGGAGATCCGTAAAATGGACGCGAATTGGGCGATGGACGCGAACAGGCGAAATGACCCTACCTACTTACTACCTAGTTTCCTGCAATAACGAAAAAACCAAGAAGCAAATAACTACTTAATGCAGACAAGGATCCATTTGTTATTAATCTATATCTAAATACAAGAAAAATTTTTATCCAGTGCGCAAACTGTAACCATGAATTCAGCATATCATTCTAGACCCCCAGCGCAGAAATTTTTCGTCTTTATACAAAAAAAAACAGCTGTTCCATACATTTTGACCGCGTACGGCGTAGGTATTGCACTTTTCTATGAAACTGCTGATTTTTTTGTTGTAAAACCGACGAAAAATTACTTCGCTGGGGTGTCTAGAATGGTACCTATGCTGAATTCTTGGTTAAAGTTTGCGCACTGAATAAAAACTTTTCCTGTAGCTATATTAAAATGAATCCCTATTTCCCTTAGTCACGGCATCACACGTAAACGGATAGACCAATTTATTTTGCCTTATTCTTTTTGTGTTGTGTTTATTACTGTCAGAAGGTTTTAAAAAAAAATTAATAAGAAAGTTGCGCTTGACATAGATTCATAGTTAAGACAGGAAACCGTCTGTCGGGTCATCTAGTTGTTAATATAATGCATTTCAAAGAATTTGTACCATCGGCAATTTACCGTAAATTCTGACGTCACGCGTCATAAGATTTTCCCGCGAAAATGAGGACGTGCAAGGTCCAAATGCGATATTGATACCCGCTATTATAATGAACTATAGAAATGTTTAATAGGTAATACACAAATTAAAAAGTTGAATGAAAGACGGGAAGCGTCAGTGGGTCCTCTTAGGGGCCTAATTGATTTGCTAAAACTAATTAACACTTTTCACGTGTATGTTTGGACGGTGTATTTTAGTTTGCTGTCCTAATAAGTTCCCGAGTAGGTAGGTACGCTACGCTAGTAGTTTGGCGATAGTTACTCGTCTCGGCAGTACGCAGATATTATGAACGCTGCCGCTGCATGATGCAATCTATGCAGGCCGTTTCAAACGTTTGCCGCGACACTTGCAATCGATTTTTTTTTCTAACAATTTTTGAACAATCATTAACAACCATTTATACATTTATTCATAACAGTTTTAAAGTGCTTGTTAGCAATATACAACCGCGCTTAAGTTTATAAGAAATTAGATACAGGCCCACAGGCCTCTTGCTTGAGTCTATACGAAGTCTAAAAAATATGTTTATCGCCGACAGTACGAAATACAATCACTAGCATAGCACTGATTACTATGATAATATTTTTCGATATTTTTAGAAAAGCCGAGCTCTCGTGAAAACCGCGGAAAACTTTACCTAGTAGGTAACGAAAAACTCTAATAGATGCCACTAGTTGTATGAAAAACAACGTGAATTTATTTCATGTGACCATACAAGTTAATTTACTTGGTAATAGAATTAACCGTGACTTAGTATAAGCACGTTTATTAGGAATATTCAACAGCAGGTACATATTTGCCTATTTTTAACCTAACCTTTGACAGAATACAACCTCGAACACAAAATATTGAGGTCGCTAACTCAATTATTTTATAGGTATTAACTCACTTACCTGTATTATTTATTTGCTATGGGAATTATTTCAGTAAAAATCACTTTACACGTAGACTAATCGGCTTTCTGGATGCAGCACAGCACGATGCAGTCTTACTTTGACAATTCCAATTTGACATGTGTCATGATGTCATCGGCGCGCACCGGCGCGCACGATAGAGGAAAGTTACCGTTTTGGGCTCCTGTCTTTTAAGATTTGTGTCACATTTTTCCGTTTTCCTTTCACAAATTAATTATAAAATTAAATAGTATGGGTTGTATGTACAGACGTCAGCACATCAAGCTATCCCAAACCGTCAATTTTTTCCAATTGAACATGAACCTTATGCTTTTTTCAGAAAGTTAAAAATCGATCAAAGAAATTTGTCAGATTGGGGTAGCTTGATGTGCTGGCGCCTGTATAAACGTTAAATATTGTCATGAAAAGCAAGTGTTGAGATGGAAATTGAATGAAACTGTTTTGTTACAAACACTGTAGACCGCATTGTAGTCTGATCAAATCAATAATTATAATTAAGTTTCAAAGCGGTTGTTACTTGGCACGAATAGGTCAACCGATCACTCCACTACAATAGCGCAGTCCTCACGGAGATTTTTATTATCGTTGTAAAGGGTGCACAAGGAATTTAAGGTAAGTAAATAACCTACTATCAACCATTTGCTATTAGTTACTGTAGCCATTTCTGATAATTAGGTACTGTAATAGTATCCATTTTTAACTTTGACAAGGCTTTTTTCCTTATAATTACCGTGTCATTACGTAATACACTGAATAAGTACCTACAAAAAAATCGACTCTATTTCGCAGTTACAAAGGGACTTATGGACCAAGAGTCATTACCAAGGAGTATAATAATAATATGGGAGGTCATTACCTATTCCGTCAGCAAATAAGTTCCATGTTTTTTGTTGTAGACCATACCCACAACATTTTTTCCTGTGCGGATTTCTAACATACACCTTTCCAGACCTACGGCCAGGCAACGCGGTCGTGTCGTCATCGTTTCTTCTACTTCTCTAGTACCAACACGATTCAAAAGAATAGCTCATGCCTTTATAAGTACGCCAGTTAGTCATCTAGTTGATAGCGGGCTCTACGACTGTCCGGTAGGTACCGACGACGTAGTTATAGATAGAAGCGCTCAGCCATCAGGCCTCTCCGGGAAACATTATAAATAGGTACTTACTGATACTTACATTTAGGTACATTTTGTACAGCAAACCCTATTTCTATATGGTAAAAACTAAAAAGTTAATACTTCCTCTTAAGCCCGTATATTCTATCCCAGTTGGAAAGAACAACAAACCCACACGTGTAAAAAAGAATCCAAACAACCGAAGTTCGGGAAGTTTACTTTCAGATGGGGGTAGTGATCTGTGAACGACGAAACTGTCCCCCCGGGAAGTCCGACTCGCCATGCTACAAAGAATTGTATAATACTAGAGTTAGATAGGTATCTTAGGCAAATATGTACCTATACAGCACGTATTAAGGCTCCTACACAAGCCAGCGGCACAGCCGGTGGGGTTTAGCTGTGCACCCTATGCTGCCGGGCTTGTTGGTGGCATGCCCATGCATTGTCTATAGGAGCCTTTAGAACGGTGTGGACTAATTTGTGGATGTGGTACCGACCATCAAACTGACCAACTTTGTCCATGGGAACATAGTAATCGCTCAACTCCCACACAAAACTTCAATACCTACACGACCCTAATGTATGGATGGCTGATAATTATTTTTCTCGATTACAATGTTGGTCCCAAAAGAACGTTGTTCAGCTTGAGGATCTGTCAATCTGTGTCTCACTCACCCATGAATTGATCATACCTTTCTGATATACGCTGTAAAGGGACCTCATACCTAGTACTTAAACACGTCAAACCTCTTTCGATGTGCCGCTGCTGCAGTCTTCGAGAAAAGTGAACGATTCTCTTTGTAAGCCAGCCGGAATTTAATACTTTTACGAATCATCGCACATAGTACGCACGTGCTTTTGGTTGTTCTCTCATGGTGGATAACTTGCAGACCTCAAACATTCAGCGACACGAAGTCGAGCATGTTGCACGGACACCAAAGCGTCTTTTAATTTTCCGTAAGACCTGTAAAGCGCAACACACCATAGGCGCCGACATGGGCTTAGCTAGGGACGGGCAAGTGTGGGCAGCGCCCCCCCCCCCCCGGAACTTCTTTGCCCCACCTAGAAATTATATCTTCCCTCGGTAAGTAGTATCTTCCCCAGAATACTATTATAGGTAGGTACCGTTAAAGTTTGGCAAGAAGGTTCTTGCCAAATTTTAACGCAATCCGTTTAAACGTAGTGGAAAGGTATCTACCATTCAGATATAATTACAAGAATTTCTTTTGTATTTATAATATTATTTGATTTAGCTATGAGGCTTTTAACTTTACTTAGGCATTCAGAAATATGCCACATCACCATGTGGCGTATTTCATCAAAATGAGAGTGAATGAGGCTTGGTACTGCCCCGACAAGACGAGCCAAAAACAAAAAGCAGGTACCCCTGCTTAAAGGTAGATCTACCTTTTCTCGAAGCATTTCGTTGTATTTTCAAAGCTTCGGGCTGGACGATGCTAAAGAGCTCAAAGTCTCAGGATAAGAAATAGTTAGCAGAGAACAAGTTTTAGTTATAGAAAGAAAATGCGTTTATTGGCATTATAGCTTTTATAACCTTAAAACTATAAATAAAACACAATTTTATTAATGCCAAAAGGGCCTCAGCTCAGCATAATGTCAGATGGCAACATAGTATGCACCACATGACGCTGATTTTCAGCTGCAACCCACGAGTAGGTACCATGCGCTCGAATAATTAATATATAGTGATAAGACTTTTAACCTGACTGCGGCGAAGCCCAAATGGCGGACGATGGTTGATCGGTTTTCTGAATCTCATTGGGTAGATACTAATTAAAAAAATCAATACAAGTAATCACAGCCTTATTACGACCGAAGCTGTCAACAGACCGCATCACAAACACACGTAGATAGGTATCAAGATAATTAGTTTTATGCAAATAGCTTCAGAGGTCCGAGGACGGATTTCTAGGAAAGTGGCCTATTGTTCCTACCACATCACATACATTATATTATAGGTTTGTTGTGGTTGTGGTTCGTAATCGTAGGCAAGCCCACATTCCAGATTTGCATAGCCAGACGCCCAGACACATCGTGTGATAGTTCAGTCTATGTTTTATCACAAGATTTGTTCATAGACGCCACTATTACATACCTATAGCATCTCTAACTCTCTAATATACTAGCGGACTTGACCGACGCTGATTGTGCACCTAAACCATCCAGGTACCCACTCAAACACAAAAAAAGACATCCAAATCGGTCCAGCTGTATAGGAGTTCAGTGATATACACACGTCATTTTTTATTAAAAAAACGTAGGTACAGCAGAAATATATTACATACGATATTTAAAAATATATACCATGTTTTTTTTTTATTATACTCATTCTTCCTCGAGGCTTGACACTGGTGTCGATTCTGTTGTACACCGAACTAAACTAACTAAACTATCACTAAAATTCCTTACTTTTGGCTATGAGAATCTTAAAGCTATTCTGCAAAATAAAATCTCTAAACTTAAAAATTATTTTGACACAACTAAAATCGAATTTGACAATCGTGACTCCTGCAGGCTTAGCATGACGCTTTCTATTTCTACTCTACTGTAGAATAGATAGAAATCGCTTGTCTACATTTCTCGGTGAAAACTGACAACTGTCTACACGGAAACGTAATTTTTGTCTAGTCTTCCGTCGACAAAACGCTTCTCTACGGTTGTCGTGCCAAGCCTGCAGGTGGTATTTTTTTTTCTTTTGGCTTCGCAACGTGGTAGGTACTTGTGTGCCCCACGCAATGATTTTTTTAAGAGTTGAATGAAGCGTGCGCAGGGGGGCAGCCTCGACGTTTTTTATATGGAATTTTTCACTTCTTGTTTGGAAAAAAAAAAAAAATTACATACATGTTGAGATTATGGGGCTTACGGGTTTATTAAAGGGGGTCGAAATTATCATCATTTTTGCGATAGGAAACACCGTTTTCGAGATATAAGCAAAAGAAAAGAAAAAAAAAAAGTGTTTTTGCAACTGAAGTCGAAGTGTTGGTGTGAATTTTAGTTCATGACCACTAGTTTTATTCCACACTTTTTTAATCGCGATTAAAAATAGTCAGATTTAGTTAGAAAAACTAATATAGTCAAAATTTTTGGTGAAAAACGGCAAACTCAGAATAGCAAAATTACCATCTTCACTAAATTAATAATTCAGTACAATCTTAGTGCTGTCAAACTAAAATATAGTTAAGTTGTGTCACTTTAGTCAATTTCAGAATAGGAAATCGTCGTTTGACAGGAATAAACTAAATTTTGGTGATTTTTAGTTTAGTTTAGAGAATTTTGTGACAACAGAATCGGCACCAATATAAATTATCGCCTTGATCCTCCCAGTAACATCCAAAAAAACTATTCTAAACTTGTCGGATATTCGCCCTTGACCGTTCTTATCTCCTAACAGCACACTTTCCACATTTTATCACCTAGACCTAATTACCAATTTTCCAGTTAACTGAACGGTGAGACCGAATGATTGACCGATAATCAGAGTGGGAGTGAATGAGTCTGTGGTGCCCTTGCTCCCAAAGTTAGAAGGGCGGGAAAAAATTGATTGCATCGAATCAATTCATTTGCGGTTCGTTCAGGGTTCGACGCGTTTTTGTTGACACCTTTGCCTGATTTTTTTTATTTAGCCTACCTTCGAGTTCCAGCGGGGAATAAATCGAGACGTGACATCCGATTTTAATTAATCGCATGTTGCTAAGCAATTATTTTTTATTCGGGCTAATTAGCTGTTTTACTTCCATGGTCAGATGACCAAAAGACATCTAGGAAAGAAAGGAACAATAATCCTTGTATTATTAAATTATACGAATTGGAAAGAAAATGTTATTGCCCAGTATTCATTAAATTGGTAGATGATACCTACCTTTAAAAAAGGTAAAGGATAGGTACGACTTCTGGGCTCATGGAAGAGAATTTAACGGGGCCTACTACTGGGCTCACTATAAAAAAAGAGAAAGAGTACCATCGACACGAAAAGAAGATGGAAGCGCGCCATACAATCGTCACTCTCTCGCCTACAGAAACGGCTTTATTCTCTTTTAACACTAGTCACAAAACACCACAAAGCACAAAATTACTGAATTAGCTATACAACAAAAGCAGAACAGAGTTGGAAACTAGGAAGCACGAAATATGCGACTCCTATTCCTATTCACAAAAATTTCAATTCAATCGAAATACGAAAACTATAAAGCGCTCACTTTTGCGCCGCATTCCACTAAATTCAGTTGTGTATGTGCAAATTTTGGAATCGAATATGTCATTTGAACTTAGCTGCACGGTACAGCAGGCATGTAGAAAGCCGGAGTGTATTTCAAAGCCTTCAATTTGTACCCGTCGTAATTAGACTCCTGTACTAGAGTGCACCGGGATCTAATGGTGTCTGCATACGGGTCAGATCACAGTGGAGAGGAACGCAGTGAAAAATAGGAATAAATAAACATAGGACTGTGGGGTGTTGAGTGTCGTAAGTACGGTGTAGACTGCGTGAAGAGGAACTGACGAGGTTCACATTTCAAGGGGTAAAGCGGGAGTGCTCGACATGTCGCGTGCCATACAGGATTTTTTGCACTTCGAAAGAGAAGTCTGTTGAGTCATCGCGCATCAATGAAAGATAGAAAGGAACTTATTACTGTTTGCAGGATTTTTTAATTAAATAAAAGCATGCATGACAATAACTAAATACAGGTGGCCCAAAATAACGTTGACACCAAATTTTATGAATTATTTTATACGTGTATTACATAAAGATTTCTCTTTTTAAAGCGTTTCATTGCTGAAGAAAACAACGATTAACACCAAGTTTGTCTACTATCCCACACTGTCTTTTCCACGCTCATGCAATGAAATTTATGACTCCACTTGCCCTGACATAGCGAAATAACACTTTTTTCACCAAACAATGTTAAAAATTACGCCGCCGAATGAGTACCTACATACATTATCTTATCACACAACTAAAAAACTTTTTCCAAAAAAAAAACAACCGACTTCCGGAAAACCACTACAAACTGAAAAATTACTTTAATTTCGAAAGACGGTGACTTTTGATATGTACCTATTTGAATTTTTTGCCACCGCCTTCTGAAATTAAAGTAATTTTTCACTTTGTAGTGGTTTTCCGGAAGTCGGTTGCTTGTTTTTCAAGTTTTTTTTTTTACTTTTTAGCTATAGTACCTACCCCACAACAATTCGAAATTTCATCATTCTTGGGGTAAAAACAATGCATATTTTATGCGATAGCAGCAATCGCGGTTGATTTACTGTCATTTTGAAGAGTTCCGTTGGCCGTCTCCGAAGCGCATCATCTATAATTATGAAATTTAAATAGGACCATTTCGAGATTTTTAAAAATTTTGTAAATCCGTCTATATATGACGAAGTTATGCCCGAACATACATCAAACATGTCGAATTGATAACCTCTTCTTTTTGAAGTAGGTTAAAAATAAAAGAAAACGCAAAGTATTCCATTTTTGAAATTCTAATTTTGTCAACGTTATTTTGGGCCACGGTTTATTATGTGCAATATCCTACAATATCCACGACATTGGAAAAAATGCGACCTACTAAAAAATTATGTTTGTATTAAATTTTCAAGCGCTCAACTTTTGTAAACTTACCCTAGTAAGATGAAATATGTAAGACATGTAGTGCCTATGTGTTGTACCCGTCTAACGGCATTAGAACACAACGGACGACCAATGAGGCTGAAAATGACTAGATATGAGGAAAAAAAAACAATATTCACGTAATATTCAAATCTCTTTATTAAACCTCCACATTTTCTTATTCAAAATTAAACCTTAAAAAACAACACGCCTAGAAAATAATTCAGTCATTAGTAATTTATAGGTACACATGATATATTAAAATTCTAAATATTAGTAACAATTGTGTTTTATACGGTTATTATTTACTTATTAAATACCAGATATTTAGTAGAGGTACGGGAATTTTTCATTTACAAAAGCAAATTAAATGTAAAGCTAATATAGGAAAACAATCAATGTATCAAAAGTAATCTAAGTTAGTACAATTCCATACAAAAGTAGTATCGGCAAGAATCGTTTCCTGTGGTGACGTTATCGGGATCTGCTAAAGTATGAAATACTTTCGTTTCGATTTCATTGCGGGGTTGCCGCGATACTTTAGAATTGAAGTTATAGAAATAGCGGTTGGATAGTTCAATGTAACTAATACAAAATGAAACACGAAAATATAGTATTTCTGTGTTTCCTTAGACTAAGATGGAACTAAAAATGTCGGTTGAATGGTACTGAGGATATCTCGCACTAATTAAGACTTAGCTTAACCGATGGAAATATGAATACCTTAATCAACATATATGCCCATATTCACCAAAGCTTTGGTTTCCTAAAAGAGCGGTGAACGATCACACAATATATTATTATAATATAAAGAAAAACCCAAGATAAACATTAGGAATTCATTTACAAGTTTAGTGAAAACGGGCATTAGTTTTGCAGTTTGGAATCCAGTTATTCAAGTCTTCACAAAAATGTCTAGTTACATTACAATAAGTTACAAAAAAGCAAAATTTCTATACAATACATTCGATAAACATCAATAAATTTACAAAATCATTAGAAATATTAAAGCAATATTTTAAAACTAGTGTTAAAACTACACTTAAAAATTATAGAAACTACGTTTTTAAAGACGTCGAGAAAATGAAAGAATACTTGGTAAAAGCCATTTCGATACTAGTATCGAAATGGCTTTTTTCGTTATTCGTCTGTTATGTCGAAGGTTTGTCACTAAATTCTATGCAAATAATGTCTATGACCAAATACAATTATTTCGAAAAAAGGTAATCATTTGGCGATGGGAAAATTCGATACGTGTGAAAACACAAATGTGTGCAAAAATAACGACACAACATGTTTTATTTATTTGAGTGACACGTGCAATGTGTAATACTAAATTTTTGTGTATAAAAATTAGCATACACACACATGGAAGCCCTTATAAATATCACATATTAATATACGTTTGAATGAAGTTAATAAATTACAAATGAAAAGGGTACATGAACCTATTTTTTGTGATAATATTTCCTATGTAAAAACGTCAACTTTTCAAAAGTCAATTTTGAAGCAATTCCCTACATTTAGTTGAATGCTTTTTTGTACGTGAGAGTATATTCCCACAAAGCGTTAGCAATCCCGATTGGACAAAATAGAGCGTTTAACACGAGAGACCAACCAAAGCGACACGCTCAATAATCTGACGTACCCAATACCGAAGTTTCGATTTAGATTAAATTTTAGTCCTAACTTCGCGAGTGTAGACACGATCAAGTCTGAGTACATATTGAAAGTCCGAAACGTATTATTTCCAGTACCGTTATTTGAATTTCTAATACCAAGCACTGTGTGAAATTGTTTGGTCTACAAACTGTAATTAACAACAAACATCGACTCATGTATTAATTATTTAATGTTCTATACAAAATGTATATTTGAAATTTCGAAGCTTTCAGAAACGTTTTTGTGACAAATTAACTAGTTAGCTACCTACTTTGTTGCCCAATTTGTGACCGAGATGTTTTCTAAGATACTAAGCGAGTATTTTCCATTTCAAATATACACGTTATATTTTAATTAAACTAATCCTGAAACAGCAATACATTCAACATTTTAATTCAATAAAATCTTAATTTACACAGATTATAAGTCTAATATATCTAAAAATAAGCTTAGTATCAAACAAAATACTTAATTAAAAACTCGACGATAGCACAAACCTTTGTTGTCTAACCTACTTTTTACAGTCTTCTTGTCTGTGGTCCCGTCATTTCCTGGTGGCTGCAGGTGGTCTGGAGTAGGGATGTGACTGGAACCTGTCCCGCGCCCTCACTGCTTTGTAACCGACTGATTTTTGAGTTACATTCGTCTTCCCACGAGCGATCGAGTCTATTAGTTTGTTATACGGCACACACACGAACATGTAAGGGAATTGTTAGTGGGTTAATATTTTGGACATTCACAGTGTTAGAATATGGTATTTTACTCTATAAGAGAAAAAATCTAAAAATATATTATTGAGATAGCTTTGGCAAAAAGCAGTCGGAAAATGTTAGTTTTAGTTCATGAAATAACAAAATAATTTTTTACATTCAATTCAAAGATTTCAGTTCACACCATAAAATAGTAGCCGCCATGTTATTACGTCATACGGCGTGTCAATTGAACAACTTTGTACTTTTATTATTTTCGTAACCAAAGTAATTTTTATTTAAATAATATTTTGCATTCAGGAACAGCAAACCAACGATAAGTAGAATAATAACTCATTTTTTTTAATTATAAACAATTATCATATAAAATATCAACGCATTTATTTTGTTTATAATAGCAAACTGACGTCATACGCACAGAGCAATATGGCGTTCACTACGTCCAGCGTTTTCGTCAAACTACGCGCGAAATTTGAAAATGTAAATTTTAAATGCATTTTTAGGGCACTAATCGATTAAATAAAAAATGAGTCTTTTTAGTGGTTTATTAGCACTTTAGAATCTAATTAGGGCACTTTTCAAAACTAGGTGTAATACCCTATTAGGTGCTATGTATTATATCGAGGACTGACATAAAAAATTGTTTTTTAATATGTAGAATGAATTAGTTTGGAAAACTCATAAGGGGTAAAACGATATTGAATCAAAGGTGTTAATATAGATCATGTATGACGCTATAAATAATGAACCTTATTGCTGCTGCTAAAAGAAAAACAATTCAATTATTGAATTGTGCAACACGTGCGCAAATAGCGCACAGCGTAAATGAATTTGATAACGCCTTTACTTTGTATCGCAAATTATTACGGCATTTTGAAATTCCATAACTGTTTGAAACTGTGATTAAAGTATTCCAATAACATGTATTTTTAATATGAATATGTGGATGACCGAGCTTCGCTCGGTTTTTTTGTTTTTTTTTTTTTTTTTTGTTTGAAGTTTTCTAAAAATGTAACCTAGCTAGATCGATTTATCGCCCCCGAAACCCGCTACATACCTACTAAATTTCACGAAAATCGCTGGAGCCGTTTCCGAGATTCAGATTATATTTGTACATTACATATATACAAGAATTGCTTGTTTATAGGTATTAGATAGATACACTCAAATGTTATGGCCTGTTTCACCACATCCTGACAAGTGACAATCAAGTTTTGTAACACAATAGTACAATCTGTCCTTCAAAATACTGAAGAATCACTTTAATTTAAACAAAAATATTAGGTTAGACTAAGTTCATTGGATTGCTGCTTTGGAGTTTATTACGCACCGCTTATATTTTGCAGGGTGTTCCAATGTTTTTAATTTATAATCTACAATTTTTTAAATGTTTTTTTCGGTCATAGGGTTGAAGAGAATGCTCGAAATGCTTGAAGCGCTTTATGAAGTAGTTAGGAAACGGGCTCTATACTAACATACATAAGGTTGCTATTGATATGTACCTTGCACGTTCTTCTGCGTCTGCGCATCTCTGGGCACGCTGGACCCGAAGCCGTAGCTTTTCATTTGCGGAGGGTTCGGTTGTACCGGCGGCCTTCGGAACGGTATCGCTTTGCCGATTACTGGCTTCACGATTTTTGCTGCACAGAATAATAATGGTCAAAATAATTAATGTAGTTTTAGGGTTTGTGGAGGTGTCTGTATTACATTTTATTTTGGTTTGGAACTTTACAGGGAGGCTTTTGTGGATAGAGTATGATACAAGAATGAAATGTTTAGGAAATCTTTTTTTTTTTTCAATTTGTTTCTCACGACGCAAAAATGAAATTTTATATAGATACTTCCCAGTAGTTCCCAGTAGCACTTGTAAACACATAATTACGAATATACGTAATTTTAATCAATTTAAAGTAAGTACATACCTTTGTCACCAAAATTGATAGTCCTCGGCGCCACAGTATTCGTTCTATCCGTCAATCCCCTCTTCACTGGAATGTGTTCCATCTTGAAATCTGTCTTCAAGGGTTTCTTCAACGCCGCTTCCATCTTGCCAGTCAATACAAAGGTCGAATTCAAGTCCTTAGGGTCAATAGGTCCATAGTTTTCAACATCAGCTGTAATGTCATATTCCCTCTTGATCTTCTTTGCAGAATTCAAGTTTCTCGTCGTGTCCAAACTCTCGAAGGAGTCATTTATAATTATAGTTTCGTTATTAGGCAGTTTGATCGGCGTTCCTTTGCGTTTCTTTGCTGATAACCTGACTGGTTCTTTATTCTCTAAGTCTGTTAGGTCCTCACTGTCAGTTATGATGTCTACAGTTGCGTTAACATCATCTTTTTTGGAGAAACTATATTCTAATGTTGTGGAGGGTTTGTCTAAGTCTAATGTAGAGATGAATTTGAAGTGTGTGTCACCCTCATTGCCATCGTCTGACCACGTGATGCCCTTGGCTGACTTTGCCTTCTTCATTATCTCTAGGTATTCAGATGTCAAAGCTGGTGGGGCTTTGTCGTACCCTTTTAGCGTCAAGTACAGTTTCTTCAACATAGTAGACATGTCACTCATATACTCTGTGGAAGCTTCAATCTCATCATTCTCTATGGACAGTAGTTTCTGCCTCAGATTATCTCTGGCTTTTATCTGTCGCAGTTCACTATGCAACTGTACTTTGCCAACAAAGTCTGTTAATTCTGGGCATTCTGAAAGAGCTTGTTCGCAGATGAAGTGTAATTTCTTCCTGCTCTCATCCCATTTTGTCCATGTGGTCATTACTTTGGAGTCTAGGTGTACAGATTGTTTCATGTAATTTTCGGCTGCGCGCTCTCGTCGCGGTATTTCTTCGTTGCACGTCTAGTTTGTAGTTGAATAGTGAGAAATAGATTATTATAAGTTTTGTTTATACAACTTAATAATGAAAACTGTATTATCGACCTACAAAATACTTATTGCAGTTTACCTACTACTGAAAATTAAATTTTTCACATAATTATATAAGCATTGAAGCGCAGTGGCAAATAGATTGGATATAAGGTAATATTAGGCGGGCTGCAGATCATTGAGTCTCTAACTCTCGATATCTGTGCTACACATACCACCAATTGCAAATGGACCATAAACAATATTATTAGCCCATAACATTACCTGTTCCATAGCTTCAGAGGAGGACCGATGGGCCAGATCAGCGACGTGCGAGAAGGCGCGCGTGCGCAGCCTCTGGCGTAGCGCGAGCACTCGCTGACGTGCCATCAAGCTCAGCAGCTTGGACTCCAACAAGCTGTAGATCTCTTCTTCTCCGGAGATGCGTTTACGCCATTCTTGTTTTGCTATTATAAAAAAATGATTAAATCGCTAGTATTTAATTATTTTTTACCCGTCCCAACTTGGCAAGGTTTTTACGACTTGACAAAACATAGAAATTTCTTTACTATAAGTATAATATTACTGTATCATACTCATACATAATCGCTCCACACTAAATTCTCGAAATGATGGTAAAAACCGTATCATAACTCGCTGCATAGTTTAGGAGTACTACACGGTGAGTGCGGTGACACAGACAGATGATAAGCAACTTTAATCCTATCCTTTCTACTAATATTATAAATGTGAAAGTTTGTATATTTGGATATTTAGATGTTTGCATGTTTGTTACTCAATCACGCAACAACGGCTGAACGGATTGGATGAAATGTGGCAAACAGATAGAAATAACCTGGCTTAACACATATGATACTTTTTATCCCGGTAATACCTACGTTCCCGTGGGATAATTTCCGACTTCCACGCGGGCGAAGTCGCTGGCAAAAGCTAGTCTATAAATATAATGAGCAGTAGACAGAATGTAGCTTCAGCCTTGAGCATGATACAACAGTAAGAAAAGAAAAGAAAGATTAGAAAAAAGTAGGAATGGGCCAAAACATAAACACAAAGAGACATGGTATGAAAAGTCTGATGACCTAGCAGTGTAATAGCATTAGATTTCATTTGCAGAAATCATCTACTAGGAATTATGTGAATGTGTCATTCATATATTTAAATGCCAAATAATGGGCCACCATGGTGGGCCACTCCCTCTCACAGGGGAGGCCTGTGTCCCAGCAGTAGAAAGTAGAGGCTGATTGTGCTTATGCCAAATAATAAGTGTTTTATTTTATCCCACTCCATTATTGGCACACATCTAATACAATAATAATCTCTTAAATATCAACATACCTTTTTCCTTAGCCAAGTCTGGTTCCCTGGACACCTTCTTAACACTAGACAGCGACAATTTGGCCTCCAATTCCTTCACCTTCTTCTTCAATTCCTCATTAATCTTCACATACTGCGATAGCCTCATATCTCCGTCGACGATATTCTTCTTGATACTGAGCTGTATCTTGTTGGCTCGGGCTGCGTATTTGAGTGTGTTGTACGTATCCTCGTAGCTGACGCTTGCTGGGGATACGTTGGCGATCATGACCGTCTTGCAGTTGCCGCCGAGACTGTCTTTTAAGAGGCGCGTAAGTTTTGAGTCTCTGAAAGGATAGTTTTTGATTATGAGTACTTTAACCTGTCAATACCGGCTAATGAGACACAATTAATTGTCTATTGTGTGGGCACTTCCCGGTGCCCCCCCGGACATCACCAGTTAATTCTCATGGGCCTAAACCTTCAGGGAAGACAGGTGTGATATTATGTTATTTTTAAAACAATACTTTACCTGTAAGGTATATAACTGCTACCATCAGCCAGCCTATTAATACAGTTGCCCAGAGACAGTAGACTCTTGTTAATATTAGCTCCTTCCTTGAACCGGTCGCCGACGCAGCCAGTAGCCGAGGCGCGCTCACTACCAGCCAGGTCTATCATAGACAGCTTCACTATACGGAGCTGACTGCTTGTCTTGTAGCGCATTTTGACGTATACCTGTGTAAAGGTTTTAAGTTAATGTAGTCAGGGTAATTTGCCGTGTTTTAGCCATCGCATATAACTTTCAAACAATAACAGTTGTGATTTGAATATATGGCCAATTTAAGTTGGTAGTCAATTCGCTTACAATCCATTTCCCTGATTTTAATATTTTGAATCCAGTATTTTTAATAGGTTAAACAGATAACACAGATATAAAAAATGACCTTTAGAGAAAACGGGTGTTCCAGGAATCAATACCATAGTATATGAAGGGAGTTTGTATTTGGTTCTGACTGTTTAAACAATCATTAAATGGGCATTTTCTAAATATTCCTGGAAATGTAGGGGACAAATAATTTCGACACCTTTCATGCAGGCAAGTAGCAGTAACAAACACTTGTATTGTAAGTTGCCTTTTTTGCATGACAACAAATTCCGAAAAAGGAACTGTATTCAGAAGTTCCAAACATATTGGTGCCTCTTCAATTAATAAAAGTTGGCCATAAACTCTGAATATTTTTCCTTGTACTTTACTAGGTGAATGAGCTGAGCAGCACTTGTGACTCTGTTATAAACTAACAAACCTGAAAGACAGCATGACTCCTGGAACTCTCCGCATTAGCATCAGTAGGGTGTTGTGTCCGGTTCTTATTGCCATTCTCCAGCATATTGAGCAGTTCCCTCGCCGTCTTGATATTGTTTAGCGTCAGGCCGGCCACCATCACACCATATTTGGAATCTTCTCGCAGTTGTAGTGGAGTGCTTGACGGTTTAAGTAAGTCATATACATTTTCATTGTATACCTGGAATTTAACAAAATGCATGTTTATGGACTAGTAAACAGAGGAAATTATAATGATGATTTTAGTAAGTAAATGAATATGACACTATGCTTTCTTAGACATAGGACTGTAGGTCAATCAATCTGCTTAGCTCTTTCCCTATTGTGTTGGGTTCAGATTCGAGTCTAACATGCAGCTGAATACCAGTATTTTACTCGGAGCAACTGCCTATCTGACCTCCACAACCAAATCACTGCATAACAAAATAACCCTTAGTAATACTGATTGTCAGACTTCTGACTACCCATATCAACAGTCAAAGATCTACGAATGACAGCTTGCTTTCCAAAACACGTAGGGGTCTATGTAATGGGTCGTGATATGTAATGGTTGGTCACCAATCCACAAACCAGCCACGGCAAGCACAATTTAAACTTCAATTGACCTATGTGGCTGATAATATTTAGCTACAAGCCACCATATAAGACAATAAGTTAAAGGAGAAAATATACTTCGGCTAGTCCTGAATGAATAAAGGTATTATAACAAGTTTTGTGGTATTTCAGTTACATTATGTTTTTATAGTGAATTTACATACAAAAAGACTTGAGCACTAATTTACTCCTATCAAAGCTAATTATTTTCCCAGTTTACAACTATTAATTATAGTTATAAGACAAACTTCCAAACTTATGCAAGCTTGATAAAAACAAAACAGCAACAACAAGTTTAGCATGGGAAAGTTGTTTGAAACAAACTACTATGTTAATTAGTTTGAGAAATAGTAAAATAACATGAAACTATACTTACTTCAATATAAGAAACTCCAATATCAAACTCCCTCTCCTTTTCAAAAGAGTTTATTGTATAAAATAGGTGATCCATAGTCAAATATGTGATGCCTGGGTGCTCTTTGTTGCCAATCATAGTGAAAGTCTTCCCTGCGCCAGTAGCCCCGTACACAAATACTGAACAGTTGTAACCCTCCATCAAAGAGGCCAGTATATCCTTCGTGGTAGTCTCGAAGACGTCCTTGTTGGTCGCATTCAGCCCGCAAACATTATCAAACACAAACTTTAACTCTTTATTGGCGCGCTTCAAAAAGTTCTTATTGGGTTGTTGTACTCCTTGGTAGAAAAAAGGTCGGATCTCCTCTTTAGGGTCGAACACCAGCATCTTATCATCCACAACGTCTACCACGATGCGCGTGTTCATATCTAATTCCCTGGTGTTCAAAGGCCGAACTCTCACAACAACCTTCACGTTTGCAGCCATGTTTTGCGTTGATCCACTCTTCGATGGTGCTAAGCTCTTCGGTCCTCCCAGCCCTGGGGCTCTTTCCACTTTGACCATTTTAACCATTTTGACGCACCACAAATCTTTTAATATTTGTCATTGAACGAAGATCAGCACAACTGCCCACAACTTAACGATAATTGTAACGGTTCCTTCTCGTCACATAAATCACAAGACTTGTAAATTAAATAATTAAAACTCCGTTTCAAAACAGCGGTGTTTGAAAATCTTTCGTTCGCGTAACAGTCAAATGTAACCGTCAAATTTTAAAATTAACTTGACAGACAGACGCGTTCGGCACCCGCGTCAGAATATTACGTTTCGTTGCTTACAAACGTGATTTATTTGTTTTGTTTTTGTAATTTGTTTGTCAGATCAAAAGTTAAAATAACATAAAAACTAACTAAGAAGAATAGAAATATTAAAAACTACACTCAATTGCATCCACTGGCGAATAAAAGAACCTTGCATTCGTAAACATTTTTGAGAAAACTAAACACACCAAAAGTTGTGGGGGGTGCGAAGACTCGCTCGAATAGCCCGCGGAATTCAAATCTCCAGTTTCAATCTAGAGTTTCATCGTGGACGGTAGGTACTAAAATGTAACAACAATACCTACCTACGTTATTTATTAAAATACACCTAAACAGGCCCTTACAAAATACAAAGATTCACTTTCCGATTAAAACTATTAAGTATCTACCCATCTGAGCTACTAATTGTAATAGAAAATTAACATTTATTTATACACAGCGTCGCAAGGATATCGTCTTTATTGTGACATCGTCGCTGTATAAGAAACAAATACAATTTCCTCTTAATTTCCGCCTGCGATCTTATCTGGCCATAACAGCAGCCTTAACATTCAACCGGGATTCTTACTAAAACTTCGGAAATAGACACACTTTCATTGTTCCTCTATATTATACTGTATATGTAGTCTTAGCTATGAGACTGTATTTTATTTATCTTTATCTATAAGTACATGTTATAAATTGAAGTTGCTTTTCGTGTGGCTGTCTGACTGCGTTGTTCTTCTAAAGTCCACCACGGATTTTGATGCGGTTTCCAACATCCGGAAGGTTTAATCTAAATGTAATTCAGAAATTATTAGGAATTCTTATTGTCTGGTCAAGTATTGAAAACTGTGCGAAACAGGGGCGGGACGCTAGTGTAAAATAGAATCTGAGTCTGTCTGAATCTTAATCTGAATCCTGCTTGAAAATCACTGGAAGATTTTAAAGACAGGTAGAGGTGCCTGGCTTAAAAAAAGTCAGCACAAAAACATGTTTGCTATAAAAAAAATCTTAGGCGTTAATGTGCTAAATTAAAAAATAAATACTAAAGAATGGACTTAGGTACCTATTTTGACTACGGGAATTTCATACAATTTGGGAAAGTGTTTATAAATAGAGAGAAAATAGAAATACCAACCAACCAATGGTTACCTAATAACTTAATAATATGTACTTCTGGAATACTAAGGACTACAATAAAAAGCAGCCCCATAACAACGGAACACGGAACCTTTTACTCATAGATATTGATCAATATATTTATGGCCAATAATTACATACTTACAAACAATAATCAACCGATTTTTACTTTGCTGCACTTTTATTTTTAACACCCCTCCGACAGAAGGTATGAACTGGTCAGTTCAGAACCATAATTTCAATCTTTCAATACCCCTTTGTCATCGCAGTAATGGCCTCTGGACAGTCGGGACTTTATCGATGAAGCTTCATTTTATTCGTCGGACTTACGTATATTTTATGGCGTGCACATTAAAATATTGTGAGATTGGCCAGTCTTTGGTCGTTTATAAAGCAAAAGTAGGTACTTAGGAATGTTTAAAAGGTTTTTATAATTATTGTTTTTATTGCTTCTCTTGTTTATTATGATTATTTTTGGGGTCGGCTTCCAGTCTAACCGGATGCAGCTGAACATCAGTATTTTACATACTGACCTTCACAACCCAGTTACTGGGTAATACGACACCCCTTAGCAAGACGGGTTGTCAGACTTTCGGGCTTCTGACGACCGGTAACGACTGTCAAAGATCCACGAATGACAGCCTGAACCAACAACGGCTTAACGTGCTTTCTGAGGCACGGAGGGGTCTCGGTATGTAAAGATGGTCACCCATCCACGGGCCATCCGCGGCAAGCGTAGGTTAACCTGATCGATTGACCCGTGCGACTGTTATTACTTAGATAACCAAGAGACTCTCACATCCATCCATGATATCCATATTTAATATTATAAATTCAAAAGTAAGCTCTTTTTTTTATATTCCTATGGCAGAATTGCACCCTAATTGCGTAATACACGATCAGTCATAATCTGTTTCGTCAATCATAATGTGTAATATGTTAGTACATCGGATACTTTTGATCCCGGTAACCAGGTACCTCGCGGCCCCGGTATCTTGTGCCCATGTGCCCTCTCCTACATAACATCCCCCGACCCGGGGCTTTAAAGGTAGAAGTTCCTAGCCGAGACGGAAACTGTCCGCTCCGGCGAGCTAGTTGCAACACTATTATTCTTGATAATAAACCTGTAACACAGTTCCGAAGTTACGAGTTACTTATTCCACGCCCACCCTTCTGAGACCAGTAAAATCTCAGATGATCATTTCCGATCTCCACGAGGATGAGAGCTAAAATGAGACTTGCAGGGTCGACTCTGGTATGGTGGCGCTAGGACAGTACGGAACAGTCCGCAAAAACGGCTGCTAACGAGTGAACAAAATAATTAACGTTTAACTTTATCGGAAACAGTTTTCACGTCGACCATCTGCATCATTCGTTAATAATGTTCGTTTTATCATGGCATCGTCATAATTATTGAGTCCCATTCAGCACAGTAATTACCATACATCGATCTGTTATTTTATTTCTGTTTATTCTGGCAATGGCTATCCACTTTGTACTCTGCGTGTATGAACACTGCACATTAATGCACATTAATCTATTGACAATGTTAACATTTTTTGTAATAATGCGTGCTAAACGTACGTGTGTAAGTCAATTAAGCGTAAGAAACCATTGGCCGTGTGGAGCAAATTTGTAAGCGAGGCTCACAGGAACGCTAGGATAGAATTTAATACGTGGCTGTGGTATGGTTTTTTTTTTGTGTGGGAAATCATCAAATAACTTCTTCGCTCTGGGTGGAGCAGGAGGGCGTGTCAGATTTTTACTTACTAAAACCCACCCGTGTTCCCTCAGTTGCCTGTGTGCCAGGGGCCGCGGTATCTCTTTCGAACAACCCGCACCCCTTGCAGGCATCGGCCCTTGCGGACCCCACCAGTTGGTGCGTACATCTCTTTGAGGCGCGCGTGGAACATAACGCGCCGTCGACCGCCGACCGCCGGAAATACGCAAAACTATCTAAATACACCCAACTAAAAGACAAAATAACTTGACTTTCGCATCTGCAAAAGTCACAATAGTCCCCATATTGCTATCTACAACAGGAGTAATTCCTAAACAGCTTCATCAGTCCCTTAGTTCCCTCAACCTGCCATCAAACACCTACCACCTGCTGCAGAAGGCAGTGATTCTTTGCACATGCAGGCTAGTTAGAAAATTTCTTCAGTGTGAGTCCGACACCTTGCACCAATTCTCCCACGCAAATATAATTTCGTCTAGGTACTTCTAATTTTACTCCCACACTTAACCCCACTGCTGGACACTTGGCTTAGGCCCGTGCCGTCAGTTTTACCCGGCTAGGCCGAGGAAAACAAATAATAAACAAAAATAGTAATAATATTGTGTTTACACTGGCACAGACTTATGGATTTTTTTTTTTTGTATTAGGTATTCCGAAAGTATTACCAAGTTTGGTCCTTTTGTCCGGTAACGCGGCAGTAACAGGATAGATTCGTATTTTGTTTAGGAGGTTTGTCCTGCGATGGAAATTTTAATTATAAGGTACCTACATTTTTTATTAATTTTGGTTCCTATCCATAGCTTTTTGTATTTAATAGATATAACCCAAAATAAATATTCTAAACAATTTAATATAATAACACACGTCTTCAAAGAAACGAAATTCCGTATTTCATACATTGTAATTAAGGAATATGAAATGACATACGTCGAACGCTGAATTCTTAATATTAGAAAATCTAAACGGCAAAACCACCCTGTTATTATTCGCTACTAAAAACACGTAACAACTGCATTTCACATGGAAGTTCTCACGCCAATTATACGGAATTTTAGTATCATTTAATACCAGTATTTCAGAGTGATCAGAAGTTTTCAAAATGTCGGAGAAATATTCGATTCTAAATATTCTAAAATTTCTCGAAGACCCTGAATGCCCTTCCATAGGGCCACATCTAAAACTACTAGGTTTTACTGGCCTCTGGCACCCAAATCGCAAATCCCTCATCGGACGTTTTAAGCAAATTATTTTCTACGTCACCTTATCATTCTTCTTCAGCCAGTATATCAAATGCATCATCAATTTCAATGTTGACTCCCTAAAACTGATTCTGCAGTATGCTCCATTTCATATGGGCATCCTAAAGTCCTGTTTCTTTCAGAAGGACTACAAGAAGTGGCAACTTCTTATTGGCTACATGTCTGCAGTCGAACGGAACCAGCTCGTCAAAAATGATAAGCAGCATAACGAAATAATTCATGCTTATATCAAAAGGAATCGGAAGGTGTCGTACTTCTTTTGGGCCCTCGCTTTTTTCTCCAACTTCAGTATTTTCACTGAGCCTTATCAGAAGAATCAGATAAATGTGAATGGGACCAGCATCTTTTTGAACATATTCGATGGCTACACTCCATTTCAGAAGGAGCCTCCCGGTTACTACATCTCTATGTCGATCCAGACATTTTTGGGTCACATTGTCAGTGCCTATGTCGTTGGCTGGGATACTCTCGTGGTTTCTATAATGATATTCTTCGCTGGACAGTTGAAGATCAGCCGTCTATATTGTAGAATGATGATCGACTCTGCAAATTTTGACAAAAGCCATCGTAACATCGCGGAGTGTCATCGTTTCCACACAACGTTGGTCAAGTAAGTAAAAAATTAAGGCAAAAACCTGAGAGGTTGCGCCGCCCGAAAAGTAAAGGAGCACATCATAATTTCGAATGAAATGGATGTTGTGTGAATGTGTGATTGATGTTACTGTGATTCGTATGGGTTATTCTGTTTATCCTCCTCAAAAATCCTACCCGGAGGTGGATACGTGGAAAAGCAAGTCCGAGAATCCATTTTTTTGGGTGGATAAACGGAATAAGCGATGTATGTAGTGCGTGCAGTAGAGAATGTCCGTGTATGTGATTACGATGGGAATTAATCTGCTGGCTTGTACCTACGTTGCCAACCAAGTGTCAAATACTGGTTTAAGTACTAGGTAAAACTACATATTGCAAACATCGACTGCGTGCGAGCAATTCACCAAGCATCCATTCGTAAAGATATGGAAATGAGTGGTGATTATCCCTCTTATTCATAAACGCTGCTTAAAGTTTATAAATGTTTAAACGTCAAAAATGTGTGGTTAAACGGTTAAACAGTCGCTAATCATTACTTAACTTTAAGCAACGTTTATAAATAAGGCGGTAAATTGTGCCGGTTTTATATTGCTTCAGAAATACGCGTCTATTCAACGCCCTGATATCTCCGGTAATGTTCGTGTACCTGGTGGTTATTTCAGTGAACCTGGGCGTCAATATCATACAGATTGTTCAGGTAACGTACCTCAACCAAATAAAAGTATACTATTGTAGCGGCACATATGAACTAAGTAATATCATTATATTAATATGTATGTGTAGGAGTTATTGGGTGTGAATTTGAAAAAACTTGCCAGCGAACTCCTGACCACTGCCTCGCGCACCTATGGGCTCGGGCGGCGTCGTGTACAGTCATCCTAAATCCAGCTAAACTTTACTGCACTTTTATTTCCACAAGTGTTGGTTAACTAATGTTATTGTTCATATCTTGAAGGGGTTGTAGCACAAAATCACAGAAAGAGCATTTCTTATTAGAAAAAAGTTTTTAGCGCGCGAAGCATTTTTTACGAGTTAAGACGATTAATTGAAGAGAAAAAAGACGCGGAAGTGTGGCGCCACTGTCGCCCTTCGTAGACCAATCGGATTGCTCAGCGAATAGGCGATAAGCAAGCCGACAACTTAATCAAATCAAACCCTTTTTACTATACACAAAGGTTTGAGTACTAGTTGTGGGGTGAAAAAACTAAACCAAATTCCTAAGACTAAATGCAGTAGGTAATACCTAGAGAACAGTACGTAATATGTACTATATTAATTACATACCTATTACTGTAGAGAATCAAGTTCTTCTAACTGAACAGACAGCTGTGATGTTGGGGATCTTGTTGCGCCACTTCTTCTTCCCAGCTAAAGCACTAGGAAGTTTAGCGTTTTAGGGGACTGTCTTATGTAATTTTGACGTTCAAAATGTGCTAACTCTCAGCCTAGTTTGAATTAGTGACTTTTCATTTTGATTTTTTGATTATGCTTCAGACTGACGTCACGCAAAAACCTCCATCGTGCAAGCACAGTTTACCGCGGAACTAGTATATACTGGGTGTAACAGAAACCCTATTGCTAAGATAACAGCTGGTATAGAATCAGTATACATAGTTTCAGCTCCAAATAAAATGTTCTAGGAATTGATACCAAATTTTCGGTTTCTTATGTTTCTTTTAAATTCAAATCATAACAAACGTGTCACCGCACTACGTAGATCAATAACTTTCCACGTTACTTTCCAATATTACGATTAATCTCTTCCGAGTGATGTTTTTATTTCAATTTAAAAAGTTTGGTTTCTGGTACCTACCAATGTATTAAAAATTCTCATAACTTCTGAACACGTAGAGATAGAAATAAAAAACCCTTCCAATATCGTTTGATATCATCCAACGAAACCGTGCCCTTGGTATGATACAGTATATACTGTATATATACCGTACCAAGGGCACGGTTTCGTTATATATTCGGAAAGGGTATATACTATATACGCTTTCCGTTACACTTTTATACAACGTCCCGACCGTATTCCCTTTTCTATGGAGGTTGACTGAACTTTACCACCCTGTTCCTCATACATCTATATTATTCTCGTTTATCTAATGGAGGGCGCTTGCGTGTTTTCTAACTTATGAGAGCTAGGAGACACGTGTGTGTCTCTCTTCATAACTGTTTTCCGCGTATCCAGTAGTAAATACATATTTCTGTGTAGATTCATGACGACATCGCCACGCTAGTATCCAGTATCGTGTTTGTGGTTGCCTGTTTGATCCAACTCCTGCTGTTCTACTGGTACGCCAATGAAGTCACTGTTGAGGTAATTTTACAGATTTTTACCTACAGACATTCTCAAGTTTATCTTGAACTATAGCCAGCGGCTTCGCCCGCGTGGTGGTCGGTGTATTATACATACATATAAACCTTCCTCTTGAATCGCTCTGTCTATTGATGAAAACCGCATTAAAATCCGTCTAAGCGTACAAACACGAAAAGCGACTTCGTTTTATAATACGAATGTAAGGGTAAGGATTAACAAAAACATCTCCGATAGCAGACTTTACCCCCCCACTCTTACTAAGGTGTATGCATACACCTTAGTAAGAGTGGGTGGGTTATTGCTGGGTACCCAACCCGGCAATAACTGGTTTGTAGAGGTCAGATAGGCAGTTGGAGCAACTGCATATTTTCTGTAAAATACTGGCAGCTGTATACGGTTGTGGAAGCCCCAACATAGTTGGCAAAACGCCAGGCAGATAGCTAATCGTTTCCTGGTTTAATATCATCGATTATTATCACATCACTAGAGTAGCTACGAGTATTTACGAATTCTTCATTTTTCTTATGTTGTAATAGTTATTCTGCTATTCGGGGCGGTGACAATTCTAACAAATCAAAGATCATAAAAATCGGTCCAGCCGTTCTTGAGTTATGGTGTAACTAACCCGACTTTGTTTTATGTATATAGAATTCCGCATTGACTTCGTTACATTTTTCAATCCCACAAATAAGAAAACCAGTTTAATTTTTAATTTTAGAGCACATTTGTGAGCTACAGTACTTTCGAAAGCAATTGGCCTGTGGCTAATAAGAAGATTCAAAGGGAAGTGGCGCTACTAGGACTCACGACTGAGAAGATACTCATCTTCAAAGCCGGACCCTTCAATCAAATGTCCCTGGCTACTTTCATTGCGGTAAGCGAAGATTTTATTGCATTTTTTTAAAGAGAAATCACAGGAAGAACATTTATTATATAGGTCTGGGAAACTACCTACTCCCTAACCATGATATCCGTAGTGTCGGCCGAATTTACGGCCATTTCCTACACCGTATCACTTACGGACACATGATTAGTTCGGATCCCGAACTAAGAATCAATGACAACACGATTTGACAGCTATCCCTACTCCCGATATGAATAAGTCCGTACGAAAAATTTAATTTGACACTTGTTTTGACGGATCATTTAGTTAATGACGGGCCCGTATCTTCAATGATGGACTTTAAGAGTAGACCCCCTGTGCCGTGAATATGGTTGTGTTCCGGTCAAGTGCAGCTGATCTACTCCGTAGCAAGCTCACCGTGAAAACTCAAGCGAAATGAAAGGTGGATTGACAGCTCAATTCAAGCTTAGTTCGCCTAAGTTTTCACGTTGGGATTTTTACGGAATAAAAAAATAAAAATCTCACCGAGTTCTTGGGTCTCTTATGGGTTATTTAAGGTATCTACTACCTACCAGTATAGGCCCATTGAGAATCAGGTTGCTTTGTACAACCTTACCTTCCTATTAGTAATTTACGTCTTTAATAAGTTCATTGTTTCAGATATTAAGAGCCAGCTACAGCTTCTACACCCTTTTGAATAGCACGAATTAGAAAAAACATGCACCAAAGAGGAACAGCTAAGTTCGAGCAAAAATATATAGTTCTGTGTTATTATTCACAATTGTTACCAAGTAAAGTAATCATGGTATTGAAAAATGGGTTTGGATTTTTATTTACTTTTTATCTTAACTAGGTAGTTTCTGCCCGCAGCTTCGCCTGCATTGATGTCGGAAATCATCCCACGGCAATTTGCCAGTAGCACGTTGCAAATAATAGCCTATGTCCTTTTCCCGGGATGCCATTAATTGCCCTGGCAAATTTTTTAGGCGTGAAAATGTAACATACAGTTACTTAAAAACTTTCGAATTTATAATATTGGTATGGAAACAAGGACAATAATGCCATAAGGTCCGTCAGTATTTACGAAATCTCTCCGGAATTCTGTTGATAAAAACATGAATGAAAGAATAATAAAAACTGAAAAGGGTTATTTAATATTCAAAATAAACGTAATTACTGGGAACCGGCCTTTCTTTGGGGAATTTATAAAGCGATTTATGTTAAGGGTTTACAAAATTGGAAACCTTAAAAAAAACTGGATTAAAAAGAAAGGGGTAAGCAGATGGAAGGTAGTTAGTCGCAATATTTCTTTATGAGCAATCAAAAGGATTTAGGTACCTACCTATATTCATTGTAATAGGCTAAGATTGGTGGTTAAAAAATGTATTGAACAAACACACTGTGTATTTCGCACTTGCCGATTCGCTAATAAGCTATGGACTCTTTGTGTACGGGCGCACCTTTATAACATATATGAGAGATATCAAAGACATACAAGTAAGACTAATAAAATTTCTAGTTAGTAAAAATGTTAAAGTTAAGTGTAACAAAGAGTATCATAAGTTATTTCCCATCTATAAAATTATACCGATAGATAAAAAAGTGGATTATTTGGTAGGTCTGGAATATTATTTTATTGATGAATATAAAGTTAATGTTAATTAAAACTTTCCATACATTTCATCAGATTAAGAAATCACTAGGTTAAACATTGTTTTAAAGGTTCTCTCTCCAGATATACCGAAGATCACTGCGAGACCTATCGAAGTTAGATATATCTGACCTTCTTCAATCATCCTTTCTTTTGTATTCTTCGTAGAATCATTGAGCTCCTCAAGTTCTTAGTTGAGCTGCACGATAGGGTATTTCACCTATTTTTTGAAGTACCTCAATTAGATTCTATGGTGCTAATAAACCACAAAAAACACGCCAAAACAAGTGCCATAAAAATGCACTTCAATTTTACATTTTAAAATTTGGCGCGGAATTTGACGAAAACGCTGGATGCAGTGGACGCCATATTGTCTGTGGTCATGACGTCAGTTCGTTGTATAATAAACAAATGCGCTGATGCTGAGTATGATAATTCCTTATAATTTAAAAATGAGTCATTATTCTACTTATCGTTGGTGTGCTGTTCCTGAATGCAAAAATACTATTGCAAAAACATTATTATTATTTATTAAATAAAAATTACGTTGGAAAATATTAAAAGTACAATGCCTGATTTTGAAGTTGACAGTTGACACTATACTTGACTCAGTTCTATGACGTAATAACATGGCGGCTACTATTTCATGGTGTTAAAAAACAGATTAAAAATATTGAAAACTTTGAATTGAATTTTAAAAATCATTTTGTTATTTTGTGGACTAAAACTAACATTTTCCGACTGCCTTATGCCTAAGCTATCTCAATTATATATTTTTTGATGTTTTCTCATAAAGAGTAAAATACCCTATTACTGACAAATGCGTACACTGACTGGACAGGTCCACTCAATCTGTGTGGTTTTTTTCTCAAAAGCACAGACATATAAGTTTTATATGTCTGTGCTCAAAAGACTATTTTAGACACCAATTTATGGTATTCGAAGCCACAACCCAAAAAGAAAAAAAAAAATATGGTATTTATGGTCTGACTAAGATTATATCTGGACTGTAAAAGAGAATTTGACCTCTGAGTTTGTTTTGGCCTTTTTTCTCAGAGTAGTCAGATAGGTTACGCCGACTTCATCTAGTTGTGAAAATATATTTGGCATGTAAAAGTGTGTAAAAACCTACTTGCAGAAATAAAATCGTTTGTCATTTATCATGATGAAGGTCAAAAATATTGTGATTGACTCCCGATCCACATAAATTTAAAATTAGAAAACCATTTCTGAACAAGTCATCATCGAATTATATCGGCGTCAGACCGGATACCCTACAATACGATACAATCAGACTAATATTAACTAACGCCAGCGAACTTCGACAACTCCCAAGATTCCGACTAAATCGATTAACGAGAAATTTTGAGCTTAATCGATTCTGATTCAGCGAGTTCTCGATTGCAATGCAGTTGCAGATTTGAATTCGATTAAACGCTGTGTAGTATATTTGTGTGTTCCCTCGTATGAGCTATCACTGTCCCAGCGCCTGTGATTTAAATTACCAACACGATTTGTTGGTCCAAATTGATGAGCTTACTCGCTAAAGCTTTTCAGCAAACAGAGACGAATAACGTTGGTGGTATATCCTAGTATGCCCGCACCGTATCACCTAATCTATTGTGCTGATCGGTGTGGAAATGGCTCGAAAATATTCATGTTCGTCGATTTAGGTCGGTTTCGTTGACACGGATCCGACATTCCTTTGTTCAATATTGTTAAACTAAACTTAAATGTGGCAGAGTTTTCCACGATATAATTTTATTTTTTTGGTTTGGATTTCACCTTCAAAACTTTTACAGAACTGATTATATTATTCAGTATTCTAGTTAACAGAGGAATTCTTAAATACCTAATAAACTGTTTTATGAAAGTTACCTTGCTCGAGAGCCTCGTAGCTAAGTAATAGTAGCGTTTCGTTAAGCTACGCTTGCCACGGTCGGCCCATGCATGGGTGACCATCTAAACATACCGAAACCCCACCGTGGTTTGTGCCTCGGAAAGCATGTTAAGCTATTGGCTGTCGTTCGTGGATCTTTGACAGTTGTTCCAGGTAGTCAGAAGCCCGAAAGTCTGACCAAGGGGTACCCAGTAACTGGGTTGTGGAGGTTAGATAGGCAGTCTCTCCATGTAAAATACTTGTATTCTGCTGCATCGGGTTAGACTCAAAAAACAAAAAAAATATATTCTATTTCACATAATCCTGCATGGGCACTTATGAAATGTCAGAAGCTAGGTGCACTGGAAGCCGAACATGGTTGCGATAAGGCTAGACAGATTGATTGATGAAAGATACCTTGAAAATGATTTAAAACAGCGTATTACACGTGTAAAGTTAATTTCCTCTCCCGTCTAGTGCACCGTTATTGTTCTGCCTGGATTTAATCCACGACGCGCGACGTACACACCTTGCATAGCTACATTTTCTAACTTTGTTGACCCAGTACAATTTGTGTTACCAAGCTAGTCCCAACTTAGACATAAATAGTCTACTGTCCCTGGAATAGGAAACATTTTCGTGTGGAATATTATAAATGGATAATTTCCTTTTTGTGGTCTGACTTATCTATACTTCTATACTAATATCATAAAGAGGGAAGTTTGTGTGAGGTTGTAGGGGGTAATCTCTGGATCTACTGAACGGATTTTGAAAATTCTTTTACCTATTTCAATAGCCACGTACGTTATTTGGTTATATATTAACCCGAAAAATTAAAAGACTTTTTCGTGGTAGTCGGATTTGCAAAGTAAGTCGGAGAAAAAACGGTCGAAAGAAAATGTTTCTTACGAACGCTGACTTAACAATAAGAGATATATGATTCGAGTTCTAGAGAAAAGTTGTAGAGCTTGATAATGCCTACAAAAAATCATCAGAAGTAAAAATGTTTACCGTCTAACGAAGTGGGCACCGGTCAGCTAGTGTTAAATAATACGCTGCTGCTGAGCAAGAGCAATCCTGGGTTCTCTGGGTTTTTCAATCTGAAATTTCTCATATGCCGTCGTGCATTTTACAAGTAGGTATGTAGGTATATATTCATATGGATTTTGTAGTGGTAACTTTCAGCCATCTGTCTGTACAAATGTTCGTACAAATTCAATAGCATTATACAGATCGTGTTGTACCTACTCATCTCAATAAAGTAGATGATTCTACGATTGACAACGTGCCGGCTTGTTTGTGGTTCGGGAGCATTCGGCTCTAATTCGTTTGTGTGCAGAGCCCAGTCCATATCTACAGAATTAACATATAAATTGTTTTGAATCCGGCGACTACACCGCGTTAAATTATTTCGCGAACTTCGCAAATTTACATGGTAATTGCTATAACTCAAGATTTGTTGTTGAATTCCTGATTGTGCGGTTAGACAAATCTGAGTGGAATTAACGAGTTAAGACTCGAGATCTGTTAGTCAGATTAGCTTGATGTGTTTATAAGAACCGGCGTTACTGAAGGGCCGTTAAGCGCATAATTTTGTGTTAACTGCGCCCTGCGTATAATGTACACAGACTTTGGAAAGTCGTCGCCGTGAATGTAATTATTCTAGGAATATTTCATTTGAAGACACCTCCCTGTCGTCGCGTGTTCCGTTTTCGGGTGTTTGTAGTTACACGGGGTTTCGGATTTCAAAGACATGTGAAATGTACTGAGGATCCTGTTCACTAATTGAAGCTTTTCACAAGTCCTCGACGCGACTTTCGGGTGTTTGCTTTGAACAGTAGGTAGAAAACCCAAACATTACGTAACAAGATTTTTGTTTCGATCAGGCTTAAATCACCAAGCCTGTTTTTGAATTAAGAACCCAATATGTAAACAAATGCAGTTCTTGTTTCAAAAGTGACCACTTAATCTGGTGCCAAGTTGTCATTTGTTTTTTTAAGAACTGTGTTTCTATACGAAGTTAGAAATATATAAAATTGCGTTAAAGCTAAAGATAGATTTCGTTTTGTAGCAAGACGGAGAAAGTGTTGTGAGCGTAAGCTCTATCTAAAGTTAACCACCAAAATATCACTAGTTCTAAGTACTACGTACTACCTAAACAAAATAAATCGGACGAAATTTCTGATGAAAATAAAGATCCGCAAGGACTTTACAGCTTTCACATTTTATTTACATTTCCTTACAAACTCGTAAAATTTGCTGATGCAATTGTTTGGATTCAATTAAAACTGTTGCTCTGTTGTAACTTGCTTTATCTCAACTTTAGAAGATCCAAAGGAGTACAAACTTATCGTGGCGGCAGCCCAAGACATAAATAAAACTCAAAAACACTCACAATTTAAACTTTAATACACTTCAGCTCCCAAAAGGGCTATCAACTGAGTTGCCAACACAACTTTCACTAGTCGTAGAATGTATTAGACTCCGTAGACTGGTTTTAATCGATTTGACTCGATGTGTGTAAATCGTGAAATTCGCTCCACTAGGTAATACCTACTCCACTCGTCGTTTGAACAAGTATTGAATTCAAGGACGGGATTAGTATGTGAAGTGTTAAATTATTATTGAACTGGAGACAGTTATGAAATACTAGCTATTGCCAGTGGCTCCGCCCGCATGGAGGTCGAAAATTATCACACGGGAACGTATTCTCGGGATAAAATGTATCATATGTGTTAATCCAGGTTATAATCTATCTGTGTGCCCAATTTCATTCAAATCCGTTCAGCCATTGTTGCGTGATTGAGTAACAAACGTCCAAACATGTAAATATTCAAACATACAAACTTTCACATTTATAATAATATATTAGTAGGATAAAAACAACCTTATTACATGCTCCTTTTGCCTCGTTTTCGTTCATACATATAGTCATATACGCACGCCGTTTGAGAATACTATACGCACAAGACGACCTTTGTCAAGAACATCGCCAATTAACAACCTAATGCATGTGTTAAAAACAAACCCGTTTATTACAATAAATTCGAATCTTTACGAAAACTGGTCTAAGCTTTTACGTTCACACAAACAACATTATTGGGAGCTATATGTTTGAGCCGTTTGGGGTTGAAACACTAGGGCCGTGGGGTCCGAGTGCTCATCGAGTATTTCGAGACATCGCCAAGCGGTTGGTCGAATCTTCACGTGACCAAAGGGCTGGCCAATTCTTAGCTCAAGGAATCAGCGTTGCCATCCAACGTGGCAACGCTGCCAGCCTTTTGGGCACTTTTCCCACTGACAGCGATGCGGACGAATTCTTTGATGCCCAGTGAGCTTTTCCCTTTTTACTTTATATACTTGTTCATAATTCTAATTTGACTATAAGTTTTAGCATCTTTTGAATAAAGAAGGTTTATAACAAATTAAATGACAGTTTCTGACTTTTTAAGGTTTTTTTACTGCTACTTACCCATGGCAGAAACCTAGTTTTTTAAGCTAAAAATCCTACTAATATTATAAATGTGAAAGTTTGTGAGGATGGATAAGATGGATGGATGTTTGTTACTCTTTATCGCAAAAACTCCTGAGCGGATTTGGATGAAATTTAGCATACAGATAGTTTATGACTTGGATTAACACATAGAGTACTTTTTATCCCGATAATACGTTCCCGCGGGATAATTTCCGACTCCCACGCGGGCGTGGCTGCGGGTAACGGCTTCGCCCGCGTGGTGGTCGTTAATTTTAGTTACATTAGTAATAGTTTATTTCAGTTTTATTTATTTTATTTTAGTTATAGTAGTAGTAGTTATAATCTATCTGTGTGCCAAATTTCATCCAAATCTGTTCAGCCGTTTCTGCGTGAAAGAGTAACAAACATCCAAACATCTATACATACAAACTTTTGCGTTTATAATATTAGTTGATCTCCTTAGATCAACTTTATAATCATTCGCTCATCGCTCAACCCGCGCCCCTCGTATCAAGTTACCCAGATCTCTCGAAAATTCCAAATTCAATCAAGGAGTTGAGTATTTTGTAAATTCCTGGAAACGACTAGATTGGCTTAGTTTGGGATTAGCTGTTGACGTACCTAATTTAACTCCGTTGGCACCTACACCGTAGATAAATAGCCTAATTTACTCTACCTTTGGCGTAGTACTAGGGACGCTGAAATATATCGAATTAGTGTTCAGTAGAAGTTATACTCTGAAATGTTTAGCGAGTGGCTGTACTGAGATTAGATACGCTGTAAAACTCTGGCGAATAGTCGTAAAGTTTCGTATCGTTTTGTCTCATTTCTATGAAAGAATCCGGAACCGTCGGAATGAAATAATTCTTTGGCCCATAAAATATTTAAAAAGTATTCGAAAGATTGATTAGAAAATTAAATAATTATTAAAACCGGTCCACAAAATGGTGAAAAGACTGAAAAGTACTTATCGTAAAAAAGTTAGTTGACTTTTTTTGTTAAAGTACACGTAATAATTAAAATAAACCGTAACCATAGAGTCCGCTTCGTCTAAGGGTCCCAGATTATACAGTTTGAGGATGCAAATAATTATTTTGTAAATCATCCGTAACACAACGTCCATGAGCTGCGACTGCTACTAGTTCGAGTATACTGACGTAGCAGGGATGTTGGCTACGTCGTAGCAGCGATGTTGGCTACGACGTAGCAGCGATGTTGGCTACAGCGTAGCATCTCCAGTCGAAACTTATGATTTATCTTTCATATTTTCATCATAAATTTTTATTTTACTTCCTATTTCCAATTCAAGTTAAGCCATACCGTTTTCTAAAATAGGGAGATCATCAATTCGTCTCTATATATACTCGTACATGGTGAATGTTTCAATTTTTTAAGTCAGCATGGATGCTCAAAATCGAAACTATGGTTAAAGGGTGTTTACTGAAAAATACTTTTAATCGTCTCTTGGTCAATTTTGATGAAAACTAAAACTGTATCATCCGATTTAAAAAAAAGATTGCTCCATCTAGGAATGGAACTCGTATAGATTTTGAAAAACACATCCTGATTGCATCGTCCTTTACTTTGCCGCGTGTCATTATTTCCCAGAATTCACAGGCACACACAGCACATTTCACAGCATTTTTCACAGGCTGTTTTTTTTTTTTTTCAAAATTGACAAGTTCGAAATGTTAAAGTGAGCTCCTGACCACGGGGCTCCAATTAAAGATTTCAAATATATTTTCAGTATTCTCTCAATATGCCGCACCTACTCAGCTATCAACTTTTCACCCTGCATATGCTTGCTCAAAAATCCTCTGGGTTCTTAGCCTACCATGGTAAAATTGTACCATATCTTTATTCTTTAAACTTTCAAATCGAATTAATTATTCGGAGAATTAGAATTACCTTTGAAGTCTTGAATGATTCATTAGCAAGCTTTAGGTTCTTTGAGTTATTATCTGCTTTCGGTAAATTAGGGACCGGAAGCAACTTAGACGAAGTTGGTATTTATCTAGATAGGTCAGTAGATAACTAAAATTAATTTCCCTAAAATATTATATTTTAAGAAACTCCACAAAATGTGCAAGGGAAAAAATACTGACAATATTTACCTATTTTCTACCCCACAACTCAGGTATAACCTATTATATGGCAACTCCTCTAAGTAATATGGCGGCAAATTAAATTTCGAACGGGAGTCCACGCCGCTGACAGCTGACGAAGGTCCCTTCAGCGTTGTTTTTTTTTTAATTCCACCGGGCCATTGTCTATAGCACAGATAGATGTTATGGACTTCTAAACAGGAAGAAGAAATGCAAATGACCTTTTCTATTTATGTGAAATTCTTTGACTGATTTTGTTTTCCCTGTTTAGATATTCTTAGAAAGCGGTTATTTAGGAAAACCGAATGCTGTAAATCCATTATTATTGTACACTGTTTGAAAATATCTTCCCATTTTCCTGGACCCAAATTCCCGGAATAGTAGGTATGTGTCCACCTGATTGCGGCGGGAAAATAAGGGGCCATGAAAAAGAAAGTAAATCTAAATACCGTGGCTGAGTCCATGTTCGCAACTCGTAACAGTCATCTATTTACTGTACTATTGCATTCAATAAAAATATATTTTTATTTACTTACTTTACTTCGCACAGACGTAAAAATATCGCGGCGGCATTTTTTCGTGCACTGATAGCATAGTTTTACATGTTTGTGCCAATGGAAAACTTTGGTCCTTCAATACAAGGAGAAAAGTACCAATTTTCCTTGTTACGTCCCTACATTAGGTTCCCATCGGACATCATAATATTGAGATTCTCTGTCGGCGCCATTTCGAATGCTCCTCTGTTTTGTCTCTGAATAAATCCAGATTTCTTGTTGTGTTAGCATAATTTGAGCACAAATATTTCGCTCGACTTGTACAAATTCTCGGGTAACTCCCCACTAAAGTGACAAAAGACTATGCATTGTAATGTTATGTGAAATGCCAGGACCACTACCATTTGTGGTGTGTGAGTAGAATCGCCTTTAATCCAGTATCTATAGTGCTGATTATTGTTTACCCACAAGAATAATGGATGATATTCTTTAAGCAAGCTCCTTCTGAAATCTCTATGATCTTTGGCCAAATACCGAAGGTATAGGTCCCTACTTCCATATTTCTTAGCGGTCAGTCTATGAGGAAGACAGTAACATTCATAAGAATTTAGAAAGAAAAAAAAAGTATTTATTATATAGACTCGCACAGGAATATCACACAGTATGCTTGATAAAATATAAAATTAAAATTATAGAGAAAAAAAAAGACAAAGTCCCGTGCGAGGCCAAAAGGCCCCTATCTCAGCAAGATGCTGCGACATTAAAATAAAGTGTCGCAGCGCTGGTATTCTGATAGGGCCCATGTTTTTCCCATCCGTAGACAGAGACTATTCTCTGTCTACGTTCCCATCTCAATGGATAGGGCCCACTGTGAATGTCACGGACAGATACAGAAAAAAAAGAAAAAAAAAGTGTAAAATAACTAAAAATGTCTGTGACACTATGGCATCCTGGCATTTAATCAAAAGTCATTTATTCAAATTAGGCTGAGAATCAGCACTTTTCGAACGTCAAAATACAATCCCCCCAAAAACGCTCACCCGTCACCACTTCCTAGTGCTTTAGCTGGGAAGAAGAAGTAGCGGAACAAACTCCCCAGCAGCACAGCTTTCTGTTTAGTCCGATTGACTTGATTCTATACATACATTGACAAAGTAATATAAACATTACGAGACACAGAACATTAATTAAATAATTAGGCATACATATGTCATTGTCATTTAGCACTCTATTAGGTGCACCACGCACCACACTGGTAGCTATTTATTTTATGTTTAGACAGAGTACTCCTCCGTCTTCGATGTTGACTTCGGATACCTACACTACCTACCTTTTGACAGCACGATTGGCGCAGTGGTTAAGCGATTGACTGCTGCGCTACGTGTCGCGGGTTCGATCCCCGCACGGAACAAATATTTGTATGACCTACAAGTAGTTGTTCCGGGTCTGGCTGTTTGTGTATGTGAGTTTAAATGTTTGTAAACGCACCCACAATACAGGAGAAATTCCTAGTGTGGGGCAACGTTTTAAAAAAAAAAAAAAACAAAAAAAAAAAAACCTACTGGACACGGTTGTCTTGATGATATTCAATTATTTTATAAAATCAAGATGATAGATAGACAGATAGGTACTCTACATAATTATTATTATGTACACCATAAATATTACTGATAACGTAGCTTAACCAAAAAGCAGCTTACTTTATTTCTTATAACACCAGCAATCTGCCAGTTGAAGTCCCGTCAGAATCATTCCAGCCGTTTCGTGGATTAGCAGGAACCAACAGTCAAAATATACTTTCATATGCACTTAATAAAATACTGTTATTTTGACATTCCAAGCAAATACTTTTAATTTTATTTATTTGAACCTATAGATATTTATTTGTTATCTATAGATATTTATTTGTTTATCTATAGATAGATAAAACAGGCCGTTTAAAAAAAAAATACATCGCCAAAGTGTCGAAATTACAGGTTATTAGTTTAAACTCTGCTATGCCTATCACCTATCATACACAAACGCGATCGAAACCCCAAATTCGAGTTCCCACACGTAGTAAGGGACCCTAGTTACAAACAGGAGATGAGAGTTTGTTTGCAAGCGAGCCGGAATCTCAACGTTATAATGTGATCCGGAAACGTCATACCGGAACGGAGTAGCAGTCCTTTATTAGGTAAGCCCGGTGCTCGGCACTCCACACGACGTCTTAGTAAGTTTGAATAAGATTTTGTATGTAAACAACCTAGTTGGGCTTCAGAAACTAGGTGGAAGGACCAAGAAGTTTTGCGTGACTAAGTTTCTGTGCCGGCTGAAATGAAAATGACATTTTTTTTTTAATTATGTCCTCAAGTAGATAAGGATAAGTCGGTAGGCAGTGTGCACCTTTTCTTCTTCCCAGCTAAAGCACTACGAAGTGGTGAAGAGCGGGCGTTTTTGGGGGACTGTCTTGCGGCGAAAGTACAAGTATGTATCTCCCAGGCCCCCGAGTTATGGTACTAGAGTGAATAGTTTGGTTTTAGTAAGTGGGTGTCTGACATAACCCTCCGTTCTGCCCAGACGGAGCATGAGGATTTTACCGCAGGCGTTGTAGATGCCGCCACAGTATGTTTAGATTTTTGGAAGTTTGTTAATCACGCAAAAACGGATGAACGGATTTTGGCACATAGATAGTTTATAGACTGGATTATTACATAGGATACCTTTATACCGGTAGGATAATTTTCGACCTCCACGCGGGCGAAAGCGCTGACAAAAGCTAGTTACTTATACAACGAGTAACATAACCTCATACACCCCAATTAGAGTATTGAGCTAAAAGCATAATACGATGACCAAAACTATTTTTTTTAAAGCTAACTGATATTATTAAGAAAAACGTGTCGACCCAAGCATTACTTTATGCATTTAAAATTGAGTCTTATTTCTTTTGTCATAAGATTGAATTTTCTTTGGCTCAATCAGTGGTAGGTATGGCAAAATACATAATTTAAAAAAAAATACTTATATTAAAAGTTACTGAAATCGATTCAGTAGTCAATTAGGAACAAACTACTTTCAGATCTTACGTCCATTCTGTTACACCTTGTATATTTTAGAATTATTTCCTTACGCAGGTAAGGATATGGTGATAGATGTCACCATACATGTGTGTAAACATACATAGATTGGTGACATGAGCGGGCATGAAATGAAACGTACAAAAAATACCTTAGCCTTTTTTTCACGGAACACAGGCGTGCTAGGTAGTAGGTATTTTGAGATTTTCATCCAATTTGAAACAGAACATACTACACACGGCTACACATCAAGCTATACACTTCCAGTTTACGCTGATCTCGCACTGCATGGAAATCCTATACAATGCGAGATCAGCTTATACTGAAAATGTATACCTTTTTTTTTGAGGGTGCGAAATCATCAAATAATTTCTCCCGCTCTCGGTGGAGTAGGAGGTCGTGTCAGACTTTTACTGACTAGAATCCACCCGTGTTCCCTCAGTTACCTGTGTGCCAGGGGCCACGGTATCTCTTTCGATTAACCCGCACCCCTGGCAGGATGTATATATAGCTTGGTGCGTAGCCTTGTGTACAATGCTACTCATTATTTAACCCAAAACATCCCCGACAGACAAGTTACCAAATTCACTTATACAATTGTAGTGAAAACAATTTATCACGTGGCAGTACGAGTAGGTCGTGCTCGTCATAATCAGGCGGCCGCTAATTGGGAAACTTACCCGACTGGTAACAGTTCCAAAAGTCATTGTTTACCGTGTTACCTGTCTGTTGCCTAGCTGGAGCTTTGTGCTAGCTCACTATTGTTGTTGTGATACAATAAGAACAAACAGAGCAGTTATGAACAAAAATAATTTGAAAAAAGTTTTCTGTCACACAAAACGGTACTCCCCTATGAGTGGACTATTTTAAAAAATATGGTGGAAGCTCCAGTATAGCCCGCGAAATTAAAATTTTCTTCCATTTATTGTAATTTAGTGATTAAAATATAATTCTCGACCGTAACAAATATGGCTTTATATAATTACTGGCTTTTTCCAGCGACATCGCCCGCGTGGAGGTCGAAATTTTTTTTCCCACGGTAACGTACTACCGGGATAAGAAGTATCCTATATCCCAGGTCATAAACTATATGTGTGCAAATCCAAATCCGTTCAGCCGTTTCTGCGTGATTGAGGAACAAACATCCAAACTTTCACATTTATAATATTGGAAATAGGATAGTAGGAAGAAGGATAGTAGAAAGTAGGATAGTAGGGAGAAGGATAGTAGAAAGTAGGAAGTAGGAAAGTAGGATAGTAGGAAGTAGGATAGTAGGAAGTAGGATAGTAGGAAGTATGATAGTAGTATAGTAGGATAGTAGAATAGCAGGAAGTAGGATAGTAGGAAGTAGGATAGTAGGAAGTAGGATAGTAGGAAGTAGGATAGTAGGAAGTAGGATAGTAAGATAGTAGGAAAGTAGCATAGTAGGAAGTAGGATAGTAGGAAGTAGGATCGTAGGATAATCATTAAAATAATCAATACAACCCTTTGAGTTCGTTACGGTCGAATCATATTTTAATGAACATACAACCTGCAAATTGGCTCCATGGCTCCTAAAATACAGGTATTTTAACCTAGCTCTTGAGCGAAGGTCTCACATTTTTCTGTGACCTGTTTTTATAGCAATAAATAAATATATATATTTTTTTTTAATGCAGAATACGGGCTTCCAGCTTACACCGTATTTTTCTGTTTGAAAATACATTCCACCCACACTGAACCAGTCTCTTCGTGGAATCCAACTGCATCGCAAACCAATAAATGATTTGATTTGATCGCATTAGAGCAGCAGCAGAGACGTTACAGAGCGATTCATAATACACTTACAATCACTTTGCGTTAACATAAAATGAATAATTGTGAACATATTATGAGGATTTATGATGTGGCACATTTTTTGCACATAGGTTTCGTTCTCATTTCTTCCCGTGGGTGTCGTAAAATGCGACTAAGGGACTTACTAGAGAATGGGCAGCAGTGTTCTCTATGCATTTTACCACCATACTGGGGTCGCCCACCCCCCTGCCAAGCGTGGCGATTATGGCAAATGGACCTCTTTCGGCTGAAATGATGATGATGAGCTATTATTAGGAATGGGCTGCCTCGCAGGTCTTGTGTTCGCAAGCGCTTCTTCTGAGAATGTGAACTTGGGTTCGATTCCCATGTTGGGCAAAGTGTTATTGGATTTTCCTATCTGGAATTTCTCAGTAACAATTTAGAGTCTGGATTTGTGCCTGATTGATGGCAATAGGCTCGCCCCCTATTACATAGGACTTAAACATAACCAGCGAAATGTGGGTGTACTATAGTACACCACTGCATTACCCTCCGAGAAAACAAGGCGTGATGTTGTGTTATGAATCTCAATCATTGTGGATCAATAATGCAAACGGACCATTTTAACAGGACCGAATCAGGTAGGCAGCTAGGTGCATTTTCCGCGACAATAAAAATATATAATTATGTTGTATCACCTACTTACTTTTTTCATTTATGTAGATATTACCTGAAGCTATTTTGAAATGTTCATTATTTCATAATATATTTTTTTTTTGGTGCGAAATCATCAAATAACTTCTCCCGCCCTGGGTGGAGACTTTTACTGACTAAAACCCACCCGTGTTCCCTCAGTTGCCTGTGTGCCAGGGGCCGCGGTATCTCTTTCGAACAACCCGTAATAGTAAGTTCACAAAAAATAACATTATGTGCTATTTATAGCAATGCAAGTATATTAAACGTATGTAAGTTTATGATGCGATGTTGTGCGAATACCAGTTTATTTTAGACTAGCTTGTGCTCGCGGCTTTTCGCACGCGGTATGTCGATAAAAAGTAGCCTCTCAAAATCGGTTCAGTTGTTTCGGAGATAGCCGGATCAAACAGGCAGACAGAGACACAGACAATTTTTTTTATTGTTTAATTTTTTGTTAGAACTTTCATAAGCATTTAGTAAAATGCTGTTATTTTACCATTTAAAACATACACTACTATTTCATTTATTTGTATTTCTTTAGATCAGAAAAAGCTGTCATTTTGACTTTCAGCACACACTAATACCTAATATAATTTAATTTATAACGGTAGACCTACAGATATTAGTTCTATCTGCAACAACAACAGCCAAAGATAAAAATATCTGAGCCCTACAAATCAATCCTTAGTCTCGTTTATTACGATGAACAAACGTAGACTGCAGCAACAAGCACTTAAAACCTTGATTGCCAAGATCTATCCCACAGGTCCTAGTTAAAGCGTGTGAGCAGAACTAATGGTATGCCCCGTAATTGATTGAGCGCGATCCCACATCGCGGAAGGGTTCGACGTTTCATTTAATTAAAATCCAGTTTAAAAATACATTCGGTACTGTAACTATCCGGCAGTTGATCAATAATGGGATTTCGGCTGTTTATTAACTTTATTTGTTTTAGTAGTGGATTCTGTGATGTACTTTTGGCGTGAGTCAATCTTTGAACGGTTATCACTGAATTAATTGATGGTTAATGAATTTGAGAAGTGTTTTTTTTTCAACATGGATTGATCTTGGTCTATAGCTTGGTTGTCAGTAACTTAATATTTGAATTATTACTAATTAAGGAAAATATAGTACCTATTATGTTTAGTTACAATCATTCTAAACATCCCAATGCCAACTATGCCATAGGACTCGAGAGGTAAGCAACAGTAAAAATAAAATGGTTCCCGATTCTATCAATTTTTTAATCATCTCTATAAACGAGTCTACTCACTGTAGCGTAAAACAGGTTCGTGTACAGAATTTTGATTCGAAAAACAGCTTTAAAAAAATTCCCCACCTGACTCTCATATTGTCCAATTTATTTTTCACGAGGAATCGTCTGAATTCTCGCAAGGGATCTTGGTACATAATCAAATGGCGAAGGAGACCAATTTTCCGTGCGATCGCCCACTGAACGCCGTGCACCGCGCACCACCGATATCGGCCAAATTAACCCACTGGGCCACCTCCACAGTAGACGTAGAAAAATTGCATACGGTTTAAAAGAACTTTGTCTTACTTAACCTAACATTATTTTTTATTTGCTGATTTATTCCGTAAATATAGTCGCTCAGTTTATTATCGGCAGTAACTTTATTTTATTTTATTGGCTACATATGCGTCATGCTTTTTTCAAAACTTAGTAATTCAAAAACTCGTAAGCCTTTCCTTCGTTATTTCAGCAATAAACGCTTAATAGTAGATACTAATAAAAAATGTGAGCACATTGTAGAAAACTTTTCAATAGTCGGATGCGGTGAACGGATTGTGAAGTCTAGTTAGAACGAATCAAATCTAGATGTAGGCGATCAAGAACCTAGCTCTGAGCCGAGCTCTATAATTGAACTGTTAGGCTCGATTCCAATGAGGATTTGTGCTTTATAATGCGCGCTATTCGAATATTTGACAGGTTTTTCGTTGAGTTTGCGAAAACGTCTGTTTTAAATCGTTGCTGCGAATCGTTTGAGAATGGAATTGTTGGGTGTGTGTTAATATAAAAGATGAGGACGTCATCAGGATCGAAGGCATTAGGAATTTATTATTCGGCACAATGGGAGAGTTCCTTGTTTAGTGCCATGTGATAGTCTTTCATACAAATTAGCTTGTTATAAGTCAAGTTTAGAACAATGACGTCACTGAAAATTTGACGTCACCAAACAGAGGCTGAAATAGACACAGTCACTACTCAAGTTTGTCTTCAAACTAACTTTGGAGAAGTACTCTAAAGTTAGTTCAATAATTTAGAAACTTGACTTAGAACATCTTTAATTCTTTACTTATCTAACTATGGTAACCAAAGGAATTACCTTGTAGACTATATTTCAGACTAGCTGTTGCCCATGGCTACACACCCGTGGATACCCGTTATCGTGTAAATAGTCTATGTCCTTCTCCATATCCCAAGCTATATCTCTGCCAAATTTCATGACGATCGGTTCAGTTTTTTAGGCGTGAAAGCGTAACAGACAGAAGTTACTTTCGCAATTTATAATATTAGTAGCATGTGTCAAGAAAAAACACACATTGTTCTAAAACATAATAAAAGCTTACATCTCTACATAATGTACCTACAGCCATAAATAACATCATACCTCACACTGCACTGGTAGGGATTCATTATCTCCTGCTGATTAGAATCCGCGGGCTGACGCGTCGCGTTTTGATGTATTACCTACCTCACTACGACGGATTTGTGTGAACACGAGACAATAGTGCTATCTTCAAGCACGAGCACGACTCACTCAATGAGCTGGTTTGTATTCTATTCTCATTAGAAGGTTTTTATTTTTAAATCAGAACAAAATTTCGGCGTACAGTTTGAACCTTTTTTGAAAGCCCGTGGGCCTTATATCCATTATGTACCTATAGGCTGAATTGTTTTTTTTTTATATACATGTACAGGAAAAGTTTTTATCCAGTGCGCAAACTGTAACCATGAATTCAGCATTTCGTTTTAGACCCCCAGCGCAGAAATTTTACATCGGTTATACAAAAAAAAAATCAGCTGTTCCATACATTTTGACCACGTAGGTATTGCACTTTTCTATAAAACAGCTATTTTTTTTTATGGTATGCTGATATCATGATTAAAGTTTGCGCACTGAATAAACACCTTTCCTGTATAATTTAATAGTTTCTTAGAATACACAATGCCCAAAATAAATTAGAAAAAAATAATATAAATATGTATACCGAAATGATAACCTCCTCCTTTTTGAAGTCGGTTAATAAAAATAAAATAACTTGATATTTTTTCTAATACATGAAGATTTATGGAGGGTTAAAAGTCAGCTTGGCCGAAATTGAAATAGTCTACCTAAATCAAAATCCTAGCAATACTTTATCTTGGCTTTACTATGTGAGCAGTTCGTTTTAGATTCGACAATAAGATTTATCTTCTTTACATATTGATGCACGATTGAGGCTATTTAAATGATGTAGTCCTGACCTTCGAAAATCTTAAAAATATTTGGATAGCTATCTAAAATTCTAGAAGTCTCCAACATCGCAGCGGTACATCCTTTGTGATTAAGGGCCAGCTAATTAAGACTAAGCAGGGTCCTCACGACTAACAGTCATCATGGAATGGAACCCATTCAACCAACCATGCTTGACACCCAAAGCATGTCACTACTGCACACTTGCACAGCGTAACTACAACCACGAAATTTGAATCGTAACCGACGTCCAATAGCTGGTAATAATAAAGCCAACGTGAGAAACTAGTCCAAAAATTCCCATCACGCCCATGAAATTCTGTTAAAACAAAATTGATCTAACGCCCCTTATTCGTAATTTCTCTTTCCACCCCATTAATAATATTCGAAACGTGTCGTGCTTCGCAAAATGAAGCCCAGTTGAGCCGCCAAATTGAAATCTCATACGACCGGGCCTTTATTAGGCAATAGCGAGCGATCGTTGTCGACTCAACTCTAGAGGTGGTTTACTGACATCCCATTCTCGATAGGGTTAGCGAGGTGGGAGAAGATTTTTCAACAAGAAATTCAACTTATCCCTTAAACAAAACTGAGATTTGCGAGCCACCTTGAAATTTTAAGTGTCTCAAATTGGAAGGTAAAATTGGCAACAAGACTTCGATCATCGAAGTCAATCACATTAAATCGAGGCCGGCTTTCTGTCTACAGGGTTAAATTAAATTAGGTGGCATTACTTAAGCTTGCCCAACACATGGGTAATATTGCCAGCTAGTTCAACTTAACCTTAAAAAATATTGAAAACTGCACGAAAACAGTTTTATTGCCAAATTGAGCAACCAACAGGCCAAAATTAGTAATCATCCACTGGCTTTTGTGCATTTGTGCTCCACCACTAGACCCATTATCTACATATCAGGTTTAATGAACGGAACTCATGCACAATATTGTAACTCCATTGGCAATTCGGATTGGTTTGTTTCACAATTCAAACACAGGGGAACCCCAAACGGGTTTAACGCCAACGGCTGAAGTTCGGGAATTGACCTGCTAGTAATCTGCGCTGCTACTACTGCTCGTACGTATAAAATAAGTTTAAAGAGGTATGAGAAACAGGGTGTAAAGTTCACTCATACACTATGGAAAAGGGAGAATCCTCCGACCAGACACGAGTGTTGTGTCTGGTGGGCAACTACCCGACGGTTGTTTTTTTTTTTTGGGCATCTCGCCGTTGGCCTTGAGAGGCCGTGACTGCTTAACCGGGCTTTCCTGGAGCTGCCATTAAGAATTAACTTAACGCCTCCAGCCAGGGCTTACAAACTAAAAATTTACAAACTAAGCGACTGCACGCTGAGGGCACCCCCTGTGGGGTACGGGCCTCGGCTCAGGGCGTCACTGATAGGAGGACAGCTGTTATTGGGGACAGGCTGGATCAAAATATTGGCATTATTATTATTAGTCGGGGAATTTAAAGCTACTGGCTCAGCTGCGGCGCGGGCTGGCGCTTCAACGAGCAAGGGTCGGTCGGGGCCGACGGTTGATGTCAGGATGTTGTATATATACGAGTCGCGCGGTAAACTCTGCTTGCGCGATGCAGAATTTGTGTGACGTCAAGTCTTTGATGCGTAGTTCGCATGTGGTATTGTAGATGCCGCCACAAGTTATTATGCTTGTGGTTTGGGTTAAAGACGTTAAACCTTGAGCGTTTTCAGGTATCCCATATTTACTTAATTCAGAAAGAACATTTATAAGGCTAAGTTGGCATACCTATATAGAGGTATGAGGAACGGGGTGTAAAGTTCGCTCATACTCTATGGAAAAGGGAGGATCCTCCGACCAGACGGGTGTAAACTTCTCTTTTTGTATTTTTGGATATTGTTGCGAAGTTTTTTTATGTAGTGCCGCTACACCTACTTGTTTAAACGCTTGATGATCAAGTTTTAAGACAAGCAACTTGTGGTTTTGGATCTTCAGAGACTGCTGATTAATTAAAATCAAACCAAAATCAAAAGTTATTTATTCAAACTAGGCTGATGTCAGCACTTTTTGAACGTCAAAATTACATAATAATAATAATAATTTGGGATCGATCCATCATCACTGACCGGACTATTGTTGCCAATAAGTCGGATATAGTGGTGATAGATCGATTAGAGCGTCGCACAATGATTATTGACATAGCAGTCCCACATGACGAGAACCTCGTGAAAGCTGAAAAAGATAAGCAGATCAAGTATCTTGACCTGGCACGCGAGGTTGTCGACATTTGGGATGTGGATACAGCAATCATTGTGCCGATAGTCGTGACGGCCAATGGAATTATAGCCAAGAGCCTCGACCAACACCTCAGGAGGCTCTCGTTAGGCAGCTGGATCAAGGGCTTGATCCAGAAAGCAGTACTACTGGACACGGCGCGTATCGTGAGGAGGTTCCTCTCTCAGCAGCCCTAACCACCGGTAGCTTGGACCCTGTTCCCGATACCGGTGGGCTACTATTTTTTATATTTTTAAATGTTTTTATGTAATTTTTTTTATATATTATGTTCGAATATTTAAAAATATAATTTATATGTAAATTTAAATGAATTAAAGGAGATAATAATTTTAGAATAAATTACATATTGATGTTTTTTTATGTTTTTTTTTGTTGTTTTTTACGGAAATGTATAGCTTGATGTGTAGCTGTGTGTACTCCTAGTTCAGGAGTCAGAGGCTTCAAACAAGTTTCTGTAACGTATTATGTCAATAAAGATGAATTTGATTTGATAAGACAGTCCACCGAAACGCCCGCCTTTCATACTTATAAATGTACCATCTTCCTACAAATATATTATAATTAATCTGTTCTTTAATATTTACATTTACATAGGTGGACACATAGGTAGCTCTTCCTAACGGGTATTTAAAGGACCTCAGCTCAATAACATATTTTTATTTTATTTTTTTCGCATGCCAGCCCTATCCCACCTCGAGAACCAAACTCGTTAAGTCTAGTATACTACTAACGACGAGTAGAATCTAAGGATCGCAGCCTCGTCTCCGCGACGGCAAGCATTCCTGACACCTGTCCAATTTGCGTCAAATCATCATCCACATGCATCGGATGTCGTTTCATTTACTGTAATGAGACGAGAAATGTCGCAGATGAAATTAAATACTTGAATTTTGAGCAAAATACTTACTTTGGTGTGCCTTGGCAAGTAGAATTTGAATACAATTGGTTCTTTGGAATGGGCAACTTTGGATAAAAATTATTTAACTATGTCAGAACTATTTTAGGGTAGCCAACAGCTATGTAGGTATTGTTGAGAAACTTGGAATGGAGAAGAACCTTCTGAACATTTGTCAAGCTGAGTGCTCTTCAACATACTCCATAACCCCTAACAATTTCATAGATTGTTATAACCAGCCTATAATGCACCCACTGCTGAGACACAGGCCTCCTCTGGGAGAAGGAGTCGGCCATAATCCACCACAGTGCGGATTGCTAAATGTCACATGTCTTCTAGTTTTTGCTTCTAGGACATGCCGGTTCCTCACAATGTTTTCCTTCACCGTTTTGAGAGCAGTGGTGATGAAATTAAATACTGCTCGTAAGTCGGGGCCGATACCAGTGAGCTACCACTGCTTTCGAAAGCAAAAACTGAAAATTTTATGGATGCCTAAGTAAATAATAATTTATTCCCGTACAGCAGGCTTAGTACGAGCACCGATTTTCGATTAACTAAATGAACTAAATGCCATGTTTTTCTATTAATTATCACAGTTATGCGTTCTAAACGAATCATGATTTTGTAGATATTCGTATATACTTTGTGGCCGTTGAGTAGAAAGTTTATTGTCAGCATGATTTTGACAGTTTGGGAAGAAATATTCTTCTGAAATAGTCTACATTTATAAGGACCTAGACAAAGATCCTTAGAAACGAAAGACAAAATTACAGATTGTAGAAGGATATCTACGGTACGTCATGCTAAGCCTGCAGGTTGCTCGTCTCTGTTTCTGTCTACTTAGGTAAAGTCTCAGACACAATTAGGTACTTATTATAATCGCTTGTTATCTATTTATTCCGGTAATTTCATAGTAATAATCTGGCAACAAGCAAATTTTAAGCTGAATGAAGGACTAATATAAATTTCGTTATAAATTGAATAAGCATTAAATTGCCATAGGCATCTTTGGACCTCCTAAGCACTTAAATCAAGGCCATCTATTTAACCAGCTCCTTCAATATCCATTCACTCATAATGTGGCGCAGAAAGGTACTCCAATTTCCATTTCGTAGATATAAAACAAACGATCTGTTAGAGAACACAAATGAATATCTACACGCTGCTGAACGAACATAAAGCTAAAGTAATGTACATAAATAACTGGTCTTGGGCTTAAAATTACTTTCAGGCAATTTGTCAGGAAAAAAAGTGTCCCGCGTGGTAACAAATGGGTCAACCTTTTTTAGACTAACGGAATTTTCTAATCTGTTATCCCTTTGCGTATTGCACGAAAATTAGTCGGTACAAGGAGGATTTATATTGACAAATTACATATAAAGTTGGATGACAGTTGTTGTGCATTGGTCCCTTGGTTACAATTTTTATGAGAACATAAATAAACCTTAATAGCGTCATGAAGAAATTTAAGCCGAACTAGACCACAAAACTTTGTACATTAATCCATTAGATTATCCAGGGGGCACTCGTATAGTAAATGAAGGGTAATTTGAATACTTAAGTGTCTATGCAAATATATTTTTTGCCCGTGAAGCTTAAATTGAGCTTTTAGGTATTTAGGTGGTACTTAATGTGTGTTCATCAAAATTAGAGCTAGTCGTTTCCTCGCCAACCACGTCTACCACGTTTTTCCCAGCTGTTGATATCTGGGCAATATACAAATAAATTAAAACAAAAAGTTTTATAAAAACAAGCTTTTATTATTACTTTATAATAAAACGAACTAAAAGGTTAAAAATAATTTAATCTCATTTTTTTAAATAAAAGCGAGTTACATATTGACGGTTAGAAATACAGGTGTAACATGCTATTATTAAATGTTCTTTATTTCTCCTGCCATCAAAATTTAACACGCTTGTAAGTCCCCTCTTTGAGGACTGGATTGAGAAGCGCCACGGCGCGGCGTCCTCACCTTTCGCCTGACGCAGGTCCTCATCGGTCACGGTTGTTTCGGAAGGTTCCTGTTTCGCATAAGGCGGGAGGAAACGCTCAGGTGTTTCCACTGCAAAGATCGCCCTGAAGACACGGTGGAGCATACGGTGGAGGTCTGCTCGTCTTGGGCGGAGCACCGCGTGTCCACATGGAGGCGATCGGCGGCGGCGATCTCTCGCGTCCGGCCCTGGTCCAGGCTATGTTACGGAGCGAGAGTGCATAGATAGCCCTCACCTCACCTCGTAATGCTCGCGAAGAGGGAGGCGGCGCACGTGAGGGAGAGGCAGTATATGCGCCCTCACAGCCGCTGTCCGGTAAGGACCAAGCCCAGGTCGACGGCGCGTTGTGTTCCACGCGCGCCTCAAAGAGATGTCAGCACCAACTGGTGGGGTCCGCAAGGGCCAATGCTTGCCACGGGTACGGGTTGTTCGAAAGAGATACCGTCGACCCAGGCTCACAGACAACTGACGAAACACGGGTGGGTTTTAGTCAGTAAAACTCTGACACGCCCTCCTGCTCCACCCAGAGAGGGAGAAGTAATTTGATGATTTCCCACCCTCAAAAAAAATACCAGCACCAGTCTTAGTATAATCTACAAATCATTAACCAGTCTCAAAAAATCCACCTACTCCAACAGACTTTACGACGCAGTGCCACGACCCACACAGTTACTCCAATATTTTTATGGGCGAAGGTACCTGAAGGCACAATATTTCAATTGTTCAGTGGACCGGCAGAGTTTATAGGCGTCGAGTGACGTTGTAATACGGACACAAACATTACCCGTTTAAATTGAATTTCGCGCAATTTATCAGGGGCTTCGATAAAATAGGGCCCCCTTCCACCTTGAAACGATTTAATTCAACAAGAGTATGCGTGGAGTAATTTAGTAAGTGATGCTCCGCGTGGAAGGTGAATGGTTATGGATTTTTGTTGAGCACGTAAAATAAGATCATATGGGCGAAGTTCGTGGTTGTGAATTAGGTAGGTATATGTAAGAGCATGTAGGTAATACATACATATAGTAGTAGTACATACTTTTTGTTTCATAGGTACTTGAGACGGAGTTTACACAGTGTTGTATGTGTCTGTTGATCGAATAATTTCCGGGCCCGTGATATAAGATGAAACTTACAACAGCCTTGCTTTAAAAATTCTCCGGGAACACCATCAAGTTCCAAAATCAAAATCAAAATATTTCACATAAACCAGCATGGGCACTTATGAAACGTCAGAAGCTAGGTGCACGGTTCCAATTTGTCGCTTCCTATGGAGAAGAGCCGGCAAGAAACTCCACGGTTACTCTTTTAAAAATGATTGGCTTTTACAATGTTTTCAAATTACAGTGATAATAGGTATGGGAGGACAGTGTACAGGCCTGTCAATAAGTACCAGGTACTTAGAGGAATTAAAATACAGAATAGAAAATCGTCTACAAATCTAGTCTGTAAGGCTTACAACGTTCTCTCATTCACAATATGTAAAAGAATCTACCTATATAAAATTAACCTATTTGAACCAAGTGACATGATTTCCATGACAATCACTATTATTAAATAGTAGAACCAAACTAAAATTGATGTATAATGTCAAATAATGACGAGAATAAGAATATGTCAAGACATTGTAAAAAATAAAAAGAATACAAATTAACATCGTAATTTGGGAGCAGATAATAGACTTTCACATAGTTTTGCTGTTAATGAGGTACCAGGGAAGCCACATGTGCAGAAGGAATTAATGCCAAACTTCCCTGTCTTCAACGTAGTATTTTATCTTTTAATATGCTTTTTTGATTTTTTAAACTTTTTGAGTTTTAAACTTTCCATCGCTAAGTTCTGTAACCGACTTTGGCAGCTTGTTATAGAAGCGGATACTGTTTATTAAAAATGACTTGCTAGTTTTAGTTAATCTAAATTTTGGAATCACAATTTCATCTTTACTACGTGTGTTTAGATTATGGAAATCGCATCTTTTTTTTTAAAGACCTAAGTTTTTGCGAACATACAAGATATTTTCTAGGATATGAAGAGAAGGCAGAGTTAGTATATCAATTTCGTTGAATTTGTTTCTAAGAGACTCGCGAGGCCCCATTTTATAGATTACGCGGATTGCCCTCTTTTGTAAAATAAAAAAAGAATCTACGTCCGCTACCGATCCCCACAGCAGAACGCCATAAGACATAATACTGTGAAAATAAGCAAAGTATACTCCTATTCCCAACATCAACACCAGAATCAGACAAGCGTTGGGTCATCTCTGACGAAAAGAAAGAGCTAAGAAATCTTCCACCTCATTACGGGAAACACCAATGAAAATGTATTTGGATTGTTAAACGAGGCGATCCCAGAGAACATGATTCAAAAGTTGTGGATCTCCTAGAGTTATTGCTTTCGGCGAAAATTTGCACAGCGATCAGTAGCTAGTAAAACAAAACTCTAATACACACAACCATCAACCACTAAAGACAGCTTGATTAAACATTACTAGCTTCCACCTAATAGAAATTACTTTAGAAACCACAATCGCGCCGACTTCGTCTGGATCGCAATACAAACTTCGCGCTGAAGTTCGCGGCAACTTCCAGAAATGCGATTAAAAGTCGAGTTGGTCGTTGGATGCGACAATAGATGTTACTTTAACGTTGTTTGTCTTGCGACATCGCCGGACAGCCAGACTACGACATTGAGGCCGTTATTATGGTGAAGTTTTCTCACTGTTTTGCTTGGGGTGATTAATTAGGATCGTGTAAAAGGGTGATAATTTTGACTGTGTTTCGATTTGACCCCATAGGCTAAGGGTCGGAGTTGAAGCGTTTATTAAATACTAGCTTTTTCCAGCGACTTCGCCCGCGTGGAGGTCGGAAATTATCCTACGGGAACGTATTACCGGGATGAAGAGTATCCTATATCTATGTTAATCCAGGTTATAAAATATCTGTGTGCCAAATTTCATCCAAATCCGGTTCTGCCGTTTTAGCGTGATTTAGTAACAAACATCCAAACTTTCATATTTATAATATTATATATACTCGTATATTTAATATAGTAGGATCTACTTAGGCAAAATTTAAGTATCTGCGGTACGTACAGAATCAGAAGATACCTATCTAAGTAAAGTAGACAAGCTAGCTTAATAATCAAGTTCTTTTCAGGCACACACATGACAAAGGTGCGGCACTCGGCTCTGTGACCAATGAGGGACAAGGAACAATCCAGCCAGCCAGATTGGTTCCTTAGACTGATGATAAGTTAGGATGACCTACTCAACAGCATTGCTTGCATTAATTGGTGCATCTAATGAATTTCATTGGGTTTGTGATCGTCAGATAAGCATCCCATACCCATCACACAATAAACGGCGTTCCTACCTAATAGTCAGTTGAACGCCATTAAAAACCTAATCTGAGTCCCAGGTCATGTCTGTAATCTTTCCAAACATTTCCGCATATCAAACACGTCATGACCCACATTCCTAGAACTTGTAGCAACAATTTTCAATTTTTCGACGCTCAAAAACTAGCAACAAACTGGCTGTTCTTGGAACTTCCGCAAGTCTAACTTTGATGAGTTCGACACACGACGCCCGCGTAAGCGCCCCAACTTGCACAATGCTTCCTTTAGGTACATACTTTCTTTTTATACTTTTGAATAAAACTCTCGGCCGAATTTACTTTGTCATCGCTTTGTTCGTTCGACGTTTATATGTGTTTTAAATTCTGTGTATTTCTGGACAAAGTTTTTGGAATACAATGTAAAATGAATAGGTACCTACAGGAAATCAGGGAACGCCTAATTTGAAAGCTGCAATATAATACCGCAAAATCAAAAGTTAGAAATCTACTTAAAAAAACTGCGAGATGCGCGAAAAAAAAAAACGTAGGTAACACATAAGAAGCAAGCATAACGTCTGACTCTGAAAGAAGTTATGCTTGCTTGTCCGACGTCTGCTTGTCTGTTTTGTGGTGGTCTGTTTATGAGACTTTAATATGTACTTGTGACTTTAGTACCTACATATGTGTAAGTACTTACTGTACACCTCTGCCCACCCTTTCTGGGAATACAGATACAAGTATCAAGTAAACAGCATATCGATTTGGTACATTACTAATAATAAAATTATTATTAAAAATGTCTTCTTTTCTTGTCTATCTCCGGACCCTGGGATCCCGGATCTTTGGAATGCGTACTTGGAGCCGAAGCCAACTCGTATAGGCCCGTTAGACACTCTTAACCAATGAGGCACCAACTGACGATTATCTATATATGCACTACAAGCAAGTGCTCAAACATAATAATCGATTGGCGCAGGACTTGCAGGATATGAAAACAATGATATTGGACTACAAGATTTGGGTGGCTAAAGTGAACTAGTTATCTAGAACTATTAAGACTATAGCCCCTGCCTGACCAATCCCTACTAATATTATAAATGCGAAAGTAACTTTGTCAGTCTGCCGGTCTGTTACGCTTTTACGCCTAAACTGCTAAACCGATCGTCATGAAATTTGGCAGAGATATAGCCTGGGATATGGAGAAGTACATAGGCTAGTTCTTTACGCGATAACCAATGTCTACGTGGACGGAGCCTCGGGAAAAAGCTATATTTATATATTTATCCGAATAAAATGGCTGGGAGTGCCTTGTACACTCAATAATGGGTCCACGAAAAGCTCACAAGCGCATAGTGACTAGGGGTTACTACATCCTTATCCTAAGGAGTGGAGAGGTATTTTGCCATCCACAAGCTATAATGCCGATATCCAACAAAATCATATTTCGAGTTATGAACAAAAAAACTCAGAAAAATATGTAATGCATGCTATTTAGTTATGCAACGGATGGTAAAAATTCTAGTAAAAATTTAAATTTTAAGCCCTTAGTCACTTTTTAGTTTACTATTGTTGCTTACCTGCGTTTTAGCTTAATAAAAAAAATCAAACAAGGCAAGTTAACGGCGTTTTTTTTTTAATCGGCTTTCATAAATAGTAGAAAAATACTGCTTAGACAGAAAGATAGAGATTTTTTTCTGATTATGGTGGCATCACAAAACGAATAACGTCCATATGCGAATTAACGGCATTATTGCATGTGGACGGCACTTAGAACATTTAACCTATAAATGCTGCAGTATTCGACGTATCTATACATATAATAAAATTGTAACAGACCGATGTCTGTACATTAAAGATATTGAAGAAAAAATAGTATAGGGGTCTTTATTAGAGCAACAGAAGCCAAAACAACGGTTTTTAGAATTTTTGTCTGTCTGTATGTTTGTTACCGCATCACGCAAAAACCACTGCATGGAATTGAATGCAGTTTTCAATGATGTATTCCGAGAGGTCTAACTTAAAAAATAGGCTATATATTATCAAAAAAAAATATTATCTACTTGATTCTAAAGTCCATGCGTATGAAATCGCGGGCAAAAGCTAGTTATTATATAAATCTGCAATATTAACCAAAGCCAAAAGCCCAGGTTCCGTTACCATGGTTTTACATTACCCACATGAAACTGAACGCAGCTAAGCAGCGATGACGATTTGACGGTTGTCATGCCAAGTTGTCAAAAAAATGTCAGCCAACAAGGAAAATAACCTTGTTCAGGCGTATATTGAATTAAATAAATTCTGCCAAAGTGGTGACTATGATAGAGCGTTAAAAGCAACGGGAAAAGGTAAGGAATCTAACCCCGCAATATTTTCCAAACAGTATGCACAGTTCATTTATAAATGACGAAATAAGATTCCCACACTTTCCAGCCTTATCTCTTCATTTAACTATCAACTTCTTGCTTAATTCTCATCGAAATACTACAATTCTGCCTCAAGTTTAGTGTCATGATGATTTGCAAGTGATATTTGATCGATATTCATAGCGAAACGTTTGTAAATAATTTAAATTAGGTGTTTCCAAAAGTTCATGTCAAGGGTTAAAGATACTTATTATTAAACGGATAACCATTCAATTGATGCCTAATAAATTTCTATATTTCCTCCTGTCGCTATGCTTTTGCTTTTAACTCCTCATTTATTATGCACACCTTATAATCATCTATAAAAGGTGAGCTGTATAACTAGTTTGACTTCAGTCATTCAGCAAACTATGTAACCAATCCATATGTTATCATAAATTGTAATTTTTTCGCAGTGAATAACATAAATTACTTAAACACAGTAGAATTATTGCCTAAATTACAATAAGTTTCTTTCCCTAATGTGGTGTAGTCAGTGTACAAAAGCAGTTTTTAGATATTTCACTGCAGAAATACAGAAGGTAATTATGCTGCGAAAAATCAATTACATTCTAAAATGTTCTTAAACTACCTACTTAAATATATTTCTGCCTTACCAAGTCTCCTAAGCTGCTGTAAAACAAACATAAAAAGGTGCTGAATACTATTGACTATGTTTGAAATGATAACAAAGATGTAGAAATTATATTGTCAAAATTGTTAGTTTTAGGCTCACCCATGAGACAGTGGCAGTAGACCATTATCAGAAGATTCTCTGTAAAAACCCTACTAGTTTAAGATACTTTAACTAGACCTCCCACCATTTCAGTCCTTCAAATAGCTCCAAATGAGCAGAAAGCATTCCACTGCAAGATAGTGTGCCTCATCCAACTGCACAACTTCAAGGAGGCTCTAGCAGTGCTCTCTAACACCAAGAATGCTGCGTTGGCTTCCGACCTGCACTTTGAGAAGGCCTACACTCAGTACCGTCTCAACTGCCCCAAAGATGCCCTGCAGACTGTTGATAATGCTCCGGAGTTGACTACAGCTTTAAAGGAATTAAGGTAAGCAAGTACTTACCTACTTACTTTAAATAGTATAAGAATTGAGAACTATAGCAGTCCAACAAAAAATACCAGTTGTAGCAAGAGAGCACTAGGATTGCCTCAAAAAATAAGACTCTGCTACCATTTGTAAATCACAAGTCACTGTGCAAAAATCAATCTTGTCTACTAAATTGTTGTGTCCAATAGAATAACTATACAAACTATTTTGTTTATATTGTTGTCTATGTTATAATGTAATCAATAAAGACAGAGTGACTCAGAGTGTACTGTTCTGTATTTCATTGACTATTAATATTAATTAAATATATATTTACAATTTTAAATCTGGAACTTCTAGTTTCAAACTCTATTCTTATCAAATACATGAACTGTTCTTCCTTTTCAGGGCTCAAATCCTGTACCGTCTAGAACAGTACCAGGACTGTTACAACTTATATCGCGACATTGTGAAAAATACCACGGATGAGTATGAAGATGAGAGGAAAGCCAATATGTCAGCCGTTGTGGCTAACCTTGCTGCACTTAATCCTGTGAGTTTTCTTATTTATTGTATTAACCATTTGAGTATGCACAAGAAGTAGGAAAAACCACACACATAAAATAACATCACTCCTGCGTGCCCCGAAGGGTTAGGCAGAGGTGCACCTATTATACACCCACATTTTGTCATTTGTGTTTTAAATCCCATGAAGAGGCTGATACTCTTCCATAAACCTGTGATAGGATGATGATAGGACTCCCTTTTCCGCACGTAGACTCCCATTCGGTCCGTTGTGTGTGCCATAAGCCTATTATAAGTAAGAGCGTTTATTCTGAAAATGGCCAACGTCGCAAATAGATGTCAAATATTTCACTGTTGTGATTAATTTGCCGATATTACTGTATGGAAATATGAAATATCGCTAACTAGTGACCTACAATATTGATTATGAAACGCAATAATTAATATCTTAACACCAAATATTTTGTTTTAGATGTAAAAAAAGAACTTGGAAACTTTCCAAATGCCCTTTTTACACCTAAAACGGTTACAACATCAAATTTAGTGTTATAATTGCAAATCATTATATTATGTCTTCAATAAAACACCAAATATCGTTATTTGTGTATTGAGCTAAGTAGCCTAGAAATCCAAGTGAATAAATCATAATAGTAAGGTAGGAACAACAATGTGATAGAGGGTAGACTTAAAACCTAATAAACATAAACTTATAAACTAGGAAGTATGTAGGTACCTATATACAACATACCTTTCCCCCAAGTATACAAAATGTATTTAAACTTTAACTTATACTTAAAGCTAACAATTTTGTATTTATTTAAATATCTAACATTAACATTATGTCTATTCGATATACATTGAATCAGGCTTTTCATAAGGGCCTTTTGTATGAGATAAAACTTTACTTTTAATCTTACCCCCAGAATAGCCAGACTCATAATCACTTGGTATACCTAACATCTCTGCCCATTGGTCCGAACTCGGTATTTTAATTATTTCCTCACTCGAGCATGTACCTCCCATTTCCACATCTTGGTTTTCCATTTCCAAACTGGCCTTTTCATTATTCACTTCTTCCCTCTCTCCTTCTCGGTTTGGATCTTCTGTGACATTCTTTTTAACCAGTTGGTCGATGTGTCGGTTGACAACATTACCATCACCAGTTGAAACTTGATAATTAGATGGCCCTTGCCTTTTAACCACCGTACCAGGCAACCAACGAGGTCCACAACTATAATTTCTATACATCACACTTTGGCCCACATTTGTTTCTCGAGTTACATTATGAGCATTATTGGTAATCTGTTGATCAGTTTTATTTTGAACACGATTATCCGGATGTATAACATCTAACAAAGTACGTAGGCGCCTATTCATCAAGAGTTCAGAGGGGCTCTTGTTAGTTATTGTGCAAGGAGTTACCCGCAATCCTAGTAGCATTTGAGGAATCTTAACATCCCAAGAGATGTCATCCATTTTGCGCAACTTATCTTTAACAGTTTGCACCATTCTTTCGGCCAAACCGTTTGTTGCAGGATGATATGGCGCTGTCTTAATATGTTTTATTTTATTCGCGTCCAAAAATTGCTTAAGTTCAGCTGACACAAAGGACGTTCCGTTGTCGGAAACCACTGTCTCGCACAAACCATGCGTAGCAAATGTATTTCTGAGGTGTCTGATAACCGTTCCCGCTGTCATATTGTTAACCAAGATCACTTCAGGCCATCTGGAGTATGCGTCTACAACAATGAAAATATATTTACCTTTGAAAGGACCCGCAAAGTCCACATTTATTCGAGACCATGGCTTTGTAGGCGTGATCCACTCAGATTTAGTTTTCGGAGGCATGTGCCGATTTTCAAGACATTTGTCGCAGCCGCCTACTAATGCCTCAATATTTTCGTTCAGTTTTGGCCACCAAACATAACTCCTGGCTAGTGATTTCGTTTGGACGATGCCGTTATGTGTTTTATGTAAAGCACGTAGTATCATTTCACACAATGATGACGGTACCACCACTCGACAACCCAGTAAGATACAATCTTCATGCATAGAGAGTTCTGAACGATGTAACCAGTATGGACGCAGTTCATCATCAGTAACTCTAGCCGGCCAACCGCTTAGAAGATGATGTCTGACACGAGATAATAGCCTATCTCGCTTCGTTGCTAATGCTATTTGGTCGGCATCCACAGGAAAGTCGGAAGGTGTCTCTGCCATCAGTAACACATCACATAACTGCTGTTCAGGTTGGTCGGGAACCGGCTGTGGCCATCGGCTTAATCCATCAGCGTGACCAATCTGTTGTCCCGGTTTGTACACAATTTCGTAATTATGTGACGTTAACAAAATTGCGATCCTCGTTAGGCGAGGCGACAAGACCGTCGGCATAGGTCGCTTAGGATCGAATATGCCCAACAACGGTTTATGGTCCGTAACTATAGTGAAGGATCTTCCCATTATATAGTTATGAAACTTGCTAACTCCAAATGAAATCGCAGTGGCCTCTTTATCTAATTGTGAGTAACGGCGTTCGTGAGTATGTAAAGTTCTGGAACTCATAGCTACGGGGCGATCCTGTCCGTCTTCCATAACGTGGGATAATACAGCGCCGACGCCGTATTCTGAACTGTCACAGGTGAGTACCAACGGCTTATTTAAATCGTAATGAATGAGCGTCAAGTCAGATGACAGCAACCTTTTAGCCGTGTCAAAACTACTTTGCTCCCTGTCTGTCCATTGCCAAGATTTTGCTTTGTCGAGCAACCTATGTAGGGGCTCGAGCATGGTGGCTTTGTGAGGTACGAACCTCTCATAAAAATTGTATAATCCTAAAAACGCTTGTAGCTGTGGAACGTTCTTTGGTTCAGGAGTATTGCCGATAGACTCAACTTTGCTAGGTGCAGGATGAATACCCTCAGCGTCTATGACAAAACCTAGAAACTCTACACGTTCTTTGGAAAACTTACATTTGTTCCGATTGAGCCGCAAACCTGCCTTACCGATGCGCTCCAATACTGTGTCGAGGCGCTGCGTCATCTCCGACATCGTCTGGCCACTGACGATGACGTCATCGATCAGTACCGCAACGCCGGGAACGCCCGCCAGCAAAGCCGTCATTAAGCGCTGGAAAATTCCCGGGCAGGCTTTAACACCAAAAGCCAATCTGTGTACTGAAAACAAACCTTTGCATGTGTTTAAGGTTAACATCTGTGCTGTGGCGTCTGTGACGACCACCTGTGTATATGCACGGTCAAGGTCGAGTGTCGTGTAAAATTTGCCACCAGCAATTGTAGCAAACACTTCACTTGCAGTCGGCATAGGATAGGTATCAGATTCGGTAGCCTGATTAACCGTACTACGGTAGTCACCGCAAAGACGAATGTCCCCGTTTCGTTTGGGTATGGGAACAACCGGAGTTGCCCATTCTGAAAAAGACACAGCGCGTAGTACCCCTTCCCCCACTAAACGATCTATCTCTTTTTCAACTTTGGCTTTAATAGCATAGGGTACGGGACGTGCCTTCAAAAACCTAGGAGTCGCACCTGGTTTCAAATGTATATCCACAGGGTTTCCCCTGTAAGTACCGAGTCCGTCCCTGAAAACCTCGCTGTGCTTACTTACAATCTTATCGTTCGCAGACATATCAAGTTCAGATATGATATTAATATTTAAAGTAATACCTAGTGCCTCGAACCAGTTACGTCCCAACAGATTTGGTCCCGAGCCCTTAGCTACAATGACATCTAAAACACACTTAATGTCTTTATATTGTACTTGCACTTGAGCTTGTCCCATCACTGTGACCGGTGAGTTGTTCCATGTGCACAGGCGGTTGGGTACCGCGCGCAAGCCACTGCGCGAACGCACGCGCGCCCACGTCTGCTGGTTCACCATGGAAAAAGCGGCGCCGGAGTCCACCTCCATCGCTATCTGCGCGCCGTCCAGTAGTAACTTCACCTCGTATGCCGGAACACGACGGCTCCTCGTGCTCTCCATGTTATATATGCCATTAAGGTGCACGTCAGTCACGTTTTCGGTTAAGTAAATTTTTTCAGAACGACTTTTCTTTTTAGCGGTGCATATTCTCTCGATATGACCTTTCTTCTTACAAAAGTGGCACACGGCGTTAACGAAGCGACATTCACCCGCGTGCCGGTCTCCACATCGATAACACAGTCGAACATTTGCTTTGGATTGCACGGCGTTGACGTCCATAGGTTCACAAGTCGGCGGCGACGTGGCCGCGGCGTCCACTGCCGTCGCGTCGTAGCTGACGGCGGCGCCGGTGACGGAGGCGCTCTGCATCATGCGAGCGTCCCTGCCCGCACTTTCGCTCGATAGCATAGCATCCACTACGTCATGGTATCGTAAATTATCTTTCTTTAGCAGTTCGTACTGCAAATTGTGATTGTTCATACCGCATACCAATCTGTCACGAAGCATCCTTTCCATATCTGTAAAGTTACAACCGGCACAGATTTTCCTGAGTTGCGCTATGTATTCCGCGGCGGATTCACTGTGTAGTTGATCGTGCTTATAAAATTTGAACGACACAGAAATCTCATTAGGTTTTGGGCTGTAATGTTTGGTTAGGATCACTTCAATTTCACTGAATGTTACTTCACTAGATTTTTTAGGTGTAATCAACGCCAGAAAAGTCTCAAACACTTGTACGCCGCACACTGTATAGAAATTTGCCCTTTTTGCCGAATCTGAGGCGACGCCATTCGCCTCAAAACAATACTTAAGTCTGTCGATGTAATTGTCCCAATTATCACATTTCACATTGAACTCATGAAATTTCACAGATTTACACTCCATTGTCATGTTTTCTACTCGTCGCCAATATTATGTCTTCAATAAAACACCAAATATCGTTATTTGTGTATTGAGCTAAGTAGCCTAGAAATCCAAGTGAATAAATCATAATAGTAAGGTAGGAACAACAATGTGATAGAGGGTAGACTTAAAACCTAATAAACATAAACTTATAAACTAGGAAGTATGTAGGTACCTATATACAACACATTATTCATAGTTTAGGTCACTAGTTAGCTATATTTCATACTTCCATACAGTAATATTAACGAGTTAATAAAAACAGGTAAATATTTGATAGCTATTTGCGACGTTGCCAACTTTCAGAATAAACGCTCTTAAGATTTAGCTTATAAGGTCTTGAAGATGACTAAAATAAATTTTTGTCCCTGATGGATAGTAATATCGATATGTAGATTGATTGGAGGCCGACCCCAATATAACCTTATGTTAATGCATATTTAATTTTCCAGCGACAAGGCAGATTCACTATTAAAACTGTAAGACAAAACAATTAAAATTATTATCCAAAATATCCAGCATTGTGGGTGGAATTTTCAATCAGAGTCCACCACCACTTCCGTCGTCTTCGGTTTGGATTTGTGCCAGATTTGGTTGATGATGATGATTTTGAAAAACACAAAAGTGGACTACTTTTAAAATAAAAATCCGCCATTAAAAATAACAACCACAATCTCCTGTTTCAGTCATCAGAGCTCCCTCAATTCGAAGATTCAACTTATGAGCTTTCATACAATGCTGGCAGCACACTCGCCATGCGTGGCAAGTACAACGAAGCACTACCTGTACTCAAGAAGGCTGAACATGCTTGCTCTGAGAGTGTGATCGAAGATGGAGGGACTGAGGAGGAGGCGAAGGAGGAAGCTGCTATTATCAGGTGAGTTGAGATGTTATAAAATTTTGAAATGCAATTAATAAAAACAAGTTTAGATTATTGGAACACTTGAACAACCGCAAAGTGCCCAGTCACGTAGTGGGTAACCTGATAGATTCGAATTCACTTTCAAACGGTGAGGGAAAACGTCTTGAGAAAACCGGCATGTCCTAGAACCAAAAATTCGAAAACATGTGACATCTATCTCCAACCCGCACTAGGCCCGCGTGGTGGATTACGGCCTGCTCCCTCTCATCGACAGGGGGCCTGTGGCCCAGCAGTGGAATAGGTTGATTGTGCTGTCCTATATACCATTTCTTACCTTATTTACCATCCATCCATCCTTTCTTACCATTTTTTACCGTGTCCTTGGTACACGGCACGGTTTCATTACGGTATACGATGCGCTAACCGGACCGTAAATTAATCGTGTGAGCTTGTATACGCACATAGAGCGACGGCGGCATGCCGTAGTGCCGCCGTGACGTCAACAAGCTTCCATAGTGATCCATACCCATAGAACACTGACCGTGTCTACACACGACGAATTAACCGAAGTTTTTCACGGCAAGAAAAACGTGTACTGTGTACAAAGAGCCTTACTTTGACTTGCGCTAAATGTGTTTTTTTACACCTAAATAAAAGCACGCTGTTTAATTTTCAACGCTCGACTTAGCGCAGAAACTTATAAATCCAACAGCACACTTATATTTAGGTGTCACATTTACATCTCAGGTCATCTTTGTTATCAATCTTTAATATTATTTATGTAGATTCTTTTATACAGGGTCTAAGGGGAACGCTTCCGAAGCCAGAACGTAGGTTATTTAGAACCTAAATGCAAACGGATACCAATAACCTTTCGCCTTAAATTGGTTATTTGGCATCAATTTAAAACGTTTGACGCTTCCGTACTGTTTCTACTTATTTTATTTTCTCGGCGCTTTACAAAGGATGCCTAAACCTAAAGTCACCGCCTGGACTTGGGGTCATTTTTAAATGTGTTTAATCTCAAATAGGTGCATTTACAAAGAAATTGGTAAAAATTGTAAAAAAAAAACTAGATTTTTTGATGGTTCTGTATCGAGAATCACTAGCTCTATAACCTGTCTTCGTTTTCGGAAACTTTTCCCATACACCCTGTATATTGTGATTGTGAGAATGTTGTAGGCGTCGCATACTGTATATTTGTAGACCATTTTCTATTCTTCATTTTCATTTCTCTTAATAAGTACTTGGTACTTGATTGACCGGCCTACACTATCCTCCCATACCTATTAACACTGTAATTTTAAATCATTGTAAAAGCCAATTATTTTTTAAAGAGTAACCATGGAGGTTCTTGCCGGCTCTTCTCCATAGGAAACAACCAATTGCAACTGTGCACCTAGCTTCTGACGTTTGTGTCCATGTAGGTTTACTTATGTGAAATAAAAGATTTTGATTTTGAAGCTATGTTAAACCTCTGATCTATGGTCTTTTCAACAGGGTGCAACAGGCATACTGTCTGCAACAAATGGGCAGAGAGAAGGAAGCGGTATCCATCTACCAAAACGTGTTGAAGGACAAGCCGAGCGACCAAGCGCTTGTCGCTATTGCTAGCAACAATATTGTTGTTATTAACAGGTAACTTTTTTATTTATAATTTACATAATTTTTATAACAACTTGAAAGTAAAGTCGGCCTTGTAAAAGCTTTGCTAGTTTTGACATTTCCCGCTCCCGACTCAAGGTCTAGTAGGTCCCGTGTGAGTAAAACAGATACAAATATGTTACCAATAGTTGATGGCTGACTGTTCTCACCGCCCGGTGAGTACTCGTTTGTCGCAACGAAAAAAGCTATCAAAGAGAGTACTCGCTCAGCGAAGCACGCTTGACAGACAAAACCCTCGCTAAGAGACTCACGCTTGGTTCATACGTATACCAGCGAGTAATCGCTCGTTGCCATCACGCACTCGTTGCTCGCCAACTCGTTTTTAGTTGGTAGCTGTACTAGCTTCTTGTTGATCACCGGCGGTGGTACAGAGGCCTTAGGCTCAAAATATTTAACTGTCTCATAAACAATAGAGATTGTCTTTTTTTTTTTTACATGCAAGCGACATTCAACCTTAAGGTGATTAAGGAAATACGAAGACGAGTACAAAAATGTTCTTCTCTTCTTCTTTTTCTTAAAATTAAAAGAGCCTGCAAGGGAAAACAAAAACAAGGAACATATAGATGACAGTGACAGGTGGATATTCTAAGTACTCATGACTACTCATGAGCTTGATTTCGAGAAATCGTTTTTTTAATAGATTTTTAGAAGTAACTCATGAATGACGGAACTACCGTTTTGTCAGATTTGGAAAATACAACAAATTCCTCCCTCTTTCACCGATAAACTTTGGTCCTAATAAGGATCAAATCAATAAGAAATTGTAAAATACTCGATATTCTAGCAGTCCAAATAGACAAATACTAGAACATTTCCAGCGACGTCTACTCTGTTCTATCAAATCAAATCAAATCATTTATTCGCATAGAATGTAGGTATTGTACAATAAAGTTGTTATAAAAATATAGTGAGCCGGGTACATTCTGCCTGAGTTTTGGCATGCAAAATTTAACAAATAGGTAATGTCACCTATGTTATTATTATTATAAGGTCATGAGCAAAGTTATAAAATAGTTAGTAAATTAATAAATAATTTTAACAAGTTTAAATCGTGCGCAAAAGTGTTTCAATAATGTCAATAATATTAAACTGTTGAGATGTCTATATTCTACGATGCCGTAGAAATTTTGAAAAGTCTGGCGTTTTACTTTGTCTACATCATAAAAGGAACCACTGACAGGGTGTGAAAAATACGTGCACCGACTGGACGGGTCCACTCAACCTATGTGGTTCTTTCCTCAAAAGACCATTTCAGAGACCAATCTACATGGTCTTACATGATCTGACTGACCAAGATTATGTCTGGACTTTTAAAAAGACTGTGACCTCTGTGTTTGTTTCGGTCTTTCTTCTCAGAGTAGTCAGATAGGAAACGCCGACCTCATCTAGTTTTAGAAATATGATTGACGTGTAAAAGTGTTTGTACAAACCTATGTATAGAAATAAAATCATTTATCTTTTACTGTGCATGCAGCGAGTGTGTGAGTGACTCAAGACTTTATTAAATAAGAATTGGTACCTATTGATAATTCCTCTTTTTTCCCATTTTCCAGGGACACGAACGTCTTTGATTCTCGCAAGCGTATGAAGGCGGCGACTGCGGATGGATTAGAACACAAACTGAACTCAAGACAACGAGCCTCTATCACCTACAACCAAGCTATACTCGCTATTTATTCTAACCAGGTATGTGATTGTGATTAGGCTTGCTGCATTTATAAAAAATATTCTTTTAGTGACCCGAGTTCTAGACTAGAGATATATTTTCTGTCAAGTAATATCTAATCATTAAAATAGATTAAATATCTGACCCTTGCATAAAAGATTGGATATACAGTTGTGGTCATATAATTAATTAATTAATTTTGGCCCTACAGGGTCCGTAATTGTACCTTAGCTTTAAACCAATTGTAAGACCTATCAACATTATGGAATGCAAATAAAGATATGAATATTAATAAGAACGATTTGATGTTCCAGAATTTTATCTAAATCATGTCATGTGTAGTTATGTGTTCCTTCTTAGAAGTAACTAGCTATGTTATGAAATAGCCACATGAATAGAGCAAACGGGATTAGGAATATAGAATGAAATCGCTATTTTTTTTTTACAAATTTTATATATTCTCTATAGTATCATATTCAAATAGTAATGAAGCTGGACAAATAATTAAGAACGATTTATTAAACTGCGCGAGAGTTATTGTATATGAAATGTGAAGTGCGTAAAGAAAAAAGCAATTTAATACAATATTTTAAACTAAAATGAATAGTACAGTAGTAGTAATGCTCTACACCGGCGAGGTATTGACTTTATCAAGTTTTGACATTATGCAAGAGAGATAGAGTTTCATTCTTCTAAGAAAACGTCATACAGCTCTTAAATTGCTACACTGTAGATTTGAAAGCTTTTTCTTGAATTCGCAACAAAGATGCCCTATTGGGTTTAGATCTGGGCTGTTAGGTGGCCAATCTAAGACAAAAACTGTTTGCGATGTGAGAGATTCCTTAACGGTGCGTGCAGTATGCTTTAGATCATTGTCGTGCTGGAATATCCAAATAACCGGAAGCACGTCTTCAGCATAGGGTAACATTGTTTCTGTTTATTTTAGTCTCGTCAGAAGAACGAATATTTTTCCACTGGCTAACTGTCCTGTTTTCATAGCTTCTTGCCAATGCAAGCCGGGCTTGCCTATGGCTCCTTTTCAACATGGGCACCTTCCTTGCTATCCTTACGTGCAACTTTTCTTCTATCAAACGCCTACGAATAGTTGCGTGCAGATATTGCTGAAGGGTTGACGCGGAACATTTGAAGTAGTTTGATACGTGGCAAAATGCTTCACAGCATATAAAACCATAGTTTTTGAGCAATACAGATGGTCGGCTATCTTTTTATACGACCAGTTCTCCCGAAGTTTTATCATTAATTCCCTTGTACATTTATCACAACTTTTAATTTTCCCCATTGTTTTCATATTATGAAGCAATCACCTTTAAGAGTTTTACAACACTAAATGGCGCCAAAATTTTACGAATAGTGACCTACAACCACAGACCCACAAGACTGTTCTCTATTTGAATTTGAATAAAAAAATAAACTATTCAGCGTTTTTAATTATGTGACCAGCCAGTAAGTAGTAATACTAGGTTCAGATGTAATGTATAAAGTTATCTATTTATGTTTTAGCCAATCATGTGTATCAACGAATGTACCGTTAGTATGGAAAAGTTTTGCGATACCGAGTGAGAGATATACAAAAAAAGACATGCAATTAGTTATATTTGTTAGTTTGAAAAAAACTTCCCTTTAAATAAGCGTTCTTAATTACATATTATTAAGAACGCTTATTTAAAGGGAATCTTTTTTCAAACGAACCAAGGAAAACCTAAAATATACAGTGAAGGTCATAAACCTTCACTGTATATGATAGGTTTTTCCATCTGTAATTTCTCAGTAGCAGCCCGGAGTCTGGATTTGTGTCCGATAAATGGCAAAAGGCTGGCCCCCTATTACATGGGCCTTACTGTTAAACATAACTGGCGAAATGTAGGTGGACTATAAGAACACTTCTGCTTAAGCCATCGGGGAAACAAGTTGTTATATTATATGACATTAAATAAATATAAATAATAAAAATTGATCATCATCAAAATCATGGAATTGTAAGCGTAATTCTGTAAGTTTGTAGCAACAAAAAATACTGTTTTTTTCCTTTTTTGCTCTAGGTTTAAAGAACTTTATTTCTCATAAGAACTTAAAAATAACAGTTCGCTTATAATGAGATACTTAAATTAACTATAACTAGTAGGTACTATTAATATTAGGCACCTCTAGGGTGTTGGAAGCATTGCATTAGCATTATTTTATTTAAGATGTTATTAGGTATTGTCTTAATCTAAGTTTGAATGTGGGTACACTGTCACACTTTTTTATGTCTTCGGGTAAACTATTGAACAGCCGTGCTCCTTCAACCAGCACCCTAATTGCGTAACACGCGATTAATCATAATCGGTTTCATTTTGACAGTTCAACAATATTCATTGCGTTATTTACGTTGATGAGCAGACACATTTTTCGAACTTATGAAGCAATGGTTTAGCCATCGGTTTCAAAACGAAACAGATTATGATTAATCGTGAGTTACGCAATTAGGGTGCTGTATTGTTTTTTTGCCATAATTAGTGCGAGCGTGAGCTGGTTTTAACTGGATTTTGTTTTTATTCCTTACGTTGTATGTTATCTTTTTTCTGTGTAGGTGTATGTTTGATTGTACAGATTTGGTGATGATTTTTTTAATAAGGACGCAAGTGCAGTATGTGTAAAGTTGAGTTATATTGAGTAGTTTGGTTTTTTTGTATAGTGTTCTTGTCGGAGTAAAATAATTATAGTGAAATAATGTTTTTATAATTTTGTTTTGTGTTCTTTGTAGTGGGTCTAGGTAAGTTTTCGCCGCTGACCCCCATAGCTCAATTAAATATTCAAGATGAGATTTTACTAGAGAATTATATATTATTTTACGTACTTTATTTGGAATGCAGTTTGAAACTTTACGTAACGCTGCTAGTAATGACATTAACTTTGTTTTGATGTGGTTGATGTGAAGTTTCCAAGTGAGTTTGTCGTCTACATGTAATCCTAAATATTTTTCATGGGTGGACCGTTTGAGAATTTCTTTATCTATTGTGAGAGGTATGAACTCTGGTAACGGTTTGTTTTTGGCACAGAAAATCATAAAAGATGTTTTTGTGGCGTTAATAGTAAGTAAATTACATTTTAGCCATTCGTTTAGCAGATCAAGGTCGTTTTGTCCGTCTGATATAATGTTATGAATGGATTTATTGAAATAAAATAGACATGTGTGTGCTCTCCATAATCCATATAAATCTTAAGGTGCATCCACACTGAAGTAACTTTTTGTAAAGCAACATGATAACATTTAGTAACTTTCTTCCAACTTTTGCGGCTTTTACTATGAATTTTTGCAATCCGTTGTTGTCCAGTAACATGTGTAAACGTTGCTCCACGAAAAGTAACTTTGGTGTGGATGCACCTTTATAAGTTGTATGGTGAGTTAAAAAAAAAAACAATAAAATGTTGTTCCCGTTCTTTCCAGCCCGATTTCTGTAAGCAATGCTGCGTGAAGCTAGTGCGCGAGTTCAATGCCGAGCGGCGCGCCGGGCTGGTGGAGGCGTCGTCGCTGGTGAAGGAGGGCAAGCGCGCGCAGGCGGCGGCGCTGCTGCTGCGGCTGGGCGGCGCGCTGGCGCTGGCGGCCGTGCAGGTGTTGCTGGCGCAGGTGAGGGGTTACTGATAGAGTTCAGTGCCGAGCGGCGCGCCGGGCTGGTGGAGGCGTCGTCGCTGGTGAAGGAGGGCAAGCGCGCGCAGGCGGCGGCGCTGCTGCTGCGGCTGGGCGGCGCGCTGGCGCTGGCGGCCGTGCAGGTGTTGCTGGCGCAGGTGAGGGGTTACTGATAGAGTTCAGTGCCGAGCGGCGCGCCGGGCTGGTGGAGGCGTCGTCGCTGGTGAAGGAGGGCAAGCGCGCGCAGGCGGCGGCGCTGCTGCTGCGGCTGGGCGGCGCGCTGGCGCTGGCGGCCGTGCAGGTGTTGCTGGCGCAGGTGAGGGGTTACTGATAGAGTTCAGTGCCGAGCGGCGCGCCGGGCTGGTGGAGGCGTCGTCGCTGGTGAAGGAGGGCAAGCGCGCGCAGGCGGCGGCGCTGCTGCTGCGGCTGGGCGGCGCGCTGGCGCTGGCGGCCGTGCAGGTGTTGCTGGCGCAGGTGAGGGGTTACTGATAGAGTTCAGTGCCGAGCGGCGCGCCGGGCTGGTGGAGGCGTCGTCGCTGGTGAAGGAGGGCAAGCGCGCGCAGGCGGCGGCGCTGCTGCTGCGGCTGGGCGGCGCGCTGGCGCTGGCGGCCGTGCAGGTGTTGCTGGCGCAGGTGAGGGGTTACTGATAGAGTTCAGTGCCGAGCGGCGCGCCGGGCTGGTGGAGGCGTCGTCGCTGGTGAAGGAGGGCAAGCGCGCGCAGGCGGCGGCGCTGCTGCTGCGGCTGGGCGGCGCGCTGGCGCTGGCGGCCGTGCAGGTGTTGCTGGCGCAGGTGAGGGGTTACTGATAGAGTTCAGTGCCGAGCGGCGCGCCGGGCTGGTGGAGGCGTCGTCGCTGGTGAAGGAGGGCAAGCGCGCGCAGGCGGCGGCGCTGCTGCTGCGGCTGGGCGGCGCGCTGGCGCTGGCGGCCGTGCAGGTGTTGCTGGCGCAGGTGAGGGGTTACTGATAGAGTTCAGTGCCGAGCGGCGCGCCGGGCTGGTGGAGGCGTCGTCGCTGGTGAAGGAGGGCAAGCGCGCGCAGGCGGCGGCGCTGCTGCTGCGGCTGGGCGGCGCGCTGGCGCTGGCGGCCGTGCAGGTGTTGCTGGCGCAGGTGAGGGGTTACTGATACATTTCCTCGTGCACTCGTTTTAATTACTTAGTTTCCTCTTTGTTAAGGACCTTGGTTTATTTTTTTTTCTAAAGTAACCCGACTAACGTGGTCCTATCCAAATTTCAATGATTCACATAAAAACCTATAGAAAACATCATTTCCAGTTTTAAAAAAAAAACATTCAAAAGTTGGCTGTCTGGAAAACTCTCGCAATTTTCCGGACAACCTATTTTTAAAAAAAGTTCTTAAAGTGGATTGTGTAGACTCGGGTTAACGTCAGTTTATGTATTTGAAACGTTTTGACTTTTGACTTTTTTGACTTTTTGGTTTAAACCTTTGTCTAAAGATAAACCCTATTTAAACTAATATATAAAAAAACAAGATGTGACTTTTTTGTATATTTGTTTGTTACGCGGTCACGCTAAAACGGCTGAACGAATTTGGGTGAAATTTGGCACATGGCTAGACCATGACCTGGAATAGAACTTAGGATTTTTATCTCGATATTCTCACGGAATCGAGACTTATGCGGATGAAACCGCGGAGTGCAACTAGTTCTGTGATATAACTGAAACAATCTAGGGTTGAACGGTAAAAAGAAGCTTATAATGTTTTAATTATTTTGTTTTTAGGGAGACCGCAAGGGCGCAGTGAAACTTCTTGAAGAAAGCGAGTTCAAGTACCGACCTGGGGTTATTGGTGTGTTGTGCACGTTGTTATCTGCTGACAATGAGTTCGAGAAGGCTTCGCAATTATTCACCGATGTGTATGAGCATTATAACAACGATGAGGTATGTGTGGCATTACTTATTTTCTTTTGATTAAAACAAGAGTCATTATAATGAGTAAAAAAAAATTATAAATATAAAAATGTTACCTTCAAATAAAATTTGTATTATGTTTCCTAAGACGTCCGAAGTCCATTTATGAGAGAGTACATCGTCTTTTTCTCGCATTTACTCGCTAGATGACGCAATTTCCGTCACGTAAGTCGACCTCAGCGCCACCCGTGGCCGTATCTGGAACTAACTAAACAGCACAGAGCAAGCCGCCATTCGTTTGTCATTGTTCGGCTCATAATAGTAATAATGATGATGTCGATGGTATACACCAGGAAGAAATTATTTGGACTTCGGACGTCTTAGGAAACATATACAAATTTTATTTGAAGGTAAAATTTTTATATTATGTGTTCCGTTTGACGTCCGAAGTCCATTTATGACAGATTTGTTTGTTATCTCCTGGTGGCTTGCTTAATAAAACGCAACAATGTGATCAATTATTTTAATAATTGTAAATGATAGTAGGTATACAAAAAGCAAAAACAAAATCACAAGTAGGTAATTAGATTCCATATATCGATCAGCATTGCTTGATTAATAATTATAAGTTTGCTGTGTGTAAACCATAACAAAAAGTATCAATTTGTAACTGTAAAGAATTGGGAAAGTGACTTCTCTGATTTAGTGTTATTATTGACACCGGTATTTATTACGTCTCTAAAATAAAATTTTCTAAAATTATGTTCATGGCGCCAGTTAGCTTTAGCTAGAATGTCATTAATGGGGTACTTTTCTAAGGAGTTAAGAGATGAAACTGCTGACCTACAACTACCAGGAGTAGCGTCTATTCCTGATTCAGACAGAATTCGTTTTATCCATCCGCCTATAATTACAGTACTAGCCGGTTTACGAGGCTGTTAGGGAACCTCGGACATTTTTTGAAATATCTAATAATGTTCTTAACCAAAATAAAGCATTTGTATTTCTGTCTGGTGAAGCTATCAACGTCCAACTGGATTGTTGGTATGACGCCGAATAAGTTTTTGAGCCAAATACCGGATGTAAGGTTATTGAATCCCCATTATCCTTAAAATGTTTTGAATCGCAATGTAAGAGAGTCAAGTCGTGAACTCTACGACCTGATGCTAACAACAATAAAGTGGCAGCACGCCTAGAAACATCATAAATGCTTTGCAAATTTACATCAGTATTTTTTAAGAATTGTATTACTATTCTTGCGTCCCATATTGGCAGTTTTGGTGGAATTGGTGTAGCCAATGACATAGCTTTCAAAATATGTCTAACCAAATGATTTGATGAAATCTTAATATCGGACAGAGTTTCACAAACTGATGCTATAGCTGATTTGTGAACATGAATAGTACGGTAAGCTAATCGATTTTCGAGAAAAAGTTTTGCTAAGTACCGAGCTACATCGGCAGGGGCCGGGACTACGACAATTTAGTTTACTTTGACTGCACCATTGTATCCATTTGCTCCATATCGGCGTTTAAGTCTTGAGGGTTGAGGCTCTCCAACAAGTTGACAAAAGTTACTTTTCTTCACCTGACCAATTTTGGGTTAGGGAGTCCCAGCCGAAATGAGCCAGGCTTCCAGCTGTAGGTTGTGCACTTGAGCTGGGGGTCGCCCGGTCATCGTGTCCACCAATGATGACTGCAGGTCCCTGATTTTCATAGGACGAGCTAGGACGCGCAAATCTGGGCGCCAGAAGGGTTTCTTCCATTTGGGTGCTACTATTAGGAACGTACCTTTCACCGAATTGAGGTGGCGTAACACGCGTGGCAGCAGGGCTGGTGGAGGAAAAATCCATCCGAGGTCGCAATTCCAGTATCTGCTGAAAGCGTCGTGAAAGCAAGCGCTCAAGTCTGATAAGTCTAGAGTAACATAGTTGCACACGACGTGAGCGACTTGTGACGCAAACAGGTCTATGCTTGGGGTTCCCCATTGGGTGAATATTTTGTTGGTCGCCTCGCCCAGCAGATGCCATTCGGAGCCGGCTCGATTTCGAGAGAGGTGATCGGCTTCCGAGTTGTACTGTCCCGGAAGGTAGTGAAGGACTATTACAACATTTAGGCTGTCCGCCAGTGCCAGTAACTGTTTCGTTAGTTTGAGGAGATTTTGTGACCTCGTTCCGCCCTGGTTTTTTATGTACGACACTACAGTTATGTTGTCGCTTTGTAAGACAATGGTTGATTTTTTTTTAAACATGTGCTTCTAAGGACAGTGCCGTTATCACTGCATACATCTCTTTCAGGTTGCAGTGCCACTTTAGTTGATGGCGATTCCACGTACCTTTTAGTGTTTTGTTGTTCACTAAGGCCCGCCATTGAATATCTGAGGCGTCTGTGACAAGGTAGTTCACTGGTGAGGTCCTGGGATGAATACAAGATTTCTGACTGACATTTTTTACCCAACAATCTAGTTCTTGTCGTACCTCGTCTGTGAACTGAGACGGATGGCGTGAACTCTTCTGAAGTTGATTGCTGTGGCACTGCAACGTACGGCAATGCAACCTTTCCCGGAGGGTGATGAAGGTCGCAAAGTTGAGATACCCTAAGAGGCGTTGCGCCTGCTTGAGGGTCCAACTGCCGGTTGCTAAACCAGTTAATAGGCACTGACGGATCTTGTGAACTTTCTCTGGAGGCAAACTCTTGTAGTTGCATTGCGTGTTCCAGATAATTCCCAGGAATTCTATACACCTTGTCGGAATTAGTATACATTTTTCCATATTTATATTCCAACCTAGGGACGTGAGGAATTCTATCGCCGACTGGACATGACCTTTTAAAGTCTCCCTGTTTTGATGGACTATCAAGTAATCGTCTAAATACAGGACCAGGCGAAGACCTTTACCGCGTAACACTTCGGCGGTCCAGTTTGTAACCGACGCAAACATTTTCGGCGCAGCGGCAAGTCCAAAAGGAAGACATGTCATTTGTAACAGCCGACCTTCGTAGCTTATGCGAAGAAAACAGCGGTGTTTTTGTGAAATTCGCAAATGACAATAGGTTTGGGTTAAGTCGAGCTTGACCATCCAGTCGCCCGCTTGTAAAAAATTGGGCATGCGGTAGTGATGGAAAAGATGAAAACGTTTTGGTTGCAAGAATCGATTTAGCGCTTTCAGGTTGAAAATAACCCGTTGCTTTCCACTGCTTTTCGTTAAGATGAAAATTGGGGATATGAAGGATGGAGTTAAAGGTGCGGACCTGAGAATGCGACTTTGAATCATGGCTTGAATTTCCAACGACATTGCTGAAGATTGTGGTGTTTGAATCTCTCCATGATGTCTGATGTTGGAAGAATAAACGGTGGTGTCTAAAAAAATGGAATGGGAGCCGCACAAATTAATTTGAGAATCATCTTGGGAGGCCCGAATTGGGCCCACATTTCTCGGTAATGCATCAGACAACCACCCGTGAACACCGAGTCATTTGCGCCTACTCCTGTTAACTTCACCTTTTCGCCCCCCTCCTTTCTTTTGATCGTCAAAATGTTGCTTTTTAGCCTTTCCGTGCTTCGTTTTACTTTGTTGAAAACGAAAGGGCTTTTCACGGGAAGTAGAAGCGACCGGTGACTTTGGACGCACCGGTGATTTAGAACGCCCGGAAAATTTAGAACCATGCAGAGGCACTATATCGGTTATGTAATTTATCAATCCCGCCTATTTTTTGTATATAAGCCGACAAATTTTGAGGGTTTAACATATATTCCGTGGAGGGCGGTATTTTTTCAATATCTTCGCGTATGTATTTACCCTTCAAACCTTTAAGGAGCGACTTACGTCGTAACTCCAAAACCTCTGCACGCTTCCCGCAAATCATTTGTAAAATGTCGTGAGAAATATTTTTGTATTCAGACTAATTTCCAAATAAATCTTTAAGCTTATTGTAAATTGTAGTTGACGTAAGCTGTGCATCAGGCTTTGCAGACCAGTCTATAAAATTTCGCAACGCTACATTCACGGACTCGTTTTGAGCTAAAAAGGCATTTGACAAGGCAGCAAAGCTGCGTTCCATCTGATGCCATCTAAGTGGCGCAAAAGGGTCCTCAAAACGCCTCATTTCCTCGTTAAGTTTCAGCTCAGTAAACGCCGGAACAGCCACATATTTCTTTTGAACCTCATTGTACCGCACAGAGTTCCAATCCACGGAGTCAAATCTTTGCATTGAAGCTAACTTCGCGACACGATCGGGATTAGCTAAAGGTAGGGATGGTTCTTTGATGGATACGTTTAGCTCGGCAATGTCATGAATTTCGACTGGCGGCCGAAAAACCGGATCATCTAACGGTACATTTACTGGTCCTAACGCAGGTGCCGCAGTGGAACGCGAAGTATTCGGCTGCATTGCAGCGTAATTCGCACAAAATAAAGCATTAACATGACTCACCAGCTGTTGCGATAACACTTCAAACCTGCGATCTATTTCTCGTAATGACTCGTGTGATCGGGACTGGCGCCGTCTTTTTGAAGGTGGTTCATCCTCTTCGCTTGAACTGGATGCTGAAGATCTTGATTCATTGGACGGCACACGCGCGTCAACACTCTTTCGTACTCCAGCGGAATCGCGATCGTTAAAAATATCGGCGAGATTATCAACGCTCGGTTCGGTAATTTTATCGTTCATTTCAAACGTTCTTAATTTTACGTAACGGAGAAAGAAAAATAGTAACTTTCTACTTTAATCTCGAAAGTTTAAATAATTTTGACAGAAACTTAAACAAAAATAGAGGTTTGCTACGTTTTCTGAATTTAAAATCTAACGACATGCGCGCGGTAGGAAAATCCACGCAACAAAGACAAAAGAATGGCGGCTTGCTCTGTGCTGTTTAGTTAGTTCCAGATAAGGCCACGGGTGGCGCTGAGGTCGACTTACGTGACGGAAATTGCGTCATCTAGCGAGTAAACGCGGGAAAAAGACGATGTACTCTCTCATAAATAGACTTCGGACGTCAAACGGAACACATAATATGTTTAACGAAGCTGGGTCACTTGATTTTTCTGTCGTTGTTATCATTTCTTTATACTGAACTTCGTGGGAACTTATAAGGTAGGGATAATTATATTGTAAATCATAGTCTGTTTTACTTTTTTGTGAAAGCAAGTTGTAAATGATATAGTTTAACTTTGAATATAGCGTTTTAAATTGCTTTATTGACCTTCTAAATGCAGAGACCAGATTTTTTATGTTGTTTTTGGGAGCAGATTTTTCAAAATGTCATTTTAATACTTATTATTTTATACAAAATCTGCTGGATGTGGATTTTTTCTTTGGATAAAACAAATCTAAACATCACAAAATTAGCCTTTAATAAAAATGATTTATTATTAACCTACGAAAATTATGGGATTCAGGAAAACAATGTAATTTTTACTCAACTACATTACTTTCGGTATTAGAAAAGGAGCTGAGGTTTCGATTATAGTTTCGGTTGAAAATAGTGTTTCGGGGCGCACTAATAAGTCTTCCCGGGCCGCAGCGCTTCGCGTCTCTGATCAGCGTGTGGCGAGCGGCGGCCGCGGCGCACGCTCGCGCCGGGGCGGCCATGGCGGCGGCGCGCGCGCACGAGGCCGTGGCGCGCGCCGCGCCCGGCGACGACAAGACTCTGGCGCGCCTGGTCAAGGCGCTGGCGCAGCCCGACCCCACGCGCGCGCGCCAGCTGGCTGAGAGCTTGCCGCCCTTGCACCAGCTGGAGGTGAGCAGGTTGCTTTTTTTTTTTCTTAGCAAAGTAGGAATTTCAATTTTGTTTATTTAGCATCAAGTATTCATGACCAATACACAGATCACCAATCGAATAAAATGTGTGTTTTTTTTTAATAATGGATTGTATGAAAAATATAAAAACCACAATCTTTTTTTACTAAAGAGTTTTTATGAAAAGTATTACAGCCCATAGTGACATTACCCTCCTTCAAAGGTAGTCGGGGGTAAAAAAAGTCAAAAAAAATTGACCTCCGCCAAATAGTATGCAATTTTTACTGAGAAATTAAGGTTTCGAAAGCTAAGCTACACTATAATACACATCCAAAATAAACACTTTAAACTTATTACTATACAGGGTAACCTAATATCGACTCATATTCTACACAGATATTTTTGTCACTTATAAAAAAAAACAGCTTTTCCAGAGAAAATTGCAATACATACGCGGTCAAAATTTATGAAACCTCAAAGTAACAACCGACGTAATATCTTAACGAAAAAATATATATATTTTTGTCAGTTATTTAGAAAAAGGAACCATATACTATATCCATGGTAACATATTACGTGTCGATATCCCTGTCACCCTGTGTAAATAATGAGCACAAAGGCGTTTTCACATAAAATATTTACCACCCCAAAACCTACATGTAAATCTTTTATCTAAAAATTTCAGACCAAGATCGACATAGATGCTTTAGAATCATCGAAATGGATGATGGGAGCAAAGGTTGTGAAGAAGACCGTTCAAAGCAAACAGGAACAATCGCCTGGGTAACTATTACATTATTTTATAGGAGAATGAGAAATAACTCAACTCCGAATGTAACGTCGTCTACTCTATCTTTAAAATACTCAAACCTTATTTTGACTTCACTATCTGCTTACCACCGAGCCATAAAAACAACACCCATGATGAAAAATTTTAAAATGTTCGCAACCGCCATCTTGGATTTTTATTTTGTTCCTAACTTTTGACACCACTTTTGCCACCCTCGAAAACCATTAAAACTATCCCTCTCTCTCTCTCTTTTGTAATTATCCTAATAATATATGTGAAAGTTTGTATGTTTAGATGTTTGATACGCAATCACGCAAAAACGGCTGATAAAATTTGGCACAAAGATAGTTTGTAACCTGGATTAACACAGGATACTTTTTATCCCGATAGTAAGTTCCCGTTGGGTAATTTTCGACAGCCACGCGGGCGACGCCGCGGCAAAAGCTAGTATTTAATAAAAAGTCGCATAGAGGAGCCATAACGCTTCAATGTAACTATACTTACTATACTTCTTCGTCATGTAACGATTTCTACAAGTTTACTCCTACCGCAAGCTACGTTAAAGAATTTCGTTCCGAAAACTTTTTTACGATATTGATAATTTATTTCATTATATTTTTTACAGAACGCCTGGTTCGGAACTCCTCGGCAAGAAAAAACAGACGCGCAAGCGCAAGACCAAGCTCCCGCCCAACGCCGACCTGTCCAAACCTCCGGATCCAGAGAGGTAATACTTTCGCATAGCATAATAATCAGCTTATAATGTTCCCACTGCTGGGACACAAGTCTCCTCTCTGTGAGAGGGACTGGGCCGTAATCCACCACGCGGGCCCAGTGCGGGTTGGTAGATGTCACATGTCGTCGAATTTTTGGTTCTAGGACATGCCGGTTACCTCAATGACTACTTTCGCATATTAGACAAAAATGACAGCTGAGATCGACTTTTTTTTGTCAAAAACACGCCTAAGCAATAGTAACAGCTTTCATTTTAGTCTAGCAAATTATATAAAGAAGTATATCCTTTCCAATAAAAAAAGAATGATCAAAATTAGCAGACAACTAGATCAAATATAATTTTATTATACAAAAATACTTACAATTCTTGTTGTTAGTAAACAATTTAACTTATTATTATATATATGCGTCTTCATACATTAATCAACCAAATAAATGTTATTTTTTCGCATTTACTTGTTACCCTCCTTTTTTTTCGTTTATAATTCAGAGTTTATTCTTTACCAGCCATATTAATTTCTATGGTGGGGTCAGATTTTGGTTATTGTTTAAAAGGTGAAGCTTTGGCAACCGAAGTTTGGTTTTTTTAAAGTTGGAAATAAAAGTTAAAGTATCTGATAGAAAAATGGTGAAAAAGAAGAAAACAATCTGAACAGTCTCTCGGATTTTTGAGTTACTTAAGTTTACTTACCGTTACGGTTTTAAATAAGTGATCCCTAATGACACGTTTTTTTATTATCCACAGATGGCTACCCAAGTACGAGCGTACCGCGTACCGGAAACGTCGCGGCGTACGGCGTGACGTCATCAAGGGCAGCCAGGGCATGTCCACCACTGCTACTGATCAGTAGTAAGTATACAGACTAAATTATTTATTTAACCATTTATGCACACATATCAACAGAAAAGAAGAAAGGAACAGAAAATCATACAAAGATGAAGCTTTTAACCCGATTTCCATAACTTTACTGTGCACTTGTCAACGTCAAAATATTGACTAGAGATGTAAGCATCAACTGGTGGGGTCCGCAAGGGCCGATGCCTGCCAGGGGTGCGGGTTGTTCGAAAGAGATACCGCGGCCCCTGGCACACAGGCAACTGAGGGAACACGGGTGGGTTTTAGTCAGTAAAAGTCTGACACGCCCTCCTGCTCCACCCAGAGCGGGAGAAGTTATTTGATGATTTCCCACCCCAAAAAGAAAAAAAATTACTGCATTGGTACCTATCATCAGCAACAATATTTAATCCAAAAATAACAGTGCAGACCGTACAGGTACCATAAATAATATGTGTATCATGGCTTAATATCTCAAAAGCGTAGGTAGGCCTACCTACGGACGGGTGCACCCTAATTACGTAACTCACTATTAATCACAATCTGAATAATTTGTACCTTTTACAAGAAATACTTCGTATTTTTTTATTAATTTCCAGTTTCAAGGTCCCAAGGTTTGTGAATATGTATTCAAGAAAATGGTGTAATGTTATGTTTTATGTATTTATTTTATATAATTACTAGCTGTCCCGACAGACGTTGTCCTGTCATATATATTAAGATTTATTTCGCATTCAACACGTGCTGGTTATGCCATTAAATTGTAGCTTATGTGAAACGTTGGTACTTTTAACACAGCGCCATCTATTGATTACTTACTGAACCCAGTCGAAAGGTATCGACATCTGTTAGAATCATTTGGAGTTAACAGATAATTGTGACTGTCAAATAATAACAGACAAATAATTAGCAATAAATTAAAATTGCGACTATAATTTGAGATTTAAACTATCCTATCTCTCAAGTTGGATCGAACTGCACATGGTGTGCGAATTTTATTATAATCGGTTAAGTGGTTTAGGAGTCCATTGAGCACAAACATTGTGACACGAGATTTATATATATTAGATAAATGGTATACCACAGGCAGGGACCGAATTACCGGTATTTTATCTGCGTATCACTATGTTATATCCACGTGCTTTTTTTTAGGCTTCGCAACGCGTTACTTGTTTGCGTTTTTTAGAGCCGGAGGCACGCAGGGTGTGCACGTGTTTTATATGGAATGTTTCACTTTTTGTATGGAAAATATGAAAAATTATTACCTTCATGTTGAGTTCTAGAAGCTTATGGGGTTGGTAAAGGGAGTTGAAATTGTCATTATTTTTGTGCACCATTTTCGAGATATAAGCAAAAGAAAAGAAAAAAAGATACAGTACTGTTATTGCACCTGAAGTCGAGCTGTTATTGTAAATTTTAGTTCATTAGAACTACTTTTATTCCACACCTTTTCGCGATTAAAATAGTCAGATTTAGTTAGAAAAATTAATATAGTCAAAATTTTTGGTGAAAAGGTTCTATGCTTGTGAATTCCTGTGGCTTCACAAGGTCTTCGGTCCACCTTGTGGAAGGCCTTCAAACGCTACGTCTTCTATGGTGTATATAATAAAAAGTATTATATTTGAACACCACCCACTACTTCCCCAGCGACATGAGCAAGCAGCAGGCCGCGCCGGCCGCGGGCGCGAAGTCCCCGCGCGTGGACAAGCAAGCCGACAGTGCTTGGTCGCGCAAGCAGCAGCAGAAGAAGAAGGGCAAGGGGCGCAAGTGGTAGAACAACTACTATATTATATGTTTTATATCCGCTCTGTGGTGTTTTATTATGTAGCTAGAACATCCATTTTTTTAATGTTTCATTTACAGCCAGTATCTCAAACGGAAATTATTACAAAATTAGGGGTTTATTAAACGTATAATTAAAGTTAAAAGACGTTTAAAATAAACGTTAAGAGGCGTTTAAATAGTCGCTAATCATTACATAAGTTTAAGCAACATTTTTAAATAAGAAAGGGGTTAATGTTTCAAATTGTCAAGCGCGCATAATGCTGCGATTGGCTGTTGTTAAGATAGATGCACTAAGGTAGCACGCGTGATTCAAATCTTCTGTTTTTTTGCAATACATATGTATTACGGAGGCGAATCATATTTTGTTCAACATACAGCCTAACAAGTACCTCCAAATTGAAATTCGCCGTCATTCAACGAATCGCAGCTTTTTGCGATAATTTTCGTTCGAGAAACTGGCCTTTACACTTGGTATCAGTACCTATTCATAATCGTCTTAAAGCCAAATAACAAAAACTGAACTGTATCAACTGGGTTTCATCTTTCATTTTTATGGTTTTTGAGGGTGTGGTGTGTGCTGACAATCTTAATACACAGGGTGGCAGGGAAATCGACTCGCAAACTGAAACCATGAATTGCGCACATGATTCTAGACTTAAAGGTTTCTAGCATATACATTTTTCATCGAGGTCTACACTAGGGGGTCTTTAATCATGTGCTAAATACATGGTATCAGTTTGCGCGTCGATGGCCAAACTGTTTAAGTATAGTACAATATATGCTTTCTATCATCATCTGCCTATACTTTTTCTAACTGCTGACCATGCTCACACATAAAAGCATTGATGACCTGAGCCTGTTTTTTTTTATTATATTTTTTTATTTATTTGTAGATTAAAACTGAAGGCAGAAATAGAAGATCATGTCCCTAGTCTTTACAGTCCTCAAAAAACAATTCACAGCACAAAACGCATAGCATCACGCCTGTTATAGCCATTCCCCGAAGTGTTAGGCAGAAATCCACCTATAGTACACCCATAGAGAATATGACTCCAAATCTCCGGCGTCGACCAACAAGCTGACGGCGCGTGGTCGCGCCTAACAACAGCAGAAGGGCTAGGGGCAGAAATGGTCGAACAAGAACAATATTATATGTTTTATATATCAGCTGTGTCGTGTTTTATTATGAAACCATTTTCCCCTTGAGAATAAACAAAACTGAATTCAGACACGGTAGGTACTCATATTCGTCGTGCTTAAGCAAAATAAAAATCTAAACTCCAACTGAGTTGCATCGCATATTTTTATGGTTTTCTCTAACAGGCTCACTATACTGACCAAAAAAAAAAAAATAGAAGTCGGCCTGTATCAACTTTATACTGTTCACTTCTAGACTAACACCTTAGTATTTATTAATTGTAGGTATTGTAGATTTTAATGACTCTATTTAATTCTGTAAAAACATACATTGATTTAATCATATTTTGAGCAAGATGCAACATAATAAATAAATATAAAAAAAGCCTTATATTTCCAGTAACACATTAACATGCAAATGTTGACTCCTACCTAAAGTACTTAATTAACAAAAGGATAAAAAAATTGAGAAACTAATATCTATACACTTAAATACAATTATCTTAATAACTATTTAGATTTTACTAATATTATAATAATAGGCAGTAGCATTTTTTTTTTTTGCATGCAACAATACTGACCAGCAAATTGCAAAAAACCGTAAGTATATTTAAAAATGGCGGGCTATCTTAGCCCATTGTCGTATAGACCTACTAGCTTTTGCCAGCGGCTTCGCCCGCGTGGTGCTCAAATTTGTCCCACGGGAACGTACTATCGGGATAAAAAGTATCCTGTGTTATTCCAGCTTATAAACTAGCTGTGTGCCAAATTTCGTCTAAATCTGTTCAGCCGTTTTTGCGTGATTTAGGAACAAACATCTAAACTTTTGGGCACGCCACTATAGCGGCGTTAAGTCCCCTCTTTGAGGAGTGGCTTGAGAGGCGGCACGGCGTCCTTACCTTCCGCCTGACGCAGGCCCTCACCGGACACGGTTGTTTCGGGAGGTTCCTGTTTCGCATAAGGCGGGGGAAAAGCCCGGGTGCTTCCACTGCGAAGATCGCCCTGAGGACACTGTGGAGCATACGGTGGAGGTCTGCCCGGCTTGGGCGGAGCACCGCGTGTCCTCGTGGAGGCGATCGGCGGCGGCGATCTCTCGCGTCCGGCCCTGGTCCAGGCCATGATACGGAGCGAGAGTGCATGGTTAACCGTCACCTTGTTCTGCGAAGCAGTAATGCTCGCGAAGAGGGAGGCGGCGCACGTGAGAGAGAGGCAGTATATGCGCCCTCACGGCCGTAGTCGCCGCGGGAGACGACCTGGGCGTCGGGAATCCCAGGCTGATTCCCGGCCACCGTAGGCGCGGGCTTGCGGACGGCGAGTAATGGGTAGCTCGCTGTCCAGTAAGGACCAAGCCCGGGTCGACGGCGCGTGGTGTTCCACGCGCGCCTCAAAGATATGTCATCACCAACTAGTGGGGTCCGCAAGGGCCGATGCCTGCCAGGGGTACGGGTTATTCGAAAGACATACCGCGGCCCCTGGCACACAGACAACTGAGGGAACACGGGTGGGTTCTAGTCAGTAAGTCTGTCACGCCCTCCTGCTCCACCCAGAGCGGGAGAAGTTATCTGATGATTTCCCACCCAAAACATACAAACATTCACATTTATAATATTAGTAGGATTCATAATCGTCGTAAATGAGTAAAATAATGATGGGACTAAACTCTGATCACCTGAGTTGCAGCCCATATTGTTATGGGGTAAACGCCATGGTTGCCCACAAAATTCAGAATTTCATAATATTTTTTTGCAATTTATTCGTGTGCGTTACCCCAGCCAGATGTTGTCGAAAATGGTAGGTAATTTGAATCTCATAGATAATTAGTTTTGCGGCTTCTGTAATTGTTGCGCACATTTTTAAATTTGTTGCGCTTATAGTTTTTTAATTATTTCACAAAAACATTTCCTGCTGGGGTAACGTTATCCCAGCCAGACCTTTTTCTTTCTAATGGGAATATTTAAATAAATACTAGCTATAAAATTAGTTGTCTAGATGAAGTAAATGTTGTGCCTTATTTTGTATTTGTTCTTTCATCGGTTGCGAAGTTATTCGAGATTTTGCTGGGGTAACGTTTTTGGTTTTGATAGATCTTTGAAACGGTTAAGCGGATTCTTACCATATTTTGTACATGACTTCTTCGGAATTAGTTTAAATTTGTTCTGCAATAAAAAAACCAAAATAATGCATAGTTTAAAGATTATTTCATTACATAGAAAAACACTTCAATTGGTTCCAGCACTCTCAATAAGAGGTCTAAAGACTTACTTTAAACGTTATTTTAAAGCTTGTAAATGCCTTCAAATGTATGTGAAGTTTCATTAGTATCCTGTAAGTATTTAACAAGTTATGATGATATTCAGTTCTTCACGAGCACGGTCTTGATGCGCGCGGTGTTATTTGGCCACTGGATTGGATATATGAACTGAATGTTATGTCAATTATTAGTTGTTCAGTTCAGTTGTATATCAGTAAAATTTCAGCGTAGTTCATTGGATAATTAATGAGATAATACGATTAAAGTCATTAGGAGGTGAAAGACCGAGGTAACCCGACCAAGTTTAGGTGGTTACGAAAAAGCGAAATCGCAGAACATTATGCTAAATTTAAAAATGTGCGCAACAATTACAGAAGCCGCAAAACTAATTATCTATGAGATTCAAATTACCATTTTCGACAACATCTGGCTGGGGTAACGCACACAATTTATTCAGTGCCAGGTTGTATGTGGAACAAAATATGATTAGCGGTCGAAAATGCTGTAAATCTATTTACAGAATTTTATTAATTAAAATCCTTAATGCAATCCTAAGTTTATACAACCCTTTTGATTGATATTAATTCATGAAATAATCAGTCAATAGGGTTATATGAGGAAAAGATGTTTTTTTTTTGAGGGTGTGAAGTCATCAAATAACTTCTCCCGCTCTGGATCGAGCGGGAGGGCTTGTCAGACTTTTACTGACTAAAACCCACCCCTGTTCCCTCAGTTGCCTGTGCCCCAGGGGCCACGGTATCTCTTTCGAACAACGCGCACCCCTGGCAGAGGATTTTAGGGTTAAATTGAGATCTTTTCTTGAGTAAAGACATTTTATTATATTAGATACTTACGTCAACTGTGGCATCTTTACTTTTCATGAGCAACTTTACCAATGAGAACTTTTTAAAATATCTCTCGATTACTAAAAATTTGTTACAAATAGTAGATTATTCTTCTGCTGTATCGGTTGGATATTAAATGGCGGCAACAGATTTTTAGTTATTGAGAGAAATTTATGTAGTTCTCGTTGGTAAAGTTGCTCATGGAAAGTTAAGATGCCACAGTTGACTGTAGTCTATGAATCAATAATTATATCCAAGTTTTGGTAGCCCCTTGTTTGTTTAACAGGCTAAGGAAAAATGAACACATGGATACGCAATAAAACAATCATCCTTATTATAAGCTTAATATTTATTCTAGAACATTAAACTAAATCCTTATCTCTTACTACTATTCTTCCTTTTAGATTTTCCGGGTCTCTGAGATTTGCCAGGCCTAGAATTCTTTTTGCTATTGACTTGGAAAGATTTCGTTTTGAAATTACCCTGTCTTTTCTGAGGAGCAGCGCCATTAAAACCTTCGAAATTGTTCGATGACTCCCTTGTATTTAGTTTCCCGCCTTTCTTTTTGCCCCCAAAGCCGAATTTCTTGTCTTTCATTGCTCGTCTTTTATTGACTTTATTCTGTGGTCCTTTGCCATCTTTGCCTTTATTATTGCCTTTGTTGCTACCCTTGTTGTCATCTAGGAATCCTAGGTCTGATGATTTTCCTTTTCTTACACGTTTTAATTGTTCCAACATTTCTTTCTTGTCTGCTGCTTGTTTTACCCTCGCGTCGGTCTGGAAAATATGATGTTTGAAAAGATGAAAAAGAAAAGAATAACTATGTTGAGGTTGGCTTTCAGTCTGACTGGATGTAGCTGAATACCTGTATTTTATATGGAACAACTATGGACTCTATCAGACCACTACCCAGTTACTGGGTAACCCAATACCTTCTTGGTGAGACTGGTTTTCAAACAGTCATGAAAAATGCCAGTGAGAGTGAAATCAGTCATCTGTTTAATTCCCATTTATGGGACTGTTATTTACATCTAAGATATTCGCTTCATACTAGAAATGGAAAAATATTCTAACACATAATGCTTTCAAATATCCACTATGGAAAGCTGGAAAGTAGTCAGTCATTTACATAGTGATTACATCTCACGCAATTTCTAATCTTAAATAAGGTTTTGAAACCAAATCAAATCCAGTTAATATTTGATTATGTACACGCGTGTTATAAGACCGGCAGCGTCACAGTGCCGATAATGCACGTGTATAAGAGATTAAATTTTCACAGCTGCTTATTATTACACAATTCTTTTCAGAAGTTTTTATTTACTAATCATAGAATACTATTTTCGTTCAACACTACTGAATTTTGTTAAAGCTTAGTAGGTATATCTGTGTCCAAAATGGTATGACCAACCAACACTCATTATTTGCAAATGCTGCAAATGCTGGGAATGCATTAGCATGGCTGTTTCGACAAGAGTCAGTCTACAAAAAGGATATTTGTTATAATTATTATATTAAAATTATATATTAAAATTTCAAAAGATGTTAAATATTTTTCTTTCTTTTTGGAAATCAAATTTTATTAATTTCTCAAATACATTGCAAACTATAATTTTATATAATTTAGAAGCATTTTGTTTAAACTTTGTAAATGTGAGTACCATGCATCCGTATAATAATTATGTTGTTTTGATGTACGTTGACTTGAAAAAGCGTGGCAGTCGAGAGTATGTCATGCTCACTTAAATGTCTCGCTGATGGTGGCGCGTGTGTTGGATCATTCGGTTCCCTACAAAATGGTTGAGCTGGATGGTGCTGATCCACGCGTCAAGTTCGTGAACGGGCGCCGTCGGTTGAGACTGTTCATCTCCTAACTTCCATGGCTTATTTTAAATCTTATATTTAGAATTGTTTTTTTTTACATTGTTCTCACATATAGAAGCAACAAGAATATTGTTCCCAAGTTTTTGTAATACTTGAACATGATTAAAAAGAGTGTCCATGGAGTTTCTTGCCCGTTCTTCTCCATAGAGATCTACGTTTTGGAATGGGCAACTAGCTTCAACTTTCCAACTGGTCGACTTTTTGACAATTCAAAAGTACCTTTAAATGGTCTAATTGAAATAAATGCTTTGAGTTTGAGTTTGAGTTTGAATTATCTTATTTAAATAAAACTCTCCTCACATTTCAAATGTTTGTAGAAATTTGAATGGAGGGGTATGCAATTTTATATTTTGGACCACCCCATTAGATAGGGTTCAAACTTTACCTGTACTCTCTTAGCAATCTTCTTCTGATCTCGGAGCTGTCTAACTTTCTCTGTGCGAGCCTGTGCCGCTTGTTTCGCCATCAGGTTCTTGCGGACCTTCTGCATTTGATCATCTGACTTGGCCATCTCTGCGAAGTAGTCATCAGGTCTGGAAGGGTGAAAAATGATGAAGATGCCTGGTAAGGTATTCGCACATTATAAAATACCTAAATATTGATCACAGTCCTGCATTTTGAGAACTGCGATTCAATCTATTTTTTGGCATTACAGAAGGTGGAAAATGGGGGACCCTTTTTATGAGATAGGGAACTCTCTTGACAAAGTAAGTACCTTATTTCAAAAAAAAAAAAAAAAACAATTACGGAAGGCCCTAATCCCCTAAGAACTACAACTGCATTCAAGCTAGCTATAACAAAATAAAGCCAACTATCACAGTAAGATATACCAAATCAATTCTATCATACCTTCTTGTAGCTACTCCAAGATCTTTTAGCTTCTTGATACCTTCCAACACGGCAGCCTGTGCTTGTCTATGTAAGAGGTTCTCTCTTTTGAACTCATTGAGAACTGGGTCTTGAGTTGGGTCATAGTTCTGTTGTCCTTTGCTATTCTCTTTTAGATTTCTATAAAAGAAGTGTGTTTTTGAAATGTTGAGTTGATTATTCTTGAATGGAGGTAAATAAAAATGTGGCAGCTCCAGGAGACGAGGTATGGAGGCGAATGCATACTGATAGTGTTGCTAAGAAACAACGTCTTTTGATTGATTTTATTGCTTGAAAATGGAATTAGTGTAGGGATGCATTCATCCAACTCTGAAGCACTACCTACAAATTAATTAGTAGTATGACAAGAAACCACAACGCATTGCACAAACATTTTTGTTATTGGTATTTGTGGATGAATGATGTGGTGATACACTATGATTTTTAGGCAAAAAAGTTAGCACACAAAGTTCATTATTTCTAATATTCTTAACATAATATTAAGCTGCAGGCCTTAGAAATGCGCTATTCTGCATAGTTTGTCATAATACAAGAGAAAAAGCAAAATGGTCAATTGCATACCAGTTCTATAATAGGTTTTAACCTAGAAAGCGAGATCGAGAGTCTAGCTGTATTTGAACACAGCTACAGCTGGGCTTGTACAGTAGCTCAGTCGTACAAAATAAACCCACAGAGTGCTAAACAATATCAAGTACCTAATGTACAATGTTATGAAATACTTTACAAAACAATATTTCCATGCAGAAATGTTTATTACATACTTTCTTCTCTGTGCTGTCTCTTGCATCTGTATGGCTACGTCAGGTGCCATCGGTGCTACAGCAGTCACTAGATCTAAAGTCTCAACCCATGGTAATTTGAGCTGAATATTCTTCAGTTTCACTTTTAAATCAGCGACGTTATTTACATAATTCTTCTCAATCCTTTCTATTTCCTCATTAAGGCCAGGCTTTAGCAACCCTTTGGCAAACGCTTCTTGCAACTAGGACACACAAATTAAAAGAATTTCAGATATGATTAGGTATTTCGTTTACTGGAATCAGCTTCACAAATTACATAAACGAATACTTACTTCTTCATCTGAATCCACTTCGGAGTCTGTGTCATTTAATACAAAGTCACTCATTATGAATTAGTAGTAAAAACAGTTACAAAATTGCTCAATCTAGTTATAATTCCACAACAACATAACCTCAAATGAAACGTGTGCTTGACATTTAGCGCCTAGCGGCAGTAGCGGCCACTCCATTACGTTCCGTTTCATTTCAAAGTGGTTCAGCGGTACAACATGCGTTCATACAAACAACATCAACTTTAAGCAACGGACTTCTTCAATATATTTTCACTAGTTTTGAAATAATATAAGCGTATAAAAAGGGAAGAAATACTATAAATAATTTATTGACTTGGAAACTTAACTTTCTCTTGGCTTTGTACAGTTTGTGCATATAAGAGGTATAAAAACTGAAAGCTCGTCATAGATGACAGCACTTTTGTCCGTCCAAAAACCGCCATTATTGTTTAATTAAGCGTTCATTATTGTATCGAGCACAAAAATAAAAAGGATTAGTCTCTATAAAATATCGAATTTCCAATTTCTTTTTCAGCAGATTTCGCACTATCATGGGTCTCCGTATTTTTTCACAAACTACAGCTGTGTAACGGGGCTGCATGTTAATTAATTATACGTAAAAGAAGTTGGAGGTATTTCACGGCTATCAGAACAATCCCAGAGCCCGAAAGATGGTCAAGGTCCCTACGAGCACTGACTGGAATAGTTTCTTCCTCCGAACAAGTTTGTTGGCGTAAATCTCCTTAAGCCAGCCAAAGAAGGCAATAAAGAGGCGAGGAACAAGAATACTCTCGGAAGATAGGCTCCGTGAGGTCGCTACTGCCCAGCAACTCCCCACATGCTGCCCTGCGGGTTTTTTATCTCTCTTATTCTGGGTCCGCACTCTAGGCCTGCGGTTCCAACAAAGTAAATTCTACCGAAACAGACCTATAGTTCGGAGCGCGCAAACCTACCACGACGTCAACATAGAAATACTATTATATTAAACTGTTTAATAAAATGCACAATCTTAAAAACACAAAGATATAAATAATTAGTTCCACTAATTGCCGCAGGCCTTCTTTAGTGAGACGTACTCTACCCGTCACTTTATCGAGCATTTGTTTTTGTAAATAAGCTAACTATTACGAATAATTAAGAAATGCAACCCATTGCACATCTGTTGATTGCAAGAAAATGTGAATTCGTTTATTACCCAAAGGTGTTTACGGGAATGCATTAAATACTTTTTGTTTGAATTTCGATTAAACATACATAGAAAAAAAATAATTTCAGACGAAAAATTATCATAAATTCTCTGTTTTACGCATGTTTTACGGAATTCTTTTTGGTGTATTACTTTTTATGTCTGTGTATTACTGTATGAAACATAAAAAATTGAAATGAGCATTCCAAAGAACAAGGCCTGTGCCTTGTTCTTTGGAATGCTCATTTCAATTTTTAGGGTAGGACTGTTCCTACCCTTAGAAAAATAATTAAAGCAGTTTGTTATTTATTTATTATTCCTACCATCGTAAACAGAGAATGGTATTCTCTGTCTACGCCTACCATGGATTTTTTTTATAAATTACTAAACTATTAAATGTTCCATGTAATAAAGCATCTAAAGATGCCCGAAAGTAAAATTTTATGAAACATAATTTGCCGAGACAAGGTTCTTATTGACTTGTAAACAAATTAAAATATTTTTAATGAACACTCCCTAGACCAATAATGAAATTTTCTAGAGCGAAGGGCTTACCCGGACAATTTTTCAAAATAGTTTTAAACTTTATTGTATATGTTTATGTGAATATATGTTTTAAAAGTGCACTGTGGTTAATTTTGCTGGTTTTTTGTTATAAAAATGTTTTCATTAAGCTTTTAAATAATTATACGCATATCTAAGCTACTGCCTGTAGCTACTACACCTAGCTTGTATTGTCCCACTAAAACACAGAACACATATACTCCTAACGGAGAAGAATGCCAACTCCATACAATATTTAGTAGAACGATTGTGTGAGCGCCATCTATATTCGCCCCTAGGAAAAAACCTCGTATGGCGGTAAATTCAAACGTTTGCTTAGCATCCCCAGCCTATTGAACATGGTTTTTGGTAGGTCCATTCTCTTGTAAGAAAACTCAAATGTGAGTTTCTTACAAGAGAATGTACCTACCAAAAAACCTACAGAGTGGATATGGCAAAATAAAACAATAGTGTGTAATTAAATAATTTCATATTTATTTCAACAGTTTCATTACAATTTATTATTATTGTGTTCATATTAATATATTCAAAAAGTTTAATAACCATCTGTTTGCAGTAGCCTCAGAGTATAGACTAAACCATAAGTTTGTTTTAACTACATTTACATAGATCATACAACAAGGTTAGACAAAAGTTGACAAAACCCAATTTTCAAAATGTACTCAAACAGAATCGACAGTAGATTTTATTTATTTATAAGGTACTTATATTAATTAAAAGGTACACCAACGACTTATTCACTAGAAACATTAAGATAATAAAAATAACATAATTATGCATTGAGTTATGGTGGATTTCTCACTTACAGGCGTACACAGCACTTCACAACACACAGATCAGTAGAAATAGTGACGAAGTTATTCAGTTATTTACGATACGTACAGCACTTAAGTAGGTTTATTATACATATAACGAGTCCTGAAAATACATGGTAGATTAGATTTTACCAAGAATGTATTAAAATATCAATAACAAACCACAATTTCAAGGACATTTATCGTCTGACTGACATGACATTGAGTTGCCACTATGAATTATCAAAAATAACTACTATATTTTCGGTTTCATTAAATTTAGGACAATATTACTATGATATTACGTAATTTGGACTAACAAAAAATTTGCATTACTTCAAACAGTTATTCACTTTTTTACTATCTAATAAATATTTATATTTCGTTGGCAAATTTTCTGTCTAAAAACTACTATTTAGAAAGGAAAAAAAACGCGACAAACACAATGCAGCCGTGTTACAACTTAAAAATAAAGTATTATTAGGGACCTAATTTTTTGGGTCCTTCACAATATTTTTAATGTTGGCAATGTCATATTTCTGCCCCGGGTACCTGTCCTACATTGGCCAATACAAAGTTGATACCCCCTGCACTAAAAGGGAAAGGTTTCTCTCCCCTTTCCACCCGATACAAATAAATATGTCAAAATCTATGTCTCAAAATCAAAATCAATCAATGTCATTTTCCAATAACACCGCGCAAATGAAATGAAATATCATCTCTGTAATCATCTCAAAACAAGTGACATCATCCGATTATGCTAGCGGTTTTAAAATCTCACATAGACATCGATACGTAGATTTTAACATTGCTAATTGCTAACATAGAGCTCAGACATAGAGTATTGGAGTATTGTAATATATTAGGAAATTGCTAACGACAACACGGGACGTGACGCTTTTTAAAATCACCAGCAATCGCAGTCGTGTGTGTGGCTGACTTTAGAACTCGTTCTGTAAGACAGAACTAACTGATTTGATCGAATGGGCTTTTTAGCCCAAATTTGCACCGGTAATTTCTTATCGCGTTCAGAATGTTCAACTCCGACATTGACCTGGGCATTGAGAACCCAACAGAGTGCAACCCAGCTCACCACAAAAATACATTTTCGTATTTTTAATCCTCGGTGCCAAGCAGGGCGTTGAAAATCCAGTATGCGATGAAAAATGGCCCGTGGCGACGAGGGCAAAAGTCACAATCGGACATCGCACGATTGTATTTGACATGAGAAGCATAGATGGAGCCCGCAGATCAGCACCACAATCATACAATAAATGAATACCATTAACCAGACTACTATTCAAGTCAGGCAGCGGTTACTCTTATATAATTTTTATTTATTTACTTATTTTAATATTTAGGTATGTACACACAATAAAATAGAAGAAACATAGGAGATACGGCATATGGCATAATCATACAATTGAGTACAAAGGTACTGCTTATTTCTTTAGAAATAATTTTAATTCGATTTCTCAAACATTTAAAGAAACCTGAGATCATACTAAAATTCTTATATAAATTTCGAAAAAAACAGAACAAACCAAATCGGCTGTCTGAGGAATTCATAGACTACATAGTAAGTCCTTATTTTAGAACGCATTCGTAATTAGAATCTTTTTGTCTATTACTCGAATGGAATAAAAAAAAATAAAAAAATTGTCTTTTAAATCTATCCATAAACAAAGAATAACCAAGTTGAATTACTTTTTATATCAAAATAATAAAATTACTGAGGTAAAAGAATTATAAAATTTACAACAAACATTAATTTTTTAATAACATTTATGTGACGTAGCCATATTTTTCTTTTTGTTGTTTATATTAATTATTTATTTAATATTCACTCATTTGACCGGAAATACTTAGTAGTTCGACATGTTTCATGAAACCCCGTTGTTTTGTATCAAGAAAATGCAATGGCCGCCATCTTCGACTCTTGTGAATGTTTTGGTCGTAGTTACGGACTTTGAGGCCTATTTATTACGTGCTATGCAATAATTTGATGGAAATCGTTTCGCTACGTCCTAGGTGTTGTAAATTTGCTCATATACAGGTCAGTACAAGTTTCCTTCACTATTTTCTCGAAAAGTGTTTACATCTGGATTTCATACTGCATATCTATTGTGATGTTGTCATTTTCTTAATATATTTAGTTTATTCTTGATTATAAACCGCAATTACACATTATATTGCCACAAGTAAGTCATTATTATTTTATTGAGGTGATATAAATATACAAACCTCATTTTCGTATGTACTTATACTTCTCACGTCTTTGTTACTAGGGGGATTTAGTGGCGTTACATAGTTAAAAATTTCGATTATATCATTAAACTACCGATTTATTTCAGTATAATTTCTCTGTTTAGGATAGTGTTTACTTTTTTTGATGTTTATTACTGAGACATTTCAGTTTCCGTGCTACAATAATGGCGGCAGTGGATTAACCTATTCGCTTATTTTACGCATTTATTCCATTGCTGTTACGTTTTTTATGCATTCTTTTAGTGTTATTCTTTATATTTTATCGTAGGGAACAAAATAAAGTGACTTTCAAATAGTTTTGTGGAACAATGACCTCGGCGGTCGTATCCTATTTGTGGACTAAAAATATTTTACCAAGAACATTATGGTGTTCACCGCACGTATACCTGATCATTTTGAGGATATATGGGTAAATGGTAGATTTTCGGTTGCAGTCACATGAAATAAAATTTGGGGGCCGAGGTGCACTCCAAGGCGTCATCTCGGGTTTGACCCAAGATGATAGTATTTACAGCATGTCTGCTACATCAGAATACGAATCAGCGGCCCGGCAAGTGAGTACAATGTATTTTCTAACATAAAACCCACCAACAAGGTCCCTGACCAGTCCTGCTGACATGGACACTTAGCCAGTCACTTAGCACTATATTTGTAAATATTATGATTTTGTAACCAATAACATCATGTTCCTACACTGCTTTCCTACTTCCTTCACCACTATTATGTTACACAATTTCATAAATCCAGCTTATACCTACTAATTATCCCCACAGTGCTTATGACTTGGTTCTGAGATAAAAAATATAAGTGAGAGTGTGAAGTTTTATAATCATTGAGAAACTATTTACATAGGTGTTTTAAAAATATTAAAACAAATTATACTACAGATTACCCATTTTCAGGACCTTGACATTGTATTAAATAAAGTTTTGAAATTAAAGGTGTATTCATTGATATCCTTCTAAGTTCTTGTTTTACAGCTTTTAAGTGAGTTAAGTGAGATTGATTTTAAACATTTACCAAGAGACTTATCACAAGTTTTTATGAATGACTGCATTTGATATAATAGTCTGCAAAATATTATAATGATTATACATAAATAAATTCATTGTATGGGTGACATGTATCAGCTATTACTGTATGTTATAAAGTAAAAAGCTTAGTGGGTTTATTCTTGTGTTCAAATCTCTTGTTTTCATGATGTAAGTGCCTTAATTATACCTTAGTAAAATCACAGTGTTTAGAAAACAAGTCACTAGCAACACAGTTTGTATGTATAATTTGAAATGTTTATTTATGCACATTATGCAAAAGTGTCACATTTAATTACAAATTCGAAATTATGTGCATTGTCTGCATTAATTGAATTCCACAAAATTTAATTTAATTTTGTTTCTTGTTATAGGATTACGGGCCGACCACCTCCAGTGAAAATGTTTACGAACATGTATTGGATCACAAATTAACGAATATGAATGTATCTAGTGTGAGAACTCCTGTGTTGAGGGCCCTGCCCTTGTCTCCCACTGAAGGTGATCCTGAACCAGACTCCACACGCCCTGAAAGTATCATTCAATCTGTGCACAAACTAGACAAGGAAGTTGAATACCACATTGCAGAGAAACACTGTGATACAGATATGTCTGTGGACTCCCTCTCTGGCATTGTGAGACTTGAAGAGGCCATAGATAATGTTGGGCGCATAGCGTACCCTATACTTCAAGATACAGAAGATTCAAATGATGGCAATTATGTAGATAACTCCACAACCCTCATACAAGCACCACTGAGCACTGCAATTGTTCAAAACGTTACTAAATTGCCTCAGAACTTTACAATTAATGTTGATGCAGCTGTTGGAAACATTACATCTATACAGAATGTACAAGATGTATCTGGAAACCAGACCTTATGGCTGCCTACAATACTTGCAACCAGTGCTGCAACAAATGATCCTAAGATGGATGATGATAGATCACAAGCTGGCATGTCACAAATCATTATCACCAGCGAAAGTTATGTTAATGACACAACACAAACCAGAAGAGCAAACATTGTCACAGAGACTAACTTCATAAGCCGACCCAAGACATCCAAAGTTCAGATTTTAAGTAATATATCTATTCCGAAGAATCCAAGCTATAACCAGCAATACTTAACTGGGAAAGAAATGGCTCCAGTATATGGCACTCAAAATCATGTTTATAAGCTGAGTAACTCAGTTCTTTGCACTAAACCCCAGAAGAGTCAATCATTGATTGGCTGCTCCACCTTATCTCCAAATGTTGTGAACAATAGCCCTATCAAGAATGTGCCCTACAATCATACATTTACCAAAAGCACAAACTTAAATAAAACATTGAATAAGGTAAACAATGGTGCTAATCTAAATGCCATGGTTGCTGCCACCTCAGGCAACACACAATGCCATATTTTATCGCGTGTTGTCTCTGGACCAAATAAGATGTCTGTACATTCTGGAAGGAAATCCGTCAATACTTTTAAGGGATCAAAGAGCTCTGGACAAGTTTCTAATCAGAAGAATCAGTCAAGGCCAATTAAAATAATACAACAGACTGGGTCAGCTAACAAGTCCGAGGCGAAGTCTTGGCCTGTCGCCAGTGTCACATACAAGAGCCAGCAGCCAAGCTATGGAGTTGTGGATTCAAATGCATCGAAAATAATTCAGAAAGTAGGCAGTCCTACACATAAGAGCCAACCTCTGTCTCTGTCAAAGTTCCCTCCTAAAGGGGAACGTTTAGTATTACAGTCTCCTTGTGGCCCTGTTTTGATTTCAACTGCTCCAATTAGTACGAGCTTACCAAAGGGTCCCCACTATGTGCAATCAGGGTCTACTCCTAATTTACGGTATGTTCAGACATATGGGCCTGCAGATAATCCAATATCCACAGTGTCACAAGTGTCTGCAAACCAGCAGCTGACTGCCCAAATACTGCAGTCACTGTCGCAACCCAAGTTGATGTTGCAGTCGAGTCCCACACCTATCAATCATATAACAACTCTACCGCCTACACCTGAAGAACCAGTGGAGGTCAAACCTGTAAATCAAAAAAGGATTGTTGTGTGAGTATATGGAATAGAGAATATTAATTTATTTGGCAACTTGACCTATAAATATGAAATACTAAAATTTTCATCAATATTCTACTTAATTTTTATTTTCTTTGTTTCAGTGGCGATAAAACAACACTACTTACTGAGGACGACATAATTGGCATGGAGGAGAGGCCAAACCTTTCAGAAGAACTAAGGAGGTACTCTTTCCAGCCTTTAGCCTTCGTGATGCTGGACCACACGTACGCCCAGCCTGCCCAGAAGCAGCCTACAGCCACGCCACCCACAACACCAGTGTCCACTGGTCCACCTCCCACCATCATTTCACCCACATTAACAACATCACCTATGAGTCCATTAAAACGTAATTCACCTGTAATCATGTCCACTGCTTCTTACGAAATGCCTTTGACAGTGCCTACAAGTGTTATTGGAACTCCTATACCTGTTTCTACTATACAAATGGCGCCTATAACTTACAAGCCGTTGCCGCCTCCGCCACCGGACGACGACGCTGCCTCAGTGATTTCCTCTCTAGACGGAGACAGAAACGCTAACAGAGGTGGTAGTGACACAGAGACCGCCCCTGAAGGCGAGGAGGAGGGCAAGACCCGATGCATCTGCGAATTTACACACGACGACGGTTACATGATATGTTGTGACCGTTGTGGCGAGTGGCAGCACGTCGACTGTATGGGCATCGACCGCCAGAACATACCCGACGCGTACATGTGTGAACTGTGCATGCCAAGGCCAATTGACCGACGTCACGCTCGTGCCATACAGATGAGGAAGAGAGAGGAACTGAGTGCTCTTGGAGCCTCAGATACCGACTCTTCTGAAAACAGTCGACCTCCTGGTCAAAGAAGAAAACGATTACTGACTGTCACCACGTATACCAACACGAGTGGCTCGTGCGTCACTACTTATAACTCCAGCCTCCCAGTACTTCCACCATTGCCGCAACCATCATTAGCGTTACCCAAAAGAGGACCCAAGAGACCGAAGAAACCAGAGGTCGTACGAAAATGCACAAAGAGAAAACTATCAGAAAAACGAGTGAAACGCAAGAAAGAAATGTTGCTAAACAGGAATAAATATAGCTCTACATTGTCAAATCAATCGCACTTCCAAGACTCATACGAATTAGCTGTAACAAATCATTACAGCCCAGAGTTAAGGGCTAAGATAATGAAGTACAGCAGTAAATTGGGTAATACACCTAACATGGCGTATGCTATGAACGCGCATTTATGTACAACTGTGCCCCATGCTGGTGGAAAGATTCTAATTGCAACAAAGGACTTGAAAGAAAACACGCCAGTAATAGAATTACGTGGAAAGTATATGTTGTCTAACCAGCACAGGCCACAACTACAAAATTCTGCTAGAGCAGGAAGCCAAAAGCCTGGACCCTTCGTATTCTTCTACAGACTTCCGAAAGACAACACACAAATATGTATAGACACGAGAACGTACGGGAACGAAGCGAGGTTCGTTCGAAGATCGTGTAAACCCAATGCCGAATTACAACATTGTATAGTAAAAGGCACATTACATGTTTATTTAGTTAGTATTGGAGTAGTCCAGTCAAACACTGAAATAACTGTAGGTCACGATGCTGATGGCAGCAAGCAGCCGTGCGCTTGCGGTAACCCGAAACACTGCAAGGTGAACGGCCTCAACACATTAGCGTCAAGAAAGAGCGTCGACTACCCGCCGAGAGAAAAGAGAAGTAGGAACAGATGTTTCAGTTCTTCATCTCCGGTTTCACCACCACTAGTGCCTGCCGTCACCACACCAATAAAAGAATACGCCCAACAAATTGTCGCAATAAAATCTGAAAAGAAATCGCCTCAACAGATAAAACACGAGTTCCCGCCACTGTCACCCATCAAAACTGCTGTGATGGCCTTGAACTTTGATGAACTGCCTAAACCTGAGCCAATAGAAGATACAAAACCTGAAATAGATCTGATAGCCAAAGAAGAAATGAAGCCTGAAGAATTAGATGAACCAGACTTCTGTAACCAAGAACCTGAACCAGATCCTATTGAAGAGAAATACGTGGAAGTAAGCCCTGAGTTTATTCCGCTTCCAATTACAGAGGAACCAAAGCCTGTCATTATCCCGAATGTCGAAGTAAAGGAGATAATAAAGGAAATAAAACAAGAGAAAGAGCCTGTGTATTCAGATGAGGAAAAACCAGAAAAAGTTGAAGAGAAGAAACCTAAAGAGGAACCGAAAATAGAAGAAGATAGACCGGTGACAAGAGAGTTCATGGCTAAGTCAGCGTGCCACGACAGATCGTCACGATCCAGTCGAACGACTTGCGTGAACCAAGACTCTCTGGACGACAAAACAGATGATTCTCAGGACAAAATACAGAATAATAACAAAGATAAAGAAAAGAGGAAAATGGTTAGTTTGAAAAACTCAATCGAAACTCAACTGCCTCCTAGCCTTGGGACCAGACAAAGTTCTAAACCTGTATCTAAATTACAGACGCGCGAGGAACGTAAGATGGAAGCTATAATGAAGGCGTTTGAACGCATGGAAAAAGCTGAACAGCGCAAACAGGAAGTCAAAGAAAGGCAGAAGAGACGAGAATCTGATCCTCACCCCAATGCTAACGATAAGGACGACGACGAAGAAGTTCACAACACTTCGAAAAAGAGGAAAAAGTAAGTTTATATTATCTATAGTTACATTTCTTGCTTGCTGTAATTACCACCTTGAAAACGTTTTTTTTTTTTTTCTAAATAATTGGCAAAATTCCAATTTTAAACGACTATTAGGAGGTAAATGTACTGAGATTTCTTTTTGTATTCAATAAAAGAAAATGCTGTTGTAGGTGCTTGATAAAAATCAGTAGATTGAATTGTGATTATAGGAAGCAATAAAGTTTCTTATTTTATGATATATAATTTGACTGTAGGTAATTGTTTCATAAAATTGTTGCTATAATTAACATTAGCAATTCATAATTTTATTTTGATGATACATTCTCTATTACATCTTATTGATGCACGACATAGCCCTCCTGATTTTTTCATGTACTTTTATTTTTTAACTCTGAAATGTTACTTCTTTAGAGGCGAAAAACGGTAGGTTAATGGCTAATCTAATTTATCAAGCCTGTTTAGTAATTTGAATACTCGTTATGCTTTTTATACGCCACTTAGATACATGCATATTACCATACTAGTAACTACAATGTAAACAGCATCTTTTGCTTCATCCACCATCAAAAATGTTCAAATACTTACGTTAGATTCAATTGTGTGTAGGCGCAAGGGTCGTGCCCGTACGACATCGCAGTCCAATCGGCGTCGCCTGAACTCTGCTGACAGCGATATGGTGACGTCAGGAGACGAGGCGCCTCTGACGCCCGTCACGCCGCCGAGGGCCGCGCTCGTGAGGCGGGACAGTACTGCTCTGCCACCGCGCAGCCTCGACCAGGACCGGGCCAATGACGCGCCGCATGAGGCATGTCGACCGGTATGTAGCGTCCTTCATATTATTTTGAGGAACCTTATCCGGTATCATATATGTCAATTCCAATTGGATCCCATTTTGAGTCAAATGGGATCTAACGGGAACCCTGGTAGAGATACAATTTCTAACTAAACAGTGTTGTTAAATAAAAGTTACATTAAAAAAAACTAAAATTTTATTGCATAATAGTTGTCTACATAATTTTCTTTATTTACAGGAACTTGGGTTGAGTCTCATGCTTAACCCAAGCTCAGCATGTCTATTAGTCGAAGCAGCTGTTGGATCAGTCGAATCCGCCTTCAAATTACCAAAAACAAAGAAAACAATGGCAACGGAATGGATAGGGAGGTCGCCTGAACGGACGCCATCGCCTTATAGGTCCCCTTACAGACCTGCCTTAGTGTCCGCGCCGTCCCTAGAAAGTTTAGTCAGAGTCGCATCGACAATGATAGGCGATTTAAGTGGTGGACATGATTTAGACCACGAGGATGATGCTAGAGCTTCTCCTCCTAGAACTCCCGGCAGAGATCGAAATAAGCCTCCAAAGAAAGCCAAGCGAATAACCAGGAGTACGCCGCCCGCGGAAGTACCCGAGGTGGTACAGCCAATCATACCGCAACACAGTGCCAAGAAGAGGTGGTTGCGACAAGCTATCAGTGAGGAGAGTGACTCTCCTGTTGCAGGTTTGTATTTACATTTAAATGAACAAATGATATGTTACTAATTTCTTTGAATAATGTTTTTCTATGTTGAATTTTAGATGTGTTTGTTTCAGAATCGCCTCCCAACGAAATGGTGACACCATTGAAGAAGAGGCGGTTAGCGAGAGAATCGCTATCTTGCGAACAGAACACTATTGTGCCTGTAAGTAGCTTTGCAATTGTCTATTAGAGATTTTTGTCAGTAAATAGCTCACATCCATTGCTTTCCATCAGGCGTGGTCGAGGTCAAGAGCAGGCCCATACAGCAATAAAAAATAAAAAAGGTACTAACCCTAAAACTTTATTTACACAGTGTAATGACGAAACTTCGCCTATTTTAACGTCAGAAGACTCGCCGGTTAAAGATGACACGCAAGCATTGACCAGGCAATATAAAGTGAGAAATATTATGGATAGTATATACGGTAGGGATAGAACTCGTTCGGACAGCGGCCAGGGATCCGACGACCAGTGCAATATAGACAATGACGTGTTAAACATGAACATTAAGAACCCTCATGACAGTGAGAACATTAGGAGAATAATAGGAGTTCCGACGCCTGAAGACGAACTGCCGCCTGAAATACCCAGACCAGACGACATCAAAAGTAATAATAATAATATAGAAATAGAAGAAAGTAATTACAACAAAGTGGTGCCCATGGAAATAGATACTACGATACCTGCACAGCCAAAAATACAGGAGTCGGTCGACAGTAATATGGACGTGAAAGGAGTTGAGAGCCCAAACGATAAACTGAACAGCTGCCAGTCAGCTGACACGAGCGGGAACTCATCGCCACAACGCGACGAGATGGACGACATACAGAAGAAAATACACTCATTCCACACAGAGAACATACAAATACTGAAAAGCAGAAATAAGAAACCTAAAGAGAAACGAAAGAAAGTGAATCTGAACTTCGATCTCAACATGGTTGACGATCAGATCAGTGTTCAGCTGAGGACTGAAAACGAGATCAATGGGGACATCCACGATGAAACAAATGATGTTCACGGTGACCTCAAACTGCATGTTTCTCCTGAGAACATACCTCTGCCGCCCGTCGAGTCAATACCTTTGCCCAAACCGGAAACGATACCGCTGCCCGAAGAGCCGAGTCCGATGCCCGTAATACTGCCACCAGAAACGATACCCCTGCCTCAAGAACCTATGAAGCCGGTGAAGGTTACATGTCCTGTATCGCCCGTAGTAGAAAAGCCCGAGAAAATTGACAAGCCCTTCTCAATAGACAGGCCGTCCGTGCTAGAGAACTCAACTCTACCTTTCTCGTCGCGTTTTAGTTCAACGGGACTCTTCTCCGGTATCTTCAGCAACATGTCTCAGTCATTCAACATGGATAGGGACAGTTCGATAAACGAGAATGTACCAAACATGTCTATAATAAAGAGTGCAATAGATAGGACTACAAGTTTAGATAGTAGTTTGTTTGACAAGGACAGTATTACGCCTGTGGACGAACTGAAGAGTGTCCAGGAGATATTAACGCGAGTGAACAATATGGACTCAAATAACAGTGTGATATTATCGGGGGTGCTAAGCAGTACCAGCAAGGCGGGCCTCTTGGCTCCGTCGCCCAAGCCGCTTGCCAAGCCGTACTGCCCGCGGACCAACGACCCCAGACTGAACCCTCCGCCTGTAGAAAAACCTAAACCTGTTAGAAGGAAGGTAAGTGCGCTTTTTATATTAATATTTTTGGTTTTTCAGATTTAATACCTCTCTCATTAGGTAGATACAACTCCCAGATACATCTCCACTCTGTTGATTGGGTAAAGTCTGTCTCCTATTGCCTCTAGCCATCTTAGAATGGGCGAGCAAGGATTTATTATCTTAAAAATCTATCTGCGCGAGAACAGTGAATGAATTTTTATTTATTTACCTACAAATTAAATGGCCAAAACTGTTGTGTCAGACACCTAAACCAGATCAAGGTCACAGATTAGATAATAATAAAAATTGATATCCACGTGATATTCGTGCTAACGAGGACTTTTCTAAGTAGCCTACATTCAATGTGTTTGTATACAGAGAAATTATATAATTCATATCTATTTATTTATTTATTTTAATAATTCTTATCTTCAGTAAAAGTTAGAGGTTAGACTTTCACTTGTGCGGCGTATCCGAACTGAACTTATCTACACCACAGAGTATACATAATATAGAATCTCCACTCTAGCAAAGTGACGATCTCGAGTGTTTCAAAACAGTGCATCGACCGATATGGCGACGGATGTTATTCTAATGCTAGAGCACAGTTATCGGGGCCGAGGAATATTCGAAATATCGCGATAAACTGCTGCTTGTCAAATGAATACAATATTATGCTGGTCACACTTATTCTAACAACGAGTATAGTTTTAGAAGGCTGGTAAGTTTTTCATTTGGAACCTAGCCAATACTTTTTTGCTCGGCGTAGGTTTACACCTGAACTGAAGGTGGTTCGAACCAAATGAAAAATGAAAACAACAAGGCGTTTTACCTACAGCAAACATTTTAGACTAAGCATAAAAATAACTGTTTGGCATGGCAGTGTTTATGCATAAGTTAGTCATGTAGGGAAGTACCGAATACAATTATGGTACTGGCGACGGCGTCTACAATATTGTGGAAGTCACCTAGCAGTCGCTTCATGTAAAATACTCGTATTCAGCTGCATCCGGTAAGACTGAAAGTCTACCCTAACAATGAATAAGCTTGGTAGAAGCCAAGTGCCTGTAATGAATGATGTGCTTATTATGAATATGTTGTGCAGCTCTCTATAACGGAGTACCGCAAGCGGCACAAAGGCGGGTGCGCGGAGGAGGGCGCGGGCTCGTCGTCCGAGGCGGGCGAGGCGGGCTCGGGCGGCGAGGCGGCGCCCGAGTGGTCCAGCGAGTCGTCGGGCGCCGCCTCGCTGTCGCCGCAGCGCCTGGACCTGGCCGCGCAGGCCGCGGCCGACGAGCTGGAGCAGCGTCTGCACCGGGAACTGGCCGCCGACCACTTGCCCAAAGGTTACACATCATCCATTTTCAAGTTCTAATCTACTCCCAATTTGTTATCCGGCTCGAAGGACCATAATAAATGCACCAGCAGTTGAGATGGAAGAAAATAATTTTGGTGACTTCTTGTTGAAATGAATAACAACTTCTTTACAAGAGAACGGTCAAACTTGTATTCAAGAATGTTACTATACAGTAAGTGATTTTTATACCCTTCCAAATTTTTCAGGGTGATAGTACCCGTTAAATTGAACAACTTTCTCCAAGGAACATGGGTCGAAATATGAAAAAAAAAATCGACCTCCCATGCAAAATCAATAGTTAGCTGGTCGATTTTGTATGGGAGGTCCGATTTTTTTTTTCATATTTCGACCCATGTTCCTTGGAGAAAGTTGTTCAATTTAACGGGTACTATCACCCTGAAAAATTTGGAAGGTGACTAAAAAATCAGCCCGTATAGTAATACGTGAATTAACATATTGTATAAATGCGCCAGCGCACCAAAATAATGTGTAAGCGTAGCGTGCGTGCGTGCGTGCGTGCGTGCGTGCGTGCGTGCGTGCGTGCGTGCGTGCGTGCGTGCGCGCGCGCGCGTGTGTGTGTGTGTGTAAATCAGCAAAGTGACTGCCCAAGAGCAGGCTGACTGCCCAAGGTACACCTGACCTACTGTATCGCCAGTTTCGCTCTTTTATTATTCCTCAAATCGTCGAGTTCATTCGTTTAGTCGACCAGTCGTCAGCACTAATGATGAGCATATTTTTGATCAATAAAATAAGCTTAGAATGTCAATCGGCCATCTTTTGATCGTCAAGTGTCTTTTCTTGTGCATGAAAAAAACTACAAAGAATCAAACCATCATGCGAGCACACATGAATAGCAGCAATAAAATCCGCACAATATTATAATCAAATCAATACAAGTCACAATATGATTATGGAACTGCATCATCGCATTGTGGACAATTATATAGTCAAGTGGAGCACGCTAGCAATTGATTCAATTGGTTGACAGGCCGCGCACTGGTTACGTGCTGTCATAGACGATTAGCATCGTGCCTTGTTACGCTTCCCTCTTGAATGCGCTTTCGAAAGGAAATGTGGACCATTGAGCACAGAAGGGTAACGGAAAACGGGTTTAAACTTTTCAAAATGTTGTAAGGAAAAGAACGATTTTGTATGGGAGTTTTGCCTAAAACTTTTTGTAGGTATATCTTTGTAAACACTTGATTACTACCATAGTGTGACCTACCATGAGTGTACTAATACACAAATAAGAAATTAAATCGAGGGGTTTAGTAGGATCAGCCTCCTTTATACTTCAAACTGGGATCATGAATCAGTTTGCTAATTATACTGTCATTATGACGATATTCAGTGGCCGTTACGAGCCATTAATTATAGCAAACTATAGAGAGATCTATGTCTAGTATGGTGGTAACTACCTCTCAGTGTACAATAAAGTAGTTCTATCTAGGTTATAATGGGCTGTAAGTACGTTACTAGTGTATTCAATATGAGTTACGTACTCAGCTTCTTATACTTGCATATTTTATTGGTAGTTAGGTACTGTGCATTTCTCGTAACTCAAGCTAAGATAAGCAGCTGCATATATTTCTAGCGCTGTGGAAAACTCATAGGTTCCCAACGGGGGCGGTACCACCCCCTTTAAGTGGGCGCTGGAGCTTTTCGTGGGGGCGGTAGTGGATCCAAAGGCAAATAGGGGGCTCTATGACAGTCAAGGGGGCGGTCCCGGCGTACCTACCTAGTTAGAAGTTTAACATAATAAAAAACTTTGAAAATACCTACATCTATTTTCATGAAAAAACACTTGATCTAGTCTAAGATGTTTATCTTATTATTATGGCGTAAATAAACATTTTAACAAGCATTGAAGTTATATAAACTAACTAATTGATTAGGTTTTCGAGAGTAAGTAAGCAAAGACGTGATTTGCGAAATCGAGCATGTTTCTACAAAAATACGGGAACTGTTTGCAGATCAAGTGCGCTGGGGAACCGCAAACAAACCAAGGCATACAAGTTGTTTAGGGCTCGAAATCATATCTTTAAAAGACAGGGATAGCTCTCCTCGTGTCTTTCAAGTCGGGTTAAGCACCTGACAACCTCGTAGGTTGAACTGCGAAATGTCATTCCCAACAAAAAAAAAACGAATGCCTTATTGTTATGGTGTACTTCGCTAGTGATCCATACGCGGGCGTGATTGATAAAGTAAAGAAGTAATTATAGCCATTAGTTTTATAACTTTCTGTAATCGGTTGAAAACTGTATTTAATTTGTGAATTCTAAATGCCTGAAACTAAGAAGAAATGTCGGCAACATACCAATTATTACCTATGTGTTTAATTTGCCAAAAAGTATTTTCAAATGAACCCATGAAGCCTTGTTGAGGCTCCAAGAATAATCACGACCCTCAGCCACGCCCACGAGTAGCACGATTACAGAGAATTAATTTTGAATTTGTGTTTATTGATAGATAATAGGCAGACATGTAAAATTAGTATAATTAACTATTATGTAAAGGGGGATTTTTTTTTTTCTTGTAAAGGGGTGATAGTCCATAAAAGTTTGGGAATCTATGCTCTAAACTCTATAAATTGAAGTACTTCTATTCATCACTGTATCCAGAACTGAATACCATAAGGTAATAGTATTGCCGGATAGGGAATGCGCTTTAGTGCTTGTTAACTGTACATAGCAAGCATGCTTTTGAACTATCTGCTGTATATACCCACATAGGTTTATAATGAATACATACTCGTGTATGTTGTGACTGCGTTATGCAATGATCGACCTCATTTTATCGATGGTTCGTATGTTTTTGTGTTAAATTCATTGATAACGGCGTTTCACACAAACATTGCTGTTGTTATGTCAAATATTTCCATAGCAACTTTACGCGTGCAGCCTTATCTATATTAAATTGTGCTCGTGTATTGTAGAGAGTAGCAATCTGAAGTGGTAAAATGCTGAAAGTTCTGTAGTTGCATATATCATAGGCTGTGAAAATCACTAGGAGAAGTTGCATTCATACAGCGTTTAAATCCATGATCCATTAATATTATTTGTTAGTCCACAGTAAAGTAAAGATATAGCCGGCAAAATTATTTCCAAGGCCGTTTGATTCGCACCGAAAGTTCGGCGTAATTAGAGAGGCCCTTCAAACAGAATTATGCAAATGTAAACATTATGCCATTTGTACCATAAAAAAGTATCTAAATGATTCACATAAATAGTACATCAACTGAAGCAGCCAAGCATCTCAATAAAACTAACAGAAGCTCTGTTTAAATGATCAAGACAAAGCAATAACGTTAGCGGCGCATATATACGAGCGAGGAGCTCAGCAATAAAGACTAAAATCATTACCGCCGCGACCTTGACTACGAGTGTAAACACAATACTGCGCCGCACAGAATTCTAACTAATATTCATACGAGGTTTTTTTATTTCACTCCCACATGCCAGCGCGCTGAGATAATCCGACACCTATATTATATCTACTTGTACAACATCTTATTGCACTCACTTATAATAATTATTATGCCGGCGGCAAATTGGTTCGTAAAGTGCACCAGCACGTTATATTTAGCCCACGATCGCGGTAAACGTGACGATCGTAGAATGGGGTTACTGTTTTCGTTTTTAGTAATTTTAGAACGTTTAAAATATCATTTTGTGATGCAAATGTTGGCCGTAAAGCTACTAATGACGAAATCTTAGGGATATTTTGAAGTAGTTCTGAACTGTAGCTACCATAAAATTCATATTGTGATCCTTTTCGTCAATACAATTTATGGGTGTGTGTAAATATTCATACAATCTACGCAGTAAGCTTCATTGGTGGATGCAGTATAGTTTTATTAAAATCGAAAACGTTTTTTTATAAATAGCCTACGTGTTTTATGCTATGTAATATCAACGTCGCACACTTGCAAATTGCTGCGACCTTCGAAAATAGAAACGTTATATGTTAATACCCAGTACATTATAATTTGACCTATTGTTTAAACCATATTGTTGTTTGTGCAGGTGTTTTCGACGCCCAGCCGACAGCTTCGGAGCGCCAACGAGAGAACCTGAGCTCGCGGTTACGACGGGAGTTCGGACTTGCCTTACCCGACGACGAAGAGGCGAGACCACCTACCGAAAACACCGGTATGCCAACTTGGAGACATAACGACATAATGGGACATGGTACTGGCAGTGTGACCCAACACAAATTTGAAGCCCCAGTGGGACATGACAGACCTACCCATATGGGCCATGTGGGACCAACTCCTGCCCCATCCGACTGTCATGAAGATCCTTGGGGACAAAATATTAAAACTTTGGACCAAATGGGACACCCTGTAGATAACCAATGGAATAATAATATGTATAGCACAGCTTATGGGTATAAAACAGGAGTCAAGGGGTTAAAATGGGGAAGAAGGGGTGTATGAATTCTATAATTGTAATCAATAGTATCATTAGATTTAGGTGATGGCTTAATCTTGCTACGTATTTTAAACAAGGATCTTGCATGTAGAAAATGTATTTGGTTTGTGTAATCATACTTGTAGTTAAACTTAGATTTTGTTCGATACATTACTGTTTAATATATATAAATTATGAAACCGCTACAGTTCTATTAATTTTGTACATAATACATAGAGATATTATGCTGGCATGTTGAATAAACTGTTAAATATACGAGTGTAGTGTTGTCATTTCTAAACGCTGATGTGCTTTGTCCGGCAGATGGCGCGGGCGGTGCGAAGCGGGGCGACAGGTAGTCGGCTGTGGCCTGCCACACATAACACATATTTTTGTAAATCTCAGACGGATCACCCGTCGCCTGTATTATATAATAATATAATAACTAGCATAAAGGAACTTTTCTATGAGTGTACGTTAGATGCGATGCGCGCATATTGTATATTTCCGTTTCACTTCGTTTTTATTTTCCACGGTTTTTCTGCAAGTACAAATTGTTTTTATTTCCCTTTGTACATATTGTATATAGGAGAGTTAAGATAATATTATATAGGGAACCTACTCGGTAAAGTATGTATGTATAATGGTATGAAAGATTTTTATATATGTACAATGTTTATGTATCCTATTGATATATTTATTTAATATCGATTAATTCGATAGTGCGTTTAGGGAATGATGACTAGGATTTTTGTACGCATAATGTTTAAGTAAATTATAGTTGTTTTTTATTATTTGTTTTTTTCTAGCATACATAGGGGGTCCGAGGGCTCGTCCTAGTTCTAGGTCTCTTGTTAGTGTTAGAGATTTCACGTGTACTTTAGAGTCGTTTCAATACATATACGCATTGTCGCATTAGCCATTTCTAGAGGTTAAATCTGTGTTATAATTTAAGTGGAGCGTATTGTGCAAAGATTTGTTTCTTTGGTCCATCATCACAAGGACGAATGTTGAGGCAGCTGGGTAATAATGTCCTGAAACTGTCCACGACACCACTCTGCAGTTAGTACTCTGCAGAGTTCGAAAGTGAATATTTATTGGTTATGTTTCAAGTATTATACGAGAGCTGAATTGTTTTTAATAAAAATATAAATTGTTTTATATTGCAGAGTTGTAAAGTGGTGTCGTAGGTGAAGGCTTAGTTTAGCGTGGCTTTTGCATCCAAATTGGATAAACGAGGTCGTGAATATTGACTGATATGAATTGCAATCACATTAGTAATAAAAACCTGTTTGGTTTGACACAACAAATTATGAAAACTGATTCTAAATTAGCACTAATTACTTGTTAGTATTTTGTGCTATTTGTTTATGAATGATCTTTTTATCCGAATTTGCAATGTGTTACAAATCAACCTCTGTGGGTCTTTATGAGATATGTACTGTGTACACTGTCTGCAGGAGATAGCAATTTGCAATTGAGCAGCGACGTGGTCGTTGAGATGTCGATTCTAGAGTTGGTTGTTATTTTACCAGTTGTTTGTAACACATTGTTTACACAGCATAATGTTAACAAGTGTAAAGTTGTAACATACACATTTTAAACTCTGCACTTTAGAGCTTTACAGCTCTGCACCTTACATTATTTTGTATGAACTAAACTGTGGAGTTCAAAATGAAGTTGTAATATTATAACATTCTGCCATTTTATTCTGTAATTAAAGTTGTTTATAATTACAGTGACCTTTATAAGGTTGAATGTTATTTACTAATATTTGCAATTGTTAATATCCTGCCGACTGTAAATACTTCTATAATAACAACGAATCGATGTTGTGAATAACCTCGGGCTAAAATAGTGTTTATCACCGCAGCACCCAGTGATCTAAGGAAGCTATGTGCAGGCACTTGCAAAATATTCTGTTTGTTATATTTAGGTAGGCTTCCGTAGGGATTCTAGTTTTAGCTGACAGCTCTTCAGATAAGCAACATTTGTACTGAAAAGCGGCGGAGTGACATCTCCGAAGTTGCTGTCTAATATTCGCAGTCCGATTTGTTGCCTTAAATCGCTATTATAGATTACGTAGTCTTAATTCAAAACAAAATAACATCTTTTTAGTGTTTTGTACTCGGCGAGTATCAAACGAGAGTTCCGTGTTTGATTATTTTGTAGTTAATGTCCAACGATGCGCTTCAGTGAATCATTTCTACTTCCATGATTTCGTCTGTGACTTTAATCGCAATAATTAGCTTCTATGCAATAATATTAATTTGAAAGGGAACATATTTTTTAACGTTCCAAATAAATTTTCGTGCTTTTCTCTTCGATAAAAGGCGCTGATATTTTGATAGCAGGTAACTATTTGATTGGTGTTTTTATTATTGGTGGAATATGCCCCATTTTTAGGTAAATCAATCTGTGGATATTATTAATCTCTGTAGTTAAACTACATTTATACTGCCCAGTGTCTGACGTTTCATCCAAATTATTGCTCAAATTTTCTAACATGGGTTCCAGAAAATAGTTTTTTTATTTGGAACCCCTTTGTAATTAGATTGTGTGCTTTTTGCGGTCTGTAAAAATGTGATGTTCTGGCAACATTCGCTGCTTATTACGTGTCAATTACAGTTTCGATGATTGTCAACATAAAATGCACTTTAACTATGAGTCATTTATTTTTCAAAGATAAAATTATTATCTTTAATTTAAACCAAGTGAGCTATGTGGCTAACAAGTACATATCGAAGAGTCGTCTCAATTAACTTGTTCTTTAATGTCTTGATTTCCTATTTCGTGCAGCCGTTTAGAAAGTTTCTATGTAGTTCCATTAAGCTTCGCTTACCCGCAAGTTCGGGTCGCCACTGAGCTACTACTTAAAAATTTAAGTGTTTTACGCATAATCTTTAAAACTTAGATTATAGTCAAAAATACGTTGCAATAATACGCCTTCAAGGCAAATACACATAGTTATTAACACAGAAAAATATATTTTAACAGCTTTATTTAATCCATGATTTTATTATTTTTGTATTGTATAAAAGAACTGTAGGAAGATTTTTATGATTTTTTCTATTGAATCAAATGTAGATTAGTATGAAATGTTCAGAATGTTCGCAGGCCGACTAGAGCGACAGTGTCGGGCTCGTGTCAAATAGATTATGTAAATATTTCGATCTGTTTTTAATAAACTGTAAATTAATTGCTTAATATCTTTCTGTTGGAATGCGTTTTGATGTGCATTTTATAGAAAACAATACTTCTAATTTCTTCCTCTCAACATTATAAGTAAATAAAATAGTATCTTTACGTAGGATTTCAAATTCACATTATGGCAGCCCAGAAAATGTATATATAAGGATTTATAAGACAACAAAACGCAATCCAATATTTTAATGTTTCTGTAGTATATTAGATGAAAATCTTTGTGATAAAAATTTCTTAATTATATTATCAACCCGTAGAGGAGCGTCTGTGTATATATTATAATAATTAATGTTAAGTGAAGGCTATATTTTGTTATGGTGAACAAAAAGCGCACTCTCTATCGTTTGCCATATTATGAAGCTAGTTGATTGGTACTTCCGACTCCTTGTGATCGCACCCACCTTCGGCTTGTCCCGCTCCCCCGTCGGATATGTTTTTATGTAAGGTATTCGATGTAACAATGGAATATTTTGCAATATATATACATATATTAATATAATTTTTTAACGCTAAGTGGATCGTAAATAGAAAAGCTGTATATTATCCAGATGTTAAATATTATTATTTCTTCTCAATGTTTGAACTAAGCATGTAAAATTTAAAATAATACTAGAGAATAAAAGATGTTATGATAATTAATTACATAAAATCTTCGTTTGAATGTTGCGCCTTTCCTTTATTCCTAACTAGCTTCTGTCTGCGACAGTTTACATGTTCCCGAGTTCCCGGCCCGCCGCGTCGCATCGCATCGCATCGCCTACCCGCGCTATTACTACGTTTTCACTTAGTCTTCTTTCAGACTTTTATTCATTTTGCTTGGCTCCTAAGGGTGCTAGAGTAATGTTAAATATAATATCCTACAGCCTTCTTCAAGGTATTTTTTTAAACGTTGGCCAACTAGGTATTTCTCCTGTATTGTGGATGCGTTTACAAACATTAACACAAACAGCCAGACAACTACTTGTAGGTCATACAAATATTTGTTCCGTGCGGGAATCGACCCCGCGACACGCAGCGCAGCAATCAATCGCTTAGGGCTTGTCCAGAAAGGGCGAATCACGCGCGAGTCGAGGGTCTGGCGTTATGCACGCTATTTACGCGCTTATTTTGAATTCGCGCGATGCTTGTGGACGCGATGTATTCTTGCCTAGTATCTCAATAGCGCGCGAAACGTTTCGCGACGAATTCGCTTCTTCTGGACAAGGTCTAATCCACTGCGCCAACCGTGCCGCAATTGGGCTATAATTTTTTTATTCCAACCAGGAGTTAGCGCGATTATTGGTATACTCGTAGTTATACAAACATGATAATAAAATAAAAAACGCGACTACATAAAATATTTAACATTTATTTACAAAATATAACGTACTTAAACATTTAACAGACTATTTTTAAATGGTATCTAAAACTAACTACTTAAAATTTTACACCTTGCACATTGAATTAACCTGCAGTATATAATATTTTGAGTGAGAATCCAATGTGAAACAATCATAGAAACAAAAATTTACCGCTAAATAAAAACCTCAGTCTTTATCTTGTCCGCGAGTGAACCATACCTTAATTTTTTCCACCACTACCTCCAAAGAATTAAAACACTTGTAACAATAGTCAGCAGCTACCCCATATGCGAATTCCGTATTAATGTGAATAAAGCGCATATTAGGGGGGTGGAATTTGGTAGAAAAAGATGTTTAAAAAAATACAATTTGGTTTGGCCTTGAATCAGCTTAAAATTATGTTTCAAATTATTTGTAGTAACGTCTGATTTCTGCGGGGATTTATCATCATTTGGTATGAGGCTGTTTCTCCAGTTGATACTATAGCAGCACAATATTAATTAAACACATTCATTCACATAATAAAAGCTAGAAACTTGCTGACACTTATTTTTTTTATCCAATTTTATATTGTACTGTTGTACTAATATAGCAAGTATCAAATGTCGAACCATCCTCCGTGTTCTGATGATAATGCACCACAGCTGTCAGTTAAATCTTCGACTACTCTACTTATCACAGCCGTAACTAAGAACACTGAAAACATTGTCCACACCATCATTAGTCTTTCAAACAAAATGTTTCACAGTATGCCGCCGCCGAAACTATAGGCATAACGTGTTCATAGCTAAAATACTTAAAACTAATAATGTCCTTTTTCATTAATATGCCCACTGAATAAATTATTTTTAATGATGCAAGTGTTTACATTTGCAACATTCCACATTGCACTTTGACTCACATTTGACTAGAACAGCTGAAGATTATGCCAGTTTTAAGTTCAATTAAATATTTTAACAGCTGAACTAACGTTTCCGATACGAAAAAACTTTCAAGGATTTCTTTGCTGTTTTTTTTTTCTTGGTAAATAAGTAGTAATTTTCATAATATAAATTTACGGCTCCTGAACTCTAAGATCATGAGCAAAAGTCTACACATTTTTTTTTGTATAAGTAGTAATAATCTCAAAAATATTCAGCTGTTTTGATTACAAAAATATAAGATAAATTTTCTGTTTGGGCCGTTTATTACGGCGTCATCAAAGGCATTGTTCAGATATTTTAAATATAGCTTAGCTTGTAACATTAATACGGAGTAATTTTTTCTTTTCAATATGAATTCTTCTTCAATGATTGCCTCCGTAAAATATTTTTGAAATATTAGCTAGCTGTCACGTTCAAATGTACGCGCCATTTTTGTAGCAATATGGCGACCTCAGCTTATTATCAAGCATGGATACGGGTCTTTTTGCTTACACAGCCCGCCATTGGTCTCGCTCGTTCGGTTCCCTCTTGACGTGGTAGTTGAGACATGGCTGAAAGTTGACGTGAATCGTCACAGGATGCAATGGCGCAGCTAGGTGAACAGCCCTTGCACCTAGCACATCGTAGGGCCCAAGGTGCCGTTGTAGGCACGCATAGTCGACACTCAGCGGAACATAGTATTTTCCTGCAAAAAGTAAATTTAAAGGTTAATAAATAGGGTAAATGTCTACTGTCATACTGTGTGATTTTTTAGAGAAACCATGCATCAACTTTTAGTGAATCACTTTATTAACTTACCGAGAGCATTCAACGCGAAAACAGGGACATACTGCGTTGGAGGAAGTGGCTTGTCATAGTGATGATGATGAGGCGATTCGCTGGACGTGTCCTACAAACAGATTACATATTTGTTTAGAAATAGGAGCAGGTTAGTAGTAGAAGCAAAAAAAAATACATAATTGCAGCGATGTTCCGTGAAGAAGGTTATCTGAAAAATTAAAAAACGTACCGGTGGCGAGGTGTCTCTGGCATCTTCAGTGGATCCGGAGTTGGAGGTGGAGGTAGAAGGTGCAGGCTTGGTGGCGCGGCGGCGCTTGTGCGAGTACACCTTCCCGTGTGCGTGAGCCGTGCGGGCTAACATGTCGGCAGCCTGGATGGGGATTATCTAATCATCTTATTATAAGGTCAACACAAGGTTAGAACAGCGGTCGGGATTTGGAGAGAGGCAAAGTCGAACATTTTCTCTAAAATTACGTATGCCTCGGCCGTCGTACCTGTTCGTTATTTAAATTAAGTGTCGTCTACGAGTATTCATGGGTAAAGTTGTTACGGATACTGACCATGACTTGTTCAAATATTTTCTTATCTAGATTGTTTGGTAGGTAACGGATTTCTTGTACATAACTATGTTTGTGAACTGCATATTTAAGTAAGTAAGAAGTAGTCCTATGACGGGCTGGTACCCGCAACTCCATGACTAGGGGCATATTTTGCGTTTGGAAGTGCCAACTAACATTACTCAAATTATCTTAAACCATGATTTGCGGTGCTATTCGCCTTGATAGAGGAAAGAGGATGGGCAGCAAAGTTATCCGGTCTGTATAACACAAAGAGATCATAAATCTAGTAAGCGTGGTTTTGTATGGCAACTTCTCCTTTGACAATGTTTTTCGAGGCCCTTGATCAATTGATGGTATAGGACTTTCATGTCGTGTTACTACAACCTATTTGTAACATGAAAACAGCTCGTGGTCTGATTTGGTGACTAGCCAGTAGTAGCCAGTTAGCAGCTACTGCAAGCAAGATTTCATGCCTAGGATCCGCGGACGCAGGCGTATAGCGCTACAAGGTTCCTTTGGCGCGTGGCCGGAATCGGAAATAGTGTTTTTTCAATACCTACATTTCTCAAAACAATAATAATGCACATAGGTTTACCAACAGCGCCCCTATCATTCGAACGACGGACGGCGTCGCGACGCCAAAAGACCTATTATCATAATTTGGTCATGACATAGGTACCTACTATTTATTTATCCTAATTCTTACGTCATTCCTACCTACACACGTCTTGAACACATTTTATAATTAATAGACCTCTTTGACCTCTGCTCAAAGAGAAATTAACATCCAAATGAAAGATTGTCACCTGTTTAACTCTTTCTCTCTCGGCTGCCTAAATTTTAATTTGAGTTTATCCTAAATTAAGGTAGAAAATTGAATAATCTTGTCATCTAAATGTAATTAGTTACCTCCGTGTCTTGTGATCTGGAGAATCGCCTTTCAATGGAGTTCTTGAACTTGTAGGAATGCAGGTAGTCTTCAGTATGATCGGGCTTCCTCACTGCTCGTAGTGTGGGCTCCCTTTTGCGTCGCCCATCCAGGGGCAGGGGCTCTGCCTCGGATAGGCCTTCGCCTTCGCCTGCCATTGGCGTCTGCGCCACTGATACTGGAAATAAATTACGGACATCAGCCTTTGAGATAAGATTCATCGTGACCAATGTCATCGAACTCTTGAGTAACAAATTGCGATAATTTCGCAAAATATCTACTCTGTGAACTCAGTCGTAACTATTCTTACTTGCAATTCGTCTTGATATTCGACGTCGTCGTACTGTAAACACATCAGATTGTAAAATGAAGATTCTCATCTGTCGATTTACCAAACGCACCTGTCTGAGTCTGCGCGCCCTCCGCCTGACGGCAATAAGTCTTGAACCTAAGGTAATAAAACTAAAAATATAAATATTTGTGCTTTATCAACACCACAACGATAAAAGAAATTTAGGTTGCCTCGATCATTACCCCCGCCGGCGCGTCTAGGCAAGACGATCTTCACGACGATGCCTCTGCGTCCGTCAGTGGCTTTTATTACCAGACTGTTTACAAAACAATTTTACCTGCGCCTGAAGATCAAATCCCTTGTCTGGCTCGTTGACAGCAACCACAACCTTTTTTGCATGCCTTAAGCTTATTCGAATATCTTCATCATCATTATTACCTCTATCGCATTCCATGGAGTATGGATGTTGTTGAGGGCGCTCCTCATAAGTGTCCGGCGCGAAGGAGGACGGCGCGGGCGGCGGCGCCTGCGCGATGACGCCCGGCTTCATCGTGTAGCTCTGGGAACTGCTAGAAGAACTCGCTGTTTCGGAGGATGAGCCAGGGTGAGACCGAGGCTTTTCACGGGGAAGGGGCTCGCCTGGAAAAGTTACAGATTTTTATAAGCATAGTTTAAGTTCTAAATCAGTAGAATAATACCAAAAGTAAAACTCTAAAGAATAAACTGCGGTCATATTGAACTCCAGTGGTGGGACGACAGAATACTTGACAATTACTTGTTTAGTAGTTAAGAAATGTTATGTACTTATGCCTACATTTTGTGCCTACATTACAAGTAATATGTTGTTTATATGCTGTTGGCGTACTTATTAAATAAATAAATAAGACATTAGTGGCCTTTTGAGGAAATTAACAAAACGCCGCACTCTTGCGATAGCTATCGTGAGCTTGCTCTATCTTAGAAAGCTCAACCCTATCTTAGCAGCTCAAAAACCCGACACAAAACATGAGACAATAAAATTATCCAAACAGTTACCTACACGCTAACAGTATCAAATCTGTATGATTTTGTAACTAACTATTTGCTAACAGTATCAAGTCTGTTTGTATCGAATCTGTATGTTCTGTTTATTACCTTAGTTGCGTAACGCACGATTATTCATAATCTAAATCATTTTGAAACAGATTGCTCATCCATTGCTACATATGTTCGAAAAATGTGTCTGCTCAACCACGTAAATGACGCAATGAATATTGTTGAACTGTCAAAATGAAACAGATTATGATTGATCGGGAGTTACGCAATTAGGGTGCTGTAGGTTATGTTTTACTAGAAATATATTTAGAAATAAAATGCTGTTTTTTTTAAACCTTCCTACTGTCAATATATCAAAGTATACCTCTAAGTACCTACTTAATTCCCATAACTCTACTATTTGTAGTGCAAAATACCTAAATAAACAATTTTTAAACATACCTTTAGCAACTGCCTCGCAGTGCCTCTGCATATGAGCAGCTAGTTGCACGCACAAGCCATCTCCAGGCCCGTAGCCGTGCACCTCGACAAGGAAACGCATGACTTCGGCCATCGCGTCCTGGAAGCCAGCCCTGAAGTGCTCCTCGCCCATGCCCCGGTCAGCAGCTACAACAAAACCCCACGCGAAGATGGAACATCTTCCGGCGGGAACTCCCAACAACGTTAGCGTTCTTCAGTGGTAATATGAGCGTGTTCTTTTTTTTGTAAACCTTTGATGATAGATGATGTTTTAAGGTGAAGTTTTCAAAAATGAGTTTTCGATAAAGTTGGATTTGTAAAGCATGTCAATGTTTGGAAAAAAAATGTTTGTGGGTATCTGTGCTCGGTGGACGCTCGACCATAAACCATGTGAAAAGTTAATTATTTATTATTTTTTTGGTTTTATTATATGAATTAAGTGCGTAATATATTTTTATTGTACAATTTGCTAGTAGAAACTTGCAATTAATTTATGAAATAAATATGGTTTATGTGCGATAGTTAGAAGGATTGTTAAAATGTGGTTTGAAAATTGGATAAAAGTTACCGGGCATCAATTAAACAACAAAAAAAATCTGCATATGTACAGAAGAGTTCATACGGATTTTCTAAAACGCTATAGTAGCTTTGTTTTAACTTTCTATTTGATTTTTGTACATAATTTGCTTTCAATAATTATTAATAATGACCAAGTAATGACATGTTGAATTATCTACTAATTATATAAATACCTAACCATTATTTGTTAGCAATGCTGCAAATCAGAATAGGATGACAATAACAACCTACAACGTAAGTTATGTATCTAAGCGTATAGGTACGTCAATTTTTTTATGAAACTTTTTAAGTAATGTTTTTCTTTTTGCTGGATCGTTAGCATGACAATGTTATTTACAATGTAAAATATATTTTTTTGAATACTGCATGCAGTATGATTGATAAATATAAATAATAGCTTGTATTAATATTAATAATTAATAGTTTTATTCATTGTTAAGCTATCTGCGATTCCATTATTAAACAAATAAAGATTATTTTACCGTTGATGCCCTACTTAGGTGTTTTCCCAAACAGTTTAAATGTTTATTATATAGGTTACAAAACAGATATTTTCTTTATCTATCTATATGTTTGTAAGATCAGGCTTACAAATTGCTCTTGTTCAAATGTTACAACTTTAAACATTCAGAGATTATGCGGGAATACGAATGTAACCTATTTTAAAGCAAACTTTGTCTTTAGGTTGCTTTATTTTTCTTGTATTCTGACATCAATCTTAAAACATTTGAAAGCTTCTGAAGAAAACCATGTCACTAGAAGTTTTACCGGAGACCTAACGGGTAATCGTTACCTAACAAGATTGATTTTAAAACACTGGATAAACCAGAACTACTCAACTTGAGAATTTTAATTTTACTTTTCAGACTTTCTATAAGTACTGTACAAAACCAAAAAATTGGGTGTGGGCAAAATAACAAATGATTTAAATACTCATTTATTATTTATCACTGTACTATAAGTTAGCCTTGTATTCACTAAGCCGCACCAGAACTCTCTATTTTTAGAAGTTTATTTTATCAGACTCCCTTTTTTCAGTATTGTCTTTGGCTGATAAAATCATTTCTTTATTTCTTTGCACAATGTAAATAGTTACAGACTAGACTTAGGAGTCTTAGAACTTAGTGATATCTGAAACATGTGCCTTAGTAAATACAAGACTATGTTAGAAATAATTGAAAAATGAACATAACCATTTGGGCTTGACTCTGCAATATTTGTTGTGGAAATATTTATTTGTTCGCCAGCTTAACCAACACAGTTATTCGCAAAAACAAGCCCGCATACAATTTGTATTAAATTTCAAACACTCCAACCAATTAGATCAAATAATTCGTATCTATGACGTTAAATGTTTGAAAATAGTAGTAGTATACAACACAACGCCAAAATCAGCCAGCTTTATTTCCTTCATTGGCAGAATTTGGCGATTAAATACAAAATACATACAACTTTTTTCATTATTCACATAACAGAACCAAAGATCTGACGGGTTGGAACTTAATCCAAAAGTACCTTCCTCCGTTGTTTTCCAATTATAACTAACGAGTTTACCAATTAAGCGCGCTTTCCGTACGAACCGTTCGCGCGCTCCTGCAGGTACTTGAGGTGACGTATTGCCATCTCGATGATTTCTGTCTTCTCAACTCTACCGCGGCCTTTCTTCAAGTACTCGGGCGGTATGAGCCGCGAGAGGTCTGCTAGACAGTTATTCATTCGGTCCCGACGACGCTTCTCTATTATTCTGTGCGACATCGGATCTTGCTATAGGAGTAATGGGACTGTTAGATATCTGGTACTGGGTTTTGTAAGCTGTTGCGATGGAATTTAGACGATTTGATGTTTTTTTAAAGATAATTTTAATGATAGTTTTACTGATACACTGTGTTTTTTTTTAATAACTATTACTTTTTCATATTTTTAGACCATCACATCCAACTTTTGTATTAAGTAAATATTAACTTTTTTTTCAAGAGAGAAAAATACAATTTCGCTAGTTTGTGGATGATCCCTTAGCTGTATAATAGTGAATCGACTTTCGGGGAATTTAATTTGGTAGTTAATAAAACAATTATTTTTATGAAATAGATATCCATAATATAAGTAGAATAACCTACCTAATCAATATGTTTTTATAAATTCTAAGGAATCATTCACCACTAACATCAAAACGGGGTCTGCCATTACTAGTTCACGACAAAAAAGTATAATAAACGGGCATATTCAGTATGACTTGCCCTCGAGACCTTCCCCTTCTTCAAGTAGGCGCCTGGCGGGTATTCGGCCTCGTCCTCGGAGGGGGCCGTAAAGTTGAGCTGCTCGCCACCAACGCGGCCGAAGCCGTCGTTGGAATTATAGCTGTAACAAGAAAAAAACGGAAGGTTAGAGTTGATGTAAAAGATAATTTGTGTATGTTTGGTATTTTTATAGGTACTTAGTTAAAACAACAGAAATTAAAATACAATCACTCGTCTGACTGTCGTATTTTTTTTATACCTAAATTTTAATCACACGGTGTTCTACAACGTGACCACAATGCCGGCTGTCAGGCCAGAATGGAGTTATTCTGACTGTGGGAGTGCTACGATCAAAGTAGGTGAATTTATTAAAAGTTATTACGTTATATATTATGTATAAGCTCAAGGCTGTCTTTGGCGACATGTGATCACAAAACGTGATCGCAAAGTCATTGAGAACTATTGGAAACAATTGATACTTTATCCCGTGCTTTATCCGAACAATTATTTCATTAGAAGTCAGTTGATAAGTTTTGATATGGCTACCTATTCCGGTAGCTAGCTATGTCGGGGACATTGGTTCTAGCCTGTATCTTTAGTCTCGACTGCATAATGTTCATAATCCACTTTTTCGAAGAACAATAATCCTTCTCTCTTCTAACTAGCATTGCAAAACTTCGGAATTATTCGCAATAATTCGTAAATATTCAAAAGAATACTGCGATTGGAAGGAATAGGTACCTACTGCCGCAGCAAGAGTGCAGAGCAAAATAAATATTGTAATGATGCAGTAGGTAACCTACTTTTATTACATAATAATAATAAAATTATTCCCAGTAATTACGAATGTATGCGTAGGTAGCTTGAGGAGACTCGCCAATATAACAGATATTTCGGCGTGCCATTACTTGAGTTAACGCCATCTAGCAGGCAATGGACAACTTCGTGAACCGCCGAGCCCCGCATGCGTTCATTCATATAATATAATTAACGAAGTATTATTCGATGCCTACGTAACTACTATGCGGGATTATTTCCTTTCTACTTGTGAATACTTATTATTTTATTTTTGTATGGTTGAATTTGGAATGGGCCCGATTTTGTGCTGATGTTATGCACAAGTTTAGTTTACTTCGTAAAAGTGTTTTTGCTTTACAATGTACCTAACTAATGTATTTTTAAAAATTAATTAAGTAGGTAGGGTTACCTACGTACTTTTTTACGACGATATTATAGGAAAAAAGATTATTTCCTGTGTAGAATAGGTAGTACGCAAGCGAAATCACAACAAACAAACAATCAAACAATTTTTCTTTATTTTCTTTCTTTCTTTCTAAATCAGTAGTTCAAAGAACATATAGAAACAATTGAAATAATATAACAGTTACCGTTTTACTATGTACCTCGGTGCAATAATAAAATAAGCAATAATATAATATAAGTTTCTAATATAAACTCGTCTTAGTACCTACCAACGTATTTACCTCTGTGTGTACATATTATTTTCGCAAAATAACACTTGTACAGCTAAACCGCATACAAAAACTTATTACGTAAGTACATATCTAAGTCGATGCAAGAAAAATTCGGAATTTTTCAAATCGAATGAACGCGTACGTAGTAGTACCCACAGTTCCCATTGCCTGCTAGATGGCGTTAATTCAAGTAACGGCACTTGAATTAACGCCATCTAGCGGGTACAGGTGAAAGCTGTAGCTGTACAACTTCCGTCAGTAGTGCTCACCCGCGTGCGCTTTCTGCTGCTACAGTGACCAAGGTTAGGAAGGAAGGAACATTCATGGGCATGAATACACAATCACCAACGCGGTATGGAATGGGTTTTCATTTAAAAAATAACTAAAAAGGCATATTTTAAAGTGATGAATAACCAACCAACAAAATAGCGGAGTCAATAATACTTCCCATGTTAAGTACTATTAGCTAGCCATCGAAGTTGTGTCGGAAAGTTGAGCTGAGGTTTAATATGTTGCTATGGTGATTCTCATGAATTGATTCCATTGGTTATTGCGGGACCGTGGGATGACAATGCCTTTTGTCTGTCTGGGCATGGGGTTCCCTTCCCAAACTTGTTCCCATAATGATACGTGCCGACTTCCGAAACGCCTTGAAACGGACTGGACCCGCTAGGGTTGAAATGTCAGCCGACATTATTGTCTGCTTTCAATGTCAGTAGGTAGGTATAGGAAGGAAGGTTTGGACCCCGCCAACGTTCTCACAAAACACACCTAAATAAAAGCGCGTTTTCAGAAAACCTTCAACTACAGCATTAACTATGACTTAACAAACAACAAACGTCACGACATTTTTCTCCATACATACTTGGAAACGAGATCTCAAAAGTGCTAATGAAAAAATACTTAATCAAGGTATTTGTCGTCACGTGTTCGACCTACAAAACGCATCTGCTCAAGGCCGTCGCGCACTCGCTGAGTCGCGGCTCGGTTCAACTTGAGTTTGTTTATTTATTTTCTGTGGCAAGTGGGTTTCTTTCATTCCTTTTTCGAACCGAGGAACTTTTTTATGAAACGAAGGACGGGTGGGACGAAACAAAAGTTACACGTGGCTATTTTGATGTTTGGTGGCTATTTTTGGGATTTATCCAGTGAAAGGAAAAACTGTGATTGTTTGAGTTGGTTTTTTAATGAATGTGTATTGTGAATGTACCTATAGTTGTGTAGCTTGGTATAAGATCAGCAAAAGAAAAGGTTAGCACTTATTAGTTAGTACCGACCTATTATAGGAACATTTTTTTCTTTTTGTTGCCTAGTTTTTTTTTAAGTTGCTCCGTATTGCATGATATTGTGTGGCCGTATCTCTGGCAACAGGTTGCTGCATTTTGCCATTGCCCTCAATTGCTGGATGTAGTCCTGACGTCATAGTTGACGAGAATTGACCAGGATGGTGCAATTTTAGTTGCTCGTGTAAGCGGACCTTAACACACGATCAATCAAAATCTGTTTCGTTTTGACAGTTCAACAATATTCATTGCGTTATTTACGTTGTTGAGCAGATACATTTTTCGAACATATGAAGCAATGGATTAGCAATCTGTTTTAAAATTATTCAGATTATGATTGATCGTGCGTTACGCAATTAGGGTGCTGCTATCTGCGCTCCGTGAAAGAAAATAGCAGCAGATATGTTGCAGGCTGTTACTGTATTACGTGATGTGGGGCTAGTTTTTATACACATTAACATAGGGTGGTGATAAACCCCCGTTATTGTGTGCAAATAACAGCCATTTTCACACACAAGCACAGAATTTATCATTGGAAAGTTCAGAAAATAATTTGAAGTAGGTAGATCAGCGTTGCCAGACGTCCCGATTTTGGCGGGACGTCCCGATTTTTAGCTCGAAATTGAATGTCCCGAGCGGGATAGGGTCAGTCCCGCTTTTCGAGATTGCTCGACGTGCATATGAGTACTTATGGTAAAGTAACGTGTTTTCGTTAAAATACATTTTTTACGACTTTCTATCATCATGGTAAACTTAATTTGAAACTCAAAAGATAAGTAAGTACTTAATAATAAAGTCGGTTCATAAAAACACGACTGATTATTTACGTTATTTTATTATGTCCCGCTTTCAAATAAAGAATCCCGCTTTTTCACTCGAAAAGTTTAAAAATCCCGTTTTGCCTGAAAAAAAATCTGGCAACGCTGAGGTAGGTGTACCTACTACAAGGATCCAGTTTCCACCTGTACCACAGACTAGTGCCTATGCGTTTATTTAAGGACGGATACTGAGCTAGAAGGTGCTAGTGTACTACTTATGACACTCCGCTAGAGCCCCTAATATGTACGGTACATGAAAAATTAGCAAGGCATATCAAGGCTTACTACATCACAAGCCACGAAAAAGAACAAGATTCTCCAGTTCTATACACCCAAAAACTTATTTTTATAACTTCTAAGTAAACAACGATAATGTGGTCACACGGTGGTCTGACAGACAGATAAGCAATACACGTAGGTACTCGAGCACGTGAAAATTATAACGTGACGCGAGGCTCTCTGCACGTGCCGGAGGTATTTTTAGAATACGCGGCTCCACATACACCGCACGTCTTGTAAAAAAACAAGATAGAATAGAAATTGAGAGTATTTTGTATTACATAGGGCTGATGAAATACGGTAGTACTTGCTTCAATTAAATAATTATTTTGGTTGTCATTTATTTAAAGTCTGAGATTTATTTTGAATTGGTAATTATAATCAGTCAAAAATAAAATGATTTTTTTTTCAAATTTTTTTCTTTCGCAATTTGGGGTTGCACTCGTGACTCCAAAATTTTGATTTAAATTATAGGACATTTTTGTTTGTTATTGAATTACATTTTATACTTTTTATACTATAATTACAGTTTAATACCCTAAAAATTCCTGCACGAACTATGGTATTAAGCCGTCGACTTTTATTATAAAATAGCTTAAATTATTTCTAAAAAAAAATTGTTAATTTGTTTTGTTATTAAATAATCTTGTTGCATAAATCAAGTAGGTATTCCTATTACATCTGGATTTCGTAAGACTATCATGTGTAGTATGAACTATAAATTGCAAAACTATGTCGCTGGATGTTTTCTTAATGTAAGCTACTTATATGCTTTTAGTTTCAACTTATTGCGCAATATTATTCCAAAGTCGGTTTAAAGGTAGCTCTTTATTTACAACTATATTATACGGTTTTTTTTCTCATTTTATTGCGTTTAATTACAGGTGTGGGAGAGTATTTCTATTTATTTTTATTTATTATATTTAAAAGAATAATATTAAATTTATCGGATGAAAATAATTAAGTACCTATCTAACATTGTATTAAATAATTTTGAATTAACTTATAAATAAAAGGATGCTTTTGGCTAACGTCAAACTAAATTCTACAAAATAGTGCGTATACAGAATAGTTGGACATTATTGATTTCATTGGATTTCTTCTTGGTTTGAGAGAGACTCCTTCACCTTTACCGAAAAATAGCGGAAGTACTTCAATATAAAATAGGTATTATACGAGGACTGATCAACAGACTAATTAACTCTTGAGGGTCTTCTACCCATAAACATGACGCTTTTAGAGAGGTATTTGTAATCAAGTTCTTATTTGGGAGACGACAATGTTCAGCTACAGACTACTAGGTATAATACTGACATCTGAATGACTTTACCTCTTTACTAATGACATTTTAATTATTGTTTCAGCAACCTTCGGATCAGTCCGATTCCAAATATCCTGTAGGTAGAAACCAGGGGCAAGAGTCACATTCACATTACATTTACAACCGGTGACTATTTATATGAGCACAACAAATTTATGGGAGAAACTTCTTAATAAGAATTTTATTTCAGGTTTTTTTTTACTTTGCCTATCTACACCTATACTTTTCTTGTGTAATACGTGATTCACATGCACTAATCTAGTCTAGATACTAGATAAGTTGTATTATAGGTAGGTAGTTATCTTAACATCATTTATAAAATCCACGTGAGGGCATAATATTTTATTCAAACATTTAAAAGTGCGACCTTCAACCGTATATATTTTCCAACAACCTATGTGTTTGTAGTCAGATGTTGTTCATAAGATTGTCCAACCAAAACATCATCATCTTTTCCCTAGCTTTTCCCAACTTTGTTGGGTTCGGCTTCCAGTCTACCCGGATGCAGCTGAATACCAGTATTTTACATGGAGCGACTGCCTATCTGACCTCGACAACCCAAACAAAACACAGAATAAAACTACAACCAGCTTGTTCTTTAAGCACAATGAGTATGACAGCACCAGTCACTGCATAACTGCGTATTTAAAGTTCACAATAACAGCCTGCAAGACAAGTAAACAGGCGGAGACAGATAACATTTAACAACTCTATTAAAAACTCTTTAGCATGTTTGAAAGATTAAACTCAAAAACACACACATACAACTAACATTACATCCAAATTCAAAGTCAATTAATCGATAAAATACCACCTCTTTTCTGTTCAACGTAAAACAGTACAAACACGAACAGCTTTGCCACAGGTAACTTGTCACACTACAATTAAAAACAAACACTTACGCCAGCAATCCTGGCAGATGGTCGGGCACACGCACTTCGGGCCTCGAAAACGGCATCAACAAAATATTCATCACAATTTATTTACTAAACGCGACAAGTGAGTACATGACCACTCTCACTACTGACACAGTGCAGCGACACAGCGATACACTACATGTGCTTGTAGGTTCGATATAAGTGCAAGAAATAAGGGACAGTCCAAGATCGTTAAAGCGGTTGAAGTTGAAATACTGATAAGACGTCCGTCAACTACGCACAAAACGCGATAGTGATGTGCTAAAATGTGCTTTGTGTTGATAGGATGGACATACGACAGGAATTCTGTGGGATAGTCTCTTAAACTAATTATTGTGTCGTTGATCATGAAAATAACAAAGGTGCAAAATTTTTATTAAAGTAAGTAAGCATAAATAAATTATGTACTTTTATTTTCTATTAATAACGAGGGTTATTTTGTATAAAGGAACAACGATTAAGTTTGAAAAGTAGTCTTACTATTCTTTTCGCCCCATTTATAAATCAAAACTTGAGACTCAAAAACGTTTTCATAAAACTTAAAAGAAACTAATCAAACAAGACATCAAAACGAAACGTTGGATATATAATGCTAACGTCAAATCGACGAAAACTACAAAAACGCTGGCACCGCATAACTTCGACGCATACCTCTAGCTGGTCCAATAGTTCGTGGCGTCATCGCGTCATGGTCACTTGAATCTTAGCACGTGTCTAGGCCGTCTACCACACGATACGTGCGAAAGAATGAACCACGTTTTATACACTATCTACTAGAAATTGATCAGATCCCAATTTCCCAGTAGAGAATTTGTGAAAAGTTTACGAAGTTAACAAACGTCGATTTTTTTTTTTCAAAACAAACATCAATATTCTCTTCTCTAGAAAATCGTAAAATGTTTTCGAGTAGTAATAATAAAAAGTACTTAAGTAAATGAAGACAGTGAACACTAAACGTATTTTTAAACGTTTTGTTTAGCTCTGGCATTGTCTCTTCAAAACCTGGCTAATGGCTTGCCATGTGTAAAACGAAAAAAAAAAGGATAAAAAAGGCAAAAATGAGATCCAGAGAGATGAATCAACAAAAACATTTTTCCAATACTTCAGCCGTCTTCTATCCGAGTTTCAGCGGCGCGGCGCGGCTGCGGCGTTCTACATACATACAATACATACGTAAATCATAAACCGAGAGGGACCATGCAATTTGCTAAATATTTATGTGAAATCGTATGAGACAGTGTACTTTTATATCCTCATTCAAAGTAAAATCAGACTATCCCGTTTACATAAGCGTCATGGTCACTCTGGCGGAGGCACGTGTTTCACCGACGCGCTCACATACATACCTATGTATAACGTATAATACCTAAATAATAATATAGTATACGAGACGAGACACATACGGCTTTATTTCGAATGGATGTGTGACGCTCCTTTGAACGTGTCATCAGAAGAATTTTCTACAACTGTCATAAATGTTGGTCATGGTGTATTTGTTTTCTTTTGAACACCAGCTAATGTTGAATTTCACTTATACTTAATTTAATTAGTTTATTAAATAACTGATAAACATATCTGCGTAAAACATGTAAGAATATTACTGTTATAGAAATTTAATTTCAAGTAAACAGTTTACAAACAGTTTACATATTTGAGAAAAATCCAAATTTTTGAAACCTGTCGCCATCAAATCGTCGTGGTCGCCCTATTCTTTCGAGTAAAATATTATTCGATAATACAAAAAGCATCGATAAGAATCGAGGTTGCCGTAAGTAACGTAATTACAAAACGTATCACTAGTTCAATGCTCCATTTTCGTTCAGTCATTATAATCGTTGCAATTGCAGCGCCATGACGTCATCAGTCACGTGCTCCGGCGCACGTTCACGTGCTGGACGGCGGACAGGTTTGCGAATGCGATGCGATTGGGGATTTGGAGAATGTCCAAGTCGATGATGATGAATCGCAATTGCATACCAGTTAACATAACATCAAGCCTGAATCCCCGAAGGGTTAAGCAGAAGGGTACCCTACATTTCGCAAGTTATGTTTCAAGTCTAGGGGACGAGCTCATTGCCTTTGCCATAAACCGCATGAACCGGGCAACCGGGCACGAATCCAAGACTCCGGGTTGTTACTGAGAAATCCCAGAAGGAAAAACCCAATAACACTGACCGACCCGGGAATTGAACCTAGGATACTCTAAACATAGACACTATCTATTTGTATAAAACGAATCATTTTCAAACGAAACTGTAGGGGTAGTTCTAATATGAAGCAATGGTTTAGCAATAACCTTCAAAATAATCCAGATTCTGATTAATTCGTGTGTTACGCAATTAGGGTGCTGATCTTAAGCTATGTACAGGATACCTTGAAATAAAACATAGTTGTTCATGTATCTGCATACAAGGAATTGTGCGTAATATAGTATTTTAGTACTTACGTACTAAAATACTATATTACGCACAATTCCTTGTGATTCAGTCAGAGGGGTGTGGCAAGTATTTACGGAGAAAGTGAAGTGTCAATTTAGTATTGGCTGTCATACAACTACACAAGTGACAAATCGTCACCCCACCCACCAGTGAAATCTGCAGGCGGGAATTTTAAATTAAAACACAAAATTATTCAAATTATTATTGACCGTGCGTTACGCAATGGTGCAGGACGGATTTTTGAATTTATATCTGTGAGAATACCTGGTTTTATTATACAGAGTGAAGTTTTTGCGGTGGACCGAACATCTTAGAAATCTTATCTCCCTTAAATAAGTATGTTCTGAATCTTGAGCAAAATGTTTTTTGAGCAATAATGGATTTAAAAAAAATGGATTCAATTACTTATTTTATTGCAACTGACTGACGAATTGCGGAAACCGCTAAAAGTAGAATAATATAAGTGTTGAGGATGACCTTGGGTCTTTATTAATTAAGTACTAGCTTGTGCCCGCGGGTTCTCCCGCGTGGTGTTCACAAAATATCCCACGGAAACGTACTACCGGAATAAAAGGACCCTGTGTTAATCCAGGCTTGGTTATAAACTATCTGTGTGCCAAATTATCGATTCTAAACATCCAAACATACAACATTTCACATTTATACATATAATTAATTGGCAGTAGGACTACCTGCACCCCGCGGTTTTACCCGCATAAGCCTCGATCCCGTGGGAATATCGGGATATAAGGTATCCTACGTCACAATCTAGGTCATGGTCTACTTGTGCCAAATTTCATCCAAATCCGTTGAGCCAATTTAGCGTGAAACCGTAACAAACACATGCGCATCGGCATTAGATTCATATGATTGTATCAATAGTTAAATAGATTTAATCATCTGGTGATTGATATTTATTTGAGGATCATAGCCCGAGTGTTTAAAACAAATAAATCCTAATTCCCGAAGACAGTATGAAAGTCAAATGGAACAAAATCGGAATGTGTCATAAATAAATCCCAGTTAAAATTGAACTCATTGCTATTAGTTTTAGAGTCCAAATATTCCTGACAAGTATTCATGTTTACGTCGTATCGTGGTTTGTGAGCGTGAAGTCACGTGTGGTTACGTAAACAGAACTAAACGGGCGCATTCGCCGTTTGCATGTCAATGAATATGACATCTTATTGCTTGAGTCATAGATTGCATTGTCGCAGTTACATGATGAGTGTCAGTTGCAACAGTCGCGTGACGTGCGTAGAGCGCAATAGAATATCAAGTCTAGAAACAAGTGGAAATCTATTCCTTTTGTAAGTACCAAATGTGGTACCAAAGGACAGAAAACGAAACTTTTTTTATATTTTTAATAATTGTATATTTGTTTAAAAAAGTGATTTTCGTTCTGGTTGTTTTGGTGGTAAGTAAAGTAGAAACAAGTCACAAAGAGAATATTGTCGTCTCTGTATGTAATCTAATGAATTATTCATAAACAATAATATTTGTCAACGACTCAAACAAGGGTTTGCTTTAATATTATATTCACGAGTTTCTTACACGTGGACCTGGGTTGATATTAATTCCACGTGTGAGAATACATTAGCCTCATTGCAAGTTTTACCTCAATACATACACCCATTAAACATTATGCAACTGTGGTCAGTTTAACGTTTTTTTAAACCTAATTCCATGACACCCGTGAAGAGGCGAAACTTCCCAATTAAATATTTTCTTGGAAAGTTTAAAAAAAGAAAAAAGAATCTGTGTGTAGCTGAATTCTAATTTATTTTTTCAAACTTTTAGGGTTCTCTGAAGTTTATGCTAACATTGTAGGTAACTTGCTCTACTGGAATGTTTTAATTTACAAAATATTATAATTGACCTTTATTTGAGAATGAGAAAACGTGACTCATTAAAAAAAGTATCATTTAATTTCACAAACAGTCAAACAAAAATGGCGTAAAAATATTACGCGGGAAAAATCTATACATTTACTTAGGTACTTACTCATTTTTTTCCCGATGTTGGCTTAGATTTAATTTGTGTAAGTAGTTTATATACGAACAACCCCTTTGGGCTTTGAGGCCGAACGGAAAACGCCTTTGTCTTGTCTAGACAAGCGTGGTGCTACCAGGCAAACTGAAAGTTCATTCGCCTCTTGTTTATGATACGCGAAACACGTGAGCCGATAAACGTGACAGAGTCGAGCGAATCAGAAAATATAAAATATGATTACGCAACGCAACCACCAAACAGGCGTTCCATTTTTAATTTCACATTATTTTTAAACATTTTAACGTGGGAATGACCAATAAAGGACAGTATAATCGTTTAAAAAAAAACAGACACGACACGACTATTTCAACCAATGTGACTGATATTTTCTTTGGTATAGGAGTGAAAACATGGAAATTCTAAATTGTAGATATAATATTTTTTTAATGAAAAGGACCATTTGGGAAAATTTGCTCTTACGGATCGAAAAAAAATGGCAAATTATTCTTCTCGGAATTTTGGTAAATACCTAGGCAGAAACATACATCCAAATGAATATATATGTAGTAGGTACAGATTGCGCTAATTGGACTTCAGCTGGGTACTCAAAGGACCTGTCCGAACTATCAAGTGATCTAATATCAAATCAGGGAGTGCCCACTTCATTATCAGTTCCAATTTCAGCCTTTTTCAAATCGGAACAGATAGAGAAAATCAAGGTTTACGGATTTAACGATATGACGTAATGGAGAAATTCTCCAAAAGTGGATAAGCACCTCCAAGTAATCTAATCACACATTATTTGACTTATTAAAGCGAATAGATATAGGATCCTCGTAACAAGTAGTACCTAATACATAATTAATCATTTATCTGCATTTCTTTATATCATTATCAAGAAATGCAGATAATCTTGGTTAAGCCGCCTTTAGCGCTTTTGTATCCAGTCTTAAAAATAAAATTGACGGGTGTCAAGTCAAGAGACTAATGGTAGGTACCGAATGTACCGATGCAAGGAGATTCCCTAAGTAGAAAGTGGGCCAATGAGCAACTAATTCGAAACATAAATTCGAAAAAGGACCAATGCTAGTCCGTAAGGACCAAATTGGAATTACGTAAATAAAAGAATGCCTCTAAAAAATATCAGGAGCATACAAAAGACTAAGAGCTGCGATAAAACCTAGTTAGCGCTGGCATAGAAGCGTGTGGATTGGCAGAAGCAAAATGAGGCCTCTGCATTATGCCCACCCAGCATTCCAGCAGTGCGTTAACTCGGGCTGAGAATGATGGTAAAGAAGAGCTGCAAAATATTGCTAGAACTGTTGTGTAATGTGTAGAAGACATCCCAATAACAGCAAAAGAGCTTTGGAGGAAACCAGAAAAGTCCGTAGAGCATGTAAGCGAAATCTTACCTACAGGAAAAGTATAAAAGAATTTGGAAAATAAGAAACAATGAAATTAACACAAAACAAATAAACAAAGTTCCCTTTTCCTCTTCATGAGACGTTATAAATAAATAACACGTTGAAAAAAAAACGAGTTCCTGATATAACCAAGGAAAAACATGAGACCCCCAATCTAAATTAGAAGAAGTTTATTTTTATTTTTATAGAAGGCAATTCGTTCTTTATAATTAATCCCGTTCATAACCAAGGAAACATTATAATAAAACATTCCCATTATTTACTAATGTGGTTTCGCAGAAATCCTGGGTTAATTTGGTAAAATTTCACCTCTTTTCTTTCAAAGGTCAGGATTTTTTTTTAATTTTTCCTTGTTCTTTATATAGGGTTTTAACTTTTTGGTTACGTTGAGTTTCGAAGAACCAAAAGCAGGTTAGTGATTGCAAGACTGGTTTAAAGGTTAAGAAGGGTATATATTTTAAGCAATCTATTTCTAAAATTAACATCACTCAAAATATACGCGCTCGTTTTTGCGAAAATTGATGCCAAATGCGGATAAGAATGATTTAACGTAAAATGATTTTGTATTAGTCTTTTATCGCGTTTTTTCGCAGAGTCAAAATTACTATCAAAATATTTCTATAACAGTCTAATATTGATGGAAAAACTAATGAATTACATTACTGTCCCTGCTCCCTGCTCACCGTTTGTCAGAATATTTTAAACCATATTACTTCTGCGTGGCCAATTTTCTTTCTATCTTGCGACTTACTTGACTCGAGACTTACTTGACTAGATCAGCTTTATGCTTTATCTTTTCCACTTCATCTTTGATAACAAGTTCATCGCCCCGTAGCTTCATATCCTTGAAACAAAGTGGGTCACAAGGTCTCACCTAGCTTGTGGAGAACTGGGTTAAGGTATCCGACACACCCCACTCCTTGTATTTTACCCTTGCAAGTTATAGGTATTTAGTCCTTGCGATTTTGTATATGTGGATGATATTATGATTAGAATAAATTTTTAACTTCATTTTTACTTCCTAATATTTGTATAAAATAAAGTCGATTTTCGTGTCTGTACCCTTAGATCTTTTAAACTACACAACGGATTTGAATGCAGTTTTCATCAATAGATACAGTGATTCAAAAGGAAGGTTTATATGTATAAAACACCGACGTCCACACGGGCGAAGCCGCTGGCAAAATCTAGTTTTGAATAAAGTTAAATTTTCTTGGAAGCCTTATGAATTTAAATTCAACATTCATGGGCAGTTGCTAACAGGAAAGTATTTTTCTTAAATCCAAATGCCTTATGTTATTGTTCTTCGGAGATCTCTTGTTCTTTCATTAAGGCCCATTTATTATCTTTTTTATAATGAAAATTATATGAAAAAATCAAAACATACTGGCTGTATCGTTACTTGCAAGACTGCAACACTTAACTTGTCTAGGTCTACATTAAATTATGTCCTACGTTCTACGCCTTTAGATGTATAATACTGTATGTAATGTCTGCACGCGAGTGACCACGTGATTCAAGAGAGGCTTGGGCTAGGTCACGGTTGTTCTAACCTTCGTCGATAGCCTAGGTACGTCAACTTCTGTTATTAACGTTTGTATCTATCTATCTATGATTTATCCGGATGTCTGTTTCAATATTTATAAGAACTGATGCCAGTAATTTTATGAGAACCTACATAGGTGAATATTGCTGATTTTTTTTACTGATTTACTGCAGGCCCCGATATTCCTCCGTATGGCCAGATTAAATTCTCCTTCTTTCGAAAATTATCAGTATCTTCTTCGTTTCGTGCCAAAACAGCTGCTGCTCTACCGACTTCTTCAACCGTTCCAGGAGGTTCGATTTCTCATCAATCTATCTATCGTGAAACTTGTTTTAACTCTTGCTTGCTATATCTTGCAAGCTATCTAACTTATCACTTATGTGACTTTGTTTGCATATTTTGAACTTTACGTAATATCCTTGAAACTGAAATGGACGCACGTGGACGAGGCGCAAGCACATATTACACAAGTCTCGAAATGAAATCTACTTGATAGGTTTGCTTGCACTACTTACTCGACAAGCTAAACTGCATTCGCTACAGTTTAGTACCAATTAAATGGTATCGTGTATTTACTAAGCGACTATCCCAAAATAAGTGATTGATTTGCCTATTTATATAGGTATCAAGCTGCCGCGTGGGAGCAAACGTGATATTATTATGTGAAATGAACGAATGGCACGTAACCACTATATTATGTCGGTATCTGTTGTTGACTTTTGTCAAAGGTGATGCTGACAAAGATGACTTTTTACTATTTGGCCAAGGGAATAACAAAGAAAATCAACAAAATCACATATTAGCAATACTACAAATGTATTGCTAAATAAGAAAAAGTTAATAAAGAACAAGATGGATTAGATTACAGAGTATACGAATGTGCCTAGATATACATAGCTATTAATTTTATATTTTATGAGAAGTTAAATATATGATTGACGATGGTATTTTGTTATATGTAATGAAGAATGTATTGAATTGGAAAAGCGAAAATCAATATGATAATGACGCATCTACAATGTTTATTAGTAATTTATATATTTATACTTACAGTCATTTACTTTGAAATTAATAAAAAAACGTCGAAGCATAAAACACTGAACTAAAAGTTACTGCAAAGCAAAATGTTAACGACGCGGAATTCTCCTCTCTCTAAAGCCGTACAAATGTTTTGCTTTTAAGGAAGTATATTCAAGCAAGATACTTTTTGATAAAGGAAATATAGAACAATGTTATTACATCTAGTACATATCGGATCAGATGGTTATTAATAAGCAGTAAGTTGTTCGGCTCACAGCATGGCCGGACACGTGTGCCAGCCGGTCACGTTGTGCCCCGTGAGGAGCGTTGCGCAAACTACAGAACAGACTAACCGCCTTCGTGACGTAACACAGACGATAACCGTGGTTTACGTTAAGCGCCACTAGGAAATCAAACGTTATATCTCTTACAATACATAATAAAATTGATTCAACGGGGAGGCAATGATAAGAATACCTTAAGTAACAGATACGACGGCAGATTTCCGAAGAGAATGCTTAACATAGCGTGCATGAAAATGTGTTCTAGCTATATTGCTAAGTTTTTCTGGAACATTTATAAATTCATGGACAGGATTTTATTTACTCGTATATCCTTGTGATCACGTTTTTTATTTTACTCGGATGTAGTAGGTAATGGTTTAACTGTGCTAGTAGTTTTGCTTAGTTAGATTCTTAATTCCTCCTTCTAATACTTGACTCTCACGATGACGTGGATTAGGCAAGTGAATTATTTATGTATGACCGTTTTGTGTATCTTGCCTTATTCATACATACATACTGCCACAAAATCAACAAAAAACTAACTTATATTTAGAATGCCGAAACACAAATATGCATGCATTAAACCTACTAAATCCTTATAAAACGTAAATTAAATAACAACTGTTATAACCAAGTAACTAAAGAAGACGACGAAAAATTTACCTAAATAAAGAATTAGTAAAAGTGAGGCACTTGCCTCGGGGTGTTCCTAGACCTGGCAAGAGCGTTTGACACGCTGTCGCCTAAACTGCTCCTGAAAAAATGGAAATAATTAGGCATAGTAAAAAAACTAAGTTACTCTCGACTGGATTAAACACAATTTTCAAAATAAAGGCATGTACATAATTGTAAAAACTGGTAATTGGTTCAGCGATTTTTATATAACTTTATGGTTGGTGTTCTACAGGGTAGTGTTTTGGGCTCATCATTTTTTGCTAGTCATATTAACGGAAGCATAAGTGTCAGCTTAGTGTATGTAGTCTGGTTAAAAGGGAAAAATTATATGATAAAAAATGTAACTCGACCAGAATCTGTACCGTGTTATCCATCTAAAATTAAATTCTATGATGCGAATGACATAATACTATATGAAAAACTAACTTTACACATACTGTAAGTCCAAAATACACCAAATTTTGCCGTATGTGGTAAAAAAACGCCAATAAACAATGGATCTTGAAAATATCATATTTCAATATTGTAATCTGCAAGCACATCGTTCAGGCACATGTTAGTTTTACCTTATCAATATAAACGAAACACGTGCACTAGTTTATTTAAAGTAGACATATACATATATTGTTATTCCGTCCGAATGACTTCGTCGGTCTATTTTTGGCTTAATATACTACAGTTGTATTATAAAGGTTTCATATTTTCACTACTCATGCAAAATAAAATTAGTATTTCACGTATGTTAACACAAAATTAATGTGTTAGTACTTAATGGTCTTCTTTACATAACACTATTGACAAAAAGTCCGGGCCTCTGACAGATCTGTTAAATAATAAAATCCGTTCCGAATTTGTCATGTAATAACCTAATAATGATGTGTCTGAAAATCAGAATTAATTAATGGATAACATTATTCCATCCATCAATTTTATTCTCAGTCTATGAACATTTTTGTCAGGGGCCAAAGGACCAATTATTATTTTCTCATTAATGTCTGTATTTATTAAATAATTACAGCATTGTTTTGTGAACCTTACTTCGTCTAACTTGACATGAATGATGTCATCCATCCAAAAACTTGACGCTAATCTGGGTACAAAGATCGAAGTCTTGTATGTTCAACAGTTGTTCTTGATTGTACATATTAAGGTCTAACCCATATTCGTCGTGAACAACAACACATCATCTTATTAATCATTCTTTCCCCGTTATCTCCTATCTATTCTATCAATATTAAGCATGATAAATGACACTTAATAACCGATAATGACTAAGCTGAAAAGGTCACGTTTTCCAATTTCACTTTTATCTGATTTCAGATTTTATTCCGAATTATTCGGCATTCTACATTTTGCTTTCTCCTTAGCTAATTGGAAGACTGAACACACACAACACACAACAACAACAACAACAACTTTATGTCAGCCGGTGATCAATTCTTATCCTTACCGATTCAATATTAAAATGATTGGCACTTTTAAGATTGTTATCTATGTCAATTACAGTAATTTATTCTTTAAATCTTGACATGATTTTAGGATCCAAATCTTAACTAATAAAGATACAACTCCTTCAAATTCAATTAATGTCAATTGGTTTACTTTGTCTAATTACTACATACCATTTGAATTAGTCATACGTAATACAATACTTACAAGTATCAAATTAGTTACATAATCTAATAGATTTTCATAACATATCATATTCATATGAATCACGATGTAAAGCCAAGGAAATCAGTATGACCAAAGTCAATAATTTTTATAAGCAAAGAAAAATATTTGTACTCATTTACTATACGCACACTTTTGGCCAGCACCTCGGGGATTACAGGCGTGATGTTATTTATTAAGTTAGGTTTATCACTTGTATGTTTAATCGGGTTGGATCGAGGCGGCCCTGGAAAAGGATGCCTGGAAGAATTTGGGAAGCAGGGGGGGGGGGTAGGCTGATAAAAAAAAATGTTTAGTGAATTCGTGCCTTTCTGGCTGTTGCATAGTTAACGTTTGATTTCATGAGATATCATAGAAGTTCATACGCTTTTCATCTTAACATCTCAGTGGTTGCATCAATGAACAATTGTACAGATTTTTGCCATACCGCCATAGATAATGGTAAAATATGTAGGTTCCTAGTATTATGATCGCAGCGCCGTGTGTTGACATTTCAGTGCATACCTGCGATAACTGCCCATTACGTTTATAACGTAGGATCAGGGGGCCGATTCTACTAACAAATTTGTTAAAAAAACGCAATAGAACCGCAACCGAATCACCACTTTTAAGCGTTTTCGCATTCTACTAAAATGAACAACGGTCCAGCTGCGACACAGCTGCGGTTACGTTTTAGTTACGCCAACGATCGATTGAAACAATGTCAAAACCTATTCTACTAACAAAATCGAACATGAGCGTGACGTTTACTATAGGACAAAGTTAATGATAAAATTATGATCATTATGTCTTTTAATTATAGAAAATACTTTTAGTGCCACATATTCGTGTTTAGTAACATTTTTAGATTCAACTTTTTTCTTTGTGGTATTAATAAAACATATTATTTTGGCATGTTGGTAACGCGAGTAATCCGCTGTGTTCCCGCTACAGTTCAGTTGCAATTCGTTTTAAGTTTAGTTTCCATTTTGCTTATGAAATAGTAGAATGACTTTTTATGTAACTATCGAACGGCGATCGAAATCGAACTGTTGTGGAAACACAATAGAACGTGTAACGTTGCAAATTAGTAGAATTGGCCCCCTGTTATGTCAGTCCGAGCCAATAAGTTTTGGTTTTCAGTGCGCTAGTTGCGCAGGTTGCGCTACACAATCTTTACCGATCAAAATGATGATTTCTATTTGTCATGGTGTATGTCAAACGTATCTCCACGGCACCCTGAAAGTTATCCCATACCTGTTTGCTGACCCGCTTATAAGTTCCTATTTTTACCACGGGGGTGTGAGCTATTCTACCGGCTGAATCCAATTCCATTGGCAATCTTTCAGTATTTAATAGTTGGCCTTATTATAAAAGTTGTTCATTTCATGAGTACTTTCACCCCAGAAAGATTGCAAATAAAGTTAACCTGTATAGTTCGTGCGATGAGAGATGGCGCCACCATCAAAGTCATAATTTATGATTAGTCTGTTAATGTTATAATAATAATTTATGATTGGCTGCTTGTTAAGACTTCATGTTTATGTATGGTTTCCGAGAAAAACTAATTTTCCTACAGAGTTTTTTAATAAGTGCAGTCAAGTCGTGTGAACTGTAAATACCTAACTTACCCGCTATGCAAGCCCATGTGACGGTAGAACATGGAGGACTCATAAAATAAAACATCCTATGTACTATATTACCCATGTTTGCAAACCAATAAAATGATTTGCTTTTGTTTTTTAAATCTATTAATTTAAAATTGTTACGTGGTTGGTTAAAATTAACTTTATTTCGCTTTAATTGCAAAAGGACTGTTCCACATCCATCCTGAATTAAGAGCGTATCTGACTTCACTACTAATTTGAATTATGATTTTTTGTCGGAACGTCAAACGGAAAACAGAACCACAGATTAAAAAAGAGCAAAGACGCCATTAGGTCGAATTTACAGAATACAAAAACTGCATGTTTTGTACGAGTAGTATACTGAAAAAGATCCTCGTTGGGAATTAGAGTCCAAACTTTCCTTTTTTCTTTCAAATTATGTCCTCACTCGTTTATTTATTGTAGAGCGTTACCTAAATATTATTACCTACTAAGTGTTGATTCAATGCGACTAAATCGCATATCTAAATTAGATACATTTAGTACTGAAAGCGTATACACGGCTGACCGACTTTTTTTCGTTAGAGATAGAATGGGACCGCTTTAGACCAGTAAACAAGTATTCAAAATTATACTATTTAAACATTATCCCCAAACAAAGGTACCTAATGTGTGTCCTCATAAGTACAGTAAAGTACTGTTGACACAGAGATACGCCATGATGGCACTTGTATAAGATAGTTTAGTGACGTGACGTCATTATAAACGTACACGTGTTGTTCCAATTGCATTGTTTGCAAGCTTTGGTGACATGAGAACTGACAATGTGTCTAATTACAACCATTTCTATTAGTGACGTGTTTAGTGTTCTATTATATTAATGAATATGTCAATTCAATTCATCCAATATAGGGGTGTGACGAAAATTATAAATAGGTGAGAAATTTAGATTTCTGGGTAGGTAGGTAGGTACTTAGACTTACCTACATACCCAGAAATCTAATTTAGTTCTATTTTTTTATATTGTAGTTTATTATAATCTTCTAGCACCTGCTAGAAGATATGATACCCTTTTCCATTGGGGTTTTTTTTTTTTTTTTTTTGGGTGGGAAATCATCAAATAACTTCTCCCGCTCTGGGTGGAGCGGGAGGGCGTGTCAGACTTTTACTGACTAAAACCCACCCGTGTTCCCTCAGTTGCCTGTGTGCCAGGGGCCGCGGTATCTCTTTCGAACAACCCGCACCCCTGGCAGGCATCGGTCCTTGCGAACCCCACCTATTGGTGCTAACATCTCTTTGAGGCGCGCGTGGAACACAACGCGCCGTCGACCCGGGCTTGGTCCTTACCGGACAGCGAGCTACCCATTACTCGCCGTCCGCAAGCCCGCGCCTACGGTGGCCGGGAATCAGCCTGGGATTCCCGACGCCCAGGGCTTCTCCCGCGGCGACTACGGCCGTGAGGGCGCATATACTGCCTCTCCCTCACGTGCGCCGCCTCCCTCTTTGCGAGCATTACTGCTTCGCAGAAGGAGGTGACGGCTAACCATTCACTCTCGCTCCGTACCATGGCCTGCACCAGGGCCGGACGCGAGAGATCGCCGCCGCCGATCGCCTCCACGAGGACACGGCGGTGCTCCGCCCAAGCCGGGCAGACCGCCACCGTATGCTCCACCGTGTCCTCAGGGCGATCTTCGCAATGGAAGCACCCGGGCGCTTCCTCCCGCCTTATACGAAACAGGAACCTTTTCCATTGGGGTTGGCAGTAACTACAGAATGCCACCTGCTAGGGTTGTTACACACTCCTTTCGCTTCGTTTACGTTAATCATAATATCGACTAGGTACTCTATCTTGATGTATAAAATTATAATTATAATATAGCTGGTTGCAATACCAACCGCCACATCCGCTCTGAATTGCATAAGAATATAAAACGTTGAAATGTTTCAAGGATTACATTACGCTTTTTTTCGAAAAATACCCACTCTCAAAATAGGGTTGATTAAATAGCAATTTTATACACCGTGCACTTTAATTAACTCGACATTTTCCTTATTACTTTATAACCAGAATAACTAAGTAAAAAGTTCTTACATAATGATCGCCACCCTAACACCACGCCCTGGGAGGAAAACCTTCAATAAATTAAAGGTACACGTTCCATAAAAAGGCAGAACGTGTTTGCTAAGATATAAATACCCACTAAGTTAACCATGAGACTGGAATTTTCCGGATTTTCTCGAAAATAGAAAGGGGTTGCAAGATGAACATTTTTATTTTCATCTTGTGCCCTTTTAAATTACTATTAAGTACGACACTTCCAAATTGATATAAAAAATCCTTAGCATTAAGAACGGTAAGTATGATTTTCATAAAATAATTTTCTCTACCTAATATGTCATGTCTTGGCTTAAACAACTTGGTCTAAAAAATACTATTCTATTTTTGTTAAAATTTTATCATTTCTAGCAAGAGATGGCTTCGAAGATGTCTCCAATGATGCATAATGCGAGTACAGATAGAAAGTATCCCTTGAGTGGGAAGAACTAGAACGCTTCAAGGCGTTCCGACGCGCGACGTCAAGAATATTATCATAAATTAAATCCGCAGTTTTACTTTTATTCGTGGCAACCCTACTTGCAACAGTGTTGCGAAGTGCGTTCACAGTAAATAAATGCTATTCACAACACGTGCTGCCTATTCCGTCTCGTCCACGTGTGGCGATGTACTGCGACGAACCTGGTGAGGTGAGTAATGAATAAAGGTTTGAACGAACTACGGTACAATGACCATTCAGATTCACTTGGCGAATTCAATTATTGAGCCGTCGAGGGGTAAAATAATGGAGTTTCGACTGGCCGTGAACTGTTTATAGCTATGGCAACATTTGGAAGGTTTGGATTAAAGACTTAAAACTCTTGACGTGAATTGAAATGGGGAAAATGAATAGGGACTTTTTGTGAGAATCTCAGTTAGGGTGGAAATTATGTTGCCTTATGTAATTTGAAGCTTTAAATATGAGCCGAGTAGGGGCAGGAAAATTAAATACTTTTTTGATAAGATTAAGTTACATAACCGCCCTTTTCAGTATTTCTTGTTTCGTGCAAAAATAGCAACTTGCTAAATGCGTTATCTGCGTAACCACTCATAAGTTATTTTTATAGTATAATTAACGATTTCGTGCTTCTAGGCTAATGGGCAATTAAATAAAAATACCTAATGGTAAAATTTATAGAAAATGGTCCTGCCTTGCCTAGTGCGAACTGTTCGAAGATATTACTTTTACTTGGTGGTATATCCGTTTTTTTAAGTAAGCACTTAAAACACTGCCTGCCTTTTATAGACTTTACCTGTTGAAAGTGATGCGGAAGAATTTTTTGACGTATATTTTAGAGTGAGCTTGTAAGTACATACATATAGTGTAATTAAGGTTTTCGAACAAATTTTTGGACCTAACTAGGTACTTGGTAACTGAGGGAACACGGGTGGGTTTTAGTCGGTGAAAGTCTGACACGCCCTCCTGCTCCACCCAGAGCGGAAGAAGTTATTTGATGATTTCCCACCGAAAAAAAGGTACTTACTTAAAACACGTCATAAATAAGTAAGTACAATTTTCTAATTCGGTCATATGTTTTGCTCAAAATTATCTCATTTAAAATATTTGTAAGTACGTTTGTTCTACAACTTATGGAAATCTGTGTCGAATAGACGCCTCTGCCCTTTACAATCGAATTTCCCAAATTCCCATCATAAGGAAGATAATCTTTAGCTGTACTCTCAAATGCCTAGCTAGACGTTATACAACATAAGTACATAATTTAATCATAATATATCTTACGTAAGGTGTGGCCGAAACACGAGTTCGGTACATACGTCGGAATAAAGTGTCCAAAAAACGATGCACGTGTACCAAACGTTCGTGCCCGCTTTTATCGCACACCCTGCATCAGAGTAGCGACAAAAATAAACAGATTCATTCTAATCTTGTAACTCCTAGTGATTATGTGGCTTTTTATTAATACCTACATTATCTTGTACGACGAATTAATTATATTATAGGAGGTGTAGTTTTATTACCTATTTACTCACCAAATAAAAAGAATAATGTTTTTTCTACTAATTTAGCTAATTCTAGAGGTACTTGATTATTAACCTTTTCGATAACCCAAAATAAATAGAAAGCTTAATTAGTAATTTGGCCAGCCAAACATAAAAAAAAAATTAGTTGCAGTGAATTTCGCTTGGCTGCTTGTGTTGTCTTGCTTTTGAGCAATTTTTTATTTTAATCATCATGCATGATACATCTGATCAGACTATGTAGTTCTAAAATGGAAGTTCCCAATTTCATTAACGCCTTTATATAAGTAATAAACAAAATTGACATTTACGTATTTCTAGAAATAAATACCTAATTCGCAAGTCAGCAAAATTTGTTTTTAAATTAACAGGGCATCTATAAATAATTGCCATATCTAAAAATAGAATCACGAAGAGAGTTGTCATTTGTTTTGTTTCACACATGCCTGCATTTACAATTAGCACGTCGATGACATAATTACTAAAATTAAATTCTTCCATGTTCACGATATCAGCTACTTTTCACAACGTAAAATTGCCAAAGCGTGATCTAATAAAACGAAGGTAAATAAAAGTATTTAGGTACCAAGGTATTAAAAATCAGAGAAGTATTGGCACAGATTAATCGATACTAATATCGATTTATTTGAAAAATAAGTAACGAAATCACAAGGTATCCGAATATTCAGGGAATTTCTCCCGGGATTTTTACGGTTGGTTAACCTAGTGAAAATTCAATTAGCTATTTGATTACGTTTATTGTATACTTAAGTATGTATTTAAGTAGGTATCTATATGTATTATTCTTTTAAGTAAAATTACTTAGGTATATTTTGCGTCAGTGATAGAAATTGCCGCAAATGGTTATACTTACATAATGATTTATTTATTTATAAAAAAAACCTACGTATTGTTTTTTTAATACAGGTAAGAAGCTACTAAACATGACTAGGTACTACTCTATGTATTGTTGATTATTTACACCTACCTAGGGGGTTTATGTAGGTACATGAATTACGCGGTATCTAAGAAGGTATGTATTGCCGGTGTCTGTAAAACAATTATTACTGTTTTAGATGCAAGGCAAACTTCATACTCACAAACTCACAACAGCAAGCAAAAGCAAAGAAACAATTGGCGAATCCCTAAAAAAATCTCAAACCAAAACTTATTTTTAACCAAATTCCAATTCCAGCCCCAAGTTACAACTCCATTACGGCAACGAAAAAAAAATCCTACAGAAATAACAATTTTAAAAAAACTTCTAAAGAATTCCGGAGTCCCAAACATAACTCCTTTATGACGTAACTTCGAATTAACAACGTGCCATTCATGAGAAAAACCATTTAAAAAATCGAATCTTAAAACAGTCGGGTATACCCACAAATAGTCAGGCGATATGAACGTGAGCATTTTTGTGTGTGTGTGCATAATGTTACGTGTTTTACGTGGTGTGTGTGTGTGCGTGTCGGCTCGGTCACGTTTTGCGCGGCGTGTTGAGGACGCGGCCACGGCGCGTGCATCCCGCGCACTCCTCCGCCCGGCGCCCCCCGCACTCCTGTCACGTGTTATCGAAATATCGAGGTGTTATTTTCGCTCCGCTTTCGCCACAAATCACAATAATCTATTCAGATGTCGAATTAATCAATTGGGGATTTTCATTTCCAGTCTGTTGTTGCTTGTTACTAAAATATTGAACCAATGTACTTATTTTAATGGTTATCGAAATATTTACGTAACGTTCGATTCAAACTCAAACGTTTTGTTACGTGAATTTATTTAGGTACGGTAGTTAACCTACTGGATTGAACCTAAGTATTGACGTTAGGTAAACTACCAGTCTTTATAAATAATTTTTTTTTAAACATTCGTAGGCTACAATTATTGTTTTGTTTTATCGTCTTTGGGAGCGCGCAGTGAACAGTGACAGTGCGTAAAATCGAAACAAATGCCTAATTGGCTACATTCTCGATACAGAATCTGACGCACCATATCGATGATTAGCTCTGAAACATTTGTAGCATTGAACTCTGGTCTATAAATAGATTATAAACAAGTTTCTGTGACGTCACCTGGCTGCAGGTGGCACAGATTTACAAGCCTGTGAAGCTGGCCATATCGCAAAATTGCAATATCAGTAACATCATAGTAACATGCTACAACTTTAATAAATATTTATACTTAATTAATTCTCATTAGTGCAGGTAGAAGCCTTATGTAAATGATGTAAAGATTTTAGATCCCTGAGAAGAAGGACCAATTCTAATTGTCATAGGAGCTAAAAAGTAGCTGTATTTATATGGAACATAGTGTCAGAGCCGTAACGTTATACCTACTTATCATATCACAAGGCCCAAGGTACATATTTTTTCCACCGCACGATAAGATGTATCGAATAGTGCATACAAATACAATGTCGTCAGTTATGCACACTTCAAGGTCTGAGGCTCCATTCGTCACAAAGTTTTAAACGTAAACAAAGCAGTAAAAACTCCGTACTCAATACTCCAATCAGCAAACGTACAATTATTATTGTAAAATATTTACGTAAAGAAACAAGAATTAAAATAAGTTTTACTCAAGGTTTAAAAAAAAATACTGACTGTTTATTTATTATTTTTAGCTTTGATAAAAATGGACGGTACGAAATAAAACTGATAGGGAAAAGTTTAAAAAGAGAATTCGAAGATCATAGAAAACAGGAAAATGGCGCGTATAGGTATATGGTTTCAGGGGGAAAATATAATATTATGCGGAGTTATGTAATAATGAAGTAAAGTGAAGGAAAATTATAGCCAAAGTTATGAATATTATATTATAGAAATATAGGCAACCCTCTCGTATCGACTCACTGAACTGATTTGTATGATAAGCGGTAGATCGTCATATTTTTTTGCGAAAAATAAAGTAACAAAAGGTTGATGGAAGGAGGATGTTTCATAAATTTAGTTTTCAACCCTTAATTGTATGATTTCGTATGCCTCTATACCGCATAGCCTCTATGTAAAACAGCATTGATTATTTGAATTGATTCAAAAATGGAACTTACGCCAATTACAATTGTTTTGCTAACACACAGTCACGAATATGATCTTATGATACCCAATCAAAGTGTTACTGCATTTGACCAGAACTCCTTGATAAATAGCGTATATTGTCAGTATTTTAGTTTACCCACTGGGTCAAGAACTCAAGAGGTCAAGAAATTAAGTAAAACACTTGTTAAAGATTTATTTGTTACAAAGAATACATGTGAAAATCTGAGAAACCTTCTTAAAATAGGCTGAAGATTTTAGACGGTGATTTAGCTAGAAGAAGAAGTCTCATTAGGACTGACCGCCGCCCGAGAATAAATAAGATTAAAAATAATGTAGCAAATGTAATCTAGGTAGAAGCTGCCTACACTAGGACTGAAAAAAGGCCACAGAATTGAAATAAAAAGTTATTCGAAGGAATAAGACGAATCTAATTCCCTTTACTGAAATGCTGAGACGCTGTTTCACTCATTGGTGAAAACTACGTAAAACGTTTAGAGCCAGATGTCTAGTAACAAAAGTAATAGTTTTGGATGATTCGTACAAAAATACTTATAGAAAATGCTGTGAAGAGTATTCTGCTTTTTGTCTCGTTAAATAGTCAGAATTTTACAATAATCTCTTAATTTGGTTCATATCCAATACGGTTGCACGATTTTTCTTAACCATATCAATGAGTTAGGTCCTACTTTGACTATCTTCTAAATCATGACTTGTGTCTAACGTCCTATAGTCGTAACGACTGTTAGTCGCTTCGTAGTTCATTAAAAAATGTGTGACCGTAGGTCGGTTGCTGATTTTGTTCCATCATATAATTTTGATTGATTTGTCTAAGTTAGGAGACTGACTTCGTGCCAGCAGTGTACACTAGCACTACTAGTACTAGTGTTACACAACAGTGTACTACAGCATTCCACCGCTGGACATAAGCCCATTTAACTCGATTCACTCGATTTTCGGCAATTCTCATCCAGCTCCTATCAACCACTGTGAAAATCGTCGTTCCTCCTAGCAGACTGTGTTACTAGCAGAAAGAATCCGTAAACTGTGTCAGGGTGGCCTTATTGTTCATCCAGCCAAGGGAAAGGGTCTTAGTTGAAATTGGCAGCTCAGGGTTTCTCTCGATTTGCTAGAGATTTATAACCCATGTTGCATCTTTGTATCCAGTCAAGGGCAAATCTTTAAATATTTTTTCTTGTGTACACAATAACAAAAATCATACTAGTAAAGATGTTTTTTTTTATCTATAAATCTAACGCCCAACTGGGCCCGCACCGCCGATGGTTCAAAATTGCTCAACACTTCAAATGATACTTTCTGTGTCAAATATTCGCACGCTTTAAAAGTTCGTGGTGGTGGTCCTTTGACGCCTTTATTAGTACAGATATCGAGGTTTGTTTAGGTACTCTATTTAGGAACTAAGCCTATTTGGCTTATCAGAATTTTAGATCAACATTTTATTTTCTGCTACTTAACAAAAGTTTTTTTATTAGGTACAGAAACTATCGACGTCAAATTAATTACCATAATTATGATGTTCTCACAAACTCACAACACATAGGTACTAAGTAATTTGGGAAAATGAAACTAAAGCCCGTAGGGGCTTTAGTTTCATTTGCTTTTCTGCTTTTAGACAAATGCTATAGTTATTCGTTCTAATTAAGTAGGATGTACATAACTATATTCAAAGCCATTTAACTCAGCCTATCACAGTTCATACTGTAGAAAGACACATCTGATCCTACTTATGTCTACGACCTACCTAAGTATTAATGTCTTTTCTCCCAAAGTTATTATAACAAATTATGCATGAAAATTGATATTGATGCGCTTAGCATGAAAATTGATGTTGCATCCTAAGATAATTGAATATAATATTTTTTCACTTCTCATGCTCTAAAAAGACATCATTATAGCCCTACGAAGCGGGACTAAAGTGACCACTTTAGTCCCTAGGGAGTAAAAAGTAATTCGTTTTTTTAATTTCCTTCATGTGACATAGACAAACTAAAACAGCCAGTAAATATACTATTATCTGTGGAGTGTGGACTATCTTCATTGCGAAAATGTTGAGAGTTTTAGTTCCATGTTTTTTCCAAGGTGGCGCCATGTGTTTTAAATTGTTAATCTGTTACTGGTTTAGAAGAAAAAAAAGACCGCGAAAATTTCAAAATTTTTGTCGAGTGTAAATTTGTTCGGCTTTAAATAAATTTATTAAGAATGTCCAGTGACAAATATTATGTTCCTATATTATGTTCCTTGGTGAAGAGTTTGACGTCAAGCAAAGAGCAAAAGACATACCTAATAGATATTGTGATTTTTATTTTATTAATCGACTTCAAAAAGGAGGAGGTTCTCAATTCGTCGGAACCTTTTTTAATTTTTTTTTATGTATGTTCCCCGATTACTCGAAGATGGCCGGACCGATTTGGATTTTTTTTTGTTTGAAAGGGTATACTTCCCAGGTGGTCCCATGATCATCAAGTCAGGATCTGATGATGGGATCCTGGAGAAATAGAGAGAACTCTTCAAATTTTATAGGCACGCGAAGCGATTTAGGTATTTTTTGGAAGAGTACTCTCTCGGAGTGGTCTCATTTCAATTTGGTGAAGATCTGATGAAGAACTTTGGAGATAGGCAACGGAACTCCTCAATAAATGATAGCAAATGGACTGGGATTGCTGAAATCTCATGTCTGTCTATTGTTTACACCAGTTCATAACATAACATCACGCCGGTACGCTGTGAAGGGGTAAGCACATGTGAACCACTAAAAAGTAAAAAAAAAACTTTTTCCAAAAAAAAAAAACCGACTTCCAAAAAAACACTACAAAGTGAAAAATAACTTTAATTTCGGAAGGCGGTGACAACAAATTCAAATTCAGCTCCAAAGACACCGACTTCCGAAATTAAAGTTATTTTTCACTTTGTACTGTTTTTTTGTTAAGTAATATTTATTAGGTAAGTACATGTTTTTGTACTAAATTGGCTATTTTTCTCGCACTCGAAGTGAAAAGTACAGTTTGCACCTCGAGACTAAACGCCAACCCTCGGTTTCATTGACTCCCTCGCACGCTCGGGAGTCAAACCACCTCGGGTATATTAGGTCTTTACCTATGAAATTGCCGTTTTGCAGTACTGGCCATTTCAAATCAAAATAATTTTTGTTTGGGTAAGAATTCTAATTTCAAATTAATTTTATTTTAAAAACATGGATTTTTTTTTCCAAAAGTAGTCATTTGTTTATTGATTAGTGTTACATTTTCATCGCATTTCAATCTTTTTCGTCATCATGGATACGTTAAAAATTCGAGTAATTATGGAATATGAGTACCGTCGTGGCAGCAACGCGGCACAAGCGGCACGCAACATCAACGACGTTTACGGAGCTAACACTACAAACCAACGCACCACCTGTTATTGGTTTGCTCGCTTCCGTTCTGGAAATTTCGACCTGAAAAATGAACCTCGCGGTCGTCCGAAGGCTTTGGTCGACAATGACGAATTAAAGGCGATTGTGGAAGCTGATGATACACAATCTACGGCTGAATTAGCAGCAGCTTTCGACGTTAGCGTCAAAACAATATTGGTCCATTTGCGTCAAATTGGCAAGGTAAAAAAGCTTGACAAATGGGTGCCCCACGAACTCAATGATCGTCAGCGCGAAGTACGAGTCGAGACGTGCCTTGCACTGCTCAACAGACACACAAATGAAGGAATTTTGAACCGCATTGTTACCTGCGATGAAAAATGGATTCTGTTTGATAACCGCAAGCGCTCAGCAAGTTGGTTGGATCCTGGTTCAGCACCTAAACAATGCCCTAAACGAAAACTTACCCCTAGAAAAGTGATGGTCACTGTTTGGTGGTCTAGCGCCGGTGTGATTCATCACAGCTTCTTACCAAACGGGGTGAGCATTACTGCAGATGTGTACTGTGAAGAACTGAACACAATGATGGAGAAGCTGGCACATCTCCAACCAGCATTGGTCAATCGCTCGTCTCCGCTGCTCCTGCACGACAACGCGCGACCTCATACTGCACAGCAGACGGTCTCCAAGTTGCAAGAACTGGGGTTGGAAGCTCTCCGTCATCCGCCCTACTCACCAGACCTTGCGCCTACAGACTACTACTTTTTCCAGAATTTGGATAACTTCTTGGCGGGAAAAAAATTCAATACCCGAGAGGCAGTACAAAATGCCTTTGAAGAATTTGTTGCCTCCCGTCCAGCTGATTTCTTTAAGAAGGGCATCAATAAACTGCCACTGCGATGGCAAAGATGCATTGATTGCATGGGTGATTACTTCGATTAATACAAATAAAAAATACATGAAAAAAATTCGTTTAAATTTTTTCATACAAAACGGCAATTTCATAGGTAAAGACCTATTATTATGGTTTCGTTTAGTCCCTCGTTATAAAATATACTATTACTTAGTTCCTTTTATTTTTAACTGCCAATTACAATTTATCGTACCCAATCAAAGATTCAATAGGTATTTTTGCGTCACCTAAACACTTTCTTCATTGAAAGCGATTGACAGGTACGCAATCAACAACGTAATAATTACCTATTTGTAAGTGAACTTAAGGTCAAGTCATAGTTCGACTTAGCACTGAAATTACATCAGTAATCATGTTTGGTGCTTATTATCACCGTAATCAGAATTATTTGCACCCACTAGAATATAGGTGGGTACACGTACAAATGCCGAGAAAATTCATGAAAAGCTAATAAAAATACTTTGAACTCCGTCGTAAACCTTCTTAAACTCAAAAGCGGAATAATTTAGGCAGTTAGGTGCCGAAAATGAGGCGAAAATGTTAAACCAGATGAATAATGATTTCCGGGTCAAGGTCGGCCATGAGAGAGATTTTTAAAAAACGAATTTTTCAAATTTCAAGCAACGTTCTCCTTATGTGTCGGTGTCGCCAATGATTACCAATAATAATGTTTTTTTTTTTGTAAACTTGAGTTTATAATAATTTGTCTAACGTAGAATCACCCACTTATGTTGACATATGTGAATAAAACGAATGTGTTTTTAGAATTGATCGTAATCACATCGTATTTTCTTTTTACGTTAAGTACACTCAATGGTGTATTGATACCACTCCCTGTAAACACATAATTCACGATACAATTGTCTCAAGTATCGAGCCATTTTGATGAAGAAGAATCATAATAATGAAACACGTAATTACTGTCCATATTAAACTTACTTGTCATACTTCACGGAATGCCCGTTCTCCTCCCAATAAAGCCTTGTTTCCATATTCATTTGGAATCACAACAAAACAACAAACCACTTTATCACAAAATTGCAGATGATAATATCAAATACAAATTCTGTTTACATTTTATTCCCGTAACGGGTAGGTTTATTCAGCACTAATCACAAACTATAGCACTTAAGTTAAATTTCCGCAATCCATTTTCGATAAACGATCACAGTAAATATAATTTGTTGTTATCGTATTTAACTGCATGTATGGAGCGTGTGGCAAACGTCGTCACCCGGAGAGCGTCGCGGCCACTATGAATGGATGTACTCCAAACACCGGCCGGTTTCAGTCATGTGACGCGGCGGCGGCGTCAAAATATGGACGGGGGGCGTCGGAATGCCGGCGCACATTCCGATGCGTGAACTCAAAATTCTAGTGAAAAATGTAGATTTTTAGGTTTTCAAAGGAGTCTACGTGAAATGAGGTTGATTATTAAGCAGTGCGGGGGTGTGTGGACGGTTTGCATAGGTTTTGCTGGGTGTCTTTCGGACGCGCCGCGGTTGCAGCGACGTCGACCGAGCCACGCTTGCTCGCACGTGACTGCTGCTGTGCCAATGACGCGGCGACAGCTCCGCCCGGCGCCCGAAGCGAATCATACTTCGCACTTCGGGGTATACCCTACCGTTATAAAATTCACGATCATTTATCTGCATTATTTTAGTCGTGATCCTGAAGATTTAGATAAACATTTAAAAAAAATGGAACATGGTTCAAGAAAATTGCGTATTTAAAAAATGCTGCTACTTGTTACTGCCAATTTCACCAATGAAACACATTTATAAAGCGTCCAAGAGCTGTTTCTGTTTTTATTTTTTGAGGTGTTTTTTTTAAATGTAAGTCTGTTGTTCGGTAATTTGAATCCGAACTTGTATCTTCAAAATTTGTAGGTACCTATGACTTCGGAGTTGGTACCGATTCATAGGTTTTCCTTAAATCTAAGTAGCCATCTTGGATAAATATTTTTAAATTTATCTAAGGTTTCCCATAGGTATATTTTTTCTAAAATGCTTGAAGTATTGGTAAACATGACAAGCCTTAGGCGTGTCCACGGTGGGTGTGGCGTTGACGTAGCGCCCACGTCGCGTGCACGTGGCGTGACAAGAACAGGCACAGTACTCTACAAAGAAAAGGAGATAAAATACACAAAACAGGTAGTACGATTGTAGGCTTGTTTAGATTTGTGGGGTGTTATTGATGCTCTCACGAGGCGTTCACGCTGCTTCGATACTTTGAGCTTATTCAAGCGAAAAGACGGAAATAAGCGTGCGCAATGCACGCCCGACAAACGCATAGGTCTCTACTCGTGTGTCAGTGCGTGACTAGGGCAGTATTGTATCCAAGAAGATTATTATTATGTAGGTATAGTGAGCTCATAGCACAGTATATTCTCTGCCCATAGTGACCCACGGTCGAAAAAGCCTCAGCCCGTTATTTCTTCCTAAGATATCATGGGCAATGGGCATTGTTGGGAATGTCCTGCCTGTTCATGCAACTGGACTTTTGAAGATCGAATTAACACAACTGACGGTGCTATTAAGTGACCACCTACTCAACGAGCGTCCAACTAATTTAAAAATACCTTCGACTAGAAAATTAAATATAAGAAGAATTGGCTGTCTACTCGAAACTAATTAAAATGATGTATAATTTTCGTTTTCAGTGGCTGCAGTGACCGTATTTCTCTTGTGGGCGAGAGTAGGGTTAATTTTCCAAAGTCGGTCTGGCGGAAAATTAACCCTTCTGCTCAGAGGTACATATTTTGTTATTGAAGTGAAACTTCTTATGCGACTTCCAACAAGGTTGCGTTAAACGTTTAACGCTAAAGGTTGCGTTAAACGTTTAACGCAACCGACGCAACAGAGTGAGTCGGTTTCACTTCTTCCGCGCGGAGCGACTCCACGCACTTTTTGAAGTGAAACTTCTTATGCGACTTCCAACATGGTTGCTTTAAACGTTTAACGCTAAAGGTTGCGTTAAACGTTTAACGCAACTGAGGGAGAGAGTAAGAAAGATACCCAAAAGTAAAAAGTAGGAGAGAGAAAGAGAGTGAGTCGGTTTCACTTCTTCCGCGCGGAGGGACTCCACGCACTTTTTGAAGTGAAACTTCTTGTGCGACTTCTAACAAGGTTGCGTTAAACGTTTAACGCTAAAGGTTGCGTTAAACGTTTAACGCAACCGACGCAACAGAGTGAGTCGGTTTCACTTCTTCCGCGCGGAGGGACTCCACGTATTTTGCGCAAAACCACACGCTCCCTTTTTATAGACCAAATTATTTTACTCATTAGTAAGCTTTTTATGTTCTTTGCCAGTCTTTTTCTGGTATACTCACATTACGCCAATATAATTTTCCAAAATCAAATCAAAATCTTAAGTCATTTATTCAAACTTGCTGAGAGTCAGCAATTTTTGAACGTCAAAATTACATAAGACAGTCCCCCAAAACGCCTTTCACCACTTCCTATTGCTTTAGCTGGGAATAAGAAGTGGCGCAACAAACTCCTCAGCAGCACAGCTGTCTGTTAAGTTAGAAGAACTTGATTCTATACAGTAACAGGTATCTAATTAATTAAAATTAATAAACACAAAAAACATAAAATTTAATTATTTACAATATGTCAGCTAGCACACGTCAACATACCAACAAAACATGGTAACTAAACTCAAGACACACACTTCCAGTTTTCCTTTCCAATAAAATCAATTTCGGACTTGTAGGTACGAACAAATAGCCAAGTCGGTCAGCCATTCTCAAGTGATGCGCTTAGCCGCTTACCACCGATCAGCACTTATTACGACCGAACTTTAAACAAGGCTTGAAGAGTTTGTTAAAGAAACTCGTAAGAGTAAAAACTCGTAACTGTACGTGTACCTAGGTAATGTCAAACATGTCAATGTCCACGTGATACGGAGTGGAGAGCTAAGCCTTCCCTTACGATACTAATTGAAGAGTGACTTACATCAATTATATACTTAGAACTACTCAGAACTCAGCGCTGCTAACAACTGGGTGGCCCAGTGGCTATGGCCCAGAATTTGAAATTATACCTTGTTGCTCTACAATTCTCGATATTGTTAAATCAAATGAAATAGGCAAAAGGTCGTCACATAATATGTTTATTTCTGTATATAGGGTTTTCTCAGATTTTTCTTACGAAAAAAGATTTTTTTCCCCGAAGAAATTGTTAGCCCATAAGCATTTTAATTGGTTAAAAAAAGAATCAGAACCATTTTGAAATGAATTCAGTTGAATCGTATAAGGACAACCAGAAATAGAAATACATTTACAAATCGAGCCTGTTTCTAAAACGGATTTTTAATTTCAACACAAAAAAAAAACAAGTAAAAACTTTCCACTCGTAGGAGGCTGTTTTTTATAACTCAAGTATTTTCGTAACGTTATCCAACTAGCCCAAATATAAAGTCTGAACGAATTCGAAGTTACTTGGAATGAAACCCCGCAACCGTGGTTACGCGACAGGTTTATTTCAGTTCGCGTGTTCATTAACGGGGATTAGGTAGTGCGTACTAAACGTGCACGGGTTTATTAAGTTTGGTGGAAAACGTGCTCGTGCGCGGCTCGAGCACGGGTTGAGGAGTGCACGCAGGGCCATCATTGTTCATTTGTTATGAATGGGCTCGGTTACATGGAAAATGTAGGGTTGCACGTTTTGAGGCAGTCGTGACGTACTCGTACGTTATCAAATGCTTTGCGTGCAACGGTGAACTTGTGTTTAGGGATATTTTAGGCAGGAACTTAATTGAAACATACGTTTCGTAAGCCAGTTGTTTTCACAGTTTTATTTCTCGTATTCTTTCTTGTGGTTTAGCATTGTAGATTCTAGATTTCAGGAGTTTCTGTGGTGTTGTGGCTGGGAATAGAATGGCAGGGTTGTCCCCAAAGAAAGCATTCCACATTAAAATAGTAAGAAGTAGATAAAAAGGAGATGGTGATAGGAGGATGGAAACACCAGAGACAACTACTCTACTGAGTATGTTTAGATTACACACGCACCTATCTCGGCTCCCCCCCCCAGTGGGTTCCCGCAATGTCGTTGCGGGGGGGCTTAGGGGCTTAGTAGCCGTGAACACCGTCCCACGGTGAAGCGAAGAGAAATCCCAAGGTGGGCCGCTCGTCAGGGCTTTTGCCTCCAAGCCGACGACGTAGCGGCCAAAAAGTAGGTTGCGGTGAGGTGCATCGCAACTGAGGCGGGCCGCGATGGCGAATCGGAGGCATCGCGGTTGAGGGTTACAGGCTGCGGCGGAGGAGGAGTGCCGGTACTTCTGAGTAGCGCTCTTCCCTTCCGTGGCCTGGACGGGGCCGCCACCGTTTGATGGCGGACGCGGTGGGGCCGCAGGGGAAGAGGAGTGTCGGTATAGCGTTGGCCGCTCTCCCTATCCCCTGCGGCCGAAAAGTGATAAGTGGCGAGGCCACTGCGCTGACTCGTTGCAGGGGGATCAAGGGTGCCAGACACGGGGTCGTCTGGGACCCTTATGCTACTTGGTTCCTGGGGTGGTCATGGCGTGCCATGTGTGCTGGTGCGCCGAACTGGTGGGGTCCGCAAGGGCCGATGCCTGCCAGGGGTGCGGGTTGTTCGATAGAGATACCGTCGCCCCTGGCACACAGGCAGCTGAGGGAACACGGGTGGGTTTTAGTCAGTAAAAGTCTGACACGTCCTCCTGCTCCACCCAGAGCGGGAGAAGTCATTTGATGATTTCCCACCGTCAAAAAAATAAGAATAAACCTATCTCCACTGCCAACAGCCACTAAACATTTCCATAATCTAATCACCACACTTGGTGACTTGGTTTATAGTATTTAGGGGATCGCATTTATTTATTACTAGCAGCGCTCCGCGGTTTCACCCGCGTTGTTCCCGTTCCAGTGGGAATACGGGGATAAAATATAGCCTACCTATGTCACCCGGGGATAGTGTAGCTTCCCAACAGTGAAATAATTTTTCAAATCGGTTCAGTGGTTTCGGAGCCTATTCAATGCAAACAAACAAACAATCAAATCTTTCCTCTATTTAATTGTTATTTTAGATAGATGAGCGCACAATGAGGATGCCGTTCTTCATTATCATAATTAACTGCTATGCTATGAGACTCTAGATTATAGCTACATTGGAAGAGCTCTCAAGAAATTGCAAAAAAATAATAATCACCAAAAAAAAATCACAAAAATTTCACCAAAACGTTGGAAAACAAATTGGTGATTGCAGGCTGCATGATGGCGCAATTACATACACTTAGTTGTTCTCCCGCCATTCAATTGCCTATAGAATTCGGGGAAACGACCAAGTGGCCATACGGGACGAGTACGCCGTCTTTGGACAATCTAGTACTACAGGCTTAGCATGACGCTTCCTATTTCTACCCTACCGTAGAATAGAAATCGCTTGTCTACCTTTCTCGGTTAAAAACTGTCAACTGTCTACACGGAAACGTCATTTTTGTCTACTCTTCCGTCGACAAAACGCTTCTCTACGGTTCTTGTGCTAAGCCTGCAGGTTCATCGTTTTGGTTAATCGAATTCGGATACACGGCGTCAGGTTTCCTTTCAACTCTATCAGTGCTTTGCCAGTCGTCATTGAGTAGTCTCGACTTCAATCTAACTATAATGTACTCGTATCCGTATTCCAGTGTGATCACCAGTCTAATTAATGCATCGGGTGCCCGAATTTTAGTAATCTTACGACGGGTATCCAAATACGGGCTAACGATCAAGTGTAGATACCTAATTGCGCCTTGAGACTATCGTGGTTTAATTACAACGCGACCCTCAACAAAGATCCGTCCTGGAACTTTACTTATCATAAGTTCAATCAGCCTATAACGGTCCAACTGCTGGGACAGCCTGATCTGTCTGCTGTATTTCACCACCCGGGCCCAGTGCGGATTGGTAGATGTGACGTCTTTGAATATTTTGTTATAGGAAGGATATACTGGTTTCCTCACGATGTTTTCCTCCACCATTTTGAGAGCAGTAGTGATGAAAAAATTACATAGAGTAAATCGCTTGGGTTCGAACTTACGACCTACAAGTCGGGATCTGGCGGCACTACTCTTGATACGTGCCAGGATAATCTTAGATTTATTTATCTAGCTACAGTGAAATTACATTCAACATACCTGACATTATTAACACGCTTTTATTAGCTCGGGTTGTATGTATGTATGTAACGGAATCTTTGAGCGCGATTTTGACCCACTTTAAACGGTCAGATTTCATTGAAACTTTGTAAACTTGTCGAGGACCGATGACAATTTAATAATTTAAAAAAAATGAGAAAAAAATAAAAACACGTTTTGTAGTTAACAGAACTAAAAAATAGAAAATAAATAATAGTTTAAAAAACTGAAAAACACGCTTTAAAAACCAAACTAAAAAAGGAGAAAATAATTTAATTTAATTAAAAAGCGTGGGGTGCTTGACATTAATTGATTATAAAAATACCTCAAAAAGCACCCCACGCTTTTTAATTGAATTAAATTATTTTCTCCTTTTTTAGTTTGGTTTTTAAAGCGTGTTTTTTAGTTTTTTAAACTATTATTTATTTTTCATTGCATTTTTATGTCATGTGCATAAAAAGTACGGGAGTAGGTACATGGCTTTTATTTTATTTTTTTGACGGTGGGAAATCATCAAATGACTTCTCCCGCTCTGGGTGGAGCAGGAGGGCGTGTCAGACTTTTACTGACTAAAACCCACCCGTGTTCCCTCAGTTGCCTGTGTGCCAGGGGCGACGGTATCTCTTTCGAACAACCCGCACCCCTGGCAGGCATCGGCCCTTGCGGACCCCACCAGTCCGGCGCACCAGGACACATGGCACGCCGTGACCACCTCAGGAACCAAGTAGCACAAGGGCCCCAGACTACCCTGGCACCCTTGGCACCATTGGTCCCCCTGCGACGGGTCAGCGCAGTGGCCCCGCCGCCTGCCACTTCTCGGCCGCAGGGGATAGGGAGAGCGGCCAACGCTATACCGACACTCCTCTTCCCTGCGGCCCCGCCGCGTCCGCCATCAAACGGTGGCGGCGCCGTCCCGGCCACGGAAGGGAAGAGCGCTACTCAGAAGTACCGGCACTCTCCGCAAATAGAAGCAATCAGGCAAGACAAAAATTATAAGACAAGTCAGGCTTTGTAATTAACATATCATTCAATTTATTCCGTGAAGCAAAAACAACATTTTATTACACATAAACCTGCATGGGCACTTATGAAACGTCAGAAACTAGGTTCACGCAATTTATTTATCGCACACAAAAAGGTACAAAGGCGGACTTCAGCTTAGCTTTGTTATCCAATATAATTATCATCATTGACCTCCTGTCGTTACCGTCTACATATTCTAATTTATTTGGGGTCGCGCAGCACGTGTTTTTTGAAATGGAACTTCTTACTAAAATCAAGAATTGAGACAAACAAGGACGCATTTTTAGGCATATTCCGTTACATGAGAGAGAAGAAACATACACACTCTGTCTCTCCCACAAAATCTATCTGATTCATTTAAGGATTATCCTGTCTGTCTAACGAGGAAGCTGTTCCAAAAGTTTACAAATCACAATAAAATCTAAAATCCACCAGTGGCAATTTACGTCCGGTTATAATTTTATAGCTGGCTTAACACCAGCACATCAAGCTACCCCAAACTGTATTTTTTTTAAATAAAGTTGAAAATCTATCAACGAATTTTGACAGATTGGGGTAGCTTGATGTGCTCAGATGTGCTGGCGTCTGTACATTGAGTTATCAGAACTAAGAATAATTTTAGCACGCTGTGCTCCAATTAACGGTAACCCTGAGTAGCTGTAGTGGGCAATGGTGGTCCAGTGGTCTCCCTGGGCTCACAAAACGGCACTAAGGCATTCGAAATTATGACTGTCTAATAATCGGAAAAGATTCTTATTTTTAGCTGAAAGCCTATTGGCTCAGCAATGATATTAAAAAACCACATTTTATTAAAATGGCAACACAAAATTTGACAGTACTGAATACGTTTAGTTACTTGTACCGTTTTTCTGAACACTGCGAAAATATTTAGCATTTGTGCTCCAAATAACATGTAAATGACGGAGCAGATAAATAAAACAAAATCAGTTCAAAGGTGTTTCTTTTGGTAAATTATTTACTTTGTAAATTTTCTTTGACATGACTCATACACGTCATCACGAAGTGCTAAACTGGCAAACTGCTAACTAAACGCAAATTGATATCTGTCAATCGAATTGTACAGCAGATTTTCGGAAGAGGCGTTCATTATTTTACGATTTTTGCACAAAGCACGGTGGTTTTATCATTAAAAATGCTTGCTATAATCAATCGTATCCTTGATTGGATTAAAAGCTTGTTCTGGAAGGAAGAAATGGAGCTAACATTGGTCGGATTGCAGTACTCGGGAAAAACAACTTTTGTTAACGTCATTGCCGTTAGTATTATCTGAAAACAATATTTTTGTGTTGTAATAACTTCCTTGTGTACTTTACGCCATCATAATACAGATTTGTACAATGTAGGGACCCACTCAATGATTCGCCCATCGAATTTCGTTCGATCGGTAATACGTTTCGTGAATATTTTTTCTTAATTTCTGATGAATACGTGTATTACCTGCGTATAATAATAAGTGATCCCACTTCTCATTGTTCTTTACGTTTGTTTTTTGTGTCATTCATAACAAAGGAACATAGCAAGGAATCTGATAAGATTACAGTTTGCATAGATTTACATTTGCAGGCGATATGGTGAAAGTACCATACCTTAAAAGCTTTAAAATTGCAAATTATGTTTTATCCAATTAAAATTCTCTTGCAGTGGGATTTTTAATTAATCAAAATGAGTCTGAGATTGGTTAGGGAATTTTAAATCATAAATTAACAATTTCATTGCAATGAGGAAATAATAATTTTATAAATTTTACTTTGGATGCTACTTCACCTTGCAGCAGAAACAATATAAAATCAATCATTTCCTATCATTTGTGACAGGCATGGCCTTCAAATTTAGAAAACTGTTATTCCTTGTTGTATTCAAGAACATTTCAGTAATATTATATTGAAAGATCAAAAACAAAAGAAGGTTAACTCTAAACTTGAAAACGACCAGTCTTTCACTTAACTGTTTTTATCAATATTAAAATTCCATAGGCATTTACTCACATAGTTACAAAGTATATAGCGACACATATACCTATATATTTACTCATAACATAAAGGGTCACATTTCAATCAACAATCGTTATCTGTGTCCCATTCCAATGTCAGGATAATCACACTATTTACTGTAGTTCATTTACCCTTTATCTTATCACCAGCTTAAGATTCTAAGTGTTCTTTATTCTTATAAAATGGACAAGTCTAACAGATAATTTTTTAAATTGTTAATCGGCCTATTTAAAATTGTGACGAAAACTAGCATTGGGATAAAAACAGTAGTATATTATTATCAAGGTTGATTTGGTAGATAATAATTTCATATTTATTTAAGACTAGCTGAACTAACAGATGCTGACCTGTTCAAATTTCAATATTCATTTAAAATTCCTATAGGAAAAAGTTCAGTAGCTTTGGAAACTTTTCCAATTTTCCCTTCCACTAAAACCAAATTGGTCCAGCGTTGTTGTTGAGTTCGCAAGTTCGAAAATCGCGTTCTCAAGTGTTGTGCTTTCCATCGGGCAGCATTTCTGTTTTGTTTTGGAATTTTTTTTTCAAAATCTCTTTTAAAGTAATTAATACTACTTTTGTTAAATTAGACCTTAAATTGGATATTTATAATTGGAAAACTGTGGCAATAAAACAAGAAGCCTGTTTACCAGTAGAGGACTGACTAGGGAGGGTTCATTTTTATAGATGTGACTGTCATTTAAATTTAATAGGATTATGAAAAGAATAGTAGTGAGTGGGCACTGTTGGATTACCTTTAGTTTATTTATTTATATAAAACTAGCTGTCCCGACAGACGTTGTCCTGTCTTAACTATGAATATTAAATTCGCATTCAACACGTGGTGGTTATGCCTTTAAAATGTAGCTTATGTGAAACGTTGTTATTTTTAACACAGCGCCATCTATTGATTACTTACTCAACCCAGTCAACAGATACAGCCATCTGTTAGAATCATTTGGAGTTAACAGATAATTGTGACTGTCAAATAATAACAGACAAATAATTAGCAATAAATTAAAATTGCGACTATAATTTGAGATTTAAACTATCCTATCTCTCAAGTTGGATCGAACTGCACATGGTGTGCGAATTTTATTATAATCGGTTAAGTGGTTTAGGAGTCCATTGAGCACAAACATTGTGACACGAGATTTATATATATTAAGATTTTACCAACTATATACATACACAGCATTGACTACATCTTTGTCATAATTAAAGAACTTGTGTTTACTTATCTAAATTATAGGGATAGCATGACACTTTCAATTAGTGTACTTTTACATTATGCAAAAGCAAATATCTTTACAAAATATAATAATAAAACAATTATTTCTTTTCATTACTACATTATTGTAGCCTAGAAATGTTGTTAATTTTTCTTAAAGACAACACTACATTTTATTAATTTTAAACATATTTATCTTACACAAGGAACACTATTTTTGATCTAGTCTGCATTAACAAAGGTCAAATATCAAGTTTTTAACTTATGCAAATAGTTTGCAAGTTACTTTAGTTTCTCCATCTATGGATTTCCAAGTCTTTAACTTTTCAAATACTTAATTTTTGACTAACTAATATTGTTCCATATCACTATTTATTTAATATATCACAGTTATACCCTAAACTTGGAAATTATTTTGAAATAATTACATGTGCTAGAGAAGTAACATAAATATTTAATACATAATAATTATAAAGTGTAATTTCACTGTCTGTCCAAATTAATACGAAACTTAATAACAGATATAAAATGTAAACAAGCCGGCCAAACTTTATGTGTTGTCTGATTATACTTATCTTTTTGTTATGAATGTTAAATCACACAGTTTAAGTTTATTGAAGTGAAAAATAATCATAACAAAACGAAAATGGCTAAGAGTTCAATGTGTAAGCATTCAAATCATAACTTTTGAATCCCAGTCCTACAAAACCAGATGTAGATTGCGGCATTATTTATTAAAAAAAGTTTAATTAAATCATTTATACTTACTTCCATACCAATGATCTGTTATCAGTAAAATTTGATAACATTCCATGAATATATTTTTTTGTAATTTGAGATGTGGTAACTCTGCCTAATGTTGTACATGTAATAGAATTAAATCAAGGTCAATATTGATTCAATCTTTGTTATGCATGAAGTGTTAATTAAACAATCATTACCTCAATCTCAAGGTAATTTTACAAGCTAGGGAGAAACAAATGGAGCAGCTAGATAGCTTGTTGAATAATATTTTTTTAACAATTTGATTTAAAATGAAGCATTCGCTGCTGACCACAGTTCAATTTCTTTTTAAGTTGCAAGTAACTCTAGCAAAATATTATTGAATCAGCAAGGTGGAAAAAGAAATAAAATTCTTTTTTTGAGTGTACCTCATAAATATATGCCTATAATTTTCCCAGTGCTTTGGGACACAGGCCTCCTCTTTGTGAGAGAGAGTGGGCCATAATCCACCAAGTGGGCCATAATCCACCAAGTGGGCCCAATGCGGGTTGAGAGATGACACATCTTTTAGAATTTGTGGTCCTAGGACGTGCCCGTTTCCTCACGATGCTATCCTCCACCGTTTTCAGAGCGGTGGTGATTGTAGTGTATATAGATATACTTATGATTTGTCTCGAGCGCATACGTCACAAGGTGCGGACTGAGTGGGGGTCATTCCATGCCCAACCGCCGACCCGCAAGTACGTGGTGGTGCGTAGGCGAGCCAAATACCATTTTAATATTGTGTAGCTATACTAGCTACTACAGTGATGAAATTTAATACACAAATTGTCTGCCTGGGTTCGAACTCACGACCTCCGACTCGTAAGTCGGGGGCTAGATACCACTGGGCCACCACTGCCCCACCTTTGTACCTACACACAATATAAACCCATAACTCATACCATACTTCAGTAGGCCTTTAGTTCTACCATCATGATCAGTTCATTATTAAGATATCTTTTATTGAAAGTGAAACAGATGTTTTGCAGCACTATGTTTCTTCTTGATTTTAACATTGTTTTTATTTCTCTTTCCACAGTCCGGTCAGTTTAGTGAAGATATGATCCCAACAGTTGGCTTCAACATGCGCAAAATCACCAAAGGAAATGTTACTATCAAGGTAATTGCACTGATATATTATTTACAAGCTGTGCGCGCAGCTTCACCTGCGTGGATATCGAAGATTATCCCACGGGAACTTGCAACCGGGACAAAAAGCCAATGTTACTCATTATAACATCTGCTATCTGCCAGTGAAAGTCTCATCAAAATCGGTCTGGACGGCCGTTTCAGAGGTTAGCCGGAACAACAGAGAGATAGACAGCATTTAAAAAAATTGTTGCTTGTTTCCTACCGTATAATATACTAAAATAATAGTTTAAAAAACTAAAAAACACGCTTTAAAAACCAAACTAAAAAAGGAGAAAATAATTTAATTCAATTAAAAAGCGTGGGGTGCTTTTTGAGGTATTTTTATAATCAATTAATGTCAAGCACCGCAAGCAATGTTAGTTTTGTAAACTATTATTTATTTTCTATTTTTTAGTTCTGCTAACTACAAAAACGTGTTTTTTTTTCTCAATTTCTTTTTGAATTATTGAATTGTCATCGGTCCTCGACAAGTTTACAAGTTTCAATGAAATCGGACCGTTTAAAGTGGGTCAAAATCGCGCTCAAAGGAGTCGGTTACATACAAACATACAAACAAACAAACATACAAGTGAAGCTAATATAAAGCGTGTAAAAAAGCTGTTATTTTGAGATTACGAACTGACACTTTATTAGGGTATTTTCCAATTTAATAAAAACTATTTCAATTTGAAGATTGAGACTATAGAGGTATGAGGAACAGGGTGTAAAGTCCACTCATACTCTATGGAAAAGGGAGGATCCTCCAACCAGTCGGGTGTTGTGTCTGGTGGGCAACTGGCCGACGGTTGATGTCGGGATGTTGTATCTATGCGAGTCGCGCGGTAAACTCTGATTGCGCGATGCAGGATTTGTATGACGTGAAGTCTTGCGTAGTTCGCATGTGGCATTGTAGATGGTGCCATATCACTTTTTGTGTTTTCCTGATTTTGTAGTTCGCATGTGGTTAACAGAAAAATAAAAATAAATTTATTTATATCCATTTTCTCAATAAAAACGATTAAAATCAAATTTATTATTCGTTGTTTTGAATTTACGGCCCTTATGCTCCTTACAATGACTTTTTTTATCACGTGACATCGTGAAGTCAGCTTTGTGTAAACGGCACCGGTACAAATACATACTTAATTTGGTGCAGTTTTAGAAGTATTTGTGTACAGAGGCACCGCATCCAGTAATATCACTTTCTACCCATAAAAAAATCTTGTTAATTATAAACACGACATTCACTTGTTTAATTACTAACTACTTTAGTTTACACAAAGATGACGTCACGTGTGGTCACGTGATAAAAAGTCATCGTAAGAAGCGTTTTGGCGGTAAATTCAAAACAAAGAAAAATAAATTTGATTTGAGTAAACCGTTTTTTATTGAGAAAATGGATATAAATCAATTTACTTTTATTTTTCTGTTACATATTTCGTCCCAATCATCAAATTAGAATAGTTTTTAATCAATTTAAAAATACCCTATTTTATTTATTTGTATACATAGCGCTATTTGTATGGGAAAATCGATTGTATTGTAGTTGGCCAAAGGACTATTATTTACATCATAGGATTATTACAATGAATTCAATTATTCAAAAGTAAAGTATAGGAACATAATGTAATTACATACTTTCTGAATACATAGGTACATGTTAATTTCAAGCCATAATTCTATCGACATTTACCCATTTCTACGAAAAAGTACATGTTTATTTACAGAATATTTTGTTTTGTAGTGATAAGAAAAATCACCTTCACTTATTTGCTACTTATTTCTGTTCTGCAACTTAACATAAAAAAAATATAGCTACTCTAAATAAGTACTTGGCATTCTAACGTGTCCGCACTATGCACGTACATTTACAGTCAAGGTTACATTACCCACATAAGAGCACACGCTCGTAACCTATAGTTTTCGAAAACAAAAAACAGTCACCATAGCTGGCATGGGATTGATTGAAATAAATACAGACGCCAGCACATCAAGCTACCCCAAACTGTCAAATTTTCCCAATTGAACATGAACCTTAAGCTTATGGAATAAAGTTGAAAATCTATCAAAGAAATTTGACAGATTGGTGTAGCTTAATGTGCTGGCGTCTGTACATAAACTCATACCTTTTCCTATGCAGGTCGGCAGGTACGAGAGAACGTCACATGCTATTTTCCTGTAATTTTTCCTTTTACTTCCAAATATGCGTCCGTCGAAGGCCCTAAGCGCCTAACCTTTTTAGTGAAGTTTTTAAAATTATCGTTTGTTTTCTTCAGGTTTGGGATATCGGTGGTCAGCCTAGGTTCCGTTCTATGTGGGAGAGGTATTGCCGAGGTGTCAATGCTATTGTGTAAGTATTTCATTGAAATTAGAAATATTACCCTAGATTTCTAAAAACATAACCTCCTCCTTTTTGAAGTCGGTTAAAAATAATATCTGTATGGTCTTTAAATCTTTATGGTTGTTGTTATTTATATTTTTCGAAGTGGGATTAATCCGTTGAAGGACACTAAACAAAACACAATAGAAGATTTATTGTAATAACGCCTGTGGGGGTTTAGTGTCTATTTATTTATTTTATTTTAAAGAAGGCTTAGGTACAGACTAACAAATCAATGATACAAATAAAGTAATATAAAAAAATTGCTAATAAAAAGCCTCCACATAAAGTCCCGCTAAGTGTTAAACTACAAATTTTATATGCCCCTTAATCAAGTTTCCAGAAACTGGTCAGTGTTATCCAGTGCCTAAAAGTCCTTAGCAGTGGAGTTGCTCCTGGAGCAGTGGAACTGCTCCTGGAGCAGTGATGGCTCAGTGGTATCGGCCACGAGTTGTAGATCGTAGGTTCGAACCCAGCCAGGCGCTTTACTTTGTGTAAATAGTTTTTATTACTAAATGGGCCAGCTTTTGACTTCGATCACGCCTGATGGAAAGCGATTGATGAGGTCTATGATGGATCGAGCGTGCCCAGAAAATGCCTGTTCACTCTTGTTTTGAAGGTAGACGGGTTAAATGTGGAAGAGAACACAGACGCAGGCAGAGAGTGCCACACTTTGGCTGTGGGTATAATAAATGTGGAGGAGTAGCGCTGACTACGACTGGTCGGGATGTCAACCAAGTGCGCATGGTACCCTGCAGTGCGTGTGGTAGTCCGGTAGTAAAAGGGCGATGGTAGTTTAATCATCATTGTTTTCAAAACGGTACAGGAAAGCATCATAAGGAAACTGGCATGTTCTAGAACCAAAAAAAGACATGTGACATCTACAAACCCGCACTGGGCCCGCGTGGTAGATTACATACAGCCCACTCCGTCGTGGAGGATGTTAATGTCGAATTGGCGTGTATTTAATCATTTATTATACTTTTGATCCTGTTAGGGAACGTACCCAAACTACGTGACCCATTAAAGAAAAAATATTCCCCTCCACGTTGACCACCCGTAGTATATGCCAAGACCCCCCCCTCTCCCTCTAGTTTTCACGTAGTAATTCATAAATATGGTTTTAACCAGTTAGGTCCGGCGCGGATCGGTTCCAATACAATAGACAATTAATTGTGTCTCATTAGCTAGGGTTGATAGATTAAATCATTATTTGCGGACAGAAACTTAAAAAAAAACTTTTGGCTCATGTTTGTCTTTATTAATACATTGCTTACCTCGTGACGCCAAGAGTGCGTACATACCTATAATAACAAGCGAAAAAAATATTATCACGAAGAAAAAACTTATATTAAAAACGTATTGTAACAGGAACTTAATACTCTGCTCTAAACGCTGCGCGCCATATTTAAATATAGCTTGAAAAAGCACGAGATTGCCCTAGACAGTATTGACTACGGTGTCGAAACCCTAAGCCCCCGTCCCTGTGACTAAGCGTAGAATTTTTAAAACCCCCCTTAGAACGGGTCACTTAGTATGGGTCTGTTCCCTTACTTGTACATTTGACGAATTCATAACTGCGTCAGTCAGCGAAGTACGCGCAGCTGAATTTTGGGCCAAAGATGTCTGAAGTTTTTGCCATCGATACGTTAAGAAGAAAATTGTACCAATTTAAATATTTTCCCACGTCCCATGTTACTCTGGGTCTTCCATAACTTGTATAATTTTAGATGATGATCATATTATTATTATATATTCTTGTCAACAGCTACATGGTCGACGCAGCAGACCCGGACAAGATCGAAGCATCTCGCAACGAGCTCCACAGCCTCCTAGAGAAGCAGCAGCTGACGGGCATCCCCGTGCTAGTTCTCGGCAACAAACGCGACCTGCCGCACGCCCTCGACGAGCACGGACTCATTGAGCGAATGTAATTACTCTCTAGATATATAAAATAAGAATTACCAAAGGCAAGTGGCAGTGGGTAGGACATTGCTCAAGGTTCTGGAGTGCCGTCCGTGTACCGGACGACGCACGGTGGGCTGGAAATCGGCTTTCATAGACTTAGGGATTTCAATTTGCAAGTGCCTGATTTTTTGCCGGATATCGCTTCTATTAGTCATTACTATGTACAAAAATGACACCCGAGTTAATTCTGCCCAAAAAGGCAGGAAATATATTTTTTTTACGAAAAATTTGTATGAAGCTAGTATGAAAAATCGAATTATCTCCTAAACGGCATGTTTAACCGTAATATCCTTGGAGGTGGTCATAGTGCTAATTATTTATGATTTTTTGGTTGCCGATTTGACGAAAAATTTCATGCCGTTTTATTTGTTTTTACATATGAAACGATTCCTGCCAGCTTAAAAGATAGGATACAGATTTCCCGATAGGTGGAGCGCCGTGCGAAGCAGGGGCGGGTTGTTAGTATTATACATTTTTTTTTGCAAAATAAGGGAAAAACGTTTTTGGGCAGTGACAGCTGGTGGTTTTGTTACTTGAAGTATGGATTGAAAAATCTCGTTACTTTTGGTGTTATCGTGTTTAGATATCGATAACCATCACACGGCTGTGAGGTTTACACAAAGAAAACCGAGGGGCAATTCCCGTAAGTTTTAGAACGTTCACAGTCTGATCTCAGTCTCAATCTGTCAAAAATTCCTCGAGTTTCCATACATTTTAGACAAGTTATTTACATTTGATTGTCGCCGAGTTGAGACTGCGACTATACTTTGAATATTTTTGATTACGAGAATTGGCCTTCTGATATTTCAAGTGAGTACACAAGCTGGACATTCATTAGTTAAACAGCTCGATAATCGTATAAAACGTTTGATAAAATTTTGTATTCATAAAAGTTCTTCAACTAATATGTCGTTTATAAATCAAAATGTTGCCAGTTTAATGAAGTCTTCCAACAAATTGACCAGCACATCGAATCGTCTAACGAGAATGTCTGCCTACTCACCGAATAATTGTGACCATAGACATTATTACGTATTGTTGTCTACAGTTTCGACACTTCTGACGGTGACGTCATTGTTATTTGAATTTGACAAATAATTTGAAATTGTAACTGTCAACGGATTGTTTGAAAATTGACATTTGTTGACTCACGTCAAACGTCATCTTCTTTGAAATCAGCTGCTTTAGTGAATCGGGCATTTTTTCCTTAAAACACTGTTAAAGTAGGGCTTAAGGTGAATGCGCAGTGGTAGACCGCGAAATTCAAATTTTCTTACGTTTTTGCAATTTTCAGGTCAGTATCAGGTTGTATCCTGATCAAAATGTGATTTGCGAATATAACAGGTACGTGTTTACAGAATTTAGTCATTAGAATGTCTAATATATCTCTTATAAGTTAGATTTCTTCCACAAGCACTTTTCCATAAGAAATTTGTTCTTATGGAAGAAATCTAACTTAGAAAGATGTATTATTGATTCTAATGATTATAAATCTGTAAATACGTACATGTTATAGTCGCAAATCATATTTTGATCAAGAAACAAGCTGACACTCACCTGAAAATTGCAAAAAACGTAACAAAATTTGAATTTCGCGCTCTACCACTGCGCATTCACCTTAAGTAGGTTAAAGTAGGCTTTAGCAACTGTTTAGATGTTCTATAACTTTTTATGAATAAGACCGTTAGTATTTATACGAACGCACTCAAACTCCTCTCACCGAGAGGACGCCTCTGTCCGACCAGTGGGATCATTATAGGTTGGTTCTACTGCAGGGAAAAGCTACTTATTCATACTGAAGGAAGCTTGTGGTCTGAAAAACCTCTTTGTTTATGACCTTCATTAAAGTTATTATTTTAAATTATTTTGCAGGAACCTGTCAGCTATTCAAGACCGTGAGATCTGCTGCTATTCAATCTCATGCAAAGAGAAGGACAACATCGATATTACGCTACAATGGCTCATCGCGCACAGTAAGTCCGGTAGCGCGCGTTAATCGCACACGAATGTCAACTCTATGTGCAAGTCATCTTTACCATTTAAGGCGCAGTTTTGCCTGAACTTTATTTTCAAGGCCTTGAGTATTGTGTTCTTTTAGACTCGCGTAGCAAGATCTTTAGGCGGCAAACATACTAAAAATGCTTATTTAAACTTGATGGCAAAATCTAAAATCTTAGCCGCAACGAATTTATTTTCTTAAAATTTTGCACAAATGACATAAACAGACTCTTGACTTTTGAAGAGGCATAAGTGTTATGCCTTTATGCCTCGTGAAAAGTCGTCATTATATATTTAGGAAAATTGGACTTAGACAATTTCGGTGATTATGTTGGATTTAAGTACTATGTATACCTGGCTATGAGACTGATGAGGACCCTTAAGTAAACAAGAGATTCAAGTATACTCATAATCTATTACTTAATCAACATGAGAAGAATTGAATGAACAAAAGTTATCAGTAATATATGTGTGGCAAATCACGAGCGCGTGTCATGTGACTTTTATGTCAGTGGCATAAGGTTTGAATTGCAATGATTAGATGCGGGCTCGTGAAATGAAACAAATATCATTATTATTTCTCAAAAATTCTGAAATTGATTTAAAGTTCGTTTACAAATGAACTGCGCCTTAGAGATTGTGTTAAAAGAGATGATCTTGTTGCATTATAATGTAAGTTACGACTTGTATGGTGTTAAAATGCTTTATCACAATGAATTTATGGTTTCATTTGACTTTTGTTACTACATGATTATAGAATCTTTTCAAAGCTTTATTATTCTCCGTAAATAATATAGCACATTCTTTTATTGACTATTATTTTTATATGCCTTGCAAGTCTGCCTCGCCTCGAGGTTATGCCTTGCGATGAGCCTAAGCGTTTTATTCTTGCCCAAACACTTTCATACTTAATTCATTGTTGAGTAAAGTTATTTCCATGCTATTCGAGTCGTGATAAATAAATTTAGCTTGAGTTATGCACTCTCTAAAACAAATGATGTGGTGAATTATCTTGTCACAATACAACCATTGGCTTCAATTAGTTTTCATTGTTTGAAAATGGTGCCAAGCTATAATTTCGTTTGTTATATATTTAATTATTTACATCAAATATTTATTAAAACGCAATAAGCCTTTTATGTGAAAAGATAATGTTGTCACATTAGAAATGTACACAAACATCTAAAGTATGGGTTCTTTTAGATACATAAATAGCTCATGTTTTTTTTTATGGGACATGCCCTAAAATAAATTGTGATATTATTTCTACCGTCACAAGTAATTCATTAATAGTCGATACTTCATTAGATTAATGTAAAAATTAAACCTGGACATATCAATTGGATCGAGTTTAATTTTAATAAAATGTCATAAACTTATTTCATCTAAAAGTTTCTATATTTTAGATGCAGTACTATCATGTTAGAGTATTTAGATTCCTTAATAATATTAGCGTTATATATTATAAATATACTTATCTCATATTGTTAGCTAAAAAAATAAGTTTAAAAGTATCTAATGTGCGAATAATTTTGTTGGTATGTTACGTTAGGCGCAAACTGTATATAACATAAACGATCTATACGTAATTTATGTATAAATTTGAAAAATATACTATTTTGAGGTATGGACACAATATTTTACGAGTATTTTCAATCCCAGGACCAAGAAATCGTACGAAAAAGATTCCTAATTAGGATAATGTGCTTGATAAAGAGTTGTGGTCGAAGTCATAGCAAACATAGAAGCATAATGGACGCAATAACGTAGAAAAGTAGGACATTAAAGGCTTTCAGTAAAACTTAGTAGAAAGCGTAAAGTTTATTATAGTAAAATAGTGTCTTCATGACTCAAACCAATAATTCTTAATTATTTATTATCATTCAACAAAATTATTCTTACACTAGCAATGTTTGTCGAATATAGAAAAGTCACTAGATGTGTAATTAAATGAAATTAACAACCCGCTTCGACTGCACATTCTGTTTATATAAACGTTTATATATAGTTCTAACTTGTAATATATATATAGATTTGACAAGTAAAGTAAACTTTTCATCATATGGCGCTAGTTTGTGTGGAAAACTTTCCAAAATATGTAACAATTATTATAATTTATTGTTTTTTTTTTATGTTGCAATCATGGTAATGTCTAACCAAAGGTTGAAATTTTATAGTTTAGGTACCCCGCTACACTAGCGCCATTGATGGGTGTTGTGTTCTGCAAATAAAACAGTATACAACCTCTATACCGAAAGTAACGTAGCGGTCTTGCGTTAGCAGCGTTTTTAGTATTACTTAATTAACAAACGCATTAAATTTGGAACATTATCTCAAATAGTTGCTCCAAACATTTGTTTTATTCGTATTTTATAGAGTTTTTGTTATAAACTTGATCATTAAAACCTTCATATATTATGACAAATAATCAACGAAATTGATAACCTTTGTACGCGATAGGTTAATCAGATTTATAATCGCCTTGAATTTAGATATAATATTATCGTTCCGATATCGGATTCTGTGGACTTTGCTGAGACAATAACTGAGAATTATGTTCCTTTGCACTGATGCATAGTAGAAGCCATACATGCTCAAGTATGCCTAATGAGGCAAATTAAACTATGTATGGCGCTCTTTGCAGGTAAATAAAAATGATTTTTTTTGGCAATACATACAGTACCTACTTTTAATATTAAAACATTATTATGGATAGGTCAATTTTACAGAAGCTGTAGCGATATGTAAATCTGTAATTAAATAACGAATTATTTTGTTTTATTTTTTAACTGATTTGGCATTCATGGTTTTATTTGTTAGCTCTTGCACACAATGGCAGGGTAAATTAATTTGAGGAGATTAATAAAGGAATTCACTTGGTAGTAAGTACCTCAAGTCCTCGATGGAGTCAGCGGTGTAGGCCATGTCATGTGTAAGAGCCACAGTCTGAATAATGGATGATCTTAAAAATATAGCATTCCACATTAAAATTATTTGAGGTATTTGTTCAACTATAACTATATTATTTTTATATAATGGTGCGTTTATATTGTATGGCTGTAACTTATCTTTTTCTACTATAAAATAATATACCACACGCAAAGATGTAATGAAAATTGTAAGTGTCTTATTTTTCCATAGCCTTTATAAATAGGGATTGTTGATCGTTTGCTCACAGTAACAGATTCAAATATTTAGGAGGGGTTCCAACCATTTTAACTTTTGCAGGCTTATTTAATTTTACCTTGCCATGAAGTCCTCATTATATTTCCTAATATTGAGAGTGATTCGTATAAAAAGAAGCGCTGCATACATAGAATACATACCCTATCATTTTTATAGTAATCCAAATTTAAATAGGCTCGAGATAAAATAAAAAATCTTCCTACATTCAACTAACATCTAAAGGTTAGATTCATCTAATGTAGTTTGTTTAGACGTTGGACTGTAGATTTGATCCGAACAAATAGTTTAACATAATTTAAGGCCTTTTACAAAATATACAATTAAGACTTGTTTAAGCTTTTCTGTTGAAGGCAGCCTCAACTTGTGCCTCGGGTTGAGTTATACATTGCATCATTATAAATATGATACGAAATTTACGCTTTAAGAACGAATATTTACAGTATACGCAGTTTGTACCTCAAAAATATGCAGTTTCTTACCTTCCTTGGCACACGTGCCTCGCCTAGAGTCGTCTCGATCTGAGGCACTCCTCGGTTTGAGGCTGCTGTCAGTGGATCAAGCTTTAAACTATCACAGGGAGTTTTTGGCGGGATTGCGTTGGAACATGACGCACGAATTTTCATTTTCATGAAGTTTAGAAAAACTTTTGAAATAGCGAATTAAATTGTATAATTTTGGTAGTGAATTATTCAATTTAGTTACGTGTGAGTGCACAAGTGTAGTGAAGGTGAAAATAAGTGGCTAACGTGGACTTTTCGTGTTCCCACCATAAACTCCTACTAGGTTGTTGTAAAGTTACTACCGCTTTACAATAACTTTGATTTGACTAACTAAAGACGACTATGACTGTTTTGTAACTTCGTGCCCGATATCGGGTCGTTTACTTGATCGAAAATAAAAATTACTTGACACTGGCTAAATGCATAAACCGTGCGAAGCCAAAAACAAAAAATACCTATCACAACACTATCTATGAAAGTAGCTGTCTCATTGCAGCCTTGTATTAATATGTTATTGGTTACTGATTTAAAACTAAAAGGCATGAATCTTAAGAAAACCCCATAATTAATGTTGTTTGTGTAAACACAATGTTTATCATGTTACATCCTACATGTAAATAAATGGGGTGACATGAGACTGTATCGAAGGTTGTGTGGGTTGACAATATTTTGTAGGAGCACAATTTATTGCTCTCAAATTGACTAAATCGGTTACATACACAAAGTACCCGGTTGGCTTGTCAAATACGCATCTAATTCTTGAATGGACTATGAATTCAGTTCTTTTTGTGACTATTATTATTTATTTTTTCTGCTAGAACATAAACGGTTTTACTAAGCTACAAAATATAATGACTCCAATAATGTTGAGATAATTCGAACATAAATAAATTCTAATTGTTTTCATACAAAGTATTGTTGACCCATAAAGTTGTACTTGTCGCAATTAAAATTATCTTTCCTAAATATCGATTCCCGATAGCTATAGCTATCTGCAAAGTAAAAACAAAGAGCTATCCTCTTAGGCCAAAAGGCGACACCTAAACGAGTGCCTGCCTAAATAAAAGCGCGCTTTGGATTTGCAAAACTCGACTTAGCGCCAAAAAAGTACAAAATCCAGTAGTACGCTTTTTTAATTTACGCATTCATAGTTAGGTGTCGTCTAGTTTTAGTGAAAATGGGCATACATGAATATTAGGTAGGTATATCTCACGAAAGCTAAGTATTTTGCTTCAAACAGTATTGCATGTAAATATTATTTAATCGGCATACAGAATACTTGTTGTACTATGAGGTCACGGTACAAGCAACGCGTGGCGCGCTTGTTACCTAAATTATCTTTATAAAATGTGCTGAAGAATAAATGAACCCACGGTATAATTGAGGCAACATCACTGCGATTCATAAATGTACGCGTGCGTTACCCCAGCCAGATGTTGTCGAAAATGGTAATTTGAATCTCATAGATAATTAGTTTTGCGGCTTCTGTAATTGTTGCGCACATTTTTAAATTTGTTGCGCTTATAGTTTTTTAATTATTTCACAAAAACAATTCCTGCTGGGGTAACGTTATCCCAGCCAGACCTTTTTCTTTCTAATGGGAATATTTAAATAAATACTAGCTATAAAATTAGTTGTCTAGATGAAGTAAATGTTGTGCCTTATTTTGTATTTGTTCTTTCATCGGTTGCGAAGTTATTCGAGATTTTGCTGGGGTAACGTTTTTGGTTTTGCTAGATCTTTGAAACGGTTAAGCGGATTCTTATCATATTTTGTACATGACTTCTTAGGAATTAGTTTAAATTTGTTCTGCAATAAAAAAACCAAAATAATGCATAGTTTAAAGATTATTTCATTAAATAGAAAAACACTTCAATTGGTTCCAGCACTCTCAATAAGAGGTCTAAAGACTTACTTTAAACGTTATTTTAAAGCTTGTAAATGCCTTCAAATGTATGTGAAGTTTCATTAGTATCCTGTAAGTATTTAACAAGTTATGATGATATTCAGTTCTTCACGAGCACGGTCTTGATGCGCGCGGTGTTATTTGGCCACTGGATTGGATAAATGAACTGAATGTTATGTCAATAATTAGTTGTTCAGTTCAGTTGTAAATCAGTAAAATTTCAGCGTAGTACATTGGATAATTAATGAGATAATACGATTAAAGTCATTAGGAAGTGAAAGACCGAGGTAACCCGACCAAGTTTAGGTGGTTACGAAAAAGCGAAATCGCAGAACATTATGGTACCTTCTAAAATATGTAGGATAGTGTTACAAATTTAGTACAGACATGTACACAAGTTTAAAAAAAAAATTCATGTTTATTAAAGAATTTTTATTAACAGGTAAAATAATCATTTCAACTGAACTTTTAAAGTATTAATAAACTTATACTTAAAAACAATCACAGATCCAAATTACAGATAGTAATTTTGCTATTTTGAAATTTTCTATTACTTTTTATTAAAATTATAGATTTCAGTATACACAGTACACAGTTACAGTTTTTATTTAAATATACACATATTGGAATGTGTAATGATCACAGACAATAAATTATATATAATGACTTTTTTTCAGTTAACTCTAAACTTACGTATGTCTACTAATACCTACTTATATCAATTAAAATCACAGATCAAAGGTAATATTAAATGATATCACAATGTAGTAAAATGCTCACAGCTAGTCCTACTGATTTGTTGTCTCATTTCAAATATCACATTTTCCCGCGTCCCACCGAACGACATGTTATATCGGTGATTTTTGATAAGTATGTGCAACTGGAAGATAATAATAATGTTTTCATAGTACAGATATTATTATACATATTATTATGTATTTAACAGTGTACGCGTCTGTACCGAAATTGTAAGGTGTATTATACTAAACATTTCAAAAGATAGCATAATGTTCGGCGATTTCGCTTTTTCGTAACCACCTAAACTTGGTCGGGTTACCTCGGTCATTCACTTCCTAATTACTTTAATCGTATTATCTCATTAATTATCCAATGTACTACGCTGAAATTTTACTGATATACAACTGAACTGAACAACTAATTATTGACATAACATTCAGTTCATTTATCCAATCCAGTGGCCAAATAACACCGCGCGCATCAAGACCGTGCTCGTGAAGAACTGAATATCATCATAACTTGTTAAATACTTACAGGATACTAATGAAACTTCACATACATTTGAAGGCATTTACAAGCTTTAAAATAACGTTTAAAGTAAGTCTTTAGACCTCTTATTGAGAGTGCTGGAACCAATTGAAGTGTTTTTCTATTTAATGAAATAATCTTTAAACTATGCATTATTTTGGTTTTTTTATTGCAGAACAAATTTAAACTAATTCCTAAGAAGTCATGTACAAAATATGATAAGAATCCGCTTAACCGTTTCAAAGATCTAGCAAAACCAAAAACGTTACCCCAGCAAAATCTCGAATAACTTCGCAACCGATGAAAGAACAAATACAAAATAAGGCACAACATTTACTTCATCTAGACAACTAATTTTATAGCTAGTATTTATTTAAATATTCCCATTAGAAAGAAAAAGGTCTGGCTGGGATAACGTTACCCCAGCAGGAATTGTTTTTGTGAAATAATTAAAAAACTATAAGCGCAACAAATTTAAAAATGTGCGCAACAATTACAGAAGCCGCAAAACTAATTATCTATGAGATTCAAATTACCATTTTCGACAACATCTGGCTGGGGTAACGCACACTAAATGTACTTAGATGTTAAAATTATGCGGACATTTGAATATTATATTGTTATCTATCTTAGCTCTTTAAAACAATGCAAAATTGTGCAAATTATAAAATGAAATTGCTCAATACAAAAAAAAAAATGTTTAAAAAGGTATTTCTTCTTAATAGATCTCAAAATGAATTATTACAATCGAAAAATGAAATGGTAACCAACAAAAAAAAAAAACATTTAGAAATTCTCGATATGAATGATTCCAAATATATAATTATGCGACAAGTACAGAAGGAGGGTAGTATTGAAATTTGTATGTATTATATTACGCGTTGTATATTTCCAAAAAGAAGGTTCTCTCGATAGTTTGTACTCTGTTTTTAACAAAGAAATAAATATCATATGGGCTGCAAGTGTGTTTGTTTATTTTATCCTGATTAATTATAACTGCTACAGACTCAGGGCTCGTGACTAAATTATAACAGCCGCACGAGTCAATCGAAAATTAAGCTACTCTTGCCGCGGTCGTTTTTTGGATGAGTGACCATCCATCATATAGATCGTTAAGCTGTTGGTCACGGCTGTCATTCGTGTGTATACAGTCGTAACGGGTAGTCAGACGCCCAAAAGTGTAACAACCAATTATACCAAGTGGTATCGTGTTACCCAGTAACTGGGTTGAGGATGTCAGATGGCAGTCGCTCCATGTAAAATGCTAGTATTCAGCTGCCCGGTTATACTGGAAGCCGAGCCCAACATAGGTGGGAAAAGGAAGTTTGATAAGAGCTAAGCTAAGGAACACAGTGGGGTATAAGGCTGTAGAAGTTCGACTGAAAGTAGACTAGTTCTTATAAAATGAATAATATTTATTAAAATAAAATCTATTTAAAAGACAGTCATAGGAATTCATTCGATAAAATATGGATTACATCTAGAACTTATAAAATAATATTTTAATACAAAAATATAATTATCATGATTATAATATTATGACCCACTCACAAGTTCAGATAATGGCTAAAAGATGGCCCCAAGTAAATGGGAAGGGGCCGAAAAATAAAATAAGATAATAATACATTTACAACAATAAATCAGTGGTACTTACGTACTCGTCACGTATACGTAAAATTCATTTTGGGATCTGTGAAAAAAACTTCCCGAACCATTCATTTCATAAATAACTTGTACTACCTCAGCTCATGCTTAAATATTTAAAAAAGCAGTCCAGCATGGCACTGAATAGTAACAAGTTATTTGCTTATTTATATTCTTTAATCCATCAATAAGTGTATATTGACCGTCCTAACCTATCGTGTTTAGACGCCTTGGGGTTTGCTAAAGAGAAATGGAGCGCAGCATTTTAGGCGTTAAACGAACTGACCAAATACCACGCTGCGCTCCGAAACGGGAATCCTAGACGTAGGCTAAAATGGGGCTGGGTGGGTCACGCCAGACGCATGCACAGTGACCGCTGGGCATGTCTCCACACAGTGGGAGCCTGAGGATGGACGGCGTCGCCGAGGTCGGCCCAAGAAGAGTTGGCGAGGTGACCTCGACGCGTATTGTGAGGGCTGGATCGAGGTGGCCCTGGAAAAGGATGCCTCGAAGGAAGTGGGGAGGCCTTTGCTCAGCAGTGGGACAGAGTAGGATAACTAAAAAAAGAAAATTAATCCATCTCGATCAAATTATCCAGTCTGATGGAATTAGTCCCCACGATAATATCAGCTACACTTGTTTCGCATCTCTCTCGCTCAGCCCTCTCCAACTTGGCCATTCGAAATTCCAACAAAGTGACTTTATCGGCTAGCCTGTTCATTTTATCTTCTAGCTCTTCAAACTTTTCGTCTTTCTCATTTTTGCTACGCAGCGAATCGATCTCGTCATTCAACATCCTCACTTGATCGGACAAAGAGCTATCAGTCTGAGATGACTCAGCAGAGGAGGTAGAAGGGTTTGCCATAAGAACAGGCGGCAACTCTCCCTGCTTCTGATAAAACTCTGATTTTTTAAACTCCCTCAGTTCCTCTGTAGTCAGCAGAGCAGACACGACTTTCTCGATGTCATTCGCATCAATGCTTGCCAGCACATCTTTCAATTTGTCACAGTAGACCTTCTGAAGAGTTGGCTTTAGTCCGCCAATCAAATTGTGATCACAATTCCAGAAGAATGGGATCTCTTTCTTCTGGATAGCTAGGTACAGCTCTTCTACCATCGTACGGAAGAGAAGGCTGACTTTGTTCTGCCAGTACGTCTTGTCTTGCATGTCGTTGACTTTCTTCAGGAAGAGTGACTTGATGTAGTAGCTGGCGATAGCCTTCATCTCGAGAGCGTCTCGTAATTTTTTGACCTGGAATTGCGTAAATGTCATTTGGTTGAGTAGGGGTTTATACAACAGTAGGTAATGAATGAATTAAACAATTTACGACCACGAAACAGTGTTTATCTATTGTATAACTAAGTCAAAGTAATAATAGCGTTAATTTTAAACAGTTCAACAACATTAATTGCGTTATATTTATTGTTGACAAACTTTTTCGAACATATGAAGCAATAGAATCGGTTTTCGAGGAGAAAAAGGGGAATACGAAACGTCAATTTCGTCAAAATTTTTGTGATAATTTCGGTCCGAGCTGCAGCTGTCCCTATCACACACTACGGGGGCAGACTTACTAACAGCGCGACGGCAATAGTTTCTTCAAATACCTATTTTTCAAATTCCTCGCAGGCCCCGTCCCCTCTTAACCTTTAGTTATGCAATTCATATGTAAGATATTTAAGGATTCACTCTATTAAGGCTCGTGGAGACTAGCGCGACGACGCGGTCGCGTCGCGACACCCTTAGAATAATTTCTATAAAAATTTCATGGAAATTGTTCTACAAGAAGTGTCGCGTCGCGCTGTCACATCGCGCTTGTTTGAAGAAGCCTTATATCGTTCACTTCGTTCAAACACGATTATATGTTATTAATTTAAAATTTAAACACGATTATAAAAATCCAAAGAAATCTCTAAAAACAAATTAAACCTTACGCCGAAAATACTTGACGTGAGGACATAGTTTTTTAATAACAACAAATCTACATGTTTTCTATATCGTATACATTTTACATTTTCTAAATATGTATTTGTTTTATTAATACAAAGTTAACGCGCGAACCGCCCATTCTAGCCAGAGCCGCCACGCTTCAATTAGCGCTAGAGGCTTGGTGCGCCCTCAACAAAAGATAAATTTGAACAAGATCTCAGAAACTGAGGTAAGGAAGTAGTTTTGAAGTTCTCACCAGTCTGATAGTAGTCTTCAGCGCTTTGCAGTCTTTGATGAGTTCTCTCTCCTGCTCTTGGAACGAGAGCCGCCAGCACCGGTTCTTTAGCGTGTTGTCGTTCAACGCCTTGTTCGGCTTGGGCACAACGAGCCAATCCTTCGCTGAGATCCCGTCGATAACCCTGGAATGGCAATTAGATAAGTTTATGATTTGTAGAGGTAAGTCAAATGCATTAAATACCCAGCTAAAATCATAACCCTCTTTTGAACATTGCCGTAATCGGGTAAAAATTTGTTGCTTTCAATCGGGTAGAAGTCTATTTTATTTTTGTACTAGCTGTGCTTGCGGGTGCGCTCACGTGAGTTTGTATACCTTTGACTTTAAAATCAATGGAGACCTGAAGACCCTGAAGTTATAAACGGTATTCAGAATTAAATGATTTGTTTTTATATGAAACAGCAGATTTTTAGTCTTTAGTCTTAGTTCTTTCTAGTCTAGTCCTATCGCAGAAATTTTCACATTTTAATCCTATACCCCTCAAATTCAAAGATTTAACACTATGTTTGAAGGACGTTAATTTTGAGCCTATTTAAATATTTTGGCGCATGAAACTTACCTATAACCGTCCGGCGTGCGCGGGTACATGAACTTAATGACCGGCACGAGATCCACGTCCAGTGCATACTTGTCAGTGCCCTCGTCATTCCTGATGTTCAGTGTGTAAGCCGGCCCGGATTCCTTGTACGTCACCAAGTACACGTCGCCGTTCACCGTCACCTTCCCTTCCATGAGGTTCAGCGCCTTCTGCACGTTCTTATGCATCCATTGACGGAATTTGTTCTGCAGGAAGTACTTATCCCCGTCCCGCCATTCGCGCGTCACTTTATGACAGTTCTCCCAGTTTGGCTGCTTGTCCAAATGGTCGAAAGCGTTCGTGATCTTTAGCTTTACAAAGCCCGGCTCTTCGTTCTCAAGTGTAATTTCTGCGTAGTTGATTGGTAGACGAATCACGATGTCCATATCGAATTCGTCCATTCTCCCCACTTTAATGCCATCGGAGACGCTTCCAGCGTACATGATCTGGTGGATGGGGAGATATTATAATTTCTACTCACCGTGGTGGATGGAACGGAGTTCCGTTGTAGCTGTATGGAAAATACTATTGATCGAATCTCAATATACACACATTGTTTCAGCTCGAAAGCTTTTTAATTTACTATTCACTAAATCGTTGCAGCAAATTAAAGCACTGAACAGGGTAAGTAATATTTAGTGACAGTAATTCTTCAGCGTGCATTGAATTTTGCTTCAACGGTTTCCAATAAATAAATAGTGGATTAAATTGCTTCCGGTCAAAAAATGGTGAGTGTATGTGTGACATTTGACGAATATTATTTTGTACAAAACCAACTTAGGAACCTTCTGAAATTAAAGAAACATACCTGGCTGCTGTATTTCTTGAAGTAGTTACATTGTTCACCCATCTTTTGCTTGACCTGTTCGAAGACGCTCTTGAAAACCTCCTGCGACTTTTTGAAGTCGTCATCTTTGATAGAAATAAACTGCTTGAACACTTCTCCTAAGTACAAGTCCAAACTTCTCTTTTTACAGTTCATGATTCACTGAAAGGAAGAAAAGTAAATGTAAATATAATGTGTTTTTGGTTAGGTAGCAAATAAGCTCGTGATGCCCTACAGCAGGCTTAGCACAAGAACCGTAGAGAAGCGTTTTGTTGACGGAAGAGTAGACAAAAATTACGTTTCCGTGTAGACAGTTGATAGTTTTGTACCGAGAAATGTAGACAAGCGATTTCTATTCTACGGTAGAGTAGAAATAGAAAGCGTCATGCTAAGCCTGCAGTCCTACTGTTCTACCCACCTAGGCTCAGCTCTACGCGGTTAAAATTAAAACGCACAATAAAATTTTGAAATAGACCCAAAGCTGCGTTCTAAAATGTGTAGATTGTATGTGTAAAAAAAGCAGGTAGACAACTAACGGGTCGAATAGAGGGAACGTCCGAACAAAAAATTGAATTGTATATGTAGGTGCCTATTGGTAATTAAACCCACCAATATGAAATGTTTCAGTTGAGTTGCTAATGATTTTCCTTTCCCTAAAGATTTTATTTTACTCTGGGGAAAGCCGGTCCTAACAGTAGTTTTAACTTAATTAGGAAAAACTTAAATGTTATCCATGCCTAATTTAGGAACAATCACATGCACGGGTCGATCGATCAGGTTAAGCGACGCTTGCTGCGGTCGGTCCGTGGTCGGGTCGGAAAGCACGTTACGATGGGCCTAGCTGTCATTCGTGGATCTTCGACAGTTATTGTTACGCTCGTCAAAAGCCCGTAAGTCTGACAACCGTTATGGAGGTCAGAGACTCTGGGTAGAAACAGCTCTGTGAACATAATCCAGCATTGCATATGTAAGCTATCACACCCTTTATACCAGGAGGCTTTTATTTTAGTATTATGCTTTATTAACATTTTTATTCATTCAGCTCGAGATAAATTTTCATTTTATTTGTTGGTATATTGGCATGGCTGGCTGACATAATTATATTACGTATGACTAATTATTTAATTAATGTTCTGTCTCGTAATGTTTATTACTTTGCCTATGTATGTATAGAATCAAGTCTATCGGACTAAACAGACAGCTATGCTGCTGGGGAGTTTGTTGCGCCACGTCTTCTTCCCAGCTAAAGCACTAGGAAGTGGTGAAGGGTGGGCGTTTTTGGGGGATTGACTTATGTATTTTGACGTTCGAAAAGTGCTGATTCTCAGCCTAATTTGAATAAATGAATTTTGATTTTGAGATAGGCAGTCGCTCTATGTAAATTACTGGTACTCAGCCGCATCAGGTTAGACTAGAAGCCGACTCTAACATGTAGGGAAAACTGGGAAAAGGCTGGGCAGATGACAATGACTCCCGATACCGACCCCAAACAAATTGGAGATAAGGGTAAGAAAGATGGTGATGATGATATCTGCTGCACTACAAGAAATAATATTAAGAAATTTTGCCTAAATCCCCTATATTTTACGGCAAAAGGTTGGGAAAACACGTCAGCATCCCACTATTAGTACAGTTAAAACTTTATCTATACACAAATTTTAATTTTTCTGTGTCTGTCTGTTTGTTCTGGCTAATCGGCCGGACCGAGTTTGGCGGGACTTTCACTGGAAGATAGCTGATTTTGTAAAGAGTAACTAAGGCTACTCCCGTCGCGGTAGCACGTTCCCGTGGGATCATTTAAGACATGCGGGCAAAGCCACGGGCAGAAGCTAGTGTAGTTTAAAACTGCCACGTGATCCCAAAAATATACTGCAAAATATCTTACTGATCACAGTGGGCCGTGCGCTTTAAGGAGACAATTATGTAACTGCGTCCGTCTGCCAGGGGTGTGGGTTGTTCGAAAGAGATACCGTGGCCCCTGGCACACAGGCAATTGAGGGAACACGGGTGGGTTTTGTTTTAGTCAGTAAAAGTCTGACACGTCCTCCTGCTCCACGCAGAGCGGGATAAGTCATTTCCCCAATTGAACATGAACCTTATGCTTTTATTTATAAAGTTGAAAAACGATACAACAAAGAAATTTGACAGATTGGGGTACCTTGATGTGCGTATATACAAGCTTCCATAGTGATCGGTTCTACATTGACGACCGTGCTACACAACACCCGGCGAATACACTGTGTTTTTTCACGAGAAGAAAAACGTGTGATGTATTTTTTTTTGTGTGGGAAATCATCAAATAACTTCTCCCGCTCTGGGTGGAGCAGGAGGGCGTGTCAGACATGTTCAGTTGTTTCGGATTTCAGTGTGCCACGACCAGCACCCTAATCACAGAGTACATTTTTATATAGACCCCAATTGCGTAACTCACAATTTAAAATCTGTTTCGTTTTGAAACAGATGGCTAAAACATTGCTCCATATGTTCGAAAAATGTGTCGGCTAAACAACGTAAATAACGCAATGAATATTGTTGAACTGTCAAAATGAAACCACCGATCATGATTATTCGCGTGTTACGCAATTAGGGTGATAGGGTGCTGCACCCTATTTATTTTTTATTTTTTTTCTCACCACGATAAACATTGCAAACATTATTACACTTACGGTACATGATATGGTTTAATTTACTGTGGGAGACTGGTGCCTAAGCTAGGCTTTAAGGGCCTGTATTTCAGGTCACCCGAGTCACCCTAAAACTAGTTAGCTAGTAAAGGAAGTTGGATGCTAATGATCACACTAGACTTAATTGAATTCTAGATCGGATAGACGACTTGCAGTCGTGAAGAATCGTCGTGAGATGTACATTGGGTTGCAACAATTTAGGAAGTAGTGCGGTCGGGACCTTCCAATATCACTAAATCGGAATCTAACTGTTCTAACTTCGATTATATCTTTCGATTTCCTGCAAATTGAATAGTGTATTAAGCGCTTTATTGCTTATGGGTCAGTTCACACCGATACACAACGCGACGCGACGCTGCGCGCACTTTTTAAGATCACGATACAAAATAGATCTGAGGGGATTTCTCGTATTTTAAGAACGTTCACAGTCTGACCTGTGTCAATCTGTTAAAAATACCTCGATTTTTCATACATTTTTGAAATTTGCTTGTCGCTGAGATGAGACTGCGACTAGATTTTGAACGTTTTAAATGACGAGAATTGGCCTTTTTATTTACACAATATGGTATATGGGCTGCACAACACGATGCATCTCAGCGTTCTTCGGCACGCTTTCGCGCTCGTAGTGAAATTATACAGTTTCGTGTTGTAAATAAGTTAGATATTCTGTTGCTAGTCGCGTCTCAGTGTGAACTGACACTTCCACACTATTTATCACAATCTGAATAATTTTAAAGGATATTGCTTCCAAAGTTCGAAAAATTCGTCTGCTCAACAGTTCAAAATGAAAGCCATGCCTACCTCAGTGTGTTACTGCCCTGAAGTACCTAGTCATCGAGAGGAAAACTATTGCACGATAAATAATTAGTTATTAGTATTACACGTATATTTTTAACAAATGTAAACCACAATCTCTTTTCAAAAGTATGTGACGCGTTCATTACGAACTTCCTTCAAAATAAGTACTCATCATGTAGTGGTCAGATACCTACTTACACAATGATTAAATAAATTATTCTAGGTTTTGTTAATGATGATGCAAGTGATGCAAGATTCTAGGTCATAAAATTATAATTGTGGTGAATCTTTACCCAGTAGGTACGTAGGTAGATAGTTACAACTACGTCACAGTTATTTTAGACGTAATTATAACATAAAATAACATCACCCCTTCCCCGATACATAATAGATAGTACATTTGGCCAGTGTAGTAGGAGGCAAGCCTAATGCCATCAAACGGGCACAAATCCAGACTCTCGGCTGCTAATGAAAAATTCCAGATGGAAAAACCCAATAATACTTTGACCTACCCGGGAATAGAACTGATAAAAAAATCGCTGTACTGACAAATTAAGTTGTAGGTAATCCTTACTATAATATCCTACTAATATTATAAACGCGAAAGTTTGTAAGTATGTATGGATGGATGTTTGTTACACTTTCACGTAAAAACGGCTGAACGGATTTGGATGAAATTTGGCACACAGATAGATTATTACCTAGATTAACACATAGGTTACTTTTTATCCCGGTAGTACGTTCCTGCGGGATAATTTCCGACTTAAACGCGGGCGAAGCCGCGGGCGGAAACTAGTAATATAATATTATAAACGCGAAAGTTTGTATGTATGGATGTTTGTTACTCTTTCACGGAAAAATGACTGAATGGATTTGGATGAAATTTGGCACACCGATAGATTATAACTTAGAGGATACTTTTATCCCGGTAGTACGTTCCCGCGGGCTAATTTTCGACTTCCACGCGGGCGAAGCCGCGGGCGGAAACTAGTAATTACATAATTTATTCATTCATAAAGCTGTTTTGTTATTTTTCTTATATAAATGTTTACAGGTTTTAACTTATTTTGAGTAATGATGGACCTACAATTATTTGAAGGTAACTGTATCGCCATCTCGGTTCTATTATGCGCCATAACGCCATTCCTTTTCTAGGATGCTATGCAGCTATTTTTGGTAAAAATAGTACGGGGCTTATATCGAATTAGTCGACATTCACACGGACGTAAAAATATCGCGGCGGTATAATATCACGGGGGGATTTTATCGCGCACTGGGATTTTCAACAGCTGTGCAGTGCCTCTCAGCGCGTCGCAAAAACACACTATTCGATTTTCAACTCTGAGCGCTAAACAGTGCGTTGAAGATCCAATGCGCGGAAAATCCCGCCGCGATTTTATTACGTCCGTGTGGACGTTGACTTATCATAAGATCGTCGACGGCGACGTTGCGCGAAAAAGTCCCGTCCGTGCGGGCGGCAACTAACTCATTTGTTCAATACGGTAGGCGTTGTGACGTCACACGACACGAGTATGCTTACGCAAGCACACGACTCCTAAGCAGCCCCGGATCTACGATTTTTTCGTACCGGGGCAGAAACTTGATAGGGGCGCCCCACTCTCCTCACTCGCGTTTGAGATAAATTAATTATTAGGTGTGGGCCTGTGTGGCGCCTTTTTCTTACAAGTCGACGTGCGATGGTGAGCCAACCAGCACCCTAATTGCGTAACTCACGATTCATAATAATTTGTTTCGTTTTGAAACCGATGGCTAAACCATTGCTTCATATGTTCGAAAAATGTGTCTGCCCAACAACGAAAATAACGAAGTGAATATTGTTGAACTATCAAAATGAAACCGATTACGATTAATCGCGTGTTACGCAATTAGGGTGCTGGCTTCGGTATGTTAGGCGCTTTGTGGAGCAAGATTTTTTTATTTTTAATCACGATTTTGGCAACATATTACGATTTTGGCGCCTCCTGAAACTGCCGCCCGGGGCGGGCGCCCCGAATCCTAAGTAGGACATTCACGACCAATACTGACGTACGTAAGTAGGACCAATACTGACGTACGTAAGTAGGACCAATTTTGAATGACGTAAGACCAGCAACGGCGCGGCGTTAGTTGGTTTAACGTCAATCAAAGTTGATCGTGAATGTCCTACTTTAGCGATACCTACCATAACGTGGGACTTTACTTCTTATCGCCTGTGGGTGTGTGTGTACTGTGGTAGGTAATGAATGAGCAAAGTAAATATTATCTCTAGCCAGGCTCCATCATAATATTTAATCCTGTCTGCTAGGGTAGGCCTATTTGACACAGTTTAAAAAAAAATGTGCATCGTCTTTTCTGGTCCCAGTACAATTTATTGTTTTTATATCGCTTGGTATGTGGTGCAAAAGTTTTGGGTTCGATTCCTGAACTTGGATTTTTTTTGAGACACATTTAATAAAGATAATAGGACTCATAGTTTCCCTTTCCTTAAACGGTTTGCACATATTCATGATATTTTTCGGAATTCACCAAAAATAGAGATTTGGTTAGCTGGATAGTTTTCCAAAAATCACCTGTATATAACGTCGAGAAGAGACGTTATACAGGCTGATTTATCTAAAACTGTGTACTGATTGCAAAACCTACATTAATAAATATTACATAATAAACTTATCATTTATTATTTTTAGACGTAAGAAAGTAAGAACTAGACAGATATTGTTTATTTTGTTCGTTGATAAAATGTATCTTTCATATCAGATATGAAATCTTAGGTACCTAAGTTATTGTAATAACTAATTACAGATAGATAATGATTATCTCTCTATACGTTTAAAACGATGGCGAGTCCTTCAAGCATATGAAATGAACCCTGAAGGGCAACTTGAGAAATTTTCAGAGTAAATAACTAAATATGTTCCTTATACTAAGGTAGTTGGGGGAGTGATATTAGCTCTCGAAAATCTGCACACCTATTAACTGTAATAAAGGTAACACTGCCTAACCCTTTATCAAAAATAGGTGTAAGGTTTTATAAATATGTAGGTATACCTACTAGTGGAAAAGTATAACAGGTTTCATAAAGCAGTTTAAAATTATAGTCAAAATCTATGTTTATAAAAAGCCAAAACAAATCATGTTTTGTTTAAATTGCTGAATTGTGTTGATCTTGACCTCGACTACTCCTGATCAAAAGCGATGTTATGTACACCCATTGCTGCTTAAATCTCAGTATAATCTATGCCATAGATTTTGAATAAATAATTATGACCAGAGATCGGATATTCGGATAGATATTTACCTAAAGATAATTTTTAGCTATGAAAGTATGGAAGCGGCTTTATAAATTTTTGTAATATTTATTTAAAACCCTGAGATTCTTGAATGCATAACTATTCAGATGTGTATTAATTTAAAATAAATTTTTAACCCAATACAAATATGTATATGTACTGGAGGAGGGGTGGTTTGTATTAGTTAAAACAAAAAATAAACAAATTACTTACCTAAATTAAGACTTTTCGATACAAAAGCGGATTCCATGTTAGCCTACATCTCAACTTTAGGTGAATATGCATCCGAATATCCAATCTCTGATTATGACCTAGCCTGAGGCCTAAGGACTGTGGTCTCCTTACCCTTTTCTTCGTAAGTAGAACCTATGTCGTATGGCATTTTACTGTGGGGTCGGGCCGCTGACATTGAATCCATCTTTATTTTGCAAAAGAGAGCTGTCAGAGCCATTTATAATCTACGTCGCCGCGAATCCCTCAGGGAACTGTTTAAAAGGATTAATATTATGACGGTACCTTGCCAATTCATTTATGAAAATATTATGTATGTAAGAAAAAATCTACATCTTTTTAATAAAATAAGTGATAGACATAATTTTAATACTAGAAACAAAGACAAAATAGATCAACCATTTTTCAGATTAGCTAAAGTACATACATCTTTTATGGGGTACTGTGTTAAATGTTACAACAAAATACCTTGTGATATATTGCAATTAAATGAAAGGAAATTTAAAGCTCACATTAAAAGTAAACTTTGTAAACTAGCGTATTACAAATTAGAGGATTATATCCAAGATAAGAATGCTTGGAAACATGCTGGTCCTGCTCCATAGGACAATCTAGAGTCTAGACAAAATCAAACTGGTTGCTAATTGAATTGTACATATAATTAATTATATTTATGACATTGATTTACACTCAGTAATTATTTTAACTCACACACTGACTCATTACTTGTTAATATTGTAGGAAAATCATACCTATACTTACTTTTACAATGTTTGTAAATGTGTGAACACCATGTATCTATCACAGAATTAATTTATCTGATTGCTTCAATTTGATTCTTTTTACCCATTTTGGTATGGTAATTTTATTCTGGGTGCATCGTTTTCACACATAATCATATAATGAATGTAAATATTGTACTTGAAACATTTTAAAAGAGTAACGGTGGAGTTTCTTGCCCATTCTTCTCCATACGAAACTACATTTTGGAAGGGGCGACTAGAATCAATTCTATTTCAATGTAAATGTTGACGTTCAAAAGTGCCTTTTAAGTGCCTATTTGAAATAAATGCTTTGACTTTGAACCTAGGCCCGAAATACATACAGGCCTTTGCCCTGAAGTGGAGTCATACAGGAATAATAATCAATAAAATATTTGAATTCTTTAATATGATCACTAATTCAAACATAACAAGAACACATAGGTTATTCATTTAAAACAATATTATAATTAACATTCAATGAACAAAATAACATTTACATAGTGATCTATACATATACCAATTATGGGCATGGATTAACATACCAAAATAACTAGCCAAGAGATAAGTAGGAAAATTAATCAAATTGAAATAATATTTTAATTTATTTTCCTCCTTTACCTTGAAAATTATGAAACCTTATAATAAATGTAGGTAAGATCTATACATACCAAATATGGGCATGGATTAACATACCAAAATAAGAGATTAGTAGGTAAATTAATCAAATTTAAATAATATTTTAATTTATTTTCCTCCTTCACATTGAAAATTATGAAACCTTATAATAAATGTAGGTAAGTATAATAGCAATAACTGAAATTCATTCAAAGTAAAGAAGCCACTCCTTAAGTGACCAAGACAGTCACAAACAAACAGTCATAGACTAGTAATTATTATTGGAGTCGTTAGTCAAGGTTTGATAAGTTAATGTGTTTTAAAAACAAAAAAGCGTGGTATTTATTGATAACATTATCAAAATAAAAGTTTACACTATGTTTCTTATGAGAATGTAGTGTAAACTTTTATTTTACTTTTAATTTTTTAACCGGTAATACACCATAGCCATAGCACAAACAAAATTTATTATGGGTTTGGTGATATGGAGAATCACTGACTCCTAAGAGACAGGAGCTTACACCTTAAATTTTAAATATGCACTGCTATCAGAGTATTAAAATTGACTATGTTGTTTGATAATTTTTGTCTTATGGATATTGTTAAAGGCAAATAAATAATTATTTATAATAAAAAATATGATAAAAGTTAAGAAAGAACTATTGTAATATTCCATCAGTTAATATGAAACACTTGATATTAAGTAATTATTGTGACCTGTGAGCCTGGGTTGCTCTTATTTGAGGAAATTAGGAAACACGCTTCAACAGTATTATGCAGAAGTAGAAGTGCCGAAGGCAAACTAACAAGAACCGCTGCGGCAAAGTTCCAGCGAGGCCTGAAGTGAGCCTGTATACCGCTATGACGAACACTCCGGTGTACATCTCCCGCCTGCAATACACCACTAAGGCGGACAACATCGTGGAGTAGAAGATCCAAGGACCAGAAGACAAGGTACACGCCGAGGATGCAGTTACTGGAGTTGCACCGCAACGTCAACTTCAAGGCGTTCCTAGTGCGTGTGCCGAATTGTTATCTGCCCGTCGTCATGGAAGAAGACTTTTGGCCGCAGCGTGTTGTATTCCTTCGCTTCCGTGGACTAGTTCCACAGGAGAGCACAAAGGAAAGCTAGTGCAAAGTGAAGTGCTACTATTGTGTGGATTTTTATAATTATGTATGTTAGTCTATAAGGTATTTATGTTATGGGTCTTTGTTACCTGAATTAAATGATTAAATTAATGAATGAATTAACCATAACAAAACTTCTCCTATTTTGTATCGCTGTCAAAGATTCCATTTACACTATTTTATTATTAAATTAGCTTCAAACAGTTAAGCCACTTTGACAGCATTAGCATTGGCTTCACAAAGGTAATCTATGCAAAGGTATTCCATTCCATAGTACAGGTGTTATTGTGTTATTGTGCAGATTAGCAAACAATATTATGGCAAACTGCCAAACTAAACATGGTTAAGTGTTAGCTAATTCATAACAAAACTAAAGATTACACATTAATGTTGTGAAAAAAACGTAGAATAACCAACCAATTCCCTTTTTTGATATACGTAAAACTAAAATGGAAGACATAAAAGTAAATGATTTCTTGATTCCACATCAACCAATAAGAGTTAACGTTGTTGTTTTTAAGACGCTAAAATCTTAATGCAAATGACAGCAAAATCTGGTCAACTGACAACAGTTCGCCGGGTTATAAACCAGTTTCAAACAATAAAATCAATATTATCCTACTTCCGCGCGAATGACACAGTATTGTTCTCGTTTGTAATCAAGCTGAGAGCAGTTTATTAATTGATAATACGACACTCACCAGTCACCACGATTTCCTTTTTCGAACAAGATTTTTGTCACAAAACTTAACACTGAATCGAATGAATAGTTGGAAGCCAGTCGTTTCACTGCCAGTGCCACTACCACCCGTATTCTGTTGATGTTGAAAGCGGAATGGTCCATGCAATGTCTCGACTTCTCCAGGCAAAACAAATTTATTTTTACCCTCGCTAATAGGGATTTCCATTGTAGAAAATTTCAGTGTTTACGTTCTCAAAGAAAATGTTCCCACGAGATTCTTCACAGCCAATTTTCGGATTTCAGATTATTTGTCATGAAACTATGAAAGGGTTGGTTTTTAAAGAAAGGAGCCATAACATTTTAAGTGGTAGTTCTTTCAGCCTATTTCTGTCTACCCCAGATTTAAGTTTATCAAGACGTCAAGTAGGTATCCAAAAGCGACCTTGACTGACATGCACTAATTAATTATGAGTTACACACTTCACTTGACAAACTAAATTAAAGTTCAATTATTACGCTCGCTCATGCTTGCTGACAAAATTGGCAAACGGAGCGCATTGATTGGCTGGCTGGAATGGACAAAGATGATGATAGGTACTCTATCTGCAGTTCTGCACATGATTGTTGCCAGATAAATTCTATCTATAACCCTTAGGTCAATAAAAAAAACAGCTGTTTCATAGAGAAGTGAAATTCTTACGCGTTTAAAGTTTTAGTATTACCCTACATTCAAGAACAGTCCTTAATTTTGGCAACTCTAGATTAACGCGTCAAAACTCAAAATGAAGGAGTATACTTTTTATATCAAATTGTCCTGGATACCAGCCTTTTCATACAAAATAAAACAAAAAAATTGCGAAAAAACCAACCTTTTATTACATCATTATTTTAAATATTCTCTATAGTGATATTATTTTAGAAGTGTGTAAATATATTTTCATATTATTCATTTTGTTTTATGTGAATAGTTTTTTATTTTATTTTCTTGTTCACATGCTGGGGCCACACTACGGTAAACATTCGTAAACAACGCGGTAAACATTCCGATAATTATAGCGATAAATTCAGTGGCCACGCTTGACCGCCACCCGAGTTATCGCCTAACGTCAAATGGCAATGTGAATGCCGTTGTACAATTATCGCGATAAAATGTGGCTACACCTACGGTTAACGTCCATCATCGCGATAATCAACGGCGTTTCTCGTAGGTGTGGCCGCGGCAACACGCTGTCTATATCTCTTATCACGGGCAGTGGGCACGGGTGTAGAGGGCACGCTGGAAGTAGGGTTGCCAACATTTCTGCGACGAAATATAGTATTTTTCGAAATAAGATATAAAAAATAAAGTATACTTCAAAAATAGACAAAGATATATTTTTTACTTATTCATTTTATAAAAAAACTATATTTTTTTAGTTCTTGGATTTTTGAACAATTATTTTATTTGTCTAAAATAGAAGTGTCATACATAATGCTTTATTACATTAATTTTTTTTATGTTTAATAAACTTCAGTTTTGCGATACCTACTACTTCTTCGTTTCTTTTTTCTCACCATTTCGAATTCATAACCTTTCCGTGAATTCCGAAGTGGCAAAAATAAAGAGCAGATTATTATTTTTGACATTATTGAAAAGTTCAGAACGTATGCCAGATGAGTTCTTCGGATACATGCTATGGCATCAGTCAAAAGTTAATGTAAAGGCGCGTTCAAATATCTTTGTAATATAGGATTTCGTTTATTAGTTTTTGGTGTTGAAAATATAGTATTTCTGCATACTATATATCTCGTATGCATATTATATATCGGGTATCTATACACTATGGTAAGGAAACGAACCAGGGATCATCACAAAATTTGGTTGGACCTAAGTGAGTGCAGGCAGGCTAAGGAAGCAATTCCTGCGTTCGATGCCCGCCTCACGAAACAGGTTCTCCGTTTATCTAAACCACAGCTGCGTACAGTTACAGCAGCTTTAACTGGCCATGGGTCACTTAACAAACATCTCTTTGTCATAGGAGTAACAGACAGTCCGCTGTGCAGGGCCTGCATGGAGGACGACGAGACAGCGGCTCATGTGCTGTTAAACTGTCCGGTGGTCGCTAATTACAGAGAAAAATACTTCAGTAACTCAGGTACCCTACGTGACTACGTGAGATAGTCAGCAACACCAAGGCGTTGCTGGCCTTTCTCGAGGAGCTGGGGTGGATCGAATAACTGATTTTCCCACCCATATGCAAAATACGCGCTTAGATGTGGAGTTGAGAACAGCCCGTTTTACCTATTACCTATACTATATATTTTTTCAACAGTATATAGTACACAGACCCGAATTAAAGTCATCATTTCAGCCGAAAGACGTCCACTGCTGGACATAGGCCTCTCCCAGGCTCCTCGAATCCACTTCGACCGGTCTTGTGCTTCCCACATCCAGCAGATTCCCGCGGCCTTCACAAGGAAATATAGTACAATACGTTATATTATAGTACGGTTGGCAACCCTAGCTGGAAGAGATTTCTTTAGAAATACAGATCACCATTGTATATATATTTTTTCAATTAGTTCTTGTCTTCTTGTCTGTTTTAGATATGTGTTGTTATATAAACGGTAAAAAAAAAGTTAAGAATAAATTATAAAACGTAACATTTGACGATGTAACATCGTCATACGAAACAAACAATAACTTAAGCAACGTTGCGTATTACGGCGAAAAATATAATAAATGTAGATTTATCTACAATATTAGCGAAATAAAACGAAAAAAAAAACAACCTACTTCCTTCCTTCACTTTGTAGTGTTTTATTTTTGGAAATAGTTTTGTTTAACTTTTTAGTTATGGTACCTACCCCACACCAATTCGTATACCACTACTTACTTGCTATGTAAACAACAGTGACAGGAAGCAGCAGAATGTCATCAAGATACATAAAGTGGATTAAAAGCGTATTATCGAAGCTAACGCAAAAACCGCCGACGCAAAGTTAATTATATGGGATAACCCCTAGAAGCATACCCTATCCATTAAAAAAATAATTTTCGAAATCCATCCACAATTGACGGAGATAGCGTGAAACAAACATACAAAAAAAAGCATACAGACGAATATAGAACCTCCTCCTTTTTGAAGCCGGTTAAAAAATAAAGTCTGATTCCCGCTTCCTTTATTTGTAGACAGACGACCCACTGACCTCTCTTGAGATACTTACGCCAAACTGATTTTTTATTAATATTCATCTAAAATTAGAAACAATTTCGCCGATAATTTATATTTGTCTGTTATGCATCATTGCACGTAAGCAAATTTACACGAATCTCGATTTTTTTAGATGGGCGTCACAAAATACAGAGAGGAGTAACACAGAATAGTTAGTTGTAGGAGGTAAGCGAACATGACTTTGTGGCCTTGTAATATTTTTTACAATTCATATAAGGTATTTAATGTAGTTGTCTAAAAAATACGCTCATCTTCCTCATCATAGAATTGTTCGGCGAGCTGGCCGGGCACCCCGCGTTGCCGCCCGCCGCCAATCTTAACTAAAATAATTGATATTATTTGTGATCATGGCAAGAATATGTTGTAAGGTGGTTAATAAGCTCTCTCTCTCTCTCTCACTACCACGATAGTTTTTTGTGCATAAGCCAAAGTTGACAACCATAGCGAGACCGCCGAGTGTAGATAAGAAAAGTGAAGTACGTACATGTGATTGACTTCTGTTCTGAACGCACGTAGCAAATTGTCACTCAAGTGCAAGTTGCGGATTTACACGGCGTAAATAAGTCCCATCATGACGTATGCGTGTGCAGTCTTTGCACACGCGAAACCCCGATTCATCCATAGGAGGCAGACCCTCCAGAACCGATTCCTCCGGCAAGCCACAGGCGCCCCATGGTTCGTTCGGAACGAGATCCTCCATCTCGATCTGATAATCCACACGGTCAGTCAGTTCTTGAAACGCAACACGAAGCGTTTCTTCGACAAAGCCGAAAAACACCGCAATCCCTTGATTGTGAAGGCCGCCACTTATGTCACCAGTAGGATCAGGGGGTATCAACTTTGTATTGGCCAATGTAGGACAGGTACCCGGGGCAGAAATATGACATTGCCAACATTAAAAATATTGCGAAGGACCCAAAAAATTAGGTCCCTAATAATGCTTTATTTTTAAGTTGAAACACGGCTGCATTGTGTTTGTCTCGTTTTTTTTCCTTTCTAAATAGTAGTTTTTAGACAGAAAATTTGCCAACGAAATATAAATATTTAATAGATAGTAAAAAAGTGAATGACTGTTTGAAGTAATGCAAATTTTTTGGTAGTCCAAATTACGTAATATCATAGTAATATTGTCCTAAATTTAATGAAACCGAAAATATAGTATGTAGTTATTTTTGATAATTCATAGTGGCAACTCAATGTCATGTCAGTCAGATGATAAATATCTTTGAAATTGTTGTTTATTGTTAAATAAAATCTAATCTACCATGTACCTTCAGGATTCGTTATATGTATAATAAACCTACACGTATCGTAAATAACTGAATAACTTCGTCACTATTTCTACCGATCTGTGTGTTGTGAAGTGCTGTGTACGCCTGTAAGTGAGAAATCCACCATAGCTCAATGCATATGTTAGGTATTTTTATTATCTTAATGTTTCTAGTGAATAAGTCGTTGGTGTGCCTTTTAATTAATATTAGTACCTTATAAATAAATAAAATCTACTGTCGATTCTGTTTGAGTACATTTTGAAAATTGGGTTTTGCCTAACCTTGTTGTATGATCTATGTAAATGTAGTTATAACAAACTTATGGTTTAGTCTATACTCTGAGGCTACTGCAAACAGATGGTAATTAAACTATTTGAATGTAATAATATGAACACAATAATAATAAATTGTAATGAAACTGTTGAAATAAATATGAAACTATTTATTTACACGCTATCGTTTTATTTTGCCATATCCACTCTGTAATTTTTTTGGTAGGTACATTCACTTGTAAGAAACTCACATTTGAGTTTTCTTACAAGAGAATGGACCTACCAAAAACCATGTTCAATAGGCTGGGGATGCTAAGCAAACGTTTGAATTTACCGCCATACGAGGTATTTTCCTAGGGGCGAATATAGATGGCGCTCACACAATCGTTCTACTAAATATTGTATGGAGTTGGCATTCTTCTCCGTTAGGAGTATATGTGTTCTGTGAGTAGGATTAGCTCTGTCCGAGACGGCCAAGACACGTCCTCTCCGACCCAGACGACTCAATTACTTTCCTTCAGGAAAGAAACAGGGCCACCAGTACAGTTCGCACACACCGCACACAACCGTTATTCCCACCTCGCCACCGAGGTCCTCGCGCCCAGCGAAGATCCCAAGTAACGGCGCGCAACCGCGAGACCCCCGACCGACCCTTGCCCGTTGAAGCGCCAGCCCGCGCCGCAGCTGAGCCAGTAGAGTTAAATTCCCTTATTAATAATAATGCCAATATTTTGATCCAGCCTGTCCCCAATAACAGCTGTCCCCCTATCAGTGACGCCCTGAGCCGAGGCCCGTACCCCACAGGGGGTGCCCTCAGCGTGCAGTCGCCTAGTATATTTAAGTAGTTTTTTAAGTAGTCACGGCCTCTCAAGGTCAACTACGAGATGCCAAACAAAAAAAACAAAAAAAAATGTGATTGACTACTATGTACTCTCTCTGTATTTTGTGGGCGTCCATTAGGTTTAGCTATGTATTCTGTGTTTAGCATCGTATTGCGGGAATTTCCCGATCTTTGTATAGTGTTGCCACTTAAACACAAACCTACTATTAAAAAAATAAATATATAATAGTAAGATAGCAAAAGAAGTCGTTCAAAAGCAAAAATAGACATTATTTTATGTTGATCTAAGTCTGTTTCCATTTAATATTCTTTTACTAACGTACTGCAAATACTTCATTCCACGTAATTAAGTATTTTAACGAGCGGAACAACGACCGCGTCACATATTTAGAAGAATTTCAGGTACGTTGGCATGTCATCACTAGAGATAATGCTGCTATAAATATCACAACCAAGGGCTTTCATTGCTTTCAAGTTTCAACTCTGCTTTGTCTGTTAATTGATAGAGAGCTCTACAGAGTTTACTTACATTACAAATTTTGGTTCAGCACCATTCAAGCTTTGATCAGACCTGTGAGGCTGAACTGTGACTAGTGGGAGAACTAACGAAGACCTAACGCCAGGTAAGAATAACTAAATAGTTGAAAAAATTTAATTGAATTTTTAAACAAAATTGTAATAAAAAATAATTTAAAATGACTTACAGTTTTAAGCCCTACTGTTGGTAATTATGAATTAAGACATCGAAAACTTCTTTAATTTAATATTTCTACTGTTATGCGATGCTTTGTCCTCCTTTTTGACCCGATAGCTAAGCCCCTAAGACGACCCACTGACCAAGAAGGCTTATATTTGATTAAATAAGTAGTACATTCATATTCAACAATGTTTCCTGATTTTTTTTTTTTTTTGGCAGCAAATATGAGTAATAATTCTAATAATACTAGGAATAATCCGAATAATAACAATAATGAAGGGGGATCAAGCCCATGGCTTACAGCAGCAGCCATTGGTCTGACCGGTGCCCTAATTGGTGGTGCTGCTTATTTGATGAGCGGCTCTAGTAAAGAGAAACCAATAGAGCAGCAAAAGAAAACTGATGCCAAGAAGAAGCCAACCCCAAAGAGCATGCATGCTGCTCAGTCATCAAGTGAAAGTAATTCAGGTGACCACTCAGTGTCATCATACCTTTCTGACATGTTGAGCAGACTGAATACGTCCCGGTAAGTTTTGTTTTGACAAACTTCACAAAGCATATTACTTTAAATAATAATACAGCATTATATCACAGTCATGTATGTGACACGATGGACATAGCATACATGGAATAAACAGAAGAGAGACATTCCTGTGAATAACAACCACCACTCCACACTACTATACATATTATTATATACAGGGTGAGGCGTAAATAATGGATAACCCTGAAACTGTTGATCAGCCAGATTATTATCTATCATTTACCCCACTTATATCGCCATATGCCCATGGATGTTTTTTTTTTGATACAGGGGCCCAAAATTGCATAATTCCTTAGAAAAAATGTTAAAATTTGAGAATTAGTATTTTTTGCAATGTTATCTTAGAATGTAATAAAACATTTTGATACTGATCTGATAATACAAATATTCAGGAGAGACATAAAAAAGTAAATGAGAAAAAATCACCAATTGTAGAAATGGCAGCTGATTTTGTAAGAGTACCTAAGTACAATTTTTATTTAAAATATCAAAAATATCAATAATTTAGTCATCCATGGGCTTAAGTGGGGTAAATGATAGATGATAATCTGGCCAATCGACAGTTTCAGGGTTATCCATTATTTATGCCACACCCTGTATATAGCTTCTTCATCTACAACGGTGATGGAAAATGATAGTATATTGTGGCAGTTGAAGTGTTTCTGGTAGTGGGCATTAGAGAGCTCACATACATTTCTATTAGGAACCAGATGACCTGACAGATGTTGTCCTGTCCAAACTTAAATAATATTTACAAAAATTCTCATAGAAAATGCATTTTCAGTTTTCCCCAATTTTCTAATTTTTCCGGCAACTTTTCAGATTTTTCTTATCAGAAAAACCTGATTTGAACTAAATGACTATTTTAAAACAAAAATTGGTCAAATCTGTAGCATCATTCTGAAGTGATGTGCTTGCCAACTAACAGCATTTTTTATTTTAACCGACTTCAAAAAAGAGGAGGTTCTCAATTGGACTATATTTTGTTTATTTATATGTTACACAATAACTCTGGTAGTTTTTTTATGGATAACCCTAGTCATGTCACAGGGGTGATCCCAAATACACATACGTGCATGGCGTCCGATAGGGCAGTATCCTTGGTCCCCCTTTATTTCTAACTTTCGACCTCTGTGAGCTCAAGTTGCCCAGCGGAAGGATCATAACTTTCGCTGATGACACAACGCTTATGTTTGACGCTCATACCTGGCCCGAAGTTTACAGGTTTAGATGGGGTTGAAATTAGTGTTATCATGGCTAGCTAATAATAGACTCGCCATCATAAGAAAATTGGTGTAAATACTTTAATTTTTAGTACCAGATGCATAACATCCTCCTTCTTTTAAAGTTGGTTTAAAATGTATGAAGAAGTTCCTCAAATAAAGTGTAGATGTTGTTTACCGAACATGCATAAACATCTATTTAGAGTGTAACTATTTTGTTTTAGCGGAGGGTCATCCTCTTCCTGCGTGACGATTGAAGAGATTCCGAATATTCCTGACAACCCAGTGATTACCAACCTCAACTCACTGCTGTCCGACATTTTTGTGAGGTATATAAAATTGACTGAGTTTGACCTTCACTACAAAGTCTTCGACACCATCTTTCAAGATCTGCACAAGAAGATGAAGGAAGTAGATCCTTACTACAGGAAATATTCAAGCACGGTGTGTATCTATGGAAAATTGTATTCGTACAATGGTCGAAATTCGGCTATGTATAAAAAAAAATATATTTCTAATGCATTATTATATAAAAATATTAACTTTCTGCAGTCCTTCTCCACATAACTTTAATTGTGCCAAATTGCATTACCTACTTCTCCATCCGCGTAATTTTCGACATTTTGCAAAAGAGATGAAGTTCCATTCTTCTAAGAAAACGTCGTACAGCTCTCTTAAATAGGGTATTTTCCAACTTATTAAAAACTATTCTAATTTGAAGATTAGGTAGTACGAAATATGTAACAGAAAAATAAAAGTAAATTGATTTATATCCATTTTCTCAATTAAAAACGATTTAAATCAAATTTATTTTTCGTTGTTTTGAATTTACCGCCAGTATTTTATTACTTAAATATAATATGATATAATAAATCGAAATTATTCGTCCAGAAACATGTAATGAATCCATGGTAAAAGTTTTTGTGAAGATGCCACCACAAAAAAAAAATACAAAGGGCTTGTTTAAGGTTTAATATTTTTTGCCCTTTAAATGTTCAAAGATTTAAGGGTCTTTGCCCTTTGAATATACAAAGAGAAATTCGGTAGATGACGCGGTTTCGATGATGAATCTCATTTTATAGACACTTCCTGTTAAATGATAAGTATTGATGCTTCAAGTTTATTTATTTTAATTCTTTTTTTAGGTACAATTTGCTGGCAGCCACTACGATAATTTACGTATCGTAAAACCGGACGAATTTGACATGGACATAGTGATTGGATTGCCTCTCAATATCAAGACAGACGCATTGAACCCACAAGGAAGCGATATCAAAATCGAAGCGAAGGCGCCAGGCTTTGTGGAGCTACTGATGGGTGTTCAGTTCCTACGCCTACCTTACAGGGATGCTGAAGAATGGCTCAAAAACAAAGCCGCATACGAATGGAAAGACGAAAACAACTATCTTCTGCGTTCCAAATTCTCTGACTGGTTCAAGAGCGTTGTGAGCAAGGCATTGAACAAATTCGAGGTGAATGCTAATTCACGTCCACTGGTCTACGTGGAGGGTGTGCCGTACGTCATCGACAAGTCGGAGTCGGGCCCAGCAATGACGCTGTTGATCAGTAACAAGTCCATTAACTTTAAGCTGGACGTTGACCTAGTGCCGTGCCTGAAGTTCCCGGAGGATCGCTGGCCGATCAGCACGGCATACCGGCAGATCCCTCGCGAGTGTAAAAAAGGCTACTGGATGGTTGTGGGCAAGCCCAACAAGGCCTCCCCGTGCGCGCAAGACCAGGCACGCTCGTGGCGCATCGCGCTGCACAACCAGGAGCGCCAGCTGATGCACAACTCGCACAACTTACGACAAGCCATCCGATTTGTGAGTACCTACTACTAGTTCATTAATAATCTTTTGTTTCCGAATGAGTGAACGTCCTGCCACAGAGGCAAAGCTTCTAAGTTTTGTACTGTTGCGCTTTGTAGAAATGCACCTATCATACTTTAGTTTGTATGAAGTTTTCCCTGTCGGGTTGCCTACTCCGGTCGCAATTGTCTGTTTTGAAAAGCTTTTTGGGATTCTGTTGGGTCGTTAATCTATAACTTTGTAATCATGGTACAAAATAAACATGGTTGTAACAGCTTTATATTAGATGTCATCTTCGCGCATTCGTTCTTCCGAAGACGGACGATGATTCCCGATTTTTTTTAAAATATTTCTATGCGATACTGCCGTGAACTCTGATTTTTTATTTGGCTAGAATTACCTTTTTTTTTGTCAACTTGACGGTTGTGCAGTCTTCGCGGAACACTTCCGACGTTTGGCTCCCAGACTGGAGCGGGCCGGGGCTGCTTTGAAGCGGCTCTTGCCCAATCTAGGGGGGCCAAACGCCTCCTGCCGGAGGCTCTACGCGGGGGTCGTGCGGTCCATGGCCCTATACGGGGCGCCGGTGTGGGCGCCTACATTGAGGCGCCAACCAGCGCGAAAGCTGAAGGCGTCCCATAGGGTCATGGCGATCAGGATGATCCGGGGATACCGCACGATCTCAGGTGAGGCGGCGGGCCTCCTTGCCGGATTACCGCCATGGGATCTGGAGGCAAAGGTCCTCGCGCATGTCTGGGAGTGGCGCGAGGAGGCCAAACGCCGGGGCGTAACTCCGCTGCCGCGAGAAATCGAGGTGCAGCGGACGGAGCTCCGGCGGGATCTCATGGCGACATGGAGAGCGCGATTGTCGCAACCCAGTGCTGGGCACGCCACGATAGCGGCGGTAAGTCCCCTCTTTGAGGAGTGGCTTGAGAGGCGGCATGGCGTCCTCACCTTCCGCCTGACGCAGGTCCTCACCGGACACGGTTGTTTCGGGAGGTTCCTGTTTCGTATAAGGCGGGAGGAAACGCCCGGGTGCTTCCATTGCGAAGATCGCCCTGAGGACACGGTGGAGCATACGGTGGCGGTCTGCCCGGCTTGGGCGGAGCACCGCCGTGTCCTCGTGGAGGCGATCGGCGGCGGCGATCTCTCGCGTCCGGCCCTGGTGCAGGCCATGGTACGGAGCGAGAGTGAATGGTTAGCCGTCACCTCCTTCTGCGAAGCAGTAATGCTCGCAAAGAGGGAGGCGGCGCACGTGAGGGAGAGGCAGTATATGCGCCCTCACGGCCGTAGTCGCCGCGGGAGAAGCCCTGGGCGTCGGGAATCCCAGGCTGATTCCCGGCCACCGTAGGCGCGGGCTTGCGGACGGCGAGTAATGGGTAGCTCGCTGTCCGGTAAGGACCAAGCCCGGGTCGACGGCGCGTTGTGTTCCACGCGCGCCTCAAAGAGATGTCAGCACCAATAGGTGGGGTTCGCAAGGACCGATGCCTGCCAGGGGTGCGGGTTGTTCGAAAGAGATACCGCGGCCCCTGGCACACAGGCAACTGAGGGAACACGGGTGGGTTTTAGTCAGTAAAAGTCTGACACGCCCTCCCGCTCCACCCAGAGCGGGAGAAGTTATTTGATGATTTCCCACCCAAAAAAAAAAAAAAAAAACGGTTGTGCAGTAGTTCGATAATGGGTCTAGTGGCTAATAATAACAGCCGCACAGGTCTCGATCAGGTCGATCAGGCTAAGCTACTCAAACTCAAAGCATTTTTATTTCAAATAAACCAATTACAGGCACTTTTGGTTGTCAAGGTCGGTGAGTTAGAAAGATGAAGCAAGTTGCCCATTCCAAAGCGTAGGTACCTATGGAGAAGAACGGGCAAGAAAAATCATGATATTGTTACAAAAAGTTGGTTACATCATTATGTTAAAATTATCAATGTGAGAACGATGTAAAAAGACGTGCACATTAAATCGTCCTTATTTAAAACAAAAATAAAATAACAATTCAGAAATTAAAATAAGCCGTAGGAGCTAAGAGATGACCAGTCCCTACTAGCGGCGCCCGTTCACGAACATGACGTATGGATCAGCACCATTCAGCTCAACCATTTTGAGGGGAACTTAATGATCCAACACACACTCCACCACCAACAGGAATTTTGAGTGAGCATGACATACTCTCAGCTACCAGGGCACATTCAAGTCAATGAAAGGCGTACCCTGTAAATGTTAGCTTTATAGTAGAAACATAGTGCTCACACATAATGCTGTGCAATTATACAATACTAAAAGTTTGAATTTATACAATGCAAAGATAGCTAGCTTTTACAGTCTTCAGGCCTTCAGCAGCTCCAACAAGGTTTACAAATGCTATTCAGTTTAGTTTAAGGTACCAGCAATAATCTTGACTTAGCACACGAGTTTGTTGAGAATATGTGGAATGTGAACTCGGCTCTCTTTGTGCCGATTGTCGTAACGGCCAATGGCCTCATGACCGAAACCCTTGATCAACTTCTCTCGAGGCGCTAGGTGGTTGAATCAAGAGCCAGATTCAGAAGGCTCCACGATATGGTTCCCATCGTGAGGAGCTGTCTCTAGAACCCTAACCACTGGTAGCTTAGACCCTGTCCCCGACACTGGTGGCCCTATGCTGCAAGAGAAGCAACGTCTTGCCGCGTCTCCCATCTTTACATACCGAGACCCCGCCGTGCCTAGGGAAAGCACGTTAAGCCGTTGGTCCCGGCTGTCATTCATGGATCTTAGACAGTCGTTACGGGTTGTCAGATGCCCGAAAGCCTGACAACCAGTTTTACCAAGTAAGGGTATATGGTTACCCAGTAACTGGCTTGTGGAGGTCAGAAAGGCGTCGCTCCATGAAAAATACTGACATTTACCTGTATCCAATCAGATTGAAATTATTTTACCTACTTAGTATATGCGACAGTAGGTAACAGCTATGATTTTGGTCTCGTAAATTAAAATCTGAATTTTGTTCGTTTACGCATATTTTCTATAACTGCATTGTACTGGTGTTGGATTATAAAACCCTGATAATTCATTTTACACCTTCTTTCAGGTGAAAAAACTCCGAGACTCGCTAGGCATGAAGAAAATAGCAAGCTACTACATCAAAACTATATTCTTCTGGGAAATTGTCGCGGTCGACAACTTAGAATATTGGCAAAAAAACAATCCTGCGACCCTGTTCAAAGTGATGGTGAGGAAGCTGTATGAAGCCCTGGTGAAAGGTAACATTCCTTACTTTTGGAACAAGAGCAATAACCTGATAGGTGCTGTAGACAGGAAAACATTGGATGAATACAAGACGAAACTTGAGCCTCTTCTAATAATATTGGAGCAGCCAGATCAGTACAAGTGGGTCGCAAAGTATTTGTTGACACGAGCCGAGTTCGAGGATTACAATGCGAAGTTTTTACATATTTAATTTTCTAAAAGCTCATGTAGCTAGATGCAACTTGTAATAACTAGGATATACTTACACTTATTATAAATTAAATGAAGTACTTTGCAAAACTTAACAGAAATACCTACAAAAGAAAAACGTTTAAATTGTATTTCTTTATTTATTTAGTTCCATAACATAAACAGTTTTAAATATTTCTTAAAAGAGAAGCAAAAAAAGTATTACTTAAGAACGGTCAACTTTGGCATCTTTACCTTTCCATAGCTAATTTACCCATGAGTACTGTACTTAAATTTCTCTTGATTACTAAAAATATGTTGCCGCCATTTAATATCGAAGCGATACAGAAGTAGATTATTCTACTATTTGTAACAAATTTTTAGTAATCGCGTGATATTTAAATACAGTTCTCATTGGTAAAGTTGCTCATGGAAAGTAAAGATGCCACAGTTGACGGGGTACCTATAAAAATCATTTAAAATATAAAAAATGGTGGGCCACCAGTGTCGGGGACAGGGTCTAAGCTACCGGTGGTTAGGGTTCTAGAGACAGCTCCTCACGATGGGAACCATATCGTGGAGCCTTCTGAATCTGGCTCTTGATTCAACCGCCTAGCGCCTCGAGAGAAGTTGATCAAGGGTTTCGGTCATGAGGCCATTGGCCGTTACGACAATCGGCACAAAGAGAGCCGAGTTCACATTCCACATATTGTCAACAAACTCGTGTGCTAAGTCGAGATTATTTAATTGTATTGTATTATCATTATCATCATTAGATATTGATATCAATATCCATTCCGTCTGTGAAGTTTTGAAAGATACACAATTAATTTCTTTAATTTTATTTATGGCGTAATTTAAGTAGGTACCCATAACTTATCTCTTAATACAATTTCCAATACTTGTATAAGACAATTATATTGTACCCTAACACAGGGGATTTTGGTGCTATGTAAGTAAATCTTATTAGATTAATTAGAGTTCTTAATTCGATTGGGTAGAGAGCTAAGAAAATTATTTTTAAAAGCTTTACCAAACTTTAGAAAATATAAAATGAATGTTGGTCTCTATCTAAAAATATTAAAGTAGTAGGTCTTCATATTTGTTATGTCTTGTAACTATCATTTTGTGTTATTAGGGTAGGCACATTATACCTTATACAAAAAAGCAAAGACTGAGGGCGAATTTCTTCATTCAAGGCGAATTTGACCAATGGAACTGAACGCGTTGAGCACATCTAAACCGCGTGTCAGTGTCATGTCATCATGTTGCGAAATATTGACACTGACAGCTCCTGAACGCGACTTAAAGGGTCCATTACCATTGAAAATTAATTGTGTCTCATTGGCCGGGATTGATAGGTACGCGGGTTCTGATCGCGTTCAGTTTCATTTGTGGAATTCGCCTTGAATGTGTCTTGACAAATTTTTCAGTCTTTCGTAACCCCGAAAAAGGTATAGTGAGATTCCTGTGATAATATTATTAATTGGTGTAAAATGACTTCGTATTTAAAAAGTACCTATCTGTTTTATCCTCGTATATGACCTAGTTATGATTATCGGTTGAACCACAAATAAATACTTAATACGGTCAGCAGCGAAAAAAACAAACAAACGAAAAAACTGAAAATTTTACAATACTAGACACGTAATTATTTGATACACTTTGTTAGTATTTCATGTAATAGCCATGTTTTCGAATATAATAATTTGAACTTCTGTTCCGATTTTAACCGACTTCAAATAAGGAGGAGGTTTTTTATAGTGCTCCATAATTATGCTGAAGTGTTAATCGACTTTCGTTGCTGACCCTACTTTTGGAGTAACTTAGGCGATGTAACATGCTGTTATCCAAAATTAAGTATATTTCAAATAGATCATGTCCTATTCAATTATTTATTATATTTTACTTCGTAACAAATAACCATTTAAATTGTGTACTTTGACATATATTATTTTTAATTTTTCGTACATTTATCTAAGATAAGTTTATAATCTGATTAACATTGATTTTAAACTAGGCAATGATAATATTATAAATTGTCCTACTTGTAATAAAGATTTATTTAGCAAATACAGTTTTTATTAACCTGCATTGTGTCCCACAGCTGGGCAAAAGCCTCTTCTTTTTCCTTCTGGACCTCTCTATTTTGTACGATCTCTGGCCAACCTGGCCGCTTTTTTTTTTGAGGGTGAGAAATAATGAAATAACTTCTCCCGCTTTGGGTGGAGCAGGAGGGCGTGTCAGACTTTCACTGACTAAAACCCACCCGTTGTCCTTCAGTTGCCTGTGTGCCAGGGGCCGCGGTATCTCTTTCGAACAACCCGCACCCCTGGCAGATTGTTTTTTATTTAATAATAACGAGTTCGAAATTTGAATTGTTTTTAAACTTTATCTTTTTATTCATTCAACAAAAAGATCTCAACCGTCACTAAAAAAGCTTTTGCGTAAAATTTTCATACAAAATGTAAGTTTTTGCAATTTGTGACTTTTTGAGTACTCCAACGATGGTTAGTCCCATAAAAGTTTTTGATCAGTATTAGAAACAGGATCGATTGGCATCAAAAAATGTTTTTGTGTAAAATGGCTATTTTCTTGCTAACTGTAATTTTTTTTGAAAATCTGAATGGGGATCAAAATTCCATAAAAAAATATGGATAGTCTCTTAAGACCATTTTCGCGTAGCTGCAACGGATAAGGTACTTCCCTTTACTGCCCCGCTGAAAGTTTCCACCCTGTATTACAACACGGTCGCGGTTCCATACCTATGTCGTATTATCTCTTCCAAATTATGTGCAGTAAAAGGGAAAAGTCTTTTGTTATAAACACTTGAGACGATAAATTTACTTATTTTGATTAGAATTCATAATGATTGAACCCAACCTAACCTAACGATATAATATATATATTTTTTTTTAATAAAAAACTATTTTTTGTGACTTAAATATAAAGGTTAGACATATTATTATGCTGTCGCTGACTTTTTTGTAGGCAATATCAAGCTCTACAACTTTTCTCTAGAACTCAATCATATGATTGAGTACAAACGCTGCCTTAACGATGAGAGCTATATAGCTCTCATCGTTAAGGCAGCGTTTGTAAGAAACGTTTTCGTTCGACCGTTTTTTCTGATTTACTTTGCAAATCCGACTACCACGAAAAGGTCTTTTCATTGTTCGGGTTAATTTATAAATTGACATTGCCCATGACACTTACAAATAACGTAGCTTTCGTAGTACTTTCTATTGGTAAAAGTATTTACAAAATCGGTTCTGTAGATCCAGAGATTACCCCCTACAACCTCCCCCACAAACTCACAAACTTTACCTCTTTTTAATATTACTATAGTTATGCGAAACCTGAATATAGTTTTGTTCAGAATAAGTACCTAACTAAATCGATTCCAATAATCTTTACACCATGTTATATTTTTCCCAAAAAAGTTTTGCAAGTGGGAAATTGTTATCATCAGTTAATTATAATATTAGGAGTTAAAGTTCAATTGCCGATTAGTGCTGAAAAATTGAAACTCGTTTTTTTCTAAGATACCTATAACATATTTATTTAATCAAAATATTTACCCTCCTCATTATCTATACATTGCTGCCATTTAAATGAAGTTCATTTATGCCTTTACGATAGAACGAGGATCTAGATTCGACAAACTGTGTGAAAGCATTTTGTACTGCCTCCTGGGAAGATTTTTTTTTATCACGTAGAAAATTGTCCAAATCACGAAACAAATGGTAGTCCGTTGGAGCAGCGTATAGTTTCTAACTGGAGCTCTTGCAGAGTTACAACGGTTTCTCGTGCAGTGTGAGGTCTTGCGTTCACAAGTCGGGGCTGTTTCACTGCCAGTCTCACCATCATTGTTCGAAGTTCGGCACAATAAACATCTGCTGTTATTGCCAGACCAGACATGAGAAAGCTATAGTGAATAACACCATGAAAGACTACCAAACAGTTACCATTACATTTTTATTGGTAGGTAAGCTTTGCTTTAGGGCACTGTTGCGGCGTTTGTCCTGGGGTCAGCCATTGCATTTTTCGCTTACGGTTATCGTAAACAATCCACTTTTCGTCACATTTCGATCCAGTATTCCATAATTTCTGTACCGATTCAACAAGGCAACAAAAGTTTCAACACTCATTTCTTTCGGCAGATCAGTCAAATCATAAGGCACCCATTTTTCATATTTTTTTATCTTATTGATTTGATGCAAATCAGTCTTTTTACACGCTTTATATTAGCTTCACTTGTATGTTTGTTTGTTTGTATGTTTGTATGTGTGTAGGAGAAAATAATTTAATTCAATTAAAAAGCGTGGGGTGCTTGACATTAATTGATTATAAAAATACCTCAAAAAGCACCCCACGCTTTTTAATTGAATTACTTAAATTATTTTCTCCTTTTTTAGTTTGGTTTTTAAAGCGTGTTTTTTAGTTTTTTAAACTATTATTTATTTCTCTTCCGTGGGTACTCCTGAGTCGTACTATGGATCGTGCTTACACGCTATGCACAACGATAAAATCACTTTGTAACTCCTTGCGCCATTAGGTACTTTAAAAAAAAGTCAGCCAGACGATCCGATGACATAACTCTTCAGTGACTTCTATGACATGATTGTAAAAGTTAATTAAAAAATTCTAAACATGTAAAAATAGTAGAAAGTGTACCGCGGGCGTGATGGGCGACCGCCGCGACGACGACAGTATTGTTCTGCCTTTGGTTGCCGGGGTGGTTATTGGTGTTGGTATCCTTACGCTGTTGTACAAAATGTTCTACTCTGGTGACAAAATAACGGTTCAGGTTCGAGCAAATCGAGTGTATAACCAGCAGATCGCCGCTCCTTGGTTGTGCACATGTTTGAAGGGAGGCTCGAGTCCGGTGAGTTCACAAGCCTTTCTTAACGGTAATCTGTATCTACATATTGTCAAGTAGCCACTGGCCTGTAAAATGGATGAACAGTATTGTCTTTGACTATCGGTTCTCACTTTGAAGCTCAAAAGCAACAATCGTTACCGATTTTGAAAGATAGGCAGCGAGTTAGCGACTCGCCCATGTCTCGTACGGGTGCGATCCACTAATGTGGCGACATTTCTGTGCTTTATTATCTCCCTATACCTAATAAAGCTATTTTTTTTAATGCGGGTATGTCTGAAATTACCAATGGTATTGGAAAAGTTCTTTTTGCATTTTAAGACCCCAATTTTTGAGGCTTTAACATCTCGCTACGACCATTATGAGCCGAGTAAAATAATAAAAAAGTCAGAAATAACAACAAGTGAAAACGAAGTAGGCTTATACACAACTTGGATGGAAAGATGGAGAACTCGCGAGATCTCGAGCTATTTTTCGAGATTCAATCAAAATCAAAAGTCATTTATTCAAACTAGGCTGATGTCAGCACTTATTGAACATCAAAATTACAAGAGACAGTCCCCCAAAACGCCCGCCCTTCACCACTTCCTAGTGCTTTAGCTGGAAAGAAGAAGTGGCGCAACAAACTCCCCAGAATCTACCAATGGTAAACCCAATCTCCTCACGAGCTGTTCGAGCAATTTATCAACTAGGTTCTTGTTTATCTGAGAGATTTCTTTAAAGATATTGGGATTCTCACGGTGGCATCGCAATTCATCTTCGCCAGTGTGCGTTACCCCAGCCAGATGTTGTCGAAAATGGTCATTTGAATCTAATAGATAATTAGTTTTGCGGCTTCTGTAATTGTTGCGCACTTTTTTAAATTTGTTGCGCTTATAGTTTTTTAATTATTTCACAAAAACATTTCCTGCTGGGGTAACGTTATCCCAGCCAGACCTTTTTCTTTCTAATGGGAATATTTAAATAAATACTAGCTATAAAATTAGTTGTCTAGATGAATTAAATGTTGTGCCTTATTTTGTATTTGTTCTTTCATCGGTTGCGAAGTTATTCGAGATTTTGCTGGGGTAACGTTTTTGGTTTTGCTAGATCTTTGAAACGGTTAAGCGGATTTTTATTTTTATCAGATTTTGTACATGACTTCTTAGGAATTAGTTTAAATTTGTTCTGCAATAAAAAAACCAAAATAATGCATAGTTTAAAGATTATTTCATTCAATAGAAAAACACTTCAATTGGTTCCAGCACTCTCAATAAGAGGTCTAAAGACTTACTTTAAACGTTATTTTAAAGCTTGTAAATGCCTTCAAATGTATGTGAAGTTTCATTAGTATCCTGTAAGTATTTAACAAGTTATGATGATATTCAGTTCTTCACGAGCACGGTCTTGATGCGCGCGGTGTTATTTGGCCACTGGATTGGATAAATGAACTGAATGTTATGTCAATTATTAGTTGTTCAGTTCAGTTGTATATCAGTAAAATTTCAGCGTAGTACATTGGATAATTAATGAGATAATACGATTAAAGTCCGAGGTAGGAAGTGAAAGACCGAGGTAACCCGACCAAGTTTAGGTGGTTACGAAAAAACGAAATCGCAGAACATTATGGTACCTTCTAAAATATGTAGGATAGTGTTACAAATTTAGTACAGACATGTACACAAGTTTTAAAAAAAAACTACATGTTCATTAAAGAATTTTTATTAACAGGTAAAATAATCATTTCAACTGAACTTTTAAAGTATTAATAAACTTATACTTAAAAACAATCACAGATTAAAATTACAGATAGTAATTTTGCTATTTTGAAATTTTCTATTACTTTTTATTTAAATTATAGATTTCAGTATACACAGTACACAGTTACAGTTTTTATTTAAATATACACATATTGGAATGTGTAATGATCACAGACAATAAATTATATACCTGATGATTTTTTTTAGCGTCTGGACAACAATATGACATGTTGTGTAAGTAGAATAGAACTCATATGCGCTAACCTTTGCCTGGTACCATTGATTTAATAAAAGTTCCGAATATCCTTAAAATACATGAAAAAGTAGACATCCTACGGCACTCGCGTAAAACGAATAATAGCCAAAATAGGTAATAGTAAATGGGCGTAAGCTGCGATGGCCCATGAATGGAGCATGACGATAGTGTGAGCGAGACACTAGCGTTAATTTCGCTCTACATCTTTGCAGCTGATGCCTACACACTCACGCACACATTTGCGCGTGTTTATAATAATTTGATACACAGTGACGCGTGTCTTAAAACCGTAAACCAAATAAATTACGTCTTGTAAGGTCAGTAAAGCTTTGATAGAAATATAACAATCACTCACATTCATCTGTATTTCGAGGGTTTTAACGCTTTAACATCCGTCGTGCTAGAAGTACCTGTTCCGCAGATAGTGCAGAGGAACGTCTTCCAATATTGTGTCGATAACGGACTGTATTATTTCACGATACGTTTTCCCTGTCAATCGACCTTCGATCCAAACTGGACCAAATACCTATTCGATCGTGTATTATCGCGGCCCAATCTGAATGTTTGAGCCGCGATAATACACGATCACGATTCACAATGAGCACTGGTTTAGTTTTCAAAACCCACATGAAATAAAAGAACACGCTCATCAAGTTCGATTCAGTGATTCACACTGAATCGAACTTGATGTGTACGTTGTAGATACCAACGCGGGTAAACATGGACTCGTCGCTCCATAGAATGTTCGCCTACGGGTAATTCTGCAGCCAGCGACAGAACTCAATACGAGGTCCAGGGTCCGGAGCATGCAAAGCTTGCATGCGTGAGAAATGGTATGGATGCATGTCCATTGAATGGAGTAACTTCCATACCACATACTGGCTTACGCCAAATCGACGAGCTGCTTGCCGGGTGCTCCTCCTCGGGTGTCGCTGAGAATATTCCAGGATGGCGTCTTCGACGTGTATGGACAAGGGTGGCGGGCCTCTGCCTCTGGCATGACCGGGAAGGTGAAACTGGCCATGGTCAAGTAACCGCTGACAAGTCCGGAGTATCAAGTCTGTGCTGGGGATCCGGGGGGCAGGGATACCGTTATATCTAAGGGATTGTAGGTGTTCTTCGTCGGCGTACATTCGACTTGCACCATTTAAATTTTCACCAGACAAAAAATAATACCTCATCATGGCAAGCTACTCGACGTTGGAGTATTCACATGTCATTATGAAAACAATCACTGGGTGGTTGAAGCACACGCGGAAAAAACAGCGATCGACGCCACGCTATGACTATTTGCAGTGGACTGGAGACTTGGAGAGAGATCAAAGACGCCGCGGGACACGGTACTCGGGTCGAAGGGCGCGCGGGTGGGGGGGGGGTGCGCATGCGGTGACACTTGAGCGGTACGCCTGCAAAAAATATTAGTTACCTATCCCCGGCCGGCTTCAATCAAAGGATTGAATTTCGCTACGAATTCATTCATAATTTCTGCGCGTTGACTAGGGTGCCAATAAGTTGGATTTTGATATTATTTGCCGATTTTCCATTTTTTTTAATTTTTATTGTTTTTTAATTTTCATATGAAATGTTTACTGCAAATAAGTAATAGTATTTATTGATAGGTTAATTTCATTTTAGGATTTAAAAAAAAAATGCTCAATTTCCGTGCCATAGGCTTCTACTCCGTTCACCTATTAACCCCTATTTTTTTCCAGACGGTAAAAAAAATCATCCGGTATAATGCCTTTTTTCAGTTAACTCTAAACTTACGTATGTCTACTAATACCTACTTATATCAATTAAAATCACAGATCAAAGGTAATATTAAATGATATCACAATGTAGTAAAATGCTCACAGTTAGTCCTACTGATTTGTTGTCTCATTTCAAATATCACATTTTCCCGCGTCCCACCGAACGACATGTTATATCGGTGATTTTTGATAAGTATGTGCAACTGGAAGATAATAATAATGTTTTCATAGTACAGATATTATTATATTATTATGTATTTAACAGTGTACGCGTCTGTACCGAAATTGTAAGGTGTATTATACTAAACATTTCAAAAGATAGCATAATGTTCTGCGATTTCGCTTTTTCGTAACCACCTAAACTTGGTCGGGTTACCACGGTCATTCACTTCCTAATTACTTTAATCGTATTATCTCATTAATTATCCAATGTACTACGCTGAAATTTTACTGATATACAACTGAACTGAACAACTAATAATTGACATAACATTCAGTTCATTTATCCAATCCAGTGGCCAAATAACACCGCGCGCATCAAGACCGTGCTCGTGAAGTACTGAATATCATCATAACTTGTTAAATACTTACAGGATACTAATGAAACTTCACATACATTTGAAGGCATTTACAAGCTTTAAAATAACGTTTAAAGTAAGTCTTTAGACCTCTTATTGAGAGTGCTGGAACCAATTGAAGTGTTTTTCTATTTAATGAAATAATCTTTAAACTATGCATTATTTTGGTTTTTTTTATTGCAGAACAAATTTAAACTAATTCCTAAGAAGTCATGTACAAAATATGATAAGAATCCGCTTAACCGTTTCAAAGATCTAGCAAAACCAAAAACGTTACCCCAGCAAAATCTCGAATAACTTCGCAACCGATGAAAGAACAAATACAAAATAAGGCACAACATTTACTTCATCTAGGCAACTAATTTTATAGCTAGTATTTATTTAAATATTCCCATTAGAAAGAAAAAGGTCTGGCTGGGATAACGTTACCCCAGCAGGAAATGTTTTTGTGAAATAATTAAAAAACTATAAGCGCAACAAATTTAAAAATGTGCGCAACAATTACAGAAGCCGCAAAACTAATTATCTATTAGATTCAAATGAGCATTTTCGACAACATCTGGCTGGGGTAACGCACACTCTTCGCCAACATCTTATATATTAGGCAAAATATACACTTGTACAAGTTGTAAACTAAAAACAGTGATTTTCATAATATTAATACTAGAAATAAGGACAAACTACGTGTTCCCTTTCATCGGCTTCATAAGGTTCATAACTCATTTGTTAGCCTGGGTATAACCTGTAACAAGCTACCCTCTTCCTTGCTAGATTTGCATTTTAGTGCGTTCATAGCTAAAGTAAAATCCACCCTTTGTTCAAAGGCATACTATTTTATCAACGACTACTTAAATGATAAGAATTGTTGGTTGCTGTGATTAACTTAAGACAATGTTTGTGTTTTTTCACCAGAATTAGCTTACCCGCTGACAGGTTATATCATTATGGTAATTCATATAATTGCTTATTTTATTTGACTGTATAATTAAGTTTGTTTTCATTTATTGTTGACTTAATCCTCTCACTACAACGTTTTTTTGTAATGAGTAGTATTGCAATATGTAGTTAGCTAGTGACCTTGACAATTCATGTTATTCTTGCCAGTGCAACCGGCAGCAAGCTCGTCATGCTCCCTTAGATGTCTCTGCTTGCGGTAGCGTCGGGGGTCGGGTTGCCTCCTTCCCTCAAATATGGCGAGGGGGTAATGGCTGATCTTTGCGTTATGCTTGTGAACGGGTGCTGCTCGTGATGACTGGTCGTCTTGTTGACCATGGTTTTGTTATTGTTAATTGTATTAAGTTTTTATTAATTTTAGTCCAGAGGTCCTACTTTAACTTTTCGATACCTCTGGGCTCAAAGGTCGTAAAGGACATTTGGGCGAAAATGACTTTTTGATACTGTTTTACTCAGTTTTTAATTCTCTATCGATCTGTATATTCCGTTTTACGAAATTCGCAAAAAAAAATGCCTTTACGACCCACATAATTTGAGACGTTAAACATAGTTTACCGTGAAAATATGGTTGTAAATAACACTCAGTTACCAGAGTGAACTCATTTTGGTAGTAAAGCAAAGTATAAACCAACTTTTTGGTGTAAAATACATAAAAAATATGAATTGTCTTATACCACCTTAGGTGGTTAATATAATTCACCTCAAAAATTTGGATGTAAAGGACATCGTCTTGGCAAATTATCCTGTACACCCTTACAATTGAAAATAAAAAATGACAAGTGTCCTTTACGACCTAGTTTCATTTTATTTGCTTCCACTAAGGGCGTTTATAAACGTAAGTGAGGAAACAACGAATTTAATCTAAACTTACTACCTAACTTAATAAAAATTAAATCATTTACACGAAACTATTACTACTCACAATTTTGCGAAATGTATTATAACGATTATCGAAATTACAAGATGTTCAAGTTTAGGTATCCACTTCATTATCGTAGAATTGGATTTCTGTACACAAATTTTCAACCCCTACCTTATTAAAATGTTTCTAATACTCGTTATACATTACTTACCTATATTCAACAAATAGCCTCTTGTATTGGCTAGGTTGTAAATAACTAGTATTCTATGAAGTACAAAGTGTATCTACGACACTTAAATAAAATGTCCTATACAACCCAGAAAAAATAACTGAACGAAAACAAACTTGTCCTTTACTACCCAAATAATCTATGAAAATGTATTGTAGGTCCTTTACATCCTACATTTGTAAATCAATATGAACTTTACTCCCTACAAAATGATATTAATTTACATTAAAGTTTGACTTAAATCTACAACCCGATACACTTGAGCTGTAATAATAATTCTTTACGACTGTTTCTTATCTTGTCTGCATAGTGATCCACTGTAGTTAAAGCGAGATAATAGATCCGGCTGTGCGAGTGGTAGATTGCAATGAAACAGAGGCGCTTTGCTTTACTGTAAAATATGTTTTATGGCTTTGACATAAAGATCACAATACTTTGCCCATTTCTGTTTTGCCGATTCATTTCGGCACTTGTTTCGTGCACGCGCCATTATTTGTTGTTTAAAAGTAAACAGTGCGGTATAGCGGCTTTTTTTATCAAATTATTGGTGTATTTAAGTTATTAAACTAGTGGGACACGATGGAAAACCGTGACGATGAAGACAATAACATCCTTGAGCCTTTACTAAAACAGATTCACCAAACCCTTAATTCACCCAACAATGAAACTATTACCTGCAGCTTTGACCTACAAAAAGTCCTGAATACGCCACATGGACAAAGTATGATATTGTACTATTCTAGAAAATATTCAGTGTTTAATTTCACCATTTATGAAAGTCGCACACAGGATGTCAATTGTTACACATGGGGGGAATGTGATGGCAAAAGAGGGAGTAACGAAATTGCAACTTGCTTAATGAAATATCTTGAGGAAAAGGACAAAACGGGCGTAAAACATCTACTGATGTACTGTGATTCGTGTTGTGGTCAAAATAAAAATAAAATCGTATTAGCTACCATGAACCATTTCCTAAAATCAGCAATTAATTTGGAGGTCATTCAAATTAACTATTTATACTATACATGCCTGTCGATACAGTTCATGCAGTTATCGAAAGGGAAGTGCGTAAAATTATTGTATGGAGTCCCTCACAGTGGTCTACATATTTCGAGTCAGCCCGCAAAAGACCAAGACCTTACAAAGTGAATGTCATGGAATGTACTTACTGACTTTTTACAATTTTTTTTTTTTTTTGTAGGGCATCTCGCAGTTGGCCTTGAGAGGCCGTGACTGCTCAACCGGTCATTCCTGGGGCTGCCATTAAGATTTTACACTTAATGCCTCCAGCCAGGGCTTACAAATTAAATTTATATACTAAGCGACTGCACGCTGAGGGCACCCCCTGTGGGGTACGGACCTCGGCTCAGGGCGTCACTGATAGGGGGACAGCTATCACTATTGGGGACAGGCTGGATCAAATTAATAATAATAATAATATTTATTCACGAATAAAAGACAACCATAAAATTGGCATCATTATTATTAGACGGGGAATTTAAAGCTACTGGCTCAGCTGCGGCGCGGGCTGGCGCTTCAACGAGCAAGGGTCGGTCGGGGGTCTCGACGTTAGGCGCCGATACTACTAGGGGTCTTCGCGGGGCGCGAGGACCTCGGCGGCGAGGTCGGAAGGACGATTTTGTGCGGTGTGTGCAAACTGTACTGGTGGCCCTATTGCTTTCCTGAAGGATAGTAATGTGGTCGTCAGGGTCGGTGAGGACATGTCTCGGCCGTCGGACAGAGCTAATCCTACTGGGGACATAAGTGGCGGCCTTCACAATCAAGGGATTGCGGTGAATTTCGGCTTTATCGAAGAAACGCTTCGAGTTGCGTTTCATGAACTGACTGACCGTGGGGATTTTCAGATCGAGATGGAGGATCTCGTTCCGAACGAACCAAGGGGCGCCTGTGGCTTGCCGGAGGAATCGGTTCTGTAGGGTCTGCATCCTATGGATGAATCGGGGGTTCGCGTGTGCACAGATTGCACGTCATGATGGGCCTTATACACGCCGTGTAAATCCGCAACTTGCACTTTAGTGACAACTTGCTACGTGCATTTAGAACAGAATGTAACCTGCCGAGAGCGAAGGCGGCGCGTGAGCGCGCCTTCTTTATGTGCTCTGCGAAGGAGAGATGCTGATCCATGGTCACACCAAGGTATTTGGCTCGCTTCTCCCAAGGGATAGGCTTGCCGAACAAAGAGATGGGACGGGAAGGCTCAGGTCTAATGCGTCGCGGTCTCGTAAAGAGGACTGCTTGGCTTTTATCCGGATTTATATCGATCCGCCACTTTCGAAACCACGCGCCAAGGACGTTGACGGTGGTCTGGAGAGTGGCGGCTATCGCGTCCTGACTTTTCCCAGTGTAGTAGATGGCTGTGTCGTCTGCGAACAGTGCCAACTGTGCCTTTCTACTTTTTGGGATATCGCTCGTGAATAGAGTGAATATGAGCGGGGACAACACCGCGCCCTGAGGGACGCCGGCGCGAATGGGATGGGGAGACGAGATCGCCCCTTCGATGCGATAGCGAAAGGTGCGGTTCGACAGAAAATCTCGTAAGATGAGCACGAGACGGTCTGGCACACCGAGATGGTACAGCTTGTAAATCAAGCCATTGTGCCAGACCTTGTCGAAGGCTTTCGCTATGTCGAAAAATACTGCACCGGTTAGCGTACCGCGCTGCAAGCCAGCGCTTATATGTTCTACGATACGGTGGACCTGTTGCACACAACAATGTTGGTTACGGAAACCGAACTGCTCGTTGGGTATGAGGCCTTTTGTCTCGGCGTAATTTCTGAGTCGCTTATAAATAAGTCTCTCATAGATCTAGCCGAGTCTACTCAGTAAACTGATGGGGCGGTAGCTCGTGGGCTCGGATTTGGGCTTACCCGGCTTCGGGATACCGATAACCGTGGCCTGCTTCCATGCATCGGGGAATATATTATTACTTAAGGCACCATTGAAGATGGTGGTCAAGAGCATGATCAGGTGGGCGGGCAGCATCTGGAGCACCTTATTGGTGATTCCGTCAGCGCCGGGGGCCTTGCGGGGTTTCAGACCTTTGATGACTCGTGAACTTCGTCCGGGGTGACGAGAGGTAATGGGTCATCAGGGTCTTCAACGGGCGGGAGGGAGGTACTACGTTCGACTTCAGCGTCCACCCCAGCGAGATGAGCTTGGTCTACTGGTTGAGAACTGGGAGTGCATTGAGCCTCTAGACTGGCGGCTAGACATTCGGCCTTGTCAATGTCGTCGAAGGCAACGGTGCCATCGGGACGGGTCAGGGGGGGCATGGAAGCTACTTCTTTGGATTTGAGTTTCCTCTGAAGTTGCCAGAAAGCTAGGTGGGTCGGCTCGAGGTCGCTCAGCATCTTGTCCCAGCCCGCGTCCCGCAGCTCCGACATGCGTGTCTTTACAGCTCGCTGTAAATAGCGCATGTGGGCTTTGTTGGCGGCGCAGGGAAATTTGCTGTAGGCACGAACAGACGCGTTCTTCTCATTCAGCAGTTCGCGTACATCGTCCGGCAGCTTCCAGCGGGGGTCTTCCCCCACCGGAACCCGCCTCGAACTTTCGTCCAGGACAGATTGTACGTGACCCGTGAATGAGTCGATCGCGGCCGTTGTGTCGGCGAGTGAGTCGAAACGATCGGGTATAGAGTCCAAGTGGGCGGACGTGTTGGCTTTCAGCGAATCGCTTACTTGCCTCCAGTCCGTTACCAGTTTGGTGAGGGGCGGTAGGTCAGGATCTGGGAGACCCGTCCGGGGGGCCAGATGCATGACTACGGGGCGATGATCAGAACTGAGCTCGTTTATTGCTTCTATGGAATTCAACCGGAGGTTGATTCGCTGCAGAATGGCAATGTCGAGTACATCAGGGGTATGATTAACATCGTGGGGATAGTGGGTAGGCGTCATCGGGGCGATGACGTCAAAGTTCAGGCGCGAGCAGAGGTTGAACAATTGTCGCCCTCTGGTCGAAACCCGAGAACTGTTCCACGCGGGGTGTTTCGCGTTGAGATCGCCCGCTATGATAACGGACTCACTCATTCCTAATAAATAGGAGCGCGATATCGTTTGCGATTAGGTTGAAGTCCTCCGAGTTGGACTGGGGAGGGATATAGGCTGAGACTAGGGTGATAGGCTTATGGCCAGTCATGCCTAGTCTGCAGACCGAGACTTCTAATCGGGCCAGGGTTGGCGGGTCCATAGGGATGCAGTATAGGGACTTTTGGTAGTAGATGAGAGTTCCGCCCCGATGGCAACGTGACCTGTCGTTGCGCACTACGCGGTAGTTTGCAATTTTCGGGTCACGGTTGCAGGGTTTAAGGAACTAAGTGATGGTCGCGGAGGAAAGTGGCGATCTCATCACGTTGGCCAGTTATGCCATTGGCGTTATAAGTACCTAATTTTAGGGATCGGATCTTTAGACGAGAAACAACCGTGTTAGACATTATGGTGCCTAGGTTGGTTGGATCTAATCTGGACTAACGCTTGCGTAATTTCTGGATACGCTTCTGAGATGGCATAAACCTGGAGGAGGTTACCTGCCTTGGTAGCTGCGTCGACTTCCTGCGCCATCCGTTGGGCGCGGGGGGTGCAGAAAGTCAGGAACGCGCTGTCTAAGATGCTATACGCGACGGACGGGCTCATGGCCGCGGGGCCGGGGCCGGTTGCGGGGGGAGCGGCTTGACGCGCCGCGGGGCGCGCAGCGGGGTTCGCGGCGGCGGCGACGGGGGCGGCGGTCGCGAGAGAGTACGGGGACGGGGTAGTCAGCGCGGGAGCGCCGGTACGCGGGTCCATAAGCGGAGGGATAGGCGCGGGGATGGGCCTGGATGAACCCATCGCAGGGAATGCCTGCTGATGGTTCAGACGGTTCCAGGGGCTAGGTCTCTGGGGACAGAGACGGTCTGGGAGGGCCGCGGAGGGAGCTTCCCTTTGCTGACGGGCGTCTGCACGCTTCGCCAGCCTGGGAGAGGAGGACTTGGGTGCTTTAGAGCAGCCCCTATAGTTCGCGGGATGACCGGATTCACCGCAGAGCACGCAGCTCGGGGGCTCCGTGCAGAGGGTGCGGTCTTTGGGACGCGGGCAATCTGCCGTACTGTGCACTCCGAGGCACTTTACGCATCTGGGTGTCGCGTAGCAGTGCGACTGCGAGTGTCCGTACAGTTGACACCTATGGCATTGGCCGACGATCCCCGACTTGCGGGGCTTTTCGATCCGGATACCGGATAGGTGGCAGACTGTGCGGACGTTAAAAATCGGGTTATGTCCCTCAGAGGGAGGGCAGACAACGAGTACCATGTCAAAAGGTACTCCGCGGCGGGCTCGGTGCATGCGGTGCACTTCGAGTACGGGGACGTTCTGGGACTCAAGGTCGGCCTTGATCTCCTCAGTCACGATCTCCATCGGGACCTTCTTGATGACAACTCGTGTCTTTCGGTCTTCAGGAAGGGAGTAGGTGTGGAACGACACACCTCTATAACGGAGAAGTTTAGTGAGCGCCCGATAGTCGTTCGCGGTCGGGACGGTCACTTTTATACCCTGCTGGGTAGCCTTGGCACTGGTGTAGCCGATACGCTGTTCGGCACACCATTTGGATACATCTGTCCACTTGCCCTTTTCCTGAATGAACAGGGGTGGGGGCGCGGCCACCTTCTTACCCGCTGCGGTGCGGGGCGCGACGACTGAGGCGGTACTCTGCTGTGAGGCAGGCGCGGTCGCGGTGGGGGTGGCGGCTGGAAGAGCCTTTTGGATCGGAGTGGGAGTGGGGACCGCGGCGGAGGTCGACGGGGTCGGGGGGCGCGGGGGAGGGGGCGCGGAATCGTCCTCGAGGGCGATCATTTTGGCGGCTTGCTCGGAGCTATGCTTGCCCTTCTTGCGTTTCCCTTTCCTTCCTCCGGCTTGGACGACCTCATAGTGTTCCTCCTCGGAGGAGGGATGGGTCACGGGAACGGGAGCGATCGCGACGGGGATAGGCTCGTGCACGGGCACGGGCTCGAGTTCGGGCTCTGAGGGAGCATCCTCGGCGTCCATCGAGCTCGAGTCAGACTCGGCGTCGGAGAGCGCTGGTGAGGCCAGGGGATCGGACGGGGCGCTATAGTGCGCGATTAGCGGCGGAATAATCGGATTTAGGATCTGATTTACCTGCGGGTGGAATCCTGGTTCCACGGCCAGGATGGCTCTAAGGTCAGCCAGAACGGCTGCCTTTTTGGCCTCCATGTCTGCCATGGTACGTGGGGGTAGGGGGGTTTCTACTTCACGCTCATAAGGAGCGAGCCTATCAACAAAACTCGTATCAATCCTAACGACTAAGTCCCCGGGTGGGATGCCCGGGGATGTGTGGCACTCCCTGCCGGGTGCAGGCAGGGAGGTGAGTACCTAAGGTGAGCCCTAAGCTTGTAAACCTGTTGCCAATCTTAATGTGCAACAGGGCCCTGTGAGTCTAGCGCGAGGGGTGTAGACACACCCCAAAGACACTAGGTGAGTAGCTGTGGAAGCAAGACTGTCACCAGTACCGACTAAGAGATCCCCCAAGGCCGGTGGTCTGGGACTCGTCCAATTCACTGCCTAGCCCTGAAGGGGTTTCGGCGGGTGTGTTGGGTCAACACCCTCTCGGATTCGTTGGCACCGTGAGGTTTCAACCGAGAACCACGAAACTGTGGATTTTACCCAGAAGGGGCCAAGTGAATTTACTTGACAACTCTAATTAGAGAAACAGATTGCCTTGAAAAAGACAGTTTTTGATATCAATTAACGACTGTATTGTTTTTCAAATACAATGGCTAATTAATGCGGCCGGGGCGGCTGCGGTGCGTCACTGCGGGGCGCAGTGAGACGGGTGAGCGGCGGGAGGGTGAGTCACGCAGCAGGTGGGAGCAGCAATCAGCTCGTCCGCTCGGGGCGAGCGTCACGGGCTAATTGATTTTTTACAATTTGATCAATTAGCTTTAAATACATTCACGCCAAAGACATTTAAAAAAAAATATTAAGTTCAAAAACATCAGAGTTGCCACATTCAAAAAAAAGCATAACGACAAAATGTTTGTCAAATACTCCATGGAAGATAAAGCAGAGACTCATTCTATAACATTATGCGAGCAAACCCCAGAGAAAGGAAAAACAAAAGGAAAGGGGAAGGGGAAAGTCCAAAGGGAAAAAAAGCCAGATTAACAATAAACCAGTGATTGCTATGGATGCAGTGAAGCAGCTATATACAATAGTAGATTACCAATAGCCGCTGCGAAGTATAAAGACCTGATAAACCTGTGTGAAAATGGAACAATACCTAAAAGATTTCATAAAGAATACAGGGAGTTTCCATGCAATTCTGAGCAGGGGGTGTCGACTCTCTATGTCGAAACAACGACATACCTTCAAGGGCTATTTCAAGTGTGGCTAGAGTTAAAAATAAAATCGGGACCTAATACTCGAGACTAAAAAATTACGCTTTATGAAGTTTTAGGTCGCTAATCATACCACTACTGACTGATGACGTTACCAAACAAGAAGATGGCGGAGTTGTTTGTTATAATTTGCCGTAAAGTCCTATTGTCTTGTAAGTTTTTTTGTTTGTTTCGACTCAGTGCGATCCAAATATTTTGAGATAGTGACTCTGAATGTGTGTTTCGAGAAAGTGACTCTGTTTCTGTTTTTTGAGAAAGTGACTCTGTTTCTGTACCTATTTCGAAAAAGTGGCTGATAAAACGTGACTATGACGTCGTCGGTAATAAACGCGGAAATTCGACGACAATGTTATAAGTGTGGACGTTCACCGGTTACTGTTACTTACAAATAAAGTTATTTACTATAATTCCTGAGTTTTTTTTGCTAATGTTTAGTAGAGCGAATTAAGAAATGAACGAAGTTACATTTTTCTTTCTGGCTGTGCAATAGAAATGAAAAGTTATGTTAAATTAGCATATTATTATTACGTACGTCATTAATGCTAATTTGAGATAATTAAGCATTCCTATTGCACAACAAGAAAGAAAAATTCAGTTTCGATTACGCAGTAATTTACTTTAAAATATTTCAAATTTCCCGCTCTATTCGCGTCCTTTAATTGTTCTGGGGTGCCACTAGATGGCGCGCAGCAAAACTGTCTTTACTTTTTTTGTACGAAGTCGTTATTCTTCTCCCTAGAGTATATAATGTTCTGTGATTCTGAGCTACGTGAGACTTTGAACGAAACAGACGAAGAGGACGATGAAAAAAGTGAGGAAGAAGGTGAATAAATAAATTATCAGCTGATGATGATTTATTTACTCATCATCTCATCAAGCAGAATAAAGTTAGTTTATAGAAGAAAGTTAGTTTAAGAGAATAAAGTTGATTAAATAAGTGAAACTAATTAAAAGAGTACAGAAGAGAGTAGAGAAAAGGCAAGCAAGAAAAACTATGTTAATTACCAAAATATTATTTTTTATTTTTAAACATTTAGAGCTTTGTGTTCAATTAAGTAAGTACAAATATACGATCTCAATTTGATTACACAAATGTACGTTTTATTTGTATAATTATGTTATTTCATGAATATTCGTAAAGAAAATACAGTAGTATACACATAAATACATACAAAATTACATAATCCATTTAATACTTAAGTTTAATTATTAATTTATCCTTCTTCTTAGCGTGTGCGAAGAATTGCGAAGAATTTATCCGTTCAGAATACCTTAGCGGGTTATCCTTAAGAACCTAAAAAATATTACACTTGTCGATTATTTCCTTATTTTGTTTAGTTTTGTACAGTAAAGTGGATTTACGCCCTTAGGTTATATCATAGGGTGAAAATTTGAAGGGTGTAAAGGACTTTTATTTTAAAATTTATGGTCGTAAAGGAAATCTATCTCGGTAAATACGTCACTAGGGTTATTTTTTAACACTGCACTAGATAATACTAGAAATTCTAAACACTTTTTTCCTAGGTTTCATTTAAATAGCTCAAGAAACAAAAAAGTTAGAGTAAAAATATATTTATTTTTTTAGTTTTTTGCTTCTCCTGAAAAGTCGCATTTTGTCCTTTACGACCTTTGAGCCTAGAGGTATCGTTTTGTTACTTTAAGTTATAGCTATATTTGCGTAATGCAGAATTGCATATGTAAGCGGGCATGCCCTTTATGCCTGGAGGCTTTTATTTAGATTGTAAGTTCTGTTTACGTTTTATTTTAATTTTTTATTATTTAAAGTTTTCAATTTTTGATGGTATATTGGCGTGTACTAGCTGACATAATATGGCAAAAATAATGTTTTTTTTGTGTTTCGTAATTTTAATTACTTAACAGAAAAAAAAAACATAACACACACACACAGAAAACTTAACAGTCAGCTGTGCTGTTAGGGAGTTTGTTGCGCTACTTCTTCTTCCCAGCTAAAGCTATAGGAAGTGGTGAAGGGCGGGCGTTTTGTGGGGACTGTCTTTGACTGTAATGTAATGTAATTTTGACGTTCAAAAAGAGCTGACTCTCAGCCTAGTTTGAATAAATGACTTTTGATTTTGATTTTGATCACTTAAAGTATGCGTAGCGCAGATGATTATCACGTATTTATAATCGTAGTGTTATATCGAGAAAATCTAGAAAATAGTAAGTACTTAGTTTTATTTTATCTCCCAAACTTTAGAACCTTAAACTTGGTAACTTTAAAGACAACTATTTAAGGCAGGTCCCGAGCTCAATCTGGGACTTTTATGGGAGGTGGAAATAGTGTCTAGGAGAAGGAATAGGTAGTTTTCGGAAGTTGTAGGTAGAAGAAATGGGCGTTAAGGATCTAAAATTGATAATGTTATTTTCAGTGCCAACTACATAAGTACGCGACATAGAAACTTATTCCTCTAATATTAGGAACAAAGAAGAATTTCTTACGTCAACGAGGTGTCAAGTGCCCCGTCATACAGTGACATCAAGCAAAATGGAGCTCTACAGTAATAATGTAACATAAATAAAGGCTTTACGACTACATCATCATGCAAGTTAGAAAAAAATACACAATTAAAAGCACGATTATCAACAATATCAAATAATCATGTGTGACTGGTGAGAGCTGCATAACTTTCTACACATTAACGATTTCGTTCCTTTAGATTTTTGAGGCTGTCTATATTGTACAAGAATAGCAGTCGAATCAGGGCTATCCTTCTTATTTTTTGTACTTACTTATTAAATCAGAAAGCCACATATGTAGATCGATGGGGCGTAGGATTTGTGGCGTAGGTAACCTTTACAGTACCTAATTACAGTAACTACAGTGGGAGCGTTTGCCTCGAGAAGCCGGTCGGTCTGGATCCAGCTAGTGGTCGTCTCACGTATTGCACTATGAACTGATAAATTAATGTCCTTATATTGAATAACAAACTCCAGGTTATGTTGAAATGTTACGGACCATTGAGAACCGACTCTCAGTGCTAGGTAGGTGCAGACCCCAGCACATCAAGCTACCCCAATCTGTCAAATTTCTTTGATAGATTTTCAACTTTATAACATGGGCATAAGGTTCATGTTCAATTGGGAAAATTTGACAGTTTGGGGTAGGTTGATGTGCTGGCGTCTGTACGTAGTTAACTACGGTTGCTAACCTACCACCGATAAATATGTTAAGTATGAATCTTTTCAGTAGCGAAGAAAGAGATCGGCGGGTTCGAGAACGAGCGAGAAAGGCTGAAGCCCTCCGCAGACGAATGATGGGCGTATATGGGGACGACGACGAGGACGAGCCCCCGCCCCCACGTTTCAGCTGTGTACAGATAGTCCTTGGAACCCTGGGTTTCTTTGTCGCTTTACTAACATTGATAACGAAGACTGTGGACCAGGATACGCAACGCAATACGATACACGCAGTTCTCAGCAAAGTTGGACTTGGACACCTCGTTCCTAAAGTTATTCCTAAAGATCCCTGTATCGATATAAGGAAACAGGTAACTTACTTCGTTACTAGAAATAATGTTCGCACTGTGTGAGTTGGTGCACAGGCCGCGTCCTAACCGATCATACAAATGCGTAATGAATAATATGGCAATTGAAGAAAGTGTGTGCCGATAGCTTGGCTATTAAGCCAAGAGCCTCGACCAACACCTGATAAGGCTCTTCAGATATTCACGGCTCGCATTTTTAGGCAGCCACGGATTTAGGGGGGCAATCCAGGGCCCGTGCCCTAGGCGCCAACTCCAAGGGCGGCAAATTCGAGCGTGGCAGACAAGTGCACCACCCAGCGCACCGTAACTTGGCGATAAATGCGATTATGAATGAATTAACACATCACTACGTGATTAGCGTAGGCATAGGTTGTCAAACGGTGTGAGCGGGTTGCGGGGGTGCTTAGTTCTGCCAGGAACTTTTAGTTTTCATTACCCGCTTGCCAAGGAAGGGTTATATATTTTTCGCGCGTATCTTGTATGTAAATTTCTTTATTACCTCGTATCTTCCAAACGGCCGAATGTCTCAATATCCCAAGTGTCCTTATAGGTGAGTGAGTGGTTTAAAAAAAATCGACATGGTGGATTTTTGTTAAAGCATAGATATGGTCCACTTTTATTTAGCGGTATAAAAAAGGCTAGCTTTCTATCTTTTGCAACAGATCCATGACGCAATGAACCAGTAAAAAGATAAAGAAAAAAAAAACAGTAATATAACGTCGCGTAGTGTGGTGCTGGGCGTCCCGCCCTTTCCGACGCTTGTAATACAATGGTGCCGATTCTCTTGTACACCGAACTAAACTAACTAAATTATCACTAAAATTCCTTACTTTTGGCTATGACAATCTTAAAGCTATTCTGCAAAAAAAAACTCTAAACTTAAAAATCATTTTGACACAACTAAAATCGAATTTGACAATCGGGACTCCTGCAGGCTTAGCATGACGCTTTCTATTTCTACTCTACTATAGAATAGAAATCGCTTGTCTACATTTCTCGGTGAAAAACTGCCAACTGTCTACACGGAAACGTCATTTTTGTCTAGTCTTCCGTCGACAAAACGCTTCTCTACGGTTGTCGTGCCAAGTCTGCAGGTGGTATTGTTTTTTCTTTTGGCTTCGCAACGTGGTACTTGTGTGCCCTACGCAATGAATTTTTTTAAGAGCTAAAGCGGGCAGCCTCGACGTTTTTTATATGGAATTTTTCACCTTATCAAATTATTACCTACATGTTGAGATTACAGTGCAATCTTAGTGCTGTCAAACTAGAATATACTTAGTTAAGTTGTGTCACTTTAGTCAATTTCAGAATGGGAAATCGTCGTTTGACAGGAATAAACAAAATTTTGGTGATTTTTAGTTTAGTTTAGAGAATTTTGTGACAACGGAATCGGCACCAATGGCGACACGATTTCCTTGAAATTTTTACCACGGCGGCGGCGCTGGCGTCCTTTTTGGATTGATTTTATCAATCGATAAAAATTTACTACAATGTATATTGCTGGCAAAATTTTCGAGCTCGCTCTTGTACCGTAGCGACTCTCCCGTTTGTACAGACGCCAGCACATCAAGCTCCTCCAATCTGTCAAATTTCTTTGATAGATTTTCATCTTTATTGCATCCAATTGGGAAAATTTGACAGTTTGGGGTGGCTTGATGTGCTGGCGTCTGTACCTAAGTCGAGTCTCGCGATCTTAGGCAAAGGAAAATCGGAATGCACATCAGAATTTTTAATACTTAATTTTAATCTTAGTAGCACATGGACCGTGGAAGTGTCGTCGCATTGATTAAAACTGGTTTTTTCGCTGTAGGACTCCTTTCAAAGCATTCCTTTCTTTGTTTACATATTAGCGAAGGTCTATCATGCGTCCGTCTCATTTATTTATTTACCCTATTTTTTTTGTTTTGTTTGTTTTGCAATTTTATTAAATATCACACTCTAATATTTATTTTTCTATTTAACACAAATAACTATTTTAAACTAGTTACTAAACTCAATTAGTAGCTAACAAACTGTATATAAATATCAACATTCTCGCTATATAAGTACTAATCGTTAGGTACTATTTTTATTTATTTTATCCGACACAAATTTATTTTATTTAAGTATGCATACACACGTCACATTGCAGTATTGGTATATAAGCTGATTTATATCCGTCACCACACACGTCAGGACCAGTTGAGAACCAGGCAGCGTCAGGCACTAGTTGTCTGGCATTTATGCTGAACTGGGCCTTTTTAGCGCAGCCGTGAGGCACACTTTGGCGCACTTTACACTTTTTGTTGGTTTGTTTAATTTTATTATTTTGCTGTATATTGTGTGCCTTTTTTAGTCTGTGCTAAATAAATGTATTTTCTTTCTTTCTTTTTTTCACACGAGGTTGTTAATATGTGGAATGTGAACTCGGCTGTCATTATGCCGATTGTCGTATCGGCCAATGGACTGATGGCCCAAAGGCTCGATCAACATATCTCGAGGCTCTCGTTAAGCGGGTGGATTAGGGGCCTGATTCAGAAGGCAGTAGTCCTCGATACGGCTCGCATCGTGAGGAGATTCCTATCTCTGAAGCCTTAACCACGGGTACCGGCAGACCACTACTTTTTATATTTTCAAATGTTTTTTATTTTAATAAAAATGTATCTAAGAAGTATGACAAACGGCAGATTTGCTCCGCCTCGAGAAAAGGCCACATCCGGGGCTGTTATTAGGAGGTTCCTCTCACTGGAGTCGGTAGGCTGGACCCTGTTCCCGGTACCGTTGGGTTACATTTATTTTTAAATAAGCTGAAGGAGATCATAATTTTTATTATTTTCAGAGATGGCCTAAACCGCCACCACCACCACCACCCCCATTATGCCCGCCGCCGCCGTGTCCACCAAAGAGATGCTAAGGTATCCCATTATCCATACAACGTGAAATCAGACAATTGTATCCATCATAAATAAATATTTAGCGTGGAAGACAGATGTGTTTATTTTTTGAATAAATAAGTAATTTTTATGATAGTCAATATTTGTCTTTTCCTAAATAACACTAGGCTGATTATTTTTTCATCATTGTTCAATGCTTGGGATGGCTTCCCCGACTGTTTTTATGGCAGGCCTATATTTTTAGCTGGTCAAAGTCGCTCGTAATCACACCAGTTTGACAGTATTTTTTTCTTGACTGTCTATCTGTCTGTCACTGCTATTATTTAAAGAACTAAGTATATAACAGTTTGTTTGAGACCAAATTGGCTACTTTTATTAGGTACTAACTGCCGCCCCGGCTTCGGCTACGTGTATATTTTTTTTAAAGTGGCCGATATTCGGCAGAAAGGTAGCCAGGGATCTGGATTCTGCCGAATTTCATAACGATCAGTTCAGTGGTTTAGGCGTGAAAGGCTAATAGATAGACACACAGACATAATATCACATTTATAACATTACTAGCTGTTGCCCGCGGCTCCGCCTGCGTGGATGTCTGTTATCGCGTAAAAAAGTAGCCTATGTCCTTATCCCAGGCCAAATTTAATCACGATCGGTTCAGCGGCTTATGCGTGAAAGCGCAACAGACAAGACAGAATTACTTTCGCATTTATAATATTACTAGGCTTTTACTCGTCAATCATATTTTTATTAAAACTAGGTGAGGTCTAGAGGATGATCTGCACCCTAATTGCGTAATTCATAATCTATTTCGTTTTGAAACAGAGTGCTAAACCATTGCTTCATATGTTCGAAAAATGTGTCTGCTCAACAACGTTAAAAAAGCTATGAATATTGTTGAACTGTCAAGATGAAATAGATTATGATTAATCATATGTTACGCAATTAGGGTGATGACTACTCTGAGAAGAAAGGAAACGAAACAAATTCAGGGGTCACATTCTCTTTTAAAGTACAGACATAATCTTGGTCAGATCATGTGGATTGGTGTCTGAAATGGTCTTTTGAAAAAAGAACCACAGATTGAGTGGACCTGTCCAATCAGTGAAGTCGAATTGAGCTGCATGATTATGCAGTTCAATTCAGAACAATACCACAGAAAGGACATTTGGGTAGGCCGCATAAATTACTCTAGAGTGGATACGTGACGTTTTGACGTTCAAAAAGAGCTGACTCTCAGCCTAGTTTGAATAAATGAATGATTTTGTTTTTTTTTATTTTGATACTGTATGGATACTAGAAAAAAAAAACACCATTTTGAAACAAAATATATTTAATACGATCTTCATTTTACAAATTCTCGTTCAGTAACTGCCTAATCGGCTTCAACTATATCTATAATAAGTCTGGGCTTGTAAATGACACAACCGTATAAGAAAATGTTCTACATTAAACCGTTAGCGCCTTAAAAAACAAGGAACGTTAGGAGCTATTTACACAAACTTATATACTTAACACGAGGCTCGCACGACCGATTATATTTATTTATAGGGTAGTTCAAATATAACTTGGGTAATGATTAAATTATTGTCAGTGAGGAGGTACTACGTTTATGTAAAGAACTACTAAAACTATTTCTAAGTAGGAAAATTAACTACATATAAGCTTAACCCATTAAGCCTTGGCTAAGACATAACTAATGGTCTATCGTTGGCGGAGTTAGCACCCACTTCTGCCTACCTAAAAGGGAAACACTTCAGTCAATGGGCATTAAGAGGATCTCTTCAATGTAAATATAACTTATGTATGTTCTTACGAAATTATATAAAGAAGTGTCCCCATTTTAGATATGGTTTTCAATTAAACAATTATGCCTTTTTAGGTTTTAAAGCCGAAATACGATAAGAATTTACTTCTTATCGCAAGGCGTGTTATGCTGATAATGTCGGACAGAAGGATATTGTTTTATCAATAAAGTAAAGAACAGTATTTTAGTCGTAAAACTGGTTTTGTAACGACAAGGGATACTTTTAGGGGAATTCCCTGTTTTTAAATAAAGGTTTTAACATGAATTGGGTTATCTGAAGAATTATTTTGGACATTGAAAGAGTGATTGTATTTTATTTTAAATTAATGACAGTAGAATACTTAATTGACTTATTAATATTAAGTTGCAAAGCTTATCTAAAACTTGCAAATGTAACAAGGGAGAGAAGTAACGTTGGCAGCGTTAGGAGGCAAATATTTATGTTCTGTCTTCGACATCGATTTTCTTCAATTTAAATCTGCCTAATGGCACTATAAGAAACAAGAATACTGAATAACAGCTAGTGAGATAACTATAATCGGTCGAGCAGCTTTCTTGTTAAAACCTAAATGTATAAAAATAACTAACCATTACCTACACTCTGTAACTGATATGCTTATTGCGGTGTAACTTTGTCCCTTTTTCGTAAAAAAAAAAACTATTATTTATTTCTTACGAAAAATAATTATTTGTCAACACTCACATCCGAATTAGTGCTGAAACATTATTTATAGTTGAGAAAAGTTACACCTAAGGTGACAAAAGTTTAATATACTCCCATTTACATTAAAATAATTATTTGAAAGTATAGTGATTGTCTAAAGCTTTTAAAATGTTGATTAACTTTGCTGTTTTTTTTACATTGTCTGGTGTCTAGTCTAGCTTCGTCAGCACAAATTTATAATAACAGTGTTACCATCTTACAATGCTTTTGCGCCATACCGACGTTAATTTCGAATCGAACTGTGCTGCCAATTCAAATATTATCGACTACAATTTAATACAAGAAATCAAAGAGTTTTCAATTGCACAAAATAGTTTCTGATTGATACATTTTACAATTTGATAGACATTTGATTCGAAAATAAGAAGATTTGGAACATATTTTACATTGTTCTGTTCAAATACAATTTTTTTTATCAAAACTATTGAAAGTTCAATTCACTGAATATTTAATTAACAAACATGTATTTTTTTTAAGATCTTATTCGCGAACTCAAGATTCCTGTTTATAATCTTCACTATCCTAGTAACGGGCATTCACCCATAAAACCCCATTTACACAATTAAGTTTTTTTGCCTGTGGCATCGCTACAATAAAAATTGAAGCAATCAATTACTGCACCATCTAAACAGTGTTTATGCAACATAAATTGATACTTCAACTTATGGTATGCCACAGGCAAATAAATTGCAGCGTGTAAATCAGGCTTAATTGTTCACATACATATAGGTCAGGTGGTGGCAGATTACCTCAAAATATTCGGCAAAAATTATTTTGCTCAGACGTCATATCAGATGCTAGGATTTGATCATCAATTTGATTGATCGCTCGAGTTCGCGGATAAGATAAACATAAAGTTATTTTTCACAAGTGTTCATTATTCTTATTTTATTCACATCACAATGATTTAAATTGAATTGAAATAACGCCAAAAATGCGTTATTTCCTTACATTAATAGTTAGGTACAATTTGTTCTATATTTATGCCATATTGTTTCGTTTTTGGTTGAATACAACTACAGACAGAAGATTAGTTAATCATCATTCAATCGGTGTTGATTCATTTAATCTCGAACTAGAAATTTGCTTATTACAGTGAAATGAGATTAACTAATAAAATCGGCTAGAAAACAATGGTATATATATTTACAGAAACTATTTGAATATATATAGAACAACGAATCGCTGTAACATAAACTACAATGAAAGCTAGTACTATTAAGACATAAGACAGTGTTATGACGACTTAAAAAAGTACGAATACAAAGCCTACTTTATTGGTAAGTTTGTAATAATTTGGGATTATACAGGGTGATTGGAAGATGGGTGCAAAGCTTTAAGGCGAAGATAGTACAGACAATTTAGAACCATTTAAGCCATGGTTGTCTTAGACGAAGTCTTACCAAATATTTTTAACCAAATTTTTTAGTTTTTTTTCGGAAATTCTCAAAATTTAATGTAAACTGCATAATTATGGCCAAATTGAATGATAAATGAATTCATTTTTTATTTATTTAATTAAAGTAATGTGTAAGCAATCAAGCAAAACATGTTTTAGGCTTCTGTGTCATTAGACATTTTTTTACAGACATTTAAAGCTCAGAAAAAATAAAAAATTTGTACAATACGTATTTTAAACCTTATTAAAAAAAAAAAATTGGTAAAACTTCGTCTAAGACAACCATGGCTTGAATGGTTCTAAATTGTCTATACTATCTTCACCTTAAAGCTTTGCACCCATCTTCCAATCACCCTGTATATTCTTTACTCTTTACTAGTAAGAAATTACTAAACGAAGTGGTATCATAAAGTAGCACAATTGTTGGTGGCGCCAACGTTACGTCACTTAGTAAAAAAAATAACTACAGTCTTATGCCTTGTAGTACACTGTCTCGGACAGTTTTGCTGCAAAAAGCTGCTAAGTAGTTCCACTATCAGTCTTAGTGTCCAATTAGTGCCCATTGGTCACTAACAGGTACCGGAAAGTACAGATTAGCACTTTTTAGGACAATCGCTACGTGATAGGGACCATCGGGCGAAGTATCGATAGAAATGCATTCAAATCTAATAGGTATGTTAGCAACATCAGAATTTGTTCCATCTGTCAATTTCACGCGAATGTTGACCTTTCTTCTATACAATAGAATTTAAATCTGCGTGTATTGAAAGATGGTACAGCCACCGTGGATACAAAGCATTTCTTCGCCTAATTATGGACGGACACATAATTGCTCTTTCATATTTATATTAAGGAGTTTCAACACTAATTCGACATCCCACCACTTTTGGTAGCCTTGACTGATGATGTCCTCTCGTTCAGTGAGTAATTGAAAAACAGTGTGTTCTTGGTTAGAAACAATTAAAAAGTGTACATAATAGACCTTAGGGCTTGGAACATTTAATTCTAAACAGGATTTTGTGAGGGCGCATTTTCTAGTAGATTCTGACAATACTTGGGTTATAATTAGCTGAGTTACCCTGTTGTATTTTCACATAGGGCTTGTCAAATATTGTTCTGAACGAAATGATACAGTGAATCAAGCATGTGAATTTATAATTTGTTTATTGAAATAATATTTTTTGGCACTGACATCTAAACCGCATTCGCGGATCAAGTATTTCACAATTTTATCTCAACATTAAATATTTACACTATGTATACCCTGAATTTAACAATATAACCATGATTTTAAAGTAAAATATACTATACGATGACGATGATATTTAAATACACCACGTTAATACTGTATTTACAAAAATATGATATTATTATAACGTTTTAGTGTTGCCCGTTATTTTGACAAAATTAATATCAGCTGATAACCATAGACAATCTCGATATTAGGTTTTGTTTTGGAACAACCCCGCCAAAAATCTTGCGGTCGTAATACCGAGTTTCTGCCATTTGAATTCCCTATTTTGCGAACATTTCTACTATTTTAGTACTAAGCAAAACAACGGGTAACACGAAACATTTTTCTATAGTTCGGTCTGATTTTTGACACATATTTTGTACATTTATATTTTGTTTAGAGGAAACTGGAAGGTGGAATGAACGGTGGTTCATAGATTAAAGTCGAGAAAGTTTGATTTTTCTTTAAATTATCATTTTCTTTTCTCCAATAGAGGTTTGAAAATGATTTTGAAAATAAGGCAACGTATTGAAACTTCCTGGGCCATTTTATGGATTTATCTCTCGAAATTGATCTATGAATTCTTTACAATTCTAAATGTGCGTACATTTGCACGCGAACTTGCAGAGCTGTCATTTAATTAATTTTCTATGATCTTTGACGTCATATTCGTAACGGTTTGAGTTTTGTTCAAAATGCACGCACTTTTAAAGTAGGTACGTTCGATTTCAATTATATTTCATATTATATTATTTTCGCGTAAGTAGTTTAGCCTTCACAATTAATTAATACGACGGATTTCGACAAAAATGACGCATTTTATAAGACTAGCAACGCGCCTATATATTTATTTTGTATGTTTATATAATTTTAGGACGTATTTTGCCCGTATATTATGAGTATACATATATTTTATGATGTAAGGTAAAGGTAAATAAAAAATATTCTTTCAAAAGTTAATAATAATTTTAAATAATTATATGACTTTGTCGAAGTTTAACGAAATATAGCAATTGAATCTTTGCATAGTTAAATTATAAATTAGGTCCTAAACGCAATCAGTATTTCACTGCTAAAGTAAAATATTTAGTTCAGTACTACCGTAGCCAACGTTTAATTGTTTTATTATGACAACTTAACTTTAAATTTAAATTATGTACACACTTAAAGTAGCTGTAAACTGGCAAGTAATATTTAATACTGGAAACATAAAAATAAATTATAAAGTTATTGAAACATAACCTAAAATGAATGATTATTTACAGGTTGCAACACTGCTTCTGATGTGTTAGCGAAACCAAAGTTCAGAACGCGATGCCGTCTATAATATTTAGACTAAAAACGACTAAAAGGCCTTCATAATATACGGATAGGCCACGTTATCAAGGACTATTCAACCACACATTGACTATATCACCGATAATTTCGACTAATCTCCTCTACAACCTTATTTGTAATCTCAATTTCCGCCTTTATTATAAATATAAATAAAGTACGAAGTTACGATCAGTCAAACAAACGTGAATTTGTGTCGATGACTCGCCGCGAGTACAGCACGGCTCGTCTGAAACATAGGCTTCGTCCGACGGGACATCATTGGCACTAGCCTTGCTAAATACTGATTTTATTATAATTGTGATCAAACATTCTTAACACGCGAATAATGGATTCGGGCAGTACGCCGGCTACGACAAAAATATTCTCCTCTGTAAACACTATGGAAGTCATAAGTCTGCGGGCGGACCCGGATGAGTAAACACATGTGTGGCACTGTCTGCGAGGGTCCGTCATACACTAATCGGTCACCAGCACGGCGCGGGCGCGGCAGGCTCACGTGACGTCACCAGCCGGCCGGGCCGCGCGCTATGACTTCTTGTCGAACAGCGGCAGCTTGGAGCGCACGGCGCCCTCGCACACCAGCAGGCGCTGTTGCGGGCACTTGCGTGCGTCGCGGGCGTCGCGCGCGTCGTGTGCGTCGCGCGCGTCGTGTGCGTCGCGTGCGTCGCGGGCGTCGCGCGGCGCCAGGCGGTAGCGCGGGTGGCCGCGCGAGCGCTCGCACGTGAAGTCCGCGCCCTTGCGCTCGAAGTACTCCACGATCTTGCTGATCTGCGCCGAGCGCACGTGGCGCGGCACGCGCTCGTCGCAGTACAGGCTGTCGGAGCCGGCCAGCGACGCCACGTCCTCCGAGCTGTCCGTGTACACGCTGGACGTGCGCACCGCGGCCGCGCGCCCGCGACCCTCCGCCGCCGCCTCGCGCACGCAGCAGCAGCGCGCCAGGATGTGGTACTCGCACGCGCGCGTCGCGTCCGGCTCGTCCGGCTCGTCCGGGTCGGCGTCCGGCCGCCCGCACAGGAAGGCGGCGCCGTCCGGCTCGTCCGCGTCGTCCAGGCTGCGCAGCGAGCCCGCCGTGGCCGACAGCGCCGAGTCGTCCAGCGGCGCGCGCGGGCGCGGCGTGCGCGCGTCCAGCGCGCGGTCGTACTGCACCAGGCAGTCGGCGCACAGGCGCGCGCGCGCCTCGCCGGCCGGCGCCGCGTCCAGCTCGGGCGCGTCGCGCTCGCCCGCGTCGCGCCGCCACCACCAGCAGCGGTGGCAGCCCACCAGCGAGCACGGGCACACGGCGGCGCGCGGCCGGCCCGCCAGGCCGCGCTGCGGGCACAGCTCCTCGTTGGCCACGGAGAAGATGCCCGACTCGCACGAGCCGCGCCGCCGCAGCTCGGAGCGGCCGGCGCGCGCGTCCAGCGAGCCGCGGCGCGACAGCGCGGGCGACGACGGCAGCGAGGCGGCGCGCGCGTCGTCGCTCAGGTCCAGCGCGCGGGACTGCGCGCGCGGCGGCGAGTGCTCGGCGCACGACGCGGAGCCGGGGTGCGGCTCCAGGATCTTCTTGACGCCGCGGAAGGTGTCCAGCGGGCGGCGCGCGGGCGTGGGCGCGGCGTGGGAGTCGCGCAGCAGCATGATGTGCGCCAGGCGGTGCAGGCGCTGCAGGCGCGCGGGCGGCGCGGGCGCGGCGCCCAGTGCCCAGGCCGAGCGCGCGCCCGCGCCGCGCACTGCGCCCGGCCAGCCCGCCGCGCCCCACTCCAGCTCCGACAGCGAGCGCCGGTGCTGGGCTGGACCAATTCAGAACACATTCAACCATCGATCTTATTATCACCCCCTTTGAATAACACAAATGACCAATAGGTCACAAATAGAACACGTGGCCACATACCCAGGTCGTGGTCGTGCAGACGCGGCGAGCCCTCGGAGCGGAACCGTTGCGGCCGGCGCCAGGCGTACAGGCCGGGACACGAGCGCGGGCCCGAGGCGTCCGCGTCCTCGCTGCGGACAGATACCGTCAGTACTGCACAACTATGAACACTGTCGGCTAATTGACATACTAGTAATCCACTTGTATTTGTTTTTATTACTGTAATCAGGCAGAATTTTGACGTTTTTGCATGAATACCAAATTTTTATTGTAATTTATTTGTTTCCTGACTGTTATTTAAAATTATAGTATCTTAGAAAGCTGACTGGGCGAAAGTAGTCTACGGTTTTGATATTTGTGTAGGGATACCTCATCTTTTACCCTTGTGCAATACTTTGCAGAGCAAGACATATTCTGATGATACTGCATAAAACAAAACAAACAAACAATTCCTAACCTTTAACAATATAGATTTAACAATACAGTTTGTGAAATCATAAATGACTAGGTTTGGTTAGATTTCTTCTTTTGCAAAGCAAGCATGCAACATGATCATAACATCAAAATTGCAGGGGCTTGTACTGAACTGGCATTGTTTTTTTTTTTTTTTTATTAAAGCGGTAACACCAATTACATTAATTAACATAGAGATTGAATATTTAACAAACATATTACAAACTAGCTTTTGCCCGCAACTTCATACGCGTGGACTTTAGAATCAAGTAGATAATATTTTTTTTTGATAATATATAGCCTATTTTTTAAGTTAGACCTCTCGGAATACATAATTGAAAACTGCATTCAATTCCATGCAGTGGTTTTTGCGTGATGCGGTAACAAACATACAGACAGACAAAAATTCTAAAAACCGTTGTTTTGGCTTCTGTTGCTCTAATAAAGACCCCCCATACTATTTTTTCTTCAATATAATAGAGGACAACCTAGCATACTTTCTCTCGCAAAACATCAAACACACACGCATGATTTTACTCCATTCATCAGCAAATAGATCACATTCAGGATAAGCGGTCAGGAGGGCGTTGGACATCCTTAAAGTACGACACACATTGTTGTGCTAGTATGGGCAAATGTATATTATGGTGAATAAAAAATGTTATGGAAAACTATTTTTTTTTAAATGAAAAATATAGCAAATAAATTTATGGATTAAAATTAATATGACACTGGATCGATTATGACCAATGAAATTAGTGAAAATGATTTTATGTAATTTCACGATGATGGCGACTGAAGCGTTATTTCTAATGAAATTATGGCAAATACAAGTTATGGTACATAGAATTATTGCATTTTAAATTATGGCAAACATTAGTAAACCCAAAACTACACAACACATACTTTCTCAAAAAACAACACGAAAAAGTAAAGACATCCTCACATTGAAAATCCTGTAAATTATAAAATATTTTTTTCATAAAATTACCTTGTCAGATTTGATGCCCCCTTTGCACAAGAGTATCGTTGAAGATATATGACCTCCATGTACTTTGGCTATATACATACCTCCCCAAGAAGTATAGATGAGGTATCCCTACACAAATATCAAAACCAAATCGCTATTGATCCATAGACCAGTTCCCATACAAAACCGCCCAGTCTTCTTTGTAGTTAAAAGGTGATTTGCATGCCACATGGGCATGCAAATCACCTTTTAACTACAAAGAACGATAGAACATGCGAAAGTAACTATATTTAAAAAACTGTGTACGGTGGGCTGCATCAATTGGGTACCCCACTGTACCTATAATGCATTTTTCTAAAGTAATAAACGAATTGATTCGAGCACTCAAAAATTTAAGTTTATTTTTATTCAACTCAAGTTAAACTTTTAATTTTGGTATTAGACAAATTATAGACGAATTTGGTACAATTAAAATACACCTAAATAAATTGCTTAGTCTTTTTATTCCGCAACTGTACAACAGTAAAGTGTGTTTTGGAGGTGTGCGTTACCCCAGCCATATGTTGTCGAAAATGGTAATTTGAATCTCATAGATAATTAGTTTTGCGGCTTCTGTAATTGTTGCGCACATTTTTAAATTTGTTGCGCTTATAGTTTTTTAATTATTTCACAAAAACAATTCCTGCTGGGGTAACGTTATCCCAGCCAGACCTTTTTCTTTCTAATGGGAATATTTAAATAAATACTAGCTATAAAATTAGTTGTCTAGATGAAGTAAATGTTGTGCCTTATTTTGTATTTGTTCTTTCATCGGTTGCGAAGTTATTCGAGATTTTGCTGGGGTAACGTTTTTGGTTTTGCTAGATCTTTGAAACGGTTAAGCGGATTCTTATCATATTTTGTACATGACTTCTTAGGAATTAGTTTAAATTTGTTCTGCAATAAAAAAACCAAAATAATGCATAGTTTAAAGGATATTTTATTAAATAGAAAAACACTTCAATTGGTTCCAGCACTCTCAATAAGAGGTCTAAAGACTTACTTTAAACGTTATTTTAAAGCTTGTAAATGCCTTCAAATGTATGTGAAGTTTCATTAGTATCCTGTAAGTATTTAACAAGTTATGATGATATTCAGTTCTTCACGAGCACGGTCTTGATGCGCGCGGTGTTATTTGGCCACTGGATTGGATATATGAACTGATTGTTATGTCAATTATTAGTTGTTCAGTTCAGTTGTATATCAGTAAAATTTCAGCGTAGTACATTGGATAATTAATGAGATAATACGATTAAAGTAATTAGGAAGTGAATGACCGAGGTAACCCGTCCAAGTTTAGGTGGTTACGAAAAAGCGAAATCGCAGAACATTATGCTATCTTTTGAAATGTTTAGTATAATACACCTTACAATTTCGGTACAGACGCGTACACTGTTAAATACTTAATAATATCTGTACTATGAAAACATTATTATTATCTTCCAGTTGCACATACTTATCAAAAATCATCGATATAACATGTCGTTCGGTGGGACGCGAGAAAATGTGATATTTGAAATGAGACAACAAATCAGTAGGACTAACTGTGAGCATTTTACTACATTGTGATATCATTTAATATTACCTTTGATCTGTGATTTTAATTGATATAAGTAGGTATTAGTAGACATACGTAAGTTTAGAGTTAACTGAAAAAAGTCATTATATATAATTTATTGTCTGTGATCATTACACAATCCAATGTGTTTATTTAAATAAAAACTGTAACTGTGTACTGTGTATACTGAAATCTATAATTTTAATAAAAAGTAATAGAAAATTTCAAAATAGCAAAATTACTATCTGTAATTTGAATCTGTGATTGTTTTTAAGTATAAGTTTATTAATACTTTAAAAGTTCAGTTGAAATGATTATTTTACCTGTTAATAAAAATTCTTTAATAAACATGTAGTTTTTTTTAAACTTGTGTACATGTCTGTACTAAATTTGTAACACTATCCTACATATTTTAGAAGGTACCATAATGTTCTGCGATTTCGCTTTTTCGTAACCACCTAAACTTGGTCGGGTTACCTCGGTCTTTCACTTCCTAATGACTTTAATCGTATTATCTCATTAATTATCCAATGTACTACGCTGAAATTTTACTGATATACAACTGAACTGAACAACTAATAATTGACATAACATTCAGTTCATATATCCAATCCAGTGGCCAAATAACACCGCGCGCATCAAGACCGTGCTCGTGAAGAACTGAATATCATCATAACTTGTTAAATACTTACAGGATACTAATGAAACTTCACATACATTTGAAGGCATTTACAAGCTTTAAAATAACGTTTAAAGTAAGTCTGTAGACCTCTTATTGAGAGTGCTGGAACCAATTGAAGTGTTTTTCTATTTAATAAAATATCCTTTAAACTATGCATTATTTTGGTTTTTTTATTGCAGAACAAATTTAAACTAATTCCTAAGAAGTCATGTACAAAATATGATAAGAATCCGCTTAACCGTTTCAAAGATCTAGCAAAACCAAAAACGTTACCCCAGCAAAATCTCGAATAACTTCGCAACCGATGAAAGAACAAATACAAAATAAGGCACAACATTTACTTCATCTAGACAACTAATTTTATAGCTAGTATTTATTTAAATATTCCCATTAGAAAGAAAAAGGTCTGGCTGGGATAACGTTACCCCAGCAGGAATTGTTTTTGTGAAATAATTAAAAAACTATAAGCGCAACAAATTTAAAAATGTGCGCAACAATTACAGAAGCCGCAAAACTAATTATCTATGAGATTCAAATTACCATTTTCGACGACATCTGGCTGGGGTAACGCACACGTTTTGGAGCCAAAATATCGGAGGTGCAATTCTCGTAATTTTAAGAACGTTCACAGTCTGATTTCAGTCTCAATCTGTCAAAAAAACCTCGAGTTCACATACATTTTTGACAAGTTTTTGACATTTTGATTGTCGCTGAGATGAGACTGTTGGCCGCGCCTTAGGTGGGGACAGAGTAGTGGCGTGCATAGAGTTTTTAGATAGAAGGCATTTAAAAAAAAAAAAAACAGAATCACTGATTGCTGTACCTGCACAGTATACCTGTCATGCAATTAAATGAATCATATTGTTTTGTATTGAATTTACGATTGACTTTACCTTTAATTTGTAATAGGTCTTTACCTATGAAATTGCCGTTTTGTATGAAAAAATTTAAACGAATTTTTTTCATGTATTTTTTATTTGTATTAATCGAAGTAATCACCCATGCAATCAATGCATCTTTGCCATCGCAGTGGCAGTTTATTGATGCCCTTCTTAAAGAAATCAGCTGGACGGGAGGCAACAAATTCTTCAAAGGCATTTTGTACTGCCTCTCGGGTATTGAATTTTTTTCCCGCCAAGAAGTTATCCAAATTCTGGAAAAAGTAGTAGTCTGTAGGCGCAAGGTCTGGTGAGTAGGGCGGATGACGGAGAGCTTCCAACCCCAGTTCTTGCAACTTGGAGACCGTCTGCTGTGCAGTATGAGGTCGCGCGTTGTCGTGCAGGAGCAGCGGAGACGAGCGATTGACCAATGCTGGTTGGAGATGTGCCAGCTTCTCCATCATTGTGTTCCGTTCTTCATAGTACACATCTGCAGTAATGCTCACCCCGTTTGGTAAGAAGCTGTGATGAATCACACCGGCGCTAGACCACCAAACAGTGACCATCACTTTTCTAGGGGTAAGTTTTCGTTTAGGGCATTGTTTAGGTGCTGAACCAGGATCCAACCAACTTGCTGAGCGCTTGCGGTTATCAAACAGAATCCATTTTTCATCGCAGGTAACAATGCGGTTCAAAATTCCTTCATTTGTGTGTCTGTTGAGCAGTGCAAGGCACGTCTCGACGCGTACTTCGCGCTGACGATCATTGAGTTCGTGGGGCACCCATTTGTCAAGCTTTTTTACCTTGCCAATTTGACGCAAATGGACCAATATTGTTTTGACGCTAACGTCGAAAGCTGCTGCTAATTCAGCCGTAGATTGTGTATCATCAGCTTCCACAATCGCCTTTAATTCGTCATTGTCGACCAAAGTCTTCGGACGACCGCGAGGTTCATTTTTCAGGTCGAAATTTCCAGAACGGAAGCGAGCAAACCAATAACAGGTGGTGCGTTGGTTTGTAGTGTTAGCTCCGTAAACGTCGTTGATGTTGCGTGCCGCTTGTGCCGCGTTGCTGCCACGACGGTACTCATATTCCATAATTACTCGAATTTTTTACGTATCCATGATGACGAAAAAGATTGAAATGCGATGAAAATGTAACACTAATCAATAAACAAATGACTACTTTTGGAAAAAAAAATCCATGTTTTTAAAATAAAATTAATTTGAAATTAGAATTCTTACCCAAACAAAAATTATTTTGATTTGAAATGGCCAGTACTGCAAAACGGCAATTTCATAGGTAAAGACCTAATATTAATAAAATCCAATGTGACAATTACTTTTCACGATCTTGTTTGAAACGCATAATTTTTTCTTATCATTATGCACACCACCTGAACAACTTTCACAGTGAATATTATCTATTTTTCACACTATTATCAACGTTAAAATCTTAAATACATGCTATCCTAGCTCACAAACAAATCTAAAATAAATCAAAACAAACAACGGCGTCAGAATATAAAATAATACGACAAATAAGTAATGGTTGTTTATGTAGCGACAATTCAATGAAACAATGCTACTTTTTAAAATAGTCGCATAACCAACTTTGTTCGGAAAACTTCGGTAAGTTTCGTAATTCGTCTTGTCAAAAGCCACTTACTACCCTATACGGTTGTGTGCGCTATTTGTTACATTGTGTGCCACGTATGTATAGGAACGCACGCCCAATAAATCTGCATGACCACGAGAGCACACATATAAATATCAAGACGCGAATAGTTTGTGTCTCTCCCAAAGCACTCAGCGCGGCGCTAGTGCATCGCAATACGAAGTTGCTTCAAATTTTACGAACGAACAGGATATTGCATCGATGATACTAATAATACGACCGACGCTCGACAGGTGGAGCTGATTTATGAGTAAAGATTTTTTTTGTTTATTGATAAAATGATATTAGTTTTAAATATTTATCTGATTTAGGTAGGGTAGGCGGTGTCTTTCTGTCTTTATGGACTGCACGCCACTGGGACAGGGGTGAGGCGGCGGTTTGCCTAGTGTTCGCAACGCACATGAGATTACAGACAGTGATGACTAATCTCGAGATATCGCACTTAATAATATAGAAAACAGATGTACCATGCCTAATAAGTGAAAAATAGGAGTGAATAATTAAAAAAAAACACTTAAACTTTTAGAAGTTTTTATTGTAATTATTTAGTCATTTAAAATAAACCAAAAACAAATTATATGAAATTATTCTGACATATCCTCTAAATCACTTGATTCTGGATTTTCTGAATTTGAGTCTGAATGATCTTGTAAGTTTATAATGATTTCGTCCATCACAGCCTCAAATTTAATATCATGATTCCAGTATTCTTGTATTTTTTTTTGTACACGGTTATCACAATTCTGCCAGTTTTCGGCAGAAAATTCAGAAAATGACCTTGTTAATTTTGCAATTTTTTCGTCCAATGTTGCATTATTGTGATATCTGGCCAGGCAATTTTTTATATTTGGCCACACAAGCTCGATCGGGTTGAGGTCTGCATGGTATGGAGGTAGCCTTAGAACAGTATGACCTGCAGCTTTAAGAAGTTCATCAATCGTGTATATTTTTTCTGATTGAGTCGTATTAATAAACCTCAAGAGTTCTGGTTTGACCATTGTGGGAGAAAATGGCACGTTATGATTAACTCACGATTAATCATAATTTGTTTCGTTTTGAAACAGATGGTTAAACCATTGCTTCATATGTTCGAAAAATGTGCCTGCTCAGCAACGTAAATAACGCAATGAATATTGTTGAACTGTCAAAATGAAACCGATTATGATTAATCGCGTGTTACGCAATTAGGGTGCAGTTCTGCATATTAATTTTCAAACTGGACATAGTCGGTTTCTTCTCTGCATTAGCATTATCCATAATTACGACTGAGTTTGGTGAAAGTTTAGGTATTAATTTTCGATCAACCCAGTTGTAAAAATTTGTAGAGTTCATATCACCGTGATAACCTCCCGGTTTTAAATCTGATTTAATTTTTTTTTTTTTTGTGTTTCATAATTTTAATTACCTATTATTGTATAGAATCAAGTTCTTCTAACTTAACAGACAGCTGTGCTGCTGGGGAGTTTGTTCCGCTACTTCTTCTTCCCAGCTAAAGCACTAGGAAGTGGTGAAGGGTGGGCGTTTTGGGGGGACTGTCTTATGTAATTTTATTTTGACGTTCAAAAAGAGCTGACTCTCAGCCTAGTTTGAATAAATTACTTTTGATTTTGATAGCCAACATTTTGATAGCCAACATTTTGATAACCAACATTTTGATAGCCAACATTTTGATAGCCAACATTTTGATAGCCAACATTTTTGAACATTGTGACTTTGGTTGACGTAGGCTTCGTCCGAATAGAATATATTTCGGTTGTCGGCTCTGTATTTTCTTATGGCCCTCAAGTATTTCACTCGCCATTCAACAATGTTTGCTCTCTCTATTAAAATGGATCTCGTCGATTTACATTTTTTTTAATGAATATCGCAGTTTGTGCAAAAGTTCTCTTAAAAAAGTTAGTCCGCAATGTTAAAAGTTATCTTCTTTTAATACATCATTTGGTTTTCGAAGACTTGGATTTTTCTTCTCAAACGTATAAAACTGGTTTATTTTTCTCCTTATCACTCCCAAATCGAAATCATCAACTTGTATTTTATTTTTTATTTCTTATGGTCTGCGCGGAGATCTAAATTTTCCTTCCCCCGTATTTTGCAAGGAAGTTTTACTTTCAGCAATCACTCTCCTTACACTACCGTTCTGATATCCCTGTTGCTTCTGCTACCAATTTATGTATATTCGTATCAGTTTTATATTCTTAACTATCAACACCGGCTTTCCGTTTTTGAAAAAACGTATGCACTTTGAATATTCCATTGCAATCTAAACTAGCCGGAACTTTTGACGCGTGTTGCCGTCGCGAAGTACGGCGCCGTACTGGTACTGAGTAATGACAGCAAGCGCCCCCGCCCCTCCGTCCCACCGCTCACAAACCTAAGGCGCGGACAACTAGTTCCGCGCGGACTATATAGATAGATTTTGAACGTTTTCAATTACGAGAATTGGCCTTCAGGAGTTGTGTGTTAAATAGTGTCGTTAACAAACGAAAACCTGAAAACTGGTGAATGAACCTCAATAATACATGTGATTTCCTATCCTCTCCTCCACTCCTTCGTGAGTCGATTAAATAAGCAGTGAAGACGGGCTGAGAAGTTAGGTCTAGTCTCTGTTTAACCCTTAGCAGTTATATAGCGCTATCCCACTCTGTCATACGTACCTCTCATAATTATTGGAATTTAGCGAGCCCCAGGCTGCGTCGTCGAGGCTTTCCTTCACTTCGGCCAGCTTGTTCACTATTTCAGGGAATAGCGGACGCGCTTTTGGCTCATACTGTAACGAAAAACATGCACAATTTAAAATAACTGCCCTCATACTAAAAATATACGTTAGGTACTAGCTACTAAATAATTTTACTTCGGCACTTTCGAGACACCAATGATCTCATTTATTACATTTTAAAATAAATCGGAGTTATATTTTAAGCAAGTTTCCTATTTGGAAAATAGCACTGAAACTCATGCGTTCAGGCAGGTTTTAGGAGTAAGGCATCTTGCTTGTTTTAGCCCAAACTACAAAAAAGGCAAATTAGAAGACTTTTAGATATGGGGGTTTATTCATAAACCCAAACAAAAAACATAAACAAAAATCGGCTTATAGGTGAGGTCGGGTTGTTACCGATAGTGATGAAATAACTCACGATGCAACAGTTGAAGGTAAGTCTTAGGAAGTCAGGCACGGTGTCCTCGTCGCAGAGCTCCACAAACGCCATGTAGTTGAGGCCGAAGTTGTCCGTGCGAGGCAGCACGTCCGGGTCGGCGTCCACCTGGAAAAGAACAGTATTTTATAGGAACCATAGACGACATGTCAAAACATCGAGATGTTATGCTATATCTAAGTTACACATACCTTCCGGAATAAATGCTCTAAAATTTAGAGCATTATAAAGTATAAATCCATTGTGTAGTTTAGGAAATCAAAGTGGAAAAGCGATTTTTTTATACTATTTATAGAAGAAGTACTCAAGATAGTACTTGATTTGAGTGAGGTGGGAGGCCGTGAATACCATCGACCAGATTCTGACTGGCTGACGAATAGCCATCAATCAATAACCCGCACCCTAATTGCGTAACGCACGATCAAGCATAATCTGAATAATTTTGAACGTTATTGCTGATCCATTGTTTCATACGTTCGAGAAAATGAGGGTTTTCTGAAATGACGTTCACTATGTGGCAGCACTGAGACGTCAAGTCCGGGCACCTGTCAAAAATGTCAAAGCGCCTACGGACTGAATGGAAAGAATTACATCAAATATTTTAAGTTAATTGTCGAACTGGAAGACCTCTTATCAAAGTGGCGCCAACTGGTGGCTTGAATATTCATGAACACCCTCATTGTCTGCTTAGCAACGTTATCAACGCCATGAACGTGTGGTACAGTTAGAATAAAAGCAATTCCTAGTGATAGTGTATTACGCAATTACCCTTGGTCTACAAATAGCTATCTGTGCGTACCTACACTTCTACTGCAGCTTCTAATTTGAAGAAAATTCGCATTATTTTTAATCTCAGTCTTAATAGGGCAAAATTACATGTAATTTACCTACATTTTTGAAAAGTTGACATTGATTGTCGCTCAGACGACAGCAACTAGATTTTTAACGTTTTCCTGAATGACGTTGACGTGAAGGGCGGGCGTTTTGGGGGACTGTCTTATGTAATTTTGACGTTCAAAAAATGCTGACTCTCAGTCAAGTTTGAATAAATGACATTTGATTTTGATTTTGACGGGAATTAGCCTTTTGATCTATTCCAATCTGCTGCTAAACTTACCCTGGCGATAAGTTGGCACAGTATGATCCCGTAAGAGAATATGTCGGAGCGATGGTCGTACCACCGCCCGCGCAGGCATTCCGGGGACATCCACCAAGGGGAGCCCACGCTCGGCAGCCTGTAGCCGTTCCTGGAAAAAAGAGACAATATTTTGAACTTTATGGTTATGTTATTTAGGGCGAATTCATCATTGAAACAGAACTCGATAAGCGTCTCTAAACTGCGTTTAAGACCTGTCAGTGTCATCCTTGTTACGCAATATTGACACTGACAGTTCTTGGACGCGGTTTAGTTGTGCTGATCGTGTTCAGTTTCATTTGTGAAATTTGCCCTTAGTAAGGGGTGTAAGGCAAAAGGAGGTGGTAAACGAAGGGCTATCGAATGATCATAAGTCTTTTAAAGTTAACTTTTGGTAAGTCAATAAATTCAATATTAGATATGCAAAGATAACGTTTTTTATGTAATTTTTCGAAGTGGCGGTGCTTGGGGCAGGCTTATGTTCAGTAGTGGACGTCTTCCGGCTGAAACGATGATGAGCCTTAAGAAAGCTTTAGGAAACGAAACACCACAACCGCTTTTAATAACTTACGACTTACGCCTGGAGTGCACATCAGCAGAACCCGTAACTATAGTCTAGTTTAATTATACCTAAAACATGACGATTAATTTAATGAATATCCAAACGTGTCAAGGGAACCTTGTGTCATTTAGGACATAGCTCACTTCGCAATTTCCATGGTAAACTGTAGTAAGTTAAATGAGTGAGTAATGAATGTACGGTGACTATAGGCGTGTCTTTGCACGCAAAGTAGCGTGTGCAATACCGAAGCGTGCACAAGACAGCGTATGACAGCTTAATTGTAAAATATATTGCATTTTTACTACTTACTTCGTCTATAAGATGTGTTAATTGGTAGTATTTACGTAATATTTAGCCGTATATCAATGTCGTTTCGTTTTAAGTATTCTAATTTCGTTTCGTGAATCGCACCTATGAATGTAAGGCTCGGTTCATACAAGAATCAAATTAGGTAGATTGGATTTAAAAGTATGGGCGTATCGATTCCATTTAATTTTATTATTTTGGAGCTTCCAATAAAATTATATAAAATTCTCCCCATCTGAAGTGTCTTAGTAAATAAAGCACTAGATTCAAATATAACGGATTGTTTTATTAAATCTTCTTTGATCAGAACGGGAAGGTTATGAAGACCCGAAGACGATCTTTTGCTTGCCATTTATTTATTATATACTTTAAGCACACAAATGTAAAACGGGGCGGACTTGAGTTGGCCATTCCGAAACCCTAGTCGTTGTGGCCCAACATAGGTAGTTTTAACCCTTTTTTTTTTAAAGTCTATCATAAAAGCATAATATCCTACAAAATCATTTGTACATAACTCCTTGGAAAATGAACAACGTAAGTATTCGTAAAAGTGCGTGTCCGTACACATTAAGACGAGGTACGCAATCACTCGCACACAAGCGATACGTCGCTTACAAGGCACAATTACACACGAACCTATAGTCTTCCTCGATTGGAAGAAAAATGGCTTTATCGGAGAAAAAATTCGCGTGTCTACACTAGTCTTCACAAAGATGTTTAAACGAAGATAGCTGTATAGCATTTTATAACAAAACAGGAAAAGGTGGGTAACAGGGTGTTAAGTTCACTGAACTTCTATAGAAAAGGGACGACCCTCCGACCAGACGGGTGTGGTGTCTGGTGGGCAACTGCCTGACAATTAATGTCGCGACGTTGTATATGTTACCGGCCAAACCCGATTTCAGGCCAAACTAGTTTGTCCTAGGCCAAACTGGTTTATTAAGCCGGGGCACCCCGATTAAATGGGTTAGGTTAGGTTAGAACTGTGACCAAAAGCCCGCGGCAGCGGCCGGCGAGCGTTACTTCCAAAGGCTGTTAACGAAACGGCTAATTAAGCTAGTTGGCTGCGACATATCACGCGTAGGATTAAGTATGTTTGGCCTAGGACAAACTAGTTTGGGTTGAAATTGGGTTTGGCCGGTAACATATATATGGTATGAGTTGCGCGGTAAACTCTGCTTGCGCGATGTAGGATTTTTGTGACGTCAGTGTGATGTGCATGTGACGGTGTAGATGCCGCCACAATGCCTTTAGTCTCATGAAATAGGGGCCGAGCCTATAGCTATAAACTGGGCACAAATCTGGACTCTATGCTGCTACTGACAAATCACATATGGAAAAAACCCAGAAAAATTTAATCCATGCTGAGCAGTCATAGTCTAAAGAATTCCAGTAGTTCCTGTGCACCACTGGATCAGTCAATCAAAACAGCTTATCGCGTATAAGCTTCTCCAAAATGGGAGGTAATACCCGTAATTGGTATAATCTTGGGCCAGTATCAGTAGAATCCCCACTAATTGGTTTGGGATGCGGGGCTCAGACGGCATTTGGCCTGTGCGAAATGATACTGATTTTAAGGCTGGTTGAACTACTAAAAGGATCAGAAGAGTTATTTTCTGAGAATTGCTGACACTTTGGTAAAAAGTTTAGTGTTTGAGATAGGCAGAACTTTGCGCCAGAAAATGGGTTGTTGGTAAGACTTCTCCGTATGATCTCTTCCACAAAGATCTGAGTACAACTCTGTGCTTACTATTTCATAATCAACATTACAATTACATCCAATGACCGCTTTTACATAAGCATAGAAGAAACTGAAGCAACCGTCCCTCGCACGTTTCTATTGATATTGTAATGGCTCCATTCAGAGATCACGTAAGGCAGCAGTACCCTCTAAGATGTAATCGATTATTTACGGGCATCTCCGATGTACCGCTAGTCGGTAATGGAGTATGTTGCCGTGACTGCGAATTGAAGTACTGTGACGAATTAAAGACCCCGTGATTTTCTTAATGACTTCATTCTCGAGTTGAAACCGGTATATGTTTTGTGAACACGAAATCCTATAGATTCGTCCTCAAAAGCTTAAAATTAAAACTGGTCAACCCAATGAGAGTTTCAACTGTTATTTATTGCCTTATGCTCCCTTGGGTGTCGTAAAAGATGATTGGTATTGTGCTAAGAGATTGTTGTGGTATGAAAAGTAAGCTACTTACACAGGATGAGGTATTCTGGCCGCGAGGCCGAAGTCTGCAACAACGGCCATGTAGTCGCCTTCTCCATACTTTCTTAATAATACATTCTGGAAATAGAAAACAATTTGCGGTGAGTTGAATGTGAAAAAATATAAGTATTGTTTAGTTTTCCCTGACTTCTTGCGTGTCATGGTCATAATTTTCATAACAGATAAAACAGTTTTCTCTATATATCTCTGTACTGTAATGTACAGTCTAGAGAGCAGTGGTGGCCCAGTGGTAACGGCCCCGAATTACAAGTTGTAGGTCGCAGGTTCGAACTTAAGCATGCGCTTTCTTTGTGTAAATAATTTCATCACCACTGCTCTCAAAACTGAGGAAAACATCGTGAGAAAATCGGCATGTCCTAGAATCCAAAATTCGAAGACATGTGACATCAACCAACCAGCACTGGGCTCGCGTGGTGGATTACGGCCTGTTCCCTCTCGAAGAGAAAAAACCTGTGTCTCAGCAGTGGGAACATTTAAGGCTGATTATATTAATGTACCTACTTACAGTCGTGCCAATAAAATTTGATAAACTACGTCAATTTGTCGTGTTGAAGTTTTGGCCATTTCGTACGACTGTCAAAGACATACAATTGTGGTAAGAATTTAAGTTTACTTCACAATGGCAATGTACCTATCAGAACTGTACAACATTTGACCACGTACGCACGGACGTAAAAATATCGCGGTGGAATTTTATAGCACATTGGATTTTCAACTCTCGGTGTTGACCCGAGCTTTGAGAATCCAACTGAGTGAATCCCAGCACGTCGAAAAAACACACTGTTCGATTAGCGTTCTTGGCGCTGAGCAGTGTATTGAAGATCTAGTGCTTATTACTTAGAAGGATTAAACAAAGGTTTGATACTTTCGTATAAATATACATAGATACCAAATCAATAATTTCATTCTTTTACCTTAGTGGTAAGATCCCTATGGAAGACACCGAGGGAGTGTAGGTACATCATGCCTTCTGCGACGTCAGCTGCAAGGGAGACACGGAGGGGCTGCGGCAGAGGCTCCGGTGGTACGCTGAGGATCAGCTGTTCGAGAGAACCACCCTCCATGTACTCTGTGAGCGCGTGCAACTGGCCCTCGTGCACACAGACGCCCATGAAACTGTGGAAAAAGAGATGAGGAGTTAGAAGAATTAAATCCCCAAAGTGAGTTGTGTAGTAGACCTGAATTTCGCTATTTTTATTTAAATCCCATGTAGGTAATGTAAAGGGGCGAGTCAAATGCCATCAACCGGGTATAAATTAGGACACCGCGCAATATCACTTTACGCAACCAGGGGATTGAAAGCACCCCATGCACGCTCAGCAGTTGCAATTTAGAAAAGAAATACATTTTAACTGCTAGAAAATGTATAAGTATTACTGATCGTTGTGGCCCAGTCTCAGATAATTTCTTAAGCAATAAATCAGCAATTAGAGAGGAAATATAATATATCTGTAAGTGAGAATACGTATCTAATCCTATTAATTTCAGTATCTACCCGCTTAAGTTTCACCGCGGTGCTATAGAAAATGAACGTTATTAATTGTATTGATTTAAATCACTCGATAGACAGAAATGATTATTGCCGACGTATGTGAAAACCACATTCAATGAGGGAAAGTGAACCTATTCATACAAACACAAAAAGAGACGTGTATGTGCCATGAAAAACTGTGGAAAGCATAGAGCTTAACCCCAGAGAGGCACCCATTGAAATGCACCCGTAATCAATTGAGGATTGATTGCGCCATTGTTATGTTTACAAATGAGGGCATTACAAAAAGTGATCTTGCATTAATTATACACTTCATTCAAGGCCTCACGGTTAATGCATGACTTGCCTTTTAACCCGATGTGCAATCTAGTTTTAATTTTGTAATCAAAATACGAGATGCATTCCGTTAATACTCTCCCACGCGAAATATCAAGGTCGATGCACACTGATGATTAGAAATCCGATTATCATAATAAAGTCTGTACACAATGAGCGTCGCGCGAGTATGGTCTCGAAAGTAATTGGGAAAAGATTGGAGATGCCACAATAATGATTCCCAGTGATGCGAGCACAATAGGTGGCCTCATTGACGCGACCATCAACCTGCCGTAAATTCAACTGAACAAATAGATGTGATCTCATTTGGAATTGACCGCACAAATATGGTAGATCAGATAGACAGGACACTTGAACTTGAAACATTGTTGAAATATATTCATGAGCACGACAGGCACGACTAATTTTTCCTGAGCTCACATGTACACATCATTATTATGCTGATTGTGTTACATTAACAGAGTGACGTGACCGGCGATGATATGTTACCAGACAAAAATACTAATCATAATGCAGAGCCATGCTCCTCATATGTTGAACTATTCTCTTTACAATTTTCCTTGGACGGTGACGTAAATTTCGAAACACGAAAGCAGCAACGTAAAAACATATATAAAAGGCAGTTGCTTAACAAAAACACAAAAATCTCACTGTTACGAAGTGATTATCGTATTGATCACGCAATGAGACAGATGTCAAGGCTTCCCCGAGTAATCATCTTTTAATCAATGCAAATTGCCAATTAAAAACATGGCGTGCAGAGATATCAAAGAGGGCTTAATTATAATGAAACTCCCATTGATAATAAGATAAGGTCAAAAAACAGCAACAATCGGGGAGAAAGCTAGTCTATTATTCCTAGGAAGCGGTGTTTACAGGCACGCAATAAGAACACAAGAGTTAAGGTTAATTGACACTTTTAGTTTGTTTAATGTCGGTTATCACCGTAAATTATAGATGATCATCTCAGGCGCGGTCGCGGGCACGTTGCTCAACCGTTAATCATGTGGCTTTTAATGCTTTTGTATAATTCGACGTTTGGGTCTTCTTTAGAGATTTCTTCATACAGTCTTGTGAACTATGTTTTATTATTTAAATGAGCTGGCTTCTGAATGTGTGCTACATTAGCTGATGCGAAACTAAAAAGAGTAACTGAAAACACAGCTGCGCTAGATGGATGTGAAAAAATGGAAGACGAACAATCGGCACAGTGCAAGCATTGTTTTTATTTCCGAAGATAAGCAGCAGGAAATGGGCGAAATGGGGGACAGTGGGTGCCATTGTTTGGTTCATCGTTTCCATTTCGTAACATATTATGCAAACCGAATTCAGGGTAAGAAAGAATAAGAAATGTCGTTCGCAAACTGTGCACAACATATTATAAAAAGAAACAATGAGAACCAAAAAAATGGCCAGAGTTGGTATGTACGAGATCAGGAAGTGACAATGTACGTGTGAAATAAATGTATTGTGTGAATTCTGAAAATAAAACGTGTTTCACTTACTAATAGTTGAATCAAGCCATATCATATTCATCAAACCAAGTTATGACACTTACAAATAGACAATGTTACTCATGTTGATGAGTTTTTTTGGCAATAGCTGTGTAGTGTTTTAAATGGATAATATATGTATTATCAAAAATATACCAGCAGTATCCATTACCCTAAGGTGCAATTTAATTAAACCAATAACAACCAATGAAAGATGTATTTTACTTAAGTCTACACTGTATTGTGTAACATTAGTTCGATTTTCTCCTATTATCTAGTAGGCAAAAATATTTTTTTTTCTTTACTATTTTGCATAAAATTCGTGCGAATCGACTAATAAGCCGAGCCACGACATCTCATCTCCTTTATTTTATGATCAGGGGGCCTACTCTCTAACTCTGTCAACGAAGATACGGGCCCGTACGAAAGTAGAGCGACTTCTTAGTGAATCCTACAGCCAATTAACTAACTTTTTTGGACGGGCAAAAACATATCGGGAGTAGGGACAGCTGTCAAATCGTGTTGTCATTCATTTTTAGTTCGGGCTCCAAACTAATTTTCTGTCCGTAAGTGATACGGAGTTGGAAACACCCGTTACTTCGACCGAAACGACGGACTTCGTGGTTTGGGAGGAGGCCCCCTGTAGTATCTAATAGTTTTTTTATTTTGTTTTGTTGGGTGGGAAATCATCAAATAACTTGTCCCGCTCTGGGTGGAGCAGGAGAGCGTGTCAAACTTTTACTGACTAAAACCCACCCTGTTCCCTCAGTTGCCTGTGTGCCAAGGGCCGCGGTATCTTTTTCGAACAACCCGCACCCCTGGCAGATCAAATAAACTTGATAGTCTTTTTCTCAAGCTGACGCCAAAAGAAAACAACCATTAAATATCAAAAATGGTTTTAAATTTTACTTAAACATAAAAAAAGGTTGGGTAAACACAATAAAACGTAGCGTAGCTCCCTGTGGATGACGTAACGTCAACCGGGCTCAGTTGTTTGGTCAACAAACATTGGAACAAAGGGTGAACCAACGAATTTGTGTGCCGACGGCGGCGACCCGCCGCGGGGTTTTTGCACCATTCACAAACAATTGTTAATGTGCTTATTGGGTATTCATGAAAAATAATGCGTCCTTTTTAGAAGTACACAGATTTTGAATTTGGTTTTTGGTCACGCATATCCTGTAAAGATTCTGTTTCACAAAGAAGGAGGACTGCTCCAAGGCATTTTGTAGTTTGGTGACATTCGTTGCCTAAATCTTTGCTTCTTTCATTACAGTGCTCCAGAATCGATGATGCTGGTGCCCGATTAGTATCAACCACGCGAATTTGGGTTACTAAGTTGGCAGATGACAACGTCAGTCGTCACACGTCCAACTATTGATCAGAAGCAGACTTAGCAGCTTGCACCATTTCGTAATAAATGACGTTTGGGGCACTGTTAACACCATTTGAGATGTGACTAAAGAACTGGCGCCATCCTTTTAACATTCCTCTTAATTCTTGACAGTGCAGTGCAAACACTGTGTGCACAAACATCATACGCATATATTAAAGATACGACTCCGAAGGCATAATTATAACACTTTGTTGACCTCTCCGTTAATATTTTCGCCATGATTCATGGTTCACACTTAAGAGGAGAAATTTTTAAATGTGATAATTCCCTCAATAGGCTCTGTAATGCAATTCACACTTGTCTTGTAAGGCTTGAAGACATCTCGATAGTGTGCCAACCGCAATACGGTATCTGGCATTAATACCTTTTATGTAGGCAAACTGTATATTGCCATTATTTTAATGAAAAGGAATCATAATTTTTGTATTGTTGATCTTTAAACATTTGGTGAAGAGCAGAAATTACTCAAAATGGCTTACCATAAGTAAGCAATGTCAGTCACCAAAGGAGATAAGTAACCAGGGTCGTCAAATATACTCGTATGTGTCGTGTGTTGTTTAGTAAGAAACCGATGGAAGTTTTTGAAAGGAAAAGAAAAAAAAACAATTTCATAAATGAACGAGAGAACGTTATAGGCCTTTTTTGGGTGGGAAATCATCAAATAACTTCTCACGCTCTGGGTGGAGCAGGAGGGCATGTCAGACTTTTACTGACTAAACCCACCCGTGTTCCCTCAGTTGCCTGTGTGCCAGGGGCCGCGGCATCTCTTTCGAACAACCCACACCCCAGGCAGTCTGCTGAAACTATGGCCGTACAAGTTAGTACTGAGTTTAGCTAAGAGAACAACAAAACAGGAAAGTCGAGGAAACAGCAGTGAATACATTTTGTGTCTAACTTTACAGAATACAAACGCGGGGATAAAGTTTTGTAATCTTGTCTGAAGGTCGCATAGGATAGAATGAATAGAGCTACATAAAATTGAGATGAGCTACAACAGCAAATTAAATTAACGTTCATCATAATACTAATGAAACAAAATTATACACACTCACGATTAGCTGTCTAAATAAACACAAGTTTGTGTAAAACCAAGTAATTAACTGTATACGAATATTTTGGCAAACGGGTTTGTCTTAACAAAATAATCGTAAACAGTTTTGATTGCTGTGGTTACAAAGTCGTGTATAAAAACGCTGATGGGTACAAAATATTCACACTTATTACGTTTTCGTTTCCTTGCCAGAATGCTTAAAATCAAGGTGATCTGGCTTGTGATTCCTTGCGATTTTTACGCCATCTTGGATTTATCTTATGTTTCAAGATTATCTTTCTTGGCAGGACAGTGTTCCTATTACATGAGAGTTGTGGGATGCCTTGGCACACTCAAATGGCTAATCTTGGTGCAATCCATAATGGGATTTAGCATGGATTTTGCAGAATTAGTAAGTCTAATCACAATACAGCTCCTTTCATCTCTGTGGTAGTTGCAGTAGCCAGTTAAAACAACTTAAAATGTGTTCCAAGAATCCATTTATAATATAAAACAATCTCACAATTCCATTTGACAAGCAGAAAGGAAATATTACGTTAGCAAGAAATAGTTTCATCGTATTGTGTACAAAACAATTTCCTTGTACATTTATCAGTTGAATGAAGTTAGACATAACTTGCACGATATTATAAACATATGACGTTTTCCACGCATTCCCAGACGAGACGGCGTGACTTCTGGAACAATGTATGAAACTAAATAAGTTTACATTTGTATGAAAAGACGCATAGAGGGGTTCATGGCGAAATAATAAGAGCTGCAAAGGCTGATCGAAGGTTAAGCTGCGCTGGCCGCGGTCAGTTCGTGGATATGGAGACCTCTCCGCGCTTCGGAAAGCCCGTTGAGCCGTTGATCTCGGCTGAAATTCGTAGATCTTTGACAGTCGTTACGGGGAGTCAAAGCCGAAAGCTCTGATAACCAGTCTTATCAAGTAGCTGGGTTGTGGAGGTCAGATGTGCAGTCACTCCATGTGCAATACTGATATTCATCTGCATCTGGTTAGACTGGAAGCCGACCCCAACATAGTTGGGAAAATGCTAGGCGTATGATGATGATGACTAATCGAAGATGACTATACATACGATACCGACCCCAAACAAATTGAGATAATCATAAGAATGATGGTGAGAGGATGCATACATGTAGAAGTAGGAAGGAATTTAAATGTAAATAGTAAATTGTAGCGAGTTGTCGTTGTTTGTAATTATTGTTGTTCAATTTTTATTTGTAGGTCTGTTGTTAAGTCTGGAACAGACAAAGACCATCCCATATAATAGTCCCCAGTGAAATCAGTTAAATATAGCTGCATCTTAATAATCCTGCAGTCAGACATATGATTCACTGACGTCATAGGTATAATTAGTTACAACGATGTTCCTTGTTCGGTGCATACGTCACTAAAGCTTGAGGGTTCAACCTTGGACCAAGTTTGGATTTTGTTATAAATTGGAAATGAATGAATATTTGATTGATAATTAATTCCTTAATTTGGCATCTCTACAATTCTGTTGGCGATTTTACTATATTTTAGGAGCGGAACGATAACATGAGATGCGGATATGCTTAAAAACAAATGAAAAAGTCGTTTTAGGACTAATTCTATTTTCGTCAATATAAAAACAATCTGCAAGTAAAGGCCTTCGCCAGTTTGTAAAAGCAAAGGTATAGCTTCTTAGTAGACGCTAATGATTACTGATCTTTACGACCTTGCTCCCTATCCGCATTGTACTTGATGCTATTAACCTTTACAAACATATGGTAACGTTAGTAGGTATTAGTGTCTTATATCACTTTTGATCTCTCTTACAAACCTGGCTCATCTAAGGCACAGAATTATAACAAAGTATATCACAATATCCAACACTGCTACTTAAAGATTCCAGAGTTGAAATCTTTGTAAGCTGAAAGAATCTTTGAAAACTTTCCTAAAAGCGCCGTAGGTGCCTTTGTTCTAGGTACTGAAAATAGGATCTAAGGTTGATGATTCTTTGGATACATTTTTCCGAAGTTTCAAGCAATTTTTCTGATAGCTCAGAAACCGAATGGAGGCATACATCGACCTGTAGATGAAAAGAGATAGGTTGTGCGCAAAAGTTGTTCAAATTAAACGAAGTCTTCACTTTTAGAGGTAAACGGGCATTCTTGATACAGAAGACAGAAAAGGATCAAAATCGTTTTTAATTTGTCCTTTTACTTCAATCCTTGACGCCACGTGTTACTACTGCGTAGTATAAAACAGGACATTAAAACATAATAAAATAAATTAACGTATGCAAATATATTTATCGTTATCATTTTCGCTCGATTTCGTTTAAACTTTAATGTAGCAAATATCATAAATCACTTGAACGCTACACTAGCCTTCTGTTATCTGGTTCTGCTCGTGAATAGATGTATTTACAGGTTTAATCACCTCGGGCAGTTTATTGGAGGATGATTTATAGACGGGCTTACGCGATTTAGCAGTTGGATGATGAATTGCATCGCGCCTCTGTGAATTATTTGTGAGGTTAAAGAGGTTCGTATGAACTGAAACCTCTTCTCACTTGGTTCAGTGAACAAAGGTTAGTAAATAATCTTTGGATCTTTAAAATAAAAGTAGTTTCTGCTTCATGCATTCGATTTGAATAATATGTACATGAAATTGAAGTAGTGCACTGAGGCAATAAATTCGTTAGACGAAGAAGTCCTCCAACGTGTTCCTTTGGCTTCGCTCCGCTGACTGCCACCCTCCTGACCGTTATATTTTATATATTTTTGAAGCCCAAATATTTGTCAGAAGTTTCCTGTTACTGGGCAAATGTGTACCTCAACACGCAAACATTTTGTTTTCTCACAGAATGTGATCTGATCTTTTATAATTTGATATTCAATTTAATATCTGCGTCTGATTTATGTCCAAACTGTTTCCGGTGACACTCTGTAATTAACATTTTATAACGTAACTATTAAAGCGTTCTTTGTATCAATGGACTTTTTTGATCCAAAAAGTGACTTGGCGGCCTTGAAAATTCGAGGCGCCGCGTGCAAATTTTTGATAAGAATGGTTTTCTTTTTTTGGCTGATTATATGTATAGGTTCATATGTCTCACCTAAGCATTTATATCATTCATATTAGCGAATAAAATCCCATTACAGGTCTGTCATTGGTTCTGTAAAAGAGGAAGCATATGACATCCTTTTCCAAAGTTAGTGGTGGTGGTGGTGGTTAGTGGTTGGTGGTGGTGGTGGTTAGTGGTGGTTGGTGGTGGTGGCGGTTGGTGGTGGTGGTTAGTGGTGGTGAAGTTAGTGGTTATGGGTATGCAGTTATGCACCCTGTCCTTAGTAATATAAGCCAAAGTTCCGACCCAGCGAGTTTTATAAATTGCCCTGAGAGAAGCTTATAGAGTTACTAAATTTAAATTATAGTGTATCTTACCTATTTTACCATGGCATGGTTGACTGCCTCGTTGATCTAGTGGTCGCAAGCGCTACTGCTGAGCATGAGGTCCTAGGTTCGATTCCCAGGTCGGGCAAAGTATTATTGGGTTTTTCCATTTGGAAATTCTCAGTAGCAGCCAGGAGTCTGAATGTGTACCCGTTTGATGGCAATAGGCTCGCCCCCTATTACATGGGACTTGAACATAACGGGCGGATGTGGGTGTACTTTAGGTTACACACCTCTGCCCAAACCCAAATAAGACGTGATGTTTTGTTATGTTTACCATGGCCGTCTTCACAGCAAAAGCCTCTGAGATGTTCCACTTGGCACTACGCTGGACTTCAATTCAAGATTTCTAGCTTGATGTGTAGCCGTGCGTACCAAAAGGATTACCTTTAGATACGCACGGCTACACATCAAGCTATAAATTTCCAGTTTACGCTGATCTCGCACTGTACGGAAATCTTATACAATGCGAGATCAGCTTATACTGGATACGTATAGCTTGATGTGTAGCCGTGTGAACACTGTACAATACGCTTAAAAGTAAATACATAATAAGCTTCCACATTTAAGGCTTAAAGCTTTCTGCTCGATGACAGTAAAGATGGCGCTGCGGTCACCATCAGAAACGCAACAGCAGGGTAGCAAATACAATGCTGATGGATGTATTAAATGAGGCTTACCCGAGTATGTTAGGATGTTTGAGCTTGTTCATGAGCTGCACTTCTCGCAACATGTTGGGCCTGTTGGCGCGCTGCTGGTTCATCTTGAGCACCATCACTTTGCCGGAGGTCTTGTTCGTCACCTGGAACAAACAAATGACAATTAGTTTCATGAAAAGTAAGATGGGACATTCTGTTCTTCAAAGGGTTATTATTTTCTTCTTAGGGCTTCCGTAAGTCAGAGTTTCCACGTTTAAGCAGTCAATCGATATTATTGTAATGGCTGAAGAAATCCCGTCCTCGTAAATACCCTCAGTCTGCAGCCTAAATGACAACTAATATTAAAAAGGGAAAATTGTTTGTAAAAGGTAATCTCTAGAAATACAGATCCGATAAAAAAAAAAACTTGTACCGATAGAAAGCTACGCTATTGTCGAATACCATAGGATATGTTTATGCTAAAACACGGGGACGAATTCGCAGATAGAAGCGAGTACAAAAAAACAAAGCTTTATCTGTCCTAACATAAAATTTCTTATCATCTTCATCTATCTTCTCTTTTTATATGTACCATTAAATGAAACGAAGAAGAAAAGCTACTACAAGGAACAGCATCAAAAAGTTATTCTAACAGTACCAATTACTCCATAGCAACTTAGTATCTATAAACAGAGCCCATAACTTATCATCAAAAACCTATCCCCTACAGCCTCTGTCTACCAACAGCCCATAAATTTCGTATCTCCCGTAATCCCAGCAGCACATTTATGACGTCATTACGTCTTACGCCAATTAACCTGGTAGTCGATATCGACCTACGTGACATCGTTTGCGAAAACCATCAAGTCTTTAAGTGAAATTAGGAACTGATTAGATTTTATGTTTCTCGTTAAGCAGAATTTAGGAGTGTCAATAAGTGAAGATTGTTTTTAAAAAAACCCCCTTCTTTAAAGAAGGGTCGCTAAATGCATAGGAATCACGCCGAAGATGGGGGAGGGAGATCTGTACTGACCAGGAAAGAATGGCACAAAAGGAGGTGGCCTCAGCAGTGATTGTAACAAGGTTGTCAATGATGATGATTATGACAGGAATCTCGTATTAATGAAAGGATTAATAAATATTTTCCTTACAATCGAAACTTTGAACGTAGTTTGCGCCACGTTGCAACCGTTCCACGTTTGTTTCAAGAAACTAAAGTCCAACGAATTTGTAATCTGCCTACAAAGGAACCCAACCAAAAGTGCTGAACCTTCACCACTCATCAGAGGAGCTTTACTTCCAACCAAACGCACTTACGTAACCGAATTGGTATTCAGTGGAGATAATATTTAAAAACTAGTCTATTAAGAGTAAGAAAAACTAATTAAAATCAATAGGCCACTATAGCAATCTTCCCAGTTTTCACACATTATATCAAGCCACGTTCACAGCATCAGTTTACGTGCATATCGTAAACAATGCAAGTGTTTGTATACTTTGTATGTCGGCTAGGCTGCTTCGTGCCCCAGTCTAGATTGGATTTCTAGTTTTCTAGACTGCCGTTCGAATTAACCGTAACGTGTGCGTTACGATGTAGTTTGGTCTTAGAATAGGTCTGTGTAATCTTCTCGTAAAACAGTAATGAGAAGAAAACTGTTTGTTACTTTCTCTTGCTGGACTCGGCAGGAATATTCACCAGGCTGTGTAAGAGATATATGGTGACCGCAGAGCTACTAATCCTCTGAAGCTATTTTTTGTTGGTGATATAAGCAGATTTTGAGCTACCAAAATCCACGTAAGACACCTTTATTTTTCATCTATGTCAAGACAAAGTTCGTTTTGCGTTGATGATCATCTTCATGTGAATACAGTTGGTGAAGCATTTTGCAGATAGTAAACTCACACTAACAATTTCATCATTACAATTTTAATTGCTTATCTCATAAGTTTCATGCACAAAGAATTTAAAAGAGCAGTTATCATTATCTACGTGTACTTGTACTAATCTAGATAACGGTAACATTTGAATAAGTAAATAGAACATGTTTGTTCTAGCCAATATCAAAGAATTTTAAGGTGAAAGATAATAATTCATTTGTTTTTTTAATCATTCACATATTTAGCAAAAGAGTGTTCCTTCTGTGATCTATGGCTCTTATAGCAGAAGGATCCCAAGAGTTGATAACTGCAAAGCACTTTTATTAGAATTAAACCTAGATGTGAACCCAAGGTGACGTGACCGACACGCGGAGGTAATAAGCGAATAATTATGTTTACTGAGAACAAAACATTACTTTTAAATGAAGGAAAATAGCTGACTCACAAGTATAATTATTTGTTGAAAAGAACCTGATTATAAGTTGCAATATGGCTTAGTAGGAAGCTGATGTTAAGTCAAAGAATAAACCGAACTTCTTTGAATGAACTCGAGCAAATCCCATCAGCTGAGTAAGGAAAAAGTTTCAGTAAGTACTATAGATGTTTTCAGGAAAGAAAACTTTCCCTACAGTTGGTGTCGACTCACAAACAGCTAAGATGAGATAAAATATATGATATCACCAACGTCAACGGGTTCAAAATTTAACATACTACAATTCAGGTGATTTATATTATGAAATAGTAATTCAATGAGATCATTTAATCTTAGAGGTTATATTGATGATTTTAATGATTATAACTATGAAAAACCATATACGTTACGGTTGCGAATAATTTTAATCAACTTACAGTCTAAAACTGACCTGCAGATTGCAAAAAAATTATGAAATTTTGAATTTCGCGGGCTACCGTAATTCATCCCGCTTAAGGACCTGCTGGTGATGCATAGTGATGCTGTAGATGGATCAAATGAAAATCTAATGGTTGATGGTACCAAATGGTAGGGTCCGCAAGGGCCGATGCCTGCCTGGGGTGTGCGGGTTGTTCGAAAGAGATACCGTGAAAAAAAAAGGTTATTGGTAAAATTTTGGTAAGACCTGTTTTTTTTTTGGGTGGGAAATCATCAAATAATTTCTCCCGCTCTGGGTGGAGCAGGAGGGCGTGTCAGACTTTTACTGACTAAAACCCACCAGTGTTCCCTCAGTTAGTCAGTTGCCTGTATGCCAGGGGCCACGGTATCTCTTGCGAACAACCCGCACCCATAGGGCAAAAAAAGAAAGTAAGAAAATTGGAATTTCACGGGGAACCCTGTCGCTATCACCTTGTTGCCAAGCAGACAATATTTTCGAACATTTGAATGAATGATTTAGCAATAACCTTCAAAATTATTCAGATTCTGTTTAATACCTAGTGTGTTACGCAATTAGGGTGCAGGTTTTCTGTTTCCTATGTGGCTTTAGAGAATTGTCGAAGTAATCTATATGTGTGTTTACATATCAAAAGTGTTTAACGTGGACGAAGAAGAGAAGATACCTCTCCGTTCACAATAAACAAATAAAGTTATTCCGTAAGCTTTGTGGAGTTCGTGCCTTTGACGAATAGTTTTTCAAGCCATCTGCTTCCCCTTATTGTGAAAGCTTCTAATATTTTTTTCACGTATACCAAGAAAACGCAACATAATTTACTGTCCCCTTCGGTTATGGCGAAGGAACAGTAAGACGCATTAAATAACCATTTATATTGTGTCAACTATACACACGATATATTATGGGTTTATTTCCTGGTTTCCTATCCATTTAGATATTTATGATTATAATGGAAGTTATTTGGGAAGTCGATATAACCAATATCGACTTCCCAAAACTTCTATACTTACACATTTAAACTCGTAGTTTTGGTATGACGGGTGGCTTCTTGAGATCGACTTTTTTGTTCTTTTAGTCCTTCATTTCGATTCCTGTAAATGTGTCTGACCTTTTGGCAAAGACATGACCAGTGGAGTGAGTTTAAGTCAGTGTTACTCCATTAAGTTGTGTTTCGTGTTTTCAGTTTCCTTAGTCAAAGGAGTACTGTAAATAGTCTAAATTCGTCGTTGTTACACTATTGTCACGTTTGAGCTTCAGGGTCGAAGATACATCTATACAAGGCTATCTATACAAATTTTATTTCATTTGGTAACAGGATTAATGACAAGTAGTGGAAGTACATATTTTATTGAGCAGAAATATGTGTTATTGAGAGTTTTTTTTCGGAATATTCGTGTTAATTAAACATCGCACTTCGATAGATACGTCTATAAGCCTATTGGCAGCTATTGGATTTTCTGATAAATTAAGGATTTAATTAGATCATGGACTGATTTCTAAGAAGTTCTACTTTAATAACGTCTCTAAATTCTCATTGTGATTATACTTAGGTATTAAATTGATGACAGCTAAGGCTAACGAGTGGGAATTTATATCTAAACATAAAAATATTATCATAAACAAAACAAATAATTTTCTCTAAGCAATATTAAATATGAATCAGTAGAATATAAGCCACATAACATATTTATTTAAAAAATGGTCGACTAAAAGTTCAATTGACCACAATCTGACACGACCTTTCGCTCTGTCAACACCGCGACCAGTTATTAAACAAAACAAATAAAGCTACAGATTGAAGTGGTCGTTCAATATGATGATCTGATGCAACTGGTTTCTATGTCGCTGCTATAATGGTATAAAGAACTATAGAAAGCTATTCAATAACAAGTAGTCAACTCATAGTAAAAACTTGCATTGATGAAAATGAGTTTCCTAACAGAATAGCCCAAATAGTTAATGATTTAGAGGTAGAAGGAACAGAGTGAAAAGTTCCCTCAACCTCCATAGAAAAAGTAGACGACCAGACGGGTGTCTGGTGGGCAAATGCCCGACGATTGATGTCGGGACTTCGTATATATGCGTTAGTTGCGCGGTAAACTCTGCTTGCGCGATGCAGGATTTTTTGCGTGACGTCAGTTTGATGTGTGGTTCGCATGTAGCGTTGTAAATGCCGCAACAATGTGAATATGAATGATTGACAGTCCATCATATTTGAAAGAGGATTGAGTTAAATAGCATACGACTGGAAAGGACCATGTCCAGCAGTGGACTGCTAAAAGCAGATGGTGATCACACTTCTCTGAATACTGTGATGAGAATTATACAAAACAAAATCTGTTGAAAACTGGCAAAATGTGTTGTGTCATCGTCTGTCCATCGTTGTAATTGGTGTTGCTGCTGTAATTGCCAATTCAGCAGGAAGTATCAATTGACAAAAAACATGATACTACAGTCATTTTACGCATTCCAACATGACAGTGACGCAGCTAGGAAAATTGTTGTGATTTACGTTTTTATCACGTAAGTATTCTTTAAAAAGATTTTGTCAATACATCTCCGACACCGAGTTATGCTCATTATTTCGTCAGGGTTCCAATGAGAGGTCCTAGTGTCACGGCAATATGTTTGTTCACGCTTGCTCATTTCGAAATGGTCTCTCTTGTGTGTCTATATCTATAAATATCGAGTCCAACTTAGTCGTTTTCGTATGTAAAGAGATACTTATTTAACTTTTATTGTTAGGCTGAATATTGGCCTTACAATTCACATCCAAACAAATTGCAGCCAATATACAACCTAAACACAAAGTAGGTAAGTGCTACATAGTTTAAATGTTAAGTCATAAATTATGTCTAGGTGTTTCATGATTAAGAGACGTAAATATGATAATGTGATTGGCTTAATTTGTGTTTTATAATTTAAAAGGTACCTATAGGTACTAGCTACCAGACGTAACTAAATATCGATTGCCTTTGCATATAAAAGCCGACTAACTTCAAAATTGGATTGGCATAGGGAAATGCACAGTAGTGAGAGACGCAGCGTCTCAGCCGGAAAACTCGGAGGAAAGCGGATTCTATTTCCGGATCCGTAAAACGTCTGAGGGATGCGACGCCAGTAGTTCGAAGGGGGAAATATAGGATAAATCATTAAAAATGAAAATTGGAAGTGTCTGTGGAGTTCTAAGAAATTCGCATCCATAAATCTTGCAAGCTGTTTCTGATTTAGCTTTAAATAGGTTAAAGTTTGCTAATTATTATGTTCGGCTAGTACATAAACATACCCATTAATAGTGAAGCCTTTCCATGATAAATTACAGTATTTTACCTGATAAATTATATTAATTTCCAATTACTTTGTCAACTTCTCCATCCTGAAAACCGAGCAGATAAAGCAATATCTTTCCATCCCATATATTCTTATGCAAACTGACCATTCAGTGATTCCGTAATAAAACCCACCACCAAAAAGATCGCAAAGCTATAAGAGATTTTATTGATAGCCCCACATTTTCACTCCCACGGTACCATAAACCAAAGCAAATACCTGTCTAATAAGAAGCATAAACAGTATTTTTTTTCATCCCGTGTGGCACCTACTAACAGTACTCGACACCCACTCGTATTGACTCTGATACTGTCAGCAGCAGTCCCTTAAGCCAATGAAACATGCACCGGATTGTAAGTCTTGAAACATCACAACTAAGGGTGAAAGTTGTGTGGATGTTTGAAAGTAATAAGGCCGACTTGTGTGGTTGTCCGTCGGGACACTTGACACAGCCTCGCTAACGAACTGATGATGACGCTTTACGAGTAACAACTTTGAGGGGATAACCAGCGATTTGAGTGACTTTGAAGACTTCTAATTCGTCGAAAGCAAAAGTGCAGTACGACTTAAAAGTGGTTGCTTTTGAAGAAGTGCACAGATTACTTACTGAAATACTGAAAAGAATAAGAGCAGACTCGGAAATGGTTGAATTAACCTTAGGGATAAAGTCAGGGCTATTTGAATATAAGATTGCAATGAACTCAAGTGGCTGCAATTTGCAAATGTACAACAGCAGTGGAGAACGGCCGCGACTTACGAGTTAGGTCGTAGGTTCCAGGTAGGCAACATTTACTTTGTGTAAATTATTTTCATCACCACTGCTCTCAAAACGGTGAAGGAAAACATCGTGAGGAAACCGGAATGTCCTAGAATTAAAAATTCGATGACATGTGACAACTACCAACCCGCACTGGGCCCGCGTGGTAGATTACGGCCCACTAGCCCTCACCAAGAGGAGGCCTGTGTCGCAGCGGTGGGAACATTAAAGGCTGATTATGCAACAGTAGTTACTAGATTGCTTGTGATAAAAAGGTAGATTTCAGCAAGCTTACAAGATGGACTATTTAGAGTAAAACTAAGAACCACACGGCATACGGTACGTTTGTACGGTAAAACGTTCACATGTCTAAACAGTAAGCGACACAAGAGGTAGTTGAGACATACATATGTGTGTGTATATGTTGACTATTGCAATAGTGCATAAGTAGGTAATGATACTTAATATAATGGGTGCTTATAAACGGTTCAATCAATTTTAATGAGTATTTCACAATAGCCTTAAATGTCGCGGCTAATGCAAGAGATTGCACGTGATATTGACTTGCGCATCTCATTTAACAAAGACGTCAACGTTGTAGAAATTCCTATGCAAATTCTATTTTATTCTGCAAAACAAGTCTCAAGAATATCTTAGTTCATGAGCGTACCCATGGTGCTCAAACATCGTCCACAATTTTCGGAAAAAAGAACAAAAAATAACGTAATCTCTTCTTTATTACATGACTTGAAGATAACACGTAATCCTGGCACGCAAGAATGTTGAAAATTCTTCGTGGAACACGCCCGTTGCATCGCGCAAGTAAAACATGCAATGAAAAAGAAGAAGTAAAGGCAAAGGCATGTGCGTACAGCCGGTTATAAAAATAAAGTTATTATGCCAGTGATATTGAAGCGATGGGAAACGGGATCGGTGCGTCGGTTCGGGCGGTGTTACAAGTAATAACCGTTTTCAGAACATGTCCATAATTTTCATAGCTTCAAATAGTAATGATGTAAAAATTGCACAGGCGATATAAATAGTTGTATTGTTGCGGTCCTTTGAAACTTATGATTTAATTGAGGCATTCCATCGAAGCCGAGTAGACAGTATCAAATTGCTAGTAATTTGTACCCAAAACAGGTCATACTAACAATATTCAACAAGTAATCGGTCTGAAGAAGCCATTCCGAACAAGAAAATAATATTATTTAAGAGAATAATAATCTAAAAGCCTGGCGTACAAGTAAACACACAAAGTAAATGCCGGGACACTAAATCAAAATACTGCATGTTTGCTCGTCGGCTTCTTTCCAAGAGCAATGCAGTCGGTACAGAACGCGACATTAAGCCAATGTTTGCGTAGAACGATAAGATAAAAATCCGCAATGCACGACGTCAAACTGTATGACATATGGGCGACTAAAAATAAGCTTATCTAACAATAAGAGAGTGCGCCGATACTGAGGAACGAAGTTGTAAAATGTAATGATATTGTACGAGGACATAATGTAGTGAAATTAATTATTCATGTTATTGAGTTGGGAATTTGTTTTGACGTGATGTCCGTTCATGGGGCAGAGGTTGCCTTTTAGCTAGACAAAGGCTGGCTTTGTAATGATAATGATGGAATAAAGATCATGCAAGTAGTAACTGAAGGTGACAACGAGACTGACTTTGAGGTATGCCCCAGGTGCTGACTGCATCGGAGCTAGAATACGATAGTTCTAGGAAATCCATACGATTACTCTTTAAAAGAATTTCAACAAAGCAATCACTCTGACCATAATATATAAAATCAGAACTGGAGTGGCATTACTATACATCGAACTGTATACATACAGGCAAGGTAAACAATAGTTTCTTAGCAGTGTTTACGCATTCCAACACCTAAAAAGGGTTTGGTATTTTTACACCTAACTTGTCGCAAGCACCAGCTTTCGTTGTAAATCGAAACTCTTTTTTAAACTTGTTCACTTCAGATAAACCTGCCGATGTAGAAGAGTGGAATGCGAATTCATTTGAGTTTGGTTACGTAATAACAAAGAATCTGGTAAGACGACTTGGAAGTAAATTATCAGATGGAGTAGAATAGAATAATAAAGGTCATATAGGACAAAACTGTAGTGAAACCAAAGAAAAGTACAAGACTATATGACGCCACATTAATATGTTTGGATGAGCAGCGAAAGCTTATTGGACATAAACTAAACGTCTAAAAGGTTCATATAACAAATTGACCCGTGTAAAAACATTTGATCGGTCGAAATTTATGGAAGCTGTGCTAAACGTCTTGTCGATTTACGATGTGACGGCAACGGTAGTCATTTTGATCTCTGGCAACCGATGAAACGATACTTGACTTTTAGTATCGTGTTGAGGAAAGCTACGTTATCACCACCATAATGAAATATGTATCCCCATTTTATAGCAAGGTAACACGCAGCTTGGCTCGTTTCGTAAGGACCTAGAGATTTTTACTTGCCAACAGTACTCTAATGGATTAATAAAAAAATGTTGATGGAAACTTTTCCATCAACGTTTTTTTACTAATGCTTTAGAGTTTTTTTTTATTCCAGTCCTTGATCTGTTTTTCTGAATTGAGGACACAAAATCACAAACTAGCTTACATTGTTTACCACAAAAACCATTTCTCAGTTCAAACTTTTCGCATCCGTTCTCATAAAATATGATTGAGTGACTACCATCATTTTCTCTCTTCCAAGCCGACTGTCAAAATCACAATCTTTGTTGTGGCGTAAACAATTTCTGCAACAATGACTTGGATATGTTCCAATAAACTTCATAATGATGCATTTTGTAATGGACGCATCGAGATTTGGAGCCAATAAATACATATGCTGTGCTCCAGTTAGATTCCGCTGTGCCGAATATCTGAACAATTACAGATAGAACTGGTTTGTTTGAGTTAAGATTTATTGGAACACTTAACCCGATTTTAAGCTAATTTTAATAACACAGTTGATTGGGGATTAAATGGAGTACATCAACTGATTAACAACCCGGGCTTGTACATACCAGATAGTACCAGATAGATGAAACTGATGAAAAATTCAATTCTAACATTGGTTGGCGCAGTGCCACCACAGTGCAACCACAGCTAAAATATTAAAATGGTATTGCTGCAGAAAGCTGCAATAGCTTGTATAATGTCAGTACAACATGAAGCTTCATTTCCTTGTAAAAAGTTATGTAAAACCAAGTTTACATACGCAATAAACTTAACAACCATCGGTCCGGAGGCACAACAATGTAACATAAAGAACTCCAATTGGCACTCAACTTGCCAACTTAATGTACCGAGTCTCGGAACATTTCCCACTATCCTAAACTACGAGATTGTCCAAAAGTATATTTAATCCGGCTATGTTTCCAGAGAAAATTTCCATAATTGCGACCGCTTGAAAAGCAACAAGCTAGTGCCGTACATAATAAGGGTTCACTTTGACCCCAAACTGGCCGTGCCCTGCACAAATATGGACAATGGAGATTCTATCTTGTGTTTCGCACGGTCGAGTATCAAGCACGGATTTACAGCTGCAATTTGAAGAGTCCTCTCAAATTGGACATGTTGCTAGAAGATTTGTTTTGAAATCGTTTGTTAACAATGTTCAATTGCATGTGAAAATTATTCGCGCATAGATATCGAAAATTATGAGAACATATTTAGCAAACGCGTGAAGGTTGTTCATGAATGTTTAGATTGTTTTATTGATCGAAGAAAATGGATTCACGAACTTGTAATACAATCGGCTTCATTAAGTAATTGGGGTTAAGCCGGATCCCATGTTGCAAATTTGCCTCGAGCGCCTATATTTTCGTTTTATGATTAGGATAGCTAACTCTTTACGAAAAATGGAGGCATATTTTTGGACAAAGTGAAATAATTCTGCTCACGGCTATGGGTAGACACGTTTCGGATGTTTGAACTGCGTAGTCGTGACGGACGTCTTGACAGATACTTTGCATCTATCGGCGCGCAGCCATTGTTTTCGTTAGCTTTTAACACTTATCGTTGAATTTTTATAGTTGTATTTTGACGGCGGTTGCACGATAGTGTTATCTCGGTACTTTTTTATAGCATTGCTTAGAACTAAATACTTCGAAGTCAATATTTCTTACAATATAGATTTATTGCGCTTTTGTAGAAATTTCTCCAAATATAAAATGTGAGCGAGTCACAGTTTTAATACGAATAGGAAGATAGGTATAATAAGTGATGGTCTTGAAGACACTTATGCACGTTTGTTGCAGGCATGTCTGGTCCATATAAGGAGGAAGATGGACTCCAGATTTGCACGCCTGGATCGTTACCATATATGACCCGTCTGATAGGTTCCTATGGAAACTATTTACATATGTGCACTTTATTTAGGTCTTAATTTAGAATAACTGGAAGTTTGCAAGTTAAAAATTGTTGAACTGGCGGCGGCGTTCATGAAACACGAGCTCACGCATCGTGAATTATTTAAAAGGGTGTAACTAAATTTCGGTATGTCCAGCTTGTCTTATTTTGGACGCGTCTTAATTGCATTGAACGTTTTATTTCTATTTTCATTTAACTGAGTGCACAATGCACGAATCTCTTCGCTAAAATTAAGTTACCCTTGGAGGATCGGTTTTATTAGTATTTACAATATGCATGCATGAGAAACATAAAATAACTAATATTTTGAGTAAGTTAACCTCGTGATAACAGCCAAGAAACACGGATGAATTAGACTTGTCTTATAAAACTGAGTTCAATGTTATTGAATTAAATTAACTGCATCAAACTTCTTCGAACCTAATTCGATACACGACACATCATTGTAGGATTAGTTCAAAAATGTCGTCCCCAGAACATGCTTCAAGGAAAATTTAACCAAGAAGAAGTGCAATATACGCAGAAAGGTTAGCTTCTCTGTATTGGTAAACAAAAAGAAAGCAAAGCTTCACAAACACCAAAACCAATAATTTCCAAAATGCAATCTACGGTTCCACGCGAAAAATTAAAAACCCATTCTTGGAAAATTATCAATGCAGAAATAGCATTAAATAACAAGAAAAGTCCATAAGCAAAGCCACGTTTGGAAGTTAGTTTACTACGCTGCCTTCCGCATCGGACACCAATAACGTCGGTGTTCCAAACGAGTAACGGACGGTCGATGTACGATAAGCTTCCCCTCACAAATTGCGAGAGAGCGCATTTTTCAAAACCACACCGAGGTGCCACGTTGAGAAATTACTTCCAACCCCATGGGATTTATCATGGAAATCTTTGCAATGCTGTAGGGATTCGCGCTTATATTGAAATAGATGCTTACTTTGTAAAATGGTATTTCTTGATGAATGACGACGATCTCCGAAGAATACTAACGAAGATAGACGAACTTAAACGGTAGAAAGAAATGTCCCCATCAGCTGTCTTTACTATACAGTAGACATTCCATTAGTAAATCAATACACAATCTAGAGAATTTGAATATTTTGTTAAAATATTTGGCAACATCTCTCTCCGAGCCGCTGATTATATTATCTTAATTTCAAATGTCAATATTTAAACGAATGACGAAATGATAAAAGCGCGATTGACAAAATGCTTAACAAGGACATTGTAACACTTTGTTAAAATATTTTGATGTGAAATAAAAGGTAACGTTTAAGGCCATCAGAAAGATATGCACAGATGTTGGAGCTGAACGTAATAACAATTGTGACATGAGTTCCAGACTCTCCTTTCATTCAAATAAATTTCCTTCCAAATGACAGCCAATGGCCAAAAAAATTTAACGAGTTGCCAAATTCTTGCGCGAATTCAAGATTTTTTTTTTTACCAGTACTGTGTACTAATGAAAAAAAAAAAGCAATCACTATAAATAAAACCATAGGATTTCCTCACAAACTGGACATCATATAACTCTGGTCAAAATCTCCGAAATAGAATCCCTTCCCGCTTTTATTTTGAGTGGTACTCTTCCGCCGATTATAAAGGCGATACGAATGCGTTGGGCACGACACACATCTATTTGTGGCCAGCTAAAAATAATGGTGGACGGCTTAGCGCCGTCGTGAATGCAGTTTTTATGCACCGTGCTAAACGAGAAGGGATCGTGTGCGTTTTGCTGCGTACCTTTGTTTTTGTGCCAATTCCTTTCAGCGGCACCATCGGCAACTGTCTATTTTCTATATGTTTTCCAGCGTGTGTTTTGTGTACTTTTAAATTGCAATCTATTAAAACGTTGACAAGGACTATATTTTCAACTGGTCTACTAGTTTTGGCATCTGTTATATGCCCAACATCGAAAATTTAGGTTTTCAGACTTTTCGCTTTCTCAAAAGCTTTGGACAAAGAATCTGATAAAAAGTAAGTGACTTATCACAAAGACATCTCTGTTTGAAAATCTTATAGCTGCTTGTTAACATTGTATCCTTATGGAGCATGCGCTAAGGTAGCTCGCGATTTTTTTTTTTGCAATTAGCAAGTCAGTGTCAGGTTGTATGTTGATTAAAATTTGATTCACGATCGTAACAAAAATGGTTTTACAGAATTATAATCACTAAAATCATCAATTATCTTAGTTCATCAAATCCCATTGAATGACTTCTTCATGAAAGTCATATCCCCTTAACCAAAAATCATGCATTAAGGTAACTTCACCATTACCATCACCATCATTTGTTATTGAATTCATGCCGTGTCTCTAAATTTTCCTTCCCCAATACTTATTTCGAAACCTCACTCTACCGAAGGCCGTAGTAGAAGTAAACGGCACACATAGCATGCGTTCTTTATCCTACAAAATGCTATTAAAAAATTTGCAATGCTGCTTTAGTGTGACCTAGAAATCTCACATTCGCCACAACGCTCGAATTTGTGGATCGTGATCGAAGACTTAATTAACCTGATCATCTGGGTTTCATCACAGTTATACTATTTGGGGTAAGCAGTGGTTAATTGAGACTCAATAGATGTGCGGAATGTTTGGATATTACAGATAAGTGCTCAAGACTTGATCACCGAGACATATTCCGGATAGGTAATGAATCGGATCTGAGATTATTTTATCCATAGAGTTATGTATTAAATGCGGCTCCAAAGTATCGGCGCCTTTAAAGGTCGACATTTAGTCGAATCTAGAAGCTAAAGTTAATCAATCATCTATAAACCTTCTTGACAGTTTGACCCTCATGTGGAGTCATAGGAATAAGATATGCAAAAGATAATTCTATAGATAATTGAAGTGAAGCTTTAATGGGGCGATATCTCGATGCATCTCGTTATGCAAGTCTCGTGCACCGTTACATAAAAGAGAAAGAACTATAAATATATTGCCTTGTGAGTTTATTGCATCGGCGATAGTGTTTCTGAATGTTGCGCCAGCCCCCGCATTGGGGCGTGTCGTGACATGTTTAATCTTAATAGTCATTACTGAAATAAGCTTAAGAGCTACTTCATCACTCAACACGTTCTCTTGATAAATAACGAAACTATTATTCTAAAGCCCGTCTACCGAGCAATGCAAGCCTACGCATGAACTATTGAAAGACTGGAAGGTGACCTATTATTTAAAAAAGGCAGTAATAGAAGCAAGTCTAAGTACAGCAAGATAAATCTTTCCAAACTTCAGATTTGGGCCTTTTTATAGGCACAGTATAGTTTTGTCCTGTATTATCACGCAAGTTTTTTGCCCAACCCAGACAGCCAGACCAAATCATAACCGTAACCCAAGACATTCCCTTCGAAATCAATTTGGTAACTGCTTCAACAATCTTAGATCAGGAAACAAAACAATTTTAGTACGAACGAGGTAAAATAAACCGTATTGGAGAATCGTTCTCATTCAGATCCCGTTGTACAATCACAATTCAGGTGGCACGCGACCCGCTGTCAATAGACACGCATTCCGTCTTAAGAGGGAAGCGTGTGCGCATCGTACGTAATCAATTCGTCTTGCTGTGAAACTGCGGCTGTATACTAGTCGTGTTCGCGGTTGCGTTCGTAAATATTGTGATGAGGAAGAGATTTTCTGGATTTTGATGGAGAAGTATTTACCACACCTTCTTCGTCATCTCAAACGTATCTGGGATAAAAGCTATCACAATGCAATGTTTTATCAAAATCTTTACTTATCTTTTGCCAGAATTTACGAACAGAGTGACAAAAACACCTATTGTGATATTGATTTGGCTTAGTACAGATTAGTGGGGATATTTTATCGTAATTTTATTCTAGGAAAGTATTTCCTCTCAAGCGGTCTTAACATACCAATACGGCTTAAAGATAGATTTGTGCTTCTTGTTTATTCAGAACAAGTGCTTAAGCCTAGATGCTGAGATTGAATTAAACAAATCGGGTGCTAGACAACGACTGTCTTCTCGAATGACATCTTGACATTAGCTGTACTTATCCTCACAGAACATTACACATAGATAGATGGACATATTTGAATCCAGAATCACAGACAGACGCATCTTATTTATTTGGATAGACGTATGGATTTCCTGTTTCACATGTAAACAGCAATTCTAAGGTTCAACAGAACGTTAAAACTATTATGTAAAGTTCAAAAGTGACAGTCGGAATTCGGACTATTTGAGCAACCGCTAGATTTTAGCCATCTCTTTCACCCCAAGTTAGTCGAGATAGAGAGAAAGAGATGCAGCTATCAAATGTGGCTCGATGATATACTGATGGCGTTAAACGTAAAATTTCAGAAGTGAAATTATAGGCTATAATAGCGATACACTCGAGAGAAATAGTTTTACATTTTTCCGGTTGCGTAAAACATGATGTTGAGGCAGTTAAAATAAGGAAGGATATTATGTCGATACTAGAAGCAAGTAAAAATACATATTTATAGTAGGGACTAAAGTCTGGGATGGCAAAGCAGAGATATTAATGCAACAATGGTTTGAACATGCACAACATACAGGAAGCCAATAAAATTTGGAGTTTCAGCAGCAAACCCAGGTAGGTAATACTTTCATAACTTTGAACCCAAGTTGATAAATAATGAAATAATATCCAAATGGGTCTCACGTTATCAGGTACTTAACTATCATAAAACTTTTATAAGATATGGAAGCAATTGACAGAGTGGTAGTTTTGAAAATAGCTTTCTTTTATGGTTATTCTAAACTAAAAGATATGGCACCTTTACAACCTATAATTCATTCAAACGCGCTGTTGTGGAATGAATTAAAAGGGAATGTATAGTATACGACATAGATAGTTCTACGGTGAGTGAGACCTATTCACATGTAGTTAATGATATATAGCCCTCTCAAGACGCTGGAATAGATGGTTGAATTTCGCGATGAGTACTCAATACAAACATTGTTGGGTTACTTTCAATATTTAAATAAAAGTGTTAGCGGCCTGAATTACGACAATTAGTCGAGTTATTTATGAGGCGTCGTGTTAACGCACGTCGTGCCGAGAAACGCAAAGCGCAATAGTCTAACGACACAAATGCAGCGTCCGTTAGACACATTGAGTCGCAGGCGCACATCCGCGGCTAATTTCAGTAGAAACGGTAACACGGCAGTTTAATAGAGAACGTGCGGTAACACTAACTGTCCCGGAATCTGTACCAAGGCCGACCGTTTCAAGATAAACGTCGATATACGCGTGTCCGCAGCAGATGGCAAGATGTGTGGGGGCTGAAAGTATCAATGTCGCATTGAATTTGGCGAGACATGTAGAATCAGAAGTGGGCCAGTCACCCAGAGCACCTACAAACATTCTCGGTGCTGAACGAACGCCGAACAAGGATGAACACTACCACGATGTTATAACATTTCGCAAAAAATATCGGCATAATGAGCTTGTAAACATAAATTGGGATGTTTGAAACATTGTTGACCATTGTAAATATTGTAATATTTAAATAACATAATGGGTGGACGACGTGGGTGGGACTGGAGCCACTATGAACCCTTTGTGCATAACTTTTACATCTGTCTCATGACCAAGTAATCAAAAAGTATGAAGTGAGCTTGATTAAAACGGAGATACGGCATGGGAACAGAAATCAGTTTCTCATGAGAGAATTCCAAGACAGCATAGAAAGCGAACAAACACACCTTAATGATCTAAACACAATTTTTGGCAACAATATAGTCACGAAAAGTGTCATGACATTTTGAATCATTAAGCATGTCAGCTGGGTCTAAAAGTACATTTTCGAAAGTGGGTTAACAATGACAAATAGATGACAGGGGGATTCTTAAGATGTTTTTAAATGTTGTCTGGTTAAAATAAAACTGTTACATACATTTTTTGTTTAAGCAGGCGTGAATGTATTGACTTAGATTCACACTAATTTTATGTGCATTTTATAGAGATTTGAAGTAAATAGCTGATATCTTATAAACTAAACGCTGATCTGGAATCCGAAGGAAAGTGTATGTAAAAAAGATTTACAGGATTTTTATGTAATTTCAGCTGTAGTCGGCGCCGTCGCACGGCAAACTAATGGTTCTGAAGATAAAACTGTCAGCATGGTGCATAGTTACATACCTGACCCTCATTACTTAACAGACGAAATAGTCATGAATCGCCACAACCGATCGATTATCGAAGAATTCGATGACATCACTAGTTTTGTAACCGCTCCAATCATTCAATATTAAGCCTTCAAACATAACGTCAGTTGTTTCAAAGTGGACGATTTCCTATTGTAAATATTATCATGTTGTTTATTGAGACCCCCGTCGGATTGTATACAATGCCCACAAACAATATCTGTATTGACTTATTTGAGAATGTTCTCATGGTTTAGTGCAGGATAATTAATGTCGACTAAGTGTCTTTTGATAGCGATGCATTGATTGATTCGTTGCATAAGTATTCTTAGGTAAAAACGAAACTTTTTTGTTTATGTAATGAGTTGAATCAATAGTTTAATTGTTGCTCACCGTGGGAGATATCATGATTCACAATTTCAGACATTGACTGTTCCGTGACATTACATTTTTTTTTTGAGTTATCATTGTCTTTGCATTCTCTACGTCTGTTAGTATTATATCATCATCGTCTGTCGGAAGTCGTCCATAATTTTCTTTGGTAGGTATTACATGTTAAACAGCGTTCTCATGAGCGTCAATACAAAATGTTGTTTATTTTATGGTCGTCTCAGTAGTTTCATTGGTACCTCGAGTGTGCGTTTACAACCAAGCGCACTGATAGTTTCTTCATTTGTGATAGTTATATGTATAGCGGATATCTGGGTTTACGTAAAGCGACTGCCATCTAACGTCCGCATGCCTTTAGGAAACCAGTTATCAATTGGTCTGAAAATATATCGAATCAATCAATCAAATTTCGTTTGTGTGTGTGTATAATCCCCAAAATAACATGCCCGTCACCGCGACCACTACCTAGTGTTAAAATGTTGTCAGCGGATTCAGCTATTGTTGTCAAATAGCAATTTACATGAGGGTATCCCAAGATTGGCACTAAATTAGGTGAAAATAATAGTTAGGTAAGGGTAGACTATTATCAAAAAGTGCGTAAAAGCTTTAATGAAGGGTCGTTAAAAAGTAGGGTCGAACGAACGAAAGTTAACTACAGTCAGTAAAGTGAATTACTCTATGAAAGCGATTAGCAACGGATTTTACACGTCATACTGAAAAGTTAATAAAGCTACAGTTCGTATACGAGAACATGTCAAACTAAACTTTTTGATCCCATAATTTGCTTTTGAGCAAATGTGAAACAAATGCTGCTGTGTCCAATATGTTGAAGATATTTCGTCATGAAGCGAATGAAGAAGAAGTTATGAAGCGTCATTTAACCGTAGGTATGTGAAGGATCAATAAACAGACTTTCATTCAATTCAACCGAATGCACTAGAGATATCGCTACAACAATGAATGACTCGACTGCGGTGACAAACACAAGAATGAAGAAATTGCATACGAACTGCAGTTCCAATTACAAATCTCCAGTGCGAAATTCGCTAGAACATTTAGAGATGCGTGTACCAAAATAAATAGGATCAAGTGCCAACTGAATATCACACGTAGTCTAAATACCGCAGGGCTTATGTTATAAATACGGTGCCACATAACCGTGGTGCAGGCGTGTGAAATGGAACGAATTGGGCTAATGCGTCAGAGCATCCATGTCCAGGACTCTCGTCCTTCGCCTGTTAATGGACGGGTATAATTAGATACGTTTTGTCTTGGTGGAATGCGTAAAGTCATTTGTCATGGTTATGGGAGCGTGACAGTGCAAGAGAAAAATGTGCGGTGTGCAATCCTTAATTGGATATTTATAAGATTTGAGCAATGGTAAAAAGCAGTTGGTTAAAAGAATTAGGTTATCTTAGACAGAACAGTAACCTTGCAGAATTCTAAAGGCAAAATTAATCAATTAGGCAATCGTTTTGAACGAAATGTTCACTCACTGACATCTCCAATTCTGCAGCATGTATCAGGACTTACCTGTGAAAGAAAATCAAATTAATACTTCGCAAACAAAAATATCGGGCTTTTGCACTCCCAGTTTGCGCAAAACTTAATCGCATACTTGTTTGAACAGCATTCGCAAAACAACGTTCAACTCAAATGGCTTTTTAGCCCAGAACAATAACTTGATAGAACAATAGCACCTGACCTAACAACATAGGAATAAAAAGTACCACTCGATGGCTCGATCCTTTTTGCAATTGAAGCAAAAACTCTACGAAGGGCCAATCGTGGCGTGGTCCGAAGTATTCTGAAGTACCCCGAACTGGGACAGTACGTGGGCCATGCTGGCAAGGTGCTGTTGATGCAACTTCCTTTGCGCCTACTTGGCGAAAGAATGCTTCGGAAACTGTTGTAACTCTTTCGTTGATTGTGAAGGTATGTGGGAAGATATGAGTAGGATTGATAAATCGCTTACAAGAATCGGTCAGAAGTTTTAATTTGCAGTGTAACAGTAGAATGACCCTTTGTTTACTTTATTAATGTACTTTATTATAAATGAAACCGATTACCACCGAAGTTAAGTGATTCACCCGTTCTTTACAAACAACATTAATATACTTCTACTGCAATGGACCTACTCTGCGTTATTTGTTATTACCGTAGAGATCACCAATTACAATTTATCCTAGAATACAAAGTTGCACAAAACTGGAGGCAGTCCAAAGAACTTTTTCATTTTTCATCAGAGACAGATAGGATTCTAGCAAGTCACTTAACAACTAGGAAGTGAATACGAACAATCATTTATAAAAACATTATCTGCGTCTTCACAGGAAAGTTAATAACGATGTTTGTATCGACGTATGCGATTTTACTTTCAACACATACAATTACAGAGTAATTGAATCTCAGCAATGCTTTTTCTCGTTGTAAACGATCAATAGAGCATTTCATTTAAGTACCACGGAGCGGATTAACATTGATACGCGATGAAATTCGAGATGCCTTGTTACGTCAGGACATGCAACTGTTTGACTTACGTGGAGCAATCATTTCTTTGTTTGCTTCTTTAGGAGAGAAGATTACAAATTCGTTAGATGTCGTGAGTTGAAATAATTCGGTCCTTCCGCAAATAGTTTCATAACGTTTCAAGGAAAGGAGGAAATATTCAAATCGATACGTATTGGATTCGTTCGTGAACAGCAAGGAATTTACTACAATAGTGATGTAATCCTTTTATCATGAATGGCGGTTATATTATGAAGAAATGATTGGCGATGACATGACACATTATGTGTGTAAGAATTAGATCACGTCCTTAGAAATTACATCACCGTTACTGAGTGTAATTGCATGTTTAAAATACTACTTACCTAATGTTGTATATATGGCATTGCAGGTATGTACAAAAATATTTATTTGTTTGAGGTTCTAATTTTGTCATGCACCTATAACGACAATAGATCAAATTAATGCTATGATTGCATGTTCTTCATTAAAAACTTGTTTGCTTAAAAGTCTCATAATAGATGTTAAAAAATAAATTGCTCTGAATTTCAGTACATTACAACAAAGTTTTCTCACTACTGTTAATGAAGAATAGTGATTAATGAAATGTTCTAACGATCCGTGAGATTTTTCTCAAGAAATAAGAAGAATCCGCTCAAACGTCTCGCGAAACTGACTCAGTGAAGTAATAGCATCCAGCGTATCTAGATCTCTATTCTGTTTAATTATACTCTTTTCAAAGGTTGTCGGTACTTTTGGAGTTATATTTATCGTTTATGAATCGCGACAAAAAAAAAAAAACGAGCAGCATATTTACTGTGTTATTTTACATTGTCTAGCTCTGGACTAAGTATTTCTACATAATGTTTTATTTGAAATATCTTTTTGGATTAGCTCGAGCATCCTCAAAATATTTTCTTATTCACATGATTATTACAATTTTTTCTTTGATTTCGATTTCGCGATAAATATTTGGATTACAAAAAGCGTATTACAACTCTTGACGTAAAGCAGCCGATTCCAATTTTTTCACTTCAAACACTTCTAGAAACAACTTTATTGATTTAAGAAATAAATGATCGGCCTATTTGGATAGACCAAAGTCAATAGCGTCTGGATAATTTTCTAGACGTAACACCAGTCCTTGAAGTTTGCCAACATTACTCGTAATCTTAACTCCTACAATGTTTACGGGCATTATATAGTTAAGAGTCTTCAATTCCTTTACGATGTTATTTCAGCTTTATTTTTGTAAACTAATTTCGCAGTGTCCAGCCTTGAACGGGAATCGAATTAATAAGTTTACCGTTTTTATTGAGCATTGGCATTTGTGATGGTAGTATTTTACGCAATTAATGATCTGAGAGCATTTCTGCACTCCAAATTACTTGACCACGTCGATATATTTGAGGTATCAAACACTGTAAACAGGTCTGCCTATATCAGTTTTTCGATTCCTTTATTCAATATAACAGCATCGTATAATTTGCACTTTCAATCATTAACGATGTCTTTATTAGATACCTACAATTTTACGGTAATATTATTTTATGATTTATAATATTGTATCAATTTTTCCGTGGCTGTTCTTGAATCTATTTCTATCGATTGAAAAGTAAGGTTGTAAAACGAACTTGAATAAGAGTTATTAAAGATTTCTAATCAAGCACCCATATTTTCTAATAGCAATAATTAATATAAAGGTGCATGTAAACGGAACAGAAACGTCAAAAGATTTCACAGTAAATAATAATTATGTATTCAAAAAACTAGGAAGATATACTTCAAGAATTAATTAAGTTATCAATGAGGTTCATTAAAATATTAATTATCGAGCTGTTCTCGATGAATTCACTTAGAAATCACGAAGGCATTGAGACCGGTATCGGCACTAGGGTAAATTGACATTTCAACAAGCCCCTTGTGTATTTGACGAGTAAATTGACATTATCATTCATCGTGTTTGACTTCTACCTATTGTTGAAACTAGGAATTTCACTTTAGGCTTGAGTAAAGAAAACGATCGAAAATTTCAGCAAATCGAATGGATGATAAATAATAAATAGATCACGTAAAGTTCAATAGGAATGTTGTAGACTTTCTTTTTGACTTTAAACAAACTCACCTTTCATCGCCCTTCACTACACCCACAAGTCGGAATTCCATTCCTAGCAAAACTCTAAAAAGACGTCATGAAAAAAGAATACTAAAACACAACAAGATCTATCAGCACATCAAACAAAACCAGAATACATGCAAGACATTGCGACAATGTTATTACTGTGATATAACTGTCTCCTGAGATAAACGCGAGCATTTCACACGACTATCTGGCACACCGAGGTAATTATGAAATAATACAATGCAGAACGACGAATTTTGTGGGATATATTTAGAACCAAGATTATCAACAACAGACAAAATAGTCATCTGGATGTCATCCGAAATGATGTTACTATTATAATAAATTACTTAATTGGTCTAGCAGAAACATGTCTGGGATGTATGATGAGATCCTGGTTGCATTTGGTACTAAGCCGTGCCTATGTCAACGTGAAATAAAGAGCGATTCCAAAATGAATTACTGAGTGTGACCTTACTTGATTCGCATGAATGAATAAGATCATTCTGGTTAACAACCTGACACGAAGACTACGACCTTTACCCGGCACGGCCGAATGGTGCCAATGCTCTCATATTATGCAGTTGGAGGTCTGCCCAACTTTACGAGGGAAATTAACGTGAAGATATGTCCAAATACTCCACGTCGCCACACGTCTATTTATCAAATGAAACGTTGATATTGCAAACGAGAGGCAGGTGCGCCAACGCATTAATTTTCGTTAACATCTGCCATTGAATTAGATGCTCCTATATTTATTTGAGAACTTTCCAGGTGCATTTGGTAAGAATTAGAATAAAACGTGGGTTGAAAACGCGCTATATACAATTTGGTTTATCGGCAGATGGTCGTTTACAAATTGCACTATCGCAGTTTCGTATATGAAACACTTTATGTACACATGAACAATATCTGATGATCTCTTCTGAAGACAGATTGTGAAGTCATGGTATGTTTGAGAAATAATAGCATATAATTAAGCGACGATAGATATAATCAGTCACTAAAATGTAAGTAAATAAGCTAGATGACGATACTGATGCGTTTAAGTTATCTGCTGCCAGTAAACTTACATAGGAATTTTCAAACGCTTTGAACACTGTGTACAGTTTCTATTAGGAAGGTATTTTAATTATACACAAACATCGAAACCAACTATCCGCGTAAAGATAAGTAAATAGACGTAAGAAAGTAGTAAAAGCCATAAGAGAGAATATACATAGTTTAATAGCATTCAATTAGAAGGAATCGGGACCGAATCAGAATAGAAAGCGGCCTACAAGGTCAAAATAATATTTTACACCCACTTATAAGTGATACAAAAAAGACCGATACAAATACTAATTTACGTATCGGAGAATCAAAAATAGATTATCTGTAATATCCCGTGGAAAACCCGAATGATAACGTCATGAAGTAATGAAAACAATAATTATGATGAACTGTTACGACAGCCGATAACGAAACCCATTAATAAAACCATAATAATCGAACATCTATCGACAATATTTCTAATGTAACATACACTGCTGATTTCGAATCGTTACCTTAAATATTTCAAAGAACAAAACAAACAATGTATAGGAACCAATTTGGGATAGTCAGTAGAGTTGTTTTGATAGTCGGTGGGTAATAAAAAGTAGTAGAAAGTGCCAGAGAAGTCATCGGCACTTGGTGTTGGGCCAAACTGTGGCAAGGTCATTGGCTGTTTGATAATAGACATTATGAAGTAATAGATTGTTTGTTTACTTTTTTTTTCGGTGCTGCACTATTGATCAGGTTCATTTGCTTGTTTCATCGGCTTTTGTCAAATAACCGTCAACTTTTGAATATTCCCTGTATTTTTCCAATTTTTTTATTTTATATCATGTTTCTTAAAAATAAATTGTAAGGTAAGTATCCTGTATATTATTATGTCATGTATCCAAATAACAGGAATCTAGGCCCTCTTGACCTGTAATGCAGGTTTTTGTAAACCTACCTCAGGCACCAGTCTGTCACAAAGTTAGCTTTCCCCTTTCGTGAACAGAGACTATTTTTTTTTATATTTATGAAGTGCGGTTAGAACACAGACAGTAACTGGAAATGGGCTTATATTCACTGTTTTATTGGAATTTATTATCATTTAACCGCCGGGAGCCAGACGGGAAATTTACCCAGACGAAATAACTCGCTTTATCTCAATAAATAACAAGTAACGATACGGCTTTCACGTGCTTTCGAGGATGTAGGTCTGCCAAAAGAGCCGAATTCAAGTCATAAGAAATTATTCTCATTTGCATTGCGGTAGAATTTTGAACCTTTGTTTTCCGCGGAGGAAGCAAGAAAAACATTCTAGACCTCATCGGCAAACATATCCTGATTAAATATTCTCCTTTTAGAATAATTCATGGCTATTTCACAAGCAAAATCAACTCCGTTTCCTGCGTTACGATCGATGGATCGAATTGCTCCATTTTGTCTATAAAAACCTGATAATTGCATGGATCCGCCTTTGTTTTGTTCCGTGATTTGCGCACTTTGTTTTTTTAAATCGTCTCTTCCGTCGGTGTTATTATAAAATGATTTAAAGACATCGTCAATCAATTATGGGTTTATTGAGATTTGGGAACAGTGTTTTCAGTTTATGTTGATAATGTTGAAATTGTTTACGAAAACTATAATTTCTATCATAGTTTTCATCAACGACCAGAGATTCACCGCTTCTTGCAGGAATGACATGCTGACTTTTTTGTTTAATGTTATTAACCGAGACACGCGTTTCAGTATAATTTGCAATTACCTTTACATCTAAACACTATATCAACTCTATCTAGCACCAAAATCTCAAATTGCTACATTCACTTATTTACGTGCCATTTGAATTGCATATGTGTACACGCAACGTACATTCGCATACCGATATCGATATAGATAAGTTAAAGTGTTCGTTACAGATTCCATTGCGTTCGCGATTAGTTCCACGGTGCGGATCTGACGATATTGCAATGAAACGAATGTGGTGATATCAGCTTGTTTTGCGTTCATTAGCCCCTTTGCATTGAAGTTCTAACAACATTTTTGATTTCAAAGAGCGATGTACTCCAAATATGATTTGTAGCGTCGACTTGTACTGTATTGTTTTAAACTATGTATTCTTAAAGAGTACTTTTGAGTGGTGTATTAAAGAACAGTAGTGATTAGCGTTTATCGTACTCGTATCAATTGAAGTCACGTATTGTTATAATATAAGAAGTGTGTCAGTGTGACAAGTGACACTCATTAAGATCTCAATTTCTAATTCATTCGTGTAGAAGTCACCATTTCCATACGAGTGACTCGCAAGTGATTTCGATTCTGAATGTCAGTGATTTCTATTATACTGATGATAAATTGATAAATTAGAAAAAATATAGCGGTGAGTTGAAATACCTGTTGAATTCACTATTACAATTAACAAGAAACAATTGAAAAATAATAATGATATTCGTATAGGTCATAATGAAATTGAATATAAGAATAAATATATCCATGCAAGCGCATCAAGACTTTTGGATTCAGGTTGTGAACATGAAATAAATGTTTACATCAGTATTTTTGAATGGGGTACTGGTAAACAAAGAGGCTGACATACTGTGGTTTGCATTCGAAAGGAAAGGAACAAAATGTTGCCGAAGGCACAATAAAGAGAAGTACAAACAATGAAAACAAAGAAATTATAAAGTCATGCTGTGTTTTACTAATTTAAATGGTATAAATTCTACTACGTAATATATGAAAGTTATTGTTTACTGTAATGAGGAAATCAACTGAGCATAAATAATGTTCATCTCAGTGACAATGTATTGTATAATGTCAACGTATCTGCGATATCTGTGTAAGAATATTGTTTGTTACAACTTCTATATCCTTATATCAATCTCTTTGATCCGGGAACATTTGTCTGATATTTTTCCGTCGTCCTGGCAACAAGCCACTTGAGTAACAAATGTCTTTTGATCATAGTGATGGATTTTTCTGAAGAATGTCGGTGGTAAATCACATCAACTTTCTTTTCTATCCTTTTCATGGCCACGTACAATATTATAATTGAAGCAAGCAATTACACCTTGCCAGATCAAAGGCACTGTTGCGATAGTGAAATGCGTATTTAAATCATGATCTTTTCAATTGGTCGACATAATACTTTCACGTTTATGTAATCACGCGCCTCTTGGCTCGCCCATCCGTCATACTGCTTGCTTGTTATCTTGATCTAAACTATGAAAGTGAAATATCTACTCTTCTTTGTAAGCCGGAGATAAGGGGCCCCTGGCGCAATGAGCTCGCATTTTCACGTTTTTCTCTTTGATATTTTAATGTGCATAACGCTTCGTGCTAAGGTTATTGTTATAAGGAACACAATAATAATGGTGTGTACAGAATAACGAAACATTATTACAGTATATCGCACTTGACATTGTAGAAATCAAGAAATAAAGGGCTGCTTCCTCAATAAATATGATCGAGCATGCGGACAGTGAAAGACCACAGTTTGCAAGACCTCGGAAGTCAAGAAGTGGACGTGCTTTGAAAACAAATGGATTACAAAGCAGGAGACATGTGTAGGAGCTATCAATATGGAACCATCGCAAAAATGTGTGTGTAACCTTGCTACAGGACAATCTTAAAACAGTATACAGAATATTTGTGTGCAGGAAAACAACAACATAAAACACCGGAAATAGATCCAATGGCAGATATTCGCCATCGCTCAGAGCTTAGGGAGCGATCTTCCAAACCCGATGCGTACTTCGAGCAATGTGCTGGCTTATGGAAACATATCCAATAAAACTATACAGAATCTTTTCCAATCGGATTACAGGGTATTGTGAAACCTTAGTAGCGCTTGCGACTGGGTCAAAGGCATCGAATTTATTTTGTTGAACTTGTCGCGAACAAACCGTGACTTAAGTATTATTTTTATTATTTAAATTTTGAAAAGTGCTTGCTGTAAGTCCCAAATCTAAAAAATATTCTCGATATGACACATTTCATTGAATATTCTAAATTGATACAATCTAAAAGATCTAATAAAATTATGTTCCCTATTAAAGTGAACTGTATTCAAAACTCTGCGTGTCATATACACTTCCTCGTACATTTTGTAGGCTAAAATTTCTAATTGGCATTGCAAAATGTCCATTGCCAATTGTCAGTCGTGAAAAAATTATGAGTCTTTTAACATTTATGCCTTTGGTTAACGTGCATAATAAATCGGTAATACATCTTAATATGGCAGTTTTGGGTACAATCGATTTAATTCATTGGCCGTTGCGTCTATCTAATCTTTCTATTCACGACTTTGCTTTTCTTTATCTTTAGTTATCTTTGCTATAGTAAATGTGTGGTGCGCTGGCCCTAGTATTTTACGGACATGTGTAAAGTTAGACATTTTGTGGGCTGAAAGGAATGTGAAAGGTCACGGTCTGTACACCATGTTTATATATTTCTGCTTACTAAAACCTATTGAAGCAGCTTTACTTTAGGAAGCAAACATCTATTATGGAAAACGTTAGTTGGTAGAAATTCTAATGGCAGTAATCGCAAGGTAAATATAGCTCCAAAATAATGATTTGCGTGCGCATCGCTCTAAGCTACTGGACGGATTTTTATGGGACTTTCACTGAGCCTTTTGAAGTTATCGAAATATTGTTTGAGCAGTATTATATAAGAGCAGACAAAAAGAAAATGACGAAACACATACAAAAGAACAATAGGATGAAGACGATTTGAATATTACTGCAGAAACAGACAAACTGGTCGGCATTGACGCAAATAATAAAGTTAACTACATTCATCATTTTATACAAAAACAAAACTATAATTATTAACATTGATATGTCCTTAGGGACACTTAAAACAACGTAAAGACTATCGTCAATTAACGTGCAGTGCCGTAAATTAGCGTCATTGACTTTATAAGTACGTCGGTGACGGTTCCATACGTCCGTCGGCTGAACGGCGCCTGGTGACGTTTTTAATGTTTACTAATGACAGATTCGGTTGTTATGATTAATTAATGTCACTATTGTTTATTCGTGGTTCGATGGACACGAAGTATTTGTCCCGGTTGTCATGCGAATATCAATCGTCTTCATAGGTCGTCGTAAGTTCAAAGAAGTGGAGGCCAGGCGGATTTTAGTTATTTTATTTTTCATTTGGCTTAATTGGGAAGTGCTTAACTTGGAAGAAGGCTAGTAGGCTGTCGTAAACGCAAATCATCTTATTTAAAACGTCTTGTTGTTTGTTAACAATACAAGGAAAGTAGTTGTTTATGTGTAAGTCGGAAAAACTTCTTGCGTCATTCACTAGTCATTTTGCGTTACTTACTATAGTGATTGCCGACAAATAACTACATATTTTATTACCTACTTTAGTTAATACAGCAATTGTGATTCCCTGTACCTTGTTTGTGTTCATCTTTTCTACTGTATAGCTAAATTCCTTATTGTTCTCAGGCACTGGTTGTATGCTAACGCCAATCCTAGAAGCAACTCCTTCATAAACAATAGCATGTTTATGTTGTCATTAGCCCAGCCTTTTCCTCACTCTAGTAGGTTCGGTTTCCGACTGAAGTCTGACCTTGACAACGTATTCAGTAGACTAAATAGCTAATTTACGATGTCTCACAACAAAAGCATCGCTCCGATGACCAAGTAATGAATTTTCAATGCTAGCAACATGGATTTCTGTACGTATTTTTCTATCGATGTTAAAACCCAGACCCGTAGGTACTTAGTAGGCACCTCGCACCAGATTAGGCCTTTTCAAAGCCACGGTTGGTAACCGCTCAATGTCAAACGCTACTTCCCGACAATACAGTGCCATGACTCATGCTATGATCAATCGTACTTTAGATAGTCTGATAGAATGAGATCTTTTATTTTGACTGATACGGCTTGAGAGGCTCCTCTGTTTTGTTTTTCTTACTGATAAAAAAAGAAATGGTGCAATGTTTTGATGTTATCTTGTTCTAAAATGAATTTACTCTTAAGAATCTAAGCAATTTTTGCTGTACCTTTTGCGGTTTTAAACGATGTTTTAGATAAAAAAACAACTGTTAAAACTTGCTAAAATGGTACTGAAACACGTGAAGGTTAACACTGTTTACTGCGTTTGCATTTCATCGCTATTTTGTTTTTTGTTCCAGAAATAAAAAGAAATTCTAGCCACAGGCAAGAATTTACTATGCAAAAATTTTGCAGGTACTGACTTAGCTAACATTTTACGCAAAACGGATTGACTAAGCGTTATCTGTAACTAATCAACCACCAATATAGACTTCTACATGGCACAGGAGTATACGTACAGACGCCAGCACATCAAGCTACCCCAATCTGTCAAATTTCTTTGATAGATTTTCAACTTTATTGCAATATGATAAGGTTCATATGCAATTGGCAAAATTTGACAGTTTGGGATAGCTTGACCTGCTGGCGTCTGTACATATTATTATAACGCTCATAAGTTTGTACTAAACTTTAAAATTAAATAAATACGTTTTTATCATATGAGGCTTGACATCGCACAATGATGCAACATGATGCACGTATTTCTTTTCATGTGACGATAAGTCACTTTTAAAATCTCGCAAGTTTTATTTCCATTTTCGTATCGCATAGTACCCAACATATTTGTGCTCTTATCCTAAAATACGCTGTCAGTTTAGTGCGCTAATATATTTTGATGGATTGGTCTGACGTGCTTCCTAAAGAGTTGCCATATCTATAAAATATAGAACGTAATATTTTTGCTAAAAGCGCTACCTTCGTAGTCTATGTCCATATTTTTTTTACGAGAAATCGTTTTTATTACGCCTTCCTGAGCTAATTGGATTAGGGTTTAGTTCAGTTAATAAGTGGGTAATGCTTGTGAAACCTGGCACAAACTTTCCTATGTTCAAAGAGAGAATGGAGGAAAAAATGCAAATAAAATCCATATTACGATCCCAAATGATCTGAACGAGCTGAGCTGTAAAATCATAAAATGTCAACGACTTCCGATCTCAAAACCGCAAATATAAGGTTCCAACGAAATTAGATTGGCTTTTATTCCTTGCGGAACTGCCAAGACTCGGTCTATAGCTCAAATTTGGAGTGTAAAAGGGCAGACAATTTCGAGAAATAAAACGAAGATATTGGTCACCACTTGCTAGATCTATGTGATAGTTAGGATAGATATAGTATTGTTTTGGTTAAAGCGTCGCAGTCGCCGGGTGTTGATAAGCTCATTCTGAAAATAAATCTACGTTTAGGAAACATAACATCAAAGGATGACTGCGCAGAAGAGTGTAATACATGCCATATGTCCAGTAACTATATTTCCATCGGATGCTGAAGTCTGTGCACCATCACCAACGGATACTAGACACGGGACGTCAAACATCAGATACACATATTCACCAAGATCACCATTGCAATATAGCAACAATTTCGCCCGACCTTAAATAATTCGGGTAATAAAATCAGCCGTGCGAATCCTCTGAGCTTAATGGACTGTGGTTGCAATCGTAATTGATATACTACACTATAAAAATTCAATTCTCTTTCATTACAAACATTCATGCGGTTGGGACAGACCGAAAAGAAATTTTCTTTACGATTCGTTTCCGCTTTGGTGACTTTTATCTCTTTCTGTTGAAATCTGAGTTTAGATTTCGGCACATACAACAATCAACGTCGATGGGAGTTTTCTTAGGTTGTTCTTTAGATTTGTTTGAATTGGAAACTTTAAATACGGTTTTGCTTTGCATTCTAGTGCTAACTATACACTGCGGAAACCGTTTTATTAGTTTAGAGAGCTTAGGAAGTCCGAATACTATGGCTACTTGTTGAATTAGCAATAAAATACTTATCCACTTTTGATTTACACCTTACAACTTCATTCAACATTTCCACAATTTTCCTCGCATTCTTGCCCGTTATACATGATTAATAAAAATTCTTTAACCTCCGTATCGGCATTGAAATTGAATGAGTAATTCAATTACTACGTTAAAATTTACAAACGGGTGTAAATGATACGAGTTTTTTATTGTATATTCTGGTCGCATATTCAACAAGTTGCAGTATTATGCTATCAGAGGAGTAATTCCCGTAATTTTTATAACGTTCACAGTCCGATCTCAGTGTCAATCTGACAAAAATACGTCTGGTTTCCCCTAATTCTTGATATGTTTTTGACATTGATTGTCGCTGAGACGACATTGCGATTAGATTTTGAACGTTTTTAATTACGAGAATTGGTCTTCTTACTATCATTTGCAAATTGTTTATCGTCTATTAACGCAGTTTCATTACCTTTGGTAAAGATTTTGGGTAAAAGCAAAAAATACCATCGTTTATGGGCATTTTGTTTTTACAAACGTTGTTTCGTTTGGATTTTCCGTTAAGAAGTTAATTCCTGAAGATAACAATGAATTAGAACGACTCGTAAAACCATTTACAAAGCAATGTCACAATGACTATTACAATGCAGATTATAACACTATCACTGACAAAAAAAAATCTTGCTTTAGCTTAAAGTTTAGTGGCATAATGATCTCCATAAAAATGTTCGCTTACATATTATTTACATCATGTTAAACGATATCAGAGTGATAAGTAACAGTAAACAAGTGCAAAGCTTTCTCATTATCTGGTCGTGATAAAGAGACTGTTCTGTGGGTTGCAAACAATACTGAGAGTACAGTTTCCGAGTGCGCTTACGCATTGTGTTTGGTCCAAGAAAACTCGGATCGTATATATCAAGTAAATTCGGATGCAGTGTGTAAGCACCCATACCAAAAGTACGAGAGCATTTTCGTGCATTCGAATCGGATGGAGTGCGTGCGTAAGCTCTCTTAGAATTGGCGCATATTTTGTGACGCCAACTGTGGATTTGGCTGTTGATTTAAAGATTGGGAGGTAATGCAATATATCAAAGTTTGTTACGATTATCTTGGGTGTACTATCCCTGGAAGTTATTGTTGACACAACTGTAATGTGCGCAAGGAGACAGAGGAGCAGTGTTAACTTATTTTGCCAGGTGTTTCACATAGAACGAGGGCGTAACTTAAGGAAATTTATAACTTTTGATGATGGAACACTTAAGGAACAATCAATAAATCTTAAAGCAATAACAGAACAACATAAGAGGATTTCAGACTTTGGGATTGAAACGTCATTGACTATAACTGAGCAAGCAAAGTTACTAGGAACCTAAAGAGTTGTGTCTCTTTAGGTTATCTATTGTCAGGTAAGCCTTTAAACTACCCCGGAATTGCCAAACTTAAACCATCAATTTTCCAACCCGAGTTCTGTATGTACCTGAACCCTGAACCTCATTGTCTTCGTCTATTAAGGTAGGCATTAATGCGAAGGATACTTTGATCCTAATTCCATTACTTACAACAAAAGCTGACATCAAATCCAATTTGGAGCAAAATCCTCTTTGGATTTATATGATCACTCTATTGTAAGCGTTTCTAAAAGGTTTTTAATTAATTTCGGAGCTTGTAAAAAGAAGCCTAAAATCTGGGCCAGGAACTGCGTAAAACGAATCTACATCTTTATTAATTAGGGCTTTTCGGCTTTTAACTAAGTAGATTCTATAGAAATGGAATTTGCTATCCTTTGTAACGTTGATTGAAGATGACAACATCTTATTTAAATGTTAACTTCTGCTTAAGATTCATCTTCATTTCAAGATTAACACAGCTGCAGCTTAGTCTACACGTATTTAGCCTCAAAGTTTATGTAAAAAAATTGAGATTCTGTTTTCCTAAGAGAACCATGTAGCCTGTTTTATGTAGCACGCCTTCGGGGATTTACGTTCACGTGGAGTTTTGTGGAGTTTCTAGTAAATCTGTTCAAGTCTTTGAATATTTCAAATGTCTTCAAAGCTGTTGTGTGAGCTGATGAAAATTCAATGGCAGCGTTGCTTTATATTTTAACTCTAGCCTTAATCTGTTCCAGACAAGACTTTTTGTTCCAGCAAATTATTTCATTATTTATCGGTCACACTATTTAAAGACCAGCACCCTAATTGCGTAACGCGCGATTAATCATAATCGGTTTCATTTTGACAGTTCAACAATATTCAGTGCGGTATTTACGTTACTGAGCAGACACATTTTTCGAACATATGAAGCAATGGTTTAGCCATCTGTTTCAAAACGAAATAAATTATGATGAATCGTGAGTTACGCAATTAGGGTGCAGGTGGCTGGTTTTGACATCTCTTTTAGATTTTCTCTTTACAGTTTAATTGCCTTACCAAGTTATGTTTGTAAAAAGAATAAGCAAAGTTACTACTTGAATATCTACCAACACTAATAAAAAAAAAGTATGAAAACAGGTGAAATTCTCTCACCAAGGAAACGATCCCATGTTGGGTGCCAATAGTAACCACACGCATTGACGCATTTCTGAGCACGTTACGGCTTCCCTTGATCAAGAGCCCTGAGCAATATCAAAACGTGACAAACCCCTGTTTATCATGCCCGTAGGGCTATTAGGACAATAAAACGGTCATATAAGTCTATTCGCTCCACAATTTGTCTCTATACTTCTTTAATTAATTGAATTGATATAGACAAACGAGTCTCGATTCATATGTATTACTGGCGCGTGCGTCGTCTTTTGTCTGTTTTTGTAAACGACACCTACTATTGTAGTATATTAACCGTCGAATTAAGTAATATGCACAAGAGTGAGTGAGTGCACACGAGTCACACGACCAGAGATGTTTCACGTAGGTATGAGCGTAAACAGCCTACACGCGTGAAACCGACACCCGTTGTAAAAACTCGGCCTCGATCGTGCATTTCAGGTGTGGTCACAATGTTGGCGACTATGCAAGTGGAAATATTTGATGTTAAGATAAAGCAACGTCCTCAAGAAAGAAGTTTTCTGAAACTGGAAGCCAACTTACGGCCTCGACTAAGGGATACAGTCAATTTCTCATCATCTTACTTATTGGCGGAAGCATCTTACTTAATACATACGCATGTATAGTAAAAACATAGTTATGAATAGCAATGTCATTTAAAAATGTCGTTATTTAATTTAGAGTATATTTGTAATTGTGATTTCAAATTCATATTATTCTTAAAAGTCTGTACATCCTAGTAGTTATCAAAATGGTCCGCGTATCAAAATAACGTTAAAATCAAGTTTATCATAGCGATGATGTTTATGAAACTTTAGTACCTACATCATTATAATGACAACAACACCAAATTCCGCAAATATGAAGCAATGTAAACGCTTTATAATACTTGCTGAAAGTGTTACTTAAATGAGATTATTTCATTGTTGCCAAAACTGTGTTATACAATGTTGTTATCAGTCACGTAAAAACTAAAATCGTGAAGCAGTAATTTTGTGCAAGATATTGATGCAATATTCTGCACAAAAAGTCACCCTGTTGTCACTTCGAAGAGATGTTACAGCTTAGCAAGGTGACAAGAAATTGACGCGCAATTTCTATAGCAAGTCGGACAGTTTTTACCGAAACATTGTCTCGTGTTCAAGTCGTGTTTCTCGTGTTTTTCAGCCGTTCAAGCCTGTTTCTATTTCCGTTCGTCACGTGTCGCATTTTCCTCAACGTGTTTACTTATCATAGATAGAAACTTATCAGACTCAAGGCTGATAATAAACAGCTGATATAGTAATAGTTTTTCGGGCGGACTATCTCTATTTTCAAAGAATTGATGCGATACATAGATATTCTGTGTAAGTTTCAGAATTAGACACGGCTCATATCTTTTATTCATAGGTGTATAAAGATACCATCATAATTGGAATTTGATCGTAGATATACTAATTTTACCCTATTTAAGGATATAAGTATGAAATAGTCTGTCATGTCATACATTCTTTAAATTTTGTTATTCAATTTGAATATACAAAGAACTCATTAGTAGCGGGTCTTTAAATCTGTCCGTTGGTCGTAAATCTCCCTCAAGCAAAGTAGAAAAGCGTTGCGAAATTAATAACAAAGAAGAACCAGCAACACTCTTAGAAACTTTCCTAATATTCCGAGCCCTTTACATTTTTTCTACGGGTTTCTTTTTCTCTCGAAAGCCTTTGCATGTGAGCAGTGTTTTATTTCAATAAAAATGTACCATTTTCCTCATCTCAGCGTATTCTCAGACTGTCGGCTTAATGAAACATGTTGAAACGAAGCTGAAATAAATTCTTGGGAACAGGTAAAGCTGAACTAGAAAGCCTAAACTTGTAATGACATGTAAACATATCCCCGCTATTACTGAAGCCTTACAATGTAATACTCGTATTATAAGTACACGCGTGTCGCTGGCGCCGTGTGGGCGAGCGTGCCATCTGTCGTGTTGAGAAACTACTGCTTACCTGGCCACAAAACTAGGCGAGCTGGACCATCGGCGGCGATTTAGATCGAATGTTTAGTAATACATACTGGCATTAACGCTGTAGATTACTAAGAGAGGTTGAACGAACTACGGTACAATTGAAATCATGGCCACATCGAGATGGTAGCTTAACATAATGAAGACAGAATGAGTTGAATGCAGGATGCAAACAGATATAGGCAACTATTCAGACAAGACTAATAATTATACTAAATTAGTACGAGTAATAAAGTTTAAAAAAAAATATTGTCTTCTCAAAGGTCAAACTGAGCATTTAGTTATACTACAAAGACGTTAGTATTTCAGATTTTGGACCGAAAAACTGTACTTGTCGAATTTATAATAGATATGCCTGCATTTAACAGTAAAAAGAATGGTGTCAACTAACCCTAATTAAAATTCACATAATGAACATATCAATCAACAGACAACTGATACAATCCTTATCACAAATTCCAATAATGGATAATCTTATTGGGCAATTCCGAATTCCTCAGCAGAGAAAGTGAACATCCTTTTAAACAAGAACAAATAGGATCGGAATCTCATCGGAATGAAAACCGAGAACTCCTGATTTTGTAGGTCAACTGACTAGAATAAACGGGAATCTAAATGCGTGTTTATGTCGTGAGCTAGAAATACAGACAGGCCGAGTATGTCTAAAATAGTAGTCTTTACTTGAGGTGACTTTAGCTTCTATTGTTATCTGATTATTTTGGGAGCGTGCGACGAGTAAACAACTCGTGGGTTTGTCAACACTTACATAATGAGACCTTGCATGCTTACGTTTGTATTCAATAGAGATGGGCCGACTATGACTTTGGCCGACTAGCCGACTAGTCGGCTGCAAAACGGCCGACTAGTCGGCCAAACCGATCATGGCATGGCTATCATGTTCGTGACTATGCTTTCGGCGCCCGGCGACCAGGCGGAATTATCGGGACATATTTTTGTTTACTTTGCAATTACTCTATCATTGTTTGCGAGCCGGCGTTTTTTCCTATCCTAATTTCCTATCCTATTCTAGATTATACTTGAAAGTAAACTGTAAAACTGATTCTATAATAGTAAAGATTTCAATTCCATTTCAATCACCGTCTTTAAAAATTTTAAGCATATTAATACGAGTAAAAAATGGGCCTACTAGTCGGCGTTTTTAGCAGACTAGTCGCCGACTAATCACCGACTACAAATATGGCCGACTAGTCGGCTTTCCCGGCTAGTCGGCGACTAGTCGGTACATCACTAGTATTTAAGTATTTGGACTGGTCCCAAACATTCTTGCTTAGCTTTTAGTAAGGTTTTGAAAAAATATCAATGCTTCACAGCTTGGAACATGACATTCATCAAGAACTTATTGCAATCTTCGATAAGACAGATGAGTCTTCTAAAAACGACAATATTGCCAGGAATCACAAAGAATCACAAGAAGAAGACAATACGATGAACAAGAATGATGAGAACAGAAGGCGGTTTCCAAGCATACAAAGACAGAGTAAACTATGTATATTGTGTATATTATGCGAGTTGAAATAAAATATGTTGTAGAATCAGCTGTTTACCATCTGTCGCAAGATTTAAGAGTGTGCTGAAGAAAACGAGTTGCTAAGGTCGTCTACAACAAGTTATAACTATCGCCTTCAGTATCAACTACGCATGCAACATGTCACTACTTTTACGAGAATTACATGGTTTTGCGTCTGCTGTCGACTGTCAATCGATTTGAACGGTGAAATTATTGATTGGAAAGGAGGAAAAGTAGATTGTGTGCACAGTCGCTGTAATACGACAGCAAAGCCACACAGACATTACTCTAATATACTCACGATGTTAAAATACTATATTTTTCGTTTAATTCTGATCGTCAAAGCTTACCTGAAACAGAAAAGAGAACATTTGTTAATTTATTTGTATGAGAACATATTTTTTTTTACTTGATGAATCAAGTTCCAACATTAAAGCTCTCATTACACTTGGCTAATTAGAACGAACTACCTCCATGGACGAAGGCAAGATTTTATGTAACTAGAACAAAATAAACTATCATCGAAGAAATTATACATCAATTTCCTAAATACGCCATTCCAGTGACCTTGGTGCCCCATCGGTACGGCACAGCGTCACAGTACAACGGAAGGGCAAGGCAGTGAGGTGACATTGAGAATGCGGCCACTGCTACAAAACCTAGAAAGCGGTTTAACTTCCACAGAAAAACCTGTTCGGTACAGTTCCAGTAGATTTCGTTTAATTGACTTGTTAGTGATGCCAATTTGAGGCTGTCTAATTAGAATTTATGCTTGATGCTGACATGTTATTAAGTAATCAAGAAATTGGATAAATCACAGTGATATATGTTTTTCTAGTTTTAGCGTTTCCTGGATTCGTTTGTAGAATATACAATAAAATTAAGGAAAGCATTTAAGTATGAAATTGTGTTCCGCTTGCAACGAAGTGGTAAGATTTGGGTTGTTGTTATCATTTATCAGTGTACAGATGACTGCACAACAGGAGCCACCTGCGCATTGATAACAGTGTCTATCAATGAGTTTTCGCAACGAGGTTAGATGAGATGACCTATTTGTTTCTCACAGAAAACACTGACTAGGGTACTAAAGAAAATTAAAGATTTTGAATAGGTAAAATGGAATGAATCGGAGCATAAGTTTTGTAAAGCACCAACCTTCCATATTGTCAAATAAGAGACTAAAGACACACCGACTTATGCATAATCATAAGGACACTTAGTGGAATGAAATCGACACTGCTGATTATATGTCATACCGGTGTGTATCAAGTTTCAGCTTGCCCAGTATACCCTGGCACTTCATGGGGGCGCTGTTCACAAAGGTAGCAAGTCACAATACGTCTAATTCAATACATTTATTTTTAGTTCCTGGCTTCGCCGTCTCTCAAGGTACAGTGGGCGCCCTATAAAAGCTCTATCGGTACGATACGGGTGATCGCCACGCAATGGGTGGCCCGTTCCCACTGGTAGTATGAAATTCTTGAGATTTTTGATTCAGGGTATTCATTAGTCATAGTTTTCTATGTATGAATGTGGGAAAGATAGGAGTTAACCTGTATGTATGTAGAAATGTGCCATATCGTGGATTGCATTCTTTGATTCCGATTCCATGGATGTAAAATATCTAAAATGACATCCCAGTATTCTCGCAAATTTACGTAGGTGCTAAGCATGATATATATCATGGCTTTCTCAATTACAACTCCTTGGATCCGACTTAGACATTTGAAAAATCAGTTACCATTCTTCAAACATGTCTCATTAAACAAAAATTTCAAAAACATCCCTTCCTAATAAAGCCATTAAGAGAACCGTGACCACCGAAGCCCTTCGCCTGTTTTGTATAAAACTACTCAATATGTACTTCCTAACGATCATTACATATGGCACGCGACGCCGCACAGTGGGCTGGGATTACAAGGTTGGGTCTTAAGAGATCAAATGTATTTTTTTGGTATCTAGGCATAAATTTAAAACGTTTTTATTCTTTGACTTTTTTTAATTTAACGAGTACTTTCGGAGATATAGCCATATCAAATTTGTATGAAGAGTCATGTTATTTTAGTTAAGCAATTTATTCCAATTAAATTGAAATTGAAAATAATGTATACTAAACGGCCTGAAAACCTCAATACCTACTTAGTTCTTTAAAAAAAAACAATGTTCGACATTTTCCACCACCATAGGTAGGTATGACGTAATTTGTTTTGAGACTTATTTCCGGGAATCAAGGGATAAGAGTGCGCGAGCGCAACAACAAGTTATGACGTGTCGTAACGTGATTGGTGCAACGATAGGGTATCTACGGAATGTTCGGTTGCATTCAAATGATGAAATGCATTCTGCATATAGCCTACAGATTAACGATACAGACATGGACAGTAAAGGGAGACAACAAGTGCATCATGGAAAGAAGAAAGAAAGACATACAAGACGCTTTTAAAAATAGAATGGGACTTCTGATTGATGTTGTTAAACAAGGGCACGGCTCCACGAATGACGGAAATACTGCTAGAAGATTTTTTGCAAATCCAAACATGACTGCTGAGATAACTGGTGTTAGTGAAGAATTAATAAGGCGATTTGCAATCATTTTAGAGGCAATGTCATCAGGTTACCACATTGACACAGCGAAATTTCACGAATATGCTCAATTGACCATGCAACTATTATATTATGCCTTCAAGTGTTCATAAAGTTCTTATGCATGGTGCAGCTATTATTGAAAGTTTTGGTCTAATACCAATTGGACAGCTATCTGAAGAAGCTGCTGAATCTAGAAATAAAGACTTTCGTAGGTACCGCCAACACCATTCCAGGAAATGCAGTAGAAAAACTACAAATGAAGACATTTTAAATAATTTATTGACCAGCTCTGATCCACTCATCTCAGCGAAACGTCACAAACTTCGCAGAAAACATAAAACTTTGTCAGTAGAAGCACAAAGTTTATTAGTAATTGAACAAGCGGAAACATTTGATGATGACGAATACGAAAATTTTGCATTCGTTAATGTGGATACCCTTGACAGTGATTAAATTAAAACAGTGCAGTGGCCAGTAGTGATTGTGATTTTTACTTATTTATTTATTTATTTTATTAGTCCTTAGTGGATTAGGCCTAAAGGGGAGACCACTACATAAAAAATAAATGCGCCTAGTTCTTAACCTCTATGGTGGTGTGGAATAGAGAACAAAATTTGAAATTACGACCAAATCGCAGAAAATCGCAACCCAAGAATAGGCGCTAAAATAGGACAAATATACGTACTATGCATACGTAGAGTCAATTCTTTGAGAAAATTTGAGAATTTCGAGATTTTCACATTTTTTTCTTTTGCTTCATACAAAAATTACTTTAGATATTTATAACTCCGAAAATACTAAGTTATCTGAACGACCCTCCTAGAAATAATTACTTATAATCGATAGATAAATCCAACACAATATTTAAAATTTCAGAAATAGAAACTTTTTTTTTTTAAATGCTAAGTCCTTTACCGGCCCGTTTCAGCCCACTGTGCGCCGCCCGCCGGCGCTCCCTACACCTGCCGCGCCATATGATGAGCTGGGTCAGCTCAGTGGCATGGGAGTGTGTCGTGACCTCCAAACTTTTTAATTTATTCCGTTTCATAGGGCTTGGTCGTTTACTGTTTTGGCTTCTGGGTTTTTGATGATGGATGGCTTTTTAGAAGATTTTGTCTTGTTTTTCAGTAGGTATTTTCTTCTTAATTTTAAAATACAACTGTGGCGCTTTCGTTGTAATATGATATTTTGTTTTAAATGGGATGAGGACAACATCAAAATGTTACTAAATAATTAATGTTCAAAAAAAAAACCATACTCGTAAAAGCTTGAGTTGATACTGGAAAAAGAAATCATAAAGTTTTTTTTTGTTGATGTCAAAACATTCAAACAGTAGATCAAACAGCCAGTATGTATCTCTTTTATGCTGCTGAAATATTTGGAACCCATAAGACGATATAACTCTTTACAACAAAAAAACAACCGTCGCATTGACCCATTTTCCAAACTTTACTGTTACTGTTAGGTACTACTATCGTTTTATAAATAAGCGTTTAAAGTTAAAATACAAGACTTTTATTCTAACGTAATATGAGCAAATAATATGATCACTCTTCTTCATCTCAATCTTTCTCCCTTTTCATTTAAGGCTTTCTACGAGATTTCCATAAGGTTTGGTCCTTAGATCCATCCATACTTTTCCTAGGCAATTTGTCTTTATAGCGTTGAATGTTCACACGATCATCTCCAAATTCAAAACAACTTTCGCGTTATTTACATTGAGTAATAACATAATTATCTAAACATTTAGCACCTATTACATAACGGTTAATTAATCATAACACGAAACTGTGTTAGTGTGCAATTCGGGGAAATGAAACACTACATAATTGCGTGAATTGGGGGAGTGGGACGCATATATTATTAAGAGATCGTTCGGTCTTCCGACTAGGTTGAAATGTAGAAAAGATATATGAGTACTGATGAGCGCCATCTATCATGCTGTGTGACCTACTGGTGTAATGATTTGGATGCTATTAGAGATCAACGCACCGTGCAAAGATCAAATGGCAGTATGAAAATATGCTGTCTGAGAACTAGAATTTATATTTGACTATTGAGTGAAAATATGCTTCTTTGCATTAAGGTGAATCTTGTCAACATTTTTTCCATACAAACTTCGGGAATGTATTACCCCACTGTTCGACAATGTACATCAACAATTAAACATGATATGGTTTTGTCTCATTATTAATATTGTCTATACGGAAACAGAATACTAAAATAACAAGCACTTCAAAAGCTAGGAGCCAGCAAAGATTAGTTTTTCTTGCTATTTTAACCTAACTTTGGGCGTGTTTAAGTAACAAAAGAAGTGTAAAATCTCCAAAACCAAGTCGGTATCGACAAAGCTCAAATATCGAAAAGTTCAATAAATCTTATTGGTCATTGATTTATGCAGTGGTTTTTCCATAAAAACCGATCTTCCGAAGGACTTTTCTTAATTTTTACGCGCCTGTTTTACATAATTATTCTGTATCTCACTCAATAACTACTTATCACTGATACTACATCTGTCGGACACGATGCCTGGTGACACAGCTTGCTCTTTAGCCAGGCCCAGCAGTGATTTCGAGCCCACGACTAGATTCCCCTTAAGTGTTTATTTTAGTCAAGATTTATTCATTTAATTTCAGAATTCAAATTAGATTCGGCTAAAATATTATTTGCGGTAAGCTAACAGACGATTTTGAATATGCATGCTAGAGAATCTCCAGGGAACCATTAAGCTGCATTGAAACCCACTGTGTAATCAATCTGCAGGCATCATTAGAACCTACGCAATATAGTTCATTAATAACGCAAATTACAAACAAGTATAGTCACCTTCGCAATTACGAAAGTAAAACTCTGTAGTACAGTTCACAGGTCATCAACCCCAGATTATGTCATCATCATCATTTCAGCCCGAGATCATCCACTGGTGGGTTTAGGCCTCTGTGCGTCCCTTATCCAGGCGTTTCCCTTGTCGATTTTGACAATATCATCAACCGCGCTTTTGGATGACCCTGGTTATTTGGCCTAAACTTGGCCAACATTCGGTCACAGCTTTACTCCATTGGCCATCTCCTCGTCTAACTAGATGTCCTGCCCTACTGCACTTGAAGCGCATCGCCCTGTCCCCGGTGTCGTAGAATTTCGACCGACGACGGATTTCGGTATTACGGACTCGGTCTAGTAGGGTTATGCCAAGCGTTGCCAGATTATGTCCATTAACTTTTAGGAAAATCCCCTACCCTATATGAATCAAAGTTAATCCAACTCACCTACAAAAATACTCCTCTACAGCGTAAATAAACACAAGCTTTGCCACATTCCACTCTAAAGCCACACACGGACATAAAATCCACACATAGTATTTTCCATAGTATACTATACTACTCTTCAACTGTATCGTGTGACATAACATTTATAATAAAGTATTTCGTACGGCGGAAGCCAGTTCAACGTGCGCGCGCTGTCATGAATTTAGGAAACATTGACCTTACGGCATAATGCACTGTCTTGCAGAATAAGTGGTCGCTAAGTAGGATTTTTTAAATGTCTAGTGTTTGTTTCTGTGTTAGTGTGTCTGATGTGAAGATTGACATCGATATGAGTAATCGAGAAGTGGTTTAGTAGGATTATTGTGATTGGTGGCGTATCATTTTTTATTTGTATTGTGTGTTTTAACAAGTAATCATGACAGTAGTCGATTGTTATTTTAATCTCAACTCATCAAGGGGGTTACTTAATATTTTTCGATTAAATAAAAAACTAGCATATTTCGCAGTTTCTGCGATAATGATCGTAAGCAAAGCAGACTTTCTATTTAAACATAAATAAATATCTTCACTTTTATCAGGATGTTAATCAACGGAAGATAATAATAAACTCTCACTTCAATAATACTTTTATTTTAAAACATAACTCGATCCGTCATTAAGAAAACATTATGAATATCATTCGCATCTGCAAAGTGAATGTAAAATAATTTACTTTTCTTCAGAAACGATCATGAGTTGGATAGATTCCAAAGATTACAAAATAAAAGTTAGACGACTGTGGGAAGTGAGCAATCATAACATGAGATCGTAATTCAGATTTAATTTAACAGATCTGTATTTGTCAACTGGATATGAGTCAACTGAAAATGATTCATTCATATTGCTCACTAGGATTCCCTGTGTGCAATGGCAGCCCATTACGAAAACCATCCACACACGTTATTTGACCTCACCAAAATATCTGTAGGCCATACAAATATTTGTCCTGATGCGGTGCGGTACGGAAACCGCAAAAAAACCGGCTCGAGCACACCATTATCAGACTTTTTTTTTGATACTGAATGTTTAGCACTAAGCCACACATTCGACAGGCAGTCGTAGAACTAATTTCTTTTTCTCTTATTGTTTAGTCATCATAATCATCATCATCTGCCCAGCCTTTTCCCAACTAAGCTGGGATCAGCTTCTAGTCTAACCGAATGCAACCGAATACTAGTGTTTGATATGTAGCGAATGCCTATCTGACCTCTATAATCCAGTTACTGGGTAACACGATACTCCTTGGTCAGACTGTCAAAGATCTATGAATGACAGTTGTCAAGTAAAAATATACTGTCCGCAAAACAACCGCATCCAAATCTTCTCGTTCCCGCCCGCCGGACGGTAGCGACGTTCTATTTTAGCTAGATGTTAACCCACATTCACGCCAACACTACAAATTAACTAACTGATTAGTCGTTGAAAATTTAAACAAGAATGTTACATGTTTGCTAAGCTATTGGGGACAATTGAGGACAGTGCATGTTTTGCGGATTGCGAAGCGCTTGTAATGTGTGTCGGATTTACTAGCGAAGACGTAAGCCGCTAGATTTTTGTTGCCAACTACACTTTTTACGAAAGATCGTGGGAAGTTTGTGCAGTAACTAAACCGATAGCAGATAAATCAGAATTAAGGAAACTAAAACAAATAAGTATTGAAATTCCAACAATAATAGTTTTTTTATAAAATTTAACACCAAATGCGCGGAAATCAACAACCTAAATGGTCGAAAGTTTTCAGTAATAATACAAATAAAGACAAATTATGAATAATAAACCATCACATAAATATTACTTAAGACGCCGCCTGAAGCACTAAATCGCGAATTTCCCTCATCTGACAACAACGCGAGTTTGATGACTCCGCGTATATTCCCACTCTTATCTGCATCCACTTTCATTTAGGTAATTGTACTCGAGTCTAAACACCTGTCGTATTTGTAGGCTATTAGCGTTCAGCATGATATATTTCATTATTCGCTACATCGATCTTATAACAAAACACCGATAAATTATCATACTAAATTGGTGGGTCGTTATTTTGTCAAACAAGTGTACGAATTTATTTATTTACGGGGACATTTCCGCGATGGACTATCAAGTCATCTTGCGTCGTAAAGTGTACCATAAACCAAGAGATTTGCGTATTGAAATGTCATAAATTTCAATATGGCTTACTTACATAAATATGAGGAACTGTCATGTTTATGAGTGTATCAATTATTTAGTTATATCATGTAATATGAATTTCAATATGAAAGTGGATACAACAAGGGATTTCCGTTGCATAATGTAGTTATGGCGTACATATTTTAATTGAAATTGGGTAAACGCTGTTTAAGTATGCATTACTTAAATAAAACTATGTCAAGCTGTTAACGAGCGATTTTAATATGCCAATATATATATGTACTTAAAATATGCGTTTTGTATGTAATTTCTTGTTAGAAACTTTCGAACCGTTGTTATTGCGATGGTTATGTAGTTCTTACATACATTCGACACAAATAGCTAAAGCTTTTTTATACTACAAAAGAAACTACTCGTTAAAAGTTTATGCACTTACCTTGGCAAAAAGTGTAAAATAACTAATAATAACCTCGCAACAATGCCTACATTATTTTTGGTCAAAAAAAGAATTGCAAACACATCAAATTGCACAGGAGAATGCGTATTTAACATTCAAATTTTGCAAATTATAACCGATTGCTAAATCGAGCATATTATTAAAACGGCAACATATTTATAGCAAAAAGCGATATAATCGTCGGAAACGTTGCATGCATAGCTCCACTATTAACATGATGATAAAGACAGTTACACTACATCCAGTTCCCGTCTTGCGGTGTTTCCGAGAGTTGCGCAAGCGAGTCCCATCTGCGCACGCGACTACAACACCGGAAATTCTTTTTCTTTTAAACGGTTTTTTAGGGTTCCGTAGCCAAATGGAAAAAATGGTACCCTTATAATTTCGTCATGTCCGTCTGTCCGGATATGACACCCATTTTACTAGGAGACTATTTGCACTTACCAAGGGGTATCGTGTTACTCAGTAATTGGGTTGTGGAGGTCAGATTGGTAGTAGTTCTATGTGAAATACTTGGAATAAATTGAAAGCCGACCCCAAAATAGTTGGGAGAAAGCTAGGCAGATTGAAAAATTGATAATTTACTATAGGATAAATCAGCACTATTATATCGATGAAAATTGTATTCTGAGCATCACTAAACAATGGTGTGGTGAAGTTAAGAAATAAACAATTAGGGCAAAGAAAAATAATTCAATGAGTGTTGGGAACCGTTAGATCCTATAATTAAATGTACTGTTACAACCGTAGTATTATTAACTTTGTTTTTCATAGTTATTTTTCGAGAAATACATACTTAATTTTGCATTCGATAAAATCAATACTGTGCATATGTAAATATTCATCCCAACTACGGGACCTTTCAGTGTGCTTGGTCCGACAGACTTGGCCGATTTTTTTTTAATACGATTCTTCGACTGCTAAATTGGAAGCGACTTCGGTCACGTCGTGATTCCGAGGTTTTTATTGTGATTTTTATGAATAAAGTGCGAGATAATTCGATATCTGGGATTGCAGCGCGTCTGGTATGTTTGCTACTTTGCTAAAGCGCTTACGGATGGTTTTCAAGCCATCATGTGCAAGAAAACAAACTCCTTGCCAGTCTATGAAGCTGCAGCAACAGCATCCTAAATGGTATTGACTGCCAAATATAGCATCAGGGTATAAGTCCTAACAATACTAACATAATTTTTAGTACATTTTGTTACTAACACTAAGTTTTTTATGAATTTATGTTTATGTGATATGTAACTTGTATGGATATTTCTCTGAAATTAAATAAATGAATTGAATTGAAATGGCGAATCTGAATTTTGATAGTGCAGCTAGTTTTGCTTTTCATGCTGCAGTCAAGATTGATAAATAAATTGAAAGTGCAGTGATGTTTTCCTTACCAAAGATTTGTGTCTGCGTGCTAAATTAACGAAACAAAATAAGTACTTAGATTTTATGCCGTGCCCAGAACGATTGTTGCTTACCTCACACATAGATTCGCCACCCCTGACCAAGGTTAAAGACACCTCTCCTCCTAACAATAGTCATATGGAATGATTTGTTCGGAATGAACAAACTATAATAAATGTTATTAAAAGACGTCAATAGTTTTCAATAGACATTCGCAAAGATATTACAATAATCTTCCATTGGCTACCACCATCGAGCTATACAACTAAAACAATGGAATTATTATCAAAAGAAAATAGAAAAAAAAATTAAGGCTTCTTCAGAAAAGCGCGACGCGACAGCTCGACACGATACTTGTAGAACAATAATTATTATCATAAAGTTTTCATCCAAAAATATCCAAATTATTCTACGTGAGACGCGCTGTCGAGTTGCGCCTGTTTGCAGGAGTCTTTATTCAAGTGTTTCCTCATTGCTCTTATCAAGTCCTTTACAAGTTTTACTTACACAAGTGGGTCGCTAAAGTCAGCCGAGTCGAACGCATTACGTTTTTACACCTGCAGCCCACTTAAAGTATACACTTTGTTGTGTTCTTACGACATCCAATACAAATACTAATATCTGTTGACTAGATGTGCCACGCGGTTTCACCTACCGTTTTTAGGGTTCCGTACCCAAGGGGTAACCCAACGGGACCCTAATACCAAGTCTCCGCTGTTCGTATTCGTACGTCTGTCTGTCAGCGGGCCGTATCTCATGATCCGTAATAGGTACCTACAGTTGAAATTTTCACAGAATGTGTATTTTTGCTGCCGATATAATAACAAATTATAAAAATAAAAGCTAAGTTATAAATTAATGGGACCTCCATACAAGAAACGTGTTTTATCGGCGTTTTTTGCCTTGTGGTACGGAGCCTTTCGTGTACGAGTCCGACTCGCAATTGGCCGGTTTTTGTTCAGCTCTTAAGGGTCCTAGTGTGAAGTTAAATAGCATTTAACCTTCCACATGAATTGGGCTATGGCTGTGACTCCAAAAAGATTTTTTCAAATCAGACACAGATTAGCGCGTTCAAACAAACCAAGAAACATACTCTTTACAAACAAACATAGGTACTCTTTACAAAAAAATCGTCTATGCTTTATTATAGCATAGATTTAGTACTGGTCTTCACAGCTTCGTTCGTATTTGGAACACTAACTTCTTTTTCTGATTGTATTTATAGCTTTACGCACGAGAACTGCGATACTGATACTAATTATAATTCGTTACACTCAAAGCCACAATTAGTAGTGACGGGCGTAGATTCGACGCAAATAGACAACGGTGCCCCCCACACGAGCACTCTAACGATAGTTTTCCTTACCACAGGTTTAATTTTTTTTCAATAGAATTTAGATGTTTGTAATCATTCTAGTCCAAACTATGTTCTATTCAAAGCGAGATTTTGACTTTTAGGGCGAAACTGAACGCGACCAGCACTTCTAAACCGAGTTCAAGAGCTGTCAGTGTAAACAGTTTTGACTTTGACAGCTCTTGAACTCGGTTTAGAAGTGTTAAACACGTGAAATCCAAACTTAAAGCTACAATAACTGCAACATATTGGCATGAATACTAATTGGAGTTTTATTCGATTCAGCATTCGATGCACATCAGGTACAGTTGCAATCCGAGACCATTGTAAAATAACATGATAAAAGTATTTTGCTACAATATTTTGATAACTTAACTTCACAGCAATAATAACATTAATAACTGTTCCATTGTGGCGTGTTGCACTTTTTCTTACAAATGCAGTTGGTATGTTATTTATTAGACGGTACGTGTAAAATGACGAGGAAATCGTCAGTAATTGTTACTTCGTTGATCGATTGTTAATTAACTGTTTACTGCCTTACCATTTGGCGTGTATTTTTTTGCATATATATGGGTTCCTAGTTTTTTTGTCCCGAAGTGGGTTAGTTTTTAATTAATTCGTTTTCCTTAGTAGCTCAGTAAGTCAGCATGTTTAGTTTTTTTTTTTTATATATGTGGCGATGGCACCGCACCTGACTGTCAGTGGTTAGCGCGAAAGTATGTTTTCAATTAAGTACAGTTTCTATTTGATTAATCAAACAAAACGAATACTACAGGTGCACTAACAAACTAGATTTCCAGTTTTAAATGAAGCAACTCAAGAAGGAAGTTATTTTTAATCATATTTTATGTTCAGCGTCTAATCGCGTGAACTGGTGCTGTAACTTAATTATATTAAAAAAACTACGTTGTATAAGATATTAATCCGATTACTGAAACAGAGTTCAACCGCTTAACGGCTTATTGGTTGAATCGTACGAATTTTGTTTGCCCCGAGCAAATGGACTCTTTTGAATGATATATTTTTTTCTGTTGGCGATTCGGACGAACGGGCGAACTGACAACTCCAGAAATACGCATTTAAAATATGCAATAAAGTTAAGAAAAAAGAAACACACTAGCTCACAGAAGTGATATTTTAAAATAATAAAATAAAAGATACATTCCTTAGTATAAATGTAGGAAGAAAAAATCTAGTCGTCTTGTTGTTCATGTACAGCATTACAAACTAAATTTGGAACGTTACAGGTAATAAGTGCTTGTTCCTATAGAGAAAAACAAATTCGATTCGCCCGTTTCGGGCGGGTAAATTCGTGCGAATCAGCCAATAAGCCCTAATAACGTTACGAGTAACTTGATGAAGGGTACAATCTAAGACATCTAGTATGACGGCTTATGCACCTGCTTATACTGCTACCAATCTATTTTTTAACATCTCGATTCTAGTTTAGCATTTTTTTACGCGTTTTTTTGCTAGGACTATGTTGGCTTAAATATTTGCATTAGTATTGGTGTTAATGTATTTAAGTGTCCGTTTATTGGGCAATGAAACGTTAAGCCCACGACAACCCAATAATAGATTTGTACTAGAATTTATTTAATGTGAGTCCGTAAACAATTCCAATTAAAAAGCGTTGGTATAAGTTGAGAATATTATAATAATTCCAACCTATTACTGTCCCACTGCTGGGCAAAGACCTCTTATTATACAGAGAAGCCACGAGCATTGATCACCACGTCGTCGAGACGAGTTGGCGATATCAGACTTATACAAGGAAAGTTTTTATTCAGTGCGCAAACTTTAACCATGATTTCAGCATACCATTCTAGACCCCCCAGCGAAAAAAATTTTTTCGTTTTTAGAAAAAATAAAAATTAGCTGTTACATAGAAATGTGCAATACCTACGCGGTCAAAATGTATGGAACAGCTGTTTTTTTTTTGTATAACCGACGAAAAATTTCTGCGCTGGGGGTCTAGAACGATATGCTGAATTCTGGGTTAAAGTTTGCGTGCTGGATAAAATCTTTGCCTGTATTATAGTAAGTCCATCACCCAAATTGCGCATCGCACTATTATTTATCAGCATCTGAATAATTTTGTAGCATATTGCTAATCCATTGCTTCGAAAAAAAAATAGACCAGACGAATTTTTCGAACACATGTTCGAAAAATTGGTCTGTTCAACAACGTAAATAACGCAATGAATGTTGTTGAACTGTCAAATTGAAAGCGATTCCTACTGATAGTTTGTTACGGTTTCCTCACGATGTCAATAATATCCAAGATAAATTCAGAAAGTACATAATTATTAAACTAGCTTTTACCAGAGGCATCTCCCGTGTGGAGATCGGAAATTATGCCACGAGAACATACTTGCGGGATAAAAAGTATCCTTTGTGTTTATCCAGGTTATAAACTATCTGTGTGCCAATTTCATCCGCATCCGTCAGCCGTTTTTGCGCAATTGAGTAACAAACATCCAAACATACAAAAACTTTCACATTTTTATTATTAGTAGATAGAATTGAAAACGTCACATAGGTTGTTGCCCGGATTTGAACCGACCACGTCGTGCATGAGAGCCACTAGGCTATCATAATATTGCGGTATGAATAGTACATACTAATTACCTCTTAACGGACGTAAGTTATCGTCATTCGATGTCATTAAGTTAATACGTTCTAAGTTTAGGTCAGAATTAATCGTTAATCGTCAAACTCATTGTCAGTTAATCACAATTCAAAGTCTATTTGTCACGGAATCGGAACCATCGTTTAAAACCCATCTTGGATAATTGACGCCTTGTTAAACTGCGGCGCAGAATAATTGACCAATTTAGTTTTATCTATTTTGAGATATCGCTTGTCCGTCGGTTGCTAGTCGATTGAAGCTAGCCTTATACATAATATCTTAGTGCAGAAGATAAGACAAAGGCGATAACCTCTGACCGCTAAGATGACTAATATGTTATTGAGAATGTTACGATAGCAATCTATGCTAGATCTCTCCGGCGAATAAAAATATTTAAGAAATGTCTCATTGGGTTAGACCCTTTTTATCTGCTCGCGTTCCGTTGGCCGAAATAACGGCGTATTTTTTTACTTTACTTATTGCATTTTTTCTTAAATAACTTGAATCTCTCCAAGGCAGATCCACATACAGATCTAATCAATGCCATAAAGAACATATTCTTGAACGTTAGCCACTCCAATCTAAACGCTCTCGTAACAAACAGTTGCATAGCGTGTCGCCAAGTTATTACACACTGTATGGGGATTCTATAGTAGAAAGCGCTCGAGTAATTGGTGATTTCAATTAACATACAGTGTTATGGCGCTGCCAGTAAATTTTATACCGACTTGCACTTTCTACGTTTTCGAGCACGATACTTCCGAGTTGCTTTCCTCGGTCATTTTAAATTCTTGCGTTACGACCTTGCAACTTACAAGTTACGACAGATGACGTTTTATTGTGTTCCTTTTTGCGTGGCTTGCAGTGTAATGTGTGATTCATACGTGAGCGATTAAGTTGTGGTGATTCATTAATTCGATGTTATCTGTGAATATTTAACTTGCCCAGCCTTAGTGGCGTTGTTTTGTTTATTAGGACACATGTAGAATATGTTGTTACGTTTTACTATGATTTTATTCATGAATCGTTAATCAGATCATCTTGTGTCATCTTTCAGAGCTTCAATACTTAGTGAACTTCAGAGTAAAGCGATCCGGGTAGGACCAAGTACCTAATACATATATCTGTCGATATAGGTACTAAGTAGCCTTTTCATAGCTATGTTGGGGTCTGCTCTCAGTCTAACCGCATGCAGCTGGATACCAGTATTTTACATGGAGCAAATAACTATCTGACCTTCACAACCCAGTTACTGGATAACATCATACTCCTTGGTAAGACTGGTTGTCAGACTTTCGGGCTTCTGATCACCCGTAACGAACTCAAAGTCAAAGCATTTATTTCAAATAGGCACTTAAAAGGAATTTTTGAACGTCAACATTTACATTAAAATAAAATTGATTCTAGTCGCTCCTTCCAAAATGTAGTTTCGTATAGAGAAGAATGGGCAAGAAACTCTACCGTTACTCTTTTAAAATGTTTTAAGTACAATTCAATTAGCAACCACTTAGATTTTGTCTAGACTCTAGATTGTCCTATGGAGCAGGACCAGCATGTTTCCAAGCATTCTTATCTTGGATAATATAATCCTCTAATTTGTAATACGCTTGTTTACAAAGTTTACTTTTTATATGACTATATGAGTTTTAAATTTCCTTTCATTTAAGTGCAATATATCGGAAGGTATTTTGTCATAACATTTAACACAGTACCCCATAAAAGATGTATGTACTTTAGCTAATCTGAAAAATGGTTGACCTATTTTGTCTTTGTTTCTAGTGTTAAAATTATATCTATCACTTATTTTCTTTAAAAGGTTTAGAGTTTTTCTTACATACATTAAATTTTCATAAATTAATTGGCAAAGACTCAAAGATTTACGAATTACAGCCGGGAACAACGGCTTAGTGTGCTTTCTGAGACACGGAGCGGTCTTGGTGTGTTATGGATGGTCACCCATCCCCGGACCAACCACGACCACCACCTCGGCAAGCGTTGCTTAACCTTGAAAATCGACCCATATTTTTTTCAGTAGTCATTCATAATCTGCGATGTCCTAGGGTTAATATTATAAACGTTAAATGAGGTCACAGATTCATCCACTGACCGCAATACACTTACCCTACTACACTGATTACTAATCGAAGAGAATTCCTTCATAATTATAGCATTTCACGTGACGATTAAAAACAGAGACCATTTCGTGACAAACGAAGAAATAACGTAGATATCTATTCCGACCAATTAGAGGTAATATATTCAAAATTAAGTAAACCGTTGTCCAATGTGTTGAGAAAACAGAATTACTAATTATAGTGAGTTTTTTAGATGATTAACTGTGTATCGTTATTTAGTAGTGACGTTTCCATTGGATTTAATGAAAATGAGCATGTAAATTCGATTTTAATGTTAATTTTTGTTCCATACCCCTTCTTGCATGTATAATTGTAAACAGAACAGACCATACTACCACAGCTTCAACAGCTAGGTATAGAAACAATTTAGAAATAGCAAAAAAAAACTTCTTTGTTTTATTTACTTCCAACGGCCAAAGAAGAAAAAATACATACAAGCAAGCGATACAGCGATCTGCCAGGGGTGCGAGTTGCTCGAAAGAGATACCGCGGCCCCTGGCACACAGGCAACTGAGGGAACACGGGTGGGTTTTAATCAGTAAAAGTCTGTCTCCACTCAGAGCGGGAGAAGTTATTTGATGATTTCCCAACCAAAAAAAAAAAGCGATACAGCGATTACCAATTAAAAATGGAAAATTCCTCGCTTTCGGTCTATGCGATAGCTTGTACCCTTTTATTTATAAAAGTTGCTAAAGTTAAGTAATGATTAGCGACTGTTTAACCATACATTTTTGACGTTTAAACATCTCTTAACTTTAAACAACGTTTATGAATATATACCAATAATGTTCAGCAGTAATTATTTTATGGTGAGTAGGGAAGCCTACAAAGACCAATAAGACACGTAAGAAAGTATTTCTCCTATAAGACGCCAAAGAAACTACTTCTATAAGCCACCAAAGAAAGCACTTCTTCTATAAGCCACCAAATTGTGTACTTCTTCTATATGACACCAAAGAAAATTCTTCTTTTAAATTATAAGACACCAAAGAAAGTTCTTCTTATATAAGACACCAAACAAAGTTCTTCTTCTATAAGGTAGTGAAGAAAGACCTTTATCAACAAGTAAAAGTTTAGTTACTTGCTTACTGTTTTCTTTAATTGCTTTAAGGTAATCAAAAATATGCGCACTTTCGGCTTTTCCAATTAACAAACAAACTTCTTGCGCACTATCAATCTCACGGTGAAGGGCCATAACGTTACCTAATACCCACGCATAAATTCTTACTAAAATTGTTATAACTTTAATGTATGACGAAAGTGAGTTAATTTATCTACATACTATAAATATTTTATAGTTATATTAGGACTTCATATAAATACGTGGTTCTCCGAATTTAATGACTTTTATTTCATTTTCGTGAATTTTGCTTTTAGATCTATCACTGAAGTTTGTTTATCCGTTTGTTTTGAAAAGTCATTATCATAAACAACTTCAGCCGTTAAATGTTTACCCTCCAAATTCAAAAAGAGATTCCTTTCTTCCTACCTTTTTTTAAAACATTGTTTAGGATCCTCAAACCTACTGTCAAAGTTGTCACCATTCGCCTGCCCCTATTCCAATTTACTTGGGGTCTGTGCAACATGTTTTTTTTTCCATATTCTCTATTTGTCGTTATCTCGGTAGTCACCCCCTTTCTAGCCATATCATCAGCATATTATTTATTTATTAAAACTTAATGCACAAGTAAAAAAATATTGTACAAAGGCGGACTTAATGCCTGAGGCATTTTCTACCAGTCAACCTTAGGGTGATGCAGAGAGAAAACATGGCAGGTGCAATATAAGGGATAGGTTACTCGAAATATAATACATACATACATATATATATATAACGACAATAAACTTTGTCTTGAGAAATAACGATAGGTAGAGGAGAAAACCAATCCAGCAAATCAGCGCTGGGATCATTCTGCCAACTTCTTACGAATATGCTCACGAGCCTTCACTTTAAACGATAACCGACTGGTTGCCATCCTGATATTCAGAGGGAGCGCATTCCAAAGAAACTATAATCTCGTTACACACTGTCCATCGTTCAATTTGGTCTTCCTAAAGACATACCAGAATTTGTGTAAGGTCAAACGCAGGCCATACATCGACAAGCCGTCTAATTTAGGCAGCACGTGGGAAAATCTTGTTTTAGTATTAAATTCACGTGACTTATCAGATTAAAGTGGCAAAGCCGATAAATTGACGAAATTAGATTAGGAATCACCTTAATGTTTCGTTTGGTCAATAATACCTAATATCGTGTTGCGGATTTTGTATTAGGCAGAGCTTTAGAGTAATGGGATTGCTTTAAAAACCAATAGGTAATTATTATTAACGACGTTAGGTAGGTAATTAAAGGATTTAAGCTCAACACATCATTAAGTTTGTTTTGAGGCAGACATGTTTCGGTAAGTCGATTAGACTCTTTTAAATGAGGGATGAGCTAAAGAAAAACAAAAGTAATTCATTAAGTACCTAAGCTGTTTCTTTTAGTTTTTCTAGTCTTCAACGCCTATAACAATCTCTTCAAACCCACTAATAGCAGACTATTCCTTTCATTTTTAATTGACTACTTATCTGAGGAGCTGAAAATGTCAATGCCTACAAAATTTTCTGATAGCCCAAAGTTATCGAAACTATTAATTTATTTGCCTATCTCAGATATTTACGATACGTAATCATAAAATTAACGACGTCGACGATGAACTAATAATTTAATGCTAATCTAAATAATTTTATTTTATTGCACGAATTAAATGGATAGTCATAGTCATTCACTGGACATAAATATTATGAACTAAAATTCATTGCATCAAAGTTTGAAAAACCATTCAACTACGGATTTATAGTTCCGCCTATTCCCAGAGCATTGAGTAAATAAATATAGAAAATAAAACAACAAGAAATGCTTGGGAAAGTACGCATCGGTGCTTACTTGTCCGACAAGACATACTTGTGCCTTCAAGGAAAATGATTTATATATCACTAGTTTGCTAGTTTTTATATTAACTATTTAATCGCAGCGATTAATAGCAACGACTGAATGTCGGATTTAGAGAATTGCGTGTTTTGACATGTGGATTGTGGATTAATGTTTGTTATCGAATGGCTTCTTTAGCCTTGGCCTATTGGAACTACGCTTAAATAGAACGGCCGAACTCATTAGATAGATACCTCCAACTAATTTAAAGATGCACTAAAAATGTGATACATATAACATTATCAGCCAATAATGTTCCCCCTGCTGGGACACAGGTGTCTTCTCGGTGAGAGGGAGTGGGCCGTAATCCACCACGCAGGCCCAGTGAGGGTTTTTGGCACATGAACATGCCGGTTTCATCACGATGTTTTCCTTCACCGTTTTGAGATTAGTGGTGATGAAATAATTAACACGAAGTAAAGCTTCTGTTTGGGTTCGAACCTACAATCTACAACTCCTAAGTCGCGGCCATTACCACTGCTCAACAAAAAAAAAAAAGAAGTATTTTTGAATTTCAGAGCAAACTTCGACACTTGGACCAATGGGATTCAGCCGAGTGATGGAGCAGATTCGTGAAAAAACTAATCTTGACTATTTCTTGAGTTCAATCATTTACACACATTTGTTGTCCAAAGTGCTAACAATGAATCACAACTAAGTACAGTCACGCACACCCGCGGTGAAAATCAAGCATTAAATATGACACGAAAGTTGAATAAAACGACTTTTGTATTACATAAACTCATATAACACGAGAGTAATCACTGCAACGTTTACAACGTGTTACATACCTGCTAGGAAATATCAAAGAAATTAGTGAACTATTATGTGGTATTACTCATAGACCATTATATGGCGGTATATCTTGGTAACTATACGGCGAAATAAGGAACTAAGTTTAGTTAATTAGTATGGTTTAGTATTTTTCTGACCTTTGAGCTGACACCGAATACGCCGTGGAAATGGCGATGTTTGTGGGCCCATGTAATTTAATAGACTCTCGTGCCATCGACACCAAGAAAGAGTTTAAATATACTGCGTAATTTACTTGCTTATGCCAGCGGCTTCGCCCGCGCGGAACTTTCATCCCCTATTTAAACTCCCTTAGGGGTTGAATTTCGAAAAATCCTTCCTTGTTCCTTGTCTACATTATAAAGGGTACCTCTGTGCGAAATTTCAGCTTTCTAGGTCCAAGGGTTTGGGCTGGGCGTTGATGAGTCAGTCAGTCAGGACTTTTCTTTTTATTTATACATATAGATATACTGAATATGACTACACTAAGAGTTCTATTACTATCATAGAGGCTATATTCTCTTTTGACAATCGTAGCCACATTGGTCAATAGCTGACAGTCTGAGACCGTCTAAAACTAAGTCAATCGTAGACATAGTAGCCACAAGGGAGAAGAAACTCTCCTTTGTGGCCACTATGTCTACTACTGACAAAAAAGCGGAAGAAAAAATCTTTAGGAAAACTTTTTAACGCCCAGGGAAACATCACAGGGTGTTTCTAGTTTGCCTTCCCGAACCGAGTTTTATTCATTCTAACACTATTTTCAAACTCAAAGCATTTATTTAAAATAAACCAATTACTTTTAAATTGTCATGGGGTCGGTCACTAGGAAAGATGAAGCTAGTCGCCCATTCCCAACTGTCTACTACTAGTTTCTACTACGCTTTGGAGTACGTACTACCTATGGAGAAGAACGGGCAAGTAACTCCACGGACACTATTTCTCATCACATTATTCATGTTGAAATTATACATGTGAGAACGATGTAAAAACACGTTAAAAGCGTCCGTAATTAAAAAAACAATTCAGAAATTTAAATAAGCCGTGGCAGCTAAGAGATGGCCACTTGACCAGTCCCTACTGACGGCGCCCGTTCACAAGCATTGTTACTTAGTTCTACGTATATGTTGGTTCTTCTCTGAGATGTTGCCTTGGCAACTAGCGCCAGTTTGCGCTTTCAAGATAAACTGGTCAAATCGTATGTCAGAGTGTTAGTCACTGCTGTTAATGTTTGCGGAAGTAACTGTCAAAACGTGATGTACTCTTTTGAATTTTGTTTGTACTGAGGTTAGGAGAAGGTCAGGAAATGGAAGTGCTCCGTCATTATCAAAAGCACGGTTGCGGTTTTAATGTTGCATGACAACTAGCAGATAAGTCGGTGATGTAAGTACTAATCAAGTAAGTAATCATTTAAGTTTAGCCTTAATACTAAATTATGTCACCAGCACGAGCTAGCTAAAATATTTGTCGATCTGGAAATAAAACCGGCAGTTTTAAAAATAGAACATCAACGATAGTGAGGAAGTAATTTGGGCACGTATTACGGTGATGAAAAGCAACTGTCACTATGTCTCCCACTCGCCAAGCGTGGAAAGCAACAGTACAAACGAAATCCAAAACCACTTCCGACAAATTTCTCACACGCTGATTGAGACAGATAACACCGCATCTAACGACTAAATCGTCGGTAAATAACTCCACAGACGTATTCATTTCATCCACATAAAAAAAGCGTCTGAAAGCAGGTCATTCATCAATTTACTAAGACTCGGAAACAAAGTTTAATAATACCAGGTCGTGTGTGAAAAGTTAAACCTCGTTACGTTGTGGTTTCAAAATTTAAACACCTCATTCATGCAGCGTTTGTTGTAAACATTTACGTAATTACGTATAGGAATTAACGGCCATTGTGTTAATTGTATAAGAGATGTTGAAAATGTGTAACAAATTATACAATCGGTGTCCCTTCCTTTTTCGGCCGGTGGTTTTAATAACTTGCAACTGTTGCAAGTTCCTCAATAATATTGACATTCTTGACATCGATTCAGTGACTTTCATTTCTGATACTCCAATTTTCATTGATCAGGATTGAGGTCGCCTTTAAATCATGATTTAAGAAGAAAATGAAAGCATTTTTATGTATGACGGTAACTAAGAAGCAGACGTCTTAAAAACGAGTCGGCGCAATATTTCAGCAAAACATGTTGGCACTGCTTTTGTAAAGAATACCGAAACGTGAGGGAACAAAAACACATTTTTAAAGAGTAGGGCTTTTTCTTAAAAGATTTATTTCGATGAGTCTCCAGAAAAATAAGCCATTCATCACGCTTAGACGTGCAACAGGAGGAATGAATTCGTTACAGTCATCCATCAGATAATGTCAAATGGGACAAACAAGTTCGTTGCTAAAATGTGCGAAACTTGATCAACCTGTTGTAGAGGCATACGTAAGAATCAAGTGCATGCATTTCAGGTCATATTATCTTATATGGTATCGTTTAGACTTGATATTAGGAATAATGGCAGCTAAATATAGGAGTTATGTTTCGTTTATAATAAATTATGACTATGCTACATCATAATTATCAGCCCGTATAAGTCAACTGCTGAACATAGGCCTCGTCGAATTACCAAAAGGAGCTGTCCTAGATAAGCCATATTTACAACGTTTGGCAGATGGATATGCGACCGCAGAATCGTTTCATACTAATAATTCATAATATTAGTACTTAACCACCGGCTGGCTGCCTTTATTAGTCTTGCAACACTTATGAAGTGCACTCATACAAGTCTAGAAACACGACAAAAGCTTAATAAACCATTCAAATTTAATACGACGCCTTTCAATTTACATCGTCAAAGAAAAAATACCGATATGCAAATACCATGTCCCCTAAAAGTTAACGGAACATCTCCCACGTTTACACCAAAATCCACAAGGCAGAAGAATTCTGTCAGCGGTAAAACTTGATCCATAACTCACGCTGTCCGGAAAACTTCCCGATTTCAACACCCAAGATATTTCACTTCGGATATGCGTTGGGTATTTGAATGCGTTGCCATAGTGAATCATTTATAGGTGTCTATTGACTTGGAGGTGACTAAATATTGGGTATTGTTTTAGCTACGAAGGGGACTTTTGGACGGGTAGGCTTAAACAATGGGAAAAGTGATGAGCAATGACGAAAGCCCGATGGATCATAGTACGATCAATAAAAGAATGTGTAATTACTGGGTGATCTAATAAACATCGCTAAAAGGTGTCGACTACAGAAATGTAAGACCGAATAATTATATTTGTCAATCATTTCAAGATGGGCCAGCTCGTTGTCCAAGCCATGCTTATTCGTTTGCTTTTCCAGATTGTGGTTTAAAATTGAATGCTAGAAACTATAGTAAGCATTGAATTTAAGAATATCTATTTCATACTTAGATAACCAGTTGTTTGTGAATAGACTGGTCCTCGTTTCTCTCTGCGCACTTGTCTTCCAAACTGACAGTTGCCAACTTGGACTCGATAACCAACCGACACATTCATCAATGCTCAGAATGTCATTATCAAATCTATTATCCTCTGTCTTCTTATTTGTTGCGTCATCATTTGGGAGCGTGACTTTGAAGATGTTAATACTGTGGCCTTACTTGAGAGAGGTCTAGTTCAAAAAATTTGGCCTTTTCCTTGTTGAAGCACCAAAGTCTTTCCAAATGGCATCTTTAGATTTCACTCTAGTTCTTACCACCCAAATCTAATACGGATTCTAATCAGCCAGTACAGATCCAGACCAGGAAACCTCTACGCTACCTATTAACTCGAATCCCACATTCACCTCATAGTCGCCAACGCGATAGATTCCGGTAATCCCACTCGCTAACGAGTATCGAGTGTCGAGTAACGATTGCGTACGAGTCGACTCTCGATTTCGTCGCGAGAGGAATGTCGCCAGGGGAGTCGACCGACCCGTGTTACCTGACTGAGCTGTTACACGTTGCGATGCAAGTGGTGAGAGATTGCGATGGGATACTGCGTTTTTGTGCTACATTACATATTACGAAGTAGAAGTCATGCGAGGATTATGTGGATATGTTTGTACTGGAGGCAGTAAATGGATTGTTTTCGATAACTTTCCTGCCACTCTCATGTATCGATATAAATTGGTTCTCGTCATTCATTGTTCAAAATTCATATTCGTTATGAAAACATCGTCCACATTGAATAAAAACATCGGTCAGAGAAGAGTATTAAGAAAGTTTGAAAGTGTAACATAAAGGTATTGTTTGCATGCATAAATTGATTAACAATGCAACCTTATGATGACACAATGTTTTGATTTATAATTTCGGAACACAAGTGATGAAAAATATTATGAACTGCCCTTTCTTTCTGTAACAATGAATTCAGTTCACGGTTAAAAGAAATATTATGCACTTCAGATATTGTACCGTAGTCGAATAAAATTCTGAAAAACGCTGTCTTATCAATTTACGATTATTCTGGCGCAAGGCCAGGCCAAGTAAAGGAAAGTTTACGTACTCCACACATACATATGTAAAATGAGAGCCAAGTAATGCAAAATAATGAGTTCAATGCATATGCATGCCTTCGCGTACAAGTATTTCTAGTTCGTATTTTTCAGAATAATTGCCCGCTTTCACAACCATGTCATCTTACTTTGATATATTGATCCATCCATCATATAATACGTAACCATTATGAGAATGTTGATATCAATCTTCCACTATCGTTTTAATCGGTTCACAGCCGATTCAACAGATCTAAAGTAAATTTAAAAAAAAAATCGTCGATATAATCACAAAAGAACAAAGTTCTGCAAAAACTTTTAAAAATAATAAAAAATAAACGTTTAAAAACGTCAAATTTTCAAAGATAGCATCTTTCCACTTCGATGATATCTTGAATTAAAGAACAAATTACATTGAACTGGCAATGGGTTAACCTTGTCGTAGAACGAAAAATAAATATAAAACGCAATAATTGCACTCTGTAATATATTGATATTACATAACGGTGTTTTAATAGGTTTTTCTTTAGAATACTGTTTCTCGAGATAAATATCAGTATGTTTCGAGTTCTTGATTACGTTGCACTTAGCAACACGCAATGAAAGGCCGGGATATCCAATATTGAAACGTTTATTTGTTTATTATGTTGTTACACTTGTTACGTCTTTGGGTAAAGTAGGTCGTAATGTCAAAATAAAATGTTAATTGTCAGTGCTGAAATAACAAACACCATTTACTGTCAATTTATGCCCGCTGTGTCGGCACAGTTTTCGTCGCGAATGATTTTGAAACAATAATTCTTTTTCGGCTATAACTACATCGTTATTGTTGTGCCTTAATATTTAACGTTTATTTTATATAGCAGAGCGAGCAGTCGAACGAGCTTTAGGTACATTCCACTCATTTTCTCAGACAATTTGAGTAGAATTCCAAACCCTATCAGCAACGATTACATCGGCACCGCAAATAAATACAACATCAATTAACAATCAAACCACTAAGACTGATACCAATGACATAAACTAGTCTAAATTGCTTTTCGTCTTCATAAACCGTACGGAAACCGAAACGCGGGCCTCTATTCACAGTACTTAAACTAATAGAGGAGTGGTGCTCAAAGTGGGAACCCGAACTCCCCTACGTTTCAAAGAGCTAATCAGCTGAGGGAGACCGCAAGCCTTTGCAGCAGCAAGGGAAGTGGGGGACAGGCAGTTGGAATAGCAATTAGCAACAGATTTTCCCATCTTAATCCGCAGCTGGTTTTTATTCAAACAACGTTTTTGCTTTTCACTCGAGTTTGTCTACGTCGCTAATTCCATTTCATTTTAAATAATGATTAAAACATTACGTCTGATAGATCTTGCCAGTCATGAAGACGCATAATTTGCGGATTTCGCGCGTCTGTTCGTAAGTACTATTATTTGCTTGTACGTGTGGGTAAATATCTCTTTACGCACATTCTAAACTGTGATCGAGATAACACTACCATAAGTAAGAAATATTCGCATGCGTGCGTGACTTGGCAACACTTCCGTCGAAATGTTGGTCTTCAAAGTGAAATTAAACTTATCTTATCGAAACTGTTTCCTGTTACTAGGCTAAAGCTTTTAGTGGATACCATGCGAGAAATGTCGATAAATATCAATATGCAATGATATAGTCTTCATGAAAATATCAATATGCAAAGAAGTCTTGAAGAAACAGTAAAAATTATGATCGGTGAAAGCATTTAGACCTTTCCCGTGGTGCTTTAGAAACGCTCTCGAAAAGAAAGAAGATTTTTTTCCTACTCTTAAAGTAGGAAAATTGGTCATTCAGATTTTTTTTGGGGAATGCTGTAATCAACGAAGCATTAGATCAAACGATGATAAATCGTTTGTAACCCTCGATTGATTCGTTGTATTAATTTACAAAGCGTGGGCTCGCGTCCAACTTGCTCGAAAGCAGAGAGCCAAGAGCCAGTCCGAGATCAGACCTGTTTGGACGCAGTTCGCTTAACCTGTCGACTTGAAGACGCAACTATTGTTCCTTATGACATTACATTGTTAAGTCCCCAGTTTAGTTTGTTGTTAGAATGATGCTGTAACTGTAAACTTATGTGCTTGTGTAGGAATGTTGGCAGAGATGTTACTAGCAATGATGGCCGTGACAACCTTGTGTTTCGATATGGTCAAAAATTTCCTCTGTATTTGATGATGCTAAAAAAGAACAGGAAAACAGGAAAAAACGTGTCCCTATCAAAGCGCATGATAAATAAGCTGCCTTACCTCCATTTACTCTTCAGCTTATTTCCACAAAATCCTCAAAAGGCCCGCACATACTAAAGCAAAATTCATCTAATAAATATTCATGTTTCGTTGACTGTAATGCCCATGCTCATGTGCTAAGTATGCAGCAATAAATTATCAACAACGAGGTGTAAGGAATCTGCTGGCGAGGTCGCTGAACCCTCCATCTGGATTAGGGACAATGGAACCCAAGGAGGCGTAGAGAAACACCATGACATTGATTTTAGAACGTTTCTCGCTTCAATTTGTGTACTTTCGTGGTACATTTTGGTATGAAAATATCAATAAAATTGTACTTGAAGTGACTGTGTTGTACATTTCAATGAGCCTCAATAAGCTTTGTGTCTCCTTCAACTACTTCTTTTTTCTTGTCTTTAAGTTCCTACATTAGGTTTCTTCAGTTAAAAGTTATTCAATACCATTTTTTTTCTTTTTCATTCCTTTCATATTTCTAATACATCTATTCGCGTCTTCAAATTATGGATCGTGCGAAAGATAATGGAGTTCATTGACTTAGAGGCTGTCAGTAAAATCTTGAAAACACTGACCTTTATTTCTTACGTGGTTCTATGCTACTTTGTTTCGATAAGTTTGTTGTACTCCCACTGTTGTGCTAGTATGGTTGGATTCGACACGTACTATGTAGGCATTTCAGGGTTACTGCTGATAACTCGTTGCTATGACTCCGGGGTTACTAAGGCCAGGCGATAGCTATAAGTATAAGTATTTTTTTAATTGCGTCTAGAGGACGTATAAAGATCATGTTATCTACTAAATGCTATCTGAATTTAGTGTTTTTGTGATGAACTGAGTTCTTTCTTGTATTTCTTATTTTTGTATTTCTTTGTACAAATCTGGAAAATAGTTCGACAGGACAACTCAATCAGCACAGTACCTACGTGCGTTAAATCTAAGTTCACAGAGGCACTTAAAAACCAATATTCCTGAATGAACCAAAGAAAAATCACGTAACTAATATAGAGCAGGTTCACAAAACCAGCTTGCTTCTACAGAATGCCTAATAAGCGGATCGGTTTAAGAAAACTCGCGGTTCGACCCGTGCAGCGGTCAATGACCCGGGCTAAGCGCCGGCGCAACCATTGTTGTCTATGGACCATGCTAGTATAAAGCTCATGTTTCGTTTCAAGGCCAGATCGCAAAATGACTAACCTAGTACTTTGGCTAACAGCTTACGCAAGAAGTCAAGACCTAGATGTAATGAGGCTTCCGCGTTTCAGGCGAGGTAATTAACCTTTTTGGTATTTGTCTTGAATCTAACCATTACCAGTAAAATTACCCAAACAAAATAGTCTTTTTACCCGACTGCGCCAGAAGTAGGTTTGTTTTTTTCATATAGAAGAATAATAAAATAGCTTCACAAAATAGAACCAAGAAATAACAAGCAGATTTAATTATATTAAATCAGGTGCTTTCAGAGGTCAGACCGGTTGGTGCCCATTGCCAGACAAAGACCACTTGTACTGAAGAATATGCGTGAATAGAAAGTAGATATATTAATATGACATTTGATTTTGTTCGGTACGAGACTCAAGACGGTTTTATTGTAGGCATAAAGCTATAATAGAAACAGAATATTAAATGAAGGGTCTTGGCTTTGAAAGCAGTGATTTCCATGTATTATTTTTCTATTATAATTTTCACCCTATACAACAAAACGCTTTTAGGATAAGTAGTACTCACAGATCGTGCGTTCTAGATCTTGTGTATATAGGCGCTGTATGATTTATGTGTGTGTATTTCGGGACATTTCGAAACAAACCTGGCGTCTACGCTTACGATGTCACGTATGCACAAAGGCAGTTGATAATCAAGTTACAGCAATACAGATTATACACAATACCTTTACACATTGAACAAAATTTGACAAAAGCATATATATCTACTCATGAGCTATGATTTATGGACCATCCATATAGAAAATCTTAAAGACAATAAAGAAATACAACACTTCCAGGTTAAGTGAAAAAGCAGAAGCATCTTCTTTGATATTCCTGTGAAGTTAAGTATACGGCCTGTGCTTAGCGTTGATCAAAGTAAGCGGTAAAATTGAACCAGGAAGCAAACCTTCTGGTCTAGAAGCTTCAGGCAAAAATCCGGAAGTAACCCGGAATAAATAAGATAAAATTATGAATAATTCAACTTTTTATCACTCGGTGAATGCGTTCAAGGCATTAATATACTTTTTGCGCAGTAACAAAAACGTTTTAGGCGTAACAACTGCAGGAATATTAAAAACATTATGAGCGTTCCTTACCCTCAGTTTTTACATCTTGCGGAAGATCGTACGTTAATCAAGTACGGATTTAATAACAATGCTGTCTAGAAAGAAAGTGGAAAAAACTACTAACCATGAGGTCAATTAGTAAGTAATGAGGAAATCGGATCAGCGATGCTCAAGATTTCTAACTTAGAGATTGAGGCATCTGTGGCTGCATTTTATAATATGATGCGAAAGATTTCGCCAAAAACTGAAGGGTATATACGTGGGACACTCAGAAAGTTTTGCGAAAATAAAGTAAAATGTTCTATAGGTAAATATTTTTTACACTCTTTATATTAGCTTCACTTGTATGTTTGTTTGTATGTTTGTAACCGACTCCTTAGGGCGCGATTTTGACCTACTTTAAACGGTCAGATTTAATTTAAACTTTGTAAACTTATCGAGGACCGATGACAATTCAATAATAAAAAAAAATAGAAAAAACTAAAAAATAGATACTTAATAAATAATTAGTTTATAAAACTAAAAAACATGTTTTAAAAACCAAACTAAAAAAGTAGAAAATAATTTAATTCAATTAAAAAGCGTGGGGTGCTTGACATTAATGGATTATAAAAATACCTCAAAAAGCACCCCACGCTTTTTAATTGAATTAAATTATTTTCTACTGTTTTAGTTTGGTTATTAAATGTTTTCAAAGTCTCCACTAACCTCTATGTACAAAGTGTCGTGCGTCTCAACCAGTTTTCGAAATACTTTTTCCAGTCCGCCGCAGACACCTCGTTTACAGCCTGCTCGAACGCTAACAGCGCAACTTGCGACGAAAATTGTATCCCTTTGAACTGATTTTTTATTTTCGGGAATAAAAAGAAGTCACACGGTGCTAGATCAGGGCTGTAAGAAGGGTGACCTAGGAGTTTGACCGGCGCGGCGTGCTGTCCAGGAAGTCCCTCGTTTTGAGCGCGGTGTGCAAAGGCGTGTTGTCGTTGTGGAGCAGTAGCCCGCGGAGCCCTGTATTTGGTAGCTTGTTGCGCACAACAGAGAAAACTTCTGCCAAGCATTTGGTAGTATACTATTCAGCGTTTATGCTTCTTTGGTTCCGTAAAGGAATTGACACCAAGTAGCCAGTCAAATTGAAAAGTTCGCGATCAAAATCTTCCCCCCGCTTCTAGATCGCTTCACTTTGGGAGGCGTTGATTCATTTTGAAACACCCGAGACGAGAATGCTTCAAATTTGTTTATCATAGCACGGCACCATTCCACCCAGGCCTGCTTCTGAGCATCGGTGAGGTTGTGCGGCACCCAGCGTGAAACTATCCTCCTCACGCAAAGATGCACGTGTAGAATTTCGTGTAGGCTTCCCGCTCCAACCTGCAGTATGTGCTGAATCGCTTGATACGTAACTCGCCTATTGTCATGGATGAAATATTTCACTACTAGGACGTTTTCTTCCGTAACAGACGTCAAAGGGCGACCACTTCTTTCTTCATCCCCCAAAGTTAGGCGACCGCGCTTGAATTCGTTATACCAACGATAAATGGTTACCTTAGGCCTTCATCCATGAAGGCAATTTGAAGTCTATCGTACGATTCGTCCGGTTTCAGGCGACACTTGAAATCGTAAAAAATCATAGCGACAAAAATAAATGCTCCCGGCGTAAATCCATTTTTACATGAGACACGATAATTTAAATTAGGTCGCAAACAATTTGGAGGGAAATTTTGGAATTGGAGAGTACCTATTTATACTTATAAATAATCATTTTTTCAAAATAGATTATAACTGGCCAGTCTCTCATACATAAAAACTTTTTTTCGCAATACTTTCTGAGTGGCTCAATTATTGCTATTCCCTAGATTGAACAAGCGTTATCTCTTAAGACGAGAAAGCACTTAAGACAAAGAATTGGGAAGCAGCTTCCTATGCTTTGAACTTTGATCTTCCATCAATGACACCTTGAATTCTTAACTGTGAACATAATGCCGCATTGCATACATACGCCCTTTATGCCTCGAGGCTTTAATTTAGGTTTTAAGTTCTGTTTATGTTTTTGTTTTTATTATTTATTTCAGCTTGAGATTTTTTTTTAAATGATTTTTTTGGTTTATTGGCGTGTGCTAGCTGACATATGGCAAACATTTTTATTTTATGTTTCGCACCGTCAATTACGTACCTACCATTGTATAGAATCAAGTTCTTCTAACATAACAGACAGCTGTGCTGCTGGGGAGTTTATTGCGCCAGACTTTTGATTTTAACGTCCATTAAGAGTTTCCATGTTTAGGTCTACGGTTTGAAGCCAGACGTGATATAATGTGCCCATAATTTAGTTTTATCTTATTAATTGACCATATCATAATGTATCGGTATCATAAGTTCAAATAGATTAGCGATGCTTTATCTAGCTATTTCCTCCTTCATTTGTATATCTGCTATTGCCTACCGCCCATATTATGCGCTAATATCAATAAGCCCGACTTCTGATTAGATTAATTACTCGGTTCATCAATTAGCAAAGAAAAATTAAATACTATATTTAAATGTTTTGGAATTCACAGATGGCTATCTAGTCGTTTGCTACCAACCATGGAGGTTTCCTTTCATGCTGTTTAATGATTATATCATTCTCTTCTTTTTCAAACAATACAGGCAGCCAATGTCTCCAGACGATGTTCTTGAACATCTCGAATTATCTTTGTAATTGATGGAGGAGGTCCCAAAAAAACATCAACGGGAAGTGATACGTGGCCAAATCACATGGCAAACAGATAATTGTAAGTGAAAACGAAATTAATAACATGGGAACGGCCAATTTGACTTTCGTCAATGGGCTGACGGAAGCAGCACATGAGAAAGTATTAAAACTAATACTTATTAATGATTTATTGATGGCAGTTTAAACAGTGGCAGATTAGCCAGTTTATATTAATTTTATGCTTGTCTTTATAGGTATAATTTGGCAACGTTTGCCTTAATGAAGTCACTATGCTTTTTATGTATAATCAAAAGTAACGCCCATATTATTTATGACTATCATTTTGCTATCATAACATGACTTGTTCAAGCGTTTGTGGGTGTAGAGTTAGAAACTCAGAAAGGACAAAAGGGTTCGAGGTTGATTTTTGAACATGTAACGAAACCACGTCCACATCTGGCTATTAGGCTACCTTAGACTCATCTTGTTGTTTCCAGTACCTAACAGTGATTTTACACCGAATGACATAATCATCATTAAGCAATACTACCTTGATGTTTGTGATTCTACCAACGAATAAGTTGCGTATAATAATGAATTGAGTTGAAACATTGCAATTGTACACTCTGACCCATAAACTACTTACTTGTATACGTTCCATTTGCGTAAGAAACCTCTATTATTATATGCACCGCATGAAATATAACCGATGCGATTCATTACCGATTAATAAGATAAAAATAATCATTTGGCGATGAAAAAATGTGTTGCAAAATAATAAATAATTCATGTATTTATTTAGAGATATACAGTAGAGACTGACTATCTGTACAAAAGTCACGTAATCTAAGGACGTCTGTACAATGTGATTTATGATCAGTATTCTGTATTACGATCATATTGACTCCCTTGTTCTAATATCTGATATAAGCCCGGGAGATATGGAAATTACTCTGTTTATCAATTGTGGGAAAAGAGTACGAACTAATAGACATTCAAGCTGGTTTTAATCATGCGTGCTGTAGTGTTGATTAGATAATAGATTCTTTGTGAGTATCGAGGCTGATAAAATTCAACAGACTATTTGTTTGTATTTAATCATTCGCTCATTTAAATAAAATATACTGCTGAATATATTTTTAGAATGTTAAGCTTCTAGAAAAAATTTCCGATGTGGTTTGGCTTTTATTGCCCCCACCGGTGGACAAAATATCGATTCACATTAAATTCGGCACTCGAACATAATAAAATTCAATGAAAAACACAATTCACCAGCTAAATTGGCCATTGTTATCAAACGAGATGCCATAAAGTTTAATCTTTAAGCCGTTCAAACACTTTCTACCGCCGAACCTTGGGCAAAAAGTAATTCCATTGTTACATACGTGCACGTTGTTCATTCACTTGATTTTTTAGCATCACCTGCGTTACCACCGTGCGCAGTCTCGTTTGCCTCATCAATCTCATTTGTTCGTGTCGATCTAACACGGGTTTTAGTTTCTTACAGTGAAAATGTAGTGAGTTTACTTACATGGTACGGTGTTAGAAAGCGTGGGCGATTCGATAGACAATTAATAGCAACATCGGCTGTACGTTAGAGATCTGCTTCTTATACTTGCTATTGTTCTACTGCCAGGTTTAATTACCGGCGAAAGTCTAACGAGAGTGTCGCGAGAAAGTTTCGTACACACGTCGGGTCCCACGTGTATTGTGAATATATTTTTTATGTAACTTTTGTAGGATGTCGTAATTTTTGTTTATATGGAATTGTTGTGTGCAACTGATAATGTTATGCAACGATTATTTAATGATGCTGTAGACAAAAAGGCGAAATTGTTGTACACGTTTTTGTTATAGACGAATCTCGTGCGAAAATATTTTTTAGACTTCCTTTATTAATATTTGTCTTCCTCCTCCGGTCCAAAGTTAAATGTCTTCTGCACTTTGCAATTTTGCTGAAGTGTGCTTTGTTCTTGCAATCGCGTACAAATTGTCGCTTTTGTTACAGGAGTTATATCTATTGTGTGTCTCGCAAGCGGTGAGCCAACCGATTGGAGGATTGTAAAGATAGCTTGATAAAATTCTTGTACCAAAACGCAACAGGTCTTGATGTAACAACGAATTCCGCATTGCTAATTGAGGTCAATCGATATGGATAAGTACATTTAAGAAAACAATGTGTCTTGACCAGTAACTTTTGTTTTCGAAGCATAGAATGTCAGGCATTTCCAAATAGTACCTAACTATTATAAATAATGGCACAATCGTGTTGTAAACAAAACCAGATGCGCAAAAATAAAACCGGCTCCATGAAAATTCATAACCCATTTCAAAATTTCCTTCTTTTCTCAAACATCGATGTCGGCAGAAAAATGATATTAAAATCTAGTCTGTCAGCTGCGACTTGTGAAAATTCTCGCCGTCTAAATGTTTGAAAATTATTTCCTGGTCTATTTTTCGACAAATATAGTAGAGATTTTATCATCTGTTGTGTGGATTGAAAGAGTTGTTATCATCTCTGAGGCTGCAAATGTCACTAGTCGGTGTTTTCGTTGGTGTGTACTCTGTAAGTATCCCGGCTTACAAAAGACACGGAGTCCACGTGGCAGACTAAGTCGCTATAAGATTAATTTCCTTCCTTTTGGCATCGCTTTATCGTAGTAGCCTCTGCTAGGAATTCCGATCAACCTATCGACGGTCACATAGCTGCCAAATATCGAGAGGTAAACAGGGTTAATTTTGATGGTTCCGGCAGTTACAGACAGCACTGTTTGAGGAATGTTGGCTGTGACATCAGCTAGATAATACATTGCATATAACCGTTTGTTATTTTATGATTATGATTGAGCATTACGAAATAAATATTAGATGCTTGTGTGATTAATTGCCAATTGTTTTACGAGATTCGAATGCCAAAGGAGAAACGAATGCCTGCAAATGAATGCGTCTTTACGTGCACCATCTTAGCTTAGATCAAGCCTTGGCTTATCATCAGTCAAGACTTAAACATACTAAGTTGTCAATCATATGTTTGTGTTGGTTATAAATGTTATCATTAACCTGTAGTTCGTTAAACATTAAATTTGTGTTCATTAATCTTTAATAAACACACGTGGTAAGATGATTTTCATCTGTCCGTAAACAAATCCAGTTGATGTGGATGATTCTTTACTCGTTCATTTACCAATTATTATCTTTAGGGATTGGGGAAGCCTAAAAAATAAACTTGATCAAATAAAACAAAAATTGGGCACACCAATATTTCACAAACAATTTCGTAGCTAGAGCCTAATTGGATACACAATTTCAAGATCCAACTTTATTGACAGTCTTTGCTCACGCGAACACGTCGCGGTTTCATACTTCTAACAAATTATGGATATTGATTGTCCAAAACTTGTACAATTTCGTTTGACATTAGTGACTGACGTAACAATTACATTGTTTATTGGATCATACAAGTTGTGTAATGCATCACTTTGTTTGTTTACCGTGTTTATGCTGATTGGTGATTTAATTACCGCTGCATTGCTCTTAATAAGGGTTGTAAGGAATACTGATGGTGATACTGGGAGGAATACTGATGGTTATAGAAAACATGTTATTGTCCATTGTGACCATTATTGGCTTCTTGTGGTGTAGATGTGAGAGCATCAGAGAAAACGACGTTTTCTCTAATGCTCTTTTAGAAATGGAAATATGAAATGGAAGAAGCAGAAATAAACTTCACATAACTTTGACATACGGTAAACTTTAAAATCATCGTCAAAATAGATATATTACATGAGTATGTACCCAAGTAATGCATTTGCATTTAAAGTGTAAAATATTCTGGGATACAGATTGATGTATGAAGTCCGCTTTGGGCACGCCACGACTGCGGCGGTAAGTCCACCTCTCTTTGAAGAGTGAATTGAGAAGCGCCACGGCGTCCTCACCTTACGCCTGACGCAGGTCCTCACCGGACACGGTTGTTTCGGGAGGTTCCGGTTTCGCATAAGGCGGGAGGAAACGCCAGGGTGTTTCCACTGCGAAGATCGCCTTGAGGACACGGTGGAGCATACGGTGGAGGTCTACCCGGCTTAGCGGACACCGGACTGTCCTTGTGGAGGCGATCTCTCGCGTCCGGCCCTGGTCCATACCATGGTTCGGAGCAGGTGCATGGGTAGCACGTAGCCGTCACCTCCTTCTGCGAAGCAGTAATGCTCGCGAATAGAGGCGGCACACGTTAGGGAGAGGCAGTGTATGCGCCGTTACGGGCCTAGTCGGCGCAGGAGACGCCTTGGGCGTCGGAAATCCCAGGCTGATTCCCGGCCACCGTAGGCGCGAACTTGCGGTTGGCGAATAATGGGTAGCTCGCTGTCCAGTAAGGACCAAGCCCGGGTCGACGCCGACGGCGCGTTGTGTTCCAAGCGCGCCTCAAAGAGATGTCAGCATCAACTGGTGGGGTCCGCAAGGGTCGATGCCCGCCATGGGTGCGAGTTGTTCGAAAGAGATACCGTGGCCCCTGGCACTCAGGCAACTGGGTTTTAGTCAGTAAAAGTCTGACACGCCCCCTCCCGCTCCACCCTACAGCGGGAGAAGTTATTTGATGATTTCCCACCCTCAAAAAAAACAGGCCGCTTGCCTTCAATACTTGAAATTTCGTGACAGTTACGAAACTCAACGCAACTTAACTTAATAACATATCATTTAAAACCGTTACGTGAATAAATAAGTGTATCCACGTGAATATTAGCAGTTGACACCTCTTATATTTATGTCATTAGCTATAGTTGGAGTTGTAAGTATGAAAATAAATGATGAAACTGAAAAAAAGTGAAGTTGTCTGGCTGTATTGTAAGGTTGTTTATTAACCACAGGATGAACATGCTTCAAGTGGCACTAACACTAATTGGGCCGGCGATGCTCCATCAAAGCCACATTTAGCAGTAATTGCCGGCTTACCATCACAATAGCACCAGCGACAGGTTACTCAATAAAGGTGTGACGACTTTCATAATTTGTTTACAAGAAATCTTCAAGAGCAAAAAAATTCAATGCCATTGTAATATGAATATTTCAAAAACAATTCTCGAAATTAAATACAACAATTGATTTTACAAAAACAAGACCTTTGAAACGTGTTTAAATGGAAAACAAAAGAACTACCTACCTAAACCGTTGCAAAAAACGTCGGAATTATACGTTCTGAAATTACCGAAAAAGTATAGTAATAAGAAGAATAAGGCATTAATTCAAGCCACGACTGAGATAACAAAAAGAGTTAATTTCAGCTTGTAATTTTAAACAGCAATTAGTATTTAATGACGATCGCCATTGTTGTAAGATTCTCACGGATAAGAAGCCGAGATGACATGTTTGATGGCGATTCTGCCGCGGTTTTACGATGTAATAAGGTTATGTCTGTTCCCTTTCCAACTTTATAAAGGCGAAAGATGAATGTCTAGAATGTACTTGGACAAGACAATTAAGGCGAAACCGAAATGGAATAAAGCGAAAACTTTATTCAAAATTAAAACTAAATGGTAGCTACAAAAGTAAGAGGTAAATTACTAGTTCTTTTTCGCAAATTAACATAACTATTGTCTACTTCGGACTAAACTTGATAAATTTCCAAAAGATGATCATTTATTGTTAACAGAAATGTGTGCCTAATTGGATAATTTTTAGACCAGCTTCAGATCAAATGACCTAGCAACGGAATATGTAGTCACTCATAGAACGCAGTAAGATGTTTTAAAAACTCTTTAAATTTAGAAGCAATCAGAATCCAACGATCCCTAGTCTTCAATTTGTTTGCAGAAATACTAAGAAATTGACTTCAGAAAAGTTGTTAAAGACCCTTTTGCAGACAGACAATTTCCCTTGGGCGTTTTGGAATCAAAACATAAGCGGGTTAGTACACAATTAAAAAGCAAAATACACACGTGACGTGGAGAGTCGTAGTGAAATTGATTGAATTAAACCGACGAAGGGCCCCAGGCTCGTTCGACAGGATCTGTGTGCTGCACACATCAATTTAGGTAATTGAACGCTGCTGGTAGGGAGCCCTGATTTTTTCGGCAAAGAAAAAAGCATTTTGTTTGGGAACAAACGGATTTGACTTGAGTGGATTGATTTTTTATTCAACGTGCAAATGGTGGTTGGTTAATAAACGAAGAAAAGTCAGTAGCTTTACATGAAGTATCATAAAGCAAGGCTGAAACAACATCGCAGTCTGTGTTCCCAATTTAGGAAGGATCCTCTTATTAAACGAGGACAAGATATTATCAAAGTTTGAAGTTGCCACCTGACCTGAGCAACTGATGTTAAACCACCCACCCCGTTCCTATGTCAGAAGTTTGAGGGTTTATTAAATAATAGATGGAAAGTTATACCCTTGGTGGAAACTGCGCTTAACAAGGTATCCGAGAAGATATTAATTAATCATAGAAATTACGAAGCCCGAATGAAGTGAACCCGCGAAAATCAATGTAAAGGTGGAAACAACTCATCAAAATCGTAACTTCTGTAAGTAATATAATGGGCTTTTTTTTAGAACAAAGGTTTGATTTCAAGTTTTTTAACAAAAACAAAAACTCCCAAGTTTAATAGAAAGCGGCGCCAATTTTTTACCAAAGATAAACCATTGTAATATCTTAGAACTTCACGGTGTCCAAGTTACAATTATTCACAAGTTCTAGAACATAATAAAACGAAGGAGACCGTAGATCGATTCGCGATAGTTTCTAGCATACTATTAGTAGTCATAATAGTAATTTTAATAGTACATCTACTATCAGGTGCGTCTGAATCTTATCGCATACCAACCGGAGCGGTAAGCAATAAAATAAAACTGGTAGGCTTCGTACAAGCACACGTAATAGGACATGTAACCTGTGCGTAATTGCGTACGTTGAATAATCACTACATATTCTTGGTGGAATCTAGGTGCGAATCTCAGGGTGGTTACTGGGTGGTGAAGCGATAGCTTTGGGCAGAAGACGATCAAGTGTATGAGTTTGAAGGCATTGTTGGCGGAAAGTTAAAGGATCAAGCGAAATCCGATATGGGAGGAAACAAGCCCGCTGAGGATGCTCTTGAACGACCGAAGAGGGCTTACGTTGGATTATCCTTTGAGAGTATCAAGAAAGTTACGGGAGTATAACATTCTTAGCACAGGAGTTCGAAATGCTTCTGAGTAAAAAGTTTATCGGAGTAATTTTGTAATAGTTTTGCCACTATTATCAACCCCAACGAAGCGATACAATTTATTTACCATTGTAACGTAATATGCAACACTAAAACGTTACGAATGGCGATTACAATCGTTTCGAATTCTCTGAACAATTCTCGGAGCGCACACCTCTACAAACATTACACACATTCTTGCTAGATAACCGCTCCGTGGTCTTATCTATCCACTACCGTTACAGTTTCCGCATACCATATGAGGAAAACTAGGAAAATTAAGTGCAGAATTTAACATCCAGATGTAACATTACTTTCACTGCGAGAGATTTCCATCAATGCTGACAACTTTCCAATATAAATGTGCGGACTATGGCCATTCTTCAGTCGAAACTGAACAGGCCATGTCATGCACAATCATGGTCTTGAGGAAAGTTTTTATGACTTGTTTGTTTGATGTTCAACTTGAATAATGGATGTAACACCTTATGGAGTGAATACGTTTTTAATCGGGATGGGTCAGCTGTTACAGTAATAATGTAACCGGTGCGGTCTCTTAAAATCGTATGGCAGAAGTGAAGTTTTTATAACCACGGTTATTCAATGACATGCAGTAGTAAAAAATGCGCAGTCGCTAAAAATACTCCTTAAGGTGGAAGCGCGAGGGTAACCTGCGAAATTCAAATTATCTTAAGTTTTTTGCAACTTGCAGGTCTACGTCAGGCTGTATGTTGATTAAACCTTGATTCGCGACCGTAATACGTATGTAGTTACATAATTAAAATCATTAGTACAAAAAATTAAGCTCATTTTATCCCATTTAATGACTAACTCATGAAAAAACCGGCCAAGTGCGAGTCGGACGAAGGTTCGCCCATTATCTATAAGAACTGCAAAAACATCATGTCTGTGTGAGCCCCGCTTAAATATTTGTTTTGTTTTTATTTATTATTTATTTTTAAAGTGAATATATAACTAAATATTCTGCGGATATTTCAAGCGTCTACCTGTTGCCGTTATCAATATCGAGCAAAAAAATCACGTTTGTTGTATGGGAGCCCCTTAAATATTAATTTTATCCTGTTTTTTAGTAGGTACTTTTTGTTATAGAGGCAACAGAAATACATCATCTGTGAAAATTTCAACTGTCTAACTATCACGGTTCATGAGATACAGTCTGGTGACAGACGGACAGACAGACAGACGGACGGACAGCGGAGTCTTAGTAATAGGGTCCCGTTTTACCTTTGGTACGGAACCCTAAAAAGTCATTTAATGGGATTCAATGTAGTAACTATTGTAGGGCTACCTTTTCGCATCCACCTTAACCTTTTATTGTTACTCGATATCAAGCAGGGTATTGGTTGTGGTAAATATAGGAACACAAACTAGAGTCCACGTGCTTGGTCCTACTTCACGAATCCTAGGACAATTCAAATATCGATAAAGCACTTAGAAAACTACTGTATGCTCGCTGTAACTAATTGTACTCTTTGATAAGAAACTGAATTTAGTAATTAGTTTTATAATAAATACACATAATATTAAATAGGAAAAGAATACAATATTAAACCGCACTTGTAATTTCAAACTTTAAGCGACACGCCTCATATGCCTATGGTATATAGAGCGATGCATTAGCAACTACCCATGTTAATGCAAATCACTCACGTACAATTTATGGTGTGAACTCATGTTCTTGCATCGCACTTAATACTTAAGCAACATAACAATTGTCGAGCAACACTTTCCATTTCAAGAAAACCGAGTGAAAATCCAACTCCACCTAAGACACCTCCGGCTCCTCCTATAAAAGGTTATATAATTTCCTAAGAAATATCACACGTGGCTAATTAGGAAATTGTTCTCGCATGAAATTTTAATGACCCTTAACTAATTACAACTAGCTTTGTCTTGGAAGAATACGAAAAAATTCTAATAGCACACAAAACTACGCGAACGAGATAATGAAAAATCTTAAAATATAATTATTATCTCTTGTCCAGCATCTCATCTTTAGCTTTATTATCATAGACGTTAAAGCACCTGATAATGATAAAATATAAGTTTTATGGAGTTATAAGGTAAAGTTCCTACAGGACACTGTAGATTAACTATAACGTAGGAAAATTAACTTATATTAGAAGTATGCTAATTAGGTATTTTATAAGGAATAAGCGTGTAGACGTGACTCCGAGTGGAGAAAATGTAGTACATTAACATTAAGTAAACAGGTGATTATCTCGCGGAGATTATCTTGATACAACAAAGCAATCGAAACCGAGACGAGTAAGTAAACGAGAGAATAAACTAACTGCTAATTTAAATGGGGCTAGAGGAGCGACGTCTTATGATGAAAACATTAAGATAGATAATGCTTTACATATATTTTCACGTTCTACGATTGGACTCCTTAGACAGTTATCATCAACTACGGGCAAAATCTGAAAATTACATTTAAAATTAATTGACAATATAAATTCGGCAGATTTCGGTGCAGATATCAAGATTTGGAAAACTTTTCCAGTCTTAATGACGAAAATAAAAATTGGTAAACTTTTCTACTTACAGCGTTGACATTGCTGATGGACAAACTTATTTTAATACAGTCCAAAATACACCTTCCAAAATTAACAACGAAAACAACAACTATTACGAGAATTAGGTAGTAACACATGCTTTCTATCCTTTCGTTGACATCATAAATTAAGAGAATGTTTTATGTTATACCCACAATAAGCCAAGTGGACGATCGCCAGAGTTATAAATATGGATTTTGAATACCTGAATGATTCAGCCCGAGAACGTCGCAACGTGCAACGGTCTAGACTAATCCCCAGTTAGTTTATTCTGGACGTCGAGATTAACAATTAACTATTTATGGGCCGAATGATAAACTGCTAGATTTGTGCGTGATTCATGATGCCGACCGGCGTTAGGTCTTCTGAATGTTACGACTTAATCCTGTCTCGTTTTTCATGGGAAAGCTCTCGGGATGTAAATGTTCATGTATTATTATGAACCGGAATGTGGGATCGTTTTGTACTATTATTAGTAAAAGGACTATTAACATTAAAGGTAGAGCAGAAGCACCAATTTCTACATTTAACCTGAACGCAGAACTCTTTTTGGATTGAAAGCTGTTTGATTTGGAATAAATGACAGTCACGTATAGGTCTATTAAAAGGTCTATTAAATTGAACAGTAAAACTTCTAGCATTATTACGTGTCAAAAACAAACATCAAACTCATGTGGAATGTCTGGCACTTAATTAGTTCAGTCAAAGTTCAGTGTAAAGGATACTTTATTTACCTAGGAATGGGAGGAAACCAATTTGTCGGAGGCTACTATAATAATTAGTGGGTTTTAAGAATAAATTTCAAATCACTTAGCGACCAAAACATAATTCACCTCTATGACGCGGTATGTAGGTACACAGCGGATACGATACCCACACCTCAATGATAAAAATCAATACGCGAAGCCAACCAGCTGATGTTACAAGGCAAACTGGTCTTAATGGGTCATTATCCTAGACCAAGTCACCGTAACAGCGACAGTTCAGTCATCAAAATATACGATGATTCGAACAACCTTCAAAGCAAGGTTGACATCCGATATCAACCGGCGGCGGCCCGGCGCAACAACATTAACCCAAGAACGGATAGAAACCGGTCAAATGCGGTAGGGAGAAAGGGTTCTGCGGATTTTTTGGAACTGCTTCTAGAACCATCCCCGATTGGGATTTGGTAGAAGGTGCTTGTCAAGGCAAGATGGTAGCAAGGCTCTTTTAGAAAGACATGATCTTGTATGTAGTTCAAAGCGTTGGACAATCAGGTTAACAAGAAGTTTTTAAATATAGTAAGCTTATAACTGGAAAACATTTCCGCAAAGGATACTTCTGAGAAATCTAATGTGGATGCTCATGTTCTTTCATTGGATACAACGCCTTAATCACTAAGAAAATAGAGAGTAATTTGGCAAATAATTCACTTGTCAAAGTTGATTTAAGATTTAGGTTTCGGTGTGACAGTGGCGTAGCTAATTTTAAATTCACTTCAGACGCTGATTATAGTAATTAGCTGCTTTGGGTTGTTTTGTTCGCAGACTTGCATTACTAATTGACAACATTAATTCGTTACACTACCAGTGTGAATTTTGGAGATGATTTATCGTTTGTTTAAATTTTTAACGACACTATTAATAAGAGAACAGAATCGCGTACAACAAGATGACAGAGATCCAGTTATATTTCCATAATTGCAAATTGGTATTAACAGTCCGGAATAATAGCGGAAATCATATACTATTCGTTGATAGCAGCATTAGCAGCTGCTCATTTCTAATTAAACCCTCCTTAACAGATGCCACTAAAGATAACGCTGCCATTAATATCTCGAAAATTATGATTACCGGTTACCGTAACATCTGAGGGTCTGAATCCTGAATATTTAAACCTGTAGACCTGTTTCAGTTTCCACTAGACCAAGAGCGATTAGGGTAGATTTATTAGTTGTAGATATCACTGCTCGAACTAGTGAAGATCAGAATGAAAAAGTGGACTTCGGTAACCGTTTAGAATTACGGTAAGAAGATGGCGATAAGCAGAAATTGGAAACGCTTAACTAGAAAAGATACGACAAAAACATTGAACTTATCCCTAAACATGATAAAATAATATCTATTGCACTACTAAAATTGCTTATTCCTTTTTCGCAAGCTCTAACCCTTACAGGGGACACATTAAAAGGGCTGAGTGTAATAAACACATGTTTTAAGCATGGTATGAAAAGTCATTGCAATTAGTAACGTCCTCATAACACTTATGATTGCTTGTGCAATTAGAACCTGTTCTGTTGGTTGCTTGAAGGTGATACCCTAGATGGAATTTCATTTATGTCGTGCCTTGAGTTGGGACCAGGAGTTGGGACGCGTGGGAATTTGCTCCTTTGGATAAATTAGATTTATTTTTGTGACCTTCTTTTATTTTTTGAACATTTTATCAAGCTCGTCCTTGCATAATTTGCCATAAGATTCATTTTGACCCGCCATTTTTTGTCTCTTAATATTCCTACTTCAAACGGATTTGAGTCGTTTATTATGAGCTTATTAGGAGCACATTCAAAGATTACGTGAGAAGGGAGCCGACCCGGAAATTAATCTGTATTACATTTTTGTCGCTTTCAATTTCGTATTGCTTGCACAAATGTAGAAAAAACTTATTGTGCAAATGACAGCAACAAAATGCAAAGGTCGTGACTTAAGCACGTTTACTTTTGACAAAAAAACTTAAGTATTAGTCCAAAACACGTTTTATAAAATAGCTTGACTACTTAAAGGTGTAGGGGAGAGCGTGTATGAAAGAGCCATGTTTTCAAAAAGCCGATGCGATTATCTCACACTTAAAAAATCATATCATAATTCAATTGTACTCTTTATATGGCAACTCTGGACAACTACCATCCACAGACATCTGACAATTCTAGGAAATCAAATGGCGTATTGCGTAACTGCATTGAAAATTTTGGAGCCAAAATGTAAGTATTTTCGGGTTTACTTAAGTATTTTTGACAAGAAGTGTAAAGCATAGGTTGACAAATGAATATGTCGTATTGTTAGGCATACATTTGCCATTATTTTACGCAAATATTATTGTTATGATATTAACGTAAATTTGCTGTAGTTCGAGGTTATATTTTTTAATACAAAACGTTTTGAAAGAGCCAATTGTCGAGTCTATGAAAGAGCCGGCTCTTTCATGGCACGAAAGCTGTCTCTTTCAATATACTGCTAGCTTTTCGTTTAACATTACCGTCTTTTTCATACTGTTAATCTTGTAGACTAGAAAAACATGTCTCGCGAGCCTCAGCACCGAATCCCCTACCCAAACTACGAATTCCTAAAATCAGGACCCAGAAAAAGTTGTAAACCTAGCAATTGTAAAATTACATCAGCTATAATCACGGATACTCCTGAAAAAAGAATAGAAGAAAACGAAAGTAAAAACAAATCTTTAAAAAATCTTGTGTAGAAAATGACTAATTAGTTTACAGCAAAATAAAAAATATTGTATTTTGTGTAATGGATACTATTCTCAGAGCAAAGAAGAATGGTGTCAGTGAAAAATATGTGGAGGATGGAGTGATGGACGCACGAGTCTTGTGAGGTAACCAAGGAGTGATTAATTTCTTCTGCCAAAAATGATTTTAATTATAATATCACTGTTTCAACATTATTTGAGAAAGATTTTTAGAAAAGTATCTATTATTAACGATTAAGATTATTGTCAGATGATTATTTGAGGCTGATCAAAGGTTGTGATTTTCCCTTATGTTAAGATAATAAATAATAAAAGATTTTTGGGTATTTAAAGAGATATTAAAATTGTAGAAAAACTATTTTGTTTCCACGAAGTGCAATCTGGCTCTTTCATTGACAGGTTGTTTTGAAAGGGCCATTTTTTTTTTTAAAGTAACTATATTTCAATTTTCTTACATTGTTACCTATTTTTTTTAATTTATGTACCGTAACTATTAAACTATTTATAATAAAAGTATTTTTATTTAACAACAATCAGCCTAAAATGTTTTTTTTTATACTTTTTATAACTGGCTCTTTCATGCACACTCTCCCTTAAGTAGAATAACTCGAGCTACATGAACTAAATTAAAGATTCGCGTGCATCTTCAAAGTACAAATTGTGTTTTCACGAATTAGCGCATACGTTGTGTGAATGTTACTACCAAAACATAAATACGTAAGCAATTATGTAGTTCATGTTACATAACAAAAACGCATAGTATTGTACGGTCACTTTCTTGTATTCGTATTGAGTCAACGATTTAAGACCATGATTCGTATATATTTGAATAAACTGGTATTTACTATGCGGATCTAAGGATCACTAAATTAGGAGAAATTAGTGGAAGTCGCCGAAGTTTCGTAATTTTCATTCAAATGCAGATTCTAGTCGTCGGCTCCGCAAAATCTGTTTTGTCATGGATTAACTCTTGCGTCTTAGGAAAACTGCTTGGCTAGCGTTAATTTGAATGTAATACTTGTTCTGAGAAAACGAGTTTTAAGTTTTTTGATGTTTATGTTACTTTCATAATAACTTGCTTTAGTAGGTTCTTGGTAAGTTAATCTCTTTCACTTATTGCAAAGTTTATCATTGAAAAATTTAGGTTTATGAACTGAAAAGAAATGCTCACCGTACTCTCAGCCTATAAATAATTAGTTGAGCCTATCGATCTATAGCTGCACAACACGTGGTGAACAATAATTAAGTGATTTATAAACCGTAAGAGTAGCGAACCTTGCGTTTTGCATCAAGGTTATATCCTGACTTTGAATGAATCATTGCTTCCTCGCACTCGGGAGGGCATGGCTACTTATTGTTGTATAGATGGTAGTCTGTGGTCATTACTTTAAAATTATATGTTTCAAGACCATAATGTGGAAGATAGAAGATAATTGTTGGGGCTTGTGGCTAAATGTGGTCGATGATTAAGGTTAGGCAAGGCTTGCCGAGGTCTGTCCGTGGATTGGTGACCTCGCTACGGGTATTCAGAAACCAAAAAGTCAGACAACCACTCTTACCAAGGGGTTTTTTTTTTTTTTTCAGGGTGGGAAATCATCAAATGACTTCTCCCGCTCTGGGTGGAGCAGGAGGGCGTGTCAGACTTTTACTGACTAAAACCCACCCGTGTTCCCTCAGTTGCCTGTGTGCCAGGGGCGACGGTATCTCTTTCGAACAACCCGCACCCCTGGCAGGCATCGGCCCTTGCGGACCCCACCAGTCCGGCGCACCAGGACACATGGCACGCCGTGACCACCCCAGGAACCAAGTAACACAAGGGCCCTAGACTACCCTGGCACCCTTGGCACCCTTGGTCCCCCCGCGACGGGTCAGCGCAGTGGCCCCGCCGCCCACCACTTCTCGGCCGCAGAGGATAGGGAGAGCGGCCAACGCTATACCGACACTCCTCTTCCCCTGCGGCCCCACCGCGTCCGCCATCAAACGGTGGCGGCCCCGTCCAGGCCACGGAAGGGAAGAGCGCTACTCAAAAGTACCGGCACTCCTCCTCCGCCGCAGCCTGTAACCCTCAGCCGCGATGCCTCCCATTCGACATCGCGGCCCGCCTTAGTTGCGGTGCACCTCACCGCAACCTACTTTTTGGCCGCTACGTCGTCGGCTTGGAGACCAAAGCCCTGACGAGCGGCCCCACCTTGGGGTAACGTGTTACCCAGCAACTGGGAGGTGGACGTCACATAGGCAGTCGCTCCATATAAAATTCTGGTATTCAGCTGCATCTGGTTAGACTGGAAGTTGCCCCTAATATAGTTAGGAAAAGGCTAGGCAGATTGCAGATGGTAGTCTGAGCTGATTACTTTAAAATTATATGTTGCAAGACCATACTTAAAAGTGGAAGATGGAAGACAATAAAATTGCTGAAGATTAAAGATTGTCGCTTAAACGCAAGTAAGGATCGTGTTACTGAGAATGTTGCTGTTTATAAACAGACATTTTAAAAACAATGTGGTGGTTTTCTTTTAAATGGCACTCTGTGGTTTTATAGCAAAGGGCATTCGGTCATTGCAGACATTACCCCTGGTTTTGGTTATTAAGAACGAGATTTTCGTTGCGGTGATTTTAATATCGTATTTGATTAGTTTTGTAGCAATAAATATTACAAAATCGAATGATTTAATATTTTAATGTGAATCTTAATTATAAATTATGCTTGATCTTTTTAATTTTCAATCAAAATACGTTGCCTTTTTAATTTTGTTTAATATTCTGAGGAATAGCGGTTCAAATTGACTAAGTTGCAGTTTTGTTAATATTCTCAAAACCGGTTGTATTAATTTTGGCATAACACATCAAGGTGTCCTTGCTCGATTTTTGTTGCAAAACAACTAATTTGAATGTGTTTATCAACACATTATAATAACAAAATGTCAAATAAAATAATAATACTTGAATAAAAATTAAGATCAATCGATTTTGAAATCATTCAGATTTAAATTAAATGCAGTTTTACTAAAACGCAATTTTATTAACCTTATTTACTGATTTATGGTTTATCATTATCTTAACCATAGATATGCTACGATGAATTAAAGAGAAGTTTCAGTAAACGATTTATTTCCGTTCACTAACGACAGAGCAATTGAAGTCAAGTAATAATATGTTATTCTGTGTTAGTAAGTCTAGTACAGAGCTAGAATCTATGCACTCGATACTCTTCCCCAGTTACAGTTCAAAATGAAATCGATTAGAGTGCTACAGTGCCACTTTAAGTAATCAAATAAAAGCGATTTCTACTACAACCATCAATCGAACAGTTGATTAGATCTCTTCGTTAGATACCTGCCCGTCTCGTTTTAATTTTAGCAGCTTTTCTTTTATCGAATCATTTGTAGGATCGCGTGTCTAAGCCCCATACATTTTATTCCGCCGACCGCTTGCTTGTCAACAATTTAGGACAAACTGTTTATTATACAGTAAGAGGGGTCGTGGCGAATTATTAACAGCCGCACGGGTTAATCGATCACGTTAAGGTACGCTTGCCGCGGTCGATACCTGGATAGGTGACCATCAGTACATACCGATACCTCTCCGAGCCTCGGATAGGTCCCGGCCGACATTCTTGGATCTTTGACAGTCGTTAAGGGTCGTCAGAAGTTCGAAAGTCTGACAGTCTTACCAAGTGTTATCGTGGTACAGAGTAACTGGGTTGTGGAGGTCAGATAGGCAGTCGCTCCATGTAAAATACTGGTATACAGATGCATCCGGTTAGACTGGAAGCCGACGCCAACATAGACAGATAGATTGAATTGATTATTTTACAGTAAAAAGGAATTTAACGATTATTGTCCGTGTAGAAGTTTTGAACGAATACTTGGCACATTGAGCGTGTTCAATCGCGGACATGTATTGCTATAATAATGTAATAAAATTCGACAATGTAGGCACCAAAAACAATTTTGATGCGAGTCCAAAAGTCGTTAACTTTTTACTCGAAAAATTTCTTAATAAACAAAAACTAAGTTCGGTCCTTGATTACGCAAACGCCGCGTTTTTAAGATTGATGATCTCAAGTTCGATGTGCTTACTGGAAAATTCTCTTGTAAATTACTTATGCGGACATAAGTATATACATAATATATAATATAATATAACATAACATCACGCCTTGTTTCCCCGAAGGGTTGGGCTGAGGTGTACTATTATTATAGTACACCCATATTACGCCAGTTATGTCTAAGTCCCATATAATAGGGGGCGAGCCTATTGCCATCAACGGGGCACAACTCCAGACTCCAGGCAGCTACTGAGAAACTTAAGATATCTTAAGCAAAATTACACAGACTGGACTTAATTTTAGAACAGAACACAGGTAATTAACGTTGTAAACGTTTACAGTAATCATTATTTTAAAATGTCGCGAACTTGGCCCACTTATCTCATAACAAAACATTTTTCAGTCTTTGCATGCCTTTCAAGTATTTTTACCACTTAGCAACAGAAGCGCCATCAATTTTCATAATGCAGTGCTAATGTTTTAATGCGAAAGTTCCTGTGTCTGTCTGTATATTGTTTGTTTGTTACGTCTTTACAACTAAATCGCTGCACCGATTTTGTTGAAAATTTGTAAAGATGAAAAAGAAAGGCAGATGTGAGTATAAATGCCAAGAGGGACGCCCTAGAAGGACATAATAGTAACCTTTTTGGTGATGTTCTTCAGAAAGATGCGTAGTGCTCGCAACTGGCGTGCGTGTTTGACCTGTGGCCCTAGTGTGAGTTTCATTTAACCATCTCGAACAAACGCATCGAGCGCGTTCAGCGCTCCGATTGGTCCGTCACCAATCCAGGGCCAACCAGAGCGCCAAAAGCGCTCGAAGCGTTTGATCGAGATGGTTAAATGAAACTCGCACTAAGGCCTCAGATGTATGAACGTAAACGAGGCAAAAGAAGTATACATATACGGATCGTAGCAGGTGGCGTATTAAGTTTCTGCTTACCCTCATGGGATGATGGCGTGAGTAAATGTATGCATGGTAAAGATATCTCGCTTGCACCTTGAAGGACATAAACATGCCAATCCCTAATTTGGTGAAATGGGGTGTTAAAGCGTGTGTGGTAAAATCCGATTTCCACGCGAAGTTGCGGGCAAATCGTTGGTCTTTTGATACGAAGTAACACATTCATGTAATACAAGTAAACATGCAATTTATCATCGAAACTATCCAGCGACATCAACCTTGGCAATACAATAGGCCTTAAGACTAGTCTATTTCCTGACGACATTTCCTTTTCCGTACGATTCTAGATTCGTCGTAGTTAAACGCAGGAAATATAAACTTACGGTTACGTTTAACCTACGAGCAATAAAAACTATGAAGGTATAAAATATTACTATTATATGGGCTCAATGCTCGATTAAATTTCGATGGGAATTAAAGTTATGTAGTATCGGTAGTAAAAATGATTACTTAACCATAATCGTATTGGGTAAGAGACTAATTTCTAGTCGTCGGCAGTTTTCTTCGGCGTTCTACGCTGTTGTTCGGGTCGGCACGATTCGGCACTGCCGGGTGTCAAAATATATAATACTAGCATTTCTAACACCCCATTTCACTCCGTGCTATTACGTACTTTTTTTTTTTTTTTTGGGTGGGAAATCATCAAATAACTTCTCCCGCTCTGGGTGGAGCGGGAGGGCGTGTCAGACTTTTACTGACTAAAACCCACCCGTGTTCCCTCAGTTGCCTGTGTGCCAGGGGCCGCGGTATCTCTTTCGAACAACCCGCACCTCTGGCAGGCATCGGTCCTTGCGAACCCCACCTATTGGTGCTGACATCTCTTTGAGGCGCGCGTGGAACACAACGCGCCGTCGACCCGGGCTTGGTCCTTACCGGACAGCGAGCTACCCATTACTCGCCGTCCGCAAGCCCGCGCCTACGGTGGCCGGGAATCAGCCTGGGATTCCCGACGCCCAGGGCTTCTCCCGCGGCGACTACGGCCGTGAGGGCGCATATACTGCCTCTCCCTCACGTGCGCCGCTGCTATTACGTACTTCGTTTTCGCTTAGCTTCGTTTTCTTTTCGCTCGGTCCTAAGGGTCGTAGCATAATGTTAAATAGCCTATAAGCTTCCTTAAGAAATGGGCTATCAAATTCAAAACGATTTTTTCAAACCCGACTGCTAGTTATAGAGATAGCGTGTTCAAACCAACTGATCAGCTTTATTATTAGTATAGATAGAAGATAATATTCGATTTCGCCGCTGCCGCCGGATCTGGTTATGCCGAATCCTGCCGAGCCCAGCAAGTGTGTAGTATCCCTTACAGTTAATGATAGGACCGTTTTATCTGGTCTTCAGCGACGGTTTGTAAACATTTGCACGCTCACTCTCGTGTTATTTATTGTCAAGTGCCGCTTGCTGCTAAGCCATTGAAGAAAATCTTTTCTCTATTCAATTCAATCTAAAGAATTTATTTTCTTGAATACGGCACACAATAGATATTATGTTACAGTATTCATCTCTTTAAGTCATGTCTATGCGTAATTGACACTCGCTGAAAATGGTGGTACCGAGACATATAACTAGATTAAAGGCTCCTGTAGATAGGCGCAACGTGACAGCGCGACTCGGCTCTAGTAGAACATCTATGAAAAATTTATTGAAATTGTTCTACCAGAACCTCGTCGCACCGCCATGTCTGCTTGCGAGAGCAAATTTGGCTATGATGGAGCGACATAGTCAGTATTGTGACAAAGCTCCTTAATTAAGGATTAAAAAAAAAAAAAACTAACATGACGATAGCTATGTAAATAAATGGCGTTATGTTTGTTACTCATTCTTATTGGGTTGGACAACCGTCGAATTAATTATTTCAATTGTAATCTATTAAGAAAGTAGCTCACGATGCAATGACATACCCGTTTTTACATGGAATTAATTAATTGATAAGACCATTCGAACTTGGCTTACTCTACATTTCAAAACGCATTGGGATGACGAAATCGTGTCAGCTGATTAGAATATACCTCGTAATTGTCACGTCTTTGGCTATTTACGTTTCGTATTTACTGAAAAATTAGCTTCTATTAACAGGTGCACGTATTCAGGTATGCGACCAGATGAAATATTAGATTTAAACATGTTAACTCAATGCTTGTGAAAACACTCTATTTGGTGGCTTCTTTGTTTACAATAAAATTGAAACATCGCAATTAAATATAGACTGCTATCACGTATGACGTCACAAAGGACATTGACATGTTCAGACTGAAAAAAATATTTTTTAATTATCACATAGAATGTGTTAAACAAATATGACTCATTCATTAGGTACCAACATGATATCATATCTCACCATAACTAGCAAAGAATATTTATATTCTTTTAACAGTCATGAAATTCCACACTTCAGACAATTCATGAATTAACAAATGATGTCAGTGTCAGAAATATGTACTTCACTTAAGGGTGCCAGTTGTGTAAATAAGTTGAATGAAGTGTGACCGAGACTTGTATTAAAATTACATATTCCATTCGGAACAAAGAGTATTACTTATTCCGTGATATTGTGTGATATTCAATTTAGTATGCATAGTTTCATTATTTTGGAGTCCATTGTCTGATTTTGGAAAAACCAAAAAAGAAAACAGTGACTGATTGTAATTTACTTGCTTGATTAAATATTTGCTTGAAGTCAAGAAACTCTAGCTCCAATGCTTTATGAAAAGAAAAATGAATGTTGGCTTGTTGGTAAAACCACCGGATAAGATATGAAAGTTTTCTGTACCTAATTTTAATGAATGAAGTACAGGTCTACATAATACTTTTTCCAACACAGTTTTCCTTATAGTGATAAGAACATGGCAACAGTATAAACCGCAAATAAAAAACCTAACAAAACCATTCAAACACCATGCATTACGTAAAAGGATAATCCACCATACAATTACGATTCAAGTTATTCGGCTTCATGGTAGAAAATTGTTTCCAAGGCCATTACCAAGGTTGCAGCCTTCAATTCCCCTAAAGCAAACACGGCATAAACATTAAACAGTTTGTTAAATAGATATTCATGTCACAACTTTAATCATTTATTGAATAACAATGAGGTCACTTGCGTAGATTTGATAGGAGCAATCATATTAGTGAATGGCTGTCTGAACTTTTAAATGGCTGTTTGTTAGAACTTTACATTCCGCACACTTTTTTTGATGTTTTGCTTGTAATCCTTTGAGTCATAAATTGTTATCACTTTTGAGTGATTTTTTGTTCAAGTTACATCTTGAACTAAAAGTTTTCATTAAATGAAAACGACATGATAATTAATGATTTAGGATTCTTCCAAAATCATCCAAATTATTCTGTTGCTGATTATAATATAAAACTGATATAACACTGCAAACAAAAGAGGTTTCTCACATGTTGATAAATTAACTGAAACTTGTATTAAATGGAATGCCAGTATTGTATCAACATGACAGAAATATTACAGCTATGCGGCATCATAACAGTGTTGAGACTACATACAAGCGGCAGATATTTAGATGCCCAATAAATTACTATAAAGGGCCATTAAAATGATGGCACCATGCCAACTTTGTCGGAGAAATGGTAAGGTAACTATAGGTGCCAAATGAAATGGTAATATTAATTGTAGATATTTGTGGCATAATTAAGGATGTTACCATACGTTTGTTTATGGCTCACTAGAGAGAGTGCCAAGATATGTTTATGTTTAATTATAATAAATTTCATATGACAGTTTATCAAATACAGAATGTCTATTTAAAAATTACTTTGGAAAACTTTCTGTTGCAAAACTGTCCATACTTATTTTAACATACATTCAATGACTGTTTGTTGGCAAGAATTACATGATTTGTTTAAAACTTTATTGTTATTTGTATTATTCATTCACAGATATCTGTCTATTAGAGGAAATTATTCATTCATTCATTAATATACCTGTTTGTGGATATTGTGTGATTCTTTAAGTTTCATTGGGATACCTACAGCTTAAAAATTACAATTTATTTGTACTGAAATGAAAAACACATGCAATAAATGTATTTTCTTGTGCAAAATAATCTAATCTGGTGCGGAATGGTCGAGAGGTTCATAACAAGAATGGTACTAAATATGAACGAAGCAAAAGGAGTAGGCAAGGATTGTAGAATGTGGGGTACTGTAATTGTAATTTCAGCCTTTTTATGGGGGCACCCATGGGAAGATGTGACTTTGTATTCTAAATATAAAGTTGATAGACACTTCTCTGTAGAATATTCACTCTGTTTACCAGTAGGTAGTTCTTTAAAGAGATTGTTGAAACTGTGTAGTCTTCTAATTTATTTACAGTAACAGCTGGTTCAGTTCTAGCTTTTTTTTTATAGATTAATGATACTTGTTTTGGAAAACTCTTTGGCGACACAAGTTTTGGCAACCATCTGTGGTGTGTTTACTGATTATAGAATCAAGTTATCAACAGTAGGTAGACAATTATAAATATTATCAATAACTTGTTTTTGCAAGTTTTTTTAATATCTTATTCTTCTACCTGCAAGTATTAATGATTGCGTAAAAGATTTAGCTCAGTATAATGATGCCTACCTAGTATAAAATGAATTGTGTCTAACAATTGTACAAATTTTACACAATTTAAACAGCAAAACAGTAAGAATCAATAGCTCATAGTAAAATAAAGTGGGTACAAAAGCAGCACTTACTTTGAAAACTTCTGAGAAGAATCCCGTCCCAATCTTCTCTAGTATGAAGTCGTCGAAAGGGTAGAGCGCTGCCACAGCAGTCCTGAGGGCCGTGCATGACGACCCTGTCACCCGGCGGTCACCCAGTCTCTCACAATCCTCACTCACACCGGACTCCTTATCACAATCATCATCACAACACACCGCACGCTTAGTCCGGCTCCCGTTCTCCCCATCCCGGTACCTTCGGCCCAACTTCGAGTGTGGACCCCGCACGTAACGGCCCGACTTCGCCGTCTCGTCCAGGTTAGTGAAACTCTCTGCTATCTTCAGCACCTTGCTTGGCTTCCGCCGCTCGTACCTGCTCCTTCCACCCTCCTGCGTACAATCGTGTTGCATTATAGCTGATCGTGCTATAATCGAGTACGCTTATCCCGCTTCGAACATAGTGTTCCCGATCAAGTGTCCTCCACTACACAAGAACTATGCCTCACGCGCAACATCTTCTTTATAAACGCCAATACACTAACTGACGGTACTCGAAAATATGCGAAATAACATTATATTCACACAAAACTATGTCGATTTTGCTACTGTCACTTTCACATATTTCCCAAATATCCTCTTGTTATTGGCACTGCACAGGGCTTGTTTCGGTTTAATAATAAGAATCAAGATTGTTGTTACGATTTGTGTGTTATGCGATAGATGTTTCTACACATAAACAGTCCAATTGACTGACGACGCGCGTACAAGCAAAGTAATAGTCTTGTGTAGTTCGCGAACGATGAACGAATAGGAACCGTTTCTTTATACTGTACTAAAAGAAACGTTTCCGAACGCCGACTTGTAATCGGTCTATTCGTTCTAATAGCTCCTCGTACATTTACAAAGAGCCCTACCGTATGTCCGAACGAGAACGAGAATGACAGCGACTGATTTGACTGATACGACTTCAATGAGACTTTTTTGCTCCGTGATCTATAGAAGTACTGACTGAGAGCGAAGACCGAATAGAGCTAATAGAACTAATAGAATGAACTAGTTCATTGACCGAAATGAACTAGTACGGAGCGATCTTAAAAATGACCGAGCAGGCACAAGACTACAAAGTAAAGAAAGCTGAAAGCAAGCAAGCCAAGCAACACCAACACATGACATGACTTATCAGAATGTTGACAGCTTTGATTCGGGCGTTGGGTTTGTTAGGTTGGTAGAACTGCGTTATGGTCTCGTTCGTCTTCGTTATACCAGTTGTAGCGGTTATTACGAGTTAACGCTTTGAAACACGTTTTATGATTGGCATTTATTAAAAATAGTCAAAACTATTTAAATATTCTAAGCTTGGTTTTTAATTCTATTCAGTAACTTAACAGTTCAAAGAAAAATAATGTTACCATACTAAAACTAATAGTGTGTGTGGTAGTGATTTTGCCTAAAGAACGAATGAAAAAAAATGGTTTAATTTAAAATTAAACCATTTTTAAATTCAACCAAATAGAATTAGTTTGGGTATAGGCAGAAGCGTACCAATAGAAAATGGCACATGCATCACATTTGCACCCCTTCAGCTCAGTTAAATTGCTTTATTGTATATTGGGCTAGATAATAATAAATTACTTAGTACACAGCACATATATTCAAGTAGCTTTTCAGATTTCTTAGTAACTCGTAGATAGGTAACAGTATGAAATGGTTTATTGATGTTTTTTATTTAATAATTGGTGACTTTTAGCGCCCCCCTTCGATAGGCGCCCAGGGGTCTTGCCCTGCCTGCCCCACCCTAGTTACGCAACTGGGCACAGGTAAAAGGCCATGTCGCAAAAAATAGTAAATATTTTAGGATAAAAGAAATTAAAAAAAAAAATTGAAGAAGGGGTTAATAATGTGACCCCTTCGTCATGGAGTGCTTTGAGTATCTGAAGTATTAAACGTAGAAGATGATATCTGTCGTATGGACCATGATAATCATAACATCACTGATATCTTTATAATAAATACTACCTTTTGCCAGTGGCTTCGCCCTCGTGGATTTCGGAAACTATCCCACCTCCATCGTATATGTTAATCCAGGTATGTACTAGAGAAGTGAAACTCACTCTGTTCAAGGCATTTTGCCAGTATTTTTACACGTGCAGCCTGTGGATTAGACAAACGCAGAGGGCCTACAACGTTCTTCGTGTACAGCACAATAACGCCTTAAGGGTGCTGTTGGGGCTCGCGCGGTTCTGTAGCGTATCGAGCATGTTTGCTCAAGCTGATATGCGTAAAAGAACAGCATCCCTGATGCGAAGGATTCGCGGGAGCACCAACAGCATTTTAAAGGTGATAGAGAACAAGCCTGATTGCCCCTTCCTGGGGCACTGGACCAGTATGCACAGCTGCAGGTCTAGTGCAGCGGGTGGTGGACATAGTCATTGTAGGTTCATGAATTAGTTTTATTTTTGTTTGTAGTTTTATTTATTTTATTGAGAAATGTTATTTATTTATAAATGATACTAACCACTATATGAATTATTTGTGTTCGATTTAAAAATAATAATAATAAACTATCTGTGTACCAAAATTCACCCAAATTCGTTCGGACGTAACTTCGTGATTGAGTAACAAACATCCAAACAATTATTTATTTTAAGATTGTAATACTTGCTTTGGTATTTTACTTACTTAATTTTAAACAAACTGTCCATTATTAAACCATTTCATATTTTTTCTAAGTTGTTTTATTTTTAATTATTACTGAGAAACAAAATATATAACAAATTCTAAAATTTTTAATGTCATGTTATTAAATTTAAAATAAAAAAATTGCATGTAAGTACAGACATCAAGCTACACATCAAGATACGCCAGTCTGTCAAATTTCTTTGATAGATTTTCAACTTTATACCAAAAACATAAGGTTCATGTTCAATTGGGAAAATTTGACAGTTTGGAATAGCTTGATGTGCTGGCGTCTGTACATTATTTCAAGTTCATTCATTCTTACACCACCTCATTATCTTTTTTTTGTCAAAATCTGGTAACCCTTCAACTGTCAAGTTACTGAATACAATTAAAAGTCGAACTTTAGTTTAATTTTGTGCTAATAGAATCACTATCATCATCATTATAAAAGTATATTTATCATGTAAATCAGTTTTTCAAGAATTCAAGATGGATATTTTATCGTTATGCGGTTACTTTGCGTTCAGGAACTTTTTAGTATCTGCCATTTTAAAAAGACATCCACTGCATTTTCGTATTTGCAAAATGATAGAAATAAATATCTACTTAATAATTTTTGGTTAGGATAAATTGGTGCAGAAGTCAAAACAAATAATTATGGCAGGCAGTCTTAAGGTCTTCGGGCACTGTAGTGTAGACATGGGCGAAGTAGCTCACTGAAAAGAAAAAGAGCGATTAGCTCTTTCACTCTAAAGAGCTATATCACTCTTCTAGCTCACTAGCTCTTCTATAGCTCAGTGACACAGACGCCGAGACACCGACTGTTAGCTCAATTGACTCACGCCGCACGCGCGTCGAAGGAGACGGATCGGCTCGCTCAATAGTGAGTAGCTCTTTGGAAGTTTGGACTCTTTATTACTCACTAGCTCTTCTATAGCTCAGTGATTCAGACGCCGACTGTTAGTTCATTTGACTCACGGTGCACGCGTATCGTTGAAAACGGCTCGGCCCGCTCAGTAGCCATTGTCAATAGCTCTTTGGAAGTTTGGAGTTAAGTTAAATAAGCTTTTCTGTTTGTTTATATAATGTTATGACTTTACGTAAATAATACGCAAAAAAATAAACAATGCAATGCCAAAGTATTTTCTACTTTAAAGCTATGGTCATAAAGATAGATTTATAGTGATTTATGTCGTATGATAGTCTACAATGACGTATTGTATCGAAGAGGTATTGTTGGAAGAACGAACTATGCGATCCGAAATATTCCGAAGCGAACCGAATGAGCCGTGCGGCCGCTGACTTCGGTCGGTCATCGGTGTCTCGCTGAAGTACTGAGAGTCTAAGAGCTAACTGAGCTAGTGAGCTACTTAGCGAACGAGTGAGTGAGCGAGAGCGACGTCCATCAAAAAGAGCTAGCTCTTGTCTATCACTCGCTCACGAGCTACCCATGTCTACTGTAGTGTAGTATAATAAAATTCTGATACGACGACTGCACCAGCTTTATCATCTGCCGAGATGTTTGTTAAATCGCCATCTATCGGTCGCCACGGTAAATAAGGTTTGTTTTAATATAGGTGCCCGGACTGCAACTAGGACGATCTTATTGTTTTTTTTTAACTCACTGGAATCTGAAAATTGGCCTGAAACCTGGTAGAGGGCGTGCAAGACGTGTAAGACATAGGTGTTATCACTTGCACTACAAAAATCGCCCTTACTGCTATTCTATTCTATTCTATTTTTCATATGGCAAGCAAAGCCGATGTCGACATTCTGCCAATGTCTGCTATGATAAAGTCAAATAGTTCTCACTGACGTGAAGTGATGTGTGGCTGACAGTATATGAATGAACAGATACAAATTCGTAGACGCGACCACAAAGTACATTTTTATTTTGGACGCGACTACGCGACGCGTTGGCAGGTAGCATAGTAATGCGATTTTTTTGTTTTTGGATTGACGTCTCGCAGGTCAACCTAGGAGGTTGTCGGCTGCTTAACCTGACTTGCCTGTGAGTGCCTGAATAAATTAAGGTAGGCAGGCAAGGCTTCAAAACATAAAACTAAGTGACACACGCTAAGGGCACCCTTTGTGGGGTACCGGGGTACGGGCCATGGCTTTGGGCGTCGCTACCAGAGGCCAGCGAGGGTCAAGCTGGATCGGAATAATATAATAATGTATTGTGTTCTTCGGTTAAACTTGTATTATGGCATCTATCATTCAGGAATATATCTCATTCAGGAATAAAATCTCAATTGACTACCGTCTTGCCAGGCCAAAGAAAAGGTTCACCAGGGTTACACTAGGAAAATAAAACGAGTAAAAATCAATTTCGCTGTTTATTTTAATCCATGCTGACGACTATATGCTTAATTAATTTCAATGTACCTATATCACACAATGGAAACATAACGATGATCATCTCGAAGAAAATCAGTTTAAAGTTTCTTTATTTAATTTAGTTTACACTGATTTCGCTTCGAGTTAGCTTCCACAAAGAAATAATCTCTCTGTCACATTATAAAACAACAACGCTAGCTCCATTATCCACAACTGTCTACTAACTATTAAAAATTTAACGCTCAATAGCTATAAATACAAATATATTATTGCTGTTGCGATTTTATTATCTAATAACTTAATTAAATTTTACATTGATCTCAAAATGAGTATTCGTCTTTTACTTATCTAAATTTAGTCTTATCTAATCTTACCTATAGTAGTATTGCTTGATTTGAGAAAACATTGCTTTCTCGTGAAAATGTTGTAACAAATACAATAGTACAAAGTTAGTGAAGCAACCATTATATGGTGCATTGTAACAATCATTTAGACCCCATCCATTTAGAAAATAATTTGCTAGTCTAGATAACTTTGAGCATTGATATTTGGAAGGTATACAACACTTCTGATTTCATAAAGTTGTGATATTAAATCAGGTGGATAGTAAACGTTATGTTGCGTTTATAATTATTACGTAAAAAGTTAGAGACACCTTACTGCAAATTTCAGATTGAGCAGGCGTTAATTATTAGTTTTTGTGAGCAAAAAAATTACAAAAAAAGTGAGTCCGAAGATTATGTAGAAAATGTATGAATTATTTGTTTTAAGAAGTGTTGATATTGTGCGTTTGGTAAGCAAATATTGAAATATATAGTGGCCAAAACAATTATTTTCAGTAAGAACTCGTAATGAGTATAAAGAACGTGACAGGCAATTATAGACGTAAAAAAACTGCAATTACATCTGAACAATCGATAAACATAGATTTAAATACAATAAATTAAATTAATGCGCTAACGCTAACAAAATGGGGCCTTTATAAAATTGTGCTTATTATTTTATGCATCTAAGAAACTTATGATTACATTCTAATTTACATAAATCAAAATATACAAAATGTAAGGTAAGAAACGATTCGTTTAAATAAAAATAACGTAGGTTATAACTATCGTAAAATTATTCTAGCTACTCAGTAACATTTTACAATGATTTTGTACATAATTCGAAGCTTCATATTTTTTGGGAACGTAGTAATTTGTATTACTTATGTTATATTAAATGTAAGATACCGACTATATTTTTGTGTTTTAAATAAATGAATAACTGGTCTTTGCCTTTTTACTTTCGCAGAAGGGTAGTTGAAAGAGTTTGCAAATTAAAACTAGGGTCGGGTGGGTGAGCAAATTAAAGTTATAGTATTTTTCAGCCTCAAAGTATATATTAAAAAATTATACTTTTATATACTTAATGAATTAAATGCCAAATAAATGCGTCTTGAATTACCTACAAGAAAGTGCACATGCCACATTTTGAAGAACACAGTGACAAAAGAGGGACACAAATCCTCAACAATAACATCAGGCATAATACAATTGGATTGAAGCAAATTAAAAGAAAGAAAGGCGAAGGAAGTTTCTTGATCATTTCAAAAACTGTCGCAACAAGAATTATTTCACAACCATTCTCATCATAATCATCTATCAACCATATTTTGTCAACTAATATTTCTGTTATCCTTGGACAAGTTAATTTATTTATTTCTTAGGGACAATAAATAAAATTATGTAACTAAAAGAAAACTGTAACATCTGTAACTAAAATGTTGTGTCATTTTCCAATTTGTTGTTGGGAGACAGGATACAATATTGAAAAATTACGTGTAATAAGAATGGGAAATAGGTAAACAGATGGAGAACTTCAGATAAACAACTCATAACCGGTTTTTAGAACGAGAATTAAACGCAAGTCACGTGATCCGATTGGCTGTTAACAATTCAGTCAGCTCGACAATTTATTAGCTTTTTTGTCTTGGTTTTCGTTCGAGAAATCGGGTGTAAGCCACTACTGAAAAATACTTTGAATTACCTTAACTTTTCGCCCAAGGATAACATTTTACTATTATTATAGAAGTTCTATTCACAAGACACCCAAACTGATGTGCCTCCAAGTAGGTATATGTTCATACTAATCTAGCGCATTATTAAACTCAAAAACAATTAACTGTCGATTTTGGAGAAGTAAATAAGTATAAGGTACAAGAGTATTTCTGGGGTTAGTTATCGAATTCATGAATTTTCTGATTTACAGCACTCCAAACATTGTTATTTTTAATGTTGGAAGGTAGGTTACTAAAACATCATAATCGAATAACTTGTAAACTGTATACATAAAGCAAAGACGATACCGTAACGATATTTTTGCTACCGGTATTATTTTGCGGCTGAGTTTAAAACACTATCTTAGATTACTTAATTTATCAAAAATAAATGTACTTGGAGGCAACGATCATAAACATAGAACAAATTCAGGAAATAAGTGCATATTTGTGCAATCAAGACGACATCTATCATGTCAATTTATTATCTAAAATTGTACATTTAAATATAATGAAATAACAGTTAAAAATAACGGCTAACGTTATTTTAGCTATTTTAATGTGGCAATATTACGTTTTAGGCGATTGAGTCTATCTATGATAATGATAAATATCGATTTTAAACGATTTACAATTTTAATTAATAACAAAACGGAAAAAATAGCTTGATATACGTTTACAAAGTGTTAATAACTGAGAGTTTGTTTTCTATATAGTTTCTAAGCCTGTCTATTTGTCGTAGCTATAATTACAAGGGTGAGGGGCCGAAATGACTTAATTTGTGTTAGTTTATTAGGAATCATCTCGGGATTATGTAGTGAATGACTGGGAGACATATTACAAAGGTTAGGGTTATTCTCACTGCCGGTTGGTGGCTCGTCTGATCTTGACATTCACCTGCAAAGCAAACATAGGAAATTGTTAAAAGTGGTCTGGGAACCCGGTTAAATAAAACAATACTTACAATAAATAGGGCCATGATATGTGACGCGTGGCCAAAATCGGAACTAACGCCGCTATTTTGTTTTCATTCATACAACGCCCCCAAAATGTCAAAGTCATTAAAGCGCTAAAAGATCCTTGTTGGTGCTTGTGTGTTGTAGCGGGTCAAGCGGGTTGTAGCCCTATTCAATTGTGAATGTGCACAGTCAGTGCCTATTGTAACAATTTTACTGGTGGATGGTAGATATAAACGAATGTTCGTTGCAAATTTCCAGAACATTTACAACCATCAAAAACTTTGATTAGGTATGTAAGTTGGTATTATGTAAAGTCTGAACCACTCCTCCGTTTGTGACTTAGCGAATAATCCCGCGGCACACAGCGAGCCTGCGCGCGATAAAGGACAGCGTTTGTATGTGCGGTGTTAACACAGCGAGCATACCCGCGATACACAACGAGCGATCCCGAGTCAGACCCGTGGCCGAACCGTGGGCTTCCCGCACTTACCAGTAGCGGTGGCGTCAAACACGAGGTCAGGTGTGAGGTCGTTCCTGTCGCAGTTGGTGGCGGAGCGCGCCAACGCGAGCGCGGCGCGAGGCCCGTCGCGCGCCACGAAGCAGTAGCGGCGCGCCGCCGTGCTGTCGCGCGCCGCCGGCGTCGTCACCACGAACGACGCGCCGTTCTCGTACCAGCCGCCGTGGCAGGTGTACGCTGAGGGAGAGCACGAGTTATACAAAGTTACAGACTAGACTGATAGGTATCCTGCACTTGGTTTAGCGGGAATCTGGGACACTTAAGCGAAATACACTTGCGCGAAAAGTCATTTCCACAAATGAACTTTAGACGAACATGAACTTTTGCGCGAGTGGACATATGGGTGAAACACATTAGCGCGAAAAACACTTGCACGAAGGACACATGTGCGAATCCAATAGTCGCGCGAAAAAGTTTTCGAGGATGCTAAAGCAAAAATATAAATCCAAGATGGTGAAACAATCGAAACATTTCACAGTCACATCTTGGAATTTTTATTTTGGGGGTCGGAGTAAGTGTATTTCGCTCAAGTGTCCAGCCACCCTTTAGCGGCCGAATTCTAAAGCAACTCAAATTCGGCGTTAAGTCCCGTGCTATATTTCAGGTGTACCTATTGCAATGGCCCAAACAGCTTGCACATGTATGACATTGTAACAAAATGCAGCCTGATTTGCGGTTTTTCTCCGACTTACAAAACGTTTTATCTCTCACAACAAACAAAAGGCACTGAGAAAAACACACTTGGAATATGGTTAACCACTTGTGTCTATGTATTATTATACTGGAGAATATTCCACTACTAAAACTTCATAGGTCTGTGGGATTGTCGGATAGATTAGAAATTAAGCAACAATTCTCACCTGTAACCACCTCTCTGTTCTCACACGTAGAATAAAACTCCATATTCTTCACAGAGTTGCACCCCACCTCTAGTCTATTGTAGCTGTTGCCAACACAAGAGACTTCTCCGTCCGACTCCCTTCTACTCCTCAACATGGGAGCACTGGACATGTTGCTTACGCTAAAATTGAACAACCTACTCCCGTTAACCCTACGATTATGTTCAAGCATTGCCTTCTCTCTCTTACTACTATGATCTTCGCTAGATCTTATATCTCTTTTGCGGCGATTTTGTATTTCGTATTTTCCGGAGTACGGACACTCTTTTGATTCGGGATTGCTTGCTGGAAAAGAGAAGAAGAACTTGGTTAATATCATGACCTGAATTTCGGCAGGGCCCTTATTTCTACATTGTCAAACTAACTCACTCTGATTAAGTTTCCCTTATCTTGGCAATAACCCCAGATAGGGCTACGTATAGTTTTGATCCTACATTTTAGCTTGTAATCTACAGGGCACCAGTATTTATTGTTTTGAGCCACTTGGGTTTAGTATTTTTCTATCAATATCATGATGACCTTTCACAGGTCACCAACGTATATATGCAATAATTACAGTCTATGTTCTTGTTAAGAACATGGGGCTGGCTGGTTGTAAGGTTAAGACGTATGTCTTATTCAAAGTTTCAGTAGTCGATGTCGGTACTCACCTACTAAAGTAACATAAGGCGCAGTGACTGCATTGAAGTGGTGCGGCGAGCACGCGTCGTCCGGCCGCGACGTGGGCGTGCCGCGCTGCAGCTCCGCGATGTACGTGTCGCGGCGGTACAGCACCACGCACACGTAGCGGGACACGCTGGGGAAGGGCGAAGGTAAACAAGGGCTAAACAGGCTAGCAATTCTTGTTGGGTATTTTGACGTTACCAGCTTAATTAAACTGCAAGTTAAAATTTTTAGTACAGAAATCATATAACAGAAAACAAAACCCTAATAATAACAAGATTCAAGAGATCAAGGTGGGACAAACGTCGTGCTATAATTTGGTTGGATATGAAAAAAAACTTAGCCCTGTTTTTACGTAAAGTTTATCTAACGGTGTATTTATGACATTAAGTCGAAAATATGATTTCGGTCAAACGACTACCTCCTGGGTTGGTGGACATTTATGCTCGTTTTACGGCATTTTGATTTGGTGCTCGCAAAACATCCTGCAAATGGTGATTTCTTCTTTATAAAAAAATAAGTCGCTTACCAATGATGCTGCCAGTGCGCAACTAACGCCACCGAGTTCCCACTCGGCGAGCTCGCCTTCACATTGACGCAGTACACCTTGATATCTGCCCCCGTCTGGTTCGTTATCCTCAGGGTCGCGTTCCGCTGGTAGAACGTGTAGTTGCTGGTGAAGTCCAACGTGTGCCACGTATGGGAGAACGTCATCCATGATGGGAACTGGCAGTTGAAGCGGACTGATACTGGAAGAAATGGAGAGAAGATTATTAGAATTTAAAACGGACACTGCTGGCCCTATTATATTGTAGGTCAAACCTTCAAGATTTAGTCGTGGCAGCTAACGGGGTGATGTGTTCTATTTTTGCTTTTATTTACTTGGGGTTGAGTTTCAGATTATTTAATGCAGACATGAGTGTGCGACATCGTTGCACTCGTGGTTTGAGTTTGTAGTCTTAGCGTGTTTATCATCATCATTTCAGTGGAAAGACGTCCATTGGAAATAGGCCCCCAAGCGTCGCCACAACGACCGGTTCAGGACAGGCAGGCTTAGTGACTTTAATTAAACTTCACGTCACCAAATAAGCGAATGCAATCAAGCAACCTCGCTTGCTTTTACTGTATGAGGATTCTGCCTATATGCTTTCTTGTCGAAAAGTTTAGAGAATGTAAGGTAGATAAGTTTATGGCCGATGGTTTTTTTATCTTATTTTTTGAATGGCTTTATATTGTTTTTCTTAACTTTGGTCGCACATGTAGAATCAACGAGATTAAAAATCTTGATTAAAAAGAGTGTATTTGGGGTGTGTACGCGTACTTTTCCATAGAAATCCATCTACGTTTCGGAATGTGCTAACTAGCTTCAACTTCCGACTCTTTCATAATTCAAAAGCGTTTGTAAATGGTTAAATTGAAATAAATGCTTTTTGTTGATAAGTTTGAAATAAAGATTTCTCACCACGTTTAAGAGCCATGGTCCTGGACCCCTCCGTGGCACTGAACAATCCGTTGCAGGTGGCATCGCCTGACTGCGCGACCCTGTACTCAATGCCGCCTGGCGGGACCACCTGCTCCTTGACTGCGCCGGTTGCTGTAACACGCGTGTTGAGAAGTAAGTCTAAAATTGGAGAGGAAAAGACTTTTGAGGACCACGGTTGGAACGAAAAAGATTGGAGGTCTTTTTGGTTCCATTAGTGGGTTGTATAGAAATTAAAATAAAACATACGATTCAGTCAGGGACTTCCGAATTTTGATTTCCGACATCCCAGAGAAGCTTTCAAAGATTGAAATCTTTAAAAACTTCTCTTCTAGACTACCAAAACTTCCAAGTTAAAATCAAGCCCAGGAAAGTTATCTTCGGTTATCGGAATAGTCATGGCTATTTGATAGGTTAAATCTTATTACCTACTCAGTTATAAATCAAGTGTTGATTTGGTCAGGTAAATTACGGTATTGTCTTGTTTTCCATAAAATAATTTGTAGGTACTATTATTGTTTTCCATAATCGTGCCCCTCATAATATTTACTTGCACACATGACTCTTATTTGCCATGGCAAACGTGTTTCATGAAACACGTTTCCACAATAACATGTGTTAGAATCATTAGTTTCTATAAATAAGTAAAACATTATATAATCGATACTTGACATAAGCAACATTTAATATAATTTGGAAACGTTTCTTGTTTTGTAGATTTTGTTTTGTCATTAAGGTATTTGGTCTGTAATCAAATTATTTATTACAGTAAACAATCTTTAGACAATATACAGTTTGTCAAATTCGAAACGGCTAGGTGAGGTTAAGTTAGACCTGAGACCACACAACGAGCGAGCAAAGCGAGCGTGCCACGGTAGCGGCAGCCGAGCGCTAGATTTCTTCTTTTGCAAAGCAAACATGCATGGTAGATTCCAGTTTGTCAAATTCGAAACGGCTAGGTTAGGTTAGGTTAGAACTGTGACCACACAACGCTAGATTTCTTCTTTTGCCATAGCAAGGATACGACATGATCATAACATCAACAAAATTGCAGGCGCTTGTACTGAACTAGCGTTGTTGTGCTAGTATGGGCAAATGAATATTATGGTGAATAAAATATGTTATGGAAAACGACATTGTTGAAAATGAAAAATATAGCAAATAAATTTATGGATTGAAATTAATATGACACTTTTATGACCAATAAAATGAGTGAAAATGATTTTATGTAATTTCACGATTATAGCAACTGAAGCGTTCATCATCATCATCATTTCAGCCGAAAGACGTCCACTGCTGGACATAGGCCATATAACTGAAGCGTTAAGTCTAATGAAATTATGGCAAATACAAGTATGGTATCTACTTATATAAAATTATTACATTTTAAATTATGGAAAACATTAGTAAACCGAAAATTACTGTTATTAAGTTGTTAAGGAAAATATAACTAAAATGTTAGGTACAGATTTTTCACAATCAACATAAAATATCCGTAGTTACCTACCATTCGTCTTCTCGTAGACAAAACACCGGTACCGGTCTTCGTTGCTAGTGGCGTGGTTGTGATGCAGCTTGCCCACCAAGAAGCGAAGGCTGCCTTCTTTCCACGTCGCTAGGCATTCTAGCTCTTCAACTGAAATGCGGAAAAATTTGGATTAATTAATTTATAGAACCTACAGATTGATTTTGGAGTACGAAATATTAGGAAGAAGATGAAAAGAGTTAAAGTAAGTAAGTTATCTTCCTGTGCGAGCACCAATAAATACTTTTTCTTTCTTTCTTTTAAGATGGTTGGTGATAGTAAGAAAGAAACAGAGAGAGAGATTCCAAGAGTCGCGTTTTAGGTGCATAACTTTAGGCGCCCACGGAACATAGACCATGGACTTAACTAGATAATAAAAGGAATACATTTTATTACCTAGTGAAGTCCATAATGCGGGAAGACAACTGACTAGGTGGACAGACGATCTCATTAAATTGGCCGGAAGAAACTGGATAGCCACGACACAAAACCGCCAAAAGTGGAGAGATTTGGAAGAGACCTACACTCAGCATTGGGTGGCCAAGGGTTGAAGAAGAAGAAGTCCATAGACTAATTTCAAATATTAGAACGTTTTAACGTGCATTGACAGACCAGACGTCGACTTGAAACATAACATAGACTGCAAAAGAATGAAATAAAACACATTACTCCTTTAAATAGTGACAAAACTTCTCATTAACAAGGCGCCCGAACAAGGTATATCAGAATGACAAACTTGCAAGCCCAGTAATAGTAGTCATAGTCTGTTAACTTCTTTTTCGAAATCTACATCCAAGAATAGACGCACAGTTCGCCGTTGACGTAGACAATTGTGACAGACGACTGCACAAATAAAGTTTTATATAGATACCGCCGGCGGCGTAAAGGGGAAGTACCTACTATGGGAATTGCTCGGAAATGTTCCTTTTTGAGTAGAAATGCTTTTTTGTTGTCTGTTTTTTCTTTTCTTTTTACTACGCTTTTGAAGTTTGTGTTTTCCTTGTTTTTTTTTTGTTGCAATTATGTTTATTATTTGCGAGTATAATTTTTTTTCTTTTTTATTGTGAAATATAACACTCGAAGAATTATTGTCGTGTGGCAATACGGGAATATACTTTCAACTTAATTTGCATTGGAGGAGCCTTGTTAAATTGCAAAAGGTTACTTTTAGTTTCCCTTCGATATTCTTCAATGGCTTATTGATCAATCAATCACACACATTGCGTGTTGCCGAATCCTGTACTTTCATACATATTAAGCTATATTTTTTAGGCTACGACCTAACTGGCAACTCGGCGATTGTTCAAAATCAATACTTCTATCGACTGCCCACTACCTAAGTACGTATATACGTCAATTTCGCTAATTGAATCTCTACAAATACGCAGACGATTGTCTTAAGACAGAATTAGTAAGGAATGAGTCACCAATATATGTCCTTAACACCGCAGCTATTTCCATAGGGCCGCGGGCCGCGACTGAAACTAAACAATGCCTGACACCTATGCTGGAACTCTGCCCGATCCATTTGTAACCGTTGTCTAACAAGACGAGCTTGAACGTTTCAAATATACAAATTGTTTTAGTTTTACTAATAATGTCAAGGATAGAAAAATATGTTGATTGTTTTGCCAGTTTTACGACTAAACAGTATAAAATTAATTGGGAGATAACCTAGTTAACTTTTTTTGCGTGCTTGTTTCTATTTCGTCTAACTAGCGGCAATGAAATTATCTATTGTAATTAATCTCGCATTTACATATAAACTATTGTAGTTTATATGTAAATGCGAGATTAATTACAATCTATTGAGATGATAGAGATTCACAGTTTATTACACATCATTATTATTTTTTAGTTTCGACTGGTCCTTCGAGCCGGATTCGAGGGGTGGAAATTATGTGATCCATCGCTAAGATTGAATTCAAGGAGTCTTGTCCTATTTCTACCCTCCAATCCAGCCCATTGTGCGACCCGTCGCACGATGTTTTATCGGACACATTATCACCTAACTCGTCCATTTGATTACAAGTTTATAATGTTATTATCAAGAGTAATATTTAACTCACCCGTGCTTTCAGAGCCATAAACATCAGGGCAGGCCTGGTAGTTGAGTAGCAGTCTCGAATCCTCCGTGCAGCTTTCGATTGAAGACACCGGGCTCTTGCAGTCACCATGACCCCTGGAAATGTTAGAATTTGGATTAGCTGGTGTTTGAGTGCTCTTAAAGTCGATACAATCTGGAGCGAGCATTCGAACAACATTCGAGTTAATGTCTGGTGAAGTAAAGTGGTCTCAATTTATACAGGGTCGTAAGGCTATCGACGCACAACCTGTTACCGGTTATTTAAAAAAGATTTGCCTGCTCTGCTATTTATTTTCACGGCGAAAGCATTAAACTTTTCTCTGAAGCAGCTGATGCCCCAGCGTAGATTTTTTTTGTCGGTTCTCAAATAAATATCAGCTGCTTCATAGAGAAGTTCTAGAATCATGTGCTGAGTTTATGGTTTCAATTTGCGCGTCGATGTCCGTGCTAACCTGTATAGCAATAATATGCTATTAATAGCTAGACACTTGCAACAACCGTTCTTAAAAACTTTGGAATATCATAAAGCAGCCTTGTTAGTAGGGTGCAGTATTATTTATTGGCAAGCGTCAACAGCAAGCCTTTTCAGTTGATGTGATATCGATTGTGCTTAATCTGTTTAACGCATATCAGGCTTCCATATTTTAATCGAGATCTCATCGCAAATCATGCATCACCATTCGAATTACAGACTACTTTGAGTGACGCTCGATCGGTAATGCATTACCAACAGTTTTAATTACACGTCATTACGTGCCGTCGTTCGTCCCCCACTGACTGACGCGTGTCATGTCTTAATTGCTGGTCAGTTCTAGTGTCGCTGGTGATATGGCGTCAATGTAGGCATGTATTATAAGAACTGGATAATTATTTAGGCTTTTGGTGTATTATGTAAGCCAGCGAATAAAAATTGTGGTCAATTGACGTCACGTCGACAACGTTGACGTAGTTGGTCGTAATCGTCATTTGAAATACAACAAAAGTAAGTAAACGTCAAAATCCTTCATAAATTGCCAGCACTAGAACAATAAAAAAACAAGGATGAAAATAATTAAGAAAAAGCGTGGGGTGCTTGACATTAATTGATTGCAAAAATACTTTAAAAAACGTGTTTTTTAGACTTTTCTTCCATACTTCTCTTTTAGCTATCATCTCGGTATTCAACCCCTTTCTAACCATATCATCATTCACACAGTCCGTCTATCATTTCTTTCGTCTCTTATAGTCATCGAACTTTCCTCTCGGCATTTTCCTCAATCCTCCGTATCACGTGACAACCAATTTCCACGCAACTTTTAAGTCACCGGTACCACTTTCATACTTCTTCATAGGTACTCATTTCTTATTCTATACATTCGTGTAACACCACACTTACCTATTATAAGTAAAAGAGAACGGCCCCTTGAGCGGACAGTCAACAGGATCGGCGTTTTCTCTGAACATTGAGTACAGTAACGCATCGCCTGTTATCAAGGAACACAAGTGCGGTAACGCGTCTCTTCGGTGGCAGAATGCTGGAAATTAAAAAAAGGCTGTAGAACACATTCAGGGAAAGGGTGTGACTAATCAGGTTCTCCGAATATTAATATGTGTGCTTGGTGTTACTTCAGCATGTAGACAATATGGCAATATAAACTGTGGTATAGATAGTTGGAGGGCAAAGGCCACTATGAGTCCCTAATCTCTTCCCACTTTCAAGATTGGAAATAATAAGAAAACAAAAGGGAAATGATAAAACATTTTGCCAAAAGGATGCAGCAGTCAGATTAAAATTCTGCTACGATCACCAGTAGGTGTTTATGTTTAATGTATTTTAAAAGAAAAAAAGAAAAATGAATTTATTGACATAGCAGTAAATATAAAACCCGTCAAACTGTAAAAAAACAGAAAACAATAATTATAATACAACGTGTCAGATGAGAACACAAGGCAACAACGTACACAGACAACCCACTTTTCTAAGGTATGGTTGTTCATTATAGTGACTAGTTGGACGTTGGGACCTATACTGATTTTTTATAGGTTCGGACAATTACAGCCGATGTACGTATTCTGTAAAAATCTCACTATCCACAATTAAATTTCGTCAAGACTGTCAATCCATAGCATCGGTGAAATGAGATCACTTTAGGCTCACTTCACCTAAGTTTTCAGGGCGAGATTTTGAAATTATCGGCAGGTTGCTGGTGTTTTATAAGTAGTATTATAGTCAACATTTCAGAATGTTTGCTCCAATACGCTATTTATAGTCTTGGAAATTGAGAAATTGAAGTGTTTTAAATATTACATAACATACTTGCCTTTTTTCCGCACTTCTGGTACACACACATTTCGCCAGTTATGTTTAAGTCCCATGTAATAGGGGCGAGCCTAATGCCATCAACCGGACACAAATTCAGACTCCGGGTTGCTACTGAGAAATTCCAGATAGAAAAACCCAATAACAGTTTGCCCGACCTGGGACTCGAACCCAGAACTTTATGCTCAACAGTAGCGCTGGCAACCACTACACCAACGAGGCAGTCTATTTAACAAATACTACAAAAAGCTTGTCTACTTCAAAACGTTCACCAATATAAATACGGAAACATCCGTATATCAGTGACTCAACGTACTAACTTAATGAAAGCAAATGGTAATGTAATTCATTAAGAGAGCCTCGCCAGAAAATTAGGCGACCTGTTTATGAGTCCAGGATATTCCCTTGATAGCCCGTATAGTGTGGGGACACCGTTAACTCATCCAAACTTGTTGTATATTATATTATGTATGTAGCGAGGGTTCCCGTTTTAGATGGCAGGACTTTTAGTGCTGTTAGTAAATTTTCTGTTATTGGAATCCACACTTTTAGAAATGCGAATGTGAGTAAATTATTATTTTTTTTTTTTTTGGGTGGGAAATCATCAAATAACTTCTCCCGCTCTGGGTGGAGCGGGAGGGCGTGTCAGACTTTTACTGACTAAAACCCAACCGTGTTCCCTCAGTTGCCTGTGTGCCAGGGGCCGCGGTATCTCTTTCGAACAACCCGCATCCCTGGCAGGCATCGGCCCTTGCGGACCCCACCATTTGGTGCTGACATCTCTTTGAGGCGCGCGTGGAACACAACGCGCCGTCGACCCGGGCTTGGTCCTTACCGGACAGCGAGCTACCCATTACTCGCCGTCCGCAAGCCCGCGCCTACGGTGGCCGGGAATCAGCCTGGGATTCCCGACGCCCAGGGCTTCTCCCGCGGCGACTACGGCCGTGAGGGCGCATATACTGCCTCTCCCTCACGTGCGCCGCCTCCCTCTTTGCGAGCATTACTGCTTCGCAGAAGGAGGTGACGGCTAACCATTCACTCTCGCTCCGTACCATGGCCTGCACCAGGGCCGGACGCGAGAGATCGCCGCCGCCGATCGCCTCCACGAGGACACGGCGGTGCTCCGCCCAAGCCGGGCAGACCGCCACCGTATGCTCCACCGTGTCCTCAGGGCGATCTTCGCAATGGAAGCACCCGGGCGTTTCCTCCCGCCTTATACGAAACAGGAACCTCCCGAAACAACCGTGTCCGGTGAGGACCTGCGTCAGGCGGAAGCTCAAGCCACTCCTCAAAGAGGGGACTTACCGCCGCTATCGTGGCGTGCCCATGAGTAAATTATTTGACGTACTTAACTAGAACGTATAAGCTTAGTTTATCTCGATCTAGAAAAATCTTCGTAAGGTCTAAAAGTTTTGGAAAACAATATTATCTACTCACTTTCTTTATATTGAAGAACGTTTTTATGTTTTTCGTGCATCACAACGCAGCGGTAGCAGCCTTTTCTGTAAGGAAAGAAAAAATAAATTAGACCTACTTTAGATTTATAAAACTTAAGAAAGGAGAAAGTTAGGAGCATTTTTGCAGTATGTATAATAGAATTACTGATATAGACCCATAATGATCTATACTGTAATTACACACAAGAAAACTTATAAACACTAAATAAACCACCAGGCTTAGCACAAGAACAGAAGACAAGCGTTTTGTCGTCGGAAAAGTAGACAAAAATTACGTTTCCGTATAGACAGTTGACAGGTTTTTATCGAGGAATGTAGGAAGTGATTTCTATTCTACAGTAGAGTAGAAAAAGAAAGCGTCATGCTAAGCCTGCAGCACCCTTCTGCTTCTTAGCGTGTCGATGGCCAAAATAACACGAAAGAATTAAAATCTATAGTTTTCTTAATTTGTAACCAGCACCCTAATTGCTTAAAGTTGGAAGGCCTCTCACGAGGTGGACCTTGACCTTGACCTTGTGAGGGCCGCAAAAGTCCGCTGGATGTGGGAAGCACAGAACCGGTCGAAGTGGCGGAGCTTGGGGGAGGTCTATGTCCAGCAGTGGACGTCTTTCGGCTGAAATTATGATGATGATGTACCTAATTGCGTAATACACTATCAATCACAATCTAAATCATTTTGCAGGATATTGCTGATCCATAACGCAATTAATGTTGTTGAACTGTAAAAATAAAAGCCATTCCTACTGTTAATGTGTCTTTTTTTGAGAATGGGATTTCGTGGGAGGGCGTGTCAGACTTTTACTGACTAATACCCACCCGTGTTCCCTCAGTTGCCTGTGTGCCAGGGGCCACGGTATCTCTTTCGAACAACCCGCACCCCTGGACTGTTAATGTGTTACACAATTACCCCGCGGTATCGGCAAATAAAATGCACCCACGAATACCGCTACCAGAAATACCGGAAAAATTTAAAACTTTCTACCAGACTGAAATCGATATTAGCAGTAAAGTAAAAAAAAGTGGTTCTTTTACCATTTGATGATGTCATTTATATTTTTTTATCAAGCAGAACCTTTTGTAGTTTTTCGGAACACGGGTTGTGGATACTGGTGATTTTTCAATAATGTACAAGTTATTTGAAAAATCCCTTTCAGCCACTTTCAAGAATTACAACTCGACTATTATAATAACAAAAAACGCGGATCGCGTGGATGTGACGCATGTTTCCCTCAACCTTTTCTTATTTTTTTGTGTTCCTTTTCTTTTTGCGTCATGTTTACCGCAAATAAACGTTTTTTCTTTCTTTATATTATAATTATTTTTCACAGATGTCACAAGTACTGATCACAATTGACAAAAATGAGTTAATTTCTTGCACGGCTGCTGCGAACCTACAAGCTACAAGAGTTTAAAAGGTTGATATTAAACCTCTTTACAAATGGAGCTGACTGGCCACTAGTAAAATATATAGGGGTAGCAGGTAACTCGATAGATTAAAGATTTGTTGGCACGAGGCACGAACTGGCTATGCATTGCAGAGGGGCCGGCTACGTTGTTTTACAAAAAGTTACCTTTGGGAATTGAAAAGCTTGTGTACACTAATACGTCATATCATCATCATATCAGCTGAAAGACGTCCACTGCTGGACATAAGCCTCCCGCCAAAAGGGGGGGATTTGCCATAATCGCCACGCTTGGCAAGCGGGTTGGCGATCGCAGTATGGTGGTCAAATGCATGGAGAACGCTGCTGCCCATTCTCTAGTAAGTCCCTGAGTCGCCTTTTACGACACCCACGGGAAGAAATGGGATGGTGCTATTCTTTTACGTCCGGCACCACACGGAACGACTAATACGTGTTTGATTTCATTATGAATTTACATAATATAACATAACATCACGCCTGTATCGCCAAAGGATTTAGGCAGAGGTGCACCTATAAGTAGTAATACATCCACATTTCGCCAATTATATTTAAGTCCCATGTAATAGGGGGCCACCCTATTGCCATCAATCGGGCACAAATCCAGACTCCTGAGAAATTCCAGTCGTAAAAACCCAATTACACTTTGCCCAACCCGGGAATCGAACCCAGGTCCTGATGTTCAGCAGTAGCGCTTGCGACCACTGGACCAACGAGACAGTCAATATTATGAATTTATCAGTGAAAAGACCGATCTTTAGCGATTTTTTATTAAGAACTAGCTGACCCGACAGACGTCGTCCTGTCTTACCTATGAATATTGTTATGTTCATGTGTGATGCTGTGACCAAGGGAAATAGGGATTCATTTTTATATTATAGATTATGTTCATTTGTTAGTCCTTCTGAAATGAAACTCAAAATTCCTGAGATTGGATATTTTTTGGTTGGAATTGCACCTTATGTCATTGTAATTAAGACCAGATACTCCATGGAATTCTAAAACAGTGGCACTAATTCACAAAACACTTAACCCACATCATAAACTGTAGATAAGTAAATAGTAGTATCCATTCCATATCTAGATTCTAGATCTACCACAGTGGGCAGTTAGTACATAGCAGTAATATAGGAAATATAGGGCGTCAGCAGGTAATGCGGTGGATTGAAGATTTGTTGGCACCGGGCACGGAACAGGTATGCACCATTGCAGAGGGGTGGTGCAGGATAGAATGGAAACTTGACACACGATTTTAACCCTTAAGTTTTGCAAAATTGGAGTGCTTTTTAGGTTGGATGTTTTCACTTAATTTTCAAGGTTTGTTTGTTTGATGCAATTGCCAAAACTGACTATGGATTTTCCATGACTGCCTATAACACTGTTTTTTTTCGAAGAGCATGCTATTTCGAATCCATTCCAAATGTGGTGATTTCTGTTAATAACCACACTACTAAAAATCCTTAACGAAACGTCAATTTTTAATCCTATTAAATTTTTTACTAAAAAGATTTTTTTTTAAAATACTTGTTCTTTATTGTGTTTGTGCTTTTTTTCTGCACTCAGTTACCGCAAATATACGTATTTTCTTTCTTTCTTAAAAGTCTTCTTTACAAAATCACTATCCCTATTCATGGTCAAATCAACCACCTACAAAAACTAAACAAAATTGATCATGAAACAATAAAACAAAGTTTAAGGAATCGTTAAAAGTAGAAAAGTAACCGTAGTTCTTGTGCGAGGATATTAGAACGTCGCGGATATGTGCCACCCACCCTTATCACTTGCGCAAAGCGCTATCGATAAGACATACAGATTGAGAGATTAAATGAATGCGACGCAAACGAAACGGAAGAGAAAAGATAGCAAAGAGAAATGATCGAGATTTGTACTGAACACGCGTTTAAAAGTTTTATTAAAGGAAGATTCGAAGATGAGAAACAAAAAGTGGAAAAAGTTTGGTTTTCGAAACATGAGGTAAACAAGATTCTCTTTCTTTTACCGAGCAATTCTTTTAATTGTGTTTTCCTTCGTAAATAACGCAACAGACTCTGTATTCGGGACAGTTTTGAATTAATGTATGTCGAACCTCGTTAATTTTTTTCTTAGTATCGATATCGGTGGGGCTACTATTAGGTTAAGCTACGCTTGCTGCGGTTGGAGGGTGGATGGTTGACTATCTTTACGTACGTAGACCCCCTGTGCCTCGGAAAGCACGTTAAACCGTTGGTCTCAGCTGTCTTTCGTGGATCTTTGACAGTTGTTACAGGTTGTCAGAAAACCGAAAGTCTGACAACCAGTCTTACCAAGGTGTATTACCTAGTGACTGGGTAGTCGAGGCCAGATAGGCTGTCACTCCATGTAAAATACTGATACTCAGCTGCATCAGACGATGATGGGGCCACTGAATTTGTGGATTAGAGGCCTGCACTGTCCTCCCATACCTATTATCACTTGAATTAAAAAAAAAACATTGTAAAAGCCAATTATTTTTAAAAGAGCAGGTATCTAACCGTGGAGTTTCTTGCCGGGTCTTCTCCATAGGAAGCGACAAATTGGAACCGTGGTAGCTTCTGACGTTTTATAAGTGCCCATGCCGGTTTTTGTGAAATAAAATATTTTGATTTGATTTGATTTGAGTGACTTATACTCCATTTGAAATTAGACATATAACTAAACCTTTTTTACAGTCCGATCAACCGATTTTGACTTCTATTGCGTTGGTGGCATGACAAATGGCAGCTGTAGTAAACAGTTGGTATTGTAACTACTTTTTTGCATTTAATGCCATCCTTATGCCTACGGTATAGAAGTCGGAATCGGTTGAACTAACTGTAAAAAAAGGTTGTTTAAATGTCTAATCTTATTTCAAATGGAGTATAGAAGAGAATCACTATGGCTAAACAAAAGTTGTAAAGAAACCTCTTTTTAGTCGTATTTTATTTTATTCCTATTTTTAATATTTTCCCAGGATGTCAATTTAATAACCTCCACAGGTAAAGTTTTGTACTTTTACCCATTACAACATTTCGGTGGGTGTCCATTCAATTTTCTCCAAAAGTTTTAAGCAGGTTTGTAGCAGGTTTAATACCTGGTAAAACTCTATAAATTCTGTAAATATATGGTAGCAACTTACTCATCAACAATAAGAAACTTGTCCCCTTCCGAGGACAGGCACCGTCCCTTGTTGGACAGTCTGTCTCCCTCGATGAGGATCGGCTGGATCACGCCCGACTGGAACCAGCGCCCGTGCCACCGAGATGGAAACGCACAACCTGGGGACAAGGAGACACTGGGTTAGAAAAAGACTCAGGTCTGTTGGAAGAAATTTCTCAAGAAATCAGCAGAATGAACCTTTGTAGAGATCAACTAATTAAAAATTGCTTGACCCTCCACTTAAATTTCTAAACAAGCATTTGAAATGTGTATGCAACAAGCAGGGGGGGAGGAGTGTGCAGCTTTAAATTATTTAATCTCTACTTAAATGTTAAAATATCGTTTCTTTTGTACTCAAATGTATTTATACTGTGTGTGTCTAAAAAAAATATTTTATGTTAAACACCTGCAGGCTTCATCATCATCATAACCAGCCTACAACGTTCCCACTGCTGGGACACAGGCCTCCTCTCTGTGAGAGGGAGTGGGCCGTAATCCACCACGCTGGCCCAGTGCGGATTGGTATGTCTTCGAATTTTTGGTTCTGGAACATGCCAGTTTCCTCACGATGTTTTCCTTCACCGTTTTGAGAGCAGTGGTGATGAAGTTCTCGTAAGACGCGTCAGCTACCATTGGGCTACCACAGCTCTCCGGCAGGTTTAGCATGACGCTTTCTATTTGTACTCTACCGTAGATTAGAAATCCCTTGTCTCCATTTCTCGGTTCAAAACTGTCAACCGTCTACACGGGAACGTCATTGTCTACTCTTCCGTCGACAAAACGCTTCTCTACGGTTCTCGTGCTAATCTTGCTGTAGTCCTCAAAAAAGATAGGCAGGGAATTACAGATGTTGGTAGGTATAAATTAAAATGTCTGTAAGAATTAGGGAGCGAGGCCAGTAAGTAGCCGGGCACTTCAGAATCCGGGCTGCTTCTTAGTATTACTTATTGGGAAACCCATTTTTAGTTACCTGAACCGGGGAATTGACTCCGGTCCTCTCGACAAACGATAACGAAAGATTTAAAGATCTTGTTTTCACAAGTTCTTCAGATATATATACCATACAAATTTTGGTCACGGTTGGCTAAGCTCAATATGAAAATCAGCATTTCTAGTTTCAAGCAAAATGCTTTCTTTTTGCAATAACTCATTGTAGTGTAGATTAAGTATGCGGTTTTGGAAGGCAGCAATCACCGGTTTACCCCGACTGGTGGATTAGTATGCAGTTACTAAAATAGATAATAACTGCTTCTGCATTCGTTTGAAACAGCAGAAAACACTAATCCTTTATTCAAATTCAGGTCAATATCTAAAAGCATTTGATTGCTATCTCCACCACAAAAGCCATAACTTTATGACAGCCACACATGCTAACCGTACCGACATTTTTTTAAAGTAAAGTAATGAAAAACTGTAATTTTCATTACGTCAGTAACACAAAACATCATGCTTGTGATCCACGAAGGGTTAGGCAGAGTCGTGCTTGTAGTCCACCTACATTTCGTCAGTTATGTTTAAGTCCCATGTAATAGGTAGGGGGCAAGCCTATTGTCTCAATCAATCATCAACCTATAATGTCCCCACTGCTTGGACACAGGCCTCCTCCTTTGAGAAGTTGGAGTGGACTGTAATCCACCATGCGGGCACAGAGCGGGTTGGTAGATGTCACCTATCTTTGATGTTTTTGTTCTAGGACATGCTGGTTTCCTCACAATATTTTCCTGCACAGTTTTGAGGGCAGTGGTGATGAACTAATTAACACAAAGTAACGCGTCAGTCTGGGTTCAAAGCTACGACCTACAATTCGTGAGTCGCGGCCGTTATTACTGGGTCACCACCACTCCCCAACCAGCGATTACCACAACTGCAACCACAAATTCAGACTCCAATCTGCTACTGATAAACTTCAGATGGAAAACCTAATAACACTTTGCCCGACCTGGGAACCGAACCGAGGATCTCATGCTCAGCAGAAACGCTTGCGCCCACTAGACCAATGACATGACGCAGTATTTTTAACACGCTTTTATTAGCTTCACTTGTATGTTTGTAAGCATGTTTGTTTGTAACCGACTCCTTTGGACTTGATTTTGACCCACTTCAAACGGTTAAATTTCATTTAAACTTTGTAGACTTATCGAGGACCGATGACAATTCAATAATAAAAATAAAAAAAAAAACTGAAAAATTACGCTTTTGTAGTTAGCAGAACTAAAAAAATTAAAATAAATAATAGATTAAAAAATCTAAAAAAGCAGAAAATAATTTCAAAACCGCGTTGGGTGCTAGATTGGTTATAAAAATAAATCAAAAAGCGCCCCACGCTTTTTTTTAAATAATTTTCTGCTTTTTTAGTTTGGTTTTTAAAGCGTGTTTTTTAGATTTTTTTAATCTTTTCAGTTGCAATGAAAAACTGTAATATTCATCACATCAGAAATACAAAAGGCTTTCCACACGATCGTTGACGATTGCTAATGAGTTTGCTTTTATTAAAGTCGATGTCATTAATAACGATTGATGACTTTCTGCCCTCAGTTCAATGGGACTATTATGTAGAAAGAGATGGATATACTGTCTATTCGAAGTGTAGCTTTATCTGGTCGGGTAATATTTTATGTTGTTACTGTATCTATACATCTATGCTTCTCTATCTATACACACAAATAAAAATCTGCTTTTCCATACATTTTGACCGCGTAGGTATTGCACTTTTCTATGAAACAGAAGAATTTTCTGTTTTGTATCACCGACGAAAAAATTCAACGCTCCAGAATGATATGCTGAATTCATGGTTACAGTTTGCGCACTGGTAAAAAATTATTCCTTATAGTGTTTAGTAGCAATTTCAGGATTTTCTTAAAAATGTATGCGTGCAGTATGATGCAGACATCCCATTATAATAGGTCTTTACCTATGAAATTGCCGTTTTGTATGAAAAAATTTAAACGAATTTTTTTCATGTATTTTTTATTTGTATTAATCGAAGTAATCACCCATGCAATCAATGCATCTTTGCCATCGCAGTGGCAGTTTATTGACGCCCTTCTTAAAGAAATCAGCTGGACGGGAGGCAACAAATTCTTCAAAGGCATTTTGTACTGCCTCTCGGGTATTGAATTTTTTTCCCGCCAAGAAGTTATCCAAATTCTGGAAAAAGTAGTAGTCTGTAGGCGCAAGGTCTGGTGAGTAGGGCGGATGACGGAGAGCTTCCAACCCCAGTTCTTGCAACTTGGAGACCGTCTGCTGTGCAGTATGAGGTCGCGCGTTGTCGTGCAGGAGCAGCGGAGACGAGCGATTGACCAATGCTGGTTGGAGATGTGCCAGCTTCTCCATCATTGTGTTCAGTTCTTCACAGTACACATCTGTAGTAATGCTCACCCCGTTTGGTAAGAAGCTGTGATGAATCACACCGGCGCTAGACCACCAAACAGTGACCATCACTTTTCTAGGGGTAAGTTTTCGTTTAGGGCATTGTTTAGGTGCTGAACCAGGATCCAACCAACTTGCTGAGCGCTTGCGGTTATCAAACAGAATCCATTTTTCATCGCAGGTAACAATGCGGTTCAAAATTCCTTCATTTGTGTGTCTGTTGAGCAGTGCAAGGCACGTCTCGACGCGTACTTCGCGCTGACGATCATTGAGTTCGTGGGTCACCCATTTGTCAAGCTTTTTTACCTTGCCAATTTGACGCAAATGGACCAATATTGTTTTGACGCTAACGTCGAAAGCTGCTGCTAATTCAGCCGTAGATTGTGTATCATCAGCTTCCACAATCGCCTTTAATTCGTCATTGTCGACCAAAGTCTTCGGACGACCGCGAGGTTCATTTTTCAGGTCGAAATTTCCAGAACGGAAGCGAGCAAACCAATAACAGGTGGTGCGTTGGTTTGTAGTGTTAGCTCCGTAAACGTCGTTGATGTTGCGTGCCGCTTGTGCCGCGTTGCTGCCACGACGGTACTCATATTCCATAATTACTCGAATTTTTAACGTATCCATGATGACGAAAAAGATTGAAATGCGATGAAAATGTAACACTAATCAATAAACAAATGACTACTTTTGGAAAAAAAAATCCATGTTTTTAAAATAAAATTAATTTGAAATTAGAATTCTTACCCAAACAAAAATTATTTTGATTTGAAATGGCCAGTACTGCAAAACGGCAATTTCATAGGTAAAGACCTAATACTAACTCGGCTGAGATAATTCGGCACTATGAGAGAAGTCGATAGTTTAATGAACCAGAACCCTAATTGCGTATTATTACACTATTATTATTCAGTTTCTAAATCATTTTGAAGGTTATTGCTAATCCATTCTCTCCTATGTTCGAAAAGAAAACTCTTTAGCAACGTAAACACCGCCATGAATGTTGTGGAACTGTCAAAATTAAAGCGAATCCTACTGATACGCAGTTACCTCTCTGGATATTATAGACACCGGTTTTTTTGTAAGTCCGTATTTTTTTATATGATTTGGTGATTGTCTATATTTCTCCATCTATTAATTTTATCTATAGGTAAAATAAATAAAACTGAAGTGTCTGCTTGTAATTTTGTTAAGTACAACAAATTTCCAATTTCCTTAAAATTATGCGGGTGTCAGCGCGTTTATTTGAAATTGTGTTTTCGATAATAAGTGTAGGTACACCATCAAAGTAACTGAAAGATGTAATCCTAAAGTATTTTATTATAGAATCCCCAACAAACCAATAAATAAAATACATCCACACCCATTTTCCAATTTCCTTAAGCCCCACAATAAGTTGATTCAACCAAAAGAATAACAATGTGCACCCACCAATATTGTAAGTGCATAATTCCAACAATTGCCTTTCACATTCATTGAATCAGCATAATAAGAGTACGTTCACACGAGCCATTGTATTCTAATCTGAAGATTATTGCGTTCATTACTGGTGTAATATCGTCACAATGGGCCTTAACAAGTTGCTCGTTTGTCGTACACGGCTTATGGTAATAACGTAGCTTTTTAAATGTACCATAGAGTATGAACGATGCGACTTTGATGGCCTTTTGATTTCTTGTAATGTCAGTTACAAGATGGCGGTATTCATAACTTTTTGATTTGGTTCGTGATTTGGCTTGTATTTATGGATAATTACAGCCGTAAAAATTGTTTCTGGTTGTTGCTATGTGGCAGTTGAAGGAGAAAGTAATATACTGCGTTAACTGTGTGGAGGGAGAGGAGGGATCGATCTAAATAGATCATCAGAAAATGTGGAAAATAGTTGAACTTATTAGAAAAAACCGGTTAAGCCCGGCGCAGAACCTATCGGTTCCACTACAATAGAAACTTAATTGTGTCACATTAGCCGGGCTTGACAGATTAAAATCTAAATAGGTCGAGACATTGCAAAGCGGTTGGTGGACTTTTCATGTGACCAGAGGGCTGCAGGGCTGGCCTATTTTATGGCCAAAGAATAGAACGTGGCAATACGGCCAGCATTTTGGGCACTTGTCCTGTTGACAGCGATGCGGATGAATATTTGATACCCTATGATTCTCTCCCCTTTTTATATATGTAGGTACTTTCATGAACATTATTACATATTTATTTTTCTTTGCAATTTTTTTAAAACTTTTGTGCTTTGTTTGTTATATTAATAGACCAATGTCAATTGTCACATCAAATATTATGTTTTCCAGTAACAGAACATTTAACGCGCATCAGATTAATTGAGAAATAGCTAATTCAAAAGATAACACAACATTAAAACACCCTTTCACATTTGCATACGACGCACGCTATCTAGATCAACGAGCCCGATGTCACGCTTACTTAATTACAGAATTATGCTAATAAATCAAAAGCGGAATGCCCCTTAACCGAAATTAAGTAATTAACTTTACCCGACCAAATTAAATATGCCTCGCGAATGTTTGCGCGAACTGAAGTAGAGAGGGCTTTTTAACATGGTCGGGCTGCAGTTAAGGAGCATACGATCGCGTTTGTAAACACCATTCGAGCGATATTGCTGTACTTTACAATATAACAGTTAGCTAGAATTATGGTGTAGTTAAATGTTGTGATTTTGTAGGTGTGGTTCAGTTGTAATCATTGTTTGGTGGAGAAAAAGTAGGTTGATAAAAACTGTCTTCGATTTACCAACGTGATGGGGAATGGATACGTTTAACGATACTTATTTATAAAGTGTCTTATTTAAAATAATATATTAATAATACTGGCTTGTTATCGTCTCTCTTTTCACAATAGTAGATACAAGCAATGATCAACAAACCAGCTCACTGCATTTTACCTGTTTTCAATAACACTGAGCGACATCAAAATGAATGCCTAGTGTCAATGAAAACGGGCAGATGACCGACGTTCAGATAAAATGGCAATCGATCTTAATGCCTTTCATTTTGACAACCATTGCTCCAATGAGTTTAAAATATCGCCTAGTTAACAACGTTAGTGACGCAATGGTCGTTGCTGTAAAAATGAAAGGTATTGCGATCGATTGCCATGATATATGTGTTACGCAATTTCCCCGCTGACGTATGACTTTTCTGTCAGTGATGTTTTATTTACTCGAACTTAATTCAATAATGTTATACATATAAGGTTAGTAAAGTAGTTTTTATACTTCATAAAGCTCTAATGGATTTAGTCATGCAGTAGATGTTATCATAGTCACGTGATGTGACTTTAGTCCTTTAATATCAGTAGAATAAAATCTAGATTTTACTTTAAAGCTACTTTTAAAATGTACTCTTATTTATTGCCAGTCATTCTATGTACGGTCATCAAAAGTGATAACTAACCAGGGTCGTAGAATATTGTTGAAGTTTAGTGAGAAACCGATAGATGTTTTCGAATTAAAATTAATTAATTTTATTGAAAACAAGCAGTTCATTTATAATTTTAAATTTCATTCGAAAAGATCCATCGGTTTTTTAAGCAACGTAAACTATATCCGTAGACCCTGGTGACTTATCTGTTTGTTGACTGTACATCTGCTATGAATATAAAAGACAATTACGAATAAATGAAAGAACAATGCAAAGTCGTAAGGGTCACATCACAGTTAAGGCTTACTTTATTGTGAGGCGAAAAACTAAAAGTTTTAATAGAATCATTGGTTTAGTTAAAATTAATGTCACTGTATGGTTCTACTGCGATATGATGATGGCCAAACGTGATGGTTTTAAATGACATAACGTGTGATACTTTACCACTCTAATTGTGTAACACACTATCAATTAGAATCATTTTAAGGGATGCTGCTAATACATTGCTTCATATGTTCAAAACATTTGTCTGCTCCACAACGTCAATAACGCAATGGATGTTGTTGAACTGTCAAAATGAAAACCATTCCTACTGTTAGTGTGTTACGCAATGACCCCTCAGAAGTAAGTTTGATAGATATCTGTAACAGCACCTACCTTTTAGCAAAATCTAAATTACTTCATGAATTAAGACAACAAACATAATTTGACCTACTAGTGTCAGTCCACTCTAATCCCAGCCCAAATTAAAACAGAAAACATCACAAAAAACAGCACATTATTTTGAAAATCTGACCCATTTCACAATTCATTGTATATGCTATTTCGGTACATTTCGGGAGCCGCTCATACAAATGGAGTTGTTACGCCGCGGTCAGTAACAACCTTTACAATAATAAATGAATCATCGCGACACGACACAGGATGCTTTTTTTTCGACAGCCGACATTCGTATGAATACAATTGGTTTAATGTATTTGCGTATTCTGTTGAAGTTGTCGCTAAAAATGTTATAAATTGTGTTAGTGTGCAACTGTGTGGGTATTGTTTGTTCTTTTTTTAGACCTCGTTTGCAATGCATTGTACGTAAAAATATCGCGGCGAGATTTTATCGCGTACCGGATTGTCGGTGTTGAACTGAGCTTTGAAAATCCAACAGAGTGCGTCTCAGCACGTCGATTTTCAGTGCGCGCCAAAATCCCGTCGCGATATTTTTACGTCCGTTCGAACGTGGAATTAGTTCTATGGTTTATGCAACGTGACGTCAGGCCTATATTTCCCGAAGGGGGAAGTACTACCTACTTCAGAAAGCAGGGCAGAGCAGCATTGTTTTATACCCACATTGTGTATTGTCGGTATCAAGGTCCACTTGTGCGGGTTGTTCGAAAGAGATACCGTGGCCCCTGGTACACAGGCAACTGAGGGAACACGGGTGGGTTTTAGTCAGTAAAAGTCTGACACATCTTACTACTCCACCCAGAGCGGGGGTAATATTTGATGATTTCCCACCCAAAAAAGAGGTCCACTTTCATGTAATAACGTCTGCCATGTTTTTATTTTAGCCGGTAATCATTTGATATTTCAATTGACCCAGGGCTACCTAATACTTAATGCCCTATGTGAATTAGTTATAGGTAGATTTTAAGATGATTGGAATAGAATGAGGTACGCATTTAAGTAGGTACGTAATTGAGGCATTTTGATCCTTTCTAGGTTGGACATAAAGTAGATAAGTAAACAATAGAATTTTAAAATTAGGTCTAAGTAATGACGATATTATTTTGTCTTTTACTCCCTATACAGTAAAAAGTATTAATTTAGTGCGCAAGTATGAATTGAGCATACCATTCTAGACCCTCCAGCGCAGAAATTTTTCGTCGGTTATACAAAAAAAAAACAGCTGTTCCATACATTTTGACCGCGTGGGTATTGCACTTTTCTCTCTTGTAGAAACATTTCTGATAAGTATAAAACTTTACCATTTTCTGTCGCGATGTATTTTCATGCTCATGAGAAAGCAATTCTTATTTTTAAATTTTTAATGAAACGAATGAATAACGTGAATGAGCAGCAATTATTTTATTCGATATCATTCGATCTCAATGAACATCATTAAAATTGGAACAAAATTATTGAAACAAATTGGAGCCACAGTGGTCCAATCAATCGTGTAATATAAAAGTTGATATTCAATATCAAGATACTAATTAACGGTTGTACCGTTTTAAATAAATTAACAATATTTAATACAGTTCTACCAACTTAATTGATGCAGTGATAAAACATTTAATTGGATGCAATAGCGCCACCACCAGGTTCAAAACGTTGGTGCTACCATCATAAACACTAGGTTGGGAAAAACCACTTTTTTTCTAGATTCCTTATAATTAAAAAAAATGCCAATAGGCAAATTCCTTTAGATTCTGAATATGAAAGCAGAAGATGCAAGGTCTTAATCAAATCAATCAATCTGCCTATCTGACCTCCACGACCTAGTAACTGGGTAATACGCTACCCCTGGGTAAGACTGGTTGTCAGACTTTCGGCCTTCTGACGACTCTTAACGATTGTCAAAGATCCACGAATGACAGCCAGGACCAACGGCTTACCGTGCATTCTTAGGTACGGAGGGGTCTTGGTGTGTAAAGATGTCAAAGTGGTCACCCATCCACGAACGAACTGTGGTAAGCGTAGCTTAGCTTGGCATAGCTTAACCTGATTGATTGAACCGTGTAGCTGTTAGTACTTAGCCACGGTTAAGTCCGGCGCGGAACCTATCGGTTCCAATACAATAGAAAATTAATTTTGTCTCATTAGGCGGAATTGACAGATATACTCTATATTAAGACCATGTATCATATGCGTTTGGTCACGGTTTTGGCCGGGATTAAAAGTACCTTATGTAGGTCCAGATTATAAACTATCTGTGTGCCAAATTTTTACCAAATCCTTTCAGCCGTTTTTGCGCTAATACGGAACATAAAAACAGAAAAACGGACAAACATTTTTTTTTACTATTTTATTATATTTATGATCATGAGCCTAGCCTTTTCCCAACTATGTCGGGGTCGGCGTCCAGTCTAACCGGATACAGCTGAATACCAGGAGTGTTTATTATATTTAAGTGTATAAATAAAACAACAAAGATTTTGGGCACAGAATACAAAACACTTCATCTAGTTAGCACTTATGACGCCCCAAAAGTGTCACTAACGGAGCACCCCAAAATTCTTTATCCAAAAAATAGCGTGAAAAAATCTATCCTATAACCTTGTTCGGCGGTAAATCAGCGTTCCAGCCCACAATACCTCCATACAAGGCTACGGCAGATAATAAGCCTACATCAATATAACACGCAACAAGCTCGCGTTGCCGCCGACGAAATTGCCCCGACACCCGGCAACTTGGCTAATTTCTCATGAAGAGGTTCGCTGGGGTTGTTTATTGTGAGCGATAGGATCGGATCGTGGTCGTATCGGATGATTTGAGTCCTCTTCTGGCAGTATAAAGCCAATGGCTCACAATAATCTGCGGCGTAATTGTGTAACAACACGGTTTTTTTTTTGGGTGGGAAATCATCAAATAACTTCACCCGCTCTGGTTGGAGCAGGAGGGCGTGTCAGACTTTTTACTGACTAAAACCCACCCGTGTTACCTCAGTTGCCTGTGTGCTAGGGGCCGCGGTATCTCTTTCGAACAACCCGCACCCCTGGCAGGCATCGGTCCTTGCGGACCCCACCAGTAAAAGCGGACACCACCAGTTAACAAAACCGGTTAGAAATGGTTTTCATTTTGATAGTTCAACAACATTTATTGCGTTATTAACGTTGCTGAGCAGACAATTTTTTGAATAGATGAAGCAATGGTTTCTTACTAGCAATATCCTTGAGAATGATTCAGATTGTGATTGATGCTGTATTACGCAATTCGGGTGCTGTCTAGTGTCTTCATATGGTATTTATACTAATAGGACTTAGCTAGACTTAGTTATAGAAACCCGTACACAAGTTACAACGAATCTTGGGACGAAATTCGGGGTACATTATTAGTTTTAATTTGTAAGAATTTAAATATCTGCCATAAGTGACACTGTTAAGTTGTCTTCCCTTGTGGCAAGCAGGTGTGCAAGAACTCGCCGGATATAGAAGCACAAAACCGATCGAAGTGGCGGTGCTTGGGCGAGGCCTATGTCCAGCAGTGGACGTCTTTCAACTGAAATGTTGATGATAAGCAATACTTCTAGCAACGAATTCTCCTTTAGCGAATATTTTAAACAATTAAGAAATCACTTGGGAAGATATGGCCGATAAAACACGTCCTTGTAAAATACACACATGAGTACTTATGCAATTATTTTCATTTGCTAAAATATTAATAGCTTCAATTAAATTGAAAAGGAGATACCATAAGCATCCGATCGAAATCGTATCGTCTCCAATAAAACCTCAGAAACTCACCGCCCTGGGCTTAATTTGTTTAAATCAAGCCTTAAGACGCAACATTTTGTTGCCTGCTCGTGAACATAGTAGTAATACCGTTAATATTGTACCATCTTTACGACTTCAATGACTGAACTGTTTCATTTCGTTTAATTTGTTCATGTTATAGTCTTTACTGTCATTAGTGAGATTGGTAGTGATATCTTCTTTTGTTTTTATGATATCGTGTGACGTGATGTGACGTGTAGTTAGTAATTTATGACACTGGTCAAGGCTGCAATCAATATTGATTATGTTACTGTTAGACTGTATCATCCCACTGGTGGGCAACGGCCAATTGTAAGTACGTTGGTTGTCTAAATATTTTTTATTATTCTCTTTAGTTACCGTGTGAGCCGTGTAAGTTTAAACACAGGGGTAATTGCGTACCAGTAGAAATGGCTGTCATTTTGACGGTTCAATACTAATTGCATTATTTACGTTGTTGCGGAGCAATGGATTAGCAGTATCCTTCCAAATGATTCACATTGTTATTGATAGTGTGATACACAGATAGGGTGCGGTAAAAAAGACTAGATACTGCATTACCTTTACACTGAACGCGACTCGCTCTTTACAAGGTGTAAGGGAGACGCTTCCGAAAACGAAGACAGGTGATAGGGCTAGTGATTCTCGATACGGTACCATAAAAAATCTTCTTTTTGAAAATCTTTAGGTACCTAATTTTTTAGCCTTGTTTGTACACTATGCTGTGAGAACATTTAAATGAACCATTATTTGCGATTAAACACATTTAAAAACGACCCCAAGTCCAGGTGGCGACTTTAGGTTTAGGCATCCTTTGTAAAGCGCCGCCAGAATAAAATAAGTAGAAACATTACAGAAGCGTCAAACATTTTAAATTGATGCAAAATAACCAATTGAAGGCGAAAGGTTATTGGTATCCGTTTGCATTTAGGCTGTATATAACCTACGATCTGGCGTCGGAAGCGTTCCCTGTACACCCTGTATGTAATAGACAAAATTATTAATAAAAATATAAATAACACACGATAACTGTAAAACAGACGAGTTTGGTATTTCCTATCCGACTCCTCTGAGAAGAAACACATGAAATATGATCATTATTAAGTGCAAACCTCAATATAATAACCATCTCCTGGTCGAATCGAAGATACGATCCTTGTTATATTCATATAAACCGCCGAAACTGGAACATTCGCATTAATTTTGTTCAAAACACATCTTTATCACTTTTCCCAGGAAGTCATCTCTAAACCACGACGCACTTAACACAGTCAGCTTCAATAACTACCAGCATTAAGCCCCAGAAAGACCTGCTCCGAAGAAATTAGACCCGTTTACAAGGCGACAACTTGTCTATCTTCCAATGATTAATGGCACACACCCTTTGCCCTTTAGCGTGAAGAATTCGTAAAGTTTTGGAAGGCTACAAGGTCGAGCTAAGCATTTATTTTGCTAAACTAATTGCTTATATTTTTTGACACTTTAATTTGACGATGAGCTGTTGATCCATTATAATTAAGGAAGGAGGGGTCTTAATTTGATAAGACGATTTTATTGATATTTTATTTCCGTGATTTTTTTGGTAGCTAGGACAGTTTTACTGAGCTTGCGATCCTACTTCAAATAGGAGGTATTCAATTCGTATGTCTGTTTTTTTTTTAATAAGAATGTTTCGCGATATATCTGGCAATCGTGGATCGATATCGAAAATTATTTTAATGTATGCTTCAGGGATCATCACCATTTCAGCCGAAAGACGTCCACTGCTGGAAAAAGGCCTCCTCCAAAAGGCGGTGGGGTTCCCATAATCGCCACGCTTGGCACGCGGATTGACGATCGCAGTATGGTGGTAAAATGCTTAGAAAACGATGCTGCCCATTCTCTAGTAAGCCTTAGGGATGCCTTAGGGAAGGTGTCTTATAAATTTTCTTTGCTTGGCTAGTTTTCACGATAGCTTGATATTTGTTCTAATACTTCCACCGTCTGCCACTGTTGTTAACATAGCTAGTAGTGGTATACGAATTGGTACATAGATAAAAAGTGATAAATAAAAAAAAAAACTTACAAAAATAAAACAACCGACTTCCATAAAAAGACTACAAAGTCCGTGGCAAATAAGTAAAATACAGATCCAAACACGACTTCCGAAATTAAAGTTTTTTTTTTTTTGGGTTTTGGCTTCGCGCTTTTTTGACTTCGTAGTGTCAACTCATTTTCTTTTCGATCAAGTAAATGGCCCGATATCGGGCACGAAGTTACGAAACAGTCATAGTCGACTTTAGTTAGTCAAATCAAAGTAATTGTAAAGCGGTAGTAACTTTACAACAACCTAGTAGGAGTTTTTGGGGGGAACACGAAAAGTCCACGTTAATCACTCATTTTCACCTTCACTATACTTGTGCAATCACACGTAACTAAATTGAATAATTCACTACCAAAATTCACTATTTCACTCATGAAAACGAAACTTCGTGCGACATATTCCTAACGCGATCCCGCCAAAAAACTCGAAATTAAAGTTATTTTTCACTTTGCTGTGTTTTTTTTTAAATTCATCATATAGCCACTAGCGAATACCTATTAAAAACTATTCTCTGAATTACAAATACACTTCACACTTTAAAAGCATTTTTAAGGCTTCAGTCTCAAGTAAGCACATAGCTTCACATAGCTTTATCAAGACCGCTCACCCAAGCGAATGGTATACATAGTAACGATAGGTATAAAATCAATTGCCAACTTAAAATAAAGAACAGCGCCGTACTCCAGACTGAGTGTGTTCTTACCCTGGCACCTTGGAAGCGATTCCGCCACGATATATTCCGGCTATTCGACACTGAATGGAAATTAATGATGGCTGCTGCGGACCACCTGACTTTGCGAAAGTGGGCCGACATTTTTCTATTTTTTTTTATAGACGGGCCGTTTGGTTTATGGCGTTCTGCCGTAATGCCATCTTTGTGTTTATAATCTGTGACGGATATTGTGAGGTGTAATGGAATAATGCTGGCCAGCCTAAATGTTAATTTGTTTTTTTTTTTTTGAATCGAGATGACATTAGGCAAAATTGAGTACCTACCTACCTTTTTGTTGGGGTCTAGAGTATTTTAAAAATTAAACACTGCTGATTTATGTGCAACGTTACTGTAGTTAGTGCTAAAGATGATAACATCATAATCCTTGCTTTAATAGAACTAACGACCTATACGTACCTACTAAAAAGTCTACAAACGACGTTTGTCAACGGGACCGAAATTAAAATTAGAGGAAGTCGTTAATTTTTATGTTTTAATTTTTAAGGACAATAGACGATTATGGGCTTGATATTATGATAATAATTTATCTGAACGCACCTTTTTACACTGCACATACACAACAAAACAATGATTTTAACAACAAATGTTGCCACCTAACTCAAAAAAGTGTTGCCATATTTCACACATATCTTTATCGAGTATACCTCTTTAGTAAAAACCTTTTTAGCCACCTCGCGCTAAGACCCAGGGGATCACTTGATGTATTCACACAGTTCTCATAAAAAATCGTCACGCATTAGTCGTAAGTGATACTTACGCTGTACCTACCCACTTTTACTGTTCAACATGATTTACGCACAAATATTTGGGACGTAACGTTTCCGTTGGCAACATTGTTTTGTGAATTAATTTTATGTTTAAACACATTGTATGTAATATTATAGTTTGGATGCAAAATACATTACAACACAAAGAGCCTTCAAGTATGGCTTTGGGCTAATTTTATCGAAAAATAATCTTCACTAAACCATCATCTCGCCATATTTCAATTGAATAAAACAACATACAAAAACAATGCACCTGGTTCGCGATTTCATGTCTGAACCGACATTTAAACTTTTTCTGCCCCGATCAACAGGCAAAGGACCATTCATTACACAGCCATAACTCAACCGCGACAGCATAATTTTAAATTACGAACATTTCAAATCTCCATGTATTTAAATTTTCAACGAACGAATACCACCAACATTATACATATATGCGGTATACATTTCCAGTAACGTATACTTAACTAAATAAATAGACGTATTGAATCGTAGGGTAGTCTAGAGCGACTGATAGAAATTTGTTCGGCCATTGAAATTATGGGGCTTTGTAATTGGTGTTTAGAACCGTTTAGTCAATAGTTAGATAAAGAATGAATTGATTTTCAAGGGAAACTTTGATAGAGTTTTGTTATTTATGAAGATTGATTTGATGAACTGTAATTATTTTATTGCGCCTTGGGCTATTCCCATAGAATAGTTTGATTTATGTAGGTCTCCGTCAAGTGGGGATGGGGTACAAAACGGCATCTAGGTGTTTATGCTGGCCTTACACAGGTGATTTTAACCGCATGGCGAAAATAGACTGTCGAAATGGCAATTCGGTTAGGCTGCCAATTAAAGGCTAAAAATGTATATTTAGATGACAGAAAACGCACACTATCTTAAGACACCTCACTTATTGATGGACTATGTTCGAAATGAGTCTGATAGTGGGGTTTTGGGGTTGAACCGACTGGATTTAGAAAGACTCCATAAAATTAGGTCTCAACCAAATGGTTATGATGCAAAGAATCTGCTCACGTTAATGGCCGAATATAATCCGCAGCAGTGTGTATTTAGGGTACGATGGAACTGCCATACAGATTGCGATACTAAAATCCCTTATTAAACAAAGAAAAAAAAAACGTCTTCTATTTCAAGTATTTTTGTGGACCAGGTCAAAAAAACAGGGAGCCACCAAGAGCGAGAAGACAGCTCTATGTCTGACTTATCACTTTAAGTACGTCGAAAAAAAAATAAGACCTCAGAATTTTCTAGAGGAATACACTAGAAATGTAGACATGTCAAAAAGCACTTAGCTCTTGAAACTAAGAATACCTACGGGTATAAATAGTTGAAATCGCAGCAACCCTACTGGAGCATCGAATATTAATATTTTCGGCTCGGTGCAGAACGTGACGGGCGAGCGAGCTAGAATGTAAAGCATTTCTTGACCGTTCATGAGTACAGTCAGGGGCAAAAATTGTTTCCACTTAGCTTAGGTTTTCTAAGGAAGCAAAATGATGGCTGTCATGAAAATCTGTCATTATTGGTTAGGTACAGAAAACGCTCTGAGCTAGGCCGTCATTATTTGGTAAACCAAGCTTGTGTAAAATTCAACAACGATTATCTCCTAATCTTAAACTAAAAACGCAGATGCACACACATATGTAACTACTGTAGGCCTTACAGATTTATAGATACTTCGATTTGTAGACCATTTTCTATTTTGTTAAGTACCTGGTACTTACCTGTTGACAGATCTGCACTGTCTTCCCATACCTATTAACCGTGTTTTTTGACAAAATTGTAAAAACTAATTATTTTTAAAAGAATTACCGTGGTTTCACGTCGACTCTGCACCTTAGGACAAGACCAATTGGAACCGTGTATCTAGCTTTTTTTTTTAATGGTGGGAAATGATCAAATAACTTCTTCCGCTCTGGGGTTTTCAGACTTTTACTGACTAAAACCCACCCGTGTTCCCTCAGTTGCCTGTGTGCCAGGGGCCACGGTAACTCTTTCGAAAAACCCATACCCCTGGCAGGGCCGGGTACTTAGCTTCAGTAAAAAAAAAAGTGTCACTCCGGGAGTGCTGACAGAAGTGAAAACTTGAACAATTACGTGTGTATGATTTTAATCGTCAGTACAGGATTTCACATTGGGTCCTTGGGTCCTGATTGCTCTCGGTAAAAAATTATAAACGAGCGATCGACTTGAGCCATTAAAGGTAACAGCACAGATTTTACGATAAAAATACAAAGAGAAAGAAAGGGATAAAAGAATTAGAATTTCCTAGTGAAAAAAGGGACTTTTCCAAAAGACAACAACGCGCGACTCATCCGTGTGCTCAAGCGTTCGGTGTCGATGACGCGAGTTCCATGATTTTTGTTCACCCAAAAAATGGTCAACGCGCCTAAAGAAGTTTTCACTTCAGAAATATTTTGAATTTATTCGAATTACATTGTCTCTGATTTAACATCTGAACCGAAATGCTCTGCAAGAAATTTCCTTTAGCATTTTGCAAAGTATATCCATATTTTTGCTCTTGACTGTACACTATGCTTATGTCCAGTATTGGATTCTAGGGACTATTTATGTGATAGGTATTGATCGGATTCATTGTACAGCTTTATGTGAATGCTCGTTTTATTTCTATTTGGAACGTGTGTACGTGTATCATCAGCCTTTCGTGTTTTTGTTTGTTGGGATAGGCTGGCCATTTACAATGTGGAGACTGTGTGAAAAAACTGGCAACACAAATACATACGAGTATTTTGTAACTATCAAATAAATCATAAACATTAATAAATAATAGTATAAAAAACAAAAAAAAACACGCTTTAAAAACCAAACTGAAAAAGGAGACCGCCACCGCTGGTAACCCTTGCAATATTGTTTGATATCATCCAAAGAAGCCGTGCCCTTGGTATGTATATACCCTTTCCGTTACACGTTGTGTACAGTCAACCTAGAATTTGGTTAGGAGCTTGGCACTTTCAGTAACATCCGTCAACTCCTGTAGCGTGCAGACAGCGCGACACGATATTGCACGCCCCATTGTTTGCCGGACAGCACCACTTTTATACTCCAGGGCGGAGTCACCTGCGCATCTCTACCTGAGCAGGGTTTTTTTGCTTCGTCCTATCTAAGTCCAAAGTCTATTTATAGATTTCCAGATTTCCAGGTAATCTAAGGCAATTCAGTCTCATATAGAGTCCATATAATTATAATCTTAGTCAGATCATGTGAAGACCTTATAGATTGGTGTCAGAAATGATTTTAGGTGGAATGAACCACACAGATAGTGTGCCTGTCAATGCAGTGAGATATAACTGGAATACATTTTGCTTTCAACTGTCACGTGTCAAGTGACATCCAAATTATTCATTTGCATGTACTACATGCATGCAATAGGTACCAACTTCTTGGTGACAACAAATCAATGAATATAAATGCAAATTAATTGGTCTGCTTACTTGAGATTTTTGGAACCTTCAGGTAACATGAACTTTCAGGGCAGTTCAGCTCTAATTGTTTCTATCTAACCCTAGAAATACTAACCCTGTTTTTATCATAGACATTACGTATTATTGTGTCTGTTATAAACTAGACTATAACGCGGGATCACCGAGCCAGCGGAACAGCTATCCTAGCTCGTATCTCACCGATTTATGACTGCGTTCATCTGAGTTAATTTCTGTTTATTACGTGTTTCGTTCGCTGTTGCGTTGCGGTATCGTGTTACGTAGCAAAATAAAGGGACTGCTTTTGAATACATCCCTATAAAAGCTTTTGCAAGAAACTCTCTACTACATAATAGTAAAATGCAATGGCATCCTTTTAAGCATACCAATAATTATATTTTTTTGGTTTTATTACGAAAAAACAACATAATTTTTGTAATGATATTTTATGCGCAATAATGGCGGAGCACTAAAATTTAAATTAAGTGACTGACTGACAGCAAATTGATAATGAGGATAAGGCATCCAACTTCTCCAAATAGAACACACGGCTACACATCAAGCTATATATTTCCAGTTTACACTGATCTCGCACTGTACGGAAATCCTATACAATGCGAGATCAGCTTATACTGGAAATGTATAGCTTGATGTGTAGCCGTGTGTACAAAGTAAAGTCGCTGTGTTTGTCTGTCTGTTTCTCCGCTTACTTCTTCTAAGCCACGCAACGGATTTTGATATGGTTTTTACTATAATTTGGAGATTTTTTTCAGTATGGTACATACATATCTATACATACCTATTGTCGTAGACAAAAGCCGAGCATTTCAGTATCAAAATCTAGGAACTGCTGAACAGTTGCTATAAAAGCTTTTGCAAACTCTCGGTAAATAGTGAAATTCTGGGAATATCTCCTTATACTGCGAACTTAGCGCATGTTCATAAGCAGAATAGTTACTAGTTATAAAGTGAAAACAAACTTTCCAATTTAGTATGCAATAAAAGAGCCTTCACAATGATACTTGAGTACGTCCGTCGTGCTCTGAGCAGTCCCGCATCCTGGTACCAACATAGTATACCGTGTCGAATGTGCCCAACAAAAGAGAAATACTCGATTAATATATAAATAATAATATAATACCAGTCTATAACTGTGCCAATGCAGGGCAAAGGCCTCTCTATTCGCACGAGTTTACTCGTCCGAAACGGATGAATCGACACTTTTAAATAATAAATTATATTATTTTCTGTAGGTGATTCACACGAAAATAATTAATTTGTGGGCGAATCGACAACTCCAGAAACAAGTATTGGGCAAGTGGCACGTTTCGAATTTTATGCTTATAATATGGGCTATGGGCACGCCACGCTTGCGGCGGTAAGTCCCCTCTTTGAGGAGTGGATTGAGAGACGCCACGGCTTCCTCACCTTCCACCTGACAAGGGTCCTCACCGGACACGGGTGTTTCGGGAGGTTCCTGTTTCACATAAGGCGGGAGGAAACGCCCGGGTGTTTCCACTGCGTAGATCACCCTGAGGACACGCTGGAGGTCTGCCCAGCTTGAGCGGAGCACCGCCGTATCCTTGTCGAAGCGATCGGCGGCGGCAATCTCTCGCGTCCGGCTCTGGTCCAGGCCATGGTACGGAGAGAGAGTGCATGGGTAGCCGTCACCTCGTTCTGCGAAGCAGTAATGCGCGCGAAGAGGGAGGCGGTGCTCGTGAAAGAGTGGCAGTATATGCGCCCTCACGGCCGTAGTCGCCACAGGAGACGCCCTGGGCGTCGGAAATCCAAGGCTGATTCCCGGCCACCGTAGGCGCGGGCTTGCGGACGGCGAGTAATGGGTATCGCTGTCCGGTAATGACCAAGCCCGGGTCGACGGCGCGTTGTGATCCACGCGCGTCTTAAAGAGATGTCAGGATAAACTGGTGGGGTCCACAAGGGCCGAGGCCTGTCAGGGGTGCGGGTTGTTCGAAAGAGATACCGTCGCCCCTGGCACAAAGGCAACTCAGGGAACACGAGTGTAAAAGTCTGACACGCCCTCCTGCTCCACCCAGAGCGGGAGAAGTTATTTTGTATGTATTTAAAAAAAAAACCCTGAAGCATTCACCTTAATCACTTGGCCACATACAGTATTACCTAGAATATTACGATGATACTTTTGAAAGCCTAAATTTAACGCAAGAAATAAATAGTCCATTGACTCCGAAGCTCGAAGCAACGACCACTAAAGACTAGGTATTACCATAATAAAATAATGTATTTGTGTAAAATACCGAGGTGTGTCGCATAAGCGATTCAAAACTGTTCTAACATGCAAGTACCTACGTGGGTGTTGCCAGTGCAATACAGGCATAAAATATTGGCTTTAAACATGGTAATACTGCGAACACCGAAGAGTAGTTGGTATGAGTTTTACTGGAAACGTTCGGTAATCTAGTTCAATGGAAAACGAAGCTGTATTTTTTTTTTACCGCCCAAGGTTCCGTAGCACCGTACAATATTTAACACAGTTTTTTTTAAACACATTCCTTGTATTATGATTATTATGAATGATGATAATTTAATTCTTAATTTTATTTATTAGTAGCTTTTGCCAGCGGATTCGCCCGCGTGGAAGTCGAAAATTATCCCACGGGTACCGGGATAAAAGTATCCTATGTGACAACACGTTACAAACGTTACAAACTATCTGTGTGCCAAATTTCATCCAAATCCATTCAGTAGTTTTTACGTGAAAGAGTAACAAACATCCATACATCCATACATACAAACTTTCGCATTTATAAGATTAGTAAAACTATGGATTTATAATATTAGTAGGATTAGTTGTTATAACGGCTATAGAAATACACACTTTGTAAAAAAAAATACTTTCAATACCTATTACGGTTCAAATGATACACAGTTAAGCCGGCTGACAGACAGACGGATAGACGGACGGACGGACAGTGGAGGCTTAGTAAGTAATAAGGTTCCGTGTGCACCCTTTGGGTACGGAAACCTGAAAACGAATATCATTTTCGGCTGATGTTCAACGCGCATGAAAATGCCCGTCATTTTGGACTGGGTTGCGTTTCTAAGCAATGATTTCTAGTGTGTTTTCGCAATCAATGACGCTTATGCTCGCTAAATAACAAAAGCAAAATAAAACTAGACAAATACTGAGATCATAAAATTCAATGTATAGCCACAACAAGTTAGCAATACGAAAACTTGAAACAATTAGGCCTCTATCCACTCATGTCAGGGCCCGGGACAGGGGTTAAAAAAATATATCGGTGTGTACATTTTATATGAACTCGTTCACACCATCACAAGCACAGTCATATATGCGGATAGACCTTTATAAATTCCCCTTCACAATCTTACATAATACTAAACACCTGACAATACGATACAAAACAACCCTTCCACCAATACAAACTCACTAAACGACTCCATCGGTTATAAACACTACAATAGATCCATTACCGCATCTAAAAGGCCCCAACAACGGCTGACCGCCACAAAATCGGCAATAGTTTATGTTAAGCGTGTCTCGTCGCTGCCCAGGTGACAACTGTGACGGGTGGTACACGGAAAACATTTTAACCCGATGCCCGGAGTTGTGCGGTCGCATCGACCCGTCGGGCAAATTACGGGGAAAGAATGAGTGGCAATTGACTGTTTCAACGTTTGTGGCGGTGAATGTTATGATTTTCGTGTTTGCGTTTTATTGTTGTTTAGGTGTTTTGTTGTAATTTATAGATAGCACTGAATTTGGAAATAAATGCGAGTTAATTCAGTTAATGCTAGAACCATGAGACAACAATGTTTTGCTTCCTCAGACTGCCTCATTGGTCTGGTGATCGCAACCGCTACTGCTAAGCGCGAGGTCCTGGTTTCGATTACCAGGTCAGGCAAAGTGTTATTGGGTTTTTCTGTTTGGAATTTCTCAATAGCAGCTTGGAATCTGGATTTGTATCCGGTTGATGGCATTAGGGTCGCCCCCTACTACATGGGTCTTTAACATAATCGGCGAAGTGTGGGAGTACTCTAGGTACTCAGTTACTTACCTCTGCCCAACCTTTCGCCCAAACAAGGCGTGATGTTATGCTTCCTCATAGTCAAAACCTGTAGTATATAATGTTCTTTAAAATGTAATCAATATTTTTTTTTGGATAGATACAGTGGGCCGAACGTCAATGGTAACACTTTGAATTTGAACTGGCCTAGCGTAGTATGGAATTTCAATGGAATAATTGGCCAGTTTATAATGTTTCTGTTACCACTGATGTGCGGCCTAGCGTACCATCATCGACTCAATGCAATCGTAAAATCTTATCAAGAATTCTACAAATACGAGACATTAAAAAGTCAAATTCCATTTGCAAGGGGTCACAAATGTCATAACCCATTCATTGGGTCACATTTTACGTCACTCAAGTCCCAAGCAGACCGTAAAATATGCATAATTTTCTAATAATAAATCTGTATGAGAGTTTGTATTTATAATTTTGAAAATACAGCGGATTATAATGTTTATGCTGAATTTGTGTAAACAAGGAGGGCGCGGAATACGGGATGAATATAATTGTTTGTCCAGGGTTGAATATAATTATTTTGTCAACAGTTGAGTATAGCAATTAATTTGGGTATACTCAACTGTTTTGATATTGCAAGCTAAAAATAAGACCGCGCAAGGAAGCGTCAATCTTATTTATCATTCCCTATCTGGCGGCTTCACATTACATGAAGTGTATTTGCTCTGTGTTTCTCCGACTCTAAATATTTGTTACCTTCTCTTTATACTGTAAATATTTAACGCATCTTACAGTTTCTTTCACCTCGTTAAGAAAAACAAGCAACGAAATCCAAATCGACTGTCAAAAACACTCCCAAACCGAAAATCCGAACCATCTTGTTAACACAAACGAAATAGTTTTAAAATAAATACCAGCGGACACCGAACACGAATGTCTGCCTGTTCACTTAAAACCACACGTTGACGTAAACGAATGCACTCGGGAAGTCGGATAACTCGGATACAAATCACTTGACGACCCCGAATTAACCGCGAGACACCGACTGTTTATTTAGACTGACTTCGATTCGGATCAGTTCCTTGAGAGGCTTTGAAGACAGCGATACAGGGTTGGTTTGAGGAAGCGATTTTGGTGAAGGATAAATATAGACAAGTAGGAGTGATCTGAGTCAAATGGATTAGTAAGTAAAGTGTTTGGAAAATCATAAAATATCCATTAAAGAGCAACGGCCTTATTCATAAAAGTTATCGAACATCTAAACAGTTGCTAAAGTCTGGTTTCTCTTTGAAAACCAGACTTTAGCAACTGTTTAGATGTTCGATAACTTTTTATGAATAAGACCACAAGAGTCGCTCATAGCCATCCTTCCTAGCCTTTTCCCAACTATGTGGAGGTCAGCTTCCAGTCTAACCGGATGCAACTGAATACCAGTATATTACATGGAGCGACTGCCTATCAGACCTCCACAACCCAGTTACTTGGAAATACGATAGCTTTTGATAAGACTGGTTTGTTTGACTTTCGGGATTCTGACGACCCCCGAGGATGGCACAGGTCAACCGCGGCAAGCAAAGTTTAACGTGATCGACCAACCCATGCGGCTGTTATTACTTAGGCACAAGCCCTTCAACGAGAAGGTAAGAATTCAAAATACTAGACATTTTTTCTTGACAGAAGTATTGCTTATTTGGCGGAATTCCTTTGATTATAGCCGGTTATAGCCGAAGCTGAAGATGACATTGAATTGCTTCTAAGAATTAATGAAATCCATCGACCCCGTCGTAGTTTGACCAGACTCAATTAATCGAATGAACCCTAATATTTGCACTAGCCCCTAAAGCTCCATTCTTCATGGTCAATGACTATAATATAGTGGTTTAATTCTCGTTGTTCATGGTGCTGACATTAAATTATTTCTAATGTAATTAGAATGACGATAATATAGTTAGAGGTTCCAGTTCATTACAGAAGTATGCGGTAATAAGCGGAACTACTAACGGTCGATACTTTCAAAGCTCTCCATGATCCATTATGGTAAAACCAGTAATCAAGCGCATGTCTAGATAATTTTCTATAAAAAGACGCCTGAAGGAGCGGTCCGAGCAAGAGGAACGGGTTTTGTATTTGTTCGCTTCTTTGTTACGATAATTTTAGAATTACTAATGAATGACTATGGAAGAAAATTTGTTACATCAGTTACATAGTATGATCTGACTAACATTACTTCTTGAACGTGAGTCAGCATTTGCTACTAGGTACTTACTTATCCCAGAAATAGATTCTAACAAATCTGATGTTAAATGTCATGTATATAATATATATGTCAGATACATATATCAATGTTAAGCAAGCTATCAACATGGAATTTGACAGTAATATAAAAAAGTCTTTACGGGTGTAAGAAATTGTGGGCATAAAACTGATCATCGAAGCAATTGTTAATCTATGAAGCACAATGCCTTAGTCCAACAAAAACCGACGAAAACAGGCCGTTTCTCTCGTTTTTTTTTTGTTATTTAACTGCTTACACTTCGTTAAAACAATACGATTTACACTGGCACTAAATACCGAAATCAGAATCGAATGTCATTCCAACTAGGCTGACAAACAAACACTCCTAAACGTCAAAATTACATAAGACAGTCTCTTAAAACAGCTGGTACTTCTTAGTGCTTTAGCTGGGAAGAAGGAGTAGCGCAACAATTAATGATATCATGAACACAAAGACAATCAGCAACAAACAAAACGAACAAAAGCACATGTTGAAGTATTAATACAACAAAACGTGTAGTGGTAAGATTAAGATTGACAGCAGCATCTGCGATGAAGCAATTTGCCTGACAGGCACAGTGATTACAGAACGAGTATATGACCCTTGGATTGTTATAACGATCTACAAGGAGCAACGTTCGCGAGTGATCTTGAAAGATATAGGTACTTAAACTTTTTAACCGACTTCAAAAAGGAGGAGGTTATCAATTCGTCGGAACCTTTTTTTTTTTGTTTTTTATTTTTTTTTTATGTATGTTCCCCGATTACTCGAAGATGGCTGGACCGATTTGGATTTTGTTTTTTTTGTTTGAAAGGGTATACTTCCCAGGTGGTCCCATGATCATCAAGTCAGGATCTGATGATGGGATCCTGGAGAAATAGAGAGAACTCTTCAAATTTTATAGGCACACAAAGCGATTTAGGTATTTTTTGGAAGAGTACTTTCTCGTAGTGATTTCATTTCAATTTGGTGAAGATTTGATGAAGAACTTTGGAGATAGGCAACGGAACTCCTCAATAAATGATAGCAAATGGACTGGGATTGCTTAAATCTCATCTCTGTCTATTGCTTACACCAGTTCATAACATAACATCACGCCGGTATGCTGTGAAGGGGTAAGCACATGTGAACTACTAAAAAGTGAAAAATAAAAACTTTTTCGAAAAAAAAAAAAACAACTGACTTCCAAAAAAACACTACAAAGTGAAAAATAACTTTAATTTCGGAAGTCGGTGTCTTTGGAGCTGTATTTGGTTTGTTTGCCACCGCCTTCCGAAATTTTTATAAGTGAAGATTGGTATCTTGTACCTATATCAGTTCTAAGTACCGTGCTTCAACATCCTGCTTAGAACTGACTGACTTTCTGATTTAAAATAATTAACGCCTCTGCGTAAATTATTTTTTAGTCGTGGAAAACGATTTAAGGCACCCACGGACAGGCGCGAAGCGACAGCACGACCCCACTCTACCAGTACAATTTCCATGAAAAATGCATGGAGATTGATCTACTAGAAGATAAAACGACGCGACGCAGGCTTACTTTGGTAAAATTATAAAGGCTCCCGCAGACGGGCGCGACATTGTCGTGTCGCGCTGGTCTTCGAGAGCCTTTAGAAAAGAAACTCTTATTGAACTCCTTATCTTTAAAAAAAAAAAACATAATGCAGTTTCTACTTTATTTTGCCTCCGTTGTACTCTACCAATTGGAGGGATTTCGAGTTCTCTGAAAGACAAGTGTTTTCAATAAGTCAATTAAAGAAGACCTTTCTAGTGTTTACAAAAAACAAGACAAAAATAGTATGACAACATTCCGAACCTGAAGGCAAACACGCTTTGGCAATTATTACGATACCCTTTTCTTCTATTTCCATTTGACAAAGCATATCGGTTGCATGTCCCATCACACACCGCTGTCTGTGAAGCCACATACCAACAGATATAGACTTCCGTAAATACAAACTATAAACACGTGTAAACGAATCCGAACGCTTTAAGCTTCACGCCCATTAACAATAATCCTTTTTATTTCCCTGTGAAAATGAACAACGTAGGTCAAAATGATCCCCACCACCAACATTTCAGGGTTGATTTTTGTTTGACTGAAGATACTACAGCAAGAAGTGTGGTGTCGTTTATAAAGATTTCAAGTCGGTTAGTCTGTGTGTATTAAAAATAAAATTGCTATTATTCAAGTCATAATCTTAAGGGGAAAAAACTAAGTATGGGAAGTGCTTAAGGGGCTGTTATAATGTGCTTAATTTTTTTTGTACTTTTTTTACATCCTTTTTTGCTGCATTGTATTTAGGCGTAGGATATTCATAAACTTTCCTAATGACTCTGTTTTCTGGTATAATTCTAAAAGTATGCGATATTATGGATGTACAGACGCCAGCACATCACGCTATTCCAAACTGTATTTTTTTCCAATTCAGCATAAACTTTATACCTATGTGATAAAGTTGAAAATCTATCAAAGAAATTTGACAGTTTGGGGTAGCTTGTGATGCGTCTGTACAGTGACATACATACGTCGACGGACATACTGTAACCATGAATTCAGTACATAATTCTGAAAGCCGTGAAATTTTAAATCAGTTATTTTGAAAAAATCTGCTGTTTCATAGAAAAATGTCATACCTACCCGCTCAAAATGTACAGCAAAGCTATTTTATTTTTATCATTCCACGAAATATATCTACTGTCTAAATTCATGTGCTGTATTCATGGCTCAAGTTTGCGCGTCGATGGCCCTGCCACAGTATTTGTACCTATAAGATGTGATATTTTAAACTAGATAGTACACACACAAGTTCACAAAAGCAAGTAATTGTTTTGGCAGAGTTAACACTAGGAAAATACCGAGATCTACTTTCCAACCAACTCCCGGCCACAACACATACTTTTTCTTTGACTTCGAACTAAGGGTATATTCTTCCCTTAACAGTAGCGTGAAGTTAAATCCAAAGATAAATTAAGTATTAGAAAGAGCACTTTAGCTCTTAATAACTGCGGCGGCGGCGCACCGACAGAACGATTAATTTCTAACAATTAAATGTGTCGCTTTGAAAATATAATGCTTTGCGGTTGAGAATATAATGTATAGGTAGCTATTCTTATGGCGATTGAGAAATGAAATAAGTGCAATTAAAGTTTTGTCTAAGTATGTATTTACAAAAGAAAAAAGGGTTGAAAATGGAAAAAGGAATTTGTGTAAATTCCTCTACATCATCATCTCAGCCGAAAGACCCTTCCACTGTTGGACATAGGTTTAGAAGTACTGTACTAAGCCCTCACTCAATCGACCTAGCCTTTTCTCAGTAATGTTGGGGTCACCTTCCAACCTAACCAGATGCTATTGAATACCATTCCGATAGGCAGTCGCTCCATTTATATACAGGGTGTAAGGGAAACGCTTCCGAAAACGAAGACAGTTTTTTTTTTTGCAATTTTTACTTAATTTTTTTAGCATTTTTTGTACACTGTGCTGTGGGAACAGTTAAATGAACCATTATTTGAGATGAAACACATTTAAAAACGACCTCAAGTCCAGGCGGAGATTTTAGGTTTAGGCATCCTTTGTAAAGCGCCGCCAAAATAAAATAAGTAGAAACATTACAGAAGCGTCAAACGTTTTAAATTGATGCAAAATAAAAATAACCAATTTAAGGCGAAACGTTATTGGTATCCGTTTGCATTTAGGTTGTATAATATAACCTACGTTCTGGCTTCGGAAGCGTCCCCGTTACACCCTGTATAGCGACCGCCGATCTGACCTCCACAATCCAGTTACTGGGTAATACGAGACCTTTTAGTAAGGCAAGACTGGTTGTCAGACTTTCGGGCTTCTGACGACCCGTTTCGACTGTCAAAGATCTACGAATGACAGCAGGACCAACGGCTTTGAGTGCTTTTCGAGGCACGGAGGGGTCTTGGTATGTAAAAATGGTCAGCAATCCACGGATCAACAGTGGCACACGTAGCTTGCAACCCGTGCAGCTGTAATTAAACCCCTCGGCAATTGAAAAGTAAATGTGTTAATTACTTGACACTTGAAGGTTTAACCACAAGGCCAACTATTGACCGGTATTCAAAATTTAATCTCGATTAAGTAGGTACTTTTAATGTTAATCTTAACTGAAATCTTACTTAATCCTACTAATACTCTTTCACGCAAAAACTACTAAGCGGATTTGGATGAAATAACAATGGCAGAAAAATAGTTGACAAAAATGTTAGGGTCTAGAAATGTCTTTTATGCAAAAGGAGTTTAATAATTTTTCTATGATAATTCAAACTGTATTTTAATTAAAGCCGTAGAAAAAAGCATACATTTTTGGAAATTTCAAATGACTAAGTATAAAAGAGTTGCCGTTAACTATATTCATACTATTTTTGTATATACTTGTAATATACCACATGGTTATTTTTTTTTAAAGGCAATATACTAATAACTATACCTACTACCAGTATCAGTAATAATAAAGTAATATGTCCGAAAATAAATTTAAAAAGTATTTCCTGCAATAATTCAATTGGTGCGTCCATCATAATATTACGCAACAATTCCTGATGCAACACTAACTAAAATGAAATGTCACTGTCAAGGTGACAGACTACTTGTCTGTCACTGATGGTCCTGCGCTTGTCGTGCCGGTCGTGTTCGTGTTCTTTTTGCTATTTTATTATTGCTATTTGACTTGGTTTGCTTACGGACTGATATTTGCTTCGCTTTGTGAGACTTGTGCGTGCCTAAAGGATTCTGATCTAGCTCTTCTGCGTGACTGTGTTTTGACATAGACATAACCTAAAAAAAGTAAAAAATTGAAATATCATTTTTTCTAAGCCTTCTTAGGACAATTTTTTTTTTAAAGTTACTCAGGGACTGACGATTAACATTTTAAGATATTTTTGACAAATAGACGCTACCATTTCTTCTCAACTAATTTTATGTATGAACGTCTGCCATTGATCTTTGGCACAACGATAGATTATAACTTGGATTAACACATAGGGTACTTTTTATGCTGGAAGTACGTTCCCGCGGGATAATTTCCGACCTCTACACGGGCGAAACCGCTGGCAAAAGCTAGGCCTTAAATATGGCTAAGTTCAACCATTTTATGGAGCCATTGCAGCGCTTTGTTCCAACACCTGACCGAAGTCTTAGCGATTAGAACGGCAAATTTTTCCTGACCAAGTAACAGCTCGCGTGCACCCAAGCTTCGTTCACGAACGACACGAAATTCATCGTTCAGTCACGTTCAGTCAAATTATTTTCCAAACTTAGTACCTATTTAAGCTTATAAAAGTTTGCACCGTAATTGGTCGATGTGTGGTGAGATAATTGATTTTGAAGGCTTTTTAAAAGGTTATTAACCTATGAAACAGTAGGTGAGTGTAATGAGGTTTGAAGAAGTTGGGAAAATCCTACTAATATTATAAATGTGAGAGCAAGTTTGTTTGGATGTTTGTTACTCAATAAAGCTAAAACGTCTGAATGGATTTGGATGAAATTTGGTACACAGATTGACCATTCCCTGGGCAAGAACATTGGTACTTTTCATCCCGGATGGCAGACGAAGACCCGGGCAACAGCTAGGTCATGATATTCCCAACAAGAACAAATCGATATCGCAGCAAAAGCGAGCGAAAACTGAACTCTTGTTAAGGATTCTCTAACTTGAAATAGCAATGTTTTAAAATATAGACAGGTAATAAAAGTAAAACGACCTTTAGCTTTAAAACTTGCATTAAGGTGGAAGCTCCAGGGTAGCCACAGAATTTGACTTTTTCATGAAATAGTCTTTCAATGGAATTAAATGAAGTTAGAGGGCGGTAATGTTAATTTTAACAATAGGGTATTTTACTCTATATGAGAAAAAAACTAAAAATATATTATTGAGAATAGCTTAGGCAAAATGCAGTCGGAAAATGTTAATTTTAGTTCATGAAATAACAAAATAAATTTTAAAATTCAATTTAAAGTTTTTAGTTTTTTTAATCTAAACACCTAACACATCTAAAAACTGATTTTTAAAAATCTGTTTTTGAACACCATGAAATAGTAGCCTCCATGTCATACCGCTGTTTTAAGTAATCAACTGAACAACTTTGTACTTTTATTATTAGCGTAAACCAAAGCAATTTTTATTGAAATAATATCTATCATTCAGGAATAGAAAACCGACTATAAGTAGAATATTAATTCATTTTTTTAAATTATAAACAACATTATTATTATCCCACAAAATATTAACTGTTAGCAAGAAAAATTACGTCATACCCACAGAGCAATATGGCGTCCACTGCCAAATTACGCACGAAATATGAAAATATAAAATTTAAATGCATTTTAGTGGCACTAATCGATTCAATAAAATTTATGTTTTTTTTGTGGTTTATTAGCATTTTAGAATCCAATTAAGATATTTTTCAAAAATGGCTGTAATAACCTATTCTGTGAATACATACCTACCGCCTCGGCTGGGCAGCGTTCGGGAAGCTTCGCAATATCTTCTCGTCCCACATATCGCAGTGTCTCAAGACGAAAGTCTTTGACCAGTGCCTGTTGCCAGTGCCTGTTGAAACGTGGTCGCTCACAATGAGCCTCTTAAGAAGGCTGAAAGTCACCCTAACCAAAGGGCAATGGAGAGGGCTATGCTTGGAGTTTCCCTGTGTGATCGAATCAGGAATGAAGAGATCCGCAGGAGAACCAAGGTAACCGACATAGCCCGAAGATTTGCCAAACTTAAGTGGCAGTGGGCAGGGAAAGACGTAAAGTTGGAAGGCATCCCACAAGGTAGACAGATGACCTTGTGAGGTTCGCAGGAGTCCGCTGGATGCGGGAAGCACAGAACCGGTCGAAGTGGCGGAACTTAGGGGAGGCCTATGTCCAGCAGTGGACGTCTTTTGGCTGAAATGATGATGAATACATACCCATACTTCGTGTTACGGTCGCGACTCATATTTTAATCAACATACAACCAGCTCTCTAATTGCATAACACACTATTGATCAGAATCTGAATAATTTTGAAGGTTATTGCGAATACATTGTTTCATATGTTTGAAAAAATGGTCTGCTGGGCAACGTAAACAACGCCATGAATGTTGTGGAACTGTCATAATGAACGCGATTCCTACTGATAGTGTATTAGAATTATTACCCCTTTGGCACTGACCTGAAAAATTGCAAAAAACAAGAAAGTTTGAATTTCACGGGCTAACTTGGAGCTTCCACCTTAAGGATTCTCTAACATGAAATAACAACTGTTTGAAATAAAGAAAAGTAATAAAAGTAAAACGACCATTAGCTTTAAAACTTGCATTAAAATAAAACAAACAGTCACACGGTCATACGTTAATAATTTAGTGAACACGTGCAGTGTTCTAGAAATGGCGCCACGTGTCGCCTTTACCGAGAAATAATCGTGAAAAAGTAAAAGCAAGCAATTATAAAGATTAATGATGATTGCACAAACGTGTGGTGGTTTGGTAAGGATTTATCGAATGGATATAAAGCATCTAATTATCTACTGCAGAAACAAATTCAAGAAACGTGTATCCTTGAGCTCAAAAAGTATCGCCAACACTCTACCTTGTATTTAGGAGAAAATTAAGAGTCCTAAAAATATACTCTATACATAGATACAAATAAATAAAATTTAAGCGTCTGTTTATAATGTTAAATTGACAGCTATTTATTAAATGCAAATGAAAGTATTCAACGTGTAACGGAAAGGGTGTATACATACCAAGGGCATGGCTTCTTTGGATGATATCAAACGATATTGGAAGGGTTTTTTTTTAATCCGATCTCTACATGTTCGGAAGTTATAAGAATTTTTAATACATTGATACCAGAAACCGAACTTTTCAAATTGTAATAAACACATCACTCGGAAGAGATATATCGTGATATTGGCAAGTAACGTGGAATGTTATTGACCTACGTAGTGCGGTGACACGTTTGTTATGATTTGAATTTAAGAAACATATGAAACTAAAAATTTGGTATTAATTCTTAGAGTATTTTATTTTGAGCTGAAACTATGTATAGTGATTCTATACCAGCTGTTATCTTTAGTGCTTAAGGATAGTAATAGGGTTTCTGTTACACCCTGTATACGGTAGGTACTTCTAACAAAAAAATTTCAATTTTTATTTTTTCTGTGTGTCTGTGACCTTCACTGGCAGATAGTTGATGTTATAACGAGTAATGTTGGCTACTGTCCCGCTAGCACGTTTCAGTGGGATCATTTTCGACATCCACGCGGGCGAAGCTGCGGACACAGCTAGTTGAGTAATGTAAAGCTCTATTATGACGACTCTAACATGATTGAATAATACTGTATTTCAGTTGAAACGTGAAAAGATTGTTTTTTGTCATCATTTGATAAAATAGGAATGATTTATGTCTGTAAATTTAAGGTTTGTACGTTTGTACAAACACTTTTAAACGTCAATCATATTTTTGTAAGCTAGATAATGGTCGGCAACTTCAATACCGATATAATATCTTCCATATTGTGCTTTTATTCTATTCTTTTGTTTAATCTTCATTTAACACTAGTGTGCCCATGTCCATTACAAAAGCTTATCTTCATATACATACCGACGAAAGTGACCATAAATTCGGCGATACACAGATATTCTTAATAAAAATTATCTATATTACTGCTAGCGATAAAACTAACGTCACACCATCGAGCGATATCGGTAATATGACGGTCAAATCAAGTTAAAAGAATCATTCATTGTGACTAATTTTATTTATGGCTCGCCACCCCTAAAGCATTTATTACCGCGAAACGGTCGAGCCAATAAAACCACTGAATCAAAGAGAAAAAGTGCTCTCAGTTCTATAAATATTTTATTTCGGATAGTGAGAAGTAGGGTGGCCACAAGTAAGTGGCGATAGGAAGTTTACTTTCGGTCCTTCGGGATCGACGGCGGGTAACGTCGCGTCGTCGGCGGCGCGCTCTTGAACTAGTGATTTGATGTGTCGTTGGATTGGTTTATTCGGTGTGAATTTTTCGACAACACATTACATCACGCCTTGTTTTCCCGAACATGTTGCCAGTTATGTGGGGCAAGCCTATTGCCACCAACCGGACACAAATTCAGACTCCGGGCTGCCATTGAGAAATTCCAAATAGAATCACCCAATAACACTGCCCGACCTGGGAATCAAACCTAGGACCTTATGCACAGCAGTAGCACTTGCTACCATTGGACCAACGAGGCAGCCTAGCGAGGATGTTTCAAATGTAAATATATTTTTGGCTTATACAAAGTATGGAAAATAAATGGAATTACAAAATACTTCTCACTCTGATCTTTTTTCAGCTTAGGAGGTATAATTTAAAATCTAGATTTAAATAGAACTTTAATCAAAGCTTTGGAAACTGTTACTCCTACAAAAAAATGCGCTCTATCTCTTATTAATAAAGCTTCCAACAGTCTGCGTTTATTACGCGGCTAGTGTATTTACTTTCCCACACACCACAAACTGAGAGAGTCCTTGAAATCTCTCCCTCATGGCCACCGTACGCTTGGAGCCCGGGGAACTTTTACTAATGTGTGCTAGTCAAATGGACTCTCGAGAATTCAACCGTCGAATAAAGCACCTTACGCCAATGATATAGAGTGCAAAATATGATAACGAGCCGAATATATAAATAACAGGACTGGCTTGTTCCTCTGCCAGTCATGCATATGGAAATAGGGACTTAGGTCATAGAATAAAATGGGTACGTTTCCACTGTTTTGATAGTTTTATTTGCGTACCTTTTTGGATTTGTGGTGTAAAGTGGTCGTAAATAGCTGTAGTCTGTGGTCCCTACTGAGTGAGCGTTGGGTGTAAATACTTTATGGATGGTATAGCAGACCGTATGTGTGCCGGTCCCCCTTGAAGGGATAAGCCGATTGGAGTGGGTCCGTGTTGTTGATGAATAGCAATCGTGTTTTGAGGTTTAATTGAAATTATGGATGTAGCAATATGTTGTTACATGTAGGTAGGTAACAAGGCTTTCTGTTATACAAATAGTAGTAAGTCCTATATGTTTGAGTTATTGATGTAGCAAAGTAATAAAAGGCGATTTAAAAGAGAGTAAGATTTAGATTGTAATTTCACTCAAAGAGGGCTGATTTTTCAATAGTAAGATAAATTATATCTGAGGAATAAATTATAGCGGTTTGACAGCTTTTTTATAGAAAATATGTCAAATTGACAAAAAAAATAAAAATAAAAGTTATCTGAATATTGAAAATATGCCCTAAGTCAACGTTTACACGGACGTAAAAATAACGTGGCGGGATATTTTCGCGTACTGGATATTGGACGCACTGCTTTGCGCTGAGAGTAGAAAATCGAAGAGCGTGTTTTTGCTGATAAATATCGACATATTGTCTAGGAACATACAGAATATGACATTTCGATTCCTTACCGTTACATTGGGCTGCCAGGGGTGCGGGTTGTTTGAAAAAGATACCGCGGCCCCTGGCACACAGGCAACTGAGGGAACACGGGTGGGTTTTAGTCAGTAAAAGTCTGACACGCCCTCCTGCTCCACCCAGAGCGGGAAAAATTATTTGATGATTTCCGACCCAAAAAAAAACCTGACATTGGTTTTTACAGAATTGGGGCCCACGGCCCCAATGGTTCTGTATTGCTATAATGATTCCCCGCGGAATCTTGGTACGTTCAAACTACGTCAATATCGTGTTTTGTAAAAACCGAAAGGAATCGAAATGTTATATTCTGTATGTTCCAAGATAATTGGTCGATATTATCAATACGATATTAGCAGATGTCGTGTGTTATTGACGTGGTTTCGAGTAAGGAATCGTTAAGTGGTCATAGTGAATTCAGATCCTGTAGTGACTTGTGAAGACGTGACTCCTTCTTTTCACACGATTTTCATTACCATTGCAGTATTTATGTTTCAAAGTACGGTCCAAGCACCACTTTAACGGACTATAGTTTGAAGTGTTATTCTTTATCAGTTCTGCTTAACTTACCTGAAACAAACAGAAAAGTAACATTAGTTTACATTCAGAATACTTTAAGATAATCGACATTTCTAAATCTTGCCATCGAAAATTATGGTGAATTTAAGGCTTCAAAGATTAATTCGTCCTGTTGTAGAAAAGATGACACAGGTCCCATTATACACATATTATACACAAACTTAACATCACGCCTTGTTTCCCCGCAGAGATGGGCAGAGATGATCCTATAGTACACACACACATTTCGCTAGCCCCATGGTAATAGGGGGCGAGCCTCTTGCCATCAACTGGTCACAAATCCAGACTCCGGGCTGCTACTGAGAAATTCCAGATAGAAAATCTCAATTACACTCCCTCCTACTCTTCCTCCCTTCCATCTTCCTCCTCGATCCATTATAAGTGCATATAAATTTTAGTATTAATTAAAAAAATACCTTTTCCAAAAAAAAAAAAAAACCAACTTCCAAAAAGCACTACAAAGTGAAAAATTACTGTAATGTCACCTGTTTACCTACCCCACACAAATTTATCTTCTATATTCTTATTATCATCCAATACTTGCTATGTAAACAACAGTGCCAGGAAGCAGCAGTATATCATTTTTTTTTTTTTGGGTGGGAAATCATCAAATAACTTCTCCCGCTCTGGGTGGAGCGGGAGGGCGTGTCAGACTTTTACTGACTAAAACCCACCCGTGTTCCCTCAGTTGCCTGTGTGCCAGGGGCCGCGGTATCTCTATCGAACAACCCGCACCCCAGCAGTATATCATTGAGGTACATAAAGTGGATTAAAAACATAATATCGAGACTAAAGCAAAAACTACCAAAGCACAGTTAATAAAATTTATATGGGACCACCCCTGAAGCTTACCCTATACAAGAAAACCAAATCCATCAACAATTGACGAAGATATCGCGTAACAAACATACAAAAAAAAACGTAAAGACGAATTGTGAACCTCCTTCTTTTTGGAGTCGGTTAAAAAGAAAAGAGATGACTTGAATGGGACAGTACATGATACAGTACATAAGTACATAAAATATATATTGCCAGACTGCCTTTCTGGCAGTCTGTTGCCGCGGATTTAATGCAGGCGCTTATAAATCATACGAAAATAATTATTAAAAAAAATTTAATTAAATTAAATAATTAATTTTCTTCTTCAGAACCTAACCCAGAACCATACAAAACACGCTCATCAGTCCTCATCAACTTTGACACACACATCCCCCGAAAACAATAACACAACCTCAACGTTTTATTACTTCACAAAATGCTGAACAACTCTTTGTTCATAGTATAGTATAGTATAGATAAATAGGTCTAACTTCTGACTTCGACCGATAATTACTGAGGCGCGTGCAAATTTAATAACTCGCGTGTTCAAACGGGTGGATTTAGAGTTGGCGGCGAGGGCGCGATTTGACGACCGGTGCGATGTGTCGTGGCTAAATGTTACTCATGTGTTTGAATGATATACAGGGTTGTTTTACCCGGCTACGGCGAAGCAAAAAGGACGGTTACGATTTCGTATGTATCGTCATCGGTTCCCTCATAACTGCTAACCTTTTTATCATAATTTGATAAATAGGTATGGAAGCGTTTTGATCGAATGCTGGTCATAACCAGTGGAAGATCAAGACGCTTCCCAATATACATAACGACGTCATATTTAATTGTATATGGCGCCCTTTGGAGTACATAAAGTCATGAACTAAAAAAAATACATAAACTTTTAACAGTATCCAATTCAAAACGTTTGTTTTTTTTTTCAATTTAATTAAAAGTAGCCTTGTATAGGTACTGCTAATGAGCAGAAAAATATAAGCTTTTTTTATACCAAATCAGTAAGCTCAAGATGGTAGGCCTTCATAAAAACCGCGTCAGTTGATTTAACAAAAAAAAAACCGTAATTTTTTCCCAAAAAACAAATATTTCCATCGAATCCGCAAATTCATGGAGACAAAAGCACTTCAAAAATAAAAAAAATAATTAACAATTCCATATTCCCGTACACCCTCCTCTCGTGTATTCCCAACTACGTAGCCACTAACTCAATAACATATCGTTACACAGTCGTGCATTATAAAGGCACGCATCGTATTTGCTTACTGCTGCCGCTCGTCAATCACGGTGGCCTGACTGTGCATTTCAATTTAAGGTTCACGCTCCACTGACAGATGTTGTTCGTTATCGCCTCGCTTAGCTATGTAGACGAGTCAGAGTGGCTGGACAACGACGCGCAAACTGAAACCATGAATTCAGCACATGATTCTGAATCCCCTGTGTATATTAACCAACGATCATATTACAAAAATATTCGTTGGTAGATGGATCGACAGAATGTACCTCGCTGTGATGCCCCTGCCAAGGTGTATAGTTTGGCAGTTTTTCAGTTAATTTGATACTGTTTTTTGTTTTAAAACAGTAACGGTGGAGTTTTTGAGGCCATTTTTCTCTATAAGAAACTACCCTTTGAAAGGGGCGACTTAAATAAATTCTAGTTTCAAATTCATTCTGACGTTCAAAGTGCCTTTTATGTACTTATTTGAATTAAATGCGTTGACTTTGTTCTTGTCATAAGTATGTATTAGGAATTACAAGTGGGATAGACTGATAGTAATTGTAGATTTTAGAGTTTCAATATTCATAGCGAAATCTACATCGAAGCGTTTCGAACAGAGACTCTTAAACACTAACAAACTCATTGTAAAGCAAGCTTTGCTAGTGCATTGGGTGATAGGAAAAAATGCACAAATATTCACATGATATGACCAAGATCATAAATGTGGACTTTGAAAGACTTGACTCCTGTATTTGTGTACAAGAAATGGCGAACCATTTCTTGTAAAAAAAAGCTATATGGAGTCGACATTTCCTATAAGACCACACATATATTTAGGAAATATCGACTCTATCTAGCTTTTTTTTTAATATATAGCATATAAAAATGATTCCGATGTCCTATTTATAGAACGAACAATTTAATTTCATTTTACATGGCTAAGTGTGCCCATATGAATGAACAAAAAGAAGAACTATTTGCAGACACGGACTGGAAAGGCATAACTACCAGAGCAGCCAAAAATAAGACGCAAATGAGCACGAGAACAGGCTGTTTTCCAATGCCATAAGAATGCTTGAAGAAGCTATATAGCTCACATATCATCGCACAACAGTGTGCACAAGCATCACCCATCAGCCAACTCAAATTAAGACTAACGATTCGGGGCTTAATGCGGCCGGTTTTAATTTTAATTTGAAAACAAAATTCGACTTAACGACAACGAGCGGTTCGCCGATGTTTTACTTTTCAACTGAAATTATGATCCAGTTATCGGTACTTTTGGGTGGTATTTGCTTTTCAAAATGGTGAATGTTCTGTGTGATCTCTAGATAATCCAGAATCAAGTTGGGTATCAGTTAATAATCTTTCTGTGAAAGTGTGAATGTTCGATATTAGTAAATGTTAACATAGACCAAGATCATTCTTAGATTCAGACATTTAAAAAAATGCCTACGTGGATTTTAGCATACGTCAGTGTTTGTTGGAAGTGATTGTATAATACCTATCTGTTTTTGACATTATTAATTTGTGACTTAATTTTATATCGGCCCATAATTTCAGGTTTTGCAGATATTTTTTAAACAATCATCATAATTTCGCTCATAATGAAAATAATAAAGATTAATAAAATTCAAGTCGTCGTAGTGATATCATTCACCGATAAATGACCAAAATCGCCGTGAAAACAATAGGATAATGGATTAACGATCATCAGGCAACGTCGTGGTTGTGAATATACAACAGAATATCTTTCAGGTACCTAGTTATATTTTATTTGTGTAGATTCTTTTGAATATTGTGAGAACCTTGTAGGCCTTGCAGACTGCAGATTTGTAGACCATTTTTATTTCTCTTAATAAGTACCTACGTGGTAGGTACTTACTTATTGACAGGCCTGCACTGTCCTCCCATACCCATTATTACTATAATTTGAAAACATTGTAAAAGCCAATTATTTTTAAAAGAGTAAACGTGGAGTTCCTTGCCGGCTCTTCTCCATAGGAAACGACCAATAGGGTTATTTACTCTATGTGAGAAAAAATCTAAAAATATATTATTGAGATAGCTTAGGCAAAATGCAGTCGGAAAATGTTAGTTTTAGTTATTGAAATAACAAAATAAGTTTTAAAATACAATTTAAGTATTATAATTTTTTTTATCTGTTTTTGAACACCATGAAATAGTAGCCGCCATGTTATTATGTCATACGGCATGTCAACTGAGCAACTTCGTACTTTTATTATTTTCGTAACAAAAGTAATTTTTATTGAAATAATATTTTGTATTCAGGAACAGCAAACCAACGATAAGTAGAAAACTAACTAATTTTTTTTTTATGATAATCAATTATCTTATAAAACATCAGTGAATTTTTTTAAGCAGGAAAAGTTTTTATTCATTGCGCAAACTGTTACCATGAAAACAGCATATCATTCTAGACCCCCCAGCGCAGAAATTTTTCGACGGTTATACAAAAAAAAATATCAGCTGTTTCATAGAAAAGTGTAATACCTATGCGGTCAAAATGTATAGAACAGCTGATTTTTTTTGTATATCCAACGAAAAATTTCTGGGCTGGGATGATATGCTGAATTCATGGTTACAGTTTGCGCACTGAATAAAAACTTTTCCTGTATAACAAACTGACTTCATACCCACAGAGCATTATGGCATCCACTGTGTCCAGCGTTTTCGTCAAATTACGCGCAAAATTTGAAAATGTTAAATTTAAATGCATTTTATGGCACTAATCGATGAAATAAAAATATTGTTTTTTTAGCGGTTTATTAGCACTCTAGAATCTTATTAAGACACTTTTCTAAAATGAGTATAATACCCTATTAGGACCGTGCACCTAGTTTCCGACGTTCCATAAGTGCCCATGTAGGTTTATGTGCAATAAAATATTATGATTTTGTTTATATTTTTAAGACACATTGCAGAAAGAAGAAAAATAGAAAATCCAAAGAAAACTTCTGTGTTTTTATATAATAATGGTAATCTTTAAAACCCCCATAATATGGATTATATCTTGCACGTTTTTGGACTTGGTGGGATAATATTTTGGGTAAAAATATTTGTTTTGACCTTCCCGTATAAGTTTTATAAAGATTGACATCGGTCTGAAAAACATTCAAGAAATGGACAGAAATATATATCTACCTTATATGTAGGTACAGTTATCCTGGAACACATAAAACAGAACTCCTTGAACGTCTTTTGGATTAAAAAGTTCCTCAGGTCTAACCAGGAATTAATAATTTGAATTAACTATTTCTTAGAAACCAAAGCAACAAACAGCTTTTGAAAATCCGAGAACAAAGTTCTCATAAAATTAACTGAAAATTATTTGATGAGTTTTTTTCACTATTAAGATTGCCAGTTATTTTTTCTCAAAGCTAGCACTTTCTACTATTACTTACAGAAAATTAGTTACCTTACAAAACTGAAAACCGTAGATAAAATAATTTTCTGTTAATATTATGACATTTTTCATTAAACATGGTTTTAAGATTGCCAGTTTTGTTTCCAAAGCCAGAATTTTCTACTATTATTCGATAATCGCATCATTTATCTTAACTCCAAACTCTGCTTACCCTTCCTTCTTTCCAACACCATTCTTAAAAGGGTTGGTTCAAGTAGGTACACTCCTCGTGTATCCTAAATGACGGTAACTGTTAGGCCAGTTCTCATTATAGCCACGACCCAAACGGCTATTTATTTGATATCCTGCCACTCATGAGTATACGAGCTGCCATTTTTCTTTTAATACACTACTATGTGTTTAGTTCTGGTCTGAGTTTTTTGGGAGGTTTTTTTAATTTTTGTATGAATGGTTATGTTAAAGGTAATAGTGTTTTTATGAAGAGATGATGATGACAAAACGAAGACGATCTTTTATTAGATAAAAATCGTTCTCACTCAAATAGGCAAATGATGGCGAAATACTTATGAGACTAGTCCCCTCCTTGGCAGCTATGGGGCTAGCCCTATCTGGTGTCAAACTTAACATGAAAAAAGAGCATTCTTAATCAGTCTATAATGTTCCCACTGCTGGGATACAGACCTCTCTAGAGGGAGTGGGCCGTAATCCTCCACGCGGGCCCAATAGGGGTTTATAGATGTCACGTCATGTCTTCAAATTTTTGGATTCTATAAAACTAGAAGCGAATTTTTAAAGCATTCATTGCTATGGAATACCATTATACCAGCAGCTTGATTAATTCTGATTTATTTACCATCCTCAAACCCACATTACTGGAAGCATCTTCAAGCCCAGCTTCACCATTAATTGTAGTTCTGTTAAACCCGTTACAGATTATGAGTGTTATGTTGTTACGTTTGTGAGGGAAAAGGGTCATTGGGACGTAGGCGTTGGGTTGGCATTGATCAATGAGCATGGCGGAGTTGTGTATGTTGTGGCGTGTTGTGGCGTCTAGGGATCATGTGATACACCTTGTGGGACTTTGAGATGTTGTTGGCTGTGGATCGTGAATGTGATACTGATTTTGTGATATGTAAGTGCCAATGCCAATGCAAAGTTCTCTATTGTATAGTTTCGGATATGCAAATTATACACAATAAACTTCTGCCAGTAGCGCCACCACCCGCGTGGAAGTCGGCAAATATCCTACGGGAACGTACTACCTACCGGGAAGCTGTTTCCGACATAGTTTGAGAAAAGGCTTGGCAGATAATGATGAACATACTACCGGGATAAAAAGTATCCTATGTGTTAATCTAGGTCATAAACTATTTGTATGCCAAATTTCATCCAAATCCGTTTTTGCATGATTGAGTAACAAAGAGCCAAACATAGAAACTTTCACATTTATAATATTACCTATACCTATTGTAGGACAATTAGGATGCTTAGAGAGAAAGTTCTCCAATTGTTTTCTTGTTTTTGGCCTAACGAAAAGTAAGCGACAGTCCCCATAAGAAATAGATCGAGTTGTGAACCAGAACGCCAATTCTGGTAATTAAAAACGTTCAAAATCTAGTTGCAGTCTCATCTCGGCGACAATCAAGTGTCAAATACTTGTCAAAAATGTATGGAAACTCGAGGCATTTTTGACAGATTGAGACTGAGCTTAGACTGTGAACGTTCTTAAAATTACGAGAATTGCCCCCTCTGATCTTTATCAAGTTGTTTAGTTACAAAATCAGAAATTTTCCGGAAAAGTCCTGTTATTTTTAAGTGACCTCGAAAACTTAGCTACACCTACTAACTTTGATATTTAATACACCAGAGAAATACCGACAAAAGATCAAATCACCATGAAGTCCTAAACAAAACTTTTCCAATTTTAAACACGAACATCGAACTAGTTTTTCACAGAAGATACAAGAGACCGGTAGGTAAATAGAAACTGTACAAAGTAGAAAAGCAACGGAACCAGCACAGTCCAATCGGAGCACGCTAATCAAGCAGCTATAATACAATCACGAGCTAGTCGGACGAACAAACTGGATTATATGAGTAACGGCTTCCACCAACAATGATTAATTCCTTAATGATTACTGTCATTTTAAAATCGATAGCAAAAGTTTTCTGGGCGATTTATGGGGTATAATTTGTTTGTTTTGTGTATATTCGGTGGTCGGTCGTTCATAAATTGACAGATGGAAATATGAATAAGGAATGATAAAATCAGAAGGTTTAAAGTGGACGTAAACGTATTTAGAAAAGGTTTAATAGATAGGCTGTATGTTGGTTTTTGGTTAAAATTAGGTTTAAAATCTAATTCAAAAACATTTATTTCTGTTAAACAATTTTGAATTGTCAAGGAGTGGGTCAGTTTAAAATATGAATCTTCACATAGGGGACATCGATGCGCAAACTGTTTTTTGCTAGGTACTTCAAGTTATAGCTATATTTACATAATACAGAATTGTGTATGTAGGTAAGCGGGCATGCCCTTTATGCCTGAAGGCTTTTATTTAGATTGTAAGTTCTGTTTACGTTTTATTTAAGGTTTTACTATTTATTTCTATTTGAGTCTTACTTAACAGACAGCTGTGCTGCTGGGGAGTTTGTTGCGCTACTTCTTCTTCCCAGCTAAAGCACTAGGAAGTGGTGAGGGGCGGGCGGTTTTGGGGGGACTGTCTTATGTAATTTTGACGTTCAAAAAGAGCTGACTCTCAGCCTAGTTTGAATAAATGACTTTTGATTTTGATTTTGTTACCATGAATTCAGCACATGATGATAGACCGGCTAGCGTAGAAATTTTCCGTCAGTTTATAAAAAAATTATTGCCTTGCTTTACATTTTGGCGTAGATTTAAAAATCTACTGTTCCATAGAAAAGAGGATGACCTCTTTTCTGTGAAACAGCTGATTTTACACGCTTTATATTAGCTTCACTTGTATGTTTGTTTGTTGGTTTGTTTGTATGTAACCGACTCCTTTGAGCGCGATTTTGACCCACTTTAAACGGTCAGATTTCATTGAAACTTTGTAAACTTGTCGAGGACCGATGACAATTCAATAATTAAAAAAAAAAATGTGAAAAAAAAAATGAGAAAAAAAAACACGTTTTTGTAGTTAGCAGAACTAAAAAATAGAAAATAAATAATAGTTTAAAAAACTAAAAAACACGCTTTAAAAACCAAACTAAAAAAGGAGAAAATAATTTAATTCAATTAAAAAGCGTGGGGTGCTTTCTAAGGTATTTTTATAATCAATTAATGTCAAGCACCCCACGCTTTTTAATTGAATTAAATTATTTTCTCCTTTTTTAGTTTGGTTTTTAAAGCGTGTTTTTTAGTTTTTTTAACTATTATTTATTTTTACGAATTTTTTTCACTCAGGGGTGCGTAATCATGTTCTGAATCCATAAGAAAACGGATGTGTGTCGATGGCGTTGCCACCCTGTACAGTAGTTGTAAGTAGTTAAAAGTCTATGTTCACCGATTGAGACGATTGTCTTACTACTATGGATACTACATTATGTCGTTATTAGGTACTATTTAAATATTTCCATTATGAAAGCTTACGCGACGCCTGCATTGCTGTTCCTCTGAATTTTCTACCTCCCAAAAACACTCTGAGAAAGCAACAAACGGGCGGAGTATTATAAAGTGTCACACCAAGTAACACTGTAATCAAAGAGACGTAACAATTGAAAGCCAGAAATACATATAGAAACAAAAAGCTATTCTAAAAACTCCGTTCAGTAATATCTTAAGTGAAAAGCTTTTAAACATGACACACGCTACAAGGCTTTCCATTTACAATCAAACATCTTACATGTTGGATAAATAGAAATGAGTGGGTACAAATTCATACCTTCCATGGTATGAATTTGTACCCACTCATCTCGGTAAATACAAATAAACTGTTGGCCCTTATACAGCCCTTTATTGTTCGCAACCCTTAACGATGACATTCGCTGAAATTCGGAATGACAGCAGAAAGCGGTTGAGGCATGCCAATCGAATTTTACTTACACAAAGCAATATTGAGGTTTAATGTATAAGCGCTTAGCGTTGATTTGTGCCAAGAGTTTTGAGCAAACAACAAATAAGAGTTAGAAAAATGACAGCCAAAATAACTGTGATTGTGTGAAAAATTAAAAATTATATGGCTAGAATGGGGGTGAAATACTGAACTTATTGGGATAAGTAAAGTAGAATAATGAGAAAATGAAGAAGCTGGCTTAGTTGCCCACGCGCAACTTGTTACCAGTAGTGTTATTCAGTACTCTCAATACCGCTGCGTTGATTTTTTTTTCCATACATTTCGAACGCATAGATATAACTTTATTGTGAAGCAGCCGATTTTCTTTTGACGAAATATTTCTACGCTACGGTCTTGAATCATGTGCTGAATGCGTGATTACAGTTTCAGCGTCGATGTCGCTGCCACCTTGTATATAACCTACACAAAGCTTAGGCACTATTAATTATGTCCGAACGAATATAAAATAATTGGTGACCGATAGAAAACACGTTCCGACAAAATAAATAGGTAGTTAAAAAAGTAGTCAGTGGTGGCCCAGTGGTAAAGGCTGCGACTGATGATTTATAGGTCGTTGATTTGAACCCAGACAGGCTTTGTGTAAACTATTTCATCACTACTCTGAAAACGGTGAAGGAAAACATCGTGAGGAAACGGGCATGTCCTAGAACCAAAAATTCGAAACATTTATCAAGTATCAATCCGCACTGGGCTCGCGTGGTGGATTACGGCCCACACTCTCTCACAGAGAGAAGGCATGTGTCCAGCAGTGAGAAAATTATAGGCTGATTATATCATACATAACATAACATTACGCCTGTAATCCCCGAAGGGTTAGACCTAAGGATTACACCCACATTCAGCCAGTTATATCGTTAGTGTCGTTCGTGTAGTGTCGGTGTTTCGGTAGTATTATAAATCGGTTCCGCTTATCCTTTGCGCCACAACATCAAACGTCTCACGTTGATATGACGGCTTTTATCAGGTATTGTTTGGCTTTTACGATTGATGCCGAGGTGGGGCGGGGCTAGAGTTGCCTGACAGACATCGATATATCATATATAGGGCTATATTTATCACGCCGTTCGTGTCGGTTTGAAAATTTTATTAGAGGGTCCGTCAACCGCACTTTGCTCACGTGGTGGACTACGGTCCAGTACCTCTCACGCAGAAGAGGCCCGAGTGGCGAATAAATTATTCCGAATCCTTACTAATATTATGAACGCGAAAGTTTGTAAGTATGGACAGATGTTTGTTACTCTTTCACGCAAAAACGGCTGAACCGATTTGGATGAAATTTGGCACACAGATAGATTATAACCTAGATTAACACATAGGATACTTTTTATCCCGGTAGTACATTCTCGCGGGATAATTTCCGAGCTCCACGCGGGCGAAGCCGCGGGCGGTGGCTAGTCTGATTATAATTTTTTATAACATAACATCACGCCTTGTCTCTCGGAAGGGTTGGGCTGAGATGTATCTATGGTACACCCATATTTCGCCACTTATTTTTAAGTCCCATTTAAAAGGGGGTGAGCCTATTGTCATCATATGGGCTCAAATCTAAACTCCAGGCTGCTACTCAGATATTACTTACATATTATGTACAACATTCAATACCACTTTGCGTGACCTGGGAATCGAATCTAAGACCTCATGCTCGTCAGTGCTTGCGACAACTACACCAACGACGTATGTAGGTAGTCAGTATTTTTATGTGAATGGTTTCAAGATCTAGAACAAATTAATTAAGCCATCCCTGTTCTAGTTCGGTTTCGAAATGTAAATCTAGGCTAGATAAAAGATTTTAATTGAATTTTTCTGCCATGCAAGTTTTTTTTTGAAAATGTAATTGGATGGCGATTGGCACGCCTACGACATTTGGTATTATGCGATCTGCAGACTAACTCTCTGACAATGTTTCTTATTTAATTTATATTAATTTTGTTCGATTGACAGGTTTTGGATGAAATTAATTAACAAAAAAAATATCATAACCTCACGCCTTAATCTTACTCCCCGAAAGATTAGCTAGAGGTGTATCTATAGTATATTTAACAACACCTGAGGGGCAATTCTCGTAATTTTAAGAATATTCACAGTCTGATCTCAGTGTCAATCTGTCAAAAATACCTCGATTTTTCATATATTTTTGACATTTGCTTGTCGCTGAGATGAGACTGCGACTAGATTGTGAACGTTTTTAATTACGAGAATGGCCTTCAGAAACTGAACTGTCACTGAGAAATTCCTGATAGAATAACCCAATAACGCTTCACGACCTGGGAATCGAACCCAGGACTATTCAGCAGTAGCACTTGAGTTCACTAGACTAACGAGGCAGTTTAATGGACTAAAACATTGTTTGTGGATTGCCAGGGTAAGCCAAATACCTATGCATAAATTAAAATCTTTCATTCAAGGCACGCTTTTATTTTGCATTACTAAAAGATGTCTGGTAATGATAACTCCCTCAAAAGCTCTAAAAAGTCCAAAAAACATTACAAAAACACCGAATATATTTTTCCCATTCAGTTCATCTTGCATTATCCTCATATTTATAAAGGAAACCATAAAAGACTATCACAAAAGGTTTATGAAAATAATTTTATGAATAGACCTCCTTATAAAAAATAAAAACATAATTTGTACAGCTTTTTGGCATTTGTATGAAGAGGTTTTTACCAATGTTTATGCACTTTTAAATAATCAAGCTTTGAATTTTTTTATGTAGAGAGGTTTTAAAAATGTTTTTTTCAGTAATTATTACGGCTAGGGATTTGTATCACAGTTGTAACATTAAGTCAACGGTACGTAACAGTTAGTGTCTAAACACACTATGCCGAACGTACGCGACCGAAGTTCCGCGGCTGATTTTACGTTCCAACGTATTCGGCTGATATGACACACCATAAGTGCCGAACTTACGCGGCAGAAATCCAGTTGCGCAATTTTGTGTGTATATTCAGAAACATGGAGTCCGGTCTACGTTTTAATGACACAACAAAGCACGTGCATCTCTTGCGCAGACAGAGGCGAAATAAACACTACGGGCGGACACGCGGGGCGCGGGCGGGGGCATGCCTGCCTCCCGCTGCTCCCCGCTCCCGATCTTCGTCGGCAATCGAACCGAACTTCGGTCGCGTATAATGTGTGTTCTACAGAATACGTTGCCGCCGAATTGCCGCTGAACTTACGCCCAACCGAAGTTCGGCTGTACGCTATAACGCAACCTAATTTCGGCATAATGTGTCGCCAGTAATTCAAATAGCATTGCAGGCGTAATCATGCCGAACTTCGGTCGCGTATCCTCAGCATAGCGTGTTTAGACACTTAGAATTTTACTTTTATGAACAACAACCAACGTACGTCATAAGTTCGAACCCAGACAGGCATTTCACTTAGTGTATTTAATTTAATTACCACTGGTGTACCAGGGGTGCGGGTTGTTCGAAAGAGATACACGCCCTCCCGCTCCACCCAGAGCGGGAGAAGTTATTTGATGATTTCCCACCCAAAAAAAAAAAAAATTACCACTGGTCTCAAATCAGTGAAAAAAAACTTCGTGAGGAAACCGGAATGTTCTAGAACCAAAAATTCTAAGACATGTGACATCTGCCAACCCGCACTGGGCCCGCGTCGGGGATTACGGCTCACTCCCTCTCACAGAGAGGAGGCCTGTGTCCCAGCAGTGGGAACGTTATAGGCTGAATATGTTATGTGTATGTTTTCAGTGTACGACTAAACGCCGACAGACTGAACACCGACAAGACTTTACTTCGGCGGGACTCTTCGCCGACAGGGCCACACTCAATGCGGTCAAACTCAAAATCAGCTGAGAGGAATAGTATTAAAAATAGAATTACTTATATTGTGATATACGATCTTCGTAGTGAAGTAAGTAATTAAGAAAGTATAAAAAAGAATGCATTACAAGCAGTGCGCCTGTAGGAATTTTCTATCGCCAAAAATGACGAATTTCTAGACAAATTTTCATCTTCTATGTAACCACATCAGAGGATGAATTCTCAAAAATCCTGCCTTATGGAAAATTCCTGTGCAAAGTGTGATGCGTCTAGACCCGGTGATAAAGGCAATATGCAAGTGAATGAATAAAAAGATTTTAGTAAGTAGAATTCCCTATTGTCACGATCTCGTGTCGTATCCGTGTCCTCGCTACTAAAGCGTAGACCGTCTGTTTGCGTAGTTAACGAGCTAGTACTAATTGACGTGAATCTTTGCTGTCACTGCATGCAGTTCAACTATCGTCTGCCTTTCAATGTGCTGAGCTTTTCAAATTAACATGACACCTTTGATAGGAGGGGCGATTGATTTTATTGATCGGTGTAAAGCTGTCGAGATGTCTTTGTTTTTGGAAGGCTGTTTAGAGAACTAAATGTTGTTGATTAGGAGATACGACTTGACATTCATACAGCTGAAGATCTAACCTAACCCGAACGCTGCCCAGCCGAGTCGGTATGTATGTATTCACAGAATAAGGTATTACATCCATTTTTGAAAAGTGTCTTAATTGGATTCTAAAATGTTAATTAATAAACCACAAAAAAAAAACAAAAAAAAATTGAATCGATTCATCATCATCATCATTTCAGCCGAAAGACGTCCATTGCTGGACATAGGCCTTCCCCAGGCTCCTCTACTTCGATGGGTCTTATGCTTTCCACATCCAGCGGATTCCCGCGGCCTTCACAAGGTCTCGGTCCACCTTGTGTGAGGCCTTCCCACTCTACGTCTTCCGGTACATCGCCGCCATTCCAGAACCTTTCGGCCCCATCGGCCATCTGTCCTGCGAGCAATGTGCCCTGCCCACTGCCACTTAAGTTTGGCAATTCTTTTGGCTATGTCGGTTGCCTTGGTTCTCCTGCGGATCTCTTCATTCTTGATTCGATCACGTAGGGAAACTCCGAGCATAGCCCATTGCCCTTTGGGTGACTTTTATATTATAGAACTGGAAATTTGTAGCAACATAACCTGCGAAATGTGAGTAGGTACACGTCTGCCCTAACCTTCGGGGAAATAAGGTGTGCTGTTATGTGTATAAATTGGTTGGTTCCTTTAAAATTTTCAAATAATTTTCATGAAATAGGGAAAAGAATCAATGTTTTTTTTAAACAAAAATAGGTATTTAAACCAACACATAACATCACGCCTAAATTCTACGCAGAGAGTATACACTCAAATTACGCCAGTTATGTTAAAGTCCCATGTAATGGGGGCGATTTCCATCAGTTTACCACAAATCCAGACTTCGAACTGCGAGTTTCCAGATTGAAACAAACCGGACACAATTAATCACATAATCATGAACTATGAAAAAATTCTCTGAAAAACGACTTTCAAATAAAACCGTTCAACCCTAAATCATCAAAGTTTTCACTCACTCAAAACCAGACCATCCAAATATTCCGCGAAGCACAGTTATGCAGGTGCGGTGAAATGTAGGGCATCCGCGCCAATGACCTGGAAGATCTAAACCTAGGTGGTCAGATACCGGCCGGCTGGCTGAATACAGGCTTATGTCAAAATTTGTTAGAGTAAACCGCTTGGATATATGGATATCGGGTCGTGGCACTCGTGGTGAACGTGTGGAATGTGCTCCGATTGAAATGTATGGATTTGTGCTTAGAATTGTGTGTTTTTTGTTTAGGTTTATGATTGTGTGTGTGTGATTTTAAAAACTGTGTAGATTTTTATGTTTATGTCAAGAGGAGTTGTAGTTTATCTTCTGTCTAAATAACCGAAGTAATTTACTTTTCGTAAGTAGTAAATTAGTGATTGCGATTATTTATCTATGTAAGTCTGTACAAATATATAAAATTGAATAGTCTGTTTTGAATGTCCAAATAACAGTTTTTTACTACTAATGAGGATATGCGGTAGGTATTTATAACAAAAAAACATTTTTAAATTTATTGTCTGTCTGTTTGTTCCGGCTAATCCCCGAAACAGTTGGAACGACTTTCACTGGTAGATATCTGATGTTTTATGATGATAGAATGTTCACGTGGGATAAATTTCGACATCCACGCAGGCGAAGCCACGGGCACATCTAATAAAACATAAAAACGTGCTTGATCCCGATGCTAGACATAGGTCCAGTAGTGGACGGTTTTCGGCTGAAATGGTGATGATGATATAACTGTAACCTGTAATCCTGAAGGGTTATGCTGAGATTTACTGATAAACCCACATGTCGCCAGTTATTTATTTATTTATTTAACCATTTATGCACACACATATAAACAGACATGTTTTACAGATATGTTTTAGTCTCATGTAATCTAATAATTTGTTTCGGATAATTTATATATCTACATACAAAATACAAATATGCAATTCCTCATGGTCAGGGCAACCTTATTTAATAGTCGAATAGGACCAGCTAATCTTAAAATATTTATGTACTGATAATGTGTTTAAGGTCAATTTTGAATACACAATGCATATTTAAAATGGACCTTATTCACATTTTCACTTGACTTACAATACAACGTAAACATTCAAAATTAAACAAGTATATTACTGTTAATAAAAAAGAAAATTAGCGTGTATTAGACCGCTTGTTTTCAGTAATCAACACCTTAAACCAATTACTTTTTATGATCACAGCTTAATTACTAAACTTAAAGTTAAAACGAACAGTTCCGATAATTACAGCAAAGTATATTTCTACAAGAACAATAATTTCGGGTGAAATAATTTTTGTTCTACGAGAACTTTCGGGAGGAATGCTCGTGCTCTCGGCAATCCGGGTTTGCTCCGTTAACGAGCATCGGACTAATTAATGCTAAATCTTTTCTGTCTATATAATCAAGTGCCCCAACCTCCCTCGCCCTCACTCTTCAGATTTTTTGGATTTTTTTCAAGAGCTGTTAATTGAGCGTTTTTCCAATTTGAAAATTAAAAGCTATTATGTCTGGGTGGGGTCTGGGGACTTTATATGGGGGTCGCTAGATGTTTGAATATGTATTGTGTTGTGTTAACGAAGCTTGTTAAATTTAGGAGTGTCGTCGAATTCTTTTACAAGTTGTAAAGATTAGGTTGTAGTGGTTGTAGGCGGTAGAAAGTTATTCGGTTTCTAGAGGGACCAAAATTAATTGGCATGAGTTTTTGATCTTGAGAAATTTTCTAATGTCAAGCCTCACATCTTTTGTGACTTGACTGATGAAACTTCAGAAAATATGAACGCCACATGACGATAAGACCTGCCAGGGGTGCGGGTTGTTCGAAAGAGATACCGCGGCCCCTGGCACACAGGCAACTGAGGGAACACGGGTGGGTTTTAGTCAGTAAAAGTCTGACACGCCCTCCCGCTCCACCCAGAGCGGGAGAAGTTAATTGATGATATCCCACCCAAAAAAAAAAACCGATAAGACACTGACGCACAACAAATATAATTAACAACATAAAACAACATCACGCCTTGTTTTGTTCGAAGGGTGGGGCAGAGATATAGGTACTTATACTAGGTATATCTACCCACATTTCGTCATTTATGTTTAAGTCCCATGCAAAAGGGGGCGAGCCTATTACCATCAAATGGGTATAAATCCAGACTCCGGGCTGCTACTGAGAAATTCCAGATGAAAAGCCCAATAACACTTTGCCCAACCCGGGAATCGAACCCAGTACCGCACGCTCAGCAGTAGAGCTTGCGACCATACTACACCAACGAGGCTGTAACGCATATTGTTTATCTATTAGGGACCAAACCCCCTAATATTTCACTCTTCATTAAACTAAATTACAACAAAAAAAAAACAATCTCCATTAAAATATAATAAAAAAAACGAACAACAAACAAAATAACTGTCAAACTGAACAGACAGACACGCAAAAGGTGTGTTTATATTAGTAATAATAATAAATTCGTGGTTTTAATCTGTGCTGTTATTGTCAGGTCCCTAATGACCGAGTCGTGATGGAATGGGCCTTTCTACACTCATTAATGTTGATACTAAATCTGTAAACACATTAAAGTTTGTGTTTTAAACAATTAATTTTAGTGATCGAGCTTTTTATTTAGTGCATGTTTAGGATTTTTATTTTAAATCTGTTGTGACTTTAGAGGCTCCCCAAGACCGGCACAACGCGACTCTGATAGATCAATTTCCATGAAGTTTTCATAGAACTAGTAGAGGAGCGTCGCGCTGTCGCGTCGCGCCTGTCTGTGGGAGCCTTTATGGGAATTTGAAGTAATTATTCTCACTTTGTTCACGCTATTTTAATAAGTTGGGCGTGCCTGCTTTAATATATTGAATTCCATATAGTTATCCGTTGTCAAGTATCGGATGAACACATATTAATTTTAGATTGACACTTTGCGAGAGTCCCCGCAATTTCCCTTGAAAATCTTTGGTAAACAAACAATGTCTTTGTAGGCGTGAGCTTTACACAAATTGTAGGAAGTGCATTGTTCATTTAAGCAAGTAATCTGAATAAAGAAATTTGTTTCCCTCAATTGAGTATCACGAGTACATAGGACTTCCGCTAGACAAACACTTGATAAGTGACGGTAGTCTTTGTTTTATTTTCTCACATTCTTTTCTCATTTGCTTGTAAATTTAGTTTTACAATGACAAAGTGGGAAATAAAATGCTTTCCACTTAAAGGTCAAAAGAAAGTCTCACACTCCACGATAGAGCTATAGAAGATTTTGATTAAGTGGTTGATTTTAAGATGTTTAATGACGATTATGAGACAGGCTCGGCCTAATGTGGAGTTCATAAGTAAAATGCTTCCTTTGCGTCTTATTTTTGTATTTGTTAGGGTTACAAACGACCTTAGAAAAACAGAACCCTTATGGGATCACTCGTGTGTCTGTCTGTCCGTCAGTCTGCCCCAGCCAATTCGATCCAAATCTACTGGACTGATTAAGGTGAAAGTAGACGCCAGCACATCAAGCTACCTAAAACTGTCAAATTTTCCCAATTAAACATGAACCATATGCTTATGTAATACAGATGAAAATCTATCAAAGAAATTTGACAGATTGGGGTAGCTTGATGTGCTGGCGTCTGTACATATGAATTTCTGTGACCCAAACACGGACATATAACGTAAATAAATGAATTTTGAATATGATGGCCACTCTTGGGGGGAAAACGAGAAAATTAAAACCAAAAGTTTTTTTTTGTATACCTTGCTACTAATGTACGTACACATAAAGGAAATGCTAAGCACTGTTTTTGGCAAATAAACTTTATCTAGATCTGCAGCAAGTCTTGTATTGGAGATCGATGTGACTGATGATACATTTTGTCACACATGCACCATGTGTATTTGTTAAGTTAAGTTTAACTTAATTAAAAAAGAACATCAGGATAGGTTTATCCTGATGTTCTTGTGTTGAAAAACTGAACATTTGGTTAAATATTCAGCTTTTAAGAGATTTGTAACCCCGTAGGCCAGTGGTCTACATTAGCCCAGAGGGGTATTTGCGTCAAACACTAAAAGTAGGAATAGTTTTAATTTTGACAGTTTAACAACATTCATTGCGTTATTTACGTTGTTGTGCAGACAAATTTTCCGAACAATGAAAGCAAGGATTAGCAATATCATTCAACGTTAACGTTATTCAATTTCTGATTGATAGCATGTTATGTAATTAGGGTGCTGGATCGAAAGACGTTGAATTCTGGGGGTGAGGCTTTTGGTCAGCAGTGGAAGATGCAGGGTGTCGTAGAAGGCAACAAAGGGACTTACTAGAGAATGGGCAGCAGCGTTCTCTATGCATTTTACCACCATACTGCGATCGCCAACCCGCCTGCCAAGCGTGGCGATTATGGCAAACCCCCCAAATTGGGGGAGGCCTATGTCCAACAGTGGACGTCTTTCGGCTGAAATAATGAAGATGATGATGATTCACAAGTCTATCGGAGTTTTACGCAATCAAATCAATCTTCTGTGATGGGGCAGTAGTATCGGCCACGGCTTACGTGCTGTAGGTCGTGAGTTCAAGCCCAGACAGGTGCTTTAATTTGTGTAAATAATTTCATCACCACTGCTCTCAAAACGGTGAAAGAAAACATCGTGAGGAAGCCGGCATGTCCTAGGACAAAAAATTCGAAGACATGTGACATCTACCAACCCGCACTTGGGCCGCGTGGTGGATTACGGCCCACTCCCTGTCACACAGTCGGAACATTATAGCCTTATGATGAAATCTATCTTCAATTTCTGGTTCACTAAACCCCATAAACTGTCTATCTTATGGGTGCATAGTTTCGTTATAAATGTGTCACATTCCCCGATAGTCTAATGAAATAGCTGCGGCAAAGATAGGCAGATGTCATGTCTAAAAGAATTTATCACACACGTTTTAACAAGTTACAATCACTTTTTGGGCTTGTTAATACGACATGTTCGTTAGGAAAAGTGACTTTTACAAGGTACGACAAGTAGGTGTGAGATTTTTACTACGATGCTAACGTTTGCGTTAACGTTTTCTGTTAATTAGCGAATTAAACTGTATCGTTAACTTTATTCAAAACTTATTTCAAGCTTCAGAACTATTTATTTAGTAATAGATTAAAGGATACTTGACTATAAAATTACTTAAATTAAACATAACATGCAGAATGTAAGTGTTCTTATAGGTACACTCTGTCTAACCCTTCGGGGGTGACATGCTTGATGTTATGTTATTTTGAGAGAAAATCTATTAGTTGTAAACAGACTTTGTCCATTTCTGAAAAATAAAACATACCTGTCTATGGCAAGCATGTAGAAAGCATAAGTCACAGCTTCCCATCGATTAATTTATCGGCTCATTAGGCATCACATTTGCCATATAATATTCTGCTTCATTAATTAAACACATTGCAGATTTAAAGTGTCCTTATTTTACCCGCAAATTGACTCAGTCAAATGTTATACAGAACTAAAGTATCAATCTTTGGAAAGAGGCACACAGTCAGTCTATCAGTCAGTCTGTCAGTCAGTCTGTCAGTGAGTCTATCAGTCTATCAGTCAGTCTGTAAATCAGTCTGTTAGTCAGCATATCAGACAGTCTGTCAGTCAGTCAGTCAGTCTTTCAGTCAGTCTGTCAGTCAGTCCATCAGTCCATCAGTCAGTCTGTCAGTCTATCAGTCAGTCTTTCAAATAGTCTACCAGTCAGTCGGTCAGTATGATGTGGGTGACACAGACGACGCTATACAAAGCTGATTCCTTTTATTATAAACTCGATACCCCAACTGCACATCAGTGGTAACAATTTGATATTGACAGAGCCTTTATTACGCTTAATCAGCCTATGATAGTCCCACTGCTGAGGCACAAGCATCCTCTCTGTAAGAGGGAGTGGGCCGTAATCCACCACGCGGGCCCAGTATGGGATGGTAGATGACACAAGTCTTCGATGTTTTTGTTCTAGGACATGTCGGTTTCCTCACGATGTTTTCCTTCACCGTATTGAGAGCAGTGGTGATGAAATAATTTACAAAAAGGCACTCTGCTCTGCTCTACGGGGGTTCTCTAAGGGTGATTTTCGTACAGCTAGAGTTACAACTAATGTACGGTTGATTGTACGGCCGGGTACTTTACTGCAGTGGTCAGTTCTCGTAATTTTCTGATCGTATCGACGAATCGTATCGGAAGTTGTAAAGAGTCCCTTTACGCGGTGGTCTATCTTTCTTTTCGATCAAACGCAAGAAATGTCGTTAGCTAATGAGCCAATGGCACTTTTATTATTAAACCCAGCTACGCACATTTACAACCTTGTTGCAATGGTGTAGAGTACAATTTGGGTTGTGTTAGAAAAGTAAATTGGGCATGTGAAATATATTGCTTTATAAACAGTCTGTCAGTTTTATTTTACTTCTAAAATGGTGCAACGTATTTTTGATGGTTGATATAGAGCGTTTATGAGATGGAAATCTTTTTTTTTAGGGTTACGTAACAATTCGATACATAAGTATAATATTAAAGCCGTTTTCACCGACCTCAAGAAAAGAAGGTTCTGTAGCCGATCCGTATGTATGGATGTCCGTGATTTTCTCAAGAACTACTGATCCGGGTTGAATGGGGATTTCGTTACTTGAATGCTTATTTTTCAAGAAAGGTTTAGTATGTAATATATTAGGATCTGATAAAATCATCAGAGATAGGTGATGGGACTCTTCAATAATTAACAGCTAATGACCCGCGATTGCTGCAATCATATACCTAAATAGAATAGAATAGAATATATTTATTTGCTTAAAAACATGGTACGCACGGCTACGCATCAAGCTATACATTTCCAGTATAAGCTGATCTCGTATTGTGTAGGATTTCCGTACAGTCCGAGATCAGCGTAAACTGGATATATGTGTAGCCGTGTGTACAATAAGGACTTATTAATAAAATTATGATCTTACATGTTTCGCCATGGACTGTTAAACAAATATTAAATATTATAAATGTAAAAATCTGACACGTCCTGCTCCACCCAGATCGGGAGAAGTTATTTGATGATTTCCCATTCTCATAAAAAAGGGTAGGTAATTGCGTATAACACTAATATTCGGGCTGGCTTTCATTTTGAAAGTTCAAAAACATTAATTGCGTTCTTGACGTTGCTGAGTAGACAAATTTTTCGAACATGTGAAGCAATGAATTAGAAATTTCCAAAAAAAGATTCTGATACATAATGTGTTACGCAATAAGGGTGCTGATCTATCGACCTATGCGGCTGTTAGTACTAAGCCACAAATCCCTCTAACAGAAAAGCTCAATATCAAAGTAACAAAACAGATTTAATATAAAATGTTTTCCAAAAAATAAACAACCGACTTCCAAAAAAACACTAAAAAGTGAAAAATAACTTTAATTTCGGAAGTTGGTGTCTTTGGAGCTGTATTTGAATTTTTTTTCACCGCCTTCCGAAATCAAAGTTATTTTTCACTTTGTAGTGTTTTTTTGGAAGTCGGTTGTTTTTTTTTGGAAAAAGTTTTTATTTTTCACTTTTTAGCGGTTCACATGTGCTTACCCCTTCACAGCATACCGGCGTGATGTTATGTTATGAACTGGTGTAAGCAATAGACAGACATGAGATTTCAGCAATCCTAGTCCATTTGCTATCATTTATTGAGGAGTTCCGTTGCCTATCTCGAAAGTTCTTCATCAGATCTTCACCAAATTGAAATGAGACCACTACGAGAAAGTACTCTTCCAAAAAATAGCTAAATCGCTTCGTGTGCCTATAAAATTTGAAGAGTTATCTCTATTTCTCCAGGATCCCATCATCAGATCCTGACTTGATGATCATGGGACCACCTGGGAAGTATACCCTTTCAAACAAAAAAAACAAAATACAAATCGGTCCAGCCATCTTCGAGTAATCGGGGAACATACATAAAAAAAAAGGTTCCGACGAATTGATAACCTCCTCCTTTTTGAAGTCGGTTAAAAAAGACATCGCGCCCTTTATGCCCACAGGCATCCTATTACAATAGGGGTAAACTGTGGTTGTATCCTTTCTAATTATAGCGATTTAGGTAAATTTTCTACTTTGTTTTAACATAGCCTGAAAATAGACCAACGCCTTGAACTTGACCTGTTTTTACATCACAATAACTGGTTCACTTCGCCCGTTAACTGGTGGCGGCTTACAAGGACGCTACATTATTAGTTATTACACTGAGCTTCTTTGTTTTAACTTTTTTAAATAGGGCTTATTAAGTTTGTACAGTAGTAACGGGCGTGACTTACGACTTGTAGGTCGCAGGTTCGAACCCTACTTTGTGTAAATTATTTCATCACGCTCTCGAAGCGGTGAAGGAAAACATCGTGAGGAAACCGGAATGTTCTGGATCCGAAAACTTTAAGACATGTGACGACCACCAATCCATACTGGGCCCGCGGGGTGGATTATGGCCCCCTCTCTCTCACAAAGAGGAGGCCTTTGCCATAGCAGAGGGAACATTGAAGGCTGATTATGCTATTAGGTTTGTGAGAAGACAAAAGTGTGTTCATTTATGTTAAAAGTATGTTTAGCCAGCTGTTTAGACAAGCCATAGGCTTGGCACTCGACGATGGGAAGAGACCAGACGGAATGATCTTAATGCTTTGGAAGTTAGGTCGGCCTTAGATGTGGATGCCACGTGTGATGAAACTCTTGCGCCCTTCCATCTATATATATATAAATACAGCAACTGTTCCGTGTGGTGCCGGACTTAGAAGAATAGCACCATCCCATTTCTTCCCATGGGTGTCGTAGAAGGCGACTAAAGGAAATCCTTTAAGTAAGTAAATACTTGAGAATGGGTAGCAGCGTTCTCTAAGCATTTAACCAACATCCTGCGATCGCCAACCCGCCTGCCAAGCGTGGCGATTATGGGGGAGGCTTATGTCCAGCATTGGACGTCTTTCGGCTAATATGATGATGATGATGACAGCAACTGTGCGACTAATCAGTGATCAGTCTGATCCAGCCTATCCTATTCTGCCCTCTAACAGCGATGCCCTAAGCCGAGGTCCGTACCCCACAGGGCGAGCCCTTAGCGAGTAGTCGCTCTATTTCAATTCAATTCAAAATTTCTATTCGATGAATGTATTAAGGTAACCACCAAAGAGTTACCGCGGCCCCTGGCACACAGGCAACTGAGGGAACACGGGTGGGTTTTAGTCAGTAAAGGCTGACACGCCCTCCTGCTCCACCTAGAGCGGGAGAAGTGTAAGCAACCGACAACCTCATAGGTTGAACTGCGGGGAAGTCATGCCCAAAAACAAAAAAAAAACCAGTCAGTGATGTTCGTCGGGTCACAGTACTTCCCTGGACAAGTTCCTTCACAAAAAAGCACTTGAAAAAAATGCCGGATCCTTTATTTAAAGCAGATCCTCTGAATATTATCAGTATCAATAAAAAAATAATGGAATACAGTAATTCAATTATCCGATACACACCGACGTAACGAGCTCGGGACCGCTCCCAATGGTTAAGTTTTATTATTGTGCGAGTTTAATAACTGCATTTAATTTTACATTGCATACGAAGTACATATTAAAAATGGATATATAATATTGACAATTATAATTAATAGTACTGCACCATTTATAAATAAAATAATAATTAAGGTTTATTCTTAATGAATCCATCTGCCCCCCCAGTGGGTTCCCGCATTGTCGTTGCGGGGGGGCTCAGTAGCCGTGGTCCGCTCCCACGGTGAAGCGAAGAGGAACCCAAAGGTGGGGCCGCTCGTCAGGGCTTTGGTCTCCAAGCCGACGACGTAGCGGCCAAAAAGTAGGTTGCGGTGAGGTGCACCGCAACTGAGGCGGGCCGCGATGTCGAATGGGAGGCATCGCGGCTGAGGGTTACAGGCTGCGGCGGAGGAGGAGTGCCGGTACTTTTGAGTAGCGCTCTTCCCTTCCGTGGCCTGGACGGGCCGCCACCGTTTGATGGCGGACGCGGTGGGGCCGCAGGGGAAGAGGAGTGTCGGTATAGCGTTGGCCGCTCTCCCTATCCCCTGCGGCCGAGAAGTGGTAGGCGGCGGGGCCACTGCGCTGACCCGTCGCAGGAGGCCAAGGGAGCCAAGGGTGCCAGGGTAGTCTGGGGCCCTTGTGCTACTTGGTTCCTGAGGTGGTCACGGCGTGCCATGTGTCCTGGTGCGCCGGACTGGTGGGGTCCGCAAGGGCCGATGCCTGCCAGGGGTGCGGGTTGTTCGAAAGAGATACCGTCGCCCCTAGCACACAGGCAACTGAGGGATCACGGGTGGGTTTTAGTCAGTAAAAGTCTGACACGCCCTCCTGCTCCACCCAGAGCGGGAGAAGTCATTTGATGATTTCCCACCCTGAAAAAAAAATAAAAAAAAATGAATCCATCTGAGTAAAGGTTTTTATTAGAACACCTTAAATTATACTATAGTATCTAAAGTTTTAAATAAGTCAGAAATAATAGTTAAAAATTTTGTTTCAAGGACAACTGTCCATCCTTGTATTGTCAGGGAATTTAATTGTTAAGCAAATTGACACCCTACGTCAATGTAGTATATAAAGCCATTTCATGTGTCACAGGATGGTAGTCTGATTTGAATTTACGGACAATTTAAGAATTTTCTGAGCCGACGTTACATTGTTTATGAAATTATCTCCTTTATTATTATTAGGCATACCAGTACTTATTAATAGTGACGTACCGACTACTCGGTCATATTTGTATTCGGCGATTAGTCGGCGACTAGTCGGCTAAAACCGCCGACGAATCGATTCATTTTTTACTCGTATTAAATTGAAATTTTAATTAAATTGAAATCTTTACTGTTATTATTTTTATTATAGAATCAGTTTTACAGTTTACTTTTAGTGCAATCTAGATGATAGGAAGAAACGCCGGCTCGCATTTAAACAATTATAAAATAAATGCAAAGCAAATAAAACATGTCCTGACAATTCCGCCTGGTCTTCGGACGCCGCGAACCGGCACTTAACATTACCTACCGATGTCACCCGAACTTAACCGAAAGCAATGATCGGCTTGGCCGACTAGTCGGCCATTTTGCAGCCAACTAGTCCGCTATTCGGCTAGTCGGCCAAAGTCATAGTCGGCCCATCTCTACTTATTATAATAATCTACCTACTATTACCCATCTTGAGTTGTCGCTTGGAAAACTGGTATGCACGGCTACACATTAAGCTACTCGTATACATTTCCAGTTTACGCTGATTTCGCACTATACGGAAATCCTATACAATGTGAGATCAGCTTATACTGGAAATATATAGCTTGATGTGTAGCCGTGTGAACGTAAGTACACATAGTCTGAATTCAGATGCGGTCGCATTTGGTCAGACTGAAAGCCAACATGCTTTGAAGGATTATGTGGTGAAATTGTAGACATATTATAAGTATGCAGGTGGAATATGCAAGAAGATTTTAAAAGGTGAATTTAATATAGTGGGGTTTGTTTGTAAAGTCAGAGAACCAACTTAAATTGTCCGTATATTTAAACCATATCTGTCATTCTTTGAATAGAATATAAATTTAATTTCGCAAATAAAATTGATTGATAGGTATTTATTTGACATAACGTATTTATTTGATAAATAAATAAATTAATGACGGACGGTACATAAACAATAAACAAAAAGCAGTTAAAATCATAATTTTTTTTAAAATTCACGTACACCTGCATGGGCACTTATGAAATGTCAGAAGCTAGGGCCCAATTGGTCGTTTCCTATGGAGAAAAGCCGGCAGAAACCTCCTCCAGTTACTATTTTATAATACATGTAAAAAAGTGCGGACGTGAAACTTTATATCGTTGATGACAAAAATATGATGATGGAGGTGAAGGCGGAATTGGAGGCATTTGTCAACAATGGAATGGAAGCTAACGTAGCCTGGCTTTTTTAATTTATTTATTTGTGTACTTATGTTTGATAAAATAGAGCGCTATGTTATGCCAGGAGGCGTAAAAATATGGTGTGAAAATCTAAATGATGATTACAATAATAAAAAAAATACTAACAATATTAAATAAATCATGCATAATAATATTATGGTGATTATTAAATTAAAAAGAAATTGAACAATTACATATTAATTAATACCTTAATGATGTCAGATCTAAAAGAGGAATTACTAAAATGTCAAAAATCTATGTCAAAATGATTAAAATGTCAAAATAACTTAATGTCAATATTAATAATTGTAATTCCAAATTAATTCGTCATTTATGTATACGTCAGTGGTGTAATAACATTTTTCAATTAAAGTCTTTCATTTTAATCTTTAAGAATGAAACACTTAAAAAACTTGAATACCGGAAAATTAAAAAGGATTTACGCATTTAAAACCATGGGTATACCTACATAGAACTGGTTTTAATAAAACTTTTCCAAAAGGCGCAGCTCCCAATAATCAAACTCAAACAATTAAAAAAAGGTGGTATGATATAAGGAACATCAAACAAGGCTGTATGTTAACAGTGCCAATGTCGAATCGATTTAAAAAGTTAAAGCAAAGCCTCGCCCATCTGCGGGTGGGAAGTTATTTAATAAAAATATATTTTCCCGCGACAATCCCGGGATTTCTGCTCATTCCGGGCCCGGGATTTGATGCCTCTTAGCTGGCTGCTTTAATTTTTTGTTCAATTTTTATGTAATTTTCGAAAGTGGGTATTTACGTTAATCATAAAGGATGTAGCAGTGAATGGGTTGTCTGGATTCGAATTTATTTTCTGGGCTTTAAAAGGCTACCATTTCAAATTGACTTTGTGTGCAAAGACATCGTCTATTCGAGAATTTAAGGCCTATTTCTTTTTACCACAGTTTTCTGTGTTTTCAGCTTATGGTGTGATGAAAAGATTAGCCAGTTAGCTTTGTACTAGGACTGACTGCCTAGAATTTGCTCATTGTCATCAGTCGTGTCTGGTAGCGAAGTGATACCGCAGTCTCTCAAGACGAAACTCTTTGCCCAGTGCGTCTTGCCAGTGATGACCTATGGCTCTGAAAAGTGGTCGCTCACAATTGGCCTTATCAGAAGGCTAAAAGTCACCCTGAGGGCAATGGAGTGAAACTATGCTTGGAGTTTTTCTACGTGATTGAATCAGAAATGAAGACTTTGGAGAACCAAGGTAACTGACATATGCCGGAGAATTTCCAAATTTAAGTAGCAGTGGGCAGGGTACATTGCTCGCTGAACATATGGCCTATGGGGTCGAAAGGTTCTGAAGGAAGACGTAGAGCTGTAAGGCCTCCCACGAGGTGAACCGATGAGCTTGTGAACGCCGCAGCACAGAACCACTCGAAGTGGCGGAGCTTGGGGGAGGCCTATGTCCAGCAGTGGACGTCTTTTAAGCTGAAATAATGGTGAAGATGTGTCTACGAGATACGAAATGCATCATCATCATCATTCGGGTGGTAATAACCTTCATTTAGCTCATCGCTTGAAATCTTAGATCATGTACCTAGGTTTTATCACGAAACAGAATTTTATTTTTTGTTAGTTTGTAGGTAGTTTTCAAACGTTTTAGGCGTCTTTGCACTTTAGCACCTAGACTATTTTAAAGATAAGATCAGATGACATGCCAGACGTGCATAATATAAAGAGGGGACGTGCATCAAATGCTTTTAGCTCTCATAGTCTTGAACGTGAATTAGTTTTAAACAAAACTGTAACATTATACGCTCGTACAAAGTCATGATGTGTAACGTTGGTTCTGAAGCAGGTACCGTCAGCATACATTTTCATTGCCTGCCAAACTGCTGGCGAATAAGTGCCGGCGTTTTACTGTGGGCAGCTAAAATGATGCATGTTGTTTTATTTGTTTTGTTAGGTGCTGAGTAATGGAAAAACTTGCCTTGGTTATGTTATATGGGGAAAATGTTATGAGCACTACTGCTGAGGCAAAGTTTTATTGGGATTTTCCATCTGAAATTTCTCAGTAGCAGCCCGTAAGTCTGTGCTTGGTTGATGACAATAGGCTCGCCATCTATTATATGGGACTGAAATATAAATGGCAAAGCGTTGGTGGACTATATGTAGGTTTACCTCTGCCCATCCTTTTGAAGTAACAACATTTTCATCAGCCGTGATCGAGGTCAAGAGCAGGCCCATTCAGCAATCAAAAATAAAACTGCCAAAATTTTCGAGATTTGGGTTTGTGTACAGCGTTTATCGAGACTTCTATGTTAGCATTTATTAATGTTCGATATGGTACAGAAGCGTATTGAATGGTTGTAAATAGCTATGCTGGTCAGGTAGACTAGTCATCATCAGCTATTCTTCTATTTAGTTCGATTTATGTTCAGCTGTCTCCAATAGGCTTGCGCCATATTACGTGATCGTTTACACAACTGGCAAAATTAGGGTCTACTATGCACGTCCTCCTACTCTTCTATATAAATATAAGCGTGATGCTATCTTAGGTCATTATAAATGAGGATATTTTAAAGGGATCATCATCATCATCTGCCTTTTCCTTAGCTGCGCCCGGTTTGACTGGAAGCCTAGCCGAAACTAGGCTTTTAGTCGTACTGGGTGCAGCTGATTATCAGTATCTTACATTCGGAGCTAACTTTTTGCAAGGACATAAATAGCTTGTGCCAATGCAAGATTCTCCAAACATTCTTCCCCAACAATATCCAGCACATGCAGCATCTTACTTCCCTACAACTAACTCGACAACTCATTTTAATAGCTCAACGAGAGCAGCCTCTAATTGATAGATGTGCTACTTCAAATTATTGAGTCGACTCCCCCGGGCGGTGTAATTTGTGCTAAATAGTTCCCGACGTGTCTGTTAAATGAAGGTGTTTCTGGAAGAGGGGGCTCTTTACTTTGTGTATGGGAGTAGGGCTGATTAATTACCGGGGTATTTTCTAAGGGGCTTGGAAAAGTCTTGTAAAGTTGTACTGCGTATGAGGTCGTTCGATTCCGGGGTCGGGGGAAATATTATTGGGTATTCTATCTGGAATTTCTCTGTGCAGCTGTTATTTAATTTTTAGTTCCTTTTATTAAGGCCCCTAGCCCACGGCGACTTTTTGTAGCGATGCTGTCGCGCGTTTCGTAAACGCACTTCTGCATCGCTACTGAGCGATGCAAACGCGCGGCTGTATTGATACACATGCGCGACAGCATCGCGACTGTATCGATGCAAACGCGCAACCATTTCTGACGACATCGGGGGAACGAAGGTTGGAAAACGGAGGGAGGGGTGCTGGAAACAACACCAAACACAACGTAACCAATGTTATCGCGACTGAGTTCATCTTGCAACTGTAGCGTACACAAGCGGCGCTTTCACGTTTCTGTGTCGATGCTGAATCGCGTTTGCATCGCGACTGAAGCGCGATAGTATCGCGATATTAGCGATACAGAATCTGGGCGAAGGTACACAGCCAACGACAGCATCGCTTCAAAAAGTCGCCGTGGGCGAGGCCTCTAAGGTCAATCTTGTCGACATTTTTTCCATACGAATTTCGGGAGTGAATTACTCCACTGTTCAACAATGTACATTAAAAATGAAAGATGGTATGGTTTTGTCTCATTATTAATATTATCTGTGCGGAAACAGAATACTAAGATAAAAAGCCATTAAAAAGTTATGAACCAACAAAGATTCGTTTTTCTTGCTAATTTAACCTAACTTTGGGCGTGTTTAAGTAATGAAAAAAGTGTAAAATCTCCAAAACCAAGTCGGTATCGACAAAGTTCAATAATTATCGAAAAGTTCAATAAACTTAATTGGTCATTGATTTATGTAGTGGTTTTTTCGTAAAACCCGATCTGTCGAAGGACTTTTCTTAATTTTTTACGCGCCTGTTTTATTATAAATGATCCTGCATCTCACTCAATAACGTTGTGCGTGTAGACTAACGTCTAACTGCTGATCACTGATACGATCTCTGTCGGACACGAAGCCTGGTGAGACAGCGTGATTTTTAGCTAGGTCCACCAGTGAGTTAATAACTTAAGATAATATGTAAGTAGGGGTTTGAGTTTCTCAGTAACAGGCTGCAGTCGTGATTTGTGCCCGGTTGATAGCAATAGACTCACCCCCCTTCAATATACCTGGCGAATTGTTAGTGTACAATAGGTACACCTGTGGTGGTGTAATACAAGCGTAATGTTATCTTATGTATGATAATTGATGTGTACTTTATTAGTATTACAGCAGGCTTAGCATAAAGTTTTCTATTTCTACGAAGAAAAGACCGTGCTTTTTCAAAACAAAGTGACATTTCGTTTCTCCATTTTGGACATCGCGCCGTAGATATCCTTCTACAATCTGCCATTTTGTCTTTCATAACGATCTTTGTCTAGATCCTTGTTTTTTTTTTTAAATATGTATTAGTTTATAGTTATTAGTTTTATACTTATATATGTATTGTTTTTTATGGGCCATAGTTGCCTGAAATAAAGAACAAATAAATAAATAAATGTAGACTATTTGAGAAGAACATTTCTTCCCAAACTGTCAAAATCACACTGACAACAAACTTTTTACTCGACGGCCACAAAGTATATACGATTATCTACAAAATCATGATTCGTTTAGAACTCTTAGATGTGATAATTAATAGAAAAATATAGCTATCTTCTCCTATTGTACATCATTTAGTTAATAGTCATGTCTATTCTTCCGTCGACAAATCAGTGCTCGTGCTAAGCCTGCAAGGCCTGAAATGTCTCTAGGTGCGGTAAAAAAATTGCTACCATTAATTAAGATAATAGGTGCAAAGAAAAATAAACAATGCTTTAGAATGATGAAACACCCTGTTAATAATGTTTACGTCACAAACGGTAGAAGATACCTACCCAGCGCATGAGTCAAGCAGATCATTCCATCTCCATTACATTCCATCTCCTTAACAGGGTGTTTCAAAGTACGTTATGCGTTTTAGTGAATGATATTTGAATTTTTTAATTAAGTATTCATATGTTCATAATTTTTTTTTTTAATAAATTATTAGTAGTTATGAGACACATAAAGTAGGCTGCCGTTGTAAGACGATTAAAATGCCACGGGTTCATAAGACATTTCCACTGTCTCTCGACTGTGCTCTTTATGCACCATATAACAATACCGGTCTCTAATAATCTCTCACGTAGATAAAGCGTATCATTTCTCAAATTCCAGGAATCAGGTTTAATTAGAGTAACTATGTTCTCTGTACCAACTGCAAGACACACAATTCCCTTTATGACGAACGCTATTGTTGTGTACAACTTAGATTATTCATGGTAGTTGATGCTGACCGCATAGCCAGCACGTCTTGGCGCAGTCATTTAGGTAACAATGTCTTAGATACTTAGATCATCTAGGTCGACCTAGATAGGAGATCTGAAGGATTAAATAGATTCCAGGTATACGGCGACGTGATTTGAATAGCTTTAGGAAAATTTAAGAATTTTTGGTTGGAATTTGGGTAGCTCTAGACTGTAATAATTTAGTTAAAATTAACTGTATATAAGTGGTCAGTATACAAGGTCTAATAGAATTAACGCAAGACCTCATACACCCCAATTAGAGTATTTATTTAAACTTCAACTTCTTTTTTTAAGTTAACTGTTGTTACTAAGAAAAACGTGTTGACTCTAGCATTACTTTAAGCATTTAAAATTGAGTGTTATATAGCATTGAAATAAGATTAAATTTTCTTTGGACCAATCGGCGGCAGCTACGGCAAAATACACAATTTCTGAAAAAAAAAAACATTAAAAGGTACCTACTGAAATCGATTCAGTAGCCAATTAGGAACAAAGTACTTTCAGGTCCTGCGTTTATTCTGTAATATCTTGTATAAAGGTAACATCAAATTCAAACATCCTTTGAGAGTCCATTGTTGGAATATGGAATAAAAAATACATAATATTGTTCAAAATCAATTAAATGGAATGTTGAATTTTGTTGAGGGGACAAAAATTTAAAATAAATTACTTATCATTTACAGTTAAAGTTTTCTCATTTTAATTTAAAATGATTTATATTTTTTATTAATATTTCATTTTGATTAATCCCAAATAGTCATAATTTTTTTTGAAATTTTATTTTATTAAAACTTCATAAGAGAAACTCTACCAAAAAAATAATCCAAATTTGTTATTTGTTTAATAAACACAACATAAAATTACGCCTGTAATTCTCGAAGGGTTCGGCAGAGGTCTACCTACAATACATCCACAATTCGCCAGTCCTATGTTATAGGGCGAGCCTATTGCTACAAATGTCACTAGCCACGACATTAAAAGCATTCATGACAACACAATATCCCTTCCGACTCAATGATTGTAGCAATCATTATAACTTGTCAACTTAACTCATTAATCAATATGTCGACGCACTTATAATGCCATGATTGTTTTCACCTTGCGTTCTGTTGTTACCGATCGATCTACTAATGTAGTAAAAATTGCCGCCATTAGTAATAATATACGTTTGTTGATATTTTGTTTGTTGTTTGATTGTATGCACGAGGCTTAATGATAGAGCAAAGGATCGCGAGGCGTTAAGGTTCAAGCGCCTTAAAAACGTAAGAATTAGTGATATCCGTATCTGTACCCGTATCCGCGGATATCCGCGGGAGGAAGAAGATCCGTATCCGTATCTCTATCCGTTACATTTTTTGACAGATCTTTTACCTTATTAATAATTCCAGATTGCACTACTAAACTTCTTTGTAGACATTTTTTTAACTCGTAAAACAAACACAGACGATAGCTATGCTGCCCAGTGTCACACGAAACAGTAAACAGGACAAAAGAAAGACCCGCGGAACGCAATTCGAAACATGTTCGGTCACGCAAAGCGTCAAGTGGCATCAACTATCGTTTTAAGGTAACGGGCACCGACACCGATTGAGTAAGAAAGTTAAGATCCGTATCCGTCTCCGTATCCGCGGATCTTGACGCCAATTATCCGTATCCAGATCTATATCTGCGGATCTACATTTTTAATGATCCGGCACCTGACTATTTCAGGCAGGACTCGAGTAATAACAGCTGCAGGGTTGGATCGAAAGTTCAGCTATGCTTGCCGCGGTCGGTTGGTGGATGGGTGACCGCCCATTACATATGGATATCCCATAAAGGGCTCATAGCTTTATAATAACAGCTGCACTGGTCCATCGAAGGTTAAGCTACGCTTTTTCGTGGATGGGTTGGCCATCCATTACTATCAACACCCATCCATTCCTTGGGAAGCACGTTAAGTTGTTGGTCCCGGCTGTCATTCGTAGATCTTTGACAGTCGTTACGGGTAGTCAGAAACCCAGAAGTCTGACAACCAGTCTTATCAAGGGGTATTGTGCTACTCAGTAAGCCCAGTAACTAGGTTGTCTTACCCAGTAAGCCCGGTAACTAGGTTGTGGAAGTCAGGTAGGCAGTCGCTCCATGTAAACTACTGGTATTCAGTTGCATCCGGTTAGACTCGAAACCGAACGCAACAGATTGCTTAAGGGTGCGTTTCCACTGAAGCGGAGCTGGACGGAGCGGACCAAAGACGTGCAGGAATCATCTAATCACAGACGAGACGAGTGGATGCGATGATAATTTCAACAATTGTGATTGGTCGATTCCTGCAGGTCTCCGCTCCGCTCCGCTTCAGTGGAAACGGGCCCTAAATGTTAATTTCATGAAATCCTGAGTTTGAAGCCAATTCAAAAGACAGTTTTGTATTGATGATGTAGTTTTCTTAATACATATTAGTTACACTGAACTAGATAATCGCTAAAAACGTAAGAAAATTTGAATTTTGCGGGGTACCTACCTTAGGGCGCGTGCCCATGCGCACCCCTTAAGGTGGACAAATATGTAACGGTATCGTAGAAGTTACTCGTACATTCTTTAGGTAGGAACCTATTACCTGGAAAACGACGAAAGTATGTGACATTTTCTAGGGTCCGCATTTCCTAGGGCTACATAATTATAGTAGGATTAGTTTTATCTGCAATCTGAACAGGCTGTCAATTACAACGTGGCTTAAATGGAAATCGATACTTTTTATGAAACTATCCACAGTCATGAACAAAAACCAGTGGATAACTTAGATAGTCGTTTTCCTTGATTCCAATAGGGTATTACACTCATTTTTGAAAAGTGTGTTAATTAGATTCTAGAGTACTAATGAACCACTAAAAAAAACACAACATTTTTATTTAATCGATTAGTGCCATAAAAATGCATTAAAATTTTGCATTTTCAAATTTCGCGCGTAATTTGACGATAACGCTGGACGCAGTAGACGCCATATTGCTCTGTGGGTATGACGTCAGTTTGCTAAAAACAAATGCGCTAATATTTTGTACGACAATTGATTATAATTAAAAAAATGAGTTATTTTTCTACTTATCGTTGGTTTGCTGTTCCTGAATGCAAAATATTATTTAAATAAAAATTACTTTAGCTAAGAAAATAATAAAAGTACAAAGTTGCTCAATTGACATGCCGTGTGACGAAATAACATGGCGGCTACTATTTCATGGTGTTCAAAAACAGAAAACCTGAAATCTTTAAATTGAATTTTAAAATTTATTTTGTTATTTCAATAACTAAAACTAACATTTTACGAGTGCATTTTGCCTAAGCTATCTCAATATCATATTTTTAGATTTTTTCTCGTGTAGAGTAAAATACCCTATTAAGAATGTACCGAAGTAAAAACGAAATGAAATTATATACGATTTAGAACGATCTCCACTTACCTACGTCTTTCTTCTACAAGGGTGCGATATATCATAACTATACGTCGTATATGTGTACATATATGTCTATACATGTTACAATGTTCGCGAAAGGTTCCTCATATTGCTTTTATGTATAATTTATGGCACAGTCGTCAGTTGGGAGCTGGCCTACAGCAGCTTAATTTAAACGGGGTTAAGATTTCGATACAATAGCGATTCAAATTGAAACCTTGTGTCGTTGATTTATTTTTGATAGGATCGATTGGAATAGATTAAAGAACGATTGTGTATTTTATTATTCTCCATACCATCTCCATACCTACACAAATCGTGTTCATTTGGGTATTTTACCTTATGATCAGAGATCGGATATTCGGATGCATATTTACCTAAAGATCATTTTTAGCTATAAGTATGGAAGCGGCTTTATAAATTATTTGTAATATTTATTAAAAACCCCGGGATTCTTTATTGCATAACTATTCAGATGTGGATTAATTTAAAATTTATGTTTAACCCGATACAAATATGTATATGTACTGGAGGAGGGGTGGTTTGTATTAGTTAAAACAAAAAATAAACAAATTACTTACCTATATTAAGACTTTTTCGATACAAAAGCGCATTCCATGTTACCCAACATCTCAACTTTAGGTGTATATGCATCCGAATATGCGATCTCTGCTTATGATCCTTGGTTTACGAAATCGTTAATTAAGTCCTAGGCCTTCATTATATTTCATTATTTTAAATTATTTTCGTTTTTATTAAACTTGTATTGCTTTGTTATTAATATTTAGACATTCGGTACTCATAAATCGCATAAAACCGTTATAATGCACCTACTTTCTACTTCCGGAATATTTTCGCCTTTATAATGCCGTGGCTTGTGCACTTAGGAAATAAAATACATAAACTTTTTGGTTCCTTGCGGAAAAAACGACTTAGGTTACTTTAATGTAATATGACGTGGACTTTAAGCTTTTAAAGTTGTTCTACATACCTAATTTGGGCTGTTACACTAGCAACGTCTAAATATATTATTGCACATTGGACATGCACATTTTCAACTCTAAGAACAGTGCGCTTTTCTTTAGTAACGATATTTATTTGTTGCCTAGTATGAAAAAAAAAAACCGGGCATAAGGCATCAAAAGATAAATGATTTTATTTCTGTAAGTACGTTTATAGTAACACTTTAAAACGTCAAGTACATTTATGCAACTATATGAGGTCGGCGTTTCCTATCCGACTATTTTGCGAAGGAATGCCGAAACAAACTCAGAGGGCACAGTCTCTTTTAAATTCCAGATTTAATCCTCGTCAGATCATGTGAAAACCATGTAGATTGGTATCTGAAATGGTATTTTACGGAAAGAACCACAGGTTTGGGTGGGCCTGTCCAGTCAATAGACGCATTTTACAATAAACATCATATGATCATCATATCATATTAAAGGTGCGACGGGACTTTGCACTCGCAGCGTATGAAGCTGCTGCGTGGCGGGGCGCATAACCCGGGAGTAATGCGGCACCTGGAACGTTGCGTGCTTGACCGGTACGTGTGGAGGCGGCGACACCCGCCCCTGCTTGCTGTGCCTGCAGCCAGAACCAAACTGCTGGCGAGGACTCCTCTCACTAGAGCCATGCGTGTAGTGAACGAGGTTCACGAGAGGGTTGATGTATCGTGGTGCAATTTCAGTGAATTCGCAAAATTTGCATTATATATAATATGTTATTTAGATGTAGGTTAAGATTTAGGATAATAATATAGTATGTAAGATTATTGGATGTAGATTAAGGATTTAGAATGTAAGGCCACTCTATCGCATTGGATCGTAGATCTGTAATGGTAGTTGTAGGTGAGATTTGCATAAATAAATAAATATAAACTGCCGCCGATGAAGTGTCACAAGATTTTCTAATACAAAATATTGACTACTAAATATTTTGTATTAGAAAATATCTACGTAAGAAACAGGCATTATGTTAAGTTAACTCCATTATCTGTATTCTACGAATAAGTTATTACTGGTCCTGGGAACCATGTCTCATCCGATATTTGCGGAATCTGCTTTTCTTTGTAATGGTTGCTCCTCAAGCTTTGTTGTAAGCTCCAACAGAGGATTTCAACAAGAACACTACTTGATAAAAGAATACCTAGTTGGGCCAATCAACATGTTTCCTGGTAAAGAATTATGTCAAAACATCTTCATATTTAATCTTCATGAATCAAACTGTTATTGGGTGGGATTTTGGAATTGTGTGCCCGGTTGAGGACAATGGGCTTGTTCCTTATTACGTAGAAGATAACTGGCATAATGGGTTGGGTTTAAGTACCTATAAGAATAAAATCTATATAAACTAGTAATAAAGTTGAAGAGTTTGTTTGTTTGAACGCGATAATCTCTGGAACTACCAATCGTATTTGATTTTTTTTTGCATTTGATAGCCCAACTCTTGAGAGAGGCCCGGTTATGTAACATTACGCCAGGGCCCTAAGGAACAGAGCAAAAACAGAAAAGAAAACTGAGCGAAAACGAAGAAATGGCGCGGCCAAGCAATGCGGGCGGCGGGCGGGCTGGATCCAGGGCCGAAATATTTCGTGAACTCAGTCGCGGGCATAAAGCTTAAATAAACTTTTAATAAAATTAAAGCAAAATCTACTCATCATCATCATCTTCATCTGCCTAGCCTTTTAACTACGTTGGGGTCGGCTACCAGTCTAACCGGATTTTACATGGAGCGACAACCTATCTGACCTACCCAACCCAGTTACTGTTACTGTACTACTGTACTACGGTGCCCCTTGGTAACACTGGTAGTCAGACTTTCAGACTTCTGACGACCCGTAACGACTGTCAAAGATCCACGAATGTCAGCCGGGTCGTGCTTTGCTGTCCGAAGCACGGAGGGGTCATGGTATGTAAAGATGGTCATCCATCCACGGACCAACCACGGCAAGCGTAGCTTAACCTGATCGATCGACTTGTGCGGCTGTTATTATTAAAGCAAAATCTACTATTATTTATTAATACAGTCGAGAAGAGACCAGCAACAGGCTGAAGATGACAAAATTGTCGAGCACCATTAGGCTAAAGATGCGCCTTCTATACAGGACAAACAATGTCCAAAGATCAAACAACAAGATGCAAAGAGGATAATACCTTATTAACGTTGCTTGGTTACCAACCTGATAACCGCACTATTATTTACTCACAGAAACTACCTACCTTGATTAAATCCTTTGTTGTATTTACGGCACCTACGTTTAGGTGGCCTAGGGGTCTGAACGCTAAACCATTTTCAAGATTGACTTAAGGAATAGTATAAGCTGCTTATAGCAAATTGGTTAGGTTATATAGGTAGTGTAAAGTTTGGGTGGCTAAACAGATTATGCTTAATCGAATGACAATCTTGCTCAAAGGACATCTCTATATTCCATTGGTAATTCACGGAGAACCGTTACGGATGGTTAATGTCACATTCAATCAAGAAATAACGCTCTACGGAGAGATAATTTTTGGGTAAACAAAAAAATTGCTTCACACATATCAGCCCATAATTTTCCCACTGCTGGGACACAGGCTCCTCGCTTCGAGTGGGAGTGGGCTGTCCAACACGCGGGCCCAGTGCGGGTTGGTAGATGTCCAAAGACTATAAAACCACTACTCTATGTACCTAGATGTCATATGTCTTCGAATTTTGTATTCCAAAAAAATGCTGTATGGTCTAATCTGCATTATTATTTATTTGTCTAAATATTTTATTGTACACTACAAGAATGCGTTCTGTTTTTTTATGTTCTTATCACTTTCTCGCCAGCAATGTTGTTTGGAAGATTTCTTTATCCGCGATAAGATCGCCTTTGTAGCAATATTGTAAAAGAGCTGTGTAACAATTTTGGTGAAGGTACAATAAAGTATGTTCAGTTTATATTTAATAAAGTTGTCGGCGGCAATTTGATAATTGGCTCAGTGGTAACGGCCGCAACTTCCGATTTGTTGGTCGTAGGATCGAACCCAGACAGGTGCTTTACTTAGTGTAAATTATTTCATCACCACTGCTCTGAAAACGTTGAAGGAAAACATCGTGATAAAACTGTGTCCTAAAATGAAACTGTGTTCTGAAAAAATGTTCTAGAACCAAAAATTCAAAGACATGTGACATCTACCGCACTGGGCTTACGAGGTGGATTACGGCCAATTCCATATCACAGAGAGGCTACCAGCAGTGGGAATATTATAGGCTGATTATTATTGAATGTGCCTTAACGTGCTTTGGAACAATCTCAGTGTTCTAACGATGTGTCACGTTTTGACACATTTGTTACATGAGAGAAAAGAAAAGCCAACACACTCTCTCTCTGCCTCTCACACTCACACTAATTCTCTCATATTCTATATTTTTTAAGAAGTTTCACTTCTACTACGTATACGGTGCTTGGCCCTTTTTTCATCTACATCTGTTTCTGTCACTTTATCATTATACCACTCTTCAATATATTGATCGAAATAGTCGCCAAGTCAAGGTGTAAGTTGATAAATGTTAAAATTAATTGTATAATTTGTTCGATCCATCTGCTTTGGTCTCTGGAGTGTTCGCGGCGCTAACTTCACAGTTCCAAGTCAGGCTACACTAAGATTGTGGTCCGAGTTTTGGGACGTAGCGTTTTGGAAACGTCTATGGATTCAAAATATAAAATGTAAAACCTGGTTCCGCGTGGCCGGGTCCTACGTCTAAACTTATCCAAGGCTTTGGTACCAATCGTAGGTTATATTGTGGCGTGGTAATCAATGATTACCTTTAGATGCGTTACCGGCGCTCAATATTGGCAAGGTAAATGAAAGGTAATTACCTGCATCCAGTGACGCGGCGCAAAGCTAGTGACGTAACTAAATATATATGTTTATCTCTTTCTAACAACAGGAACCGGTATGTGTCTTTCCTGTTCTTCGCACACTGTATTATTGTACGTACTTGTTGGTGGCTACATTCATGGTTTACGATGTTTTTGAGTGCTTTAATGCTCGTGTATCTGATTGCGTCTATTTATAATACGTCATTGGAGGTAATGCTAGATTGTATATTGCTTACCCTTTTCCTATACGCTAATCTATTAAAACTGTGTTTTGAAATTGTAAGTGTTACCCGTTTGTTGGTGTAAATGGGTCGGGTATAATAAATAAAATAGAACGTTAAAATAAAATATAAACGTTATAATAATACGTTTTTCCAGTAAATAACGTTTGTAATTGAACAAATTCGATTGGAAAACTTATTTCAAAAAAACTCCATCCTAATGTTTAAACTCAACAGATAATAAATAAGTAAAATACGTTTAACGATTGGGAATGAATCAGCGATAACAGGACAAGATGCAAATACATTAAACCTTATGAAAACAACCGATTGATAAATGACTGCTTAGTTTCACACAAAAAAAATTTAGTTTATATCTCCCAAACGATCGTAAAGCGTTCGTTTTTACGACCAACACGTCATCTCTTTCTAACACATGAAATTAAACAGAGATGGGTTGGTCTACTAGCCTAATTGTTTATTCAAGTATCGGTACAGCAATTAAATAAAGTTCGTCTATTACTTCTGCCTCTATTTGTTAATCCTAGACACGTTTTGACCCGATGCTTTTTAATTAATATGTCCCTGATAGCGTCTGAAAGTTTCACTATTTCTGTATAGGACACGTGATAATTAGGGATATGTGATTTTGTATTCTGGGCTTGTTTGCTCTCTAACGTTATCGAGGTCCAAAGCCTTCAATGGCGTCTGCTAATGCCCATAGATAAAGGGTCAAGGTTTGCGATATTCAGGGTAGTTATAAATTGGCTAGCTAAACTCCGCAGACAGGGTATCGATATTTTGAACATGATAAAACAGTTTTTTTTTGTGCGGTCGTCGACCACAATTATTGTAGTCACTTGAAATCTAAGTTTTAAAATCAGTTTTGTTTTTGTGTAACCTTCACAAACGTGATGGATAACTTAACACGATACAACATAAGAAAACAGTTTTTCTCAACACATACTTCAAGTAACACTAACTAAGAGGTTGGTGACCTAAGCAAATTTAAAATAACCCTATGTGTAATATCCTCGTGGTGAATTTTTCAATTGAAAAATATAAAATTAAGTGCTACTAAAAATCACATTAAAATAACTAAATCTCTTGTATGTTTATAGAAGCTTTTACGCATAGCGTATGTCAGTCCCATCGTATCCTAAACAATTGTACTTTCACAAGATGTAGGCCATGAATATGAACAAAGCCTCCGCATCGTCGCCATTTGGATCTCTATTTTGCAACCGCAGAGTATTCTACGCCTATATTACCGGATAAATTCCCTAAAAGGCCTTAAAATCTCAATTTGTCTTGCCTTCTCCACCATCGTTTTTGTCATGGGCCGTTCTTGTCACTCCAAAAAATAAAGGGACAACAGCTCCACGGCTTTCTGTAGTACCAAGACGTAATTGATCGCTCCAACTGATCACTTGAACCACAAACGTCACAGTTGGTATTCGAGCTCCATCCGGGGATCGATTCTACCCGCCACCGGCTTTTATTCGGATCCTTTGTACTTTTTCATCTCGCGGGGATTAACTAAACTTCAGCGGTCCACCGTTCGGTGCCGAGTCGACTTCCATCGATTTCTTATTAGTTTCCTCTTTTGTTTACCCGGCTTTAATCTTTTTTTAATATAGATTTTTTTCGGACGATTGTGGGCGGATTTATGAAGGATCGGGGAGGCGATAACTTTGTTTCTAGGTGCTACTCAGAATTTGAATTGGCTGATATTTTTTCTCTTTGGCCTGTTGTCTGTTGGCCTGCAAAAAAAGTTTTAGTGCAAGGCCAACAGAGGGGCTGAAGATTGTACTGGCCTGTAAAATCACACAAAAGCTATGCGGTAACTTTTCTGAAAAATATCTTTTAGTAAGCTAAGTCTGGGAACAAGGTGGACCGATGATCTGGTGATGGCCGCAGGAACCCGCGAGAAAAGTGCAGGAACCCGCGAGAAAAGTACAGAAACGTTTGAAGTGGTAGTGCTAGGGAAGGCCTTTGTCCAGCAGTGGACGATTCGGCTAAAGTGATGCTGAAGCTATATTAAAACAAACTTGATTAAATCATCACTGTCTTCCGATTAGCACTGAGTATAAACTATTAAAACAATTCCTTAATCATTATACGTAATTGGAATAGTATAGTATAGAATAGATTCATATCTTCTCAAAGATAGAAGACAGAATCCCGATAAATCCACTAACCGCATAACATGCAAATGCATCATAAAGGTCAGTCCTTGTATATCGAACTGTTACCATTCCCGTATACCCTAGAGTAACAGGGATTGAACGAGATTTTGTTATGCAGATGCTCTCGCACATATCGACAGCGATCGCCGGACGACGCCAATTGAAGCCATTGTTGGCATGTGTAACGATGTAAATGATATTGTTGGTATTTTCGAAGAGAATTGGATTATCGAGTGCTAGGATTGTTAAACTGTTAGTGGTGTTGGTTATGAATAAACATCTGGAGGAGTATTTGTAGCGTTAGTGAAGTGAGATCGCTGAAATAATATTATGTAAATAGCAAGAGCCGATGTGGTTGAAATGATAACGAATTTAATGGTTCTAAACTTAGAAATAACTACCTACAATTTTATGACATAGAAGACGGCACATCTTGGTTCTAAAAATCTCAATCACTAGGATTTGATAGTGGCTATAAATGATAAATGACTTTATTTCTGTAAGTAGGTTTGTACAAAAACTTTTACACGTCGACTATATTTTAAAAACGAGTTGTGGTCGGCGTTTCTTAACTGGTTACTCTGAGAAGAAAGACCGAAACAAACTAAGTCTTTTTAAAAGTCTTGACATAATCTTGGTCAGATCATGTGGATTGGTGTATGAAATGGACTTTCGAGAATCACACCGATTGTCAGTGAACGCATTTTTCGGTTATCATGCAGCTCAACCAATGATTTGACGAACACGGTAAGATCATCAACCAGCTATTAAGATTTTCCAAAAAAAAAAAATTGCTTAACTATTCATTCCTGTACGGCAGAAGCATCTCGAATATTTAGACGCACCCAAACTGCAAGCTACATTCGAAATGTGCAGTAGAAGCCAACTTACTGGGCCTCAAGTCTGCTATTACAATAGTGTCAGGATGGTCTATCATTGATTTCATAATTGTTGATTTTGACAAGTTTGGTAATCTACTATTATAATGGCGTTATTATGACTTTCCAATGGTCAGCCACTGACACTCCATTGAAAGAAATGGCATTTATTGGTAATCTCGTACATAATGACAAATGAATGACTAGGCGGTGATCTGTTAACATTTTTACAGTTCCTTTGATCAGTGACCTACCATTAGAACGTCATTGTGCAGACATTGCTTTTAATTCGTTACGATTATACGATACTCAAACGATAAGGCCATTAAAACACAATTCTATTACGACACCATTGACCGACCAATGATCGACCATTATGAATTTAGCAGATTACGAACTTTTAGCAAAATGACAAATGAATGACAATGGGATCGTGTTGGAATGACGAATTTATAAAAATAGCAGACTAAGGCCCCTGGTAGTTATTATTGTGTTAAATTCTAATACGAAACAAACTTTAGGCTGGTCAGAGTAGTGCCGTCAAAAGTAATGAGTAGAGGCAGTTCGGGAGTTATGACCTGAATACTGCCGAAAAGAGGGCATTCCGAGAAGAGTACCTACATGGGAAATTCAGTTTGAAGTAAAAAATAAATACCTACGGGAAAGTAACTAAGAAATTCAGGCAAAATTAGTCATGTCGCCGACTAATATTTTATCTTCTGCCCACGGCTTCGCCCGCGGATGTAGGAAAATATCCTACGGGATCCATACCAAGACAAGAACTAGTCTATGTGACTCCTTATAACATCAGTTATCTGACAATGAATCGTCGAAGCCATTTCGGAGATTAGCGAGTAAAAATAGACAGACGGACTCCGCCTGTATAATAATATAGGTGTAGTAAAATTCAGGTGTAGTGAAATCGATTCAGTAGTCAATTATGAACAAACCACTTTCAGGCCTAGCGCTTATTCTGTTAACCTTGTAGAATTGTATTGTTCTATTCGATAACAATTCAATATGAATAGTTAATACTGTAATGGGCATCGAAAATTGATCGAAATATAAAGTGATGACTTTAGCCCCAACTACGCAAATGTCAAAAATATATTTGATACGATAGACATTTACCCAATGACATTTTACTCGCACATAAAGTCCATTTCTGTAAAGAACACTGTTGTGAATTGTATTTTGTTTATCAATGATTGTATTGTTTATATTAATGAAATATTTTTCACTGATTTGCAAAATAAAACCTTTAAAAAGGGCAGTTCTTTGTTCAGTTTTAGTTGGTTATTCCTGGTATTAGTAAAAATATGTTTTAGATTCTGTTTATTTGACATTCAAGATTATTTCTATATCTAGCTTTTGGCAGTGGCCTCGCACGCGCAGAGGTGGGAAATTATCGCACAGGAACGTACTACCGAGATAAAACGCATCCTATGTGTTAATCCAGGTATAAAATTAACTGTGTTCCATATTTCATTCAAATCCGTCCAGCCGTTGTTGCGTGATTGAGTAACAAACATCCATATATACAAATCGATATGCATCTATGTCTTCATGCCTGCCATGTCAGTCTATATGTATGACATCATTTATGTATATTGTAATCCGCCAAATTTTTTTCTAGTTGCTTTTTTATTTTAATCCTGCTCAAGCCCATTGTCACTGTGAAAAAAACTGCAATCACCCAGCCACTACACTAACCAATCTTCCACATCAAACACCACAACCGTCGTTCTCACATCGTAAATGCGTCACAAATTCCAGTCAAAAGGATTACAGAGAATGCTCCCATTGTTCCCAAAGCTATGTGGATTCTGACACCAGATCCTAAGCTGTTAGCATTGTTTTAGTGCAGGGAAATTTACTTAGCCAGCTATGTAGGGTTTGAATTTCTAGCACGTATTCTAGTAGAACGTTTAAAAATGCAAGAGGACACGAATAGGTTATATTTCCTAAAAGTGGTACTGGGTGTAGTCATGAACCTAAGTAAATAAAAGACAACTTGGGTGATAGAAATTCAGAGGGGCTAAGTAATAACAGCCGCATCAAGTTAAGCTTCGGTTGCCGCGGTTGGTCCGTGGATGGGTGACCATCTTTACATACCGAGACCCCGCCGTACCCCGGAAAGCACGCGTTGATCTTTCATTCGTAGATTTTTGACAGGCATTACGGGTCGTCAGACGCCCGAAAGTCTGACAACCAGTCTTAGCAAGTGGTATCGTATAACCCAGTGACTGGGTTGTGGAGGTCAGTTAGGTAGTCGTTCCATATAAATTACTGGTGCTGCTCATACTGCAGCTGCATCCGGTTAGACTGGAAACCTACCCCGACATAGTTTGGAAGCGGTTAGGCAGATGATTATTACAAGAAATTTACTGGCGTTTGCCCTGTAAAGTTTCCTAAGATCGAGTTAGCAGAATCTTTGTATTTTCGTTAAAAAATCCTTCGAATTTTACGTTATGTCTGTAATGTCACAATCCTATATATGGGTATAATAATGATAATTTCAAAAATAAAATATAGATCATAAATTCATAACCGACGCCTACGTTTCGTGTGAGGACATCAGCAACTCATACATAGCGTATTATAAAGTGTTCTAATATCAATTTGATGATTATGACTTTATCACTAGCTAATCTAGAAATATTAGATCGTTATACAGGCATCACGCGAGGCTACATTGTAACACCTAATTTTCAGGTTCTTTGTAATAAATCCAAGTTACAAATATTATAATTTGAAAGGTTGGTTTGTTACTCATTTACTTAAAAATGACGGAACGGATTTAGATGAAATTTGGCACATAAAAAGTTTATAACCTGGATTACCACATAGTATACTTTTTATCCCGGAAGTACATTCCCGTGGGATAATTCGGACATCCATGCGCAAGATGCTGTAAAAGCTAGTAAATTATAATGACTAAATTACCAATTGTCTCGATTATGTAAACTTGCCCAGAGTTTGTTGACTTACATGGTCTTAGCCTACAAAAGTTTGCTTTGGAGAACATTAAGGGCTAAAGCAAAGTGTGGTCGGCTCTGTTCTACTTTTGGCTTCGGGTCGCCAGTCTTATCTGTCAGTTTTAAATCTAGGCTCCGAAATAGGCTATTTTGAGCAGGGATTCTGGATTTCTGTGAATTAAGCAGAAAAAAGATGTAAAATATAAACTTGTTGCAAATATTTATTTGGAAGAGAGAAAAAAGTAGTTTTGAATGTGGAGTGGATGGCTATAAGATCTTATTCTTATAGACACCCCCCATGAAGCAACAATGTTAAGGAAGTAATGAAAATGTGAAGCATGATCTGGCTTGAAAGGGGCCTAACGCAACGATGGCAGATAGACGATTTGTGGGGTGGAATAGGACATGCTGCTTAGACCCGAAAATAATTTGGATAAAGATTATTTGTTTTTAACCTATGTGGGACCCCACTGCAGGGCAAATGCAGGCCCCTTTCTGCTTTCCACTTCTCTCTGTCTTGAACTAGCGTGAACCAATCCTGTCTGTAGGCATCAAGCTCGTCCCATGATGATAAGTAAATGGTCTCGCTAACAAAATTCTTCAGTCACTACTTAGGATTTCATTGACGTACCTAACGAAAAATTACTCTGATGAATATAATTACCAAAAGCTATTGTACAACCAATATATACCAAAACATTTATCCTTACCTTCTTGAACCGCAAAATACTCAAGAAACATTCGGAGGATAAATATAAAATAATCAACAATCTGAAATCCCTCTTCACGGGCAAGTGCCGCCGGTTGAGTCACGTTCCCCCCGTTAGGACTTGTTCCCTCGTATATAAGACATTGGTGTGGGAGCTAGAAAGCTAAATTGTCCGGGTGAGGCCTTTAAGAGTTGATTACCTGTTCTCGATAGGTTGGGAGGGTTAGGCGTGGAGATTACCTGTTCTCGATAGGTTGGGAGGGTTAGGCGTGGAGGCCGTGTGTAATAACAGACATTGGGAGAGATAATAGTTTGATTGATAAAATGCTAAATAATTTGAAGACTACTCTCGATTTTTTAAAGGTCATAGTTTTTTTTTGTTTTCAATGCAATAAAAACGCTATTCCGAGCTTTGTGTCACCTCCAACAGTATCTTGTTTCATAAGCTTTATTCGTAAATAATGTAGGTACAGTGACAAGATTGCAAAGCGAAGATTACAACCAAGCGAACGAAGCCACGGAAGGTTACAAGTGTAATACAAATGTCACGTCTGTAAGCTGCAGAGGATCTCACCAAAAAGTAGGGCACCGTATACCTCCCTTACATCACAAGAGTAATTGGTCCAAAGCTTACAGCGGGTAAGCCTTTCATCGTTAATAAGAAATAGTTTGAACCACATAGAATTCCAATCGGTCCTTTACTTGGCTCGAGTAGGTACGTAAGAAGTGTTAGCACCAGAACTTTTACTAACAAGGCTTCAGCTAGACCGCGTCGAAGAAAAATTGCTTAAAAGTAAGTACCGACCTACAAAGTTCAAGTTGTTAGTCCAAATACAAGAAATATCTTGGCTTTTAAATGAAAAATATATAAGAAAACAGTGTTCTAGAGCTATTAGAAACTTTTGAAAACAAACAAGTCTTAATTAATGTTTCAGCATTAATGTACGAAGCGATATGGAAAATTTATGATTAATTTATTCCTGAAAATTAATTTAACTAAAACTACACTTTCTAGTATTAATTAACGAAATAGAGTAATAGCTTTACGGTTCGATATAATTTTGTACATTGATTCTTGTTACTAGTTATTACTATTACTAATGTCTGTTATAGGAAAAATTAGTGAAGGGAGATAAAGGATATAACTATAGCATGTTAATACTGAAAGGGAAAAAATTGGGACTGACTTTATACTATAAAAAACTAATAGATTGAGTGCTTATTAAAAACTACCGTTCCATTGTTACTGTTCGGCAATTCCGTATTCCCACACAATGACAGAAAAACCACCAACTTTTTGTTAAACATCGTTGAATCATTTGAAATGAAATTCCATTCTAATTTCACAGTATCTAATAAAAGTAGTGAAAAAACTTGGTCGCTCTTAGCCGGTCGACAAATTCATCTGATCCATAGTTTCTTAATAATGGCATAGATTAAGAAAATCGTAGAGAGGTGATATTCATATGCTTTTCTTTGTATAAAGGCCAGCATATCAAGCTACCCCAATCTGTCAAATTAGTTTGATAGTAATTCAACTTTATTACAAAAGCATAAGGTTCATGTTCAATTGGAAAAAAATACAGTTTGGGATAGCTTATTGTGCTGGCGTCTGTACGTCGACGCGATGTTGCCGCCGAAATAGTCACGTACTACCTACCAAGCCCTAGATAAAAACTTGGTTGCCAGAGTGATGATGGATAGAGTCTAGACCGTTAGTCATCTATCTGGCAGAGAGATGGGTGGACAAAGTTGTTGCCATAGCAGGTAGAACCCGGATGAGATTGGCAAAGGAGCGCGGAGATTGCCACATTGAGGAAAGGGCTATGCCCAGCGGTGGGAAAGTCAGGCTGTAGATGGTGATGATGAGAGTGGAGCGTTTAATGGTAACCAGATAAAATTCTGCCTGTTTAGAACGTATCTTACGGCTCAATACTGCAGGCATTTAGAATACCTTAGGAGAAAGAGTTTCAGACATAGACACAGACATATAGGCTACTAGCTTTTGCCCGCGGCTCCGCCCGCGTAGATATCGGTTATCATGTAAAAAAGTAGCCTATGCCCTTCTCCATATCCCAGACTATATCTCTGTCAAATTTCATAACAATCGGTTCTGTGGTTTAGGTGTGAAAGCGTAACAGACAGACAGAGTGTCTTTCGCATTTAATTAGTAGGGATAGTCTACTATATATGTACCAATATGGGTGTTCACAGTGTCCACACGTATACGAGCGTTGCAACAGCGTACCCATTAGGATGTTCCGCTTCTATATTTCCTTTATTCTATGTCCATGGAGATCGGGACTCGATAGCAAAGGAACCGGTCGGTCCCGGTCTGATATTAGTTCAGACACCTACGCACACAGACATTGTCGCGGTTCCGTTGATATACGATATCTTTATTGCTATGGGAGATTTTCATGAATGATTGGGTATAACTATAACTATTGTTGGATTACAATGCAAGATATACTATCTGTTTTTTTATGGTTATGGTTTTTTGGAAGATAAGACGGTACATGAGGTAACTGAAGAAAATATACCTGTGGTAGGAGTGGTTTCGGTACGGTACCGCTGGCCCAGTTAAGGGGCCATTACAATAGATAATAATTAATTGTGTCTCATTAGCCGGTAGTTGACCAGTTAATGTGATTAGTTGAGATGATTGTGATACAAATTGAACGTTAAATCAGGCGTTGCACTTGGAAACCAGTCGTTCATGTGTAAAATCTGCTAAGGCTTCAATTAAAACTAAAACAATCTTAGGAAGAACAATAAAAATATCTTTATAAAAATCTGACTTCAACGTCGCCGTCAAGAAGAATGGAAACACGCCATTTACTCCTTAGTATCGTTCTCATCAAATGTTTTCTTGCGTTCGCCGTCTCGTGTACATTGTTATTGTTTCTCTGACAAATTAATATTTTACATAAAATTAATTTAGTAAGAAGTTATTTATCTTTTGACCTTGCCAGTACGTGAAGTTTATTTGTTCGATTAACGACTACAACAAAATTGAAATCTGTTAGGGTTTGGTAATCAATTTCTACTTTGTGAAAATAAGGTGGTAGTAAATTGAAATTTAATTGGTCTTGTACGTTTATTCTTGGCCTGGTTAATGAACTTAATTACAGTAATGATCTGAGAACGAAAGAAAAACGTAATGATCGGATGATTCTCACGTAGGTATGTCCCGGGAATTGAAATTGATCGATCGGAAAGGTTGCGGTAAACACAAAGGTAAAAAAAATGCTTGTACTACAACTATGCATGCTTTGTTTGTTATTTCCAACGTAAACTTATTGTGGATAGTATATTGATCAAACAATGTTCTAACAGAGAAAACACTATACCTTTTAATACCGATTTTATCGTCTCGTTTACGCCTCATAACGGATCTCTACTACATAATCTCTATGTAGAAGTGTAGTAAAATTCAAAATCACCGAGAATCTTCTCACAAATAACTCGTAGGGCCGTCATCAAACAGTATTGGGATATGCTGGCCGCCTCGGGCTGCTACGGAACGATAACTTAATCCCGGGCTTTTTATCTTGGCAGTGGTGTCCCTAGTAGGGTTACTTGGCTCCGATGTGCCTGTTTGTAATGCATTGATTAGAATTTCTGCGCCATTGTGTTGGATGAGTTAAGAGGGTTGTACGGAGAGGGTATTATGAATGTAAATATTGCTTATACCTACTAACATTGTCTGTCAAACATCCCCCCCCCCCCCTACTTAACTATACAGAGAAGAACCAATTTCGTTTGAACAGGTTTCTGTTCTATACAAGGTTAGATGGTTAAAGCCACACATAGGATTAACACTTTGGCTTTAATTTGCCAATCCAACGCCCACGAATGTCGCAGTAATTCATTTCTCTTAGTTAACTCTAATGAAATACGTAGCGAGGTAAGCAACTGATGTGTTATTTCCGTCTATTTCTGTATCAGTATGTAAAACGGTTGGAGACCGAATCATATTTTGCTGGAAACTATTTGAAATTTATGTGAAATGGGATTACTTTCAAAGTTGAATTTAGATAAACAAAAAAAGACGGAATTCGATTGATGACCGGGATAAGGGAAATAAAACATTTGTTTATAATCCAGTCATGGAGACGGGAATGAAGTATCTCCAAGTACCCGTGAAGAAGAAAAAGTGTGTTTTTTCTTTCTTTTAAATAACGTTTCCTTTATTTAATTCTAGTTTTATGTAGAACGGTTATACGTTTCACCAATAAAATACTTGAGGAACGCTTATTAGTTAAAACGTAATCATCTTTTATCAATGTTAAATACTTCATACTCAGATGATATGATGAAACGGTTTAAAATAATGTCTCTGGAATCTGCTCTACTAATATAGAGGAAAATGTACTACAATTATTACTATGTTGTAAGTATAGATCATTGGAGCGGACATGAAAGGCGGATCATGACAACACTCCTCCGTTTTGGGATGAAAAGGAAAAAAATGAGAAAATATTCCGTAGTGACCCATATCGTACGAGGAAAAATAAAGCAAAGCAGGAAAAAAGCATTCCAGATTTCAAATTGATTGGGCCAAAAATTGGTACAATAAAGAGCAAAATATCTGTACAATTTTCGTTACAAATTGGTATAAGAATTCTTGTGATAGAATACATAAGTACTTCTAATAGGTCTCTGTATATTATCTTGTGTAAGATTGTATGAAAATTCAGTTTACTTCGGCTCAAGACTTTGAAATGAAATGACAAACTCAATACATTTTTATTCAAATAAGCTTTTGCAGGCTACTTTTCCCAAAAGATCGTTCGTGATTTCGGCAAGTGTATAGCAAGAGTAATAAAACTGAAAGGAATGAACAAGCCACTGAGATGCAGACCATTTATTTCTGTCTAATGAACCCTTATCCACAAGTCCTAAGTTTAAATATTACAAAAGTTCCTGAACATAAAATAATTTTAAGGCATTAGAGAGTCCAGTTTCCACTCACAGTAGAAACAGCGAGCATTACCCCAAAAGCTTCAGAAATAAAAACAAATCTTTACAACCAAGTAGAAGCAGCTACGTTTTCAATTTACCTATTTTGCACTACTTTCCTTAGTCTTAAGGAAAAGTCAAATACAATTTCACAGACGGTCAACTCTCCTGTTTATAGCAATCTAGTGTGAGTCGGGACACGTCCGATACAGGTTTCTCGTTTAATTATCACCGGGTTCCGTCCGTTAGTCACTAGCGAACGCGATTAAACCAATCAATTTGTCACGGCACTTTCGACTGACAATTTGGGACATTTAGCTTTACGGTACGGGTGCGATACGAATCCGATTCTAGGATTTGTATGTGTCGTCATTTGGATTGACTGATGATTGTTTGTTATGCTAATTAAGATTTTTATTTTGGGTGCTATTTTCTAGCTCACGGCATTACTTTCAGTATTCTCCTGAATAGGATCCAGTTTTATAAACACTCAAATCCTCTTAAATATGTTTCAGCATGAATAGGTACGATTAAGCTACGTCAAGTGGTTGTTGCGTGATACTTGCATATGAACAGACAGACTTAGGTACTCTTGTTTTATTACGTAGTAGGCTTTTCTTGTTGGTTCAAAAACCACAAAAGTACCAAAGTTTTAAGATATTTTAATCTCACAAAGGTTGTATCATATATCATTGTAACTAGCGGTTTCATTTCTAGGAATCATAAAGCATCTAAAAACCCAGACAGATAATTCAAAATAAATGCTGTATCAGTTGCTGTATCAGTTGCTATATCAGGTGCACATGACAGCAAAATAATTTAAACAACAAAAAGTAACGTCAGTTGAACCGACAGCTTCATTACATACGAAACATAATCTATGCTTGACAATCATAAAGTTTATTTCAATGAAATTGATCCCCTGCAAAAGACACCAATATTTACGATCACAATAAAACTATTAAGAAGACAGATAAATCATACCGTGGTTTGGTCAACTACAAATTGTTGCAGAAAGCAAGCCCCAATAATTGGAAAGGTCTTAGCTGGACAGGTACGAATGTGTATGGCTGATGCGGTTTCTAATTTATTGCAAAAATAAGGGGCTTGCCCCAGGGGCGATCCGGATATAAGCAGGTGTTACATCGCCCTCAGTTTTAAACCCTCTGAGGCTCATTGTGTTCACTGAAATATTATAAAACGGGTCTCTTTGGTTTTTTGGAAAAGGGTGAGATTGGAATCTTGTATGACATGTGATATGGGACTTAGTGGGGGCAGAGGTTATACCTTTGTTTCTGCTAATAATTTTGCTTTCGATGTATTATCGATCCTGCTCAGTTGGGAGCGAGGGAATTTCAGCAAGAGGACATAATTTGTGAACGAATGTTAGAGGAGTGTAATATATTGTGGATTTGTCCTTTTCATGCAGAAAATCTTAGTGAGATTTTATATTCTTGTTCATTTCGAACTAATCAGTAGGATGCCTTTTAAATTATATATTGATGAAATTGATACTTTACTATTACATTTTTGGGGAAGCTAAAATATATGGCTAAATAAATAAGCTAATATAAACAAAATCCTGTGATTCAGCGGGTACTTAAGGAATATTGAAGCTCGTGATGAAATCAGCTTTGGACAGATTCCCAAATCAAGTGAATCATATTTGCCCTTTGTGAATTTGGCACCAGTTTGATCTCGTTCATTTCCGTTATTTTTGAAATGGTTTGTGCGTCGTGCCAAAGGATCGTGGTAAGGGTGTCTGTAAGGAACGATACATTGTTTTGTCTGGTGGGAAGTTCCGGACTGACGTCATAAGACAGAATGAAAATGCTCAACCACCGGATTTGAGCGCAATTATCACCGGTAAAGCGCTCCGAAATTCCCCAAAATTTTGACGAACATTTTTAAGGGTGGCATCAAAGCATCGTATAACATTCTTATTTTTATTAAAAAGCTTTTCAATATATTGAGTTTCGTTACAATGAACTCATAAAAAATATTTGAAAAGGACCCTAAACTCAAGAAGGTTTCAGATACTCGTTTCAAGAGTTAGGCAAGACAGAACGCACGAACAAAACGTAACACAGAAATCAGTGGGACAACGATTGGTGAACAAAAACCAGCCGATTCTGAGCTTTACCGCGAACGTTTTAAACGCAAATACTCGTAACCAATCTGCAAATATAACCTTGCATTGTCAAAATTTTTGTTGGAGTTGAGATGCCGGATTTTTGTTCAGATTTGGATCTTATTTTGTTGGTGATAAGATTGAGGGATGTTGTTTTGGGATTGTAAATGTGGCGTTGCGTGGGTAAACACTCGAACCAAGAGAGACGCCCTAGAGCAGACGTCAAAAAAGTGCCGTGGAGTTTGCTAACGAGGGAGGGGAAACAATGTGTTTTCCGCTTACAACTTTTGTGTACGCCTTCTTTGGGCTTTAATAGAAATTGATCGCGGGATTTGTCTCAATGAAAGTTAGGCAAAGATTGATTGCTTTGTTAAATAAAAGTAGAAACAATTAATGAGTGCTGATAAAATGTAATTTGTTGATAAAATCTCGCAGAATATTTTTGGCCAAACATTTTCTTTGAAAAGATTTACACACGTTTACCGTCAGGCCCAATTTCGCTAGGAAAAAAGTTTTCGATTAGACAAATACATACTTACGTACAATTTGCTAACCCTTTATTTTACTATTTGTCGTAACTGAATTCAACTAACATCCATTCTCTCTTTCCCTACCACACTGTTGTTCAACCCCACCATGTTCAGCTATCAGACAAATCACCAATTCGCACCACCGGCAAACGCGATCCAATCAGCACACACCATCTATTCGGTGCTATTCCAAGTACCAAAACGGAGCACAGCAAAGCGATAACAATCTCGCGCCACATTCGACCCGAGGCTCGAATACTAATGCGAGCACTCCATACAACACCACTCGTTATACAACCAACTTTATTCATGATTCGTTTATTTCAGCGACAAAATAATTTTCAAGTAATATAGGGATTCATAATGTGTGACGTAAACACTTCCAGAGTTCCATAATGGGAGAAGTTCTTAGTTCGAAGTAGACTTATTTGGAGAGAAAATTAACAAGGCAATACTTTTGATACGTACTTCGTAGTATGTTCAACAAGGTACGTTGAGTTAATGAGTGGAAATTGGTTTAAGTTAAACAAGGAATTGTCTGTGTAGCTAAAGCTCGTGAGTTGCGAGCAAATTCATACATATGCTTTTGATAAAGTAACACGATCAGCAAGTTCTTGTCACAGCATAATTGGCTCTGCAGTTGTTTAAGCGTGTGTTCAGAACGATTCTCTTGTTCGTTCAATGCAGAGTACGGTATTGTTTTTTTTAAGTAGGTCATCGTGAGAGCTCTGATCGAGCTTGTTTCAACAAGGGTGCATATTAGGGCCAACAAACAAATGCTTTGCTATGTACTTACTATCTTGTTTTGTTCACTATAAACGCTTGTGTGCTCAGGTGGTTAAAAAAAATCTTCTTTAGACTCCTAATCTTTCGTATTAAGAGGGGCCATTAATTTTCCTTTCTCCCTGTTATCTATCTTAATAATTCCACACATACCTCATTCAGATTACACAAAGATTTTTAAAGAATACTTTCATTCTCTATTAATAATCCTCCAAAAAATATAGTCCATTAAAATGTAGCGATATCTCATCCCCAAGAAGCTGTCAAACTGATAATAACAGAAAGGGAGCGAGCTATGTGCGAGTGAGCAAACAAAACGCGATCCGTCTTAATATTAATGTAGTTGTTAGGTCGGATGATGAATGGTGACACAGCAAAGCACTTTGCGGTAAACTGCCCCATTATTATTCTTAGCGGGGAGTTTAGTTACCAATTTAGTTAATTTAGACACATTTTCATAACGTCTTAGCTAAATTTTAGTTTCACGTATTTGAAAATGAATCGGAATAAAACAGTGGTGCTATTTTTGTATTCAAAGCCGCACCCCACAAATTCAATTAAGCTCACGCAGTTTTTAAAACGGAACACCATACACGAACCATCAGTCCACATAGGCATGCCGAAATCCGTGATGTATTTAGTATAGACGTAGAGGAATATGAAAAAGGCAAATAAAGCCGTCCTGGTAAAGGATAGATTTTTGTTTTGAATTAGAAATTAAGAAGTTTGAAACCGTTGCTATCCCCCATCACATTAAACGTCTTTACTAAATTTGCGTTTCACGTATACGGAAATATATTGAAATAACAGGAGTACTAGTTTTGAACGCAAAGCTGAGCTGCACCAATTCAATTACGTATACGCAGTTTTTAAAAAGGAGTAGCGTACACGAATTGTCAGTTCACCCAAAGGATGTGTATTTAGAGTTCCGATACAAAGCATAATTAATATAATGGAGTTCAGTTATGGTTCAATGTCACATGATCTATACATATATTCGATGCGGTAACTAAGAAGAATAATTACCATTTCAGTTTCAGCCCTGTATTCCTCAAAAGGTGAGGCGAAGATAGTGGTGCTGGTGTTAAATATGATGAAGACAATATTTTTAACAAGAATTGATACATCTAGAAAGACATTTCCAATAGGAAACTGATTGAAGATAAATAAATAAATTAATTATAACTAAATTACAAGGCTTGGTACATATTTGAAGTGGACAAATACAGTGAGATAGTTAAAATAAATTAGGGAAAACATAATTAAGGATGTAGTAAACATTAAGTGGTCAACAACTATTTACTATCTAAAATATAAATGGTTATTTAGTAAATGACTTATTTACTTTACAGATAGATATAATTTATTTAGTATACAAAGATAAGAAAGATAACATATCGCCTTAGGTACTAATAACATTGAGGGGTCTTTGATAAACAACCAATGCATCTAATAATTCCACCAATAACGATGGTTCAACTTTTCCAAAATCAATGGTTGAACATTGGATCAGTCAGTAAAATTTACCAGCTGTTTTCCAATCCTCAAAGTTCAAATTTTATATGAACGTAATTTTCCTTCTGCAAAATAAGTGCACAAACCTTTTTCAATGCAAGAATGGGGTGTTTTTCAAAAACCTTCTGACTTCGAGTGTGCGGCTGTACCCCAGGAGTGTGCTAACTTAATTTATCGAACTTTTAGACGGTAGCTCTAGGTTCTGTAAGCGGTTTCACACTTGGGTTAACTTTACTTACTTTAGGCTTTGCTTTCGGTATATTCTAGATTTGCTTTGGTTAACGATTTGTGAACCTGTTTAGGAGCATGCTCGGTGGTTTAACAACGTTTTTCTTTATCTATAAGAAATAAATCAGTTTAGCGTAGGCGTTAGAAGATTGATCCTAGACATAGCCTTTGACATGATTCAATAAATATTTTCTATCATGCGTCAAATTGTAAGTTTTGAGCAGTTTAGAAATACATTTCAGATATTATAGGGTTGGACCCTCTAAATATTCTAATGTTATTTGGACTTTATCATCAGCATAAGAACTTTGTATTTGTATATGTACACTTTAGGTCTTAAAACCTTAAGATAAATCTAATATTTTACCTATATCCTTAATCCAGTCTCATAGTAGTTTTCAATTCACATGTTAATCAGATTAATTTCACCGTCACTAGGAAAGAGTCTTTTACATTCATAGCTGAAGTACCCCATGAAGCAAAAATTGCCTCTTATTTTAAATTAATCTTCCTTATTCTCCCAATTCAGATTTTGTTTCATACACTTCTATTACAAAATTCATTTCGTCCGTGTCTCTTATTTCATTTATCTCTTATTCCGAATTCTTTGCTTCATTTATATCTACGGCTACATTAATACAAGTAGGTATTTACTCTCTCAACAATGGCGCATTACTTGCCTGCCGATCTATCTTCGTGCACATTTCTTAGATAAAGCATGCAATAGTTCCCCGTACATTCTCAAGTACCATTAAGGGCCCCTCTGAAAACTTCCCGACAAAAACCAAGTTGCACCTGACATTGGTAATTGATATACGATACCATTAATCACTTTGTATTTTGCTGTATAAACTTTATGTAGCGGTTTTGTAGCTTCTGCAGAGGTTTAGGAATTGTAATTTTGCACAATATTGCCATGAACAGTTGTATAGAAATATTGTTACTTACTACTACTACACTAAAATTCTGATTTTACATATCATCCGTTGATAGGTAAAACTAGCATAGCACTTTTTCTGTATTTTCTCAAAAACTGCGTTTTTATTTAACTTAAATGTAAGCACTAATGTAAGAAACTTATTTTTAATAATAATCTACGAAATCACATCGATAGCTAAAAACATAAAATTTTGGTACAAAATAATGATTAAAACCGCATTATTTTCAATATCATTTCATTTCATCATTCATTCATTATATCAAACGCACTAATGAACTTTACTTCTCAGCCGACGATATAAGATTATATGTACCACAACATATTGTAGTAAAAGCTGAATCCAGAATTTTAATAACCAAAGTACCTACCTACGCCATATTCTCCGTGCGAAGGTTTTAATAATATAAATGTATCGTCCGTGGTTTCGTTCACGTGACATTTTTGATACTCCCTACCAAAAATGAGTAAAGGTTTATACCGCAAAGGTTACCAAAGGGTCTAAGCTCCCTTTGATATGCCTCGTATACTGTATATTTAGTAGTATTGTTATTATTTCTTTTATATTCTTAAACAAATCCCACATTTGGAATACCATTAACGAAAATGATGAACCGTACCTTTTTAGAAATTTCTAAGTTACTCTAGCCGTAATTTTTATCAAAGCAGCTACCGAAAAAATCCAAGCAAACCAAACAAAAATCTAAGTCACAATAAGTACAGAAACCAGCCATACATTTCTTTCCATAGTAAGTTTGCGTTTTCTTACAACAAATATCAACTCAAACTTGGACAACATAATATAGTTATGATATAGTGAGTTTCGACTGCTAATATCAATGAATGGTGCCCTGGGGAGGCGAGCTCACTTAGAAATATCATTGAGGTTAGAGTTGGGATAGGCATGTCGAAATCCCTGATGTATTTAGTATAGTTGTAGAGGAAAATGATGGAGGTAAATAAAGCTGTTCTGGTAAATAGGCTTCTGGGATAGATTTTTGTGTTAAATTAGATAATACATATGTTTGAAAACGGTGCTATCTTATCTTCGAAGTCATTTCTAAAATATTTGATGACTTCAATTGTATCAAAGTTTGTATGTTTGTTACTCAATCACGCAAAAATGGCTGAACGGATTTGGCGTACAGATAGTTTAAAAACCTGGATCCCGGGTTTATATCCCGGTAGTACATTCCCGTGGGATAACATCCGACCTCCTTGTGGGTGAAGCCGCTTGCAAAAGCTAGTTGGGTATAAATGACTAAGATACACCAGTCGATAGCCAGTACAATTCACATTCACACATGAAAGTTTCACTGGACATGTTTTAATGTCATCTAATGTCCACAAATCCACAACGCTTCTTCTAACTTAAAACCATCAATAGATACGGCTTTAAGTTCCTTAGTACCAATTCTGCTAACCCACATAGAGGGGAAACCATGAATGATACATATAAACAATTTGAGGTCATAGTTGAAATGTGTCTGTCCGTAATTGTGGTTAGTAATTAGAAGATGGTCCTTGTTTGATATTTGACCCTTCCGCTGGGCTTGTTAAGATTACAGCTAAAGTTACTACACATTGTCCTTCTGAAGATTCTGAGCGTGTATCGTTAACCCTACTTACTTATGAGGTAAACAGGGCTTCCTTAGTAAACGACTTACATTAGAACTTAGGGGCTGTATCCCGTCATGGTGCAATGAGATCCACTTTCTTTAAGCTTGGAATATAATTCAATGCTAAGTCACCGTCGTCCGTCCGTCCGTCCATCAGTTTGTCTGTCTATCAGCGGCCTGTATCTGATAAACCGTAATAGGTAGACTGTTGAAATTTTCACAGTGAGTATTTCTATTACCGCTATAACAAAAAATCAAAGGGGTTTTCAGTACAAGAAAAGTGTATTTTTCGGCGTTTTTTTTGCCTTGTGGTAGGTACGGAACGTTCTGAGTGCGAGTCCGCATTAAGGTCTGGCCTGGCTTTTAAGGACCAGCCCCCTAAGTGTATTCTCTGGAAAGAAAAAGTTTAATCCTTATTTAATCGACAATTTGAACCCCAAGGGTCAATTTAAAAAAAATGGATGATCTATGGTCAATTCCATGCATTTAGGGCCGATTTTTCAATATTCAGATGACGTTTTATCTAAAAAATTAATATGATGACTTGACATAGAATTTTCCATACAAAAGCTGTCAAACCGCGTTTTGTTTTACTCATGACGAACAGTTATCTGAAGATTGAAAAATCGACCTAATAGCCAACTTTTTCATAGCAAATGTTACTGCGATACTAGTATTTTTTCGAAATTTCCTCTGCATAGCGTCAGAGAATTCACGCTTTTGGAATTTGCAAACAACTGGAACATTGATTGCGACAGTTGAGCTACAAAGACCTGCAAAGGAAAGTATGAGTGTTGTTCTATCATTTGGACAGAAATACCTGCCGGGGTTGTGTCCTTTGTGGCTGAATACAGATGTGGGCGTCCAGAGATATCGACTGACAAATGTTTTGGGAGTTCTTTGCAGATTTTTGTGACGACAGCAATTGCGTTTTTTCTGTAGGTTTTGTATTAATTGTAAATATCAGAACGTTCAATATTGCAAAACGTGGTTTAACGAATGGCAAGACTAAAGTCTAGAAGTTACGTTTTCAAAGACCTGCCAAATTTCAGAGGGTGGTACAGACCATCAGACTAAACAATATTCTCCACGGGACCAACATCTTACTCGAAAAAATCAGCTGTGGGACATTTAAACCTTAAACAGTCTAAAACTATCACTAAACATTGGTGACAGGTAAATCCAATGGGTTAGTACTCTTTATAATGTGATCTTCTTTTGAAACTACAAATTGGATCCATTTAAAAGTATGACAGATGTCAGTTGGTTTCGTTACTACTTTTATTTGCAGTGTTATTTGTAAAAAGCTTGTTACTATCACTTGTGTTTGCATGTAATTTTTTTTTTCATGGTTTAAAGTCTAAGCAAACCCGAGTCACATCTGTGGTACCGCGGTAAAGAAAATTGTAAGTTGTTTCGGCAATAACTCAAATGTTAGCGATTGTACAGAACAGAAGTTAAGAGAACAAAGAATAAAGTTTGCTTAGATACTTCATGCTCTGTTCCCTTTGCTATAAAGCCCGTCGTCCACAACGCTACTCAAAAGTAACCAGAGACCCTAGCGCGACGTAAATGTTACGTAAATACGAACGATTTATCAATCGAAAATACAACATCAATCTAGAGTAGTTGCTTTACATTATTGCGACTTCTTCTTTTCGTATCGATGGTTATCTTCCTTGGTGGGTTACTCTGTTGTATTTTAAATGCTTGGCTTAACACCGAGCGTAAAAAATCGAGTACCTACGCGATAAAATCCCACCGCGATATTTTTACGTCCGTGTCAAATCGACATAGACACTCAAATTACCAATGAGGACGTAGTCGCCACGTGTACGGACCACTATTAAAATACTAGTGCAGTGACATTCTGGGTACTCACACTTAGTTGTTTTAGGTAAGTGTGTACGTTTTGAGTAGCGTCGTGGACGACAGGCCTAACAGTGAAACGGGTTCTTACTAGCTTTTATTTCTCAATAATGTCTGAATATATTTGAATATACGTGAGTGATTTTCCGTGTGATACATGCTTGAACGGAAATTAAAGATGACACTGGCAGGTTTAATTTTTTGAAAAGTATTTAGAGATGAGTTTTGTAGGTACGGTAGGCAACAATTGACAACTCTAAGTCTATTCCGTGTTTTCTGCGTATACCCGATAGCAGGGACAATGACGCGCAAAATATACCTAGCCGAGAAAATATATATCGGTTTAAAAAAAAAGTATCTGCTGTTTCATAGAAAAATGTAATACGTGTAAAACATTTTTTTTTATAATCCTAACAATTTCGTCGTTTTCATGCATTGAATCCATGGCAATAGACTGCTCGTCGATGTCCTTGCCACCTTGTACTTGTTTTTGTTTTTTTTTCCTAACTGTAATAGATTTACAACGATGCTTTTCGGACTTATCCATACATTTTGTACTTTCTTTCGTTCTCGAGAAATATGAATAACAAGAAATCTTAGCATCAAAAGCGTCTAGTACCTTCCACCTACCTATACCAGTATTGTAGCTTTAATAATATTTCATAATAATATTCATAGCTTTACAGTATATTACATAAAGTCTTCATAAAAAATATCCTACAGGGAGGCTACACACAATAAAGAAACGTAATTGTAGGCATCTACGCAATAAAAACAGCCTAAATCTTAACTAGGCAGACGTCTGCAAAAGTCTGAAGTTTATTTGGAAATACTTTTATACTGAAACATAGAAATGATTAAGTTGAAAACTTTATTTCGTAAGTAAGAGCTATGTCAATGAGGAAGAGGGTGATACTTTATACTTTGTGTGAATTATTTCGTTACTACTGCTCTCCAAACGGTGATGAAAAACATCGTGAGGAAACCAGCATGTCTTAGAACCAAACATTTTAAGACCTGTGCCATCTACCAACCCGCACTGGGTTTCTTCACAAGAGAGGAGGTCTGTGCCCCAATAGTAGCAACTTTATATGCATTAGTGATGTTCCGGATATCCGTATCCGTATCCGCGGATATCCGCGGGGAAAAAAGATCCGTATCCGTAACATTTTTGACGGATCTTTTATCTTATTAATCATTCCAAATTGCACTACTAAACTGCTTTGTAGACATTTTTTTAACTGGTACAACAAACGCAAACATCTATACTGCCCAGTGTCACACTAAACTATAAACAAATCAAAAGAAAGACCTGCGCAACGCAAGTCGAAACATGTTCTGTCACGCAAAGCGTCAAGTGGCGTCAACTGTCATTTTAAGGTCACGCGCACCGACACCGATTAAGTAAGAAAGTTAAGATCCGTATCCGTATCCGCGGATGTTGACGCCAATTATCCGTATCTGAGTCCGTATCACGGATCTACATTTTTAATCATCACTAATATACATAATTATTGTGTACCTATGTCAATAAGGAATGCTATCCTGTGGCTTCTGTGACTTGCTTGGTTATTGTTTGCCATTGCTAGAGCTTTTGTATAAGTAGCTAGGCCTTTTATTCCTTGCTCAGGGATTAATTTTATAGCTTTACTCACTGTGCCTGCGACTTCGTTCGCGTTTATCAATATACACGCGAACGAAGCAGCACTAGGCGCAAAAAAAATAAACCTATCCAATGATAGGTTTATTTTTTGCGCGTAGTCCTGCTTCATTTTCTAAAATAAAATTAGCCAACCTTACTCCTTAAAAGATCACCTATCTGCCAGTGAAAATCCTGTCAAAATCGGTCAGTGAAAATGGTTAGTGTTTAGTTTACCTAAGGTGTGTAGAAGTTTTGAATAGAATTGTAAAAGAGCGATGGCATGACACTCATTTACAGTATCTACAAGGAGTTATTTATGAGATTAAAAAGACTCCAATATTGTTGCACTTTCATTGCTTTGATAAGGCAAAATTAAAATAGACAAAGGCGGTTACCTAATACTCAACCAATTAAAAAAAAAATACATCACGATTACAACAACGCATATCCAACACCCAAAAAAAAGGTAGGTCATTCATACTTCATATGCCACAAATATTAACAGAGTCATCAAAGCAGATGCACCAAAAAAAAAGTTACAAAACGTTCATTAGTTCACAATTACAGGCACGAACCAACGGAAATGCTAATGAAACGGGGCGTGGAACACAATTAAAAATAAATTTCCTCTGTTTTTAACAACAATATCCGAACTATCCCATTTTAGGGTTCCGCTTGGTGGCAGGTGGAAACCGCAATCGTTACATCACTATCACCGAGTACAATGGAGGACAGCAAAAAGAAGGTTAATAGTTAAATTAACCTGAGGTGAAATTGATTAAAATTTAGAAGTGTGGTTAATTGGTAGAGATAGAATCAATGAACCAAGCCGGTGAAAGGGTTAATAAGTGTGGCCTAATCATGGTGACGAATAGGGAAGTTAGCTACAATTTTAAAGGAAACAAGCCGATAACTAACACCTAATTAATATAATATGGTGCAAAAGAAAGCAAAGACATTAATCAGAATACCTATATCAAACGAGATGGTTTGTCATATTCCATGGTAGTCAACGAAAGTGAGCAATGATCTGAGCAAGATTGTCTAGACTCTGAGTTTGTTTAGATTTTCTAACCCCTGACTCATCAAAGGCAGACGGGTTTTTTTTTTGAGTATGGGAAATCTTCAAATAAGTTCTCCCGCTCTGGGTGGAGCAGGAGGGCGTGTCTGACTTTTACTGACTAAAACCCACTCGTGCTCCCTCAGTTGCCTGTGTGCCAGAGGCCACGGTATCTCTTTAGAACAATCCGCACCCCTGGCAGGCATCGGTCCTTGCGGACCCCATCAGTTAATGCTGACATCTCTTTGAGGCGCGCGTCGAACACAACGCGCAGTCGACCCGGGCTTGGTCCTTACTGGACAGCGAGCTCCACATTACTCGCCGTCCGCAAGCCCGCGCCTACGGTGGCCGGGAATCAACCTGGGATTCCCGACGCCCAGGGCGTCTCCTGCGGCGACCAGGGCCGTGAGGGTGCATATACTGCCTAAGGCAGACGGTTAAGATGTGAAAACACAGACGCTGGCAGGGAGTTCCACACTTTGGCAGTGCGCATAATGAATATGGAAGAAAAGCGCTAAGTAGGACTGGCCAGGATATCAACCAACTGCGGATGGTACCATGCAGTACCTACGTCTGGTAGTCCGGTTGTAAAAGTGCGATGGTGGGATCAGGTCGTGGAGCTCCTGCGCACACTCTTCGAAGTACAGTCTGTAGAAGACTGACAGGCTAGCTATATTCAATGTCAAGTTGAAGCAATTATTGATACTAAAAGTGATAAAAAGTTATCAGAGTCAGGTATAAACCATAGTAGAACAACAAATGCCATCGTGACCTACATATATTTAAATAATAAACTTACATCAAGGTAAAAAGTCTCACTAAATAGCCATTAGCTTCTTCTACTAAATGGTTCTGCTATAGATACAATATTTATGACGTAACTCGTGCAGTATCTTAATTGCGGGTTAAAGGTATTAATAGCTAACACTTTTTCTCTGCGTAAGGGCGGTGTGAGGTGATAAAGAAATTGTTGACCGTGTTTATGTCTTCATGCTTGTCGATTTTAAGTTATTCAGTTGTTTTTAATGACCAACAGTACAATAAAAATTACATAACATGGCGCCTGTATTCTCCGATGGGTTAGGCCAAGGTGTAGGTATAGTACGCCCACTTTTCACCCGTTATGTTTAAGCCCCATGTAGTTGAAGTCGAGCATATTGCCATTAATCGGCCATAAATCCTCTGGGCTGGTGCTGAGATATTCCAGATTGAAAAATCCAATTACAGTTTGCCCGACCCGGGAATCGGACCCAGGACCACATTCTCTTCAGTAGCGACTACTACACAAAAATATTGTTTAAAATCACACAGATACCGTTACTTACTTTTTATTTTAATTTCAAAAACAAGGTGAACTGACATGCACAACGTAACAGTTCATACAGTCTTAGAAATCATTATTGTTGGTTATGCTGGGTGCATAATAATGCACTTAACTGTAAAATACAGATATATTTTTATTTGGAAGTAAACGAAGATATGTATTGAGCAAAGCTCGCTCAAATATACAGGCTATTAGTTGACGTCAAAATTATGTAAGAATTTGGGACTCAGACTCTTGGTTTATTCATGTGGTCAGTATATTAAAAATTCTTTTACTACACGTTTTAGCCCGTTAACTTCTCCGACATTTTACCCCAATTTGCACCACAAAGAATGACCTTCCTAATCAATTTTTTATTGAATTTAATTGATTGTTGGCAACACCACACGTCGCGGTTCCATTAAACCGCGATGTTTCGTATATTCCGTTGCTCGACAGTGTACAAAGGTGAAATAAAACATTAATTGCTGTCAGGCGGCGAGGGGCGAGACAAAAGGTTCGTTTTTTCGTAACTATTGTACGTACGGGACCCTCCGTTACGGTCGGGAAGCAGCCCTGTTTCGGCGCAATGAAAAAGCAATGTTGATCGATATTTCTTTTTTTTCAACGGTTTTGCGGCCGTGGAAAATTGTGGAGTTTTGAACGTGTTATGAAATGTCTGACTGCCTCGGTGGTCTAGTGGTAGCAAACGCTACTGCTAGCCAATGAGGTTCTGAGTTCTATTCCCGGGTCGGGCAAAGTATTATTGGGTCTTTCGGTCTTGAATTTCTCAGTAGCAGCCCAGTATCTGAACTCGTGCCCGGTTGATGGTAATAAGCTCGCCCCGTATTACACGATTCTTAAACATAACCGCCGTTCCGTGTGGTGCCGGACGTAAAAGAATAGCACCATCCCATATCTTCCCGTGGGTGTCGTAGAAGGCGACTAAGGGGCTTACCAGAGAATGGGCAGCAGCGTTCTGTATGCATTTTACCACCATACTGCGATCGCCAACCCGCCTGCCAAGCGTGGCGATTATGGCAAACCACCTCCTTTTGGGGGAGACCTATGTCCAACAGTGGACGTCTTCGGCTGAAATGATCATAATGAAACATATAACCAGTGAAATGTGGTTGCACTGTTGGTGCACCTCTGCCTAACTCTCTCGGGCATACAGGCGTGATGTTGTTATGTTTTAAAAATTATATTTAGTAGGTACCAACTCAATGCAAGGTTGGCGTAGTGTAACTTAGTTTCTTTAAGCTTCGTTGCCACTATTCAAATATACAAGCCAGGTTACAGGCTAAAGGGAGCACGCAAGTTACCTTTACATTATGTTAAATTGCAGCATGTAAGCTGGTATAAAGACTTACAAGTTTAGCTACTCCAATTAAATAGTATAAATGTGTAAGCGAACTCGGAGCTATATTTGCCATTGCTTTATGCTTTCAATAATAGGTAAAGGGTTTTTTTTTTGGCTGGGATATCATCGAATAAATTCTCCCGCTCTGGGTGGAGCAGGAGGACGTGTCAGATTTTTACTGACTAAAACCCACCCGTGTTCCCTCCCTCAGTTGCCTGTGTGCCAGGGGCCGCGGTATCTCCTTCGAACAACCCGCACCCCTGGCAGGATCGGCCCTTGCGGACCCCACCATTTGGTGCTGACATCTCTTTGAGGCGCGCGTGGAACACAACGCGCCATCGACCCGGGCTTGGTCCTTACCGGACAGGGAGCTACCCATTACTCGCCGTCAGCAAGTCCGCGCCTACGTTGGCCGGGAGTCAGCCTGGGATAAGTAAAGGGTTAAGGGGCAAACGCCAAGGAAGCCCGCGATATTCAAATTTCTTACGTTTTTGAAATTTGCGAGCTTGAAAAATACCGCTTTTCATATTTCGTTCAACATAATTATAGCCTGACACTGAACTACAAATTGAAGAAAAACCTAAGAAAATTGGAATTATTGTAAATATTTGTAGGCGACACGCAAGTTTAATTATTTGTGTGCGAATAATCGACATGTCGAGAAATATGTATGGCACGTTTTCAATTTTATACAATATACTTTATGAGAAACTGTCACTGCAAAGTACACACGGCTACACATCAAGCTATACATTTCCAGTATACGCTAATCTTGCATTGTATAGGATTTCCGTACAGTCCGAGATCAGCGTAAACTGGAAATGTTTAGCTTGAAGTGTAGCCGTGTGTACATGCAATAAACTGCATAAAATTCAAAACGTACCAATTGCCTAAAACCTTTTTCTGGAGATGTCGATTCGCCTACAAATTAATAAACTTCATGCGACTCGCCTATGGAAAAAAAAATATTATTTAAAAGCGTCGATTCGCCCGATTCGGCCGAACAAATTCGTGCGAATCTAATAATTAGCCACAGATATAGAATCAGTTGAACACATGCATCACATTCCTAAGTATCTTCATTGATTGACTGTTATTATAATTAAGAAGCTCTTCTTACTTCATTAAGAGAAAGTTATCGACGCAATCACCAAGAGTTCATAAAGTCAGCCCACATAAATATTGATGATATATAAAACATAATATTTATAGACGGATTTATATCAGTAAGTGCTGTTTAATTAGTGAGAATAATAAAATGTAAATGTTGCTATCTCAAAAACCAATTAAAGTTGTTTAAACCGGTTTTTAAGGTGGCCCAGTAAAAGTTCTATGCAGTGTACATAGCGAGCTACTTTATGCTAGTGATGTGAAAATACTGGGAAGTTGAGTTATTTGAGTCAAGATGAGTGTTTGAAGTTAGTTTTTTTAGTTTCCAATACGGATTTAGATTACACTCATATCATACTGACACAAAACCGCGGAACTTCAAAGTGGTATGACGAAAATAGGTCACGGGAAGACAGGAGGGTTATTAGTGGCGAGAAGATGGTGATTTCAATTCAGTGTGGTTCTGAAACAAGACACGAAATACCTGAAAGTAACTGACAGCTATCTATCTTTTTATAGGTACTAATAATAAAGCTGAAAAGTTTGTTTGTTTGTTTGAACGCGCTAATCTTTGGAACTGCCAGTTAGATTTGATTAAAATTATTGTTTATGACAGCCCAATTCTTGAAAAAAGCTATAGGCTATTTATTTAACATCAGGACATCAGGGAGCCGAGCAAAAAGGAAAAAGTAAAAAGATCGCTAAGCGAAGACGGGGTGGGTTTTTTTTTTTGGGTAGGAAATCATCAAATCACTTTTCGCGCTCTGGATGGAGCAGGATTGGGCGTGTCAGACTTTTACTGACTAAAATCCACCCGTGTTCCCTCAGTTGTCTGTGAGTCAGGGGCCGCGGTATCTCTTTCGAACAACCCGCACCCCTGGCAGAAGACGTGGTGACCCACAACAACAAGGGCAACAAGGGCAGAAGCTAGTTTTAATAACATGAGTTTTAAAACGAATGGATTTTTACAATAGATGCTATCCAGTTTCCCGTCGTTAAAACTGCCGCCCATCACTAAAGAATTTAGACCTACATACGGTTTGATAGTTACCGAATCCCTTCAAAGTATAGTAGGTATGACTATGAAGAAAATACTTTAAATTGAGATGTAAGAACACAGAACTAGTTTGCTTGTTTTTGTAATGTTCGAGCAAGCGAACTTGTAACCTGTTGCCTCCTACATCCCCTGTTCGCTTGTAATCTTTTAATCCTTCCAGTTTTGCCTACATGTGCGGATTGAGGTCAGGTAAAAATGTGGCTAGGTTTATCCTAGACAGAAAAAATCCGACTATAAAGTACTAAATGTTTCAAAAAACATTTTTTTCAGACTATTCATTAAACAGCAGTGGTGGCCAAGTGGTAACGGCCGCGACTTATGAGTTGTAGGTCGTAGGTTCGAACCCAGACAGGCGCTTTACTTTGTGTAAATTATTTCATCACCACTACTCTCAAAACGGTGAAGGAAAACATCGTGAGGAAACCGGCATGTCCTAGAACCAAAAATTTGAAGACATGTGACATCTACCAACCCGCACTGGGCCCGCGTGGTGGATTACAGCCCATTCCCTCTCACCGAGAGGAGGCCTCTGTCCCAGCACTGGAAATATTATAGGCTGACGATGATGACTAAACACTATACGTACTGAGTGGTTTTAGGTAACACAGTTACAATGGTTTGGGAACGCCTTAGATGGTGACAGTTCAACAACATTAGTTGAGTTACTTACGTTGTTGAGCAGACGAATTCTTCAAACTTGAGAGGCGATGGATAAGCAATTTTATTTAAAATTCTTCGGGTTGTGACCGAAAGTGTTTTGTACAATTAGGGTGCTGGCCCGATAGACTGGCAGGAGCAGCCTTAATGACAACCAATGTTCACAATAATAAAAGTTCTGTATACCTTAATTGTATTAATGACAAACTCAAGTGGTATTAGGCCAAAGGATTATTGATCACTGTATACCTATAGCAATAATCGTATATGTACTTGGTACACCACTATCTGCAGTATTATCTCTCCTTCTCCTTTTAATCCATCCAAAGGTTGTCTGTCAAAGATTGCTTTTAGCGATAAGATCGCCCATTGTGTCATATGTAAAATTTCTAAACTTACATTTGTAATTTTTATGGTGTACAAAATCCGTCTTGGCGATGATCGCCAACGGACAGCCCTTATATCGGGCACTGCTGCAGCAGACATATTGTTACCTTGTGAGTATTCGTTTTTGTCTGTGCTTAATATCCCGTCTGTATTCCTATGTGTATGTGTTTGTACCTATATGAGTCTTGATACTTTTATTTTTTATTTATATACAAAGGAGTATTCTATCTATACTTATATCTATCTATCCAATCGCACAGGAAGTTGTTTCTGAATATATGGCGGTTAAAAATGGTTATATTATCACCACAGTATACTCCCAAAGAATTCCGGAACGCTCAAGTAAAAATACTCGAACTAATACTTAAATCCCATCACTAGAGAGTTTGACAACGGCGGCGCTAGCGTTGTTCCTGACGTGTTTACGACTACTAGTGAATTTACAACCTTTTTGTGACTGTCAGATTGCCCGATACTTCTACTGTGAGTATTTATTTGTATTTGTTGTATTACGTAAGTATAATATGAGTTATATGGATTTATTTCAGTGAGGCATGATGTTTGGGGTTTGCAGAACGGGATTTTGGAATGTCATTTTTTTTCTGGTTAAAAATAGTTATAATGGTGGCAGTGCTGGCAATTCTGTTTTAAATTAGATCTAAATGTTTTTCAAAATTATTTCAGTAATTTTAATAATAAGAAGAGACTAGAAAACATTTTTATTGATGCAAAGTGTATTGAAAAGCAATCACAATCAAGAAGCTTGCAAAGTTATTGCTGAGAAAAATAAGTAAGGCAAGTACAATAAAGAAAATACATAAAGGATAATATAAATAATTATCAAGTTCTTAATAATAAACAACACCTTTTGATATCTTCACAGTGCATGCAGTATAATTACTCAAACTTAATTAATTATTCGCTTCGGTGTACATAATTAAAAAGCTTTTCCTGACATGAATACGGCTCTAGCAAAAATAGCTTCCAAGTAACACAATCAATACGATGCCATACAGAAATAACTATATATTGACGCCACTGCGACTGCAAAATCACACAGTTTCTGAGAAAATCACATAGTGTAGTGGAAATACGAATCTAGGATGAGAACCATGTTTAGGCAAAATAATGTTAAGTTTTGAAGAAGCACAATTATATAATAAAATACACCACGCATAAAAAAAACACTCGTTCAATGCATACAAAACTCAATTAGCTGCATATTTAATGACAATATAAAAATGGGTGTACCTACCATAATTATGACGATGACGTCTGTGACGAACTTTTTATTTAAATAATTTATTTTAAGCATTGTCCTCTTGTAAGTGACTTTGTGTCTTTTTAACCGACTTCAAAAAAAAGAGGAGGTTCTCAATTGGACTGTATTCTTTTTTTATGTTTGTTACCTCAGAACTTTCGACTGGGTTAACCGATTTTAATGATTCGTTTTTATTTTAAAGATGGTACTTCCTGTGTGGTCCCATTTAAATTTCATATAGATCTGATGATGCGTTTCAGAGACAGATCACTGAACTCTTCAAAAAATCACAGCAAATCAACCGCGATTGCTGCGATCGCATAAAGATGCATTGTTTTGACCAAGGATGTTGAAATTTCGAATTGGTGTGGGGTAGGTAATATAACTAAAAAGTGAAAAATAAAAACATTTTCCAAAAAAAAACAACCGACTTCCGGCACTTTGTAGTGTTTTTTTTGGAAGTCGGTTGTTTTTATTTTTTCTTTCTATTCTTCTTTCTTCTTACATGAGATTTCAGCAATCCCAGTCCATTTGCTATCATTTATTGAGGAGTTCCGATACCTATCTCTGAAATTCTTCATCAGATCTTCATCAAATTGAAATGGGACCACTCCGAGAAAGTACTCTTCCAAAAATACCCAAATCGCTTCAAGTGTGCCTATAAAATTGGAAGAGTTCTCTCTATTTCTCCAGGATCCCATCGTCAGATCCTGACTTGATGATCATGGGATCACCTGGGAAGTCAACCCTTTCAAACAAAAAAAAAAAAACCTAATCGGTCCAGCCATCTTCAAGTAATCGAGGAACATACGTAAAAAAAAAGGTTCCGACGAATTGAGAACCTCCTCCTTTTTGAAGTCGGTTAAAAATAACTTCATCACATTTGTAATGTGGGAAGACAGCTTTAAGGATTTGTTTGCGGCTAGGTGGCTTTTCCACGCAGTAGTTATAATGCTATTTGTCTATAAAATCAAGATATAAGTCTCATGTAAGCCAATTAAAATTAATCGATAGTAATTGTTTCAAAAGAGCAATGGTAACGGCTGCGACCTACAATTTGTAGGTCATATAGGTATGGATTTGAGCACAGACAGGCGGTTTCATCATCATCATCATTTCAGCCGAAAGACGTCCACTGCTGGACATAGGCCTCCCCCAAGCTCCGCCACTTAGACCGGTTCTGTGCTTCCCGCATCCAGCGGACTCCTGCGGCCCTCACAAGGTCATCGGTCCACCTTGTGGGAGGCCTTCCAACTTTACGTCTTCCGGTGCGCGGTCGCCACTCCAGAACACACAGGCGGCAGGACAGGCGGTTTAATTTGCGTAAATTATTTCATCACGTCACTGTTCTTAAAACGGTGAAGAAAACATAATAAGGTTACAGATATGTCCTAGAACCAAAAATTCGAAGACATGTGACATCAACCAACTTGTACTGGGCCTGCGTGGTGGATTACGGCCCACTCCCTCTCACCGACAGGACGCCTGTGTCCTAGCACTGGGAACATGTGATTATGTATATGTATGTAAATGTCCCACTGAAATACAGGAAAAGTTTTTATTCAGTGCGCAAAATTTAACCATGAATTCAGCATATATTCATACACAGCATATTTACAAAAAAAAAACCAGCTGTTCCATAAATTTTGACCGCGTAGGTTTTTTTTTGTTAAACCGACGAAAAATTTCTTCGCTGGGGTCTAGAATGGTATATAATTATGCTGAATTCATGGTAAAATTTTGCGCACTGAATAAAAACTTTTCTTGTATTTCATTCGGAGAAATCCCAATAAAGTGATTCCCGATCCGGGGACCAAACTTAGGACCAACAGCCAGCGCTTACCAACGAGCCAGTCAACTAGAAATTAATTATCTCACGTCACAAATAGTAGTGCAAGCTTCCTAATTCCGGAATTAGGATACCAGCCGTTAACAGCTGAACATCACTGCAGGGCTGCCAGATAAATGTCGAGTGGTTCTCAACATTTTTTATAGCGGCAGACATAAACGCTAAACGCTTTTTTACGGCCCGATTATGTCTCTTGCGAAAGCCCTGATCCAGATACGTGCTTTTAAATATTTTGATTGGGTTTTTATTATGGGAAGTCGTTTTGTTTGGGATGTGAGTTGTGAATTTTTGGAATGTTTTGTTAGTTTATGTTGAGTTTGTGTTTTAGATTTTATGTTGGCGATTATGGGATTGAGACAGCTATAGGCGATGTTATTTTTAGCTAATTTAATGTTTCGTTAAATCTTGTACGATTAATTGGCCACTTCATTCTTTGAATAATCTGGGAAACACTCATCACTACGAGAGTTTAACACATTAAATGAAATGTGTTTAACTCTCGCGGTAGTTTATTATGTCTCTCTCTTTTAATTTACTCTTTACTCAACTCTCTCAATCTGATTTTTCAACTATGTTGGGGTCGGCTTCCAGTCTAACCGGTTACCGGATGTAACTGTGTACCAGTATTTTACATGGAGGGACTGCCTATCTGACCTCCACAACCCAGTTACTGGGTAATTCGGTACCCCTTGGTAAGACAGATTGTCAGACATTCAACTCGTAACGACTGTCAAAGATCCACGAATGACAGCTGGGGCCAGCGGCTTAACGTGCTTAACCTTCCTTGGCAAGCGTAGACCAACCTGATCGCTCCACCCGTACGGCTGTTATTACGTAGCCATAATTCTCTACTCTCTATTTAATTTAAATCAACCTCAACGTCTTTCACTTCCTGTTACACACACATCACACCTACATCACAGAACACATACATACACAGCTACATCACAAAACACACACACACGTATTAACACTTAATATAAGTTAAATACGTTGGCACCTTATAATCCTAAGCAGTCTCTATTAAAATGTTTGTACCCCCCGTGGGAACCTAGGCTGGCGAACCTTAAAACATGTTACCATGTAAGATTCAACTAAGTTACTTTCTTTCTATTGGATTTAACCCCTAAATTGTAAAATTATATTTACTGTAACAGACTGTACCACACTCTTTGAAATAAATAAAATATTAAATAAAAAAAAAATATTATTAAATAAATAAACTGCTATTTTAAAGACAACAAAATCACGAACATTTCTCTAAAAAGTTCTCCAATTCAATTCCAATAGCACCAACACTTCGCTACTATTCAACAGATAAGCCAGTACCTCGGATATAAGGCGCAGGTCACACGTCCGCCTAATCGTGGCCGCACGTGTGCCCAACAAGACCGCAACTAATGGTTGGTCTGTACCGAAAGTAGACGTATCTGTAATGTCGTTACTTGTTTTCGGATCTGTGGATTGGACGGTGGTCGGGGTTTGTGACAATACCTGGATTGATATATACAGTCTACTTTGAATAATTGGGTTGGATTGAAGCATTTGGACAAACATTCCGATCAGTTACACTTATACATTTCATGTGAGTTTCATATAGTAATTTAAGAAAGAAAGAAATTAATTTTAGGGATGCACTGAAAATGGCCAACGAAAGTTTTCAGTATGCAAAACTCATGACTATGCTTGCTTGAACTGAAAACCCTCTATTTAATCTTTGGATCAGCAGCATCCTTTAGTATTTTTTTTTATCTATAATTATCGATATTTTCTTTAACTGGGAAACGATTTTGAAAATTCTTTTTTTATTTGTTAGTAGGTGGTAGTGGTCCTATGTAGGTACCTAAATTCTATTAACTTTTATTGGGTATTTAATCCACTTTTTGTATCTTGATAACATGATATTAGAAAACTTTCTGTCACTTTTGTTGACATATAAAGTAGTGGTATACGAATGTGTGTGGGGTAGGTACGTGGGTAAGTACCATATGTAAGAATTAAAAAAATGTTTTTTTTTTGTATTAACACCGTAATCGTCACTTTTAATCAAGATAATTATGGGACTTGACTCCGTCCTCTACAGGTGCTTTGCTGCATTTGGGGATCCCAGGTTCAGAAATGATAATTTACGTATATTTATGGTAATATGTCTAAATGTAAAACCCTATATATATTCTGAACAGTCATCGTTACCACTCCTATTCATTGCGGTTGTGATTGTCATCGTCATGACGTAAAAGCTTTTTGATTGTAGCAACTGCAAACATGGATTGTGAACGAGATTTCGAGTTTAAATGCATTTTTGTATGCCCCACTATTATGGGACGGAGGGAAAGTGTGTCAATTGTTTGTTTTGCAGATTGTCAGCGAGTCAAATGAAGGAAAATATTGGACGGATGTTTTATCACAAATTGTTCAAGCCGAGTTGAAGTTTATACATGGTTTTTTATTCTGTTGCAATTGCATTGCATTGCAACACGTCCCTAAAAATATCCAAACGATTTATATGTTGAGTAAAATGGTCTCCGTGTTTTGTAGCGTGTGCATTGCTCTATTAATACAAAATACATATTTTAAAAGCGTATATAAATTCGTCGTCCGGGTCAAAGTAGATACGTTCGCCAGCAAGATAGAAGATACAGTATGCAGCCGTTAATATGGCTTTGTCAATTCATTAGTCTTAAATTCAAATTCAGAAGATCTTCTTTCACATAAGCCTACATGGGCACTTCTGAAACGTCAGAAGATAGGTTTAACGTGTATTTGTCTTTAAACTCGCTGTGCCACCTCTTTGATGTCCCGAGAAAACATAGTGTGACGGCAACTGTTAATCACGTTCAAAACAGTAAGGCTCGAAAGACAATTTCAAAGTCAACTCACCATCTTGCTTCACCGTATTCCCCAGTGGACCGCAACTGGCGACCCAGACAAGCAGTATCCACCTCAGCATGAGCCCAACCCTGCTTCTCTGCAGCTCCGGCTGGTTGTGGAAGTGACGCGCTGTCGGCCGAGCCTGCACTGCCATGGTCGCATCAAACGAGGGACCATTGGTGGAGAAGGTGGCTCACATTGTTTTGGGACCTGTTAAAAAGAGATAAATAAATAAAACCCAGTAACAATATAATTCTTTGTTTGTTTCGCTTATTTTGGCGTACAGAAAAACAATTGAAAGAGGGTGGGAAATCGTTTTTACGTATTTTTTAATGTCATCTATTCATTGGTGTCAAAATAAGCCTGATACAAACAGTTATAAATTACGAAAAAACTTTTTCCCCAGCCTAAAACTTTGACACTAGGTACTCTAAAATCTTTAAAATGGATTTTACTACTAACTTTACTGAGCCGAGACTTAACCACATATATAGGTGTATGGGCGTAGAACCTGGTTGTATGAATACAACGTGTAACGGAAAGGGTATATACATACCACGGGCACGGCTTCTTTGGATGATATCACACGATATTGGAAGGGTTTTTTAATCTTATCTCTACATGTTCGGAAGTTATGAGAATTTTTAATACATTGATACCAGAAACCGAACTTTTCAAATTGAAATAAACACATCACTCGGAAGAGATTTATCGTGATATTGGCAAGTAACGTGGAAAGTTATTGACCTACGTAGTGCGGTGACACGTTTGTTATGGGTTGAATTTAAGAAACATATGAAACCGAAAATTTGATATCAATTCTTGCTTCTTTTCAGCTGAAACTATGTATAGCGATTCTATACCAGCTGTTATCTTTAGTGCATAAGGATAGCAATTGAGATTCTGTTACACCCTGTATATCAAATAACATTGCAGAGAGAATACATTCTTGTTCTTAAATGTTTTTTTCCTATGCACAGTAATGTATGTTCAATAAATAAATTTCAAAATCTCTACACTTAGCAAAAGAAATGATATAATTATTTAGCTGGAGTTGCTTTCGCTGTTATAAAAATAAAACGCAATGTTGTTAATGGCTGGTGGATTCAAGGCATTTTTTTCTTATGTAGGCTACTTGGCGATCGCCAAGACGGACCGAATGTGCTATTGTTACTCCATATCATTACAGATCAAGGTCATCTGCCAAGCTTTTTCCCGACAATGTTATGGCCGGCTTCCAGCCTATTGGATGCAGTTGAACATCAGTATTTTATATGGAGCGACTGGACGAGCCACAAACCAGTTACTGGGTAATACGACACCTCTTGATAAGACAGGTTGTCAGACATTCGGGTTTCTGAAGACCCGCAACAACTGTCAAACATCCACGAAGGACAAGATCTGCGAAGATGGTCACTTGGTCAACCATCTATGGACCAACCGCGGCAACCGTAGCTTAACCTGCTCGATCGACCCACACGGCTGTAATTACCTAGCCACAAAACCCATTACAGAGCAAGGTATGCATTAAAAAATATGCTAGACAAATAAAAGTTTATAGCCATGTTAGCTTACGCTTATTAAACCGCCATTTTCTCCGAGGTCAGAGTTAAAAGCCAATCCGTATTTTTTATTGGACAGCTATAATTTCCTGTCAACCTAACACTAATAGGTGTAGCTACGCATTAACGTTTAATAGCAAAATTATCTGACCTTAAACAAATGGCGGAGGTAGCTGAACGTGCCGTATCGAGGCTCCGGCCTTCATAAATCACAAAGCTACAACAGATCTTAGATAAGAGAGCTTTTAAGTCATCATCGTAGAGCCTTCGACTGCCTTCGATTGCTATTCAAGTTTGTGTAAAGATTGGAAGCTTTGGGAATGGGCTGTTGTGCAATTTGGAGAAAACGGGAGACAATGTTGTAACGCAAATACAATATTTTTTCATAAGCAGTGGCCCTGTGGTATCATCGGCCACGACTAACTTGAGTTCGAACCAAGGCGTCTTACTTTACTTTGTGTATCTAATTTCATCACCACTGCTATCAACACGGTGATGGAAAACATCGTGAGGATACGGCATGCCCTAGAATCAATAATTCGAAGACTTGTGATAGCCACCAACCCGCACTGGGCCCGCGAGGTGTATTATGGCCCACTGCGTTTCACAGGAAGGAGGCCTGTGTCCTAGCTGTGGAAACATAGGCTGGTTATGTAACTACAAGACTTGGATTAAGCTGATGGAAATCAAAATTCTGACGCCCTAAGGCAGCAAAGTCATAACAGGGTGTAAGGGAAACGCTTCCGAAAACGAAGACAGGTGATAGGGCTAGTGATTCTCGATACAGTACCATCAAAAAATCAAGATTTTTTTTTCAACTTTTACCTAATTTTTTTAGCTTTTTTTGTACACTATGCTGTGAGAACAGTTATATAAACCAGTATTTGAGATTAAACACGACCCCAAGTCCAGGTGGCGACTTTATTTTGGAAGCGTCAAATGATTGAAATTGATGCAAAATAACCAATTTAAGGCAAAAGGTTATTGGTATCCGTTTGCATTTAGGTTGTATATAACCTACGTTCTGGCTTCGGAAGCGTTCCCCTTATACCCTGTGTGATATGAGAATCTTCCGTATAGTGACAAACTATGTAAATGATGTGACTGAAAGCTTGATTTATATGTAGTAGACTACTGTTACTTATCCAATAGGAAAATTCATAAGACCAGAAAGAAAGCCAACTCTTGTCTTCTGGTACAGCTAGCTATCCTTGCTTCCTATTACTAAAACCTAAAAGCATTTATTTCGCGAACAAATCCATTAATTTCTTGCACGATCTTGATATAATTTATAGTGACACAGTTTCATAATTGATGTTTTCACGCCGATCTTATCTTGCGAAATAATAATCTTTTTCGTAGGCATACGAAGCAGCGTATGTCGCTAGGCAACTTGCCAAATACTGGCGTATTGCAGTTTTTGGTTCCGCTTACTCGATAAAACGATGCGATACATCATTTTCATGAATTTGTCGACCGGACTGTTTTATTTGAAGATGCTGCTATTTGATGATACTTTGTTAAAGTATTACTATGAAATTATTTATCAAAGGATTTTTTTTGTTTCATTTGATTAAATTTTAGAAATGAACGCTGTTTTTCTTAGTTTAGCAGAAAGGTGTGTGGATTTGTTCTCTTTTGTGATTTGGACTCAAACATAACTGGCGAAATGTGGGTGTACTTAGAACACTGCCTAACCCTTGGGGGAAAGTTCCGGATAAGGCGGGAGGAAAAGCCCGGGTGTTTCCACTGCGTAGATCGCCCTGAGGACACGGTGGGGCATACGGTGGAGGTCTGCCTGGCTTGGGCGGAGCACCGCCGTGTCGCGTCCGGCCCTGGTCTAGACCATGGTTCGGAGCGAGAGTGCATGGGTACCCATCACCTACTTCTGCGAAGCAGTAATGCTTGCGAAAAGGGAGGCGGCGCACGTGAAGGAGAGCCTGAGAGATTCCGGGCTACCGTAGGCGCAGGCTTGCGGATGGCGAGTAATGGGTAGCTCGCTGTCCGGTAAGGACCAAGCCCGGGTCGACGGCGCATTGTGTTTCACGCGCGCCTCAAAGATATGTCAGCACCAACTGGTGAGGCCCGCAAGGGCCGATGCCTGCCAGAAGTGCGGATTGTTCGAAAGAGATACCGTGGCCTCTGGCACACAGGCAACTGAAGGATCACGGGTGGGTTTTAGTCAGTAAAAGCCTGACACGCCCTTCCACTCCACCCCCCAGAGCAGAGTGTGTAGATATTGTGTTATTTGGATTATCATATTATTTTAAGTACTTAGTACTAAATTAAATTACTATCTAACTATACAAATACTTTGTATAGAAAAACTAAAATATACTTAGGCGTCGAAGTACTTGTCCGCATCGCTGACATCCGGAAACGTGCCCAGAAGACTGGTAGTACCTACTTACTTAGTACTTGGTCATATTAATCAACTCACCTAGCTTTTTTAAGCCCATTTAATTAACTCAAATGTATTAGATGATTATAACAAACTTATATTAAATTACCGTACTACAAATCTTATCGTCGTCTCACAAGAGCAAGCAAAGAGAGCACTCCACGAATACTGGCATTAGGCCAAATTAACAATGGAGGGACAAAAAGAACTTAACAAACTATTACAGTAGGTACTTGCAAACACAACTGAGAGCACAGGGCCTTTTTTTTTTTTTTTTTTTTTTTTTTTTTTTTTTTTTTTTTTTTTTTTTTTTTTTTTTTTTGGGTGGGAAATCATCAAATAACTTCTCCCGCTCTGGGTGGAGCGGGAGGGCGTGTCAGACTTTTACTGACTAAAACCCACCCGTGTTCCCTCAGTTGCCTGTGTGCCAGGGGCCACGGTATCTCTTTCGAACAATCCGCACTTCTGGCAGGCATCGGCCCTTGCGGGCCTCACCAGTTGGTGCTGACATATCTTTGAGGCGCGCGTGAAACACAATGCGCCGTCGACCCGGGCTTGGTCCTTACCGGACAGCGAGCTACCCATTACTCGCCATCCGCAAGCCTGCGCCTACGGTCTTCTTTTTTTCTTTTAGCACAGGGCCTTAAAGAAAAAAGAAGATTTGCGAAGTAAATCTGATCTGCCATTCATTTTGAGAAATCAACAATATTGATTGTGTTATTTACGCTGAATACAACAATCCGTTCCATTACTAAAATAACTGAGGACACTCGGAAAGTTGCCACGCTTAAATGGAATCAGGCTGGACACATCTGCCGCATGCCAGACGATCAATGGGCCAAACTTACGACCCTATGGGTCCCGCTTAATGGCAAACGACATCGCGGGAGGCCTAGACAGAGATGGTGGGACAGCTCTGCTCAGCTCAGCTCTGCTCAGCTCTCTCAGAGAGAGGTGGAATGAGAGTAGCGGCCTTGGCCAGGCAGTGGGATATTAATTGGCTAATAATAAAAATATTTACGCCGTCAAGCAGACGAATTAGCTCAGTAACATTATTATGAAGCACAAGTTTAGAGTTCCCTTCAAAATCCTTCGGATTATGATTGAAAGTGTGTTACGCAATTGCGGAGCTGGTCAAAATGAGCATGCATCATAGAAATTCCTCTGCGGTACGCACAATTTCGGACGATTTCAATTTAAATCCTGCGAACTGCTAATTTAGTAGTACTTAAACTGGGAACGATAGTTGCATCAATCAGGTTTCGGTACCAAACAAAGGGTATTAACATCTGTCTATATTAAATGCTCTTTGTTTGTAACCATGGCAACTATAGAACGAAGTTCGCTTCACAATAGCAACGGAACAATAATTTGCTGTTCGGAAATGGAGCTGCAGATTTTGTTTCCGCACCATTCTGTCTTTCTTAGTTAATGGCTAAATAAGTTCAGTGGGAGGTATCTTTATGATTATTTATTCAGAAAATCACATTGTTTAGTGGTGTTCGGTTTGAACATCACGAAAGTCGAGTGATAAAAACGATTAAGATGAACTTATTATTGAAGTTATAATCCGAGTTCAAGATGACTGTCGGTAAGACTGGTTGTTTAACTTTCGGGGTTTTGACGACCGGTAACGACTGCCAAAGACCAACGTATGACAGCCGAGACCAAAGGCTTAACGTACTTTCCGAGGCACGGAGGGGTCTTGGGTCTTCGTATGCAAAGATGGTCACCCAACCATCCACGGACCAACTGTGTCAAGAATACCTTAACCTTGCGGCTGTTATTATTTAACCACAAGCCCAAGTACCTACCTACCTATTTGGTTATTTATCCTACAAATTTAAGATTTGACGGTGTTTTGTATGAACATCACGTAATTGGATTGATAAACGCGATTAAAGGACCAAAATTTATCATCGAACTTGTAATCCCAACCCAAGATCACAATTTGATTACGAAGACTTATGGGTCGACTTTGCATGGGAGGTGTGATTTTTTTTTTCATATTTCGTCCCATGTTCCTTGGAGGAAGTGGTTCAATTTCAGGGGTACTATCACCCTGAAAAATTTAAACGGTGACTAAAAATTCACTTTGTCTACACTAATATTATGAAGAGGAAAGATTTGATTGTTTGTTTGTTAGTTTGCATTGTATAGGCTTCAAAACTACTGAATCGATTTGAAACACTATCCCCGGGTGACATAGACATAGGACATATCCCCGTATTCCAATGGGAACGGGAACTACGCGGGTGAAACCGCAGAGCGCTGCTAGTATAATATATTAGTATAGAAAACCACCTAACCATTATTCTTGGTTGCCGTTTAAACTATGATTTAACTGACGTTGCTCGACTGCTTTTAGATTAACAATATTTAGGTAACTTTTGCTGTAGCAGGCCGAGGACCAGCGAAGTGATTGCGTAGAATACTAACAATAGGATTAGCATTCACTTTGACAGTTCTACAACATTCATTACGTTATTTACGTAGTGGAGCAAACAATTTTTTTGAACATATGAAGCAATGGATACCATGAATATTGTTCAAAATGATTCAGGTTTTGATTGGTGTGTTACACAATTACTGTTTTAATCTTCTTTTGTTTTTTTTTAGGTAAGTACAGCTAGATTACTAAGTAAGCAACTTATTGGCATTATTTCAACTGTCATAGTATTTTAAACAGATACCACTTGAAATACATACAAATCCGATTGTTGACTCTGCCCATATTTTATCTTAGCACAAATCATTGTACTGGCTGGAAAATGTGCTTTTTAGCGGATTTACGGACATTTAAGCAATTATCTCTTTGTGACTAATTGTAACAGAGCTTACCAAGTCGGGGATCATTGCATGAAAACAGACTTTCGTGTTCTTTCTCGTAAACAGCTTATTTGTACTGGCTGGTTCATCAGTTAACAGCTGTCATATACTTAATAGTTACTACATTCTTATTTTAAACTTCTTACAATCCATTTAAAAAGGATATTCAGCATTAAAAGTGGCCTGTATTTCTGTGTATTACAACTTGTAATTTATTTAAAAGGACTCACAAAATGAGAAGTATTTTGTCGCTATGTGCTCAATAATTATGTCTTTTTTGATGTAATGGTGTCCTAAATTATATACTAAATGGGACATATGTCGGAGTTCTGAGGTAAACATATGTCATGCTATATCGCGATATTAAAAATGACAAGTTATTTTCCATAATTGTACCTTTACTAGTCATTTAACTGTACGGGTGAATGGAAATAGGTCGATACAGCAGATATGAAAAACTGGTGCAGTATGTTACTGCTATCATTGAAGCGGAAATGGGGCAATCAACTGTTGGGGAATATTGCCCTATGATTGCCTACTGGAACTTTCTATACAAGGCTAGTAAACATGAGAGCAGTGATAGCTTAGAGGTAATGGCCACGACTAACGAGTAAGGTAGGTCGTAGGATCGAAGCCAGGCAGGCACTTTACTTTCTGTAAATTATTTCATCACCACTGCTCTCGAAACGGTGAAGGAAAACATCGTGAGGACACCAGCAGGTCCTAGAATCAAAAGTTCGAAGACGTGTGACATCTAACAACCCACACTGGGCCTGCGTGGTGGAATACGGCCCACTCCCTCTCATCGAGAGGAGGCCTGTGTTTCAGCAGTGGGAACGTTATATTATAGTCTGATTACGTAAACGTTATGGGGCATATTCATAAACGTTGCTTAAAGTTAACGTTGCTTTAATAAGGGGGTAAATATATGTAGCTATGCAGGTATTTCTCTTTTAAAATTACTCGGCCTTTACGATTATGTTAAGGCCGAGCAAAGTAATCCTGGAGAAAACTTTAATTTATAAATACTAAAGCTCTGAGCGCGAACGACTTCATTATTAGTATTAAAGCTAGCACCTATTACTGTAATTATTTTAATAATAAACTTTATGAGAGTTGGTAACAATTAAGTTTGTAAATACAGCGATTGAGTTATTTTGAAAAAAGCATTTCAGTTTTCCACAGCTGTGCTTTGGTTTTCCAAGAACACGAACAATGGTCACACAATAACGGCTGTACAAATCTAGAGCGTTTTTTGACATCTTAATGTCAAATACTAACAAATTACAGATTTTCAATACGGCCGTTATATTATGGCGGAACCGCCTTTCTGGGAAACCCAGGCTAGCAGGCTCCAGCAGACAGGCGAGACGCGAATTTCAAGGAAATTTATATACTAGAGTAGCGTCGCACTGGCATGTTGCGCCGCACGCCGGTCTGGAGCCTTTACTATGACATATCATATTTTCGTATAAGCCTTTCCCAATCAGGATCATTTTAAAGGAGCAGGTGTACGGGACCAATCATCAGCCAAAGCCTCCAGAATGACCTACAAACGCTCACGCACACCCTAAAATTTATTATCCTAATAGTAATATGATTGAACACATCGTGATCGTAATTTCGAGCGTGGTTCCATGTCTAATAATGTTATTTTTGTTCCACCAATCAGGTGATCGCGTGACGGGGGAATAATCTTCGCCAGTTTGAGTTTACGGTTACTGTGCACCTTATCTAAATGCCACAAGGTCGTAAATCAAATGGCTTGCTGGTGCAGAATTTTCTTCTTTTATCGCAGAACTTGGTTGTATAGTGAGTTATCGTGTTGCCATTGTCTCGAAATGTCACACTGATCGAGTGTTTTATTCTTTACTGGAATTTTAGTGGATCGAAATAGATGTCGTTTAGCTGGTCGTGGTGGGAGTAACAAAAATGCATTGCGGATTAAATTGAAGACGCGTTTAAATTTAGAATGTTATTTATTATTGTTTCATTGTAACTTATGTTGTTTCGCGGACATTTTTGACGTCTGTGGCTTTCAAGGTAAATTACGTAACTAGGTCTTCCAACGGTTAGTCTGTCGTTGGGGGCACCAACACTCTCAACTCTTGTATAGATCGCGGTACGTAAGTTGAACAAAAATCAGAAAAAACAATCGAAACTTGTGCGTGTGCACTCGTTGCCTCGCAAGGAAAAAGAATGAGGTTAAGTTCTAGCATAGTATTTGATGTAACGTGTACTGAACTTTGGAAATAAATTACAAATCGCAGCAGGTAAGTTGGAACGCAAGCCGCCATTTTGGTTCAAGTTACATGCCGCGATCTGTAACTTGCTTCGTTCTTGTAATTACATAGGATCAATCAAGAAAAACTCCCGTCATGATGACGGGTGCTCACACCGTGATAGTGCAAGAGAACTGGCTAAGTTAGTACTATGTTGCTAGTTACAAAATTGTGACCCAATATGGTGATTTTCGAGAGTATTAATATCAGTCTATTATTGACCCATTGCAGGGCAAAGGCCAATAATAGACTGGTATTATTAATCACCTCATGAGCTCAAGGGGGAGTGGCAATTGTAGACTGAATATTAATTATACCTAAGTCCTAGTTTCCTGTCGATGTTTTTCTTCACCGATGTTAAAAATGTCGGAGTAATATTCAGAAAATACATGTGAACTGAAAGTCACACTGGTAACTGTCCGGGTTTGAAACCACAACCTCGTGCATGAGAGAAGAGGACCTAAGGAGTATGCGTTAAGATAGCTCGCGAAAATGAAATTTTCTTCCTTTTTGTTTCAATTTGTAGGTCTGTGTCAGGTTTTTTTTTTAGTTTAGTAAATGATCAAATGACTTCTCCCGCTCTGGGTGGAGCGGGAGGACGTGTCAGGCTTTTACTGACTAAAACCCACCCGTGTTCCTTCAGTTGTTGCCTGTGTGCCAGAGGCCACGGTATCTCTTTCGAACAACCCTCCAAGTTCATTGAATCCCATTTAATTACTTTCTCATGAAATAGTCGTTCAATCGGGTCAAAGTGAGGGTTTTGTTGATGATTTTAATTATTGTAATTCTGTAAACGCGAATCATAATTTTTTCAACTTAATGCCTGACGCTGATCTGCAAATTGAACAAAAACGTAAGAAAATTTAAATTTTGTAAGCTACACAGGCGTTTCCTCCTCCGCGGAGATTTCTTGAAAATGGTCAAAAAGGTGGTTTTTTAAAGCAGTGTATCTCTTTAACCGTGAATAATTTTGATAGCAAAAAAATATATGATATTTTCAAATCTTTTTTGCATACAGTGATGGAACTCAAAACATAATTAAACATACTTTGATGCATCAAAAAAATCATCAGTCACCTTTTAATTATCTTTAAAAGCAGTTTATCCCTTCAATAACAATTATAATTATAATTAAAAATATAGTATAAAATTTCAAATGCCAAACTGCATTCAGTTTTTTATTTTTATTTTACAAAACAATACATTTTTTGGCTTTTACAAATTGGCCGCCAAACTTTTCAGTTTGATGGCGAGAAACGCTTATAGTTTTCTACATTTACAATGTTATTTTAAACTTATATGAAGCTAGCCTTAAATAAAACTACTAACTGTTTAATACTAAACAAATAACTAACTCAAAGATTCGAAGTGAGTTCATTTCTTGATAGTGGCTGAATCCTCGTTATCGAGAAATAAACTCCTTAGTTTCGATTTTAGAATACCTTTACTGAGTTTAGGGGTTTGTCTTAACATATTTATTTTATTAAATACTTTTGCTTTTGGTTTTGGCTTTTTGGTTATTATTAAATAGTTAATATCTAATTCTATACGATTTTATTTGCATTTTTACGACATACGCTTGCTCATTTATTATTAGAATTTATTACAACAGATTTTAACCCGTATCGGATTGCAATAAGAACTACTTATTATAGCTCATAACGACACTATTTAAAGTTACCATGGCCTCTGGCAACGGCGCATTTATGGCGGATTTTCGTGATTATTTCATTAAATACAAACAAAAATAAACATTTTTTTCAGCCATGCACTAGATTACTGGTATTTTCAAGTTTGTATGCTATTTTTTTTACAGTTATTATGGTATTTAACTATTTACCTATAAAAATCGGCATACTGTCAATTGTTTACAGTAGTATAGTTTCATTACTCAGTACGATTAAATGTTTTTATTAAAGAGTAAATGTTAAAAATAATTATAAAAACCACCCACCTAGTGCTTGACTGAAAAAAAATTGAACTTTTGTTTGTATATAATGAAATAATAACGAAAAATTACTATATATGCGTTGTTGCCAACCCGCGTGGAATGAACGCTCTTAACCACTGGTCGATCATGACATTGCTGTGTTGCTAGTTGCAAAAAAACCCTAATAATATGATTTTCAAGATTACCTCCTACTTATTTGGCTATTTTAATACTTATGAACACTGCAAAGGTTAAGTAATATCCAAATGGGAACGGACATTATCTTCTTTATGCTACGTGTTGTGGGCGTCATAGAATGAATAATAATAATACAGTTTAAAGCATTTTATATTCGAATTTTATACAGGAGGAAAATAAAATGTCGTAAAATGTTTATTTAATACGATCTTATGAATTTTAATGCGTAAGTTGATGGATTAGTAGCTCGTTTCCAAGTACTTTATGATTTTCGTTTCAACTTAACAGGTTTTTAAAGGTATCAAAGTGCTTAAAATTGTTATTAGCTCGTAAAATAATATTTACGTCGATGCGGCAGTAGTAGGATTTAAAAGTAAACTTCTTTGGGTAACAAATACAACAAGATTTTGAAAGGTTTTTGACACCGAGAAGAGGTTGTTCAATGTGGACTATAAGGACGTTGAGTTTTTGCCACCTTTAATCACCGAACCAAGCATGATTGCTTAATATCGATACCCAAAAAAAAAAACGAAAAGATCTCTACCAAAAAATCAGTCCACATTTCTTTATACTTCGAAACACCTTTACAACATAATTGGTTTTTAAAAACATGGCCTGCACCTCTCAATAAAAGGCGCAATCATACAAAAAAAAAGCAAACAAATAAACCACGCCAACATTGGCCAAACCAAACCACCCATTGCTGCATGCTCAAACCAGTCATCTACAGTAGTCCCCACTGAACTTTCAATGTAGATCACAAACACGCCAACATTGGTGATTGGGATTTCTTCCATTTAAATTCAAGGCAGGTAGTTGGCCTTATTTTACAATGGTACCTCTACCATAGAGATTTCATATCTTCCCATGGCTATTGACACGTCAAAATATTCGAGTGGAGATGATTCGGAGTAATGCTTTCCAATTGAGAATGTTTAGAGAGCATTGTTACCCGGAATTTATGTGGGCTTATAGGTACACAAACTTGAAGAATGATGAACTTGAAAAAAAGGTTGAAAATCTTTTTTTCTTTTTTTTCATCAAGTATTAGGTCTGTGTTTAGATGAAGCTTCGTTACTGCTAGTTTAATTTCCATAAATCTTGTTTTTGAGTTGATTTCGATATTGGTTGGTATCTTCAGCAAATGGCGGTACTACGTCCGGTGAATATGTTTCTATTAAGGTTATCTTTTTCAGATAATTGTTTATGTTCCTTTTCAAACTCTTTCTTTTTATTGAAATTAATTTTGAACTAGTATTCTTAATTTAATATTAAAACTTATCAGCATCAGCATTGCCATACAATGTTTCAATGCTGCCACCCTTTTGGGTATTTTTCCCATTGACAGTGATGTTGACATATTTTTTATGCTCATTGATCTCTTCTTCTTTTTTATAAACTTGTATATAGTAGGTACTACATTAGTGTTGGTTTGTATAACGTATAAAATACTTATAAACTGTATACTGTAAAAAAGGAAATTTAAAAGAATAATATTATAATTGTGAATGTTTGTATGTTTGTTACTCAATGACGCGAAAACGGCACAACGGATTTGATGAAATTTGGCTCACAGATAGTTTATAACCTGGATTAACACACTAGATACTTTTTATCCCGGTAGTACGTTCCCATTTAATAATTACCGACATTCATCTAGTAATAATTCTAAAAAATCATGACAAATTGATAAATAAAGTCTCATTCTATCTATGGCTGATCGAATATTCTCATCATGATAATTTATAAGTTCAGAAATCTTATAATAAAATAAGGAAAAGCTTTCAGTTCGAAGCCGAGGGTGTTACCAATCCACGTTTACGATGACTATCATGTTATTATGTCATGTCGAATGGTGATAAATATTCTCATCACGATTATTGCTGGCTAATTTTATTGATCTATAGCTTCCGGCGTTATATGAAAAAACTTGGGTGTAGTTTTATTGCTGATGTATAAGTTTGATATAGGCAGTATAAGACATATACGATGCGTAACCTTCTCCTTACTATAATATTATAAACGCGAAAGTTTGTAAGTATGGATGGATGTTTGTTACTCTTTCACGCAAAAAAGGCTGAACGGATCTGGATGAAATTTGGCACACAGATAGATTATAACCTAGATTAACACATAGGATACTTTTTATCCCGGTAGTACGTTCCCGCGGGATAATTTCCGACCTACACGTGGGCGAAGCCGCGGGCGGAAGCTAGTTATCAATATTTTGATGTAAAAGAGTATCCATGGAGTTTCTTCTCCAAAGAAACCTACTGCGCTTTGGAATGGGCAACTAGTTTTATTTTTGTGACCGACCAAAACCTCTTGATATTTCAAAAGTGCCTGTAATTGGTTTATTCAAAATAACTGCTTTGAGATTGAGTTCAATAATCGTGAATAATGGAATCTAAATTAAAATATAGACCAGCGTCGAGGTTATTTGTATAATAATAATATAATTATTACTAATACAAATAATACCATTATCTTTGCTATGTCAGACAATATTAAAAAGTTCTTCCAAAACACAATGGCACCCACATATCTGCTATACGTATTTAAAAAATAATTCTGTTTCTGTCATCTTCAGACATTTAAATTATTTTAGTGCTAATTGTATTTTCTTTAATTTATGTGTTTGTTTGAACGCGTTAATTTCTGGACTAGTTTGGATTAGAAAAAAATCTTTGTCCATTTTAAACCCAATTTTTGAAGAAGGTCATAGGTTACTTAAAATCACACTAGGACCCTTAGAAGCCGAGCAAAAACAAAAAACGGCAGAAAGAACGATAAGCGAAAACGAAGGATTAGCGCGAGCTGCAGACTTAACATGACGTTTTCTATTTCTACGAAGAATAGACAGTGCTTTTTCAATACAAAGTGACATTTCGTTTCTCCATTTTTGACATCGCACCGTAGATATACTTCTACGATCTGTCATTTTGTCTTTCGTTTCTAACGATCTTTGTCTAGGTCCTTACAAATGTAGACTATTTCAGGCGAATATTTCTTCCCAAACTGTCAAAATTATCTACAAAATCATGATTCGTTTAGAACGCATAACTGTAATAATTAATAGAAAAACATAGCTATCTTCTCCTATTGTACATAATTTAGTTCATAGTCATGTCTATTCTTCTGTCGACAAATCGGTGGTTGTGCTAAGCCTGCAGGCAATGCAATGCGACGGGGTGGGTCGGGGCAACAAGAAATTTTACATGGACGAAGTCGGGGGCAGAAGCTAGATTAAAATATATAAAGGATAACATTTTCTCACACAAATCATACAATGATTACTATGTAAGTTTACATCAGCAGGCTTAGCACGAGAACCGTAGAGAAGCGTTTTATCGACGGAATAGTAGACAAAAATGACATTACCATGAAGACAGTTGACAGTTTTGTACCGAGAAATGTAGACAAACGATTTGTATTCTACGGTACAGTAGAAATAGAAAGCGTCATGCTAAGCCTGCAGCTCCTGAGAAACAACATGATGTACGATTTGAAATGTTAATTCTACTGGATGTAGCTCAGTTTCCTAAAATTAACTTTATTGCTATGCACTTTAAGTCGTAATTCGTTCAAGTTACCATGCGTTTCTTCATTCATATTATTGGCTTTAGCATGTAGATGTTGCCCCTACATATTTTCAATAATCAACTAATCTATCGTATATCATTCCTAATCAGCTTACAAATTAACATACAAACCTTTAATAAGAAATAAAATAAATATAAATAAACAATAAAGCCGTCTGCCCACTAAACCGAGTGATTCATGTCGGACCGGTTCGAATGCACCTTTAGTTACAGCATTAGTTAAAGTTAGGCAGGTGTTTGTGGCTAACCGCGGTTTTTTACTTTTTAGTTATTGAAAATTTACGGTTAAATTATTTATAGTGACGTTTTTTGGATGTTTGAATTTAAATGTTTGGGCTGTTTCTAGTAGAAAGTTTGGTATTTTACTGCGTCGTTGCTGGTGAAGTGCTCGCAACCGCTACTGCTGTGCATGTTCTGGGTTCGATTCCGGGGTCGGGCAAAGTGTTATTGGTTTTTTCCATATTAGAATTTCTCAGTGGCAAGCCGGAGTCTCGATTTGTCCCCTATTACATGGAATTATAACATATCTGTGGGTGAGCAATTGGTACACTTCGCCCAACCCTTCGGGTATTACTGACGTGATGTGTATATGTTATGGTGTATTTTAGTCGTGAAATTATTAAAAACAACAACTTTTTTTATTTATTGAAATTTAAAGAAAATTGTTTTGTTATTATTCATAAAATAAACCGAAGTCATGGTGATGATGAAAGGAGTTCTCTTTTAAAAGGTTTTTTTTATAGGAACAGGAAACATGGAGACCCAACTCATAGAGATCTCTATGAAGTGTCGAAGATAGACAATACTGACTCCTACTCAAAGATGACTATTACTAAATTGACATGAAACTGACTTTTGGGTATGGCTCGTATAAAGGGTGGCGGGAACTTTGACGCACAACCTAACACCATAATTCTAGTACACGATTTTAAACCCTCAACGTTGAAATGTGTCGTCGGTTATAAAAAAAAATGCCTTGCCATACATTTTGGTCATGTAGGTATTATGAAACAGCAGATTTTTGAAAACCGATGAAGTTTTGCTACTTTACCCAAAATCATGTGCTGAAATAGATACGTAGATACTTTAGTTAAATTACTAAGACTAAGAGCATGCTAAGGAAGTAAGACGAATCTTAGCAGTTGTAGTAACAGGTATTAATAGGACATACAACATTTACAAGACAGTCTAACTCAGAACAAAAGGACAGTTTCTGAAGCTACTCGTAACTTGAATACTTCGTTACACGACCAACCTACCTACACATACGGCACAAAGGCCTGCACGACTGTTCTACCTATGTTCTATTACTATGCCCAAGACATGGCCCATGTTTGAATATTCACTAAGATACAAATCTCTTCACGACAGTTCGCCGTCAAGCCAGTATTTTTAGCTACAATAAATTAAAATGATTAACATATATAGAGTATGTAGGAGTATTGGCGAGGATCCAAATCAGATAGGTAATGAGCATGTAAAGGTTCTGTGCGGAATGCTTTTAAGTACAGACGCCAGCACATCAAGCTACCCTAAACTGTCAAATTTTCCCAATTGAACATGAACCTCATGCTTACGTCATAAAATTGAATCTTTCAAAGAAATTTGACAGATTGAAAGAAAGAAAGAAAGAATACCGTTTATTTGGACACAGGGCTCTGGGCTAGCTTGATGTGCTGGCGTCTGTACAAGATGGATAAAAAAGAAAATTCGACTACGGAACAAACGCAACGAACAGAAATGTTGGAATTTCTACACCATCATGTTGTCTCGCATGCACCATATTTATTTTGTTGTGATCCAATGGCCAATTCTGTGGAGGTCAGACTTTTACTTACTGAAACCCACCCGTGTGCCCTCAGTTGCCTGTGTGCCAGGGGCCACAGTATCTCTTTCGAACAGCCTGTACCCCCGGCAGGCATCGGCCCTTGCGGGCCCCACCAGTTGGTGCTGACATCTCTTTGAGGCGCGCGTGGAACACAACGCGCCGTCGCGGTCGACCCGGGTTTTGTCCTTACCGGACAGCGAGTTACCCACTACTCACCATCCGCAAGCCCGCGCCTACGGTGGCCGGGAATCAGCCTGGGATTCCCGATGCCCAGCGCGTCTCCCGCGGCGACTAAGGCCGTGAAGGCGCATAGAGAATACCACTGATGCGGCGATTGGCGTGGCCAAATACTGGGCCCAACTCATAAAATAACATCACGCCTAATGTCTGGTTTCTCTTTGAAAATCAGACATAAGCAACTGTTTAGATGTTCGATAACTTTTTCATGAATAAGGCCCTAACTACCTGAAAGACAATGTGGTAGCTTGGTAAGGTTAATTAGTGGAGACCAATGGTCCCATTATTGCTTTCTAGCAATCATTGGTATTGTGAGGAGATAAATAGTACCCATAAGCACCGAATATAGGTAATTATATCACCCTCACCCACAGATATGGCCCTCAACTGACTACATAATATGCGTGGGAAGATGCACAAGTGACACCAACTATTTCATCTCTAAGTAGCCGTTACCCGAAGATTCACTGCTGTGGTGAATGGTGATGAGAACAATAATTATCTTGTAAATACACTAAACCATGGGTTATTGCATGATTTGCAAGGAACTTCTAATATTAATTAGACAAAAGTTTAAAGGGAGTTGTACAATTCTTAAAATGAGGACGAAACGCCTATTGCATCCTAGTTTTAAATTATGTCTGTTTATAAATATGTTTTTTTTTATTTTGGAGTTCATAAAGCGTTTTATAAATTATTAAATGACATACCTATTTATCATAGTAGGTGTAAAGTGTTAAACTGGTGCTTATAATTTTGGGGTTTAAACTATCCTTAAATATATAAAACTTTTAATAATAGCACGAAAATTGGTTGAAATTTCCTTGAATTTGAGTTTTTGATCGAATTAAGTCCAATCCAAAGTGAAATCGATTACCATCATTATCTAAAAAAAGCTTATTTGATCAATTTTGAGATAAATCTCATAGCTTTTACTCCAGTTCCGGTGTCGTTGAAGTCAAAAAGTTTTACTGGACTGATGGTTATGTGACATATAATATCTCCCATAGGTGGGACCTGATGAGGTCTTAAATATGCATTATTGAACTAGCTTTCTAAGAGAACTTTTCGGTAAATTAATGACCACAACTTGTGATCAGTTGCCGATGCAACTACACTCAAAATATAGCAAAGAAACCTTCGTATTGTAATCGTTATGTTAAAAACTCCTTTTTAAGATAGACTGTCTCTTGAATATGTAAAAATATCTTTTGCCTTGAGTTCTCCTACATGAGTTTGACTTGAAAGATGCAATACTATCCATTACCTAAAAGCATTGGATGATTTTGGATTTTTATAATATACTGTAGTTACAATCTGTTCGGTCAGATAAGAAACCACATCATTAATATATTCTTCCACGATCGCCACAAATCCCACATTTCAATTCAAAAGATATATTTATTATAAAATAAAATACCACAGTTTCCAACCCATCTATAGACGCATCTCCCTCACCAAGCCATGCGTTACACGTCCCTTGCATTTCCTATGCAGCCAGTGGCCGTTTGACCGACTTATTTCCAAACGGATTGAGACCCCTCTATGCGCCCCGATGTGCAATAAAATGTTCTTTTTTACTCTGTAATGAATTCCTTTATTGGCCCTTTTGTGTCGATGCCTTTTCGATTTAGTTGTGGCTGTTAGAAGACATGTGTGTCGTTCTATTTCTAATTTTAATACAATTGAAATAAAAGGATGTTTCGAAGAACTGCGTGATACATTTTGGTCGACTTTTGTTTTGATCATGCATTAAAACCAAGGCACAAAATTGTGGCTGTGGAAAATCGAAAATGTGATAAGACTTGTCGTATCGTGAAATTGATGGGAGCATTACCTTTGATCTTCCATGAATACTTAATACCGTACTATCATGTCATAGCGTTCAACGTATTACTTACGTGATCGTCTCTAATACACCAATTTCTCAAGTACCTACCTATTCACTAAAAAAATCATAACAGAATTCCTTCTACATCATAATTTTTTCATTGGCTACGCCATAGCTCAACAAGTCAATAACCGATTTAGGAATCAAGTAGTGATTCCTACAATCGATTTGTTCCGAATACTCGATTCTTTTAACAAGAACCGCGACTGAATAGAACACGCGATTTGAAATGATGTTTTGAAAATACCAACGGTTAAAGGTCATATTTTGGGAACGTGGCAAGGGTAGTATTCGATATTTTGACAGTTGTTTTGACCTGAATGGTAGATTCAAATCGAAATTTGAATTATTTTTTACAGATGTATAGTAAGATAGATTTGATTGAATACAATTTCGTGGTACTTACTAATAATGAAAGTTATTTCGCATATATGTGGTTTTCTACATTTTCACAGGGGATGGCCTTGGCTATTTACCACTGACTCTCAAAAATGTGAAGAAAGTGATTCTCAATTTGGCGTGTATCTACATTTTGATTTATCAACTTTGGTATGAGTGTAAAAAAATATTGTGATAGAATTCAGTGATGGGTGACGATCCAGTCTTCAAGGACATGTGATATTTCCAACAATAAATTTAGTCCCCAACGACAACATGCGACATGACATAACCGGCACGAAAAACCAATACTCTCCCATATTAAAACCAAAACTATGTAAACGTCGGGTAGCGTTTAATTTTAGAAAATGAAACGCACATTGTAGTGGAAGGGATGACGTCATGTGCTCGTGACAGCCCAGCTTAGACGCAACTGGGACCGCATCCGCACTCCGTACGTCAATCAAGAGAGGGACGGAGGGACAAATAAGAGGAATTGTATTGAAAGAGACGTTCTGCGGAATTATTAAAGGTTTTCGGCTGAAAATTGTTGGTGGGAGTTTGAGAGTTACGTTTTTTGTCTGGTGTGGAGATTTTTATGATTATAGGGTGTGTAGCTTTATATATTTTATTTATTTTTATTTTTATATACAAGCTGTTTTCATCAATATGTTAGCAGAATCAGTTTTTTTTTGTAAAATACATAGCATAATCAGCCTATAACGTTCCTACTGCTGGGAAACAGGCCTTTTCTCTGCTAGAGGAAGTGGGTCGTAATCGCAGTGCGTGTTGATAGATGTCACATGTCTTCGACTTTTTGTTTCTAAGACATGCCGGTTACCTCACAGTGTTTTTATTCACCGTTTTGAGTGGTGATGAAATAATAAACAGAAAGTAAAGCTGTCTGAGATAGAAACCACGACCAGCAACTCGTATGTCGCAGCAGTTGCCACTAGGCCACCACTGCTTTTAATTAACACATTCCCAAATTCATCATCATCAATCTAGCCACATTTTGCACTGTGTTGTGGTAGTGGCTCATCTAAAAGAACCCGTAGGCTGGCTTTTTTATCGTTCATAAGGGAATATACAGAATAGAGAATGGCAGCAGTGTCCTCTATGCATTTGACCACCATACTGCGATCGCAAACCCGCCTGCCAAGCGTGGCGAAAATGGCAAAACCCCGCCATTGGGGGAGGCCTATGTCCAGCAGTGGACGCCTTTCAGCTGAAATGATGAAGGGAATATAACTATAATTCCCCCGCAGTCATAATAATGGGGCAAAACACGAGCAATGCGTCGCTACCATCAAAATAGTTCCACCAAAATCATTGATAGACACAGTATCGACCTAATCAAGATTTAAGGACCCCATTTCCTTTAGAAATAAGACCACTATTCAATCCTGATCCAACAATAATAAGCAAGAATAGACAATAGCTCCCAAAGAAATACAGATCGATCTACCGATACAATGACAGGAGCCGAAAAGCTTTTTACAGAAAAAAATGTTACTTAATAGACTCCCCAGAACATTTATCCACTCCTAATGTATGTAGAAAAATATAGTAACAGGATAGTTAATTTATTTCTCTATTTATCTAAGAAAGTACCTTATTCATTTCGTATCGAATAGACTTGGTACAGTAAGCCGGACTTTAGTGGTTAGTAACCAGTATAAGATGGCCTCTTAGGTTATTGAGAGCAGTGTTGGCCACTGGTCGTAGGTTCGAATCCCGATAGACCACTTTACTTTGTCTAAATTATTTAATAACCATTGCTTTCAAAACGGCGAAGGAAAAGTTTGTGAGGAAATCGGCATGTCCTAGAATCGATGACATGTGACATTTATCAACCCGAACTGGGCCCGCGTGGTGTAGAACGGCCAACTCCCTATCACAGACAGGAGGCCTGTGTCTCAGCAGTGGCAACATTAGAGCTGCTAAGCGCTGCAACACTTCTTTTTAAATGTCGAAGCATCCTGCTGAGAAAGGGATCTTTTGGCCTTGTACAGGAGTTGCTGTTTTTAACCGACTTCAAAAAGAAGGAGGTTATCAATTCGACATGTTTATTTATTTTTTTAAGTATGTTCGGGCATAACTCCGTCATATATAGATGGATTTGCAAAATTCTTTTTTTGTTCGAAAGGGGTTTATTCCGAAATGGTCCCTTTCTAATTTCATATAAATCTGATGGTGCGTTTCGGACACAGTCAACGGAACTCTTCAAAAAATTACAGCAAATCAACCGTGATTGCTGCTATCGCTTGCATTGTTTTGACCAAGGGTGATGAAATTTCCAATTGGCAATAGGTAGGTACTATAACTAAAAAGTGTAAAAAAAAACTTAAAAAAAAAACAACTGACTTCCGGGAAAACGCTACAAAGTGAAAAGTAACTTTAATTTCCGAAATTAAAGTTATTTTTCACTTTGTAGTGTTTTCCTGGGAGTCAGTTGTTTTTTTGTTATGGGTATAAATATACAGTGTGTTAAGTTTAGTTTGTGATATTCTTGTGCGAATCCCAATAATTACTTTTTCTTGATTATGCCTGTTATTGAAACACCGTACTACGTTAACCAGCTCAATGCAAAAGTGTAACCACCGACGTTCGGTAGACTGTACCAAAAGATATTCTACTTGGCTATTACAAAAGGAATAGTCTATATTATGTGTACGTAATAAGGGTCTTTGTGTTTAGGGAGCTTAATCTTGGCTTAAAAACTGAGGTACATACATAAAGCTATGTATACATTGGGGTTTTTAGACGAGCTGAGTAGGGCTTACTCTAGACTGCAATGCCGATATTGAAACGTTTTTTTTTTGTTTTAGGTCAATGGCAAGTAGGTCGATGAACTCTAACGGCGGAAAGTGCAAACACACAGTGCAAGCACAGTGGGTAACATGAGACTGCAAAGTCAAGGGTTTGCCGATGCGTTGCAAAGTCCAAAGTATCCAATGCTTATCAAATTCACCGTAGTTCCTGTACTTTTCTATCCGAGGTCATAATAATTGGCAGAGATTTTTAGAAAAGTTAGAATCCGGGTTGTTCACAAAAACCGTGTGAACAAATTTTCGGAAAATATGTTTGAAGTCAAGCATAGTTCTCTGATGTCAGTAGACTTTGACTTAATGTCAATAGACATTGACTTAATGTCAGTAGACATTGAATTATTGCTAGTAGATATTAAGTCAAGCAGGAGTGCAGATAGGTATTATTATGATACGTAGTTCTCATGCTCAGAAACACAACAAAAAAAAAGATATAGGGCTTGAAGTACTAAAATGTTCGTGCCTTTATTATCAGCACTATTACTCCATTTTAAATAAAACCAGGGAGTGATATCAGTTAATGCGGTGTTTTCATCAAACTAATGGTGCCGTAACAATAGTTAAACGTATCTATTGTGTTTATGTTTGTTTGTCGCCTATTTGTTTAAGGGATCTCTTCTGAATGTTTGGTTTTATTGCCACTAAATACCCTTAGTGAAGGGGAACTTATAACTTATGGGGTAAGCGTTGCTCGCTCTGCGGTTTTTTCTCATCGGTTGCCATGTTTTTTTTCTATAGTAGTATAGTTGTTTCTATAGTCTTGGTAAATAATATCGGCGTTTACACATGTCATGCCAACTATGTAGTTCTTGTGAGCGCCTTTATAGTTTCTTTCTTTTAGTACGATAGCTGGGACCGACTTTTTGCAAAACTAAATTGCATATAATAAAGTACTTATTTATTTGCATTAAAACAAGGTACAATAAGGTGAAAGCTCCAGGGTAGCCCGCGAATTTAAAATTTTCTTACGTTTTTGATTGAATGACTTTTTCAAGAAAACGACATTGAATCGAATTGAATGAAGTTAGATTGTATTCATGACTAAATGATAATAATTTTGTAAAGCCATAATTATGTGTTACGGATGCAAATCATGTTTTAATCAACATACAACTTTGCAATTACCTGTACATTGATAAAAAATAAATTCGGTGTTTTCCCTGGAGCTTCAACCTTAAGATCTTACTTAACTAGAATCTATCTCTTCTAGGCCTATATTACATGTTCGCCATAGACTGGCATCTGGCATACAAAGATTTAACATGTAAAATGTGAAAAAATTAAACTTTATTAAAATAATTATTCCAACATCTACATTTTAATTGTGAAAGTCTCACTCTACATTTAGAGCCTCATTGTTTGTAAAATGCCTTAGATTGTGTTAGTAGTTTTCTGGTCCTTTAGTAACTTAACTAATTCCATCTTTGAGTAGTTCTCATAAATGGAGTGATTTTCTCTGTACTTTGTGTGAATGAATACGATACTTCGATTGCTTTTATTACACATGCTGAGCGCAATGATTGGAATACTATTCCCTTAGACACGAACATCGGTGTCTAAAACTGTTATTATGATGATAGTTGTCATATTCAATGTGTGGCCAGTTTTTTCTTGGTTTATTTTTCAAAGCAACATCTTTGTATCAGTATACCTGTGACAGGTGGTCAGCTTAGTTTCAACCGTTTTGTATTATAAGTACCGGTTATTGTGAACAGCTGGCTAATATCAGTAAGCTTTTCTATGTATAGATATAAAAGTCATAGTTTAGTTAGACCCTAGCAATAGGATATTTACCAATTTATTAAAAACTATTTTAATTTGAAGATTGTGACGAACCATGTAACAGAAAAAAAAAATATCCATTTTCTCAATTAAAAACGATTTTATTCAAATTTATTTTTAGTTATTTTAATTTACCAAAACGCCCCTTACGATGACTTTTTTATCACGTGACCACACGTGACGTCAACTTTGTGCAAACTAAAGTAGTTGTGAACAAGTGAATGTCGAGTTTATGATATTAACAAGATTTTTAATGGATAGAAAGTGGCAAGTGAGGTATAATTGGAAGCGTTTTGATCGCTGGTTATAGATGCGACGTCACATTAAATTGAATATTGCGCCCTCTAGAGGAAATAAAAGGGCTTAATTTGCACATTTATAACCATTATTTATTGAGAGTTAGAGATAAAATAATTTTAACAAACGCGAAGTTCAAAAACTAAAACCAGGTTATTGTTATTTCTTTTTCCTTAATTACATTTTTAAATATTAGCATATAAAAACATTTAAAAATATAAAAAATTGTAGCCCACTGATATCGGGAACAGGGTCTAAGCTACCAGCGGTCAGGGTTCCAGAGTGAGGAACCTCCTGACAATGCGAGCCGTGTCCAGGAGTACCGCTTTCTGGATCAAGCCCTTGATCCAGCTGCCCAACGAGAGCCTCCTTAGGTGTTGGTCGAGGCTCTGTGCTATCAAACCATTGGCTGTTAAGACTATCGGTACGATGATCGCTGAGTCCACATCCTACATGTCGACAACCTCACGAGCCAAGTCAAGATACTTAATTTGTTTATCTTTCTCGGCTTTCACGAGGTTCCCGTCATGCGGGACCGTTTTGTCAACGGTCATTGCACGCCGCTCTAGTCGATCCACCACCACTATATCAGGCTTATTGGCGACAATAGTCCTGTCAGTGATGATGGATCGATCCCACTACAGTGTGATATGTCCATTTTTGAGAACTGGGTCGGGCACATACCTGTAGTACGGCACTTCTGATTCCACAAGATTGTATTTCAGAGCAAGTTGCTGGTGGATAATCCTGGCTAAAAGATTGTGCCTATACATTTACTCTTCGTTAGCTAGACGATAACATCCAGAGATTATGTGTCTGATTGATTCTCCCGGACGGTGGCATGCCCGACAGATTTCAACAGTACCATCTTTCACAATTTAATTTATTATTGTTATTATTAGACCTAATCAATACATTCTAACAGTAGCATGCGATCATAAGCTTTAGGGCAAAGTGGCGTACGACCACAGCATTCAGATAAGAATATCAATTTGGTTGTTTCATACTTTTTATAGCGTGATTTTTCAGTACTCGGGTTTTTACTCTATCATTATTATTTCCCGTACTAACTTATATTATAAGATTCTGTCCCACATACATATATCAATGTTTTCTTTCTTTGGTCCTTCAATTGCAATAAACTTCGGAACCACCCTAAAAACGTTCCATATTCCGATGTTCTATCAAAATACTATTTCCCGTAGCATTTTTAGAGGCGGTGCTATAAGTAACTGATATTTATTGTGTATCTCCCATGGCGAACGGTGTTATAAATTTTTATTGGTACTGTAATACCCCATATAATTATCATGGGAATCTGGTATCGAATGATTTGATGGCGGAATACGTTTAGGTATGTGGTTGTAAATATATATTGCGTGAGATGTAATAAATTGTGTGTGGATTATTTATTATACGTATGTTAGGTTAAAAAAGGGACATACTGTAAGGGGTACATACTCATGAAAATATACAAATTTTAATATGAAGTGGACACCAAAATATAAAGAAAAAATCAGCTTATCCCTTATCCCTACATTTTGTCCAGTTATGCGAACATAAATGTATAGAGCGGCTAGTTTTATTTTCGCGATTTCAGTGTTGGTCCCATCAGCCGCATGCAGGATGGCCGCTGGGCAAGTCTCCACACAATGGGTGCCTGAAGATGGACGGCGCCACGCCGCCGCGGTCAGCCCAGAAAGCGGAGGCGAGAAGACCTGCAGGCTTACCACTAGAACCGTAAAGAAGTGTTTCGTAGACGGAAGAGTAGACGAAAATGACGTTTCCGTGTAGACAGTTGACAGTTTTGAACCAAGAAATGTAGCCAAGCGATATTTACTTTACGGTAGACTAGAAATAGAAAGCGTTATGCTAAGCCTGCTGGACGCGTATCGCGAGGGCTAGTTCGAGGTGCGCGGGGAAAGAGTTTCTGGAAGGACTTGGGCGAGGCCTTTGCCCAGCATTGGGACAATATAAGCTAAATAAAGAAGAAAAATACATGTATAGCTAGCTCTTGAATGTGCAATTCACTTTAGATTTTTTCTAGTGTTACAATGAAAAAAATCAATGGTCAACATGCCTCTCAATTTTAATAAAACCATGTGTAGATAGAGATTTCATACATACATGACAGGACTTAGTAGTAGATAAACACCACATTTTGTGTAATGTGTTGGCCTAACTGTGTCAAATCCGAATGCTAGACGCTACTACGATTAACAGAATGCAAGTTCTACTAGATAGTGCCTATTTCAGTGCCTTAATTGGGTAGAATCAATTTTTTAGGACAGCAAATAAGGTTCAAAAGATGTGTTTGATGTTAGTTCAATCGAAGGATCACCAAAATAAAAGTAATGTTGCAGCATTTTTAAATAAAAAAAAAATCATCCATGGCTCTGTTGAATATTTTTAGGTATTTCTTTAGTTGATTGAATTCTCTTTTTTATCAATACAAAGGTACAATATTAATATATATATTTTTTATTTTTTGTGCTCTTTATCATAATTCTGTTATATATATGTATATATAATTATGATTTTATATTACTATATTTGAATAAGTCTTTTTTATAATTGACAATACACAAAAAAATCTAGTATGTAACATATACACCTATAACTGTGCGGCAAAAAATCGTTTTACGGTGTCCTACGTTTGGGCAGCGCCTGAAGACAACTTATGAGAACACAAGAAACATCCCAATAAATTCTAAGAATACCAACCACGAATATTGATTATGAAAGTGTCTTAACTCCCCAAACCGAAGAGTCATAGGGATCACAATGCATAGGACCGTTCATTGCGGTTATGTATGGGAGAACCGATGTCCAAGAGAGTACGTTGTCAAGTCGCATCGATTTTATGAGCAAAACTCTCTACAATACTTAGAAAAAAACAAGGACGCAACCATTATTGCTAATTAATTCGCCAATAGGAAGGAAAAGCAATTAGCTACAGAGATTATTTTGTTGTTTAATGTTTTTACTTTTACAGATGTTGCTGAGGTGATTGGCGATGGTGGTTGAGGATGTAATGTTGACGGCCTTGTGCCTAAGTAATAAGAGCCGCACGATTCGGTAGATCAGGTTAAGCTACGCTTGCCGCGGTTGGTCCGTCGATGGGTGACCAACTTTACATAACAAGACCTCTCCGTGTCTCGGAAAACACGTTAAGCCGTTGGTCCCAGCTGTCATTCGTGGATCTTTGACAGTCGTTACAGGTTGTCGGCAGCCCGAAAGTCTGACAACCAGTCTTACCAAGGGGTATCGTATTACCCAGTATCTGGGTTCAGGAGGTCAGATAGGCAGTCACTCCATGTAAAATACTGGTATTCAGCTGCATCCGGTTAGACTGGAAGCCGACCCAAACATAGTTTGTAAAAGGCTAGGCAGATGATGATGATGGTTGAGGATGTTATAATATAAATGAGGAAGAATGATAATATTTGACTTTTAATAGTAAAAAGTCAAAGTCAAAGCATTTATTTCAAACTAGCTGTGCCCGCGACTTCGTCCTCGTGGAATTTAACAAAAAAAGTATATATTATTAATACAAATAAATAAAATTTCTAAAATAAAAGTAGCCTAAGTTACTCCTTATTACATCAGCTATCTGCTAGTGAAAGTCCCGTAAAAATCGGTCCAGCCGTTTCAGAGATAAGCCGGAACAGACAGAGAGACAGACACAAAATTGTAAAAAAAAAATATTTTGATAAATGTACCGTGTGCATTTAGTAAAAAGCGGTTATTTTAATATTACAAACAGACACTCCAATATTATTTATCTGTATGTATAGATGTATAGATATAGATAGGCACTTATAAGGCACTTTTGAACGTCAACATTTACAATAAAATAGTATTGATTCTAGTCGCCCCTTCCAAAATATAGTTTCATATAGAGAAGAATGGGCAAGAAACTCCACCGTTACCCCAAATGAAGTGGTCATATTACTTACACATCACGAAGATAGCACGAGCAACAAACAAATCGTACCTAGTTTAGGTTATCGCCAAATGAGTGCTACCGACAAACATGACCAAAAACTTCTGGTCATTGTTTTTAGCTACAGTATATGAATTAGTATACTGGTTAGGATGTCCCATCGATGCGCAAATGATAACCATAGATTCAGCACAAGGTGCTAGACCGCTAGACCCTACCCTATCGTAGAGATTTTCGTCGGTAATAAAAATAAATAATAGTTTAAAAAACACGCTTTAAAAACCAAACTAAAAAAGGAGAAAATAATTGAATTCAATTAAAAAGCGTGGGGTGCTTTTTGAGGTATTTTTATAATCAATTAATGTCAAGCACCAAGTTTTTTTAGTTTTTTAAACTATTATTTATTTTCTATTTTTTAGTTCTGCTTACTACAAAAACGTGTTTTTTTTATATATTTTTTAAATTATTGAATTGTCATCGGTCCTCGATAAATTTACAAAGTTTCAATGAAATCTGACCGTTTAAAGTGGGTCAAAATCGCGCTCTAAGGAGTCGGTTACATACAAACATACAAGTGAAGCTAATATAAAGCGTGTAAAAAGTGTAATGCTTATAGCGTTCAAAATGTATGGAAACGCAAATTTTCTTTTAAATAATTTCAGAATAATTTTTCTATTATTAAGTTCAGAATCATATACTGTACCCATGGTGATAGGTTCCACGTCGATGCCCGACCATCCTGAATTAAGTAGTTTTTATGAACTTAAGAAATTCATAAGCACGCAACCTTTGGCCAAAATTAAAGGACGATAAAACTAATACCTATAACTTATTATTAAGACTAAAAAATACATTATAAATCTCAGATGTGCTTTTATTTCACACGAGTTCTACCATTCTCGTTAATAGAAATAATGACATCACTAATTGAATACAACGCTACGCGCATCGTTTACCGAAACATTTTTTATCTTTCAGGGTTTGACGTGACACGTGCTGTGTTAGTTCATCTGTGTCCTCACTACCACATGTTACATAACCCTTATTATAAAGCCAATAGAGTCGAAAATATACAGGTCGTTACATTAACCGTTTAGTAAGGAAATGACGACCAGACGTAGGTCGTTTTTTCGCATGATTGGGTTTTTTTAGGGTTAAACATTTGGCTATGAATGATTGATTCGGGGCCCGAATTTTGGGGTGCAGAATATTTGTTTAGTGAGCTTGCATGTTTCGATGGGAAATGAATATCTACCTACACAAAACAAAAAGTAAATAAAAGTACTATATAGTTAGTGAATAGAGACAGCAATAGAATGAGTAACAATTAAACTGGAAAGGTTATTTCACTCGTTTTTCTTTCACAGAAAAATGAAAGCAACGTCCAATTTCCCGCTACACAAAACCTCAACTTAATGGGGCTTACTCGATAGCTTGTTGATCGAGATCAAACAAATGCTAACCTGTATAAAAAAATACACCGTACACCGGCGCGGCAGTCTAATCGTGCTCTCAATCAACTCATACGCATACACGAGATACGAATGATTGTAAAGAACTGGTTCTATTGTTGTAAAGCCAAATTGTTAAAACGTTGATCGAGATTAAAATTCATATAGTGAAAGTAAGAAGTTACTAATGCTTAGATTTCTTGTCAACTATGAAAAAAAAGATACGATTGAGAAAAGGATTTTCGTTTCAAATAGGTATAAATACGAAAGAAAGTCGCAATTACTATCTAATGCAAAGTCTTGATTTGCTTAAAACAGTGACTGCTCAAAGATTGAACATTTTATAGAAGACATGAGAGGAAACTTACAACATAAAAAAGTAGCTTAAGTGTAAAAAATACAGAAGAGCCCACTACACTAAATCACGAAGTAAATACAATAATCCAAGACTATAAACAACTTCTTACTCCAATTTCAAACAACACAAAACCAACCAATAAATAAATAAACATTGCTTCAATAAAAACGCCACAACATCGCCGCATACGCATACACGATCCAAATGAAGATGGACATGAAACAGATAAGTCCAGAACATCCATTTGAAAATGCAATGCACAGCAAAGAGTCTAACAAAGATGCAGTTCATGGGAAGATGAATGTGATGATACAATAACAGGAAGAAAAATTTTAATGGAAGTGTCCTCAGCTAAATCTTTGCTTTGTTTGAGGTGAATGGTGCTTAGGTACTCCTAGATTTTAACCTTGTTAGGATTGCACCTTCTACATCTTCATCTTACTTGGAATTTATAAGAACCAGCCTCATTGTTGTAGAATAACCGGTCGTTCTGATAACTTCCGGACGAGAAATAAGTCGTCGGGATAGCTCTCGTATGCTTTTATTTTTAAGCTCGTGTGTTTTATTCTATTTTGGCACCGAAGATGTACTGGTCTTTCTTTTGTTCTATATACACTCATGCTTCCCTTATCCGACTAATTGTAGTATAATTCTATAACACGGTATAGAGGGAACCTTTCTTTGCTCCCGATTGAGCTAAAAATAGCGAATTTAATTGATAAGGAGCTCCAAATTCCGAATTGTTTGTCCGGGACCTTATTATTTCGGAAGCACGATAGGTTATCAATTTATCAGTCAAAGGGAATAAGGTTAATATGATGTCACCTAAATTAGTATCAGTGCTATATTTAAACGCTCTAATAATTCTGTGTATAATGATATTATTAGAAGTACATTCTATCAATATTTCTTCAATTCATTCCTAAGTTTTGTCATACAATTTGTTGTACAAAGGCTAGAATAGACACCAATTGACTTCGTTTCATATTATTAAAATGCTCCTCGAAGTGTTTTCATTCAATGTTGCAGTTTTCTTCCACAGTTTGCTGTAACAACTTAAGTGGCTCACAAACGGTGTCAATGTGTGTTTCGTGAGAACCTTTAAAGCTATACATGACAATAACAAAGCCGTTCTACACAAAGGTTACAGTAATGGACGTAGGTACCAATAATAATAGGGAAGAGAATAGTAGTTATTTTAACTAAGGGCTACAAAGCAATAACCAGCACACACATCGTTCGAGAACAAAGAGAGCCTAGCATAGTGCCTTGTGGAAGCCCTCAGATATCTGGGTAAAATACAGAATTGACGAAATTGAATTTATCAGTAAGAGAAGAGGGGCGAACTTATTCATAGCGATTGTCATGGTAACAATAGACTGGCCTAACGCCAGGAAGAAAAGAAACCGATTTGTTTAACTTTTCCGTGTAGAAGCCTTCGCAAAATGTAAAGTGATGTTTGAGACTGATTCTAACGATCCTATCGGAAGATTTTAAGTGTCGTTTTGTTAAAGCACTCATTGAACCTTTTTGTAACAAAATCAAAAATTTGGTGCAAGTCTATTTGAAAATTAAGGATTGTCTTTTTCTTGTTTCTATTCTTTATTGGTAGTCCTATATGAATCCATAAAATTTGAAGTCTTAAAGACATTTATAATTAATCAGTCTTTTGTATTTATTGATGGCGCCATTCAACCTATTTGTGCTGGCTCATAAATTAAAATGATCAAAGAGTGCTTGGTCAAAGAGTCTTTCACAAAAAATATAACTACACGAAAACTATTTGTGTATAGACGCCAGCACATCAAGCTACCCCAAACTGTCATATTTTCCTAATTGAACATGAGCCTTATGCTTATGTAATAAAGATGAAAATCTATCAAAGAAATTTGACAGATTGGGGTAGCTTTATGTGCTGGCGTCTGTACGTTAAACATCGTTAAATACCGTATGTTTTATTGAAATATTTCTGAACTCCAATTTAAATACCCGCTCGGATTCCGCTTGGTTATCAATTTCATATCGATTTAGTTTAACTGCTAAGGTCTAGGTCACGGCGTATGTAATGGCTTCAATGGAATTTGGATCTTCTTTCTTTTTTACTATAGTCAGGTAATTAGTTTCATCACCTTTCGTATCGTCATTTCAAGAATCTTTTTAATAGTTATTGTTATGTTTTATGTGTGATTTACAATTATCATGCATATACATAGATAGCTATTTTACAAAAGTCATTCCTTAAAATTGGATTCAGGATTCCAAAGTTATACCTAGTCGTGCACCAGAACAATGGAAGATTGCTTGATATCAAATGCAATTTACGGAATCTGTTTTATGCCGCAAAGAATATTATTGTGGTTTATAGTAAGAACAAACTCATAACTTTATGGCGTTGTGAGAACCTGTAGCCTTAATATTTCCAGTCCGTAATCCGGAGTAGTCAAGTAACTCAAACCATTTTTATGGGATTGTAGCTTTTATTCCAACTACAAGTTACAATAATGTTGACTGCCGGTACTTAGTAATGTGACTTCTTTATTAGACAAGACTTACGTCTAAAATCTACATAATGTCCACGCTAGTCAAATATTTAACCGACGGGACCGGCTTTTTAATTCATAGCCTTTCGTGTGACGTCATCTGAATTCTTACCCTTACGACAGCAAGCTCTAGTAAGCTCGCATTTAATTTTGTCGGTTATTGATGTAACTAGTCTATTGATCAAATCCATTAAAACACAAAAGTTATTCACCGCCTTTTAGAATAATCACAGTGTGTTTACTAAAAGACAATCAATTTATCGAAGCAAAACAAATAACCGATTGATTTGAAATTCAAATTGAAGAGGTACCTACAATTCAATCGAATCTAATAGACCGATTGAGCTCGACAAATCTAAACCTAGATCTGATGCAGACACGTTAATAACTAGCAAAGCAGGAAATTAGAGCAAATAGACTATTGGCACAAAGGAAATGACACTACTGGTTCCTATTATGAAGTGAAAATTGTTTGTAATCGAATTTCCCACTGCGAATTCGTCAACTTTGCAGAATTTTGTTTCGCAATTTGATGTAGCAATTAATTGAAACACAGTTGAAACAATTTAGGTTTGATTATAACAGAATTCGAAACAAAAATTCCAAAATTGAATTAGTAGCCACCTTAAATAACACACAGAAACAGAACAAAACTCTGTTTTTCTTAATGGAAATAGATAAAATAGTACGTACAGACGGAAAAGATATAAATTCTGGTAAATTTGCAACACAAATCGCACTGCAGTGTCTAGTGCAGAGCTTTTTGTGTGCGGGTTAAAAGAAACCAACTTATTAGCATATTCCATAGATTTCCACCCTCACACTGCGGTCGGCGAACATAATACATTAATATATAACACAAGCAATCCTCAAAGAAGGCATATTACCGATTAAAACACAGTAACAAGCGATTTATCGTAGAAAATGTTTTATATCATTATGGTTGGACGCTGAGTGATGTTCTGTCGCGATTTCCACCGAGTCACTGTTTGTTATCACTGTAATAGTTAACAAATAACACTTATTGGTACACTATAGCACTAATGTTATTCACGTTGGGTTGATTATTAAGATTTTGTGGTTTTTTGTTGTGTGTGTGAGAGGAGCAGGGACGCGGCGCGCGTGCGTGCGCGGCTACAACGCGCACTCGACTGAGTGAAGGTACCTCTACCTACCCCTGGCTAGGGTTTTCGTCCCGGCCGGCGAACTGGCGTTCCATTTTACGGGATATATTGATTGTATGGGAAACGATTTGTATGTGGAGGAGTTTTGAAAAATATTTCAATATAATATTATCCGTCTGATATGTTTGTTTTCTTCGTATTTTTTTAAGGCGATAGGCTAGCCGTATTACATGGGACTTTAACATAACTGGAAAAATACAGGTGTACTACAGGCAAATCTCTGCCTAACCCTTCGGGGAATATAGGCGTGATGAAATTTTATATTTTATTGTATTATTATTCCTAGGTAAATGTAGGCGTGATGAAATGTTATATTTTATTGTATTATTATTCCTAGGTAAATATAGGCGTGATGAAATGTTATATTTTATTGTATTATTATTCCTAGGTAAAATTAAATGACATTTGCATTGAATGAAAAGTCATACTAAGATATTCTAGACATTTGAAAAACAAATACGGGCTAGACAAAAACATATTAATAACTGTTAATCATTTATGTAGTTTTTAATTGTCAGTTAGTTCATATAGTTATTAATAATTTCATGTTATAGATTAGATGATTTGAATACATTAATTGATTTTTCTTGGGGTGCAAAAATTTACTTCTTTAGGTATAAACCCATTTTTAGTGAACGATTATATTTTTATTTTAACCTAAAATGAAAGTATGACAACCCTCTATTGTATTTCTTTTGTTATATTTTTCATAAACTCTTAAAAAAAATACAGTGCAATGCATTTCGATTCGTAATATATATTTAAATTATTTTTAGTACTGCTTGGTTATTCTTAGTAACACAAAACGTCAAACCAACCCTCAAACTACGTAAAACGTAACGCCGATAAACAAGGACAGACAGCTATTTCTGTATCCTTCCCTCCATCATTTACAAAAGGTGACAGCGTTGTGCGTGTCTCAACCCCGTATCTACCCTTCTCAAAGCACGTTACATAGCCAACGTATCATGACCTATTGAGGGTAATATTTAGTTGTGTTTTAGATGTCAAGTAATATTGGTTGAGTAGGGTTACGATTTTAGGGCTAACAAATTAGAAAGGGGAAGAAAAAATGTTCCAATGTCAGGTTTATTGACATTTTGCAGGGCTATAATTAAGGTTTAGCGAGGGTCCAAGTTGTTATCGACACACCGTTAAATTTTAAAAGCCCGATTTTCTTTGCAATTAATTCTTTCAATTGGCTATTAAACGAGTTGCGTGCTTTGTAATTTTTAGCGAAATTACCTTTTTTTGGGCGATTAAAAATGTTGTTGTAAATAATTAATCCATTATTTTAAAATAATTGATTCTATTGTATTCACTATTAATCGGCTTTACCTAACCGAAAATCCTTATAAAATAAACATTTTAGTGTTCAAAAATAATTTCTCAAAAATCTGTTAGCCATATTTTGAACAGAGTTCCATGAAATAAGTAACTCATTAAAATCCATAACAACAATAAAACAATAGCCTACGCCTAAAACTCCACAAGAACTTGACAAGAACTATTAAATCAGGGAAATAAACAGTCACCTACTAGTAGCGGCATCTGTAACAAACCTTACAACTACTTACGAAACACAATGATGGCGGGTGTGAGCGTGCACTCGTTTGACGGGCCGGGCGTGTCGTACCCGTACGTAACGAAAGACTCAGTTAACTACAGCAGCAACTGGCTGGTTAACTTTATACTTAGCTGTCTCTAAGCTAAGTCGACAGATGGCTCTGTTAGCTATTGCGTTTACATAGGATGTAAACTGTGTGGTAAGCAGAGTCTTTTCACAAAAAATGTAAGTCCTGCAAATCCTCGCAGAGGCAGTGCCTACGAATAAAGCCAGCTAAAAAAGTCGCTTAGTTTTTATTAGATTAAAATGTCAAATTTAATATAACATCACGACTGTAATCCTCGAAAGGTTAGACAAAAGTGTACCTATTGTTTACATTTCGCCTCTGCCTTATCCTTCGGAAATTAGTAACCGGCGTGATGATATGTTATGTAACTGTCGTTATGTGTTGGAAAATGAATTACTTGTGTGGTGCTGGTGATTAATGTGATTATACACTTGCGTACAAAGAATACAGGTCGGTACGAAAAAAGACATCTTCTTAAAATAATAGAGCTAGCAGCGTGAATGATAATTTACCAGTCAATAAAACAACACCAAACGATGGGAACAATATTACATAAAATAACAAAATAGCAATCATTTGTTCGTTAAAAAAATAATCGGGATTCTTATTGGTACATTTAACGTCTAACGTACATAAATCTCGAAGTGTAGCTGGGGCAGGGTTTCAATTTCTTACACATCCCCAAGGTTGTCCCAAGGGTGCTCAATTGGATTCAGGTCCGTACTACTCGCGGGCCAGTCCATGAGACTGATGCCAATGTCCTGAAACTACTCAATAACAATTTGAGCTGTAGGTATGCGGCCTGGTGTTGTTGACCTGGCGTAATGCATGATTATTCAATTTTCACCCATATTCATTAAAGGCCGACATGCTCATTAAGAATTTCTTCCACATAACTTGCACTTCTATCAGCACTGACTCCGTGTGACTCTCTGAAGAGATTCCACCCCAAAACATAACAGATCCACCGCCGAATGGCAATGTTTCCTGAAAAATATTCCTATAAACAATCTGTGTGCCAAATATCATCCAAATCCGTACAGCCGTTTTTGCGTGATTGAGTAACACACATCCATACATCTAAACATCCAAATATAAAGAAAAACACATTTATAATAATAGCTTTTGCCAGGGTCTTCGCCCGCGTGACGGTCGAAATTGTCCCACGGACCCGTAACTACCGGGATAAAAGTATCGTATGTGTTAATCCAGGTTATGATGATGATGATGGGACTCCCTTTTCCGCACGTAGACTCCCATTCGGTGTGCGTGGGGATTCTGGCTAACAAAGCCAGCCTAGCTCCGCCCAAAAGCACAGAAGCTTCTTGGGAGCTTCACAGACTTCGCGGAGCGACCTCACTGTTCCGAGGATTTCTTAACGTTGAGAAGCCACGGCCTCGCATTCCAGGATGACGTGGGCGGCTAATTCCTCGGCGTCAAGGCAGCCTCTGCAAAGCGGGCTGTCTGTGGCGCCTATATTTTGAAGATGTTTGTTAAGGGGGTTATGGCCCGAAGCCCGAAATTGTTCCTATGATTATTCTAAGGTTATTTCTACTCCGGCTGAGAAGCTTTTTGGTTAATCGCGGGTGTACAGTCGGTAAAGCCAATTTTGACTGTCTACAGTCTGTCGCCCGTGACCATCGGTTGTTATGAAGTTCGGTTGATCTTTGGCGAATCCACGCACGAAATTGTGAGAAAGGCAGGGGGAGAAGTGGGTACGGGCCTAGCACGTTCGTATCTGAACCTCTCTTCGCAAGTTCATCTGCGGCGTCATTACCTAAGGATCCACTGTGCCCTTTGATCCACTGGAGGGTAATACGATTGGACGTCGATATACTCTCCAGAGCTAGATGGCACTCAAAAATTAGTTTGTTGTTGGTTTGTTTGTTTGCTAAGGCTTTGAGCACAGATAGGCTGTTAATCCAGGTTATAAACTATAGGTACGTGTGCCAAATTTCATCCAAATTCGCTCAGTAGTTTTTGCGTGAAAGAGTAACAAACATCCATCCATCCGTCCGTCATTCTTTCAAGCTTTCACATTTATAATATACGATTAGTAGGATTAAAATTCTACGCAATATAAAGTCAGTTTCATGCATGTACCACTATTAAAATGCAAATTACAGGGATTTTCGTCATCGACTCGTATTTATTTGACCGCAAGTGTTGATAACAGTCAATATGATACACTGGGTTCCCCTATACCCACTCGACACAATAAAAATAAAAACCATAATTTCAAATATTTTATTTTTGAAACTTATCGTATAAAAGGGTATACAAGTTTTACCGCATATCACTTACAATAATTAAGTCTAGGTATGTATAAAACACCTATTTATAATATCATTAAAATTTCGCTAAAACTGACTGGTTTTCTTAGCTTATTTAGCAATTATATAAAATATCTTTTTAAGGGAGTTTCCTCCCATTCACCCACCGAGAATGCTAAAATACAAAAGTGTAATAAACATTAATTTACTATTTTGTAAAAAAATATTCAAACATCATTCCCATCACGCATATAAATTGTAATTAATCTCAATCAATTTAATTATATTTACATTATTTAATAACACTTATTTAAACAATCACTGTACTTGATTTTATAATTTTTCGCAATAAAAACAAAACAAAAATCGAGAAAATAATTATAAAAAAGCTTTATAATTTATGACCTTTTGAAAAGTACTCTAAATGATTACTTGTACTTTCATAAACAAAAAAATATTTAAAACTTTATTTACAGCTATTGTTACTTATAACTAAATAAAGCTTAGTATGGACGGAAGTACTGGAGTTAGTGCCTTAAAGGCAAGTCTTTTAATATAAAGCATTTAAGTGAGCAAAGATTTCGCAAAAAAAAATATATAATAAAAAGTATACAATAAAAAAAAATGAGCAACACTGGCCTCATTTTGCGGATTTAACTTTTAGCAAATTCGAGGCTAAAATCTTATAAGTAAAATATGAATAAGTCCACTCATGAGGTAGTTTTATCGTTAAAAAAAGAATAAAAAGGGGAAAATTTTAAAATCGTTAAACAATTTTTGAAGTCTAGGACACTCATTGCTAAAACATATTTACATAATTATTAATTTTAAAGTGTAGACGCACCATTTTAGAGCTCACATAAAATAATTGTTTATACACTGGTTGTAACTGTACAGTATTTGTTTAGAGTTCAGGAGTGTACTTGTGGAGTTTTTGTAGGAATTCATTTAAACTAACTTGTGCATGCTCCGTGCCTATCATATAACGTTTCGTTTTAGGTATCTAACATCAATCAATTCACAAGAATGACAGTGTTGACCACGTTATAATTACATAAAACGTGATGTTGATTCAGTTGGTTGAAAGCTTCACGCAGCGCTAACTCATAGAAATTATACTTTCTACACTGTACACCTCGTTACTTTTTCCTCCACAAGTAAGAAGGGACCAACAAAAACCCAAGTACCTCCAACTCTCTATACAAATAGAATTAATAAAAAGTATACAATCTAAACTATCAATACATTATAGGCTATTGCACTTTTTCTTTATCTGTTATGTCATGTATCACTTGACCGTTCGTGTAGCCGTTTTGTAAATGGCCATTGGTTTTCACGTGCCCATTAGCTTCATGTCTTAGAAAACCATTTAGTCCTCCATTTTTAACATACCCATTGAGGTCTCCATTTTTTGTATGACCATTTAATTCACCACTTTTGATATGTCCATTTAGGTCTCCGTTTATGATAATATGTCCACTTAAGTCACCATTTCTCAGATGTCCATTTAAGTCACCGTTTCTAAGGTGCCCGTTTAGGTCTCCATTTTTGATGTGTCCATTGAGATCACCGTTCTTGATATGTCCATTAGCCTCACTCTTGACCATTCCATTGGCGATATGAGTTTCATCGTTGTTGTTATTGTTGGTAGCCACTGATACAGCCTTCCGCTTTGGCCTGTCTTTGTATGCTTGCATATAGAAGTTCATGAAGAGAACGATGAAGATGGTTGAATGCAGGATTAAACCAGCGGCGATGAATCTGAAACAAAAAAAGAATATATAAGAGATATTCAGCACAGACCTTTAATTGATTGCATTCGTGAGGCTCTCATTTCAGTAATTAAATAAGTCTTGCAACAAACATTTCAGAAGATTGACGTGTAACGAATTTATCCTCAATTCTAATCCTTGTAACATATTGTTCTGCAATGGATGAATGTTAATGCATCTAAACATTATCGCGTGTTTCTAAATCCGAGTACATTTCCTGATGCACATCGTGCGACATGCTTTAAAACAACAGAAACATGCTCAGACAAAACACTATACTAGCTTAGAAGTTGCCGGCATGTGCTTAGATGATTCAAAAGATGAGATGGAATGAAATAGATTTGGTTCCAACGTTCCTGTTGATTGCATATGATTCGACGTTGCGTAGCTAGTTACTATATTACAGCTTTACGACTCGAATTTTGCAAGATGAAGTCTTAGAAATGTCTCTTTTTTATTTTGTTTGATAGGACTTTAGAGTGTTATAGTGTTTTTACAAATACAATTAGTTTCATAAATGGTTCAAGAACAGAAACGGTCGAAGTGGCGGTGCTTGGGGGATGTCTAAAATGTCTATGTCCAGCAGTGGACGTTTTTTGGTCTAAATGATGCTGAAGACGCAATGATTACAGAATATAATAAGTATTTCGTATATGATGATAATGGAAGGCGATGAGAAGATCATGATGATGTTAAATAAAGATATTCTGAATACTGATAATGATGATTAAAGTACTTACTTAGGATATCCACAGTCGTAGACCAAGGCGCTGATTGAATGGAAGAGCACCATGAAGAATTGGACCTGGAAGAAGAATACAACGTTATAAGTGTTAATTTTAATAAACTGTTTTACAAATACCGTCTTGAACTTTTAAACCTTAGTATCCATTAATGATATCTATGGCTAGTAATGATGTGGTTTTATGTAGCTAGGCTTCTATTTTTTTTTTTTTTTTGGGTGGGAAATCATCAAATAACTTCTCCCGCTCTGGGTGGAGCGGGAGGGCTTGTCAGACTTTTACTGACTAAAACCCACCCGTGTTCTCTCAGTTGCCTGTGTGCCAGGGGCCGCGGTATCTCTTTCGAACAACCCGCACCGGCTTCTATTAAATTGCATTGTTTTTCTTATGCAAGCTCGCTCACAGATTTATAGTGTGGTTGTGCATGGGCATTGGCTACCAGATTAAATCCTAGCACATTTATTTTTTAGACAGATGAGATGAGAAAAAAAACCTGATCTCTTCTTTCAGTGTTATGTATTCTCCGTTCTCTCCTCATTTCAGTAGCTTTTGTATGGTAGTGAACTTTTTCTTTTTAGTGTGTCGGTAGCAAAAATAACACGAATTTTTTTTTTGTAAATGTATAATTTTCTAAATTAGTTTGGCCCAAAATTCAGCAAGGTTCAAAATGAAAATATAAGGTTGTGAACCAAACGATGACCAACTACTACCACTATTTACTTTTATCTTCACTATTTTGAGAAAAACCAAAAAAGTAATCGTCACGCTCTTGCATTCACTGGTACAGTAGCACTCTAAAATGACTTAAGTTAATGGGCTTATTAAAATTACTAATATTATACACCAAGAGGGCTTTAATTAGTAAAAAAAAAATAAGAAAGTTCTCGAACTTTCTCTGTTATAAAGTCAAGAATGTATTTCATGATTCACAAGTCAAATCAGAAGAAATTTTCGTATTAAGGGCTTCCAAGAAAATGACGATGGCAAATGTCTTTTTGTTTCGCAATCAGCATAATTTTGGAGTCTTAATAAAGAAATTGGAATCAGTGAAAACATAATGTCTTTCCATTACATATTTTATGACTGCTAATAACTTATGTAATCTTCAATGAAACACCAAAGGCGTTATTAAGTTTTTTATTACAAATTACTTTTTGTTGATAAATCCAAGATGAGCACTGAGCGTGGTAAATACCACGTTCATTTATATTTTAACAACTATATCGTTTTGGACCTGATGATCGTTGACTAGATTGTATAAATATTGATACTATCAATCGTTACATTAGTGTTAACAACTCAATTATTGAGCCACGAATGCCGCAGGCGAAAATTAGCGAAAGAATAAGGAATTTAGCATCTTCAAGCGTCACGTTAGGCTACAAGATCCTGGTCTAAAAATTCTTCGTATTTAATAGGATAAGAAAATATTGAAGATTAATCCTAGTCATAGATTAAAGAACAGGGAGAGACGTAAGTGTGCAAAGATTTCTGCGCTTGATAAAAACCAGCGGGGTATAGGTGTAACACATAAACAGTAGCAATGGTTTTAATTTTGGCAGTTCAATAACATACTTTGCGTTATTGACGTTGTTAAACAGACCAATATAAATTCGAACATATATGAAGCAACAAGTAGAAGGATTAACCTTTGTTGGGAATCGTATTACCTATTCAGTAACTGAGACAGGCAGTAGCTCCTTGTGAAATACTGAGATTCAGCTGCATGCGGTTAAACTGGAAGCCTATCCGATGCACTAAGTAGAAGATGAGCCTTACCCATTTGCATAAGATAGATCTACGTGTACAATACTGTGTCTATAATTGCGGTATTCCGGCACAAATCCAAGTCCTTAGATGATTTGATTGTCCTTTGCACTAAGCCAAGAGGCAGTTTCAAGTATTCACGTTAATTTAAGTGCATTTTATAGAACGTGTGTTTGCTAATGGAGAAAGGATACTGCGCGTTCCGCTGGCTTGTGTTGCAACTGTGGCTGAATGTTGCCCTCGCACGATTGACTGGTACTGCGCTTGTGGAAATACTTGGATTGGTCATATTTTTCAGGTAAGTTCTATTTTGATTGAAAATCTGACTAACATAATCATACCTTGATTCTTGTGACATGGTTCTTTAGCAAGTCATCCTCCGCCCCGTTATTTCCATTTTTCTTTTTTTTATATGTACGTATATTGTGTAGCTGCAATCAGCTTTTTGGCTATAAGCAAACATGCTGTTTGGATCATGGCGTGGTTATGCAGTGTTCCAGCACCGCACATATGATATTATTTAACTTTTGGATTTGGTACTTTTTGAGGCGCTTGGTGAGATGTGGTTGAAACAGGTCTAAGGCCAACTGATTTGGATGGTTTTTAAGACTGTCCTTGTATGCATATTCTACCATCAGTATATACTCCTTAACTGTAGTATAATCTGCCTATGGTGTTCACACAGGCTTCCTCTCCGTGAGAGGGAATGTGCCGTAATCCACCACGCGGGCCCGCATGTCTTCGAATTTTTGGTTCCTAGGACATGCCGGTTTCCTCTCGATGTTTTCTTTCACCGTTTTGAGAGCAATGGTGATGAAATAGTTTACCCAAAGTAAAGCGCCTGCCGGGGTTCGAACTTGCGTCCTCTCTTAAGTCACAGTAAGTCCAATGGGCCTCCACTGGTCCTCCTTTACTGTGTTTACTTTTAATTACTCGTCGATTTCAGCATACGTGATAAATGGTGAACCATGGGGCATTTATATTTGACTTCATTAATTTAATTTGTAATCGTTGCACTATGTTGATGTTTGAATCCGAGGCACTACCCCATAGCTGTATCTCGTAGGTTCAAATTGGTTTTTATCACGGCTTTGTAAACCAGTAACTTGTTCTCGGGCGAGAGTTTAGGTTTAATGAAATAATGAAATTTCTTATTTTTCACAAGTAACATAAGTAATCATTATTCTGCTACTACAGTATTACTGTGCCGTGCGTGGTATATCCTACCTGTTTGCGCAAGAGCAGCTCCGTGGAAAGGAATGCTAGGCGCGGTGCGAGCTATCCATTGGTGGTTCCACGTTGGCGACGGAAGTATTCGCGGTAACACCTTTACTGTATTATTGGGTTTGATTTACACACTTTTAAACTGCGGTTGAAATATATTAGGTACTTAGGTGTGGTATTAGGGTGATGGTGATTTTTAAGATTTCATTAAAAAAACTGGACAAATGCGTGCTAGACAGACCATACACATTGAAGGGTTTCATAGTCGAGATATATATTTAGAATATTAACGCATGTACAGTATTGATTTTATCGGCCGCAAGAATAACTTTGTATTTAATAGTAGCGTATTTATTTCTGAGGATATTACTGGAACCATCCCCTCAAAAAGTATTATATAATTATAATCAAAATCAAAAAATCAAAATCAAAAGTCATTTATTCAAACTAGGCTGAATCTTTTATTATCTATGTTATTTTATTATACCCGAGACGGTTACCTATACATGTGGTATTAATTAAATAATTTGCTCACATCATAACGTTTATTTCTCATGTCTTTTTTTTATTTTTTACTGCTATTTCGAGTATGTACTAAGTAGGTCATCATCACCATCATCATTTTAGCCGAACGACGTCCACTGCTGGACATAGGCCTCCCGTAAGGGGCGGGTTTGCCATAATCGCCACGCTTGGCAGGCGGGTTGGCGATCGCAGTATGGTGGCAAAATGCATAGAGAACGCTGCTGCCCATTCTCTAGTAAGTCCCTTAGCTACCTTTTGCTTCTCCCACGGGAAGAAATGGGATGGTGCTATTCTTTACGTCCGGCACGCCACGTAACTAAGTAAGTAGGTACTGGCACTTAATTTTAGTGCAAGTCATATTTTTGATGACTTTTTTAATTTAAAAACTGTACTTTCGTTATTTAAATTGCGTACTTTAAAAATGTGTTTATTAACTACCCAATATGAGTTATGTGTAATCTAGATTTTATTTTAGTAGATTAACTAGTTTGTAGACCGCTAATTATCATTCTCCGTTACAAAGTAAATAAAAGAACTCGAGTGCAAGTAACTTATAAACGGGTGTGCATTCATTTATTTTATGTTCGCCTGTATAGTGTTAAGTAAAACTAACTTCAAACGCATTACCCTTCTTCTGGGGCAGTTAGGTAAAAATAAAATCCCAAGAAATAAAGAGTATTCATTGATACTAATCCATATCAATGAATACTCTTTATTTCTTGGAATCCATAAACCTGTCTCTCTGTCCACTACCTTTGCATGCCGTTACGGACGGGTTTCGTACACAGGCAGACCCTGGCTTGGATTATGTTAGGATATTTATGATACTCTTTGTCCCGACCCCCAAGCGGGTGAATCCGGGGGCAAAAGCTAGTCACACAAAGACATTTTTTGCATGATGCGTAGGATAACCTAAAATATGTAATAGTCCTGTTCGTTATAACCAGAGATCGGATATTCGGATGCATATTTACCAAAAGATAATTTTTAGCTATGAAAGTATGGAAACGGCTTTATAAATTACTTGTAATATTTATTAAAAACCCCGGGATTCTTGGATTGCATAACTATTCAGATGTGTATTAATTTAAAATTAATGTTTAGCCCGATACAAATATGTGTATGTACTGGAGGAGGGGTGGTTTGTATTAGTTAAAACAAAAAATAAACAAATTACTTACCTAAATTAAGACTTTTTCGATACAAAAGCGCATTCCATGTTAGCCAACATCTCAACTTTAGGTGAATATGCATCCGAATATCCGATCTCTGGTTATAAATTATAACATACGGTGCTGAAACTTGGACACTGACAGTTTGGGCTGGTCATAAATTTTAGGTTGTTCAGCGCGCTAAGAACGGACTTTTTGATTATTATTATTTATTTGAAGGATAAAATCAGAAACGAAGTTATCCGGAAAAGAAATGGAGTTACTGAGATAGCTTGCACAGTAAGCAAGTTGAAGTGGTAATGGACCGGGCATGTTAAAAGAATGATGGCTAGTGGAGCAGACAAGTCCTGGAATGGAGACCGAGTATTGGCAAGCGTAGTTTGGGACGTTTCCAGCTGGATGTATGGACGACCTTAACCTCAAAAAGGTAGCTGGGACAGACTGGATGCGGAATGTATAGGGTGTTGTGAAGCAACCTGGGACAGGCCTATGTCCAGTGAACTGCAATATGCTGAGTTGATTGGTCGATTGCGCGTAGCTTAAGGGCCTAAGTCCCGCTTGGTAGCGTAACACGGTTACTTTATGAACCTTACTGCTCATTAACGGCTTGAAGATTTGAAAAATATATGATTTTGCTATAGATTCATATAGATCATTTTGCCAAGGGGACTTTTTTGTATGGTTAATACTTTTGCTGTAAAAAAATATTTTCCAACACGCAATATTTTGGCTTCTATTCCATACTCCTACTAAACGGCTTCGTTATTTGGAAAAAAATACACTGAAAAATAGATAGTTAGAGGTACCACAGAATCGCTAGAGCACAATTGTAAATTAATCAAAATTTGCCAAAGAATATCCCCATTTTGAGATAAAGGCTCAGAGGTGCCCTGCGCGGGCGCTGAGGCAGTCGTGCTTTAGCATTCAGACGGGAGATGAGGATACTATGGGCCTTAACCAGATTCCTTATTTTTAACGTGCAAACACAGTGTCATACGAAACACTCATCCGATGTCGAAAACCAATAATAGAATCTAATTAAACAATTCCGTCGATGCAATAATTAAATGCTTAGTTTGTGAAATATTCTAAGAGAGTTCTGTTCGTGCCGTTAATTATCGAGGTAACCGCTAAGTAGACCGTGCTTGTGGCGGTTTATCTAGATAACTGACTGTTGGTTTGTACGTAGAGTTGTCGGAATTAAGTGCTGGTTCCACTGACATGTTGCGAAAATTAAAGGAAAATGGATGTTCTAGTGTACAAGAACTGGTGCAGTACAGTGCGCGGAACAGAACTTTGTGGATGTGTTCTAGAGAGCCTGAATAGAGTTTGCAGAATAAGCATAACCAAATCGTTTTCTTAACATAACTTAATTTCCCCGAAGGGTAAGGCAGATGTGTATCTCGATTTGATTTAATTGCGTTATAATTTCTTGATCGAATTTATGTGGAAGAATCTGTATAACCCATACATGATGGATATAATGAAACTTGTCCTCAAAGAAGGGCTTTTAACTATCTTATGTTGCACCAGTCTCACAATGGACAAAGTTAAAACGAAGCTGGATCCTTACTTTTAGTATATCGAAGGGCGAATTGAGAAAACATCATTACGTCTTCTCATAAAAAGAAAAAGAAAGAGGCATATTGCATTTAATATGCCTCTTTCAAATTACTACCAACCTACTTCTTTTCCAAAGAAAACCTCTGCACACGAACACATGACATTAGCTGGTTCCTATTTAAAGTACAATAATAAAGTTTTAAGGTTACTTACTAGTTGCAGAGTGGTGAGATGCTTCTTCCACCACAAATACTTCTGGTACTGAGGCCCCATCGCCGCCAGCATATAGTAGCCGTACATAATGACGTGCACCAGGTTGTTCACGATGTTCGAGAAGGTTCCATGACCGCCTAGAACATTATAAAGATATATTAGGTGTAGGCGAAGAATGAACTTTGTCTAGTTTGGAAGGGCCAATTTAAATAGTGGCATACAATCAACGAGCCCCGGCAAGATGGAGACTTTATTAGAGGTTCTAAAAACTTATAATTACTAGATGGCTCTGTATTAAAATGCGTATTTAATACACATTTTCTCTGTGTGTGTGCGTGTGAACATCGCGGAAGGAACTTCGTTCTTGACGGGGGTCCTGTGGCCCCAAAAGTTTTTTTACTATTGCCTAAGATAGTGTAAACATCCCATAGCGAGACGAATTACTACTGTTCTTGTGACTACGAGAAGTTTTATAAAAACATCTCTATTGGTTCATTAGGTTAGCCCTCAAAGAATAGCAAAGCGACATGGCTAGGTACACTTCCTTAATCTTAATACTCCTAAATGTTTTCAGTACTTCACTAAATTTAAAATTATATCGATGTGACCAAAAGTTAAAAACTTTACTCAACAGAAACAACAAGGCTCCAACTGTGTAAAATACGCGGGTGGAGCCGTGGGAAGCACTAGTAATAAAATAAAATAAAACAATCAACGATTATTAACTGATTGTTACAAGATAATGCTTTACGGCATATTTTCCTGTAACCTTAACCAAGGAAAAACTGAATGCAACTACTGTTATTTATTATGACAATGATATCGTTGATTGTACAGACGACAGCACATCAAGCTACCCCAAATTGTCAAATTTTCCAAATTGAACATGAACCTTATTCCTTTTATAATAATGTTTAAAATCTATCAAAGAAATTTGACGGATTGGAGTAGCTTGATGTGCTGGCGTCTTTACAACATAGTGTAAATCTTCTACAATGAATAGGCTAGAGATGTCAGCATCAACTGGTGGGGTCCGCAAGGGCCGATGCCGGTGCGGGTTTTTCGAAAGAGATGCTTCCTTTTAAAGAGGAAGCGACAGGCTAGCCAGCGAAATTCAAATTTGCAGGTCATTGTTAGCTTGTATGTTGACCAAAATATGATTCGTGACCATAACAGATATGTATTTACAGAATTATAAAAATAAAAACATCCCTCTAAGTCCATGAAATATTAATTAATGAATGCCCTATTTCATGAAATATCAATTAATAGGGTTATATTCGAGGGCTACCCTGGCGTTTCTCTTTTAAACAAACTTGTAAAGTGCAAAAAATAGGGGTGACCCGAAAATAAATAAAAAAAATTCTCACAAAATTTAACATTGAAAAAAGTTACGAAAAGGTACAAATTGGTTATGGAACCAACTTGTACCTTTACAATATGTACTACTGATTGTGATAATGGCCACAATGACCATCTTGGATTATTAAATCTAATGACGTGCTTAATCAAAAAATAGGGAGAGGCCTTTCCGGTGAAACCTCTCAATGACGGTCAGTGACTATCCATCAACTCATCACATTTTTCTGTTAAGTTACCAATTTGACTTAATAGACCCAGCTAAACCAATTCGTCTTTGACCTTGATTTGTTGGTAACCTCAGTGGCCCTAAGATGTTTTCACTTTCAATTTGTAACGGTCTTTTCTTTTGCTCGGAACAATGTTACGAATTCACGCCAATTGTATTCTTTTGCGGTTCCATTAATTCAATTTGTTTTATATTCATTTTTGGGGAATCTAAGAGATTAAGGCTATAAGGGCAATTCTCGAAATTTTAAGTACGGAGAAGAACACAGTCTCAGTCTGTCAAAAGATACCTCTAGTTTCAATTTTTTTTGTCCAGTTTTTGACATCCGAGAATTGGTCTTTTGATCTCCGGATGCCGAAATCCGGCAGAGAAGAAAGGTCACTGACCCCATAAAACGGAAGTTTAGATAAGTTTTACCGAACCGGTTGTATTTCTTCGCGTTGGCTTTGTCATAGTTAACCTTTGCCTAGTATGAGAGCTATGTGACTGGGAAAGTTTCTCCTTTGATCTTGATTGTAGAAATCATTCCTATCACTATCAACCTAGCTAACTAGCTCTGGGGGCCGATTCTACTAACAAATTTGTTAAAAAAACGCAATAGAACCGCAACCGAATCACCACTTTTAAGCGTTTTCGCATTCTACTAAATTGAACAACGGTCCAGCTGCGACACAGCTGCGGTTACGTTTTAGTTACGCCAACGATCGATTGAAACAATGTCAAAACCTATTCTACTAACAAAATCGAACATGAGCGTGACGTTTACTATAGGACAAAGTTAATGATAAAATTATGATCATTATGTCTTTTAATTATAGAAAATACTTTTAGTGCCACATATTCGTGTTTAGTAACATTTTTAGATTCAACTTTTTTCTTTTTGGTATTAATAAAACATATTATTTTGGTATGTTGGTAACGCGGGTTACCCGCTGTGTTCCCGCTACAGTTCAGTTGCAATTCGTTTTAAGTTTAGTTTCCATTTTGCTTATAAAATAGTAGAATGACTTTTTATGTAACTATCGAACGGCGATCGAAATCGAACTGTTGTGGAAACACAGTTTAACGTGTAACGTTGCAAATTAGTAGAATCGGCCCCCTGTTCACTACTATTTTGTGATTTTTTTTGAGTAAACAATTTGTGATTAATATCAGCAATAAATAAATAGCTACAGTCTTGTCTCTTTTTATAGAAGGTCTTAGAAATATAATATGGTTGATTGAAAACACCTTTGAATATAAAGAGACATCGTCATATATAAAAAAAATCTGCTGTTCCGTACAACTGTTCAATGTCTACACTGTCACAAAGTATGGAACAACTGATAAAATAAATACCGCCGAAAAAAATCAACATTGGTCAAGAATCAAGTACTGGATTAATTTCATCTTTATTTCAATTATTAAGGATTAGGCCGGCCGGTCAGAAAGATGAAGCTAGATTAGATAGATTCCAAAGCGTAGTAGGTACCTATGGAGAAGAACGGGCGAGAAACTCTACGGACACACTTTTAAATCGAATTATTGTTATAAAAATTGATTACTTCAACCATGTTGTAATCATACATGTGAGAACGATATATAAAGACGTGCAAATTAAAAGCGTCCGTAAAAAAAAGATAAAACAAAAAAAAAACAATTCAGAAAATAAAATAAGCCAGGGCACGTAAGAAATAACCAGTCTCAACTGATAGCGCCCGTTCACGAACATGACGTATGGATCCTTTGTACCGTGTGTACAATTTATTTGTGTTTAGTAGGTGAAAAAGGTAAACTCACCAGCAATGAACTTCACAAGCAGCCAAGCCTCGAACGGCGTCAGGGAGTGGTGGTACAGATGCAGCCAAGTGATCTGGCTCTTCTTCTTACGCAGCACGAAGAACACGGTGTCTGCGAACTCTGACAGTTTTGAGAAGTAGTACACCCAGCATAGTTGTAACATCTGAAGAAGAAAGGACGAGATAAGTAGGAGGAAAATGAATATAACAATTAATGAGGTGTCCTGTTACCCAGTAACTGGGGTGTGGATGTCAGATAGGCAGTCGCTCAAAGTCATATTTTGTTATTTATCTGCATTTGATTAAATTGGAAGGTGACCCGAACCGATGGGAAACCACTGGACAGGTGATGATGAAGCGGTAATTATTACTTTCTCCGGAATCTCACTGTGCTCTTATTTCGTTGAATTTGACGTGGAAAAGATTGTAGTGGATCTATCTGGTCATCATGACCTGCCTAGCCCAGGGATGGCGAACCTCTTGATATCTACGAGCCATTATTTCCAAAAAAATATTATATATGGCATTGACGTGCCAACAAACAATCTTGACTTATTGACTACTAGAAAAAAACTAAATACTTTCACAATCATTGGTAGTCTTTAAATGCAAACAGAAATAAACTTGTACTATGATATAGTAATCAGCATCACAGCACCTTATTTAAATGAAAGAACAAATTACTGCAACTTCTGGTATCTGGTATTAAGGTCATATGACATAGAACAGAATCATGTGAAGGTACGGTTTCTAATAGTAACGACTCAGGCTAAAGAAGATGACCTTACCGTACTCCTATCATACTGAACTTACCATACTGTGACTTGGGCTGTCGTGCCCAAATTATTTTGTTACGTGCCACCAAAGACATGCGTGCCATTGGTTCGCCATCCCTGGCCTAGCCTTTTCCAATCTATGTTGGGGTCAGTTTCCAGTCTAACCAGTTGCAGCTGTATACCAGTATTTGGGCAGAGTGATCTTGGTAGACAACGGTTTCGAATTAAAATAGATTTTAATAAAGTTCTCACAAATTCAGGCTGCTTACTTGTAGTAAATTGTATACATAGCAGTAGATCTAAAATCAAATTTAAATATGTACATATTTCTATTTTATTACAATAAGCAAGCACCTTAAAATCTTGATTACAGTCAGATTCGGAACTAATAAATCGAAGGCATGCGCCCAAACCGGAATTACTCGTTCATTGACTGCTTTTCTTATTATCACGAGCTTTCTTTTTTCAAATTACGAGATGTTACGCATGTAGTTCAAATGCATAAGGGATTTGGGCCACAGGTTGCAGAAGAAGAAAAATAATATACTAGTATTTCTTTTTCTTCGTCGTGTCGAGGCAGTGAATTAAAACTTGAGTTCGATTTAAATGTCTGTTAGTCTATTAGCTAACTTGTTTGACGGTCAACCTATCTTAATTTGTCAGCACCAACTGGTGGGGTTCGCAAGGGCCGATGCCTGCCAGGGGTGTGGGTTGTCCGAAAGAGATACCGTGGCCCCTGGCACACAGGCAACTGAGGGAACACGGGTGGGTTACAACCACTGGGCCATCACTGCTTTAGCAGTTTTGCTTACTACTTCGTTTCTTAGATCCATAAATAATCTCATCTCGGTCTTCAGAACGCGGCAAAGGTACAAGACCACGAAGGCTTACAACATAATCGCACTTGACCGTTGGAATGAACTTGCTTCCGTACAACGGTGAGTAGTGAAAGCTTCTTAGACTCAGCTGTTCTTACGTCATCGGCTCTCTGGTTGAAAGTGAAACTGACATTGCGACTTGAGCTCGATCTTTATAGGTTTTATTGATGACAAAACTGTTGTCTTGAAGAAAACGTGTGTGTTTTACGTCGTAAGTGTTTTTCGAGAGCTTGAATTTGGAGATTTTTGGTTGGTTACTGCTGCAAAGGTTTTGACTTTTCGTTTCTATTTCAGGTCAAAAGAATTCAGTTAGAAGACCGGATCTTCGTCTTCTTCTTTCTACTTCTGAAAGGTCCATATCCAGCAAGAGACTGCAATAGGCTCTCGTTATTGAAAACGTAAGGTCAGAAATATTAACAATTTTTGATAGTAAAGCAGAAAAAAGACCGATGAAGTCTGTATAAAACCAGCTTGTGCAGCGACTTCGCCCGCGTGCTATTTTGGTCATCGACCGACCCCGTCCTGCTCACGGTATTAGTTCATTTCCCGACCTTTTTTCTTCTAGTACGGCTTCTTTGAGTCGTAGAGTGATGTCAAATAGTTTTGAACGTTCCTCAAAAAATGGGCTATCAAATGCAAAAAAAGATTATTTCAAATCAAACTAGTAGTTACAGAGATAAGGGCGTTCAAACAAACTCATCATTTTTTATTTTAGTGTAGGTAGGTATAAATATTTCAGTCTTATTTGTCAATTCTAAAATTCTATTCATACTCGCTAAAACATTTCATGTAAAGTTAAAATATCCAAAGTAACAACATTTTACTTGCCGACCCACCCATTACTCATCTTTAGCATTAAACCTCACCCTTTCCCACTCCTGCGCAATAGGTTACTTGAATACAAAGAAGGTATTTATAAGGTAATATTATTTCCTAACAAATAGTGGTAAATACCAAGAGATCTGAATAAGGAAAATAGGCAGTTTTTGCTTTGTGTCGTTATCTGCCGGAAGGATGCTGCTCACAAAAAATAAATAAAGATAATCTGCGAAAATAACGTCAGAAGATGAAAAAAAAAACGGTTCAAGATTTCCGTTTAATCGTAAAAGGTTCTATGAATGGTATATTTTGGCAGAAATATGTCGGTAAGTATATGTGACTCATAGTCTCCATTATAGTTTACTTTAAAAAAAACGAACTCTTCAAAAATTATGCTAGGAATATTGTTTAAAGCTATATCCTCACCATCTGTCTTTACTACCCACTGCTGGTTCTAAAAATAGTTCAAGAATATCAGCAGCGTCCCCTTCAAATACTTTCAATGGTGTTCCCCTTTTGAAAATGCAGGACAAAATTTTAACCATTGCGCAAACTGTAACCATGAATTCAGTATATCATTCTAGACCCCCTAGCGTATAAATTTTTCGTCGATTATCCAAAAAAAAAAACAGCTGTTCCATACATTTTCATCGCGTAGGTATTGCACTTTTCTAATTTTTTTTTGAAGTGAAAACTTCTTTCGGCGCTCGGGTATTTTTTGAGATGGGAAAAAACAAATGAACTCGCGACACTGTTACCAGATTATGACAATAAAAGATAGTGAGGTGGTGTAATAATTAATGAAATTGAATGAACTTAAAATAATGTACTAACAAGCAAAAACAATATTTTAAAATTAATAACTTGTCTTAAAAACATGATATGCACTATTAAAAATACTAGAATTTGTTATTTATTTTTATGTTCCACATGTTACAAACGAATTTTTAAAGTTTTATAACGAAATTAAAATTAAACGATTTTTATCATTCCGATACGTTTATCTATCTATCTTCTACAGGTTGAAATTGAAAACATGCGACAAACCGAAATGGGAGATTGTAAGTACTCATCATTATGAACAACTTTTACTAGGGGACCAATGATGCAATCGCGAAAAAAAAAACAGCTGTTCCCTACATTTTGACGAGTTATGCGAACATAAATGTAGGGAACAGATGTTTTTTTTTTCGCGATTGCATCATTGGTCCTTTAGTAAAAGTTGTACATAATGATGAGTACAATCTCCCATTACGGTTTGTCGCATGTTTTCAATTTCACCCTGTATATAACTATATTCATAAAAAGAAAAGTCCCGACTGACTGACTGACTCATCAACACCTAGCCCAAACCCTTGGACCTAAAAAGCTGAAATTTTGCACAAAGGTTCCCTTTATAATGTAGACAAGGAATAAGGAAGGTTTTTTCGAAATTCAATCCCTAAGGGAGCTAAATAGGGGATGACAGTTCCGCGCGGGTGAAGCCGCTGGCAAAAGCTTGTTATTAATATATACGTAGATTTAAGAAAAAAAAACGTTCGTTCTAGTGTGATGATATTTGAAAGTCAGGATTTAACATTCTAGTGTGATTTTCGAAGTGTCATTGTCTAAACTCTCTGATGATTTAAGAATAGACTAAGCAAAAGTGGTTCAAAAAACACATTAGCATTTTTAAAACGCTCGTTTCTCTTTCAAATGAAACCACAGACAATCATTTTTGATTATTCGTTTTGAAAATATTTATGTGGGTTTGTACGCACTTTCTAAATTTTTATGGTTTTTTTTCACACTTATTAATGTCTGTGAGATTTCTAGGAAACTGGACAATAAAACACGTTTCAGCGATTTTTGGTTCGTCTATTAGTTGGTCGAAAATGTTTTTTCACTTCTCATGCTTTAAAAGTACGCCAATATAGCCCTACGAAGCTGGACTAAAGTGACCACTTTAGTCCCTAGGGAGTAAAAAGTAATTCGTTTTTTAATTTCCTTCATGTGACTTCTAGACAAACTCAAACAGCCAGTAAATATACTATTATCTGTGGAGTGTGGACCATCTTCATTGCGAAAATGTTGAGAATTTTAGTTCCATGGTTTTTGCCAAGGTGGCGCCATGTGTTTAAAATTGTTAATCTGTGGCTGGTTTAGAAGAAAAAAATAACCGCGAAAATTTCAGAATTTTTGTCGAGTGTAAATTTGTTCGGCTTTAAATAAATTTATTAAGAATGTCCAGTGACATTTGTGGTATATTATGTTCCTTGGTGAAGAGTTTGACGTCGAACAAAGAGCAAACGGCATACCTAATAGATATTGTGATTTTTATTTTATTAAGTAATATATTAGGTACATGTTTTTGTACTAAATTGACTATTTTTCTCGCACTCAAAGTGAAAAGTACAGTTTGCACCTCGAGACTAAACGCCAACTTAATATACCCTCGGTTTCATTGACTCCCTCGCACGCTCGGGAGTCAAACCACCTCTGGTATATTATTGCTTCGTTTAGTCCCTCGTTATAAAATATACTATAATTTGTATATAGTAGTCACATTTCAGAATTTAGCGCCCCAGCTATGCTATATCTGGCGTTAGGACCTAAAAGATTAAAACTTATATATAACTCGCCACCTTACGATTAGGTGGGGTCATATCATTATCTGCTTAACCTTTTCCCAATTATGTTGGGGTCGGCTTCCAGTCTAACCTGATGAATACCGTTATTTTACTTGGAGCGACTGCCTATCTGACCTCCACAACCAGTTACTGGATGATACGATACCCCATAGTGAGACTAGTTGTCAGACTTTCGGGCTTTTGACGACCCGTAACGACTGTCAAAGATCTATAAATGACAGCCGGTATCAACGGCTTAACGTGCTTTCCGGGGCACGGAAGGGTCTTGGTATGTAAAGATATATATTGTTCTACTTATTTACTATACAGGCTGTTAAAGAAATTGCGTGCCATAGCTTTGGGGTAGGTTTAGTATCTTTAAAGAAACCCAGAAAAAAAAAAGAATTTAAAAATAAAATCTTTAAAAAAAATCCAAGATCAACCTAATTTAGTACCTACTAACTTCTAATAGCAATCTTTTAGAATTCAAATTATTTTATTTGTTTAATTAAATGCTTTAATTACTTACCTAATATCGAACGCGTTGATATTTTGTCCTTCACTTCTCGCGTCCGAATACTTAGGGCTGGGGCATTATTTTCACGAAACTAAACGATCGCTATTTTAAGTTAGTAGGTGCTAAATTAGGTTGACCTTGCAATTTTTTTTTACTGGGTTCCTTTGCCGATACTGAACCTACCCCTAAGCTATGGCACGCAATTTCTTTAACACCCTGTATATTTTACTAGTAGCTTGCCCGCGACTTCGTTCGCGTGTAATTTTGGCCCCCGACCTAAAGCGTCGCAGCTTCCCACCCATCCCCGGCCGGGCTGTTACTTCGCTTTCACTGAGCGTTCTATAAGGCTTCTTATTTTTTCCGGCTCCTAAGAGCCATTGCATGGAAACAGAACCTATCTCAAGCATTGGGCTATCAAATACAAAAATAATTGCTCAATACGACTGGTAGTTCCAGAGATTACCCTCTAATTACAAACTTCAAACAAATCAATTTTACCTCTTCATAATACTTTTTTAAAATTACTAAATGGGCCCGCTCTTGACCTCGATCACGCCTGATGGAAAGCGATTGATGAGGTCTATGATGGATCGAGCGTGCCCAGAAAATGCCTGTTCACGCTTCTTCAAGGCACTGGTACTCCCACGCATCGACGAAACACAGCAAGCTGCTTGACTCTGGTGGGAGGGTGGTCGCGAACCAGGCGGGCGTTAGCCCTACCACCGCAAGGGAAGAATTGGCCAGTTATCAAGGTACTGGGTGTGACTGTCCAGGATACGCCGAGCGCTCGGTTCATTCCAGTTACTGGTGGAACAAATTGCGCTACACGAGGAGGCTTCTTCATGCAATACAAGTGTACGGTATTAGTTGTTTCTTTGACAACGCTTTATAGAGTTATCAAGTTAAAATTGTCATCTCGTGTAATACCTGTGTTTAGTTTGCTTCCTCTCTTTAGTTCAGTTTTACTTGCATTTCCGCCTTTTTTTAACCTCATGCCCAAGCTGGCAAAGACGATAATTATTTAGGAAGGAAGTGTTAGTCTGTCCTAACATTTGATAAGCTAGTTGTTAAAATCACGTTCATATTTTCGTAGATTAGATTGTGATTATTTTGGAAGTAAGACAAGTATTATATCTGTCACTTATTAAGTGTAAAGCAAGGTCTTTCCTATGTAATTAGATACTTTTATCTAAATGAGAATTAAATCATCTAACTGCATCTACTAATTAGTTGTTTAGCTTCCTGATGCCTGCTTCCGTAATAACGTTAGTTGCGGTTTAAATGATTTAGTTTTCTCTTTTAGTTAGTAGAAGTTTTAAACGCTAAAAATGTATTTATTGTTACCGTTTAAAATTGTTTTACAGGTCCTAATACAATAATGTAGTATCAATTACTGCACTCAGAGACCTCATCCAAAAACCAATTACACACTCATCAGCATTAATGGCAACTGCCCATTTTTTTATTAATTTGCCTTGATTTGGTTTGTATGTTTGGAATTTCTTCTTCCTTGATCGTCACGACATTCAGTGCCAAAACTGCCGAACGCTTTTTCTTATTGCGTCTGACTTCATCAATACACAAATCTCAGATTAAAAAGCAAAAGTGCAAAAGCGTATGGCGTACAGACAATGGTCTACTATCCATACTGCGCTGCGTGCCTTTTCAGTGGTGCATTTGATGATCTTAAGACTCCGTTAGTGAGCGGAGTTCGCGCAGCTTAATTTTGGGCCAAAGATGTTTGAACTTTTTGTCATCGATACGTTAAGAAGAAAAATACACAAACCAACATTTTATCTAATAAACATGTAAGTATTATTAACATCTGTATTGGAATGGACAGCAAACACTATTACATCTTCCAAACTAATATTTTGACTGCACTTACGATCGATACAAACATTGACCTTCTTAAATCTATAGAGTATTTACTCTGACAGTGTAAGTGTGATCTACAAAAGCGATTGAACAGACTATGTCAGTACTTAGATCTTCAAAAACAATATTTTTATAACACTTGAATCAACTTCAAATGTATATACTCAACTTTATGTCTCACGAAATCCATAAAAAGGTTTAAAAAAAATCTGTACAGAATCGTCAAACGTTTTAAATTGATGCAAAATAACCAAGTTAAGGCGAAAGGTTATTGGTATCCGTTTGCATTTAGGTTGTATATAACCTACGTTCTGGCTTCGGAAGCGTTCCTCTTATACCCTGTATAATAATTATCCTCATGTATATATAAGCAACCCAGCTTCCGCGGTTTTTACGACTGGGCAAAACGTCATGAGTCCTTTATCATATTATGTGAGTTTAAAAGTAACGTTGTATACATATAAATTCTCGGGATAAATCCTCTACATGATGGTGAAACCCGAATTAAAATCGGTAGCGTAGTTTAGAAGAACAACGCGGCCAGACACGAAAAGCCATTTTAATTTATTATATTTAGATGTAGATTCTCGTTTAAGTGACCATGACATTGGTATTGAATATTGTAACAAAACCGGTGCGGAATGCGTTTGAATAACAACAGATTCGCCATTCATGCGGTCGTTAATATTAGAATTAGCATAAAAGTATAGGAATCAGAAATATGATGATTTCTTTTAGAATTTTAATAAATTGGAGGGGATTTTGTCTAAGTAATAACAGCTGCTCGGGTCGATCGATCAGGTTAAGCTACGCTTGCTGCGGTTGGCCCGTCGATGGGTGACCATCTTTACATACCAAGACCCCTCCGTGCCTCGATTAGCACGCTAAGCCGTTGGTTCCGGCTGTCATTTGTGGATCTGTGACAGTTGTTACGGGTCGTCAGAAGCCCGAAAGTCTGAAAACCAGTGTTATCAAGGGTATCATGTTACCCAGTAACTGGATTGTGGAGGTCAAATAGGCAGTTGTTCTATGTGAAATACTGGTAATCAGCTGCATCCGGTTAGATTGGAAGCCGGACCCCAACATATTTGGGAAGAGGCTAGGCAGATGATGGTACTTATGTAGGTAAGTGTGTGAAGGTCTGTGTGAAGGTTAATTGTTATAATGTTTATTTATTAAAGAACACCAGAACTACCTATATGTATACATCCAACATCAGGAGTATCTATTTATACACGAAATATCTGAAGGGGTCATGAAGGTATGAACAACTTTTACTATGGGACCAAACCTGAAATCCAGAAAAAAAATCAGCTATTCCCTACATTTATGTTCGCATAACTCGTCAAAATGTAGGGAACAGTAATTGATTTTTTTTTCGCGATTTCAGGTTTGGCCCCATAGTAAAAGTTGTTCATAATGATGAGTAAAATGACTCTTTCAGATATGTTGTGTATGAATAGATAGACCTTATACAGGGTGTAACAGAAACCCTATTGCTATCCTTAAGCACTAACGATAACAGCTGGAATAGAATCACTATACATAGTTTCTGCTAAAAATTGATACCAAATTTTCGGTTTAATATGTTTCTTAAATTCAAATCATAACATATGTGTCACCACACTACGTAAGTCAATAATTTTCCACGTTACTTGCCAATATCACGATAAATCTATTCCGAGTGATGTTTTAATTTCAATTTGAAAAGTTTGTATCAATGTATTAAAAATTCTCATAACTTCCGAACATGTAGAGATAGGATTAAAAAACCCTTCCAATATCGTTTGATATCATCCAAAGAAGCCGTGCCCTTGGTATGTATATACCCTTTCCGTTACACGTTGTATATTGTTTAAAATAGATTTGCATTTTGATGTTTTTTATTTTTATGAATGGATATTTAAAACTTTTGTGTAGGTATTTTTAATGAATGCAGTGGCATTGAATTGGCATTGGATTGGGCAGTTTTTTTAAATAAATGTTGTTTCATTGAATGTGGGAATATTTTTTAAATATCTGAATATACCATTGAACGCATTGAAGATGAATAATGGTAACAGCAGATTTTTCAAAAATGTTTGTGACTTCTCAAGGCACAAAATAGTAAAAGGAACGTTCAGGAGGCCTCCGGCAGACAGGTTCCCTAACAACCATGCTGCCAAGCCAATATTTCCACAATGAGAGGAAAGACTACTAATATAACAAAGAATACTTATCTATTATTGGAACTGGTTTCCATAAATTACTATGAGCACATAAATGGCAATCAATTAGTTTATATAATTGATACTTGACCATGGACCATGACAGATGCGTAACTTCTGAATTCGATGACTAATTGAATTTAATAGATCCATTTTTTTAAAAGACGATTAAGTTGTTATGTTCAAATTAAGATATTATAATGCTTTGAGGATATACGATTTTAACTTGATAGTGATTTACTCGAGAAGATAGGAACTTGTTAGGTTTTTTAGACAGTAGTGGTATTTTCAAAGCAGTGGTTAGCGATTAATCACTTATAATATCCCGTTTTTACTAATTTATAGTATACTAGCTTTTGCCCGCGACTTCATACGCGTGGACTTTAGAATGAAGTAGATAATCATTATTTTTGAAAATATATAGCCTATTTTTTTAAGTTAGACCTCTCGGAATACATAATTGAAAACTGCATTCAATTCCATGCAGTGGTTTTTGCGTGATGCGGTAACAAACATATAGACAGACAAAAATTCTAAAAACCGTTGTTTTGGCTTCTGTTGCTCTAATAAAGACCCCCATACTATTTTTTCTTCAATATCTTTAATGTACAGACATCGGCCTGTTACAATTTTATTATATGTAGATATAGATATATCTACTCGTCTTCAATAAGAAAATGCTGTGTGCCTAATTGCACCCAAATCAGTGCAAATTATAAATATAATTGGCAATTGGCTCACCCCCTATTACACTGACGAAATGTGGGTGTACCTACTATGGAGGACACCTCAACCTAACCCTTTGGAGATTGCGGGCGTGATACAGATATAATTTTATGTTATAATCATAATTTAAAAGCGTAAACATTTCGTGACGCAATTGTTCCCAAAGCATGAACGGAACCTTCTAAAACCACAAATATGCCATAAACAATTGAGATTTTCCCCCCCAGTGGGTTCCCGCATTGTCGTTGCGGGGGGGCTCAGTAGCCGTGGTCCGCTCCCACGGTGAAGCGAAGAGGAACCCAAAGGTGGGGCCGCTCGTCAGGGCTTTTGTCTCCAAGCCGACGACGTAGCGGCCAAAATGTAGGTTGTGGTGAGGTGCACCGCAACTGAGGCGGGCCGCGATGTCGAATGGGAGGCATCGCGGCTGAGGATTACAGGCTGCGGAAGAGGAGGAGTGCCGGTACTTCTGAGTAGCGCTCTTCCCTTCTGTAGCCTGGACGGGGCCGCCACCGTTTGATGGCGGACGCGGTGGGGCCGCAGGGGAAGAGGAGTGTCGGTATAGCGTTGGCCGCTCTCCCTATCCCCTGCGGCCGAAAGGTGGTAGGCGGCGGGGCCACTGCGCTGACCCGTCGCAAGGGGACCAAGGGTACCAGACACGGGTTCGTCTGGGGCCCTTTTGTTACTTGGTTCCTGGGGTGGTCACGGCGTGCCACGTGTCCTGGTGCGCCGAACTGGTGGGGTCCGCAAGGGCCGATGCCTGCCGGGGGTGCGGGTTGTTCGAAAGAGATACCGCGGCCCCTGGCACACAGGCAACTGAGGGAACACGGGTGGGTTTTAGTCAGTAAAAGTCTGACACGCCCTCCTGCTCCACCCAGAGCAGGAGAAGTTATTTGATGATTTCCCACCCTCAAAAAAAAAAAAAAAAAAAAAAAAAAAAAAAAAAAAAAAAAAAAAAAAAAAAAAAAAAAAAAAAAAAAAACAATTGAGATTTTCATCTATAGTTGTAAAATACCTTTGACATTTCATAGCCAGCGATACATCTTCACACACCCAAAGCCTTTTCCTTTTCACTAAATAAACACAATAAATAGCAAACTATGCAATTTCACTTTTGTATATAAACAAAATATTCGAAAGCCATGAGTCGAGAAGTCGGTACCGTTTGCTGTTGGACGAGCTTGACGCCTCTAGGCATAGACTAATGAATAAGGCAGAATGGACAATATTCGGTACCTAAGCTAATACTGAGTAATATTCTACCTTTGAAAACCACCAGCAATCTACTTTGACTTTGACAGTAAGCCAAAAATCACAGGTAAAATAACTGAAAGTAGATGACAGTAGGGCCCCTTACTGTGCGATCTGAAGGGGTCCTTAAAATAGGGCCGCACCATAATGGTCATACCTATTGAGTTCAAAGAGATGTGTCAGCGTGTTTCATATTTAAAAATCTCGTGTGACACGACTGAAGTTAAACACAAAAAAAATATATTCATAAGTCATTTGGAACACTCTTTGACCTATTCGCTTTTTGTTTTTAAAATTTTTATTTGAAAGTATACAGCAGTTCTTGATTATCGTTGTATAACATTTTGGAAATGGTAACGTTTCATATAAAATTGTATTTTAATCGCCGGCCCCAAGTCAGTTTCCAGTGCTCTTTAACGTTCAAAACATGAGCAGACGCTTTTCAGTTTATCATTAGCGTGTTTAAAAATAGTTTATTAGAATGTAACTTAACGCATGTTAAATAACTGATCTAACATTATAAGTGTGAAAAATGCATGCACATTACATAAATTTAAATTATATAACATTTTTGACTTATGTAGGTAATCTTAATCATTCTCTTACTTAACAAAAGTATGACGAATGTAAATAAAAAAACAAAAATACATCGTCATTAAAAATGACTTAGCAAATGGAACCATCTTTCCGGAACTGCACATACTGTCAGATAAGTCATCAAAAATTACGCAAGCATTATTATGTATTATGTGTAATTAATATATGAAGTAGTATAATACTACTGCCTTGTCTTTTTCCAACTAATAACCAGATATTTTACATGGAGCGACTCCACAATCCAGTTACTAATAATACGGTACCCCTTGGTGTGACTGGTTGCTGTCACTGTCAAACTGTCAAAGATGTACAGACGCCAGCACATCAAGCTACCCCAATCTGTCAAATTTCTTTGATAGATTTTCAACTTTAATACAATATCATAAGGTTCATGTTCAATTGGAAAAATTTGACAGTTTGGAATACCTTGACCTGCTGGCGTCTGTACAAGCGCTGCGACACTTTTTTAAATGTCACAGCATCATGCTGGATCTCAGGAGCCTTCTAGCCTCGTACAGGACTTTCTGCTTTTTCTTTTTTAACTTTTAAGGAATTTTCTTTTTATTGTTTTTTGTTTATGATTATGTGTTCAGTTTAGAATGTGATCTTTTTGTGCGAGTCACAATAAATACGTTTTCTATCATTCTTTCTTACAGCCGGGCCCAACAGATTAACGTGCTTTCCGAGGCACGGTCTCTATATGTAATGGTTGGTTATCCATCCACGGATTGACCTGGGCAAGTATAGCTCAACCTTTTAATCGACATGAGCCCCTAAAATAAGAATTATGAAGCGTACTATCTGCGTCATAATTTCATAATCTACGCTAACTTATAATGGTGGTTATACTTTCTACACCATATGACGCGTGGAGAGTACCTCGTTAGGCTTTGATACTTTTAATAAAAGTATGTAGAGGTAGAAAGTTTATCGATTTTACATAACAGGTGGCGGATTTTGCGAGGAGTTTTGGCGTGTGGATTTGAGATCAAGTGGCACACCTGGCTAGGTGATAATTAATCTATGACTATTCTTAGAATTAGTTTGATTTCTCTTGAAGTTATGAGATAGGGTCACAGAGAATAGTTAAAATTATTAAGACCGCAATTCGATAGCATATATTCGATTCGCAATATCTTCTCATCCCACATACCGCAGTGTCTCAAGACGAAAGTCTTCGACCAGTGCGTGTTGCCAGTGATGACATATGGAACCGAAACGTGGTCGCTCACAATGGGCCTCATAAGAAGGCTTAAAGTCAACCAAAGGGCAATGGAGAGGAATCAGGAATGAAGAGATCCGCAGGAGAACCAAGGTAACCGACATAGCCCGAAGAATTGCCAAACTTAAGTGGCAGTGGGCAGGGCACATTGCACGCAGAACAGATGGCCGATGGGTTCGAAAAGTTCTGGAGTGGCGACTGGGCCCCGGAAGACGTAAAGTTGGAAGGCCTCCTACAAGGTGGACCGATGACCTTGTGAGGTCGCAGGAGTCCGCTGGATGCGGGAAGCACAGAATAGGTCAAAGTGGCGGAGCTTGGGGGAGGCCTATGTCTAGCAGTGGACGTCTTTCGGCTGAAATGATGATGATGAATGATTAAGACCTACTGTGCAAAGACTACCCATCTAAGGCCACATTGGCATGGACGTAGAAATATCGTGGCGGGATTTTCGCGTACTTGATTTTCAGCAAACTGCTTAGCGCCGAGAGCTGAAAATCGAACAATGTATTTTTTCGATGCGTTATGAATAGTCAAGATGCATTATGTTGGAATCTCTATGCTCGGTTCAATACCGAGAGTTTAAAATCAAGTGCGCGATCTTGCTGCGATATATTTACGTCCGAGCAAAAGTGATCTAAGGGCAAATTTTTCAAATGATGCTGAACGCGATCAGGACCTGTCAGTGTCATCATTGTTGTTGACACTGACAGCTGCCAGTCAGTTGACAATGAGCTCATTGTGAACGGAAAAACTATCATTGGTGACTGGATTATCATCAACTGTTTCACTTTACAATCATTATTATCTTTGATTAGGAGATCATGTTTGATGATAGAACTTTCTTAGAGCCCGAAACATGATTATTTTAAGTATACCGTGTCTCTGTGTCCTGGATAGCACGTACAACCAGTCTTACCAAGGGGTACCGTATTACCACGTAACTGGGTTGTGGAGGCTCCATGTAAAATACTGGTATTCAGCTGCATCCGGTTATATTGGAAGCCGACCCCAACATAGTTTTGAAAAGGCTAAGTTGATGATGATGATGAGGTTTTATATTGTAGGTCCGGTTACGGTATCATTTGTCTGTACTTAGTCAACTCTTTGGCACACTTAAGCACAATAGTAGTAATTATTAAACAGTAATAAGGTTTATTATAGCTTACCCGTCGCGCTTTTTCACTGTCGCTGTAGTCTACGGGTTGGCACGATAAACTGTAGTCTCCCCACCATCCTGACGCCAAATGCTGGGGACAAAACATGGATAAAATTAATAAAATACATAACAGAATATCACGCCTTGTTTTACCGAAGGATAAGGCGGAGATCTACCTATAAAAACCCTAATTACACCAGCTATGTTTCAGTTCCATGTAATAACGAGCTTAAAGCCATCAACCGGGCACAAATCTAGATTCCGGGCTGCTGCTGACAATTTCCAGGCAGAAAAATCCAATATCTAACACTTTGCCCGACCTGGGATTCAAAACCAGGACCTCAGGTCAGCAGTAGAGTTTGCTACTACTAGACCAACGAGACAGTCACTAAGCAACGACAGTTATACTTAACTAGCTGACCCGCCAGACGTAGTCCTGCCTTAACTATGAATTTTGAATTCGCAACTTTTTTATTTTTTTCTTCCATAAGAACCTTCTCCTGATAAAAACAAACATAACACAAAAAGAATTATCAATATTGGTCCAGCCATTCACGTGTGATGCCGTGACCAATGGAAGTAGGGATTCATTTTTATATATATAGATTATGTTATGTTTGAAATTCTTCAAAGAGAATAGCGTAAGAAAATCAATATCAAATACAAAAGTCATTTATTCAAACTAGGCTGAGAGTAAGCTCTTTTTGAACATTAAAATTACATAAGAGAGTCCCCCAAAAACGTCCACCCGTCACCACTTCCAAGTGCTTTAGCTGGGATGAAGAAGTGGCGCAACAAACTCCCCAGCAGAAGTTAAGCATCTGTGTTGGGTGAAAATTTAATTAGGGATGCTGGAGCAGTCATATACAGGGTGGTAGCGACGCGCAGACCCTTACCATGTATGATTCTGAAAGTTTAATCGCGGAGCCTTGAAATTTGTCATCGGTTATAAAAAACAAAAAAGCTGTTCAATACATTTTGACCGCGTTGGTCTCGCACTATGAAAATGCGAGACCTACGCGGACCTACCTATGAAATATAACATTTTTATTTTTTATAACCGACGAAAATTTTTACGCGAGGTCCTAAAATCATGAGTTGAATTCATGGTTACAGTTTGCGCGTCGTTGTTCCTGCAACTTATATTACACCACACTGCCACATATATTACAATATTACTTTTCGGTTTGTAACTGTGTTAAAAAAGTGCTGTTTTATTCGAAATCACAACAAACAACCAAATACGACCAAATTAGTTTAACAAACATCTCTGTCATACCAATTTACTATTGGGTAGCGTGCAAAAATCTTAAATAACCTAGACCACAATTTAAATTGTATCTAGCGTGAGAGTATTAACGAACCGTAACACAATAAACTTATCGATATTAATTATTCGATAACTTTTATTTCGCGTTATGTCTTTTGTTATATTCTATATTGTAAGCCTATATTGCCTTGACCGGTTTGCCAGGAATTTTGCACTATCTATTCCTACCGTCTAAGATTGCGTAAATTTTGTAATGAATATACCTCCAGGGGGCCGATTCTACTAATTTGCAACGTTACACGTTAAATTATGTTTCCACAACAGTTCGATTTCGATCGCCGTTCGATAGTTACATAAAAAGCCATTCTACTATTTTATAAGCAAAATGGAAACTAAACTTAAAACGAATTGCAACTGAACTGTAGCGGGAACACAGCGGGTAACCCGCGTTACCAACATGCCAAAATAATATGTTTTATTAATACCACAAAGAAAAAAGTTGAATCTAAAAATGTTACTAAACACGAATATGTGGCACTAAAAGTATTTTCTATAATTAAAAGACATAATGATCATAATTTTATCATTAACTTTGTCCTATAGTAAACGTCACGCTCATGTTCGATTTTGTTAGTAGAATAGGTTTTGACATTGTTTCAATCGATCGTTGGCGTAACTAAAACGTAACCGCAGCTGTGTCGCAGCTGGACCGTTGTTCATTTTAGTAGAATGCGAAAACGCTTAAAAGTGGTGATTCGGTTGCGGTTCTATTGCGTTTTTTTAACAAATTTGTTAGTAGAATCGGCCCCCTGGTGTTAATAGGTTTAATGTTGTAGATGCTGATAGACCGGCAATCTGTTGCTTGTATCTCTAGTTTAAGTCTTTTATTTCAAGGTATCTCATTTTTTCGTTACAGTCGTGCGCATTTGACTCAGCAGTCTGGAAAATTATATATTTATTAAATTGACATCCTACGTCTATTTGCCGTGTAATAGCTATTTAATAAAACTGTCAAATAATGACAGTTTGAATATACGAGCAAATTAAGTTGGTAAACAACTTTTGTCCCTAACTTTACATCGATCCATCATAGAATCAATTCCGTTTTTGAACAAGTTGTCAAGAGACTTTATTTGAGAGAAGTTATGTTCTAGCAGATTTATTTATTAAACTAAACCACCACCGAGGTTGGGCAGGCCACGATTGCGGCGGTAAGTACCCTCTTTGGGGAGTGGATTGAGAGGTGCCACGGCGTCCTCATATTCCGCCTGACGCAGGTCCTCACCGGCAAGCAATGGGTAGCTCGCTGTCCGGTAAGGACTAAGCCCTAGTCGATGGCGCGTTGTGTTCCACGTGCGCCTCAAAGAGATGTCAGCACCAACTGATGAGCTCTGCAAGGGCCGATGCCTGCCAGGGGTGCGGGTTGTTCGAAAGAGATACCGTGCCTCCGGCACACAGGCAACTGAAGAAACACGGGTGAGTTTTAGTCAGTAAACGTCTGACACGCTCTTCCCCTTCACCTCCTTCTCCCGCTCCACCCAGGATGAAAGTGGCTGGTATACAGAACAAGTTCTCTTCTGAACGAAAGACGTTAGGTACTGAAGTCTAGGGTGTCACAATTTAAATCCTAGTTGTTCAAAGGGATTGTTGCCAATCATAGAGATAAGGTTAAAATGCACCTACCGTTCGGACGGTTTGAAGGTATAAGTGCCATTGAACTTATTCCATCAACACTCGAACACTAGAAAAGCACTAGCATTTACAAGCAAAGACTGATGTAATAGTACGTCTTTTCTGGACCTTATTTATATATTACAATTGCCAACTCACGTCTCTCTGAAGAAACGCAACGTTGCCGAAAAACTAGACAATTTCGCAGAAAAAGAAAGACACAATTTCTAGATCAGCAACCTGCAATCGCCTTGACCTTATTACTGGGTGGTATTTTGCACTAGTGATACCGTCACACTGTCAGATGGTTGCGTCAATGGCCAATGAACCGTGGTCTTCACGCAGCGTAGCGCCGTGTGGTCATAGGTACGATCTTATTCGACGAATTCGAGTTCAGATTTTGGTAAAAGACACTGATACTACGACCATGTCGGGGTCACTAGTTTAGAGTTATGAGGAACAGGATAAAAATCACTCGTCCTCTAGAGAAAAGGGAGGATCGTCTGACCAGAGGGGTGTAGTGTCTGGTGGACGATATTTTTTTTTGGGGAATGACATCTGACAGGTCAACCGGTTGTCAGCTGATTAACCCGAATTGCCGGTGGCTGCCTCAATAAGTTAAGGCCTCCATCCGGGGTTTTAAAACTGTGGGGTACGGACCTCGGCTTAAGGTATCGCTGAAAGAAGGCAGTAAGGGACGGGCTCGATTGGAATGAAAGCCCAACGTTTGATGTCGGTACATGCATGTAATTATGCTAGTTGCACCGTAAACTCTGTTTGCGCGATTCAGGATTTTGCGTGAAGTCGGTCTGATATCTAGTTTGCATGAAGCGTTTTAGATGCCGCTACAATTTTTTTTTTATTTCAGGACTAACCATATAATTATATGGGATTTGGAGGCAAAGGTCCTCGCGCATATCTGGGAGTGGCGCGAGGAGGCCAAACGCCAGGGCCTTACTCCGCTGCCGCGAGAAATCGAGGTGCAGCGGACAGAACTCCGGCGGGATCTCATGGCGACATGAAGAGTGCGATTGTCGCAACCCAGTGCTGGGCACGCCACGATAGCGGCGGTAAGTCCCCTCTTTGAGGAGTGGCTTGAGAGGCGGCATGGCGTCCTCACCTTCCGCCTGACGCAGGTCCTCACCGGACACTGTTGTTTCGGGAGGTTCCTGTTTCGTATAAGGCGGGAGGAGACGCCCGGGTGTTTCCATTGCGAAGATCGCCCTGAGGACACGGTGGAGCATACGGTGGCGGTCTGCCCAGCTTGGGCGGAGCACCGCCGTGTCCTCGTGGAGGCGATCGGCGGCGGCGATCTCTCGCGTCCGGCCCTGGTGCAGGCCATGGTACGGAGCGAGAGTGAATGGTTAGCCTTCACCTCCTTCTGCGAAGCAGTAATGCTCGCGAAGAGGGAGGCGGCGCACGTGAGGGAGAGGCAGTATATGCGCCCTCACGGCCGTAGTCGCCGCGGGAGAAGCCCTGGGCGTCGGGAATCCCAGGCTGATTCCCGGCCACCGTAGGCGCGGGCTTGCGGACGGCGAGTAATGGGTAGCTCGCTGTCCGGTAAGGACCAAGCCCGGGTCAACGGCGCATAGTGTTCCACGCGCGCCTCAAAGAGATGTCAGCACCAAAGGGTGGGGTCCGTAAGGGCCGATGCCTGCCAGGGGTGCGGGTTGTTCGAAAGAGATACCGTCGCCCCTGGCACACAGGCAACTGAGGGAACACGGGTGGGTTTTAGTCAGTAAAAGTCTGACACGCCCTCCTGCTCCACCCAGAGCGGGAGAAGTTATTTGATAATTTCCCATCCTCAAAAAAAAAAAAAAAACCATATAATTATGCCTTTTCTCGCTCGAACATTGTACGTTGTGTAAGTTGAAATGGTTTTTCAACAATTTTAGCCATATTTTTTAATTTTGTGAGGAGTGAATTATTGCTAGGATTTATTTTTATGAGTTTACAAATGTTTCTCCATATTTTTTGACTGTATCTTAGCTACAGAAAATTTAATAATTCTATCATAAAAAAAATCCATCATTCGTAAATTTCACTTTACAGAGACGGCCTATTCCGGTATTTCGTACTGTCAGAGTATCAGTACATTTAAAGCCGTTACTTTGCAAAAAAGATATCAATCTATCGTTGATGTAGGTATTAGCTTTCTCCGACATCTCCGCCCGAGTTTATTATTATAATTTGTAAGTACATTCTGTCAATATGACTGTTTTTATTAACAGTGACACATCTATAAATAACGATTAAGATTGCCGGTATAGTTATTGCGTTTTAGCATAGCAAAAGCAGTAATTGATACTACATTTTCTAGAATTTTAATTAAAAAATCTGACATTAAGTCAGTGAGCGCCCCGCATCTATTGTGATATTCATCATATTTTAGTAACGAAAACCATACATTGTGTATTGTTCGGGTTTCTATGGGATATTAGGGAAAGGGCAGTGACCGCTATTTCTATGCTACAACGACTGAAAAACAGTTTAAAACCCGTAAAATTACACTTTCAATTTTTATTCTTGTATAACATTTACTATTCAATCTAAATTCAACTGTAACCTGCTTGCAATACGAGCTTAGGTTGCATGATTGTATCACGTCGTCACGGGCCCATGAAATTGTCAAGTTGCCTTGACATGTCATGTTGCTAAACCATGTGATTCTTATGCGATTGTGTGGAACAATCGATTTGTAATAGTTCGCTTTGTTTATTTTTGAGCAAGGCTTGAAGTATTAATGAGACAAGCTATCAAGCATGCAATTTGAGCTGGAAATTTATTAAGGTTATAATATTTTTAAGGTTATTCTGTGTACTAGCAATATACCTACATATCCAGTAACTACTAACTAAAGTAAGGATGTTTTTTCTGTGTTGTGTATGCAGACGTGAATTAACGGTTTCAAGCTAAACAACCGTATGGTATGGAAAAATTAGTTTTTCATGAAAATCTACGAACATAACATGCAATTATACTAATTATTATAAATACTCTTAGCAGACGGAAGGCTTGTAATCATTCAGTCTGCTGTGATGGGTATTGGCAAGCCCATATTAATATGGAGACACTTGCTTGTACTTTGCTTAAGATTGAAACAGAAGCACATACAAAGAATAAAAATAATATTTAATTCTGTAACAGTAGCTACAAATACGAAGAATTAATAAGTTTCTATTCAACGATGCCTTAAGAACTCTATAACCCAAAATAATTACGATCTGATCCAGTCTGTCTCTTGCTGCCATTCCCCAGCGACGCCCTAAACTGAGGTCGTTACCCCACAGGGTGTTCTAAGCATGTAGTCTATCTGTCTGCCCGGAAACATTAAATGGTTAAGGCATCCACAGGACAGCCCGGTAAAGCAGCTGACATAACCTCCTAAGTAGATCTGAGAGATGCAATTCACAAAAAAACCGCTCTATACCTAATTCATACTTCAAAAGCGTGCTTTTTATATATGAATGCGAACGATTAGGTATACTGTACAAGCTTTAAGTAAATTAACAATTTTTTTGTCAATTAGTGTGCGTAATTTTAATTCATTGACCAGATAACGCGAATAAAATGTTCGCACATCAAATTAAATGTTTTGCCTATTATGTGTGGTAGTTAATAACTTATTTTACATTTGTTAAAAGCTTTTTTGTTAGCTTGTGGTTCTCAATTGAATTATTCGGTGTCTAGTCAGCTCCCAATGTATAAATTATTGTCTAAGGTCTGGCCAAAGTTTCTGTGGGAATTTAATATTGTAAAATATCTTTATTTTTTCCTGAATAAGTACAAAATGATGTTTATCATGGGTGGGTCGTCAAATTGGCCTCAAAGATACTATGTAAATCATAAAGTGGTTCACATGGCTCATGGACTAATAAAAGATAATTTGAAATTGGAGGCTTTTATCAAAAAGTTGAAATTGAGCCAAGCAAAATGAGAAAAAGTTGGAAAGTACGGCGAAATAAAAGTCGCGGGTGGACGATGCGATGCGACGCGGTGGCTCATCGGTCGAAATTTCACGCGGCAGAAGCTAGTCATAATATAACCATGATCCCTAACACCAAGTTCAATGATAAAACAATACTGTGTTCCACTATTAAAATTAAGGTTATCTAATTGTGTACACAGAAACTACGCGCACATGAGAATATTCAACATGGTCTGAGAGTGACGGCCGCAATGCATTGCACAAAGAGCACGTCTTATATGGACGTCAAACTCAAACTCAAAGCATTTATTTCAATTAAACCATTTACAGGCACTTTTGAGTTGTCAAAAAGTCGATTAGTTGGAAAGTTGAAGCTAGTTGCCCATTCCAAAACGTAGATCTCTATGGAGAAGAACGGGCAACAAACTCCATGGACACTCTTTTTAATCATGTTAGGTATTACAAAATCTTGGGAATATTATTCTTGTTGCTTCTATATGTGAGAACAATGTAAAAAAAAACCATTCTAAATATAAGATTTAAAATAAGCCATGGAAATTAGGAGATGACCAGTCTCAACCGACGGCGAACTTCACGAACTTGACGTGACCTATGAGATGATGCAGGTGCTAAAAAACCAGTTGGAAATTCCTACATCTACTCGAATAATAACATAATTTAACTCTTTTACCTAATCTTTGAAGGGGTATGCCGATTTGTATAGTGAAAGATCAGAGATGAGAGAAACAACACAAAAAAACTGTCTACAACAAATTCATACTTTGAAAACATAACTTAACTCATGTTTTTCGCCAGATATGTGATATGGACTTATCACATATCCGGAGAAATCTGGGTGTTATGTGTTATCTCTATGCAAATCAACCTTTCAGAGAATACAGGAGTTAAATTGAGTCTTTGAAGTATAAATTACGTGTAGACCGCTTTTTGTGTATTGCATCTCTTATCTTGTATGTTGTATTCGCTTAGTGGTCTAAGCGAGTACAAATTAGGAATGTCTGGGTGAGCTGACATTGATTTTCTTATGATAAATATCCTAGTAACTCGCTCTAACCTAGATATACACAGACACTTACGCTTGCAACCACTGCAATGAATATTTGAGTATTTCTCAAATACTTAAACATTCAGCTATGGTGATTCTGCCCGTTCTTGAAACATAACATCACACCTTGTTTCCTTGAAGTGTTGGAACAGCGGTGTACCTAAAGTACACTCACATTTCAGTTATATTTAAGTCCCACGTAATAGGGGGCGAGCCTATTGCCATCAGCCAGGCACACATCCAGATAGAGAAATCCAATAATCAAGACCTGGAAATCGAACCCAAGATCTCATGCTCGGCAGTTATAGCGCTTGTGACCACTATACCGACGAGGCAGACCTGGCGTTTCTTCCCCATTATGCTTTGGAACGAACAAACGTTTTGTGTCGTGCCGGACGTAAAAGAATAGCACCATTCCATTTCTTCCCGTGCGTGTCGTAGAAGGCGACTAAGGGAGTTACTAGAGAATGGGCAGCAGCGTTCTCTATGATTTTTACCACCATGCTGCGATCGCCAACCCGCCTGCCAATCGTGGCGATTATGGCAAAACCCCCCCTTTTGAGGGAGGCCTATGTCTGAAATGATGATGATGAACGAACAAACAACTTTCTGGCATATTTTTGACATTACAAAATGGTGTGAAATAAGTGCTCTAACTGTTCCATACTCAAACCTACCAAAAAGGATCACTTACCTCATAAAACATATACGAAGATAGCAGCACCTGTAGCGCGTTGTACCCAACTAAGGTGTTTTGAATCTGGAATGCTTTCCTATTGGCCATCCATAGAGGGCCAACCACCATCACGAACGCCAGGTATACACACACCATGGCCACAGTGGGCAGTGGTGTGTCGAAGAGGAACCATCCTTGGACGCGGGGATCTGGAATGAGAAGGCAGATGTTAGATAGGAGACTTGGCTGATGAACTTTTGTTTATTGTGAATGAGTCAAGAAAAAGGGAGAATTGTTCACTTGTTTTAGTGAACACACTTTTCATGATTTTGTTTTTCTACTGGATTCGAATTTCTATTAATTGCATTGAATTTAAAAGGTCCAGAGTCACGAAAAGAGTGGTGTTTGTTTTGACATTTCTGCTAACTCATAAATCACATGAGAAAAAAATAAATATTTGTTTACAAAATAAGTACAAAAAATTAACTATTTTGGCAAACAGGAAACTAAAATGATCTATAATTATAGTACATTTTGGAGGGTTTTATTGATCCGTTTGTAGGAAATTTAAAAGAATAGTAGAAACAGCTTGGAATTTCCGAAAATAACACTCATCACACACGGATAAAGCTGATGCCTCATATAGAAATAAATTGCAATAGACCATTTTCCGCCTTTTACTTCCAACGTTTCTACACAACCAAAAAGGAAAAAAAAAACAACACATCGTATGAAAAAAAAAACATTATCTAATATGAAGCACCGTGTCGGTAATCACCATAATACAATTTCATTCATTCATATTTCCATTCATATCTTCAAACTGGTTTTACAGTTGTGGCGGTCATTCATCAAATTATTGCTTTCGGTATTTTAATGCCAATCAAAAAAGTATTTTTCTTCTTACTATCTGTAGGTGTAGAAAATGTAAGAAAATGACTTTTAATTCTATGAAAATACGCTAAGTTATATTGCTGTTAATGGCAATGTCAAGGAAGTGATGATAAAGGTAGTAATCATATTAATGTAAAATATTATGCAACATGTTTATAATTGTCTAGCAACGCTCCGTGGCTTCACCCACGTAGTTCCCGTTCCCGTGGGAATACGGGATAAGATATAGCCTATGTCACCCGGGGACAGTGTAGCTTCCCAACAGTGAAATATTTTTTCAAATCGGTTCAGTAGTTTCGGAGCTTATTCAATGTAAACAAACAATCAAATCTTTCCGCTTTATAATATTAGTATACATAAATCATTTTTATTTCCGCAGTTGCATTTTTTAAGTCTCTCTTACAAGTGAATAAATTATGCAACATCTGTCGAGACTTTTCCTAACTAATTTGGGGTCATCCAATCTAACCAGATGTACCTGAATACCAGTATTTTACATGGTGCAACTGCCTATCTGGCCTCCACAACTCAGTTACTGGGTAGCACAATACCTTTTAGTAGGAATGGTTGAAAGCCTTTCGGGCTTCTGACGACCCATAAAGACTGTCAAAGATCCACGAATGACAGCCGGGACCAACGGCTTAACGAGACGCGAAGGGGTCTCGGTATGTAAAGATGGTCAACCGACCAAGAACTGACCGCGGCAAGCGTAGCTTAACCTGGTCGATTGACCCGTGCGGCTGTTATAACTTACCCACGAGCCCTAATTATGCATGCAGAAACCAATTCTCATCTTAAAAAAAAATCGCCAAAAGACTGACCATAAATTAAAAAAAAATACTTAATATCTAAGCCAGGTCCAGTCTTGCACCATTTTTTTCTATTTAGTTTAGAAACGCACAATTATAGCAATTAATCCAAAAATAGAAAGTCACTGCCGTTGTGTGAATAAGCAAGTTAAGAGAGAATGCAATTACAGTAAGTAATGATGTAGCGGTTAAAGTAATTACAATTATATTATACAATTTACAACATTACTACGTTTAAGCCCTTGAGGGTGAAAGTACTTATTGGGTAGTGCACTGAATACTGGACAATGTCAGCCATTTTTTCTCACAGGTCATGTCGAATAACATAATTATCCATGTGAACATTTAACAGGAAAAGAAAGAATATAATTGATATGTCAAAAAAGTTTCAAAGAATTTCGTTTTAATTTTACCCTTTAGTTTAAATTCCACGACTCCGTACCTTTCTGTTCTGATATTTAATCGTAATAATTATTATTATTTTTATTTCATAAGATTTATGATCAAAACGTTATAACGTGATAATTTTAATAAGAACACAGTGCACATAAAACCTAATTGTAAATAGTAATTACTAATAATATACAATTATCTGATAGTATGTCCAACTTCGAAAAAGAGGTCAATCGTCGAATCCGACTCGGCTGGGCAGCGTTCGGGAAGCGTCGCAATATATTCTCGTCCCACATACCGCAGTGTCTCAAGACGAAAGTCTTTGACCAGTGCGTGTTGCCAGTGATGACATATGGAACAGAAACGCGGTCGCTTACAATGGGCGTCCTAAGAAGGCTTAAAATCACCCAAAAGGCAATGGAGAGGGCTATGCTTGGAGTTTCCCTGCGTGATCGAATCAGGAATGAAGAGATCCGCAGGAGAACCAAGGTAACCGACATAGCCCGAAGAATTGCCAAACTTAAGTGGAAGTGGGCAGGGCACATTGCTCGCAAAACAGATGGCCGATGGGACCGAAAAGTGCTGAAGTGGCGACCGCGCACCGGAAGACGTTAAGTTGGAAGGCAACCCACAAGGTGGACCGATGACCTTGTGAGGGCAGCAGGAGTCCGCTGGATGCGGGAAGCACAGAACCGGTCGAAGTGGCAGAGCTTGGGGGAGGCCTATGTCCAGCAGTGGACGTCTTTCGGCTAACATGATGATGATGATGAACTAATAGTATAGTATTATTATAAAAATATGATATAAATATTTATTTCAAAGATAATAATTTTTTTTGGCAAGCTGAGACAATTTTCAGTTAAAAAGACATCAACGCGTGGTATTTCACATAATAGATCTACACACACAATGTATTTGTATTTTATTGTTGTACCTTAATATGAGGACTGGCAAGGTAATAATAAAATAATGTGAAGCACAAGCATACGCTTCTTAATCTAGTTAGTGGGTGTCGTACTGTTCTTCTAGAGATAGGTTACAAAATAGGTTAGGAGAAACAGTTCCGACCTAGGTCATAAATGGTTTTTTTTTTTTTGACATTTGACATCTCTTTGAGGCGCGCGTGGAACACAACGCGCCGTCGACCCGGGCTTGGTCCTTACCGGACAGCGAGCTACCCATTACTCGCCGTCCGCAAGCCCGCGCCTACGGTGGCCGGGAATCAGCCTGGGATTCCCGACGCCCAGGGCGTCTCCCGCGGCGACTACGGCCGTGAGGGCGCATATACTGCCTCTCCCTCACGTGCGCCGCCTCCCTCTTCGCGAGCATTACTGCTTCGCAGAAGGAGGTGACGGCTAACCATTCACTCTCGCTCCGTACCATGGCCTGCACCAGAGCTGGACGCGAGAGGTCATAAATGGTTGACTTATAAATAGCAAATATCTGGTATTACCAAACTTTGCACGGTTTTTTTTTGGTTTGACGTGTTCTAAAAATGAAACCTAGCTAGATCGATTTATGGCCCCCAAAACCCCCGCATACTAAATTTCATGAAAATCGTTGGAGCCGTTTCCGAGATTCAGATTGCATATGTATATACATGTACACAAGAATTGCTCGATTAAAGGTATTGGATAGATGTGTATACACATTATTATTATTGTGACTAGCTTCTGCTTTCGAGTTCGTCCGCATTTATTGCTCCCCAACCCACTCCGTCGCATCGTATCGCCTGACCGCGCTTTGTTCTATGTTCTATGTCATGGGTTTGGTTTCCGCACTTAGTCCCTCTAGTGGAGCATTGTGCGTGTACCATGGCAACCGTCGGTTGTCATTCCAGCCAGCCCACCTCCCTCCAGAAGTTGGCTATAACTCCTGGTCTGTTGAAAATATCCGTGTAAGATTTGGGTACCCCAAGGGTTTCTGTTCGTCTGACCGCGCTACTACTGCATTTTTTTCTGACTTTATTTCTTTTTCATCTTTTTAGGTTCTTAATGCTCCTAGCGTAAGATAAATAGCCTATCCTACCTTCCTCAAAAATCAGACTGTTAAATACAAAAATATTTTTTGAAATCCAACGGGCAACTCCAGAGATTAGCGCGAATCAATTCACAACAAAAAATAAACAAACAAACTACATCTGTATTATTAGTATAGATTATATGTTTAATATGGCAATCATAATTTGATTGCTGTGCTGCTGGGGAGTTTGTTGCGCTACTTCTTCTTCCCAACTAAAGCACTAGGAAGTGGTGAAGGGCCGGCGTTTGGGGGACTGTCTTATGTAATTTTGACGTTCAAAAAGAGCTGACTCTCAGCCTAGTTTGAATAAACAACTTTTGATTTTGATTGAAAATGTCATTTAAATAATACAGGATAAAAATTTAACCAGAGCGCAAACTGTAACCATGAATTCAGCATATCATTTTAGAACCCCCAACGCAGAAATTTTTCGTCGGCTATACAAAAAAAAAATCTGCTCTTTCATAGAAAAGTGCAATATCTACGCGGTCATAATGTATAGAACAGCTGATTTTTTTTATATATTGTGGTTGGTATATATTGCGTATGTGGCTTGCTCCTGGTTGTAAAAATCATTAATTTTCCTCAAAAATTACAATTACTATCAGTTGTGAGGTAAATAAATTATGATAAACAGCCATCATAATGATCGAATGTAACCTGTGGTCACAACACCGTGGTCAGCGTAGCTTACTGCGTGAAATCAGAATGTGAAAGTGGCGTATATATTGTTCCATGGATGCTCTAAGACGATGTATTGCTTTCTATTGTTTAGGTTATCTATGTATACATTATTAAACGACTAGCATAAGCATAATCAGCGTATAATGTTTCCACTGTTGGGACACAGGCCTTATCTCTTGAGGGAGTGGGCGACAATCTGCAACGCGGGGCAAGTGCGGGCTGGTAGATGTCACATGTCTTCGGATTTTTGATTGTAACACATGCTTGTTTCCTAACGATGTTTTCCTTCACAGTTTTGAGAGCAATGGTGATGAAATTATTTACACAAAGTGAAGCGCCTGTCTGGGTTCGAACTCACGACCTAAATACAACTCGTAATTCAGAGTTGGCATCACTAGACTACCACTGCTCCCATTAAACTACTATCTATAATAATTAACAAATAGACATTAATTAAGTAACTATTCTTGTTAAATCATTATTGTTTTGCTACCAATCAACATTCTTTTTTAACAGCAATTGTTTTCTAAATCAAAACTGATAGCTTCTTTGTTGTTATTTTAATGGTATCAATATTTTGTGTTAGTTAGTATGAAGTGTCTGTACCTACACTTAATTCACACTTCAGTGCCCATATGAAACTTGTTTAAATTATTATTTTATTGATTTAGTCCTTGACATCATTATTAAAGTGGAATTGCGTAAATTTTTCACAATACACTTTACAATTAATTCTTATTAGTGTTTATTGTGGTTATAACGGAAAGGCTTTGATATCATAAGACTCTATACATAAATATTCATACATACATACATAAACTCACGCCTTATTTCCATGGGGGTATGCAGAATTGCAGAAACTATAGACCGCCACTGCTACGATCCTTACAACCTTCTCTTAGCTTCGTTTACGTTCATACTACTGGAGGACTACTCCCTGAGTCCGTCAAAGAAAATACGGGCCCGTCCGAAAGTAGTTGAGATCCATCAAAACAAGTGTTAAATTATTTTTTTCAGAAGGGTAATAACACATCGGGCCTATGGGCAACCGTCAAATCGGGTTGTCATTCTTTCTTAATTCGGAAAAAGAACTGATCTTAAGTCCGTGAGTGATATGGAGTTGAAAACGCCCGTAACTTCTGACGAAGCGTCGGACTTAGTGCTTAGCATGTAGACCCATTGGTCACACATGCACGCCGTTTGTGAATACTGCGCACCTGACATTAGTGAAGAACATTACTAAAACGGTCTTTGCATAAATAGCTAATAACAAAAGTAATGTTCATATATTTAAAGCATTCTCACTCTAATTATAACTTAATTGATTATACAATACAACTTAAAAACCGTTCAAAAATAAAACCACTATCTTTTATTTTTGATCAGTTGATTCTTGTAAGGAGTTGTTTGTTTCTTTTTTCGTTAAATTATATTGTGTTTTTCCATCTAGAAATTATCAGTAGCAGTACGGAATCTAGGTTTGAGCCCGATTGTTCCCAATAGGCTCGTCCTGTGTACAGCACACAGGACGAGCCAATTGGGAACAATCGTGTTACGCCTCTGCCTAACCATTCGGGCAAATACAGGCGTGATGTTATATCATGTTATATAATTACAGTAATCACAAAATAATAATATCTTCCTATTAAGTCAAGATTTACTGATTCAATATGTTTTATAATGATTAAATAATACCCCAGGTAGAATCTTCTCCCAGCTCCAAAACCTTATTTAACCTTTTTTTTAATAAGCTGTTTACATGCATCGCGATATTACTTTATTCGCAAACAAGTTTTCCTAACGTGTTAGGTAATGACATTGAAAAAATAAAACCCGAGTCTGACATTGACACTAAAACCTAGAATTTCAATTGATAAGTTTATTTGTATGGTTTGAGTTTTGAGTGCACTCTTTCTGTCTTTTTTTATTAAACTAGATGAGCGTGTGTAAGATTAAGAATTTTTTAATATTTCGAATTTTTTATTCTAAAAATAGATCTGCGATTCCTAGATTTATATTATCCATAGATGTATGTATCTTTATTGAAGCCAGAAGTAGTAGCCACTGTTTCGCCTATTCCCAGTTACAGGACAATTTATCTATACTAATATAATAAAGAAGTACAATTTTGTTTTGATGAAATTCCACAAACCGGACACAAATATAAACAGAGGCCGATACCGAGAAATTCAATTTAGAAAAATTCTTGCCCCAACAAACGAAGCAGGCAGTTCTTTCTTCTTAAATATTATAGCCTCTTTAATATGAATACATATTCATTTCTTCTGAGTTCATAATATAGCAGTTAAACTAGTTACCGTCTCGTTAACCCATCGTAGAGACCGTAACTACGACTAACACACTTTGACTACCCACTCGGTAATCCGGTTTCTCGGGAAGTAGTATTTCAACTGCATTTTCTATCACTCTCGATTTGCAGAACATAGATATTATATTAACAAATTTATAGAAATGCGGTTTTTGATTTAGACGTGAGAACAAGTTTGATTTTAAATTAAGTTATTTTCTAATTTGATTTATACCTATATATATATATCAATTTAAAACGTCGCAATATATAACGAACAGGTGGCTTTCCTTTATGCATCGTATTTTTATCCATGGTTACTTAAGATTCTATAGCCTTTGAAAGCATCCTTTCTACGAGTTTCTTTTTTTTATCCGCTCATTAAAATTGCCTGGACAGTGTCTTTAGAGAAATGTTGATACGTCTTACACACCTCGGCTACTACCTCGCAGACTGGTCAATATTTTTACCATGGCTTAAGCTACCCTAATAGTCATGTGTTTCTTTATGAAAGAATTCATTGAAGGTTCCATTCCTTGGCAAGAATCTAGCTGAATGCGGAATGCCCTACATAATCAGGCTATAATGTTCCCACTGCTCAAAATCAGGGCTCGTCTATTCAAGATGGAGTCGCCTATAATATACCACGCGGACTCTGTGCGGGTTGCTGGATGTCAGATGTGTTAGAATTTTTGCTTCCAGGACATGCCGTTTCCTAACGATGTTTTCCTTCACCGTTTTGAGAGCAGTGGTGATGAAATTACCACGATCAACTAGTAAGTCGGGGCCGTTACCACTAGAACACCACTGCTCCGTGTTCTCACTATTCTATTACAAACACCTATCTATGATAAAGCAAGCACTAATAACAGGTCCTTATAATACGATAAAACCTGTCGGAAGTAATTTGCCATTGTTAAACCATTATATAACTTAACAGGTTTATTGCATATCGCGTGTTACGGACTCACGGTACAAGTATTGAAGATAATATTCTTTTTATGTACGTAGATCTTGTTCAGTTCCGATGGAAGATTGGCGTGGTGACGTCTGTTTCTTTACTCTTTTGAGTAGTGAATGGGCTTGATTTGTTTAAAACGTTTCAAGTTGAAGTGGATAATTTACTATTTATAGAATATACAACAAAATATGGATATTAATTTATAGATTTATTAAAAAGATTATTTTGAAGACAGACGAATAGTTCTACGTATATTAATTAGGAGCTATTGATTAGTAATATATTTAAAGTGTTAGTTTATGTTTTTCGTATTTTATTTGATAAATGGAATAAATACCTAGACTGATACCTAGTCTGATTTTATCTTATATCCAGACGGACAGTTAATAAATCGAGAAAGTAAACCTAGTGCCTACTAAACCGAATGCTATAAACTTTCTTCAATGACTTTTATGATTTATAATCTCCGATAAATCGTTCAATTATGCAATGTACCATCTTATTGTTACGGCTTGTCAATATAATAGAATATTCTTAAGTTATATATATTGATGAATAGAAGAATTTTTTTTTACTGTGAGAAGATTTTGCTGTTCGGAATGTTCTTTTTATTTTATTTAAGTTTTTTGGATTGTTCTCAATTTAAGGAACAATGAAAAATTTACACGTTACTTAAGTTTATTATAAGAATAAAATATGAAAAATAATTACCTGAAACTCTTTCTGCTAGCATCCAGTATTTGTTGATAATTGTCGTCCAATTGCTGTCCGAATAATAATCGTCTATGGCAATTTTCACAACGCCTGTCATTTTTGCTATTTTTTATTATATTAGTCACTGAACTATTATTAATATTATAATTATTATTGTTTCAGTCTCACTTCTCACTTGTCACTGCCACTTCACTTTTATGAAGACTTTTGCTCGTTGACAGTCCTGGTAACAATTTGCACAGAGCAAGCTGTCACCTGTAAATAAAAAAAAAACACGTTATACAATGAAAGTTAGTGAAAGCATAATGTAATTAAATGGGCTGTAACTTAAAATTGTTTGAAACCTAAAGTGTCTCAATTTGATAATTAAATTTTTGGTTGAAAATTTTAGCGACGAACGTTTCTTTAATTTTTTTTGAGTTTAAAAATGGTCATAATACTTCAGAATTACTTTTTTTTTCATCTTTTGAATTATAATGAATGAAACTGGTCGTAAAATCGTATTTCTAGCATTAAACTTTTCTCTGTGTAGTCACTAAATAACATTATTTGAATTGAATATTTTGTTTTGTATAACATAATCACTTGATACTATTAAATAATAAATTTGTGTTTATTATTTTAAAATTAAATGTTTAAAAAATATTTAAGACAATTTTACATTTTTAAATCACGATTAAAATAAATTATTTTTACCGATGGTATTTCGTCGCTAGCATTATTCCTCAATTGATTTATTAATGACCACAATACTAAACACGTGCGCATATATCATCTCAGCGGATGAAAGCGAAACCTTAACTGAAGTTTTGCGAAAGTGTGCGCACGCCGATATCCGAGCCACAATTGAATAGCCCGCGCCTACTCCACCAATCACAAGCCTTCCTACTCCCACGCGAACGCAAGGACACAAGTCACATGACACCGTCAAAGAATATTGAACCTTTTGACATGCACAAAAAGTTGTTTTTTCCTTGTGTTACTTACAAAGCGGTCAGATTTCTTGCGGAGTTTAAAGTGCGTTAGTATTTTCCAATTACGTAGCACAGCGTTTTGATTTTGTTTATTTTTTGTCAGTTAGCTGAAATTATTTAATACAATGGACTCATAAGAATCTAATGTTATTCCCACATTGAAAAAACTTTATTTTGTAAATAAAAATATTATTGCGTCCTCTTCTGGGTTTATGAATTTTTTCTAGTATATATTTGTTACAAAAGGTTTTTTGTTTTCGTGTATTATGTCAGATTTATGTAACCATTTTTTTCGATATATAGACAAATTAGTATAATAAAAGTATTTAATTCTTAACATACAAATACCTGTGTGCCTTATAGAACATAGCCTTCACGGGAATACTAGGTTAATTAGACAAGAATTACGCGTAAAAACGTGAGAAATTGTCGTTAAAACAATGGCCGAAATATTTATCCTTATGACACCACATTGTTTTGGTGACAAAAATATTGTTGTCTTAAATGATTGGTGATACAAGCATCATAGTCTGAATGAGGACCAATGAACTTAATGTTTCCTGTATATCTGGTTCCTTTGGTCCTGGCTTTAAAGTTATTTTCAGGTTAGTTATGTATCAGTGAGCAGTAGTGACCCAGTGGTAGCGGCCGCGACTTACGAGATGTAGGTCGTAGGTTCGAACCCAGACAGGCGCTTTACTTTGTGTAAATTATTTCATCACTACTGCTCTCAAAACGGTGAAGGAAAACATCGTGAGGAAACTGGCATGTCCTAGAATATGAAAATCGAAGACATGTGACATCTACCAACCCGCACTGGGCCTGCGTGGTGGATTACGGCCCACTCCCTCTCATAGAGAGGAGGCCTATGTCCCAGCAGTGGGAACATTGATTATGATATGTATAAACAGGCTGACTATGACATGTACCAGTGGCGAGGGGTGGAATTACAGCTAGGGTAAGCCGTTCCAACAAAATACCCACCGCGTGAAACAAGCTTGAAGTTTCTTCAGAAGATAAGGAAGCAAAGAATTTAGTACGGAACGTTTGCTTTTCTTTGCGCACAGGGATTTTTTCAGTAATACTTAGAAACACGTAAAACAAATATTGTACTTTGAAATAATGAATAGTGAATCGGTGGAAGGTAGGAATTATTAAATTTCTTTATAATTTACTTGGGGATTATAAACTGGGACTGGGACTGGGAACAGGGACTGCCCTTATATTAGAAAGTGTTGTAGTAGGCATATAGCCAGGGCATGTTAACGAGCGTCTTGATATTTGCCGCTGTTTTTATTAATTTATGTTATTTTGATCCTGATTTTGCCCTAAACTTTTATTTTTATTTGTATTCCATATTATTAATTTCCGATTATTTTTAAATTTTTATTTTATTTGACATTTCACTTGATAATTATAATTTCACATTGTATTTTGATGATATCGTATTTATTTTTATATTGTGATTAGTATTTATTTTGTATTTGTAACTTGTGATTGTGTAGAATATGGGAGTTGGAGTAGACCTGAAATAAATGGATTTTATTTTATTTTATTTATTTATTTATAAAGCCTCAGACCTAAGTCTAGAGTATATTTTATGGGGCGTAGACGGCCTCTTTGGTCTAGTGGTCGGAAGTTCTACTGCTGAGCATAAGGTCTTGGGTCGATTCCCGGATCGGGTAAACTATTATTGGGTTTTTCCATCAAAGTCAAAGTCAAATCATTTATCTGTACTATAATCTAAGTATATATATTATAAAGAGGAAAGATTTGATTGTTTGTTTGTTTGCATTGAATAGGCTCCGAAACTACTAAGCCGATTTGTAAAATTCTTTCACTGTTGGGAAGCTACACTATCCCCGGGTAACATAGGCTTTATTTATCCCCGTATTTCCACGTTGCCCATTTCATCTGGAATTTCTCAGTATTAGCCCTGAGTTTGGATCTGCCCGGTTTATGGTAATAGCCTCACCCCCTATTACATGGGGCTTAAACATAACTGGTGAAATGTGGATGTATCCAGCCGACGTTTGCTCGGACGCACAAATTTCGCGGCGGGATTTTTTTGCGCTTTCGATCTTGAACGCACAGTAGAGTTGTAAATCGAACAGTGTTTCTTCGGCTGGGATGCACTTTCTTAGTGCCCTTAATGTTCAATGCAACCAGTGCGCGATAAAATACCGTCTCGATATTTTTACGTCCGTGCATATACAATGTGTTTTTTTTTAATATCCTATAAATCTAGGGTTATATTCTATAAGTAAAAATTATACAAATAGTCCAAGAATATGTGGTCCAAAACTCATAGTTTCGAAGATTTAATCAATCATAATTAATTTAGGTCAACAATTGTCACCCATATGATGAATCTTTACTTTTGAACACTAGACTCTCCATGTGTGTAGGTATATCAGTTTCATTGATAAATATGAGTAATTCATCTTCATTCAAACCAATAATTCAAATTTAAAGTTTAAAAAAATCCGACGTTGACATATTTTACGTAAGGGTGTTTTACATTAATAATCGTGTCTTTGTCCAATTATTTTCTACGAAAAATGAAAACAAAAAATAAAGGTAATTGATAAATATTTCATATATCAGTTGATTCTTTGATATGGTCTCATTCATACCCTAGAGTTATTGGATATTATTATTATTTTTTAAACAAGGCTTGCGGAAAGTTTCTTCCTGTCAGTATTTTTTGTTCATTAGCGATAGAGTTATTTTTAAACGCGAATTGGGTTGTGTAAAGGTTGCGTACAAAAAAGTCAAAATAACTTTGCAAAAAGTATAAGGAAAATACAGATATCCTGCAAAACCGTTGCAAGGGTTATTTGTTTTTCTGTATCAAAATGATCGGGTAAAAACTGGCTATTTTTTTATTAACTTATTTTAAAATCGTCGGATGGTCATCGAACTTTGCAGTCTTATCCTTCTTGGATATTAATTATATTATGTTTGCGTATAAAAGTTTCACAGTTATTTTTTTTTCACTGTATTATTTCCCATCTTTAAACCACACACTTACACTGTTAGTAAGAATAACCATTAAAAAATAAAAAATAAATCATATGCCAGTGGATTCTATGATATAGTCTCATGAATACCCTAGAGTTACGGGAAATCAAAAGGAACATTTTTGTGTGTATGTGTGTCACTGAACTCCTCCTAAACGGCTGGACCGAAATTGGTGATTTTTATGTGTGTATTTGAATGGGTATCTGGATGTTTTAGATTCTCAATTTTCACAGGTGGACCCGGTAGATGGCGCTGCGATGGAGTTCTAAATAAAAAGACATCGTCTGTTCGGTCTGCTAGTATTATTATATATATTTTATCAGTAACTGGTTTATGGAGGCCAGATAGGCAGTCTATCCATGTAAACTTCAGGTCCATCCGGTTAGACTGGAAACCAACCCTAATATAGTTGGGTAAAGGCTAAGCAGATGATGAAGCATTATATTTTTATGTATACTTTTTATCATTGAACTTCAAAAACTTTTAGCGTAGGCGTCGCCGCAGGCTAAACTAGTGAAAATATAAAAAATCCGGTCGTAAATCCGCGCTCGCTTCACATCAACGCGTCAAATGTTGTGCAACCTGCACTTGGACGCACAAGTGATTGCGATTTAGCAATATATCTTCGGACTTATCGACCTTCGGATATTGTAATGTTTACCCGTTATAATAATAATAATGTGGAGTTGTGGGCAATTATGACTATGTACCACACGGTCCATTACCTTGAGATATGCGATAAGTTTTGTTTATTTAAATCCTACTATAATATTATAAATGTGAAAGTTTATATGTTTAAATGTTTGTGCAAAAATGGCTGAACGGATTTGTATGCAATTTAGTAAACAGAGAGTTTATAACTTGGATTATTTAACAAATAGGGTACTTTTTATCCCGATAGTAAGATCTCATTGGATAATTTTCTACCTCCAAGCGAGCGAAGCCGCTGGCAAAAGCTAGTAGTACATAAATGTGTTTACGTATTGATTGCTGTATCTTTATGTTACAATTACTTATTTAAAATTATTTTATTTAAAGATAATAATATAAGAAGACAGTAATATGGATTTGTTAATATATATTTATATAATATATTTTATAGGATTGTTCAGGGTTCGAACAGACGAATATAACATTTTATAAGAATAGGTAGATACCTCTTGCTATCAGACAAGAACTTTAATGCATACGAAGGCAAGTAGGTATATCTCAATCATCAATAATTGATAGAAGACTTATGGTTATAATTTCTTTAACGATTTTTTTTATATACGTCTGTCATTCATACGTCAATAAGATAATTGTAATATTGTTGTTTGTTACGTTACTTAATTACATGATCATAGGCAAAGGGTAAAGAGCCTTTAGACGGAGCAGAACAGAGTTAAAGACAGTGCTTACGTCATTGGATAATTCCATACCTGCAAAGATTATTATTAGTGAGTACTTCCACGTGTGAAAAATATAATAATTTTCATTCAGCGTACAGTGATTTACTACAACGTTGCTGGTAACATATTTATGCAATTTCAGTATAAATTTATTTGAAAAAAAAAATACAATAACCGCACAAGATCATGACATTATTAGAATACGCACAAAAAAAAAATTCATAAACATTTTTTTCATACATAACTGTTTTTACACGAGTCTGAAGCGATTATTCAATAGATAGACAAAAAAATAAGTACTTGACAAACAAACCTAAACCTTGGCCAATTGTAGTAAAAAAATCATCTTCACTAGTTTGAAAATACTACCGTATAATTAAAATTAATGTTGCTAATTGTACAAAAACTTCCAGCTGAAAAACAAATCAAAGGCACAACCTTATGTTTTGCCGTCAATAACCTAACAAAATAACATCTGTTGTACAAATAATCATAATGTGTCGACTTTATTAATAGCCTTATTTAAAGGAATTCTTAATTTTGCGTGTTTTTGAATAATCAAAACTATTTACCATAACTCTAATAAAAATATGGTACATTATTCTTATTTAGACCTTTGCGCAAGCTATTTTACGCGTTCCAAAAGCCATAAATATCGACATGTTAACAAATTCATAAATTTCCATGTGTAACATTTATTGCTGCGGTTTTGAATATCAAGACATTATTGGGTGAAAATAATGTGGTACTTTGCCGAGCACTTTTAACCAGACGGTACCTCCAGACTTATCCCTAGTATCAACGTACCGTGTGAATAGTTTGTAGTTCGTCAAAGCTCAGCTAGAAGGCGCCACCGGCCGCTTTCACCACAACTATACATATTTGTGTGAACTTGTAACACTTCTCTCACAGTCAATGTCAGTTAGCTCGGTTTTGTAATAGAAAACGTACACTTATGTGTAGTCAGTGCTCATATATTTTATCATTTTGTGTTTTGGTATTATCGCTTTATGTGTTAACTTATTGTGTGAAAAAAAAAGATACGACAGGAATGGTCTTGAATAAAATGGAAAAAATCTATAGTACACGTACATAGGAATTCGTTTTATTTTTGCCTGCGGCTATTGCCGTGTGCAGCGTGCAGGTCGGAGATTATCTCATGGGAACGTACTACTGGGATATAAATTCCTCAGTACTAATCCAGGTTATAAACGATGTGTGCCAAATTTCATCTAAATCCTTTCGGCCGTTTTTGTGGGATTGAGTTACAAATATACAAACTTTCACATTTATAATATTATTAATAGAATAGTAGGATAACATTAAGTTTCACCGTCGTTCACATAATCAGCCTATAAGGGCAGCGTGCCTCAAAGAGATGTGATCACCAACTGGTGGGGTCCGCAAGGGTCGATGCCTGCCAGGGGTGCGGGTTATTCGAAAGAGATACCGTGGCCCCTGGCACGCAGGCAACTGAGGGAGCACGGGTGCGTTTTAGTCAGTAAAAGTCTGACACGCCCTCCTGCTCCACCCAGAGCGGGAGAAGTTATTTGATGATTTCACACCCTCAAAAAAAGGCCTGTGAAATTCCACTGCTGGAACACAGGCCTCCTCTCTGTGAACGCGTATAGGCTGTAATTGGTAGATGTAACATGTTTTCGAATTTTTGGTTCTAAGACATGCTGGTTTCGACACGATGTTTTCCTTTACCGTTTCATTAACTTCATTCTTATTAAGTTAAAAGTTAATGTTGCTAAGGTCCGCATTGATTAATGATCTGAAGGTCAATTCTCGTAATTTAAAACGTTCAAAATCTAGTCGCAGTCTCACCTCGGTGAAAACTTGTTAAAAGTGTAGGGATACTCGAGTTATTTTTGACAGATTGAGACAGATCAGACTGTGAACGTTCTTCGGTTTAAAGGGGATTTATCAGCATAATTATTGGCAGTGTCATCGGTTCTCCAGATTATCTCTATACAGGGTGAAATTGAAAACATGCGACAAACCGAAATGGGAGATTGTACTCATCATTATGAACAACTTTTACTAAGGGACCAAAGATGCAATCGCGAAAAAAAAAACATCTGTTCCCTACATTTATGTTCGCATGACTCGTCAAAATGTAGGGAACAGCTGTTTTTTTTTTGCGATTGCATCTTTGGTCCCTTAGTAAAAGTTGTTCATAATGATGAGTACAATCTCCCATTTCGGTTTGTCGCATGTTTTCAATTTCAACCTGTATAGTATGATAATTTGCTAACGCCTTTAAAACAAGGAAAATATATTTAAATAGGCTGCGAATGACTCATTAACTTGTTTTAAAAGAATATAGTTTATATGGAAAGGAAACATAACTTCAACACAAGTGATTACAGGTTCATAAAATGATTGATCGAGTTTTTTGCAGGCAATCAACATTACCATCAATGATTTGCATCCATCCATTCATTTTAAACCTAATAACTTACTTCCTTTGCATCATTTCCTTCCAGAACATCATTCGAATGATTTATTCGTATTTAACACTAGTTACGATTTCATTTCATTTGCATAATGAGCGTTAGATCAAGGTTTCTTGTGTATTTTTAAACTTTGATACTTAGTAACTTTATTTTTAGATTGTTTATTGAGAAATTTATAACGACTTTTGAGGAATTTTGGTCAATTTTTTTTAAAATGATTCTGAAACTTTAAACATAAAATTATGTGAAATTAAAACTAATCGTGATCAAATTATTAGGTAGGGTTTATTTTTGCAGTTTTAGGTAATTACATTAAAGATGCAACTCCAAATATTTCGTTGTTTTCTCATGTCCTTAAAAGATTTTAGGTTTTTTAGGGTTCCGTACCTCAAAAGGAATAAAACGGAACCCTTATAGAATCACTTCGTTATCCGTCTTCTCTGTCTGCGTCTCTCTATCAGTCTGTCAAGATCCTTTTGCTCAAGGACGCGCGGAGGTATCAAGCTTAAATTATTATCAAATACGGGCCCTTAAAGCTTTATAACTAAGTTAATCTAAAATCTTTATAATAAATTAAAAAATATAGTAATTTATGCGACATATTTTGATACTCGCAAATAAATCAAAACATACAGGGTACTGCCCTGTTGACCTAGAATCATGAAATTTGGCAAGAACCAAGGTTGAGCAAAAATTTGGAAAATCGGTAATTTGTAATTTTATCTCATTTTTATTTTCGATTACAAACTTACCTACATTTACAGTTGGAAAATTGATTGTTACGTATACGTTGTACATTTGTCGTACATTTGTTACGTATGCATTTTTTTACTGCAGAGTTAAGTTTGTTCTTGGGATAAATTATTCCCAGCTACGGCTCCCTTCATTGTGCGTAGTCCGACACGCACTTGACCGGTTTTTAAAGTCTATTAACATATTATTCTTAGAGATATCCTCTAAACGAGGAAAAACAAACACTTCAAAACAGACGGAAGTTCAGGATAGAGGGCTTATTGATTGATTGATTGAACATATTATTATGTTGACGGCCTATTCTATTAATAGTAATAATCTGAAATGTTAATGAACTCTTGGTTTTTGTTGATGTGAATATTAATGTTGTTGAGGTAGAGTTATATTATTTTAAAATACATATTATAACGCGAACCTCTTTTAAACCATTCTCGCCCCAATTCGCTCGACATAGATGAGCGCAACTTCTAGAAAGTCATGGAAGACGTGTCGGAATCATGTGACGCGCACCGTTTTCTTGACGGGGTCTTATGACGTCCGTCAACTGGAATGCGCATCAAAAACCTATAGTTTACTTTTTACCTCGTATCTTCGCCCCAAACTATAAAAACCCAAGATGCATAGTATTGAAAAAAAGTAACACTCTTGTCAAACCTGTCCCCAATTATATATACGTCAGTGAGTCAGTACGTCAGTCTGTTCTGATAAAACACATTTTTTTGCAAATTCAACCTTACACGCTTGATTTAAAGTGGTTTTACAAAGCAATGTCCAAAAAGACTGCCTGAAAGGTAACTGACGACACTATTTGCCACCTGCGCACATTGTGCCCTATTAATGCGGTCGTAGGTATTTGCGTTTACGTTTTTGAGACGCTGAATGTGTTTCTTGGGTTTTTTTGTATATCAATGCCCGAACCCTATTGTTTTTAATTCCATTAAGTTAATGTAAATAAACCATTTACAGAACCTGTTTGTATGTTAAAATATTATGTTTATAACCATCACAAGTTGGAATCGTTCCAGTAAGGTTGCAATTAATCTTTTTAACAAGATATTAATCTTTTGCAATAGAACAAAGAGTTGCATGCCAATGCACATGTGTAGCAATTACGTTTACAGATAATTAATATAGATAGGAAATACAAATAATAGAAACTGCATAACGTAGATAGACCATCTCTTCCCGTGGGTGTCGTAGAAGGCAACTAAGGGACTTACTAGAGAATGGGCAGCAGCGTTCTCTATGCATTTTACCACCATACTGCCATCGCCAACCCGCCTGCCAAGCGTGGCGATTATGGCAAGCCCCTCCAAATTGGGGGAGGCCTATGCCCAGCAGCAGCCCCGGATCTATGATTTTTTCGAACCGGGGCAAAATCTTCATAGTGGCGCCCCTCTCCAGCCTTTGAGATAAATTAGTTAGGTGTGGGCCTGTGTGGCGTCTTTTTCTTACCAAGTCGACGGTGAGCCAACCAGGCTTCCGTATGCTAGGCGCTTTATGGAGCAAGTTTTTTTTAATTTTTAATCATACTATATTATGATATTGGCGCCCCCTGAAACTGGCGCCCGGGGCGGTTGCCCTGGTTCCCCCCCCCCCCTAGATCCGGGGCTGCCCAGCAGTGGACGTCTTCCGGCTGAAATTATGATGATGATGAACGTAAATAGGTTCTTTGAAAAAATAAACCTATAATGTCCTCCTTCTCCTCTGTTCTAGCCATTCGAGAAATACAGGCGTGATGTTATGTTAGACTATGTCGCACGTAAAAATATCGAGGCGGGATTTTATCGCGTATTGGATTTTCAACTCTCGGTGTTGACCCGAGCATTGAGAATACAACTGAGTGCATTCCAGCGCGTCAAAAAAACATACTGTTCGATTTTCAATTCTCGGCGCTAAGGAGGGTGTTGATGATCCAGTGCGCGAAAATTCCCGGATAATTCCGAAACTGACCCGAAATCCTAACCCGGTCGCTGGTTAGGTTAGGATCTTTAAAAAAAAATGTTCCGAACGTAACCCTCTTCCTAACCAGGGGGCCTACTCTCTAACTCCGTCAACGAAGATACGGGCCCGTCCGAAATTAGTTCGAAACTTCTTAGTGAATCCTACAACCAATTGACTAACTTTTTTGGACGGGTAAAACACATCAGGAGTAGGGACAGCTGTTAAATCGTGTTGTCACTCATTCTTAGTTCGGGCTCAAAACTAATCTTCTGTCCGGAAGTGATACGGAGTTGGAAACGCCCGTTACTTCGATCGAATCGACGGACTTCGTGCTTAGGGAGTAGGCCCCCTGACCCGACGTATCGTCCCTATCATAACCCAAATTGCGATATAGATAGATTTTCCCTTTTCCTCTGTCTTAGAATAAAAAGTACCTATGTGTCAAATCAGAGTTTAATATTTACTATACGTAAGTTATCAAAATGTCACACTAACAATAAATAACGTAAAATAATAATAAACCACGTGTCATTCAAATCATGATTGAATTATATTATTACAATTACAGTATAACCCGAATTGATTGTTAAATTCTAAATTAACGCGAGTCAAGCCGCGGGCAAAAGCCAGTACTCTAATTATAGTAAAAAATCGTCGTATTTTTCAGGATTAGGTACCTGTTTTTGAGTGGAAACTTGTAAATGGCTTTCAATTAACACTGTAAAAGTTAGTTGTAAGTTTCCCAAATACAATAAAATAAAATAAACTTAATCTCAATGGAAAATAATAGCAGATTAAAAAAAAATATTATGCAACATACGACTCAACTGGCTATTTTTTACACACGACCTCTTTTCATCTTTTGCAAGTGATATTCAAATAATTTTAAGAGCGGTCTGGCAACGGCGCATTTATAGGGGTTTTTCGTGATTATCTCATGAAATACAAACAAGAGTACAAATTTTATTCAGCCGATCACTAGATCGTTGGTATTTATATTTATTTTTAACAATTACTCATAAATAAAAATATGTTAATGTAATATGTTTAATCGTTTTATGTAATGCAAATAGAAAATAATTAACGATATGCCTATTTTGATAAGTAAATACCAAAGTAACTGAGTAAAAATAACATACAAACTATAAATACCAACGATCTTGGTAACATGCTTGGTTGAAAAAAAGTACTACTCTTGTTTGTATTTAATGAAATAATCACGAAAAAACACTATAAAATGCGCCGTTGCTATCCCGCGTGGGATGAACACTCTTAAAATAGCTTGAAAATAACTCCAAAAAGATGAAAAGGAGGTTGTTCATAAAAATTAAACCAGTTGAGTCGTATGTTGTATATTATAATTTCAAATCTGCTATTATTTTCGTCCGAGTTTATGTTTGTTTTTTTTTTATAATTTTCGGTAAACTTATACAACTTAAGTTTTGTTTCGTAATCTTACTACTTTTACTAATAACTTTAACTCCAGTTTATCAAACAACAAGGTTATTAACACTGTTCAACTATCAGCAGATGAAGAAATTATTTGTCTGCAGTTAAACCGCGCCATTGATGAAAACTTGGTGCGCATCACTGAGGGAACCTTCACCCACTTGATCAGTTAATCAGTATGACATTCAAATTATTTGTCATTTCATCATTTAGTATAGGAAAATGCAAGTAAAGGTGAGTTCAAAAAATAATGAGTCATTTATTTGATGTACTCTGACGTATAAAACACGCTGTGCTGACAAAATCTTTGAACGGCTTTAGATATGCTAACCGGGGTTAGCAGATCTAAGGACATTCCAAAACTTTTCACTGCAAAATTATCAATTAGGACCTTCATTTCTCGTGTTATTTGATTAAATAAAAATAATAGTTTAAAAAACACGCTGTAATAGGTTTAAAATAAGAGTGGAGTGATTAATAAAAAAAAAACATGTTATCGTTAAAAAGCGTAGAGTTCTTTCTACGGTATTTTCATAATAACTACTTTTATCAATGTCTACTTCAACCTGTCAATTAAATATTAAAAACAATTGACACCACGCACACTACGCTTTAAAAAAAATCACTAATCCTGACGATCCTGGTCAGGACAATGGGACGAAGTTTTTAAATTCCTGTATTGTCATCGGTGTGCTAAATTAAAATTTGATATAACGTTTTGAAGTGGGTGAAAATCAGGTTCAAAGATTTCATTTTACATACATAGATAGATACAGGTGAAGATAATGAAAGTTCACTGTTATAACTTTCCAACGAGTTTTGGTCGAAGAAGGGTGAGTTGTCGCCAGCTATGCTAGGCTTCTCTTATAAATAGTGACGTCTTTTTTTATCATTAACCGATTCCGAGTTGCTACTGAGATTATTATAGTTGAAGAACTCTTTCACACTATACCCAACCCGAGGATCAAATGGGTGATCTCGGGACGAAAGTGAACTGTTTATTGCCCTTTGGGTGACTTTAAGCCTTCTTATGGGGCCCATTGTGAGCAACCACGCACTGCTAGTTACCTATACTCAAGTCCAATATGAGGCGAGCCCATTGCCAACAACGGGGCACAAATACAGACTGCTCCTGCTGCTATTGAGAAATCCCTGATAGAAAATGCAATAGCACTTTCCAGACTTGAGAATCGAACCCAAAACTAAGTAAGCAGTAGGGCTTGCGACCACTGGACCAACGAGGCAGTCAATAATAAAAATCTGCAGATTCACATAGTAACAGTTTATTTTTTATCAAAATTTAAAAGCGATGTCCAACTGGCCATGACTGTATGTTAATAACAAACGTGTCCAAATACCCATTTAACACCTAATCTAGTTTGGCTATCGCTAACTATTTTGTAAACTACTAACCCATAGGCTATAAATAACTAACTCTAAATCCATTAATGAGCACATCAATTTTGGAAGCTGTACCAACGATTAAATGCCATTTTGAAATGGGCAATTTACAAAATGCGTATTACTAAATTTTTATTATCACTTTTATTTATTAAAATATTTAAATGATTTAAAAACTAACGGTTCAATTAATCGATATGAAAATTTTAACCATTTCACAGTTACTAATCCTTCCGTTATTAAAAAGTTTTTGGCAATTTATTGAGAAGGATTTGTTAACATCTAGGTAATATACTTACAAGATTTTTTCGTACAAACAGACGCTTAAATTTTATTTATTTGAATGTAAAGATGAAATAATAAAATTTTAATAAAAAAAAAGTATATTTAATTTTATCAGAATCATATCGGTTTTTTAATTTAAACCCACACAAATATATGCATGCGTCGTTATCAGTAGATCCAAAATTTTTTATGAAGTTGCGTGTGAACTCTACACAATACACAAACATGTGCTAAAAAACATGCTACATGCTGTATCCGGGTTGGTCGATTCTGAAAATGACGTTATCTATAGGTATACATACAATATTAGAAAAAAAAGTTGCTTTAAGGCTTCTTCAAATAGGCGCAGCGCGACGCAAAAGCGCGACCGCGACGTGACACTTGTAGAACAATAAAATTTCCATGAAGTTTTCATAGAAATTGTTCTACGAGAGTTGAGTCGCGCCTGTTTGCGCCTTTACCGCGTTATTCTTCTAAACTTCCCAATAGATTTTAATGCGGTTTTGACCATCAATTAGAGAATTTTATTCCGGAAGGTTATGCGTTTAATGTTTTCATTGTAAACTTAAAAATAAAGCAGAAATATCGATGTTTTGTCAAGTCGTAACCCCATACAAAGCAGGGGCGGGTCTGTAGTTCTACAATGTTTTTGTTTTTGCACTGATGATGGTGGGAATATACTAAAAGTTTGAATAGCTAATGTTATTTAAACATAGTAATCAGGCAGAGTTACTTTATTACCTGCTGAAGAAGGTACAGGATATTTAATTACAGGGTAAGCTTACGTCCAGGATGCGTGCACAAAGCAAATGTAAATTTTTGTTGGTGTTACTGTAATAATGATCTGACAAAAGAATTCTCACGTGCTTATAGGTATTATGATTCATGACGATTAATCCTTCTAATATTATAAATGTGAAAGTTTTTGAAGATGTTTGTTACTAAATCACGCAAAAACGGCTGAACGGATTTAGATGTTTGGCACACAGATAAATTTTAACCTAGATTAACACATAGGATACTTTTTATCCCGGTAATACGTTCCCATGGAATAATTTCTGATCTCCACGCGAGCGAAGCGCGGGCGGAAGCTAGTAATAATATAATTTTGCCCTACTGACTGCTACCAGCGGGACCACATTTTTTTATATTTTTAAATGATTTTTGTAATGTTATTTTTATAAAAATATTTAAAATGTATTTAATGAGGATAAAGAATAAATAAAGGATATAATGTCACGATTTCCAAATATTAATAAGAGTTGTCAATCAGTTGTTCATAAGGGCGTTGATACCTACTCATGGGTGCTTACGGCCATTTAACCTTGCACAATTTTCGGCAGTTTCCTTACAATCTTAGAATAGCCGAAAATTGCTCGGTATGATTTGAGCAATTAATTGCCCTGTATCCTGAGCTTTCGTCATGTACAACCTGATGGTCAGTTAATCCCGTTTTCAACTTGCTGGCGCCATGCTTAACTTTCCCAGCTAAAGCACTTGGAAGTGGTACAAGAACGGGCGTTTTGGGGGACTGTCTTATGTCATTTGACGTTCAAATAGTGCTGACTCTCAGCCTAGTTTGAATAAATGACTTTTAATTTTGATTTTAAATCTTGATTGATTTTATTCTCGTGCTAAAATTGAAAATCTAATTATGATTGACATTTAATACATATTAATCGTGGTTTGTCTTAACAGTAGAAGAATAATTACAACGAATTGGACAGAACATTACAAAACTGATGGACAGATAATAAGTTCTTGCATTACTTGAAGCATTCAGTATTCTGTACTCGAACATAATATAATATTAACGTATTGTACTTACTCCTAATTAGTTGTGTTGTGAAATCTTAAATGTCGTGGATAATTGAAGAGTCACACGTATTTTACATGAAGCAGCCTGTCTGACCTTCACAATCTAGTTACTGGGTTTTTTTTTTGGGTGGGAAATCATCAAATAACTTCTCCCGCTCTGGGTGGAGCAGAGGCGTGTCAGACTTTTACTGACTAAAACCCACCCGTGTTCCCTCAGTTGCCTATGTGCCAGGGGTCGCGGTATCTCTTTCAAACAACCCACACCCCTGGCAGGCATCGGCCCTTGCGGACCCCACCAGTTGGTGCTGACATCTCTTTGAGGCGCGCGTGGAACACAACGCGCCGTCGCGCGTCGACTCGGGCTTGGTCCTTACCGGACAGCGAGCTACCCATTACTCGCCGTCCGCAAGCCCGCGCCTACGGTGGCCGGGAATCAGCCTGGGAGTTAGGTTACTCTTAGTTGATCTTCACAATCCAGTTACTGGGTGACACGACACCTCTTGGTAAGACTGAATAACAGACATTTGGGCTTCTGACTACCCGTAACCACTGTCAAAGATCTAAGAATGACAGCTGGGACCAAAGCATGGAGGGGTCTTGATATTGTAGATCTGAATGGTCACACATCTACGGATCGACCTCGGCAAGATCGCCTGCTTCTGTTTTCTAATGTTCTGCTTTTTTAACAACAGACTGGCAAAGATCTACAAATGACAGCCAGGACCAAGGTACAGAGAGGTCTCGATATGAAATGAATGGTAAGCCATCCATGGATCGACGTCGGCAATATCTTCTGCTTTTTAATGTTTTTTTTTTTATTTCTACCCTCATAGAGGCCTAGGATTTAGATTCAATTTAGCATAACCACTGGTTCTATTTCCTAATTAATGAATATAAAATAATGAGTAGAATAATCATTTAACCGTGCATTTGCGATGCATTTATTTCGCAAGCAGTTGCATTAGCACAGTCGTTATCTCGACTTGATTTATTCATTTTGTTTTGCGAAGACGTGAGTGGTTTTTCATTTAACTAATTATATGGTTGGTACATAAACGGCTCAAAGTACTGTCAGAACAACCAGGAACAGATAAAAATGGATATACTGGCCTCACAACATTCTGCTAAGAAATTTAATAAGTTCTGGAAGGGCACTAAGCGTGTAAATGGTAATGCTAGTCTGCTTGTGTGCGTTGATGGCATCAGTGATGCTAAAATGATTGAAAATTCATTTAAGGATCATTTTCAGGTCAGATCTTCCTTGCTGCCAGGGTCTGATACTGAACATTGCCCAGTAGAATAGTCTATTGGATTTTCAAGTTAGGATGTGGCTGCATTATTAAAAATATGAAAAGAGGGAAGTCACCAGGTCATGAGGGACTCAGTGTCGAGCACTTGCAGCATGGGGGAGAACACTTGTATAGGGTGTTAGCCATGTTTTACACTTTCTGTATACGACACCCATATAATCTTATGAGAACAGTGGTTGTGCCAATATTGAAAAATGTCACTGCTGATATCTCTGATAGAAGTAACTATAGGCCGATTTCTGTAGCTACTTTAATTGCAAAAGTGTTTGACGGGTTATTAGATACAAAACTTGATCGTTCTATAACATTGCAGGATACATAGTTCGGTTCCAGAGAGAAGTTGTCAACTGAAAGTGCAATATTGTCTCTGAAACACACTGTTAATTATTATGTAAAAAGGCAAACTCCAGTATATGCATGCTTCTTGGGTTTGTCCAAAGCTTTTGATCTGGTGTCATATAATAAGCTTTGGACAAAATTAAGAATTGCAGGTGTCCCTGCCGATCTTGTGAATATCCTCGCCTACTGGTACAGTGAGCAACTTCATATAGTAAGGTGGGGAAATGTATACTCAGATGAATATTTTTTGGAGTGTGGCGTCAGGCAGGATTCGCCAAGGTTCTTTAATATGTATGTTAACCATCTGATTGAGGAGCTCAGCAGCATACATTTTGGATGCCATATTGATGACATATGTGTCAATAATCTGAGTTATGCCGATGATATGGTGCTGATGAGCCCCTGAAAGCGGGGTCTCAGACAGCTGCTAAAGGTGTGTGAGGTTTATGCTGTGGAACATGGCCTGAGGTACAACGAAAGTAAAAGTGAGTTCATGTTATTTAAATGTAAAAATATCTTCATACCACCTATATTACTTAATCGTGTGCCTCTAAGTCGTGTTGCCCAGTTTAAATATCTGGGACACATTTTAACTGAGAATTTGACTGACGAATTAGACATTGAGCGAGAGCGCAAGGCATTGTCAGTGCGCGGTAATATGTTAGCACACAGGTTCGCTCAGTGCACTGCTCCTGTTAAAATAACCATGTTCAAGGCATTCTACCAGACATTCTACACGAGCGGCCTGTGGGCAAACTTTACACAAAAAGCCTATAATGCCTTGCGCGTCCAATACAATAATGTGTTCAGGGCTCTGTTTCGGCTCCCTCGATATTGCAGTGCAGTGTTTAATGACGCCAGCTTAGATGACTTCTAAGCAATTATGCGTAAAAAAGTTGCGTCGGTGGTGCGACGAGTACGGGGGAGCCCAAATAGCATCCTAAGTAGACATGGGTAGCTCGTGAGCGAGTGATAGAAAAGAGCTAGCTCTTTTTGATGGACGTCGCTCTCGCTCACTCACTCGTTCGCTAAGCAGCTCACTAGCTCAGTTAGCTCTCAGATTCTCAGTACTTCAGCGAGACACCGATGACCATACTCAATGCCGATGACCGACCGAAGTCAGCGGCCGATCGTTCTTCCAACAATAGCTCTTCGATACAATACGTCATTGTAGACTATCATACGACATAAATCACTGTAAATCTATCTTTATGACCATAATTTTAAAGGAACCTTTTATAATGTGCCAAAGTATTTTCTGCATTGTTTATTTTTTTGCGTGTTATTTACGTAAAGTCATAACATTATATAAAAAAACAGAAAAACTTATTTAACTTTAACTCCAATCTGCCAAAGAGCTATTGACAATGACTATTGAGCAGGCCGAGCCGTTTCCTTCGACACGCGTGAAGCGTGAGTCAATTGAGCTAACAGTCGGCGTCTGAATCACTGAGCTATAGAAGAGCTAGTGAGTAATAAAGAGTCCAAACTTCTAAAGAGCTACTCACTACTGAGCGAGCCGACCCGTGTCGCCTTCAACGCGCGTGCGGCGTGAGCCAATTGAGCTAACAGTCGGCGTCTCGGCGTCTGTGTCACTGAGCTATAGAAGAGCTAGTGAGCTAGAAGAGTGATATAGCTCTTTAGAGTGAAAGAGCTAATCGCTCTTTTTCTTTTCAGTGAGCTACTTCGCCCATGTCTAATCCTAAGGATGATTGGCGAGAGAATCGATACAGTTCTGGTCAGTAGGTTCACTGAACTCCATGTGTTATGAGACCGGTGAGCCTGCTGTGCAGGGATGTCAAGTTTCTTCTTTTTTTACTTTTTAAATTACTAATCCTTACTTTAATAATATTGTAAATACGAAAGTAACTCTGTCTGTCTGTCTGTCGCGCTTTCACGCCAAAACTACAGAACCGATTTGAATGAAATTTGGTACGCAGATGTCTAGAGCCTGAGAAAGGATATAGGCTACTTTTTAATGCGAAAAAAGGGTTGTAGGGGGTTGAAAGGGGGGGATGAAAAGTTGTATGAAAGTATCGTCATTTTTAGAGCTAGAAGCTTGAAACTTATTTTCTAGGCTGTTGATTCAATATTAATAAATATGACATTCAAAGATTGTAAAAGTTTTACCCTCAAGGGTGGAAAAACCAAAAGGGAATAGGGGATGAAAGTTTGTATGGAAATATGTAAGGTTTATGTGAATGTTTTATAAATTTGCGACAAGAGACAAAGACCCAAAGAAACTATTCCACGCGGACGAAGTCGCGGGCACAGCTAGTATTAGATATAAGCAAAATTCTTGTTACTAACAACCTTGCCATGTCTATGAACTTTTTTGTCTGAAATAAATGATTTATATTTTATTTATTTATTTTATAGCAGAAGGGTGGCTTAAGCTCAGCTCAGTATTAACTTACTGATAGACGTTACTCAGTTCGTGCTCTGGCTCAGACATGTACATTGTCTCTATCTTGCACTGGTAGTTTGACAGTTGAGCGATAATGACAGGAATAACGCTAAGCCCAAGTACGAGCCTAAGTAACGATTATAGATTTCGTCCAAAGATAGCCTCTCGCCAAAGACGCCTATCATATTTTCACCTACTTATCTAGTAAGATATTTTTTTTTTAATAACTATCTTTTTGCAAAACTCATGCGTGTGAATTGCCTAATTCCTACGTATTTCTGGAGTGGTCGATTCGCCTACAAATAAATTAACTTTGTGCGAATCGCTTACAAAAAAAAAAAGAAATAAGTATTTAAAAATGTGTCGATTCGCCCGTTTCGAGCGAGTGAATTCGTGCAAATCCACTAATACGTCACAGAATGTACTAAGATTCAATATTTGCTCGAAAAACTTTTCTAAAGAAACAACGGCAAAATAAATAAATGTATTTGTGATAACAACGACGGGATATAAAATGTTTGTAGGCGACTTTAAGTCTTAACGTCAATAAGTTTCAAAGTAACAATTCACTTTTGAAGTACCTCATATCAATACAGAATGACTGCAGTAATCAGCTGACTGTTTATGAAGCGTGCATTAGACACGATGATGATCCCATGGAAAAGTTATTAAATTTGTTGGTCAGTACACCCTTAAACATGAACACACATTTCTAAAGGGTACACTCTGTATAGAGAACCATATCAATTAGTCAAATTGACAGACATTTTCGAATTGTATGTAGTTACTTATGTACATGCCAAAGTAAGTATCTTAGGCGTAACTTATTGGTATTACGTATATATATACTCGTAGGTAACAGGGCATGCGGCGCAAGAAGGCAAGTACCTACATCAAAATTCAGCGGCACGAAACACATTTAACCATACCATACTTAGAAGTTTTCTAACCATTCATCAGGAACTGCTCGAAGGCCTTGCGTGCATTTAATTATGTATGATTGATTGAGATTCGTTGTGATTGGGTGTTACACTTCAGTGGGCACGGAGCCTAATTTTAGACGTCTGTTATTCAAGTGAGCTTATCACGATAGTTCAGGAAATGGAAAATTGGGACAGGTTCTGTTGTCGGGTTTGGGTGAACATTAATTGTTTGGTTAATTCGATCGTGTGCGTAGGTTTATTAATCTATTTGGTTATGTAGTGTTCAGTGGCGTTATTAAATAATAGGTAGGTAGGTACATCAGCTCAAGTCCTGATTCGAGATGTACGATTACCTACTGACTAATGCGTACATTTTTTATTTTATTACGCTGCACACACAGTTTGACTGGACAGTACCACTCAATCTATGTGGTTCTTTACTCAAAATACCATTCAGTCAACAATCTACATGTACAGCAGACTGTGACCTCTGAGTTTGTTTCGGCCTTTTTTCTCAAAGTAGTCGAATAGGAAACGCCGACTTCATCTAGTTTAAAAGATATGACGTGTAAAAGTGTTTGTAGAAACCTACGTATAGAAATGAATCATTAGCTTTTTGAGAGTAAATGCTTCCGCAGACATTCGCGAATCTACAGCGCGACGCAACACAATTTCGCCTCGCGCCTAGACAGGCGCGAGGCGAAATTGTTATTTATTAAGGCTCCAGGCAGACGCCTGGAGCCTTAATAAATAACAATAAACGATAATTTCCAGAATCGTGTTGCAAGTTCATTAAAAAGTTGGGTTCAAGATATAAAAATCCCTACATGTTTATAAGTACATAAGTTTGACCGTATTCAAAATAAGATTTAATGCGTTGGGTTAGGTTGTTTTTTAAGGTTGGTTTATTTTGATTCCTTTGAAACTGGTTTTTTTAATGACATTTTTTTCCTAAAACCTCCAACGTCATCTCATAATTTTGCTACCATTCGTTGTTACATTCGTGATAAGATTATTCATATTTTGTTCTGTAAGTCTGTGTATAAGGTTCGAACTCTGATGAAAATATATTAGTGTTGTAATAATATGTTTAAAATTCCAATACCTACAGATAATGTTTATAACCAGAGGGGCAATTCTCGTAATTTTAAGAACGTTCACAGTCTGATCTCAGTCTCAATTTGTCAAAAATACCTCGAGTTTCCATACACATTTGACAAGTTTTTGACATTTGTTTGTCGCCGAGATAACACTGCGACTAGATTTTGAACGATTTTAAATACGAGAATTGGCCCACTGATTTATTTTGTTTGTTGACAAGTTGTATAAGAAGGCAAGGTTTGAAAAACAAATCAGAACGTCATTAGTGGTCAAATTAATGTAAAAATAAAATATGTTGTTTATCGCATAAATGTGAATCTAGAATATGTAGGATTGATGTCTGCAAAAAAACCGGCTAAGTGTTTGTCAGACCACGCGCAATAAAGGGTTCCGTAGTTGGGATGAACTTTCCCAAAAACAAACTTAACATTGCAGTTGGAAAACATGGTATACGACACGGTCAAAAACCAAAAGGAAGGGCTCTTTCTACTTTATCTCGGAGTGTTTCGTCGTATTTTAAAACAATAATAGCTACGGCCTAGAATTCGCTAGAGTGCTCAAATTGTGAAGATAACATGTATTTATGAAACGCACATAGTTTCATTTTCTCTTATACTTTTGATTTTATTAAGGGGGTGAGTTCTTGAAAACGCACAAAAAGGTGGTTTTTTAAACAATTGTCGTAGGTAATATTTTGATCAAAGCATTGTGTCGTCGGGGGACGGCTAGTGAAAATGTTATCCTTTCTACGATAGCATAGTTACATTCATTATTGCTGGGCATCGTCTGTTTGGCATTTTCATTCACCGTCCCCCGACGTGACATTAATAGAGACTTTTTAGAGGGCTTAGTTTGGGTCGGGGATTTTTTTAAATTTTTAATTAAACTTATATTTCCTGTTTTTTAAACTTTATGTCCTTTATGGGTGTGTGGTTGTGTAGGTGTCCTTTAACCGTAAATAATTTTGAAAGCAAAAAAATATATGATATTTTCAAGTCTTTTTTGCATAATGTGATGGAACTCAAAACATAATTAAAAATACTTTAATGCGTCAAAAAAATCATCAAAGTCACCTCTAAATTATCTTTAAAACCAGTTTATCCCTTCAATAACAATCATAGTTAAAATTAAAAATATACCATAAAATTTTAAATGCCAAACTTCATCCAGTGATGGATTATTAATTATTAAATAGTTAATATCTAATGTTATACGATTTTATTTGCATTTTTACGACAATGCTTGCTCATTTACTATTCGAATTTATTACAACAGATTTTAACCCGTATCGGATTGCAATAAGAACTATTATCGCTCATAACGACTATATCTAAAGTTACCAGGCCCTTATACCAACAAGGTTTCACTCATCTAAATCTCTAGGGCACTTCCGGAAATCCGAGACAGTACAAATTTGTTATGCTAGGATTTGCACACAAACAACAAATAATTAAGAAATTTGTAACTTTTATCCTCTCATCCCCTGTAATGGGGGGCGCAAGTCTGTCATCATCATCATCATCATTTCAGCCGAAAGACGTCTACTGTTGGACATAGGCCTCCCGCAATTTGGGGGGTTTTTCCATAATCGCCACGCTTGGCAGGCGGGTTGGCGATCGCAGTATGGTGGTAAAATGCATAGAGAACGCTGCTGCCCATTCTCTAGTAAGTCCCTTAGTCGCCTTCTACGACACCCACGGGATGAAATGGGTCTGTATACAACATAAATCCTTTAGGGAACTTCTATGAAGTCCTAGAAAGCTGAAACTTGGTATGCAGGCGAATTTCATCCTGCAACCTCTCGGGAGGTGAAAGCCAGTATTTCTTACGGATAATAGGTCAGTATAATATCAACATTAAACTAAAACGAAACATAGCACCTTAGGTAAACTATTACCTAACTAAGGTGTTCTATTTCTATTTAGTTAAGTTACTACGAGCGATGGAGGGGCGATACTTGGAGTTTCATTAACCGATCGAATGGAGATGCGTAGGAATGAAGAGATCCGCAGGAAAACCAATACAATAACATAGCCCGAAGAATTGCCAAACTTAAGTGGCAGTAGGCAGGGCAAATTGCTCGCAGAACAGATGGCCGATGGGGCCGAAAGGTTCTGGAGTAGCGACCGCGTACTGGAAGACGTAGTGTTGAAAGCCAAGGTGGACCCATGACGTAGTGAAGGCCGCAGGAACCCGCTGGATGCGGGAAGCACACAGCCGGTCGGAGTGGCAGAGCTTGGGGGAGGCCATGTCCAGTAGGGGACGTCTTTCGGCTGAAATTATGATGCTAACTACGAGCTGGTATCCGCAACTCCACGTCGAAGTGCGTATTTTGCATACAATAAAGAATTTAAGTCCCACCAAAAACATTTCATGTAAAGTAGGTTGCCAAGACTCATACATAGCGATTTCACTGTTAAAAGCCAGGGGTGGCGGGTTGTTCGAAAGAGATACCGCGGCCCCTGGCACACAGGCAACTGAGGGAACACGGGTGGGTTTTAGTCAGTAAAAGTCTGACACGCCCTCTTGTTCCACCCAGAGCGGGAGAAGTTATTTGATGATTTCCCACCCAAAAAAAAAAAATCCTTGTCGTTACAAGGCCTAACTCTACAAATATTACGTCTTGGTCAAAATTTATGGCATGGCCGTTCAATTAAACTATAATAGCTTGACACAACATTAAGTATCATTGACTTGATTTCTGACCATGATGGTGTCTGTGCGACAACCGCGAACAAGCCGTACATTTTGACCAAGATTTGACCTTTATGTGTATATTTTTTGAGAAGTCGATATAAGTTCTTAAAGGAGATAGGTAAACTACCGTCTTGATTAACAACTGAATTGAGTGTACGAGTATATGTTTGTTCAAAGTCATGTGTTATCATCAGAGATCGGATATTCGGATGCATATTCACCTAAAGTTGAGATGTTGGCTAACATGAAATGCGCTTTTGTATCGAAAAAGTCTTAATTTAGGTAAGTATTTTTTTTTTTTTAATTTATACAAACCACCCCTCCTCCAGTACATATACATATTTGTATCGGGTTAAACATTAATTTTAAATTAATACACATCTGAATAGTTATGCAATCAAGAATCCCGGGGTTTTTAATAAATATTACAAATAATTTATAAAGCCGCTTCCATACTTGCATAGCTAAAAATTATCTTTAGGTAAATATGCATCCGAATATCCGATCTCTGGTCATCATAATCATTAACCAAAAGAAAGAGGCTTGTTTTAGCAAAGACCTCATGGATTAGTACTCCCGGTGTAGTCTGACATTGCCAGGGAACCCGAAACCAATTCTATCATCCTATTTATAAAATAAAATGGAACGCCGTGCTATGATACTGAACTACCATGGTTTTTTAAATTATTTCTTTAATTAAGCCTGTATATACTACTACTAAAAATAGAAAATACATAATATAAAATAGTCAAGTTCAGATTAAAAGTTAGCCAACACTTTCATAAATCCCTCTCACAGTACTTCTGACATGCCGCTGAATGTTACGGTAAATTATTCTTTCTACCTGCAATATTGTGTCTTGCAAAATGTACTCGATGCACTTGTAAAACATTTTGCATTAACAATAGAATTGGCCAAGTTCAAGATAAGTTTGTGCAACGTTACGCTCTACATACTGTCGTTTCAGGCAAACAATACCAATATTTAAATAGTTGTGAGCCATGAAACGTTATTATTCCGGCGCCTTCGCCATCTAGTTTTTAAAATATTGACCAGCAAAACGTGTAAAAGTATAATATAAACATTTCATTTCATAAATATTTCTCAATGTTTCTTTTCATGAAATACAATGTCTATATAACATGAAGCCTGTAATTCCTGAAGGGTTAGCCAGTGGTATACCTTTAGTGCATTCACATTTTCCCAGTTAGGTTTAAGAGGGAACAGGGCGTGCGATTCTCCATACACATGGTTTCCCCTTTTTTCTTCCTGAATAATGCCTCTAGAGCAATCATTTTTTTACACGCTTTATATTAGCTTCACTTGTATGTTTGTATGTAACCGACTCCTTTGAGCGCGATTTTGACCCACTTTAAATGGTCAGATTTCATTGAAACTTTGTAAACTTATCGAGGACCGATGACAATTCAATAATTTAAAAAAAAAATGAGAAAAAAAACACGTTTTTGTAGATAGCAGAACTAAAAAATAGAAAATAAATAATAGTTTAAAAAACTAAAAAACACGCTTTAAAAACCAAACTAAAAAAGGAGAAAATAATTTAATTCAATTAAAAAGCGTGGGGTGCTTGACATTAATTGATTATAAAAATACCTCAAAAAGCACCATAACATCAAGGTCTGCTGTAAACACGTCCCTGTCATTTGCTTTTTTTCAGCAACTAATTAGTAAAGAAAATATAACCCTCTAAAAATTACAAAAATGGCTATTTATACCGCCGTGATTAGAGGATTTTTTTTATAGGACCCTAAAAATACTCTTTCTGAAAATGTTAATGTAAAAAATAATTGAATCGGCTCAGTTTTCGAGGAGAAAAAAGGGGAATACGAAACGTCGATCTCGTCATAATTTTTGTGATAATTTCGGTCTGAGCTGCAGCTGTCCCTATCACACACTACGGGGCAGACTTACTGACAGCGCGACGGCACTAGTTTCTTCAAATACCAATTTTTCAAATTCCTCGCAGGCCCGGCCCCTCTTAAGTCTCAATTTCCCATGTAACAGGGGTCGCCCCCTATTACATGGGGGTTTGGGAATTATTGTCATCAACTGGGCATAAATTCAGACTTCGGGCTGCTACACAGGAATTCTTGACAGTAAAACCCAAGGACACTTTGCTCGACCTGGGAACCGAACACAGGACCTCATTCTGATCGGTAGTTCTTACGACCAGTAGACCAACCAGGCACTAAAAAATGTCTGTCTTGGTTGCAACCAGCTGTGTTGGTAGTTCTATCTACTTATTAAAAATCTAAAATTAATTCGGTCACTGACAGACAGCACACAGTCTAGACTTCTGGGTCTAGAATCTTGAATGACACGGGAGTTCCTTATAAAACCAAGGTGAGCACTAAGGAAAGATTTATGAAAACTCATTCCCTAAAGGGGTTAAAAAGGGGATGGAAGTTTATATGGAAGTTAGTCAGTTTTTCCGAAGGCAAATCTCATCGAAAAAGTTGACATATATAGTTACATTCATACATAACATCACGCTTTATTTCCCCGGGTTAGCCAAAGGTGTACTATACACGAACATTTCGCCAGTTATGGTTAAGTCCTATGTAATAGGGGGCGACCCTATTGCCATCAACTGGGCACAAATTCAGACTCCGGCCTGCTACAGAAAAAATCCAAATAGAAAAACCCAGAAACACTTTCCCCGACCTGGAAATAGAACCCACGATCATGCTCAAATAAAGTTACACTCATATATTATTTAAATACTTGAATAAAAAGATATACAGGCTCACTTGCACCAAATATTCTTATGCCCATTTCTGTATAATAGATTAAATAGAAAACTAAGTATCTATAAATTAAATTACTGTAGCTGTGAAAAAATTGTACTTAAACATTTACTATCTCTTGAATATGCACAGACAAAAAAAAGATCTAATTGTTGTCTGCAAATACAACCGTTAACATGCATTTTTACTTTTGTTGACTTGAGTTCTATTTTAATTAATATTAGTTCAGGCAAATTTAGCAATTAACTGTGCTCTATTTTATTTGTTAAGGTATTAAATAAAAAAATTATAAACATTATGACTATCTAAGCTACATAAATAATAACTCATCATTATGGCTTTATGTATAAAAAAACTAATTCCAATGTCACGCCACATTTAGAGCATAACACATTTCAAGCACCACTTATTTAGATCATAATGACAGACAACCGTACATAGATAACTCGAGCATAATAAATTACAGGTACATAAAAGGTCCATTTCTTCACACATTACCAGTGAATCTTGAGCACCATAATATGAATTACTAAAGAAGTTTGGCAACTTGACCTTCATGTTGTTTGGACCGGTCTACCTCAAGTGACCCTTATGGTCAGTGTCAGCGTGGCCCAGATAAGGGTCTTAGAACCCGAATTACGCGTCAATCTGAAGAATGTGTGGTTAATGGAAAATTTTGTTTATTTATCGGGATGGATCGGCAGTTTTATCGAGAGATATCGTATTATCCAGCAGGCATTACGTTTTCTATTTCTATGAAGAAATAGACAGTGCTTTTTCAATACAAAGTGACATTTCGTTTCTCCATTTTTGACATTGCACCGTAGATATCCTTCTACAATCTGTCATTTTGTCTTTCGTTTCCAACGATCTTTGTCTAGGTCCATAAAAATGTAGACTATTTCAGAAGAATATTTCTTCCTAAACTGTCAAAATCCCACTGACATACTTTCTACTCGACGGCCACAAAGTATATACGATTATCTTCAAAATCATGATTCGTTTAGAACGTATAACTGTGATGAACGTATAATTAATAGAAAAACATAGCTATATTTTCCTATTGTACATCATTTAGTTAATAGTCATGTCTATTCTTCCGTCGACAAATCGGTGCTCGTGCTAAGCCTGCAGTAACGTCATGGAAGTCAGATAGGCAGTCGTTCCATGTAAAAAAATGGTGCTCAGCTGCATCCGATTGGACTGGAAGCCGACCCCAACATAGTTGGGGAAAGGATTTTTGGACCAACCCCCTTAGCAATTATCCTAGTCAATCCTTACTAATATTATTATAAACGCGAAAGTTTGTATGTATGGATGTTTGTTACTCTTTCACGCAAAAAGTACTGAATGGATTTGGATGTAATTTGGCACACAGATATATTAGAACCTAGATTAACATGGGGAATAATTTCCTACTTCCACGTGGGCGAAGCCGCGGACGAAAGCTAGTATATTATTATAAATGTGGAAGTTTGTATGTTTAGATGTTTGGATAGTTAGGTGTTTGGATGTTTGTTACCATGTGGTGCCGGACGTAAAAGAATAGCACCATCCCATTTCTTCCCGTAGGTGTCGTAGAAGGCGACTAAGGGATTTACTAGAGCATGGGCAGCAGCGTACTCTATGTATTTTATCGCCAACCCGCCTGCGAAGCGTGGCGATTATGGCAAAACCCCTTTTGGGGGAGGCCTATGTCCAGCAGTGGACGTCTTTCGGCTGAAATGATTATGATGATGTTTGTTACTCAATCACGCAAAAACAGCTTACTGGATTTGGATGAAATTTGGCACACAGATAGATTATAACCTAAATTAACATATAGGATACTTTTTATCTGGGTAATACGTTACCGTGGAATAATTTCCGACCTCCATGTGAGCGAAGCCGCTGGCAAAAGCTAGTTATTAAATAAAAATACCGATGTGTTTATTTCTGTACACAGATTATAAGGTGTGTGTGGTGTACTGGTGTCTATGAAAATGTTGTGAAATTATTAATTGTTTCCTATAACAAAATAATATATTGTGCATTCATCAAATGTCTGGAGAAATAATTACCTTATAATAAAGCTATTTCAAACCCATGAAGCTTATTTTGTATGAGCATACGATATATCAAGTAGTCTTATTCATATTTATTAAAGGGATCTAAAAATAGTTTTACTATTTCACTATAAATATTCACGCAGGTATTTCGAGACTAACAATATTTTGCAATGAGTCTGAACGAACCACTTCACTGGTTATTTATAATTCAAGTAATGGGTCAAATCTATACTAACTGAGTGGTTCAAATACTTGCAACACACATGGTTATGATTACCTTTTTAGTTTTTTACAATCACGTACTTTGACGAGCCGAGAGCAACCAACTAGAGTCTGTAAATTTTTGATTGGCACAATGAATGCGAATTAACAAGCATTGTATTGTATGTATCTTTTAGACATAATGTGGACGACATCTTTCAAGGAAGTGTTTTTTTCAAATGTCCTAAGTTCTAAGCCAGGTGCTAATGTTCTAAGCCAAGTGAAGTTCCATAGATGAACGGATGAGTTAAGACGTTGACGCTAAATGATAAACCACCGAGGAACATGATAACAAATGAGGAACAACGCTAAATATTTTGACATATTTTTTCCACATCCATTTGTGTCTAAATTTGACACTTGACAAAGGTCTGAGATGATTTTTTCTAGGCTTGACTAAATGTTTTTCTCTTAGGTTTTGTTGGTGTCAGCATTTTAATAGTACAGGTTATGATTACATAACCTGATGTAAGTATTAACCTACATCATTAATACCGAGTTTAAGATTAATATACATAGTTTTTCTAGCCAGTTAGTAGGTATCGTGAGAAACTGTTGGTACATTTTAGAATCATCAATGAGGATTTGGCCCAGACGTGTTTTATTTATGGGTGTCAGCCAGACATTTTTTGCTCGTTTTAAAAATGTATGACGATACAAGTTTTGTTTATTTTTTAATAGGGTCATTATTTTGAATTCGTGCTTAGACCGGTTTGGCAGATGCCTTGTCGTTTTCCATAGATTACAATAATTAAGTAAGTATTACGGTTGTAATAATAGGAGTTTTTTAATAAGTGAAAACGTGTTTTTTTTTACCATACCTTCTAGATTTTCAACTTTTGTTTGTTTAAATTTTTTATGACTTGAATGGTGTGTTTCTGTATCAGGTTGCTCAACTGAATTATAAATGCAAACATTTAATTCCTCATTAAAAAATACCGTATAAGCTTAATAGGCGTAAAGTGGTCACACAAACCCCTACAAAGCGACCAATTCCTGAAAATCTTCAATGAAATCACATAGCATTTAATAAAGAACGTGCATTACTGACCATTGTGCAATAGAATCGCACAGTGGCTGCACACGCAACTAGCCAGCCGGATATTGCAACCGGTACATTTCAAGGATAGAGGCGAAAACCGAGTGAGTTCCGACTGAAGGAAGCGTAGTAGGTGTTAAGGATAATCAAGCGGATTAGTGCGGTAATGCACGTAATAAATGTGAGTTCTATCAGAATAGTGACATGAGCGCTGTTCTATTTTTGAAATGGGAGTGAGGTTTAATTGTTTTTTTTTTCGGGAAATGTGGCAATTGTTTTTTTTTTGTTTTTGCCGTCCATTTTCCATCCATTTGATTTTATGAAAATCGAATGATCTCGCTGTCTACCAGATACCTGCTAATTAACGTGAAATACAACACTGTTATCGATAAATGATATTTATTTCTGCAAATTGATTCAAGAAAAAGGCTAGCCAGATATTGGTGCACAAGAGCTCTTTTGCACGTCAAATATACCTAAATTATATTTTAAACCTATGAGGTCTGTGCTACTTATCCGATTACTCTGGGAAGAAATATCGAAACATACTCAGAGATCAGAGCATTATTTAAAAAAAACATATAAATTTACTAAGATTCTTATAGCTGATGTCACTTGGAAAGCTGCCACGCTAAAATGGAATTTGGCTGGACACATGTGCCGCATGTGAGACGACCAATGGGCCAAACAACAAAAAAAATGTTTAATATGTGATTAATTAAAAATAAGTGCCGAGAATCAAAACCTGTTTTGAATTTCGAATTACTTTTAAGGTCTTTGCGTGTCAAGTCCTTATTAAGATACAAGTATTATTATTAAACAATAATAGTTATGTATTTATTCTTCTAATACATACTTGTTAAACAATTTATTTTTAACACCAGCTTTATAGGAAAAAATAGTAACAAAAACTAAATAATGGATATTGTTATTTCATAATTATTTACATAGCAGTTTATAAATAAATACAAAACTACATTCCTACCATTTATATGATACAGTACGGGTCAAAATTATGACTACCTACTTGTCATAAATATGACATAATACGTATACCTATGTCTTCTTTTTTCATTTTTACTCACAAGTGTACATGAGAAAAAATTGTACGTTTACGTCAATATTTTTTGTAATTCTTGTATAGACTTACCCCCTTTTAAACAAAAACTTGACATTAATGGATACTTTATAAATAAGATTTGTAGGTAATTGTTGTTCATGTAAACAAAAAAAAAACAGTGACTTTACCAATAGGTTTCAAAAGTAAGGAAGTACATAATTATAATTATTACAGAAACTTATATTTTCAGGACATCAGCTTCTTCTTTGTCTATCCCCGAGAAAAAAGTTTCCTCCACACAAAAAATCATCAAAATTGGTTGAAATTTTGAACGCAGCAAACCGTCGCACGCAAACACGCCCACTTTCAAATGATTAATAATAGTGTTGCCATAATAACAACGTTATATGATGCGTCAAACTTGAACTTGATTATTAGGTCGACAGCACCTTAGACAATGGACATTTTGGTCTGTGCATAGTATAAGAAATGTAACACGTGTAATTGAAATTAACATTTCTATGCAAATTAATAATGTATTTCATTTGTTTTTATTGTAATTGCGTAGTTCAACGGTCTTATGGCGACTGGTAGATGAGTACGGAAGACGAAATTCAGATTATTGGCTTAAGGGCTTATGTAAAGCCCGTCAATTTTATATCCTGGGGCCTTACTGTTACTTACTATTACCGTGTCCTTTGCACAGGCAACTGAAGGAATGCGGGTGGGTTTTAGTCAGTAAAAGTCTGACACGCCCTCCCGCTCTGCCCAGAGCAGGAAAGTAATTTTATGATTCCCCATCCAAAAAAAAGGAGGGCCTTTCTCTCTAAGTTTGTCAACGAAAATATGAAAACGGAACAAAAAAGGAAAGAAGGATGGCCTCTGGATAAGTGAAGCGACGTTCTTCGCAGACGGTGGCAAGTGGTAGTAGCTAGATGCGATTTTACAATAATCAAGTTGAATAGCGTGCATTAGATAAGCCTACGTCCAGCAGTGGACTGCTGTAGGCTGATAAAGAAGATATAGGTGACACCGTAACAGTACATCGTAAAAAGTAGTCCATAAAAAGCCAAAAAAATTGAAAAGGAAGTAAAATACGTTATAATATTGACAGAATATTTAAATAGAATTATATCCGTGCAAACGCAATTTTGATGATCTCAACATCTATCCCATCACGCAAGACATACTGAGCGAAAACAAGACAACGACGCCACAGAACTGACTAACGACCAATAAATTTCCATGCACAGGGGAAACCCACTCAAAAAGGATGTATTATAATAATTATAGAAACTGCTAGACTAGTACCTAATCTGGTCAGTTCGTCATGATCGCAAAAACTGGATATACTCGTACTATGATGTAGCAGCAGACATTGTTTGCAGAATGCAGAAAAACATCATCGAACGTAGGTATTAGGATGGACTGATAATTTGGCTTTATTTTTAATTAATTAAATTATTATTATTTTTAATTAATTAAATTATAATTTGGCTTTATTTTTAATTAAATTTTAATTAATTTATTTATTTTTAATTAACACAGGCAACTGAGGGAACACGGGTGGGTTTTAGTCAGTAAAAGTCTGACACGCCCTCCTGCTCCACCCAGAGCGGGAGAAGTTATTTGATAATTTCCCATCCACAAAAAAAAAAAAAAAAAGCATATTCGTAAGAAGTTGGCAGAATCATCCCAGCGCTGAATTGCTGGATTCGTTTTCTCCTCTACCTATCGTTATTTCTCAAGACAACGTTTATTTTCATTTAATGTATGTATGTATCTATGTATTAGTATGTATTATTTTTCGAGTAACCTATCCCTTATATTGCACCTGCCATGTTTTCTCTCTGCATCACCCTAAGATTGACTGGTAGAAAATGCCTCAGGCATTAAGTCCGCCTTTGTACAGTATTTTTTACTTGTGCAATAAGTTTTAATAAATAAATAAATAGAAGCGACTTGATTTTTTACTATGTAAAGTAAGAAAAGATGACTTTTGGAACTAGAAACTATATTGGGGTCGGCTTCTAGTCCAAACTATTTTACATGGATTGACTGCCTATCTGACCTCCACAACCTAGTTGGTTATCAGACTTTCGGGCTTCTGACGATCCGTAACGACTGCCAAAGATCTACGAATGACAGTCGGGACTAATGGCTCCACGTGATTTCCGAAGCATGGAGGTATTTCGGCATGTAAAGAGGATCACCCATCCACGGGCCAACCCCAGCAACCGTAGCTTAACCTGATCGCTCGACCCGTGCGGCTGTTATTACTTAGCCATGAGCCCCTCTAAATAACTAAAACACCATATACCTAATATTTATGTACACAATACTACTAAATACAACACATTCTACAATTCTTTCTCAATAATTGGCGTGAAGAATCAATTAGATAAACGGGCGCTCAAAAAAGAATTTCAGTATGTTTTTAACATTCACATATGCGAGTTATTTTTAGCATGAATTTGTTAGAATTAATAGAGTGTGTGCAATCAATTTTATGCAATGTAGAAGGTCAAGCGAACTCTGGTTAATACTAAATATAATAAGTTGGGTAGCCTTGAGGTAGAACAAACATTCAGGATTCGTGGGTTGCGAAAGTACTTGCGTAATTTATAACTACGTGTTTTTGTGATAATTAAACTTCAGATTACCTTGATATAGAGTGTAAGGACATAAGAGGAAAAAATACAGCAATTTATAAAGAATTCAAGTCTGGACTAGCTAACTATTAATTAAGGTAATTATATTTTACAGTTTTAGTTTCATTTGCATTTGCATAAATAAATAATAAAATTACTTATGGATTTTTTTTTCAAAATGTTTTCTAAAAATATTAATATAAGCCTAATTATTTAAGAAAAGTACTATTAATTTTTTACGCTATTCACAAGTTAATTAATTGTATCTAAAAATCTTCTTGCTAAATGTGCCAAAAATAAAACTGCTTGTTGTAATATTATTTTGTTTCAAAACATAGGTACTATTATTATTGTTGTTGTCACGAATCTCATGGATAATTACCATAAACGACGATTAATGCTATAAACCTTACATAAGACTTTATTAATGATAAATGATTTTATTTCTGTAAGTAGGTTTGTAGAAACACTTTTACACGTCAATCATATTTTTTTAAACTAGATGAGGCCTGACTACTCTGACAAGAAAGGCCGAAACAAACTCAGAGGTCACAGTCTCTTTTAAAGTCCAGACAATCTTGGTCAGAACATGTGAAAACCATATGGATTGGTGTCTGAAATGGTATTTTGAGGAAAGAACCACACAGATTGAGTGGACCTGTCCAATTAGTGCACGCATTTATCAGTAATCATGCAGCTCAACTCAGAACTTGAGGAGCTCGAAGATTTGACGAACAATACCAAAGAAAGGACATTTGGGTACTCAAACTGCCAGATTAACATTAAAACTAACTGAGAAAATATTGAAAAATATTGAAATTATTCCTCTTTATTAATTTACTTTATAAACAAGTCTAGTGGTCGCAAGCGCTTATATTCCCAGGTCGGGTAAATAGGGATAAGTTTTTAGGGATTTTTGAGTAGCAACCAGGAGTCTTGATTTATGCCCCGATGATGACAATAGGCTCGCCCCATTTTACATGAGACTTAAACATATTTGGTCAAATATGGGTGTATTATTGGTTTACCTCTGCCTAACCATTCGGGCATTACAGACTTCATGTTATGTATACAGCAATAATTTTATTTTTGTAACATACACTTTTTACCTCCTCTTCAATAATTATTTAGGTTTTCCATTGATGTAAATTATGAACTTAAGGTCAAAATACAGGAAGCACATAAGTATCAGGAAGTGTCATTATTTTATTTTTTTCATTTTATTTGGATGTACTACTCGTTAAAAATGTCACAAATGTAGTTGACATTTAGACAGATAGTTCCTTAACGAAATAATATTTTTACATTTTAATTAACGTAGAAGGTATTTATTTAACATAGGTTTTTTCATTGCATTTCAACAAGTAATATTATTTATTCTTGTTAACATGATGACCTTCACCGTCAAAGTGCAACGACTGTTAGTATAACATAACGATCACTTGTATATTTAATGAATGTAAATTGACTAGCCAGAAATAGTTCTAAAAATAATTAGGGTCAAGTGCAAGATTTTTTTTTTATTTGAAAAATTTAAAGAATCTTGTCTGCCTTTATAAACTTGACAAATTATCATATCTACTCGTATGTTGACACATAATTTGTCATACTTAAGTGCCTGTGAGGTATTATAATAATGTCCAATGACATTGTTTACATAGTCAATCTGGCCATCTATCATAATTATTTTTTCTTTTATGGCATGGGAAATTAAAAAATAATTTGACTAAGAATATTAATTTACTATTACATGTATGTGTACCAAGTTACTGTACCAGCTAGTGGAATATGGTTTTAGGTTACAGATTAAGAAAAGAAAACCTCTTTTTTAATCTTTAAATAATCTTGTTAAGCCATTTAATTATCTCTTGTATTTTTTTTTGTTTGTTCTATACACCAATTAATTTTAGTTGGCAGTGTAATAATATTCTGAAATATATCTGGATGGCCAGTCGTTGATTTCTTTTCCTTGCTACAAAAATCTTTCAGGAAAAACTTGATTTTGCATTGAATGAATCACAATACTAAGTTTGTGGTAGGTAATGATTTATAATGTACTTATATCACGATGATACACCGACATATTATTAAATAAGCAGGATTGTTAGTTTGAAGGTTTTGTGGTGTTTACGGTGAGAACAATATAATTGCAGTTCTTTTTTACGGTTTCATGAGTTGCTGCTTAAGTTAAGATTTTTGTGCAAGTATGATATAAATATATATATATGAAGTATTTTCTATTCTTGAAATTTTAATTTGAAGGTTTTGAAATTTTTTTATCGACCTATTTCGTTAAAACAATTTTTTTTTTTTTGCAAATTATCAAAATAATAATTGAAAAACAAATATCATCCCTAAAACCACTACAAAATTAGTTAAAAAAGCTACATACCAATAGCACTTCAAAGTCATAATCACTCACTAATCTCTTGCCAATTTACTCAAACACAAATCAGAAGAGCACTTCACTATAAATCACTATAAAGTATGAAACATTCTGAAGTCTCATAAAAGGCTCGCTGCGGACTAAAGATTGCACTACGTCGTAAATTTCTATATAGCCAAAAAGATGCCGGGTTCTGTTTGACGACAGCCTATTACTGCTTGACATAGACCACTGAACGGATAGAAGCGGCATGTCGGTAATAACTTTAAGAGAGGGGGAAACCTTGACGTTTCTAGAAAAATGTGCTTTCTATTCCGTAATTACTTCCAAGGTGGATGTGAGCATCCTTTTCAAGCATTATGTTGGTTATATTGTGTTTCTAGTTCAATCATATTCTAACTATCGAATTTTTATGCGGAACGTACTATGTTATCATTCTTGTGAAATTGTGTGCGATCGTTGCGTTTAATCGCGCAAATATTCTGTTTCACTGCCGGGACTTACGCGAAGCTACATTACACTGGTTGTATACATACGTCATCCACGTCAGGTAATGTCAGTGTATAAAATATGTTTACGTTGACACTCGCTCTAAATAATCAGTCGGTTGTTACTTACTGTTAATTTTTTCTCACCTCACTTATCAGAAATATACTCACTTAAACAACATAAAAATGTATGTATGTATATTAGTATGTATGTATATTCTCTTATTATGTGTGTATATTTTAAATTAGAGTTGAATTTGTAATTTTATGATTTTCCTTCTACTGTTATTACACGCGTTGTCTACATTTCTGTTATCTTTTCTCCTATCGCAGGTGTGCTGGGAGAGATTTCTGTAGAAATAAGCATTACCTATGTACGTATTTTTCTGTTCTTTTCTTCTTGTCTGTTTATATGTGTGTGATAAATGGTTAAATAAAAAAAAAGCATGCAAAATGGTTTTTTTTTTAAAATCACATTCACGCGTATATTTCGCGCCTGCGGTGCTTCTACCGAATTCGTCGCTCTGCAATCTCTCTAACTTGCCGACGTACTTGCCTGACGTTGTAGTTAACTTGACGGAAACAACATCCTTTTGATATTAATAGCGATGGGGGTCGGTAAAAAGTGGTATTTTCTATGACGATTGTACGTTTTTTAAGGGCATAAACTGTTGATTATGTGGCCTATGATCAAGGGATTACCCCTTGATTTAGTATTGTTGTTGTGTAAATATTGTTAGATTATGATGGGATGTGCAAAGAAATATCCCTTTTAAGGGATTTTTTATACGTTAAATAGGTTATACTGTAACAAAAAGATTTTCTAAACTTTTCCTGAAATTTTGCCTGATAGTTTGTAACGAGCTTTACTGTGTAGTAATAGATGAACTAAGGCAAAAATATGTAGGTATCTATCTACCTACTAGGTTATTTTGTTCCTTACAATCCAAATTTTCTAGACTAATATTTATAATATTAGTCTAGAATTTTTTTATAAGAAAAGCTTTATAAGCTGAAGAGTTTGTTTGGTTGAAAGCGCTGTTCTCAGGAACAACTGGTTCGAATTCAAAAATGATTTTAGTGTTGGATAGCCCATTTATCAAGAAGGCATATCACCAGAGGTCGGAGTAGGTAGATTGATTTTATATACTTGCGTCAAGATATTATAATATGGACATGCCATTTTAGTGTTGGATAGCCCATTTATCAAGAAGGCATATCACCAGAGGTCGGAGTAGGTAGATTGATTTTATATACTTGCGTCAAGATATGGACATGCCATTTTATCCATAATGTGCGGGAAATACCGGAAAAAGTTCCGGAATTGGAATTATGGAATAAAATAAAAAACATACAGATAGGCTAACAAAATCGTTTATTATATGAATGATTGATTGAATTCAATGAAAAATAATTTTTAATTAAACAAAAACATAAATAAATTATTTTTAATCCTCATCGGATAAAAAGCAAAAGGTCCTGTCTAAGTTTTGTCTCATACTGTCAAGCGGCATTTCTAATTCAACAGTAAGGGACAAATTACGGTGTAACTATTCCAAGGTATTTTTGTATAAAATAAAATACTGATTTCTTTCACCATTAGCTAACACTGGTAGCGTAGATTGATATTGATACGTTTTTCACCTGAAACACAAATTCGTGCTAATTTCTAAATTCCGGAACAAATATCACAATAAATATGAAGTTCCTGTATTTTGGAGGCATATCCAAATTATCCTCTACGTTTGACGTCAACGACCTTAAATCAATCTACCTACTCCGACCTCTGCATATCACATTAAGATCCTTAGGAGCCGAGCAAAAATAAAAAAGTCATGAAAACGAAGTACTTACTCGGGCAGGCGACTCGATGCAACGGGAGAGGTCGGTATGACGTGGACGAAGTCGTGGGCAGAAGCTAGTACTTATAAAGTAATAACAACAAATTACTTATGAAGTAGGTATTTTACGTCATCACAACTCAAAGCAAGATACAACGATGACGCAGTTTCATATAAAGATCTCAATTATTATGTCTTGTAATGACAGCTTTGATTACGCTACATTAATACGTTTCCATGTCACTTAATGCAGCTTTTTGTTTCTTTTTTTTGTCTCTGGTTGGTACTCTGAGTTTCTAATGCTCTCAAATTGCCATGACTATATAGGAATTTCCACCAACGATATTAAATTACATGAAAAATTGTCCAGAACGGTCATTGAACGCAATCATCTTCCTGAAGAATATCAAAATTAATAGTTAAAGAAATTGTTATCTTTATTTCTAGCTTTATGTTTAGGCTCGGGTTTAATAATATACCTATTCCAATTATTCGTTTTAATTATCATCTGCCCAGCTTTTTATCAACTGTGTTGGGGTTGGCTTCCAGTCTAACTGGATGTAGCTGAGTACCAGTACATGGAGCGACTGCCTATCTGATCTCAACAACCCAGTTACTGGGTCATACGATACCCCTTAGTTAGACTGGTTGTCAGATTTTCAGGCTTCTGATGACCAGTAACGACTTTCAAAGATGCTTTAGACACGGAGAGGTCTTGAAATGTAAAGATCACCCATCCACATACCAACCGCAGCAAGTGTAGCTTACCTTGAACGATCAATTCGTGCGGCTGTTATTACTTAGCCATAAGATCCTCCATTATTCGTCATAATCTTGTTGTTAATAAAACAATTAAATGTAGATTGTTTGCAATAACTGCATTTATGAATGCTTAATAAAATGTTGTTCTTTAATTTTACTGAAATTGTATGTAGTAACATAATGACATTAGTTTTTCATGGCTCAAGGTTATACGCATATATTTATAAGCATGCAAAGATATTCTCGATTGTTAGAGAAATGTATGTATGTTGTATGCATATTCTCATATTATGTGTGTATATTTTTTAATTAGAGTTTAATTTGTAATTTTATGATTTTCCTTCTACTGGTGTGCTGGAAGAGATTTCTGTAGAAGCATCACCTCTGTACGTATTTTTCTGTTCCTTTCTTCTTGTCTGTTTATATGTGTGTGCTTATATGGTTAAATAAATAAATTTTCCCTACAAATGGTTGATTCCTATAATTTACGGACAGTTGTAAGTTAAAATGAAGACGCTTGTATCTATGCCAATAATGAAGTTCAGGCCTAATACCTTCGCATAGAAGACCTCCTTAATTGGAAATAGCTATCACAGGTAAAATTAGCTTACGAAACTATTTATTTGTCCAGTTTGGAAATAATAAAATACTACTAATCGATCCGTTTTTGTCTATAGGAACCGAGCATAAGTGCAAGTTCATCTTTTATTTCTTTTTTTTTTCGGTTTTGGCTTCACACGGTTTGTGCGGTTAGCCAGTGTTAATTTTATTTTTTTCGATGAAGTAAATGGCCCGATATCAGGCACGAAGTTACAAAACAGTCATAGTCGTCTTAGTCAGTCAAGTCAAAGTTATTGTAAAGCGGTAGTAACTTTACAACAACCTAATATGAGTTTTTGGGGGGAATACGAAAAGTCCACGTTAGTCACTTATTTTCACCTTCACTACACTTGTCAACTCACATTTAACTAAATTGAATAATTCACTACCAAAATTATACAAATTAATTCGCTATTTCACAAAATTTCATGAAAATGAAAATTCGTGTGACATGTTCCTACCCGATCCCGCCAAAAACTCCCACGTTCAACTTGGGTGTGCGACAACTACTAAGTAGCAGTCTTTTGTTTTAATCGAGGAGTTTCTTGCTGGCTTTTCTCCATAGGAAACGATCACTTGGAATCACGCAACTAGCTTCTAAAGTTTCATTATTGCCTATGTAGGTGTATGTGAAATAATTTTCTATTTTTAAAAACGTACATATCTACGCTTCTGTACGTGAAGACGCAGGATGTGGACCACTGATCCTCGCTGCCCTTTGATCTGTTCCTACCGACAAACTGCGTTGAAATTGGACAGATATACAGGGGCAATGTAAATCACTTGCAATCTTACAGGGACTGAAAATACTCATGAATATGAAAGACTTTTATAATGGACCAAGCCTAAAATTACGATAAACACCAATAACTTTGATATGGCAGGTAGATTCTGTTGCGAGATTGATGTCAAGCAAGGAGTTATGAAATGTGGGCAAGAAGAACTTTTTATGGGAGGGGCTTTACCAGGGAATGTGTATAGCCTTAAGAAGATTGTTCTTCCTCCACTCCAGAATCGGCTTGATATCCGAATCTTCCTGCTGTGCACGTTGTAGGTTTTCCTTCGACTCGTTGCTGAGGTCTGTCTTGAGCATCCTCACAGGTACCACTTCCTTACCCTCTTGCCTAGTAAAATGCTTGCAGTCTTCAGGACAAGGTCTTCTTGACAATGCATCTGCGTTGCCATGAGATTTCCCGCTGCGATGTTCGACCACAAACTCGTATTCCTGCAGTAGCTCAATCCATCTCGCAACTTGTCCTTCTGGATTTTTGAACTGCAACAGCCATTTCAGTGCAGCATGGTCGGTTCGTAAGTGGAATTTCCGACCCAGAAGATATTTGCTAAAATGCTGCAATGATTTAGCTTTAGCGCGTAACAATATCAACAGATTTTGATTTTTTTTATTTTGTGTCCATTCTACCATATGGTAAAACTGAATCTTATTATACTATTTATATTTAGTTTATTGATAAATGGCTCTTGGCCTCGTCTACCCCTGATGGAAAGCGATGGATGACGTCTATGGAACAAACGTGCCCAGAAGATTGCATTGGTTCACTCTTGCTTTGAAGGCAGAAGACTGGTTAAAACTGGAAGGGAACGCAGACGCAAGATATTATTATTGTTCCATTATTTTGGCCGTTTATAGATACGGAAGGTAATATTTACTGCAGTTTATAATGTGATTCACTAATGAATAATTATTGTTCATTATAAACTAAGTTAATTCACACATACTTTGAACCCGGAACATGTATGAATATAATACATTTGCCCAATCATTGTTACTGATTGATGATTGAATCGTTATTTTGATACTTTTTGCTCATTTTGTTGTAAACATCTGCTAATTACATTCTGGGGTTTTTAGAACTATTTATTGAATAGCTTTTTTAATCTAACACGCTTTTATTAGCTTCACCTGTATGTTTGTAAGCGTATGTTTGTTTGTAACCGACTCCTTTGGACTTGATTTTGACTCACTTCAAACGGTCAGATTTCATTTAAACTTTGTAAACTTATCGAGGACCGAAATGAAAATTCAATAATTAAAAAAAAAAATACAGAAAAATAGAAAAAAATAAAGGAAAAAAAAACTGAAAAAAAACACGCTTTTGTAGTTAGCAGAACTAAAAAATAGAAAATAAATAGTAGTTAAAAAAACACGCTTTAAAAACCAAACTAAAAAAGTAGAAAATAATTTAATTCAATTAAAAAGCGTGCGGTGCTTGACATTAATTGATTATAAAAATACCTCAAAAAGCACCCCTCGCTTTTTAATTGAATTAAATTATTTTCTACTTTTTAGTTTGGTTTTTAAAGCGTGTTTTATAGTTTTTTAAACTATTATTTATTTTATTTAACACGCTTTTATTAGCTTCACCTGTATGTTTGTAAGCATTATGTTTGTTTGTAACCGACTCCTTTGGACTTGATTTTGACTCACTTCAAACGGTCAGATTTCATTTAAACTTTATTGACTTATCGAGGACCGATGACAAATCAATAATTTAAAAAAACACGCTTTTGTAGTTGGCAGAACAAAAAAAATTTAAATAAATAATAGATAAAAAAAACTATAAAACACGCTTTAAAAACCAAACTAAAAAGCAGAAAATAATTTCAAAAAAGCGTGGGGTGCTTTTTGAGGTATTTTTATAGTCAATTAATATCAAGCACCCCACGCTTTTTTGAAAAGTTTGTAAAGCGTGTTTTTAGTTTTTTTCTTGTGTAAAACAGAAATGCATGTAAGGTAACAGTCCCCAAGCATTGTAAGGTCAAAGCACCCCATATTTTCACGTCGAAATTGAAACGTTCTTGGAAGCTGCCATTTTGAATTTGCAGGATTAAGCTATTGATGGAATAGAGTGAATTGATTTTAGCAGAAGTGAATTAAAAACAGAACCTAACCGAAACTAAAAATTTAATAATGATAAACACCTGAAACAGCAATGTGAAGCAACTACTCGCAATTAAAATTTTCCATGCCTCAGAAAGCATGTTAAGCGTGTTGGTCCCGGCGTGATTCGTGGATCTTTAACAGTCGTTACGGGTCGTCAGAACCCAGAAAGTTTGACAACCAGTATTACCAAGAGGTGGCTGGGTTGAGGAGGTCAGATAGGCAGTCGCTCCGTGTAAAATACTGTAATTCAGCTGCATTCGGTTAGACTGGAAGCTGACCCAGACATAGTTGGGGAAAGGCTAGGCAGATGATGATGACTCGCAGTTTACGAAAATATGATTCAAAAGATAATTAAACAGTAATCTTACTTATGAACGGATTTTTTCTAGCAAATCTATACATATAATAAAATTGTAGAAAAGTGGTGTCTGTACAATCGAAATATATAAAAAAAAAGTAGCAGGGGTTGTTATTATATCGATGCCGAACCCGAGATTGTAATTAATTATTTTTTTGTCTGTTTGTCTGTTTGTCTGTGTGTTTGTGCACGCTAATATCAGAAACGGCTTATTCGATTTAGATGCGGTTTTCACTAATATATTGTAGTAAGCTTCACTTAACATTTAGTGTTTATTTCATGTCAATCGGTTCATAAATAAAAAAGTTATGTCAATTTAAAGAATCACGGCGAACATTTGTTAAGGTATTCTATCAGAGTACGTACACGCCTCGCGCCTGCGCGTCCGCGGCTATATAAAGCGCGCTGAGAGCCGCGCCACTGCCCCAATTCGATCCAGCCTGTCCCCAATAGTGATAGCTGTCCCCCTATCAGTGACGCCCTGAGCCGAGGTCCGTACCCCACAGGGGGTGCCCTCAGCGTGCAGTCGCTTAGTTTATAAATTTAGTTTGTAAGCCCTGGCTGGAGGCGTTAAGATTAACTTCTTAATGGCAGCCCCAGGAAAGCCCGGTTGAGCAGTCACGGCCTCTCAAGGCCAACTGCGAGATGCCCTACAAAAAAAAAAAAACGCGCCGCTGCCATAAGGATTCAGTTATTCGTAGCGAACGCACGTATCCTGGAGAGTATAAGCGAATAGTTTCATTCGATTATTGCGATTCACTTGAATACTGACTGTTTGCATATTTCATTTATAAAGTACATTTTTTGCTACCCAAACGACGGTATATTATTATGTAATTCAAAATATGCTGCCCAAAAAGTCACTATTCCACGCGGACGAAGTCGCGGGCACAGCTAGTACTATAATATTATGGGAAATTTAAGATTCATTGTACGTAGTTGATTGTATTCCTTTATTATTTATTTAAGCCACTGATGTGCAGTGAATAGATACCTATATAGAGTAAGAATGAATATCTAATTATGTATTTAGTTATAGTAATGTTTCGGTAATTGTAATAAACCGTTTAAAACTATAATAATATACTAATAATTTAATAATGTATAGAGCCACATATTGACACCTATCTGTTTTAATATTGCATGTTAATATGTGGATAATGCAGCGGGCTGCAATATTGTCAAACACTTATAATAACAAGACTTTTAGTATTAAGATGTATATTGTAGCTGTTTATTATCCCATTATAAATAAACCGAAATAAAATTAACAAAAAAAAGTACACAAAGGAAAAAATCGAAGGAAATTACAAATCCCACATTCTTTTGTGTAAGGAACTGTGAATAAAAAACTGATTAAAATATTAATTAATTGAAGGGTCACCGGATATAATTAACATATGGATTAAAATAACCCAGCTTACATAACGTAGTTTTAGTTTAAACCTTTTGAATTAATTATTGTAATCATTGTTTGAACAATTGTGAATTATACAAACACAATCGTGTATGTTCATAGAAATATGAAAAAAAAACAGTGTTACTGTGAATCTTAAGACGTAAGGTACAAGGCATGTGTGTAGTACCTTTCCTATAGAACCTAATCATAAAGCTACCTATCTTAAGATTAAACGTTCTGACGTAAACGACTGAGTAAAATTCTGACGTTTCATAAGTGCCCATGCAGGCTTATGTGAAATAAAATATTTTGATTTTGATTAAAGGCTTCCGTAGGCAGGCGCGAAGCGATAGTGCGACTCGATTTTTGTGGTCAATTAGCATGAAGTTTTCATGTTGTCAAGTTGGATGGCATCATCAACGTGCTAACTGTAACCACGAATTCAGCACATGATAATACTACACGCCCTTTTTTTGTGTGGGAAATTATCAAATAACTTGTCCCACTCTGGGCGGAATATCGCAAAATCTTCTCGTCCCAAATACCGCAGTGTCTCAAGACGAAAGTCTTTGATCAGTGTGTGTACCTATGGTACAGAAACGTGGTCTCTCACAATGGGCCTTATTAGAATGCTTATAGTCACCCAAAGAGCAATGGAGAGGGCTATGCTCGGAGTTTCCCGACGCGATCGAATCAGAAATAAAGAGATCCGCAGGAGCACCATGGCAACCGACATAGCCCGAAGAATTACCAAACTTAAGTGGCAGTGGGCAGGGCACATTGCTCGCAGAACAGATGGCCGAACCTTGCGAAGGCCGCGGGAATACAGTGGGCAGGGCACATTGCTCGCAGAACAGATGGCCGAACCTTATGAAGGCCGCGGGAATCCGCTGGATGTGGGAAGCACAAGACCAGTCGAAGTGTAGGAGCCTGAGGGAGGCCTATATCCAGCAGTGGACGTCTTTCGGCTGAAATGATGATGATGATGACTCTGGGCGGAGCGGGAGTGTCAGACTTTTACTGACTATAACCCACCCGTGTTCCTTCAGTTGCCTGTGCACTCACATTTTACACTTCCTAGCGTAGAAATTTGTGTCATTAAAAATTACCAATACCTACGCGGTCAACATGTATGGAACAGCAATTAACCAAAAAAAAGTAACGACGAATTTAAATTCATATATTCAATTCATGGATTCTAAACCCGGCTGCATTTCAATTTAACCATGTATTTTAACCAATTTGTTACCATGGTAACAGGTTGTTCGTTGATGTCTCTACCACCCTGTAAAGCGGATGTTTGTTAAAGAACTTTATAAAAGGAGGATTTGCTTTTGCCTTTCGTCCAATTTTATTGTCAGATAACAAGTTTAATATTCTAATTCTAAAACAATAAAAATCCATCGATTTTATGCTAATAACATTCTGGTTTGATAAGTTTGCCGCATGATGTCACTGTTTATCTGGTACTGATAGTATTTTCGCTGTTTTCGTGACTAAGTAAAATTAGCTGCACTGTATACAGGGTGAAATTGAAAACATGCGACAAACCGAAATGGGAGATTGTACTCATCATTATGAACAACTTTTACTAAGGGACCAATGATGCAATCCCGAAAAAAAAAAACATCTGTTCCCTACATTTATGTTCGCATAACTCGTCAAAATGTAGGGAACAGCTGTTTTTTTTTTTGCGATTGCATCTTTGGTCCCTCAGTAAAAGTTGTTCATGATGATGAGTACAATCTCCCATTTCGGTTTGTCGCATGTTTTCAATTTCACCCTGTATGCAGATTTCTACCTAACTTAGGGCTGATGTTTACCAAAGTCAGATATCTTTTATCCGTAGAATAAAATTTACGTCTGACAATTCTACTATGGAAAATCTGTCAAAAATTCAAAATTTATTCTCAGGATAAGACTTATTCTAATATAAAAGTTTGGTGAAATTCGACCTTAGAAATTTTCAGGTCCTGCAAAAGATTTAGACAGTTTTGAAAATAATGATTGTAAAAAGTACTCACAAGAATCAATCAATACGGCATCGCTCTATGCTGGTGGTAGAACTCGTACTCCTCGTCTTCCGTCAGCGCACACTCCTCGAAGCACCAGAGCCCAGCGATGGCCAACAGGATCATGTATGTCGTATAGTAGAACAGGTAGACCAGTATGCTGAACAACATCGTAGAGTACAGGGGAATGGAAGCTGCAACAACCGAAATACATAAAATACATCAGTACGGTTCGATCGATCAGGTTAAGCTATGCTTGTCGCGGGTGGTCTGTGGATGGGTGACCTTTTTTTTTTGGGTGGGAAATCATCAAATAACTTCTCCCGCTCTGGGCGGAGCGGGAGGGGGCCGCGGTATCTCTTTCGAACAACCCGCACCCCTGGCAGGCATCGGCCCTTACGGACTCCATCATTTGATGCTGACATCTCTTACAGGCGCGCGTGGAACATAACGCGCCGTCGACCCGGGCTTGGTCCTTACCGGACAGCGAGCTACCCATTACTCGCCGTCCGCCTACAGTGGCCGGGAATCAGCCTGGGATTCCGTATCTCGCAAAGCACGTTAAGTCGTTGGTCCCGGCTGTAATTCGTGGATATTTGATTGTTGTTACGGGTGGTCAGATGCCCGAAATTCTGACAACCAGTCTTATCTCACTAAGGGGTGTCGAATTAGCCAATAACTGGGTTGTTGGGGTCAGATAGGCAGTCGCTCCATATAAAATACTGGTGTTTAGCTGCATTCGGAGCGAAAGCCGACCCCGACAAACAAAAACACCGAAAAATCATGTTTTTTTTAGAGAGACCATCCTTTATTTTAACTTTATTTTATTTTTATAGATATAGCGGCAATAGACACACACACTCTGTGAAAATTTCAACTGTCTACCTAGTACGATTCATGAGGTACAGCCCGGGGACTTACAGACGGACAGACGGACGGACTGCGGAGGCTTAGGGCTTAAAATATCACGCTTGTGGTCTCCAAAGAGGTAGGCAAAGATAATATGTAAGTATGTGTATGTGTGATGATTTGAAATTAGAACAAATCTTGACTCCAGGCCACTACGGAGAATTTAAAATTGAGGATAAACCCACAAACCGGAAGACTGACCACTAGACGACAGACAACCACGTAAGAAATCTTCGGATATCGGATAAACCTCTGTAAAAACCTTTTAGTAGTCATGTGTGAAGATTAACACTTTTGCAGATCTATGTATATCAATACTTGAACTCATGATACGGTTTTTAAGTGGATTTCCATGTTTAACGTTTAGAAAAGTCAATGTATTTTCCAGCCTTCTTTACCTCTCCTTGTCTAAAGCGAGCATTCCCTCACCAAATTTTTTTTTTGTACTATGGTGGCTGGCAGGTCAACCATGGAGATTGTCGGCTGCTTAACCGAACTTGGTTGTGGTTGCCTCAATAAATTAAGGCCTCCAGCTAAGACTTAAAAACCAAGCGGCTACACGGTAAGGGCACCGACCTCGTCTAAGGGAGTCGCTGGGGAGGGGAGGAGCAAGGGACGGGCTGGACCGGAAATATTTAGAGACGAACTTAAAGCTACAGGCTCGACGGCGCGGGCTGGTTCGAGCAAGGGTCGGAGGCCTCACCAAAAAATAAAAACTTTTATATAAATCTTCCACAAAGTCAATCATTTTGGAAAGGCATGCAATTTTCACGTAAAATGCTTCGTTACTTGGCACTAACATTAAACGTAGTTTCGTGAACTAAACAATATGTTTATAGTCACGTTAACAAGCTCATAAGTGATATTTAATGACCACTGAATAAGTTGAAGTCATCATAAAAACTGCAATTGTTGCATTATGAACAACTGAGGAACTGCTAGGTCGCAACTGAGGAATGGCTAAATACATAAGTCACACATACACATATCTACATAAACAGGTTGGTATCACAACGCCGCACAACCTGTTACTGTAGATTCTGTACCTACATGATTCTGAAATTCTGAATCCGGTGCGTTAAAAATTTTTCGTCGATTCTTAAAAAATCTATAGTAAAATGGCCAACAGGAAAACTTTACTAACATGAATAACGAAGGGAAATACTAATGCATACTGATCATTAGTGATCATGATGATCACTAACGTTTGATCACAGTCACGTGTTTACAGCAATCCTGTGCACGTCTCCAAAACACGTGCTTACTGACAGGTCAATCATATTAATAATGTTCTGATGAATAGGATTTTCTTTGTACTACTGTTGTTGTGGTAATTTACTTTTTGTTTGCAGGAAAAAGCTTGACAAGGTGCATTGGTTGGCTAGATGATGATAATTATGGACTTGGTAGTTGTTTACTCTTCAATTATATTGCAGGTTTTTACTTAGAAGCTTTTAAATTTATTTGTTAGTACTGTAAAGGTTTGTTGCTTACGAATGCAACCTTTATGTTAATACAGGCCGGTAATGGAATGACTGTCACATATGAACGATCAAGATGATGAGACTAGGTTTCTATCCGTCAAAGCGAATAGGATTAGTTTGATCCTCAGATAATATATTTAATTATTATAGTAGGCGCGGCCCTGTTAAAGTCATATCTTATTCAAATAAACACGATATTGAACGTTACTCAATATTTCATTGGTACCTAGACCCCTTAGGTATCACAGTACCTATCTGATTAAAGATTTACGATGTTATAAGCTGGAGGAGAGGTTTCTAAAAATGTATCAAAATTATTTATGGAAATGAGAGGTGTCATTATAATTTTTGTACAAAGTGGTTTAATGCCGTAGTGAAGCCAATAGTGAGGACAAAATGAAAATCCAAGATGGCGGCTGAGAGAATTTTTAAATTTTTCATCATTGGTGTCGTTTTCAAGGTTTTCGAAGGTGCTGAAGCCAATAGTGACGTCTGGATGAAAATCCAAAGTGTCGCTTGCGAAAATGTTCAAATTTATGTCGTTTTCATGGTTTTCAAGGGTGCTATAGCCGATAGTGAAGTCAAAAGAAAGTCTGAGTTTTTTAAAGATAGAATAAACGACGTAACAATCGGAATAAAAAAAAAAATCGTAAATAACTTCGTTCTTGACGATGACGGGAGTCCACCGAACCCGCACGTTTATTTTTTCATTTAAAAGATCGATTCAAAAACAGGACACTCAATGGCTATTTAATTGCTTTATGTTGTGAACATAACGAGAATGGTACCCGTCCCTTAGCCCAGGCTACTATTCAACGTCTCAATATTATAAGAGCAATGATGTAGCAAGTAGCAAAAATTTACCTCTAGCGGTGCTTTTTCAGTTCCGCTTCGCTCTTCACACTATTGCTATGTTGCATAATAAAGGCATACCATTAAACAGTGTAGTATTCTAATGAGTAAAAACCACAGTCCTTGTACCTTACTTTTGACCCTGGAAAACCACAAGCATCTATGTTGTTTTTAGATAACAAAAATAAAATGACATGCTACGGTCACTTTTGACTGCCTAAAAACAGTATCTCGAATAATTACCTACTGTTTTAAGAAGAGGCCAAATTCAATATTACTCTCATTATGTAATGTATCTCAAATTGATGTGAACTTGACATTTTTTTTATAAGTATTGCGTAGTTTTGTGGTCAATGTCCAAAGTTTGTCGTTAACGGAAAGACTATTACGTGATTCTTAAACAGGTAGCAAAGTTCAAAAGTGACTTGACAGCAAATATGTTATCCATGTGAATTTTTTAGGGTTCTCTTAGATCCAAAAACAGTTTCATTATCATTTTCTTGGCTTTAGTCTAATCAGTCTATATCGTTTCCACTGCTGGGATACAGACATCTTCTTGATGAGAGAGAATACCAAAATGGACTGCTGACCCAATGTAATTTGGTGGTTTTAAATGCCTTGATTTTCCATATTTTTTTATTATTCATTCCGTGTGGTGCCGGACGTAAAAGAATAGCACCATCCCATTTCTTCCCGTCGGTGTCGTAGAAGGCGACTAAGGGACTTACTAGAGATTGGGCAACAGCGTTCTCTACGCATTTGATCACCAAACTGCGATCTTATGCCTAGCAGTGCACGTCTTTCGGCTGATATTATGATGATGATGATTCGTCCCAATCCCATGGAATGACTTTTTCAAGATAGTAAGTAGCCTAAGTAGTAGTGTAATAACTCAAAACTTCTTTCCTTAGATCCAAGAACGATTAATGAAAATTTAATTGAATGCCGGTAGATTTTAATTCAATTTTCACTCATTGGACGCGCAATGAGCACGTGTGGTTGATAACGGCGTACTCCTTTTCACACAGATGAAGTCTGAGTTTCAGCAGTAGAAATACTGTAAGCTGAGTGTGTTTTAGGATAGTATTTATCCAAATTTACCGTTTTTATAGCGATTTAATTCAAGAGGATACACGTTTACACTTAGGATCTAGCAGTTCGTGCTTGACAGTTCTAAATAAAAACAAAAATATAGCGTAGAATGACCAATGAACTCTTCATGGTAAAAACGTCAGGTACAAAGAACTTGAGGACCGAAAAAGTATGACGTCAAAACAAAGTAATAATGCACATTCTCATACAAGCAAAACTATTTATTATAAGTTATAACTCTTTAAGGAAACATCGTGAGGAAACCGGCATGTCCTAGAACCAAAAAATCAAAGACATGTGACATCTACCAACCCGCACTGGGCCCGCGTAGTGGATTACGGCCCACTCCCTCTCACGGAGAGGAGGCCTGTGTCCCAGCAGTGGGAACGTTATAAGCTGAGTATGTATGTGTGTATAACTCTTTACTGACATTGTGGTTTTTTATTTTTATGATGGTCTGATAAAACACAATCGGTGTAACTTTAAAGAGACCTATGATAATATTATTAGTTGAATGTTTATTTTTTTATTTCGTTTTATAAAAATTTACCACCATTGGGACCTTTTTTTAATGTAGCTATTTGATATTTTATACAACCTTCTTTTCAAAAACGTTATCCATTGTCTTTCAAGTTGCCTGAAATGTTTATGCAACTGTACTCAAAACTGTTCATTGAAATATTTTACTGTCACGACTAGCTGATTGCTTGTAGGTAAAACCGTTTAACTCAGAAGATTTTTGCTAAAAATAGGTATCACACCATTTATATTAAAACTAAGTTATTATTTATTTATCCGTAACAAAAAAAAATCCATGATACCCAAGGTCCGAAAACTGTTTAAAAAACCGTTTTTGGGATAAAAAGTACAATACTTTCTGCTTGAAAATCACACTTTACATCCATAAGATTTTCCATGAAAGAAAACGGTCATATCAACAATTGATTACATACATTACGATGTAATCATAATTATAATATAATTATTTCAAGCCAGTATGATTCCACACTGAAAAAAAGCAACGGTAATCTCGGACTATGGGAATCCCTCGGCAGTTCGTCATCTCATAATGATGGGAATTGCGTCTTAAATTAATGATTATATTATTGTCTCACAACAAACTGGTTATGATCTGAAATGACTGTTCAGTTTCAAACGCAATGATACGACAAAAAATGTGGTTTGTTTTTGTGTTGTTTTCAAATGTTGTTAGTTCCTGGAAATATGTTTGTTATTTCCGTATTTTATTAGGATAATAATAATTATTGTAAGCCCTGATGGTAAAATTACCGAAAATGACGATTAAAGGTACTGATGTAAGTAAATGCCATGAACAAATTAGGCAAGAATAATTATTCCATTCTGGAGAAGAAGATCTATGTATATATTTCACTGACGAAAAAAAAAAGATGGTGGTTCTGAAGTTGATATATGTGTTTATGTAATATATGTATACAGGCAAAGTTTTTATCCAGTGCGCAAAATGTAACCATGAATTCAGCTTATCATGCTAGACCCCCGGCGCAGAAATTTTTCGTCGGTATACAAAAAAAATCAGCTGTTTCATAGAAAGGTGCAATACCTACGCAGTCAAAATGTATGGAACAGCTGATTTTCTTTTTGTATAACCGACGAAAAATTTCTGCGCTGGGAGGTCTAGAATGATATGCTGTATTCATGGTTACAATTTGCGCACTGAATAAAAACTTTTCCTGTATATATATTTTAATGTATTAGAACGCATAGCTTTTTGCAGACTCGTCCGATTTAATTTATGCACACTAGTAATAATGAAAAAAAGGCGTGGGGTGCTTGACATTAATTGATCATAAAAATACCTCAAAAAGCACCCCACGCTTTTTAATTGAATTAAATTATTTCCTATTTATTTAGTTTGGTTTTTAAACCGTGTTTTTTATTTTTTTTAACTATTATTTATTTTATATTTTTTAGTTCTGCTAACTACAAAAGCGTGATTTTTTCAGTTTTCTTTTTTTTCCTTCATATTATTTTAAATTTTTTCATTTTTTTTTTAAATGATTAAATTGTCATCGGTCTTCGATAAGTTTACAAAGTTTAGATGAAGACTGATCGTTTTAAAGTTGGTCAAAATCACGCCCTAAGAAGTCGGTTACAAACATACAAACAAACAAGTGAAGCTAATATAAAGCGTGTAAAAATAGAACATGAACATTTAAAAATCATTGCAGTCTTTAGTCATTGGTCTCTGACTAGAGTTTAAATTAGCTACAATGGCTGCCTCGCCACTTCACATTTGTTTCGTAGTCTGACGTAGCACGTTGACTACGAGTGCTACGAGGATTGTTTTTAATAAATGACCACAGAGTTAAGAGCAGAAAGGTATCTCAAATCCCTAATCGGTGTTCCGTAGAGTCTTGCATCGATATTAATAGTGGTCAAATATTTACCTGACTAAAAAGTACCTGCAAAATCTTGATAATTATAATAATAAATATATTATAATTTTAAATAAAATAATGGATCTGATGGATGCTGCTGAAAGTGTCAAGCTTGTAGCCAAATTCTGGGCTGACTGTATTTAGATTATTATCGACACTCTAAGATGAAGAATAAAATAGAACTTAAAATTTGTACTGAGGGACTTGCATAGTAATGCGTTGATTTATTAAAGACACGTCATGACGATTCTCTGTATTTTTCCCAAGGAAAACAGTTATTAAGATAAAGCCAGTATTTTTTCTGAGCAATAATTATTTTACTAGGCGAAACAACAAAGAACAATTTCATTCATCACAACTGTAAATATTGTTGCAAATTGTGACTACACTAAAAATACATACCTAGGTTGGCACGTTCCATAAATTTATACATATACCTATTTAAATGTATAAGGTACGTGCAAATGCATAGCGGGAAAAATGTTTTGTTTTATGCACAATGTGGCAGAAGCTAATTATGAAAGAAGGAAAAATCAAACTGATTTCTTAACTTATTTATCAAGACATCTTCAAACGATTGAATGCTTATTTACGAGATTAGAAGCCCTTAAAGAAACGGGGAACGTAACAATGCTGCTTTTTTACACGCTATCTATTAGCTTCACTTGTATGTTTGTTTGTATGTTTGTAACCAACTCCTTGGGCGCGATTTTGACACACTTTAAACGGTCAGATTTCATTTAAACTTTGTAAACTTATCGAGGACCGATGACAATTCAATAATTTAAAAAAAATGAGAAAAATAGAAAAAAATAAAGGAAAAAAAACACGCTTTTGTAGTTAGCAGAACTAAAAAATAGAAAATAAATAATAGTTTAAAAAAATAAACAACACGCTTTAAAAACCAAACTAAAAAAGTAGAAAATAATTTAATTCAATTATAAAGCGTGGGGTGCTTGACATTAATTGATTATAAAAATACCTCAAAAAGCACCCCACGCTTTTATGGTTTCTACCATTGTAAATCTACAGGAGCTGCAGTTAGAAACTATACGTCATCCTCCGTACTCGCCAGACCTAGCTCCGACGGGCTACCATTTGTTTCGTAATTTGGACAATTATCTACGTGATAAAAAATTCTTCCCAGGAGGCAGTACAAAATGCTTACACGCAGTTTATCGAATCGAAGTGCAATGCGAAGTGCTCGTTTTCGAGAGTGAAAAGCGGGGTCCTGTGCATATTCCGCCTACTATGCTTAATGGTGCGGCTCTGCGGGTCGTGAGCAGCTTCAAGTATCTGGGGCACATTATGATAAAAGAGTTGCAAGATGACGCAGACATAGAGAGGGAGCGCAGAGCATTAGCAGTCAGGGGGAATATGGTTGGGCACAAGTTTGCTCGCTGCTCGAGGAAAGTGAAAATTACTCTTTATACTCTAACCAATCGTTATACTCGACCAGTCTGCGGGTAAACTTTACGCGCCGGGCTGCTAGTGATCTGCGTGTCCAATACAACAACGTCTTCAGGATGCTGATGCGGCTGCCTCGCTATTGTAGTACGTCCGGAATGTTTGCGGAGGCGCGAACGGACGGCTTTCATGCGGTTGTACTGAAGAAAGTAGCCTCTTTGTTTCAGCGCGTGCGCGGCAGTAGGTAGTAACAGTATCCTGCAGATGGCTGTATCTCGTGCAGATTGCCATATCCAAAACAAATGGAAGCATATTGTGATGGGTATTGACTAACATAGTATATAAGATTTGACTAACATAATATTTATAATAATTTATTTATCTGTTTTATAATTTGTAATTTGTATGGATATAATTTTTTTCTGAAATAAACTGATTACCTAATAATAATACACTTTTCAATTTTACAAACACTGAGAGCGTAGGTAATTATATCAACGAATAGGCCTAGTTTCTATACTGTCCATATTTATACTGGGCCATTACCTACGCTGCATTAGATACAACCTGCTGATAGACACTTCTTTAACTCACACACTGATTCATTACTTGTTAATATTGTAGGAAAATCGTACCTATACTTACTTTTACAATGTTTGTAAATGTGGGAACACCATGTATCTATTACAGAATTAATTTATCTGTATTGCTTCAATTTGATTCTGTTTACCTATTTTGGTATGGTAATTTTATTCTGGGTGCATCGTTTTCACACATAATCATATAGTGAATGTACTATGTTAAATATTGTACTTGAAACATTTTAAAAGAGTAACGGTGGAGTTTCTTGCCCATTCTTCTCCATACGAAACTACATTTTGGAAGGGGCGACTAGAATCAATTCTATTTACACGCTTTATATTAGCTTCACTTGTATGTTTGTTTGTATGTTTGTATGTAACCGACTCCTTTGAGCGCGATTTTGACCCACTTTAAACGGTCAGATTTCATTGAAACTTTGTAAACTTGTCGAGGACCGATGACAATTGAATAATTGAAAAAAAATTGAGAACAAAAAAAAAAAAGAAACACGATTTTATAGTTAGCATAACTAAAAAATAGAAAATAAATAATAGTTTAAAAAACTAAAAAACACGCTTTAAAAACCAAACTAAAAAAGTAGAAAATAATTTAATTCAATTAAAAAGCGTGGGGTGCCTGACATTAATTGATTATAAAAATACCTCAAAAAGCACCACGCTTTTTAATTGAATTAAATTATTTTCTACTTTTTTAGTTTGGTTTTTAAAGCGTGTTTTTTAGTTTTATAAACTATTATTTTTTAATGTAAATGTTGACGTTCAAAAGTGACTTTTAAGTGCCTATTTGAAATAAATGCTTTGACTTTGACTTTGACAGACGGACGGACTGACGGACAGCGGAGGCTTAGTAATATCAGCTTGGTCCCATTGACACCCTTTAAGTACGCAATAACGCAACCCTAAAAAAAGCATTTAAAACTTTAAAAAACTTAACATAATACACACACACACACACGAGAGCGATAGCCGTTTTACGTGGACATGACGCACATTATCCCCCAACTTGTTCTTTTTTGTGTTTGTGTCCTTTCTCTGCATCATGTTAACCGTAAAAAAACTCATTTTGAATTTGTTACATCTGTTCTTTTGGAAAACTTATTTATATACGAGAGCCATTGAACCTCTTGCACTAAAGATGCACTGTGCAAACCCGTTGGTAGATTGAAGAACGATATACCCATAAATTAAAATACCGGTTTTAGGGGCAGAGGTCCTAAGGCTTGGCCTTTTAAATGGTGGAGTACGAATGTAATAGTATACCGTTCCTTTACATAGCATGAGCAGAAAATTTAGTAGAATGTAGTAAAATAATAATAATAAATAATAGTAATAATAAACCATGTATTTCAGGCGACCGACGCAGGCCCATAGATAAATACTTTAAGGCCCTGGTAACTTTAGATATTGTCGTTATGGGCCATAATAGTTCTTATTGCAATCCAATATGGGTTAAAATCTGTTGTAATAAATTCTAATAATAAATGAGCAAGCACTGTCGCAAAAATGCAAATAAAATCGTATAAAATTAGATATTAACTATTTAATAATAAATAATCCATCACTGGATGCAGTTTGGCATTTGAAATTTTATGGTATATTTTTAATTATAATTATAATTGTTATTGAAGGGATAAACTTGTTTTAAAGATAATTTAGAGGTGACTTTGATGATTTTTTTGATGCATTAAAGTATTTTTAATTATGTTTTGAGTTCCATCACTTTATGCAAAAAAGACTTGAAAATATCATATATATTTTTTGCTTCCAAAATTATTTACGGTTAAAGAGATACACTTGTTTAAAAAACCACCTTTTTGAGCGTTTTCAAGAAATCACCGCCTTGATCTAAACAAACAATTTTTTTTATTTTTATAACAACTATTGTACATGAAGTGATGACTGGGTCGGCGTCGTGTTGCGCTGCGTGGTGGTGTTGATTTCATCACTTCTAGATTATTCGAAGAAGGTGAAACAAAAGGTCTTATCCACTTTCGATCTTTAGTACCTATATATATACCGTGCCCTGAACGCATGATAAAATGAAATGAAATGAAATGTTTATTTAGATCTTAAGACACTTTTATTCATGAATATGTAAACTTAGTAGACATTTTAAGACACTTTTAGGCGTCAATATTTTGTTGGTGAATATCATGGTAGTGGAGAAACTAAGATGTTTGAGTCGGTAGGAGTCCAATATAACTCTCCGTTCTCCTCAGACGGAGGGTATCCATGAGGAAAAGAGTGGCTATTTATAAAGCTTCACATTACAATGATTTAGTGTCTGAATGCGTCTGCAGATTTTAGTCCGACGGGGACGGACGTGTCGCGATCTTTATTCTTCATAATAAGATTAATTTTTGGAATGCTAACTTTGGGAATTTATTTTTTTAGGTACTAGTTATCTTAAAATATTTTCATAATTTAATAATTTTGTATAAGTATAAAAAAATACAAGAAACATAGGGCAATAAAAATTCATCCGCTTTATTGTCAACAGGATAAGTGTATAAAAGGCTTGCAGCATTGCCACGTTGTATGGCAATGTTGTCAGCTTTATCTTGTCTGAATTGAACAACTTAGCTATTCAGATGACTGAGTTTAGCAAGTGATTGTTCCCCTTAAGTAGCGGGTGTGTAATCGAATAAAATCGTTTAATAAATATTTTAATAATGTACTTCTTTGTTCTACAGTTTGTGTACCTACATACATAATATTTCGAGCGACAAACAAAGCATTTGGTATGAATAACCACACATTTCGCAAGTACGTCAACCTCGGACGGAAGGACATACAGATTTCATATAGAGATAAACGTAATCACGAAAATACGTATTATACATGAATGGACGAGATTTGCACGTGTGATTAGACGAGTGCGCAGAGTATTTAGTAATTGGAGTGGTCATTCGGGCTTGAGTGGCATGGACACAGACATAAATATGACCGTGAAAGTACTTCGTATGTTACTGCTAGATTTCAGCTTTCTATGCTTTGGGGATATAGTTTGTAAAAACCTAGATATAGTTTTGGTGTTTTCCTTTATTTTAGAACAACGAGTTAATGGATGCAAAGAAAAACTACAGTGCTGCCTCAGTTTTTTTTTACATCTACTTTATTTATAATCGATATTTTATAATTAAATTGAGTAAATATGGATAAATTTATCAAAGCAGCGAAATATCAGATACCTATATGATCTACAAATTTTAGGAACTATGCTCTATCTAATAGATCGTCCCAATTGTACGTTCACTTTTACCCTTGATGATCTGAACAAAACTTCTGACGCCGCAATTAATGTGGATAGATATACTGTCAATAGGAAAAAAGACACCTATTTATAACGTTGCATGAACACATTTCTTTGACAGCCGGGTCTTAAATCAAAATCAGGATAGCACTCCATTTACTCATTACTCCGCAAAGGCGTATACGACAACAATATTTTTCAGCTCTCCATAAAGTAACAACAATATTAAATGTGTTTTAATAATCCTATTTCTTTCTAGCCGGAGTTAAAACTTTTTAAGCATCTTCATTATAAATTATACCTTTGGAACTACTTATTTACATGAAGCGTTGAACTTAGTTTGAATGAAAAAAAAAAGGATTATAGGAAGTCGTAAAATGTCTTTGAACCACGTTGGGTTCATCAAACAAAGACAAATCTACGAAATAATGATGCTACTGAGAACTTTAGTCATCGGGTTATTTCAGGCAAGGTCAACATTAATTTGGGTTTACAGTAAGGCTAGCTGTGCCCGCGGCTTCATCCGCATGGATAACGAAAACTATCCCTAGGGAATATGCTACCAGGACTAATAGTAGCCTATGTTACTTTATATCATCTGCTATCTGCCAGTGAAAATCCCGTCCAAATCAATCCGGCCGTTTCGGTGATTAGCGAGAACAAACAGATAGACTGAAACAATTTTTTTTAACAATATTTGGTTTGGTACAAGTACCGTATATACTTTCTTTAGCATTTAGTAAAAAGCTGTTATTTTGACATTGCAAACATTCACTTAAACATTTCATTTATTTGTACGTATTATCAGGTGAAATTAGACCTAATATGTAGAATGATTGCTGAGAGGAAACAAAACATTGTACACCATTGTATTTTTTTTTATGGTGGGAATTCATCATATAACTTCTTCCACTCTGGGTGGAGCAGGAGGGCGTGTCAGACTTTTACTGACTAAAACCCACCCGTTTTCCTTTAGTTGCCTGTGTTCCAGGGGTCACGGTATCTCTTTCGAACAACCCGCACCCCTGGCAGGCATCCGCCCTAACGGACCCCACCAGTTGGTGCTGACAACTCTTTGAGGCGCGCGTGGAACACAAAACGCCGTAAACCATTGTCATAAGCTAGCAATCTAGTTGGTTGGAATTTTTTGTGGATATTACTAGGGTACTTATAGGTAAATAGAAGGAGTTGCTAGGGGTCTAGTGGTTGCAAGTGCTACTGCTGAATATCATCTCGTGGTTTCGATTCCCGGGTCGGGCAATCCCATCCGTAATTCCTCAATAGCAACCCGGATTCTATATTTATGATCGGTTGATGGCAATATTCATACTGCATGGGAATTGAACATTACTGATGATATTTTGGGTGCGCCATCGGTACGCTTCAACCTAACCCCTCGAGAAAACAAAGCATGATGTTATGTCTTCTTTTTTATTACTAACTAGCTTTTGCCCGCGACTTCATACGCGTGGACTTTAGAATCAAGTAGATAATCATTTTTTTTGATAATATATAGCCTATTTTTTAAGTTAGACCTCTCGGAATACATAATTGAAAACTGCGTTCAATTCCATGCAGTGATTTTTGCGTGATGCGGTAAAAAACATACAGACAGACAAAAATTCTAAAACCGTTGTTTTGGCTTCTGTTGCTCTAATAAAGACCCCCCATACTATTTTTTCTTCTATATCTTTAATGTACAGACATCGGCCTGTTACAATTTTATTATATGTATAGATTGGGCCTGCTCTTGACCTCGATCATGCCTGATAGAAAGCGATTGATTAAGTCTATGATGGATCAAGCGTGCCCAGAAGATGCCTGTTCAATCACTAGTTGAGTCTATGCACTTCTGCTAGCTTATTGTTATTTTAGCTGGTAATGTAACACATACCTACACGTAAATGTAACAAGGTAAAATAAATGACCTTTGAAGTAATAAAACAAAGCATAATATTATTTGTATTACTAATAGTTGTATTAAAGTGCGTAATTAAGTTAACTTAATTAAGCTGCTGGTCATTAATTCGTTAATAGAAGTGACTATTTTAACACCTTGACTTGGTTCGATAGGTCACTAGTAGAGAAGTCATAAAAAATACGCACTTTTATAAAAAAAGAGGTGTTAAAATTATTGATGTTCGAAATGTCGAAATTCAAATGTTTCATCAATGAAATAGTGTGGTAAGTTAGTTTTAAGGCGGTGATTTCTTGACAACCAGTGTATCTCTTTAACCGTAAATAATTTTGAAAGCAAAAAAATATGATATTTTCTAGTCGTTTTTGCATAAAGTGATGGAACTGAAAACATACTTTAATGCATCAAAGTCACCTCTTAATTATCTTTAAAACCAGTTTCTCCCTTCAATAATAATTATAATTAAAAAATACCATAAAATTCCAAATGCCAAACTGCATCCAGTGATGGATTATTTATTATTAAATAGTTTATATCTAATTTTATACGATTTTATTTGCATTTTTACGACAATGCTTGCTCATTTATTATTCTAATTTATTAGAACAGATTTTAACCCATATCGGATTGCAATAACAACTATTATCGTTCATAACGACAATATTTAAGGTTACCAGGGCCTTAAGCAGAAAAATTCTACGCCTCTGTTAGGTTAAATGGGAGGAAAATAGATAGCATTACTACCTAGTAGTTTTATTAAATTTTATGTAAGCGATTGTTTGTTAGTTATATGTAGGTACCTATGTTCCTATTCACTTATCAGATGTTTTTTTGTATACTTAAAATGAAGCCTCTGAATTTCAAATTGTGTAAAAACTGTAGGTATGTCAGAAACTAGTGTCCTCTTCTAATGATAATTAAATTTATGTATTATTCATTGCCACCTAGGACCATATAAATTCGCCTAAAATGGCATTGACTTTTCCTTGCCAAAACACGTCTTAACCAACCAATAAAAAAAACACTACGTTCGAATTCCGCATAAATACTCAACCTTTTCTTAAAACCTCGAATTGCAAAACGAAAAAAGATAAATTATTCAAAATTCGAAACTGTTCCAAGGATACTATTAAATAAAAGCGTACTCACACGGTCGGAAGCGATCGTCACGGGCCGCGGTCATTCGGATCTCGGTCCCGATCGCCAGTTTGCCACAATTCAGTTAGCCGGTGGATATATCTAGAAAGGTAAAGTTGCGACAGTGTGGACGGTTGCAAAACGCTCGATTCCGAGTCGTGTTGCCGGTTCCCGGCTTGTGGAATGCTACGAGATGGATTTTACTGTACGAGTTATGGCTATATCATTAATGATGTTAAGTTAGAAATATAAATCTAATCAATCTAATTTCAAATAAAATGCTGTTTGTTATTAAGCGCATCGCTTGATTAACGGCTAGACCGATTCGGCCATTTTTGTTTTAAAATGTTCATAACAGCCTAAATTAAGTTTTTCTGGTTTAGCTAGAAAAATTGGATCAGGTTTCAATTCGGGAAAAGTTAGTCTTTTGTTATATGGCATTTTCGTAAGAACTCTACCATATTGAAATTTTGGCAGGACAACGTCTGTCGGGTCAGTTCACTTTCGAGGTGAAACAGTAAACACCTGGACAGTGGACAGGAAACACTTTAACTTAGCGAATCGTCACGTTTAAATAATATTATGTTTTATGTTGGCGACTTGCAGGACGTTAAATTATTTGTGGGCGTATCGGCAATTCCAGAAATATTGGCAATTGGCACGTTTTGAATCAAACGTTAAGGAAACAACGATAGTTTAGGAAAATGTACTAAGTAACTTTATTACATAAAATACAAAACGTACGTATTATGGGAGTTTTCTTTCTTTCTCCCTTTTTATGAATCCCGGAAAAATGGACGGGGCGCAGCTAGGCATTTCTATAACAAGTAACTTTCAAAATAAACTACATTATGGTTTGCAGAAATTAAAAAAACTTTTTCCAAAAAAAAAACAACCGACTTCCAAAAAAACACTACAAATTGAAAAATAACTTTAATTTCGGAAGTCGGTGTCTTTGGAGCTGTATTTGAATTTTTTGTCACCGCCTTCCGAAATTAAAGTTATTTTTCAATTTGTAGTGTTTTTTTGGAAGTCGGTTGTTTTTTTTTTTTGGAAAAAGTTTTTATTTTTCACTTTTTAGCGGTGCACATGTGCTTACCCCTTCACAGCATACCGGCGTGATGTTATGTTATGAACTGGTGTAAGCAATAGACAGAGATGAGATTTCAATCCCAGTCCATTTGCTATCATTTATTGAGGAGTTCCGTTGCCTATCTCCAAAGTTCTTCATCAATTCTTCACCAAATTGAAATGAGACCACTACGAGAAAGTATTCTTCCAAAAAAATACCTAAATCGCTTTGTGTGCCTATACAATTTGAAGAGTTCTCTCTATTTCTCCAGGATCCCATCATCAGATCCTGACTTGATGATCATGGGACCACCTGGGAAGTATACCCTTTCAAACAAAAAAAAACAAAATCCAAATCGGTCCAGCCATCTTCGAGTAATCGGGGAACATACATAAAAAAAAAAGGTTCCGACGAATTGATAACCTCCTCCTTTTTGAAGTCGGTTAAAAATACATAAAAACGACAACGTACCTATTAGCCATATTTAATACCTACTCAATCAAAACAATATTTTCAAAATTGATATTATAATATGGTAATTAAAAGCATCTTATTAATATTAATATGACCTTAAATTACGGTTATTGACACACTTTACGGTTATTTATATAGTTGAACCACTAGTAAATATTATTCATAGTTCTTACAAAATTTGTGCGAATCAACTGATATGCCGATGTCCGAGCCGCAAAATTATAATATCTATTTTTGAATATTTATTTAAAGACGCACGATTTTGAACAATTTCATTAGTTATTGTCCTTGATTATGAATAGCATATAGCGGGCAGGCTTTGAAGCTATTTTTAATATTAATTTTATTGATGAAATCAACTGCTTAGAATGTGCATGAATAATAAGATACTGTTGCACATCGATCTTTTCTCCGCTAAGCTATGCAAGGCGTAGGCCTTGTATAGCATAGTGATAATAAGATACTGTTGCATAGTGATAATAAGATACTGTTGAATAATAAGATACTGTTGCACATCGATCTTTTCTCCGCTAAGCTATGCAAGGCGTAGGCCTTGTATAGCTTAGTGATAATTTATATTTCTATTTCAGTAAATAAATAAAACAACTGAAAAAAAAACAGTCAATCGAGTTCCGTGTATCGATAGTAAGCAACCGGCCCTTTGAAGATATTGACGCAAAAAGTGCTTCGAGAATGCAAAATGCCTTAATATATTTTTAACATTGGGTTAGTCCCCAATTGGTGGAAATGATATCGTACAAAAAATCAAAGGATAATGTCCATGCATAACACACGATGTTGTTGACTTTTTTTATCTAAACGAGAATATCTAAACTGGTTTAAAGAATAGGTTATATCGTAACATTTATGAAAATACAAAGGGTTTTAAGAAGTTTTGTAGACATTCCCGTTCATTTTGTCCATGATTCAATGGGAACCAGCCTCTTGCTGATATACAGGATGTAAAAACACGCATCATGAAACTGTCATCTACGTATTCTGTACATCAAACTGCACGGGGTTCATGGGAGTACTTAAAAGGGGACGGGGCCTGCGAGGAATTAGAAAAATAGGTATTTGAAGAAACTATTGCCGTCCCGTTGTCAGTAAGTCTGCCCCCGTAGTGTGTGATAGGGACAGCTGCAGCTTAAACCGAAATTATCACAAAAATTTTGACGAGATCGACCTTTTTTCTCCTCGAAAACTGAGCCGATTCAATTATTTTTTACATTAACATTTTATGAAAGAGTATTTTAGGTTCCTATCATTTTTTTATGTTAATAACTTTTCTAATTTGTCTGGTAGTCCTCTAATCACGGCAGTATAAATAGGCCATTTTTTGTAATTTTTAGAGGGTTATATTTTCTTTACTAATTAGTTGCTGAAAAAAAGCAAATGACAGGGACGTGTTTACAGCAGACCTTGATGTTATGAAAAAAAAAAAATTGCACTACAGGCATTATTCAGGAAGAAAAAAGGGGAATACATTTGTATGGAGAATCGCACGCCCTGTTCCCTCTATAATATTTGCACGAACCCAGATTCAGCAACCAACTGTCTGCAATAAAAACAATTACGGTTCTAAAGAATGCAAAGGTCAAACAATACATTCCAGAGAGAAGATGCTATAATTCTATTTTAGGCGAATCCATTGCACAACGCTAATGGCTATGGTTCTATTTTGAAAAGCAAGGTCGAAATATTTTTAGAACAAACCAGTATTGAGTTTGGTTAAAGATTGCAACAGAGATAGTTTGGACAGGTATTGCTCACGCCTATAAAAATTGTGGGTATCTTAAACTTGTTTTTACGTCCTTCAGATAACCTTCACGACTTAGGGATAGTGCGTTCTTTTGTTTTTAATGAAATACTAGTTTTTGCCAGCGGCTTCAGCTGCGTGAAGGTCCAAAATAATCCTACGGGAGCGTACTACCGGGATAAAAAAACTTTTATTTTTAGCAGCACAATAACAACCTTAGGAATAACGAATTACATATAAAAAGTATCCTATGTGTTAATCCAGGTTATAAAATATCTGTGTGCTAAATTTCATTCTAATCTGTTCAGCCGTGTGCTGCTGGGGAATGTCTTCTTCCCAGCTAGGAAGCGGTGAAGTTCGGGCGTTTTGATTTTCAACCTAATTTGAATAAGTAAGTTTAAATAGAGATTATATTTCCAACAAATTTAATAAAACATGAAAAAAGTCATGGAAAAAAAATTGCAGTGGTCGCCAGGATCCTGGCTTGGATTCTGGTTTTTATGTAAGTCCATATTGTAAACAAATGAATATTATCAATATGTGACACTGCTGGTGATATTATACCAATACTCATAGCTGGTTCATCATCATCAGCCGCCTAGCCTTTTCCCAACTACGTTGGGGTCAGCTTCCAGTCTAACCGGATATACCTGACTACCAGTATTTTACATGGACTGCCTATCTGACTTCCACAACCCAGTTACTGCGTAATACGTTACCCGTTACCCTTAGTAAGGCTGGTTGTCAGACTTTCGGGCTTCTGACGAGCCGTAACGACTGTCAAAGATCCACGAATGGCAGCCAACGACTTAACGTGCTTCCCGAGGCATGAAGGGGTCTTGGTATGTAAAGATAGTCACCCATCCACGGACCAACCGCGGCAAGTGTAGCTTAACCTGATCGATCGACCCGTATGGCTGTTGTTACTTAGCCACAATCCTCTCATAGCTATTATTGCGACTAATTACGAAATTGTACATACCAAAGCATTGATTTGCTAATGAAAATGCCAGAAAAAGTATGAATCAGCCACATCTCACGCGAGTTGCATCAGTGAGCGAGGAAAACTGGTCGTTTTTGCGCTGTTAGCGATTTGCTACCTCCACCGGTGCACTACAGGTATTGCAATATTACTATTAGACACTACTTGAAACTGGATAGCTTAAAATTACTTACATATTGCAAAGCAGGCACAAATATTTGTAACTAGATTTCTAGACGGTCGAAAATTGTCCCCCGGAACGTACTACCGGGATAAAACATATTTTGTGTGTTAACTCAGGTTATTAGCTACCTGTAAGCCAAATTTCATCGTAATTCGTTCTACCGTTTTTGCGTGATCAAGTAACAAACATTCTCATATCTAAACATCGAAGCATACAAAATTTCACATTTATAATATTAGTAGGTTAAAGTAGAATATTATATGGTAAGGATAATAAGATAATTTGGTTTGCCGTTGAGAGCAAACAAAATAGACTAAACTCTGACTATGGAAAGACAAACTGGATTTTTGGCCTTTGAATGACATTGAAAGGGGGCGTTGTGGGTTCAGTTTTGAGCCACGCGCCAAACGATCCTTCTTAAAGTCCAGTGGCCAGTGTCTGGCTCTTGTTATATAAATATATTCGACTAATTTTTAACAAAGTAAAATAACTAAGCGGGTGGAAGATTCCTTTGCGACCCTGTAGTTATCAGTTCCCTTCCCAAGTATTGGCATTTTTAACCGACTTCAAAAAGAAGGAGGTAATCAATTCGACATGTTTTTAAGTTTTTTTTTATGTATGTTCGGGCGTAACTCGGTCATATATAGACGGATTTGTAAAATTCTTTTTTTGTTCAAAAGGGGTTTACTCCGAAATGGTCCCATCTATATTTCATATAGATCTAATGATGCGTTTCGGAGACAACAACGGAACTCTTTAAAACATGACAGCAAATCAATTGCGATAGCTGCTATCGCATAAATATGCATTGTTTTGAGCCCAAGGATGATGAAATTTCGAATTGATGTGGGGTAGGTACTATAACTAAAAAGTGTAAAATAACTTTAATTTCGGAAGGTGGTGGCAAAAAATTAAAACACGTATCCAAAGTCACCGACTTCCGAAATTAAAGTTATTTTACACTTTGTAGAGTTTTTTCGGAAGCCAGTTGTGTTTTTTTTTTTTGGATAATGTTTTATTTTTCACTTTTTAGCTATAGTACCTACCCCACATCAATTCGAAATTTCATCATCCTTGGGCTCAAAACAATGCAATTTTTTTTTAATAAGTAGCGGGAGGTTCTCTATGAATATCGAGTAGTGAGTCAGAATAGTTTTCTAAAAGACCAAGTAGAATCTAAAGGGATTTTGCTTAATTAGATGTTTATGCTTCTAAATTAGTCTATCTAGCTTAGATAGGCAATTTATTTTAATTTTAAAATCTAATGAGAGTGTAGATTTTATGATATTTTTTTATAATTTAAGTCGTGTAATTACGTAACTTGAAAAGGTGATTTTTTGTTGGGTGGTCAATGGCTATAAAACCATTGGGCGGGTGTAGACCTCAGGACAAGCTGCTTCTCACACGGATAACTGTACTGTAAGCAAAACTATATACTTAGTATACAGGAAAGTTTTATAACTTGTGGTTGTCATTTTAGTCAATTGTGCTGACTTACGACTTCCTCGCGAACGAAGTCGCGGGCAGAAGCTAAGTAGTATTCGATAAAACAAAGAACTCAAAGTCAGAAAAATAACTCTTTTAACAAAAAAGATTGCCTATATGACAAACTTGTGAAACTATGTAGTCTTTCGTAACTACTGAGCAACACCTCGTTAACGGTTTAAATGATTTATTTGAAGAAAAGTTCGATTTAATTAAGAAACAATAATAAACAGTAGAACACATACCGATTCATAAAGTTCCGGAACAACAAACATTAGATATCTTTTATCACATTTCCAAAAACATAAACCACAGCCTGCCAAATATGATCACTACACAGTTATCACGTTAATTGCATGCAGTATACCCATCTGGAGGTACTAGGTCAAGGTTGTGTGTACACGCCAACATAATTTTCTGCTGTGTCCGTCCGTCCGTTTCGTCACGGTGACAGAGTTCAGCACGCATGATGACTGTCACGAATTTTTGTCGAATATTGAATGGATTTTTCTTTGTTTTGGTTGAAGAAGTGATGACAACTTGTCTTCAAGTTCTGCGGTAAAATAATTTTGCAGTTTTCAGTCAATTTAGATTGATATAACTAACATAATCAATCTGTTGTTATTCATGAAAAGACCGTTCAATAAGTTCTGAGTTGAACTGCAAGATTACTGAAAAATGCGCGCACTTACTGGACAGGTCCACTCAATCTGTGCAGTTCTACCCCCAAAAGACCATTTTATACTCCAATCTACATGGACTTCACATGATCTGACTAAGATTATGTGCGGACTTTAAAAGAGACTGACCTCTGAGATTGTTTCGTCTTTCTTTTCAGAGGAGTCAGATAGGAAAGGCCAACCACATCTAGTTAAAAAAAAAATGATTGGCGTGTAAAAGTGTTTGTACAGTCAATGTTTAACCGCTCACGTCCATCTTTTTATTTGGGTCGGCAACGGACTTACCCCAATAGTAAGAAAATTTGGTATTCACATGTAGTCTTGCGTTGACAATAATAATACATTTGTCAGATCTCTGAAATCTATATTCTATCTAAACAGCCGAATTTGTTACGTCATAGGCCATAAAATGATTGCTATATTCTAGGCCAATCATTTCAAGGTGTGCAACTTTTCTATTTATAAATTATTTTCAAAACAAAATTACATTATGCATACTATATTAATTTGCAAACGATCGAGTTCGATCGTTTAGTTACAAACAGCAGTTCAAAGAGCCAAGTGAATGTCAAAAGGTGAGGGGGCTGACTAAAGGGAAAGAAGAAGGTAAACTTTGCCTGAGGGTCTGGTTGCATGCCAATTAAGCCTATTTAATTGCGGCTTGGGCGAGGGACTTGTGGCTAATAATAGCTGCACGGGATAGTCGATCAGGTTAAGCTACACTTGCTGCGGTTGGTCCGAGGATGGGTGATCATGTTTACATACCAAGACCCTTTCGTGCCTCGGAAAACACGTTAAACACGTTGGTCCTGGTTGTCATTCCTGGATTTTTCACAGTCGTTATGGGTCGTCAGAAGCCTAAAAGTCAACCAGTCGTACCAATGGGTTTCTTATTATCTAGTATCTGGGTTGTGGAGGTCAGATTCATCATCATCATCATCATTTCAGCCGGAAGACGTCCACTGCTGGACTTAGGCCTCCCCCAATTAGGGAGGGCTTGGCAGGAGGGTTGGCGATCGCAATAGTAAAATGCATAGAGAACGCTGGTGCTATTCTTTACGTCCGGCACCACCGGGATACGAGGTCAGATTAGCTTCTTGTAAAATACCTACTGGTATTTTAGTCTTGAAACAACCTACCGTCTTAGTAAGAGTCGGGCGTTGGTAGCTGTGCCACAGTTTTAAACTATTGCAGGTATCATCGTTTAACATTGTTAGTCTTGAATGCCCTTGTTTTTTGCTCCCAATAAACTATTATCACCTAAGGTACTTAGAACAAAAAAAAAATGCATCCGTTTAAAATGGAAGCCGACGAGGGTGTACCAAAAGGTTACGTAGCTGAGGAGGGTGATAGGGGTGGTCACAAGGGTCACCAGAAAAATAAAAAATAAATCCCCTCTGGGTATTTAAAAAAATAAATGGCGTTTTTTTTTAAACTAATAATTTTACACCTTGTGGGGCTATTTTGCTAACTGTACCTACAAATATTGCTGTATTTAAAAAAATGCTGTTATGTAATCGTCAATAACCCTTTATCAAATTGAAATAAAAAAAACAATACATATCTAACCAAGATTTTAAAGAAAATTAAGTTCTTGTTAGTTTAAAAAAAATGGTTTTAAAAAAAATGCCATTTATTTTTTTAAATACTTAGAGGGGATTTATTTTTTTATTTTTTTGGTGACCCTTGTGACCACCCCTATCACCCTCCTCAGCTACGTAACCTTTTGGGACACCCTGTATAGAAATTTCTAAATAGCATTGCACAATCAAACACGAGATAATTCAGATACAATCAAAGCAACTTAACTATGAGTCTTACAATACAATCTATTGTCAATTTATGTCTTAATTAGAAGTCGTGAGACCTTACGCAATCAAAAAAGTTTTAAGTTCATTGTTCAAGTTTACACTTTATGTTGCGTGAGTCTAAACTTGATAGACAATTACAATTCTGTAGAATACAACACAGAAATAATTGTTATTTATCACAAATTCATAATTTATCAAACGTAGTAAGTAAACTTAGCAATGCTTTTCTATATTAGACTAATAATACCTATGTATTATAAAAAGGTAAAGTTTGTGAGTTTGTGAGGTGTGAGGTTGTAGGGGGTCATCTCTGGATCTACTGAACCGATTTTGAAAATTCTTTTACCAATAGAAAGCCACGTTATTTGTGAGTATTATTGGCTATATATTAACCCGAAAACTGAAAAGAATTTTTCGTGGTAGTTGGATTTGTAAAGTAAATCGGAGAAAAAACGGTGGAACGAAAATGTTTCTTACGAACGCTGCCTTAACGATGAGAGATATATATGATTGAGTTCTAGAAAAAAGTTGTAGAACTTGATAATGCCTACAAAAAAGTCAGCGACAGTATGTCTAACTTTTATATTAAGTCACAAAAAGTATTTTTTAGTTAGGCCATGTTTATTGGTCATATTAAGCACATTAATGAACTCTTACCAAAATAAGTAAATTTATCGTCTCAAGTGTTTAAAACAAAAGACTTTCCCTTTATGTGCATCTAATTTGGACGGATGGTTAAAGAGATAATACGACTTAAGTATGATATAATTGTGTTTACTGCGCAACGAAGTGGGCACGGGTCAGCTAGTATACCTACTATAAAAAAAAAGGAAAATGAACGAACTAAATGTTAAAAAAGACAAAGGTAGTTTTGCCTGCAAGAACAGCAACCTGCAAGAACAATTCGGTCAATCGTAGTAAAAAAAAAACACACCCAATTATGGTCAATTCCATTGCCCAGTTTACCGGCGCTTTCCAAATCCCAAGCACAAGAGAAACCAATAAATCATAAGCACACGAATAAACATTTATTTTTAGATGACCATGCAGTTTTCAACATTGACCCCGCCCTTTGGTCCAAGGCCCAACCAACCAAACATTGCAGGTCAGGTTGAACGTTTGGTCTCTTGCGAAAATGTGATGGCATAGTTTGATTTGACTTGTTTAATCATTATCACGGTTAGTGTGAAAGGGTGTGTTTGCAGCAAAAAGGTTGAGTGATACCTGAGGTCCATTTAATAAATCCAATAGACTTAATGGTGACAAATGACAATCTGACCATTTTTAAGTTATTTTCATAGATTTCTGCCTCAAAATAGCACCTTTTGTAAAAATGTGACAAGTAATGACAATTGACAATGTTTCGTAATTTTTATTACCTATTACTGTATAGAATCAAGTTCTTCTAACTTAACAGACAGCTGTGCTGCTGGGGAGTTTGTTCCGCTACTTCTTCTTCCTAAAGCTAAAGCACTAGGAACTGGTGAAGGGCGGGCGTTTTGGGGGGACTGTCTTATGTAATTTTATTTTGACGTTCAAAAAGAGCTGACTCTCAGCCTAGTTTAAATAAATGACTTTTGATTTTGATTTTGACAAATATGTATGTCGCGTTGTAAGTTATTATATAGTAAATAAGAACCTGGAGAGTTAAATAAATAACTCCAATATTATCCTCTTTTTAACCGACTTCACAAAAAAGAGGAGGTTCTCAATGCGGTAGTTTTTTTTAACAAGCTTTTATTAGCTTCACCTGTATGTTTGTTTGTTTTAACCGACTCCTTTTTTGGACATGATTTTTTAATGTTTGTTATCTCAGAACTGCGTCATTTGTTTACCAATTTGTTTTTGGTTTATTTATAGAATTACCAAGTGGGTCCCATATTTTGGTCAAGTTTTCATTACTGGCGCTTGATTTAGCTTAAATTCTACTAATTTTTTCCATTTATTTTACGTCGATAATATTATTTATTTATTCATTGGAGACCCAACAGTTATTATTATAATAGATGGATAACAAATGTTTAGGGAACACAAAGGCAATTATAGTAATTTTGTATCACTATTATTTCCTTAGCAAGTGAAGGTGTACAAATTTGTGTAGGGTAGGTACCACAAAGTTTATAAAAAAAAACAACCAAAATTCAAAAAAACAATCACTATAAAGTGAAAAATTACTTTAATTTCTATGGTGTTGCGTTTTAGTCCTTTCACTACCGCTTTCTGGAATGAGTTGTTTTTTTTAATTAACCTTTTTATAAGATGCATACCTAAACGTTTTTGTGTACGGTCTTATTGATGTTTAGAGATTTCCAATCATGAACCGATGACGCGCTTAGGACACGTTTTTTTTTAATCCTGCAAGCTCCTTCGCAGGCCAGTTATACAGAATTTGTATTGGTTCGGCCACAATTATTTGGCAAACGAGTCTCCGCCCCCAAAGCCTCAAATCGTAATGCATTTTTCAATTAAACCATTCACTTTCAGTCCTAGTTGCTTATTTCAAAGCATAATAGGTTTCCATGGAGAAGAACGGGCAAGAAACTCCACGGAAACTATAGATGCTTGCAATACCTTTGGTTTTTCACTGTCATTGTGTGGATATTTCAATTTATTTACTTGTAATTTTACTGACGAAAATACACACCACAGAAAAATGGGTTGACGGGCGATATACCTTAGATCAGTGGAAACACTACCCCAGACTTCTGAAAACAAAAGTGCCTGTAATTGGATTATTTTACTTAATTGTTTTGAGTCTGCTTTGAATTGAGTTTGTAAATGATAAATGATGACGATTATAAATACTTGATTTTGACTGCGTTTATGAAAAAGAAGCGCATAAAAACCGAGTGGCAAGAGATCAAACCAGTGCAATTCTAAAAATACAGTCCCAGAAATTGCAAAAAAAACGAGATTAAAAAATACAAGTTTTTCAATGCCTTTTACCGGGTATTAAAAAAAATGTTTTTTTAAAGAAACGATACTGCAGGTATTTCGAAAATAAAATATTCTTAACAACATCAGATTTGAAGTATCCAATCATGTTTGCAACATATATTTTTAATGACGGACACAAAACGCATATATTTGTTGACCCAACACTGATTGATGAAATGCAATTAAACAAACCGGGTGCGTGAATTGATGAGGTTCACTGTCGAAGTATATATGTGTATTTTTGTATTCTTATGAAATTATGCATATTTTATTGTTTTGATTTAATTGAATAGTTAATAAAAGGGCTTAAAAACACACTAACAGTAGGAATGGCTTTCATTTTGATAGTTCAACACAATTCAGTTCGACAATATTGTTCTTTGTAACTATTTTATAAGGCTAATGACTTTGTGAAGGCCGCAGGAATCCGCTGGATGTGGGAATCACAGAACCGGTCGAAGGGCCCAGTGGATGTCTTACGGCTGAAATGATGCTGATGATGCGAATATTCTAATGAAACTGTGTCCGAATTTGCGAGCCTAAGAAAAAGACCGCACCAGTCTAATTGTGCCCCATCGATTTTAATGGCAGGTCTACCACCATCATTCTTAGTTAGATTGCTGCTCCAAATATCATAGCGTACAGTGGCGAGGGGTGTAATTATGGCCAGGGTAAGCCGCACCTCCCCGCGTGATACAAGCTTAGTTTCCTCAGAGGATCAGCCGCTCTTTTACTCATACTGAGTTGGAATCAGAGAATTTTGTAAAATGGTTTCGTTTTCTTTACGTGCATGCGTTTTTTCAGTAAAACTTAGAAACACATAAAAAATAATTGTACTTTGAAATTATCGGTGGGAGGTGGGATTTCTTAAAAGTAAGCCGATGGGAATCGGTTTGTATTGACCCTTCGCCACTGATAGCGTAAGGCAACATATTTAACTTCTTAGCGTATGGATGGAAAAAAATTCAAACATCTTTGGCCCAAAATTCAGCTGCACGAACTCCGCTTACTGACGACGTCATAAGATCCTCAAATGATAGCCATGTGGCGCAGGATGGAAGGTGGCCACTGTTTATTTTTATTTTTTATTACTAAATGGGCCTGCTCTTGATCTCGATCACGCCTGATGGAAAGTGATTGATGAGTCTGTGGGGAGGTGCCGCATACGCACTTGAGATCTGAGCCATCCGTGAATCACCACTTGTAGATATTGTCATTGGTTCGAAATCTCTAAATTATATTTCACTTAGCTTTGGAGCATTTATAGGCAACACTTCTTCCGCGTTTCTGACTTTGTTAAAAAAAAACATAATATTAGATTACGATGTCCACAAGAAGACTGGAATAGCCACTCATAAAATAGTCAAAAATTGTGTGTCATTAAATGATACCTCCACTTTCATACAATTATCACATTACAATTTACAACACACCTAAGCTCAAATATTGTGAGGCTAACCTTCAATATTAGCTAAGTGACATGTGTCTGCTAAGGCTTGCGACACACCCTTGCGACATATGATCGGACATCAGACCGGATATCTGTTAGTTTGGACCAGTTCTTAGCAGAATAGACTTGTAGTAAAACTATGTGGACTATTTAGGAAGTGAGTAAAGGAAAGATATTTGGTTGAAAGGCATGTGAATATAAGTTAGGTTACCCTTTTTTTTGAGGGTGGGGAATCATTTAATATCTTCTGCCACTCTGGGTGGAGCAGGAGGGCGTGTCAGACTTTTACTGACTAAAACCCACCCGTGTTTCCTCAGTTGCCTATGTATCAGGGGCCGTGGTATCTCTTTCGAACAACCCGCACCCCTGGCAGGCATCGGCCCTTGCGGGCCACTTTAGTTGGTGCTGACATCTCTTTGAGGCGCGCATGGAACAGAACGCGCCGTCGACCCGGGCTTGGTCCTTACCAGACAGCGAGCTACCCATTTACTCGCTGTCCGCAAGCCCGCGCCTACGGTGGCCGGGAATCAGCCTGGGAGTTAGATTACCCTTAGTTGATAGTTGAGACCAATATCGTGTCCATCTTTTTCATTAGATTCATCATCATACTAGATTTTATTTGCTAAAAGACAAGATGTCACACTCGTCTTTGTAAACTAACCAACGCGTGCGCGTGTTACTTAAATAAATCTAGAAAAACAAGAAAATAATTTAGAACTCTAGCTTTGATATAGGCTTTGTTTCCTTGTGTTTTATTATTAATTTTTGGAACGAAAATGTAGCGTGTTACCTGTTTCCGTAAATCTAAAATAAAATCCTTCCAGTAATGTAGTTACACTGAGGTGAATCCCTTGTTGGAAGGGGGGCGTGTCTTCAACTTCTTCGACAATTTTCCGTTTTTCACTTGGAATCAACGGTTGGCGGAGTGCTCTAGCTCTACATTTGGTTCAAACACAATTTAATTAGTATTCTACGTCAGAAACAATAAGAAGTCATCGTCATCATCGTGAGTCAGTCGTCATTAAGAATATTATTATTTTGACCATTTAGCTGTTAGTGCGAAGCAAACACGTAGACAGATTTTTGTTTTGTGTATTTATCGTCGATTTTGTTGCGATGCAATTTCAACTTACGTCTCGCCACTCCTTCGTTATCGCAGTCCTTATTCAGCTTTTGTTTGTGTACAAAACTACTATGGAATTTAAACCCACGCTCATTGTAGACAAGGCTTAGATACGGCATGAATGATTCGATTATTCTTCACTAGCGACCCGCCCTTGCTTCACACGTCAATGACGACTAACCAAAATACCAAAATTTGAATAGTATATGTATGTTTAATATTCATGATTAACACACATGCATCTTCTTGAAACAAATTCTCTAAAATATGGTGAAAAAAGCATCAAATTCCGTCGCATCGTTTAGAAGATCTATGCGGTCAAACATACGAAAAGCGACTTTAATGTATAATAATTTAAATCAATACTAGAATTTTACTCCATGAAGTACCTAAGTAATCAGAAATTAGTGAGATTCCACTTAGTTGTTAGACAATTCAATTTTTGTTATATGTTGCACCAATTACATCCCAATTCACTCGGTGAATGGAGGTGGTCTGCAATCAACACCCAGTTTTGAAAATAAAGTTCACAAATATTAGGCAACATAATTTTGGATTGGGTAATTCTTATTAATAAAAAGTAAAAAATTCCTTCGAATATTAAAATATGTACTTAATTTCCTCTAACATAATGACACTAAATTAAACGTTCAAAATAATCACATTGAAAATAATTATTATTGTCTTGTAATTTGAGTTGTACGACAGAAAGAGTTCATTGACTGACGCATGCCTCGACAAAATGCACTCAAACTGGCCATTGTCCTTTCTAAAGTAATTCGGTTTCTTTATTCCGTTCAAGGTTAGCTACTACATTTGCTGCATTAAAGTAAATCAGCTGATTTAGTACGTTCGTTGGAAGGTAAATAATGTTTTCCTTTTAAACCTTGTGGACACAAATAGACAGTGAAAGTTAAAGTCACATCGTATTTTTAGGTTAAAAATGCAACGTTTGCTAGCATCTTTTTGGTTTATTGGAAGATTGTGGAATATTCCAATATGAATAAACCTACGACACACGGACGTCAAAAATATCGTAACGGGATTTTACTCTCGGTGTCGAATTGAGAACTGAGAATACAACAGAGTTTATACCAGAGTATACGCACGGTTACTAGTATGTATTTATATACAAACACCATGCGATCAGCAAATTACTTAAAATATATTTTTTGTTATAAGTACCTTGCAATCAGTAAATTATAAGTTTATAACTTGCTAAATAATTTGCATAACTACCACCATGTACCCATGTTTATTGTGTGTTAACTATATGTTGTTAACAGTGGAAACTAAAATCTGTGTTAAGCTTCGAAAGGTGTATTACTAGCCTCATAAAGTGCCTCAAATTATAATGAGTTAATGTACCTTAGGATAAGTACATTTGTTGATTGTTTCTGTTAGATAAATAAAGATATTTGAAAATGAATACCAGAGTACGTCGAAAATCGGAAATCGGAAAAAGGAGTGCGTTGCAGATACAGTGCACCAAAAATCCCGACATGATATTTTTACGTTTGTTGGAACGGGGACTAAAGGTCCCTGCATACGTAACGTGTTTTTTATCCAGACGGAACAGGACGTGAAGTTTTGGAAATATCGTTTCATAGAAAATGTAAACGAAAGAGCATACGTCATGGATCCACGGACGGGACGGGAACGTGGCAAAACGTGGTAAAATCCCCGTCAGTGTTTACTAACCACGTTTCGTCCCCGTCCCGTCCACGTTACGTATGCAGCGACCTTTAAAGACGAATAGAAAGAAAGAAAGAAAAAACGTTTATTTGCGGTAAACATGACGCAAAAAGATAAGGAACACAAAAAAAATAAGAAAAGGTTGGGGAAACATGCGTCACATTCACGCAAAACGGCTATCACTCAGCATTATGCTGCGACCCTATGCCAGACAAAGCCCCAGCGCTGGTTTTCAGGGATAGCCGGCTTTGACGTAATGACGTCACCCGGTGCATTAAACAATAATTATGAAACTACTGGTACAGCGAACTAATAGAAAAATTATAAAATTTAATATTAATGTGATAGAATAAGGAATATAAAAAGAAAATGGAAATAGACATACATGCTACGAGAATATCATATCCTTCGTCTTATCAATCTATCGTTTACATTGTGTCAATGCAACTACATAATGTTTTCGAACGGCTAGCCCGTGCAATTGTGCCGCTTTAGGAGTAAGGGAATCAATAGCTCATGTCATGATGACGATGGAAGTGATGGTGCTCAGAAGAGGCCTATGTCCAGCAGTGGACTTTTGACTGTAATTATGATGATGACAAAATTTGCCAGTTTGTGGGGCTTATTGCTGAGGGTGTTTTTCTCCTTGGAGGATAATACAAATTTCACATATTGTGGCATAAAAGTAGATCTATTTTAATATGAAAAAATAGCGTCCTATGAAAAAATTCGTGAAGACATTTGTTAAACTGGTATTTCTCAACAAAAAATCCGATGAGTCCGATTAAGCGATTAAGCTAATTACGACATATCGTTAATTTTAAACAGTTTATTTCTAATCAACATAATACTACCGTCTGATCAGGGCCGTTGAACTATAAAAAAACCAGTTTGGTTGCCGTTCAAAATTCAAAATAGCGCAGACAGATTAAAAATAAAAAATGATCGATGGTTTTCGAAAACGAATATAAAGTCATTTAAATTCAACTTTTGATTACCGAATAGGGCAAGGCAGGGCAAGGTCGCGCCAAAAAACTCGTTATAGAAATAGCTGTAGGTTATTTTTGAAAAATCTATTAATAAACGTTTCTATTTTCAATGCCATGAGGTTAACAACATTTTAGGAGTTTGCCTTCATGGAGTTTATTGGCCCCAATATTTATGGAATGTTATGCTTTGACGGGATGAAATTGAAAGTGGACTACTTAAGAACGGTACTTATTTTGCTGAAGGCATTAGTGTTGTTTTTTTGTGTTTCTACTATGATTAGCAGGAAAATTAGAGAAAATAAAAGAAACAAACTATTCAATCTAGAGGAGACTGGAGCAGAATGTGGAGAGCGACATGCAAGCGAAGAGGTTTTTGTCCAACAGTGGATGAAGACGCGCTGCGAATATGATTATTATGACTACATTTATAAGATACTAGCTGATGCCCATGATTTAGTCTCCAATCCAGGATGAAAAGTAAATCTGTGGGCCAATTTTCAACCAAATCCGGTCAGCTGTAGCAAACAAACAAATAAGCTTATTTTCGCATTTATAATATTAGCTAGGATTCCACTTAACTTTGACTAAACAAAGGAATGTCTAAAATAAGAACATTTCAACACTAAACAGGTAATGGAATGTCGCATATAATTATCACCCAACTAGTCACTCTGGTTTAACACACAAGTCCTAAATATTGCTGAAATACGAATTATCTTCTTTCTAGCCTTTCCCAACCATTTTGGGTTCAGCTTCCAGTCTAACCGGACGCACCGGAATACCATAAGACTGGTTGTCAGACTTCGGGCTTCCGACGACCCGTAAAAACTGTCAAAGTCATCAAGTTTTAATAAACTGTCTTTTGAACATGATTTGGATATATTCAATACCAGTGTTTCTCGGCTTAAGCAGATGTTGGTGGAAAGCTTCTTAAGGGAAAACTAATTTTTTGCTTTATATGTTTTTTTTTTGATGTTTTAATTTGTATTAGTTATGCGTGTATTATTTAAGTTAAGTCATAATTAGTTATTTAGTACCTACCGACCGTTTTTTGTTGTTGTTTAAGTTAAGTGTTTATCAGTAGAAACTTGTAAATGGCCTTCAGCTTCATATTGTTTAATAACATTGTTAATGTTAGCTGTAAGTTTCCCAAATAAAATAAATATCCACGAATGATAGACGGGACCATGGCTCAAGATGCTTTCCGAGGCACGGTGTTTCAGTAATACTATTGGTAAAGAAATGGTCCTATTGTTTCATGAATGTTTGTGATTGGTATTTTCCAAGTTGCATTTTTATTATAGTTAAGGTAAGTTGATTAATGGGACCTGCGTTTTACTGTAAAAACCTTGAGCGGTCGATCATTACGTGGTTTAAGAAATACCTACACATAGTATAATAATAATTAGCAAGTATTTGTATGAACAAGATCCGGTATCGTGTTACCCAGTAACCGGATTGTGGACGTCAGCATCGCACCATGTGAAATACTGGTATACAGCTGCATCTCATTAGGAAGCCGAACCTAATTCAGTTCAGAAACACTAGAGCCAGATAATGATTTCTGTGAACGAGATAGGTATCTACTGTTATTGTTAGTGTATATTTTTATCACCACAAATGTTTTTCCTAGGAAAAACCGTTGGGACCGTTGTTTCTCTATGACTGTCATGAGTGTAGAATATACAAGGTGGCAGAGACATACTTTTGCTATGGATTCAGTTAAGTTCTCATGAAACCCCCGAGTTGACAGATTCCTTGGTTGTTAAAAAAAATAAATTCCTGTTCCGTATATTTTGACCGGTATATATTGCACTTTTCTATGAACCAGTTGTATTTTTTTTTTAAACCGACGAAAAATTTCTACGTCTAATCATGTGCTTAATTTTCGCACTACGGTTTGTGCATCGATGTTCCTGCCAACTTGTTTATGGACAAGCTATTAAAATTCTGAAAAAAATCAACCTTGAATATTAATGAAAAAATAAATAAACGTTCGGTACTCACACGCACTTAACACCATTTCAACACGCGCAAACTTTTTCAATACACATGTTAATATTTGTTTACTAAGCACAGAACACGCCCTTAATTATCACTTGCGACTGGTAAGTCCGCGTTAGCACTAACTTAACAAAACGTTACTGAAACGCGACGCGTTACGTAACGTTACAGAAGTTACAAAATACGACCGCGAAAATTCGCAATTATTTGCGACATTGCTATCGGTTTAGTAATTTTATCTAAAGTTACTGCATTGTTTGATTACGTGCATTTTAATTCGTGAATTTGTAGATTTTTTTTTGGTAAATTGATACAAATCTTTGTGATAAATAATTTTCAGTATCGGTCACTCTTAGGGCGATTATTGTCTGATCAATAATTCGATAATAATCATCCTTAAAATGACCGATTCTATATCGGTCATTCTACTGACGATTATTATCTGAAATAATTCATCACCAGGCTGCTTATGAATCACAAAGTTCAAAACTCAGAGGTCACAATCTCTTTTAAGGTTCTTCAGAGAGGCGCGACGCGAAACTTGTAGTAGAATTTCCATGAAGTTATCACAGAAATTGTTCTACGAGGTCGTGTCGCACCGGTTTGAAGAAGCCTTAAAGTCAGACCATGTAGATTGGTGTCTGAAATGGTATGCGTGATGCGGACTGCCTGCGGTGTACGTTGGTTAATAGAATATGTATGAAAGTCATGAAGGAAGATTTTTTGTAAGCGCGTCCAACAAGAGCAGTGATGGCCCAGTGGTAACGGCCGCGACTTACGAGCTGCAGGTCGTAGGTTCAAACCCCGAGAGGCACTTTACTTTGGGTAAATTATTTCTTCATCACTGCTCTCAAAACGGTGAAGGAAAACACCGTGAGGAAACCGGCATGTCTTAGAACCAAAAAATTCTAAGACATGTGACATCTACCGCACTAGGCCCGTAGAGAGTGGGCTGTAATCCACCAGGATTACGGCTCACTCCCTCTCATCGAGAGGCCTGTGTCCCAGCAGTGGGTACAAGTATGGCTACATGGCGTATGAGCTCAATGGAAACTAAAAATATAAAAAATAATAATTTAAAAAACACGCTTTAAAAACCAAACTAAAAAAGGAGAAAATAATTTAATTCAATTAAAAAGCGTGGGGTGCTTGACATTCAGTGATTATAAAAGTACCCCAAAAAGCACCCCACGCTTTTTAATTGAATTAAATTATTTTCTCCTTTTTTAGTTTGAATTTAAAGCGTGTGTTTTAGTTTTATTTATTTTTGCATGTATAGTATGGATTGTTTCAATATGAAATCGCATTGTTACGTAGGCTTAGGTTTATCTAATACGGCTTATACACAATCGCCCAATTAGTATGACATCAGATCGGAAAAGGTTTTGTCCACTAAGTCGAAAATAATAGGTAGTTGCATCACTTTTACATAACACATTTAACCATCAAAACGGCACAAAAACTACTGACAAAGATCAAATCGTAGGTATATCTACAGCTGGAATCTTTAAGAAAATGAGTAACCACGCGACTGCCAAAATCGTAACCAAAAGTACAAAAAAGTATAATGTCAGAGACAAAACTGATGCAAACTGTTGCAAATCTATCGCAAAGTGATCATTTTGTAACTTAAAAGTAACATTTGGTTGATGTTATATTGTGCCTGAAATTCGAGCAATGGAAGCCATTGAAATTTCGTCAGTTATTTTTTTGTCTTATTTTCTGTGTTATTAACACAAAGGAAATTTGTACAAAGAATAAAATTTCGATTCGTAATATACGATTGCATTCGTGATTGCATATTATTATCAGTAATTAATCAATTATTCTATTTTTGTGTTCATTGATCGATCAAGTCAGACTATCAAGGTCTTTATCGAGATATACGTACCTATAGTCTTTTGCATGATGCACTTTATCCTAACCCCGTGATTATGCACTCATTAACAGGAGTTATGTTTCGGTATTAATAATCTGAGTAGGTATATGTGAAGCTTTTTAATAATATTAAGATCATAATGTACTATATACTCGGAAATAAATATACGATATACTATATATATACTATAAATGGGTCGATAATTGTACATGCACCCACGTCTTTTAATCTGATTCACATTAATTTACTGTTCGGTGGCAAAAATATATCTGGTTATAGTTTTTTTTGTCCTACCTACTGTTCACATTCTCTTTTAATCAGTGCTTAATTACAATTGTTTTTACTGCAACGACACTTAAGAGCGCACTGAACTTCTAGCGCTAATTGATCCGTGGCGGCTCTGGCTAGAACAGGCGGTTCAAGTGCTAATTTAGGTTTTTCCTCCTTATTTACAGGATAAAATTTTAACCAGTGCGCGAACTGTAACCATGAATTCAGCAAGACATTCTAGACCCCCTAGAGTAGTAATTTTTCGTCGGTTATACAAAACAAATCAGCTATTTCATAGAAAAGTGCATTTTTTTGATAACCAACTATATATTCCCCCCAGTGGGATCCCGCATTGTCGTTGCGGGGGGCTCAGTACCAGTGGTCCCCTTCCACGGTGAAGCGTAGAGGGTATTAACTAGGGTATTAACTAATTAACTCGTAGGTTGTGGTGAGGTGCACCGCAACTGAGGCGGGCCGCGATGTCGAATGGGGTTCATCGCGGCTGAGGGTTACAGGCTGCGGCAGAGGAGGAGTGCAGGTACTTCTGAGTAGCGCTCTTCCCTTCCGTGGCCTGGACGGGGCCGCTACCGTTTGATGGCGGACGCGGTGGGGCCGCAGGGGAAGAGGAGTGTCGGTATAGCGTTGGCCGCTCTCCCTATCCCCTGCGGCCGAAAAGTGGTAGGCGGCGGGGCCACTGCGCTGACCCGTCGCAGGGTGACCAAGGGTGCCAGACACGGGGTCGTCTAGAGCCCTTATGTTACTTGGTTCCTGAGGTGGTCTCGGCGTGTCATATGTCCTGGTGCGCCGAACTGGTGGGGTCCGCAAGGGCCGATGCCTGCCAAGGGTGCGGGTTCTTCGAAAGAGATACCGTCGCCCCTGGCACACAGGCAACTGAGGAAAAACGGGTGGATTTTAGTCAGTAAAAGTCTGACACGCCTTCCTGCTCTACCCAGAGCGGGAGAAGTTATTTGATGATTTCCCAACCTCAAAAAAAAAAAAACTACCCTAGGGTTTATAAATTAATCTAGGATTATATGCTGAACTCATGGTTACAGTTTACGCATTGGTTAACATTTAATCCTGTATAACAAATACACATTTTGAAAATGTATACCTACGTTATAGAAAACATGAATTTATTGTTGAAAAGTTGACCTGCCTTGAAGTATTTACGCCGTACTAAGTATTTATTTTATTCTTTAAAGATTATTTTGGATTTTTTTCCATCGAAAAAACTACAAGTAATCTTGTTTCTAAAGTGTAGGTATTTTATGGAGTGTGAGTGTTTTATCTTTCATAATAATTGCTTAACTAAAGGTTAAGTAATAACGATGCCGCAAGGGATCATACCAACGCTATAATTTCGCGAATCCCTCGGTGTGCCCTTAAGGATGTTTGATACTCTCTAGGCAGTCTTCCTACCAACTTTGCGGACAGGCAAATTATTTTACCACGTAAAGAGAGCTGTGCCGTTTAATAAAAATAAAAAAATACAGAGAAAAAAAATCTTCCTAAGAGTCAAAACACACTATGAGCGATTGAGGCAGCGAGCCTAAATACGAGACACATAATAATGACGTCGAGTGTAACGCACTTTAAGTGGAGTCAACAACCAATTGTATTCACCCTATTCATTATAGTAAAACTGACCTTGACGGCTGGCAGTACCATAGTGGCGACTTGAAACTCTACTGTATTACCAGTGTTGCCTCACTAAAGTGTATGACAAGGTTTTCTTTCAATGTCTTTAAAAAATTGTGTTTTTTTAATGACATATATTTTGTACTAGCTTTTGCCAGCGGCTTGGCTCGTGTGGAGGTCGAAAATAATCCCACGGGAACGTACTACCGGGATAAAATAGTATCCTGTGTGTTAATTGAGGTTATAAAATATATAATTGTGCCCAATTTCATCCAAATACATTCAGTCGTTTCTGCGTAATTGAGTAGCAAACACCTTAACATACAAACTTTCACATGTATAATATTAAGTAGGATGACTAGGATTGTACAGAAGCCAGCACATCAAGCTGCCCCAAACTGTCAAATTTTCCCAATTGAACATGAACTTTATTCGTATGTAATAAAGTTTAAAATCTATCAAAGAAATTTGACAGATTTGGTAGCTTGATGTGCTGGCCTCTGTACAACAAATAGGATCATTGTTGCCTCATTGCATTTGCAACATATAATTATATGTTGACATCAGATTCACTATTCTCTATGACAATTGTAAAACATTTATCTATACCTACTGTAATAAACTAGGCAACATTTTTTAGTTTGTGTGTTAAAGTTTGGTGTACAAATATAAAGCGAAATATGCCAAGAGTAGTTGTCATTTAAAAAATTCCCAGTCACTTTTGTCATAAATAAGAGTGTCAATTAACGAAAACAGGTGCGCGTTATCGAATGGCATTAAAGATAAAGTGAAATGAGCGAAAAGTATTTTTTATCAGAAATGTAGTTTTGTTTTTCAAAACTTTCAAAGTCGTTTGTAATGTAACCCTATAACAAACTACATGGCGTCGCAAAATTCCTCAAGATGGCTGTCTACTGATAGTGTTCGCCATGTATTTATGCCGTGTTGCTTAGACTGCAGTCTAAAATGTCCATCGTTGATTGAATTTCGTAAGAAACTTAGAAGGGAATACTTTAAAGTCGTTTTACCCGAATATTGTGAAAAACATTTCTTAGTTAGTAGGTTATTTTCATTTCATTCGACATGCTCAGAAAGCTACTTCAAAAACATTTTCACTCGTATTTGCATTGGTTTGAAAAACTGATACTGTGGATAGATATTGGGAGAGCGGTGATGGCCCAGTTGTATTTGCCCCAACTTACGAGTACTTTGTGTATTTCTTTTGATCACCGCTGGTCTCAAAACGATGAAGGGAAGCGTCGTGAGAAAACCTATATCTCTTAGAACCAATCATTCAAAGACATGTAATATCTACCAACCCGTACTGGGCCTGGGCCCACGATCCCACTCATATAGAGGAGGCCTATGCCCCAGCAGTGGGAACATAATAGGCTGATGATGAAGGCGGATAAACTTACCTTAACTATATAAAGTCTCTACGCACAACTGGCCAACAATACAAGCAATATTTAATGTGTTGGGACTTGTGCTGGGTGAGTTTCTCTCAAAAATTTTGGTTCAATTTCCCAATTCTTAGTGTCACTTAACATATCATCACGCCTGATTTTCCCGAAGAGTTAGGTAGAGATGTACCAAATTTCGCTAGTTAAGACATTGATTTACACTCAGTGATTACTTTAACTCACACACTGACTCATTACTTGTTAATATTGTAGGAAAATCGTATACTTACTTTTACAATGTTTGTAAATGTGTGAGCACCATGTATCTATCACAGAATTAATTTATCTGTATTGCTTCAATTTGATTCTGTTTTTTTGATTTTGGTATGGTAATTTTATTCTGGGTGCATATAAAGAATGTACTATGTTAAATATTGTACTTAAAACATTTTAAAAGAGTAACGGTGGAGTTTCTTGCCCTTTCTTCTCCATACGAAACTACATTTTGAAAGGGGCGACTAGAATCAATTCTCCTATAATGTAAATGTTGACGTTCAGAAGTGCCTTTTAAGTGCCTATTTGAAATAAATGCTTTGACTTATGTTTAAGTGCCATGTAATAGGGGCGACCCTATTGCCAGGATACAAATCCAGACACCGAGAAATTCCTTACGGAGATACTTATACGCCCTTTGCACGACCTGGAAATTGAGCCCAAGACCTCATGCTCTGCAGTAGCGCTTTACAACTACTAGATCAAGGACTTAGTCAAAAACGACACGCAAATAACGGCACATTTTGGTGCAGAAACCAGATTTCATTAAATATGTATGTATATGTATGTAAGGCTTAATAATATCTATTTATTCTACTCAAAACACAAGATATTTGTTGCACTAATCTCTGAGCACATTAACATCACGACACATCCACCAGAAGTGTGTGTAGCAATCACTTCCAGATACAGCCGAGTGGTTTTATACTGCAATAGTGCATACATTAGGTAGGTCGTTGACTATGGCCAGCAAATGTTAGATATTTTGAACTTGCATTTATAGTTAGTTTTGCAATATGGGCTTAAAGGTAGTTCTAGCTTGGACGTAAGAATATTTCACTATCAAATAAGGTTACAGAAAGATAATACTTAATCTTAAGAGCGTTTTTCTGAAAGTTGGCAACGTCGCAAATAGCTTTCAAATATTCACCTATTTTATTAATTTGTTAATATTACTGTATGGAAGTATGAAATATCGCTAACTAGTAACCTAAAATATGAATAATGATTTGCAATTATAACACTAAATTTAATGTTGTAACCGTTTTAGGTGTAAAAAGGGCATTTGGAAAGTTTCCAAGTTCTTTTTTTACCTCTAAAACTAAATATTCGGTGTTAAGATATGAATTATTGCATTTCATAATCAATATTTTAGGTCACTAGTAAACGATATTTCATATTTACATACAGTAATATCGCAAAATTAATCAAAACAGTGAAATATTTGACAGCTATTTGCGACGTTGCCCATTTACCGAATAAACGCTCTTAACTAATATAACCAGTTCTATTATTCCGTTTTACTGATTATGGTGTTTTGCTAACAATTCCACGAAGAAATACAGGAAAAGTTTTTATTCAGTGCGCAAATTGTAACCATGAATTCAGCATATCATTGTACCAGAATTTTTTAGCCGGTTATACAAAAAAAAATCTGCTGTTTCATAGAAAAGTGCAATAGGTACCTACGCGGTCAAAATGTATGGCACAGCTGATTTTTTTTTGTATAACCGGCTAAAAAATTCTGGTACAATGATAAGCTGAATTCATGGTTACAATTTGCGCACTGAATAAAAACTTATCCTGTATATTATAATTATACTGACTTACATACTGAATAATTTAATGTATTTTTTTTTTGCATTCTGTATTATTTGTGACATTGTTTTGGGTTTATTAATTTTATTCCTATTGTATTGCAGATATTTAAATTAATGTTTTATTAGATATATGCCGATTATTGTTGAACTTTAATACCTATCTTAAAAATATTTTTTCTGTGTCACCATTTCTACTATTTTTTTAATAATAATCTTTCATGTTATAATAATGTTGCATGCCTAATATAAGCTAGATTGTACAAGTATCACCCATATTTTAACTAGTGTCTTATTTACTGTACCTCCAATCTATGCAAATAAATTTTTACTTTACATTATAATAATATTTTAATTACTAAAATATTATAATAATAAAAAAAATGTTTGTTTGTAAGTTTGTATGTAGGGGGTAATATCTGGAACTCTGAAGGCGGCTTGGAATAATTATTTTTGCATATGTGAGCTTAATCCTTGTGGAATCTTTTAAACTATTTAACACAACGCTACGTCCCTAAGAAACCGATTAAAAATAAAAATAAACGCTGACAGAAAACGGGACATTGATGCGATATCTCAGGAAATTGATTCGATGCTAAAGTACCTATTAAATACAGTTTAAGTTCATCATTATCTTCCAGCGCTGGTCCCTCGCTACTTGGGGTCAGCGCAACACGTATTCTGTACCGCTTTACCCTGACAACCGTCCCTCTATCATTCACTCCTTTTTATTCATATCATTCCTCACAACATCCGTGTTTCCTTTGGCCTTCCTCTCCCTCTCCATCCACATTAAGTGTAGAACAAAGAGTAAAACAATTAAAAGGTTTAAAACCAACTCCTTATTTCTGAATTTAAATCGCTTTATCTATTCTAAAATTAAGTTTAAGTGTTTGTAATAGTCCTAATTTGGTTTTATTGAAAAATAAATTGGAAAAGTGACCCGGAAAATTGTATAAATCGGGAAAAACTAAAATAGCTATTTTCTATAGGATTTTTGTATGGCCATATTGATTTTTTTTTATAGTAAAACGTCTGTTGGGTCAGCTAGTAAGTGCCAAATAAATATAGTAGATTTAAATTAAACAGAAAATCATTATATATATTATTAAGTTGTGTTGAAAATGAATCTCATTCACCTATCTTTCTTAAAAATACCGAATTTATTGCAAAAATTATGGTATTCCCCGTTGTCTTTCAAACACATTATCTATTCAATTCAATTCCATACAACAGATTTTCTTTCACTCGCGGTCTACATAAAGGAACCTTGTAAAAGAACTCAGTGAGACAATATATTACACAGAGACACGTGTCATTGTCACATTGTTTATGTTTGTGACGAGAACTCATTAACTTTGCCGTAATTGAGTCCTGTGTTACTGTACTGTGCTATGACCCCCATAGTACAGAGCAAACAGTAATACAAGTTTTAATGATCCGCGGTTTGTTTGAGAATGAATAAAATAAATGTGTTGGTATATCAAACTTTTTTTTATCAGAAGGTTTTTTTAAAATTCTTTGTTGTTTTTCCGCTCCAGAAACCAGTAAATAATTTAAAGATCTATAAAAAAATGTGTTAGCTTTTTTACATGTCAACAATAAAAATTATTTTGCTGACAAAGATATCGCCATGTTGGTGACTATTTGAATAAATAATTTAAAGCAATAAATTAACAACATAACAATCTTATGCTACATGGCCTTCAAAATTTTACAAATCCGCTCAGCAACAGATTTATATATATTTTGATGGTGCGCTTTGCAAACTGACATCTTTTTTGTCAAAGTAACAACAACGTATGAAACTACACGACTAGATGTGACACTTCAATCATAATTGGACATTGGAATCTTTAATTTGAGACTTCTATTAGTTACCAAATATTGAATGGCTGTTATCACCACACTGAAGAAACGATATTTTGGCCAGTGTTTGCTAAAAAAGCCGTAATGAAATAAATAGTTAGGTGATTAAAAAGGAAAATCAATTAAACTAAGGAAATATCTACTGAATAATGAGTATGAATCTTTAAAAATCCATGAAATGAGCGTTCTGTATCTTGTATCAGCTCTTTCAGTTGGCTTTTCTTATCATACCATCATTTCAACCGACTTTAAAAAGGAGGAGGTTCTCAATTCGTCTAGGTATATGTTTTTTTTTTGTATTTTTGTCTATTTGCGATTCGCACGATAACTTCGTGTATTTGTGGCCAAGAAAACAATTATTATCTAAAAGGGTAGTTTCTCCCGATTCTGGCGAGTAAATTCGAGCGAATCGACTAAGAAGTCCAATACTCGTATTTATTGTAATCTGTACTCCATTTGAAATAAGATTAGACATTTAAATAAACCTTTATTACAGTTAGTTTAACCGATTCTGACTTCTATACTGTAGGCATAAGGATGGCATTAAAAGCAAAAAGTAGTTACAATACCAACTGTTTACTGCAGCTGCCATTTGTTATACCACTAACGCAAAATAAGTCAAAATCGGTTGATTGGACTGTAAAAAAGGTTTAGTTAAAGTCTAAACTTATTTCAAATGGAGTATAGGTCCGCTAAAACCTCTCAACATATCTCAGAAAGCTAAAGTCATCAATGTCTTCTGGTTTTACTGTGCAGCATCTGACTGTGTATCAACCACGTTAGACGGTAGGTATGTATGTTCAACCTTGACCCTTCCCATCAGATGTTATGACATGTCTTCGCGTGCATGAGAATAATTTCGTGTACCTATCGAAAATTGTAGGTTCTTTAAGAGACATCTGTTAGTATCATAAAGACCGCAGAGGTGAAACTATAAGTACACCCCACACTTCACCAGATACATATGTTTAAGCCCCATGGAAAAGGAGGCGTCTATTACCATCAATCGTGAAAAAATGCAGATACCGGACTGTTACTAGAAAATTCTAGATTAAAAAACCCAATAACACTGTGCACGACCCGGGAGTCGAACCCAGGACTTCATGGTCAGCTCTGAAAAAGGAACGCATTAAAAAAAAATGTAATACTTATAATCCTATTGTTCAAACGGTTTCAAATTCAAAACAAATAATCGATGTGAAACAATGTATTGCTTATGTAACTTCATTATAAAAATATATTATTCACATAACTAATGTTAACATAAAACATAAATAAAATATATTGTGTTTTATGATGTTGATACTATAAAACAACATTGTACGTGTGGATTAATCGACCGATTATTCTAACATTAATCTTAGCCTTTATTTTTTATGAGTACTGTAGATTATTATAAAAATCGACATCACTGATTGAATTTAGATATTCTCGTCATTTGACTGGCTAAGTTGGGCACCTACTACCGTCAAAAATTGCTTGATTGCCACACTTTTGGAATAATAAAAAACATACCTTACACAAGGTAGATACTTATTAACAAACTCACCCCGTTTCCACCAACGATTCGCATAAACTCATGAAAAACGAAAGGCTAAATCCACATCAACCCCAAGACTGGCTAGATTGTACAAGTACCAATGTACGTACACCAAAGGAAACTATTCACGATTTAAATATAGATTTCGTTGAATATAATGTTCTTTCAATGTAGAGTAAAAAGCATAAATACACCCCATTAATAATTCTATACTACCCATAATTCACATACAAAAACGCAAAACAATCGAAATTAAAAAGCAAAGTCATGGCTCTCCAAAAATAAACGTCCATCCATCAAATATAAAATAAAAAATTAACCAAGGTCAAGATCAGTTGCGCCACTCACCCAAGGCCGTTGCGAAGGTCGTATGCGCAGGAGTTGCACAAATGTTACCGAGGCTCGTTCACTACTGAGAGTCTGAACGGCTCGACCGGCGTGTTTCACAACCCCGGCTATGTCTTAACCAGTGATTGTGGCAAAGGGATTGTATTAAAACATGTTTCGATTTTTTCTATTTTTCCAGTTAGAAAGTTGGGTTGGAATTGGGTGATTTTTTTTTTGGTGGAATCAGAGAGTGGTAAGGGTTGTGAAGGTCGTTTTTTTTTGTTTATCGTACCAAGGTCATTTGCCAAATCATAATTATTAAGCTTCTCTGTATGATTCTGGAGGGGCTTTATTTGTTTATGGGATTTTCTTGTGTCCTGGTTTTCCTAGGGATTCTGGTGATCCTCCTGTAAGTGGAAGTACTCACTAAAATATTCTTTTTAAGTAGCTATTTTCAGCACACTTTTACTGCTAACCAAACCTGCCACCCTGTTCATCCATTGCCACTCTTGAAAAACCAGGCAATGAAGCTTAAAGAGTCCAGGATAAACGATTTCACACTACACGATGGAAAACTTCAAGAATGATGATGAAACACACTGATCGAGTTTAGGGTTAGTTAACTAACGAAGCCAAAACACATACTTAAGGAACATTACCTTTTTAAATGTACTCGTGATCGCCCAGTGGTCGAAATACGACCATAATTAAAAAATATGAAATTCAGCCATAATTTTAAAAATATTCGCTTTCTGCACTAATTTTCCATATAAACTTTAAAGGTGCCAAATTGAATACTCCAGTGTGGTTTTCGTTAAAAGGAGTGAGTACAATTTTTTTGCTTCACATATTAATACATCTTACATTCCTTCTACTGTTATTACACGCGTTGTCTACATCTCTGTTATCTTCTCTCCTATCGCAGGTGTGCTCGAAGAGATTTCTGTAGAAATAAGCATTACCTATGCACGTATTTTTCTGATCCTTTCTTCTTGTCTGTTTATATGTGTGTGCATAAATGATTAAATAAATAAATAAAATCCGTAGCAAGGTTTAATGGGTTAAAACTGTAAATAGTGTTCTGCAGAGAAAACATACGTTATTAGTCTATAATGTACCCACTCCATGGACTCAGGCCTCCTCTCTGTGAGAGGAACTGGGCCAAAGTCTACCATGCGAGGCCAGTGCTTTTTTATATGCGGCACCGTCGTCTACACAATGCTTATTCCTCAAAATAAATTAACATACCTATTTATTAAGCCTATCTTATAAATATTTGAGATGGTTCACACCCATAAGGAATCATAAATTTGTCTGATTTCCTTCACCTACTTAAATATTTTATATACATGTCAAATTATTTGTATTTGTTTAAAAAAAAATCATTGAAGAGGATTAAGCCTCAGGCAACTGGTTAAAAAACGATGACATTGGTAGGAGATTTGCTAGTAAAAGAGGACATGCTTTTAAAGCTACTACTATTTACTACTAATATTTTAAAGAGGTAAAATGTGTTTGTATGTGGGGCGTAATCTCCGGAACAGCTTGGCCGATTTTTATGAAATTTGGTATGGAGACACTTTGAACACTGCCTTGGGAAGGATATGTGACTTTTTTTTTATTGAATCTGAATTGCAATTCGCTCACGTGGGCGAACTTCGGCTGGAAGGTAGTAATTGATGTAGACGTCTTTTCTTCTGGTACCTTATTTTTTCCGAACCGATTCTGATGCAAACTGGCTGAAAGTAACTTGTATGTGAAGATAAGAAAATAATTTGTTTAAACATTTATGTTTATTAAATCTAATACCTTTAAACGAGCAATTCTTGTATACAATATATAATCTGAATCTCGGAAAGGGCTCCAACGATTTTCATGAAATTTCGTATGCAGTGGGTTTCCGGGGCAATAAATCGATCTAGCTAGGTTTCAGTTTTAGAAAACGTCAAACCAAAAAAATAAAACCGAGAAAAGCTTGGTAATACCAGATATTACCTGTTATATCCCATACCTGGACAAATGCGTCCCGCATATTCTTCCAGGTTTTCTTTTCCCGGCCTTGACCGGCCGGCTCCAGGTCAGCTTGCCCCATTTTCTGGAAGAACGGAATTATTTTAATTTCCTGTGGTAATTTCACAGGCATGATACAAGCTGGCACAAATATTTTGTTGTCTTGTTGATGTAACTTAAATAGACTTCACACCAAACTATGATTTTATATAACTAATGCAGCATTTAAATGTAATTCGTTACTGTTAATGGTACTGTTATTATGTCATAACCTCTATTTATTAAGAAAAACATTCATAGCTTCTCGATATTGATTATGTATTTTGAACATTATTACAGAAACAGAAATTGAGAGTCTTTTCCCGTATTGTATAACGACATACAAAACGTCTTATATGCAGTTGAAATCGTAGGCAAAGATAACGAGACAACCTGGACTACTCTGCTGCTGTGGGCTGCCCTTAAAATCAGCACATACCTACGGTAAAAGAACTTATATTTTACTACAACCGATTACAGTGAAAAAAAGGAGGGTTATGACTTTAATCTGCATGTATGTACGTATGTGGGATGTACGTTCATCTATTCTCTCATAACTTCTATACTGCATATCATAATTTGACAAATGAGGTATCGTTAGAAGCGTCTTTATCCATAATTGAATGTGGCGCCCTATAGAGGACATAAACGCATGAACGTTTGTTTTTTTAATGAGGATAAAATCATTCTCTCATATACAGATCGCACACGGAGTGATAGTAGAGTTCTCAAATAGTTGGACCTATTCCCAAAATGACCTATTCTTGTTTCTCTCCAGCCAGTACTAACGCGGATGTGTGATTTGTGGAGTATTCTAAGTGTTCCACCCATCCCCGGATAGTTAATAGTAGTTGCAGCTTAACCTGGTAGATCAATCAATTTACACAAGCCTCCCATTGATTGTCATCCGTTTAAATGTGGTGCAGTTCCACAAATGATGGGACACTTTCTATCATGTCCTGTGTGTCCTGTTGCCTGCACGTTACAGGAACTGATGGACGCTACTGACGGTGCAAAACTCGTGGCGTTATTCTGAGCCGAATCTATCTAGATTTTCATCTTCTCGCTCATCGACGTCGTTCGGGTCGGCTTCCTATCTAACCGGATGCAGCTGAGTACCTTTATTTTACACAGAGCGATTGCCTATCTGACCTACACAACCTAGTAACTGGATAATCCGATACCCCTTATAAGACTGGTTGTCAGACTTTTATGCTTCTAATGACCCAATAGTTCTACAAATAACAACCAGGGCCAATGGCCTAACGCGCTTTCTGAGGCATCTTGGTAAGGTAAAGATGATCACCCATCCATGGACCAATTGCGGCAAGCGATTGACTCGTGTGGCTGTTATTACTTACCCACAAACCCCTCAAGTGACTAAGACGAACAAATTGCAGTCAGCATACCTCCAACACCATAACAATAGCATACTCGTCAAAATTAGTCACACTATACATTGTATAGTCTGTAATCTGTATGTCCGTTCAGTAAGCCTTTAGAGTCTGACACATAATATATTGTACAAAGAAATGATTTTGTAAGATGCGCGCACCATATCGCAAGTCAGGGCGCTCATGATGAAACTGTCCAATGCAATTTATTGTGATATCTGTCCACTCTTGCCAAATCCTTGTTTGCAATTTGTTACACTTGCACTTACTGTCCCTTCATGGGTTTTTGTTCTTTGTCTTTCCAGTAATACAATTTTGTTGAGGCTAACGATTTTATTTGCGCTGTGACAGGCAAATAATCTTGCATGGTTAACCTCCCTATCTTTGCCAATTTACATATGTAGTAGCGTAGTTTTCAAAGAAGCAATCCATCCTCTGGAAATGCTTAAATGTAAGATTGTCTATACAGGTTGAAATTGAAAACATGCGACAAACCGAAATGGGAGATTGTACTCATCATTATGAACAACTTTTACTAAGGGACCAATGATGCAATCGCGAAAAAAAAAACATATGTTCCCTACATTTATGTTCGCATAACTCGTCAAAATGTAGGGAACAGCTGTTTTTTTTTTTGCGATTGCATCATTGGTCCCTTAGTAAAAGTTGTTCATAATGATGAGTACAATCTCCCATTTCGGTTTGTCGCATGTTATCAATTTCAACCTGTATACATAGTAGCGTAGTTTTCACAGGAGGATTATATCCTCTGGAAATGCTTAAAGGTAAGATTGTAAACATTGTAGCGTACTTTTCACAGGAGCATTCTATCCTCTGGAACTGCTTGAAGGTAAAATTGTATAAGTATATAACAATAGTAGGTTATTAATTGGAACAATTTCAGACTTTATCAAATGTTAGGTAATGTTGCTATGCAACACTTAAATTCATTCAGACGGATGCATCGATTCGGAATTAATTCGATCTTATTTTTCATTCCACATTGGCCTTGTAAGAGTCTGCTCTTACTGAACAAACAAAAGCATTCAGAATAGGTATTTTGAAAATGAAATATGATGTTGAAAACGTATTTAAAAGGCTGTTCATCAACCTATGAATATATTGAACTAGCCCAAAGGAGTAAAAACTTTTCATACTAACTTCCACTACGTTTACGGCGGGAGTTTTCTATAATTTTTGCTTAATTGACGTCTCTTACTAATTATCTAGTGCCAATTTTCATTTTCGTATGTCCAGTAGTTTTGAGATTTCGGGTTTAATCAGTGAGTGAATGAATAAGTTACCTTTATATAAATAATTATAGATGAGAGAGAGGAATCAATTTCTGTTAGCACAAAAAATGTTATTGTTGTATCAAAATAGTGACTGCTTCGTAAGTCTAGCGGTTGCAAGCGCTCTACTGAGCAAGCTGTCCTGGGTTTTATTCCCAGGTCGAGTGTAAAGGCAACGTATTATTGGGTTTTTTAATCAGGAATTTCTCAGTACCAGCCCGGTGTCTGAATTTTTTCACGGTTGATGGTAATAGACTCAAAATGTTTGTACTCAGAGGCTCAATTATGAGACATAAAAATAACTGCCGACATTCGAGTGTACAATAGGCATAACTCTGCCTTACCCATAAGGGCTACAGGTGTGATGTCATGTTATGTTAGTCAGTAACTTTTGTGACCCAACTGACGCAAGCTTACAATCATCAACAACAGACACCAAGTTGTTCGAATATTTGCACTGAATTTAAAACCCCACTCCATACAGTGCTCCGTTCCAATATTTGCTTACAATTCGTTGAAGCACATCGGTATCTCCGAAATACTTAGGAGTAAGTAGGTCATTACTGAGATGAGTTGAATTAGCGGTAGCATGGCCTTCTGTTCCGACTGTGATAGTTACCTTGGTCTATCGTGTATGAACGACGACATCTAGCAAGTCATATAGTATTGACAAATTCATAGAGGTATTGATATAAGCCGCTGTGTCTCATGTAAAAATAGTTTGTTTCATTGCCACGAAGGAACTGTTATTCAAATTAAGTGTAAGTATTGGTAAATTAAGGAAGGTTCAGAAACAAGAACAGGTTTTAAAATCTGTAAATGGTCTTATCGTATACCAGGGATCACCAATTCGTTTTATTGGGGATGTGCTTTTTTTAATAATATGGCTGTTTCGGTCAGGATTACTAGCAACAGATGTACGACACAAAAAACTTAAACGAGACCTGATTTTTTTTTTATTAAAGCATTAAGTGTCTGGGTATCCCGTGAAATTTAAATTAGTTACGGTTGTGAATCATATTTTTATCAACATACAACCTGACCCTGCCCTGCAAATTGCAAAAAAAAAAATAAGTTTTGCAAAAAAAAAACATTTGAATTTCGCAGGAAAACTTAAGAAATTAATGAACAAATTGTTCGTAATGAAAACAAAAACAAAGTATTAATCATTATGAATGAGGAAAACGACATTTTTGCCATGAACTATCTGTTTGAAGTGTAGAGTGAAGTTGTTGCAAGCTAAAACTCGTTTCTTTTTTAATATTTCTAGATTTTTCTGTATAATTAAGTTCCGCACAAAACAGGTCGGCGACGGCGCTACAGATCCAGACCACGGTCTGCCATTTGGTGACTACTGTCATAGACGATGCAGAACCAATAACTACCTTTACCTATAATTAAGGCTAGACCAGAGGAGAGGAGCGATGACTGAGCGGGGTGGTGGGTAAGGAACACCCTAAGAAATGTTTAGAAGAATCGCTGCAGGCTGTGATTGCTGCACCACCGCTTTACCACTTGCCGTAAAAACTCGGTGGCCGCTACATGCATCCGCATTTTAACGTCATGTGACGTCACTGATATGTTATTTACGAAAGTAACTTGAGGTGTGTTTCCCTAGAGACCGTTTTTTGACACCGAGTGAAACCCATCATTTTCATTACCTACAGCTATTATGCGACGGCCAGCGCTGTAATAGAAAACCCAAGCTTTATGTCATAATTATTCTAAAACGAAAAGTTATTTGTATTAAAGTTCCCATCTTTATATCCGTTCCAGGTTACGGTGACAGATGCGGGAATCCGCGGCTTGGACGTCTGTTGTAACTTTTTTTTTTTTTTTCGGGAAATCACCAAATAACTTCTCCCGCTCTGTGTGGAGCGAGTGTCAGACTTTTACTGACTAAAACCCACCCGTGTTCCCTCAGTTGCCTGTGTGCCAGGGGCGGCGGTATCTCTTTCGAACAACCCGCACCCCTGGCAGGCATCGGCCCTTGCGGACCCCACCAGTTGGTGCTGACATCTCTTTGAGGCGCGCGTGGCCCAAATTATGACGATGTTCAAGAGATTTGTAAACCCGAGCGGTACACAGACCTACAACCACTGACGGTACCGAGCCATTGCCACTGAGCTGTTGAATTCTTACATCGCCTCGGTTGAGTACCTACTCTACCTACAGCAACTACTTATGTCATTTACAAACCGTTATGCCTCGCATTGTAGGTCATTACTAAGAAGCTCGAATCAGCGGTTATGCGACCTTGAGTTATATGGTTGTGTGGCCTTCAGCCTTCAAAGCATGTCATGTGGTGTCAGATGGTAGTAAACGTGTTTGTTGACAAAACTTTTGTACATGTAAAAGGTGGAGATTTGTGTCAATTGAATTTATGATGGCTATCATAAACTCAATTGATTGTGTCACAAAGAAGTGCTTTGAATTTTTAATTCTAATTGTCCCTAAAACGAGGTGGCTTGGGGATGTCTGAAAATATTTGGAGAAGGCCTTTGCTCACCAGTGGGACATTGCAGGCTAACTAAAAAAGAACAAGTTCCCTGATCCGAATTGATGCCTATTTACACAAGGGTATAGCTATGGCTATAGATGTGGTCCCTTATGATGTATCCCTTTACAAGTATCAAAAGTTATTTTCCCATATCTAGACCACTACCAAAAGCGTATCGGATTTTGCTCATATACCACTTTTGCCCAATGACTTTATCAGAAACTATTAAACATTTTATTGATACTTTATTTCAAGATACATGCGTGAAACACCCACATAAGTTGCTTCTCCCTTTATCCAGTCTGTTTCCTCTTTTTTAGAAGAAACAATTTGTCTTCTTTTGAATTAATTTCTTCCGAACACAAGCTGACATCGAATAAAAATACAGATAAAAACTCGTTAAATAAAATATCGTACCTAGAACACTACCACACTACCAAGAAAATAATTAAGTAATCTATGGTCTCTTCAATAATGGTTCGTCATCTAAAGCGATTGATTAATCAACCACGAAGAATACCTAATACGAGGGGTATTCAATAAAAAGTAATAATGGCATATAAACTCTTGAACAACAAAAAGCAAATACTGGGGACGCCCTACGACCGAACAAATGATAAAAAAAGTTGAAAAAATCGTTTTGGCAGATCGTCGTGTTACTGTTCGTTTTGTAGCTGAAGAACTAAATATTTCGATAGGAAGTATCTATACATGAACATTTGGGCATGAAAAAAGTATTAGCGCGCTGGGTACCTAGGATGCTTACAGACGAGCATAAACAAACAAGACTGCGGATTTCTCAAATCAATTTGGAATTGTTACAACAAGATCCTAACCGAATTTTGGCTTGCTTCGTAACTATGGATGAAACCTGAAACCTTATGATCCTGACACGAAACAACAGTCCATGACTTGGAAGAGACGCCTAAGAAGTTTAAGGCAATTCCATCCGCCGGTAAGATTATGGGCTCTCTTTTCTGGGCCAGCCAGGGGGTGATAACGATTGAATACCTCAGTCATGGAGCCACTATTACGGGGTCCTTATACGCAGAAAAAATAAAAACTGCGTCAGGAAATACGCGAAAATCACCGTGGCAAACTTGCTAAAGTTGTGTTGTTTCACCAAGATAACGCCCCCGCACACAAGACCCGAGTTGCGATGACTGCTATCCAAGATGCTGAATTTGAATTGATGGAACATCCTCCATACTCACCTGACCTTGCGCCTAGTGATTTCTACCTGTTCCTGTGGTTAAAAGAACAACTAAGAGGTCAAAAATATGGCAATGATGAGGAAGTGATTGCCACCGTACATGATTTTTTAAGCGATCAAGATGAAAAAATGAATGATGATGAATCTTAGGATTAGAAAAACGATATGCCAAGTGTATAAACCTCAAAGGTGATTATGTCGAAAAATAAAATAACAATAAATAATATATAACTGCTTCATACTCATTATTACTTTTTATTGATCACCCCTAGTATGATAAGTTCTTTCAATACCAAATCATTTCGCAGCTATTGAATCTTCGATTAATTAGATTGTACTAGATTACCGATGAGCCGGAAAAATAATACCACAAATAATGTTGTGGTCTTATTTTGCAGCACCTTTTTCCAACATTAATGCTCTGAAATTACTTATGTTTTCTTTTCCATAAATATTTTTGTTTTTAATAAAAAAATACGTTTACTTTTCAATCGAAGTAGTAAATAATATATTGCAAATGATAATAAACTTTATGTTTTAGTATTAAGGTTTATCATTAAGCTACTTAAATGCAATCGCGGCCACTTGAACGTTGTGTTTTTATTCCTAATCCTAGCGGTATTGTTGGTTGAAGTATTGAATAATCATAATCAACGAAAACAATAGTCATCAACGGACTTAGTTAGGAAACTAAAAAGCCTGTTAAGCACACATACAAACAAAAAAAACGTAATGAAATTGTCGTAACGTTACTGACCAATTTGACAATGAGCGGTCAAGGTACGTTTATTAACTTATCGTTTCTTCACCAAAAGATTATTCATTTATAAATTACAACAAAAAGTTCGATAGTAATCAAAATTGTGTAATTCCAGTAAAACTGTTAACGGTTACTATATAATAGTTTCATATGGATTTTCTCACTATCAGTCTGGAGTCTGGAGTCGGTTGATAGCAATAGGCTAGCCTCCATGAGACTTAATAAGAATTGTTGGTCGCTGTGATTAACTCAAGACAATGTTTGTGTTCTTTCACCAGAATTAGCTTACCCACTGACAGGTTATATCATTATGTTATTTCATATAATTGCTTTTTTTATCTGACTGTATAATTCAGTTTTTCTTTTTTTTTCATTTATTTGTTGACTTAATCTACTCATTACAATGTTTTTTTTTTTTAATGAGTAGTATTGCAATATGTAGTTAGCTAGCGACCTCGACAATTCATGATTATTCTTGCCAGTGCAACCGGCAGCAAGTTCGTCATGCTCCCTTAGATGTCACTGCTTGCGGTAGCGTCGGGGGTCGGGTTGCCTCCTTCCCTCAAATATGGCGAGGGGGGTAATGGCTGATCTTTGCGTTATGCTCGTGAACGGGTGCTGCTCGTGGTGACTGGTCGTCTTGCTGACCATGGTTTTGTTATTGTTAATTGTATTAAGTTTTTATTAATTTTAGTCCAGAGGTCCTAGTTTAACTTTTGGTACTTTAAGTTACTTATAGCTATATTTGCATAATGCAGAATTGCATATGTAAGCGGGCATGCCCTTTATGCCTAGAGGCTTTTATTTAGATTGGAAGTTCTGTTTACGTTTTATTTTAATTTTCTATTATTTTTAGTTTTCAATTTTTGATGGTATATTGGCGTGTGCTAGCTGACATAATTATGGCAAATTTTATGTTTTTTTTTGTGTTTCGTAATTTTTATTACCTATTATTGTATAGAATCAAGTTCTTCTAACTTAACAGACAGCTGTGCTGCTGGGGAGTTTGTTCCGCTACTTCTTCTTCCCAGCTAAAGCACTAGGAAGTGGTGAAGGGCGGGCGTTTTTGGGGGACTGTCTTATGTAATTTTATTTTGACGTTCAAAAAGAGCTGACTCTCAGCCTAGTTTGAATAAATGACTTTTGATTTTGATTTTGATTTTGAATCATAACTGGCGACACCTCTGCCTATTCCTTTGGGGAATACAGGCGTGATGTTTAATTATGTGTTCTGGATATTTTTAGACCTATTATTGTGTGATTTTAATAAATAAATCATAATTGTAGTAGCAGAGTTGCTTCAATATGATGTGTTTGCTTTTACGATAGAATGCACTGGATAGATATAGGCGTAAAACGTTATTTTATTTCTGTCATATCATCAGTTACAAATTGCTTTATCAGTACTGTCTTTTGCTTTGTCAGCAAAAATGTTATTCATTGAAGGATTTTTAACGTTGCCAGCGTTATTCGTAGAATCATAGCCCTGTAGCGCCCTCTGTCGGCTGTAGTGGCTTGATGTTTGGTTACAACCAACGTCTGAGAAAATATACCATAGTAATGTGTATATTTTTTTACACCATCAGAAAGTAAAGATTTCAAAGAACAAAAAGCCCGCCGATTAAATAAAAAAGCAGATATTTTGACGCGAGAATTTTTAATTGAAAATTAGGGTGCTTTTTTGATATTCAAGTCAACATAAAGTGAAAAAATTAATATTTTAAATCAAAAAAATTACCGTGTATTTGGGACATAAAAAGGTAAGGTTTCACCAAATTTCGCCAATTTCTTTTTTGTTGGAAAAGATAAAAATAAAAAACAACAAAAACTTGGTTATTTGAATTTTTCACATAAATTTCGAGGTTATGTGGAAAAAGTGTAAACACAATAGTTGTATGCTTTTTATTACCTACAACTTTGCCATTTAACTTTTTTCCATAGGACTTAGAGTTTTGCCGGAAATCGAGATAAACCGTTTTTTACCCTTAAAAACACACTCCCATCCACTTCCCGACCTCAGATCGCCCGTAAATTATTTTTCCTTTCATTTTTGTTATATTCTCTTTCTTTTCTAATGGGTTTCATACTACTATATTTCTTTTTGTTTTAAAAAAAATTATCTACCCTGGTCTACTAGGACCTGAACTAATTTAAGTATTTGATGATACAAAAACTGCAACAAACTGCTTTTTTTTGCTGTAAAGAAGACTGTTTCCTTTTGAGGAAGCAGTTTTCTTCTTTAGTATCTGTACAAGGCAATTCTTGTGTTGATGTTACAGTATTACAAGCAAAGTAATGGGATTTAATGTGGCAATGGTATTACATAGCCTATTAACTAGTATCAAAATAAGAAGCATATAAAAGTACATGACCTAGGTACTACGCATAGTTAGTACACATATTGAGACACGGATGAGGAAACTAGTTCAAGCAGCAAGCGAGTAAGGCACCACTATATAATATCCTTACGTCCAACTTATCGCTGGCATCTAAATCGGTAACTCTGACGGAATACTGAGTGCAGTTGCACAAGCGAGCATATTGAGCATGGAATTCAGATATGGACACGCTCATTTCTTGGTAAAGGGTGGGTGAAATTCTTAAGTGGAAAAATTTACAAATCCATTAACGTAGTGAAGTAAATAGACATGTGATACATCAATGGGGAACAGTGGATGATGCTTGGGAAACCACCGAAGATATTCGTGAAGGCCGAAAGACGATGTTTTGTCGGAGAATTACCGAGACACCTATGTATTGATCTTTTGTGAAATATTGATGACTAGCTTCTGGCTGCAACTTCTTCGGCGTGAAGTTTCGGCCCCCGAATCAACGTATCACATCCTATGGCCGCCCGCACTCTTTGTTGTCTGATTTTTTTTATTGCTCTCTCTTTCGTCTGCTAAGGGTCGTAGCGTTATGTTAAATAATCTATAATCTTTTCAAGCACAATGAGCCTTACTAGAAGGCTAAAAGTCACTCGAAGGACAATGGAGAGGGCTATGCTTAAAGTTTCCCTACGTGATCGAATCAGAAATGAAGAGATCCGCAGGAGAACTAAGGTAACTGACATAGTCCAAAGAATCCCCAAACTTAAGTGGCAGACTGGCAGTGGGCAGGGCACATTGCTCGCAGAACAGATGGCCGATGATGCCGAAAGGTTCTGGAGTGGCGATCGCTTACTGGAAGACGTAGCGTTGGAAGATCTCCGACTAGGTGTACTAATAATCTGGTGAAGGCCGCAGAAATCCGTTGGATGCGGGAAGCACAGAACCGGTCGAAGTGGCGGAGTTCGGAGGAGGCCTATGTGAAACAACAGTGGACTTCTTTCAGCTGAAATGATGATGATGATGAAATTAACAATGAAGATAAGAAAATAACGTAGCATTTTGAATGCAAGTGTTTCTACAGGGAATCGATGACCATGGGGAATAGCCTGATTTAATGTTCTTAGTCCTTGTTTTGTGGATCATCTCAATCAGCGGCTATCAAAAACGAAAGGATGAAATTGGTTAAATTCTGAAATTGAAACGGCTGATTATGACTAAACCACATCATAAATTTATTCAAGTAAATTTTAATGAATATTTAGAGATGAAAGATTTATCTATTAAAGTTTATTGCATTGCTATTTATAACTTTATCCGAAATAGCTTGGTTTCTTGACGTTTAATAAATTGCGTTTTTTTTATATAAATGAGTTCAGAGTCAAGGTAATGATGAGGTAATTGATTTGTTTTTAACCGACTTCAAAGAGAAGGAGGTTATCAATTTGACATGTTTATATATATTATTTTTTTATGTATGTTCGGGCATAACTCCGTCATATATAAACGGATTTGCAAAATTACTTTTTTGGTCCAAAGGGGTTTATTCCGAAATAGTCCCAATTCATATGGATTTGATGATGCGTTTCGGAGACAGACAACGGAACTTTAAAAAAAATTAGTACTTTAACTAAAAAGTGAAAACTAAAAACTTTTTTAAGTTCTTCAGAGAAAAACTTTTCCACAAAAAAAAACAACCGACTCCCGGAAAAACACTACAAAGTGAAAAATAACTTTAAATTCGGAAGTCGGTGACTTTGGCTATGTTTTTAAATTTTTTATCACCGCCTTCCGAAATTAAAGTTATTTTTCACTTTGTAGTGTTTTTCCGGAAAACAGCTTGATTTTTTGGAAAAGTTTTTCTCTGAAGAACTAAAAATAAATGTTTTTAAAGATCTATCATGTCGTCATCATCATCTTCCTGCTTGTCCCATGTTACTTGGAGTCAGCGCAACGCGTTGTTCTCTTCCATTCTCCCCTGTCAACCATCACGTAATCATTCTCTCCTTTCTCTTGCATTGATATGTTCTTCACACCATCCACGCCTCTTTTCTTTGGCCTTCCTCTCTATTCCAGTGTGTATTCCAAATGTCTTAAGATGCAATGATAATGAGAATTTAATTACCCAAACTGGCAGGGGTAAAATATCAAACTACATTATATAGGTTGCGCTAACTCGATGATCACCTTCAGTCTCGCAACTAATCTGACATTTGCGCAACTTTCAGTTTATCTCTCAAAACTTGCCACGTAGCTGTAGTCTAGAAGTTTTCTGACTTTATTGTTTTATCTAGAGGGTGGCCAACTCGAATGTCTACATCTGTAAAGCCAGTTGCAGACCAAGGAGCTAAGTTAAGTGCGTATTACACTATCCAATTTGTAGAAACTCTATTTAGGAACACTCTAATTAAGAAATTGGAAGCTAGTTCCTCAAGTTCTGAGTTGAGCTGCATGATTACTGATAAATGCGTGCACTGATTGGACAGGTCCACTCAATCTCTGTGGTTCTTTCCTCAAAAGACCATTTCAGACACCAATCCACATGGCCTTCACATGATCTGACCAAGATTATGACTGGACTTTAAAAGAGACCTCTGAGTTTGTTTCGGCCTTTCTTCTCAGAGTAGTCAGATAGGAAACGCCGACCTCATCTAGTTTAAAAAAATATGTTTGACGTGTAAAAGTATTTGTACAAACCTACTTACAGAAATAAAATCATTTATCATTTAGTGATGACACTACACTAAATTGAATTGTAAATCGGACAGACGACTCAGTCATGACGTAGAATTACAATGGGTTGCAGCAATTTAGGAAGTAGTGCGGGCGGAACTTTCCAATCCTATTAAATCGGATCTAACTGTTTTAACTTCGAATACAACTTTTTACGATTTCCTAATTAGATTCCATAAAAATTACTTACGTACTACCAATATTGCGCTTGTCTGAAAAGCCATTAAAAACAGCGGTTTAAAGTATGTGAATACGAAAAAAGAAGTACGCGAAAAAAGCGAGCCCCAGGAGGTGAGGTAAATTTGACGAAAATATTAAGCCAAAATAATATTACGAGAGTATAATAGGTATTCATTGATGACTGTTATGCAATGAACAATATAATTTTTCATAGTTGTGTACAGACTGCAAACTATGAACTGCATATGAAAAATTATCATCGCTAAGTATACGAGCTAAGTAAAACTAACTTAGTTGAGGTCTTGGTCTGCAACCGGCTTTATGGTTGTTTTATGTCCACAATTCAGCTAAAATGTGGCTGATACGTTATCATAATAGCTTTATGAAATACATATTTTATTGTTTATGGAAATTACAACATAGCGTAGTGAAGTAGCATGGACTCAAAACAAGCCTGTGGATATATGGAATAACCAACTCGCACTAGGGCCGCGTGGTGGATTACGGCCCACAGAGAGGAAATCTGTATGTTACTTCACACGTATCATCTTATATGTGATTTTTTTTTCTGTATCATTCCGTGACATAACAGCGGGCCCTTTCAAAATACCAGCGCTGCTAACCTTATTTTTAAATATAGCAGCATCATGCTAAGTTTGGGACTTTTGGCCTTGTACAGGACGTTCCTTTTTTTCTTTTTCTTTTTGCACCATTTATAAGACTATGATTACCGCATTAATCATTATTTTATTAATTTTATTCTAAAGTTCCTAAAGGGATCATTTTTTGACCACGTAGAACCCCTAAATTCGCTAGTTGGAGTAATTACACTATTCTTTCTTGAAAAGTATACATGATAGCCACTGTTACTACGACTGGCAAACGCAAGAATGTTAAGTTTTTTATTTTATTTTTCATACAAAATTGCCAAACCTGTTTTATATACCTAATTGCTAGCTTTTATCAGCGAAATTATCCCACGGGAATGTCATACCGGGATAAAAAGTGTTCTATGTGTTAATCCAGGATATAAACTATCTGAGTGTGAAACATCTAATCCTCTAATCCTCCATCTAATCTATCCATTCGGTCGTATTTGCGTGATTGAGTAACAAACATCAAAAAATACATACTTTCACATTTATAATGTTATGGGAAAATAATTAGTGATTTTCTTTTGTATAGTCGGCGCCAGATATAAAAAAATAAAAGTCATTGATCCGGGATTGTGACGTCAGAGCGAGTCAGAGGCACACTACCTGTCCGCCATTTTGTAATTATGTATTTTGTCCTTCGTAACGCTCGTCATTCAAAATCTGGTTTGCGCGTGGGATTGACTAAACGTAACCTATACTCGGAAAGTTTTCATGCATTTATTTGTAATTGATAATAATAAATGTTGTGATAAAGATTGTTTGTTTTGTTAGTTTGATACTGTATTGTTTTATTTTTCTTATTCTTGTTAATGAGTGAAGAAGTGCGAATGTATACCCTTCTGAATTGTCTGCTTATTTTTATATAGGTAATACATTTGTTTTCATTTCGCTGAATTATTAATTTATAATAAATCACGCGAGAATTATTAAAGTTTTTTTTTTAATTTTTATTGCTCGTTAAATGAAGGGAATGTATAAAAAATGTAAATGATTGTCAAATAAAGGTTTTAATTTTGTATAATTATGAGTTTCATTATACTAGTAAATACCCACCAAATAAATACGATTGAACATGGTTTTGACCAAAAGGTTTGTAAGTCATGCCAACTGAAAACGTCAAGGACACCTCTCACCGCGATACGTTTGTTTTGATCGAGTTAGCGACACTGCTTGTACATTTTTTTCGTATCGTTTTGAAATACGGGAATACTTTGGTAGACAGGTATCAACGACTTCCATTTTTTTCTTATCTGGCGGCGGGTATAGTAAAATTAATCTTAATTTAAACTTGTAGTTCCCAATTGGCCACCCTATATTTCCGTCTGACCGTGACATGTAATGATTTCATTTTGTTTCTGTATTCGTAAATCTTGTTTATGCTTCCGATATTTATGTTTGGGAAGATTTCGCAATAAATACATACTAATAAAGATCGGGCAAAGGAAATGGATGACTAAATTGCGTGACAGCCAGGAGTTAAAACGGTATTAGAGGCCCTAGTACGAACGCACGGAATAAACGTAACGTAATGGATAATAAAAAAAAAATCGTTTCACACAATACTACTGTGGTGTCTACATCGCCATATGAAAACTACGCAACAAACTGATGTCACGCCAAATCCTGCATCGCGCAAGCAGAGTTTAACTCGCAACGGTATTTATGTTATGCTCAAAGACCAAGAATACTCGTGAAGATACATCGTGATGCGTGCTATGGTTCTTATGAAAACGCTCACGACGTGTTGTAGTTATCACAGAAAGACCTCATAGCGAAATTCGTATTGTGGTTACCATGGTAGATAACCACAACGCGTTGTGGCAATGAAGTCATGAAGTCATGCCAAGCCATACAACGTCTCTACATCGATCGTCGGGCAGTTGCCCACCAGACACGACAACCATTTTTTTTTTTTTGGGTGGGAAATCATCAAATAACTTCTCCCGCTCTGGGTGTAGCAGGAGGGCGTGTCAGACTTTTACTGACTAAAACCCACCCGTGTTCCTACAGTTGCCTGTGTGCCAGGGGCCACGGTATCTCTTTCGAACAACCCGCACCCCTGGCAGGCATGGGCCCTTGCGGACCCCTCCAGTTGGTGCTGACATCTCTTTGAGGCGCGCGTGGAATACAACGCGCAGTCGACCCGGGCTTGGTCCTTACCGGACAGCGAGCTACCCATTACTCGCCGTCCACAAGCCCGCGCCTACGGTAGCCGGGAATCAGCCTGGGAACTCCGACGCCCAGGGCGTCTTCCGCTGCGACTACGGCCGTGAGGGCGCATATACTGCCTCTCCATCACGTGACACGACACCCGTCTGGTCTTACTTTTCTATGGAGGGTGTTTTTATCTTTACACTTTCTTCAACACATTTAAACTACCTATTTCGTTTTAAGACTGTATTCATATCTATAGATACTAATTGTGCTTGCCGCATAATTTAAAACTAAAATGATATTGTATACTTTTTTGTCTATTTAAAACTCGTTCAAATTTACGTTACGTTTACATCGCCCGGTCGTGATAGGGTCTCTGTTCCTTCACTTTGGAGAGAAAATACTGGATAAGCACCTGCACTTATGTATACACAAATTTACATGTTTGTAGGTACACTTGGTAACGAGACGTAAAGCGCGCGTCGTCTTGTGAGATTAAAATACTGTATCCCTGTAGTCCATGCGACTTAGCCACTTCGCATGTCAGGCTGTACAGACTGTTCAAACCCCAGAACATCTAGCTATCCCAAACTGTATTTTTGTTCTAAATGAACATGAACCTTATATTTTTGCCAAAAAGTTGCAAATCTATCAAAGAAATTTGACAGATGGGTAGCTTGGTGTGCTGGTGTCTGTATGAGAACGTTTTAATGAATTCTAGTTGTAAACATGTCGAAACGTAACGTTCACTTGTTACTAAAAAATGTAAATTTAAGCGTAATGAATTGCTACTTTTAACTGTTTCGGAGCGCTTCTGTGCGTATGGAAAAACAAAATAATTCTTGAGGTTTTATTATGTAGGTCCACGGCTGCACATAGTCTTACCTCAAGCTCCGCCACTTCGACCGGTTTTGCGCTTCAATGGACGTCTTTCGGTTGAAATGATGATGATGATGATGATTATGTAAGTGGTGAAATAGTTTAGGTTTAAGTCCCATGTGGGTCCCATGGTGAGAACACAAGAGATATACATAACTATAAATATTTATTTCAACTTAGTCTCAAAGACACGCTGGCCTATTTGTTGACATTGTAGACCCATTATCTCTTTTCTTCGGGTTAAAAATATAAAAGTTACAAGACGTGGTCGGAAATATTTTTGAGATAAAATATAACATAACATCACGCCTGTATTAGGATAAAGGATTAGGCAGTGGTGTAACTATACGACTTTAGTATACCCACAGCCAGTTATGTTTAAGCACAAACCCAGACTATGGCCTGTTTCTGAGAAATTCCACATGGAAAACCCCATAAAACACTTTGCCCGGCCCCATGACGAACCCAAGACTTCATGCTTAGCAGTAGACCTCTATGTGAACGAGGCAGTCGGTTGGTAAACTGTCTTTTTCATATAGATAAACAAGAACTACATTTGTATACGCCGCGCCGTACCTTTATAAGCAAAATCCTTTGTTAGGACAGTTCCCACAGATAATATCAGCAAGTTGTTTACCTTTTGACTTCCTCAAACTTATGTAGTTTTTTGTCATTTATCTTAAACCTTATAACAAAGTGATGTCGTTTACCAAAGCGGTCCGTCTCTAATTGGTCTTCAAAGCCGGTGTCCGTATTCACTAACAAAAAGCGACACTTAAATAAGTGCCTAAATAAAACCACGTTATTAAATTTTCAACTTACAGCATTAAAATTAGTGTTAAAAATCCAACAGCGCCATCCAGTTGCCTAGTGTTAATGAAAACTGGCAGAGGCGCATTTTTTGTCCCAGTGCGTAAGCGCAAGAGATGCACGCATGGAGCAGTGGTGGCCTAGTGGTATCGGCCCCAACTTTCGAGCAGTAGGTCGTGAGTCCAAACCCAGGCAGGCACTTTACTTTATGTATTCAATTTAATTACCAATGCTCTCAAAATAGTGAAGGGAAACATCTTGAGAAAACCGGCCAGCAGGTCCGAGAACCAATAACTCAAACCCATGTGACATCTACCAACCCGCTCTAGGCCGGCGTGGTAGATTATGGCACGCTCCGTCTTACAGAGAGGAGACGTGTGGCCCAGTAGTGGGCCACATCATAGGCTGATTATATAAGTTGACCATAAGAAATCTTTTGACTTCAAATCTATGGCTGCATTTTCAAAGGACGTCTCCTTTCCAGCCGTGCTAAGCTGAGATGTGTAAGGTAACAAATAAATAATAGTTTAAAAAACTAAAAAACACGCTTTAAAAACCAAACTAAAAAAGGAGAAAATAATTTAATTCAATTAAAAAGCGTGGGGTGCTTTTTGAGGTATTTTTATAATCAATTAATGTCAAGCACCCCACGCTTTTTAATTGAATTAAATTATTTTCTCCTATTTTAGTTTGGTTTTTAAAGCGTGTTTTTTAGTTTTTTAAACTATTATTTATTTTCTATTTTTTAGTTCCGCTAACTACAAAAACGTGTTATTTTTTTCTCATTTTTTTTTAAATTATTGAATTGTCATCGGTCCTCGACAAGTTTACAAATTTTCAATGAAATCTGACCATTTAAAGCGGGTCAAACTCGCGCTCAAAGGAGTCGGTTACATACAAACATACAAACAAACAAACATACAAGTGAAGCTAATATAAAAAAGTCTTAGTTTGTTGCAGTTTGTAGCAGTTGTTTTTGCTCTGTGATTTCAAAATGCTGTGTTTTTTGGTAGGTTTTTGTTAATTGTATATGTTAATTTTTCAGTTTATTACGAAACTAAGTTATGCTAAACTGAATCAAGTATGCAACATTACAGTCACATTATACGCAAGGTAGCTCAAATATTACTTGAAACAGTTTACTTATCATGTATTTGTTCTGATAAATGTGGTGTGTTGTGTACACACTGTTGTTGTTATTTATCTACACTTTTTTACTTTGTTATTGGATTTTGTGTTTTACGAACTGTGTCCAAATAAACGGTATTCTTTTCTTTCTGTTGTGACTCAATGAAGATCTTGGACTGTAAACTATTCAACCACAAGCCTCACAGATTTTATGACACATGGAATGAAAGGTATATTATGGAATGGAAAATATATGCGTATGGCGTACGTATGGTTTGTGATACTACCTAGTATATCATCCCGGGCATAGGCATCCCATTAACCTTCTATTCCATTCCATGGACCATAAATTCTGGAATGCTGGTGTTTTTTAAACGGTACACTACCGCTTCGCTCGCATCTTTGCTGTTGTAATATCTTGCGATAAAATGAGGTATTATTTTGTTTCAATCAATAGTTAGGAAGCATTGTTTTGTGACATAGGTCACTTGTATCGAATGTCAAATTATGTAATAGTTTAGTGATTTCGTTGGCTGCATTGTCGTAAACATTTTGCAGGGTACTCAAACGTGTAACGATATTGATTGTATTGTATACTTTTGGTCTTACTGATCCTGTTAAACGTAGAGACTTATCAATCTACCTTTAAGCACTAAACAACCTGATATGGACTTTAAGGGATTATTTATTCAAAATAAATAAGTATTAAATTATTTGAAACTAGCTTTTGCTAGTGGCTTCGCCCGCGTTAGCATGTTAAAAAAAAACCTTTAAAAAAATACACCTAAACCTACCTCATGAATCATTCTGTCAATTGGTGAAAAAGGTTCTTTATGGTGTTCACTAACTTTTTTTATCCATAATCTAATCATCATTTCTCCGAAAGATAACTTGCCCGAACTTAATGTCACATATTATAACATGCCATAAAATTGAAATCAGTACCTAAATACAATATGCCCTAAATATCTTTGTCAAGAAAACAAAATTTTAAATTTTAGAACATTATGGTTACTGAAGTTTATACCTAGTAAACGTGTTATGGATAATGATTTTCGGACAAACAAGTTTAGGAAAAGCAAGGGAGTATCGGTGAAAACCCTATGAAAATTCGTTCCGAACTTTTTGAGTTTATCGCGAAAAGACAGACAGACAGAAGTGGCGGGGGACTTTATAATATACGAGTATACTGACGTACAAATTGATAAAAATGTACCTAACCTCCGCACGCCTGCCAATATTCTTACAGCAAGGCACAAGAAGCGCAGAAACGCTCAGTTACGACTACAAAAGACGTACGCCAAAATGAAATTTTAAGTCATTAATCAAAGGTTGCCTTATTCATAAAACTGTTTTTTTTTTATATGTATGTATTATTGATAGCAACATTACTTACTTACAAACAAAATCATCTTCTACGAAGCTGTTTGTAAAAAAAACGAATAGCAACAAGTTGTATACTTGCCAAAACCTCAGAGCTTAAAGTCAGGCTTTATTTTCTATTTGTAGAAATCACAAAAATAGTACCTGCTTATAGTGTCTACTTAGAACATGACAGTCTAGCTGAAGAATATATTAACTTACCTTCATTCTGTTGATTCCTCAAGTATGTCTTACGCTGGTAGAGATGTTTACCCTATTTGATCAATTAGGATCACCTGCTCACGGCTCCAAGTAGAGCAGTCTTCAAACGAAATCAAAATATTTTATTTCACCTAAACCTACATGGGCACGTATGAAACGTCAGAATCTAGGTTCCGATTGGTTGTTTCCTATGGAGAAGAGCTGGCAAAATACTCATTCTCCCAACTCATTGGCTTTTACAAAACATAACTCATCACCCATGCTTAATTCATCGCCTTCAAATGGTGGTAATTATGCTGTGTGAAGGTGCAGCATGTTGACCTTTGGGTCCAATAGAATTTAGATCAGATCAGCACAGCACTGGTACACCAAAATGAGCGATGAATTGCCGCCAATTCAACTAAAAGACATTCAACCATGTGTTTGTCTTACATAGAATTACTGGTCCTTCGAGTTTTGGCTCAAATACGAATTCATCATCATCATCATAATTTCAGCCGAAAGACGTCCACTGCTGGACATAGGCCTCCCTCAAAAGGGGGGTTTTGCCATAATCGCCACGCTTGGCAGGCGGGTTGGCGATCCCAGTGTGGTTGTAAAATGCATAGAGAACGCTGCTGCCCATTCTCTAGTAAGTCACTTAGTCGCCTTCTACGACACCCACGGGATGAAATGGGATGGTGCTATTCTTTTACGTCCGGCACCACACGGAACAACAAATAAGAATTAGAAGAAGATAATTATAGCTCAAGGCTATCATTATCCCAGGTCGACTGCGCGTTGTGTTCCACGCGCGCCTCAAAGAGATGTCAGCACCAACTGGTGGGGTCCGCAAGGGCCGATGCCTGCCAGGGGTGCGGCTTGTTCGAAAGAGATACTGTGGCCCCTGGCACACAGGCAACTGTAGGAACACGGGTGGGTTTTAGTCAGTAAAAGTCTGACACGCCCTCCCGCTCCACCCAGAGCGGGAGAAGTTATCATCCGCTGTGGTGACCATTACGATCTACATGTTATACTCATATGAGCTAAACGCCAAGTAACTACGCCAAGTTCTACGAGAGATATTTATTTGCACCCAAGAACAGCGTATTACATGTTGGCTATAAATATCATCTTCTAATTCTACACACAAATTCATGCAACGCATGCAAATATAGTGATCAAAGTCAAGTAAATTGGTACATTGTTTATTATAATTAATCGGAACAGAACCCGGAAATAAATTCTGCTTTACCAAATAGGAACAGTGACTACATGCATGTATAATAAATAGCCAATAACTGCGTTCCTTAAACTGTAGTGTCATCATTCATTCATTTAAATACGCACTCATTTACTTGTACTTGATACATACTTTATTTGGAATTACTATTGTGTTTGTTACTTACCTTTTGCTGTGGAAGTTCCCACTTATCATGTTTCAATCATCACTTCTCTTCAATATTTACCTTTGAACGTATTTTTCTGTTTTTATCTTCTTGTATATAAGTGTGCATACATGGTTTAATATATATAAAAAAATACTTATTCTTTTTATTTCAAGTCTAGCTTCGTTCTAGAGTTCGTCGCCAAGGACCAGTCCCACAGAATATTAGTATCACAATATATATACTGTGCAATTGACTGTTAGCAGAATGCAAGGATTTCAAAAAGTTGAGGGTATGTGCCATCTTCACCAATTTTGAAGATTAGTTAGTAGAAGTCGCTTTCAATCATAGGCACCCGATTAAACACAGAATGCAACTGATCATGTCTATTTTGGTCTCAAACTACGTGTGTGTAAACCTCGTGTATTAAGAAATATTTCCACTACATTAATGTTACATAAAAATGTGTATTTTACCTGCGATATGTCAAGAAGTCATCATGAGACCACTTTGGTATTTGTACATTTACACAACTTGAAATAACTTGGCATCGGTGTCATGATTTCGAACTTGTAGTAAATTGTTTGAATATGGAAATAAAGGGAAAGAGGCAGAAGGAAGAAAAGAGAATGTTCAGATTTACATAGAAGATTTCTGTGACAAGAAATCGTAAGAAATGCTTTGCTCTTTGGAAAAAAATAGGTTTTTCCAAGCACTATATTATAATATAGTAATCGTAATAGTTATTGTGATTAACAAAGGCCTGTTTGTGAAGTAAAGAAAATCTAGGAAATGAATAGCAACCGCTGTGGTGGCCATTTTGCCATCTACGTGTCATACTCATATGAGCTAAACACCCAGTAAGATTGTTCTACGAGATATAATTATGTCTTTGCATCCAAGCGCGTCATATTATATGGTACTAAGGACTATATAGGTAAGATAAATGATTGAATACAGCCAAATCATTTTTGACTTTATTTTTCATTGGAGGAGATCATCCAATGAAAAATAGAGTCATCTTTAATCTATTACAGTGATAGCCTACAGAACAGCCCAATTAATTTTATATACTGAACGAAAACTAGAACGCACTTTATTAGAATACAATAGATTATGTATATTGCACCTGTGTACAGCTGAATACATCTAGTTGTCAGAGATTTCTTTATTTCCACTTACTTTGATCTTTTCACTTGCAGTGTTAATCGTGATAAAGCAATACGTGATATGGAGTAAGCTGTAGTCGTAAATAAAACAAGTGAAAATCGTTTTGATATCAAAATGGATGCAGGATTGAAACATATTGTGGAGGATCTTGGCTTAAACAAAGCAAATCGTAAGGAATTTAAAATTATTATTTTAATTAATTTCCTATAATGAAACTTAAATGATAGGTACTGGGTTTATTTATAAACGATGACTAAAGTTAAGAGACGCTTATACGTCAAAAATGTATGGTTAAACAGTCGCTAATCATTACTTAACTTTGAGCAACGTTTATAAATAAACGATATCTGGAAATTGTGTATCGATAAAGGAAACCCAGTCTATTTTATTGGAGTTATTTAAATAAAAAAAATCCTTCTTTAAATAACTGAAAAACCTAATAGATTTTATTAAAGTTAACTTACGCAAAAGAAAATAGCTTTCTTAACCTAGTATACAACATAAATTGGTTGTTAATCACTTTTCTTCATTAATTATACTGACTACTATGGCTCTTAATTATATTATTCAAATGGATTTAAGGAATAAGTTTGAGTTGCCAAGTCCTACCTACTTATTCATTTTAGTTTGAGACAAATAGGAAGGTACTAGTAATAGGAATGACTTCTAGCTGCCTCTTTTTCATGATAAGATTTTCGCAAACTGTAGAAAATTGCGATACCGGGCACCGTAATCAAGGCTAAAGAGGATCCTGAATCGTTATCTGTGAATTTCGATCTTATTTCATCGCTCACAATATCTGGTCATTAGTGTACCGCAAGGTTGTATTCTGAGTCCAACTCGTCAAAATCATTAGTTATTATCTCATTACTAGACTCATTATATTGCTAAAATACCTCGGATGCCTCCAAAAATATAACTGCAATAAAAATCAACACATATTTGTAACAAAAAGTAAACATTTTAAAATTTCAGTGTCAATACCAACATGGACTTTACAAGAAACTTTGACAGGGTTAGTCATAGTTTTAGGACTATACCTGACGGTGGTTGTGAAGGTATTACCAACGTACATGAAGAACAGACAGCCATACCAACTGAAGAATATAATGTTGGCTTACAACGCGTTTCAAGTCGCCTTCTCTGTATACGTAGTTTTCATTGTAAGTGATACAAGATGCTATTATATATTTTGTAGGAGTATTTTGATCGACCGTCTCAATGATATTACTATTTATTAAGGTGAATCTAGTCAACATTTTTTCCATACAAACTTCGGGAGTGTATTATTGTTATGTTTACTAACAATACTAACACTAAACCAAACCATTCTTTTTTGTTTGTTATTTTTGTTTTATTTTCTCAGTTTAAAGTTAAATCACTTTTATTTTTATTTTTTGCTATTACTATTAAATGTATCTAACTGCTGGAGGGTGGAGACCTGGTGACCTGAAATACAGGCCCTTAAAGCCTAGCTTAGGCACCAGTCTCCCACAGTAAACCAAACCATATCATGTACCATAACTGTAATAATGTTTGCAATGTTTATTGTGGTGAGAAAATAAATAAATAAATAATATTAATTACTCCACTGTTCGACAATGTACATCAAAAATTTAACATGGTAAGATTTTGTCTCATTATTAATAGTCTGTGCGGAAATAGAATATTAAAATAAAAAAACCCATTAAAAAGTTAGGAGCCAGCAAAGATTCGTTTTTATTGCTAATTTAACCTAACTTTGGGCATGTTTAAGTAATAAAAGAAGTGTAAAATCTCCAAAACCAAGTCAAAGCTTAAATATCGAAAAGTTTAATAAACTTTATTGGTCATTGATTTATGCAGTGGTTTTTTCATAAAACCCGATCTTCTGAAGGACTTTTATAAATTTTTTACGCGCCTGTTTTACTATAAATGATCCTGCATCTCACTCAATAAGGTTGGGCATGTAGACTAGCGTCTAACTGTTCATCACTGAAACTACCTCTGTCGGTCACGATGCCTGGTGAGACAGCGTGCTTTTTAGCCAGGCCCACCAGTGAGTTCGAGATCGCGACTAAATTCCCCTTAATTGTTGGCTTGGTCCAGCATAGCATAATATTTCATATTTCAATCATATTCAAGTCAACGGAATTTTAGAGCGTTTGAGGGTTTGAGTAGAGTGGTTGAGCTGAATACGGCTGATCCATGCATGATAGTCGCGAACGGGTGCCATCAGTTGGGTCATTTATTCTCTATTATCTACCACCACGGCTTATTATAGTTATTTTAATTTTGAATTGTGTGTTATAAGTTTGTTTTATTTTTGCTGTACTCTGACCGTTTTTAACGTGTACGTCTTTTTTACATCGTTCTCACACATAACTATAAATACCGCATTAATCATGCAGGAAAATATATAATTTAAAAGAGTGTCCACGAAGTTTCTTGCACGTTCTTCTTCATAGGTACTTACTACGCTTTGAAATGGGCAACTAGTTTCATATTTCTGACTGACAAACTCCTTGAAAATTCAAAATAGCCTGACTGAATCGAAACATCCCTTTACGTACCATTTATTCTATTATAGACTATAGAAACGAGCCAATCGCTTTTGTGATGTAACTTTACTCTTGATATAGAAGGAATAACTAACTACCTAATTAATTATATTATAATCAGGCCATTTGTATCCACGAGCCATGTCACTAAGGCAGTTATAAGTAATTTAATACTTATCTTAAATATAAAACACATCTTCTTCTCTCATTACAAAGGATCGTGATTGCTAAACTAATCGATGACCCATATCTATAATAATCGAACGAACGAAGTCAATTGTACTATTGGTTTATTACCAAGATCGATTCTCAATGATTGTCAATCTGTTTGAAAATGGTTCAGGGGATCTACTCTCTAAATCCGTCAACTAAAATACGGGCCCGTCTGGAATAATAGTAGTTCCGTCAAAACAAGTGTCAAATTCAATTTACCGGACGGGCAAAATCTGACGTGCCTAGGGGATAACTGTCAAATCATGTCGTCATTCATTTTAAGTTTAGACACCGAACTAATCTTAGGTCCGTAAGTGATACGGATTAAGAAATGCCCGTCATTTCGGCCGAAACTACGGATTTTGTGCGTAGGGTGTGGACGATTTCAGGATGCGATAAAGGTAGGAGGTGCTCCTTGCTTTAAAAGTTTATAACTATTATTAATACTTGTATTTTTTCTGTTTCAGTACATGAGATACATATACAGATTTAACATAATAACAACAAGGTGTCCACAAGGCAACGATTTACAAGGGGTAATTATTTATTATATTATTGTCTGATACACCAAACTGGTGTCTCTGGCCTGGCCGTCACCCAGCAGCGGATATTGAATATTCGGAGTTCAGAAAACCCAGAATAATAGTCATATCAGCGATAGCGATGATGAAAAAAATATGTGGATCTGACATAAGCTACCGAAAAGGATATATCAATAGTGCTGAAAGCCGATAAAGAAATACGAAATACTTTGGAAGCGACGGTCACTTGTCTAGGCTCCCGACTTGACAAGAACATTACTTCACCTATCAGAGACATGATTTCAATAAATATAGCTAGACCTGAAACTAAACTGGGTGGCAGGGAATTCAACGCACAACCAATAACCATGGATTGAGTACATGATTCTGAACCACCAGCGAAGAAATTTTGCGTCAGTTATCTATAAAAAAATACTTTTTTCCATACATTTTGACCGTGTACGTATTGTAGTTTTTTGGGATCACAACAAATTATTTTATTAATAACCAAATCCATGGTAACAGGGTGCGCATCGATGACCCCGCCACCCTGTATTTAATCACAGTCATAATAAAACACTACATTTATTATTTCCAGGTGGTCTACGAAATCTACCCTTACTTCATAGCGAAGCACCTTGATCTACTGGACACAATATTCTTCGTTCTCCGCAAGAAAGACAACCAGATTACCTTCCTCCATCTCTACCACCACACCTCCATGGTCACGTGGACCTGGCTTCACTTCATGTACCATCCGACCGACAACTTCGTGGTCGTTGGCATGCTGAACAGTATGGTCCATGTTCTGATGTACGCGTACTATGGGATTTCGTCTTTGGGTCCTAAGTATGCGAAGTATATTTGGTGGAAAAAGCACTTGACAAAATTTCAACTGGTTAGTATTTTTTATTCATTTGAATTTCTAGTTTTGTCTTGCTCCAGCAGGGTCCAAACTTGTTTGCCATAGCTCCCAAAAGTTTATACATAGTCCGAAACAATTAATCACTTTGTTTTTTTTTTTGACCATGTTATATTATCGGAACTAGCTAGATTTATTATGACAAGATTACCCTTAGGTTGAAGCTCTACATCCAGCTGAGAGGAAGAAAGAGAGCGAGTCTTGTGCATTGCAGCAGACACAGGCTGTTTTTTTTTAAATCGATACTTATGTATTTATACACTCTTTACGGGTCGTCACTAGCCCGAAAGTCTGCCAACCAGTCTTAGAAAGGTGTATCGTGTTATCCAGTAACTGGGTTGTGGAGGTCAGATAGGCAGTCGCTACACTTAAAATACTGGTATTCAGCTGCATCCGATTAGACTGGAAGCCGACCCCAACATATTTGAGAAAAGGCTATGAAGATTGATTGATTGACTTACTAAAGTACAATAAGTTTTATCAAGTCACATTACAAAAATGATCAAATATTTTGTTTTATACACATTGCGGATGTAAAGCGAACTCGGCGTAGATAATTTAATTAATTAAGAAATAGTAAGTCTAGCAACATATCAAGAGTTTGTACAATGTTATTCTCACAGTATTACCGTCATATAGTAAGAGCATGACATCTTCAACGCTCATCGAGTTACAAATCTGTTTGACCTTATCAAATGCCAATATTTTTGATTGGTTTTTAATAAATATTGCACTTGCATGGCGGATTAATACTGTAATAGTATCACAGATATTTTACTTTATGTTAATAATTGTGTCTTGTCAAATATGTGATTACAATTTCTCTGTAAACATTCTTAGCCAAGTTATGATGTCGGTCAAAAGTGAGTCGAACATTAGAGTCGAAATATAAATCTTGTGGAGAGAATTCCTTAAGTTACAATCAAATTAAAACGACTACTTAACTAATTGTGTCATTAATTACATAATCATAGATGTCTTCTGCATTCTTAAGCAGAATAGAAGATATATTTACTCTAACAGAGAATCATTTTGTCAATAACATTGAATACTTTACATGCAATATCATCGTGCTATTATTAAAAGTGATTAATCTATATTCCAGATCCAGTTCATCCTAGTGGTCTCCCACCTACACTTCCAACAGAAACTGTCTCCGTGCCCGATCCCCAACTTCTTCCACAACTTCTGCATGTTTCTCATCTCTTCCTTCTTCGCTCTCTTCATGAACTTCTACATCAACAGCTACAAGAGCAAATCTAAAAAGAATAAAGAAGGAGGATTAGTACAAAAAAATGGCAATGCGGATATTGTTGTCGACGAGAGATTAATTAAAACTCGATAATTTAGTGAAAACTGCTGTAAATGTGTATTAATGTAGTTTTAAGGATAAAGTATTTTGAAAATTGGATTTTTTATTTGTCTGTTTACTCCTGTCTACGGGTGGGAAAATGTAATAATAATAGTAGGTAATTTGGTTACCACCAACATTGATGCTGCTGATTTATATTTACTAATACAACCTTCCATATAATTTAAAAAATAAACCGGCCAAGTGCGAGTCGGTCTTGTAGGTACATGAACGGTCAGGCAAAAAACGCCGAAAAAAAACACGTTTCTTCTATGGAGACCTCTTTAATTGATAACTTTGTTTTTATTTTATTATTTGTTGTTACAGCGGCAACAGAAATACACATTCTGTAAAAAAATTATCTGTTTATTTTTATGATCATCAGATACAGATCGCTGATAGACAGACCAACGGATGGACGGACGGATAGACGGAGGATAGCGGAGGCTTAATAACGGTCCCGTTGGCCCTTCAAGTACAGAACCCTAAAAACTAAGCCCCTCATAAGTTCTTAATTTTTTTGGGAATAACTGGAAAAGGAATTTGTTTGCCCACTGAGAACAACAGTTGAACGTGCATTCTGAACGATGAAGAGCTCTAAACTGTTGATGGCCTAGCACCATTACTAAGTTAGATTCAGTCTTAGAATCTAGACCCTTTAGAAAGATGTGTGTAGCTGTACTACCCAATAAACTCATTAAGACCACGGTTTTTGAAACTTTTCTAAAACTAGACGTTACTAGGTAGAAATCCTGCAAGCGAAACCGCTTGTATCTAAGCAATTACTAAATCAAACAAAGTCAGCTGCAGTGACCTCATTTCCACTAGCCTAGTGCACTAGGTACGTTTAGTTGCACACACTGCTTTTATGAGTAAAGTGTTTGCGATGCATAAAAGCGTCAATGTGTGAAAGACATCTTGCCCTTTTGATGAAGCGAAAAATACGAGCTACATGTTTCATTGTGGCTATTGGTGCTACACACTTGTTCGGGTCAGCACAGTAGATTTAGCCGTAGTAGCGTTTAACAACAAAGCCAACCCGAAGCTGTTATAACTTATATTTTGCCGCGCGGCTGTGCCGATTATTACCGGAAAGGATCGATCTGAAAAGGTTTCTAAGAAATGCTTTAACTGCTCTAAATTAAATGAAATTGTTTTTGAAGTGAAAACTTCTTTAGGCGCGCTGAGCACTTTTTGGGTAAACAAAAATCATGGAACTCGCGTCATCGTCACCGAACGCTTGAGCACACGGATGAGTCGCGAGTTGATGTCTTTTGGAAAAGTCCCTTTTGTCATTAGGAAATTCTAATTATTTTATCCCTTTGTATTTTTATCGCAAAAATCTGTGCTGTTACCTTTAATGGCTAAGGTTGATCGCTCGTTTATCATTTTTTACCGAGAGCAATCAGGACTCAAGGACTCAATGTGAAATCCTGTATTGACGATTACAAAAATACACACGTAATTGTTCAAGTTTTCACTTATGTCGGCACTCCCGGAGTGCCACTGTTTTTTTATCTTTAAATGGGATATCGAGACCACTTTTGCATGTCATATTATGAAAAAAAAAGTCAGATTTAGTCGTTTCTTATCTGACTTCCCTTGAGAAGAAATAGCGAAACGAACTCAAGGATCAAAGTCTCTTTTAAAGTCCAGACATCTTGGTCAGATCACAATCTCTGACCTTATCAGTCACTAATCTATATTGTCTTCATGTGAAGACAATGTAGATTAGTGAATGAATATTCGAGGAACAATACTAAAGAAAGGACATTTGGGTAGGCTGCATAGGGTACTCAAACTTCCAGACCAACATTAAAACCAATAGAGAAATAAATAATAGATTAAAAAAGAAAAACACGCTATTATTTATTTTCATTTTTTTAGTTCGGCTAGTATAAAAGCGTGATTTTTCATACTTTATTTTTTATTTTTTCGGCCTTAATTGTGGAACAATTTTATGAAATTATTGAATTGTCATCGGTCCTTGATAAGTGTGCAAAGTTTGAAATCTATCCGATGTTTTGAAGGGGGTGAAAATCACGTTAAAAGACTCCGTTACATAAAAAAATAGACACATACATACCAAAATAATAAAATCATGTTAAAATAGAAATGATACACAATAAGTATAATGCATTATACTTTACAAAGTAAATACAAGTGATAGGTACCCTTAAATCTCTTAGCTATTGTAGATCGAATTATAACAACAGCATAATACACAATAATATCACCCTTGAATTCGAAAAATGGTCCAGCAGAGCAGTTTAAACATACACCGCCATCCACGTATTCGTCCCAAATGAAATCAAAAATCAATATATATTTATTTCACATAAACCTGCATGGACACTTATGAAACGCACAGACATATAAAACAGTAGCAGACCAAACATTAATCCATAGTCGATGGACTTGATTCTCTATCCTTTTTTTGCTAAGCGACAAGTCGTAAGCAGTATCTCGTTCTGTCACCTGTTGTCACACTGACCCACACATAGACAAAATTTGACGCGTAGCCCGTCTGTACCGCGCCGCCATTTGGATATGCAACATTTATCCTGAATCGCGTTCTATGTTTCAACCGCGAAATATTACTTGAAAAATTAATTGTTTGGGACGATTACACAAAAATAAAATGGTAAAGTGCTGTGCGTACCAGTGTGACAGTGATAGCTACCACAAAACACCTGAATTGACCTTTCATCGGTAAGTTTTTGTACTATGCTGTGAAGTCAGGGACGGATTTGGCAACAAAGACGATATTTTTTATTGTATGGAAAATATTAGGTCTTTACCTATGAAATTGCCGTTTTGCAGTACTGGCCATTTCAAATCAAAATAATTTTTGTTTGGGTAAGAATTCTAATTTCAAATTAATTTTATTTTAAAAACATGGATTTTTTTTTCCAAAAGTAGTCATTTGTTTATTGATTAGTGTTACATTTTCATCGCATTTCAATCTTTTTCGTCATCATGGATACGTTAAAAATTCGAGTAATTATGGAATATGAGTACCGTCGTGGCAGCAACGCGGCACAAGCGGCACGCAACATCAACGACGTTTACGGAGCTAACACTACAAACCAACGCACCACCTGTTATTGGTTTGCTCGCTTCCGTTCTGGAAATTTCGACCTGAAAAATGAACCTCGCGGTCGTCCGAAGACTTTGGTCGACAATGACGAATTAAAGGCGATTGTGGAAGCTGATGATACACAATCTACGGCTGAATTAGCAGCAGCTTTCGACGTTAGCGTCAAAACAATATTGGTCCATTTGCGTCAAATTGGCAAGGTAAAAAAGCTTGACAAATGGGTGCCCCACGAACTCAATGATCGTCAGCGCGAAGTACGCGTCGAGACGTGCCTTGCACTGCTCAACAGACACACAAATGAAGGAATTTTGAACCGCATTGTTACCTGCGATGAAAAATGGATTCTGTTTGATAACCGCAAGCGCTCAGCAAGTTGGTTGGATCCTGGTTCAGCACCTAAACAATGCCCTAAACGAAAACTTACCCCTAGAAAAGTGATGGTCACTGTTTGGTGGTCTAGCGCCGGTGTGATTCATCACAGCTTCTTACCAAACGGGGTGAGCATTACTGCAGATGTGTACTGTGAAGAACTGAACACAATGATGGAGAAGCTGGCACATCTCCAACCAGCATTGGTCAATCGCTCGTCTCCGCTGCTCCTGCACGACAACGCGCGACCTCATACTGCACAGCAGACGGTCTCCAAGTTGCAAGAACTGGGGTTGGAAGCTCTCCGTCATCCGCCCTACTCACCAGACCTTGCGCCTACAGACTACTACTTTTTCCAGAATTTGGATAACTTCTTGGCGGGAAAAAAATTCATTACCCGAGAGGCAGTACAAAATGCCTTTGAAGAATTTGTTGCCTCCCGTCCAGCTGATTTCTTTAAGAAGGGCATCAATAAATTGCCACTGCGATGGCAAAGATGCATTGATTGCATGGGTGATTACTTCGATTAATACAAATAAAAAATACATGAAAAAAATTCGTTTAAATTTTTTCATACAAAACGGCAATTTCATAGGTAAAGACCTATTATTTACCTATTATGGAATTATCAAATAGAGACTCGGTTTACTCTACGATATTTCAAATTTTTTTGGTGACATAGTTTGAAAATACTGCAGAGTGCAGATTGCCAGTGTAAACATACATTCTATGATAATAAAATTTATAGAATCGCTCCGGCCCGGCGCGTACACATGTGATACGTTACAATAGAAAATCAATTGTGTCTCATTAGCCGGTTATGTTACCCTGTCTGTGTGATGGATAATATGAACGATGGTGGACATAAATCGGTATAGGCTACTCACATAATTTTAACATTTCATTCAGCAGGTAATAATTGAGCTCACTAATATTTTTCCAGGTTTCCAAAGGATGTAAGTTTACGGAATGCATGGATTTAAAAACATGAAACTCCAGGATTGAAACTGAACCTCAAATGGCGCAAATATTTCAATCTTATTGGAACCTATTATGTTCGAGCCGTTAGCCTTTGTTGGCCACTTTTCCCATTGACAACGATGCGGACGTATTATTTGATGCCCTATGATTATTTTATTTTTTGTATACCTGTACATATTATTATTTTAGGACCAGTAGATTTTAAATTATGAAAATAACAGAACATTACTTGTCGTTGTGATCTTGTTTTCGTACCAAACTGTAATAATCTCTGTATAGGCTTTTATTTTCGTTCGTTTTAAATTTTGTATATATGTATTTATGTATCTATTATTTAGGATATGTATATATCTGTGTATCTATTTTAGTATATTGTAAACACATTATTTGCACCAACAACGTCCCCATTTTATGCCCCTGTCCATTCCATGGTTGCTTGGATGAGATCGCGGAAAGCGATAAGGCCGCCTATTGTATATATTATTGTGTATTTTTTTGTTTATTGTATTTTTGTAGTGTACAATAAAGAATATATCAATAAATAAAGTTAAAAAAAGTACAAAATAAATATGTATATATTCAATAAATTCATTGTTTTATTTCAAAATTCCTGATATATTTATAAGCTAGCTTTCAGGCATACCAACACCTTAACTCTAGGTCCCACCAAGCTGGGCATACGGGTTAATGACTGCAGGGAGAGTTATTTTATCCGATACTGATGCCCGTCAACGGTCTGTGTGTAAATATACCGTTAAAAGGAGGTGAAAGGACTGCCGCCCACCGTCTTCTTAAAATATTACCTTAGTCGCCTTTTACAGTAACCACGAGAAGAGACGGGTGGTTATATTCGTTAAGACTTTATTGATAAGTAGAGTAGAGACTTCATTTACCCAGAGAATATCGATTTTCGCGGATTTTCAGTAAGATTATCGGTCGTTTCAATATCGTTATATAATACCGGCAACCGGCCCTAGTCCGGCCCTGTATCGACAACACTCTCTATGTGTGCGTAATGGGTACGCATTTTTTAGCGAATGTTTGGTCTGCTACTGTTTTATATGTCTGTGATGAAACGTCAGAAGCTAGGTGCACATTTCCTATGGAGAAGAGCCAGCAAGAAACTCCATGGTTACACTTTTAAAAATAATTGGCTTTTACAATGTGATCGGGGCAGCTAATTGCTTGTCAAATTTTAGCAATTCTTCTTTAAAGGAAAAGTTTTATCCAGTGCGCAAACTGTAACCATGAATTCAGCATATTATCATTCTACACCCCCCCCGCCCAGTGCAGACATTTAGACAGAAAAGTGCAATACCTACGCGGTCAAAATGTATGGAACAGCTGTCTATATGCTGAATTCATGGTTACAGTTTGCGCACTGGATAAAAACTTTTCCTGTATATAAAAAAAAAAGCATTTTTTCCCATGCAGATTAAGTTTTACAGAGCAGTTCACTACGCAGTTATACTTTAAAAAAAAAATCTAAGTAGGTATATTAAAATGTTTTTTTTTTTTTAATTTTTCTATAAAAGTATTCTAGTAATAAATTCTTCTATATACTTCTTCTTCTAGAAATGAGTATTACTAAAACAAAAGGCATTGGTGACAAACTTAAATATTTACTCGGCTCCTCAAAAATTGGGCTCCTCAAATTCAAAAGATTTTTTTCAAATCCTGGTAGTTTCGGAGATTACCTCTTACATACAAACAAACAAATTTTACCTCTTCATTATATTAGTACTAGCTTTTGCTAGCAGCTTCGCTCGCGTGGAGGTCGGAAATGATCCCATGGGAACATATTACCGGGATAAAAAGTATCTTATGTGTTAATCCAGGTTATAATCTATCTATACGCCAAACTTCATCCAAATCCGTTTAGACGTTGTTGCGTGATTCAGTAATAAACATCCAAATGTCTAAACATACAAATGTTCACATTTGATAAAACGATGAAACTATAGATGTCCTACCAAACAAAAATAAATATATTATATAGGTACCGACGAAAAGAGAAGATCCTTTTTCAGATCGGTTAAATCCGGAAAACTGAAATAGGAAGCGACTTCTTGATTATTATTCAATAATATTAGACAGAATGACTGTATACTAAAATAATGTGCATAGATCTATCACCTACATAAGCAACCGTCACCTAATAAAACCTTGACTTGTATGAATCTAAACAAATAAATTAAATCAATCGTTACACGTCATTTACTTTGTTTCCTTACGTACATAAATATGTATGTAATGAAAATATTCAATAAGCTTAGTTTTAAAATCATTACCACCTTTTGAACCTATGACATTAATGTCTGTATTCTTGTCGAATAGATTGTATTTGTTCAAATAGGCTGGTTGACCATTTCTGAGTAATGCCCGAAATACACGAGGCTAATATCTCGAGCTGGGATAGTAAGCTAGTAACTCTGACTTTGTGTATACATTCAAAACTAGCTTAATTTCTTGGCCAGCAGGCTAGTGAGACATAGGCTCATGGACATGTGTATTTTTCCAGTCTTAACGTATGGTGCACAGGCTTGGTCTTTGACTAACATCCAAAAGTCGAAACTCAAGGTGTGCCAACAACCAGTGAATCGCAGTATGTAATAAGTAACGGAAGCTCCACTACTGAAAGGAGGGCGCACGGGATCGCCAAAAGAAAAATAAAGTAAAAGAAAGAAATAAATAATAAGATGAAAGGAGAAGAAGAATAAAAGAAATAGAAAGAAGAAAAAGATGGAAGAGGGTGGAGGGAAGCTTAAGCTAGAATAGTTTAAAAGGATGGGGTTCTATTTTTGAACCATTAACATCCATACCACTGATTTTACAATCCTGGTTCATGTGAACGGCGAAGCTAGTGTTCGATTGCCAGTGTGCAGTGACTGTGAGTTTTGTTTTTCTGACCACAACCTCGTCTTATACTATGCTGGCTTGACATTACCAAGTAAACAGCACTAGCAAGTGCCAAACGAGCAGAACAAGCCAGAATAGTAGTTATACCGAGGTTCTAGCTTGCTGTCCCAGCTTTAAAAAACTAGACTCGCGTATATCGGGCATAAAACCGATTCATATTCCTTGTGGTATATTTAGTTTCGTTTTTAGTAATCTTTTATAAGTTCAATCCCAATGTATAAGAGTAGATAAAGTAGTGTATGAAACTACACATAACTCGGTATTACAACTGTTTCATAAACTACTATTATAGTACGCGTAACCTACACCAACACGTGAGTTAAGCGTTTTTGTTTAAAAATGGGCTAAAGTTACAGAAAAGCGTGACTTAGGGCTCCCAAAGAAAAGGGCCACGCGACAGCGCGACACAATACTTGTAGAACAATTTCCATGAAGTTTTTACAGATATTGTTCTACAAGCGTCGCGCCGCGCTGACGCGTCGCGTCTGTTTAAAGACTCTTTTAAGTGCGGGTTATGGTCACACAGTGCTATAAAGAATCTTCTTCGGGATAATCGCATAATATGACTGCATTATAAAAAAATCAGAAAGTAGCTAATACATAATGTTAGTGTTATATTTGGGGACATTTATAAACGCAGTGAATACTTCAAACTGTATCGCTTCAGTATAATTATTGTAATTAGGTGTGCACATATTTAGAAGATAGGAACTATATAGGTATAGAATATAGGTAGGTACTATCTTGCATAATGTTTGTAAGCTACAACGCAGTGACAGTATTTGAATGTGACCCAATCCTGAATATGAGTTTATACGGGATCTTTACTTTTTATGAGCAACTTCAGTCATGATCTGCCTAGCCTTTTCGCAACCATGTTGGGGTCGGCTTCTAGTCTAACCAGATGCAGCTGAATACCAGAGTTTTACATGGAGCGACTGCCTATCTGACCTCTACAACCCAGTTACCCAGTTACTAATTCATCGTCGTCCATGTTGAACATGATTTCATGAAAGCGCCACTGTACCTACAAGTGTAAATTCCAAATACAAAAAAATCAGCTGTTCCCACAATTGTATTCGCATTACTCGTCAAAATGTAGGGAACAGCTGATTTTTTTTTCGCTATTTCAGGCTTGGTCCCATAGTAAAAGTTGTTGATAATGACGAGTACAATAACCCCTTAAGAGGTTGTGCGTTATTTAAGTTACACCTTGTATACGTTCTTTTATACTTTAAAAAATAAGTTAAGTAATAAAACAATGGTAATTTATTCAAATTTAAACAAAAAATACAATGAACTGTTCCGGAAAACTAATTAAAAACACAAGAAATTAACACAACTCAAAAAAGACTCAATCATTTTGCAAATATTTTATATGTGAAAGTTTGCACGCAAAAACTTCTGACTGGATTTGGATTAACCTGAGTTAACACAAAGGATTTTTTATCTCGGTAGTACGTTCCTGTAGGATAATTTTTGACCTCTTATAGAAATGGGTACTATAAATACCTTATTCATAAGCGATTAGTACTTGGTTGAGTAGCCTCTGTTATCGATTACAGCTTTACTTCTATCGTGGCTTTGATTATATTACAATTTTTCACTCATTTCCAATTGAATACCTCTCCAAACTTCAACAAATGCGTCGTAAAGTTAGTTGACGTTATTGATATTTTATCTTTTCTTCACGACGCGACGTCCAACAAATTCTCTATCAGATTTAAATCCGAACTATTAGCAGGCCATTCCAATATCGCCACCGATTGTTTCCTGAGATACAGGTTTACGCTGTTTTCTATACAGCAAACAAATAATTTAAAAGCGTTCTCCCCACGCGGTTTGGCAACGGCGCATTTATGACGATTTTTGGTGAATATTTCATTAAACACAAACTAGAGTAAACATTTTTTTCAGCCATGTACCAGATCGTTGATATTTTCAATTTTGTATGCAATTTTTTTTAAAGTTATTTTTGTATTCCCTTATAAAAATCGACAGAGCGTCAATTATTTTTTAATTGCATTACTTAGTACGATTAAATGTTTTTATTAAAGTGTAAATGTTAAAAATATATAAATAGCAACAATCTAGTGCTTGGCTGAAAAAAATTGTACTTTCGTTTGTATTTAATGAAATAATCACGAAAAACTGCTAAAACTGCGTTGTTGCCAGCCCGCGTGGACTCTCTCGACTCTCTGTGAAGGCTCTTAATAACGACCACGATAATAACCCAAAGAATACGCTTTGGGGGACTATCGTGATAAAATATCCAAATCACGGGCAAATTGCCATTGGATTATAGGATCATTGTTTCCTCTAAGATAATTTTGTACTGATACCGATCAATTAGCCCTTCAATCTTTCTCACGGGACCAACCCCGTATCCCGAAAAATATCGCCACACTCATAACATTTCCACCGCCGTGCTTTACTGTCTCTTTGGTGTACCTACTTGTTTCAGGCGACACTTGAAATCGTAAAAAAAATAGCGCGAAAATGTTCCCGGCGCAGATCCATTTTTTTCATGAGACACGATAATTTAAATTAGCTCGCAAACAATGTGGAGGGAAATTTTGAAATTAGAACGTACCTATTTTTTTACTTACAAATAATCTAATTTTCAAAATAGATTATAACTGGCCAGTCTCTCATACATAAAAACATTTTTCGCAAAACTTTCTGAGAGGCCTGTTACATAAATTAAATAAGTATTATAGTATTTTAAGTGCCTCTTCATCACATAACTTTTTAATTTTCTCATTAAGACACAAACATACCTACCTACATCTGTAAAAAAAACACCGTCTAGTCATAGTCTACTTACTTACTTCTCTCTTTGGCTCACTGTCCCATAAATAGAATTGTTTTTTATACTACAGAATGTATCTACCTACTCAATTTTACATGAATACAGACGATAAACAAAAGTTAGGAAAAAAATCTAGAGGTATTATTACACATTAATATTAATATTTGTTATATAAAGATTATTCAATGTTTTGAGAAAGTATGTCAAGCGCAGACTAGAATATTATTTTAGGCCAAAACCTGTCATGGGTAGAAAATTTCGTGAAATTCGTTGTACGATCTTAATGTCGGTTCCACATTAGAACAATCCTAATCGGAATTATATCTTAATTCAAAGACTTTCGGATGTTTAATTCATTCAATTAAGAAATCTAGATTTATTACTTAACATTAGGCATAATGCTATGTTACGAATCTACTCGTTGATGAGAATAATTTTCTTGTAAAAATCAAAATATTTTAGTTCACATAAACCTGCACGAGCACATAAGAAACGTCAGAACATTCATATCGACTCACAGATATCTTGGTTTGTTAGTTAATAGGTAGTCGAAGGGCCGGGCAGCCAATAATGGTTAAGTCTCATGTAACAAGGGGCGAGCCTAATGCCATCAACCGGGCACTAATCCAGACTCCGGGCTCTACGGAGAAATTCCAGATGAAAAAACCCAATAACACTTTGCCCGACCTGGGAATTGAGCCCAGAACCTCATGCTCGGCGAAGCGCTTGCGACCACTACACCAACGAGGCAGTTTCTAGAGTCTAGGAGAAATCGGGAAATCTAGAATCATTAAAACGTGTTGATCATGGCAGGTTCGACTTTTAGGAGTCGCAGGTTATGGTCTACCAGCTTTCAATCAATTAAATTTCATTCTTTTTACATATTTTGGCTTCACACATAATTATGTATGTTAAATATAGTACTTTAAAACATTTTAAAAGAGTAACGGTTGAGTTTCTTGCCCATTCTTCTCCATACGAAACTACATTTGGAAGGGGCGACTAGAATCAATTCTATTTTAATGTAAATGTTGACGTTCAAAAGTGCCTTTTAAGTGCCTATTTAAAACAAATACTTTGACTTTTGACTTTGCTTTTGCCAGCGGCTTCATTCACTTGAATCACTCTGGCCACTCTGATCACTTGAATGAACCTTTATCTTGAATCACTTTGGCTACTGATAAAAACCGCATTAAAATCCGTTGCGTAGTTTAAAAGTTCTAAGCGTACAGACACGTAATAGCGACTTTGTTTTATACAATGTAAAGACGAAGAAATATAGTAACCACCAGAGCCTCATAATTGAATGTGCGATACCATACGTTGAAGCAAATATAAAAGTTGGACCGTCTAAACAGTATTTCCGACGATGGAATCTGGATGGACAATTTATAATTTGTCGACACCACAGGCAAGACACTCGCATCGTGTAAAAAAAAAAAAAAACTCAACATGTAAGTAATAATTTTTCACATTTTCCATACAAAAAGTGAAAAATTCCATATAAAACACGTCGATGCTGCCCCCCTGCGCGACTCTGGTTCTAAAAAAAATCGCGGTATGAGACAAACAAGTACAGAAGCCAGCTCATCAAGCTACCGCAATCCGTTAAATTTCTTTGATAGATTTTCAACTTTACTACCAATAAATAAGGTTCATGTTCAATTAGGAAAATTGGATAGTTTGGGATATCTTGATGTGATTGGCGTCTGTACCACTTTGCGAAGCCAAAAAGAAATACCACGTGGAAACGCGATTGTCAAATTAGATTTTAGTTGTGTCAAATTTATTTTTAAATTTAAAGTTTTTTTTTTCCGAATAGCTTTAAGATTCTTATAGCCTACACTAAACAATCTAGAGAAACTATCGCTTAGTTTAGTTCGGTGTACAAGAGAATCGGCAACAATATTGTATACACGCCGAAGGAAGTCATTCATAGTTTCAGTTTGGCTTTGATGTACCTGCCACCCTGTTTGTTATAATTTTCTGCAGCACAGAAAAAATATTGTATACACGCCGAAGGTAATTGTATTGTTTCTGTGCACACAACAAAAAATGCTAGTCCCCCACCGTCATACGTAAAAAGAGATAGACTTATAAATTACCAGTATAAGAATTGTTACTTTTACCGATACTAATACTGGTAATTAGATAACGTTAACTGACTTTGGGTATCAGTATAATATTATCGTTACTTTTTTATCGTTAACATAACGGTAATTGCAGGTAACGTTATAGAAAAAATACCGGTTATTCGGTCCCTATTAACCGGTCGAGGTGGCGGAGCTTGGGGGAGGCCTATGCCCAGCAGTGGACGTCTTTCGGCTGAAATGATGATGAGGTATACAACGCCAGATATTTACCGGTACAAAGTTTTCAGTTTTACCGCGGATTGTGGACCATCTTGGTGGAGCTAACGTACCCCCGAAATTTAAATTTTCTTCCTTTTTTTTTGCAATGTCAGTGTCAGAGGGTTTTTTTTTTCAGGGTGGGAAATCATCAAATAACTTCTCCCGTTTTGGCTGGAGCGGAAGGGCGTGTTAGACTTTTACCGACTAAAACCCGTTTCGGAAAACGGGTTTCCTTCAGTTGCCTGTCTGCCAAGGGCCACGGTATCTTTTGCGAACAACCCGCACCCCTGGGAAAAAAAGAACATAAGAAAATTGGAATTTCACGTGGAACCCTGTCGCTTTCACCTTAACTCAAATAATCAACATTGAAGATGAAGAACGTTTAAATATTTTATTTTGGCCGACTATAAAACTTTAAGAGTAAACAATTTCAAACAAATATTTTATCTATTGGTTAATATAAACGTATGCACGATAACTCTTGTATATTTACTATGACGATTACCAATAGACAGTGTGGAAATTATAATGGACTAACAAGTGAATAAAGACCAGTTCACAATTGCCTATTCGAATCAAATATTATTACTAGTTTATATCCAAACTTCCCACTGCTGGGACACAGGCCTTCTCAATGTTAGAAGGAGGTGGCTGTAATCCACCACGCGAGCCCAGTGCCGTTTTGTAGACGTAACATGTCTTCGCGTTTTTGGTTTCTTCACACTGGTTTCCTCACGATATTTTCTTTCACCGTTTTGAGAGCAGTGGTGATTTGAACTTACCACCTGAAACTCTTAAGTCGCGGCCACACACAACACTGCAATTCAAACTGCGTTCGTATCTAATTCGAACTCATTTAGGCCAAATTACATAATTCATTCATCATGATGTGGTTTTCTCAAACACCAATCTTTTTCCAATTAAAATATGTTTCTGGAAAATTCCAGTGTCTTCTGCATGTCATGACATATGACATTCAGAAGACACTGGAATTTGGTCTTCAGTTGTTTATGTGCTATTTTTTTAATTTTAAGTAATATTGCATTAGGAACACTTAAAAATTAATTTGCGGTTGTTTTTTTTTATTGCAAAATATTATCATCTAGTCAAAAAAGGTTCTGAAGTGATTCAGAAGGTTGGGTATTTCAGGAATCAAATTAATGTACAGTAAGTTGAAATTAGGAAATATTTAATTTTATAAGGAAGTCTTAAGATCACTAATGACATAAGTTAGATGTCATGTGATTTCGAAGTTCTATTACCTAATAATAATATGGAAAACGAACCTTTTGTAATCTCAGCATATTTTTTTCCGCACGCTGATCTTGTCTCATGGAATGCTATAACGAAATTCTATATAACGTTTTCAATTCTTCCATCTTTTTAATGATAACCTTATTCAATTGTATCGGTCTTGAAACGAAATTAGATATTTATTTATTAAAACTTTATGCACAAGTAAAAACCTACTCTACAAAGGCGTACGTGATGCTTCAATCATTTTCTGCTAGTCAACCTTAGGGAGATGCAGAGACAAAACGTAAATTAGAAGTTTATTCTAGATTTTTATTTTATTTTAAATTGAAACTTTAATTACAAGTTTGCACTTGGCCGGAATTCCTACCACTTGCATATTTATTATTAATTCCAATCATTAATTTAACCACTAATGTGACTACGCATACCTAATGGGACTCATAACTACCGGTTAGATAGTATAATAATGCACGTGTTATATGTAGCGAGCTTGTTTTTCAAAACTAGTGAGCTCTACACCTACTTCTTGTAAACTAGGCTTCATTCATCCGGAGGTTTTGACGGTCTGTTGCGTGCGCGCAGGCTTGCAATAACAGCCTCAGTTGCCTTCCAATCACTGCGCTCGTCGCTCGTGCCACTATCCGGAGCGACACGAAAATCGCGAGTGATTTTGAAATTTTATAAAAAAAGGATTTTTTTAAAATAAATTGTATATTTTGAGTTTTTCAAATTTTTCGTCGATCGCATCAAAAAGCGAAGGTTAGTGTTTTGTTTTTTTTTTTAGTAAATTATATGTAATTTGCATTAGAAAGTATAATTTGTCTGAATGTGTGCCATCGATAACCTAGATTACTAATTCTATGCTGAAAGTAAAGTTTATTGTGAGGCCATAGTTATAACTTCTGTGACAACGAATTTTAGCTTCGAGCTGTCGATAATGTTAGGAAATCGTGCTGCACCTATGTTTATTATCGTTTGGAAATTGAAAAGAACCTTCACTTGTGAATTAAATGAGTAGAAAGGATATCAAGAAGTTAATTATATATTTATACCGGAATCGCATTAAGATTCCTTAAGCCATAACTTATTTAGCGATTGTTGTCTTGTTGACATTCAAATTCAGTGTTTTTGTTTTCTGTGCCGACAAAAAAATGTCCGGCCTTATTACAAAACAAGTTTTTTATTTTTTAAATCGAATGTAACTATGATTCAAATACAGTCCTTTTTACAAACCTAACAACTTAGCCCGCTGCTTAGTTGTCAGTTCTGTTTAAGAGCTTTACTTTTGTCGGAATAAAATTTGAAATAAAAAAAAATGGCTCTATGGCCTATACCTGGGTCTGACGTTAAACTATATTTTGTTATAATACGATGTAGGTCAATTGAAATGATAAATTATAATGCGGTGCCTCTTGTACTTGAGACAAAAACTAATTACCAGCGTTTAGAAAACTACTAATTTTATGACTTCATTTAAATTATATATTTATACCTATTGCAGCTATCAGTATCTACAGTATCTGAAGAGAAAATCTATTCCCAAAAGAAAAAGCTTGCATTAAATATATACCAGAAAGATTGACAGTAGTAGATACCTAAGGGTTCAAAAATGTATGTAGAAAAATGTCTCGGAAAACTCATTAAAATGGAATAAAAGCCGCCCTGAACAAAAATTACAAAACTACATTTATCTGAACTTGAAATAATTTCCGCTGTTATACCTACTGTTTCTTTTAAAAGTTATCCAGGTAATGAAACAAAAAATAATCTAAAATTAAGTACCCAGATAACATGCTTACACTTGCAGGAAAAAGCTTATGTAGGAGATTTTCTTCTAACAATGGGGAAAAAAGTGTATAACGCTTCCTTGACAGTCGGGTAAAAAAAAAATACAAATATAGAACTTGGGAAAAGGTTAGGTTAGGGAATATCAGGATGGTTTTAGTCAGTAAGAGTCTGACAGACCCTCTGGGCACCCCAGGGCGGAGGACATCCAGGAGGATTTCCATCCCGACATTAAAAAAGGGATGATAAATGGGAAATGAGATAAATACTCAACTTAATAAATAGTTTAGAAAAACATCTATTCGATCTGGTGATTGACGGTAAAATGTTTATGCAAGCAAAGTTGTTGTTATTAAAAACAATAATTGAGGAAAACCAACTGCTTCCCTATGTTTGATGTACGCACGATGCGTAACTTGTCACCGTGTGTTATTGCAATCTTTAAACTGATCACTTTATCGCAACTACCGACAAACTGGTATCGTATGGCGGGTTCAGCAATGGAGTATTATATGCTCAATGTTGAGTATGTCTATTTATAGCGCCAATAATGTATTCGTCCATCGTTTGTTTTGTACTGCAGCGTGATTTTGTTAGATAATCTTTCCTCGCGGCTGAAAGAGATTTATGACGAAGAGTTGGTGCACCGAGCTCCATAAATTAGCATAAGAATAAGACGAACAGCCTTTCTTAAAGATGGAATTGTTTTTTTTTCATAATGTTTATTTTCTCATCCACATTTTTTCATCCGCAGTAATATTCTGTCTCTCTTCTGGCGCTATTTTTCATTTTACAGCTGACATATCGCTTACATCATTACTAATCGAATATGATTATATTTTTGGACAAATCGGTTCTTTATTCGATCCCGTTGAAACAAAAGTGATTATCTCAATGCATGAAATAACGAATGATACAAACAATGATTCAATTTATAACTCACTGCATGGACTTTGACACTGTTACACGACAACTTAATTGCAGGGTATAATGTTTTTGTCTGACCCTAGATTACGATTGTGGTCGTGATTATGCGTCTTCGTCGTTGAATCTAGATTGTGGTCCGAAAGAGAAGGAAGATAAGGGAATGCTTTTTGATCGAATTGGCGAGTTATATTATTATAAATTATAGCATTGATACCACTGTATATGGGTTGAGATCTAGATGCTTTACTATGGGAATATTATTTCAGTAAAAAATATAATATATAGTTTATTTGTCTTCTGCCCTTGTCTCAACTTATTGAGGGCGCAGTATGTTTTTCCTTGCATACATCTACTTCTATCAGCCATCTTCATCCTCATCTTCAGTACCTAGATACCCCATTCCAAGCCATAACGTTGTCTTACAATCCTGCCGATCTTTCTATACCCTTATAGTCATCTACATTCCAGCTCAAATTTTTCTCGCGACACTCCACTACTAGCAACTTTGACCTTACATTACATTTTCAGAACAAATACGGCAATACTCTAAGTAATTAGCCTGCACCTTATTGTGTAACTACGAAGATAATCCTTGACATCTAGTTCAAAGTGTAGTGAAGTGATCCATTACAATTGTTGACGTTTTCAAATTCGCAATTCGCTGGCCAAATACATAACTATTAAATTCCGTGGTGCGTAATTTTGGTTGTCATCCTTACGACCAAAATACTTTTTATTTATATGTGCTAAATAATTCATAAATGCAAATAACAGCGTTGCGCAATTGAATAGACTATTTTGACAAACACGAATACTTTGATTTCGATTCACAAAAGTAGGCATGTTTTCCGTATTCTAAGTAATACCTAGTTCTGATGCAACCGGTTCGAGATGACGTTCGGCCACTAATCTGTTACTGAGGTCTTTTACCAAATAATAAAGAAATAGAATGTTTGTGGTTCATTCATATCGGTTACAAAGATTCACCCATCTGGTCTCCCTGACACGGAGCTGGCTTCTTGTATAAAGCTAATTCTGTATTCTCATTAAAACAGAGGTTTTACATACTTTACTCTTTTTTCATTATCATCTACATTTTTTTACAGTCACACTGCCAGCCTCTTTATTAAAACTCTACGAGAGTTTTAGATAAAGAGGCTGGCGTTTTGGTAGAAAAAACAACATTGATTCCGTAAGATCCGTTCTAGTTTTACCATACGCTTGTTTGGATCACTGATCAGTACTTTCTCTGTAACAGGTGGATTCAATCACATCGCCGCGTAATGCTATGGGTTATTAACTTTCTAATTAGACTGTAATATATTTATTTATGTCACCACATAATTTCAGGGTGCTTACAAAGGAAAGAATAACCAGTTTTTTAGAGGAGTTCCTCTAGGACTTCTTATGGGCCCAGAATGGATTGGCCCTTTGGAGAATGTTTTTCGATATCACCGGGTGTTCTCTGTAGTAATAATATTTCGTGGAACTTCTACTATTGTAGGTTGGTAACTAAGATGTTAAGCAACAAAACAAAACTGTTTTATTAATTAGAAAATGCCTAAGTCAAAGTCAGATCGTTTATTTTGTTATTTTATAGTGTCGTTTTTATATAATTAGATCAATATAGGTACTTTTAAATGTCAACATTTACTAGGAATCTAGTGTCAGGCAGAAAATTCAATGGCTAGTCGTTAAAAATATATTTTACAATAATTTGTTTACATTAAAAATGTTAAATTATGTCATACCTTTGAGTATCTGTCTCTAGGTCTGTGGGGCGAGAGTCAGCGAGACTTTAAACTTGAAAACTGTTGCGTAACTACAACATTCCAAACGGTTCCATTCTCATAGTATGTGTGTCATTCAAATGATAGCGGTAATTATTTTGTCTGATTTTTGTTCAAAGTTACCTACCTACTAGTATCAGAAATAAGTCCCCACAAAAATGCATCTTGACCAGGTCAGATCAAGAAATATCTGACCATATTAAATATTGCAACAACAAAAAGGCATAATAAGCATCTCTAAAAGCCACGTGCCAAGCAATTAGTTTCACTTGATCCTTAATTTAATTTAAAATCTAAGTTTAGTTCTTAACAAGCTTTCATTGGTAATTATTTATTTAACCATTTATGTACACACATATAAACAGACAAGAAGATTAGAACAGAAAAATACGTACAGAGGTGATGCTAACCTATTTCTAAAGAAATCTCTTCCAGCATACCTGTGATAGGAGAGAAGATAAAGAGACGTAGACAGCGTATGTAAAGGTAAAAGAAAAAAAATACTACATTTATAATCAAAAACAATAATTCACTAAATAAATTAAACAAATAATATGGGAATATAGTTACATACATAATTACAAACATACATACTTCTAAAATAAATGTCACCAAAATGTTAATAATAATAATGTAAATAAAATAATACATAGATACACAACTTTGTACGTATTATTTTATTTTAACTGTGTACATACACAATGACGCTGTGGGCAGATAGTGTTTTTCACTCTTCTTTTAAATCTTTTTAGTGGGAATAATAATTGCAGAGATGACGTAGATTTCATTGATGATGTTCGTTGTAAATTTTTTGTAACATTCTAGTTTTTTGTATTATTAAAATCATGTTCACTTTAAAAAGTCTTCATCGTCATTCAAAGCACGGCTTCCCCCACTGCTGGGCATAGACCTCTCTTTTCTTGTGCCAATCCCCACTCTCCTGTGCCAGCCTCAGCCAAGTTCTACTCGCAATGTCAACAATGTCGTCCGTCTATGTCGCAAATCAAAATGTTAATTGGTCTTTACTATATCTACATATTTCTATTGTCTTTACCATAGATATAACACTTGTTATTTAAACAATCAATTTTATTTAAATAGATTGTTGCTAATAAAAAATAATCACCGGAATAAATTCGACAAAAAAAGTTGCGTAAATGAATGAAAAAATTATACATTTTAGTTTCGGTATATCAGGAACAGAACAGTTTAAAATAAGATTAACTTATCAAAACCACATTATTCATTGCTATCATAAAATATTTATTGCCAATTTCAGTAGTAGCAACTTAATTGAATTATAAATTAACAACAATAATTGTCTGCCTAGTATTGGTAACATTGAAAAGAGTCAAGTAGGTAAGTACTGTAATTTTCGATTCATCAAATTTTATTTCATAGTTTATAATAGTATGAGGTTAGTTATTTTTATTACTTGTTGAATAGGTCGTCAATATTCTTTGTATTCATGAATGAAGAAAATCACCCTCACTTTATGGGATTAATAGTAACTTAAGTGGGACTTGTTCAGGGATTTTCGAAAAATGTATTTCATAGCGTCCTTTTCTTTCGAAGAACTTAATTTACTTGCAAGTTTTTGTTTTCTTTGATTTAAGTTGGACGTTGTCTAGCCGTCAATCAGTCGCAGAAGTATTTCTTTTTCCTAGGATACTATTTCTGGAGGGGCTCGTGGCTAAGTAGTAACAGCTATACGGATCAATTGATCAGGTTAAGCTACGCTTGCTGCGGTTGGTCCGTGGTTGGGTGATAATCTGTACGTACTGAGACCCCTCTGTGCCTCGTAAAGCAGGTTAAGCCGTTGGTCCCGGCTATCATTCGGGGTCTGTGCCAGTCGTTACGGGTCGCCAGAAGCCCGAAAATTTGACAACCAGCTTCACCAAGGAGTACCGTATTACTCAATAACTAGGTTGTGGAGGTCAGATTGGCAGTTGCTCCATTAAAATACTGGTACTCATCTGCATCAGGTTGGACTGGAAACTGACCCCAACATAGTTTGGAAAAGGCTAGGCAGTTGATGAGATGATGGATATACTATTTCTGGTAGGGATAATTCTGAATGCATCGGTGTTACAAGTGTCAACTTACATAAAAACGAAGGGGTCAAACAAATCAAATCCACTGTAGACGAATGCAATGCGGTCAGCATAACAAAATCTATAACGTCTGCCATAGAAATCTAATATCAATAAATTTTAATATTAAGCAATACTCCTACGTATCTTTTAACCATAAATCTATAACTTTTACTGATCTTTAAATATCTGTAAATAATGTAGTGTAGGCCTAATGGTGTTATCTGTTTCATAACAGAATTTAAATTTTTATGATATTGAGAATTAATGTCGACACCTAACACCACCAAGTGAGCATAAATTAGCTGTTGCATAGATCCTTTTTTAAGTAATCACCGAACTAATCCGCGTTCATTAAATTAAGGCAATTAAAATAGGAAATTAAACAGATTTATGAAATTTGGTCTAAGAACGTCGAAAGTGCTCAATCTCTTTCCATCGGGCGTCATCGAGGTCAAGAGCAGGCCCATTTAGTAATAAAACAATATAAAAAAGTGCTTAAAGCTAGTTAGTCGTAATAAAAAAAAATCAAGAATATACAAAAATTGCCTAAACAATTTTTTTCGCCTTATTTTATACATAAATATAAATATCAATTAATAATCATATTAGATATTAGCATATCAAGTTCAAATAGAAAATTCGTGAAAATTTGAGATAACTTCGTAAGTTTCTTTAACCAGATAAAAAAAAATATATTTTGCGTTTCTTTTTCAAAAAAAAAATCCGAGCTATCATATAGTTCCTCATATTATTTTTATTTTATACGTTAGTCTTATCAATTTCATCACAAAACAAGTTGAAGATATGCTATTTATCTTGCTGCACCCGCTGACGTAAGATAAATAGCCCCCAGACGTAAAGTTGGAAGGCTTCCCACAAGGTGGACCGATGACCTTGTGAGGGCTGCAGGAGTCCGCTGGATGTGGGAAGCACAGAATGGGTCGAAGTGGCGGAGTTTGGGGGAGGCCTATGTCCAGCCGTGGACGTCTTTCGTCTGAAATGATGACCCTCTTAAAAATAAGCAAATAGCAAAATAAAATTTGCAAGAAATTTGCAAAATAAAGTAGATAACATTGTCTCATCCAATGAAATAGGAATGAACCATAGATAATGCACTGTTTTAAGTCGGTAGATATTTTTAGAATAGCCCCATGAAAGTTTATTTTTCCTTCACGTTCCCAGTTGCTTTATATCTTCAAGCATCTTTAAGTTTACAATGAAAGTCCGTCTTAGTTCACGCTGTTATTTCTGCCAAATCACCAAAAATCGTAAAATCTCTAACACTTACGTTAATAATTCCACAAATAACCATTAGCACGGTTGTGTGGGAATGAGAAAATGCAAGTGTTGGCCTCGTAGGTACATGTTTTTGCTGCACCTGAGAATAATTATAGTATCTTGTTAGACATGGTGAATCGGCAGTATTTTGTTATGCGTGTATAAATGCATGAGGATGCAAGAAAATGCATGATGTAAATGATGTAGCTAGCTCTTCAAATTATTGATTAATCTTGGTCATGATTTCGTAATCTATGATTCGAAGATGCTAACGTTGAAGACGGTGATTTATCGATTCTGAATCTAATTTAACATCATCATCTAACTAGCCTTTACCAAACTATGTTGGGAGCAGCGTTGAGTCTAACATGTAGTAGCTGAATACCAATATTTTACATGCAGTACTTGCTTGCTGACCTCTATAACCCAGTTATATAGGTAACACGAATTGTAAGACCTTGTATTGTAACCCTTGGCAAGACTGGCTATCAGACTTTTGGGGTTTCTTACTACCTATAACTTCTGCCAAATAGGTGATCTCCGAATGACAGCGGGCCCAACGGTTTCCGAGGCACGGAGAAAAATTCGACGAATTTACCAGCCTTACAGAAATGAAAATATGAACCGAACTCTGACTATAATTATGCATATCCACTGCTTATTTTAATCTCTGAATTGTTATTTTATTTTTATTTTAATTACGGACGGTTTTAACGTTCACGTCTTTTCACATCGTTCTCACATTGATAATTACAACATAAATGATGTAACTAACTTTTTGTAACAATATTGTGATTTAAAAGAGTATCCATGGAATTTCTTGTCCGTTCTACTACGACTACTGCGCTTTGGAATGGGCAACCAGCTTCAACTTTCTGACTGATGATGACCGACCCCTTGACAATTCAAAAGTTCATGTAATTGCTTTATTTGAAATAAATGCTTTGAGTTTTAATTTGCATACGTATTAAAGTTTTCAAAGGAAATCAAATCTGGAAAAGAATTTCCATACTAAGGGGTCATGGCTCGTGATATTCATGTACGGGGTGTAATAGGTAATGAAATCGTATCAACAATTAACAAATAGTGTGTTTTCCGGGCATTGTGTAATTAATTATAACACTCTTAGTACCTCGTTACATATTCCAAGGAGAGGTTAAGAATGCATAGTCAAACGTTAAACACCCGGTAATGATTTATTAATGGTTGTCATACAACAGCTTGATAAAATATTTTGCAGTATCTTTTCTCGGATATTTGGGTGAGATTGTTAATTATTACTAATATCTCCTTAATAACAATCGTCATTTTCGAAAACACATCACTTCCCTACTAACTATAGGTAATTTTACTATAAGTTTGTCATTAAAAAAAATATTGTTTCTTTATATTACACTATAAGGTTTTATCATTTTCTGAAAAAGTATACAATATGGATTTAACGGTTTTTGATTAGTTACTCCTCATTTATTTTTAACAGGTAAGTACTTTATACTCATCACTAAAATAGTGTTGCGTGTGTGTTGTTGTAGTGCTGGTGTTGGCAATCAGAAACCAGAAATCTGACTATCTGAGGTATTGTGGTACCCATCAGCTGGGTTGAAAAGTTCAGATGGGCAATTGCTCCATATAAGTCCTTTTTTAGTTTGGTTTTTAAAGCGTGTTTTTTAGTTTTTTAAACTATTATTTATTTTCTATTTTTTAGTTCTGCTAACTACAAAAACGTGTTTTTTTTATTTTTCTCAATTTTTTTTAAATTATTGAATTGTCATCGGTCCTCGACAAGTTTACAAAGTTTCAATGAAATCTGACCGTTTAAAGTGTGTCAAAATCGCGCTCAAAGGAGTCGGTTACATACAAACAAACAAACATACAAGTGAAGCTAATATAAAGCGTGTAAAAAGGCCATTAAACAGTGGGATTCGAGTAACATTTTTACTGGTTTTAATTGCAGTTTTTTTTATTTTTTTTTGATTAAGTGATACAACATTCATCTTCATAACTAGATTATTTTGGCCCATTTGTATTGCAATGACGTTTGCATTTAAAGTAGTTATGATAATTTAGAACTGCAATATTCTTACAATTGTTTATGGATACAAAAAATATGTTGACAGCAGCTTTAGATTGCACACAACAAGTTGTATAAAGTTAAGTCTGATCTAAATGTGTTGCAATCTAATTTTAAGACTACCATCAAAGTGCGAATTGACCTGTAAGACTAACATCAAAGTGCGAATTGACCTGTCTGGGTGACGTAACTTCACACCTTTTGTCTGGAAATACATGTTTAGTACACAGCAATATTTTACATTGATAATGGTGCCGATTTTTTAGTTCATCCCCCAAACTAAAAAAACAGTATTGCTATCACTTACTGACAGACCGCGAGAGAAAAAGACAAGTGGAGCTAAAGCTGAAAACTGTCAAACGAAATTACGTCTCGATTGCCTTAGATTTGGCGCGATTTTAAGCATGATAAATTTAGTTCGTCGTCGTTGCGTCAAAGAAAATCTTAATTCATTTGAATTTGACAGCTCTAATTTATTTCCGTCTCTTTCTTGTTACATTAGAAGGAAAAAGATAGCACAACAAAATCATCACCAATAACTTCTTAAACTGTTAATCTAGAACCATCAGATCGGTGACAAGGTTGAGTTTGATTTCGATGATGTTTTTTTTTTAATGTTTAAGCTAAGGTATTTCTAAATTCAAGATCGTGGTATGAGCCTAAACACATCTTTATGAGAACAGGATTTCTTCTCAATTTACATAATATTTACTAAGAAGAAATAGATACTTACGAATTGTCTGTACCGTAACATCAACTTGCCAAGCTAAGTCAAAATGAACCTATTTGTCTTGTTCTCTTATTACCACTGGAAATGAAGCAGCCCATAACAGGCCGTATTCATTATAGGTACAGGCTAAAATTATGAAGATTGTGTAAAAGAACATACCTACATCTTACCATATACCCACCGCTTTTCCAACTAATTTAGGGTCAGTTTCCAGTCTAACCAGATCCGTATTTTATATGGAGCGACTGTCTATTTGAACTCCATACTCCAATTACCTGTATAGCAAGACTGTTTGTCAGACTTTTGACAACCCGTAAGATTCTACGGACCACAACTGGGCCCGACGGCTTAAAATTTTATCAGAGACACGGAGGGGCCTCGGTACAAAAGGAACGGTCACCCATCCACGGACCGACCTCGGCAAGTATTGCTTACCCTTGAAGATGCGGGTGTGAATATTTAGCCACCCAGTCGATATGTATGTTGTAAAAACCACACAAATGTACAGTAGGTACTAATTTGTGAAAAATAACAAGTGTGGTTTCACATCGGTCCAACGCATAGGTTTCAAAACATCCTGCGCTTACACATCGCTATCCGGCTGTTGAAAACGTTACCCTTTAGTTTCGTTTATTTAGTTATGCGTAATGTTAATGTTTTGTTGTTACTGCAATGGTTCATTTATTGAAGAGTATTTTGTAATGCACACTAAATGAAACATTTTTGTAGTTCTTTGCTATCATAACATCAAATTCCATAGAATATAGTAAAATATAATCATTCTATATCTGGGGGGGCTTATGGATAAGTAATAACAGCTGAACGTGTCGATCGATCAGGTTAAGCTACGGTAGCCGCGGTTGGTCCATGAATGGGTGACTATCTTTACATACCAAGACCCATATGTGTCTCGGACAGCACGTTAAGCCATTGGTCCCGGCTGTCATTCGTGTCATCTTTAACAATCGTCAGAAGCCCAAGATCTGACAATCAGTGTTATACCGAGGGGTATCGTATTACCCAGTAACTGGGTTGTGGAGGTCAGATAGGCAGTCGCTCGATGTAAAATACTGGTATTCAACTGCATCTGGTTAGGTTGGAAGCCGACCCCAACTTAGGAAAGGCTAAGCAGGTATGAGAATAATTCGTTAACTCTATAATTCACAAATGCAGGACTCAGTCCAATAACCAAAAATGTTGACGTGTCTATCTAACGGCTTTTCAAACTTTCTTTCGAATTTATGTTGATTCAATTATTCATCTCACTTGGCTCATATGGACACTAACAATAGCATTGATAACGCCATAAACAATATCATCATCATCATCATCATTTCAGCCGAAAGACGTCCACTGCTGGACTTAGGCCTCCCCTACGCTCCTCCACTTCGACCGGTCTTATGCTTCCCACATCCAGCGGATTCCCGCGGCCTTCACAAGATCATCGGTCCACCTTGTGGGAGGCTTTATCACTCTACGTCTTCCGGTACGCGGTCAACACTCCAGAACATCGCCCCCCGTCGGCCATATGTTTTGCGAGCAATGTGCAATGTGCAAATGAGCCCTGCCCACTGCCACTTAAGTTTGGCAATTCTTCGGGCTATGTCGGTTGCCTTGGTTCTCCTGCGGATCTCTTAATTTCTGATTCGATCGCATAGGGAAACTCCGAGCATAGCCCTCTCCATTGACCTTTGGGTGACTTTAAGCCTTCTGATAAGGCCCATAGTGAGCGACCACGTTTCGTAAACAATATCCTCGTAAAAATATGACCAATTTTCTTCTACAATGATTTTCTACTAATTGACTAGTCAATCAAGAGGTGAATGTAGCACTCGCTAAACTAATTACAAACTAGTATAGTCCACCCAACGGACAGATGACATACATTTTATTATGAATGATTATAGCATAGCGTTACGTACGAGAATGTGCGTTTCGAAGCGATTGCTTTCGACGGCCGAAGATGGCGTAGATGTAAAAAGAATTTTGAGTAATGCCCAATGGGTGTTTGTATATATTGTGTAGTGTTGACACACATATTATCTAGCGAATTTTGAAAGTTGATTTTAGAGATAATATTATGATTAATGATTTATTAGTGTGCAAATAAAATTTAAAATCTAAAGGTGTGAATATTTCTAGATATATTAAAAAGTTGGCCAAATCGAAGATATGGAACTCTTCGTTTACACAATAAAATCAAAACTATCGTATTAAAAAAAATACAAAAAAAAAATCTGTACACAAATTCAAAAGGCATTTATTCAAACTAAGCTGAGAGTCAACACTTTTTGTACGTCAACGTTATTTAAGACAGTCCCTAAAAACACCTGCCCCTTACTTGAACCTGCAGCTGGGGGCTACCCTCTAAGTACGAAATCCGTAATCTCGGTCGAAGTTACGGGCGTTTCCTACTCCGTATCACTTACGGACCTATGATTAGTTTGGGGCCCAAACTAAGAATGAATGACTACACGATTTGGCAGCTGTCCCTACTCCCTATATAGTTTTACCCGTCCAAAAAAAGTTAATTAATCAGCTGTAGGAGTCACTTCGAAGTTTCGAACAATTTTCAGACGGGCCCGTATTTTCGTTGACGTAGTTAAAGAGTAGCCCCCAGATCTGGGAATCGATTCTAACGAACAACGGAGTTATCAATGGATAATCTTTTTTCCAATAACTGAGCCTGAAAATCAGTAAGACATCTTTTTATAAAGGAATCTTTTGAAACAACATCTATAGTACCTACCAAGTATTTCCCTATTTCTATAAAGCCGACACACAAAATTATCTACTTGGTCACCAATTTGCCCTCAATTTCTTTAGCTGACTGTCTCAAAAGATTAACAATAAAGACAACAAACTTGACGTATGTCAGTAAAAATCTGACCGACATTTTGTTAACTTTTAGCACGTTTTGCTAAATGTAACGGGGTCACAGTTTATTTGTTTATGTTTTATTTCTCGCTGTTCTGTTGTCACGGCCATTTTTTTACGTCAAGCAGCATTCTTGGAAGTATCAATTTCTTCTGGTGTCAATCTCATCTAAGCTCACGATTTATTTAGTACCCGTTTTACGTTTTTTCAGTATGGTTTTTTTTAGTGAGTGAAAATGATATATTTGACTTACTTAGTCGTATAAATACAAAATCTTGAGTTTTCTCAAGTCACACATAACAAGACAGTCAATGTAACAATAACATACTATTATTTGTCATCATCATCATCATTTCATCGAAGAGACGTCTACTGCTGGACATACTTAGGACTCCCCCAAGCACCGCCATTTCGACCGGTTCTATGCATCCCGCATCCAGCAAATTCCTGCGGCCTTCACGAGGTCATCGGTCCACTTTTATTTGTCATAGATGATAGTAAATTACAGCAGTCATTCTTTGGATTATGGCCTACCTCCTCTTTGCCTCCTACCAACTTAATAAGCTGATTATTATTATGCTATTCTTTGCTCAAATAGAAGTGCAATTACTAAGAGTCTTCCCATAAACATCTACATCGCGTGCAAAGTTGGTACTCCTTTGTAATCACGTAATTGTGGTGACCGCACTTATGGCGATTCAAAACGAAAGTTTTATGGGTAGACCGTACGGCCTTTACCAAGTTAACTTAAGTTTAATTGAGGGAAATAGGGCACTTTACGGGTAGGCAAAGTAACCTTTCACTCGCTCATCTAGTCATGGTGTCTGTCAAGCTATATATGATCAAACAAGCCAAGGAAGGTATCATCATAGTATTAAAGAGTATGTGCTAAGATAGACAATGAGGTAACACTAATTCATTAAATAATCATTCAATGGGATTATAATATGAACTTAGACATATTGATACAAAACCGGTCGAAGTGGCGGGGCTTAGGGGAAAAACCGGTCAAAGTGGCGGAGCTTAGGGGAGGCCTATGTCCAGCAGTGGACGTCTTTCGGCTGAAATGATGACGATGATGATGAGACACATTGATGATTTAAAGATCATAATTTATTACAGTCGCGAATTATATTATGTTGAGCATACAACCTGACACTTATCTGCGAATTGCCAAAACCCAAGAAGACCTCATAAGGTAAATTAAATTCGTTCTCTTCTTCGTTGGTTTTAAATAAGCTTCGACCAAAATCCAGCCACATCGACAGCGTTATCGTTGGCCTTGCAAAGGTCTTTCATAGTGCAGGTGTAAGTGCACAGATAGCATGACAAGAGTTGGGGCATAGTTGGCAATGTGGCTCCACAGTCATATTGAAAAACAAAACTACTTTTGATGGTTAGACTTAGGATTTATGACTGGTGTTTAGGGGATGGATCAATGGATGCGGGATATGTTTTGAGCATGAATAGGTAAGAATGGCTAATAAATGTAGGTAAACACATAAAAACGATTAAAGGATTCTGTAATGATTCCAAAACGGGGAGAAAGATGGAGACGTTATGTGATAGAGATAAAAAAGAAGACATATTGCGCGAATCCTAAATACAATTGGCATATCTAATTGATGATAAACTTTTACATAATGTTGACTACAGAGTAATGGCTAGAACGTTTCTGACATATAAGTAAAGTGCTTCTATATAAAATGAAGTGAGTCATCCCAACTTTGTATACCAGTGTCGTGAGGTATGATTGAGGGCAACGCATTATAAATGCAGACGATAGACTTGTGGCTTTTCAAATCACTTTTCCCGCACAACCTTTGAACCTCATTACAAAGTTGTTTCGTACAGCAGATTCTTGTATGTCCTATTTCGTAAAATGATGGAGAAATCTGGAAAAAGTTAGATATTATTAAGATAGCTGCTATTTACTGGTTGGCGCAAAAAATTCTAGATTCAGTTGCTATTGTTGTTTTCGTTTTTAATTTTACCGTACTAGCGACCCGTTTCTTTTTCGCACGGTTTTTATCACTTGACAAAACGTCAAGATTTCTTTATCATACCTACTAAATAAACCTTCCGGAATAAATTCTCTTAATGGTGGTGATAAACGCATTAAAATCTATTGTGGAGTTGAGATGAAAAATGCGGGTTTTTATCACCCTCTGTCTTGATGCTTGGAGATGACACAGCCAACGATGATGCATGGTGACACACTTTCCTAGAAGTAACTCATGTCTTGAAAAACGTACTCTCTTCTTCAATGTTCCGCCATCAATTAACTACGGTTTTAAAAATAACTTACATAGGTTTCTGAACATCAATTAACTGACAGCTCCCAAAAATGACAAAAATAACAGTACAATGGTAAGAATAATCACCGAATAGGTTACGGTACAACGTCAAAGCTCTTTCTTTGACATAATAGCTTGTTTATATGTATGTAATTTGGCTGCCTTAAAAATTTGTTCGACTTTCACTCCTGCGTGTCTAACTTAAAAATGATCGCATGCAAAAGTATTAAGTGGATGCATATTACCTAATCGACATAGCTTAGCTGGTGAATGGTTTATTAAAATAGAGTTTAAGCCCATGACATCATCACTATCGCTATCATCATCAACTGTTTCGCCTTTTTCTAACTAGTTTTCGGGTCGGCTTCGAGTTTAACCGTATGCAGCTGAATTTACAGTATTTTACGTGGAGCGACTGCCTATCTGACCTCCACAACCCAGTGAGTAGGTCTTCACATGATCTGACCAAGATTATGTCTGGACTTTAAAAGATACTGTGACCTCTAAGTTTGTTGCGGCCTTTCTTCTCAGAGTAGTCAGATAGGAAACGCCGACCTCATCTAGTTAAAAAAATATGTTTGACGTGTAAAAGTGTTTGTACAAACCTACTTAAAGAAATAAAATCATTTATCATTTATCAGTAGCACGATACCTCTTGGTAAGACTGGTTGTCAGATTTTCGGACTTCTGACGACCCGTAACAACTGTCAAAGGTGCACGCATGTCAGCCGAGACCAACAGCTTAACGTGCTGAGGCACGGAGAGGTGTTGGTGTGGAAAGATGGTTGCCCATTCACGGACTGACCGCGGCAATAGCTTAATTCGATCGATAGACCCGTGCGGCTGTTATTACTTAGCCACGAGCCCCTAAGCTCTTCTCATACTGGCTTTATATGAAACCATAGATTGTATATTTAGATTTTGGATGTTTGTCACTGTTGAACGGCTGAACGGATTTGAACGAAGATTTTGCACACAGATTGTTAATTAATTTAATTAAGACATAGAATAGTTTTTATCCCGGTAGTCCGTTCCCGTGAGATAGCTATGGCGAAGCCCCTGGCAAAAACTAGTTGTTTCATAGGATCGAAAAATTTGTCTGCTTGACAACGTAAATAACGCAATGAATGTTGTTTAACTGTCAAAATGAAAGCCACTCAAAATCAAATCAAATCAAAAGTCATTTATTCAAATTAGGCTGAGAGTCAGTTCTTTATGAACGTGAAAATAAAATTACATAAGATAGTTCCCCCAAAAACATCCGCCCTTCACCACTTCCTAGTGCTTTAGCTGGGAAGAAGAAGTAGCGCAACAAACTCCCCACTCCCTCCCCACTGTTAGCATGTTATGCAATTACCTCTTAGAACCCTTCATTGGGTAGGCATAATAGATGTCGCAACAGTACCTGCTCTGTTATGCCATATCTGCTTATTTGCCACGCCCTACACTTGTCATTCTTCTCATTGAGATATATTGCAGTGTCACGGTTCTTGGAGCTTTTCAATCGGTAACATGTGACGTTATATTACAAAGTAAAATTAGTTCAGTAGCAGTGAAAGTCAGTAGGTTGTGTTGTCTATTATTTGAACTTTTTTTTTCACGTGATTCATATTTAATGTAGAGCGTTATCTTTTAGAAAACTGAAAGTATTGTTTTATTTCTTTCTTTTTTGTTCTGTATTCAAAATATAATTTTTGTCATAATAGGGTATTTTATACTCTTTAAGAGAAAATTCTAAACATATATTATTGAGATAGATTAGGCAAAAAGCAGTCGGAAAATGTTGGTTTTGGTTCAAGAAATAAAAAAAACAATTTTAAAATTCAATTCAAAGATTTAAATTTTTTAATCTGTTTTTGAACACCATGAAATAGTAGCCGCCATGTTATTACGTCATACCGATGTTTAAACTAATCAACTGAACAACTTTGGACTTTTATTATTTTCGTAGCAATTTTTATTGAAATAATATCTTAAATTCAGGAACAGCAAACCAACGATAAGTAGAATAATAATTCATTTTTGTAAATTATAGACAATTATCATACAAAATATCCGCGCATTTGTTTACACAGAAAACTGACGTCATACCCACAGAGCATTAAGGCGTCCACTGCGTCCAGCGCTTTCGTCAAATTACGCGCGAAATTTGAAAATGTAAAATTTAAATGCATTTTTATGGCACTAATCGATTAAATAAAAAGTTTCTGTTTTTTTAAATAGTTTATTAGCACTATATAATCTAATTAAAACACTTTATATCCTATTATATCCGTCTGTCTAGTTGTCGGTCCGTCCCTAAAACGCACGAAAAATAACAAAAATATAAAAATAGTAACATAACATCACGCCTTATTTCCCCAAAGGGTTGTGCAGAGGTGTACTATAGTACACCCAAATTTCGCTAGTTATGGTTAAGTCCCATGTAATAGGGGCGAGCCTATTGCCATCAACCGGACACAAAGACACCATTCTGCTACTGAGAAATTCCTGATAGAAAAAACCGATAACACTTTGCCCGACCTGGGAATCAAACTCATTCAATTCAACCTCCGTATTTAATCTGCCAATACACGATGCAACTTATTTACCTGTCTTCATCATCATCTTAGCCCAGAGTCACCGACTGCTGGGTATGTGTCTCCCCCTTCTCCCACCATACTTCTCGGCTCCGTGCATCCCTCATCCAGGTATTTCCCGCGACTTTGAAGATATCATCAACCCAACGAAGTTTTGGATGGCCCTGGTTGCCTGTGGCATATAATAAAATTAAAGCAACAAATAATTTGCATTGTCTGAAAACTGTTTAGACGATGCGACTTGTATTGTTGCTTTAGCTTATGGTATGGTAATGACAACTAAGTCGAATTGTTTCTGGCTAAAGGCAGTCGGTTCTTAATCTATAAAAATCTACTTTTTGCTTCATCGTTGTCGGGTAATAACGACGCATCTTCGATCAACTGTGAACTAAAGGGCCTGACCCACAAACAATGTACTAGGATGTCATGAACGTCAGCAAATAATCATCAGTTTACTATCAACCACTCGCAAATAAACATAGGCTCAATGACGCGACAGCACGCGAATTTAAAACCACGTTAACTTCATTTAAAATTACTGCAATTCCATCTTTATTTGTTCTTCTGCAAGATTCTGCTTAACTGTACTGAAGTCATGGTATTCTTGAACAAATTGCGAAGCAGTGATTAGGATGTAAATAATATTGGTAATGATCTAATGATCTACTTGGTGAACTGTTTTGTAGGTCATTGTCAATTGTCAACGACTTGTTAGTAAATATAATTTTTATCCTAGCCTTAAGAGCGACCAGTCCGTCATAACTTTCATACAAACGCTCGTAAGTGATTATGGCGTTTTAACAAATTTTCCTCCAGATATTTTGAAGATACAGATATCGTGTCTGGGTTTCGAAGTAATTATAACTATAATGGCCCCTTTACATTCTACCATTACATATGGTGTGTATTTATTCGTTAAAGGAAGATTATTAAGTGTGTTATGATGCCAAATAAATTTCGGAGCATCAAGATTCTGCCAGATAGAGGGAACGCCACTGCTTTTGTGCCATCTTAATAGCAACTAATGCTCGGTTTCCATAAACAAAAGCGGATCGTTTAGCAAAACGATCCGCAAACAAACAAACAAACAAACATACCAACGGTAGCATTTTTTATTTCCAAACTGGGCATATAAATAGTTTAGTAAGCTAATTATACCTGTGACGCTACTTCCAAATAGGGGGTCTACTATGTGAAGATATTAGGTATTTGTTTTATTATTGATAAAAATACGACAGTCTTAATTTTGACCTACAACTGTCCGTTAATTATGGGAATCGGCCATAATACAACAAAGACACAGATGCTTACGAATAAAAAAACTAAAAACAAAACATAGTTACTTTTAATTACATAAGCTATCTAATAAACAGAACCACATTGAAGCACCTACCTGACAAGTTTTCATTACACAATTAAAGTACAAGTTCACATAATACATCTTTACGCCTCTTAAATTAAGAACTAGGCTGCGAAAGTGGCCCTCTTTACGTAACGCTATCAGAAAAATATTCAACCCAAATACATAATATTACGTAAAATATATGTAGTTTAGTTAGTCTTTGGAAATTTTATTGTTGCATAAAATCATGTTTTGCACGTGTTTAGATAGACGCCATGATTATGTTTTAAAGAATAAATATCTACAAAAAATAAAAAAAATGTGGAATGTCACGTTTAACTTTCTGTTTAATTCTTGAGCTGGTTTTTGAAAGGGATTTAAGGGAATTGCTATAAAAGACGGGAAGAAAACTCCGTATAGGATAAAAAAAAAAACTAATCTAGCTAGCTTATCATACGCAATTTAAAGTTTCTTTTTGCTGTCAATGTAAGGTTCTGGAGCGGCAATTGCGTACCGAAAGCCACCGCATTGGAAGGTCTCCCACAACTTGGACCGATGGCCTTGTGAAGGCTGCAGGTTTCCGCTGGATGCGAGAAGCACAACACAGATGTAGCAACGCTTAGGGGGGGCCTACAACCAGTTGTCAATTGTATTAAAAAACAGGCCATCAGTCAAATCAATGCAACACCTACTTATGCGGTCAAAATGTATGGAACAGCTCTTCTTATTTTTTCACCTACGAACATTTTTAACGCTAGATCATGTTCTGAATGCATAGTTTCAGTTTGCCCGGTCCATATAAAAACCAACTATCGTTTCGTTACTCCCGCACGAACTCGAAAATGGCTCGATGGATTGGATTTTTTTGTGTTTAGTTCGCCACAATACTGGGGTGGTTTAGAAATAAAGAAAATTAGAAAGAACCCAAAGAAACAGCCGATATATGGATAATTTTTCTCACGTGGTACTAAGTTCACTGGTTCATCTAGTTAATGATGTAACCCACCAAACTTGGCTAATGTTTGGTTTACTTTGTAAAAAAGTAAAAAAACCTGTATCGTCATTCTGTTTCAAATTAATCGTATTAGTTACATTAATAAGCATTCGCTAATAAAATATATTGTTTATTAGCACACAAATTAAGCGATCGTTGACTTTATGAACCGAATATTGTAACCTTAACCGAGTTGTGTAACTAATAAATTATAACATAACTGTACATTTAACTGTCTTCTTCAAAATTACAGTGAAAGTTTCTAGCCAATGCCACAGTTACTAAACTGGTTTATAAAATACGTAGACAAACCAAAATAGACAATATGCTGGTTCTGGAAGGGTACATAATCGAATTTCATTTGAGATTTTCATAGTAGGAAAGACATTTTTTGATAGATAATATTTTCATTTTGGTTAACAAAATTATCTAGTGGGACATTGTTAGAGATATCAAAAACTGGGTTTGTTTGGATAAACGGTGGGACGAAACAGTCCGGACGCTAATTTTCTCTGTTTTTTTTTTTTTACATGGATTGTTTTATAAGAGTGGCCTTTCAATGCGTACAGTCACGAGAATAAATACCTAATCTAAGGCAGCGTTCGAACCAAACGCTACACCGTTGCGTGAGTACGCGATCGTCCCGCTTTTTTACATGAATACGACATTGCAGCGCTATCAATCATGTCACGTTTGTACATCAAAATTCACACAAATGAATCAATCTGCTGAACCTTTTACCAAATATGTTGGGATCGGCTTCCAGTCTTACCAGATGCAGCTGAATACCAGTATTTTACACAAAGCGACTGCCTATCTGACCTCCACCATCCAATTACTGGGTAATAAGATACCGTTTGTTAATTCGTTATTTTCGTTTGTTTCGGCATTTCTTCCCAGTCAGCTAGGAAATGCCTGTGATGATGTGATGATGGGGCCAGTTTCCAGTCTAAGCAGATGCAGCTGAATACCACTGTTTTACATGGAGCGACGCCCTATCTGACCTTAACAACCCAGTTACTGGGTAACACGGTATTCCTTGGTAAGACTGGGTGTCAGAGACTTATCGGCTACTGACCAACCGTAACGACTGTCAAAGATCCACGAATGACAGCCGGGACCAACGGCTTGACGTGGTTTCTGAAGCACGGAGGGGTCTTATGCACGTATGTAAAGTGGTCACCCATCCACAGACCAACCGCGGCAAGCATAGCTTATTCTGATCAATCGACCCGTACGCCTGTGATTACTTTGCGACAAGCAAAGTCCAATATATTGACGTGTGTAAATGTCTCTAAAGATCTACTTAAAATAAACATATCATTAAACAAAACTACTTTTTTAACAATCAAATTGTTATCTACAGTTATCTACTTCAATCATCTCACTACCATTGCACCTACACGTAACTTAACGGTAGTTAACAATAGTAAAGAAACCAATAAACAAAAAGCAATCGTCGCCTCTTCAATCAGTCAAAAGGGAAGCCTACCAATTCTAAAAAAAAACAAAATGACCGAACGGCACACATAAAAAATTCGCGCATCACTATTTTGGAAAAAGAAAAATACAAATTACAGGAACAATGTTAGATAGTACCAAATTACTGGTGTACTTTCAAGTCACTGTACTGTAACAGAAGCAAGGTTTTTTTGTGTGTCTCATAACATGGTCGAAAGTGTACTAGAAGGCGAAAGTCTGCTTAGGGAGCGTTTCCATTTGATGTATGAGGTAATAGGAATCAGTGAGGCCTTGAAAGCCTCGTATAACGCACATTGATTATGTGAGTTGGTTCTTACATAATTTTAATTGTGTTTTTTATTGTTATTGTTACTCTCTTACATCATTTAATTTTTACACCTGTGAGATGGAACACCTACTTGAAGTTGAAAAAACTTTTTTTACAGTTAACAATGATGAATAGACAAATATTTACAAATTAAACGATGGCTATTGATAATTAATGAAAGTATTTAAGTAATTCCAGAACTATTTATTTAATAAAATACGCAAACTGAGCAATAATCCTTTTATTTTTACAATCAGCCAAAAAGTAACAGATTAAATATATATGCTATTAAACGTCAATAATAATGTAAAGGGTGAGTCGTTTAATAGTTCACATAATTATACTCCATTTGAAATAAGATTAGACATTTAACTAAACCTTTTTTACAGTCCGATCAACCGATTTTGATTTCTATTGCGTTGGTGGCATGACAAATGGCAGCTGCAGTAAACAGTTGGTATTGTAACTACTTTTTTGCTTTTAATGCCATCCTTATGCCTACGGTATAGAAGTCAGAATCGGTTGAACTGACCGTAAAAAAGGGTTTTTTAAATGTCTTATCTTATTTCAAATGGAGTATAGTTGAAGATAGGAGGCGTATTGAGTTCAGAGTTTTTCAACAGCTATAAATATAATATTTTCACACTCATCTCCTTTTAACACGCAATCTGTTAGGTATGTCTATTGACCGACATTTAAAGCACTATCAACATTGGTCAACAAAATATTGAAGTAGGTATGTCGTAGTAGATCCTTATTTGCATAAACTCAAATAGTAGATGAAGAAGACTATAATGATTTGTAGCAAATGTTAGCTGTCTCAGAGTTTTAGTTTGACCATTCTGTGCTAGAATAATATATGCAAAGTGGTGTGCTTTGCCCGAAATCAATTTATCATCAAGACCTACCTAAATAATGCAGGAACTAAAAGATCAAAATAAATGATTTGCTCTTTTGCTTCCATGTGCAGATTTGTAAAACAGATTTAACTTATACAACGATAGTTAGAACTAAGAGTTACAGTTATTTAGAAACACATTTTGCATTGATTTACATTATGTAACATTAATTAGGTATAAGATTTGTTTGTTTGTCTTGCTAACATACTTAAGTGATGATAAAATTATATTACAACTTAGTTAAAACAAGAACATAAAATATCAACTTTATATAACTTTTTATTTTAACATAAAAAAATATAAAAAAAAATTTTTTTTTAGGATAAAACTGTACCTATCTGTTGACGTTTTTTTCGCCAATTTTGTTAGTTATGTACCTAATTATGAGATCTGATCGTCTCGTCCGGCTAAAACGGTCATAATGACAATTTGATAGAGGACAATGTTTTCCAAAATGTTTATCTTTTTATGACATAAGTAGGTATAGATCGCAACATGAAAAATAATTTAAGAATAAAGTTTTATTTTAATATACATTAAACTAATTAACTACAGCGAATAAACTAAAACAAAGCGTCAAAAAACTCATCCGCATCGCTGTCGACTGGTAATGTACCCAAGAGACTGGCGGCATTACCACGTTGTATAGTAATGCTCAGCCTCTGGCCAAAGTAAAAACCAGCCCTTGGGTCACGGGAAGTGTCAACCAGCCGTTTGGAGATTTCCTTGTAGAGAGCATAATAATTTAATTAAATTGAAATAAAAATATGGAATTCCATCTAGTGGATTAAAGAATATACATTAAAATATAACATCAAATTTAAAATATTTAAGATTAAAAATGTATCTGTTGATGTTTTTTTCCGTCAATTTTGTTAGTTATGTAATACGTAATTACGAGATCAGCTCGCCTCGTCCGGTGAAAACGGCGTAATGTGGCAGTTTGATAGAGGACAATGTTTGCCAAAATGTTTATTGTGTCATAACTCCATAACATACCTGCTAGATTTTGCCAGCGGCTTCGCTGGCGTTCACTAATTTACACAAAACCTTAACAAATTATACACCTAAACCTTTCTCATGAATCATTCTGTCTATTGGTTAAAAAACCGCATGAAAATCCGTTCAGTAGTTTTTGAGTTTATCGTGAACAGACAGACAGACGCGACGGCTGACTTTTAAGATTTACTTGTATTAAAGAAGTAATTTTCGGGACTTCCGAACCGCTTTCAAAAATTATTATTTCGAGGGCAGAATGTATTCATCTATAAACTTATTGGTAACTATACTCCATTTATTATAGCTTTAGAAAAAAGAGGCTCGTAGAAGCAGGAGTGCAAAACATTTTATTTCAAAGCTAAGTTACAACTTTTATTGGGTAGATTTAAGACAGTACTAAATACTGAGATAAACGAAGTAGAAGTAATTTTTATTTTAAATAACGTTCTATTTATAATAAACATCTTCATCACACGTAACAAACCTACAACAAAACGAATGAATGAAACAAACAATCACATGATGTCATTAATCTTTGGTTACGATAATAATAAAAGTACAAAGTTGTTCAATTGACACGCCGTATAAAGAAATAACATGGCGGCTATTATTTCATGGTGTTCAAAAACACATTAAAAAAACTGAAATCTTTGAATTGAAGTTTAAAATTTATTTTGTTATTTCATGAACTAAAACTAACATTTTCCGACTGCATTTTGCCTAAGATATCTCAACAATATATATTTAGTTTTTTTCTCATTTATGAGTAAAATACCCTATTTATACAGTATTAATAAATTTCAACAACAAAGTTGTTTTCCTACTTCACACACAAACACTGATCGTCATAACCAATATTGCTTCATCAATATGCAACATAATATAATATTATCATTAATAAAATTAATGATTCCGATTCGACACTTTTTAACACGCCGGAGAAAGAGGCAATAATATTACAAACATATTGGCTAGGATTGCAAGATCATTCAACACAGCGACATTAATAATATTAACGTTAAATTTTAAACAACTTGGAATATTGTACACCATGTCGGTATATTACGGAGATCTTTTATGTGTTAATAACTAGCTTTAGCCAGCGGGTTCGCCCACTTGGGCGTCAAAAATTATCCCACGGGGTCGTACTATTGGGATTAAAAAAATCCTATGTGTTACTCCAGGTTACAAACTATCTGTGTGCCAAATTTGTTCCAAACCCGCACCCTAATTGCGTAACTCACGATTAATCATAATTTGTTTCGTTTTGAAACAGATGGCTAAACCTTTGCTTCATATGTTTGAAAAATGTGTCTGCTCAACAACGTAAATAACGCAATGAATATTGTTGAACTATCAAAATGAAACCGATTATGATTTATCGCGTGTTACGCAATTAGGGTGCTTTTCTGCCATTTTTGCGTGCTTTAGTAACAAGCATCCAAACATCTAAACATACAAACTTTCACATTTATAATATTAGTAGGAAGTAGGATAGTAGGATAAGAACTGACTTTCCACCTGTGACAGGTAATAAATGAATAAGAATTTAATAAGGTATTGCTAAAATTAAATTCGGTAATTGTGTTTAGTAATGTTAATTAGGTAATTACCTATTATTGTACAGAACCAAGTTCTTCTAACATAATGCAGTGATTTCTTAAAAACGCCCAAAAAGGTAGTTTTTTAAACCAGTATATCTCTCTGACCGTGAATAATTTTGAAAGCAAAAAATATATTATATTTTCAAGTCTTTTTTGCATACAGTGATTGAACTCAAAACATAATTAAACATACCTTAGTGCATCAAAAAAATCATCAAAGTCACCTCTTAATTGTCTTTAAAACCAGTTTATCCCTTCAATAACAAATAAATACCTAATTATATGCAGGGGTCGGGCTACCAGTTATAATTAAAATTAAAAATATACCATAAAATTCCAAATGTCAAACTGCATTCAGTTATGGATGATTTATTATTAAACAGTTAATATCTAATGTTAAACGATTTTATTTGAATTTTTACGACAATGCTTGCTCATTTATTATTCGAATTTATTACCACAGATTTGAACCCTTATCGGATTGCAATAAGAACTATTATCGCTCATAACGACAATATTTAAACTTACCAGGGCCTTAACAGACAGCTGTGCTGCTGGGGAGTTTGTTGCGCCACTTCTTCTTCCCAGCTAAAGCACTAGAAAGTGGTGAAGGACGGGCATTTTGGGGGGCTGTCTTATGTAATTTTGACCTTCATGAACTGCTGACTCTCAGCCTAGTTTGAATAAATGACTTTTGATTTTGAATGTATTGAATAGTTCTTGCACTCTTGGATGTATGGGAATTCTCTCTAAAGATTAGAAGTCATCATCACCATTGTATATAACTGAGAATACCATTCCTCCTTCCAAGTAATTCAGACGGCATACTTACCAAACCCTTTTCTAGCCGTCATTGTGATATACACATATTTCAGGCTGCTGTTATGACGTATCCATACATGCATGCATAAACTCGAGCCTTCTTCGCATGGAGATAGGCAAAAAGACAATTTAGATAATGATGTAGGTGTATTGCAATCTGCCTAGCCTGTTCCCAACTAACCTAACCGCGTGCAGCTGAATACCACAACCCAGTTACTGGGTAATACGATACCCCTTCGGACTGGTAGTCAGACTTTCGGGCTTCTGACTACCCATAACGACTATCAAAGATTTACAAATGACATTCGGGACCGACGGCTTAACGTACTTGCCGAGGCACGGAGGGGTCACGGAATGTATGGTCTCCCATCTACAGACCAACCGTGGCAAGCGTAGCTTAGCCATCGTTAAGCCACAATTGCGGCCGTAATTACCCTCTTTGAGGAGTGGATTGAGAGGCGCCACGGCGTCCTCACCTTCCGCCTGACGCAGGTCCTTACCGGACACGGTTGTTTCGCGTGGTTCCTGTTTTGTATAAGGCGGGAGGAAACGCCCGGGTGTTTCCACTGCGTAGATCACCCTGAGGACACGGTGGAGCATACGATGGAGGTCTGCCCGGCTTGGGCTGAGCACCGCTGTGTTCTCGTGGAGGCGATCGGCGGCGGCGATCTCGCGTGTCCGGCCCTGGTCCAGGCCATGGTGCGGAGCGAGAGTGCATGGGTAGCCGTCATCTCCTTCTGCGAAGCAGGAAAGCTCGCGAAGAAGAAGGCGGCGCACGTCAGGGAGAGTCAGTATATGCGCCCGCACGGGCCCAGTCGTCGCAGGAGACGCCCTAGGCGTCGGGAATCCCAGGCTGATTCCCGGCCACCGTCAGCGCGGGCTTGCGGTTGGCGAGTAATGGGTAGCTCGCTGTCCGGTAAGGACCAAGCCCCGGTTGACGGCGTATTGTGTTCCACGCACGCCTCAAAGAGATGTCAGCACCAACTGCCGGGGCAGGGGTGCAGGTTGTACGAAAGAGATACCGTGGCCACTGACACACAGGCAACTGAAGGAACACGGGTGAGTTTTAGTCAGTAAAAGTCTAACACGCCATCCTGCTCCATCCAGAGCGGGAGAAGTTATTGGATGATTTAACCCTAAAAAAAAACCCGTACGGCTGTTATTATTCAACTACGAACAGTCACGACGTATAATTTGTATTAAAACAATACAATAATAATTTCATATCACATCTTGGACCGCATAGTAAACAAACGTAGTAGACGTTTCGTTGCAATTTAAGTAGGGCATTGGGTTGTCTAGAAATGCTTACCAGTGCAATTACTGCCACCAAATGGTATTTGCTTACTTCGTAACCGTGGTCACAAGTAGGCACTCAGACTGCGTGAAGTATGTATGCTAATTTAGATCTTATTGCGATACGCAAAAGGTCTGTACTGGCGTAAGTAAAGTGTGACGTAGTGCACGGAATACAGTAGGTCAATGTTGTGGAATAAATACGGTCGTAGTAATGAAAAGTGAGATTAAAGTGATTTATTCTGCGAGGAATGTATAAAATATTGGAATGTGTTTTCTTTACCGTATGGATCGTAAAAGTACATTAACATGCACATGTTAAATTGTCACAACAGCCTTGAATAATCAAATCAAATGGTAGGTAAACATGTCCTATAATAGTTAATTATTTGTTTAATTATTTATCATGGATCGGCATTTATTTTCTTACTGCCACTTTTATTCATAAAACAAGTTGATACTTCATTGACAAGTAATGTTTGTCATAAATTATTGGTTTAAGTTGAATGGAGTACCAGACACTTAATCGATATTTAATATAATAGTATGCAATACATTTTAATGACTACTTTGCCTACCGGGGCAATTAGAAATCATTATGAAACCCTGAAATTTTGCATGCTGTTTTTCCTGTACTGAACATGTTTGTGCCAGTTTAATACAAATTAATAATACCAATTAACTAATAAATGTTTTGTTTTTGAACTTTAAAACGTTATTGTTTCTTTTTAATTCTACCACACGTGCTATCCAAAGTCACAGTTAAAACCAGTTGAATAATTACACTCTATCTAAAATCTCGTAACGTCAATCTTCAATTAGGAAATAATTCGAGGACAGCCTACAATTGACCTACTGACGCATAGCTACTACACTGTAACCGCTTCCCATCAAGATTTATTGACCATTGGAACATTGAGCTTTGCGGAAACCTGTTTTCTGTTAGGTTTAGGTATTAGGAAACCGCATGACCTAAAATATTGATACCTACGAGAGTGCGGGGTTTGCCTTGACAAGGCAGTTCGTTTTCAACAATAGATGTGGTGTTCAAGAATAGGTACTATCGAGGAAACTTACATCTTACCAATTTGAAAACAAAATCCCGTGCACACAATGACCACATCTGTTAGCAAGCGTTACTTTAGCAGTTGAGCGCTGCAAGCAATAATAGTCCTTACGGTGCATAGATGTTAGTTTCCCCGATAGTAGGTACATAAAATACATAACATCGCGGCTTGTTTCCCCGAAAGGTCTGGCAGAGGTGTACTTATAGTACACCAACATTTTACAAGTCATTATTAATAATAGGAAGTTTCCTTTAATCCTGGTAATATAATTATGTTACTATCCCACCTCCTACTACTATTAAAAAATGTAAAAGTTTGTATGTTTGGATGTTTGTTACTCAATCACGTAAAAACGGCTAAACGGATTCGGATGTAATTTGGACAGTTTATTACTTGTATCAACACTTATGATTATTTTTATCTCGCTATTACCTACGTTCCAATGAAATAATTTTCGACCTCCATGTGGGCGAAGCCATTGGAAAAACTTAGTAAATAATAATATGAGCATTAAAATAATTACAGACGATTAATTTGCAGATGACGTCACTTTATACTAATTATGGTAGGTAAGTAATGCATTATTGAGTGCTATTGATAAGTTAATTGTTTATTTTATTTTTTAATGGCTAACTAATTTAAGCTAGTAACAAATAAATGGTCTCTATAAATATATTTAGTTTATTACTAGCTATTATTTATTTATATTATTTACTAGCTGTGCCCGTGGCTTGGCCCGCGTGTATGTCGGAAACTATCCCATGGAAATGTGCTACCGGGACATGAAGTGTGTTAGTTCTTAGAGCATCAGCTATCTGCCAGTGAAAAACCAGTCAAAACTGATTCAGTCGTTTCGGAAATTAGCTGGAACAAACAAAGAGACAGACAGACAAAACTTTTTGCTTCCATATTAATCATATTATGCATTAAGTAAAAAGGGTGGACTGAATGCCTCAGGCATTCTCTACCAGTCAACCAAGGGTAGTGAAGAGATACTGATAAGATGGCAGGGGTTTTGTTTGAAAAGAATATATTATTCTATTTCATAATTAAGTTTAAAAAAAATACCTTTACAATGCGACTTAGTCATTTTATTTTTATAACTAACTAGACGACCCGTCAGACTCAAACTCAAACTCAAAGCATTTATTTAAAAGCAATTACAGGCACTTTTGAATTGTCAAGATGTCGGTCAGTCAGAAAGATAACTAGTTGCCCATTCCAAGGCGTAGTAGATCCCCATGGTGAAGAACGGGCAAGAAACTCCACGAACACTCTTTTAAATCAAAATATTGTTACAAATAATTAGTCTCGTCATTTATGTTGGAATTATACATGTGAGGCCCAATAAAATAATAATTCAGAAATGAAAATAAGCCCTGGCAGCTAAGAGATGACCAGTCCCTACTGACAGCGCCCGTTTACGAATATGACATAATGTATCAGCACCATTCGGCTACCACCGGGAGCGTGACCCAGACGGGCTTATTAGCCGATTCTGACGTTTTTTACTTCACTTGTATGTTTGTTTGTTTGTATGTAACCGACTCCTTTGAGCGCGATTTTGACCCACTTTACGGTCAGATTTCATTGAAACTTTGTAAACTTGTCGAGAACCGATGACAATTCAATAATTTAAAAAAAAATTAGAAAAAAAACACGTTTTTGTAGTTAGCAGAACTAAAAAATAGAAAATAAATAATAGTTTAAAAAAACTAAAAAACACGCTTTAAAAACCAAACTAAAAAAGGAGAAAATAATTTAATTCAATTAAAAAGCGTGGGGTGTGCTTTTTGAGGTATTTTTAGAATCAATTAATGTCAAGCACCTCACGCTTTTTAATTGAATTAAATTATTTTCTCCTTTTTTAGTTTGGTTTTTAAAGCGTGTCTTTTAATTTTTTTAAACTATTATTTTTCTCGTACGAAACGGGCAAATTGCAACTTAAATAATATGTAATTTTCTGTAGTCGATTCGCCCAGATATAACTTAATTTCGAGCGAATCGCCTGAATCGTTGAAACACCATTTAATTTTTATTAAATCAACAATATCAACATCAACGTTTGGTAGGTGACGATGGGAAGAGACCAGATGGCATGATGTTATTGCCTTGGAAGGTGGGCAGACCTCTGGTGTGGGACGCAACCTATGTCGACACCCTTGCGCCATCTGATGTTCCTAGCACGGTGAGCTATGCTGGTGCCGCTGCTGCGGCTGCTGAGACCCTCAAGCGGCGTAAATACTGTAACCTTATGGGTAACTACAGTTTTGAGCCGTTTCGTGTCGGAACGCTCGGGTCATGGAGCCCGAGTGCACGTCTTAAATTTCTCGCCGACTGGTCGACATTTGACGTGACCAGAGGACTGGGTCATTCTTTGGCCAAAGAATTATCATTGCCATTCAACGTGGCAATACTGCTAGTCTTCTGGGCACGTTTCCTAATGACAGTGATGTGGACGAATACTTCGACGCCTAAGTGTCCTTTTGTTTTTGTATTTATTTGTTTAGTTAGTTAGTAGGTCATTTAATTTTTTATCTGGATAAAATATACTTAATATCCTAAAAAAAATAACAAAATGTAGATGAATAAATTTATCGTTTGCCTTGTATTAAGCAAAGCAAAACATATTATACAGCATATTAAATCCATTAGCGATCTTCACACAAGAAACCAAAACCATATATTTGCAAAATTCTTGTCCACGCAAAACCGACTTCATACTCCAAATTCACGTTTCAATTTACGTAACGCCGACAAACGCGTCTAATCTACGTCATAATATAATACGCATAAAAATGCCATAAACTAGTTACTTCTTTGCGGAAGTCATGACATAAGCAAGGGTTTCCCAAATTTCGGCACAGTAGCACACTTATGGTGAAAACATAAAATGATTGTGAGAAACCTACTCGCCTGAGGTAATATACACTTTAGATAGATATATTTATAAGTGTTTGATGTAGCAGTTACCGTGATTTGAATATTTTGCGTTACTAGTATATATAATTTTAGAAGTTCTTAGAAAAGAAAACATGTTTAATGTTGATATTGCGTATCCTTGATTCTTCTTTGCACATCTGCTTTTAAAAGCTATTTCACAAAGGATGAAGTTTGTTTGAATAAATACATTTACTTCATATACTTATATAAAGAGAAGGCGATTTAAATATTTCAAGGCCTTTAAATAGTGGTTGACAGCTGACAGTACTTTGTAAACCACACAGCTCTGATGCATCTTTTTGGGCTTTGAAAACATACTCTTTATTAACTGAATTGCCACAGTATATTATGCCATATCTAAGTGTGGATGCAACATAGCTATGGCATGAGATACATGGCACAGACTTACGCCTTTTTTTGCTAGTATATAGAGAGCATATGCAAAGTTATTAAGCTTTTTATAAATATCGTCCGTTTGCGACCGTCATATTTTACTTCTACCGTGCTTTCGTCAGCAAAAACTACCCTAGGTAAAAATAGTACCATAGGATGATTTGTTTCTCTAGGCAGATCATTTAAATGAGTTAAGAATAGTGGAGGTCCTAACAGACCACCTTGTGGGATTCCATATTTAATCTGCTTAATACTAGATATGTATCTTCTTTGGTTTTCATTGCGTGGCCATATTCGTGTTATTTGTAAAAACTTATTTCTATTGTGTATGTAACATTCAATAAGCTTTAAAATGTTGCCTATTATACTATATTTATCTAATGTCTTTAATAGTAATCTACATAGACAAAAGCCTTTGTAAGGTCACATAATTATATCGCTCATACGGCATTTTTTTGATCCATTTTTGATAAGATAAGGCGTATCAGATCATGGATAGCCATGTTTATTGTCCTGTTCTAGCGGAATCCTTTCTGTTCAATAACTATAGGTAATGTTTGATTTGTCTAGATAAGATAGAGCGACTTTTTTTTTCTTTTGAAAAAATAGGTATCAAGGTAGGGAATAATGCTTGATAAGACATCTGTCTTGCTTTTTGTATAGTGAAGTACGAGTAACTATGTACGTTTTGAGCTTCTCCGGGAATATACCATTTTCGACACTTAAATTGACGTGGGGCTATGTACTGAGAGACTGTTTTATGGCTTTTGTGCAGATTCCATCATTATCTACACTGTGTGTTTCCCTAAGATACCTAATGTGATTCATGATGTCATGCGGCAAAGTTAGTTGCATAAATAAAGAATTCAAAGTGTTGACTACAAAAAAAGCTGATACCTACTTTAAACTGATATTTTATGTTACTACACTAAAACCCAACAAATAAACAATAATATTCTTTATTTTTTGTTTTATCATGTTTAGATAAATACATATCTAAATCTGTGGAATTGTACTGGCTAATTTAATTTGACCCTGTTAAATGTATATTTATTTTCTTTGTTATGATGTACACTTTTTCACAAACTAAAATTCTGCTGAAACTCGCCTAAGCACCAGTACGTCAAGGTGACAAGATTTTGATATTTACAGTTGTCATTAGTACCACAGTTTGCCTAAGTCCAATGTTTTGTCAGCGTTCCAGGTCAATAACGCACCTAATAGTATTGCAAATTATTTAAACCACTAAACGTTTCAGCCTAGGTCTTAAATGGCCTACAGATATGTTTAAGACTAACCACAATTCTAGGCAAGCTGGAATGGAAGACGAAACCACATGCGCCATGACCGAGATGTGTAAAACAATATTTGTGATTTTAAGTAGGCACCTGACTATTTTTAAATGACTTTTGAAATGAGTTTATAAGGTAGCATACACCACGCAGGTACATTCTTGCAAATGTCAAATATTAAAGGAAGATTTCTATTGAAATTATCAAACAGCTGCCGGTGGCATGCAGGAACAAAGGGAGGCACAAGAGTCACGCGACAGAGAACGACACAATGACAGAGAAATCTTGAAGAAAATTCTAGCGCTCGAAGAGACCTTCCAAGAAATGGAAAAATTGTCTACTAGAGTAAGGAGAGAGTTCCTACTTAAGACGTGCCTTAAAGCCTGTGGTGGTTGAAAGTGGAACTAATTAAATCACTATGAAAAGTGATAAGAGGCCCTAGTACAGTTAGTATCATCCATAGTTATGAATAGTCTACAGTAATTGTTAAATGCGAGATGAGTATTTTCAATTAAAAAAGTAAGTTAATGCAATGTATGTTGTTGAGCTGTCAAAATGAAAGCCAAAATTAATGAATTAACTAATGAACGAACGAATGAATGTCTTTATTTGCTACTGTTAGTAATGGGTTACACAATTACACCGCTGATTTACAGGTCCTTGAAAAGGTTAGTATGTAAGTTGGGTGACTATTTTTTTTAGACATCATACGGTCTTTATTCATACGGACGTCAATAAATTACATTCCAGTATAGCATAGCTAACTGCAATTACGTAATTTAGTACATAGAATAGGTACCTATTCCTACTCGTTTATAATAAATTAGAATACTAAATCTATTTATACCTACAACTAATAATAAACCTAATAATTTAAGCAATAGATACTATATTCAATCCGAGAGCATTAGTGGCCCAATGGTAACGTCCGTGACTTACGAGTCTTAGGTAATAGATTCAAACCCAGCCACGCGCTTTACTTTGTGTAAATGATATCATCACCACTGCTCTCAAAACGGTGAAGGAAAATATTGTGAGGAAACCGGCATGTCCTAGAAACAAAAATTCGAAGATATGTGACATCTACCAATCCGCACTGGGCCCGCGTGGTGGATTATGGCCCAATCCCTCTCACAGAGAGGAGGCCCGTGTCCCAGCAGTGGGAACGTTATAGGCTGATTATGATGCTTCAGTTCTCATTAATAGTACATTTTTATTTATTTATTTAATTGTAGCTCAATGTTGTGTTACGTACATACTCAATCTTATGCATAGACATATAAAAGTTTCTCAAAATAACTGCGCCTAGGTTTAGATCCTCATCTCGGATTCATAGCCTCTCACTTTCACTAGGTTCGAACATTTGTTCCGACTATTTGGTTTTATTGTGACTGTGGACACTCGATTGTGGTTTAAGAGGTATTTAATAACGTTCAGTGCATAGTTTTAGTTCATTCGAGGACGTTTAATTAGGTCCAAAGGTAGGTTTTCCTTTTTTTATTCTGCCACAGTCTATCAACATGGATGTTGGACTACGTTCTATTTTTTATGGTGTTTAAGTGCCCCCGTAGCCCCCAGTGCAAGTGTGCGAGGGAACATAGGGTGGCTTTAGTCAGTAGAAAGCTGACCTCTTCGTCAGTCAGGGTGGAAGACTTCCATTATGATTTCCACCCCGTTACCATAAAACAAAACAAAAAAAACTACGGTTTTTGATAATAAGGAATATTAAAAAAACTGTGGTTCAGGTCCATTTTATTTATAAAAAAAAGCTCTAGGGTATCTCGTGTAAGCAGTTACGATTTCCCCAAGAACATAATAAATCGTTAGCCTGCGAACATTTTATCTTGTTACGATTTTATTTATCTTCTATCTAAGTAAACACAAAAACAATTTTATTGCTAATTAAAACGAATGTACTTAACACTATCATAAAGGTGATCGAAATTATGTTTGTAGTTCGCAGGTCATGCGCTACTCACTTGGGTATAAAGGACAAAGTATAAAAATCAAAACTAATAGGAAAATTAAATTGCACCTGTTCTTGTAAATTAATTTAATTTGTACTTAAAGGTTTTAGGAATTTTGTGCTATAACAATTTCAACTCATTCAAATATCGGAAATTTACATAACGAAGTACCTATAAGTAATCAGTCAATATGTCAATGTCATGAGTACTAGTTGTTTATAAATTTACTGAAATAACAGTTTCAGTTGATTTGATATTTGAATTGTAAATGATAAATGTTGTTTATTTCCGTTAAGTAGTTTAAAATTGAACAAACGTCAGAAATAACTTATGTTTTATTACTATGAGTTGATGAGTTCGGTTTTACCTGACAGAGTAATCTGAAAAAAAAAAAAGTGAAACAATAGGTCAGTCAAGTCTAGACATTGCAGATATAGAGATATATATATATATATATATTAGATAATATAATATATATATATATATATTAGAGATAGAGTACTTTAAGGAAAGAACCACATAGATTTGAGTGGGCCTGTCTAGTCAGTTAACGAATTCGTGTTTTGTCTGTAGTCATGTAGCTCAACGCAGAGCTCAAAGAGCTCAACGACTCGACGAAAAGACATTAGGGTAGGCCGCATAATTGCCGTACTCATTGAAGTAATTGTACTGTTGGAGTGCGTTAAATAAAACTAGTGCTTTTCAAGTTCAATGCCCAGTTTTTCAGCTGAATAGAACGGTGCAAAGCAGTACCTATTTTAATAAAGACTATTTAATTAGTCTGTGTAGCAGTGGTTGTAGGTTCGAAAACAAGCAGTCGCTTTATTTTGGGTAATTTATTTCATCATCATTGCTTTCAAAACAGTGGAAGAAAACATCGTAAGGAGACCGGCATGTCCTAGAACCACACATTAGAAGTTATGTGACATCTACAAACCGCACTGGGCCCGCGTTGTGGATGACATCCCACTCTCTCTCACAGAGAAGAGGTTTTTTTTTTGGATGGGTAGTCATCAAATAACTTCTCCCGCTCTGGGTGGAGCAGGTACAGACTTTTATTGACTAAAACCCACCCGTGTTCCCTCAGTTGCCTGTGTGACAGGGACCGCGGTATCTCTTTCGAACAACCCGCACCCCTGGCATCGGCCCTTGCGAACCACACCAGTTGGTGCTGACATCTCTTTGAGGCGCGCGTGGAACACAACGCGCCGTCGACCCGGGCTTGGTCCTTACCAGACAGCGAGCTACCCATTATACTCGCTGTCCGCAAGCCCGCGCCTACGGTGGCCGGTAATCAGCCTGGGATTTCCGACGCCCAGGGCGTCTCCTGCGGCGGCTAAGGCCGTGAGGGCGCATATAGTGGGAACATTATAGGCTGAGTATTAAATTAGTCTAAAAAGTAGATTTGTTCTTTAGAAAGGTCTGGTGCGTAGTACACGCAACCAGCGTTCGTGATGAGCCGCATCCTAATTGCGTAACGCATGATTAGTCATAATCTGAATCATTTTGGAACAGATTGGTCAACCATTGCTTCATATGTTCGAAAAATGTGTCTGCTCAACAGCGTTAAATAATGCAATGAATATTGTTTAAATGTCAAAATGAAACAGATTGGGGATGATCGTGTTAAGCAATTAGAGTGCAGATGTATAAACGTTTGCGAGGCAAAAGTAGTATGTAAGACTCGTAGCAGTTGACTTTCTGTAATGTCTGCCTACCCCCTTGGGGATAAGGCGTGATTTGAAGAATGCATGTAAGTAATTAGTTTAATTATTTTATGCCAAATTATATTATTACTCTCACGAAGATAAACAGTAAAGATTTTTGTTTTTAGCATCTCCTCGAGTTTATAAAATAATAAGACGTCGAAAAAGAAAGCTGTATGCGTTTTCATAATGTCTGTAATTTACTAGATTGCAAACTTATTTGAAAATTATTTATGAATTACGTCTCGAATATCGAATGAATAAAAGTCTGTAGGTAAAAGTATTTGTATGAATAAAATTATTATTGTCATTTTTATATATAATTTATTACAATACTATGGCATGTCTTGTTTTTTTTTTGTATAAAATGGCGGACTATCAAAGTCGCATTAAAATAAACTTAAGAAATTTAAATAATTAATTAATTTAAGCGTTTTTTTTTCTACATATTTATAGGTACACACATTATTATGTCCTTTAACTTAGACCAGAAAAATAGGGATAGTTATCTTTGCATCTACACATACAAATACATAAAATTGCAGTGTCTTTTTGTAATATCAAAATAATAGCTTTTTTCTAAATGCATATGAAAGTTTATACGCTTCTTAAAGAATTTTTTTTTTTTTTTAACATTTTTGTCCGTCACTCTGTCTGTTTGTTCCGGCTAATATCCGAAACGGCTGGACCGGTTTTGACAGGAATTCTACTGGCAGATAGCTGTTATATAGAGTAACATAGGTTTTTTGTCCCAGCACATTCCTGTGAAATAATTTCATTTTATTTAATTATTATATTGATAATAATGATAAGTTATTTTTGATTAAAAACTTTTGATATTGACTGACTGTGTCAAAAAAAATGCGGAAGTACACACCTACTTACTTAATTAACAGCACCTAGTTTAAAATATTATTTCATTTAATCCGGAAAAATCACGTAATTGAGTAAAACTAATAAATTTAAGCTTAACAACCAATGACAATTGATTAGAGATATTCGTAATTAAAAAAGTGTGAGTAGGTAATGAATGAATCACGAATGTGAGCAAAAATAGAATGGAGATTTTTTTTTATGACATCTGGCAGGTCAGCCTTTGAGGCTGTCGGCTGCTTAACCGGCCTCGCCTGTTATAACCTTAATACATTAAGGCTACCAGCCTGGGCTTAAAAACTTAAAAGTAAAACGACTGCTCGCTAAGGGCACCCCCTGTGGGGTACGGCATCGCTGGTAGTGGCCAGCAAGGGACAGACGGAATCAGACTGAAAGGAAGGTGTATGTGTGGTCAGTGTTGTTTATATTCCTATGGTGGTTTTTTTTTGGGTGTGAAATTATCAAATAACTTCTCCCGCTCTGACTAAAACCCACCCGTGTTCCCTCAGTTGCCTGTGTGCCAGGGGCCGCGGTATCTCTTTCGAATAACCCGCACCCCTGGCAGGCATCGGCCCTTGCGGATCCCACCAGTTGATGCTGCTCTTTGAGGCGCGCGTGGAACACAACGCGCCGTCGCGTCGACCCGGGCTTGGTCCTTACCGGACAGCGAGCTACCCATTACTCGCCGTCCGTTCCTATGGTGGTCAAGTAGTTGCTACGAGAGACTCGTGGTTAAGTACCTAATAATAACCACACGAGACGGTCGATCAGGTTAAGCTACGCTTCCCGCAGTCGGTCTGTGGATGGGTGACCGTATTTACATACCCAGATGTTGGTTCGGGCTGTTATCTTTGACAGCCGTTACTGCTCGTCAGAAGCCCGAAAGTCTGTCAACCAGTCTTACCTGGTAAGTAGGTTGTGGAGGTCAGATAGGCAGTTGCTCCACGTAAAATACTGGTACTCATCAGCATAAGGGGCGAAAAGGTAGCTTGGTTTCGAGTAGAATGGTTAAGAAAGTTTAGATAAAACTAAAGTTACTCTTTTAAAATATTTTGCATTATTGGCATACATCGGGTCATCAGGAACCCGAAAGTGTGACAACGAGTCGTACCAAGAGGTGTCGTGTTACCCAGTAACTGGGTTGTGGAGGGCACATAGGCGGACGCTCCATGTAAAATACAAGCCGATCCCAACACAGTTTGGAAAGGGCTAGGCACATAATGATATGTTAAAACGATGCACCTAGAACAAAATTGCCATACCACAATAGGTGGTTTCAAATCGATCTTACAAATAATGACTTCATGAAATTATTTATCTACCTAGAAACTTTCACTTACTTAAAAGGTTTTCAAAATTCCAATTTGAATAGATCACGGCAGATGCTCATCTTATTCACAAAAGAAAGCTAACAATATTATATTGAATAACTACATTGTTTTATAACATAAGAATCGCATGCCGACAGCTGACCTTTATACACATGTGTGTTAAATTATCTAGGACGGAGTCTGATAACTTAGTAGGCATACCACTCTAAAGGCATTATGTAATAAAAAAAAAATACTGTCTTTGATTGAAAGGAGTATCTTTATTGCCGATTATGTATCGATTTAATAACTATACGGAACGGTAGTGAACTCTAAATGAGTGTGTAATCTCCTCCCAATTCGTTGATCAAAAAAACAAATTCGATGATCTAGTTCGAAATCATTTGGAATGTCTATACATTCCAAATGATTTCTAACTAGATCAACGAATTTGTTTTTTATGCATCATCAACATCATCATTTCAGCCAAAAGACGTCCACTGCTGGACATAGGCCTCCCCCAAGCTCTGCCACTTCGATCGGTTCTGTGCTTCCCGCATCTAGCGGATTCCTGCGGCCTTCACAAGGTCATCGGTCCATCTTGCTAAAGGCCTTCCAACTCTACGTCTTCCGGTACGCGGTCGCCACTCCTGAACGTTTCAGCTCCCTCGGGCATCTGTTCTGCGAGCAAGGTGCCACTTAAGTTTGGCAATTCTTCGGGTTATGTCGGTTGCCTTGTTTTTCCTGCGGATCTCTTCATTCCTCTTCGATCACGTAAGGAAACTTCAAGCATAGCCCTCTCCATTGCCCTTTGGGTTACTTTTAGCCTTCTGATAAGGCCCATTGTGAGGGACCACGTTTCAGTTGTGTTTTTATTGCTAAGCTGTAGCCTTGTGAAGGCCGCAGCAATCCAATGGATGCGAGAAATACTGGAGGCCTACTCTCTAAGTCCGCGTATCCGAAATTAGTTCGAAATTTCGGAGTGAGATGACCAGATTAATGAACTTTTTCGGATGTGTGAAAACACATCTCAAAATCAAAAATCAAAATCAAAAGTAATTTATTCAAACTAGGCTGAGAGTCAGTTCTTTTTGAACGTCAAAATAAAATTACATAAGACAGCCCCCCAAAACACCCGCCCTTCACCACTTCCTACTGCTTTAGCTGGGAAGAAGAAGTAGCGCAACAAACTCCCCAGCAGCACAGCTGTCTGTTAAGTTAAAAGAACTTGATTCTATACAATATTAGGTAATTAAAATTACGAAACACAAAAAAAAACCATTAAATTTGCCATGTGTCAGCTGGCACACGCCAATATACCATCAAAAATTTAAAACTAAAAATAATAAAAAAATAAAATAAAATGTAAACAGAACTTCCAATCTAAATAAAAGCCTGCAGGCATAAAGGGCATGCCCGCTTACATATGCAATTCTGCATTATGCAAATATAGCTATAACTTAAAGTAACAAAAGTTAAACTAGGACCTTTGGATCTGTAGTAGAAACAACTGTCAAATCGTAGAGTCATTCATTCTTAGGTCGAGTCCCAAACTAATCTTATGTCTGTAGGAGATACGGAGTAGTTTTCGCCCCACAACTTCAACCGAAAGCACGGAAGCCGTCTTTAGGGAGTAGAGCAGAGGTTGAAGGAGGAGACGGTTTTAGGAGGTCTACCTCCAGAACTTGATGAATTGTTGATTCTTAAGAGTTGCCAGTATGACCAGTAGTGGACGTCTTTCCGCAAAAACGATGATGAAGGCCGGATCTTTTTGAGGTAACCTTGTGCAATTTTTGACCCAAGAGCCAATTTACAGCCTATTTTAATTTAAAATAATAGGTTTTTATTTTGGAGGCATTCACTGATTTTGAAAGTTTATTGCACCGAGCCACATAGTTTTTTATGATTGTATAAATACACACGTTGGCCAATTGGTACTCAAAAGCGTAATATTTTAATGTCAGCTTAAAAATATTACCTCACGCGAAAAAACTATATGGACTTTGTCAACGAACATAAGATTTTTGTAGTCGGCTTAGAACATCAAATAATATTCGACTCTGCAAATATTTATACGATCGGACCTAATATTATGTTAAAATGCTTGACATATGATGATGTTATTAAAATAATGTGGAATTTCATCATCTGCCTAGCCTTTTCTCAGCTACGTTGTGGTTAGCTTCTAGTCTAACCGGATGCATCTAAATAACAGTATTTTAACCTCTAACCTCCACAACATAATAGGTCTTTACCTATGAAATTGCCGTTTTGTATGAAAAAATTTAAACGATTTTTTTTCATGTATTTTTTATTTGTCGAAGTAATCACCCATGCAATCAATGCATCTTTGCCATCGCAGTGGCAGTTTATTGATGCCCTTCTTAAAGAAATCAGCTGGACGGGAGGCAACAAATTCTTCAAAGGCATTTTGTACTGCCTCTCGGGTATTGAATTTTTTTCCCGCCAAGAAGTTATCCAAATTCTGGAAAAAGTAATAGTCTGTAGGCGCAAGGTCTGGTGAGTAGGGCGGATGACGGAGAGCTTCCAACCCCAGTTCTTGCAACTTGGAGACCGTCTGCTGTGCAGTATGAGGTCGCGCGTTGTCGTGCAGGAGCAGCGGAGACGAGCGAATGACCAATGCTGGTTGGAGATGTGCCAGCTTCTCCATCATTGTGTTCAGTTCTTCACAGTACACATCTGCAGTAATGCTCACCCCGTTTGGTAAGAAACTGTGATGAATCACACCGGCGCTAGACCACCAAACAGTGACCATCACTTTTCTAGGGGTAAGTTTTCGTTTAGGGCATTGTTTAGGTGCTGAACCAGGATCCAACCAACTTGCTGAGCGCTTGCGGTTATCAAACAGAATCCATTTTTCATCGCAGGTAACAATGCGGTTCAAAATTCCTTCATTTGTGTGTCTGTTGAGCAGTGCAAGGCACGTCTCGACGCGTACTTCGCGCTGACGATCATTGAGTTCGTGGGGCACCCATTTGTCAAGCTTTTTTACCTTGCCAATTTGACGCAAATGGACCAATATTGTTTTGACGCTAACGTCGAAAGCTGCTGCTAATTCAGCCGTAGATTGTGTATCATCAGCTTCCACAATCGCCTTTAATTCGTCATTGTCGACCAAAGTCTTCGGACGACCGCGAGGTTCGTTTTTCAGGTCGAAATTTCCAGAACGGAAGCGAGCAAACCAATAACAGGTGGTGCGTTGGTATGTAGTGTTAGCTCCGTAAACGTCGTTGATGTTGCGTGCCGCTTGTGCCGCGTTGCTGCCACGACGGTACTCATATTCCATAATTACTCGAATTTTTAACGTATCCATGATGACGAAAAAGATTGAAATGCGATGAAAATGTAACACTAATCAATAAACAAATGACTACTTTTGGAAAAAAAATCCATGTTTTTAAAATAAAATTAATTTCAAATTAGAATTCTTACCCAAACAAAAATTATTTTGATTTGAAATGGCCAGTACTGCAAAACGGCAATTTCATAGGTAAAGACCTAATATCAATGGGTACCAAATACGATATCCCTTGGTAAGACTGGTTGTCAGACTTTCGGGCTTCTGACGACCCGTAACGAATGTCAAAGATCCACGAATGACGTGCGTTCCGAGGCACAGAGGGATCTTGGTATGTAAAGATGGTCACCCATCCACCGACCAACCGCGGCAAGCGTAGCTTAACCTGATCGATCGACCGGTTCGGCTGTTATTACTTAGCCACAAGCACCTCAATCATTTGGAAATGTGATGTGCCTTTACAATAAGTAATTACATGACACTGTTGTACATACAAAGCGTAATTGAAATCTCATATGAAAAGATTTCGGGACCAAAATTAAAACCGGGAAAAAAAACAGCTGTTTTCTCCATTTCGTGTTCCATTTCAAAAGTAGTTTAAAGTGAAGAACACAATGACTCCTTAAGAAGTTCTTAGTTATTTTAATTACATCTTTTATAGCTATAGCTAGAGAGCAAGGTGGCTTAGTGGTAATAGCCGTGACTAATGACTCGTAGATCGTAGGTTCGAACCAAGACAAGCGTTTTACGTTGTGTAAATCATTTCATAACCAAAGCAGAAACAGTGAAGGAAAACATCGTGTGGAAACCGGCAGGTCCTAGAACCAAATGTTCGATACATGTGACATTTACCAACCCGCACTGGGCTCGCGTGGTGGATTACGGCCCACTGCGTCCCAGCTGTGGGAACATTATAGGCTGATTATGCGAAACCTATATCTAAATGAGCAATTCTTGTATATGTTACCGGCCAAACCCGATTTCAGGCCAAACTAGTTTGTCCTAGGCCAAACTGGTTCCTAGCTTAATTAGCCATTTCGTTAACAGCCTTTGGAAGTAACGCTCGCCGGCCGCTGCCGCGGCGCCGCTCGCTACGCTCGCTCGGCTCGCGCGCTTTTGGTCACAGTTCTAACCTAACCTAACCCATTTAATCGGCGTGCCCCGGCTTAAAAAACCAGTTTAGCCTAGAACAAACTAGTTTGGCCTGAAATCGGGTTTGGCCGGTAACATATATAATCTGAATCTCGGAAACGGCTCCAACGATTTTCATGAACTATGCAGGCGGTTTCGGGGGCGATAAATCTATCTAGCTAGGTTTCATTATTAGAAAACGTCAAACAAACAAAAAACAGGTCATGCAGATATTATAGCATAAGAATTGATGATGGTGAGTGACTGTATGTATTTTACTAGATTCGTGATAGGGCTGCAGAGGGCAATGATTCAACATAATAGTTTATCAAAAACATCGAAATATTATCTAATACCACAAATTTAAAACTCATCGTTATAATCCTAACTATAGATACCTACTTAAATTAATAAATCTATGAAATTTTTATTTTACTCCGTATTTAACCACACAATCCAATCTATCATTCTTTAAAAGTGTGTCTATACTGCGAGCAGCGTTCAAAGTTCCAACGAACAGTGTTCTTTTGAATCACCATGAAATAATTCTGTGACGATTGGCTCATTCGCACACACAGTGTGGTGTTCATCAAATTAAAAATAATAAATACCTACAGTAAACCAGATTGAGTTTTTAATTACGAGCTGAATGGTTATCCGTGACGACTACTAACATTATCATTTAAATAACTAGAGTTTATTTTTATCGTTAAAGTTACTTTAATGTTGTTATCTTTTAAACGGCTTTTATCCGATTACATTCCACCATAATGGGAGATAATCTACGTGCCAACCTTACCAATGTTGGCAGAAATCGCTGTCTAACTATTACTCAGCAAAAGCGAATGATTTAAATGACGGCTACTTCCCAACTCGTGATTTCTTATAAAGTCGAGTATGTATTTGCTAGAACAATAATTATATACACTTACGGCCTTATTCATAAAAGTTATCGAACATCTAAACAGTTGCTAAAGTGTGGGTTCTCTTTGAAAAACCAGACTTTAGCAAGTGTTTAGATGTTCGATAACTTTTTATGAAAAAGGCCGTTACTGTTTAGTGCTTGGCAGTGATAGGTTAAATATTTAAATTGGCAACTAGTTTCTTAAGAAACAATAAATCTTAGGTCAGTTAATATTCGTCCTACCTATTAATAAAACAAACTCGTACTAACATGCGAAAACAATAGTGACTAAACAATAATTTCACGAGTTGGGAAGCGACCTAATCGCACCAAAAATGATTGATAAAAACTTATATAAATATACGAGTAGTAGGTACCGACAGGTCTATTTATATGTATACACACAGCAGATAAAAAGTCGAGAGCTCAGAGCTGTTTATTACTCTACACTGTACACTCGCGTTCGATAAGTAAAAATGTTCCTTCCAATAATTTTAATAGGAATAGTTGTGACTCTATTGTTTATTTACCAAATAGGCAGATACAATGAAAACTATTGGAAGAAACGTGGAGTGAAGTTCTACGATAAAAACAAAGTGATTGGACCGTATTGGAAATTCTTCACTTCGAAACGTGCACTGTTCCAGGTATTTGGTGAACTATATGAAGAGTACAGAGATCAACCAGCTGTAGGCATTGGACAATTGTTCACACCTGCGTTGTTCGTTATAGACCCAAAAAACGTGCAACAAGTCTTACACACTGACTTCCAATCGTTTCATCATAGAGGAATAGAAACTGTCGAAGGTGACCAATTGTCGGATAATATTCTCTTCATGAATGGGCCCAGATGGAAGTTGATGCGGAAAAGCATGAGTCCTCTGTTCACGGCAGCTAAATTAAAGAATATGTATTACATTATGGACAGAAGTGCTCAAGACTTTGTAGACTACTTGAAAAACAACCCTAAGGCATGGGAAGGTGATTTGTACACCACTCTATTAACGTTCTGCAATGCCGCTGTTTGTGGAGCAATTTTTGGTATCGGATCAAAATCAACCTTTGATTCACCTTTCCTAAAACTTGGCGAAGAACTATCAGCAACGAAATTCAAGAATACCTTAAAATTTGTAATGGTCGGTATTAGCCCGAAAATATCTAAATGGTTGGGAATAAAGTTGTTTGCAGAGCACGAGGACTTCTTCGTGGGTGCTATACAAGAAGTAATTAAGAAAAGAGAACAAGAGAATGTTAAGAGGCATGACTTCGCTGATTTATGTATAAGTCTGCAGAGGAATGGCACCATGAAGGATGAAACAACTGGCTGCGACATGGAACCTACAACCGGCTTACTATCCGCTCAAGCTTTATTCTTCTTCGCTGCTGGTGTTGAACCTTGCGCCACTGTCATCTTCTCAACGTTAATTGTGCTCTGTCAGCACCCAGAAATATTAGAAAAAGTTCACCAAGAAATTGATGAGCACTTTGAGAAATACGGTAGCAAAATAACGTATGACGTTATTGGTGAAATGGAGTATGTAGATAAAGTGCTTAGTGAAGCGATGAGAATACTTCCTCCGAATGGATATTTGAGTAGACAATGCGTTCAAGACACTGTGCTACAAGTTGGTAACATTAAAGTCGAGAAAGGTACAAAAATGTTTACTCCAATTTACCAAATACATCATGATCCAAAATTTTATCCAGACCCGGAGGTGTTTGATCCTGAACGATTTTCTAAAGACAGGAAACCTAGTGATGACATTTATATGCCATTCGGGATGGGTAACAGGATGTGTATAGGTGCCAGATATGCCAAATTACAAGTACTGGCTGGCTTAGTGCACGTTCTACGACACTTTACTGTTAAATCCAAGCAGAATAGTGAAAAGTTTACTTTTGAAAAACATATACTAAATGTGAGACCGGATAATGTCAATATCCAGCTTATTCCTAGAGCCGTCAGTTAGATTATTAGTATCCATATTTTGTAAAACAATTAGTTGTAAGGCATTGAAAATGGTCACAAATCATATTTGTGAAGTTCTTATTAGATAACTTTAAAAAACGATGTTATTTGTCATTAAAAATAAACACAAAACTTTGATTACAAAAATATTTGTGTTTCTAATCGATCATTAATAAAGACATTGGTACTACTACCACTATAACAAAATGTACATATCACTTGAATTTGCATTTATTTCACCCGGCAGTCATAGCAGAATTTCCATTTCTGGTGTATATTTTTTTATGAAAAATCCACAATATAGGTAAAACTATATAATATGCGAAAGTAACTCTGTATGTCTGTCCGTTACCCTTATACGGTTTAACGGCAGAGCATCAATTAAATTTGGCACAAAGGTAGACCATAGTCTAGGTTTGGACACAGTATACCATAGTCTAGGTTTGGACATAGTGTGTTCCCGTATTTGACCCACTACGCGATCAAACCCGCGGGCAAAGGCTTATAATAAATAATAGTTTAAAAAACTAAAAAACACGCTTTAAAAACCAAACTAAAAAAGAAGAAAATAATTTAATTCAATTAAAAAGCGTGGGGTGCTTTTTGAGGTATTTTTATAATCAATTAATATCAAGCACCCCACGCTTTTTAATTGAATTAAATTATTTTCTCCTTTTTTAGTTTGGTTTTTAAAGCGTGTTTTTTAGTTTTTTAAACTATTATTTTTATATTATTTTCTATTTTTTTAGATCTGCTAACTACAAAAACGTGTTATATTTTTTTCATTTTTCTAATTTTTTTTTTAAATTATTGAATTGTCATCGGTCCTCGATAAATTTACAAAGTTTCAATGAAATCTGACCGTTTAAAGTGGGTCAAAATCGCTTCTTAAGGAGTCAGTTACAAACATACATACAAGTGAAGCTAATATAAAGCGTGTAAAAATAAGTCTAGAATCTAGACACATGTCACTTTATGTAATACAAATCTATGCTAAATAAGGAAGCTTGGTTTACATATACACGTCCGGGATGCTAACGATACGACACTAGTATATGACCTCAGTGGAGAAAGGCCCTTGTGGTCGTTATGTTTTTGCTATTTGTTCAAATAGGTATCTGAGAAAATAGCGGGATTAGACTGCAAGAAAAAAAACTTTTGGCAATACTGTTTCTGAGAAAAGGGCAGAAAGTTGACCTACGAGACGCAGAGTTACTAAAAACCTACAAACTGAATTTTATTTAAAAACTGGTTGACGATGATTTTCACTCATACTAAATACCTACTGTGAATACATCCAACTGATCACTTAGAGGAAATTATAATTTATTGCAGTTGTAGAAAACGTTTATAAATAAACATTTCAGAATCATATATTCAGCGCGACCATAAAAGCAAGACAATTGTCGCTTCTAATACTCACGTCAATCTCGGTATCAAAATCACATTACAAACGCATAAAACAAGCACTTATCACTCGAAGAGTGAGAGCAAGGGGTTTCCGAACGGCAATCTTTGACCGAAGTATTTAGGACAGCCAGCGGAGCGAAACACTTGCGACACAGTCTGGACAACACTAATGTGGTCACCCCATTCAATTTTCACCTTTATGTTTACCCAATTAAGGTCTTGTGCAACCGCAGGTGTTAAGCCTGTTTGTTATGTTTAGACCAGTTTATAAGAGCTATGAAAATAGATGCGACCACCTCATTTGGTCCTGCGTAAGTGCGCTTTTAAGGCAGAGGCGGATACCAAGTTACGGTGGTCGGCACCTGTAAGGCGTTTTACGATGCTGAGTATGAATGACTTGTTCCATTGCGAAAATTATATGTGTAGTAAGTTTGTTTTTGTTCTGTAGATTGGTTTAAGTTTCCTCGCAAAATATACGGAAATATTCCGTGCCTTTGTCCCTTGTATGAGCAGTAACTTCTTCCTATACGATATGTTTTATGGTTTTTTTTTTGTTAGTAATATGTTCCTCATAGCTTTTTTTTTTACATTATTGTCTTACTCTTTTTTGAAGAAGTCTTGTTTACTAGTGTTACCGTGAAGACCCTACAGTTCACGTCCTGTGAAGGATCGTGTACAATCCTGCAGTCAACAACGTAGGGTGGATTATGCAATAATCCGCACTTGGCACCCACCAAGGGTGGATTATTGACATTAAATCATGTAAAAGGCCTCATTAAGTGCATTTGTATTTCGCTTATGCTAACGAGAAAAATGAAACCGAAAGTTTCTCGTTGGTAACCACGTTGTTCAAATAACTTAATCGTAATATAAAATGAGAAATGTTCAAACAAGATAATAGAGTCATTTAGGAACAGGAACTGACTGATGAAATACGTATGTAGCCAAATAACCTTAAAAAAAAAATCTGACAAGACAAACAAATGAACGGTTGCAACCTCATAAATCAAAATAAAATTAGGTAAAATGAAACAAACGAATGTATGCAATGCAGATGTTTTCACAATAATTCCATCATTAACCGCAATCAAAGGATGTGACTACTTATCCATTGCATTTTATCCGTTTACAGTCCTGCGTGTTCATAATTTTATGTATTGCTAACGAATTGTTTGTTAATGGAATTTGCGAGAATTTAGGTAAAGTATGTATATTTGGCGATCGCGGTATGGTGGTAAAATGCATAGAGAACGCAGCTACCTATTCTCTAGTAAGTCCCGCCTGCCAAGCGTGGCGATTATAGCAAAACCCCCCCAAAAATGACAAGCAGTCCTGCAAATCGGCCCCTAGTACCCGACGGCTCGCCTACCCTTGGCTACGGTAACGACCAAGGTTACGGTGAGGCAAGGGGTGCTAAGAATCTCCGGAAGAGATATGACCTATGGTACTGAAACGTGGTCGCTCACAATGGGCCTTATCAGAAGGCTTAAAGTCACCCGAAGGGCAATGGAGAGGGCTATGCTCGGAGTTTCCCGACGCGATCGAATCAGAAATGAAGAGATCCGTAGGCGAACCAAGGCAACCGACATAGCCCGAAGAATTGCCAAATTTAAGTGGCAGTAGGCAGGGTACATTGCTCGCAGAACAGATGGCCGATGGGGCCGAAAGGTTCTGGAGTAGCGACCGCATACCGGAAGACGCAGAGCGGGAAGGCCTCCCACAAGGACTTTGGCGGGTTGTGAAGGCCACGGGAATCCGCTGGATGTGAGAAGCACAAGACCGGTCAAAGTGGAGGAGCCTGGGGGAGGCCTATGTCCAGCAATGGACGTCTTTTGGCTGAAATGATGATGTGATGTGTGTGTCTTCATCAATGGATTTAAGTTCTATATCAATAGAAGCTGTATTAGTACATCGCTCTTAAATTTAGTCATCACCTGCCACCTTGCAATATTCATCGCTGAACATGTGCTTCACCTACGAGACACTTACAGTCATACAACTTTTGTCCTGTGTCACCCTTCGGTTGTTAAAAGAATATACGAGATCGGGGCGTCCCACATCACGCTTGCCAATACGCGGTCTCCACTCCAGGACTCGTCTGCTCCATCGGCCATCGGTCCTTTAACAAACGTGGTCAACCCAGTGCCACTTCAATTTGACTAGATGGACCTACGACCTCAAAAAAGTGGCAGGCACGGATTGGATGCGGAAGGCGAAGGACATGCGGGAAGTGTTTTGACGGAGCTTGGGACAGGCCTATGTTAAGCAGTGGACTGCAATTGGCTGAGTAGATTGAAGAATGTACGAGTATACGTAGGATATACAATTTAAAATAAATTATGTTATATTTAAATGTCCTTGGCAGACTGATAGTCCGCATCTAGATACTGTAGAAATTGTTTTTAATCAATTAAATTAATACCTACCATATCTTTTATGGTAGGTCTATTAATGAACATAATAAAAATAAAGATAGAAAAGCTTGAATTCATAATACAAACATACGAAACAGCCTCATTATAACACATTCAAATTAAAAATATTCAAACACACATTGAGATAAAAAGGCAGAGGGTGGCTGAATGGCAGCAGGGTGGCGCCCGGTAGCACTATAGGCAGTTACAGCCTGTGTACAGGGGTAACTATATCTACAAATATTTATTTGAACAGGGACAGATAATCGTCTGGTGGAAACGATGTTGTAATTTTTTTTAAGGTTACTTGAATGATCATGTGGTTGAATTCATCTGCTACTGATTTTTTGTAGTTCAAGTTCATGAGCATTCATTTGAAGGCATTATTAAATTAACTTTAATCTTAACCTAAAGTGTTTATCCGTGGACCTATCCAATCATCATTATTAGAACACTCTATGGCAGACCAGAATATTTTTAAACAAAAAGCGAAGGTTCTCAGTCAACCAGTCAATTTATATTTGCATAAGGCTCAAGCATATTTGGAACATCACAATAGATATCTCCCTTTCACTTTCTCCCTCATCGTAGCCGACGCTAGACAAAACAAGCTTATTCGGGTCGCAGGGAAATTATCTACTCAAACAAAAGCTACTCACAGTTTGGAAAGCACCCTGTTTTCCCAACCACCCCTCGACTTTTCCCCTCCTCTTAACTCAGTCACTCCCACAGCGGGTGGAGGGGGGATAAAAGCTCAGTCGCGCTAACGATTTCGGAGCGAGCGGATGTGTCGACCGCTGTACGCGTGACTAAAACAAATACATAATAAAATGTTAATGATGATGTGAATATATATTGCAGATATAGTGCTTCCTACAATGTCTTCCTGTAGTGTTTCATGGAGTTATGCAAATATATTAACGTAGTATGTATTATAGATTTTAGTTGCGGCATTTTAGTCAAGTGTCGGATCAGTTTGGGGCTATTGGTCCGCAGTGTGCATTAAAGTTCGGTATAGCTATAAGGGTGATATTTCTATGCTGTTAATATCGGTATTTACGTTACAAATATTTAAAGCTATATTCTAAATCAATCTTTTAATTATAATATTATCTAAGTGAATTATAATTTTTATACATCTCATGCCTTTGCTGATAACAATTAAATTTTGACTGGAAAGCATGATTTAGTAAAATCGCTTATTTCAAATATATATTTCATCTAAACTCATAGCCAGTTCCAAGGATTGGGGAGAGAAATCAAAAGGCCAAAGGTCACCGCAACGCGCAAGCGAAAGCAGATACGATTTACGTCAGAGATGGTCTTTGTGTTTCGTTAACTTACATTAGAATACAACAATATAACCTGATATTGTATTATGTGACGACGGACTAATCTTATTCTATTCAAATTTTAGAGAATGATCGAAACTATAAGACAAAAAATATGATTCAATATACATAATTATGTTAGTTAGGAAATCAACTTCTTCTTTTTGTTTGGATGGCATATCTATGTTGGTTTGGGACCATTAGGTGGCCAATAAATCAACTTTGACCTACACATAATTATCACATAATTATCCCTATACAATAATTATTCTGTTAAACAAAAGAGATGGTCTGTCTAGGTCACATAAGTCTACTTTTTTATTGCCGTTGTCTAGTATTTCGTCTGGCGCCAATAGTCCTAAGTTAGACATATTTCTGATTGGATCAATGTAAGGAGTTGTTTGTTTTGCGACTCAACTCATCTTATATGTTTCGGCAATCTTCATCGGTGGAACTGTGTATAACATTCCATCTTCTTCGCCTTCACTGCTTCTAAATATCTCAATTTGGTAACAATTTATTCAGAATCATGGGCTGACTTTAGTTTCCATATAAAGGTTTCTGTTACTTTTTGGCTGCATCATACCACTCTGAAGAAAAGGCCTCTTTCCATGACTTCCAGCTCTTTCGATCCAGGGCTTAAGTGGACCACAGGTCGTGTGTTTTCTCCAGCTCGTCCCGCCATCTTCTATGGGGTCTGCGGTGACGCCTTCTAGTTATGTCACGGCTCCACATTGTGTTTATTTGGCCCATAGCTCATTGAGCATACGGCAACATTACAGATGTGGCCAACCTAGTCCCACTTCAGCTTGGCGGCTTTTTGAACAACGTCATTAATCTTTGTTTTGGAGCGCAGTGTGGTGTAGCGCATATGGTCTATCAATTTGCATACTACATTTCAGTGATTTGTTCGCTTTGTATTTCACATTTATTGAAGGATGTTTTCTTGACCTATTATTTCCTTGGGAAGGGGTTCCCTCAAATTATAATAGCCGTCATAAAATCTGAAATTATCACCTGTATTTGATATTAAGGTGTCTCTATATTTGGACAGCTGATTATGTGTTACTGTTGTCAATTTCCTTAAGACCAAAGCTGTAAAGAACGCTATATAGTTTTATTTGGTATTTTAAGATGCTGTCGATAATGATGTTACCTTCATATCTACAGGTCTTTTAACCAATTCCTCTTTTTATTTTATAACTTGCTTATAATAGTTTTCTTTTTTTCCAGGCACATAAAGGATCAGTAATTCAACCATAAAATGCAGGGGAGCCTTTCATGACAAACGAGTAGAAGTTAACTCTGCAGCTAGAACCTAGAAACCTGAAGATGGCGCTATTCAATAATTCCTTTTCAAGAACTTATCATCGTTTGTTCACCGAACTCGCTGGTATGTACTCGTTCTTCTCTAAAAGGTGTAAGTAACGGAAATAACATAAAACCCTAAAAAGGGTAAATTGAACTTATGATTATGGGATCTATAACTATGGGATCAAAGCTGAAATCGCAAAAAGAAATGCCTTCTGGAGTTGTTGATTCGTTCACAAATAAATTAACTTCGTGCGAGTTGCATATAGAAAATAATATATTATTTAAAACTATAGATTCGCCCGATTCGGTCGAGTAAATTCGTGCAAATTGACTAATAAGCCAAAGAATTATCTGCTCTATGGTTACTGTGCACGGAGTAATGAAAGAAGATACTGTGTCAGTTATATGAATACATATTAATGTATGGATCAGCTGATTTATCTCTGGCGATTTCAGAAACCATTTGTTGGGTTTTGAGTCATCTCAATTACACCTTGTATAACGTCATCATCATTAACTTATGTTATTGTAGAAAATGGCGGCAAAGTCGTCAGCCGAACTGAACTGAAACGCCCAAGTGCCTATACAGGGCACCACAGACAAGTACACCGGACGTACTTAGCAGGCTCGTAATTACTTAGAATTGGTTGTGGATGAATATGTCAAACAAAGAGGATGTTTATACAAAATACACGTTTCTGCCCACGACTCCGTCAACATTAAATATCAGTGAAAGCATTTTCAGCAATCGTAATAAAGTAGTTTACATTTACTTTTCAGCGCACTAATCATTTGAGCTACATATTGCAGAGAATAGCACTAGATTAATTATACATTATTCTAAAACACTAGACACTAAAAAAATATCCAACAATGGCAAATCTTTGTAGCTATTTTGTATAGTCAAAATATGTCTACGATGATGATTTAAATTTAACTTTACATGTCTCCTTTTGGTTTCAATCGAAATAATATTTTAACTATTAGGTAAAGCTGTGATCTGCTAAAAACATGTTCGGTCGAGAGACCTCTGTCAGGAACGAAGTTCCTTACGCGGTACTCACATGCACACACACTCGTAAATACTTAATAGAAAGAGACAGAGACAGAAGAAAACTAGCACAGAGGGGCATAACGCGTTTTTCTTACGTAGGTAGGTACGTGTTGATTTCATCCAGTCAACTCGGGAACTTCCTTCCAAAAGTATGCAATACATCTTCAAAATTGAATATCACGATTCACCTGCTTTCGAAGACATTTCGTCGAGGTCATTGCCTCATTTGTTTTCTTTATATTACACATGTCAGACTATATATTAGGTGACTCAATAACCTGCTAAGCAAACTATGAACAAATAAACCTGAATTTTAGACGTGAACGCTTTTCTCATGTAATAAGATGCAAATTGATACGTTTCATTCAGTTTTTAAGATATTGCTTTGGTTATCAATAGGTAAAACTAGGTTAATAAGAGTAACCTGAATAGTAATTTGTGTACATTGAACAATCATGTATGGCTTATTGGTCTATTAGCACGAATTTACTCGCCAGAAACGAACATATCGACACTTTTAATTAAAATATTACCTACTACTTGCAAAAAAATCAAAACATGTCAATTGTACGTACCTATGTGTTTCTAGAGTTGTCGATTCGCCCCCTAATAAATCAACTTTTTGCGAATCGCCTACTGAAAATAATATACTATGTAAAAGTGTCATTCGCCCAGGCAAAACAGTGTGAATCGACATATAAGCCAAATGTATTTCTAAAAATGTTGGATTATATTCATTGGCGTAGCTATCAACTGAACTTCTATCTAGTCAAAGAAATGACTATAGCTGGTGGTAATCATTGGATTCTTCGCTTCTATCATGTGTAACCATAGATCTATAATACGTGTGGAACAATCACTGACAAGTAAACATATAAAAGTCGCCGATACAAGTGGCCAGGACTAAAATAGCCTTGACAAATGGCCCTTTTTCCGTTAGGTAATCCTCTTGGATGTCCTTCACCCTGCGGCGGGCGGTGGGGTCTGTCAGAGTCTTACTGACTAAAACCACACGGTGCTCTTAAATAACCCCGGGGTGTTGAAGCACTTGGACAGATCTTCACTCTCTCCCGGCGAGTCCATGACCCCGAGCAGAGGGAGGGCCTTATCATTTTGTGACTAGCCAATATTTTCTTATCACGAAATGAGCTATTTATAGTCCATATCAATGCGACGGATAGGTACAATCTCAGTAATAATCTCAACCTTTATAATTATAGCACTCTGACGTCTTTCGGCAGATATGATAATCATGATGACTATGTAACACTGTGTTGCGCAAAATTATGATGACTGGCGGATACGCTCTAAATTTCACTTTCATTCTTAAATTATGTTAGAAAAGGCCTGCATTTAATGTACGATTTATGTACCTAATTCTGTGCAAATATAATTTATTTTTGCCGCCATCTGAAAAGCCTGCATTATTTAATAGTTAATTGTTTGTTTTTTTTTCTTTTTATGACCACACATTATGTATGTTTGAAATTAATAGTAAAAATTTCGAAACAGAGACCATTTCCGACACATTTATAATTTTACGTAACAATCTAAGATCTAGACATAATTAATTATTTGCTACTTTTTTAGTAGTTGGTTTATTACAGTAATTTGGTATTATGAAATGGAAAGAATAAAGCGTGACTGCCGAAAGATAGGTCTGAAAGTAAATTTTACAATCACGAATAAAAAAAATACAATCCTGAGTTTACCTGATTTGAGGGTTTAGAGATTTTTAGGACGCAACTAGTTAGAATTATGTAACTCCAGAAACGCCTTGAATGTTGGAATCAATTCAATAGTACCTAAGTCACTACTGAAGGAACTGTCCCATTTTGCCAAATTAAACCTACAAAGAATCGAACAATTATTTTTTAAGCAGTCATTCATTATGCTCACAGCCAAAGTGAAGGAACTCTCTGCCAGCGTCTGTGTTCCCTTCCACATTTAACCCGTCTACCTTCAAAGCAAAAGTGAATCTTCCAGGCATGCTCGTTCTATCATAGACCTCATTCATCACTTCTCTTCAGCCGTAATCGAGGTCAAGAGCAGGCCCATACAGCAACAAGAAAATAAACAATAAGTTTCTAACTAAATCATCTTCTGTCAATTTTCAGATCCCAGAACAAACGACTGGTTCCTGATCTCAGACCCTGTCCCCGGTCTCACTATCATCGGCCTGTACCTGTACTTCTCGCTGAAATGGGGGCCGAGGTACATGGCAGACAAGAAACCTTTCCAACTACAGAAGACTTTAATTGTTTATAATTTTATTCAAGTCGCCGTCAGCGTCTGGTTGTTCCATGAGGTTGGTAGTTATTATTAATCATTAAGATAATAAATGTTATTGGACAGAATTAGGACTGTACTGGTGTGTGCCGCATGGAGTCGCGGCAAACCACGAAGATGGATGGCCTAGGAATCGGCATGAAGTGGGCGCAGAACTGTTTTTAGCTTTGTAGTACGGAGTCCTTCGTATGCGAATCCGTCTCGCACTTGGTCGAAATTTTGTTGATTTTTTAGTTCTACGAGAATTGTACGTCTGCCATCGATCTCTAAAACGAGTTTTCACAAGCACTATATTCTAATGCATGTCGTTTGTATGTTTCCAGGGCCTCGCCGCGGGCTGGTTGAGGACTTACAGTTGGAAATGTCAACCGGTTGACTTCTCAAGATCGCCGGAGGGTATGAGAGTAAGTACCTGTAGTATTCGTGTTGTGACATCAATTATTGGTCTATTTCGAATAGCCAAACTAAGCATAAACAAATATTAGAAAAGGATTTCTTAGATAACATCACCTGCCTAGCCTTTTCTTTAGTATGGTGGGGTCAGCTTCCAGTCTAACCAGATGTAGCTGAGTGCCAGTATTTTACATGGAGCACCTGCCTATCTGACCTCCACAACCCGATGGAGGCCAGACTGGATAATAAGATACCCCTTGGTAAGACTGGTTGTCAGACTTTCGGGCTTCTGAAGCGTAACGACTGTCAAAGATCTACGAATGACAGTCAGGACAAATGGGTTAACGTGCTTTCCGTGGCAAAGGAGTCTTGGTACGTGAAGATGGTCATCCATCCACGGACTGGATTACTTACACAACATAAACATAATATCACGCTTGTAATCCCCAAAGGGTTTGGCAAAGTTGTACCTTTAACCCGTCCACCATCGTAGACCAACATTTCACCTGTTATGATTAATCATCATCATGCCATCATGATATCACGTCTGTAGTTCCTGAAGGGTTAGGCAATGGTTTACCTAATAGTACAGCCACATTTTGCCAGTTATGTATGAGTCCTTTGTAATAGGGGTGAGCCTATTGCTATCAACCGGGCAGAAAGCCAGCCTCTTTGCTGCTATGCTACTGAGACATTCCTGACGGAACAGCTCAGTCAGCAATAGCTGTCGGTAACTTAACCAACGAGGCAGTCAGTAATGTTTAAGTCTCATATATTTATCTATAATTTAGCGAAGGAATAATAATAAAAATATTATTACCAATGGCTACTTAGAATTAATCTTCAAGTATTGGCGCTAATGTAAGTCGATGTACGATCTCCCAGGGGTGCGGGTTGTTCGAAAGAGATACCGTGGCCCCTGGCACACAGGCAACTGAGGGAACACGGGTGGGTTTTAGTCAGTAAAATTCTGACACGCCCTCCCGCTCCACCCAGAGCGGGAGAAGTTAGAGCGGGAGAAGCCTCAAAAAAATAACTTGATATACGATGACGTATTTATATCGCAGCGAGATTGTTCCGCGCACATGATCTTCAAGGCATCGCTTAGTACGATAGTTGAAAATCAAACATTGTGTTTTTTCGCCACGCTGGGATGCACTCTATTGGATTTTCAATGCTCGGTTCAACACCGAGAGTTCAAAATCCAGTGTTGCGATAAAATTCCGCTGCAATATCTTTACGCCCTCGTGTACGTTGACTTGGTCTCTTTTAATTCCTCTTACATCTATACATACATAAGTACATAATCAGCCTATAACGTTCCCACTGCTGGGAGCGGGTCATGATCTACCACGCGGGCCCGGTGCAGGTTGGTAGATGTAACATATCTTCGAATTCTTGGTTCTAGAACAAGCCGATTTCCTCACGATGTTTTCCTTCACCGTTTTGAAAACAGTGGTGATGAAATAATTTGCACCAAGTAAAGCGTCTGTCTGAGTTCAAATCTACTACCAACATCTCGTAAGTCGCGGCTATTACCACTGGACCACCACTGTTATATATATCCATAGGAGTATCGCTTCAAAAAGCGCGAATATCAACTGCTTACATCGCAATGACCATGAAATTAATAAAGACAAAAAAAAAATATTATCTGATGTCATAAACCTTACTTACCTTCGGCAATCCCCCTGCTACAGCATGTGATCTGATGCTATTAATACAAAATAATAAGATAATTATACACTGACGTATTTTATAATGAACTCAGATAAGTACCTATCAATACATAGGTATTAGTACCTATTGTTTGTGGTTGGCCACGTAAAGGTAGAAATAGTTCATACATAAACGTAGATAGGTTTAGAGAATCTTTATTCGCATAAGAACATGACTTAGACTTAAATTTTAACATTAATAGGTAATCGTCATCTAAAGACGAAGCATGCAGATGTAGAATAAACAAAATAACAATAACAACGTATGAGATCAGCAGCAAAAAATAAATAAAAAAATAACAAAAGTGTACGTAGTTATATATAAACCAAGTTAACAGCTGGCCAATGTGACGCCAAGGTACCCTCATAAGTACAGATTCACTTTGCAAGGAACACAAACAACGATTAAGAAGCGAACTACTTAATGAATGTCTCTGTGTGTGCTAGCAGATAGGGGAAGATAAAAAAAAAACTAAAAAGAAATATTAGGTAAGACTATGTGGGGAGGACCATGTGGCTAAGTAATTAAAGCCCTACGGGTCAATCGATTAGGTTAAGCTATGTTTGCCGTAGTCGGGCCGCGGATGGGTGACCGCCTTTACATACCGAGACCTCTCCGTGCCTCGGAAAGCACGTTAAGCTGTGGGTTCCGGCTGTCATCCGTGGAACTTTGACAGTCGTAACGAGTCGTCAGAACCCTGAAAGTCTGACAACCAATCTTACCAAGGGGTATCATGTTACCCAGTTACTGGATTGAGGAAGTTAGGTAGGCAGACGCTACACTTATAATATCCAGCTGCATCCGGTTAGACTGGAAGCCGACCCAAAAATATTTGGGACAGGCTAGGCAAATGATTCGGTAAGACCAAGTAATTGGGGGGAAATGTTCAAGAAGACATTTTTTTATTTTTTATTTTAATGAAGTTACAACCGGTTCTCTAAAACACAAAACGAAAAAATTGTCAATCGTAAAAGTAAAAGTGTTAAGAGCGTTCATTCCACGCGCGCTGGCAACAACGCATTTATAGTTTTTAGTGATTATTTCGTTAAATACAAACAAAACTACAATTTCTTTTTGCCAAGCACTAGATTGTTAGTATTTATAACAATTTTTTACACTCACTCTTTAATAAAAACATTTAATCGTACTAAGTAATGCAAATAGAAAGTAATTGACGGTGTGTCGTTTTTTATAAGTAAATACCAAAATAACTGTACAAAAATAACATACAAACTTAAAAATACCAACGATCTAGTGCATGGCTGAAAAAAATGTTTATTTTTGTTTGTATTCAGTGAAATAATCACGAAAAACTGCTATAAATGCGCCGTTGCTAGCCCGCGTAGGATGAACGCTCTTAAATACTTTATTCTAACAAAAACACATCAAGCTATAATTTAATTACACGATCTAGATAGCCGAAGACACACGGAAACACACGATCAATAACAACAGAGTCTGTTTCATACATAATGTTGTCGTGTTGATCAGTCACCGTTCCTTACTCAACATCGCAAGATTATGAGCAATTTGTTCACTGAGTAACGCTTAGTAGGAAAATCATCTTCATGCTAGTTTTGTTATGGCACAGTTTAGTTTGCATGGTGTTAATTTGGTGCTGGCCGATATTGATTCAATTGTTTTGTACATTTTTTTATGTCGCTTCAATCAAGAACGCCTCTGTAGTGTCTTTTATTTCAACATAGATTTTAGGTATACCTCGGATTTAAGTCAAGGAATACAATGATTATTATTAATACTGATTTATTAAAGCAAACAGCAGCAAACAGACGCGACACGACACCATGACGCGGCTCTGGTAGATCCATTTCTATGAGAACTTCATGAAAATAGTTTTACCTTTTACAATGATTTATAAATAAGGATTCATAAATCATTGTAACACTTGCAAACGAGGTGAGAGTATATAATACAAATACCTAAATTATACACATATGTAACAATCAAACTACTTTAACCTTAGGATATCAGTATAATGGTAGTAGATACAGTTGCAGCATTATTAGAAATGGGCCGGTTGTTATTAATACCTTACTTGAGTAATGTAAGCAACGCCCAAAAAACTCATAAAAAGTCTTTCATCAAGGTAGTAAAAACAGTAGGCACAGTTATGTTGAAAGTACTGTTATTAACCGTCGTTACGGCACCATTTATAATTATGAAAACCACTCTAGTAAGACTAAATCACATTCTATTTCATTAACGTTTACCTGCTAGTGAAACGGCTTACAAATTATGAAGGTAAAATAAAATACAACAGACTAAAAGTACACAACATGTTCTGCAAAATGAAAACAAAACTGTAGGCTCAGTTATTTTGAAAGAACTGTTACTAACCGTCGTAATGGGACCATTCATAATTATGAAGACCACTCTACTAAGACTAATCTAATATATTTACATAATATATAGGATATCAGACATGAAATAATATACGCCTACATGTATATAAAAAAGAGCGAAATTAATCACAGGCTATCAAAAATGTATCCGCATCGCTGTCAATAGGAAGTGCCCAAAAGGCTGGCAGCACTGCCACCTTTTGTGTCATCATCATCATCATCATCATCATTTCAGCTATAAGACGTCCACTGCTGGACATAGGCCTCCCCCAAGCTCCGCCACTTCGAACGGTTCTGTGCTTCCCGCATTCAGCGGACTCCTGTGGCCCTCACAAGGTCATCGGTCCACCTTGTGGGAGGCCTTCCAATTTTACATCTTCCGGTACGCGGTCGCCACTCCAGAACCTTCCGGCCGCATCGGACATCTCTTCTGCGAGCAATTTGCCCTGCCCACTGCCACTTAAGTTTGGCAATTCTTCCGGCTACGTCGGTTAGACTAAATCACATTTTCCCCAATTTAAAATTTACCTACTAGTGAAAAGATCATCAAAGTATGAAGGAAAATAAACATTTATTTAGAGCCATTAAATCAGCATATTTTGTAAAATTAAAACATATGAAAGTGTATGCCGCAACTTATGTGTAATTATACATGTTATTGTGTAACTAGTGGTCACCTAGTAGTAGACATTCGACCATAATTCATTTAAATTTGAATCAACAATAATCAAAAATATTAGCCTTCTGCACTCCATCTTCATATAACTGTGCCAAATTTCATATTCCTCGGGGTACATTGTTTTGGCTTCACCTATTTATATGTAGATCATTTTATTTAATTGGGTCCCACTGAACGCGCTTTGCCATAGCGTCAGGCCGAGACGAAGATGGCGGGAAGAGCTAGACACCTAGCGAAAGGACTGGCCAGTACTAGCAAAAGAAAGAATTGTATGGAAAAGGGAGAGATAAGGTGGATCCCTGCAGCGGGATAATACAGCCTGGTTGGAGAAGATATATTAGAAATAATAGTGATTTTAAATTAAAATGCAATCTATATGGTTGTTTGTTTATTAGCTCTTGACTTATAAGTGCTGCCTGACTTTTCAGCAGTTCTCCTAGAAATTCCATGTTCCAGTTTTTCGATATCTTTGACAATTCATGACTTACCTATGTCTATTTCTATGACTGTTTCACTAAATATAGTTACTTATAATTTTCTTACAAAATATATCTGTCTTAACAGCGACCCTTCTGATTTCCAGGTTGCAATAGGCGTCTACATATACTTCCTGGCAAAAATGTCTGAGCTCCTTGACACGGTATTCTTCGTCATCAGGAAAAAGGAAAGACAAATCACCTTCCTACATATGTACCATCATACAGTCATGCCTATGATATCATGGGGGGCTACGAAATACTACCCAGGAGGGCATGGGACACTCATAGGAGTGATGAACTCCTTCGTTCATATAATCATGTATACGTATTACATGTTCTCCGCTATGGGACCGCAGTACCAGAGGTACCTGTTCTGGAAGAAATACATAACCACGTTACAAATGGTAAGTTTATTATGAGATTAAAATTCTGTTTTGAATGGAAATCTAGCAAGTACCTATACGAGTATTTATTCATACTGTTGATATTAACGGATTGTTTGATTCGAAAGATATTGCTTTCAAATTAAAAGCAGGCGTTTATTCATCTGATAATATTAAATCAATCCTAAATTGTTAATAAAAGTCTAAAATAGAGTATTTTGTAACGCTTCCCTTATTATTTTGTAACCCTTAGTTTATTGTCTCGTTCCAGCTCCAGTTTTGCATTGCCTTCCTTCACTCAGCTCAGCTCCTGTTCTATGACTGCGGCTACCCTCGTTGGTCCGTCGTCTTCACTCTCCCTAACTCCATCTTCTTCTACTACCTCTTCTACGATTTCTATTATAAGGCATATGGAAAACCTACCAAGAAAGAGGTTTGTGACAAGAAAACAGATGCTAAAGAGATAACGAGCAACGGTCACATGAATGGCAAAGTCATTACCAATGGAATTGCAAATGGTACACCCAATGGTACACCTAATGGTACACCTAATGGCAAAGCCAATGGCATAGCCAACGGTACACCCAATGGTAAAAAGGTTGATTAAGGAAAGTGATCAAAACATATGTAAATATTTTTATTGTTTAATACCAATATCAATCTTAGTTCTAGCTAATTTTGAACATTGATTAATTTAAGAAGTAATCCATGTAACGAATGTTGAACAAATTCTAAATTCACTGTCTTGTACCGTTACTGGGTTAGTAAGTACTTTTTCATCATCTAACATTTTGTAGATGTTATCCAATGCTGTCTTCAGTACTTCTAATTTGTTGGATTTTTTATTGTATAGGTAAGTTACGTCTTCAGTTATAAATAAGAATGTTACGGTGTATATACTATGTTATATCAATGTTTTATCATGTAGCTAAGATATTATTGTTTAAAGTTAAATGATACACTGAGGATATTGCCATTAACCTCGAAGTACCGTGTTCTGATACGACTTCTCCATTAAAATGAATATTTTGAAATCATAAAATAAGTGTTAAAATGTTTGGTCATAAATTCATAATACTTCATGCTATGTGGGTAAAGCTTACTAAAAGTGGTCAAATGATATATAAAAAACTACAAAAATAATCCGCTTGTTAATGTAGGAGCTGAAAACGATTTTAAAACTTGGAAGTAGATAGATATAAAGAAATTTAATTTCACTAATAGCAACATAGAATGAAATTGTTGAAAAGTATTGTAGATCCTTCTAGAGTTCACTAAAAACTGTCAATTTATAACTGTAATAATGTGATAATTATATTGTCTTCCAATGATTTAGAATATTTCTTCCACGATAAATTAAATTGCTGTTTAGGGAATGTTTTTATTTTTTTATCGAGTTCCATGATAGGTACTCGAAACTATCTTATAAGAATTTATTGATACTCAAAATGCGATTAATTCTAAAATGACTGCCCCAACTCGTTTCAAACGATAGAAAATACATGTTCATAATGGAATTCGATTTTAAAATCACGCTTGCCTTACTGCTTCTTTTGAAATTAATGTTAATTAGCATGAAACTTTATTTATATTCGGCAAAAATCTTAGCGAATAAGTAGGTTTATACATGAGTTTCCATAGTAATGAATTAAAGAATTTCACAGTTTTTTCACAATCGATCAAACGGAATACTCTAACCGCCAATGTGACATTTCTACGAATTTAAAATAAGGATAATTAATATTAGGTGTACTGGTTTTTTGCAAGTAGCTGACGTATAGCGATTAAGATTTCTTTAAGCTCAATACCAAAATATGACTAAAGGTAGTGAGTGGCACATTTGACTGTAGCAAAAGGAGGACCAATAGCTTTGACAAAAGATATTGGAGCTGAATCTTTTGTGAACGAACTTTATTTTACTCTGATACTTAATTTGGTAGACCAAAATGTCAGCTGTTAATGTCACTTAGCTGTCGTGTTGATAAAAAAGTTCGATCGCAGCTGTCATTTTAGTCTAAAGTTTGTTTTTTAATTCCAAAGACTAATCTGACATTTCAAGTCTTTTGTGTCTCCTATTCTAAAGGAGTTTGACATGATTTAGACATTGCACCTGGTAAATTAGTCTCTGGGATTAATACAACGAACTATAGCAATTCAAAATTAGAGTGTTAGCGTAATACGTACCTTAATTTGAGTGTTAGAAGAAGAAGAAGAAGTGCTAGCTTATCTGTGGTCATTGCTATATTTCATTTAAAAATCAAATAATAAAAAGTGATGGGTTTTAGGGAGACCTGTCAAATTAGGATTGAACCATCTACATACAAGTTTATATGAATTTTGACTGAAAACACGCTGACGTTTAAAACATGACCAACTTTGACAGTTCTAGCCGACCTTTACTCCGTCACCGTCCTTTTCTCGCTTTATCTGTTAGTAAAAGATACCAATACTCTCATTTAAGTTTAGTTGGTACACACCAGATCATTGGAAATTAAACATGTTTTGATACAGTAGAGTGTGCTACTGCCTTCAAATTAAATGCTATCGTTCAAGCATCTTTCAATAAGTAGTTGCACGTTTAAACATTAAATAATTGTACATTTTCGTTATCGGGTTTGTAATGTTTAACAATATATATGTGACTACAATATTTATGTTGTTATTCTTTTTTCCTGTTATTCTGTACAACTTTCTGGGATTTTCATGAAGGTATAGATGCTGCTGTTGTGTGGGGTTGTATAAGTGATTAAGTGGGTAAGTATTTGCATCGTCACCCAATATGTTTAAAAAAATATTGATATGTATTTCAATTTGTTCTTAGGACATCGTGTAAAAGGTAAATAGAAATTCATAAAAAAAACAGGCCAAAATACAACTGATAGAAATCCTTTATTTTAAGCTAACATTCATCCGTCTATATACCTAATAATTTACAAATAATTTTCGTTTACATAAGTACCGAATAATAAATAGTTTTTACACATCACGCTGTAAAAAAATACAAACTAAAACTATTTTCGACTTTATATTCGACACGCATTTCTGTTATATTTCAAAATGGTTTCACATTAAAAAGTACTTTACATCGAGTAAGTAATGGAATTGCTTACCACAACAATTATTTCATGGAAATTTAAAACGGAAGGTTAAAGAAGGCAGACATATTTTATAAAGGAGACCAATTTAATGGTATCAACTTATCAAAATGCAAATGAATTTAAAACATTAGAACATGATAATTTTTTTAAACTTTAAAAGAACACTTTGCATTCGATATTAAGGACCAAATTCGTGAATGAATATACAACAGGAATACAGAAATAAAAAATTTGGACCCCAATCAACAATGATGGCCTTAATTTGGTCCATTATTGATGCAAGTAATAATTTATTCCAAAAAATGAATTTAAAACATTAGGACATGATCATTTTTAAAACTTTAAAAGAACACTTTTTATTGGATATTATGGACCAAATTCGTGAATGAATATATAACAGGAATACAGAAATAAAAAATTTGGACCCCAATCAACAATGATGGCCTTAATTTGGTCCATTATTGATGCAAGTAATAATTTATTCCTAAACCTTAAAAATACTTACCACATTGAACTTCAAACCTATATCATGAAAAGCGGTTTGAACCAAAATTGGCTTTTATAGAAAAATTTCATACCAAGAGTATTAAGGCACCCTGGCGCTATGATAACATAGCCAAAATTGTAAAGACCCTCCATATAACTTCACAGCCTATAAAAACCTTAAAAAACTATCTTTACTTTTGTTCCAACACTGATCTTTGTATCAGTTGTCTATACGTGGGTGATACGTACCTAATTGCAAAGTTTTCATTTTTTTTTGTACAAATTTTAAATATTAGGACTATGTACAAAGATCATGACAAAATCGAATTAAAAATTAAATTACGAAACAATTGTCAGACCTTTTTTTACGACAAATAAACTGTCTTTGTCATCACAGAGGTTTCGTTAAATATAACTTAAAATATAAATGAGCAAAATGCTTACACGTATCAAACGACGTTTTTCAACATACGAGTAATTGCTCGTAAATGGGGTCTTATTGCACCGCGTTTAGGTTCACAATGTATTTGTAAGACCCACAAGCCATTTTTACAAACATTTGTTAGAAAATATTATTTATTTAGTCTTCGCAAATGTGTTCAAAAACGTCATATAATACACGTGAATATTTTGCCCATTTGTATTACCATGTACTAGTATCTACTCACAAATTGTAAAATTCTAATGATTAAATCAAAAATAGTACCTCGATGACCGACTTTATCCCTGTGCAACTCTCAATAAAATTAAAAAGTTTTGTATAATACAGTTTCCCTAACAAAATCATGCTTTCATTGTAGTTTTTGAAACTATTGCATAAACACCGAGAAATTTTATGGTTGTTTTCCCACAGCGAAATGGTTTTGTCTTAGTAATACAATCGTTTTATAAGCAAATACCTAAAAAAAAAATGGCAGATTAACCATTGCGAAAAATCACAACCTGCGGGAGTTAATTTTGCTTTGAACATTTATGCATCACTTTACCTCTAGTGTTACTATAGTTTTTAAGTTTTTCGCGTTGATGAATATTTTTTAAATTATTTTAAAACAAAATCATCTTAATTTTTTTACTTTTACTCTATGCTTCGAAAGTACTCCTTATGGCAAGTTGTTCTGCCGGGAGAAAACAACCATTGAAATTTCTCGGTGTATAGGGGGTTATTAAAACACGATTATCAAGGTATATACATACATACTCAGCCTGTAACGTTCCCGCAGCTGGGACACAGCCCTCATCCCTGTGAGAGGGAGGTGGCCATAATCCACCACGCGGGCCCAGTGCGGGTTGGTAGATATCACATGTCTTAGAATTTTTGTTTCTAGGACATGCCGGTTTCCTCACAATGTTTTCCTTCACCGTTTTGAGAGCAGTGATGGTGAAATAATTTACACAAAGTAAAACGCCTGTCTGGATTCGAACCTACGATCTACAACTCGTAAGTCACGGCCATTACCAATCAAGGTGTTTAGTATCACATTATGTACAGTTTCATACACTATTCTTCCTAAATTCATGTATTTCTAATAAATAATGGGCGAAGGTACGCTGTACACTACAACATTGCATTTAATTTTTGTCTGATCGACTGTGGCGCGTGCCCTTGTGGTGTAATGTTTGACTTAGGCACCCTATTGACAATATTACTCACTGTGTTTCTGTAGAAATTGCTTCAGTTTAGACAAATTAGTGTTTAACACTGCATATAACTACGATTAAAACACGAGTGTGATCGTTAAACCGAGCCACTTGTGTTTGAATACCCCATGTTACTTAACAGTTTCATAAACTACTATTAAACGCACTTTAGTCTTCTTTTTGTAGGCACAATGATGGTAGGGACATTTTAGTGGCTATTCCCCCTCTTCTCTTGTTGTAGTTCTGTCTGTAGAAGTTTAAAAAGAGAAGGAGAATAACCCCGGTGTTGCATGACACGAATATAGCGACACCCTTTGCTGGAGGACAGTCTGATACTCTCACTGTTGCTACGTATTGCACGATGATTGACACGAACTGGATCTGTAAAAAAAAAATGCATTTTAAATTGATAGAGAAAAGAAAGAAAATGGACATTGGTAAATCAGTTCCTCAATTTTTTTAAACATGTGTTTTCACACATCATCCTAACAACATCTCCTGTATGATCTGCATCCTTTGACAATAAAGATACTCTCATCAGCTACCCTTAAGGTGGAACCAGCCAGGGTAACCCGCTAAATTCAAATTATCTTACGTTTCATGCAATCCGCAGGTCAGTGTTTTGTTTAATATAAGTTTGTATGTTGATTAAAATATGATCCATGACGGTAACAAATATATAGCTTCACAAAATTATAATCATTAAAATCGTTAATACAACCCTTTCAAGTTCATTATGAAATTATTGATTGAAATTTTATATTTTAATTGCAAAAACACTTAAGTAAATTTGAATTTTGGGGCTACCTTGTCGCATACCCCTTAAGCTATCCTATTTATACTATTCCATTAGGAAATCGTGAACAATGAATTTGTTCGTGGTTCCATAATATTTCCCTAAAGCAATTCTGAAGCCGTATCATAGAAGCCTGACTGGAATCAATGATCCTGGATCTAAGCAACGGTTGTCCACTGAGCCTACGGGCACGCCACGATAGCGGCGATAAGTGCCCTCTTTGAAGAGTGGCTTGAGAGGCGGCACGGCGTCCTCACCTTCCGCCTGACGCAGGTCCTCACCGGACGTGGTTGTTTCGGGAGGTTCCTGTTTCGGATATGGCGGGAGGAAATGCCCGGATGTTTCCAGTGCGAAGATCGCCCTGAGGACACGGTGGAGCATACGGTGGAGGTCTGCCTGGCTTGGGTGGAGCACCGCCGTGTCCTCGTGGAGGCAATCGGCGGCGGCGATCTCTCGCGTCCAGCCCTGGTCCAGGCCAAGGTACGGAGCGAGAGTGCATGGGTAGCCGTCACCTCCTTCTGCGAAGCAGTAATGCTCGCGAAGAGGGAGGCGGCGCACGTGAGGGAGAGGCAGTATATGCGCCCTCACGGCCGTAGTCACCGCGGGAGACGCCCTGGGCAATGGGAATCCCAGGCTGATTCCCGGCCACCGTAGGCGCGGGTTCGTGGACGGCGAGTAATGGGTAGCTCGCTGTCCGGTAAGGACCAAGCCCGGGTCGACGGCGCGTTGTTCCAAGCACGCCTTAAAGAGATGTCAGCAACAACTGGTGGGGTCCGCAAGGGGCGATGCCTGCCAGGGGTGCGGGTTGTTCGAGAGAGGTACCGCGGCCCCTGGCACACAGGAAACTGAGAGAACACGGGTGGGTTTTAGTCAGTATAAGTCTGACACGCCCTCCTGCTCCACCCAGAGCGGGAGAAGTTATTTGGTGATTTCCCACCCCAAAAAAAGAACCACTGAGCCTATAGTGTGCTCTGACGGATACAAACAGAAATCTTCGAAAGAAACTCACCAGCTGAAACTTCGTCATGTACTTCTTCCACCACAAATATTTGGCCACATTTGGCCCCAACGCTGCCAATCCGTAGTACGTGTACATGAAGACATGCACCAAAGAGTTCAGGAACCCGATGAAAATAAGCGTGTGTGACGGCCAATATTTGAGCAAAGCCCATGTGCCAATCACCATGACTGTGTGGTGGTATAAATGGAGGAATGTTATCTGGCTGGTTTTCTTTCTTAGGACGAAGAAGACTGTGTCTAGAAGTTCAGAGAGCTTCGCTGCTAGGTATAGGTATGTGTCGAACAGGATCTGAAATGGAAAAATAATAATGTGTTTTTAACTGAATAAATTTATCGGATTATTTAAAAATAATTAAATTTTAATTACACGTGGCAATCATTAGGGAGCGGATTTCTCTTGTCATGAGTTTTGAATAACTGAGCGTGTTTTGACCATATTAAAATCTCCATGTTTAGAATTATAAAGAAATTCATGAACAAGCTGTGTCTTTTGGAGTATAGGTACTTGGGTAAATGAAAGTCACAGTGTTAAATTTGTAAATTGATTAAAAAAAATTACGGCTACTTACTCTGCTTCTTGAATGATCTTCGTTCATGTAACATTTCTTTGGTACTAAACCCATGTGTATGAGATCTGACAGGAACTGGAAACCAGAAAAAAAAAAACATTTAGAACATTAAATCTGTGGAAACTAGGTAAATCTGTGGAAACTAGGTATACTCGATCTCGTAGTTTCTTCATGACCCGAAGGTCGTTTGTTCATCGACACCGTCAACGGGACATCAACGAGAATGAGATGACGGCGTCAAAGTAGCGATACGTACATACATTAAGGTGAACCTAGTCCACATTTTTTTGCATACAAACTTCGGGAGTGTTTTACTCCACTGTCTGACATGGCACATCCAAAGTAAAATATGATGTCGTTTTGTCTGATTATTAATATTGTCTGTACGGAAACAGAATACTAAAATAAAAAGCCATTAAAAAGTTAGGAGCCAACAAAGATTAGTTTTTCTCGCTAATTGTACTTAACTTTGGGCGTGTTTAAGTAATAAAAGAAGTGTAAAATCTCCAAAATCTAGTCGGTACCGACAAAGTTCAATAAACTTTATTGGTCATTGATTGTTGCATTGGCTTGTTCATAAACCCGATCTTCCAAAGGACTTTTCTAAATTTTTTCGCGAATTTGTTACTGTAAATGACCCTGCATCTCACTCAATAACGTGCGTGTAGACTAATCTAATCTAACTGCTCATCACTGATACTATCTCTGTCGGACACGAAGCCTGGTGAGACAGCGTGATTTTTAGCCAGGCCCACCAGTGAGTTCGAGCCCGCGACTAGGTTCCCCTTAAAACCGTTAGAAGTTTTTACGTCCGACGGACGTAAAAATATCGCAGTGTGGTTTTATCGCGCAAAGGATTTTCAGCTCTCTGTATTGATCCGAGCGTTGATAATCCAAAAGAGTGCATCCCAACGCGTCGAAAAAATACACTGTTCGATTTTCAACTGTTGGCGTTGAGCAATGCGTTGAAGATCACGCGTGCGAAAAAATATCGCCGCGATATTTTTACGCCCGTGGACTTATTAGGGCCACGTGTCCACGTCACCGTGACGTCATGTTCGGTTCGATTAATCTCGTGTTAACGTCCCGTCGACCGAAAGAGATACCGTCGCCCCTGGCACACAGGCAACTGAGGGAACACGGGTGGGTTTTAGACAGGAAAAGTCTGACACGCCCTCCTGCTCCACCCAGAGCGGGAGAAGTTATTTGATAATTTCCCATCCTCAAAAAAAAAAAAAACGTCCCGTTGACAGTGTCGATGGACAAACGACCTTCGGGTCATAAAGCAATAATGAATGACGCTTGACGTAAAAAGACAAGGTCTATTTTCCTATAAGACAGATAGACAATTTAAACCTTAGTGCAATTAAAATTTACCGGGAAATTTTGTCAAATAATAACGAGGTCGACTATACAGGAATTTGTATGGCGTAGGTACATCATTATGATTTGACATCTTAACGCAGGGAACGCCTAAACCGGCCGATACAGGAATCATGGAACCGGGATAAAGGACAAACTTCCTCATTGGACAAAAGGATATTACAACTGGACTTTGGTCTAACTATTTAAGGTGTACTAAAAATAACTGAAAACCTAACAACTTATTATGGCAAAAACACTAAAATCATGAAATTAAATCATCAGCTGTTCCCTACATTTTTTCGAGTTATGCAAACGTTAAGTCAGAACAGCAGATTTCAGCAGATCAGCAATACAACCGTCTAAGTTCATCCTACTAATATTATAAACGCGAAAGTTTGTAAGTATGGATGGATGGATGGATGTTTGTTCCTCTTTCACGCAATAACTACGCAATGGATTTGGATGCAATTTGGCACACAGATAGATTATAACCTAGATTAACACATTGAATACTTTTTATCCTGGTAGTACGTTCGCGCGAGATAATTTCCGACCGCCACGCGGGCGAAGCCGTGGGTGGAAGCTAGTTGAACCATCATTCAGTCCCATTGAATGATTGTTTAGTGAAAAAATCTTATACCTTAGCCCATCCACTTTAACTACATCACTAGCTACCTCCCCGTTGTTATGGAAAACTAATTAAAGAATAACTGTTTTTGCCTTCATGGAAACGCGAGTCTACGGGTCGCCGGTGCTCGGGCAGAAGAGATGTCAAGTTGAATAGAAAGAACTTTATCCATTCTTGGTAGAATAGAGATAGAATTGGTCATGCTACGCCGGCAGATAAATATCTTAGGGATTTGTCATAGGTAAGTAAGTAAGTAAGTAATTTATTTGCCAAAATGTAGGTGTACAAAGTAGTATGCTGTTATTATAAATGTGGCCCATTCTTTCATTACATGTGGTGTGCAAATATATACGCAGCGATTAGGATTTGCTAGCCGAAAGTTATCAGGCGTTCTTAACATTTTCGATGCCAAGTTAAATTAAGTAGGTAGATAACTGACAGTGTTAAATAGTTAGTAAAAATAAACACATTTTAAAACTTTGAAATGCCATTTGTTTGAGTCAGCTCAGGTACCTACCTACTACATTATTCAGACATAAAAAGAGCTGCTATCTAAGTACCTATACTAGCAACTCACAATACAATCTATCACTCGCATCTATCATCTTATAAAATCACAACTCATTATCATTGTCTTGTTGATAATTGCCTATTCAACAGGAGATTGCTCAGCAACTAATGAAAAAAAAAATGAATCCCAATTAACATTCACGTGATTTATTGTTAAAGAAGTGTACTTACCTATTCATAAAAGTTACGTAATTTAACATAGTGAGATTGTCTGTTAAACATATACCTAAAGAGCGTTTAGTATATTTATTTTAATCAATTCGAGTTTAAGTTGACACTAAATGATCTTGGGGAAAACCATTTTTAACGTAGGCATGTCAATGTCAATATTTATCTGCTTGGCTTTTTACTAATTACTGTAGGAGTTGCCTCTAGATTTTTTACTCAGCCTATCGCAGTCCACTGCTGGAAATAGGTCTCTCCTAGGCTGCGCCACAACAGCCTGCCTTCTGCCCTTCGCATCCAGTCGCTGCCACGAGACGACGTGAGCCACCTTCACGGCAGTCGTCAGTCCATCTAGCTGTGGGAATTCCCACACTAAAGCCTCCAGATTGACTACACGTCACTATTTAAAGTTTTAAAGTAATTTAATAATTATAGAACGTTGGCGTTGAAAAAAAATTGCTAAAATGCTAATACCAATAAGCTAAGGTTACAAAGTTTGCACGTTCTTTGTGTCTAATGAATATCAGCTTCGATGAAAATGTGGAGATGTACGGAGTGGACTCGAAAACCAACAAAAAAAAACTATATATAACCCCTAAAAAATAAGACTTACCCTGTAAACCATATAGACTGATATAGCAACTTGAATGCCATTGTAAATAAGTAACGTGTGTGTCAGTTTATAACCCTCCCGTTTTCTCATGAATACTGGTCCGATCTTTAGCACGAATACAAGGTACACAGCCAGTATGGTGACGACGGGGCCAATGGAGGCCATAAATGGTAGCTCGTCGATTTCTTCATCTGGAATGAGAAAGGATAAGTGTTATCACAAGTTCACAAACACATTTTTATTGGTGCTTCCCTTCCTATGACGATACAATAAGGATGTCCGCAGGTACGTTAATCATTTAATTACGGCATGATGTACTCACGTATGTAGCTCGAGATGACAAGAGAAAAATATATCATACTATCTTTGTCCTTCGCATGGATGACGGGAATTATCCCACGGGATAATACCGGAATAAAAAGTAGGATAAAGAGTGGCAAATTTCATAGAAATTTGTTCAGCCGTTAAGGCGTGATGTGACAGACAGAGTTACTTTCGCATTTGTGAATAGACGGACGTATTCTTAGGAGCGGTGATCCGTTGGGATAGACATGTTCTTGAGTGGAGACTGCGAATTGGCAAACGTAAAGTATGACGCCCTGAGGCTAGATGGAGCTATGATCTTCGCAGGGTGGCTGGTGGCAACTGGATGAGAGTTGGCGAGAATCAAGCTGAATGGCGTGCAATTGGAGAGGCCCATGTCCAGCAGTGGACTGTTGTAGGCTGATCATGACGTGAACCCAGTCTTTAGGTACATATAATTATTTTGTATTAGTTCCGAACCCTATATATACTGAAATAGAGCTTCTTATTGCAAAGATGATCCGTCATGAAGTTGGTTTTCAGAAGACATCGCTTGATTTTGCATCGGCTATCGTAGGTATGTATTTTCCGTCTATTATCATAGCTACTTTAACTTAAGGTTGTTCTTTTGAGTATATGCTTGCCTAATTCATCTAGGAAATTGGAAATTTGCCGAAGAAACTGAACAACTTAACCGCGTTCAAAATGGTTCAGTGTCATCATTGTTGTGTAATATTACATATGGAATTATATACGACAGTAATTCCTAAAGTGGTCCAGGTAGCCCCCAGGGTTCCACAGGAGACTCGACCGGGGTTTATCTCCGTCGAGTCTCCCATTGGCTTGAAAAAAAATGGAGAGTTTCTATTGTTAGATGTAATCTTCACATTTTCGACGAGGTTTGGGAGTATGGCAAGGGTCCACCGAAACTAGAAAAAAATTAAAAGTGGTCTACGAGAAAAAAAGTTTGAGAACCTCTAATATACGGTAATCGCGTTCAGTTTCATTCGTAAAATTCGCCCTTAGTTTCGTTCTAAAAATAACGTATTATCTGCATGCCAAGCCAACAGGCACACAACTATACATTCCGCAATGAAATCGGACAAAATTATAGTTAATAATAATCTAAAAAAACGATTAATGTTTATGTTGATAGTAGTAATAAATTGTGAATTTAAAAAGATTTTACAAAATTATTTGAGTGTTAAACGTACGTTACTATGCACTTTATTTGATAGCTTATTGTTACAACACTTTATGTTGTTTCGGTAAATATAATGTCAAGGACGATTGTGTACCTACCGAAATTATTTTAATCTTAAATAGTAGTTGTCTCAATAAACGAACAAAACTAACTTCTTTTCAGCATGTTTTACTGGAGAATCACTCTGTACGAAAAGAAACAGTTTTTTTCCCTTTGTCAAAGATCTACTAATTTTCGATGTGTCTGACGGGATGATATGAATCTTCCTGTCATTATCAAGTAAAGTAAGTCTCACATGCAAATAATTATTTAATTCAGACATTAATCGTATTACGTTTAAGTTCATTATTCTGTGTGACGCTTGCTCAGATATGTATACACGAATAGGATTATTGTAGCCGAAAGTATAAGGTTCATATTTATATGAAATGCTTACAAAGCAAGGTAAGCGTTTCGCCCATTCACTACCAGACTACTAGACGTACAGCAGGGTACCATGCCTCGTACTCAGCGCTTCTTCTCCACATTAATGCGCACAACCAAAGTCTGGAACACAGTCAACGTCTGTATTCCTTTTCACATTTAACCCGTATGCCTTCAAAACGAGAGTAAACAGGCATGTTATGGGTACGCTCGTTCCATAATAGACCTTATCTTTCACTTTCCATCAAGCGTGAGAGCAGACGACCCTTTCAGCAATCTGTTTTATGATTCCTTACCTGTTTCATTTCTCAGACACACGCTATCCATGAAACAAGGCGAAACTACCTATTTACACTTAATTTTAAGTAGACTCAACTATTTACACACAACATCTATCTAAATCCCTCCTTAGTCATATTATAAAGTATTTCAGTCTACTTATCTAATTTATTTACTTAGCATAGCGTCCTGTGTTTATGACCCAATTCTAGGTACAAATGAATAGTAACAATTGTTGTTGCTGTCTGTCAATTGATCAGTATCAGTAAATTAGTCACGACCAAGGTACTTCTGCCATGGTTATGATAATAATGATAAGATAATAAATGACTAACAAACTATGGCATAGACGTCATCCATCAGGCTTAACGAATTTTGAGGTGCAGATGCCCTGCGGTTCGACGAAGCGCAGCAGGGCAAAAAAAAAACAAATTAAACTGTTCGTGTATGTTTTTTACGAATGTGCCTAAATGTAGGTAAATATATTTTGATCACAAATAACCCCCGGCATAAAAACTCAATGTGTTGCATTGGTCAATTTTTATAGTTTACTAGTTTATGCCAGCGGCTTCGCCCGCGTGAACGTCGGTGTATTATACATAAAAAAACCTTCCTCTTGAATCACTCTGTCTATTGCTGAAACTGCATTAAAATCCGTTGCGAAGTTTACAAGATCTAATTGAACAGACACGAAAAGCGACTTTGTTTTATTCTTTGTAAAGTAGTACTAATCCATTGGTTCATATGTACAAAAAATGTGCCTGCTAAACAACACAAATAACGCAATTAATGTTATTGAACTGTCAGAATATACCTATAGACTGGCTAGTCTAGAAAAAGTCTTTACTAAGTGCGCAAACTGTAACCATGAATTCAGCATATCATTCTAGATCCCCCAGCGCAGAAATTTTTCGTCGGTTATACAAAAAAAAATCTGCTGTTTCATAGAAAAGTGCAATACCTACGCGGTCAAAATGTAATGGAACAGCTGATTTTTTTTTTGTAAAACCGACGAAAAATTTCTGCGCTGGGGGTCTAGAATGATATGCTGAATTCATGGTTACAGTTTGCGCACTGAATGAAAACTTTTCCTGTAGACATATATACAGTAAGTGATTTTTATACCCTTCCAAATTTTTCAGGGTGATAGTACCCGTTAAATTGAACAACTTTCTCCAAGGAACATGGGTCGAAATATGAAAAAAAAAATCGACCTCCCATGCAAAATCAATAGTTAGCTGGTCGATTTTGTATGGGAGGTCCGATTTTTTTTTTCATATTTCGACCCATGTTCCTTGGAGAAAGTTGTTCAATTTAACGGGTACTATCACCCTGAAAAATTTGGAAGGTGACTAAAAAATCAGCCCGTATATATTTATTTTGTATTCGTTCCGAACCCTGCGCCATGATTGCCTAATACCCAACCGCTATAGTTTACAATTTGAAAGTGTAACAACGCTTATCCGTTTCAATAACTAGATCAACGCTTCGTTTGTGTAATTTATGTAATGGGAAGTATGATAGACAATAATGTGTGTCGGGTCATGCGTGTTTGTATTTATCCCACAGCCGAATTGGGGCCTATTTAATGTAACTGATAGGCGACAGGTGACAGTTGACAGCCGAAAATTCGAAAAACTGACCATTTTACAAGGTATTTCATAGTTGTAGTCGCTTTATTATAATATAGTACGTGTTGTCCTCTTCTTCTTCTTTTCGTGTCGATGGTAATCTTTTTCGGTTTTTTTTTTATAGTTTGAGACCAGTAGAAAGCCACGTTGATTGTGACCTCAGTGGCATTCTTTAGGTCATCCGAGGTGCAGGTGTACGGGTAATTAGAACAGCAGTAAATGGGGCATGGTCTGATCAGAATCACCACACTTGCACTGGGTGTTGGATGTTGTGAAAATAAGTAAAGTTTGTCATTTTTTGACAAATATGTCGTATTGTCAGTTGTATTAAACAGACCCTAAATCTAATCTATTTTACATGGTGGAAGTGCATCTAACTTCTACAATCCTGTTACTGACTAACACTACGATACTCCTGGGCAATACTGGATGATAGACCTTCCGGCTTCTGACTGCCCGTAATGACTTTCCAAGATCTAAGAATGCTAGAATCGTCGGCTCGATATGGTATAGATGATAAACCATTCACGTACCCATGCTGATGATTCGTAGCTTATCCTTGTTCGATTAACTCATGTGGCCTTTACTTAGACACATGCTCCTTCCGATCTGACATATTTGAATACTATAATCAGCCTAAACATATACTTAGTTTTCAGAGCTAGGAAACAGAACTCTTCTCTGTGAGAGGCAGTTGACTATAAATCCATCACGCGGGCCCAGTGTAGGTTGGGAGATGATATGACATGGATATACATATAATACGTATTATTCTCAAATATTTTGGAAGAAGGCTACTCACATTTACTCTTGTTCAAGTCCCAGCTAGGATTCTTCGGACTGAGTCCAATAACTGAGTTCATGTTGATTTAGTGGTGTGACGCGTCACCAATTTCGAAACTGTAACAAAACAAGAATCTATTTAGAAGGTTCAATATGATACAATACAAAAGCGAGGCAAATACGATTGCAATGACGTCAAGACAGGCGTAAACATTCATCCTACTATAATATTATAAATTTGGCAGTTTGTATGTTTAGATGTCTGGAAGTTTGTAATCATGCCGAAACAGCCGAACGGATTTACAACACATATACACAAATACATAGGATACTTTTTATCCCGGTAGTACGTTATTGTGGGACAATTCGGACCTCCACGTGGGCAAACTGGCTAGCAAAAACTAGTACTGATATAAAACGTGCTATGGCCTTGTTGCCGGGCCCTATGAAAGAAGCAACAGCTTCAGGTTTCAATAGGTTTATTATTAAGTACTGTTCCATATTTATAATATCAGTATTTTCAATTCACAAAATTGCCAACGAGCACAAATCTAAAAGAGTCTACCTACCAAACACTTATAGATTCGCCAAACACACACACGAGAGGGGTCACAGACAAAATCAAAATAATATTTTATTGGTTCACAAGTCACATATTAATCATCATTTAACCAAATCTAATACAATTCACATAAAACGCAACAGGTCCGCACGAACACTCATAATGAACTACATTATTCTAATTATTTATACATTTAGGTAACAGTCGTTATCTAATGGGAAAAATTTGGTTCCACGAACGTAGCAACCCGGCTTGGGCATTCCGCATTACAGTAACCCATTAGTGAATATGTACATTAAAACACTATTTTAATCACAAAAATAATAATAATAACCCCACCGCCGTATACGTTGACGTCGTGTTGGCGCTTGCGCAATCCGAACTCTGGGTCGATGCTGGTAGAGTTTACTTTGCCGGAACTGGTGTAGGGTAAGGAGTCAGACCAAGAGAGATACAGAAACCCACAGGGCAGCATGTGGCAAGCTACTGAGGCAGAACTACCCCACGGACTGTGTATATCCCGGGAGTAATCTAGTTTCTAGCCTCTGCCTTGCCTTTATTGGCAGGCTGGACTGAACACTGAAAACCAAGACTTACTGAAATAGTTACTTCTTCCGAGCAAATTAGCTCGTGCGAATCTCCACTCAAACCGACCGATAAAGGCAAGAAAGAGGTGGGAGTTATGTGAGGAAGATCGCTTCCATCTCTTTAAACGAAGTCCTGATTAATATTGAGCATGCAATTTGGTAAATTACTGAAGTTTAATGTTTAAATTGACTATTTGTTAAAGACTGCTGGTAATAACAAGTAAGAATTCGCCGGGTAAGACGTTTACTACCCTGCAGTGATAGTTATATACCACATTAGAATTATTCATCAAGAAAAAAATCTATAATTGATTCCATTATTTTACTTTTATGTTTAAATAGTTAGTTCAATATTATATAGGTACCAACAACTTGATTGTATTTTGACTAAAACTTTAAAATAATAAATAAGGTGAATATAATTGTGACAGTTACCTAGTCTTGGAAAATACTTTGCTAGCAACGACTCCGACTTTGAATCCGTTGAAAAAATTACCATTGTGTTAAAAGTATTCAAGCATTTTATTCGGCCGAACTTCTGCTTCGTTACACAATATTGCCACCAAGATGACTTCTGCTGAGAAGAAATCCGGTATAGAAATACAAAATAGAAATAGATAATATTTATTGTCGAGGTAATACAGTAAGCAAGTATAAGTTAACATCGAGTTGAGACGACATAATATAGTTACAGTATATTATTTGCCAGTGAACCCCTAACTAGACAGTTAGTGTAGACTAATTTTGTACTACTACCTAGCCCCAAGATGTAGATCTTGGATACGAATTCTAGAGTGGAGACTAGAGAGGTGCTTTCAGGTATGGTATGAGTGTATGTGTAAAGTTTGTGTGGTGTCTGGCGCGTTTGTGGTGTGAGTGTGTGCGTGTGTGGTGTGAGTGTGTGTGTGTGTACGGTGTGTGTTTGTGGTGTGTAAGGGGGTGTGTGTGTGTATTTTTGTTCCCCATAAATATACTTCGTTTGATTCAGTGTCAGGTCTTATACTTATTATACTTGAAGAAACCCTTTAGTTAAAATACATTTCGATCAATTGGTAGTTTAAGATAATGTGCAGATACAAAACTAGTTCCCCAAGCTAATTACAAAATCAATTGAGTTCAATCATAATGGCTACTTAATTAATTACAGGTACGCTTGGAATTCATTATATTTTCAATGGGTCATTAAAGACAGTGATACCGCTCTAGGATTACCCACTGCATGCTATATTGATTAGGTTATTTTAATTTCATTAGATTCTAATATCTTTTAAATATTTTTATAAACACATGATTTGACCTTGAGTTTAATGAAGAATCAATTAAGGGCGCGTCGTCCGCTTAGTTTTTTTTTCCAACTATTTTGGGATCGGCTTCCAATTCTGAGTGCAGCTGAATACCTGTATTTTAAATGCAGTGACTACTTCTCTGTCCTTCACAGCCCAGTTGCCCAGCCCATCCGAAAGTCTAAACTTTCAGGCTTTTGACTACCCGTAACAAGTGTCAAAGATCTACGAATGACAGCAACTGCTTACTATATATTACCTATGCATGTTTGTTGTTATGTAGATAATTATTTATTACAGCCTCGACCCTCAAACAGGCTCTTATTTATTTACTCTACCCATGCCTCAAGTCCAACGCCACCACTTGCATCATATTCATTATCCCATATACGAAAATATTGAAGTAATTACCATTGCATACGTTTTTACACGCACATCCATCCTTTTTAAGGTTTGAAGGTAGTCGTGTCATCTGTCATTTACTACTTAAATCGACTTTAAATAAAGACGTTGTGACCCGTCCATGAATTACTACAATAATCATAATAATGGGATGAGTCTCATTTATTTTTTAATCTAATTATGGTGCGAGGTGCAATTTAAATTAGTAATGAACGCATCACCTTCACGGTTCCCTATGTCAGGTGACCTATAAGGTATTTTAAGTAAGTCACGTTATTGTGGACTTATTGGCTTCTTCGTTAAAAATCTTCGTAAAAAAAAACTAAAATTAATTAATTCAATAACAGATAACGCACAACCATAGTCACTGAAGCATGGAACTTAGCACAAAAGTCCCTTAGTTAAAGAAAGTGAGCAGTAAGGAAGGATTTTAGAAAATTCATTGCCTAAAGGAGTTGAATAAGGGATGAACGTTTGGCGCACGCCATGTACGAGTGTTTCGTTCGTGTCCGTTCTAACCTGTGTGGAAACTGAAACAGAATAGAAACTATAGTCCAAAAGAAGTGAAAACAGTGAACTTTTTTTTTTTTTTATACAAGGTGACTTGTTTCTGTCTCCGATCCCATACTCCGTAAGTAGACCCTAAACCGTACAATTGCATGCAGTCTGTTCCATATTTCTTAAAGTTCAGCTTTACGCAGTCGGGTTTTAGATTTTTTTTTAATATTAAGTAGGTAAGTAGGTATTTTTTATTTATTCCTAATATCCGATCTCTGGTTATGCTTCTCTTACTATATTAAGTAACGCTAGTAACGATCGCTAAAACTATTTTTCAAAGCAGTAGAATTCTTGGTTCGTCACTCGATCAATAAAAAAAGAAAATTTCGATTACATAAATCTTTACTATACGTGATTTGGATATCACCTTTTAAGCAAGAAGATGCTTGTGTTTCGTGCCAAATAAATATAAAACAGAGTATGCAATTGAAAATAGAACAAAAAAAAATACAAAATTCAATGGAACATATTATGCACGATGATTTAACTGCCATATCCGATAAAACATTGTCAAGAAGTATGGACTATACAACAATTGAGCCTATGCAGAACCTTGAGCTCAAAGAATCAATTGAACACCTCCAGATAGAACTTAGTAGTTCACAGAACGAACTTGATAATGTCATACTAGACAATATTGAGCTTCGCAAACAAAATGAAAAACTCCTTAAAGATAATATGACTTTAAAAGGATTCTTAAACCAGTGCCCACAAAAGGTATTGTACAGCAATGTAGGTACAAAAAAAGCGAATGCATCGTACTCTTTATTACATTCAGATATGCAAACATACTTTACACCGCCTAGAAATCTGAATAGAACCTCAAATAACACAACAGATACACATACAAAGAAACATCTAAGTGCGAATATCCTAAGCCTACAAATAAACATCGCCGACTTGGAGGATCAGTTGAAACAGGCAGGAAAAGATATAGTGCACCTCAATGAACAAATTCTAAAACTACAGAAGCGATTAGATTTAAAAGAGAGCGGTAAAATAATCAAAGAAGAGAAAACTTCTGTTGAACTAAAAGAAGAATGCAGCACTAACAAGATATTTATCTTTGGCACACAACAATGTGTTGGACTTTCTTCTGCATTGATAAAATCGAGAGCAGCTACTCCGTATGTACAATATACTGTGACGGCGGAAACAAAACCATACGCGCTTACTAGTGACATCATTAAGAATTGTCAAAATATTTCTACATCGAGTGGCGACAGACTTATAATTTGTGTGGGTGAAAATGACTATGATGCAAAAATCCTATCTGCGCAATTACGCCAACTCCTCGACGTATTCAGTAATAATTTTATAATTGTTTTGAGCCCACTTAAGAATTTGTACTTAAATATAAATGATTTGAAACAAACTATACGTAATATTTGCAATGAATACAAATATTGTAAATATATTGATTCTGAATACAAATTGTACAATGCATGTAAATCTATAAACTATGCTATTGACTGTTACGATTATGAAAAAAAGTATTTAAATGTTAAAGAACTGAAGAAAATAATACAGCGTAATCAAACCAACTGTAAAAAACCTGATAGCAAACATGTAAAAGCTTCGAAAGGTACAATCCCTTATTATTTTGCACGTCATCAAACGAAATGCCCAGCTACAAATGGTCCTGATATTGAAAACTCTACTCATACGAAAAAAGGTACTATTCCATTTTATTTTAAAGTTATAGATCACAAACAGCTTTTTCGTGAATGACAACATAGTAACAAATGAACCTAAAACTTTTAAAATATTGCACCAAAATATTGCTAGTATTCTCTCAAAAAAGGAAATTTTAGAACTAACATTGCTGGAGTTACGAGACATAAATAAAGAACCTGACATATTATGTTTGTCTGAAACCTTCATGCGTGCCGGTAACGAGAAATATTTAAAATTAAATAACTACACCGTTGCAGCTGCGTTTAGTAGAGACACACAGAGAGGGGGGACCTGTATACTCGCTAAACAGGGTGTTGTTTATAACGAGCTTTCCCACATTAAAAAGTACTCAACCCAAAAATCATTTGAAGCCTGTGGCGTGGAAATTCCATTGCACAAATTACTAATCGTGTGTCTTTATAGAACGCCTAAGTCTGATCCTAACATATTTTTAGATAAACTTGATCAACTTATGTGCGAAACGGTAAAAAAATATGGATCAAGTACAAAAATAGTTATTGCCGGTGATTTCAATATAAATACATTTATACAAGGGAAAGTCACCAACTACTTAACGGATCTATGCAACAACTATAACTTGCAGATTCACGTTAAAGTGGCCACACGTAAAGACTCGTGCATAGACCACATACTAAGTAACATAAAAAAATCTTCTACTGAGGTTTTATCCCTATACTTATCAGACCACGACACTGCGCAACTCTTAGATTTCCCAGTAAAAGAGCAAAGTTTAAAGTCCAAATCATATTTTATGTATAAAAAAGACTATTGTACTGAAAATATAAGTAGATTCAAAAAATGCCTTGCAAGTTTAACATGGTCAGAGGTACACCTCGAAACTGATATAAATCATGCATTCAATAAATTTCACGAGCTTTTATGTTTATTGTATAATTTATGCTTCCCAACGATTAAGATTAAAATAAACAATTCTAATGCATATAAACAAAAATGGATAAGCAAGGGTCTCAGAAATAGTTGCAAAACTAAACGACGTTTACGGTATCTCTATTATAAAAATAAAACACTAACGTACAAACTTAGATATAAAAAATATTCATCAATACTGGAAAAATGTATCTTTAAATCCAAAATAAATTCAAACATCAAATACATAAATAACAGTCAAAACAAATGCAGAGCTACGTGGTCAGTCATTAACCGTGAAATTGGAAATACAAAGTGTGACAATAATATTTCTCAAATAGAAGTAGATAGGAGAATACTGACTAATCCCACTGACATAGCAAATGCTTTTAATGATTATTTTATTGATTCGACTAGCAATGTGACATTTAATAATTTTCATGATAATGACGAGTCTAATAAAACCATGACAATACCTAATTCCATGTTTCTTAGCCCTATGACTGAAGACGAGATTAAGAAAGAAATAATAGCTTTAAATAACACTAACTCAGAAGGTTACGATGGAATTAGTACAAAAGTAATTAAAACTTGTAGTACAGAATTAATTCCTATTTTGACGTATCTAATTAATCTTTCATTTTCATCTGGTACTTTTCCTGATGCGCTAAAATTATCAGTCGTTAAACCTCTGCACAAAAAAAACGATAAAAATGATGTTAGAAACTATCGTCCGATAACCCTTATACCCATAGTATCTAAATTATTTGAAAAATGTATGAAAAAGAGACTCTCCGACTACTGTAGCAAATACAATATAATAACAAAAGAACAGTACGGATTTCAGAAACACAAGTCAACAACACTTGCAATTGCTAATCTTTTGGGGCATATTCATAATTTCCTAAATAAAAATTATTTAACGACAGGACTATTCTTCGACCTGTCACAAGCCTTCGACTTTGTGGCACATGACATCTTGTTGAAAAAATTAGAAAAAAATGGAATAAGAGGTTTAGCACTGCAGTGGATCGCGTCTTATTTAAGCAACCGAAAGCAATACGTTGTTATTGATAAAGATAATGACAATTTATTAACCTCGTATTCATCTGACTGTAGGGTTAATAATTGCGGCGTCCCCCAAGGGAGTGTATTAGGACCCTTATTGTTTCTAATATACATAAACGACTTACCGCTAGTGACTAATCATAAATGTGTATTATTTGCAGATGACATTTCTATTATTGTGACTTCTGACAAAAAGTGTAAAACGAAATCTGATCATGAGATGGACATTAATAATACTATTGACGACATTATAAAATGGTTACAGGCAAATAAATTGAAAATTAATTTAGATAAATCTAATTATATACAGTTTAATAAATCAAAACATACTAATTACAATTTCAAACTTCATATTGACAGGTTAAAAGAAGTTCCACAAACTAAATTCTTAGGAGTACTCATAGATCAAGATCTGAACTGGAAAGTACATCTGGATAGTTTGTGCAGTAGGATTAATAAGTTTGTTTATGCTCTCAGACAAATAAAGAACATAACCAACAAAAAAACAGCAATTACAGCATATCACGCCTATGTAGAATCCGTCTTAAGATACGGGCTTATCCTTTGGGGAAACAGCACAGATAGACACAGAGCATTTATTGCGCAAAAGAAATGCATCAGAGCCATTTGTGGTATCCGTCCTGATGAGTCATGTAAGCCGTTCTTTAAAAAGCTAGGTATATTACCACTTCCGTCACTTTACATTTTGGAAATTTGTAGTTATGTTTATAATAATAAGGGATTGTTCAAAAAAGCCTATCAATTGAACTCTCGAAACAGAGATCCATGCAGACTTGCATTTCAGGATACTCCTAAATCAGCCAAGTATGCGAAAAGTTTCCTAGTCATGTGTGTACGCATTTATAACAAAATTCCCAAAGAAATAAAATTGTTATTTAATATAAACTCATTTAAAAACAGATTACAGAATTGGTTGAAAGAACACATGTTCTATGACATTAAAGATTTTCTCAACAATAAACTATGAATTTCTGGACTTTTGTTATTGCGGATAATGCTGAGAGAAAACTACTGTTATTGTATTATTATTATTGTATTGACTTTGCATCTGTGACATTGAACTTTAAAATTGACTAATAATTATGATTTTGCATGCAATTGATACATATCCTGTATAGCTAAACATGTGGACTTTAGATTAATATCTGACTGTAACAACTTTATACCATGTTTAAGGCAAATAAAGACTTATCTTATCTTATCTTATCTTATCAAAAAGGAGCGAACTTGCGTGATTTATGTGGGTCGGTTTTGAGTGTGTTTAATAGAGTGAATGTGTGTGTGCGTGAGTGTGTTTATTACAGTGAGTGTGTGTATGCGTGAGTGTGTATAATAGTTTGAGTGTTCATGGTATATGAGGTAAATTCGTTTACCTGCATGTACATATAAGTTTAGGGTTAGTTTTAGGTTAGCCCTGCGACAATGTCTTGGGATTGGAGGAAGCCTGGAGCACGTTCCTTTACTAACAATTTCGTGACTGAGGTCCTTTTTAATTACTAGTCAGATTATGAAGGTGATGTTACCATGGCCTCAATGTCGTTGAGGTTTTGGTCTTAAGGGGCACCTAGTCGCGGGCTCGAACTCACTGGTGGGCCTGGCTAAAAATCACGCTGTCTCACCAGGCTTCGTGTCCGACAGAGATAACATCAGTGATGTGCAGTTAGATGCTAGTCTACACGCACAACGTTATTGATATGCAGGATCATTTATAGAAAAAAATCGCGAAAAAATTAAGAATTAAGTCCTTTGGAAGATCGGGTTTTCGGCTCGGATCGGCTATACCAGCTGTTATACTTAGTGCGTAAGGATAGCATAGGATAGGGTTTCTTTTACACCCTGTATAAGAACGTTATCCCTATCCCAACATAGTTGAGTAAAGGCTAGGTTTATTTATTGACATTTTGCAATTTGGATATTATACGACAAAATAATATATAGTTTCAAAGTGTCATTATTATAATGTGATTTATTTATGTTTTACTTCCTAAACAATGGCAGGTAAGTATTACCAAGTGTTTAGGATTTTTTTTTGAGTATTTGATTTTATGCACAACATAATAGTTATACAGAATTATTTTTTAGTCACCGTCCAAATTTTTCAGGGTGATAGTACCCGTGAAATTGAACAACTTTCTCCAAGGAACATGGGTCGAAATATGAAAAAAAAAATCGGACCTCCCATACAAAATCGACCAGCTAACTATTGATTTTGCATGGGAGGTCGATTTTTTTTTTCATATTTCGACCCATGTTCCTTGGAGAAAGTTGTTCAATTTCACGGGTACTATCACCCTGAAAAATTTGGACGGTGACTAAAAAATCAGCCTGTATATGTGTCTATTGCCTGCGGTTAATACATTATGACCGGAAAACTCATTTCATTCTATGACAATAAACAGCTCACAATTATTATTATAATGTTGACATTATAAGAGGTACCTAACCACATACGTATTTCTACCTAAGAGGTTCTAACAAACCACACCACCACCTCTTCATTATCAACATAATAACAAAACAAATATGATATAATAATGTATAGAGTATCGGTAAATAAGCACAAAATGAAACTCTTACATCAAATAATAAAAATAATCGACTTTTGATTTTAAGAAAAAAATATTTTCCGCCCGTGTTCGCTTTTTGGGTTACCCCGATATATACGAGTATATACTACTAATATTTTAAATGTGAAAGTTTGATGGATGGATGTTTGTTACTCTTTCATGTAAAAACTACTGAACGGATTTGGATGAAATTTGGTACACAATACATAATCTGGATTAACACATAGCGATACTTTTTATATCCCGGTATGACATTCCCGTGGGATAACTTCCGACTTCTACGAGGGCGAAGCCAATGGCAAAACCTATAGTAAACGTATAAATAAGTGGCGGCCCTGAACATGAAAATTACAAACATTTCTTTTATTGCTGAATGGGCCTGCTCTTGACCTCGATCACGCCTGATTGAAAGCGATGAATGAGGTCTACGATGGAACGGCCGTGCCCAGAAGATGCCTTGGCATATATAAACTCACGTCTTTTTACCATGAGGGTAAGTAGAAATTACAGAACACCACCAGCTAAAATCCTTACTCAAACTCCTTTTGCTACGTTTTCTGAACGTTAACACGTAAAAGACCCACGACGAAGCCGTCACCATAACATTTCAAACATATTTTCATGGAATAAGGTTTCAAAAATGTTGGAACTGACCTCTGTAACTAAAAGTTACACAGGTATGATCCAGAAAAAAACAATGATCACAAATGCTGAGGAGATTAAGACTTTCGGCTTCGTTAACCGTCTTTTTACCTGACTGCTCCACGCAGAGGAGGGTAATGTGTTTATCGGCCTAGATATGTGTGTATGTATGAATGTTTGTTCCTTTGTTTACTTAGCTGTAGCGACCAAAAGCGCGGGCCGATTTTGATGATTCTTACGTCAAACGTTTGTCTTAATCTTGTAAGTGTCATGACTATACAGTTTGTTGGCAATGCCATAATGAACTGTGGTTGTTGCTTTACTATTTATAATCGCATTCATGTGGTGTCGGTTCCGGCGAGGTGACAGTGCGGCGCATGTGCTATATTCATACGTAAACACAAATAAGCTTTTCGGCGCCGGAGCGGCTCCGGTGCCGGCGTCATGTACAGGAAGCCTAATTGGGATGTAATTACTATTATTTTTTCATTTATTTTTTACGCTGAGTCGACGTTTTACCCGACGTAGGTAATATATGAATTTGTCACACCAAAATTATAATAAATAGAAGACCGTGGTAGTGACGCTGAATTCAACTTTCTTAAATACATAATCCTCACGTGAACGTGCCGCAATGCCGACAGCAACGGAAGAAGATAATGACCACACACGTGACGGCACAACTGCCCAATTTGTACACCGAAATAACTCGTGTGAGTCATGCCAATTCAAAGTAGTGTAGTATTGTCATTGATAAGAAAAAACAAGATTAACAAACACCTGTGTGACTAGCATCGTGACTAATCCTTGGTTTACTAACACGAGGATAACTTTTGAGCGGCTTATTCGCACGATTTAGTCTCCTGAAACGGGCTAATCGCCCCTTTTTTACACGCTTTATGGTAGCTTCACTTGTATGTTTGTTTGTTTGTTTGTAACCGACTCCTTTGGACGCTATTTTGACCCACTTTAAACGGTCAGATTTCATTGAAACTTTGTAAACTTATCGAGGACCGATGACTACTCAATAATTAAAAAAAAAATTGAGAAAAAGGAAAAAAAAACATTTTTGTAGTTAGCAGAACTAAAAAATAGAAAATAAATAATAGTTTAAAAAACTAAAAAACACGCTTTAAATACCAAACTAAAAAAGGAGAAAATAATTTAATTCAATTAAAAAGCGTGGGGTGCTTGACATTACGTGATTATTAAAAATACCTCAAAAAGCACCCCGCGCTGTTTAATTAAATTAAATTATTTTCTCCTTTTTTAGTTTGGTTTTTAAAGCGTGTTTTTTAGTTTTTTAAACTATTATTTCGAAGCGATTTGCTGGAAGATAATTTATTAGTGAGCAAATCGACAATTCCAGAAATTTGTATTAGGCATTTGGCACGTTTTGAATTTTATGCGATAAAACAATAACATTAGTTTAATTTTCCCCTAATATCCAGTAAGAGAAATTCTTTTTTTTTCTCAACTATTTTAGCTACCTATGTCTGGGATAGTTGATTTGCCCGCTTTGAGCGAGTAAATTCGTGCGAATTAATCGAAAGCAAGTAATTTCCCGGCTTATTTTCCAAGCTGCCACACCCTGGAGCTGTTTACACAATTCTAGACAATAAGCCATTGCAGTGACTGAAGTCCGTAGAGAAAAATTATCTGGTTGTATATTTTTTTTACCACAGCGGGTAGCTTTTGGCCTTCATCTCACTTGGTGGTAAGTGATGATTATGCCGAAGGTTGGGAGCTTAACCCGGAATCCTCAACCACTGAGGAACTGGCCATCTGAAGATTCTAACTGTCGAAATACAATAATGCTGTTGACATTGTGGTTATGGCAATAGACTTAGATAAGGTGGTGGTAGCTAGCCAGTCGGACTTAGAATAAGCCCTAACACTAATTGAACCGAGCATAAACCGGTACCACTGGGTCTGAGACAAGAGGTCTTATCACTAGACCACAGAGACGAAATCCAACCGGATAATTTTTCTCTACAACTGTACTTTCTGCCTATCTATATAACAATCTGGCTCTCTACAACAACGACTGTCATGTAGACGTTCGAAGCCGTTCGTAAGCCCTTTATTTTATTTTATTTAACTCTTACAGACTTATAGCAAACTAAAAATCATTAATTTGTAGGCAAGAAAATTTGCTAAATTACAAGCTTCCACTTATATAACAAACAACTTGAAACTGACAATGCGACATATTTGTCGAAAAAGACAAAATTGCCACATTTTTCTATAGATGCTGTTTAATAAAGCAGAAGAGACTGTCGCCTGTCACCCGTTTTCTCTTGCTGGCTTCATGAATAGCCCTCAGAATCGGTAAGGAGATGATTTAAATCGCTAGGTATATGTTTCCACTACACGCAGAAGCATGTCCACATAAACGCCTTGATTTTTTATCTCAAAACGATTTCCTGGAGGAAGTAACTCTTTCAGTTTGTCATTAACTTTTGAATAACCCATTATTAAAGTGTTCGCTAATAGCAGAGCCATCATCATCACAGCTTCTCTAAAGTAGTCAGTTTCTGTCACTAGTAAAAAATAATGATAGGCCACTCTCGCACGAGTAATTTGTACATTCTAAATATTTTATGTGACGCATAGAAAAACGAGAGCGTAGCGAGGTTGGTAATGATCTCATATACGCGTATGATGGTAGATTTAATGATAAGTTTGACACCGATGTTATTAATTTTGTTAGTAATTACGATATAGAGCGACCTAGTTATTGTATGTATATAGAATGGATATAGATTAATAGCGAATGGTTAAGTCCTTTGGGGTTTTACAATTTAGTGTCGGTAGTAATCGTTTATTGGCATACCCAGTGCAGCTTTGCTATCACATCACGCTATCTAACTGCGGACTGATTATTTGCTGGATCCATATGCGACCGTGTGTACGTGACGTGAAAAAGATAATTTCCCAGTTAAAAATATAAAGATAGACTAGACTACACGTTTGCTTTTTCCATTATATGTCTAACCTTCGCGCAACTATGTTGGGATGGGCTTCTGGTCTAACCGAAAGCAGCTACTAGTATTAAAAATGGAGTGACTGATTATTTGACAGTTCCCTTTACTTGCTGCACACCACGCTATCTAACTGCGGGCTAATTTATCTTTTTAGGTTAAAAGATAATTCAGCCATAACGTGAGAAGATACGAGAGAAGCCGTACTGAGACACCGGTTTGGGATTGAAATGTCAAAAAGTTATGTTTGTTACAAACAATTAATCTGCCTCGCATTTTCTCAAAATCCCAACTATGTTGGAGTCTGGCATCAATTCTAACCAAATGCAGTAATTAACATAGAGCAACTGCCTATTTGACCTTCATAACTTATTTACAGGTTAATACGATACCCCTAGGTAAGACTGGTTGTCAGATTTTTGGGCTTTTGACTATCCATAACGATTGTCAAAGATCCAGGAATGGCAGCAGGGACAAACGGCTTAACGTGCTTTCCGGGCTATTGGTATATAAAGATGGTCACCCATCCACGGAAGAACCGCGGCAAGTGGAGGTTAACCTGCAGTATTATTTTTCTGATGTTAAAGCTTCGCGCGCAGCGCTTTGCCGCAGCGGCGAAATAACACTAAACTATCAAGACTGCAACAGATGTGAGTGAGAACTAGTCAACTCAAATATTTTAAACCCATAAAACTGTCAGTCGAGATTGATCGATTGTGATTTAAAGGTTGCAAGACCTAATTCGTCCGCTAAAAAGTGACACGAGGCTACAGTTTAGACGTCGTCGACGAACATAGCTGCGTTAGTGAATATCGTTTGAATCAGTGCTACACGCTCGGTCGATCTCAAGTCTGTCTCGACGACAAGCTCGTCGTAGAGTACAGCCAAGAGACTGTCTCTTAGAGAATAGCATAGCTGATCGATCGACCCATGCGGCTGGTATTATTAGCCACAAGCCCAAGATATAAGCACATTGATACAAGATAATTGAGCAACCTTTGCTCCTGCAAAGGTTCGATGTGCTTAAAATTTATTTTGTACAGCTTTAGTTATCTTAGGTATTTATTTGGCTAGAATTTGTTTAAAAACTGAACAGCACTTGAAAATTATAGTAAGCTAGTAAGTAGTTATTGACATTAATTCATACGGCGATAATGATTTTAACTTCTGTTTTATCCGTTTGGTAAAAAATTATTACACATTGTTGGGTTTTCTGTGTGACATAACATAAATAATGCGAGTTGAAATTGTTTGGCCCACGCCATAATATATTTTTTTCTTTTTATTTTCTTAATTTGTTAACACAACTTTCACGGCGCGGGCGGTACAAAAAGATCAAGTGAATAATTATGTGTATGTTGTAGTAAGAATATTGCAAATCTGTCCGCATATTACGGAGTTATGGAATACATTAAAAAAAAAAACATGTGGAATTATAACCTCCTCCTTTTTTAAGTCAGTTAAAAAAGACACGTTGCGCCGACCCCATATAAATTGGGATGAGGACAGCAGAATGATGATTCTATTGACCAAAACAGCAAATAGTTACACGATTTTAACAACATCAGATAACTTTTTCGTCCTTTGAAGAGATAGATTTACCTACTTCAATCATCAAGTCAGATCATAATAAAATGTTCAAGATACCAATTGCGTCATTACTATTCAATGGATTCAATGGGCTTGTTTTTAACCCGTCACGTGTCTAATTAGCAGACACAATAGAAATTATATTGGCATAGGTACACATGATATATCTACACTTGACATGCGTATCAAAAACACCTAGGTAAAACATCAGGGATACAACAGACTTGCTTCAGTTGGACATGATCCGGCACAGCGGGGCGTCAATATCAAATATGTGTAGGTACAGTCACGGACTTTAATTGATAAGCCACTATTAAACTTTCCAATTTTGCAGTTTTATAAATTCACGACGATGTATAAAACTGCAAAATTTGGAAAGTTTATAAACACGAACTTAAACCGCATGCTCGTAAACAAGATGACAAATTACTTATAATCGGAAATAGTCTTATCCATAGAGGTTGAAGTTTGACTAATAAATTGTCAATGATAAATAAGTTTATCTAATCTATTTGATACGACCTCCTTTGAATTAGAGCTCATTAAATACTCGTTATTTCTGAAAACCTATCCAAAGACAGTGACAATTGAAATGTCAGAGACGATAATTTCGAATTTTGGTGAATCGTAGCCGTAACTATGTATGTTTTCATGCAGCAGTTGTCATATTTGTCAAGAACGTCTCTTGGACGCTACGCGTTCGGATAAAATCGTGAGTGCGAGTTTTTCCGATGTCGAAATGACTAATCATAACGTTACCATCGCTACGCTAAAACAATTGTTGCTAGGTTACGGTTGCTAGCCCTGCAATTGGTTGACTTTAGGTCGTCACTCTAGACATGTACGAGTATAACCGACTTAACCCGATTTGCATTACACGGCTAAAATAGTAACTGTGGCAAGTGGCTTATCAATTAAAGTCCGTGACTGTACATATACTTCGGCTAAGCTTGAATTGTGCTGACCCAGCTCGAACATTATTCAACAAGGATAGATGCCGATCGGAGTTTGCCAATCGGCACGAGATTAATAAAAGCCGAGTATGTGCAATAATTGCTTCGGGTTGGCCGAATCAAATGTGCCGACCCGGAAATGTGTAGCATCGCCCACAATTTTTTCCACTAACTTATGAAGGAATGTAGACACTATAAACATCACATGTTATGAATACAATAAAGGCTCCAGTTACTACTTTTGCTTTATCAACATCCATCCTTCTTTCCTGGCATTTCAAAGAACCATTAAAATTATGGTATGGCATCTTTATTTTTGAATAAACTTGAAATACAGAACAAGCGGATAATTACATACAATGTTCGAAGACATGAACGGGAAGTAAATTCATAATAATTTTGTGTAACAAAAGAATTGTAACAACGTACAGTTAAATTATATTGTTACATAAAGGTATATTGTATTGACATCTTTACTTTACCAACTGGTAAATTTAAGAGCCTTGTTCGGGAAACGATTTTTAATAGTTAACTTTTAGACTGTATTTTTATAATTTCTTGTTTTTTCTTTTTATTTGCATGCCTGTTTACTTTTATCACTAACACTTTATTAAATCTCATTGTGCCTATCAAACTGTAAGCGCACAATTGTATAATTTATGTGGAAAATGTCGTGGGTTACACATTTACACACTCTGCAGCTCAATTTTTTTTATATTATTGTAATATGTAACTGTTTATTTTCCCAAATAAATAAAATAAAATAGTCAATAGTCAAAGCGCCGCTGCTGCTGTTGCTGAGACCCTCAAGCGGCGTAAATACTGTAACCTTATGGGTAACTACAGTTTTGAGCCGTTTGGGGTCGAAACGCTCGGGTCATGGGGCCCGAGTGCACGTCTCCTCTTTAAGGAAATTTCTCGCCGGCTGGTCGACACTACACGTGACCAGAGGGCTGGGTCGTTCTTTGGCCAAAGAATTAGCATTGCCATTCAACGTGGCAATGCTGCCAGTCTTCTGGGCACGTTTCCTGATGACAGCGATGCGGAGGAATACTTCGACGCCTAAGTGTCCTTTTGTTTTTTGTATTTATTTTGTATATCGTAGTTTTAATTATCCAGATTAAATAATTAAATTCATTAGTCTTAACTGTCGCGTAATACTATTGTCGCCTAATAAATAGTCAAAGAACATTGCATTGTACTTATGTTAAGAATTAACTAAATCCTATTTGAAAATCTTAAGTCACATTGAATATTGAAAATTAAAAGAAGGTTATCATTCTTGTCTCAGAATTCTCGTGCAAACTTATTTTGGGTCGGCTTAACACGTGTTTTTCTTCCAAATCTACTTCTCTATTAGTCGTCATCTCATTAGTGACCCCCTTTCTATCCATATCATCTTTCACACAGTCCATCCATCGTTTCTTAGGTCTCTCCCTTCTCTTATAGCCATCTACATTCATTGGTACTCAAAACATTTTTCGGGATTTTTTTGGATAATATTTTTGTGTTCACCAAAAAAATATTGATCTTCCCCGAAAAATACTGATCGTGCACCAAATATTAGGTTAGGTTAGGTTAGGTTAGGTTAGGTTAGGTTAGATGTCGGGAGGACACGGCGTGGCACACGCTTGCAGAGTGTGCTGCTTGGGAGGAGCCGCGCCGTGCCCTCATCTCAGGAGTCGGCAGTGACCTGTCGCTGCCGGCCGTTGTCGACTCGATGGTCGGCAGCGAGGAGTCCTGGGACGCGGTGGTATCCTTCTGCGAATCAGTCATCTCGCAGAAGGAGGCTGCGGAGAGGGAGCGGGAGATTGCTTCCGCTAACCCGATTCGCAGCAGACGCACCGGGCGTCGGCGGAGGGCGAATAACGCCCTCTTCCGGCCCCCCTAAATGGGTCCAGGGGCGACGGATCTGGGGAAATCCGTCGCCCCCGACTTCTTAGGACCCGAGATGGCGGCGCGTAGTGTTCCACGCGCGCCTCTATGTGATGTAAGGGGGGAGTTTAACACCTCACTCCCCCCCTAACGCGAGGTGGCCCGCACAGGCGGGCCGGCACTAGCCGGGGATCGCGGAAGTCACTTTTGTTCCCGTGATCTCCGGTGCAAGTGTGAGGCGGAACACCGGGGTGGTTTTAGTCAGTAAGAGTCTGACAGACCCCTCCGCCCTCCCCAGGGCGGAGGACATCCATGAGGATTTCCCCCCGTCATCAAAAAAAAAAAAAAAGGTTAGGTTAGATATTTTGGTGCATATTCAGTATATTTGGTGGAACACAGGCAAAATTAGGTAAATGAAATGGGAATAAATTGAAGTACTTTTAAATACCATCCGATTTTTTTTACAAGAAATTCCAAAATTCTACTTCCTACTCATCATCACCATCATCACCTGCCTAGCCTTATCCAACTATGTTGGGTTCGGCTTCCAGTCTAGCCGGATGCAGCTGAATACCAGTATTTTACATGGAGCAACTGCCTATCTGACCTCCACAACCCAGTTACTGAGTAATACGATACCCCTTAGTAAGACTATTTGTCAGACTTTCGGGCTCCTGACGACCCGTAACGACTGTTCTATTCTACTTACATTCTAACTTCTAATATTATAAATGTGAATGGTGAAAGTTTAACCCTAAGTAATGATTAATGTTTAACTATACATTTTGACGTATAAATATCTATTAACTTTAAGCAATGTGTACAAATAAACCCCTATATGTTTGGATATTTGTTAGTCAATCACACAAATACGGCTGAACGAATTTGGTTGAAATTTGGTACACTGATAGTTTATAAGTTGGATTAACACATATGTACAATACTTTTAAACTACCTATACTCCCATACCTATTATCACTGTAATTTGAAAACATTGTAAAAGCCAATTATTTTTAAAGAGTAACCGTAGAGTTTCTTGCCGGCTCTTCTCCATAGGAAACGACAAATTGCAACCGTGCACCTAGCTTCTGACGTTTCATAAGTGCCCATGCAGGCTTATGTGAAATAAAATATTTTGATTTTGATTTTGAAACCCGATAGTCCAACGGGATCGATCCATAAACGGGTAAACACGGGTAGTATTACCTATGCTAACTTTTTGTATCAAAAAGATTTTTAGTACCTAGTTCTTTAGATAGGTTGGAACAATGGAACAATAGACCCAAATTATGTCAAGAAAGATCAACCCAATTCAATCGAGTTTTAAACAGACGACGTAATTACCTATACGATGTTGAAGGTACGTGGCTTCAGCTATTGTGTTGCATGTTACTTAATGAATGAAGCAGCTGGAAGGCTAACGCATTGACCATGGTCTATCGGTCACAATGCCACTTGATTCTTGTTCTACCTTGATCCTTTCACATTGACAATTTTCGCGGGAGGAAAATTAATTATCATGTTTTACAACGACCTTTTTTTTAAAGATCGTAGAATCGATTATCATTCAAAATGCGTAAAACAATGATTACCCACTGGGAAATCAAGCTATAAGCGCGGCACTTGGTTGTAAGTTTGTAGTTGGTTTTTTTATAATAATATTCGCAAAATAAGCAGTTCGCATTTTCACTAATTGAACCATAAAATATGTTCACGAGCAAAAACACAATTCTTTAATGTATAATAAATAAAAATTAAATGAAATTGCCTAAGAATATTACCTAATAAACATAACATCACGCCTCTATTCCGCAAAGAGTTAAGTAAACTTGACGTTGCATTTATAACACCTTTACAGATTTATCCTAGGTGATGTTATAAGTCACAATGTCTGTCTCACTCAAACCATAAAAGAAATAGGTTTTAAAAATAAATAATAGTTTAAAAAACTAAAAAAAAAACGCTTTAAAATCGCTTTTTAATTGAATTAAATTATTTTCTACTTTTTTATTTTGGTTTTACAGGCGTGTTTTTTTAGTTTTTTAGACTATTATTTATTTTCAATTTTTTAGTTCTGCTAACTACAAAAGCGTGATTTATTTTTCCTCTATTTTTTTCTATTTTTTTTAATGATTGAATTGTCATCGGTCCTCGATAAGTTTACAAAGTTGAAATGAAATCTAATCGTTTAAAGTGGGTCAAAATCGCGCCCTAAGGAGTCGGTTACAAACATACAAGTGAAGCTAATATAAAGCGTGTAATAACAACTAATTAGGCACATAGGCCTCAGTTAAGATTTTTGCCGTTTCAATGAATTTCGGCAGGTTTTATCCAAATAATCCTCCGATAACGTAATAATGTGAATCATACCCCCCCTAGTTAGCCCCCATTTCGCCAGTTATGTTATAGGGAGCGAGCCTATTGCCATCACCTGGGCACAAACTCAGACCACGGGCTGAAAATGAGAAATTCCTGTTGGAAAAACACAATAACACTTAGTCCGACCTGGGTATCGAACCCAGGCATTCATTCTCAGCATCAGCGCTTGCAACCACTAGACCAACGAGGCAGACAAAATAAATACATAATTGACTAAAATTACCTAAAAATATTCTTAAAATAATAGTTAAAAGTTATCTTACCAGCCACAGCAATGGATTCTAAATCGGTTTGGTGTTTAACTATAGGTTATGTTATATTGTATTTAAATATTTCAAAAAATGTATGAATCCATAATCGTTAGCTATTGTTCTAACAACGATTTGAGAATGAGCACAATTGAATTATTATTATTTCCACAATACTGTTTTAGAGATCCGTAGGTTATACCCATGAGCATTTGACCGAAGATTTTCGCACCGTCTAAGAGCTATCAAAACGTGACATAGAAAAGAATGATTTAACTTGATTATTTTATTTTCTGTTTTTAAAAACAATGGCTCAAGGTGACATAAAATATCGTGAGAAAATGTGCAGTAAAAATAATAGAATTCTCTTTCAAAATTATGATTTGAAGAATAACAATTAGCAGACTTTTTTGCATAAGACGTGTAGTTATATACTGATTTTATTATTACAATGAATATAATAAGAACACATTTATAAAACACACAACTTCTCACGTTTACAGCAGAGCACTATAATAATCCTTATCACATTCCGATATGAAAACTGACAAGATCATAATTTATTTTCTATGTTCATACCATACATGAGATAACACATTCTACTGAACGTGTAATCTACCATCTTGCTTATATAAACTTTCTATATCTTGCCAAGTTTCGTTACAAAATTCGGTATTTTGAAAGGTAGGTATAAAAAAAAAATTACTTCATACGTATTGTACGCGTAGTTATAATAAACAACGTACCGAATAAGTATTATTAAATCAATGAAAATAAATTTATTAGCCGGTAAATAAAAATAAAAAAAATATACTTTTCAATATTCCAATGCCTATACTTTATGACAATATGTTACCTAATCTATATATCTATTATATAAAAATGAATCGCTGTTTCCCTTGGTCACGGCATCACACGTGAACGCCTGGACCAATTTTGATAATTCTTTTTTTGTTGTGTTTGTTATTGTCAGGAGCAGGTTCATAAGAAAAAAAAAATTAAGAAAGTTGCGCATAACATTAGAAAATGTAAGAAAACTTATATTCATAGTTAAGACAGGACAACGTCTATAGGATCAACTAGTTCAAGATAATAATCACAATGAATTTACAATGTTCTCATTGCTGAGATGCAAGCCTTCTCTCTGTGAGAGGGAGTAGGCCATTATCCACGCGGGCCCAGTTGGGTTGGGGGATGTCACATGTCGGTTTCCTCACGATGTTTTCCTTCACCGTTTTGTGAGCAACATTGAAGAAATCGATAAGCTCCCACAACCCAGGCAATCAATCTACTGAACGCCCTGATTGCTCAGAGGCCAGATGTTGATATATTTGTGTATAGCAGTAGATCTATGTTCAATGTTTGTGTGAAGTTTTTTAGTTAAATATTATGTTGTTAGCTTGCTGCGCGCTTTGGTGCTTACTGTAAGTGCAGCAAGCAATTGATATAAATAAATAAGAAGCAAAAACCATGAACCTCTTTTTTTACACGCTGGCGACGGAGTATGGAATTTGGCCCAGTTAAAGTTTATACGTAAAAAGAGCACAGAAAGCTATTTTTAAGTACCACATTTAAAATACATTAAGTTTGAAATGAATTATGGAATTTCGACTGATACACAATTTTACACTACGGGACCACTAGTATTTTTTTAAGACTCCAAAGCAAAAATTAATTTCTGGCATACCGACTAGACCTGCTGGCGAAGTTCCACAGTTCTACCAGTAACTTCGTTAGTCTGTGGTTAACGAAGAACTAGACAAGGTCAAATTACTCTTTTATACTACTACTTATCACACTTCTAAAATAATTAACGAGAAGGTAGGTAAAGGCGCGATTCCACCAGTGTATGGCACAGTGCGATACACCATCAGCTACTTAGCCTTTGCCCAACTATGTTAGGGTCAGCTTCCAGTCAAACCAGATGCAGCTGAATACTTTTATTTTACATGGAGCGACTGCCTATCTGACCTCCACAATCCAGTTACTGGATAACACGATGCCCCTTGGTAAGACTGGTTGTCAGACTTTCAAGTTACTGACGACCGTAACGACTGTCAAAGATCCACGATCCACGAACCAACGGCTTAACCTGCTTTTGGAGGCACGGAGAGGTCTCGGTACGTACAGATCGTCACTCATCCACGGACCAACTGCGGCAAGCGTAGCTTAACCTAATCGATCAACCCGTGCGGCTGTTATTACTTAGCCATGATCCCTCTCGGCAGTTTGCGACAACGTACTGCACAAATGAATCTTTCACGGACTCACTCAAGTAAATATTTATTTAAAAATGTACTGCACTGTACGCTTACAGAAGTTACTCACAGCTTTAGCGGTGGACACACCCGTATACTCTCTAGTCCGTCAACGAAGATACGGGCCGCTCTAAAAGTAGTTGATTCGTCCAAATAAGTGTAAAATTTAATTTTTGGACTGGTAAAAAAAATTGGGAGTACGGACATCTCTCAAATCGGCTTGTCATGCATAATTCCGCCTCCGTTTGTATTCCCTTCCACATTTAACCCATCTTCCTTCAAAACAAGAATGAACAGGCATCTTTTGGGCACGCTCAATCCATCATAGATCCGATCAATCGCTTCCTATCAGGTGTGATCGAGGTCAAGAGCAGGCTAATTTAGTAACAAAAAGTATAAAACAATTTTCGGGCCCTGAACTACTCTTATGTCCGTTAGTGATACGGAGTCGGAAACGCCCGTAACTTCGACTGAAGAGACGGATTTCGTGATTAAGGAGTACCTAGACCCCTAGAGACTATCGTATACGCAGCTCATGCAGTACGTATTCTGCACAAACTGTTGGTGAAAAATTTCATTAGAATCGCGCCCTAACATTTACTTATGATAAGCCGTTTTATCTTCAAACCACTAGACTCCGCTGTTATCTTTCACCAGATTTCGAACTGCAAATATTACAGTTGAAGCATTCATAATTATATTACTACTTGCGGTCCGTCCTGGCTTTGCACGGTTGGGATCCCAAATTATATCTAATCATAAATATAGCCTATGGTAAACTCAAGGATTATTGTAGCATTCTAATGGTGAAAGAATTTTTGAAATCGGTTCAGTAGTTTTTGATTTTATTCGTGACATACATAATAATCTTTTCTCTTTATAATATTTGTATAGAAGTATAGATATAGATTGTAAAAGTAATCATCACAACATTATATTTTACCGTCGGGAGAAAACTTATGCTCAAATGGAGACGGAACCCTTTTAGATAGGTCGTTCAAATTTAACTAAACTTTCATTATTTCCAAATAATCCTTCCACCTTAGACGCAACAGTTCAGTCACAATACATGATTAGGAACACATACACTCACGCTTATTTTCCAAGAAGTTAGGCAGAAAATCAGACAATTTTACTGGTATATGGGGACCTTTTGAATCAATCCAGCTATAAAATCCACATCTGAACAATACAGCTCATAGATACTATTAAACTATGGAGTATTTTTTTTGGAAAAAAACTGGGACGCAGAGATAATGGGTCTTTCTTTGCCCAACGATACAAAGTAGATAACATTTGGTAAGCAACAATTCATATTGTTTAGAAATGTTTGACCAAATTAGGAAGTTCTTCTAACACAATAAGTCTAGAATCTAAAGGCACCAACACCTACCTGTTTTATATCCAGCAGAAGATCAGAATCCACGTCGAGGAGAAGAAAAACAAAAAATTTCACAAAAATATAAACTAAAAAAAGTCTTGCAATAACAGTAAATTAATACACAAAGAGATTAATATTTCACTTGATTGAAACACACTGGCTTATTGAGAACTGACAGAGTATTTTGACAAGAACTGTTTGTTTCATTATTGTTGATGGACGCTCCCATGCCGTTGTACTAAAGAGTTTGGCGTCGGGATCGTTGCGATGTTGTTGTGACGAAATGTGGGTCAGTGTGGATAATAAGGGCGCGGCCCCACTGCGCATAGCGGTTGAGGTGAACTCGGTTGGTGACTGATATTTTTTTTAATAGAGCAGTTACTCTGTAACGCACCTTATGTTCACACCCTGTATTATTTAACTGCCACACGGTGAACTGGGGCTTGTGGTTAAATAACAACAGCTACGTGGTTGGATCGATCAGGTTAAGCTACGCTTGACGCGGTTGGTTCGTGGATGGATCACTATCTTTATATATGACGATTCATTCTCCATAATTCAGAAAGTACGTTAAGCCGTTGATCCCGGCTGTCATTCGTGGACCTTTGACAGCCGTTACGGTTTTTCAGAAGCCCGAAAGTCTGACAGCCAGTCTTAAAGGGGGTATCGACAGTAGTCGCTCTATGTAAAATACTGGTATTCTGAGAACCTACCCCAACATACTCGGGCAAAGACTAAGCAGATGAATGTAAACTGGGGCTCTTTGATTAGGTAATACATTGGACGATTAGCGGGGTTATTGCGTAAAACACTAACAACAGTAATGGCTCTCATTTTGACAGTTCAACAAAATTCATTGCGTTATTTACATTGTTGAGCAGACAACATTTTCGAATATATGAAGCAATGGATAAGCAATATCGTTCAAAGAGTGTAATTTGGGTGCCGAGGAACCGGTTGTTTCCATGTTTCCTTTACAAGACGCGGATGACTTTACCAAATCGAAAATATTTATTCTCATAGTATGGGTAGTAGGTATATCTCCATGGTACATTCATGAATGTTACATAACATTCATAGAATCCTCGTATTTACCATTCCTAGTATGAGAAACTTGTCATAACATTTTAATAAAATCAAATAGGTATTTAATTTTACTAAAATATTATGATAAGTTTCTCATAATAAATATTGTACGGTAGATACCTACGTACACACGGCTAGACATCAAGCTATATACAGGTTGAAATTGAAAACATGCGACAAACCGAAATGGGAGATTGTACTCATCATTATGAACAACTTTTACTAAGGGACCAATGATGCAATCGCGAAAAAAAAAAACATCTGTTCCCTACATTTAAGTTCGCATAACTCGTCAAAATGTAGGGAACAGCTGTTTTTTTTTTGCGATTGCATCTTTGGTCCCTCAGTAAAAGTTGTTCATAATGATGAGTACAATCTTCCATTTCGGTTTGTCGCATGTTTTCAATTTCAACCTGTATACATTTTCAGTATAAGCTGATCTCGCATTGTATATGATTTCCGTACAGTGAGAGATCAGCGTAAACTGGAAATGTATACCTTTTGCTTGATGTGTAGCCGTGTGTACAATGTTTATATTTTAATAACATAACTTCTCGTCTTGTTTTCCCGAAGGGTTGGCAGAGGTGTACCTATTTCGTCAGTTATGTTAAGGGGAACCTAGTCGCGGGCTCGAACTCACTGGTGGGCCTGGCTAAAAATCACGCTGTCTCACCAGGCTTCGTGTCCGACAGAGATAGTATCAGTGATGAGCAGTTAGACGCTAGTCTACACGCACAACGTTATTGAGTGAGATGCAGGATCATTATTATAATAAAAAAATCACGAAAAAATTAAGATAAGTCCTTTGGAAGATCGGGTTTTATGAAAAAGCCAATGCATAAATCAATGACCAATAAAGTTTATTGAACTTTTCGATAATTGAACTTGGTTGGTACTGACTTGGTTTTGGAGATTTTACACTACTTTTATTACTTAAACACGCCCAAAGTTAAGTAAAATTAGCAAGAAAAACTAATCTTTGTTGGCTCCTAACTTTTTAATGGGTTTTTATTTTAGTATTCTGTTTCCGTACAGACAATATTAATAATGAGACAAAACGATATCATATTTTACTTTGGATGTGCCATTTCAGACCGTGGAGTAAAACACTCCCGAAGTTTGTATACAAAAAATGTGGACTAGGTTCACCTAAGTCCCATGTAAGATAGGGGGCGAGTCTATTGCATAATTAATTATATTATTATTAGGCAATAATTATATAATAAATTCTAATTATCTAGTCGAGTCACTTCTTACCTTTCTGCAACCATAAACCCGAAACAACCTTATACTGTTTTTTTAGTTAATATACAATAATCTTTATTCATGAATAAAAGACAGGCATGCAGAGTAACTTAATAATAAACACAAAATAGACAAAAATCGTAAAAAAATATTTTGACAATAAAATTAAGACGGGTCCACAGTAATTGGAGAATGTGAAATGGTATATTGTAAAGATAGCTTGGTTGTCTTCGTAACGTAAGTTCGTGACGTAAGTTCTCTCAAGCAAGGAAATCTAACAACGTAACTTATTAAAACAATTTTTTATGCACCCAAATAAGTTACTCTAAAAAATTGTGCGCAAAACAAAACCTTTAAGGTATATTTTTGTGGCATTACTGGGAATCATGACAAATTAGGTTCCACAAGGCCACACGGCTTGTCACGCGTCAGCTGTCCCTTTTTTAGTTAAAGCTGATTAGTAGAAATTCGTAGAAATCACACGCATACTTACTTTTTAAAACTATGGGGCGTTAAGCCATTATGTTAAGTGTCGGTAGTAAAAAATAAAAAATAGTAATTGAACAACAATTTTTCAATGCCATCGAAGTAAATAAGTTAAGTCGGGTTACGTCAAAACTAATTGCCCATCTTTTAGCGCTTCCATCGCTGCTGTCTACCAAAGGTGCTAAACGGTAAAGCTAAGTTACAAAATCTATGGAAGTATTTTCAATATAGCTACTTCGGCTCCGTCATCTCTTTCTCGTTTACGTCCCGTTGACGGCGGTGCGGTGGTAGACAAACACCCTGAGGGCGAATTTCAACAATGAATATGAACGCAACAAGCAACTCGAAACCGCATTCAAGATCTACCAGTGTCAATATTCCACGATATTGATGACACTGACAGTTCTTGAACGCGGTTTAGAGATGCTAGTCACGGTTACTTTCATTGGTAAATTTCGCTCTTATACTTGTAAGAATGGTCCAGTAATAACCCTTTCATCTCTTCCAGGATCTGCTAAGTAACACCTTCATTATTTCAGCCGAAAGACGTCCACTACTAGACATAGGATTCCCCTGAAAGGGGGGCTTTGCCATAATTGTCACGTTAGGCAGGCGGGTTGGCGATCGCAGTATGGTTGTAAAATGCATAGAGAACGCTGCTGCCCATTCTCTAGTAAGTCCCTAAGTCGCCTTCTACGACACCCACGGGAAGAAATGGGATGGTGCCAATCTTTTACATCCGTCACCACACGGTAAGTAACACCTTACTTAGAATCTATCTTATAAGTGTACACGAGCTACACGATTACTGAAAATTGCTTGTATTGACTGGACTGGTACACTCAAATCTGTGTGGCTCGTTCCTCCACGATTTTGGGCACAAATCTACATTGTCCTCATATAATGTGACCAAGATTATGTCTGCAAACAGCAAAAATGGCTTTCATTTTGACAGTTCAACAACATTCAGCCTCGGAAACCATGGCTTATCCTGCAGTAGGAGTGCAGGCCGGATAGCACGGCACGCCAGCATCAATGACATCATCCGTCATGCTCTTGTCGCCGTCGGGGTGCCAGCTGTTTTAGAACCCAATGGCTTGGCACGCGGCGATGGGAAGAGACCAGACGGAATGACCATAAAGCCATGGAAGTTAGGTCGGCCTTTGGTGTGGGATGCAACATGTGTCGACACCCTTGCGCCATCCCATCTTTCTAGTACGGTGGGTTGTGCTGTGGCGGCTGCTGCAGGTGCGGAAAACCTCAAACGGCTCAAATATTCCAATATCATTGGAACCTATATGTTCGAGCCGTTTGATATTGAATCTCTAGGGCCATGGGGTCCAAGTGCCTACTTAGTTTTCCGAGACATTTCCAAGCGGTTGGTCGACTCTTCACGTAACCAAAGGGCTGGCCTATTTTACGGTCAAAGAATCAGCATTGCCATACAACGTGGCAATGCTGCCAGCCTTTTGGTCACTTTTCCCATTGACAACGATGCGGACGTATTATTTGATGCCTTGTGACTATTTTCTTTTTATATACCTATTCATATTATTATTTAAGACCAGTCGTTTTTAAATTATCAAAATAAATAATAGTTTTTATTGCGTTATTTATATTTTTGAACAGACAATCCAATCCCAGGAGAAAAGTCCTTTAACCCAACGAACTCGTGATAACCACCATTATGACGATTACGTGTTACTTTCAAAGGAAATAAATAATATTTTGTTTCATTAAGTTTTCTGCTAAATTATTATTCAGAATATTTTTATTACTTCACATGTCTTTGTCGCTGGACAAATTACTTACCTACAATCAGCTAATACGACTGGGACGTGTAAAATAACTATTCATGCCATAATGTTTTCTTTATGGCATAACTAATACTGTTATTACTTGCAAATAAAAGATGACCTTTTGACTGGAGTTTAGGATATGCCTAGTTGCCATATCTTAAACTCCAGTCATGAGGTCGTCTTTTGTTAGTGTTACTGTTAATATTAATTAAGTTTATTTTTTTCCACGAAATAATGATAAATTTGTTTGTACAATAGGGTATATACCTATGTGGATTTTTGTATATAGTATAATTATCATGAGATGATGATTTTAGGCAGATGCCTAGTCTTTTCGCGATTGTAAGAGAACTCTTAATGATGCTCTCCAAAGTATGTCTTACGAAGAAACAGAGAATTAGAATTTACTAACTGTGTTAAAGTAAATTTAGTCTGTTGTCAACTTTTGGTTATTTATTAACTTTATAAGACTATTTTAGCTCTTCTTGCTTGATTTACAGGATTATCTAGTTCAGGAACGTAATTCTTAGAAATAATATTTATATTTAAGCAAAACTGTACATATTTTTAAAAGCCTTATATTTTTAAAATAAATATAATTTCATAATAAATATAAATATAACTAAATAAAATATAAATATAACTACGTTGGGGTCGGCTTCCAGTCTAATCGGATGCAGCTGAATACTAGTATTTTACATGAAGCGACTGCCTATCTGCCCTCCACAACCCAGTTACTGGGTAACACGATACCCCTTGGTAAGACTGGTTGTCAGACTTTCGGGCTTCTGACGTCACATAACGACTGGGTGGAAGGACAAAAATAATAATTAATTAATTAGACAGCAAAGTAGGGTGTGTGGATGTGGGTGTCTAGTGAGTGAGTGTATGGTACAAAACTGGTATTTTTCTACCTACTGAAGAACAGCATTATAGAAGTTACTTTTAACTGTTCGTTCGGAGAAGAAATAGGTACACACGGCTACATATCAAGCTATGCATTTCCAGTTTACGCTGATCTCGCACTGTACGAAAATTCTCTTTAATGCGAGATCAGCTTATACTGGAAATGTGTAGCTTGATTTGTAGCCGTGTGTACCTAATGCTTATTTTAATAAGTAAGGTTCCGCTTTAAGGGACATAGGTGCCAATGGCATTACACACGCGTCACCTGAAGGTTATTCGGAAGATATCTCGAATGCTTCATGAACGGAACTTGTGATCTTCAATTCCCTGGGTGTTCATTGTTTAGAGCACTGGTGGCTCTGTGGTACCAGCCTCTATTTACGAGTATTACTTCGTAGGTTTGGGCTCAGACAGGTGCTTTACTTTGTGAGAGATCCACCACATTTGTGAGAGACCAGAGACCGGATATTCGGATGCATATTCACCAAAAGTTGAGATGTTGGCTAACATGGAATGCGCTTTTGTATCGAAAAAGTCTTAATTTAGGTAAGTAATTCGTTTATTTTTTGTTTTAACTAATACAAACCACCCCTCCACCAATACATATACATATTTGTATCGGGTTAAACATTAATACACATCTGAATAGTTATGCATTCCAAGAATCCCGGGGTTTTAATAAATATTACAAATAATTTATAAAGCCGCTTCCATACTTTCTCATAGCTATGCATCTGAATATCCGATCTGTGGTCATCACCAACGCTCTCAAAACGGTGAAGGAAAACATTGTGAGGAAACCGGCGCGTCCTAGAACCAAAAATTGGAAGACAGGCGACATCTAACAACCCGCGCAACGAGGGGACGTTTTAGGCTAATTAATTGATTACGCTAAGTGTCTAGGTAAAACATGGTCTTTCACGTATTTTAGATACATTATGAACTCACGCCATCCGGGTAGGCAGAAACTACCGAACGCTATGATCGTAACCTACTCCTTTTGCTTCGTTTACGTATATTAATTAACATAAAATTAAATAGGGTCAACAATGTTTAAGTTACCTAATATTGACTTTACAAAATTAAACAAATAGGTAAATACCGATCATAATTTATGATAATCAATTGATTTGATTTAGAATATTTTTTGCAGATTACTTTCGTAATAGTCTAAAAACTAAATTGAAATCGTATATTCATGTTTTTTTAAATGATGTACTTAATAATAACAAAAATAAAAAATACTTTTCACGCACATTTATTTTGGTTTTTAATAGGTACGCTATTTATTACCAAAATAACCATGAAAATTATGGAAAACAATTACTTAAAATTAACCAACGTATATTTTGTAATTATTTAAATAATTATATTCTTACTATTGTAATGTACTGTTTTACTAAAAACGTAAATAGCTTTCTCAATGAAGGTCAAAGTCATAAGTCATTTTTTTCATAACAAAATACCTGCATTGTGTTGAAAATATTACATCATAAATAAAATAATAATAAAATAAACCTTCAGTGCATTCATAGCAGAGGAGCATCCTAAACGTTGCATGTATTCTATCATACAAATGAAACGCTCGCGCTGTTCATTGATAAGCGCATCACTTCAGAACGGCTGGACCGATTTACCAATTCTCATTTTAAAATGTTCGAAATAGTCTGAATTAGGTTTTTTATGGAATGAAAAAGGAAAAAGATACGCCGTTAAATTGGAATATTCGGGAAAAACTGAATTGCTTTTTCTGGGGGTTTTTGTATGAACTCGAAACCATATAGACATTCTAGCAGGACTACGTCAGCCGGTAAACTAGTAATTAAAGAAGATTAAGAGTTGGTCTTTAATGAAGGCCTCCCACAAGGTGGACCGATGACCTTGTGTGGGCTACAGGAGTCCGCTGGATGCGGGAAGCACAGAATCGGTCGAAGTGGCGGAGTTTGGGGGAGGCCTATGTCCATCTGTGGACGTCTTTCGGCTGAAATTATGACTTAACCATTTTAAACAAACACTAACACATACAAACTAACACTAAAATTAATATATCATGTGGTCATTTCCAGTTTACGCTGATCTCGCACTGTACGGAAATCCCATACAATGCGAGATCAGCTTATACTTGAAAAGTATAGCTTGATGTGTACTCGTGTGTAAAATTATAAAAAGAAACAAAAACGAAAGTGTTCACTGGGCAACAAAGAAATGAAGTAGATATTTAAACGTGTTCTTCCCTATACCTCAAAGAGAAAATTGAAGATTATTAATGCTAAATTAATGATTGTCTATATAGAAGTTCAAAATTTCAAGTTTAGTCACATTAGGAGGCGAAGGGTGGGCGTTTTTTTTGGAGACTGTCTTATGTAATTTTGTTTGAATAAATGACTTTTATTGATTTTGATTTGATTTGATTAACGATTTATTACCATCTGCCACCTATCTTATTCAATGCACAGCTAGACAAGCCGTTTATCTCAATCTTTATCTAGTTAATCTCATTTAGCTGCAACCAACAACACTTCTTGATAAAACTGTCAAATGACTTATCAAGGATATATCATGATTCACATAGATTTAGAGAATTCTATTGTATCGATAGTTAGATTTTTCCTGTTTTTCAGTGACACATGATGGTGCCTGATAACAAAAAAAAAAAATTCAACATGGAATTATTATGAAACTTAGCCTATATAACAAAATAGCTGATGCTAGTGGCTTCGCCCGCGAATACCAATTTAAACAAAACCTTAACAAATGATACAACTAAACTTCCTCAAGAATCACTCTGTCGACTGGTGAACACCGCATGAAAATCCGTTCAGTACTTTTTGAGTTTATTGCGAATAGACAGACAGACGCGGCGGGTAACTTTGTTTTATATCATGTAGTGATAGTTACTATCCTATCACAGTTATTCTGCCCCCGATTTTGCATCACCGTCAGAATCGCGGTGATCTCTATTCTCATTGCAATAAGGTTGCATGTGAGTTGCTGTCACAGGTGAAATAACAGTAAAAGAACCAAGAAGAAGATAACTAAGGAACAAAAATAAATCTAGGGGGTTATTTTAAGGTCAGAACATATTGTAGAAGATTCTAAATTCTGAATTTCGCCGCTCAAGCTCAAATTTAACTCGCATTTCGAGGTCAGAGTTGGATAACTTTCATTTCGAAGGATTCGACCAACTGTGTTTTATCCCACTCTGTGTCAAGCTACACAGCTGTTATGCCAAAACTAGTAGGTACTGTAAAGGTTGTATGCCCAGCATGAAACCTTATGTTTGCTGGCAGCTAATAATGGCTATTGTTCGAACAGCCAGAAAGTATTTAATTAGATTTAAAAAATATGAAAACACAGTGACGGATAATTTTCTTTAATATAAAAATATTCAATTATTAATTTTAGCGCAGCATTGTCGTGTACCTTTTATCTGAATTATACGTGGTCACACGTACTTAAGCTCCAATCGTTGTTTCTTTTAATAGTTCGTGTCCCATACACTTCACAGAGGTATCACACCTCTACACTTGGTGGAGGCGCCGGGTATGCAGTCTGCAAGGCAATTCCAAGAGCAACAGCTGAGAGAATCAGTGAATTTCTGATTGAAGAAGTTTTCTGCCGATTTGGAGGAGTCAAGGAAATAATATCAGATAGAGGGTCAGTCTTCACTTCGCGATTAGTTAAAGAAACAATAAATTATTTTGGAGCCAAATCACGCTTCACCACCGCGTTTCACCCAGCGACAAATGGTTTAGTCGAGAGATTTAATAGAACATTAACTCAAATGTTGTCCATGTATGTCTCTGCTGACCAACGAAATTGGTGTAGCTATGTTCCATTAGTATGCTTTGCATATAATTCCAGTAAACAATCCAGCACCAGAATCTCTCCCTATATGTTAATGTTTGCTAAGGAACCCATTTTAAGAACAGATATTATTGTTAACAATGAGGATCCCCATCGTTTAAGTAATTATACAGAATTACATAATCAAAATAATGCCCTAATAAATTGTGCAATTAACAACATAAAAAAAGCACAACTAAAACAAAAAAATATTTTTGATAAAAAGGCAAAGATCAGGAGTTTTGTGCCAAATCAATTGGTCATGCTCTATACGCCTAGGCGAGTTACTGACAAAAGTATCAAGTTATGTAGATTGTATAAAGGCCCCTTTCAAATAATAAGACGAATTTCCAATGTAAATTATGCTATTAGGAAATTAAATAATAGAAGGTTTAGGGACATTGTGCATGTAAATAGATTAAAAGCCTTTCATGTAAGAATGTAAATAATATCTTTTTTTTTTCTCTCTTCTGCTTTTATGACTGATTTGTCAATGTCAAGATGTAAACATCAATCCATTATTTTAGTTTGGTTAACTGTACATTTTATTAATATTTGTTATTTTGTATTTATTGCATGAGACAAGATCGGACGACAACGTGAGGCCACACCGGGTCACCGGGTGTCCCTCCTCACAGCCATACAGAGTCCGCGGGAAGGATACCACCCCTACGTCTTCTTTAATTAGGGTTCACAACGGTGAACTAGTATGAACGTACTCCAGAAGATAATAACGTGTGTTTAGTAACTACGCGAGTTAATTAATCTTCAAATCTGTGATTCCACATAGAGGGAGGAGGATACTCACTCTAAGCCGCAACCAACTTTGCTATAGAAGCATAGTCTTCGCAAAGAGTGTTGAGTAGACACTGCTGGTACAGCTTTTGATTATGGACTCACAGATTTTCATCGTAACTATTAATAACTAAAGAGGAGTGATTATATTATTTTTTTTAGATTTTACCTCTGGAGTGTGAACATAATTTATAGGGTGGTCTGACTTCTTAACCTTTTCCTTCCCTCTGACTCAATGCCGTCCGATGGAGCAAAAGTTTTTGATGTTTAGGTCTTTTTCAATTTAACCCTTCCGGACCAATGTGAACTTTCACATTGATTGTTTGATTGTGTCTGAGGACTCGTCGCGTCTTTTCCTCGGGTTTTGGCGTGACGAGGTTCAAGCATGACAAATATAGTTTGCATAAGGTGCATTATGGCACACTTAAATATTTAACTTCATTGACACTTATTATGATGTCAAACTTGTGGTTTGTTTGTCCTGTCCTTGAGCCTTCCCTTGTAAGGGAGGTACCTCATTTTGTTTCAACGTCTCCCGAGTCAATAAATTAAATTCTCTTAGGGCTAGGTAGGACCTTCTGATTGTTCGAACGTTGTGAATAAAAGGATTGCACAATTATGGGAGTGCATTCATCCATTTATTCAAGGGTGGGCGTAGCTCATGTAAAGGTTGTATGCCCAGCATGAAACCTTATGTTTGCTGGCAGCTAATAATGGCTATTGTTCGAACAGCCAGAAAGTATTTAATTAGATTTAAAAAATATGAAAACACAGTGACGGATAATTTTCTTTAATATAAAAATATTCAATTATTAATTTTAGCGCAGCATTGTCGTGTACCTTTTATCTGAATTATACGTGGTCACACGTGCTTAAGCTCCAATCGTTGTTTCTTTTAATAGTTCGTGTCCCATACACTTCACAGAGGTATCACACCTCTACAGTACATATCCACTGTTTGATATATCCGTCGCAAGGATATTGTCAAACCAGTGATATTATAATTTCACTAGTGGAATTATAATTGCACGAAACTTAATCAACCGCCTCCATTTCTCACAATTTCATGGGCTCATTTCAGTGACATTATAATTCCACTGAACCCACGTACTGGTATTACAAGGCAATTTTGACAATGTCGCTGTATGTGCATTATGTTCGACGGATGGCGGATGGAGAAGAGTTGACCAACCAAAACGCACGAAGTCCCCACTACAAACTTGACTCATAATATACCTAGAGTTATTCTAAAAATAGAAGAAAAATACTTTTTTCAAACAAGTTTTTAATATTACTTGTTAATGAAACGAACTAAAATGTTAAAAATAGTTTCTCATTTATTTAAATATTTTTTAACTTTTTAGTTCGTTTTACTAATAAAAGCTTATTTTAAAAAAAGTTTTATTTTTTCTTTTAATTTTGTTTTAACTTTTTAGTAGGTATTTGTTACGGCATAATTCGTACTCAGCGTTTTTCCAATATGTAGCTCGTGATGATTCGTAGAACCCATATGTGTTGTTTTGAGCACTTAAAGTGTTATGTACCTATGGCCCCTTCCAGCTCCAGCATCAGACCCTGGTTACCATATAGGATCAAAATACTTGTCAATACGAATCAAACGAGCCCAAACTCAACGGAGTTGTGTCGTTTTATTAAATTGTAGAAGTGCATTAAGAAATAATAGTCCGCTATCTTACGTCTTCCGCCATGTTGGATTTAGAACGACGTCACACGGCTAAACATGCATTGTCATCCAAACTAAACGTGTATACAAAATTTCAGCTCAATCGGTTAAAGATATCTGCTTCAAAATTGAGTTGCAAGATTCCACCCGAACAAACATAGTGACATACATACATTGCAAATTAAATAAAAGCTTGTAATCACTACAGCGTTCCCGTGAAATTACAAATAACACTTAAAACAGTCCGTTAAATTGTAAGAAATGGAGGCGGTTGACAAACGTGCAATTATAATACCTCTAGTGAAGTTATAATATCACTGATTTGACAATATCCCTGCGACGGTGACGTGTATAATAGTTGTCCTTATCGATCTCGATAACGGCGACCCTTTGCGATTATTATTACGTAGCGTGTATGACTCGCCAGATCGAATTTTGTTTTGGTAAATACCCGGTCACAACGAATGCAATAGAATGGACCGGCAGAGTTAAAATAATAGGTAAAAGAGGGCCCAGGCCTCTTGTTGCATATTTAGCGTTTTTGAGATAGTGTATCGTGGTGCTTTTTTCGATTTTTTTCTTACATTTTTGTAGACAGTAATGCGCCAAGACGACCTCTTTTAAGCGAGGCTCTCCCAACCTTTTAGATGAGTTAATTTGGATCAATTACTGCTCGATATACAGAGTACCTGTATAGTACATCTGGCAGTGAGTTTAACCTGATGCTGATAGCGATGATAGCAGATGAAGCATCCGTTACTTCGGCCGAAACTGTGGATTTTGAGTTTAGAGAGTAGACTCCCCGTTTGGTTAGTTTCGGACATAAATGATTGGGTTTGATCGAATTGACCGAATTAAGAATTAATCACAACACGATTTGAAAGGTCTACTTCCGCAAAGTATGAGCCCGTCTGAAAAATTTTAATTTGGCACTTCAGTATTTCGTCAGATTTGAAAAATTCTTCTTTGTTTTAATAGGGTATACCTACAGGAGCGGTCCCATATAATTTTGGTCAAGTTCTGATTACCTAGTGGTTTTTGAGGTAGCACCAACAATACGTATTTTTGTTCGCTCCGTAATTTACTTAGTTTTATATATTATGACGTTTGAAAGTGAATACGATATCATATTTACAGACTAAAGAATTTCATTTCATTTGTGTTTATGTTACTATCGGCTAACAGGAAAACAGGAAACCAATTACCAATAAGCTGGACGTTGTCGTCAGTCAGTGAGTTAATCATGAAACTGGTATATGTATATGAATGTTTACAAAAGGATTTTACTATATACATAATATTATGTAGAACATACATTACGTTTAGAATGTATGTGAGTTATCTATGACAAAACCACTTGAGCTCGAGAACCTATTGTTATTTTATCGCACGTGACTGAGATACAGTTTATATTAGCATTGAATTCTGCATTCATAAATATAAATACCTACATAAATGACAAATCAGCTTATCTCAAAAAATATTAGAAGTAGATTAAATAATATTAGGCTTCCATGGAAAATATCTCCTATTTAACTATTATTTAATGAGGAAAAATCCTCATGAGAGTCTATAAACTCATCAGGAACAATAATATAGAAATACATATTTACCTACCGAAATCGTACAATTAAAAATAAGACACGACACTTTTATCCAGCACTGACGTAATTCTTATCCCTTAGAGAATAAACCCTACATTTCACAAAAAAAAACATTCCTGCGAGAAATTATTCTAAAATTGAAATTTATAATAAAAAAACAATAAAAATTAAATACTCACTGGCAGAATGAAAACTCACTTACTTCACTTTAAATCACAACCACAAAAAAAGAATATTATGTTCGAATTATTTTCAAAACTGACCGTCGGCCGCGAAGTCTGTTTGCAATATGATGAATAGTATGGTGTCCACTTATTAATACATTAAGTGTTACCGTACACTGTCGTGCAAATGTACTCGGACAATTACTTAATTCTGCGTGGAGCCAACGTAACGCATGTTTGTTTGTTTGTCTGTTGATAAAGGGGTTCCGGTAATTTTGCTCGGGTAGCATTTTAGCAATTTTCGTATTGCCTACTGAGTACATACGCGATGTAGGTACCCGCATATATTTGGAAATAGCACATACTGTTCTTCTACAAACAGTTAGAATTGGTATATCTATTGGGAGTCCCATGTGTTACGTATACATATTTATGTTGTTAATGGAAACAGTAGTATTTTTATTTCAGTGACGGGAAGTTTGTTTGCAATAAATGATGAATAGTATGGTATCCACTTAATACATTAAGCGATACCCGTACACTGTCGTGCAAATGTATTCGGACAATTACTTAATTCTGCGTGGAGCCAACGTTACGCATGTTCGTTTGTTTGATAAAGGGGTTCCGGTTATTTTGCTCGGGTTATTCTATAAATTTTGGTATGCCTACTGAGTACATATGCGATGTTCTCGCAGATATTTGGCAATACGACATACATACTGTTCTTATCATCATCATTTCAGCCAAAAGACGTCCACTGCTGGACATAGGCCTTCCCCGAAAGGGGGTGTTTTTGCCATAATTGCTACGCTTGGCAGGCGGGTTGGCGATCGCAGTATGGTGGTAAAATGCACAGAGAACGCTGCTGCCCATTCTCTAGTAAGCCCCTTAGTCGCCTTCTACGACACCCACGGGAAGAAATGGGATGGTGCAATTATTTTACGCCCGGTACCACATTTCTTATACAAACAGTTAAAATTTGTTTATTGATTGAGATTCCCCTATGTTATGTATACCTATATTGTTTAAGGGAATAGTGCTGTATTTCAATAATACTATGTTGCTGGCAGATTAAAATGTTTTGGGTAGGTACCTAAATTGCATAGTGGATAAGAGTACAGTGGAGTCTATATTTGAGTTAAGAATAAGCGACCTACATTATTAATGAATAATTGCCAGAAATATAATTATAATTAATATGGGTAGATACTAAGCACGGGTCGTCGAGTTAATTGTCCGAGTAATTAATAGTTTTAGTATCGGTTAACCTGGGATTATTATTTTAATTGGAAAATCGTTAAGAGTTCATTTGAAACTCAACTTATTCATGCTTGTATTGATTTGCATTTTTCGTAATGAGTTAATAGAGGCTAAGGTAGGGTGACTTACCATACATTTTTATCTTGCAATTATTATTTCGGAAGTCGTTTTAAAAATCACAAAATTTTCGGATTCCCTCTAATTCATATTTGAATTAAAACATTGTGTGTGACGATAACATATTTTTCAAATCATAATTGCTAATTAATAAAACACGTTTTTTATTCTCAGATAATCTGACATTTCGGGTTTATTTTTTAGTGTAGGAGTGTAACATTACACCTGTCAAATTACTATCTGGGTTTAAAAAACGAACTAAATATTAATATATTTACGTAGCAAAATCCGCAGAAAAGAACCTAGTAATTAATAAGGTAAAAAGTTAAAATTACCCAATTACATGTCCCAAATTTTTCATTCTATTAATACCTACGCTTTCGGGAGCATGTCGCGCGTCGTCGTCTGCTCCCGCGCAGTAGACGTAATGATGCTAATAGGTATTTAAATAAATATACAATAATTATATACGGTATATGTTCTACATACCCAAAAACCATAGCCCAGTTTATTGCGAAGAACACTATCCCGAAAAACTTCAGTATTCAGACATAACAATAACCCTAATCACTCTAATCCCAAAAATCTAGCCCGAAACTAAACGCAAAAATCACCATTAAACTGAACGCGATCGGCACATGTATCTAGGTAACCGCGTTCAAGAGCTGTCAGTGTCAATGTTCCACAACAATGATGACAGGTATTAACGCTGGTCGTTTACGGACTCGAGCGATGCGACTTGCGCCTAGCGACACGAGTGCGTGTCTCCTGTTTCCGTCCGTTTTTAATTCACTGGTTATTTCTAAGTCTGTGTGTACGTGGACTTACTCCGTGGCCACGAGCTACACGTTCAAGCGTATTGTGACAGCGACTGCGGGTTAAACAAATGAAAGAAGTTATAATAGTTCATGCCTCGAGTCACTTTGACTAGCGGAGCGACGACGCGTCGGACGGGAACAGGAGACTGGTGCTCTTGGCGCTAGACGCAAGTCGCATCGCTCAATGCTGTGAACGGGGCCTTACCAACATTCAACAGCTGTCATCATTGTTGTGGAACATTGACACATACAGCTCTTGAACGCGGTTACCAAGGTACATGTGCTGATCGCGTTCAGTTTTGGATTCGGTAAAAAAGGTAATCTACATAATTAATTATCTAATTAAATAATAAAACATGATCGAAACCTTTTTTATTAATAGCTCTTTAATTGCTTGTAATGTAAGTAGTAAGTGGGGGGTAAGGGGGCACATTCACCATCTCAGTGCCCCAAGTCAACCTCACCTGCTCGTGGTGCACCCTGCTGAATAACAAACGAGGCTCTGACAACCGACAAATGGCGGGATAACCATTCGTAATACTTCGCAGCTAAATGGCGCAGACTAGCGACGGGCAGCAGCGTCACTAGTGCGAAAAGCTGGGATCTGCGATCGCCAACCCGCATGCCCAGCGTGGCGATTATGGGCAAACCCTTCAATGGCAAGCCAAATAAAACCACGGCCCCCAGTTCCCGGTCGCCTTGCTATTCCTGATTATGGCGGCGGTCACGGTAACGGCAAGGTAGGGGGTGCGAAGAATCCCCGGGTTACGAACGGCCGCCAAACCCAACTGACCATGGCAACGTATAACGGACGCACGTTACGGCTCGACGAACACCTGGTGCAGCTAGAAGAAGAGCTCGAGAAAATAAGGTGGCACATTCTTGGGTTGAGTGAAGTCCGAAGACAGGGGGAGGACACAATAACCCTTAAATCGGGCCACCTTTTATATTTTCGAGACGGAGACCAGCTATCCCAAGGCGGAGTCGGGTTCCTGGTCCACAAATCCCTTTGTGGTAACGTTGTAGAAGTCTCCAGTGTGTCGAACAGGGTAGCGTACCTCGTAATTAAACTAACCAAAAGGTATAGCCTCAAGGTGGTTCAGGTTTACGCACCGACCTCGGCACACTCGGATGACGAAGTGGAGGAAATGTTCGAGGATATTTCCAAGGCCTTGCATTCCACCACTAGGGCCCACTACAACGTTCTCATGGGGGATTTTAACGCTAAAGTGGGAGTACAGAATTGCAACGAATCGGTAGTAGGATCCTACGGGTTTGGAAGCAGAAATCATAGGGGGCAAATGCTCATCAACTTCCTTGAGAAAGAGGGGCTTTTCTTGATGAATTCCTTCTTTAAGAAACAGCCCCAAAGGAAGTGGACGTGGCGTAGCCCCGACACTATGACGAAAAATGAGATAGACTTCATCATAACTGATAGGAAGCATATATTCAGAGATGTCTCGGTGATCAACAGGTTCAATACTGGCAGTGATCACAGACTTGTTCGAGGCTCTCTGAATATCAATTTGAAGCTCGAGCGAACTCGTTTGATGAAGTCTAGGCTCCGTCCAAATATGCTCCAAACTATGCTAGGATCTGAAGCGTTTCAGTCAGACCTGGAGAACCGATTCGCTGCCGTGGAAACCACAAATGACGTTGACCAGGCACTCGAACAAATGGTGGAAATCCTCAGGGAGGAAGGTATGCGATTCTGCAAAATGCGGCGTACGGGCAAGAAGTCCAAACTTTCGGAAGAGACTCTGGAGCTTATGACGGAACGACGTGAAAACCCACCTGTCACTTCGTCAGGACAACGGGCACTCAACAATAATATTAGGGCATTGGTACGACGCGACCTCCGACGCTCCAATACACGCTTTATAGAGGAAGCGATTGAGCAAAATCGGGGGTCGAAAGTGTTCGTCCAATCACTTGGGAGGAGCCACCTGACGAAGTTGACCAAATCTAGTGGAGGTATCGTCGTTTCGAAGCCGGAGATCCTTTCGGAAGTTGAAAACTTCTACAGCCAATTGTACGCATCGCATGTATCTCGACCTGATCCCGAAACTGAGGATTCCAGAGCCACCTTAACCCGCCACTTCACGGAAGACCTGCCAGAAGTCAGCCAGGACGAAATCGAGGCGGCTCTAAAACAGCTTAAAAATGGAAAAGCCCCAGGCGAGGACGGGATTACGACCGAGCTCCTGAAAGCGGGAGGAAGTCCTATACTGAAAAAGCTTCAGGAGCTCTTCAACTCTGTCCTGTTCTCTGGGAGAACTCCGGAAGCGTGGCGAAGGAGCGTGGTCGTACTTTTCTTTAAAAAGGGGGATAAAACCCTTTTAAAGAATTACAGACCCATTTCGCTCCTAAGCCACGTATATAAGCTGTTTTCAAGAGTCGTCACGAATCGTCTAGCGCGGAGACTCGACGAGTTTCAGCCAACGGAGCAGGCCGGGTTTCGACGAGGATACAGCACCATGGACCACATCCACACAGTGCGGCAAATTATACAGAAGTCCGAAGAGTATAATCGGCCGCTGTGTCTTGCGTTTGTGGACTATGAGAAGGCTTTTGACTCTATCGAGACCTGGTCTGTTTTGGAGTCTCTGCAGCGATGCCAAGTCGACTGGCGATACATCCAAGTGCTGAGATGTCTTTATGAAAACGCGTCAATGACCGTCCAAACTCAGGACCGCCGAACTGAGCATATCCCCCTGCGTCGAGGAGTGAGGCAAGGGGACGTCATCTCCCCAAAATTGTTCTCCAACGCATTGGAGGATGTGTTCAAGACGCTGAACTGGGAAGGACGCGGTATTAATATCGACGGCGAGTACATCTCACACTTGAGATTTGCAGATGACATCGTTATACTGGCTGAATCGCTGCAGGACTTGCAGCAGATGCTGAACGACCTAGTTGACTCTTCTGTATGCATTGGTCTCCGGATGAACTTGGACAAAACTCAGGTTATGTTCAACGATCACGTTGCTCCGAGACCGATTGCTCTCAATGGCGGTGCTCTCAAGGTTGTTCGAGAATACGTTTACCTCGGGCAAACTCTGCAGTTTGGTAAGAACAGCTTTGAGAAAGAGGCTAACAGAAGAATTCAGCTGGGTTGGGCAGCATTTGGGAAGCTTCGTCGAGTCTTTTCGTCGCGTATTCCGCAGAGCCTGAAGACTAAAGTCTTCAACCAGTGTGTCCTACCTGTTATGACCTACGGAGCCGAAACGTGGACACTCACGGTACGGCTGGTCCATGAATTCAAGGTCGCTCAGCGAGCTATGGAACGAGCTATGCTCGGAGTATCTCTGAAAGATAGAATCCGGAATGAGGTGATCCGGCAGAGAACCCAAGTTGTCGACATAGCTCATAGAATTAGCAAGCTGAAGTGGCAATGGGCCGGCCATATTAGTCGTAGAACCGATGACCGGTGGGGTAGACGTGTTCTTGAGTGGAGACCGCGAATCGGAAAACGTAAGGTAGGACGCCCTCAGGCTAGGTGGAGTGACGATCTTCGCAGGGTTGCTGGTAGTAACTGGATGAGAGTTGCCGAGAATCGAGTTAAATGGCGTGAAATTGGAGAGGCCTATGTCCAGCAGTGGACTGCTGTAGGCTGATGATGAATGTAAGTACCTACAAGTAGTCAGCAACAGAAGTCAATTAACACTTCAGTTTTAACCCTTAACCACTGACCATTTTTTACTTTCATTAACACTGACGTACGTCACTCTGACGTATGGTTTTTTGAAATAGCCTTTATTATTAATATATTAATATTTATTTATTTGTTTTATTATGTATCGTTACTTTAGCATAAAGGGTACCAAATTAATAAAAAAAAACACGTTATTTATATAAAAAAATATTTACTTAAACTCAAAATACAGAACTTTGAAAAATCAATGGAAACAAAAAACGCCTTCTTTCTTAACGGCTCAAAAACTTAACTTATCAGTCTAAAATGATCACAGAGCTGATAGTATCTTAACATCTAGATAGTACTCAATAATTAAAAAACAAATAAATGGCATATTATTAGAAACTAAACACTTTTTAACGACATGTGTTACAAGCATGTGTTACATCTTCGTTTTCCGTAATAATATTTTCTTGTGGATTCCTGTGATGTCGTAGGTTCATCAGTCTGAGTAAGGAACGGCTTCTTCTATACCCGTTTCACTCTGTAGTTCTGCTAAAGGGATATTGTCATCGCTATCCGATGAGGAGTCTACTTCAGCCTCCTGTGGAAGGATGTCATCCTCATCAGCTGAAGAATCATCAAACTCCGAAAAAGCAAGGGTTTCCATGACCAAACTCTCAAACTGTTGATCAGTCACGTTGATTCAAGGCTGTTTTCTCGAAGTCGGGCAATAAGTATCCAAATGACGTTTATTCGAAGCCATTTTAACACTAAAATAAAAATTAAAAAATAAAAATAAAACTTACATTTACTCTGACGCTACGTCCCACAGACGTTAGGACGGCTATACAGTACGATTCACGAAAGATGACCACAAATGGCGGTCGTCTGCGCACGTACACGTACGTAGACGAATAGCGACTGAGCAGCCTATCACGAGAGGCGCGCGCACCAATGGCGTCGCTCCGGTCTTGACGCATTCCGCCCGCGCTTCACCTCGCAACTCCAAAGGGACCTAAAATATACCTTCTGCGCCGTGGTCATCTTTCGTGAATCTTACTGTACTTACCTAATCAAGGCGCACCGCACGACTACTCACACCCGCTGCGCGCGCGTCACTGGGTCTTAGGAAGGTACAGGAAAGAACAAGTCCGTGCGCGTTTGGTGTAAAAAGATATGACCGCTTTAATGCGCACCGTACGTCTCTCAGACGTACGTCAGTGGTTAAGGGTTAAAATTATGATGACCTATTTTGTGCACCGCACACAGAAGTAAAATAGGAAAAATATTGAATGATCTGAACTGAACTCTGACCTATTTTATGAAATGCTGCAATGTTCATTATGATGATGTCTAAATGTAGTAGTCTTAATTAACTTCTGTGCTGACCATAATTATCTGCATTGACGTCATTTGTTTTTTGTTTGAAATATCGTGATCCAATGTGCTACCGAAACAAAAGTCTATGTTACTCCTTACAACATCAGCTGTAAGGTCTCGTCAAAATCGGTCCAGCCGTTTCGGAGATTAGCCGGAACAAACGACAGACAAAAAAAAAGTTGTTTTTTTCTTGTAAATCTTATCGTATATACTTTCATAAGCGTTTAGTGAAAAGTTGTTATTTTGACATTACAAATAGACATTTTATTTATTTGTATGTATATACAGATAATGTTTTAAATAACATGAATAAATGATTGTTTTAAAATGAACAGCTTAACTCGATGACTTGGCTGGTGGCTCAGTCACAATTCGCCATACTATGTCTAGCGCCTACCACTAAGCTATGTGTTGCATCATCACATTTTATAAAAGTAACACAAGTTTTTTTTAGTTTAGTTCTATTGTCACGCACATTCACAATGATTAAGGCTTGACCACTCGCATCCGGGTCAGAGCCTTTCGGGCTCCGGGCCGTCTTTGTGTACGTGTTGTACAGGGTCCGTATGGCCCGGATCTGGAACACAACATGTACACAAGTCTTACAAAATGTATTACAAGCAAGCTTTTTCCTGTCCCCAACAGGACCCGGAACCTTGTACAACATATCTTCCTCATACACCCCAGTTAGAACTAAGTTAAAAACTCATTACAATGGCCAAAACTTAATTTTATTAATGCTAACCAGGTATTATTATTAAGAAAATCATGTTGACCCTAGCATTACTTTATGCGTTTAAAATTGAGTCTTATTGCCTTGTTATTAAGATTAAATAAAAAAAACAACATTAATAGTTACTGATATCAAATTAGTAGTAAGTTATGTACTAGTTTCAGGAGTGAAATTTATTCCGTTACACGTTGTATTTGGGGGCAGAGCTAAGGTAGCTTAAGATATAAGAAATTAATTTAGCATTTAATTTATGATCAACAATATTATTTATCTGTAAGATTTATTATTTCATTATCCTCTTAAGTACCTACACGTATATCTACAAATCTTGAGTGAGACCCAATAGTACTTTTTTTTTCGGTTGGTGATCATCAAATAACTTATCCCGCTCTGAGTGGAGCAGGAGAGCGTGTCAGACTTTTACTGACTAAAACTTACCCGTGTTCCCTCAGATGCCAGTGTGCCAGAGGCCGCGGTATCTCTTTCAAACAACCCGCACCCCTGGCAGATAGTATTATAGTTTTTGAAGGCATTAAACCATAAAAATAATAACTTTAATTACTTACCGAATAATAACATTAATTTAGGGACTAACTATAAAGGAAGTAACATGTTGTGATGATTTAGGTAATTAATTTGCTACCAAGCTATACATCAAAAACTAATTACTGATATCCCAGGTACCGTTATTAGAGAGTTCCATCTTACGAATAGTCGGGTCTTTTGTATTAAACCAAGGATTTTCGTAAACATTAGTTTTTTCCGATTATTTATTTATTTATTCATAGGAGAACCAACAGCTATAATAGATAGATAAAAATTGTATATTATGTAACATTAAGCCAATTACAGGTTCCCACGGATAAAAACAGAAAAAAGTAGTAGAAATCTTATGATCACCAAGCACAATAGAAAAGAATACAATATACAAGGTACAATAAAAATTATGCACTTTTGAAAAAGTTGGCGTTCAGCCGAGTGCGTATAGAATAGGTTTTGGTGGTAAATGGGTCAAATGAGAACTCTTTAGAAAGAATATTGAAGTCCTTATTCGTCATATACTTACAGAGAGAGAAGTCGTGGCCCAGTGGTAACGGTTACGACTCACGAAGTTGTAGGGCGCAGGTTCGAACCCAGACAGGCAGCCTCCGCTCCCAAAACGGTGAAAGTAAACATCGAGAGAAAACCTAAATGTGACATCTACCAACCCGCAGTGGGCCCGTGGGCTCACTCCATCTCACTGCTAGGAAATCTGTGTTCTAGCAGTGGGAACATTATATGCTGATTATGCTTATATACTTCAAAATTCGATAGGCCCATAGGAAGTCATCAAGAAAAACTTTTTTAAAGTTCGCAAAAAACATTGTTTACCCAACGCGATGATGGAGTAAACGATATGCATGAAAATACATGAGTTTCAATTAATGGTTCATAATTAATGTTTTGGTCAGTTAATGGGAGTTGTTTGACCTGCATATTGCTTAGTCAGCATTGTTGTTAAGTACCTGAAAAGGACTAAGTCAGGCTAGACTGATGAGGATAAATATCTCTGTCTGTGCGAGTCCGATTCTTACTAGGCCGCTTTTTTACCTTATTCCATTTAGGCCCAAAGTCGAATGCTATTGCACACTAAAAGTAATGTTTAATTTATCTGCTGTAAGCATCTCCTTAATGTGCTCTAGTTTTCTTGAAAATTAAGTACTAACTTCTGTACTTTTAATACTTGCCAACTGCCAACACTTGACCGAGTAGGTACCATGAAAAGACAAAACAAAATACCAAAAAAAGTTAGTTATTTATTTGGTTTCAATCCACATAGCACGTGCTTTTAAATTATGTTGTTTTTTTACGTTCTGCATTTCAATCCGATTTCATGAATATTTTTTGTACAAAAGATAAAATCTTTATTTATTTAAAAACCAAATGTCATACTAGTCGAAACTCTTTGGTGACAAAAAATCGATATTCCAAGGATGTAATAAATTCGCAGCGGGATTATCATCTGTAGGTGTTGAGCCGAGCGTTGAGAGTCAAACAGTGCAACGCGAGTGGGTCTCAGCACGTCAAAAAAACACAGTCTTCGATTTTGAACTCTAGGTGCTAAACAGTGCGTTGAAGATCCAGTGATGTAGATATTGTTAAGGTGGAAACGCCTGTGCAGCCCGCGTAAATAACTATGTCATGACAACGTCATTCAAAGCGATTAAATGAACCTGAAGGTGCCTGAAGGTTGTTTTGTAGATTTCAATTCTGTAAAGCCAATGCTACAGTCGCGAATCATATTGTATTCAGCATACAGCCTGAACCGGCAAATTGCAAAAAGCATAAGCAAAGAATGATGGGCAAATTTTTATGAAACCTGGGCGTAAGATCAACAGAACTGCAACTAGTGCTAGTTGTTGAGTGTACTACGTGAGCTCGACAAATGGATGGATGTGCGATTAACGCTTGTGCAACAAAACTGTACTGCATCTCACCATAGTGCACGCTATCTACCGGATTTACTTGAAAATATTATAAAAAATAACACGAAACTTTATAATTACGTATTGTTTTAATGATAATAAAACAATATAGGTACATACATACTCAGTCTATAACGTTCCCACTGCTGGGACACAGGCTTTCTCTCTGTGAGAGGGAGTGGGCCGGAATCCACCACGCCGGCCCAGTGCAAGTTGGTCAAAACAATATAACGATAGGTAATTATTAACAGGGACATTATTAAATAATAAAAATAATAGTTTAAAAAACTAAAAACACGCTTTAAAAACCAAACTAAAAAGAAGAAAATAATTTAACTCAATTAAAAAGCGTGGGGTGCTTTTTGAAGTATTTTTATTATCAATTAATGTCAAGCACCCCACGCTTTTTAATTGAATTAAATTATTTTCTTCTTTTTAGTTTGGTTTTTAAAGCGTGTTTTTAGTTTTTTAAACTATTATTTATTTTTAATTTTTTAGTTCTGCTAACTACAAAAACGTGTTTTTTTATATATTTTTTTCCTTTTTTATTAAATTATTGAATTGTCATCGGTCCACGATAAGTTTACAAAGTTTCAATGAAATCTGACTGTTTAGGGTGGGTCAAAATCGCGCTCTAAGGAGTCGGGTACATACAAACAAACAAACAAACATACAAGTGAAGCTAATAACAAAATTACCCACGGAGAGTTACATACTGACATACTGACATACAAGTGAAGCTAATATAAAGCGTGTAAAAAAGGACAATTAAATCAAAATAAAGTCCCCAAGTAAACTCTATTTCAGTCTATGACAACATCTAACAAAAGACGTGCGAGGACAATAAATGGCTTATATCGTCCCAAACCAAAGTACCATATTATAGAAACTATATAGGGGTATATTCATGAACATTGATTAAAGTTGAGAGATATTTAAACGTCAAAAAGGTATGTTTAATCAGTCGCTAATCACTACTTAACTTTAAGCAACGTTTATACCAGTCCACTCAAAAAGTTTTGCGAAAAAAAGTTTTTATGTATGAGAGGCTGGCCATTTATAATCTATTTCTAAAATATGATTATTTGTAAGTAAAATTAGGTACGATCCAATTTCAAAATTTCCCTGCACATTGTTTGCGAGCTAGTATATAATCGTGTCTCATAAAAAATTGGATCTGCGCCGGGAACATTTTCGCGCTATGATTTTTTACGATTTCAAGTGTCGCCTAAAGCCGGACGAATCGCACGATAGACTTCAAATGGCATTCATGGATGAAGGCCCTTCTAAGGCAACCTTGTATCGTCGTTGGTATAACTAATTCAAGCGAGGTTGACTAACTTTGGGGGTTGAAGAAAGAAGTGGTCGCCCTTTGACGGCTGTTACGGAAGAAAACGTGCTAGCAGTGCAAAATTGAATCCATGACAATAAACGAGTTACATATGAAGAGATTCAGCACATACTGCAGGTTGGATCGGGAAGCCTTCACGAAATTCTTCACGTACATCTTTGCGTGAAAAGGATAGTTTTACGCTGGTTGCCGCACAACCTTACCGATGCTCAGAAGTAGGCCTGGGTGGAATGGTGCCGTGATATGATAAAAAAAATTAAGTAGGCTCATCTCTGCGTGTTTACGACATCATTATAGGTGATTTGTCTTGGATTTATCAATATGATCCAGAAACGAAGCGTCAGTCGACGGTTTGGGTGTTTTAAAACGAATCAACGCCTACCAAAGTGAAGCGATCTAGAAGCGGGGGGAAGATTTTGATTGCTAGCTTTTTCAATTTGGGTGGCTACTTGGTGTCAATTCCTTTACGGAACTAAAGAAGCATCAACGCTGTATGGTATACTACCAAATGCTTGGCAGAAGTTTTCTCTGTTGTGAGCAACAAACGACCAAACACAGGGCTTCGCGGGCTACTGCTCCACCACGACAACGCTCCTTTGCACACCGCGCTCAAAACGAGGGACTACCTGGACATCACGCCGGTTAAACTCCTGGGTCACCCTCCTTACAGCTCTGACCTAGCACCGTCTGACTTATTTTTATCCCCAAAAAAATTAGCTCAAAGGTATACAATTTTCGTCGTCAGAAGATGCGCTGTCTGCGTTTGAGCAGGCTGTAAACAAGGTGTGCGGCGGACTGGAAAAAGTGTTTCGAAAACTGGTTCAGACGCATGAAACTTTGTATAGAGGCTAGTGGAGAGTACTTTGAAAAGATTGAATAAAAAATATTTATAGAACATTTTTAGTGTCGCAAAACTTTCTGAGTGTCCCACGTAAATAAAGGGGTATATGTGCACAGGTAGCAAATGGTCCTTCTTCCTGTCAGGCAGGCACAATTTTTTTGAAACGTGTTAGATGTAGTCAAGTCTTCGGTATTTATACACAAAAATGCTATTTTTTCAATTGACTCTATTTATGTTCTCCGGCAACTTTGGTACTTTTTACCATAGTATGAAATAGAGTTCTAAATACAAGCTATAATTTGAGATATATTTCAATTCTGCTGGACATACGCCTATTTTGACCGTCTTTCTTTGAAATTCGCGGGCAACCTTAAAATAAAAAATACCTGGATAATAATATAAATTATATTACGTATTTGGAATAATTAATATTATGTATTGCAATAATGAAATACTTAATCTATAATTATAATCATTATCCACTGCTTAGTTGTTCTAGTGATCGAAAGCGCTACTGCTGAGCATGAGGTCCTGGGTTCGATTCCCAGGTCGGGCAAAATGTTACTGGGTTTTTCTTTTTGGAATTGTGCTCGGTTGATAGCAATAAGCTCTCGCCCCCTATTACATGGGGCTTAAACACGACTGGTGAAATGTGGGTCTACTGTAAGTATACCACTGCCCAAACTTTTGGGGAAACAAAGCGTGATTTATGATAGTATAAAATGATAAATAAATAACAAAACATCACGCCTTGTTTTTGGGTTGGTTGGATCATCGTTGCCAATTTATTCTGTGAAATTTCATCAAATTAAATTAGATACTGTCCTTTAAATTGATTTCTCATCATTATTTTTAGAACTGCTGATTGGTAGATAAGCAACATAATATTGAGTCACGAAAGAGTTTTTGGGAAATTTCCCCAAAACTACTACCTATGTGGTTACTACGTCACCAACTCCCAAGAACAGATTAAGTGCTACCAAATATAAACAAGAATTGGCAACAGAATCAACTCGGTTGTTTCTGAGAAAAATGTTAAAAACACAAATCGAGAGCAAACTATGACGCATATGGTATCTCCAACGCCCATAGATACTACAGAAAAGTTTCGGCCTTCCTACTGTTTATTAAATTATCCTTATCCTTTAAGGATTTTTATTTTACTAGACAATTGGGACTTGTTTAATTTTACGTGCGTCAGAAATTCTTCGTGTGACGTCATAGAGTGGAGCATTGCGGAAGACATTTCTACGACCGATAGATGGCGTTACTATTAACATATTTTATGACTGGCTGGCGAGTAGGTATCTATGCTAGCGGTTAACTGTAAAGCTTATTATTATCCCCTTAATAAAGTGACGTCCTCATGGCGTTTTCCAAGTATGCGTGGAAAGGCCGACAGATGGCAGTCGGTCTGTGGTTGGTACGACCTTGCTGGCTATAAATTTGAATATTCAAGCGTTTTTACTTTTTAGAAAAAGCTTTAAAATTAATTAGAATAGGTTTTTGGTTTCGAAATGACTGAGGATTATGCCAGGCGCGTTGCTGTAAACACGAAAGCGTGAAATAAACGTAATAACGATACGTCCCGACAGACAAAACTCTTCTGTCTCTCATATCTAGGATCTATCACTCGTCACTACTCACATAGGGCACCTGTCCCAGCTCGAGTAGAGCTAGCAACTAAAACGAGTTGACGAGCAATGAGCAGCGAGTGCGCGACAGCAACGAGTAATTACTCGCTGGTGCATACCAGCGAGTAATGTACGCATGTATGTATACACGGCTACACGTCAAGCTATACATTTCCAGTTTATGCTGATCTCGCACTGTACGGAAATCCTATTCAATGCCAGGTCAGCTTATACTGGAAAAGTATAGCTTGATGTGTAGCCGTGTGACCTAACCATGAATCGTTCAGTGAGTGTTTGCTCTTGTCTCGCCAAGCGAGTGTTGCTGGTTGCTGAGCGAGTACTCTCTTTGATAGCTGTTGTCGGTGCGACAAACGAGTACTCGCCGGTGGTGTGAACAGACAGCAATCAACTGTTATTAAGTACTCGTATACGTATTTCTTTTGCTTACTCTGGCTATGAATTTTTTTTGCTAAAAAATGAATAAAAGATACGCCTAAAAGCTTATGTACGTTTCTTGAGCAAGAAAATCGTTGATACTATTTAATTGATAGCTTATCGCTTCTTCAGCGGTGCGGTGGAACAGATGCCTAAGAGCTCGTTAGTATGTACTATCGTGGACATCCATATCTATATACCTTAAGGACTATTTTGGCTTGCAGCGCTCGGCAGGGGCGGTAGGGGGCGGTTAACAAATGTGGTCATCGTGTTCACGGGATTTTGTTTTCAAACTGTGTAGATATGGATTTCTTCCATAGTAAGTTAAACTATCGCAGCGGGATTTAATCGCGCATTGGATTTTAAACTCTCGGTGTTTTTTTTTTTTTTGTGTTTTCAAACGAGCATTGAGAATCCAACATAGTGGAATTCATCATCATCATCATTTCAGCCGAATTATGTCCACAGCTGGACATAGGCCTTCCCCAAGCTCCACCACTTCGAGCGGTCCTGTGCTTCCCACATCCAGCGGATTCCTGCGGCCTTCCAACTCTACGTTTTCCGGTATGCGGTCGCTACCCCAGAACCTTTCAGCCCCATCGGGCATCTGTTCTGCTAGCAATGTGCACTGTCGGTGCTACAGTGTCGGTTACCTTGGTAATTGTTGAACTATTGTCAATTTAAAACCTAGTTGACTTTTATTATTAGGAAAAAACGTACAATTTTATTATGAATCACCATCTATCTATCAAGTGCAAACACTAACACCCTTTACAAATAAGTCTTGTATATGATTATGAGGTTGGTACACTCTGTGTAAAGTAGGTATTGTGTGACTTATCTATTAGATAATAAGCGGGATTAATGTATTGATATAGGGGGGCTTGTGGCTAAGTAATACCAGCCGCACGGGTCGATCGATCGGTGGCATCAAAAAACGGAGAACGACCATATGCCAGTTAACGGCATTATAACTTGTGGACCGTTGAGATGACGTTTATGGATCGATATTATTTTGATGTTCAAAGGTCGACAACTAGTCTTAACAGGGGGTATCGCATTACCCAGTTACTGGAACTATAGAGGTCAGATAGGCAATCGCTCCATGCATACTGGTATGTAGCTGCATCTGGTTAGACTGGAAGCTGACATTACATAGTTGGGAAAAAGTTAGGCAAGCAAATTAATTACTAGTCCACAAAAACGTGAACGTAAAGTTTCAAAAATATTGACCAAAAAATATGATTCCGGAACTGGATTTTTTAACGTTAAACATGAGTAAAATAAGTCTTTTGACCTTTAAATTTTAATTTAACTTTTGACCTAAATAATTCCATTGTTTGTCCATTAACGATGATATAAAAATTAACATTTTAAAACAATAACCCGAAAGTAATAATTATGTAAAAGTGTCGTCTACAGGTTAACGCCCTGGTGATGAACTTCCCCGCACTGAAATACAAAAAGGACTGCTCATAGTTTGTCAACATGGCAATATTTTTTTCTTTGTCAAGCTAATTTTACCCGAGTCTGTCTGTAGTGTCTGTAAGTAACCGACTTCAGAATGATGGTTCTCAATTCGTCTGTTTTTATTTGTATATTTGGTACGCGATATCTCCGTCAATTTTATTGTGGATGTATTTCAAAGATTTTTTTATTATATGGATAGGGTATGCTTCAGGGGCTTTTTTTTTTTGAGGGTGGGAAATCATCAAATAACTTCTCCCGCTCTGGGAGGAGCAGGAGGGCGTGTCAGACTTTTACTGACTAAAACCCACCCGTGTTCCCTCAGCTGCCAGGAGCGACGGTATCTCTTTCGAACAACCCGCACCCCTGGCAGGCATCGGCCCTTGCGGACCCCACCAGTCCGGCGCACCAGGACACATGGCACGCCGTGACCACCCCAGGAACCAAGTAGCACAAGGGCCCCAGACTACCCTGGCACCACTGGCACCCTTGGTCCCCCTGCGACGGGTCAGCGCAGTGGCCCCGCCGCCTACCACTTCTCGGCCGCAGAGGATAGGGAGAGCGGCCAACGCTATACCGACACTCCTCTTCCCCTGCGGCCCCACCGCGTCCGCCATCAAACGGTGGCGGCCCCGTCCAGGCCACGGAAGGGAAGAGCGCTACTCACAAGTACCGGCACTCCTCCTCCGCCGCAGCCTGTAATCCTCAGCCGCGATGCCTCCCATTCGACATCGCGGCCCGCCTCAGTTGCGGTGCACCTCACCGCAACCTACTTTTTGGCCGCTACGTCGTCGGCTTGGAGACCAAAGCCCTGACGAGCGGCCCCACCTTGGGTGGTCCCATATAAATGTTATTAACATTGCTTTTGGTCGTTTTTGCGTTAGCCTCGATAATACGTTTTTAATCCACTTTATGTAACTCGATGATATGCTGCTGCTTTCTGGCACTGTTGTTTACCTACATAGCAAGTAGTGGTATACGATTAGGTGTGGAGGAGGTACCATAAACTAAAAAGTGAAAAATAAAAATAACAACTATTTTTACACGCTTTATATTAGCTTCACTTGTACGTTTGTATGTAACCGACTCCTTAGAGCGCGATTTTGACCCACTTTAAACGGTCAGATTTCATTGAAACTTTGTAAACTTATCGAGGACCGATGACATATCAATAATTTAAAAAAAATGAGAAAAATAAAAAAGGAAAAGAAGTCACATTTTTGTAGTTAGCAGAACTAAAAAATAGAAAATAAATAATAGTTTAAAAAACTAGAAAACACGCTTTAAAAACCAAACTAAAAAAGGAGAAAATAATTTAATTCAATTAAAAAGAGTAGGGTGCTTTTTGAGGTATTTTTATAATCACTTAATGTCAAGCACCCCACGCTTTTTAATTGAATTAAATTATTTTCTCCTTTTTTAGTTTGGTTTTTAAAGCGTGTCTTTTAGTTTTTTAAACTATTATTTATTTTCTATTTTTTAGTTCTGCTAACTACAAAAACGTGTTTTTTTTCTCATTTTTTTTTTAATTATTGAATTGTCATCGGTCCTCGACAAGTTTACAAAGTTTCAATGAAATCTGACCGTTTAAAGTGGGTCAAAATCGCGCTCAAAGGAGTCGGTTACATACAAACATACAAACAAACAAACATACAAACAAACAAACATACAAGTGAAGCTAATATAAAGCGTGTAAAAACAACAACTATTTTTACACGCTTTATATTAGCTTCACTTGTATGTTTGTATGTAGCCGACTCCTTAGAGCGCGATTTTGATTTCGCGATTTCGTGGAACAGATAGTCTATGTTCGCAAGTACGCAAAAAAATCTCAGCGGGATTACGTCACGCACTGTATTTTTAACGCACTGCTTAGGCGAGAGTTGGAAATCGATCCCTGTGTTGTTCGACTGGTTTGCAATTTGTTGAATTTGCAATGCTCGGTTCATTCGCGAACGTGGTCTTAGCGCACAAAGATCTCTTAATCGTTATCATCCTCTTCCTGAACCTATTCCACAGAGCGCGAAATCGCCGGTACTAAATACCGATCAATGGCAAAAAGTTCAAATACCTTTGGCTCCAAATTCAGCTGCTCAAACTCTGGTTACTGACGCAGTCATAAGATCATCAAACACACAGGTGAGACATGCGGCGCAGGGTGGAAGGTTGTGCATTGTATGTGAGGAGGTGGCGCATTCGCATCTGAGGGTCTACTCTCTAACTCCGTCAACGAACATACGGGCCCGACCGAAAGTAGTTCGAAACTTCTTAGTGAATCCTACAGCCAATTAACTAACTTTTTTGGACGGGCAAAAACATATCCGGAGTAGGGACAGCTGTCAAATCGTGTTGTCATTAATTCTTACTTCGGGTTCCAAACGAATCTTCTGTCCATAAGTGATAAGGAGTTGGAAACGCCTGTTACTTCGACCGAAATGACGGATTTTGTACTTAGGGAATAGGCCCCCTGAGATCTGAGTCATCCATGAACCCTGTTTTCGGAGATAGTCTTAGCTCTGGCCAACTTGGGTTCGAAGTCTATTTACATTTCCAACTCGGCCACAGAAACGCATGCCCAGGCGGAATGCTCTCAGATGGTTCGATAAAATTGTACAGCTTCCGCCATAGTTAACGTCTTGGAGGTGGAGGTGTTACTATTGGCTGGACCACCTGGAGCCACGAAACCTAGAAAACTCCTGTCTAGGACGCCAATCAAAGCCGTCAGTTACTATACGTCATTTCGAGATGTAGGCTGAGTAAACGGCGCCACTTTTGGTTTGAATGGGAAGTGTTGACAGTGTCACCTCTAGCAGCGATCGTATTTTGTTCTCTGTGCCGTATCCCAATTCTCCCATTTTGGTTCATCGCCGCAAGCATTCACCTTCCATACAATATGCTAAGAGTTGATGCTAAAGTCGGTTTAATAATGGCAGTCTAATATTCAAATAACCATCTTTAAATATTCAAGGTTGGATATTATCTGAAATTGCAAATAAAACACCTAACATAAAAAATCGATTGAAATAAATGTCTTGATAGAATTTGGTAAATATGACTTTTATGCACGGTACATAAAAGTTTATTGGAAATCTATTAAGATTTATAGAAGAAGTTTGTACAATAGTAATTTCTTTAATTTTATCTATTAAGTATTGCGATTCATGATCAAAATTAATGATCTCAAGCTAGATCTGCAGTGCAATCTTGAACCAGAGCATTGATTTTTGTGGAGATTGATTTTGGGCACAATGGGCGAAGTGCTCGACAACACTCTTGTGTTTAATGGAATATTTATGTATTTACTATTTATGTAAGTGCACAAATTGTATAAACAGACAAAAAGAAAGGTACATAAATATACGAACAAAGGTGAAGCTTATTTCTAAAGAAATCTTTTCCAGCATTTCTGCGATATGAAAGTAGATAAATGAGATGTAGACAACGTGTGTAAGAGTAGAAGACAAAACAAAATACGTTCAACTACATAGGTACACCTTTTTACTTCGCTGTAGTCGGGTAAAAAGTAGGCCAATATGATCGAAAGGAGGCTTTCCAAAACCGGCTACAATGATTGATCAAAACCGCCTCACGTAAAAGGAAGAAAGATAATACATTAATTAGCACAAAATGAAACGCTTAAATACAATTAGGTTCATTAACATAGAAAAAAAACACTCCTTCTCTCAGTATTGTTTTTTATGAAGCCAACTCTTTCGGGAAAGTTACACATGGGTATATCACCCATATGTTGCTTGTGTTAATATTAATAAAAACTTTGAAATTAAGGCCCATAGTATCCTCATCTCCCGTCTGTATGCTAAAGCACGACTGCCGCCCGCGCCCGCGCAGGGCACCTCTGAGCCTTTATCTCAAAATGGGGATATTCCTTGGCAAATGTTGATTAATTTACAATTGTGCTCTAGCGATTCTGTGGTACCTCTAACTATCTATTTTTCAGTGTATTTTTTTTTCCAAATAACGAAGCCGTTTAGTAAGTGTATGGAATAGAAGCCAAAATATTGCGTGTTGGAAAATATTTTTTTACAGCAAAAGTATTAACCATACAAAACAGTACCCTCGGCAAAATGATCTATATGAATCTATAGCAAAATCACATATTTTTCAAATCTTCAAGACAAGCCGTTAATGAGCAGTACGGTTCATAAAGTGACCGCGTTACGCTACCAAACGGGACGTAGGTCCTTAAAGAAATCACAAATTGTGCGAGGTCCGTTCTTGGGCGTTATCACCCAGTATTACGCCCATATGTTGCATGTGTCAATATTAATAAAACCTTTGAAATTAATGCAATCACAAATTCACAATAGAACACAAGCTGTCCGAGTCCGAGGGCCGGTCTAAGTGCAGGGTCGTTGGCCTAAACCTCGTACTTCGCCCGAAATTGAATGCAATCCTCATTGTTTCGAACTGGACCTAGACCTTCATTATAAATTAAGTTTGATTGAAAATAACCAGTTCTTTTAATGTGTTTTACTGATAAAATGCTCTGCTAACGATTCTGTGATGGTAGAAGAATATTGTTAATTGAAGCACTTGGTTTTCTATGCGAACATTGTAAAGAGGTAAAATTGGTTTGAATTGAATGAAATGTAATTTACAAAAAGTTTTATGTAGGGGTTATTGCTGGAATGACCAGTCAGATATGAAACATTGTTTTTGCATTTGATAGCTAAGTTGTTGAGGATGGGTATACCATCACGCTACGAGTTTAAGGAGCCAAGTTAAAGGGAAAAAAGTCAGAAAGAAAGCTTCGAATAATCGAAGTATGGCGGACGATATTGCTGTAAGATATATTTTGTGTTAAAACTAGGAATTTCATGACGACAAAGTCGAAGACAGAAGCTATCACTAATAAAACTGAATGCGTATCAGTATAGCCAAACCACGTTCAATAGCTATCAGTTTCGATATTCTACAACAGTGATGAAATTTACAACTAGTACTAATATCCTTCAGTTTCTTATGTAAGTGAAATTCGATCTGAAAGAAAACAAAATTATGAGTGGTTTATGTTGTTTACTCTCTTAAAAGTGTATTTTAATGTGTAAACATTAAAATACAGACACTTCATTCATTGGGCATAAAAAAAAACCTTAAAAAGTCCAAGGTAACAATTTAGCATCCGTCCGCACCTACCGTACTATTTAATTTAGTGTAAAACATACAAGTTATGCTTTTTTATTAAACAAACATTTAAAAAATAGTCAACGAAGCACAAACACCTACGCACGAGAAATTAATGAGCTTACAAAGCTGATGTCTACGTCATAAATTGGCGGCTACGTTATTTATCTCTCATGACGTCAAAAAACCCATCTGCCTAATCTTTTCCAAAATATGTTGAGGTTTGATTCCAGTTTAACCAGATGCAGCTGAATTCCAGTATTTTACTTAGAGCGACTGCACCCAAGCCAAATTAAGTACAGCTTCCTACCTATGTTGAAACTGTTCACTTGTCCCATAGGGTTCATTAGAAAACCAGCGTCAGACAGCATCTGTCTGACATTAATGCTGAAATGAACCTTTTTGGCGCAGCCGTGAGGTACACACTGTTGTTGTTGTTTATTTTTTTGTCATAGTATTTCGTGTTTCACGAGCTGTGTCCAATTAAACGGTATTCGTTTTTTTTTTTATATATACTGAGAATGAGCTGAACTAAGCCGCGGACAAGCACACGGTTGGCCATGGCCAAAGCCCTTTGTACACAGCACGGTGTCTTTACGGTACGGCGTTTTAACCGCGCTATAGACAGACCATAACGTGGTTCTGTGGTATACATCGACGCGGCACCGTGCCGTAATGCTGCCGTGTCGTCAACAAGCTTACATAGTGATACATACAACACCAACGATCGTGCCTACATACGGCGAATAAACCGTAGTTTAGCCAACGTTCCCACGGTCTCATTTTCGCGCACAGGGTCTTACCAATACCAAAGGCTTTTGGGTTCCCAGCTGTTTTAAAGCAGATAAATATTCCCTATTTTTAGAGCTCCGTAGAGCCCTAAAAATAGAGAAAGTACCTGCTTTAAAAAATTACGCGGTTCCACCGCGTGCAGTATCTGTCGTTTGTTCTGCGAATTTAATTACTTTTTGTTTTGGACATAAAGTCAGTCCATTGGAGATTGTATAACTTAATTTTCCAAGAATCCATTCCAAATGTAGGTATTTCTGGGTGTAAACACAATAAGCACCAACAGATTAATATTAAAAAAATATCGTAGTGCAACAACTTTGGTTTAAACTTTTAATAATTTTATTGTAAAAGGGTTGCAGAACATAAACAATTGCAAGACAAATAAAATATTAAATGTATTTGCCATTCCAATAATAATTCTTTATTTTTCAGAATCTTTGACGTAATTCAGGCCTATTTACCCTTAAAATTTGTAAGCGGAACAGTAAATCGGGAGCCTAACCGGTTAATGATGTCCGCGTCAAGCCACAATAAGAAATGGCAGAAGGTTCAATTCTTTCTACTTTAGTTCTCCCTGTTGATGTCAATAAAGGGTTAAATAGCTACTAATTTGAGTATATTATGGTATTTAGGATTCCAACAAAGGATATACAGAAACAATACAATATAAATCACAACAATACAAAAGGTTATTTTACGTATTCCGCTATTCCTTCTTCTTTCCCACAGGTTTACTAAATAAATCCTGAAACGTAATGACGGCTTGCCAGCTTTTCATTATTTATTAAAACAGCACACCATGCTTACGAATACTAACAAGAAATGGAATGATATTAATTATGTAGTATGCATATCTAATGCAACCTCAAAACATGTTTTTGTGATTTTTTTTTTCATTCATATCCTGTACAATAGATTTAAAAAAAAAAACGATGTATAGACGAGTATAAATTAAATACCTATAGCATATACTCAAATATTTACTAACCATTGATTATGCACAGCCAGAACTTGTTCAGTTGTCTGCAAATAGAACCGCTAACATGCTATTTTACTTTTATTTACTTACCTAAGTTTTAACTTAGTTTTACTTTATACTCATTGCTAATTGATTACATTAAGTATTTGAGCACTTTCTAGCCTGGAGCACAGGTTCAACTTAGTTCAGGCAAATTAGCAGATCAAGAACTGCTGTTGGTGTTACAAGATAGACTAATACGGCCCAAATACCAGTATGCGGCAAAGCATTACCCCTGTAGAAAGACTCGCAATCACATTAAGGTAAATAAAACACATTTATTATTTCAATAAATGAGTAAAAACTTATTTATTTATTATGATGAGTAAGATCAGAATTTTGGACAGCTTCTACATATTGTAATTCTTAATTAACTGTGACAATTTGCCCTTGTAATCAATTTTTAAATCATCATGAATTTATTATTCTCTATTATTCGGTACCAAACATTTCTTCTATTATAGAACTATCATCCGTAGAATGGTTTGAATAATTTGACAATGCCGATGGGAAGGCATTGAAGTTGATGTAGTAGCTTGGTTTGTTGTATAAGCATTTGTGTTTTGTGAAGAATATCCTTATGAGTGTGATGAGTAAGATCTGTAATTATGAATAGGTTCATACATTTTGTACTTCTTAATCAACTGTTACATTTCACTGTTGAAATTAATTTTAAAATCATCACGAATTTTTCTAATATCCGGCAAGACTGACATCAAGAAATCTTTTTTAGGATCCACATGTTCAGGTCATACATATTTATTTTTATATTGTCAGATAGTTGTTTCTATATTTCGTTTACTGATTTATCAATTTTCCTTTTTGTTGCCCTTCCCCTAAAACTGCTTATAGAAAAAGTACCTACTAGTTGAAAAAACTAACGTAATCATAGACTTGAATATTTTCTTAAAACCTTGAGGCTTATTTTTAACCGACTTCAAAAAGGAGGAGGTTATCAATTCGTCGGAACCTTTTTTTTTTTTTTTTTGTTTTTTTTTTATTTTTTTTATGTATGTTCCCCGATTACTCGAAGATGGCTGGACCGATTTGGATTTTGTTTTTTTTGTTTGAAAGGGTATACTTCCCAGGTGGTCCCATGATCATCAAGTCAGGATCTGATGATGGGATCCTGGAGAAATAGAGAGAACTCTTCAAATTTTATAGGCACACAAAACGATTTAGGTATTTTTTGGAAGAGTACTTTCTCGGAGTGGTTCCATTTCAATTTGGTGAAGATCTGATGAAGAACTTTGGAGATAGGCAACGGAACTCCTCAATAAATGATAGCAAATGGACTGGGATTGCTGAAATCTCATGTCTGTCTATTGCTTACACCAGTTCATAACATAACATCACGCCGGTATGCTGTGAAGGGGTACGCACATGTGAACCACTAAAAAGTGAAAAATAAAAACTTTTTCCAAAAAAAAACAACCGACTTCCAAAAAAACACTACAAAGTGAAAAATAACTTTAATTTCGGAAGGCGGTGACAAAAAATTCAAATACAGCTCCAAAGACACCGACTTCCGAAATTAAAGTTATTTTTCACTTTGTAGTGTTTTTTTGGAAGTCGGTTGTTTTTTTTTGGAAAAAGTTTTTAGGTATAAGAAAGACGTGCACGCCACTATACTCCATAGATTTAGGTAGTAAAATAAAGGTAAACAAATCGTAAAAAGGGTTTTTTTATAGTTGACACTTTCTTGTTTAAAAATACGGTGTAACAAAATCAAATTTATTTTCGATATATACGATACCTTCTTGTCTTATTTATGTTAAACTTTATCATAATTATATTCTTAAATTAATCTTCCCAGATGTAAGTACTTGAGCACAATTTTTTAGTTGGATTTATAATATAATATTTTGTAATCTGCCTATTTGTAAAGAGCCCAAAAAGACAGGTTCGCTAAACCTTTTACAAATTACAACAACCTTCCCGCTAGGCTTGATATATGTAATTCCCACTGAAGTTTGGCATCTACTGTTAAGCCTAGAAAAACTGCAGAGTCTACATTTCAAGCACCTCATTATCTAAGACGATGTTGGGTCCTAGATTCCTAACATTCGGTATGGCGAACTTGATACATTTCGTTTTGTTGGATTTTAGAACTAGGTTATTTGCGGTAAACCAACCCGTAACCATTGAGAGTGCACTGTGTACGTCGTCAAAATCTTGTTATGAAAATCTGACAGTTTGACATATTTTATACAAAAGTTGTCAAACCGGAATATTCATTCCTCAGTTAAAAGTTATCTGACTATTGAAAAATCAGCTCTTGCTTGTTTCGATTTTTTTTATCTTTATCTTGTTTTGTACTTTTAGCATAATATTTTTTTTAAATATCTGTTCTATCACCTTTATTTGTAAGGTAATTGGAAATACTACAGGGCTATCTTGTTTAATTAAGGAGTGCCTATTACCATCTGCTGACTCCATTATCAGAAACTGGACGCCACCTAGTGAAATAGCACCTGTCAATACATGTCCAATGAGCCTAAACACGATAGTGGAATCTCCGCTGGTTGACGAGTTTCTATTGCCACTTTTCGGCTCCGTCATCAGACCCTGGATACTATCTAGTATAATAACTACTGTCACCTTAAACGTCCTGTAAATTTTAAAGGGTTTTACTACAAGTTCCAGGATCGGGTTTACAAAATCGGGTAATTTTATACTAAATATTGGTAGTACCCGCGTTTAAATATGATTGGAAGATGGGTGCAAAGCTTTAAGGTGAAGATAGTATTGACAATTTAGAACCATTTAAGCCATGGTTGTCTTAGACGAAGTCTTACCAATTTTTTTTTTTTTATAAGGTTTAAAAGACGTATTGTACAATTTTTTTATTTTTTCTGAGCTTTAAATGTCTGTAAAAAAAATGTCTAATGACACAGAAGCCTAAAACATGTTTTGCTTGATTGCTTACACATTACTTTAATTAAATAAATAAAAAATGAATTCATTTATCATTCAATTTGGCCATAATTATGCAGTTTACATTAAATTTTGATAATTTCCGAAAAAAAACTTAAAAATTTGGTTAAAAATATTTGGTAAGACTTCGTCTAAGACAACCATGGCTTAAATGGTTCTAAATTGTCTGTACTATCTTCGCCTTAAAGCTTTGCACCCATCTTCCAATCACCCTGTATATTATCTAATGACTCCAAACACGCTCAACTGCTATCTTGCGACGACTTGTATTGGGAAGTTAAGTTTGAGAAACCAAGCGTATACGAAATTTATTCAATAGCTTTTAGTGAACAGGTAGGTTAGTGGATTAAACCACATTCACCAACCTGCACTAGGTCTACGTGGTGAATGACGGATCTCACACAGATTGCCAAGGTGCTTAATCTAAGTCCAGAGAATTGCCAAACTTAAGTTGCAGTGGGCATTGCGCGCAGAAAAAATTTGAGTGGCGACCGCGTACGGGAACACCTAGCGTTAGAATGTCTCACATACGGTGAACCGGTAACATTGTGAAGGCTGCTGAAATCTGCTGCAGGTACGAAGCACATGCGTAATCGATGTGGCGAAGCTTGGTAGAAGCTTATATCCTGAAGTAGGTCTTTCAGTCTTTTAGCTGAAATGAAGATGATGATGTGCTGTGATGCTTAAGCTAATGCTAATTGGAGTATGTTGATAGGGAGAGGGTGTGTATTTCTTTTCAATTTTAAAGTCACAACAAAGCTTAATTTTAGTACTTTATTGTTGTCTTTTTTATTATGTTAAAGCTACATTATTTCACTGATACACAAACTGTACAATATAATCGTTCTAATACTATTTTCTTATCACAATCTGAAACTTTAATTAAAACATAATTCTATGTCAATTTATTCGATTTCACATTAAATCTTATTCTATATGTATCATTTACTGTTATAGAAGCACTTGTATAGCTGTTATTTGCATCATTATCAATCGTTCCATTACCATTGGTTGGTTTCTTTCCATTTTGGTACATTTTTTGGTCCATTTCCGATAACTTATTCTTGGTTCCTTTACCATTAGTAATTTCTTTATTATTTTCAGCTGTAGCAGCCGTCTTCTTATTGTAGGTTGTAACATAGAAGCTTCCGAAGAGATAGAGGAAGAGGAAGCCATTGATTGCCATAGCAACGGACATGATAGATGAAGGTTTGCAGTCTGACTTAACGCAAGCTACTCCAAAATGGATAAGTATTAGGACAAACTGGATCTGAAAATTGAAATGTTCAAATATTAGGTTTAATGAACAGGTTAAGTTCGAGGTCATTCAGGCGAAATGAGAAGAAAAAGTCTTCCAAACAGCACTATTTTATGCATTATTTGACAATAATTTAGGAAGACTGTTTAAAAATGTAAAACTTCGTGAAGAAACCGGCATGTCCTAGAATCAAAAATTCGAAGACATGTGACATCTACCAACCCGCACTGGGGCCACGTGGTGGATAACGTTCCACTCCTTCTCACAGACAAGAGGTCTGTGTCCCACCAGTGAGAACATCATCGGCTGATTATGCTGTTTAAAAATGTCGTTCCAGCAAATATATTTCGTAAAAACAATGAGAAAGGTCTCTGCAATGTGCACAAGCCATTGATGATGAATTATTCACTATTGAGGGCTAATACTGGACACAGTACTCATTGATGAGTTCTATGATGGAACGAGCGAGCCCAGAAAATGTCTGTTTACTCTTGCTTTTAAGGCAGACGGGTTATTAACGTTTTAACTCACCAGTTGCATGCTAGTAATATACTTCTTCCACCACAAATACTTCGTCATATTCGGGTATGAAGACAGTCCATAGTAGGTATACATGAGGACATGGACGAAAGAGTTCAGCATCCCCAGGACCAGCAGTGCATACGTAGGTTCATACTTCAGGGCAATCCATGTCACCACTACCATTAAAGTATGGTGGTACACGTGGAGGAAGCTGACTTGGTTGTACTTCTTCCGCAGTACGAAGAATATTGTGTCGAGGAGTTCAGAGAACTTGGCTAGTAGGTAGTGGTACATTGCTGCTGTTAACTGGAACGAGATAAATAGTCATGTTATAGTAATTATTTGATTCCTAACCTTTCATTTTTAGGGTGGATTTTTGAGACGTGACAGTAAGCGATTTTTAAAACCTGTATTTAAAAAAGAAAATAAGGGTAGTCTCCAAAGACAGTTTTCCTGTAACTACAACGGTACTAAGTATTTGTTATTAATCATACTATTTTAATAATAATCAATTATTTGTTCAGATTATAAATGAGATCCATTGTGTTAGTAATTACAAATTATAATGTATAGGTTTCTTTTTGGCAAAACCACTCGAGCACCTATCATGTAGAGAACAATGTTTATTTATACACTGGCGACAGCACACATAAACATTGTTTCTGAATAATAATTGATCACACTGTCAGCAATGCTATGAAGAAAATTGAGGAGTATGAGCTACATGCACCCAGCACCCTGATTGCGTAACACACTTATTTCATATTCCGAAGTATTGAATTTAACTCAAACATAATGAGATAAAATGATGGAGAGAATAAAAACTGAGAGACTTACGGTTCGCCTTTGGTACTCGGTCTCCATAACACAGGTTTTTGGCACCAATCCATTCTCAGCCAGCATACTAACACACTGAAAAAAAAAAAACTCTTGAAATCAGCAAAACTTTTATAACGGCCAATGCGACGTTACAAGTCGATCTACAAATATGATTTTTATTGCGAGAATTCAAATAAATAGAGCAAGTTTTTGCATACCCAACTTTATTTAGATTTGGGTAAAGTTCTTAATAATAGGTCTTTACCTATGAAATTGCCGTTTTGTATGAAAAAATTTAAACGATTTTTTTTCATGTATTTTTTATTTGTAATAATCGAAGTAATCACCCATGCAATCAATGCATCTTTGCCATCGCAGTGGCAGTTTATTGATGCCCTTCTTAAAGAAATCAGCTGGACGGGAGGCAACAAATTCTTCAAAGGCATTTTGTACTGCCTCTCGGGTATTGAATTTTTTTCCCGCCAAGAAGTTATCCAAATTCTGGAAAAAGTAGTAGTCTGTAGGCGCAAGGTCTGGTGAGTAGGGCGGATGACGGAGAGCTTCCAACCCCAGTTCTTGCAACTTGGAGACCGTCTGCTGTGCAGTATGAGGTCGCGCGTTGTCGTGCAGGAGCAGCGGAGACGAGCGATTGACCAATGCTGGTTGGAGATGTGCCAGCTTCTCCATCATTGTGTTCAGTTCTTCACAGTACACATCTGCAGTAATGCTCACCCCGTTTGGTAAGAAACTGTGATGAATCACACCGGCGCTAGACCACCAAACAGTGACCATCACTTTTCTAGGGGTAAGTTTTCGTTTAGGGCATTGTTTAGGTGCTGAACCAGGATCCAACCAACATGCTGAGCGCTTGCGGTTATCAAACAGAATCCATTTTTCATCGCAGGTAACAATGCGGTTCAAAATTCCTTCATTTGTGTGTCTGTTGAGCAGTGCAAGGCACGTCTCGACGCGTACTTCGCGCTGACGATCATTGAGTTCGTGGGGCACCCATTTGTCAAGCTTTTATACCTTGCCAATTTGACGCAAATGGACCAATATTGTTTTGACGCTAACGTCGAAAGCTGCTGCTAATTCAGCCGTAGATTGTGTATCATCAGCTTCCACAATCGCCTTTAATTCGTCATTGTCGACCAAAGTCTTCGGACGACCGCGAGGTTCATTTTTCAGGTCGAAATTTACAGAACGGAAGCGAGCAAACCAATAACAGGTGGTGCGTTGGTTTGTAGTGTTAGCTCCGTAAACGTCGTTGATGTTGCGTGCCGCTTGTGCCGCGTTGCTGCCACGACGGTACTCATATTCCATAATTACTCGAATTTTTAACATATCCATGATGACGAAAAAGATTGAAATGCGATGAAAATGTAACACTAATCAATAAACAAATGACTACTTTTGGAAAAAAAAATCCATGTTTTTAAAATAAAATTAATTTGAAATTAGAATTCTTACCCAAACAAAAATTATTTTGATTTGAAATGGCCAGTACTGCAAAACGGCAATTTCATAGGTAAAGACCTAATATAAAAATGATAACTTAGCACCGGACTAAGTCGTCGGTCTTGTAAAAAGAACTGCATTTCCATACATGTTGGGTTCTTAAAATGGCTAGGTGGTTTAACCCAGATCTAAATTGAAGCCATATTTTGTAATAAGCGGATTAAGCTTAACATACCATCACGCTTCTTCCCAATAGGTTAGGCACAGGTACACCCTATAGTATACATTTTGCTAGATATGTTTATGTAACAGGGGGGCCTGTTACATGGGACTAAAATCATAACGTGCTCACCATGCTATTGCCATCAACCGGGAGCAGATCCAAACTTCGAACTGCTACTGAGAAATTCTTCGGAAAACCCAGAACCTCATCTTAATCATCATTATAAAATACACTTACCGTATATAACAAGAAACACGAGATCAAGACTTGGACGGCGTTGTACAGTGGCATGATACTTTGTAATTTGAATGGTTCTCGTGTCTTCATGAAGGCTGGCCCTATCTTCAGCACAAACAGCAGGTATGACGACAATATTACTGTCACTGGCAATGGAGACCCCATTAGGAACCATGTGTTTACAAAGTCCGCTGTAAAAAATTGAAAATCTTATATACATGTTTAAAAGATGATATTTTTAGGCCCGTTCTGTGATGCGGGAAGCACGGAACCAGACGAAGTGGCGGAGCTTGGGGGAGGCCTATATCCAGCTATGGATGTCTTTCGTATGAAATGATAATGAAGATGATACGGGCCTAAGGCATGGGAAAGAGAATCAACAAGGCAAGGCAAGATTGTTTTCCTCAGATAAATATAGATGACATTATCTCATCGAGAAAAAAGAAAGAAGTTGTTTTTTATCTTTACACTAGCTGTTGCCCGCGGCTTCGCCCGCGTGGAGGTTGAAAATTATCCCACGAGAACGTACAATCAGGATGAAAACTATCCTATGTGTTAATTCAAGCTATAAACCATCTATGTGCTGAATTTCATCCAAATCCGTTCAGCCGTTTTTGCGTGACTGAATAACAAACATCCAAACATCTTCACAAACTTTCTATTAATTTTCGTTCTTTCTTTCTTTCTATTATTAGGATAGTATACAACAAAGTCACTTTTCGTGTCTGTACGCTTAGATCTTTTAAACTACAAAACGGATTTGAATGCGGTTTTTAACAATAGACAGTGATTCAAGAGGAAGGTTTATATGTATAATGCACTGACTTTTATGCGGGCGAAGCCGCTGGAAAAAGCTAGTAGGTATACAATATACAAGTAACAAAGGATTCAATCATGTCGGTAACTTAAGGGGCACCTAGTCACGGGCTCGAACTCACTGATAGGCATGGCTAAAAAGTACGCTGGTACCAGGCATCATGTCCGACAAAGGTAGTACCCGTGATGAGCAGTTAGATACAAGTCTACACGCAAAACATTATTGAATGAGATGCAGGATCAGTTATAGTAAAACAGGCGCGTAAAAAATTAAGAAAACTCCTTCGGAAGATCGGATTTTATGAAAAAACCACTGCATAAATCAATTACCAGTAAAGTCGATTGAACTTTTGAATATTAGAGCTTTGTCGGTTCTGATTTGGTTTTGGAGATTTTACACTTCTTTTATTACTTAAACACGCCCAAAGTTAGGTTAAATTAGCAAGAAAAACTAATCTTTCTAAACTCATAACTTATTAATGGGTTTTTATTTTAGTATTCTGTTTCCATTCAGACAATATTAATAATGAGAAAAAACCATACCATGTATAATTTTTGATGTACATTGTCGAACAGTGGAATAATACACTCCCGAAATTTGTATGGAAGAAATGTCGACAAGATTCACCTTAACCTCCACACTTAACCTATGATTTCCATATACATAGTTAATGCAAATTTCTGCTATGAGTTCAACACCGGTGTGGAAAACCGGTTCATCTAAATATTAATACGTGATGCAAAAACTTTTTACTCCTTTTACGAATATTACGCGGACTGAAATTTGGCACAGCTAAAGTTTCAATGGAGAAGGAGAGCATAAAGCTATTATTGTTATAAAATAATGCATTGTTTTGATTGAATTATGGCCGAATTTCTAACACTGGGTGACCATTCTGCCGTCCACAAGCTATAATGCCGTTAACCAACAAAATCATATTTTGAGTTATGGACAAAAATGCGCAGAAAAATATGAAATGCATGCTATTTAGTTATGCAAACGATGGTAAAAATTCTAGTAAATATGTAAATTTTAAGCCCTTGGTCACTTTTTAGTTTAGTAATGTTGCTTACCTGTTGTAAACATATCAAACAAGGCAAGTTAATGGCGTTTTTACTTTTTTTATCTCGGCATCCTTAAATAGTAGAAAAATACTGCATAGACAGAAAGGTAGAGATTTTTTTTTCTGATTAAGGTGGCATCAAAAAACGAAAATCGACCATATGCGAGTTATTGGCATTATAGTTTGTGGTCGGCAGCATTGAAAAAAAAAATCTGGAAATTTTTTTGCTTTGAAAGTTAGGAAGGATACTTGACAGACAAAAGTTTGATGATTCATGTTGCCGAAAAATTCTAATTACTACTTTGAATATAAATATAAAATTCATAGAACAATTTAATAATCATTCCTATTGCATCATTTGTTTTTACCAAATAGAAAGGAAACAATAAACTTTATTACTGACGCTGTTGGATGCCTATTTTTTAAATTCTTGTTAAAAATGTGATTTAGATAAATTAAAAAAATCAAAGTTAACATGTTTTAATGTGTTTTATGTTTCTCTATGAAATTCGTAGTCTATTGCCGACATTAGAGATTTATCAAATATGTAGGTACGGTGGGCTGCATCAATAGGTACCTTAGTTTTATTAAAATTTTAATACAACTGAGGTACCCAATTGATGCAGCCCACTGTACCTACCTACTAGCTGACCGGACAGACGTCCTGTTTCTTATAAATCTACCGCAGCACCATCAACCGAGTCCAATTGTGAATCTAAACTACCCAGGGTCTCACACAAATCTACACAAAGTATTCCATCAAAATCAATTCAGCCGCAAATGGCACTCGTCACAGCCGTTTAGGAGGAGAATTGAACGGACGAGATCCAACCTCATGACAAATATAAATAATTAGTTATTTATTTATTATTATTAGCTATAATTTAATGAACTTCCCTGTTGCATTATTTTTAATGACAAAGAATGATGAATAATTTGTAAGTCGGTGATCTTTACGAAATTATAAAAAAAAAATATTTCCTTTAACCTAAATGAGAGCTGCATTTTAACTTTTTAACTGCATTGTGGTCGCAGATATGCGGAATTAAATTTCCAAAATGTCTTAAATGGATTCCGTCAACCGCAAAACTTCATAACCGTATTGCACCCAAAAACCCTAAATCGATAATTTCTGGGATTATTTACATAAGTATAATTATGTCCACTATAATTATAATTTTAATAAGTCGCTCTTCGTGTCTGTCTGTGTGACTATCAATTTTCATGCCTTTTTCACCATCATCGAGAGGAAGGTTTTGTAAATAACAATTACTTAATATTTAATTTAAAGAAAGCACATAAATCTCGATGTTTTCACATCGTACAGATCATAAGCAGATCGTTGATATTCAAATAAATTGATTAGGTTAGTTAGTTAGTTGATATTCAAATAAATTGATTAGGTTAGTTAGTTAGTTGATATTCAAATAAATTGATTAGGTTAGTTAGTTAGTTGATATTCAAATAAATTGATTAGGTTAGTTAGTTAGTTGCCCCTGAGAGTATCGAATTAATTCAGGGTCGTGACTTCTATCTAATAGATACCCACATCTATTGTAGTTTGAGGGGCAATGTCAGTTGGGCAAGATGCAAAGTCGAACGATATTTACTTATACGTCGTGTTACAGATAGGTGTGGTCATATTTAAGGGCCAAAGTCAAAGTCAAATGATTTATTTCAAAAAGGTACTTTCAAACGTCATGTACAAATATTAACTGAGTAATGTGAATTTTCCAAAGTCTAGTCACAAAGAGCCATTTGTATTTTATATGTTAATACATTCTTTCTAAAAAATATATATGTATACCAGAATTCGTTAGACTACCCACCAACTCCGAAAATAAGTCCACCTAGACGAGCCTAGAATTTCTATATTTTCCAATTTCGATCATTGGAAGACGATCCTATGTAGAAATAGCTGAACGATGTGTTGCGAAACTTCGTGTCACAAGTTCGATTCCCACACGCGACAAGTGCCATATCAGCACCCTAATTCCGTAACCCACGATTAATCATAATCTGTTTCGTTTTGAAACAGATGGTTAAACCATTGCTTCATATGTTCGAAAAATGTGTCTGCTCAACAACGTAAATAACGCAATGAATATTGTTGAATTGTCAAAATGAAACCGATTATGATTAATCGCATGTTACGCAATTAGGGTGCTGTTCTGTATGTGAAATTGCTAGCATAGAAAAGTGCAATACCTACGCGGTCAAAATGTATGGACGAGCTGTTTTTTTTTGTATAACCGACGGAATATTTCTGTGCTGGGGTTCTAGAATGATAGGTATCCTGAATTAATGCTTACAGTTTGCGCACTGATTAAAAATTTACCCTGTATAACATACCTATGTTGGGGTCGACTTTCAGTATTCCAGTATATCTGTCCTCCAAAACCCAGTTACTGGGTATTATTAAACCCCTTTTTTACCAAGGGGTCTCGTCATCGTCGTTGGTTGTCAGACTTTTGGGCTTCTGACGACCCGTGACGAATGTCCAAGATTGACAAGATTCACGAATGACAGCCGGGGCCAACAGCTTCACGTGCTTTCCGAGGCTCGGAGGGGTCTGTGTATGTGAAGATGGCCACCATTTCACGGACCAACTGCGGCAAGCGTAGCTTACCTGATCGATCGACCCGTACGGCCGTTATTACTTAGCTGCAAGCCTATCTACCATGCCCGAAAAAGCGTAAGACAAAAAAACCGACTGCGTAAAAAGTGAATTTTAATTAAAATAATAATTGGTATTCAGTCTAATAGTCATCCTTTTAAAACAAGTTTCTTGTGTCCATCTTTTTTGAATTCAAATTCACTTTTTACGCAGCCGGGTTTTTTATTTTGTAATTTTTTTATTTTTAATTTCACAGGTTTTAGTTAATATAATTATTTTTGACGTTAATGAGACCTATTTATGAAACCCTTTATTTTGATACCCCACTCAATAAGTATTGACAAAAAAAAAAAAATTGAAGACACAATATGGCGCCAAAAATCGGCCATTTTATTTTATTTTTAATTTTGATATACCCAGTGTCACTCTCACAATTAAGACGAATCTAACGGCACTTCTCAAGCTGAAATCGAGCTAGCCGTCTAGGCTTCAGAGCGTGCCAAAGAAATCCACATACACACATACACTCGTAAAACATAACCCTCCTTCTGGCGCAGTCGGGTACAAATAAAAACAACGGGTATAAAAGGTGTGGTTATACTTAACGGTGTCGTGAACAGACCATGAACTTGAACAACTTTCTCCATGGGACCAAAATCGTAATCGCGAAAAAATAATAACCCCTCCCATACATTTCGGTCAAGTAGGTATTGAAGTCTGGTATGGAACAGCTGATACTTTTTTCGTAATTACGATGTTGGCCCGATGGAGAAAGTTGTCCAGTTTGATGGTATATACCACACCCATCCCAACCACCAATTAATTAATGTATACAAAATATTGCGAAACATTTAAAAAAAGTAACGGTGGAGTTTCTTGCCCATTCTTCTCCATACAAAACTAGCTTTTGAAAGGGGCAACTAAAATATATATATCCTCCAATGGCAGGTTTAGAGAAGTGAGTCAAATTTTAATTTTAATCTTTGTTTGGATTTGAAAAGGTATATTGACTTCTACATTTGTTTCACATAATTACAATTTATTTTCAGCTGATATTGTGTAAGACAGATAATTGAAACAGCACTAGCACTAGCTAGGGCTTTTTCAATTATCTGTCTTAAGCTAGCTGGAAACAAAATTCGAAAAATAATTCAAAATCCATTTTTAAAAGTAAACCATTTCATTTAATTTCTATACTGCAAGTTCAAAGTCACATATATTACAAATATTAACTGAGTAATGTGAATTTTTCAAAGTTTGTTTACATAGAGCCATTTGTATGTTCATATTTTCGTTCAAATAGTTACACTGGCTGACAAACAGGCTGTCGCACGTCATATTAAGTCTGTTCATAGTTCACCTCTGACTGCAGAAACTCAAAAGCAACGTTATTAAAACGACAACAAAGTTCAATTGGATTTTGACAGTGCCGCAAAATCATAGGTAAAATACGTCTAGTGTAAATGGACTATAATAGCGAATTAATGGTAACGCCAGGCAAATACAACGGTACACGGATCTATTGGCGGCTTAGTCGCATGAATATTGACATTAACACATTAACAGTCAATGGCAATACTGTGTAACTTTTTCGACTTGAATACGGGGCTTTTGTCCACGTGGTATGTGTGCATTTTATGTACCTTATTTTATTGTATTTTTTGTATTGTGCGTTTTGTTTGTGCAGAATAAACAAATTTTCTTTATTTCTTTCTAATATACTCGCCGGAATCGAGCCAATCGATACTTTTCGGTACGTACAGTTAATCGACAGTTTCTTAATTCCTATTGTGCCGGGTAAGTGTGAAAACTTTCACAGCACACTTCCATACAAGATAAAAAAAATTACCAGTGTGCAAACTGCAACCATGAATTCAGCATGCCTAATTACGATGTAAAATATATTTAAAAAAAAGTACTGGTTCATCATTCTGATCGCGATCGCGTAGGTATTGAACTTTTCTATGAAACAGCAGATTTTTTTTAGTATAACCGACGAAAAATTTCTTTGCTGGGGGTCTAAAATGATATGCTGAATTTATTCATGGTTACAGTTAGCGCACTGGTTAAAAATTTACCCTGTATTGCAAACATGTTTCAGGTTTGGTTCAAAACATGAATTCACAAAAGCCTTTTAAAAGCACAGCAGTTTTAAGCACTATTTTTACTAACAAAATGGATCATGTTGTATTAAATTATTACAAGACAGTGCAAAGGAATTTAATTGTTTCTCTTTTAATTAGCTTCAAGCTTCTTAGTTCTTGAAACCAGTTTAAATAAATGGACCTTGGTCCGTAAAAATCCCTAAAAGATCGTGGCCGCTTGCAGGCGTCAGCAATGTTAATGACTTTTAGAATTATTTCGGATTGCCTCTCAATGAAAGACTCGCTCTTTTTTTCTATGTCAGTACGTAAGTACACAGTAACTTTGTACTTTGCCTAGTACATAATGCCTGTGTGTCAGTACATAATGTCTTGTTTGCTAATTAGTTAGTTAACATCCGTCTGTTTATCTAGTATGCACCTGACTTCTCTACCTACATAATATCTAATGCTTATATGTACTTCAAGAATATCTTCAGGTTGTAAAAAGATCCTTTACGAAGCTGTCATTTACGCATTCTGTAACTTTCTCCATAAATTATTGCTGGGTGACGACATTAACTTTTTAATCAACTTCAAACAAAAATGTCGTTCTGAATGTGGTTGTATTTTTTCTTATGTTTGTTACCTAGCTTCGCCATTTATAAAACCGATTTGAAAAAAAAATGGTTTAATATACTTACCGATTTGATGATGTTATAATAATTTCCTGTCACCTATTTTGGTTCTGATTTACTTAGCAAGTGAAGGTATACGAATTTGACTGGACCAAGAAGATACCAAAACTAAAATCAAAGAACCGACATCCGAAAAAACACTACTAAGTGAAAAATAAGTTTAATTTTGGAAGTCGGCGGTCTTTTTGGTGTGAAAATTCACTGTCTGCTGTAGTGTGCCATGTATCGCACGTACAACATCGTGCTTATGGGTGGGTGCATGCACCAGTACAGGGACCGTGGGAGTATTAAAATATAAGTAATCCCTACTTCCCTTTTAATATTATAAATGCGAAAGTAACTCTGTCTGTCTGTTACGCTTTCACACCTAAACCGCTGAACTGATCATCATGAAATTTGGCATAATATCCCAGGCTACTTCTTTACGCGATAACCGACATCCTAGTGGGCGGAGCCGCGGGCAAAAGCTAGTTACTTATAAAGCAGTAAAGCTTGTTTCCATTAAAAAAAAAAACCTCAAAAATTTTGGAACTTTGATCTACAATATATTCGTAACTACCAGAAGATCATAAAACCGGAAAGAACAAGTGGTTCTCGGCTTCCTTAACGTGAAAGTTCCAGGGCAGCCCGCAAACTTCAATTTTTCTTACATTTATTTCAATTTGCAGGTCGTTGTCAAGTTGTAGGTTGATTAACGCTTACAGATCACAATGCGAACCAAACGAGACCACTCAAAAATCCATTGAATTTCCAAGCAGACACACATAGGTATCGTTGTTGTTACCCTTTGTTCCTGAGCGGGTATCTATCATTCATGTATTTATTATTGTAATATTAATAATTTATCTTCTTAAATTTAACATTAAAAACTTTTATTGCCTCCGACTGCATGGGGTTGCTTATAGTCATCCTTTTAAAATAATTTTCTCGTTTCCATCTTTTTTAATTAAAGTCACTCTTTAGGCAGTCGGGTTTTTTGATGTTGTTATTTTTTTTTCACAGGTTTTATTTAGTATAATTATTTTGACGTTAATGAGACCTATTTATGAAACCCTTTATTTTGATACCCCACTCAATAAATGGGTTTTGAGGGAAAAAAAATTTAACACAATATGGCGCCAAAAATCGGCCATTTTTAGTATTTTGTTTTACCCAGTGTCACTCTCACAATTAAGATGAATCGAACGGCACCTCTCAAGCTGAAATCGATCAATCCGTTTAGGCTACTGAGCGTGCCAAAGAAATATACATACATACACTCGAAAAACATAACCCTTCTTCTGGCGCAGTCGGGTTAAAAGATATACAATGTATATTAGAGGTCCATAAAGAGGTCCAACCAAGTGAAAAGATGCGGTGGTATCCGGTTCTCAAGAGGTTCTCAAAAGATATATAATGTTTTTATTTCGGATTATTCAGTTATCCATATTTGTGGTTGTAATGGTAGCAATACAAGTTCAATGTAAGGCATTGAACTTCATCTCGATGTTGATTTTATTATTAATAATTATTAATATTTGTCACGTTCCGGGGCCTCTGGGTGATGCTTTGTAATGTTTGCGATAAAAAGTAAATACAATTTACACGAGAACCTACGACCTAGAAAGAAAGAAAAAAAAATAGTATTTATTGTGACTCGCACGGGAATATCACAAACTAAAGTAACACATAATGTTCAATAAAATAAGTGTACTAATAAAATAATATACTTAATAAAATAAGTATACATAATAAAATAAGTATAATGAGTTAGTTTGTGGTATTCTTATGCGAGTCACAATAAATAATTTTTCTTTCTTTCTTTCTTTCTTACTAGGTCGAAGGTCATCGTGTACCTAAATTGTATTAACCTACGAGATTGTTCAAGAAAAACCCCGCCTAATCATCTAACTTTCGGAAGCCCGACCTTCAATCAAAAATAGTCGTGAATGCGATTCCTAGAAAACATAAGGCCAACCGTTTAGGGTTTTTCTGTCTTTTGTCACATTCAATTAGCCATTATACCTATATTATATTAGAAACTAGCTTCATCTTTCTAACTCACCGACCTTGACAATTCAAAAGTGCCTGTAATTGGTGTATTTGAAACAAATGTTTTGAGTTTGAGTTTGATTAATGCAATGAAAGAAAGAAATACAACATTATAAAAAGTTATGTACAAAAACTTAGTACAGAATGGTCTTTCATGGTGAACACAATAACCGCAATAACCTGCTTTGCTCGGCTTTGCCTCAATAATTTATCATAAAAAAACATTCACCTCTCACCTATCCAGATAAACTATGAAAATACTCCTTTATTTACATATACAAATATAAAAAAAACCTAGGCAGTCATGGGGACTGATGACAGAACTGAATACTTACTACGAAACTATGAAATAACTGTTTCTTTTTTAATTTTGAAATTAATTGTAGTATCAAAAATTAAAATTTCTTATTATGTAAATTAAAATTATTAGTTAAAATAGTCAATGGTAGTCAAGCGCAATACGTCATACTTTAGATGTTCTGTTGACATTAGCATGTCAGTGGCGAACCCATAAGATTTTCCCCTAAACAAAAATCGCCATGAAGATTACAAAAAAAAAAATACTCACTGTTTTCATAAAACGATGCTGGTATCTCTTGGGTTCCATTTTTTTCATCCATTGAAATTCCAAAATTAATTTCCATTTTGTTTCACTTAGAGAATAGTAGAACACGTCTTATCCGATCGATTATATACCCACAATTGACATACGCTTTACAGCAGTGTTTTAATTTGGTGTTTTGAGCAGGGTGTGGTAACAGTATACGCGACAGCGTTTTGAAAAGTTTCGGTGTAGGATTTCACTAATTAATTTTTGATCAGTGCAAAAATCGGACACTTACTCTTACAATCAAAACATTTTTTTTTAATATTAATATAAAAACTTTATTCTCTCTCTACATAAGTTATGAACTTAATGCTAAACATAGTAGTGTACGAAAAAGGAGCTAACTTTGTGAGAGACTGGTGCCTGAGGTAGGTTTATTTAAAAACCTGTATTACAGGTCACCAGGACCCTCCCGCGGCTAGATGCCTGTTATTGGGTGCACGACATAATAACAAAACAGGATACATTAGTAAGTAACAATAAATTAGAGAACCAATATAAAATTTAGTAACATACAAAACAAAAGTTAAATTAAAAATAAATACAATAACATTGTGGAGATACCAGAGGGTGTGTGAATAACCGGAGAAAGTAAATGAAAGAGATGTAAGTGTATATGTGAGAATGTTAGAGGTTGCTTGAGTAAATACGGAGCAAGTATGATTGACGGTATGCAGAAGCAGGAGAGGGGATGAGAGTAAAGATAGTCTATCTGGGGGGGATCAACAAGTTCTCAGTTCCCTGATAGTCTAGGGTTTTTAAGTAGGCAATGACTGAAATTTTACATTTGTATTCAGTTAGAGGATAAATATTAAGGGTGCTATTCAACTTATTATAGAGGTAAGGTCCGAGAAAGAAAAAGAAATTACGCGAGTGTGCAGAGCTAGAAGGTTGTGTTCGGCATACCCTGCCTTTTCGGCGCTTATCACTATGCAGATTCGGATCGTACTGCAACAAGGAGTGTTGCTTAAGGACCATACGCAGTATAAAGGTTTGCCTAACCGTAAGTACATCCCAGTCTTTAAAAAGGTCTACGGTTGGGAATAGGTAGGGAAGGCAGGCGCCAACTTTGAGGATGGCACGCTGAGCCCTCTCAACTTCAATGAGGTGAGTTTTGGCGGCACCACCCCATGATGTAATGCAGTAATCTATTAGGGATTGGCACAACGCATTGTAGACCATTTTAATAACCCGCCGGTCCGCTGCATGTCTAAGGGTTTTGAAGATGTATATAAGTTTACGCAACCGGGTTGCAAGGACTTTTATGTGCGGCTTGAAGGTCAAGGACTGGTCTATAATGATACCAAGGTATTTGATATCTTCAATTCTTTGGAGAATGGGACAGGAGCACAGAGAGGTGTTGGCAGGAAGACAAGCATGGGAGTAAATGGTCAAATTTGAAGGAAACATTGATTTGAAGTCAAATTGTCATCCGGCCCGGTGGGTTCCCACATTGTCGTTGCGGGACGGCTCAGTAGCCGTGATTTCCGCACCCACGGTGAAGCGAAGAGGAACCCCGAGGAGGGGCCGCTCGTCAGGGCTTTTGCTGCCAAGCCGACGACGTAGCGGCCAAAAAGAAGGTATTGCGGTGGGGTGCACCGCAAATGAGGCGGGCCGCGATGTCGAATGGGAGGCATCGCGGCTGAGGGTTACAGGCTGCGGCGGAGGAGGAGTGCCGGTACTTTTGAGTAGCGCTCTTCCCTTCCGTAGCCTGGACGGGGCCGCCACCGTTTAATGGCGGACGCGGTGGGGCCGCAGGGGAGAGGAGTGTCGGTATAGCGTTGGCCGCTCTCCCTATCCCCTGCGGCCGAAAAGTGGAAGGCGGCGGGGCCACTGCGCTGACCCGCCGCCGGGGGACCAAGGGTGCCAGACACGGGGTCGTCTGGGGCAGTTATGCTACTTGGTATCTAGGGTGGTCACGGCGTGCCATGTGTCCTGATGCGCCGAACTGGTGGGGTCCGCAATCGCGGATGCCTGCCAGGGGTGCGGGTTGTTCGAAAGAGATACCGTCACCCCTGGCACACAGGCAACTGAGGGAACACGGGTGGGTTTTAGGCAGTAAAAGTCTGCCACGCCCTCCTGCTCCACCCAGAGTGGGAAAAGTTATTTGATGACACCCACCCTCAAAAAAAAAAAGGAGAATTGTCATACACAATAATATTATAATCATAATAAAATATATGCAAAGTAAAATGATGATGGACTTTTTTTTTTGGGTGGGAAATCATCATATAACTTCTCCCTCTCTGGGTGGAGCAGGAGGGCATGTTTCCATTACTCGCCGTCCGCAAGCCCGCGCCTACGGTGGCCGGGAATCAACCTGGGATTCCCGACGCCCAGGGCGTCTCCCACGGCGACTACGGCCGTGAGGGCGCATATACTGCCTCTCCCTCACGTGCGCCGCCTCCCTCTTTGCGAGCATTACTGCTTCGCAGAAGGAGGTGACGGCTAACCATTCACCCTCGCTCCATACCATGGCCTGCACCAGGGCCGGACGCGAGAGATCGCCGCCGCCGATCGCCTCCACGAGGACACGGCGGTGCTCCGCCCAAGCCGGGCAGACCACCACCGTATGCACCACCGTTTCCTCAGGGCGATCTTCGCAATGGAAACACCCGGGCGTTTCCTCCCGCCTTATGCGAAACGGGAACCTCCTGAAACAACCGTGTTCGGTGAGGACCTGCGTCAGGCGGAAGGTGAGGACGCCATGCCGCCTCTCAAGCCACTCCTCAAAGAGGGGACTTACCGCCGCTATCGTGGCGTGCCCATGATGATGGACTTAAGTGGCAGTCGACAGAATGAATGGCAGATGGGGCCGAAAGGTTCTGGAGTGGCCACCGCGTACCGGAACTGTCGGAAAACGTGGAGTTGGAAGGCAAGGTGGACCGATGACCTTGTGAAGGCCGCAAGAATCCGCTGGTTGCGTTGACATTTATGGTTTTCCCATTTAAAAAAAAATCTCAGCAATGCTTTTATTTTGCCTTTTTACAAATGCTTATGACTGTCAAGGGACAAGCATACAACTACCTACGCATTTTCGTCACTACCCATACTAAATTATTTTTTAAGTTTTATTTCATTCCTGAAATGGAAAAAATCAAAATCAGAAAGAGTAGTTTTATTTTGAGACCGTTTACTTTATTCTTTCTTGAAAATTCAGTTGACACACAGACACACACACCGCTTGCACACACACACACCGCTTGCACACACGCTCACCACATGCACACATATAATCACCATTACTAGCTTTTGTTATTGCTATGGTCTTTAATTTATTTTTATTCTCCCGGGAGTCGCACTGGGTCTTGTATTACAGGCTAATAACCTAGATCAAGAGTCAGTAAACCCCTTTCTTGTATTATAGATATTATTATTTCGTTTATTTCTTAGTATATACATAAAATACTTTATTTAACAAACATATTAATATTTTATTTATTAGAAAGAGCAGTGGTGGCCCAGTGGGTATCAGCCACAACTTACAATCGTGAGTTCGAACCCAGGCATGCACTTTACGGGATTTGTATAAACGTTGCTTAAAGTTAAGAGACGCCTAAACGTCGAAAATGTATGGTAAAAGTCGCTTATCATTACTTAACTTTAAGCAACGTTTATGAATCAAGGAGTACTTTGTGTATTTCATTACATCACTACTACTGTCAAAACGGTGAAGGAAAACATTGTGAAGAAATCGGCATGTCCTAGAATGAAAAATTCGAAGACATGACGTGACATCCACTAGCCCACACTGGGCCCGCACTATCGATTATGGCCCACTCATTCTCACAGAGTTTAGGCCTGTGTCCCAGCAGTGGGAACGTTATATGCTGATTGTGATTACTATTATTCCGCAAATAATTTAGGTTGCGTTTCCAAAACAGAGCGTTTTTTATAGTCCACTCTATACTAATATTTTAAAGAGGTAAACTTTGTGAGTTTGTTAGGTTGTAGGGGGTAATCTCTGGATCTACTGAACCGATTTAGAAAACTCTTTTACCAATAGAAAGCCACGTTATTTGTGCAATAGGCTATAAAATAACACAAAAGATGAAAAAAAAAATCGTGGTAGTCGGATTTGCAAAGTAAGTCGGAGAAGGCTGTCTTTCTATTGGTAAAATAAATTTTGAAATCGGTTCAGTAGATCCAGAGACTACCCCCTACAACCTCACAAACTCACAAACTTTATCTCTTTTTTTAATATAAGTATAACTTTTATATTTAAGTCACAAAAAGTAGTTTATTATGTTAATAAAATTAGTTAAATCGTTAAATCATGTTTATTGGTCATATTTATCAACAATTATAAATTCTTATCGAAATAAGTAAATTTACCGTCTCAAGTGTTTAAAGCGGTGTGCCCGAGCGGTGGGATTCTCCTTTCTTGCGGAGATGGCTGCAGCTGCATGTCAGCACCTGCACATATATATATTTTTGACTTTGGTATTAAGATAGAGATAAAGATAAAGATGCATTTATTTGTAAAAACATGTGTAAAATGATACATAAATGTGCAGATATGGATGGAAATTCGTTTAAAATTGCTGGTTCAACATGTTTTGCCATATTCGGCGTACAAAATAGTTTATAATATTTAGCTTAAAATTATAAATGAGAATGTGAATGTATGTGTGTGTGTATTTGTGTGTGTGTGTATGTGTGTGTGTAATGTATGTGTGTGTGTGTAATGTGTGTGTGTGTTAAATTTTCTTTGGACTTTTTGTGACATTTTATTATTTATTTTTTGACTTTTTTAAACATTTTGCATTTGACTTATAATTCTAAATTCAATTTCAATTTCCGTAATTATTTTGTATGTCTATTAATCTGTAAGTAATAGTATGTAACATTTATAGTGCAAGCATGGCACTAGTAAAATTCCTCCTTAATTTTATAAGGGTTAAAGACCTGAAATAAATGAATTTTATTTTTGATTTTTTAAACAAAAGACTTCCCTTTTACTGCAAAAAATTTGGACGAATGGTTAATTATAGAGATAATACGACATTGGTATGGAAACGCGACCGTGTCGTAATCTATTGAGGTATATCAAAATGTTTACCGCCCAACGAAGTGGGCATGGGTCAGTAAGAAAAATATAAATTTGTGCAGTCTTTTAGTTATATTAAACGTCAATCTGCTCTGTTGTAATCGTTGATTCAAAGCAGGCTTGTCCTTAACCTAGTAGTCTTTTGTAGTTTTCGTAGATCAAGTCGCAGTTATACCTACCTTATTATGGATTCATCATTGTTTTAACTTCTGTCTCATCACATACCTTAACAATATTGGTAAAGTTTGTAAACGCCTACGTTTTTCTTATGAGCAATGTTTGGTTGCGATGAGTTTTCAAAAATTCTTTAAGTCTAGGCGGGATTGAGAAAGGCGGAATTTTATCGCACATTTTGATAGATTTTCAACTCTCGGTGTTGTACCCAGCATTAGGAATCCAATACAGTGCATGGCAGCGCATCGATAAAACACACTGTTCGATTTTTAACTCTCGGCGCCAAAACAGTGCGTTGTTAATCCAGTGCGCGCAAAATCTCACCGCGATATTATGACGTAATAATATACACAAAGAATAGGGTAAGAGGCCATTGAAGTATAACGTAAGCAGAACCCCCCCCCGCCCCCTCGTCAGCAAAAGTAAGCAAAGCTCTTCCCCCCCCCCCCCATGCTTACGTAAATATTGGTACACGCATTTTTCAATGTGTTCTGGTTTATTTATTGATTTATGAGCAGCAGTTATTAGTCTAGAAATAAGGAATAGGCTTGGAATAGAGGACTTTAACGGATATTATATTTATTTAAGCAAATTTTATTGATATGGTATTCAGTTATTATAATCTTTATATATTAACGAACAAAACAAACTTCTTTTAAAATTTTGTTACATTTAATCAAATTAACAGTCTTCAGGCTTTGACACACGAATCCATGACCCTAAGTCTTCGATGACATTAAATGTTTGCTGCTCAATGTTGTGTGTCTGCTAACTTTCGTGTGATTTTGGAATATCGACATCGTTTTCTTCGAGCTATTTATAGACAAGTAGGGTTGCCTTATGTGTTCAAACCAAAATCGACAAAATATTGAGAAAAACAATACAGCTGACGTAATCACCATCCAGTCCCATCCCCATGTCATCAGAAACAAGCAAAGCAAAGGCCCACCTGTAGTGTTTCCATAATACTCGAATGGCCCCTAATAGAATAGGGTCCGTCTAAAGAATCGGGGTTATTATGAATATTATCTTAGTAATTCCAATCATTATCATTTTAATTATAATCTGCCCAGCTCTTTCCTTATTATGTTGGGACAGCTTGTAGTCTAATAGGATCCAGCTGGATTCAGTATTTTATATGGAGCCTATCTGACGCTCGCAACCCAGTTACTGGACGGCAGGACTTGTGCTCAGAGTTCTAGGCTTCTGACTACTCGTAACTACTTTCAAAGATCTACCAACGAATAACAGCGGGACCAACTGCTTTATGTGCTATCCAAGGCACGGAGGGGTCTCAGTATATCATGGTTGGTCACCCACCCACGGACCGAACTCGGCAAGCGTTGCTTTACCCTGAAGATCGACCTTCCCGTGCTAATCCAAAGACTTAGTGTTTTAGCTTAACAACGCCTAATAAGTTTCTTTAAGTCTATTTAGTACCCCTGAGCAACAGTTTTTTCATTAAATGTATATTTTGCAAAATATGGCAAGCTAAAAATCACTGTTTAACGTTCAAATTAAGGTTTAAACATGCTGAAAAACTGTAGAAAATCTTACAGTATCTCACATATGGTTTTCAAAAGTTACAGTGTATTGGATTGGCAGGACAGGCTTGTTATTATTTAGCCTCATCATTGTCCTTCTTCCATTTTATTTGGTATCAGAATCTCTTCTTGCTACAACCCCATCAGTGGGCATATATCTCATTATTCATAATTATAATAGGGTCTGATTCCAATAAAGTATTGTGGGAACGTTGTAAACGATAGACGAGCCATTACAAAAACTATTTACAAAAAAAAACAACACTCTAAATTCCTAATCCCCATAAGATCTTATCTTACTCCGTAAACATCTGTTTTGCATTTTCGGCAGTTCTTCCTATAATAATTAAAATGTAAAGTAAAATACTTATTCAATGTAAAATAATTTATTTCTGTCCATTCATAATTTTTTTTCTATTAACTAAATCATTTTTATTCTTAATACTTGTTGTATCGCTATTGCTTTTGGTGTTTTTCATGTTTTCTTTCTTAGAATATGATTCCATGTAAAAATTTCCAAAGAGGAAGATAAACAGGGTCGTGTTGATTGTGATTGTCAAACACAAGGGGTATGATGGAGTACATTCTGAGGTTGTATACGTCATCACGAAATGTATCAGGATCAGCGTAAATTGTGCCTGAAAGAAAGAAAATGTTTAGCTTTTATGACAGTATGAAAATACTATCTGTTATTTTGATTATTCACGCGGCGCGTCTTATGTAATGAAAAAAAAAACTATTCACGACAAAATTAGTTTCGCACTAACAATTAACATAAAGCAGACCTCTAATTTCTAAATTAAAATTTACTTTAGCGGTTTTATAAGTTCACCATGTCAAATTAACATTTAAATTCGACATCGACAATAAAATATTTAATCGAATTGAATTCTTTTCACAATTTGTATGAATATTGTTTCCAAAAGTGTGAAAAATAATTTAAATGCTTAATAAATTCTGAATACAATAACCAACTCGACTAAGCTGAAGAACTCAGTTGTAAGAGCTTAATAAAAACAATGTGAGCTGTTATTCAAAAGTTATTAAGCTAATTGAAACGTTGTTTAACTCCTACTCAGATGTTGCTCAGATGTTATTCAGCGTTAAGCATTCAAAATTGGGGCCCTTTTTGCTTGAATAACAGCTGAATAGACGGTACTCAGACGTTATTCAGCATAGTGTTCAGCTTATGCTCTTGATGATCGCTCTTACTCAATCTTTATTCAGCACGTCTGTTGATTGGGTTACCACTTGGCCACCAGCGCTCTCCAGGCGCTATACATTCATTCAACTAAGACTTTTGTTTTATATAACTTGCCACATCGGTCTCTCCGAGTCTCTCGTCAGGAGACTAAAACGTGTACCTATTTCTAGTTTATAGACGAGATGGTAAACATGTGAACCAATAGGTAGTATAAAACGTATTTTAGCAGACTTTAGAAGTTAGCAGTCATGTTGCATTAGGATGTCGTTATAATCGTAGACAAAGTTCGATAAATCGAGAAAGTTATACATATGTTAGCACTGTGGAAAGAGAAAAGTTGGACTCATAAATTCACTGCTTCATTATCATCATTCAATCGAAAGACATCCACTGCTGGCCATGGCCTCCCCCAAACATCGACCTCCTCTGTTACGGTTTCAACTCAATCAATTTTTCAACCGTTGAATCTCTCTATTTTATTTTCCAGCTTACATCGATTCAGTAACTACCTAGAAATTTTAACTCAAGAAATTGCTTTCAACTCACCAATTGCATCCTAGTAATATACTTCTTCCACCACAAATACTTCGTCAAACTTGGGAAGGAAGACAGTCCATAGTAAGCATACATGATCACGTGCACGAACGAATTGATAGTCCGGATAAATATAGTTGGGTACGTCGGCTCGTACTTCAAGATGGACCAGCTGGTGATTACCATCATCGCATGGTGGTAGACATGAAGGAACGTGATCTGATTGTTTTTCTTTCTCAGCATGAAGAATACGGTGTCCAAAAGTTCAGAGATTTTTGCCAGGAAGTAGTAGTACATCATGGTTGGCATCTGGAAAGAGGTTGACGATAAGTTGTTAGTTCATTCATCCAACGCAGGCATCACTTCACTCATCACCATGGTTTAGGCTCCCGTAGACCAGCGTGACGCAACAGCGCCACGCGACTCTTGTAGATCAATTTCCATAATTTTTTTATAGATATTGTTCTTGGAGTTGCGTCGGGCTGTCGCTTCGGGCCTAACTGCGGGAGCTTTTAAGGATAGCAAAATAAAATTGTTACACTTAGTCTCGTCTCTTCCTTTTCCAAAAGACAAGTTTTGCTCACAAAACCATTAGGCAGCATCAGTCGGCTTCCCTGGAAGTGAAAGAAATCGGATTTTGTTTGAATAACATTATTAATGATGATTTTTATTTCGGCTCTATCTACTCTATCAGGGTCAGGCCTACGGAGTCGGGTAGTATTTCATCAGAGAAAGATATAAGATTGCATGTTTCTTGCAAGCATTTCTTATTAAATTGTTTCTACATATCTGAGATCCGGGTCTGGGCCTCAGTACCAATTGCAACGTATGTTGACGTGCACAGACACTGGGCACAAATGGCTCTGTGTCCGACAGGTCGTGACCCGGAACTATATAAAGAGTTCAAAACTGCAGCATGGGTGGGTTACACAATTACGCCGCTATATTGATAATCAAAATGTATTCAACTTTTATTACTTTAACAAATTTAAAACCACAAAAATGCTTACCAAATAAAACAAGTAAGATGATAAAAACACTTGTATAATATTGTACAGGACCATAGCATTTTTCAAATTGTACGGCTGGCGCGTTTTCATATATTCAGGTCCCATTTTCAACACAAATAGAACATATGTTACGGTTATGAGTAACATAGGAACAGGGGAACTCATCAAGAACCACTGGTCAACGGAGTCCACTGAAAAATTAAAACATTTCATTTTAATATACGTTAAAAGGTGCCTGGGGGTGGCCTATGTCCAGCAGTGGACGTCTTTCGGCTAAAATGATGATAATGATTCAATAAAGAGTAAAGAATTAAGCGACTAAGTTAATAACAACTGCACGAGTCGATTGATCAGGTTAAGCGCTTGCCGTGTATAATCCGTAGATGGGTGACCATCTTTACATACCAAGAGCCCTCCATGCCGCGAAAGGCCCGTTAAGCCGTTGGTCCCGGCTGTCAATGGATCTTTGACAGTCGTCAGAAGTCCAAAAGAACGACAACCAGTCTTACCAAGGGATTTGATATTACCCAGTAACCAGGTTGTGAAGATCAGATAGATGTGAAAAACTAGTATTCAGCTGCACCCAGTTAGATTGGAAGAAGCATAGCTAGTTGGGAAATGGCTAGGCAGAAGATGAGTTAAGAACTAAGAGAATGAAGAATATGAATGTCTTTTGATATAGGGGATGAGGATGACCAAGGAAAAGATGGTTGAACTGAGTAAGAGATGATGTGAATGATAAGGAAGTGAATAGGTGAGGGTTGAGGGAGAACAACATCTTGCTTCAAATTGAATTATCATGGGACATGGACAAAAGAGGAAGAGTGATTTCACACAAACGGAATAGTGCTCGTGCCCTTTGCTGATGTAATAAGCATAAATTAATACTAATATAATTAATGTTAAAAATTATAAAACCTTGACTTCTGCTTGCAAGGGCTCATAAATATTCATGAGCATTAGTATCTACTGTGATAGTACAGTCTTAAGTACTTATACCGATTTTAATTTTCCATAATTTTGCTGTACCATGCATCGGCCTGGTCATTTCCCAACAATGTTTGCCAGGGCTTGCAGTCTAACCAGATGCTGCTCAATACCAGTAAGAATTTTATATGGAGTGACTGCCTATGTACCCTCACAACCCAGTGACTGCGTAATACTCATGTACTATATGCTTGGTAAGACAGGTTGGCAGAAAGTAACGCTTTTATTTTCCTGTAACAACTGTCAAAAAACTACGAATGACAGTCGGGATCAGCTTAATTAGAGCGTTCACAAAGCACAGACCGGTCTCAATATTTAATGGATGGTCATCTATCCATGGACTGACATTGGCAAGCATAGCTAACCTTTGATCGATCTATGTGCTGGTTACTCTTTAGCTACGGACCTCCACCGTTACAACACTTTATGTAACTTAATATGAGGTGCTATTGCACTACTTTTAGTTTCCTGACCATGACCAGTGACTTTCTTTATTTCTCTCACTAACGGACTAATATAGTACAGATCGTCTAATTTAAAACTGCACACCCATCATCTGCCTAGCCTTTTCTCAACTATGTTGGGGTCGGCTTCCAGTCTAACCAGATGCAGCTGCATATCAGTGTTTTACATGGAGCGACTGCCTATCTGACCTTCACAACCCAGGTACTGGGTAATACGATACCACTTGGTAAGACTTTCGGGCTTCTGACGACCTCCAACGACTGTCAAAGATCCACAAATGACAGCCGGGACCAACGACTTAACGTATTTTCCGAAGCACGGAGGGGTCTTGGTATGTAAAGATGGTCACCCATCCATGGACCAACCGCGGCAAGCGTAGCTTAACCTGATCGATCGACACGTGCAGCTAATATTACTAAGCCACGAGCCCCTTAATTTAAAACTGCACAACCCTCCACTAAAAAATATATGCAAGCATTTGAAATGTGTATGCAACAAGCAGTGGCGGGGCGTGCATTGTTGACCTAAGGGAGAAAAGGACAGATTACTAACGAGGGTATAGTTAATACAAAGCGATAAATAGTGCTTTATACTATATAACCTACGAAGAAAAGCTTCCTAACACAAAAACCAAAATTCAGCGATCATTCCTAATTGTGATATCGGATTTATTTTATGAGATTGTGAAGGAATTTAAATAAATGTTCAGCAAATAATTTATTTTTGATGATAAATTATTTTTACACGGTTTATATTGTCTTTTGATAAATTATTTTTGTCTTTTTGTTTATTAAATTAGCTATTATGTTGAATGGCTTTCATACTTTATCGACCCGCACATTTGCATAGTACATTTCGGACGTCAATTCTGTCACTACCTCATTTAAAAATGTAATATGCAGAGATCGGATATTCGGATGCATATTTACCTAAAGATAATTTTTAGCTATGAAAGTATGGAAGCGGCTTTATAAATTATTTGTAATATTTATTAAAGACCCCGGGATTCTTGGATTGCATAACTAGTCAGATGCGTATTAATTTAAAATTAATGTTTAACCCGATACAAATATGTGTATGTACTGGAGGAGGGCTGGTTTGTATTAGTTAAAACACAAAATAAACAAATTACTTACCTAAATTAAGACTTTGTCGATTCAAAAGCGCATTCCACGTTAGCCAACATCTCGACTTTAGGTGAATATGCATCCGAATATCCGATCTCTGGTATTACTTTCCGATCAGAACGTCTTTTTTGTATTTTTTTTTTACAAGATTTGTTTTTCCACTATGCAGTTTTGTGTTACATATCCAGATAACGCACTTAATTCTTAGTTAGTTTGCTTTCTCAACACTTTTGTAAAGATCGCCAGTTTAACGTCAAGAATAACCCAGCAAAAACCCTTGACCTATCTCAACTTAAAATTAATCTAGAACTTGTCTGGTCACCTTGAACGCCAGGTCAGTAAACATAGCCACTTTGATAAAAATGGGTGTTTCTTGATAATAAACATATTCACGATGTAGGGGAAAACGTGTTAGTGAGTATGATAAAATATGGTCTTACCAGTACAAGAACTTACATTTCCCTTTGAAATCCCAAAATGATCCATTTTCGGTTTCTGCATGATTCACAGAAATCATTCTGAAATATGTTAAGCGAGACCACTAACAGTAAAGAAATCACATGAAGTAACAGCAAACTGACAAAGTTAAATATATACGTTTCGTTTATTTTTAAGTTACTCAGGGTATGGTTCCACTTACAGCAGCATTACAATTACATTATTCCGACATGTAATATTGTAATGCTGCTAAGTAGTAACATCCGAATGGGTCGATCGATCATTTTAAGCTATGCTTGCCAGGGTTGGTCCGTGGATGTGTGACCATGTTTACATACTGAGACTCCGTGCCTCGGAAAGTAGGTACGTTAAGTCGTTGGTCCCGGCTGTCATTCGTGTATCTTTTGACAGTCGTTATGGGTCATCAGAAGCCCGAAAGTCTGACAACCAGTCTTACTAATGCGTATCGTATAACCCGGTAATGTAAAATACTGGTATTCAGCTGCATTTGGTTTAACTTAGAGCTGACCCCAACATAGATGGGAAAAAGCTAGGGTGATGATATTTTATTGTGACGAATTTATTTATTTATTTATTCACAAAATCCACAGCTCTTTAACAATTTCATATAAGATAAATAAACTAATCTTACAGCCAATTACGGATTTACAATTTAATAACTACACTTATTTTATGCATCAGAAAACAAACAGGATGTCATGCTAGCACCCTCTAAGCATATCTAAGTGTGCAGTGTGGGTGGGTGTGTAGAAGTGTGTGTGAGGAGTTGTAATGGTGTATGGTCACGGGTTAATTTATTCAGTTTTGTTTAGAATTACCTATTAGTCAAATCGTCGCATACAGAAGTCACTAAAAGCTTCCTGAAAACACCTTTTTTGGTGTTAAATATATCAAGATGGGAGAATTTCTTGTTGAAATTTCTTAAAATCCTACCAATGACAGAATTTTGAGCGTAGTTTGTACCACTGTGCGGTACATCGAATAACTGCGTGTGCCTAGTCCGTCGAGACGGAGCACTCAATCTTAGAACCAGATCATTTAAAGCGGTACTCTCAATGTTCCCATTACAGACATTATAAAGAAAAAGCATGTCGAGAATCATACGTCTGTTCTCCAATGGTAATATGTTATGATGTTTGCATGCTTGCAGATAATCCTTAGACTTAAAACCAGTGCGATAGTTAATATATTTAATGAATTTGGATTGTATAGATTCTATTTGCTGTATATAAACTAAGTAGTGAGGGTTCCAGATGTTACTGCAGTATTCTAAAATACTGCGTATGTATGCAAAATAAAGTATTTTGATGCAATTTATATCAGTAAACAATTTACATGTACGCATAATAAATCCGAGATTTCTGTATGCCTTACCGACAACACAGGACACATGCTCCGAAAGCAGAAGTTTTGAGTCTAGGACGACACCAAGATCCCTAATAACATTACAACGCGCAATATTGGTACCACTGAGTTTATAAGTCCAGTTAATGAAATTTGGCTTCCTAGTAAAGGTTACAGTCTGACATTTGCTTATGTTCACATTCATTCTATTGATATTATAATAATTAGATAATCTATTTAAGTCGTTTTGTAGCTTCTCACAATCGTTCTTACTTCCAATAGTCATAAAAATCTTGGTGTCGTCGGCATACATCAGAAACCTGGCGTCAAGAAAGTGTGCTCCTATATCGTATAGGTAGGCAGAATACAACAGAGGTGCCAAAATTGAGCCCTGAGGCACCCCAGATGGTATGGTTACACAGTTAGACCGTACTCCGCCCAATTTAACAATTTGAGATCGATTCCTAAGGTACGACTCAAACCATCTGAGCAAGTTGCCACGAATTCCAAGCTCTTGCAGCTTACGCAAGAGGATGACGTGATCCACACGGTCAAAGGCTTTTTCAAAGTCCGTGTAGATCACGTCAACCTGTCCCCCACCGTCCATATCACGGACAACATTTTCGATAAATACTGCCAAATTGGTATTAGTAGAGCGACCTTTAATAAACCCGTGCTGTTGTTGCGGAATTAATTTAGATATAGTAGGATAAACAACTTTGTGGACTATTTTCTCCATTATTTTCCCCAAGACATTCAAAATTGATATGGGACGATAATTTTCTATTACATTTTTGCAACCTTTTTTATGAATAGGAACAATGTGCGCAATTTTCCATATAGTTGGACAGTATCCCTCATGAAAACACCTGTTAAAAATATAAGCAATGGTTGCGGACAGCGATTCAGCACATTTAACGAAGAAGAGGGGGGGTATATTGTCATTTCCTGGACCTTTTGACGTATCCAGGTTCTTCAAGAGTTTTAGGATACACGCACTATCAGTGGTTAGGCTGTGTAGTGTGTCACCGTATGTTTCGCAATCAGCCGAGAAAGGAGTGTAAGCTCCGAGACTACTGGTAAAATTCTTATAGAAAAAATCATTAAAAGCATTACATATTTCGGTCTCACTAGTCAATTGATTATTATCATACGTCATGTATTTAGGATAACTACTGCTAAGGAATGCTAAGGATCATTTGATAGGCGTACCATCCTCTTCCGATCAGGACAGAACCTGATTGGAAGTGGATGGTACTCCTATCACAATACATCTGCAGCCGCGTGCAGCTGCGTCTGTCAGCCTGTATTGTATCACATCAAATAGGCACCATCAAACGGCTATAAGGGAAATCGGAAAAATGGTACATTTTAAACGAAGTGAAAATGGACTGTGGTCCAGAATGAAGTACCGGATATTTTTTCCGAAAATTATTGAAAATAATCACAATCGATACATTAGGTAGTGAAAACTGCGATGTGGTGCAAAGAAAGTTCTATAATGTCAAAGACTGTTTCTGAATGTTGTTTAAAAAATCAACCAAAACAAAATATATACCTGGACATGCCGGTTTCCTCACGATGTTTTCCTTTGCCGTTTTGACAGCAGTGGTGACGGAATAATTTACACAAAGTAAAGAGCAGTGGCCGTTACCACTGGGCTGACGAGCGCAGTGGTTTGACTAGGTTCTTTAATAATCGCTTTAACTAAGACCCCAAAGTAGAATTTATGAAAACGTTAACAGTATACATTTGCATACATTCCGTATTGCCCTACACATTCCATCTACTATTCTGGCCTTCAGCGAGTCTGTGATTTTTTGATTACTTTTTTTTTTGTTCCATAGCGCTCCATAATGTGTTAGGTCGGGGAAAAAGTTTTTTCGCCTTTCAAGATTTTTTTTTAAATATCTAGGTACTTTATTTACATTTGATTAAGTGACATTATGTTTGATATCATGTAGCCATTATGTAGGCATAATAATATTGACTTATTCCCATTGTTGTAGAAGTTATTGGATATCTGATAAAAAAACTGAGAAAAGTAATTTTGACAGTTCTTTCTTGATATTTTTCTAACACTACCTAAAGTATTTTGAAGAGGCCGTAGCAGGCTAAATGGTGAATGCATTAACACTTCCCAACCAAGCTCTCTCAATTTTTGGTGAGTGGCTAAAGATGTGTTGTCTGGGCGTTTTCATGATGAAAGACCACACCCTATCTGTTGATAAATTCCAGCTGTTTTCGTTTTTTCATTCAAACTTCAAACTATATCACTAATTCAAACTTTTAGTATTGTATAATTGCATAGCATATGTGTGAGCACTGTGTTCCTACTATAAAATTAACATTTACAGGGTACGTCTTTCATTGACTTGAATGTGCCCTGGCAGCTGAGAGTATGTCATGCTCACTCAAATGTGTCGTTGGTGGTCGCGTGTGTGTTTTATTTAAAATAACTGTTTTGAGTTTGAGTCCAGGATCTGATGGTGGAATTGGGAGGTGTCATTTAAAAATTATAAAAATATGCAGAGAAGACAATAATTACTGTACGTCGCGTACGTGTTCCATCAATACAATTTTTAACCGGTTACTTGTCGGTATTAAGGTGGAAGGTAGCCTGCAAAACAAGCATATTAGGAGAGTTGCCATTGTTCTTTTCATAAGTTTTTTTTTGTTATACGTAAGACTAATTCAAGCAGTTTGCTAAGAAAATATACTAATTCACAAATTTCACATGCGCTTTGAGGTCACTTTCGCCATTTTCTCCTCACTCACCCGTGTCGGAATAAATTCATGCGAATCGACGAATAAGCTAAAATAAAAATAAAATAAAAAAAGAATAACTGTGAACGATCGTCTCTTTCTCCGTATGACATATATTAATGCGCCACACGTGTAAAAAACGTATGTATGCGTGAAAAAAAGGCCTCTACCTTAATTACAATCAAATTAACTTACTAATTAGTTTCAAAAGTATTACGTTAGACAATTGAATAATAGGTCTATTAAAAAGTCAATTGGAGTCGATTCTCGGACATGTTACCCCGAATGCTATGGTGGATAAACAGAATAACTCAACAAAAACCGCAAAAAAATCTTATCAGTTTCAATTTACGCAAATCTAGCTGCCTATGAAAGTCTATCACAGGTCTCCTACAGGAGCTACAGGAGTGTGTATTTTTTTATTTTTTATTTATTTAAATTTCGTACATAACACCCTAACAGCTATGCGCCAATGCGATGTTACTACTATAAACAAAAGTTTCAAAAGTCATCTTACTTACGTTAATGAACAAAATAAACAAAAAATCAACATGAAAAACAACACAACATTAAATATTTTCAATGCACTTCAGTGCTACTTCTGTGAAACTCTTCAGGCTGCACTTAAATATATCAACTTCCATAGAAATAATATTGACCAATCTTATGGCTCGTGACAAGGGGGCAAACTTGTTCAGGTTTGTCCTAGCGGATGGCTCCAGTAGCGTTGGCGTCGGGCAACGCGCGCCTCTAAAAATTATATATAAATATTAGTTCGGGGTGGTGCAGCCAACCACGCAGCACCCGAAACACAAAGTTACAAAGAGCGATGTCCCTCCGCATAGCCAGCCTACTGTACCCTACCATCCCTGTTACGAAGAGACTCGGGTACAACAGCGGAAAGAAGGGATAGACGCCGTACTGCTTGAAATACAGAAACCGAGTGAATTTGTTCTGGAATGTACAAAATTCAAAAGTTCAAAACAAGTTTTATACCTTAAATACAAAAATACTATTCCAATATAATAGTTTGTCAGCAAATATAGTAATAAAATAGAGGAAACCTGTCATTAATAAAAATACAACAATAATATTTAAACTTTATTAGTTTCTTAAAATTAACATTATTTTGTACTATTGTTAATTGCATTAAAAGTACAAAATCAAGACTATGCTAATTGAAAAATTAATTATTAAATTAACTAATCGTAGGTACTTAATCTGATAACAAAATTACAGGTCCTTGAATATGAGACATATCCTGGCACACTTTTCTTAAAACTTATTATACTTAAATTAATAATTTATGAGGCTTTTCATACATCACACTACTTTCAATTCTATCATTGTTAGTAAACAAAGTGGTCCCGCGCTACTCGAAGCTGAGTACTACTTGCTTTGCAAAGAGGCAGGTAATCAAATAGAGTTACTAAAAACGTATGTTTCTTGCAGAAATATTTGACATATTCAGTATCGTACCGAACGGTGACGAAAAGGTCTTGACGTAAATTTTACTCTACAGAAAAATATTCCTGCTTTAACTTCCATTGATTACTACTCTTTGTTTTTGCTCCAAATAAAACAATATAGTCAGCTTAAAGTAAAGATTCTGTAGAAGCAGCAAAATATTTGAAAAAGAACACGGAATTGCATTCTACACAATTTTATCCTAAGCGACTTAAAAAGCAAAGGTAATGCAACTACAGATCCAATCTTTAGTTATGATGAATAATGATGAGAAGCCTGCTATATACGTAGTTTTCATATTGAAAACACTCTAGGACGAAAGAACTTTGAATGACGCTACGGTTACTAATGACAAAGTTTCATAGAACTTCAAAATTTTATAGTCACTGGCAAATCTTATAATCCAAGTGGACGGCTGCGTATTGCAATACAACTCAGAGAAAGTAAGATACTTAATAATATTGTATGGTAGGCAACAAATCACTGGTTGTCAAGTGCTGTGCACACAATACCTTGCATTGCTTAGAGCGGTGCAGTCCTTAACAAGTACTTTTAAAATGTCCATTATTTTACAAATTATATACTTCCCATGTCACAATTAGTGATGTCAAATCAATCTCCATGTATGAAAGGTCTCAATTCTAAACTTAAATCTGGCTGCATCGAATAAGTGCACGATTATACTTCATGTATTATATTTACAGCAAATGCTTAACCTTAAAATCTACATTAACAATTGTGCGGTTGGCAATTTATTGTAAATTTAAAGCGTCTTCTCACTGGTACGATAATTTTTTTAAATTCATTAATTTTGCAATACGAACTACGATATGCTGTAATTTTAGACCCCACTTGAAAATTAACGGCTCTAACAAATGATAGCACCAATCATGGTCCTTTCTTCAATTCGAGAGAGTCCTAGTGAAGCGAATACTTAAGCGTACTTATCTAACTTCCAAACTCCACAAAAATCTTAGGCTTTAACAATACCAATGTCATCACATACATCAGTCTCAATAGAACCGCTAGCTGTAGTCTTTGACCATGGTGAATCATTTCTTTATTATACTATCAAAGTCGTATTCCGCACCGCAAGCTGCTTTTGCCGTCCGCCTCGAAAGGAAGAATTTTCCATCTTTGACATAATCACCGCAAGCCTTATTGACTTCGCAAGGGATCTCCTCAATATTGGAAATACTCTTGCAATCACTCCCATGCAATCCATTTTCTTTTTTATTATTGACTCCGTTTTTGCAGACTCCATTTGTTTTGACTCCATTGTGAGCCTTGTCGTATTCTTCCTTGATTTCCTTTTCAATGTTTTTCTTCTCAAGGTTTCTCTTTTTGTAGCTCTTAGTATAGAAGTTGAGAAATAGAAACAGGAAGATTGTGATATTGGAGCAGATAAAGTAGGTGAAGCCGGAGGCGTACTGACAGCGCGGAGAGAAGTGCGTCCAGGCGCAGTACGTGAGCATCAGGATGAATTGGATCTGTAAACAACATCAAACGAATCAGTCATGTATCAAAATTATTAGACAGGTTTTAGAATTAGTCCTTGTATCTTATCTACTTAATAAGTAGGCATTCATACTGTATTGCGACGAGATACGACTATTTCGGTTTTGTGCTTGTGATTGTAGTTCAGATCTATTTGTTTTATTTTTCTATTTACCTATAACCTTATATGGTATGCAGGTGTGTCTGTAAAAAACAACCCTATTTTTGTGTTCTTTCTTTCTATACTTTTTTTCTGATCTAAACGAATATTGTAAGGAGAACAGGTTTGGTTTTTGCATGTTTGTTTGTTACGCGAAAGCCGAAACCATGCGGAAGCCATTTTTGCGTGATAACGCAAAAACGGCTGAACGGATTTGAATGAAATTTGGTACACAGGTAGTTTATAACCTGAATTAACACATACAATACTTTTTATCCAGGTAGTACGTTCCCGTGGTTTAACACCATGACCTGGAATACTTTTTATTTCCATATTTCAACGCGATCGAGACATGCGGGTGAAACCGCGAGTCGCAGCTAGTTTGATATAATTTCGCTTTGCTTGCAGCATTATGTGCTCTAGCCATATAATTCCATAATACATACATATCTTTATCTTTATGAGGCTTTAGGCCATCATCTTGTCCTCTTCAGTCCCACCTACCTTATTTAAACCTAGTAATATTCCTATTTACCAAAACGTATTTCGCTTCTACTGAGCTTATGTACCTAAGCTCAGTAGAAGCGAAATATGTTTACCTGGATTCGATTTCCAGGTCTGGCAAATTGTCATTGAGGATTTTCTATTTCTTTCCATATTTTTACAGTAACAGTCTAGTCTGGATTTGTGACCGGTTGATGACAATAGGCTCGCCCCCTATTACATTAGACTAAAACAGAACTGGCCACATGTGGGTGTCCACCGCAGCCTCACTCTTTGTGGAGCACAGATGTTATGTTTATGATAAATTATTAGGTATATGAAATTCAGACTCACCAATTGCAGCTTAGTAACATACTTCTTCCACCACAAATACTTCTGGAACCTCGGCCCCAGTCCTGACAGCAAGTAGTAAGAGTACATGACGACATGGACGACCGAGTTGAGGAGTGCTAGGACCGCGCCCTCCCCGCCTGCTGCGAACTTCAGGTAGCTCCAGGAATAGAGGGCCATGATCACGTGGTGATATACGTGAAGGAAGGTTACCTGGAAATAGAAGTAGTACTTGATGTTAGAAATAAAGTTAAAACACGAGGTTTTAACTTTCTTAACTCTCTCTTGACGGGATATTCTGTTTATTCACCCCAAAAAATCCACACTAAGGTGGATACGCGCGCTGGCAGGATCGCCATGAAGTATCGGGGGGTTCCGGAGAAGTCAAATGATACACGTATGTTCCGCGCAACATTCCATTTATTACTAACTCAAAGCTACAACCACACCACAGGATATTCCACCCTAGGTCTAGTTGGATAAACCAAAATTATCGGCTTAGGGTGGAATATCCCAGGCTGATTCCCGGCCACCGTAGGCGCGGGCTTGCGGACGGCGAGTAATGGGTAGCTCGCTGTCCGGTAAGGACCAAGCCCGGGTCGACGGCGCGTTGTGTTCCACGCGCGCCTCAAAGAGTTGTCAGCACCAATAGGTGGGGTTCGCAAGGACCGATGCCTGCCACGGGTGCGGGTTGTTCGAAAGAGATACCGCGGCCCCTGGCACACAGGCAACTGAGGGAACACGGGTGGGTTTTAGTCAGTAAAAGTCTGACACGCCCTCCCGCTCCACCCAGAGCGGGAGAAGTTATTTGATGATTTCCCACCCAAAAAAAAAAAAGGGTGGAATATTGAACGAAATTGTACTTTTTGTGACTTAAATATAAAAGTTAGACATATGCTGTCGCTGACTTTTTTGTAGGCATTATCAAGTTCTACAACTTTTCTCTAGAACTTAATCATATATCCCTCATCGTTAAGACAGCTTTCGTAAGAATCGTTTTCGTTCGACCGTTTTTTCTCCAACTTGCTTTGCAAATCCGACTATCACGAAAAAGCCTTATCATTTTTCGGGTTAATATATAGCTCATGATACTCAAAAAAAAATGTTGCTATTAGTAAAATAATTTTCAAAATGGGTTTTGTAGATCACCCTCTAGAACCACATAAACTTTACCTGTTTATAATATTAGTATAGATTACTTACGAAATTATTATAATCTTACCTGCTTATCTTTCTTCCGTAGAACGAAGAATACTGTGTCTAGAAGTTCAGTGAATTTTGCGAAGAAATACCACCAACCCAAGTCTAGCAGCTGAAAAACAGTAACGCGCCCATTATTATTTGTTAACTGATATGAACCTAGTAAAAAAGGTAGATCAGTTTAATCTTCAATTGTTTCTAATCTTTTATAATCTGCGGGGTAAATAGACATGTAGACGACTCCAACATATTTGCGAAAAGGCTAGGTAGATGATGATTTAAAGTACTTAAAACCAGTCGCAATTTTACTGAATGTGACAAACCGAAAACTCTGTTAATTCGCCAAGCTAAAAGCTGCGGGATAATTGCGTAACACACTAACAATAGCGATGGCTTCAATTTTTAAAGTTCAACAACATTCATTGTGTTGTTGACGTTGCTAAGCAGACAAATTTTTCGAACTTGTGAAGCAAAGTATTAGTAATATCTTTCAAAATTATTTAGATTCCGATTGATACGTGTATTTCGCAATTAGAGTGTTGTTTTTATTCTTTTCTGCTTTATAAAAGAGACAATAAATAGGTAGCCAGTAAAAGATATACTAAAATAATCCTGTAATAGGTTTATAACAGGATACGACGACGTATTTTGTATCATATTTCTGCTACCAAACCATTATGTCTAGCAGTGCAGTGCAATAGAAATAATTGTCCTCCAGGTCGTATTTTATGGTGGACAATCTCAACGGAGACTAGCTTTCAGCACGGAAGGTATTATAGTGCATACGTCTGTGCATAGACACTGATGCAGTCTCCTTTCCTTCACTCTCACAGTCCGATGGGACGCTACGCAATCCGACACGACCGGAGACCCCACACTCAGCAATCGCGCTTACATCTATGATAGTGCACACGTCTATGCATAGACACTGATGCACTCTCTTTTCCCTCACTCTCATAGTCCGATGGGACGCTACGCAATCCAACACGACTGGACACCCCACACTCAGCAGTCGCGCTTACATCTATGATCTATGATAATGCACACGACGTTTGTGCAAAAACACTGATGCACTCTCTTTTCCCTCACTCTCATAGTCCGATGGGACGCTACGGAATCCGACACGACCGGAGACCCTACACTCAGCAGTCGCACTTACATCCATGATAGTGCACACGTCTGTGCATAGACACTGATGCACTCTCTTTTCCCTCACTCTCACAGTCCGATGGGATGCTACGCAATCCGACACGACCGGAGAACCCATACTCAGCAGTCGCACTTACATCTATGATAGTGCACACGTCTATGCATAGACACTGATGCACTCTCTTTTCCCTCACTCTCATAGTCCGATGGGACGCTACGCAATCCAACACGACTGGACACCCTACACTCAGCAGTCGCGCTTACATCTATGATAATGCACACGTCTGTGCAAAGAAACTGATGCACTCGCTTTTCCCTCACTCTCATAGTCCGATGGGACCCTACGCAATCCGACACGACCGGAGAACCCACACTCAGCAGTCGCGCTTACATCTATGATCTATGATAATGCACACGTCTGTGCAAAAACACTGATGCACTCTCTTTTCCCTCACTCTCATAGTCCGATGGGACGCTACGGAATCCGACACGACCGGAGACCCTACACTCAGCAGTCGCACTTACATCCATGATAGTGCACATGTCTGTGCATAGACACTGATGCACTCTCTTTTCCCTCACTCTCACAGTCCGATGGGATGCTACGCAATCCGACACGACCGGAGGACCCACACTCAGCAGTCGCGCTTACATCCATGAGACCAACGGGGCAACAGGCTGAGGCAATCTAACTTTAGTTCAAGCGTAAAGCTCTGAGCCAGGTTTTGCATTTCCAACTTTATTTCGATTTAGGTAAAGTTCTTACTGCAAAAATGACAACCTAACACTGAACTATGTTGTCAGAACTGCATTTTTATAACTATTGGTGGCTTGGTGGTTTAAACCTGATCTAAAAAAAAACCTTGTTTTGTATTAAGTGGGAAAATGTTATACCTATGCTGGTTGCTGTCTTGTAGGTACTTCTGAAAAGAGTCCCTTGCCTAGCAGTATGACATTACCGGGTTGATATTAATATTAACTAGCTGACCCGATAGACGTCGTCCTGCCCAAATTTAACAGACCAAGAAAAAACAACCGACTTCCGGAAAAACACTACAAAGTGACAAATAACTTTAATTTCGGAAGGCGGTGACTTCTGATATGTATTTTAACTTTTTGTCACCGCCTTCCGAAATTAAAGTTATTTGTCACTTTGTAGTGTTTTTCCGCAAGTCGGTCGATTTTTGTTTTGGAAAAAGTTTTTATTTGTCACTCTTTAGTTGTAGTACCTACCCCACATCAATTCGAAATTACATCATCCTTGGGGTCAAAACAATGCATATTTATGCGATAGCAGCAATCTCGGTTGATTTGCTATATTTTTTTTAAGAGTGTTGTCTGTCTCTGAAACGCATCATCAGATCTATATGAAATTTAAATGGAATTATTTTGGAATAAACTTCTTTCAAACAAAAACGAATTTTGTAAATAAAATATTTGACGGAGTAGGTACTATAGCTAAATAGTGAAAAATAAAAACTTTAAGAAAAAAAATACAACCAACTTCCAGAAAACACTACAAAGTGAAAAATAACTTCAATTTCGGAAGGCGGTGACAAAAGAAAATACATATCCAAAGTCACCAACTTCCGAAATTAAAGTTATTTTTGACTTTGTAGTGTTTTTCCGGAAGTCGATTGTTTATTTTTTGGATTTTTTTTTCTAAATATTTATTTAACCATTTATGCACACACATATAAACAGACAAGAAGAAAGGAACAGAAAAAAATAGACAATAAATCACAGCTTACCATAAAATTTTGCGTATTGGACGGATAACGACACCCTGCATAAATGATGCCATCTCTGAAGAGATTCAACTTGAAAACCTGAAGTGACACAAAAAAAAAGACTTGTAAATCAAAGTTAGCAGGCAGAGTTGATTTATTTCCGACGTTTATGATTTCATCTCGGCAAATTGATACCGACCCTCTAAGGGAATTTGAGCCAATAACAAAAATTATAAAGACTGGCAGGGATATCGAGGCACAAACTGTAACCATGAGTGAATTCAGCACATGATTCTAGGCCTAGCGTAGAAAATGTAGAAATTATTCGTCACTTATCAAAAAAATAAACAAGAAGCTGTTCCATAAAATATAAAAGTAAAAAGTTTTTTTATTATTCATTTATTTTTTACTTTTTAATTATTTTCCGAGTTATTCTCAGCAAACCCTTTCATTTGATACCCATATGTAGGAGTGCATTAAAAAATAATAGCCCGCTATCTTAGGTGTTCCACCATGTTAGATTTAAAATTACGTCACTTAGCTAACCATGCACTGTCATCCAAAATAACGTCTATACAAAATTTCAGCTCAATCGGTTAAAGATATCTGCTTCAAAATTGAGTTGCAAGATTCCACCTGAACAAACAGTTACACACATACATTGCAAGTTAAATAAAAGCATGTAAAAAGTGCAACCTAACGTTCATGAGCGTACGATTCATGAACCTGCCTATTATTTTAATTAAATTTTGTTTCTGTCTGTAACTCCTTTAATTCCCATGAAATTGTCATGGGAATGAAAGACGGTTTAGAAATAATTTATCTTACCTTAAAACAAATCATAGTCGCTAAGAAGACTTGTGACGCGTTATAATAAGCGATGAGCCTGTTCATCTGTAGTGGCTGCCGATTCTTCATAATTCTTGGGCCGATGCGTATGAGGATCAGGTAAGCTACTAACACCGATAATATCGGTGTGGGGCTCGACATCATGAACCAAGAGTCTACCATGGCACCTGGAATTAGGAAATGGTATTTTAATTACTATTTTCTTGTATCTTTAATTAGTTTTGTATGACAAACTTTTTATTTACACAAGAGATTTTCTCATCGTGTATTATAGTAGGTAGGTATAATACATGAATATTAAGGATTTGATCGATGATTATTATTACAACACAGTTTTGTAACATATTTACGAATCGGTTATTGTAATATATTTTTATATATTTATTTATTATTGAATGTGCATGCTCTTGACTTCCATCACGTCAGATCGAAAGCGATTGATGAGGTCTATGAACGAACGAGCGTACCCAAAAGATGCTTGTTCACTCTTAGTTTTGATGATAAGTAGACGGGTTAAATGTGGAAAGAAACACAGACGCAATCAAAGAGTTACACACTGGCTGTGCGCATAATAAATGTGGAGGAGAAGCGCTGCGTACGACTGGTCGGGATAACAACCAATTGCATCTGCAGTGCGTTTGGTTGTGAGGTAGTTAAAGGTATCAATTTACTTCCTTTTTGAAACAGGTGAGGAAGCATCTAGGTAAAATACTTCAAGAATGAGAACATAATAAAATATCATTCGAGTTACGACGGAACATAATAAAACGTACCTAGCCATTTTTTATTCTACTATGTACTCAGGACCGAATAGAATTGAAGGAATTAAACAACATTTTGTTGCTTTGCAACATAGATACCCTTGTTCGAGGAGTATAATAATAAATATAAATGATGCTCTGTGGTTTGAGGACATTTGTTGGAGGAGGTACTAAAAAAAAAATCACTTACTCTTCCCGACTTTCAGGGAGTCCAGGTATCGGTCGACTTTCTCCAAATAGCTCATTTTTGGGCCGTATTCTGTAAATTAAATAATATTACAAATAAGCGGTTAAAAATAAAGTCCACGAGAAAATTTCTCTTGCGACAGCCATTTTGAAGTTTATTTTAAAACTATTTTGCTTCGTGCCAGTATTTTTACCATAAAGTGTCAAATTGAATAGTTTTTGCATGAGGTATACAACCTTTTTTAAGTTTTTTATAAATTTTACTCGCTATAATCAAAGTTCTGTTATATTTGAAAAACTATTGTATGAATCAAAAATTATTGTTTCGCTGATATCATGTTTATTTTATAGTATTTTGAAATACGTTGCTATTTGCATAATATTAAATTTATTTATTGGAACGAAGTTCCTTATCGCGCGTTGTGAAAGGGGGCTAGACGGAAAAAATTCTTACGAAAAGTTGTCACGACACTTTTTGCTATAGTAAGCTATTGTATGCCGTGCGGCGTGCGCATGTTTCTCTGTCTGTCTCTCTCTCTCACTTATAGAAAGCAATCCAGACTGGCGGCAAGTACTGGCGGCAAGTACTGGCGGCCAGGGGCCTTAGTCTGCTATTTTTATAAATTTGTCATTCCAACACGATCCCATCGTCATTCATTTGTCATTTTGCTAAAAGTTCGTAATCTGCTAAATTCATAATGGTCGATCATTGGTCGGTCAATGGTCTCGTAATAGAATTGTGTCATAATGGCATTTTCGTATTGCCATTACTATAAAACTCGTTAGTAGAAATGTTTTTCCAAAAGTTTTTCGAAAAACATTTCTACTAGTACGTGTAAACGTTTCTATTTAGTAGTAGTTACTACTAAATTTGAACATTTATTCATGCCAGATTTCATTTATATATATTTTTACATGTTATCTATTAGTGTTACAAGCAATCTAAAGTAGTAGGAAGTTCGTAAATGAAGTCAGTCATTCGATTGTCATGATGTACGAGATTACCAATAAATGCCATGTCTTTCAATGGAGTGTCAGTGGCTGATCATTGGAAAGTCTTAATGACACCATTTTATTAGTAGATTACCAAACTTGTCAAAATCAACAATTATGAAATCAATGATAGACCATTCTGCCACTATTGTAATAGCAGACTTGAGGCCCAGTACTGGCGGCCAGTGCTTGAGGCAAGTACTGGCGGAAAGTACTGGCGGCAAGTACTGGCGGCAAGTACTGGCGGCAAGTACTGGCGGCAAGTACTGGCGGCAAGTACTGGCGGCAAGTACTGGCGGCAAGTACTGGCGGCAAGTACTGGCGGAAAGTACTGGCGGCAAGTACTGGCGGAAAGTACTGGCGGCAAGTACTGGCGGCAAGTACTGGCGGCAAGTACTGGCGGCAAGTACTGGCGGCAAGTACTGGCGGCAAGTACTGGCGGCAAGTACTGGCGGCAAGTACTGGCGGCAAGTACTGGCGGCAAGTACTGGCGGCAAGTACTGGCGGCAAGTACTGGCGGCAAGTACTGGCGGCAAGTACTGGCGGCAAGTTTTTTTCTCTTGGGAAATAAAAATACTTTTGGTTTTACTATTGGTTTAAATTATCCTACTGAAACATTATATAATTAATGATAATAATAATATACATAAATATTACACCTAAATGTGAAAGTTTGTGAAGATGTTTGGATGTTTGTTACTCAATCACGCAAAAACGGCTAAACGGATGTGGATGAAATTTCGCACACAGATAGTTTGTAACCTGGAATAACACATATAATACTTTTTATCCCGGAAGTATGCAGTTCCCGCGGGATGATTTCCGACGCCGCGCCGACGCGGGCGAAGCCTCTAGAAAAAGCTAGTTATTTGTAAATAACTAGTATTATTTTATTACTATACAGGATGGCAAGAATATCGATGCACCTGTTAATCTGTTACTATTGAGTCACTACATGGTTCTGAATCCCTCTGCCTTGAAATTAATCGCTGGATTTTTTTTATTTTTAACCGACTTCAAAAAGAAGGAACTACAACAACGCCAGTAGTCGCCCTGTGGTCAAAATTTGACCATGGTTCATTTAAATATAAATATATTATTGTATTAAAATATTAATTTTCTGCACTCCTTCCCCATATAAATTATAACTGTGCCTTTCATACTCCTCCGTTCACCTCATTTTCATTGTTTTTGCTTCACATATTAATTTATAGATTTGTGGGGAGATATCAAACCTTAAAAGCACAGACAGCTGTGAACCTGTGTTTCGGTCTCTGAGGATACTGACTTTTCCATGTATGTACATATTGGAGGTGGCAATATTTGTAAAAACCAATGTAAACTTGTTTCCGTCACTGGCCAATATAAGGCCCCTTGAGATCTCAATACAAGAACTTGCTACATTCGGGTAGTTACAAAACAGCACTGTTAAGGAAAAGTTTTATGACAATGGGACCTGTCATTTATAATAAAATACCTCATAATTTTAAGGATTATTCTGTTTTTTTTTTTTTTAATTTAAGGTAACTACACTACTTTTAAGCGAATGTTATTATTACTCAGTGAAAGACTTTCTAAATGATATGAATATAACCTGATTATGATTGCTATAATTAATTGCACATTTGACCATTTATGACTTATGTACCTGACTATAATAATATTAATTGACTTCACTTTAATTTCTGTTTTGTTTTGCTGACACTATTTAATGTTTTAATTTATGTAATAATTTGCAAGCGGTAAGGTAGACTGTAGCTGATCTCATTAATTTATGTACACCATCTTATACCTGTACCTACATTCATAGCTAATAAAGTTCTGATTCTGATTCTGAGTGGATATTTTCATCCCAAGTTACAGCACAGTTGGTACATGGGGACAATTACCCTTTCTAATTTCATCCAGGTCGTCAGTAGGAAGGTACCATTGAGTGTGGGCACAAGCTGCCGTCGCATCGGTGTAGCTGTTATGTTCATTTGGTGGAATACTTTGTATTTTCTCAGCTAGGCATTGATAGATGTGATGAAATAGTTAATAATGAATTCGACTGATTAGTCTGACGTGGTTGAGCAACTGGGTTTTTTAGTTTTACTTGTATTCGTAATCCTTATGGGCCTTTAATTAAAAAAAAAGAATTTTCGAAATCGAGCCACAATTTCTGGAAATATCGAGTAACATTATTTTTTTTTGTTCATAATAATATTATTATTATGAACAAAAAAATACAGTCAAATTGAGAACCTCCTTCTTTTTGAAGACTGTGGAAAAATAACACGAAACAGAGACCACACGCCACGTTGCTTACATAACATGAAATGAGTCAAACAATACAGACTGTCTGTCTACGAAATGTTTCACCCCACTTCCCTAAATCAGTTCGAATGACCTTCGCATGAAATTCGGCGGACAAAACTATTGATTTTTACTTAATTCGCGGGTCGTGGCTACAGTTGTACATAATTTCAGAAAGTAGAATTAAGTTGGGGTAGAAAGAGCTCGAAGAATTGCCAAACTTAAGTGGCAGTGGGCAGGGCATGTTGCTCGCAGTACAGATGGCCGATGGACCCGAAAGGTTCTGGAGCAGCCACCATGTATAACTAGAAGACGTAGCATTGGAAGTCTTCTTAGGAATCCGCTGGATGCGAGAGGCACAGGATCGGTCGAAGAGGCGATGCTTGGGCTAGGCCTATGTCCAGCAGTGGCCGTCTATCGACTGAAATGATGGTGATGATGATAAGATAGAGCTCTCAGGTATTGCTAGGTCCTTATAGTCCTCCAGATTTCGGCCATGGCACCCAATCTCTAAGGAGACTTCGACGTTTGAGATATTATAGTGCACAAGTCTATGCGCAGACACAGGTGTACTCTCACAACCTTCACTCTCGTAGTTCGATGAGACGTCGGGTCTTTATAAAGTTATGAACACCAGTCCTTTTCCAGTCGAAGGTATTATGTAGGTTTGACCTGGAATTTTTCCATTTTATAGCAATCACTCGTCATTAATGCTCGCTTGCTCCACTAGTCACTTCACTCAGTCAGTTCACGAAATCTCCAAACGATTCAGAAACGCAATAAAATTCAAAACGTGCCAATCGCCAAATCCGTATTTCTGGAGTTCTCGATTTGCCTATTAAAATAACTTCGTGAAAGTCTCTTACAAAAAACAATATTATTATTTTAAAGTGTCAATTCACCGAGTAAATTCGTGCGAATCAAGTATTAAGCTGATGTTTTGAATCCAGCGATTTAGGTACATAAGTGATCTTTATATATTTTTCAAAGCAAGATAATTATCTTAAATTCTGTTGTTTTAACCGACTTCAAAAAGGAGGAGGTTATCGACATGTTTTTTTATGTATGTTCGGGCATAACTTCGTCATATAATATATATAGACGGAGTAGCAAAATTATTGTTTTGTTCAAAAGGGGTTTATTCCGAAATGGTCCCATTTAACTTTTATATAGATCTGATGATGAGTTTCGGAGACAGACAATGGAACTCTTCAAAAAATGACAGCAAATCAACCGCGATTGCTGCTATCGCATAAATATGCATTGTTTTGACCCCAAGGATGATGGAATCTCGAATTGATTTGGGGTAGGTACTATAACTAAAAAGTGAAAAATAAACACTTTTCCAAAAAAAAGCAGCCGACTTCCGGAAAAACTACTTTAATTTCGGAAGTCGGTGACTTTGGATATATGTAGATATTAAAAAAAATTGTCACCGCCTTCCGAAATTAAAGTTATTTTTCACTTTGTAGTATTTTTCCGGCAGTTGATTGTTTTTTTTTGGAAAATGTTTATATTTATAAGGCTCTTAGCTAAATTTAAACTACCTTCAAGTCCCTAAACCTGTACCTGTGTAACTGTTGCTTAGCTTCTCAAAGACACATCTTGGAATAGCTACGCAACCATTTTGTACATCTATAACATAAATATGATATTACTTTGCCTACGGTAAGAATGAAAACTTTGTGCCAAGGATTTATGAAATAAGTATGTAAAATAATAAGTTTTTATATTATAATATTTTGTTCGCAATTTCTTCTCAGACATTGTATGAAGCGGCTTATTTCCCTACGGATGTCTCCTTATGTAGAGTACATATGTTGTATTCAATTTTCTGAGAAGTAAAGATTTCAGGGCGATATAGAAGGAAGATAATCTTTGAGTCTCCACTCTCTCTTTGAGTATTTGGGGAATAGAAAGACGATTTTAGTTATCAAGTTTTTTGGCCATGTCGCTTTAAATTTGTTTTTGGTAAGTATACAGAAAAAATACTTGATACAAAAGTAATAGAAAAGAAAGTGAAGGTAGTATTACTGTTAACAATCTGTATGGATTCATTGTGGTCTGATAATAAAGATTTATTTACTTTTTATTTCAGTATATTGCTGAAGTCTGTTAACTAAGCTGCGCCTTCATCATGTTTTAGTACATAGAAGAAATTATTGAATTTCCTCTTCAAATCCATTCAATATTTTAAATGGACCTCAGGCCTTATGCCTAGAATGTTACAGGTACAGTGAAATAACATTATTTAGGTAAAGCACAGAACAGCAGTCATCTCTAATATGGCTGCTGCCTTACTGAACATTAGTTAAATTCCAAAATGAATCAACATTCATATGATAGCGTCTGACCATGCAGACTATATACGCAGAGACTAGCATTTAATCAGTTTAATGTTGTTTCTTTAGCATTTTATTTTTATTTTCTGTGCCACTTTTGTGGTATAGTGTTTTTTTTTTTTAAATTGGTCATGCCTGCAATCCGAAGGGATTGTCAGAGGGTACACCTCTAAAAGCACAGATACAGCAATCATTTCTAATATGGCTGCTGCCTAGCTGAACATTAGTTAAATGCCAAAACTAATCAACGTTCATATGATAGAGTATGCCTATGCATAGTGCATACGCGGAGACTATAATTTGAATGTTGTTTCTTGATGTTTATTTTTTATTTTTCTATGCCACATTTGTGGCATCTATATTTATCTTCTATATCTATTATATAAAAATGAATCTCTATTTCCCTTGGTCACGGCATCACACGTGAACGGCTTGACCAATTTTGCTAATTATTTTTTTGTTGTGTTTTTTTCTTATGAAAGAAAAATACAAAAAAGTTGCGAATTCAAAACGTCTGGCGGATTAGCTAGTAGTTTATAAAAAAAAAAAACATAACATCATACCTGCAACCCGAAGGCATTGTCCGAGGATACACCTCTTTCGTAGGACACCATAACATTGGTTTAAGACTTCCACGTATTAAGTACACAGTATTGAATAAAACATACCGTTTAAACTTAAATCAATAACACACAATGTCATTCACTGACGCAGCTACATATGTAGCTGCGTCAGGTCACTTGTCCTAGCCTTGCACGGCTTCAGTCTACGAATGTTATGGAATTTTCTAGATTGTATCACGTTTTTTGTCATAATGCGTCAAAAGGTGTTGGCGGTTGTACTGTGGGATGATCTGGTTTAAAACAACGTAGAATTTATGGATGGATACGATTATAGGAGCAGATATTATTTAGGTAGATACTGCATCTAATACGAATACGAAATAACCCTAGCTACCGTTGTTTCTAGAGCAGTGGTGGCCTAGTGGTAAGTTTTTATTAATTTTAGTCCAGTGGTCCTAGTTTAACTTTTGTTACTACAAGTTATATTTGCATAATGCAGAATTGCTTATGTAAGCGGGCATGTCCTTTATGCCTGGTGGCTTTTATTTAGATTGTAAGTTCTGTTTACGTTTTATTTTAATTTTTTATTATTTTTAGTTTTCAATGTTTTTTTGGTATATTAGCGTGTAACTCATCGCGTCAGCGGAGCGGAGTCTATCTAGCCAATTTAAAATAACCCTGTATAGTCGACCATCGAGACTAGATACTGTCAGTATTCATGTTATTAATGAAGCCCCAACTAATCTACAACCCTACAGATCAATTGTGATGATAAGGTGTGAAATTAGGACATCCCTTAAACGGTCATAACCATAATAGCCACCTTGGGAGCTTCGAGAAAACATATTATTTACGATAACAACATAATGGTGCCGATTCTTTTATTCACCACTACACTACAATAAGAGTATTGTGGTCTCTTACTGACAGACCGCGAAAGAAAAGACAAGTGACACTTTAGATCTGTCAAAATAAATCGTCGTCGTAATCGAATTACCGGCAATCCTCCTCGGCCGCAGCCTGTAACCCTCAGCCGCGATGCCTCCCATTCGACATCGCAGCCCGCCTCAGTTGCGGTGCACCTCACCGCAACCTACTTTTTGGCCGCTACGTCGTCGGCTTGAAGGCAAAAGCCCTGACGAGCGGCCCCATCTTAGCGTTCCTCTTCGCTTCAACGTGGGAGAGGGACCACGGCTACTGAGCCCCCCGGCAACGACAATGCGGGAACCCTCTGGGGGGGCATTCCGATAGGTTGATGTGTATAAATATTTACACATAGCATATTAAAGAACTATCGACGTCTTGTCAAGTCTTAAAAACCGTACGAAGCTGAGGTGATTATTATTTAAAGTAAAATAGCTGCGCTAAATCACAAACAGTGACTCCACACATTGTATCAACTTTGTAAGATTTGGTTCAATTCGTGACATGAGTCTTGTCGCGAAACACTTTTGGGTCAATCTCCAACAATGACTTGTCTTCGAAATAATAACAGTACTTTATCCTGAACAAACACACAGTAAATATTAGGTACTCCGTTTATGTAGACGCATCAATCAAAAAACTTTCTTGTCTGAATACTTTTATGACGAGACAAAGAAGAGACAGAAAGGTCTCTTCAATAACCGTGCAGTCACGACAGAAAAATGGCGTCAGAGGCGCGGGCGGTCAGATACAAACGAATGCATAACAGTATTTACTACAGAATAGTACTTACTAATTCCATGGTACTTACGTTCTATGCATAGTGTGACATCGACGCGCAAACTGTAACCATGAATTCATCACGTTATTCTAGACCCCCTAGGTTAAACATTTTTCATCGATTAAAAAAAAAACAGTCGAAAAGTATGTAACAGCAGTTTTAGAATCGTGAACTGCATTCGCGGTAACAGGTTTTGCGTCGGTGTCCCTGCCACACTGTATAAAAGTTGCCTGAGTGCACGGTATTTCTTAAGAACAACCCGCACCCCTGGCATCGGCCCTTGCGGACCCCACCAGTTGATGCTGACATCTCTTTGAGGCGCGCGTGGAACACCGTGGATTATCGTTGTCTTTTTGTCTGCAATGTAAGTACGTGTGACAACATAAAATTTGTATGATCAACATTGTTCATAGTTTCTAAAATGTTAGACATGAGTTCAAAAGTCGAAAACTGATATTAATAGTTACCGACTCGATTAGTAATTTGCTAATATTTATTGATTTATGCAAGGTCAAAGATTAGCAAGACCCATGGTCTTCCCACCATTAGGTACTAGATTTAGTTTGTTTAAAAAATCACGTTTTTAATTTTGCTTTTAGGTATAGCTTGATATTTTTAAAATAATCCTATGCATTAGTACTGTCAGTGTTTTCATTTATTGTCGTAATAATGTCTAACAGTGTATATAAACATTAATGCAAATTAGAAAATACGTTGTAATACTCTAACACTAAAATCACCCACATCATCATAAAGATAACTACGTCTCTAAATAATTTCCTCTATCAGACTCGTATCTCAGAATTCGTTTTCCAACTACTGACACGGTTCCACACAGTGCGATAAGTTGTTCATGATCGCTGATACATCTTGACACGGTGCTTCCGTGACATCGATTTCCTTTGATGCATAAATTCAATCGCATTACCATACCGTTTTCAACTTTATGCATCAAGAAATAAAGTTGTAATTTGTGTTGTGTGTATTCTATTGTTGCTATAAAGTAATTCTGAAGTGTTTTTGTTGCAATGTGAACTATTGTAGGTTAATTCCCTTAGGTCTCTCTTATCGTCCTACATATTATCTGTGTCAATGTTCTCGTTAGCAAGTGTATTCAGGCATATCCTACACCTGTGTTAAGGTAGATAGAGACAGGTGACGAATCAAGTTGCTTTAGAATAGTGGGCTATAACATTGTGAAGTGCCATTCTATGGGTAGAATCCTAACAGTAACTGTAGTCTATTGTATTGGAATGATGTACGAGAACGTTTGGATAGGAAAGGGTCAAACAAATAAGATGGAGGAAATAAATTGTAAGAAGAAGGTTTTTGAACTGAAGCATCAACATGAGACTGAAACACGTTCATGATGTTATGAACAATTGTGTGAACAACAACACTTTTTTAGATCAAAGTCTTCATGAAAACAATAAAATGAAGTATTTTTTTTACTAATAATATCATTAAGCTTAAATAAAGAAGTCATTAGTAAAGCTTAGTGATATTGTGTGGTTTTTATTAAACTTTAAAGATACTAAAATTCTTTATCATAATATAAAGTATATAGTGTGAATGGTTGAGTGCGAGAGTATGTGTTAGTTGTAAACCAACTTTAAATTACTTGAAAAAATGTGTGAAAATATTGAAAGGCAACGACTAATGTTACCTACTTCATTATTTTTCCTTATAACAAATGAAAATTAATGAGCCATTTCGACACTAAATCTCTCGATCGCTTTTAACACAAACACTTTTCGCCTTTAAAGACCCATTTAATCTCATTTGCCAATAGTCGCACTAATCTGCGAAATATATTAGCCAAGATTAAGTCACCCGTAACTAGTAAAATTGCACTGAATACCAAGAAATCTTCCCATTTCTTTCCGAACTTAGCTGGCACATTGCCATGTTTTTGAACATAAAAGTATAAAATATGCAGTGAAGCAGATGTCTGGATTCAGGTTATCTAGACATCAGCTTATATTCTTCTTTTCAAGCTTAGTGGGAAATGGCTAAACGAGCTTAGCACCTTTGTTCGAGAGATTAGCCCCACGCGTCGTTCTTTTGTTTTATGAGTCTTTGTTTCGCGTTTGAACGCATTCGATCTTGTCTGGCGTTTGTGTTGGTTGAATTATTTTGCAGCCAGTTACTCGTACACGTAATAAAATCTCGGCAGGATTTTTTAGTACGCTGGATTTTCTCTCGGTGTTCAACCGAGCATTGAGAATACAACAGAGTGCTTCTTAGCGCGTCGAAAATCGAAGTGTGTTTTACTATTATTGGATTTTCAACTCTCGGCATTAAGCAGTACATTTAAAATTCAATGCGCAAAAAAATCTCACCGCGATTTTATTACGTCTGTGAAAACGTAACCACTTGTAAAAGCTCGGAAAAATGTGGCGTAGAATACGTAGAACCGACGACCGTTTGGGTGGACATGTTCTTGAGCAGAGACCGCAAATCGGCAAACGTAAGGAAGAACGCCCTCAGGGCAGCAACTCGAAGACAATTGCCGAGAACCGAGCTGAATATTGTGCAATTAGTTAGGTTTTTGTTCTACAGTGGACTGCTATAAGCTGATGAAGATGATGATAGGTCTATTAGAAGCTTGAAGAAGAGAAAAATGCTATAGCGCTGCCGTTTCAATTTCTATTGTTTCTTTCATTATTAAGTGTCAAGATGAATGGGAAAACTACCCTGAACTGACAAAGAACCCCGGAGACATCTTCAAAATACTGCTACAAATAAAGACACACTTTTAAAACCGTTCCAGTTAATTCTAACAACACTAACTATAAAGTAACAACAACTAGCTTGGCCGATGCACTTAAAATTTAGAAATCCGGAGTAGATCGACAAGTACAAGTACATGGTTAGTCCCATGAAGTTTGCATGCCGACATTGAAGTGCCATGAAAAGGCATAACGAGCAGCATTTAATGCGCCAGATGTTAGTGGATTGACATTTGTAGAAAGACTTTCTTTTATGTCTGTATTATTATCATACTAACACATATGATCACGGCTGTATTCATCAAAGAGATGGGCAAAGTTGTGTTGTCTATTCATATTTCAACAGTTATAAGTAGGTACTTAAAACTAAGGTATCGTATTACCCAGTAACTGGATTGTGAACGTCAGATAGGCAGTCGCTCCATGTAAAATACTGGTATTCAGCTGCATTTGGTTAGAATGGAAGCCGATCCCACAACATAGTTGGAAATAGCTTACGCAGATGATGAAAAGTACTTAAAACCAGTAGCACTTTTACTGAACGTGGCGAACCCAAGACCGTGTTCAAGTCACCGAGCTAAAAGCTGCGTGGGAATTGCGTAACATAATAACAGTAGAAATTCAAAAAGAGAGTTCCACAACATTCATTGTATTATTTACTTTGTTGAGCAGACAAATTTTTCGAACATATCGATTCAGATTCTGATTGATAGCGAATTATGCAATTATGTTGCTGAACGGAGCTTTCAGTTTTACTTAAACCGGATCAAAAATTGTCATTCATGCTTTCATTATGCAGGATGCAAAGTGTATGTGGATGCAATTACAATATCGTTCCTAAGAAAAAATGCCCAAAGGCGTAGACATCTTGGATCTATAAAAATAAAACGTTTGCTATAATAAACTTTTATGAGGATTTGTTTACAGCCCATGATATCCGTCCCTAGCGATGACATGGAAACAAATGTCCAAATAAAAATGATAGAGAGACTCGTAACACGGAAACACTATGTCTAATAGAAGGTCAGTCATAACAAGGTGATTAGGATCTTGTGTCTGCCGAAGTTATTGACAAGCAAGTATATTTGGGGGGAGCAGTGGTAGCCTGGCGACTTACTAGTTGTAGTTCATAGGTTTGAACCAACACAGGAGTTTTAAGAGGGAACAGGGCGAGCGATTCTCCATACAAGTGTATTCCCCTTTTTTCTTCCTGAATAATGCCTCTAGAGCATTTTTTATTCATGAAATCAAGGTCTTCTGTAAACACATGCCTGTCATTTTCTTTTTTTAGCAACTAATTAGTAAAGAACATATTTTTTTTTTTCCTCTTTATAATATTAGTAGAACTATTTTTATTTCAATTAAACTAACTACAGCGAATAAACTAAAACAAAGCGTCAAAAAACTCATCCGCATCGCTGTCGACTGGTAAAGTACCCAAGAGACTGGCGGCATTACCACGTTGTATAGCAATGCTCAGCCTCTGGCCAAAGTAAAAACCAGCCCTTGGGTCACGGGAAGTGTCAACCAGCCGTTTGGAGATTTCCTTGTAGAGAAACATATTTAAGAACATATTTTCTTGACCCTCTAAAAATTACAAAAAATTCCCTATTTTTACCCCCGTGATTAGAGGATTACCAGACAAATTAGAAAAGTTTTTAACGTAAAAAAATGATAGGAACCTAAACATAGACTTTTTCTTAATGTGTTAACGTAAAAAAATAATTGAATCGGCTCAGTTTTCGAGGAGAAAAAAGGGGAATACGAAACGTCGATCTCGTCAAAATGTTTGTGATAATTTCGGTCTGAGCTGCAGCTGTCCCTATCACACACTATGGGGGCAGACTTACTGACAGCGCGACAGCAATAGTTTCTTCAAATACTTATTTACCAAATTCATCGCAGGCCCCGTCCCCTCTTAATTTGTGTAAATTTTTTCATCACCACTGCTCTCAAAACGGTGAAGGAAAACATCGTAAGGAAATCGGCATGTCCAAGAACCAAAAATTCGAAGACTTGTGACATCTACCAACCCGCACTGGGCCCGCGTGGTGGACTCTCTCTCACCGAGAGGAGGCCTACTGTGTCCCAGGAGTGAAAATATTATTTGCCAATTATGCTGAATATGTTTCAATTTGTTTGTGGATAAGCTAAATGGTTGCTTCAAGGGCGAAAAATATTTTATAATTAAATAGAAGCTCAAAGAGCTGACAAGCTCTTTTAGTAATGTTCATTAATTTAATAAACCATGCAGTAAACGTTAATTACTGTAACTTAAAGGGGTCTAACCTTGAAGTCTAACATTAAAGCTAGTTCCAACTATAGTATTTCCATAAATAAATCCAAAGTTCAAAACTCTCCACCACCTTAATAGGCTACAATTAATATCAATTACCTCCCTCCCCTACGACCTACGCGGAACACCCTGGCCATTGTCTTTGCCACTTAAAATAGCCCCATGTCCGAGTGTATCGATCCCATGGCTAAACCATGAACTCCTATTAATAGTAACATTGTAGGTCATAGGTACGTTGTTACTATTATTATAATAGCACTTAGCTAGTACAATTTTGTAAGCTCTGTTAGTGTAAGGTCAAATTTTTTAGTAGGGCTAGGTAGAAAAAATACCAAAGAAACGGGTTAATAAGTTCTGTGAAAGATGTAGCTAAAAAACTTTTTCCAAAAATAAATAATAGTTTAAAAAACTAAAAAACACGCTTTAAAAACCAAAATAAAAAAGGAGAAAATAATTTAATTCAATTAAAAAGCGTGGGGTGCTTTTTGAGGTATTTTTATAATCACTTAATGTCAAGCACCCCACGCTTTTTATTTGAATTAAATTATATTCTCCTTTTTTAGTTTGGTTTTTAATTTTTAGTTTTTTTTTTAATAACTAATAATAATTTTGTAATACTCATTCCCCGAAAAATACCTTAGCGTATAAAAATATAGGAAAAGTTCCGCTTAGATATTCAATCAGAAATTGGAAAGGTTTCCCTTGAAGGTACCGCCGTCTAATCGGTTACACCCTTTGGGCAAATCCAGATTATTGACATTGATTGAAATTGTATTCCATAACTAGAGCGGGTTCACCCTCGTGGACATCGGAAATTACCCCACGGAAACAAGCCAGGACAAAAGCTTATGTTACTTTTATAACATCAGCTATGTGCCAGGAAAGTCCCACCAAAATCGGTCGAGGCGTTTCGGAGATTAGCCGTAATAAACAGACAGACAGACGAAAATTAAAAACATAAAAAATTAATATAGGGTGACTAAAAAAAATCAGCTGTTCCATACATTTTGACCGCGTAGGTATTGCACGTTTCTATGAAACAGCTGAATTTATGGTTACAGCAGTTTGCGCACTGAATAAAAACTTTTCCTGTATATGACAGAGTTAGACCCGAAAAAAAACATGGCGAGTTGATAACATTCTCCTTTTTGAAGTCGGTTAAAAAATAGTAGATTGAGCGTTAAGATTAATATATCGATAAAGGTTTTGTAGCAGCCCAAAGTTTCGATTTGTGTCCGGTTAACGACTAATGGGCTCGCTCCGGTTTACTTAGACTTAAACATCATCATTTTCCTTCCGTCATCCCAATTGATTTGTCGTCGGTGCAACATGTCTTTTTCTGCCACAGTTCTCTATTAGTCGTGATCTCCGTAGTCACACCCTTTCTAACCATATCATCATTCACACAGTCCATCCTTCATTTCTTTGGTCTCCCCCTACTCTAATAGCTATTGACATTCATACTCAAAACATTCCTCATGATATTTTCGTCATTCCTCCGTATCACATGCCCATACCATGACAACCGATTTCCACACAACTCTTCAGCTATCGGCACCACTTTCAGGCTTCCTCTTATGTACTAAGTTCTTATGCTATCCATTCGTGTAACACCAAACATCCCTCTTAACATTCAAATTTTAGCTACATGCGATTGCTTTTCATTCATCCCTTTTTTGGAACCGGCGAAATGTGGACGCAGGCACATACTCGTATACTACACACCCTCTGCTATCCCTTGGTAAAATAAAGGCAAAATGTTTATACGTACGTAGTTTGTTACGTTTATTGATTTAAAATCGAAACTCTCTACTAACATAAGTATTGATATACCCTTCAATTAATTCGTTGTTTTTTTTTTAATTTATATACAAGTCACGAATGGCTGCCAACAAATAACTTTGTCATTACGACGCCAGTTTCATGTTGCTTATCAATTGAATTAATGATTGAGTATTTATATTTTTAATCGTATTGTTAATTAGTAGGGACTATGTTTTATTTCAATTGATTTAATTCGTTGAGTGTATAAAATAATTGTCTCTTTTATATAGCAAATGGTTTATATTTTACTTTGTTGTTGGTCTTCAACAATCCCATTACTCAATATAAAAAAGTTAACGTTTTAAAAGTATTTATAATTTTAATTGCATTGTTAATTAATTGGGATTATATTTTATTTAATTTGATTTAATTTGTTTAATTGAGTGTACAAAATAATTGCCTCTTTTTATAGCAAATGGTTTATATTTTTTTTGTTGTTGTTGCTCTTCAGCATACTCAATAATTAATGTGTATTTATTACCTCTACTTGTGAACTTAGGTGGTATGTTTACTAAAACATGAACATTGGGTACCCAGCCTGCCACAGCAAAGAAAAAAAGTAGTGAAACTCTCTGTTACCGCGTGGAGAATGACTCTTTTCAAAGGTTTTGTTCGTTCTAATTCAATACTTATGCCGTTTTTTGGTGTGCGTTTGCGAAAAAGAACGAAACAGTAGTTTATGAAACTGTTATGTGCAGTTTCATACACTACTTTATCCACTCTCATACATTGGGGTTGAACCTACTAAATAAAAGTGATAGTTTTGAAATGCTATAAAAATGGCACGCCAGGCATATGCATTACAAAAACGAAATCGAAAAACTTCTTGGTGAGATTAACTTCTTGGACTTAACCTGTGTTTAAAAGTGCCTTCTAAGTGCCTATTTGAAATAAATGCTTTGACTTTGACTTTCACCTGTATCGTATTGGTAAAAAAATTGTTTTATAACATAATTATTTTTAGACAAAGAGGACTATATTTTGTGAATTACAGTATTGTGTTTATAAAGTATTTCAATATAATCTCATTTTTAACAGACTTCAAAAAAGGAGGAGGTTCTCAATTCGACTGTATTTTTTTTTAATGTTTCCTAACTCAGAACTTTCGACTGGGTGAACCGATTTGGATAATTCTTTTTTTATTTGAAAGCTGGTGATTTCCGTGTGGTCTCATTTAAATTTCATATTGATCTGATGATGCGTCTCAGGGTCAGACAACTGATCTCTTCAAAAAATTACAGCAAATTGCTGCAATCGCATAAATATGCATTGTTTTGACCCCAAGGATAACGAAATTTCGAATTGGTGTGGAGTAGGTACTATAACTAAAAAGTGAAAAACAACAACTTTTTCCAAAAAAAAAAAACAACCGACTCCCGGAAAACACTACAAAGTGAAAAATAACTTTAATTTCGGAAGTCGGTGACTTTGGACATGTTTTTTATTTTTTTGTCACCAAGAAGAGTCGGTTGTTTTTTTTTTTTTGGAAAAAGTTTTTATAAAGTTGATAATTCGATTTGTTTCGTGTAGTTAACAACGCTGTTTAGAACGGCAGAGTTCATGATAATAATACCATAATTAAAATGATTTAAATCTTTTTAGGTGATAAAGTGATAGAATTACATAATTATATAAACCAATTTATGTATTAAGTTAATATAGGTCATAATAAAACACTTGATCTTATAACATTTTTATACGACATTTGCATGTTTACCATCCATAAGAATGTACTCAAACTTGAACACTTTGCGAAAATGGAGGAAAGTGGATAGAACCATGCGATTCGGTCCGAAATAGTTATAGTTCAGTTAGAACTTAGCGAAAATGCTGGGTACTGTAATCTAGTTTTATGCCTGGAATATCGAGGCAAAGCTTTACTATTTGGAAGAGATTCATCATCTGTCTAGCCTTTTCAAAACTGTGTTGGATCGGCTTCCAGTCAAACCAGATGCAGCTGAATACCAGTATTTTTCATGAAACTGCTGCCTATTTTATCTCCTCCAGCCAATTACTGGGTAATACGATACCCAATGAGAAGATTAGTTGTTAATCTTTCGGGCTTCTGACGACCCGTTATGACTTCGGAAGAGCCTAAAGATCTTAACATACTTATAACTAATGGAAGAACTAAAAAAAAAGACAATGCGTTTATTTGCAGTTACTATGACGTAGAAAAAGAACAATAGCACAAAAAATAATAGTTTAAAAAACTAAAAAACACGCTTTAAAAACCAAACTAAAAAAGGAGAAAATAATATAATTCAATTAAAAAGCGTGGGGTGCTTTTTGAGGTATTTTTATAATCAATTAATGTCAAGCACCCCACGGTTTTTTAAACTATTATTTATTTTCTATGTTTTAGTTCTCCTAACTACAAAAATGTGATTTTTATTTTATTTATTTTTCCTTTTTTTTAATTTTTCTCAATTTTTTTTTTAAATTATTGAATTGTCATCGGTCCTCGATAAGTGTACAAAGTTTCAATGAAATCTGACCGTTTAAAGTGGTTCAAAATCGCGCTCTAAGGAGTCGGTTACATACAAACAAACATACAAGTGAAGCTAATATAAAGCGTGTAAAAAAAGAACACACAAACTGGTCAGACGTCACCAATAACTGAAATCCGTAAAAAATCTACTGAACTACTGAATTCACGAAGATTAAAATAAGTGTTGAAAAAGCTGTGTATCAAGTTTTTCTGTGGATTTTTCCTAATCATAAAACGATTGTCTACCTTTCAACAGTGATGGTTTGGTACGCAGTAGCACGCAGCGCTACATGTGCGCTTTATGGGAGGACGTGGGATCGGCCGCACTTGGTGACGGGGCCCGGCGGGCTGATACCAGTCGTGGGTGCGGCAAATGTCCATGTGTCTATCGAGCCCCCCACATATGGTAGTAGAAAGAACAGTGGGTCCATAAGGATTTCCCCACGGAAAACTAAATTAAGAAAAGGTAGAAAAGAAGTTATTTAAGAAAATCTATCGTTCTCTACACTTTGTCAACATAAAAATCTATAAGTGCCTACATATATAGATTTCTTTTTCGCGATTTCTTGTGTCGACCCGAAGAAAACGTTATTTTTAATGATATGAAGTTACCACATTATTTATGAGGTTATGAGGCGTCAGAATCAAACGTCTACCTTTTTATGCTACATACAGGATGTAACAGAAACCCTATTGCTATCCTTAAGCACTAAAGATAACCGCTGGTATAGAATCAATAGACATAGTTTTCAGCTTAAAATAAAATACCCTAAGAATTAATACCAAATTTTCAGTTTCATATGTTTCTTAAATTCAAATCATAATAAACGTGTCACCGCTCTACGTAGGTCAATAACTTTCCACGTTACTTGCCAATATCACGATAAATCTCTTCCAAGTGATGTGTTTATTTCAATTTGAAAAGTTCGGTTTCTGGTATCAATGTAGAAAAAATTCTCATAACTTCCGAACATGTAGAGATAGTATTAAAAAACCCTTTCAATATCGTTTGATATCATCCAAAGAAGCCATGCCCTTGGTATGTATATACCCTTTCCGTTACACGTTGTATATTTGTCAACTAGTCTCTGGTACCTAACATAGGTGGCGACGAGTTGTCTCGCCAAGTCCCCCTACCTTCAGCGGTGACGTTTAGCAGATCAATGAACTTACACCAAAACACAATGCTGAACTTGATACTCGAAAAGTTTCTTTACAAAATACCGAAGGACTAAAATTCGATTTATTTTAAATTTATTTCATATTTTGTTCATAAAACGTAAACAATAAAATGAATATTTATGTTTCACAAAATATATGGCCAGTAAGATTATTTGCACTGAATTTATTCGTAGGCGTTTTCAGTGAAATATTGCTTCATTTGTTTGAACGATTGTGTACTAAATAAAGTAAGTCGGCATTAAACAGGTCAGTGATGTAATTTTTTTATCGTAGTATTTTGTGAAAATGTGATGTCGAGTTCTGTTTATTCAACTTTATTTTGTTTTTTCAGTGTTTTAAAATATTTTAGTATTCATACCATGTCATAAAAATTGTAGATACATGGATACGCTAGTACCTACGTACTAAGTTCATGATCAAACAATTAGTTGGAACTTTGATCGATTGAAACAACAAAAATAAAAGAACAAAAAGAGACAGATCTACTAAAAATGGGCTAAAAAATTGCCTGAAAAACTAGTTTTAGAAAAAACCTTTTTTTAACGTTCGTTGGTAAACTTTAGCATGTCCAGGGTTGTTTTAGAGACATCACGACCTCGCGTGCTTGCCACATGCACAGTAACGTCAGCTGTTGACTTTTTATACATAAATTATAACTTCACACTAATTGAAGTATGCTAGGAATGCTTGTTACAGTTTTAGGTCAAATGATCCATCCATACAACAAACTTAGCACTACTGCTAATTTAAATATGGCAGAAACTTAAGATGTAGTAAGTTCGCTGTTAAATTTTTTATCGCCCTTATCTGAAAAAATAAACTATTTTCAATGCATATTTTAACTTCTAACTGAAAGATTATAATAATTTCGGTGACCTTTTAAACGATTTCAAGAAGGAGGTTGTAGGTACTGTAAAGGTTTGTTGCTTATCGAATGCAACCTTTATGTAAATACAGGCAGGTAAGGAAATGGCTTTGTCACATTTGAACTGTCTAGAGGATGATTCTAGATTCTACCGTTCGAATATACTAGGATAAGTTTTGTTTCGAAAAAAATAGATTATTGTATTAGGCGCGGCCATGTAAAGTCTTTTTTACTTAAAATATACGTGGAGTCCCACGAATTTAAACGCTAGAAGGTATTTTATTTATAATTAGACTTCCGTCGGTACCTGGGAGTTCAGCAGAACTCTCACAGTACAGTACATACACCGATTATTCAGTGATTCCTGGGACAATTTACAATCATGTTTTTTTTTTCAGTGCTATTTTTAACGAACTCTTTTACTCACTTCAGTTCCCTATTGCGTTCTCTCTGACACCCCAAAAGTACTTTTGTATACTATAATGCACCTATTTTTTATGTTTAATTTATGACTTTTAACTTATGAATGAGCAAGCCGCCACCCTAACATGCAGAGCCGCCTAACCTCGCTGAAGTTCAAGCTTCAATGCAATTATGTCTAAATAAAATATCAGACGGTATTCTGCAAGTCCGAGCAATGCCGCATTGCGGCACTTGTTTAATTCAATAGACTTAGGCGAAGTTTAGATGGACGCGATGTTAGTAGAACGCGCGACTTATATCGCTTAGGAAAAAAAAGTTGGTGTTGGCGTTGGTTGTTGGTCGAACTAAGCGAACAATGATACTTTTGCACTGTTCATGGTAGATGGAACAGTTTTGTGACTCGATACTGTCTATTCTATAATTTTTTACCGTAATAACATTTTTTTTTTAAATCTAGTCCAAATTCCACCATGTTTTTTAATGAATTTATTGTATTTATTATTTATTATATACTAGCTTTCTGTACTCCTCCGTTTAAACTTTAACTGTGCCAAATTTCATACTCCTCCGTCTGCGTAATTTTCGTAAAAAGGGGTACAAACATTTTGCTTCACGTGTTAATACCAATTCCGAGCCAACGTCTCAATCCTCCAAGAGCTTCGTATCAAACAGCGTCTTTCTTCTTTCGTCGAATGTCATATTCTCACTTTTTTTGGACATATCATAGGTCAAGAAGACACATCAGTACAGGGAAAGGCTGAAGGTACAAGAGCACGCGGCAGGTCTCCAATGCGTTGGACTGACCAAGTCAAAACTGCACTCAATGGTCCACTCCATAGCCGTCACCTCCTTCTGCGAAGCAGTAATGCTCGCGAAGAGGGAGGCGGCGCACGTGAGGGAGAGGCAGTATATGCGCCCTCACGGCTGTAGTCGCCGCGGGAGAAGCCCTGGGCGTCGAGAATCCCAGGCTGATTCCCGGCCACCGTAGGCGCGGGCTTGCGGACGGCGAGTAATGGGTAGCTCGCTGTCCGGTAAGGACCAAGCCCGGGTCGACGGCGCGTTGTGTTCCACGCGCGCCTCAAAGAGATGTCAGCACTGGTGGGGTCCGCAAGGGCTGATGCCTGCCAGGGGTGCGGTTTGTTTGAAAGAGATACCATCGCCCCTGGCACACATTTTTTTCCTTTTCTAAAAATGAAACCTAGCTAGATCAATTTATCGCCCCCAAAACCCCCTGCATACTAAATTTAATGAAAATCTTTGGAGCCGTTTCTGAGACTCAGATTACATAATATACAAGAATTGCTCGTTGAAAGGTATTAGGTATAGATGACATTTATAACACCTTAACAGACTTATCTAAAGCAATGTTATAACTATAAGGCAGAATGTCTATCTAAGTCGGTAAAATTAAAAAATAAAATAAAATATAAGGAATTAGGTAGTCAGCCTCCCTCAATTAACATTTGTGTCATTTCAATGAATTTCTGCAGGTTTTGCCAAAAATTGTAAATCATACGTGCAGCTCGTGACATACGGGCTAACTTGAGCAGGTTAGTTCTACCCATAGGCACGTCTAAACATAGGTGAAGTGAGCTTGATGTGAGCTGTCATTTCACCCGACTGATGCTAGGAATTGACAGCTCACTTCACTTTAGTTTTCACGATGAGATATTTACGGAATACTTCAGCTCGAGTCAAGGCGTACAAAATAAGGGAGAGGTTACGTACTTTAGCAGGTCGAAAGAAGAGTGTAAATCTAGTTTAAAAAGCTGTCATTGCTTTTATCAAACCTCTACACCAAAGATGGCCTTTATAATTCACAATGATGATTTAAAAAACCTATAAGAAATATTTTTTTTTAAATGATGATGGTGATATTAGCAGGTTTGCATGGGACTAATATTATAATCGTGGAAAATACTATCCGCTGTCCCGTATAAAACTTCAAGTTCTATACTCAACCCAAATGTACGAGACAGCTGATTTTTTTTTTTGCGTACACACTGTTGGTCCGATAGATAAAGTTGAACACCCTTACACTGCATTCAAGTGTAAAAATATTGCGACAGGATTTAATCGTGCTGTGGATTTTCAGTCAAATCTCAGTGTTCATCCAGCGCGTCGAAAAAACACACTGTTCGAATTTCAACTCTCGGTTCTCAGCAGAACGATGAAGATTCAGTGCGCGATTAATTACCGCCACGATATTTTAACGTCCGCGTGAACTTGGACTTCAAATATAACCACATATTTCTGTTGCACGCCGTATTAGAACACGGCCTTAAACTCACGGTCATTAACCGCCCGATATCTCGGGTCGCACAATATATTTGTTGCAACTTTGCAAGCCTTAGAGCTGAGACCTTAGTGCAACTAAAATACGTCTATTATTATAGTAATGTACTGTAATTAATTAATATCTGGATCACCAGCTTTGCTCGGTATATTTTTTTTTTCGTTTTCTAAAAATGAAACCTAGATAGACCGATATATCGCCCCCTAAACCCCCTGCATACTAAATTTCATGAAAATAGTTGGAGTCGTTTCCGAGATTCAGATTAAATACATATAAACAAGAATCGTAGATAGATAAATAAGCATTTTCCTAGTTGCAATGATTGTACAATTTTTTCGTAATACAATAATTTGTTGGTTTCATTGTAATGATAAAAATAGGTCAAGATAGTACATGTCTACTATATGTATACTCGTAGTTACAAAACCATATAATAGATCTACATAAATAATTAAATATCACGTGATTCTAAGCTCATTTGAAGCCTGAATGATAAATTTTGCTTAATTGCATGAGAAAGTGCACATTTAATTCTATAAACAATCACTCGATATTTTTGTTTAATTTTTATATTTTACTGAAATAGAAAAAGGAAACGGATTCAACTTTTGATTACTTTTTCTTATAAACTTATTTGTGCCAATCACGGTTATTCATCAAGGACCTAGCACGGGATTATTCAATAAGTGTGCTAATGAGTCTTGCAAACTGCACCAGACACTATTAATCAGAATCTGAATAATTTTGAATGAATATATTGCTTCTTATGTTCGATAAAACTTTTCCAAAAAAAAAAAGCAGACTTCCGGAAAAACACTACAAAGTTAAAAATAACTTTAATTTCGGAAGTCGGTGACTTTGGATAAGTATTTAATTTTTTTGTCACAGCCTTCCCCAATTTAAGTTATTTTTCACTTTTTAGTGTTTTTTCGGAAGTCGCCTGTTTTTTTTGGAAAAAGTTTTTATTTTTCACTTTTTAGTTATAGTACTTACCCCACACCAATTCAAAATTTCATCATCCTTGGGTTCAATACAATGCATATTTATGCGATAGCAGCAACCGCGCTTGATTTGCTGTAATTTTTTGAAGAGTTCCGTTGTCTGTCTCCGAAACGCATCATCAGATCTATATGAAATTTAAATGGGACCATTTCGAAATAAACCCCTAACGAACAAAAAAATAATTTTGCAAATCCGTCTATATATGACGGAGTTGCCTCCTTCTTTTTGAAGTCGGTTAAAAATAAATGTTGCTTAACAACGTAAATAACGCAATGAATGTTGCTGGACTATCAAATGGAAGACATTCCTAATGTTAGTGTGTAACGCAATTACCCTGCTGAATCAAAGTTTGACAAGGCATTTAAATTCAGCAGCTGAGTTGAATGGATAAACGTTCTATTTTACCCGACAGAAGCGGTTTTCCAAGCATCATCGCAAACTTACCAAATAAAAAAAAACAACCGACTTCCGAAAAAACACTACAAATCGAAAAATAACTTTAATTTTGGAAGTCGGTGACAAAAACCTAAAATACATAGGTATCCAAAGATACCAACTTCCGAAATTAAAGTTATTTTTCGCTTTGTAGTGTTTTTTCGGAAATAAATTGTTTTTTTTTTTGGAAAAAGTTTTTAGTTTTCATTACTTTTTAGTTATTGGTTAGTTTATTAAAAAAGTATTATCGAGGCTAAAGCAAAAACTACAGAAGCAAAGTTAATAAAATTTATATGGGACCACCCCTGAAGCATACCCTATTCATAAAAAAAAGAATTTTCGAAATCCATCCACAGTTGACGGAGGTATTATCACGTAACAAACATACAAAAAAAAAACATACAGACGAATTAAATCCTCCTCCGTTTTTCATCGGTTAAAAAGGTTAGTAGAACGATTTTACAGAAAATAAAAACTACGCAGGCATACGTCACTCCTGTAAATCTTATCAAATGTTTGAAAAGAAACAGCTGACACACGTAATAAATTAAAATTACAATAAATTACAAAGAAACTGCGTTGAAACTAATTCTAAACAGTGTCAGTAACCTGGAAACGATACAATTTAATTATATAAACATTTCATAATCCAATCTGCATTGAATCAAGCGTCGAAGTAAATGGCCTGATAACACAAATCTATTGTTTACTTATACAAATGAAGATTGAACCTTTCATTTGTTCATACCTTCGGACACACAAGCTTAAGTTGTTTCGTCTTTGTGTTTGTGCAGAATAAACAATTTTTCTTTTTCTTTTCTTTCTATTCCAAGTAGATCTTGCAATTATTAATTTAGAATACTTTAAAATTTTGTACCAATAAGATTACGTGTCATCATTATTAAGGACTATCGGAAACTAAGCCGCAGGATCATACTACCAGGAGAAAAACCTATGTTACTCTTTTTAACATTCGCTATCTAACATTGAAAGTCCAGTCAAAATCGGTCCAGCCGTTTCGGAGATGTACCGGAACTAGCAGACAAAAATGCCAATATTCATATTTTTTTTGTTGTACATATAAGTACCGTTTAAACATTAATAAGTATTTAGTAAAAAGCTGTTATTTTGACATCAAATGAATGAGATATTATACGTACAGACGCCAGCACATCAAGCTACCCCAATCTGTCAAATTTCTTTGATAGATTTTCAACTTTATACGCATAAACATAAGGTTCATATTCAATTGGGTAAAATTGACAGTTTGGAGTAGCTTGATATGCTTTTTTTTTTTTTTTTTTTTTTTTGGGTGGGAAATCATCAAATAACTTCTCCCGCTCTGGGTGGAGCGGGAGGGCGTGTCAGACTTTTACTGACTAAAACCCACCCGTGTTCCCTCAGTTGCCTGTGTGCCAGGGGCCGCGGTATCTCTTTCGAACAACCCGCACCCCTGGCAGGCATCGGTCCTTGCGAACCCCACCTATTGGTGCTGACATCTCTTTGAGGCGCGCGTGGAACACTACGCGCCGTCGACCCGGGCTTGGTCCTTACCGGACAGCGAGCTACCCATTACTCGCCGTCCGCAAGCCCGCGCCTACGGTGGCCGGGAATCAGCCTGGGATTCCCGACGCCCAGGGCTTCTCCCGCGGCGACTACGGCCGTGAGGGCGCATATACTGCCTCTCCCTCACGTGCGCCGCCTCCCTCTTTGCGAGCATTACTGCTTCGCAGAAGGAGGTGACGGCTAACCATTCACTCTCGCTCCGTACCATGGCCTGCACCAGGGCCGGACGCGAGAGATCGCCGCCGCCGATCGCCTCCACGAGGACACGGCGGTGCTCCGCCCAAGCCGGGCAGACCGCCACCGTATGCTCCACCGTGTCCTCAGGGCGATCTTCGCAATGGAAGCACCCGGGCGTTTCCTCCCGCCTTATACGAAACAGGAACCTCCCGAAACAACCGTGTCCGGTGAGGACCTGCGTCAGGCGGAAGGTGAGGACGCCATGCCGCCTCTCAAGCCACTCCTCAAAGAGGGGACTTACCGCCGCTATCGTGGCGTGCCCAGCACTGGGTTGCGACAATCGCGCTCTCCATGTCGCCATGAGATCCCGCCGGAGCTCTGTCCGCTGCACCTCGATTTCTCGCGGCAGCGGAGTAACGCCCCGGCGTTTGGCCTCCTCGCGCCACTCCCAGACATGCGCGAGGACCTTTGCCTCCAGATCCCATGGCGGTAATCCGGCAAGGAGGCCCGCCGCCTCACCTGAGATCGTGCGGTATCCCCGGATCATCCTGATCGCCATGACCCTATGGGACGCCTTCAGCTTTCGCGCTGGTTGGCGCCTCAATGTAGGCGCCCACACCGGCGCCCCGTATAGGGCCATGGACCGCACGACCCCCGCGTAGAGCCTCCGGCAGGAGGCGTTTGGCCCCCCTAGATTGGGCAAGAGCCGCTTCAAAGCAGCCCCGGCCCGCTCCAGTCTGGGAGCCAAACGTCGGAAGTGTTCCGCGAAGTTCCACCGGCTGTCGAGGACGAGTCCCAGGTACTTCATCGTCGACTCGACGCCGATGTGAACCCCTCCCGCCGTTATCTGGGAACCCGCCGGTGGCGCATTCCGAGGACCATGAAAACACATGGCCTCGGACTTGTGCAAGGCCACCTCGAGTCCCAGTTGCCGGATCCTATCGACGATTGTCGCAACCCCGTCTGCCGCTAAGTCGGCCGCCGCCTGGTACGACCTCCCTTGCGCCAGGACCAGCGTGTCGTCAGCGTAGCAGACTACGCTGACGCCGCTAGGGAGGTCGGCGCGCAGCACCCAGTCGTATCCGATGTCCCACAGATGCGGCCCCAGAACCGATCCCTGTGGGACACCGCACGACATCTCTCGCCGGTTCCACTCTCCTTGGTGACCGGGGTAGATGACGGCCCTGTCCGTCAAATAGGCCTCGACCACACGACAGAGGTAGGTCGGCATCCGGTGATACCGGAGTGCCTCCCTTATGCAACTCCAGGGCAGGGTGTTAAAGGCATTGGCGATGTCTAGAGACACCGCCAAGACGACCCCACCCCGGGCCACAGCATCCCCCGTCGTGAGGGCTCGCACGCGCATGATGGCGTCCACCGTGGAGCGCCCCCTGCGGAAACCGAACTGGCTCTCCGCCAAATCCGGCCCCACCCGCACCAGCCGCCCGACGAGGCGGTCTGCAATTACTCTTTCAAAGAGCTTGCCCACCTCGTCGAGCAGCACGATGGGCCGGTAAGCGGACGGAGAGTCCGCGGGGCGCCCCGGCTTCTTAATGAGGACCAGTTTCCCCGTCTTCCAACGAAGTGGGAACCGGCCCTCCTCCAAGCATGCGCTTAGGAGCCCTCTTAGTCGAGGCCCGAGAGCCTCCAAGGCCAGGACCCAGGCTTTTCCAGGCAAGCCGTCGGGTCCTGGGGCGGTACTCTTGGCATTCAGCCTACGTACCGCCACTCTCAACTCTACCTCGGTCACCTCTGGAGCATCGTCGTCGTCGTCGGTGTGGTCCGCATCGGGCACCGCAGCAGGCGGAGCCATGGGCGGGGGAGCGTGCTCCCCTCGCGAAGGGAACAGAGCGCTCACCACGTCCTGCACGAGCTGAGGCCGGAGACTCTGCGTCAGCGGGGGAGCCCACGGGCGGATTTTATTCCGCACCGTTTTGTAGGGGCGTCCCCACGGGTCTCTATTCAGAGTCTCCAGCGACTCCTCGCGGGCCAGCATTCTAGCCCGCAGGATCTCCGCTCGGAGGGCGGTCTTCGCCGCTCTGTACCCCTCGTACAGCTCCGCCTGAATGGCTTCCGTATCCGAGCTTGATATGCTGGCGTCTGTGCATAAAAAGATAAACTTACGCCTTTTTCCCATGGGGGTAGGCAGAAACACTGAACGTCACTGGCTACGATCCTTACATACTCCTTTTGCCTCATTTATGTTCATGCTTGGTCAAGCCTGGTGTCTTTAAATCATACACGCACGAGTACTACGCACCTGGTATTTCTGTAAAAAACACCGATGATATCTACTATGTGTCTTCCTAGAGCGTCCCTCTCCCACCGTAGAAATTAAAGGCTAATAAATGCGATAAGAGCAAAGAGGATGATCTTAAACGAAGGCTATATCTTATAATAATACTAACTTTTGCCAGTGGCTTCGCCCGCGTGGAGATCAGTGTCCTTATCATAAATTTAAACCTTTTTCTTAAATCACTCTGTCCATTCATAAAAACCGCATTAAAATTCGTTGTTTATTTTAAAAGATCTAAGCGTACAAACACGATAATATGCGACTTTGTTTTATAATATCTAAAGATGTAGCTTTTCAAGTTGTCGTGTTGATATATCAGTGTGGATAAAATAATAGTTAAAAAAACTAAAAAACACGCTTTAAAAACCAAACTAAAAAAGGAGAAAATAATTTAATTCAATTAAAAAGCGTGGGGTGCTTTTTGAGGTATTTTTATTATCAATTAATGTCAAGCACCCCACGCTTTTTAATTGAATTAAATTATTTTCTTCTTTTTTAGTTTGGTTTATAAAGCGTGTTTTTTAAACTATTATTTATTTTCTATTTTTTAGTTCTGCTGACTACAAAAACGTGTTTTTTTTTCATTTTTTCTCAATTTTTTTTTTAATTGTTGAATAGTCATTGGTCCTCGATAAGTTTACAAAGTTCCAATGAAATCTGACCGTTTGAAGTGGGTCAAAATAGGGTCCAAAGGAGTCGGTTACAAACAAACAAACATACAAGTGAAGCTAATATAAAGCGTGTAAAAACCCCTTTTAATAAAGAAAAAAAAAGTTATCGTGTAAATTGAAAGGTGAATTTGCCTTCATTCTCACTGAAGGGCTAGTAAAATTAAACGAAATGCTAAGGCTGGCTACCTACAACCTTGCACCCTAATTGCGTAAATTACGATTAATCATAATCTGTTTCGTTTTGAAACAGATGGCTAAATCATTGCTTCTATGTTCGAAAAATGTGTCTGCTTAGCAACGTAAATAACGCAATGAATATTGTTGAACTGTCAAAATGAAATCGCTTATGATTAATCGCGTGTTACGCAATTAGGGTTCTGACGCTAAACAAGTATATGAGCCTAAAATTCTTTGATCTCTGACGTGTCATTTTAGCAGCTAGCTGTGCCTCGGACTCCACTCGCGTGGGTTTTAGGTATTAAAACTAGCAACAGAACATAATTTATCACTTAAAAATAAATCATGTAAATCAGATAAGTGGTTCACTAGTTATAAGCGCACAAACGGATAAATAGACAGAGCCGTTGCGAATATAAGATACAGGCTACATTTTTAACCAGTGCGCAAACTGTAACCATGAATTCAGCATATCATTATAGACCCCCCAGCGGAGAAAGTTTTCGTTGGTTATACAACAAAAAAAATCAGCTGTTTCATAGAAAAGGGCAATACTTCCGCGGTCAAAATGTATGGACCAGCTGATTTTTAGGGTTCCGTACCTTAAAAGGTAAAAGGAACCCTTACAAGATCACTCTCTTGTCCGTCTGTCTGTCCGTGTGTCATTGCCGATTTTCCCAAGAACGGGTGGATCTAGCAAGTTGAAATGAATACCAGATACTAAGGTTTATAGACCCTATTAAGTGTATAAAAATCAAAGTCCTGAATCAACACGATAAAAAGATATGGGCAATATTAGATTTTCGCGAAAATCTTGTAAGTAATAAAATTTACCTTAATTTTCCAAAAAAAATATTTTTCGGAATTTTCCCTTTACTTGTACTTTAAGACCTTGCTTATAAACAAAATTGACAATTCTAGGTCAACCGGAAGTGGCCCATAAGTTTTGGGTCGAAAACGTGTGGTAGTTCCCGTTGACCTAGAATCACGAAATTTGGCAAAAAGCAAGATCTTACAGCACAAATAAAGGAAAAATACAAAAAATACTTACAAGTTTTCGCGAAGATCTAAATTTGCTCATATTATTTTATTATGGCGGTATAATGGGTAAGTACGGAACCCTCGGCGCACGAGATCGACTCGCACTTGACCGGTTTTTTTTTTTTATAACAATGAAAACATTCTGAGCTGAGAGGTCTAGAATGATATGCTGAATCATGGTTACAGTTTGCGCAGCGGTTAAAAATGTATCCTGTATAATACGTAAGGATGATCACCATTCTTGCGTAGATCATCATCATCCACCTAGACTCTTTCCAACTATGTTGAGGTTGGCTTCCAGTCTAACCAGATGCAGCCGAGTACCAATATTTTACATAGAGCCTACCTGACCTCCTCAACCCAGTTACTGGGTAACACGATACCATACGGTAAGACTGGTTGTCAGACTTTCGGGCTTCTGACAACCCGTAACGACTGTCAAAGATCTACAAATGATCATTATTAAAATGCATAAATGATGATGATAATATTATCGCAACTTGCCTTCATTAAAAGATATTGTAGCATTATTCTTTGTCGGTTTATCATAAGCTTATTTCATGAAAGTCTCATTTACACTGTGGTCGCTTTTGGGCTGATTTGTAATGCAAATTAACTGTAGCAGAGGATATTTTAGCGTTTCATAAAGATAAAATTATACTGGATGTGTTTTCCCAGCAATATTGTGATCGGCCTTGGGGTCGACAGATGCGCTTAAATATCAGTAAATATGGACTGACTGCCATCTGACCTTTGTAAATTCAAAAACTTTAAATTTTATGGCTTCAGACTATCACAGGCTAGCTTCATAATCACATGTCATCACAAGCATAATCATGTCAATAATACCTACAACAAAGAAATGCAAGGTTTAGTCCTGTGGCGTATGTTCTCCAATGCATAGAGGATTTTCGTTAAAAAACTATGCAGGAAAATGATAAGTATAGGTAAAATACTAAAACCCGACTACTGAAAAATCACGCTAAAGAAAGTAATGAAACAAGAAAATATTTTCATCTGAAGGCCATGATCGTATGCCAGTTTGCCTTAAAGCATATAAGGGTAGGCAGACGACCACGGCTTTTATATTTTTGTTTAGTTCATGGCTTTATTTGCTCTAGAAGGCGCCATGTTGAATTAAATTTGACGTCACATAATCAACATCACTACCAGTAGACAATCAAGACGGTTCCAACGATACCTTTTTTTTTTGGGTGCGAAATCGTGAAATAAATTCTTCCGCTCTGGGTGGAGCAGGAGGGCGTGTCAGACTTTTACTGACTAAACCCACCCGTGTTCCCTCAGTTGCCTGTGTGCCAGGGGCCGTGGTATCTCTTTCGAACAACCCGCACCCCTGGCAGGCATCGGCCCTTACGGACTCCATCATTTGATGCTGACATCTCTTACAGGCGCGCGTGGAACACAACGCGCCGTCTACCCGGGCTTGGACCTTACCGGACAGCGAGCTACCCATTACTCGCCGTCCGCAAGCCCGCGCCTACGATGGCCGGAAATTTGCCTGGGATTCCCGATGCCCAGGGCATCTCCCGCGGCGACTATGGTCGTGAGGGTGCCTTTCCAACGATACCTCATGTGTCAAATTATGATTAGCAGTTTAAAAGTCGTGAGGGAACAGATGGTTATATACTGGTCAAAATCATAATCCTCCTTTTGGCTTCGCAGTAGTCAGGTATATAGGAAGAGCTTTTCGTAAAAGAGCTGAACAGGCACACGAGTTTCCAATGTCTCAACGAAAAAGTTCAACCCAAAAAAGTGATTGATCCAAGAGTTACTTTTCGAGAAATTTTCAGCATTTTAATTTTACTCTTTGTAAAACAATTTGAATACGCTTGAAATGCTGTCAAAGAAACGGAAAAGGCTCCAAGTATTTTGCAAGCTTAACAGTTTTAATATTTTTGACCGAGTTCCAAAGTAAATTTGGTATGAAAGTATTAACATAAGATTAAGTAAAAATGGAGTATTACTGAAAGCTGTTTCTTTGCTGCCATTTTCCAATCTTTTAATAATATATTATTATCAAGTTAAGATACTTGCGCCATCAAGTGCTTCTTGCTACTGGATTATATTTTTTTTAGACTTATTGTACGCAAGGGATCACGTGGCCAATTAATAATAGCCGCACGGGTCGATCAAAGGCTTTCCACGGTCTTGATGGGTGACCGTGCCTCAGAATGCACGTTAAGCTGTTGCTCCGGGCTATCATTCGTACATCTTTGACAGTCGTTACGGGTAGTCCTAGAAGATTCACAATTCTAGCGAATTCACAAAGTTGTTAAAAGAATTTTATGGCATAATTATGGCACATCATTAGCAAGAGAATAGACTAGAGAATTTTTGGGGGAGTTGGAAAATCCCGATCGTTTTTGTTTTTTTTTTTGTAGCCATGTAAACAAGCAGCTGTAAAATGTATAGCTGTAATTTAAGTTTTAGCTTTGCGAGTAAATAAAAAAAAAAACTAGATGACTAATGTCATAAATTTTGTATTTAAAAGTACTCAAAAACAATACACATCTAAATAAAATTAAAACTCAGAGTCTATGACTTATACTTTTTTTATATTTGTATTTGAATGCAAATTTCGGGTCTTTTTTTAATAAAACAATAAAAAGTCGATAAAAAAAATTCACAGGGCATGAGAGGTGTTAAGGAGTCTGAAAGGCTAGCAGATGACCCCTTCAGTCGACCATTTCAATTTGGCACACGATGCATCAAACACCCTGTATAACTAAATATTCTGTGAATATTTCAAGCGTTTACCTGTTGCCGTTATCAATATCGAGCAAAAACGAGCAAAAAATCACCTTTGTTGTCTGGGAGCCCCCTTAAATATTTTTTTTAAATATATTTCTGCTTTTTGTTATAGCGGCAACAGAAATACATCATCTGTGAAAATTTCAACTGATAAACTATCACGCTTCATGAGATACAGCCTGGTGACAGACGGACAGACAGACGGACAGCGGAGTCTTAGTAATACGGTCCCGTTTTACCTTTTGGGTACGGAAACCTAAAAAATAATTCTGAATTAATCTGTGAATTCATAAACTCTGTTTTATGGAGGACTAGACTAACTAAACCTGTTTTTTTTTTTGGTAATGACATCTTGCAGGTCAACCTATGAGGTGGTTGGCTGCTTAGCTGAACTTGCCTGTGGTAACCTTAATAAATTAATGGTTCCAACTTGGGCTTCAAAACTTAAAACTATAGCGACTGCTCGCTAAGGGCACCCTCTGTGGGGTACGGACCTTGGCTTAGAGCATCGCTGGTACGGATAACGCCCTCTTCCAGTCCCCCTAAATGGGTTCAGGGGTGATGGATCTGGGAAAATACGTCGCCCCCTACTTCTTAGGACCCGAGATGGCGGCGCGTAGTGTTTCACGCGCGCCTCTATATGATGTAAGGGGGGAGTTTAACACCTCACTCCCCCCTAACGCGAGGTGGCCCGCAGGGGCGGGCCAGTACTAGCCGGGGATCGCGGAAGTCGTTCTTGTTCCCGTGATCTCCGGTGCAAGTGTGAGACGGAACACCGGGGTGGTTTTAGTCAGTAAGAGTCTGAGAGACCCCTCCGCCCTCCCCGGGGCGGAGGACATCCATGAGGATTTCACCTCGTTATCAAAAAAAAAAAAGGACTTCGCTGGTAGAGGGCAGCAAGGAACAAACTGAATTGGACTGATTATCATTAAGGGACGTATGTAGTGCTACAGGCTCAGCGGCGCGTGCTGGCTCGAGCACGGGACGGGACGGACATTGATAGGGACGTCGCGACGGGCCTAGATTTGCAACGGTGTACCTTGAGGGTGCTGGTGAGCTTACTATTCTCCTAGAGGAGAGTTGTAGCGTATACATACTCGCCTTTACTGCGCGGCCGAGGCAAGTCACCTGCGCACACAAATATACATGTAACACTGTTCTAAACTGTTTTCTTAAGGACCTTAGACATATAACTTTTAACATCAGAGATCTTTGCTTTTGCGAATTGATAGATGCTGCATCGTGTTTTGACCGCTATTTGCGTTCTTCAGTGATAGCAATTTTGACACCGCGGTCGATTGTAGTGAGTCGCCAAATTGTGATGTAGCATCGAAGTAATCTCTAAAATGCACATTTGTGCATTTTAGAGATTACTTCGATGCTACAGCACAATTTGGCGACTCACTACAATCGACCGCGGTGTCAAATTTGCGAAACGTCTGCCTGTCCCTGTGTCCAGCTTTTGAAAAACTAACTAAGTCAGTGATCACCGATGCTAAAAGCAGCATAGTACAAAGCAGCATAGCAGGAATAGTTAGGGTATGCTTCAGTCTCTGACTAAACCGATTCAGGCTATAACTTTACGTAACAGTTAGTGAACAAAGACAAACGTAGCCAAACAAATTCCACCTACAAGTGAACCCATAGAAATATTTCATTCTTTTCGTCCATCTAAGTCATCGTTTTTCAGTAAGGTTTCATGATGACGTATCGTTGTGGCCTCGTGTCAAAGATTAAGATAATACTTGTAAAGCTTTAGTGGAGTGAGTGTTCATTTTTTGTTTTATTCCACCTTCACACGACATCGACAAAATGAAATAGGAATTAACTTTTATTTTCCAGTTTCATTGCATTTTAGAGCATTTGCTAGAGGAGTGAAATAAACCGGGGCCGAAACCCAACGTCGGTCGTTGGAACGGTTTAGTAATTAATTAATTTCGATTAACTCCTCGACTACGGTGAAAGGAGTGTTTATATATGTATATGTATGTGGATATGTATGTTCATCTATTCCCTCATAACTTCTAAACTTCTTATAATTTGATAAATGAGGTATCGTTGGAAGCGTCTTGATCGTCTGCTTGTGATGATATTTTTTCAATGATATCATGTTGGGGTGGGGGTTCCGTGTGGTGCCGGACGTAAAAGAATAGCACCATCCCATTTCTTCCCGTGGGTGTCGTAGAAGGCGACTAAGGGACTTACTAGAGAATGGGCAGCAGCGTTCTCTATGCATTTAACCACCATACTGCGATCGCCAACCCGCTTGCCAAGCGTGGCGATTATGGCAAATCCCCCGTTTTTGGGGAGGCTTATGTCCAGCAGTGGACGTCTTTCGGCTGATATGATGATCATGTTGGGTATCAAATGACAAGGCATGTTACGCATATTTGAAACATTAATATATTTTATATTTCAATTTTAATAAAATTGTAATTAGTGTTAATGAGTGTATTGAATTTTATTGTATTATTTTAATGATGTAATTCATTTTAATGTATTTTATTTTAGTGATCTAATGAATTTTTAATGTTTTTGGTTTTAATGTTGTAGTGAGTTGTATGAATTTTATGTATTTGTGATTTGTTGTAGGGACTTGGTGCCTTAGTAAATAAATAAATAATAATATATTATACTAACACAGGTATAACTGCTTATAAGGAGGCTCTAATCACTAGTTGTAAAGTTTTACTTCTTAAAATAATACACCATTTCTCATTTCAATATATTGTGAGCCAACCCCAAAATCATTTAAATACCACCATAGGAATACATTCTACTAGTAGCAAGTGAATATAAGCTTAAGGTTTGCCCTGGCATACGACCACGGCTATCAGATGAGAATAGTTTCTTGTCTCATAGTTTTGAGAGCGTGATTTTTCAGTTTTTTAGTCTTTGGAATTACTTTTATTTTGTGTTCAGACGTTTCACTTTGAAAGAACGGAGTGAAAAATATAAGTCAGTAAAATGAGAAGCATCTGACTGATTTAGGTTATAAATTCCTTTGATGTAGCGCACGAAATAAAAAAATACTTACGTTTTGTTGCTCGGCGCAGTTTTAAGTTGTATGTCGATCAAAATTCATTATGCGGCGTTATATTTTTATGTTTGTTATAATAAACATGACAATATAGGGGGTCCTTCTATCTTATGGAACTTAAACATAACTGGCGAAATGTGTGGGAAACAAGCGTAATAGTTTGTTTATGGATTGTATTTTTTATATAATTAATGCAAGTTATCATTTATCACCATATATTTAATTGTCTAACTACATCAAAACAGAAAAGTTATATTATGAAAACACAAAAAAAAACTATTCTGGAAAATACCCAATCCACCTTACAGCGAAAATCTGGTCTCAAGGGTAAAACATCGCTTTACGTAAAACGTTGCGTTTCCCTCGAGAATTGATCGTAAATTATAACGGTTTATGGCAACGCACATATGTTTGGCTGTGGACTTTTAGGGTCTGTGCCTTGTACTACATTTATATTTATCATATTTAGGAAGAACGATGTTGTTGGGTTAATATAAGTATGTGTTTTTGTATTGATAGCAATTTAAATGTAGGTAAATGATAAAGCATAATTATTCCAACTGTGAAATACGGAAAGGATAAGTGACCAAATTGAAAAAAAAAAATGAGACTGCAGATATTATACCTGAATCTAATAACGCAAATACATTATTATTAAAAATTAAGTAAAATTTGCCTGCCATTGCACGAAATATTCCCGAATGAACATCAGCGTAGCAATAAGTCCTATGATTGCTAATTCAAGTTGAACCACAACAGTTCTCCTTGGTCCTTATTCAATTAATCAATCAATTTATTAAATTCACATTATTTTTAAATATAATCCAACATAAAAAACAGGTTTGTAAGTAGGTATGTAGAAATATATGCATATTTATGTAGAAGTTAATAAAGTAATACATAAATTTTAAATCAAAATATTAGAACGATTACAAAAATAAATAACTAATATTATAACAAAACATGCTACTGATATTATAAATGTGAAAGTTTGTATGTTTGGATGTCTTAGGTTTTAAAATAATTTATCGAATTGTTTTAGTCGATCATTGGGATATTTTATTTATTAAACTGGCAAAACTATGAACGAATGACATTTCGGTCATGATGGTTGATAACGCGGTGTGCACTCGGCCCATTTTAAATATATTCGGGATAAAATAAGTAGTGCTAGCTTCCGCCCGCGGCTTCGCCCGCATGGAAGTCGGAAATTATCCCGCGGGAACGTACTACCGGGATAATAAGTATCCTATGTGTTAATCTAGGTTATAATCTATCTGTGTGCCAAATTTCATCCAAATCCGTTCAGCCGTTTTTGCGTAAAAGAGTAACAAACATCCATCCATCCATACTTACAAACTTTCGCGTTTATAATATTAGTAGGATGTTTGGACGCTTGTTAATAACATCTGAAAGGATTTGGATGAAATTTGGCACGAAGATAGATTATAACCTGAGAAATGACCACATGGGATACTTTTGATCCCGGTAGTCCATTCCCCTGGGATACTTTTCGACCTCCACGCAGCCGGAGCCGATGGACCCATGTTTGCAAAAATAAATGATTTGATTTGATGGAAAAAGCTAGTGCAAACATCATTTAATTTTATAAAACGTAAGTTTAGTGAGTAAAGTATTCAGTCTGTGCCAGTCACTTTAAAAAAAGTCATGAGACCATCTATAGCTAGGTAGTCAAATAGAACCGATAGAAAAAAAAATCTAACTCTAGACCGGACGCAATGAGACAAATAACAAAAATAAATTCATGAAAATGACACACGCAGATTAGATCCAATGATAATGACAATGTGACTCTGAAAGTATCCACACAGCCATTATATAGCAGTTAGGTGAACCACTTTTAGATCCCACTGTAGATCTCAGAAACGATAAATTGATGCAAATGTCCATGCGATTAAGGGCTTGAATCGACGATCGAATATACTGTTGGCTTATGTCAATGGGAAACTACTGTTATTCGTAGATAAAACGAGGGTTTAGATAATGATCTATATATATTGATAGAGTACTCTTTATTACGTACAGCATAATAGTTTTACATAATATCAATGTTGAAATGTTTCAAGGGGTTTTTTTTTTGGGCCTTGGCTTCGCATGGTTTGTGCATTTAGCCAGTGTCAAGTAATTTTTCTTTTCGATCAAGTAAATGGCCCGATATCGGGCACGAAGTTACAAAAAAGTCATAGTCGTCTTTAGTCAGTTAAGTCCAGTCAAGTCAAAGTTATTGTAAAGCGGTAGCAACTTTACAACAACCTAACATGAGTTTTTGGGGGGAACACGAAAAGTCCACGTTAGTCACTTATTTTCACCTTCACTACACTTGTGCACACACATGTAACTAAATTGAATAATTCACTACCAAAATTATACAATTTAATTCGCTATTTCACTAAATTTCATGAAAATGAAAATTCGTGCGACATGTTCCAACCCGATCCCGCCAAAAACTCGTTTTAAGGGTTGACACAGTGGCTAGTTGACTCGAACGAAATAACTCGCCCGAATCAGGCGCATCGTCACTTTATAATCCTAATATTATAAATGTGAAAGTTTTTATGTTTAGATGTTTGCATATTTGTTACTCAATCACGTAAAAACGGCTGCACGGGTTTGGCTGAAATTTGCAAACAGATAGTGATTTGTATCCTGGATTAACACATGGGGGTACTTTTCATCCTGATAGTAGCCGACTCGAATGAGGATAATGAACGGGGATAATTTATTTATATAGGTAAATCGAAAATTCCAGAAGTTCGTATTAGGCAACTGACACGTTTTGAATATAACGTTAAGAAAAAACGATAAGTTAAGGAAAAAGTCCACTAACATTATCACATCAAATACAAAACGGTCAAAATACAAGCGATAAGCAAAATAATAGCTTGTATTTTGACCGTTAAAAGCGATATTTTAGAACAAATTTTATTGGTATAATAATAATATATTTTTTTATATTTATTTATGCTTCAGTTTACAAAACAGCTTAGGGTTTCGTGTTTGAAGCCTCCTTTTAAGCAAACAACTCTGTATCTAGATATCCTACTTCCTAATAATATTATAAATGTGAAAGTTTGTATATTTAGATGTTTTTTATCTACCTCATCATGCCTTAACGGCTGATCGGATGTGAGGGAGAGGCAGTATATGCGCCCTCACGGCCGTAGCTGCCGCGGCAGACGCCCTGAGCGTCGGGAATCCCAGACTGAATCCCGGCCACCGTAGGCGCGGGCTTGCGGACAGCGAGTAATGGGTAGCTCGCTGTCCGGTAAGGTCCATGCCCGTGTCTGTGGCGCGTTGTGTTCCACGCGCGCCTCAAAGAGATGTCAGCATCAACTGATGGGCCGCAAGGGGCAAGGGCCGATGCCTGCCAGGGGTGCGGGTTTTTCGAAAGAGATACCGCGGTCCCTGAATGAGGGAACACGGGTGGTCAGTAAAAGTCTGACACGCCCTCCTGCTCTGAACTTATTTAATATTTCCCATCAAAAAAACAAATTACGACTGATCGGATTTAAATTAAATTTGGCACACAGATAGTTTATGGCTTAGATTAACAGATAGAAAGAAAGAAACGCGGGTGAAGCCGTTTACAAAAGCTAGTCTGAAATAATGTAAGAAGTTCATAATTGAAATAACTGAAATGTGATCATTTTTGTATATCGGAAATTCAGACGAAACGTAAACGAACTTAATATATGGAGCAGCAGATTTTTGCAATATTATGACCACGACCAAACAATAGAGTCAAAATAAGAAACAGGTTTTTTTTTAATTTAAAACAAGTTGATAGCTACAAAAGTTCAAAACTGTGTCTCAGCTATCAACGCCCATCTGAACTTAAGAAACACATTATTTCAGATTTAATTTTGAATATGATTATAATAATAATAAACAGCCATCATACTATGACGTGTTAAAGCCATCATTGTTCCAGTGTGAGAGAGAGAGACGAAGCTATACTGCATAAATAGCACCATCTCATTTTCACAGCGGAACAATAATGGATTTAACACGTCATAGTACGGCCCCAGAAAAGCAACAGAAAGTTCGAAGGCTGAAATAATTTTGCTAGAAAACATAAAACTACAGTTTGTATACCAAACCAAATAGATAATATCTAGAATTTCTAAAGCTCAAGAGAAGACCCTGAAACAATTCTTAGATTTCTATCAATTTTAAAGTAGTTTTAAACAAAAAGCAGTCGTGAGAATTATTATTATTAGTTAGAATTGTTATGAACAATAATATACTATGTCATTTTTGTTACAATTTATATTGTATTTATCCAACTAAAACTTAAATATTGCTTGTTTTGTAATTTTACAATCCCGTAAATATTTTCAGTACTTAAATTCTTAGAGTCCACTACTTTTTACACGCTTTATATTAGCTTCACTTGTATGTTTGTTTGTTTGTTTGTATGTAACCGACTCCTTTGAGCGCGATTTTGACCCACTTTAAACGGTAAGATTTCATTGAAACTTTGTAAACTTGTCGAGGACCGATGACAATTCAATAATTTAAAAAAAAATTGAGAAAAAAAAATACAAAAACACGTTTTTGTAGTTAGCAAAACTAAAAAATAGAAAATAAATAATAGTTTAAAAAACTAAAAAACACGCTTTAAAAACCAAACTAAAAAAGGAGAAAATAATTTAATTCAATTAAAAAGCGTGGGGTGCTTGACATTAATTGAATATAAAAATACCTCAAAAAGCACCCCACGCTTTTTAATTGAATTAAATTATTTTCTCCTTTTTTAGTTTGGTTTTTAAAGCGTGTTTTTTTTCTTTCTTTTTATCACTGGTTAACTTAATGGCTACGTAAGATATACAGGGTCAAATTGAATTAGCTAACAAAACTCCGTATTACCTAGTGATAGGTATCGATATAATGTAAACACGATAAAAACAAAAGAAAACAGAATTTCTCAACCCATACTTCAAGTAAAAAAAAAACCAAAGAACGTTGACCCAAAAATAAAACATCAATTTTATTTAGTCGTGTTTAGATTTCGATACCCATCACTGGTTTAATTTGACCTCGTGTTGAATATAGAAAATTTGGTAAACACAACATCACAACTGTTTTGCTTGAAAGTTTTTTTTGTGGGTGGAAATCATCAAATAACTTCTCCCACTCTAGGTGGAGCAGGAGGGCGTGTCAGACTTTTGCTGACTAAGACCCACCCGTGTTCCCTCAGTTGCTTGTGTGCCAGGGGCCACAGTTTCTCTTTCGAACAACCCGCACCCTTGGCTGGTATCGGCCCTTGTGGACCCCACCAGTTGGTGCTGACATCTCTTTGAGGCGCACGTGGAATACTACGCGACGTCGACCCGGGCTTCGTCCTTACCGGACAGCGAGCTACCCATTACTCGCCATCCGCAAGCCCGCGCCTACGGTGGCCGGGAATCAGGCTGGGATTCCCGATGCCCAGCGCGTCTCCTGCGGCGACTAGGGCCGTGAGGGCGCATAGTTATAGTGCCTTTTCTTGAAGGGTTAGGTAGAAGTGTAAATAACTACATCCACATTTCGCCAGTTACCAGGGGACGAGCTTAATGCCATCAAACGGGCACAAATCCAGATTGAACCTCATTAAAGTACATAAACCCACTTTGTAAAGGAATTACAAGTCGGTAGGAAGGGGTAGCAGTATTGTAGGTCACAGGTCGTCTACCGCAAGCTACTTAACGTAGGTACCTACCTATGTACCGCAATTTGTGTCTTTGCGTTTTCTTTGAGGTAGAGAAACGATGAATAGTCCAGTAGAAAAGTTGAGGGGGTTCGGTGCGCAAATATTGCCAAAAAGATGAGTAAAATTTGTACCTGGATTTCACACGAATAGTCTGCAAATATTATGTTATGGCATGGGCAAACTTATGGCCTAAAAATTGGCAGGATCAGCCTATAATGTTCCCACTGCAGAGGCACAGACCTCCTCTCTTTGAGAGGGAGTGGGCCATAATCCACCGTGCGGGCCCTCTTCCGTGCCAATCCAAAAGACTATAACTCAACTTTTAGTGTTTTAGCTTAACTACACCCAATCAGTTTCTTTATGTCTGTTTAGTACAACAACAATTTTTTCATTCAATGTATATTGTGCAAGATATGGCAAACTAAAAACACTGTTTAACGTTCAAATTAAGGTTTAGACATGCTGAAAAACTGTAACAAAGCTTCCAGTATCTCACATGTAGTTTTCAAAAGTTACAGTGTATTGGATTGGCACGGGAGCCCTGTGTGGGTTGGTGTCTTCACATTTTTTGTCCTAAGACATTATTAGCCAGTTTACTCACGACGTTTTCCTTCATCGTTTTGAGAGCACTGGTGATGAAATTAAATACACAAAGTAAGGTAACTGCCATGGTTCAATCTAACGATCCACAACTCGTATTCATGACGGTTTTACCACTGTTGTTCTAATATGTTTTTGTATTTAGTTATGTACACAAACACAGATTAAAAGTTTCATTTTTCATGAGAACATTTTACGTTAAACCAGCGACTCGCTCTTGCTTCGCATGGCGGAATGGCGACGTATCAAAACATCGAGATTTCTGTCTTATATCTCAGTTTTATATTAATCTATTGAACACATAAACCACTCCGAATAAGTACTTTAAATGATGGTTAAAACCGCATCAAAATCCGAATCACTTTAGAAGATCTAATCGGTCACACAGACAGACATTAAAAGTGACTTTGTTTTACACAACATCATCTACTTTTTCCTAACTATGTTAGAGAAGTCTTGCAGTCTAACTGGATGTAACTGAATACCAATATTATACATGGAGCGACTGCTTATCTGTCCTCTACAACCCTGTTATTGGTTAATACCTCTTGGAAAGACTGCTTGTCAAATTGTCATGACAAAGATCCAGGCAAACATCCTTGGCATTTGGTGTAGCTTAACCTGATCGATCGATCTATGCGCCTGTTATACTTTTCCACGATCCCTTGTTTTACACTATGTCTAGATATATCTAAAATAAAAATAAAAATACCTAAAAAAAAAATATACCTATTAAAAAAAAAAATACCTATTTAATAAAATTAAATAGGTGTTACAAGATGGCTGGACATTCTATAGAATGTCCAGCCATCTTGTAACACCTATTTAATTTTGGAATCAAGCCCATAGCAGATTATAATTTGTCAAAATTAGAAGTGATGTACATTATTAAGTCATACTTCTAATATTAGATACAAAGGTATGTAGGACAATGTTAGACTGAACGGCCAAAGAACATGTCTGATCAGCTGGTTCATAGCTGATAGGTACTAATGACAACTTTCTATTAATATACGTTCTGCTTATATATTATTCTGTGAGGTGTTGTTGAACTATCCTCAGTCCTATATCAAGGATAAGAATGAGCATTATTAATTTTGAAGATGAATGTTGGTCTTAGTATACAAGTAGCTATATATAAATATATCACATAATTATCATAAGTGTGAAAATTTGTATGTTGATGTTTGTTACTCAATCACGCAAAAGCGGCTGAATTAATTTAGATGAAAGATTCGTACACAGATAGTTTATAACCTGGATTAAGTCATGGGATAATTTTTATTAGGTAGTACATTCCTGTAGGAAACCACGGGATCAACCACGCAGGCGAAGCCACTGATAAAAGCTAGTATTTAATAAGCTTATAATAATAAGTTTTTTCATCCGGATTTTTTCAGTAGCAGCCCGGAGTATGTATTTGTGCCATGTTTAAGGCAATAAGATTGTTCCTTATCACGTGGGACTTCTGGGGAAATGTGGTTGAAGTATAGCGGACACCCTCCGTGGAAACAACGCGTAATGTTATGTCATAAGAATAAAAATACATTCGGTATTTGTATATATAAACAAAACATTACTATGGACATAAATAAATACTTGAAAAAACACTTGTCTTGCTACATTTTCATGTGTTTTTTTTATTATATTACTAGCTTTGCCAGTGGCTTCACCCGCACGGAACTTTCATCCCCTATTTAACTCCCTTAGGAGTTGAATTTCTAAAAATTATTCTTCCTTATTCCTTGTCTACATTATAATGGGAACCTCTGTGCAAAATTTCAGCTTTTTAGGTCCAAGGGTTTGTGCTGGGCGTTGATGATTCAGTCAGTCAGTTAGGACTTTTCTTTTATTTATTTAGATAGATAGATTACTTTCTTTTTAATTTTCATAGGAGTGCAAATACAATACACCCTTTAATCTACCAATCACCATGGTTTCAGTACATTTTATTAGATACCACAGAGATGACAATTTTCGTCGATTATAAAAAAAAACACCTGCTCCATGCTAAAGCGGATATTTATTTACTAACTGGCTTTAAATATCTAATCTGTGGTGTATAACTTTGTGTCACTAATCCTTTAGACCGTGTTTTATAAAACTGTTTTTTTTCTCTACGCTTAAAAAAAACAAATAAACTTCGACAGTTTCGTGAGAAAAGGTGATCATATCTACTCTCGTTATGAATACCCCTCCCCCCCTACCGTGTCAAAAATACACAAGCTGATTTCATCGTTAAAGCTAAAACTTGTACTTTTTTTCTTAATTATTTAATTTAATAAAAACTCTACGAATACCTAAAACAGTGAGAAATTTCATTTGTTACGGCAATTGCAGTCTACATGCATAAAATAATGCAGTTAGCTACAATTTATTCTTAATTGCGTTATTTTGTGGTATAATACAGGGTGATTGGAAGATGGGTGCAAAGCTTTAAGGCGAAGATAGTACAGACAATTTAGAACCATTTAAGCCATGGTTGTCTTAGACGAAGTCTTACCAAATATTTTTAAACAAATTTTTAAGTTTTTTTTCGGAAGTTCTCAAAATTTAATGTAAACTGCATAATTATGGCCAAATTGAATGATAAATGAATTCATTTTTTATTTATTTAATTAAAGTAATGTGTAAGCAATCAAGCAAAACATGTTTTAGGCTTCTGTGTCATTAGACATTTTTTTACAGACATTTAAAGCTCAGAAAAAATAAAAAAATTGTACAATACGTCTTTTAAACCTTATTAAAAAAAAAAATTGGTAAGACTTCGTCTAAGACAACCATGGCTTAAATGGTTCTAAATTGTCTATACTATCTTCACCTTAAAGCTTTGCACCCATCTTCCAATCACCCTGTATATTAACTACCATGCTAAATCACATTATTAATTGTGTTAAACTACATAGGTAAACACAATTCACATAAAAACTTAGTTGATTTTCATTTAATAAAATTTTTGTGAGAAAGAAAATAACATCAACAATTCCTGAAAAGTTTTAACTTGCACGGTCTGTAGAATACAAACTGAAACATTGTTTCACTAAAGTATAAAATATTTCTATGAAACTTTTCCTTGCGTATATAAAGAGAAAACTCATAAATTGCTTTCAGAATTTACAGCTGACAAGCAACATTATTTACAAAACGCTTTCAAAGTAATTGGTGTAGATTATTATGAACAATATAAAGTCCGTTACATTTTTCACTGATGCGGAAAATATAGCATAGTATTAAACAATCGTTACTTATAGTCACGAAACAAAATTAAATTAGGGACACACTTATAATCGCATTTCACTAATTTCCTAGCGTAAGAAAATTCTTAATTTTTAGTCGGGAAAATACTGGCAGTTTTCTTCTAATGTCAAAAAAAAAACAAGCGAGAAGCATTAACACATTTAAAAAAGGAACTCACCACGATATTACGAACGCAACAGCAGTTGGCACGAACTCTCGTCAAACTAAACCGAAGTTAAACTCAGTCCGTGCGTTGAGGTCGGCGCTTTACACAGCACTGCGGCGTATCGACCGAACCAACATATAAAATAAGCGCATAGCACGCGATGTAAGAGACATAAGTAGTAAGCAGTAGTCCCTAAGATATTGTGCCGTCCTACTTCACTTGCGTTTTCATTGTTACCTGGGCTAATTAAATATATTTGCAGAACAATGACTATATTTCATGTATCACTAGACAATTTCGACGAAATTCAGAGACGTTTGTGACGCAAGCCGCACTTTTCCTCCTTTGAAGTTGTATAATAGGGATTTGGTACGCAAGTTAGAGACATCGTTTTGGAGTAAGCAGCGACCTACTGTTCGTAGATTTCGTATAATAATACTAGTGTTCATTTGATTTATAATTGCCCGCGCAATTGTTCGGTGCTCAGCCAAACGATCAACTTTTGATTCTCGATTACTATCATCGCTAGTTCAAAAACTTTTCAAAAATCCAGATTCGTCATCATAACCATCCACAAACTATTATTGCTGCCGTTTTTATAAACAGATGATGCGTGAGCGAAGCACACACGTAACTCAATGTGATAAACTGAAGAAGTTGGAAACGGAGGTCTGTTTTTTTAATCCACTTCAAAATAGAGAAGGCTCTCAATTCAACTTAAAAAACGTAGGTATATTACTGGATTTCTCCGGTAATTTTGGATCGATTTCGAAAATTCTTATTTTGATGGACAGGGTATGTCTAAGGGTGGTCGCACATTTCATTACGTTTGCTTAGCTAGTTTTTGAGGTAGCTTCAATATAAATAAATAAATATTTTTTTATTGACCTATAACAGTGATACATTTACATATTGAAGCCCTAATAACTCTTGAGCTGGGTATTGTTACATGTGTTACAGGAATCAGTGTCTTCTCCCATTTTTGTAACATTAACATTTATGCAATAAAATAATAATACTTAAATGATGAATTGACTTCTTGTCAATGTTATTTCGATGGTAAGTAGAGGTATATGAATTTGTGTGGGGTACGGCATCGGCGGCAAAATAAAAAAACCAAGACACCGACTTCTAAAATTGGAAAAAATTGGAAGTCGGTTACTTTTTTTTTTAAAAAGTTTTTATAGTTGACCCAGAAATTAGTGGATGTGAAAACTCCACCATTATTTAGTAGCTGCTTTAAAATCCCACGTACTACGTGAACTATTATGATAATAGTTTACGAGACATAGTTCGCTGAACCCAAATAAACTGAAATAAGGGCTAGAGAAATAGTTCATGCTGGGGTAAAAATATTAGCCAGTCACGAGGCGATGAAGAGACTGCCTGTCCAGGGTGAGCCAGACGTAAATATAATTAAGTATCTTAGTCCAATGCAATGCAATGGCAAGTCAGGTCCTCATACTGTAGAATAGAATATGTATTTATTTCAACGGTTAGAAAAAAAGTTTACATGTAACTTACAAAATCAGAATCGAAATCAAACAAAGTGCATTCGGTGTATTTTATTTGGCGCAGTTTGTCCGGGAAGGGATCTTTTGCAACCTATTGTGTTATCACACACAGTTGAATTATACAAAACAAGTGTAAAGGTTTTGGATTTAAGATCCCATCAGGATCTAGACCTGAAGTTCCGTATAAACTAGGAGTGACTCTGCGAGTCAAAGCCTATGCTAACGGGGGAGGGCCATTTTTTTGTGGAGTGGTTTGCCTTTCTCGGATTTGTTAATATATTCTATGCTACCTATTCTATTCCAGAAAAGGAACGGGTTGAATTGTCCATATTTCGTGTAATTTCAACAGATCGTCAGCTTTCCAAAGTAATGGGACATTATTTGGTGAAATTAGAGTTCAAACATGGTAGGTAAGGCATAAAACACACTTGGTAGTTGTGGTATACCGACTAAACTCTTATTGATGTGATCATAATTTTTATGGGATCTTTGTATTGTACGTTGGAGACAGGGAAGTTTGGCATCCATTCCTTCCGCCGCATAGCACGCCATGCCAGCATCAACGATATTATTCGTCGAGCCCTTGTCACCGCCGGCGTACCAACGGTATTGAAACTAAACAGTTTGGTACGTGACGATGGGAAGAGACCAGACGGTATGACGTTATTGCCTTGGAAGGCGGGTAGACCTTTGGTGTGGGAACCAACCTGTGTCTACACCCTTGCGCCATCTTATGTTCCTGGCACGGCGGGCTGTGCTGGTGCAACTGCTGCGGCTGCTGAAGCGGCGTAAATACTGTAACTTTATGGGCTACTACAGTTTTGAGCCGTTTGGGGTTGAAACGCTCGGATCATGGGGCCCGAATGCACGTCTCCTCTTTAAGGAAATTTCTCGCCGGCTGGTCGACACTTCACGTGACCAGAGGGCCGGGTCATTCTTTGGCCAAAGAATTAGTATTACCATTCAACGTGGCAATGCTGCCAATCTTCTGGGCACATTTCTTGATGACAGCGATGCGGATGAACACTTCGACGCCTAAGTGTCCTTTTGTTTTTGTATTTATTTGTTTAGTTAGTTAGTTTTTTTTAATCCTTATATATTACAAGATATTCCTTCTGCACCTTTGGCTTCCCTGGTACCTCATTAACAGTATAACTATGTGAAAGTCTATTAACTGCTCCCAAATTACAATGTAAATGTAAGGAGGGTTATGTTTTTCGAGTGTATGTAGGTATGTATGTATGTATGTATGTTTCTTTGGCACGCTGTGTAGCCTAAACGGCTCGATCGATTTCAGTTTGAGAGGTGCCGTTAGATTCGACTTAATTGTGAGTGACATTGGGTACCTATGCCAAAATTGAAAAAAAAATAACCATTTTTTGTCAACATAATATGTCTTAAAAATTTTTTTATCTCAAAACCTTTAAAGTGGGGTGTCAAAATAAAGGGTTTCATAATTATGTCTCATTAACGTCAAAAATCATTTTAATAACTAAAAACTGTGAAATAAAAAAAGTCAAAAAACCCGATTGCCTAATAAGTGAACTTTAATTAAAAAAGATGGAAACAAGAAACTTGTTTTAAAAGGATGCTATTAGACTGAATACTATAAGCAATCTCATGCAGCTTATGTTGGACATAGGCAGCTTGTGATATCAAAATGGATGTTTTTTTTTAATGCTATCTTATTCCTATAGCAAATACCTACAAATATTGATCTGAGACTTCAAAAAGCAAAGCAAATCGATAAAAAGTGTTTTCTTTGTATGCAAATGGTCATTAAAACTCGTCCACCGCCTGAATTTCGCCTTGTTTTGGGTAGGCATTTCTATAATTGGTATCTATCTATTTAGCGCCATATTTTATCTAAAGACACATGGTGCCCCTTAGGTGCCCTTTCTGAGATATAATCGATTTTCGTTATATCAAAAAAAAAATACAATAGCATGATAAAAATACCATTGTAACCATGAATTTTCATTTGGCTAGGCCAGGCTAGAACCGAAATAATGTGTGTATGTGTGTGCATCGCAGCGCGTCGAACAAATACACTGTTGGATTTTCAATTTTCGGCGCTAAGCATAGAAAAATCCGTAATATTTTCGTCCGTGTGAACGTGGACTTATAGGTGGCGAACCTATTGCTATCAACAGGGCCCAATCCATAATCAGGGCTGGTACTCAAAATCTCTTGTAATAAAGCATTGCCGTAAAAATGCAAATAATATTCAATAATAAGTAATCCATCACTGGATGCAGTTTGGCATTTGAAAATGTATGGTATTTTTAAATTATAATTATAATTGTTATTGAAGGGATAAGGGTTTTAAAGAAAATTAAGAGCTGAAGATCAACTAAGCTTACATTTTCAGGGTTCCATACCCGAAGGGTAAACATGAAATTTTCACAAAAAGTGTATTTCTGTTGCCGCTATAACAACAAATATAAAAATAAAAACAAAGTTAAAAATTAAAGGGGTCTACTACATACAAGAAACGTGTTTTTTTCGGCGCTTTTGCCTTGTGGTACGGAACCCTTCATGTGCGAGTCCGACTCGCACTTGGCTTTTTTCTTTTACTTCGGTTTGCCCATTTAATTTTAAGGGTCTATTTGACCCGTTTGGAAATATAATTATGAAAAGATAATTGCGGGCGAAGATCTAGAAATCGAGTTAAGTGAGGCTAAAAGCATAATTTTATACAAAATAAGAGAGCATTGTCTATTCTTTGACGAGAGCCAAACGACTGCTTTCTGTGTTACTTTTCTTTTATTTATACCATCAATAATTATTAAAAACCAATCTCGCGGCTCCTCGCCTTTCAAAGCTAACTCGTATAAAAGTTTATTAATAACTAAGACCGTCCGTGGCTTTGCACAGTGAAACTTCATATTCAGCTTATCATAAAAACATGAGAGGTGCCACTATAAATGCAGTAGGTAATTTTATTTTAGTGTAAAGTCGACTGTCCACAGGTAAGTAGGATTTGTACGAAGAGGACACCCACGATAGCTGCGCGGTTCTTTTGTTTGCTAGCGACGCATCGTACGTGGCCCTGGGTCGCTGGACGATCCCATCTACTTTTTGCCCAAATCAAAGTTAGGTAGGTATAGTGGGCTGCATCAATTGGGTACCCCAGTTGTATTAAAATGTTGATACAATTGGGGTACCCAGTTGATGCAGCCCACCATACACGTGCGTAGTGATTGATACGCTCACTAGACCTATGAGGCTGTCAAAAGATTCAGACGCAATGACATTTTTTCAGTTGTTTTGAGAATTCTCCCTTTATCACCAGAGATCGGATATTCGGATGCATATTCACCTAAAGTTGTGATGTTGGCTAACATGGAATGCGCTTTTGTATCGAAAAAGTCTTAATTTAGGTAAGTAATTTGTTTATTTTTTGTTCTAACTAATACAAACCACCTCTCCTCCAGTACATACACTTAATTGTATCGGGTTAAACATTAATTTTAAATTAATAGGTACCCATCTGAATAGTTATGCAATCCAAGAATCCCGGGGTTTTTTAATAAATATTACAAACAATTTATAAAGCCGCTTCCATAATTTCATAGCTTTTTTTTTTTTTTTCGGGTGGGAAATCATCAAATAACTTCTCCCGCTCTGGGTGGAGCGGGAGGGCGTGTCAGACTTTTACTGACTAAAACCCACCCGTGTTCCCTCCCTCAGTTGCCTGTGTGCCAGGGGCCGCGGTATCTCTTTCGAACAACCCGCACCCCTGGCAGGCATCGGTCCTTGCGGACCCCACCTATTGGTGCTGACATCTCTTTGAGGCGCGCGTGGAACACGACGCGCCGTCGACCCGGGCTTGGTCCTTACCGGACGGCGAGCTACCCATTACTCGCCGTCCGCAAGCCCGCGCCTACGGTGGCCGGGAATCAGCCTGGGATTCCCGACGCCCAGGGCTTCTCCCGCGGCGACTACGGCCGTGAGGGCGCATATACTGCCTCTCCCTCACGTGCGCCGCCTCCCTCTTTGCGAGCATTACTGCTTCGCAGAAGGAGGTGACGGCTAACCATTCACTCTCGCTCCGTACCATGGCCTGCACCAGGGCCGGACGCGAGAGAGCGCCGCCGCCGATCGCCTCCACGAGGACACAGCGGTGCTCCGCCCAAGCCGGGCAGACCGCCACCGTATGCTCCACCGTGTCCTCAGGGCGATCTTCGCAATGGAAGCACCCGGGCGTTTCCTCCCGCCTTATACGAAACAGGAACCTCCCGAAACAACCGTGTCCGGTGAGGACCTGCGTCAGGCGGAAGGTGAGGACGCCATGCCGCCTCTCAAGCCACTCCTCAAAGAGGGGACTTACCGCCGCTATCGTGGCGTGCCCAGCACTGGGTTGCGACAATCGCGCTCTCCATGTCGCCATGAGATCCCGCCGGAGCTCTGTCCGCTGCACCTCGATTTCTCGCGGCAGCGGAGTAACGCCCCGGCGTTTGGCCTCCTCGCGCCACTCCCAGATATGCGCGAGGACCTTTGCCTCCAGATCCCATGGCGGTAATCCGGCAAGGAGGCCCGCCGCCTCACCTGAGATCGTGCGGTATCCCCGGATCATCCTGATCGCCATGACCCTATGGGACGCCTTCAGCTTTCGCGCTGGTTGGCGCCTCAATGTAGGCGCCCACACCGGCGCCCCGTATAGGGCCATGGACCGCACGACCCCCGCGTAGAGCCTCCGGCAGGAGGCGTTTGGCCCCCCTAGATTGGGCAAGAGCCGCTTCAAAGCAGCCCCGGCCCGCTCCAGTCTGGGAGCCAAACGTCGGAAGTGTTCCGCGAAGTTCCACCGGCTGTCGAGGAGGAGTCCCAGGTACTTCATCGTCGACTCGACCTTCATCGTCCTAAAATATATCTTTAGATAAATATGCATCCGAATATCCGATCTCTGCTTATCACAGATCACAGATCTTACTTGTTTTTTTTTCGATCATGTATCTGGTGGTAAGTCTGCCAACGGTCTGCCATCACAAGTTAAGCTAAGGCTTTAGTAGGTGAATAATATGGCATGTGGCAAATGATTTATAACATCTTGAAGTCAGATGCCGCGCTGTTTTGGCGTATGTCCATAGTTTCCATGATTTATTTAGCTGGTTCTATACTTATGTATAAGCAGATATACATAACATACACATATAATCAGCCGTGTTAATGTTCTCACTCCTAGGATACAGGCCTCCTCTCTACGAAAGGGAGTGGGCCGTATTCCACCACGCGGGCCCAGTGCGGGTTGGTAGATGCGACATGTCTTAGAATTTTTGGTTCTAGGACATGCCGGTTTTCTTACGATGTTTTCCTTCGGTGAAGGCAGTGATGACTAAATAATTTACATAAACTAAAGCGCCTGTCTGGGCTCGAACTTATGACCTGGAACTCGTAAGTCACGGTCGCCACCACTAGGCCACCACTGCTCTGCGGATATAATCATTACGTAACATATAAATCTCCTGTATACGTACCCCGAAGAAAAAGCAGAAGTTTAAATGAGTGTGTACAGTGGGCTGCATCAATTGGGTACCCCAGTTGTATTAAAATTTTAATACAACTGGGGTACCCAATTGATGCAGCCCACTGTACATACGGCTATAACACATCAAGCTATACATTTCCAGCGCAGAAATTTTTCGTCGGTTATACAAAAACAAATCCGCTGTTTTATACATTTTGACCGCGCAGGTATTGCACTTTTCTATGAAACGGCTGATTTTTTTTTGTATAACCGACGAAAAATTTATACGCTGGGGTGTCTAGAATGATATGCTGAATTCATGGTTACAGTTTGTGTGACAAATCCGTAACTTTAGACCCGGGAATCGAACCTAGATCCCCACGCTGAGCAGTCATGCTTATGACTACTAGAGCCACGAGGCAGTCATATAAGTTGGTAGCTGTACCACCAAATGGCAGAAATATGTTTGTTTCATGGATCTCCATTTACCTCCTTGACTAAGCTATCTTCCTTGCAATAAAACTTTGATCTATTAATTTGCCAAACAAACCCTTAGCTTTGGAAGTCTTGACCTTTATCAAATAAACTTCCGGTGCCATTCTTGACAAGAATAATACAATATATTACCAATCACTGAAATATTTGATGAGTTTAATAATAATAGGGCGTTAAATAATTCACTCTGATTGTCATGACGTCGGGAAATAATTAGCTTCATTCAGCTATAGCACTTGTCATAATTATATAAGTGGTAATTTATGTAATGATAGGCACAGTAATAACTGAGGATTGAAATAGCTTCCCTTTGTAAATGTACAGTTTCAGGAGTTGTTACTCTAATCAATGTGGAGATTTAAATGGTTTTCCTCAACAAGAGTGAGATTTTCAAAAGTTGTTGTCTGATAAAAGAACCAATGGCACACTACAATGAACTAGTTGCATCGAACGCAAGTATGTATGTGCACTTGCTCGTTCACCAAAATGTAGGCCAGTTTGCGTTTAGAACTCACACACTCCGGGCGAATTTCAACAATGAAACTGAACGCGATCAGCACATAAACCATGGTTATGGTCTATCATTGTCATTTTCTGTGGAATTTTTATTTCTGTTTGCTTTTCAGACTGCATCTGCTTGAACCGATATTTAGACCTTGGACGAAAGTATTGTATTTTACTTTTTTTTTTGATAATTTTGTGATGCAGGGAAAGATACATATATGAAATCATCACCAAGATTGGAATCATCATGTCTCTTAGTTTTACATCGACTCATCATAATTTAAGTTTCACTTAACATTCCACCGAAGACGAGTAACTTTGGAGCAAAGTTGTCAACTCAATCGACAATACTGATTTAAGACGACAAGTCAATTCTGTTGAATCTTCATCTTTGTTACAACAACCCGCCAATAAGTCTATCCTGTCAACTCCAATTGTAACTGCCAAAAATAATAATGATTCACGTTTCTAGTAGATACATAACTCAGACTGGGAAATACCCAGACCGTCTCCCGTTCCGTATAAGGCGCCATCCAGGGTAAAATAGCGATGACTAAGGCGGTGCCCACAGTGCATCGCAATTTGTTCTAGTGGGCAGCAAAGGGAAGACTGTGGTTCCATAAGGTAAAACCAAAGATGGCCGCTCATTGGTTACTGTGCCCGTTTTATGTAACACTAGTCTAAAACTAAATAAATGCCTAAATAAAAGCGCGTCGTTGGCGGCGTCAGTCGAAATCCAACAACACGATTTATTTAAGGGATTTATTTAGATCTTGCGATGTGTTTGTAAGTAAGTAAAAAAACTTCATAAAACAAAAAAATACAACCGACTTTCGAATAAACACTACAAAGTGAAAAATAACTTTAATTTCGGAAGTCGGTGTCTTTAGATATGATTTTGGTCATCGCCTTCCGAAATTAAAGTTATTGATCACTTTGTAGTGTTGTGTCGGAAGACGGTTGTTTTTTTTTGGAAAAAGTTTTTATTTTTCACTTTTTAGTTATAGTGCCTACCACATACCAATTCGAAATTTCATCATCCTTGGGGTAATTTCAAAGTCAATCAAATCAAAACAATGCATAATTATGCGATAGCAGCAATCACGGTTGATTTGCTGTAATTTTTTGAAGAGTTCCGTTTCCTGTCTCTGAAGATCATCATCAAATCTACTTATATGAAATTTAAATGGGATCATGTCGGAATAAACCCCTTTCGAACAAAACATATACTTTGTAAATCCGTCTATATATGACGGAGTTAGGCCAGAATATACATAAATATATATATACAGGGTGTCCCAAAAGGTTACAGCTACGTAACCTTACGCTACGCAGCTACGTGACCACCCCTATCACCCCCTTTCCCAGCTGGGAAAGGGGGTGATAGGGGTGGTCACAAGGGTCACCAGAAACATAAAAAATAAATCTCCTCTGGGTATTTAAAAAAATTAATGGCATTTTTTTTAAACTAAAAATTTTACACCTTGTGGGGCTATTTTGCTAACTGTAACTACAAATATTGCTGTATTAAAAAAAATGCTGTTATGTAATAGTCAATACCCTTTATCAAATTGTAATAAAAAAACAATACATATCTAACTAAGATTTTAAAGAAAATTAAGTTCTTGTTAGTTAAAAAAAAAAATGTTTAAAAAAAATGCCATTAATTTTTTTAAATACCGAGAGGGGATTTATTTTTTTATTTTTCTGGTGACCCTTGTGACCACCCCTATCACCCCCCTTCCCAGCTACGTAACCTTTTGGGACACCTTGTATATATAAACATAACGAATTGATAACCTCCTTTTTGAAGTCGGTTAAAAACGGGCAAAAATTCCGTCGCGCTAGGCACCCACCGTACCTAGTCAATACGCTATGGACGATAGTGGCCGTTTCATGGTTGTTATTTCGCGCCCGCCTTAGTTCCCGCGCAAGCTCCTCACGCTAGTCAAGGCCTAACTCGGACATCGCACCCCTCAGATATTCCACTTGCATAGTACATGACATTGCATGACTCACACAATTTAAAATGTTGTAAAGTTATTCATTAAAATCTGACGTTTTGTTACCTGTTATGCAAGTTGGATGTATATTGTTGGCACGCTATAGCAATCAGGGTAGTGTGAATATAATCACGTTTCGATACCATTTTATTTTAATATTCTCTTTTACAAGTCTTCTTAGTTTATAGCCAGAATTTACGTAATAAAATTACACCTACTTACAAAAATAAGTATACAATTCAATCAATAAATATCAGAGAAAAGATATCAGGTTAATTATTCATTGGATACTAAAACAACACTAAAGTAATAACATAAGTGTGTGCTCTATTTAAACTAAAATCACATATTCTCTGCCTAATTCTTTAATAACGACATAATACATAGGGTTATACTTAAATAATTATTCATTCTTGTAATGTTTATGGCAATTGATCTTACATTTGCCAGACCCACAAGTAGATTTTTCCTTGCCATTCTCAAAATAATTAACATTTTCACTGAATTCATTACCATTGTTTGTATATGAAACATCACTACCATTAACAAGCTTACTTAAATCATTTTTAAGATAAGTTTTAGCATCATTTATAACCTTATCATTTAATTTGTTCACACCATTTTCATTTTTAGGTTTTGTCGTAACAATTTTTAAGACATCATTATTTTTCTTGTCATTGCTTTCATTGTTGGTGTTCATTTGTACTCTTAGCTGTTCCCTGGGCTTTTTTATGTACGCTTTGATGTAGAAGTCGACGAAGAGTACCAACATAAACAGGTTTTGTGGTAAGAACACGGCACTCGTCCAACGAGGGTATTCGCAGTCAGTCTTGAACACTATAGTTGCCATGTGAACTACACACAAGAAGAATTGCAGCTGAAAACGATAATTGAGAAATGTTTGAAATTATCGAGTTATACCGATTTTAAAGTGAGATGATTGATAGAAAATTCGATGATTCATTGTTAAATTTTACCGAAAACTGTAAAAATCTTCTTAATTTAATGAAAGCTGGCCATTTACTCTGAATATTATGACTTGTGCTTTGAGAAACTGAATAAGTGACAATTATATTTATGAATGTTGCCTGACTGATATCAACGATTTCCGTGTTTTAATTAATATTTAACTTTCTGTTATGTTTCGTCCGTTTTCTTAGAGTAGGTATCTTTAATATAGGCCCGTAGACAGCTTACATTTTCAAATCAACTGTAGTTAAAATACACAACATTTTATAAAATACTCACAATCTGCAACTGAGTCACATGTTTCTTTATCCAAATCGCGTTCTTAACACTTGGCATGACTACTGTCAGAAAATAGTACGAGTACATCACGACATGAACCAATGAGTTGATCACTCCAATTAGTGTACCGTGTCCACCTGGAAATTTAGATTTTTCATTAATTTAGTTAATTATTGAAAATGTTTCTTGTTCTTCTTCTATCAGATTCTTGTGTATTAATACATTTTACAGTATCCTTACACTTCGATTGAAAATGTATAAACATAAATAAAATGAAAACATATCAATTAATTACAATTTGGAAGGCCTTTGGAGTTCCACAAGGTAGTGTTCTGTGTCCGCTGGTTTTTTATTTCTACTAATGATCTACCATGAACGAACTTTATTACCTACTTCTATATCACAATACACTAGATACTGACGGAAATATACTTAATTTCAGTGTAAAATTAACAGAAAGTGGTTAATAAAATCCTATTAACCGTTTTTTGTTAATTTTACAATAGTATGCCAACATGACCTGTACTGCTATTAGATATTATTACAATTGTTATCTGGGCACCAAAATCAAATTTGCATAAATGAGTTTGATAATATTTAATTTAAAATAATCCCATGAAGTCAATGTTCTAGATCATAAGCAAAACAGCGTCGTTCTCTCAAAACGGTGGTGGAAAACTTCGTAAGGAAGTCGACATGACCTAGGATCTTAATACGAAAACATGCAACATCCACCAGCTGAGCCCGCGCAGTAGCTGACGGCCCACTCCCTTTTAAAGAGAGGAGGCTTGTGTCCCACCATTGGGAATGATAAAGTGTGTAGTACACTTTATCATTTCCAATGCTGGGTATGGAAAAATCTGAGGCTTAGAGGCTTTTGAAAGAGATTTTAACTTCGAACGACAAGCATTTTCAAAGGTAACCATTCAACATTCCGTATCTATTGATGCAACAGTTTTTCCTTTGCATACAAATGTTCGAAGATGACCGAGACATTCAAAAACAGAATAATTTCGGTAAATGGCGTGGTACTTGGTGAGTTTACCATGACATGTTGAAGCTAAAAGGGAAACCTAACAATAAAATGAAAATGAGAATGAAATTCCAAAAAACTTACAAATAATAAAAATAATAGAGAGTAGTTGGAAAAAGACTATCTATGGAGAAACTTATAGTTTTTAATGTGTTTAATCCAGTAAAAGGGTCCCTTTTTCCACTGACCTCTGACCAATAAGTTACATCGTTCGTAAACTTTGTTCTTTGATTGTAAACATTGTACTAAATAGTTTACGGAAACATTCGCTAGATGGCGTTGATAGACTTTATAAGGTTTTTTTTCAGAAACCACAGTGCCCGTCAAAAATTACGTTTTAATATTGTAAAAAAATGCTTATTTTTAGAACTGCTAAAGGTAAAGAAAACCACGTAGGTGATTCGATTTTATGAAGAGTTAAAGATACATTGTCATTACCTGGTAAATAGGTTATTGCGCCCCATATCAACGCACACATCCCAGTGTGGTGGTAGATATGCAGGAAGGTTACTTGGTTGAATTTCTTTCGTAGCACAAAGAATACCTGAAAAATACATTAAAATGTGAAATTATAAAGGAAAAAAGGAAAATCATTAAATTGCGACTTCATATTTTTGTATTTATTAAAGTACACAAGTACAAGAATATAAAAAAATAAAAGAATAAGGGCATCCAAAAATTGTTCATCCGTCGTTCAGCCCACTGAGTTTCATCCTAAATAAAAAAAGCCTGGATCGTCCCAAATAATATGTTTCCTTCGTCCCTTAATACAATTTTAATTGCTTTAGTTCTCCTTCGTCCTATTTTAAATGCCTTCTATGGCCCATATTTTTTGTTTATGCTAAGCTTACTTTTTTGTACAATCGGCAAAAAAGGTTAAGTATTATTAAATACTAGCTGATCCGGCAAACTTCGTACCGCCTCAAAATCAATAAATGTTGAGTTAATCTATCAGAAAAACATCTTGAGTCACGCATGATCTCCTACAAAGTTATGACAACCTAATAAATACTTCGAAGGCGAAGCATTTTCTAGCTGACAAACCGATGTTAGGTGTGCTCCTACCGAGTTATGATAACCTCTTACTTCGAAACATAGCCCTCTCCATTGGCTTTTGGGTGACTTAAACCTTCTTATGAGGCCCATTGTGAGCGACCACGTTTCGGTTCCATATGTCATCACTGGCAACACGCACTGGTCAAAGACTTTCATCTTGAGACACTGCGGTATGTAGGACGAGAAGATATTGCGAAGCTTCCCCGTACGCTGCCCTGCCGAGTATGATTCGACGATTGACCTCTTTCTCGAAATTGGACCTACCTAACTAGACAGTTTGTCCTAGGTAAACGTACTCGTACGTGGGTCTTAAAATGAACATGGACAAGACAAAGGTCATCTCCAATGCCCATGTAACACCCACTCTCATAACGGTCAGAGGCGCTGCACTCGAGTGCAGCGCCTCTGAAATTATAACAAACACACAGGTCCACAACTTCGAAGTTGTGGACCTGTGTGTTTGTTATAATTTAGCCACGAGCCCTTCAAACCTTCAATCATTAAAATAAGACAACGTTCTATTCAATACAAGTAGATCGTTAAGTTTTATTATTAAACAAGCATTGTTTGATAAAGTTCAGATTCATAGGTCACTGCTTTGGTTCGAACGCAAGGCTGGAATATATTACCTTTTTTAATTTCTATGAAGAATGTGAAATCTAGTTTCGTTTTCAGTCGATGGCAGATCTTGGAAACATTCAAAATGTTGTTTCAATGTGCGCTTTTATGTTTATTAACGTGAATTCATGATAACAAAGGGAAGAAAAATGTATGAAAATATAAGAAGACGCTTTTAGACTAGATAAAACGTGTACATATTTCCATACATTTTATGGACGGAGACTGGTATATTTAATCATAGTTAATATAAGAGTATCGACTTTTTAAAGAACGAGATTTTTTAATAATCATAATGCATATTTCTAAAGGAATCACTTGATTATAAAAGTGCGTGGGTATAAAAGTAGGGGAAGACAAAAAAAAAATTATGGATGGAAGATGAAATGGCTGAAAATAAGGTGACTACTGAGATGTTAACCCATAGAGAAGTATGTAAAAAGAAGAAATTGGATTAAGGGTAGATTGAATAATGCGTTGCTATATATTAAACGTCATTAAATTAACATTCTGTGCAACAATGACATACCTACCTATATGTTTTATTTTTGCACTCTATAATGCGTCGTTCGAATAAACAAATGTTGGCTAGTAACTCGGGTAGGTACTTGACCGGGTCTAAAAGTTACGGTTTTATAAGCGATCCATATCAACCATGCGAGGTTTGGACTAAATGTATAAAATATTATATATATAAAACTAAGTTTAGAAAAAGACTATTAATAAAACGGACGGACTGTAAAATATAAAAGGTAAGCTATTCTTGACGTTATTATTACAAAATAAAATATATAAGCGGGGCTTAAAATTCAATGAACAACAAAAGTGCTACTAAATGGAACAGTGTCCTACTACTAGCTACTTCAAATTATAAAAGTCTAATCAATGTCAAATGTCAGTTGAATGTCAAGTAAACTAAAAGGGTGATGAACTAATTACTATACAACATAACATGTACGTTGTTTCCACCTTTTTAAATTAAAGTTCACTTTTAGGCAGTCGGGTTTTTTGATTTTGTAAATTATTTTTTTATTTCAGTTTTAGTTAATATAATTATTTTTGACGTGAATGAGACCTATTTATTAAACCCTTTATTTTGCTATCGCACTCAACAAGTTTTGAGCAAAAAAAAATTGAAGACTATGGCTCCAACAGTCGGCCATTTTTTTCAGTTTTTTAATACCCAGTGTCACTCTTATAATTTAGACGAATCTAACGGCACCTCTCAAGCTGAAATCGATTTACCCGTTTAGGCTACAGAGCGTGCCAAAGAAATATACATACATACATACATTCGAAAAACATAACCATCCTTCTGGCGCAGTCGGGTAAAAACAATTTAAAATGCTTTCTGAATTACAAAACTGGTACGTATAAGAATTTTACCAAATGAATTTAAAAAATCTGGATGACCGAGCTTCGCTTAGTTCGTTTTTTTTGACGTTTTCTAAAATTGAAACTTAGCTAGATCGATTTATCGCCCCTGAAACCCGCTGCATACTAAATTTCATGAAAATTGTTGGAGCCGTTTCCAAGATTCAGATTACATTTATATACATATATACAATAATTGCTCGTTTAAAGGTATTAGATAAATTTTGATGAGTTAAATGAAAAGTATGCTACCAAGCATTTATATTCTCATTACAAAAGTTTTGATTAGAGAAATTATAATTTTGTTTCCGGTTAATTGTTCATGATGAGGATAAATGTGATTAAACTACCAGCATTGCATATTCGTACACCTACTAAAATTAACCTTACATTAAGAATACTGCTAAAAATAGGAAATAGTAATGCAAAGAGAAAGAGTGCGGTAATGCAAGTTTAAAGTGTCGTGGACTTGTAACATTGAACTTTGTCACTGATATTTTAAATAGCGTAATTAGGTTTTATAATAATGATAACAGATTAGCCTTTGCTGCGGCTTCGCCTGCGTGGAGGTCGCAAATTATCCCGCGGGAACTTTCTACCGGGATAAAAGGTACCATATGCGTTAATCCAGGTTATAAACTATCTGTGTGCCAAATTTGATCCAAATCCGTTCAGCCATTGTTGCGTGATTGGATAGTAAACATTCAAACATGTAACTATCCAAACTTTTACATTTTAATATTAAATAAATCGTAGGATTTCCAAAATAAAGTACATAACGAAATTAAAAAAAATATGCAAAGTGAATTGCTCTATCAACAATTTACATAACACGAGTGCTAAATATACAAAAGCGCATGTCGATTCATAATTAACTATAATGCTTGCTTTATAATTCAATGCATTCCACGCATATTTCATCCTTCATTAGAGTTCGTTTCAATTTTTGTCACGGAAAAATAAAATAAATCAATGATACTTACTGTATCTAGAAGATCAATGAGTTTAAGTAAAAAATATAAATACACCGTTGCTGCAATTTCCAAGGGTCTTGGTTCATTTGAGTAGTCAATCGGTTCACAAATCCATTTGTAGTCCCATCCCCATGCTAGGTATAAAGACTGTAAAAATATTAATAGAAACTTATTGAAATATTGTGGGATAAAAATAAAAAAACATACAGCACGACCAAAAAAAATCTAAGCTTAACTACAAGTTAATCTTCCAAATGTTCTAAAATAAGTACTTGAAATCAAAACAGACAGTCACAAAAACTTACTTTGACAAACAGATACAAGCAACCAACTACTTGAAGTGCATTATACACCATAAGAAGTACATCTAAATTATAAGGTTTACGATTCTTCATATGCTTTGGCCCCCATTTTAATACAAACATTAAATACAAGCCAAGTAATAGTAGAGTTTGGTAAGGCTTAGCTACAAATAACCATTCTTTTGTTCTGGGATCTGAAATAGAAATAAAAACAAGTTTACATCATTCTTACGGACTGAACAATGTTGCTGATGATCTTTGTAAATTTATCATCCACAGTCAGACTTCACCCACAGCTGAGCATAGACCTGTCTTTTGCTTTTGTCTTTTGTCGGTGCCAGCCCCATCCAAGTTTTGTTCGCGATGGCAACAATGTCGTCCGCCCATCTTGCCGCCGGATGACCGACATCTTGTCACAGCTTTGCTTCATCATCACTGTGCTTTTCCAGATGTACAGCCCAATTATATTTGAAATCTATGATATTCTTAACAATATCGAAGACTTTCGTACTTCTTCGTTATCTCAACGTTTGGAACTCGGTCTATTAGACTGATGGCAAGTATGCTAAGTTAGGATAACAAAATCCTCAGCAGGATATGGACATACCCGATCACTTTAGCTATATTGCCGTTCCAAACACTTTCGTTTTAATAGTAGCTACTCTACCTTTGTTATAGAGAAACTAGCATTCATTAATGTAAATGAGATCGAAAAACAATGCAATTCAGAATTAAGTGATGCAAGCTGACGTACTTCTAGCTCGAAAACAAAGAAAATATGATCTTCAGTTTTATAAAATAGTGAAGCTTAGTTATTAGAAGACAAATCTGCTTACCAGGTAATTCTTCGAACAACAATTGGTATCCTTGCCAAGCCGCGCCCAGAACAACCGCCATTTTAACAATTGAAATCTGTTCGCTGCTTCAGAATGATTTGCTTCTTCCGAAGCGGTATCTTCAGATGCTCCTTGGGTATCTCTCGAATTCTTAATTCCTGTTACTTTTTTTAATTTGTCTCCAACATCAATCGTATCCTCATTGTTCGGTTTACCCTGTTTAGTTTTTATTTTATTTAATTGTTTACATTATTTACGGACCTACTACTAGACTGATAACTGTCATACGACTAATACGATTATTTTACAATTGATGCGTTAATTGATTCAGTGTTAAGGGGTATCAATATATTTGCATGTTAATTACTACTGCCACTAGGTTTGGTTGGAAAAACTACATTACAAAAGGGCAAGTGAGTTTTGTCAATAGGTTTCATTTAGTTACGTTCACATTTATAATCCTACCAATATTATGAAATTTTATATGTTTGGATGGATGTTACTCAATCACGCAAAAATGGCTGAATGAATTTGCATGAAATTTAGCACACAGATAATTTGTAACCTGGATGATGATGATGATGATGGGACTCCCTTTTCCGCACGTAGACTCCCATCCGGTCCGTTGTGCGTGAGGATGCTGGCTAAAAAAGCCAGCCTAGCTCCGCCCAAAAGCACAGAAGCTTCCTGGGAGCTTCATAGGCTTCGTGGAGTGGTTCCGAGGAGTTCTTGTTGAGAAGCCACGGCTTCACATTCCCGGATGACGTTGTCGGCGTCAAGGCAGCCCCTGCAAAGCGGGCTGTCTGTGGTGGTCTGTGGTGTGGTGGTATATTATAAAGATGTTCGCTATGGGGGTTATGGCCCGTAATTGATCCTATGATTATTCTAAGGTTACTTCTACTCAGGTTGAAAAGTTTTTTGGTTAATCGCGGGTGTACATTTGGTAAAGCCAATTTTGACTCTCTACAGTCTGTTGGCCGTGGCCTGTTGTTATGAAGTTCAGTTGGCCTTTGGCGAATCCACGCACGAAATTGTGTGAAAAGCAGGGGGAGAAGTGGGTACGGGCCTAACACTTTCATATCTGAGCCTCTCTTCGCAAGTTCATCTGCGGCATCATTACCTAAGGATCCACTATGCCCTTTGATCCACTGGAGGGTACAATTGGACGTCAATAAACCCTACAGAGCTAGATGGCACTCAAAGATTAGTTTGCTGTTGGTTTGTTTGTTTCCTAAAGCTTTGAGCACAGATAGGCTGTCGGATAGGAATTTAATGCCGAAGTACCGGATGCCTAAGCGCTTTACTGCTGTTGCGGCTTGTGTTAAGGCAACACATTCACATTGAAAGATTGAACTGTGTGTGCATAGCGGTATGTGAAAGTTAATGTTGAGGTCAAGGGACTGTGCGCCAGCACCTGAACCATTTTGTGTTTTTAGGCCGTCTATGTAGATGCGCACTTCATTGGCTCCTGAATGATCCCTTTCTTCCTCTACTGTCTGTATCATATAGTTTTTTGAACATAGGTTAGTTTGTTGTTCTACTCACTCTGTTCTGTTCAACTCACTTCGGTTGTTGGTTTTGACACTACCCCAGAGCGTGTGATGCTCATTGGAGTCTGTTGCGATGATTAGTTCCAATTCCTCATTTTCACAGTACTCAACCAGTGAGGCCAGCTCTGGCAGAGGCACAACCTTGTCGCCAGGCAGGTATATCGAGACTAGTACGATGTCCGGAAGTTCCTATTCGGTTGTGAAAAGCTTGATTGCTATCAGGTCCCTTGAACTGAATTAGTTAATTATAACGTTATGTACATATTTTGGGACAAAAATGCAGCTGCGCGTTTCTAGCAGCAACTTAACCCCAATGTTACCAAGACTGCATATTTTGCCACCCCTGATTCATGGCTCTTGGATGAGGGCGATGGTGTTCCCTTGTTGTTGTTTGTTCTCCAGCACTCTGCGCAAGGTAGCCGACGCAGATTGGCTGTGCTGGAGGTTGGTCTGCAGGATGTTAGTCCCCCAAAGGAGAGGAGCAGAGGCTATGGTCCTCGCCCTCACTTCTCTCCCCTGGCTGAAAGCAATCCTCGTCCAAAGTAAGACCGGTTGAGGGTGGATCTCACGTTGATCCCGCTGTTGAGACAACCTACAATGCTGCCATGGACGTTGCCAACTCCACCGCCTCCCCAACGGCCCCATCGCAGGAGGCGGCGGGGAACGTTCAGGCAGCGGTTCCACCCTCCTCCAGAAAGCGGATGTATATACTACCCATAAGGTAGTATACTCGCCGCTGCTGGTCCTTTATGGTTTTGACCATGGACTCCAGCACACGAAAGAAGAGACAGGTACCCGGGGGCTCCTACCTAACCCTTTCGTGTGTCAGAGTCTAGGTGTTCATTCTCAGGTTCTGGTTCTGCCTCGCCAGCATCCTGAGCAGTTCTGTTGTGTCGTCGCTGGTCTCCGGGACATACAGCATGCACAGTGCCTTTTTATGTATGTTGGTTTGGGGCCTAACGGTGAGCTTGGTCCCTGGGAGCGTGGACAATACGTTGCTTATGACCCCCTTGAATCAGGATAGTGTGAAGTCGTCCTCACACCATGTTTTGAGGACGCCTTCGGTGAAGTGGGCCCGGCCTTTAAAGTGGATCGCAGTGTTTGTGTCGGTTTGTTCAGGAGCTGCCTTCAGCAGAGCCCGTAGCTGGTTCTCTATCGTCTGACTGATCCACTCCGCTTACTCCTGCTTCATTACTGAGAAATGCTCGGTCACGACGGTGATACACAGCTCGTTGCTTATACAATCTTTATCTTTGATTACACAAAAATACTTACACATTCAATTAGAAAAAGTTGTCAAAAACAACTTGTTCTAATTGAATGTGTAAGTATTTGTTTTTCAACCTTCAAAAAAATTACTATTCAAATCAAATGAGACAACAATTCAATTTATTTAATACTTCACGCACAGAAATGTACAGAGGCGCAAGTCAACTTTTGGGTGATGCAGAGACAAACAGTGGTATTTGCAATATTATGAAAATCGTGTAGTAAATATTTGTTTAAATTTTAAGATACACATATTATACCTATGACTACCTACCAACCTACCTATTACCAATTTAATTAAAATGTACATTAGACGGGGCCTCTGAAAATTGAAAATGTATAAATAAAAAAATATTTACATAAATAGAAGTCATTGTATTTTGTAAGTCACTTAGTTTGTGTCATTGACATAGTGGATGATTAATTTATATTTTGTATTTTTTTCTCTTGAACTGGGCTTCGGTATTCGGAATATAGAAGGCAATGGAAGCCAGACTTAAGTTGTTCTTTCTTGTGACACAAACGATGGGCAGAGCAAAGATAACTAAAAGATATCAATAACATCAATGAAACGTTACCATAATCATTTATCATCGTTATCGAATATCATCGTTATATCCAAAGAGGTCTATGGTCTGTAGTTGTGTATAACCGACTTCAAAAAAATGAAGAAGTCCTAAATTCGGTTATATTTTCATTTTATTTTTGTGGTGTAGCTAGGTTAGCTAAAACTAAAAAGTTTATTTAAGGAAAGAACAATCAAATTCCAAAATAACTTTAATTTTGGCAGTCGGCGGCAAAAAAAAACAAAAATACATAACCAAAGACACCGACTTCCGAAATTAAAGTTATTTTCCACTTTGAACTTGTTTTTTTTTTTAAGTATGTTGTTTTTCTTCTAAGGTGCCGGTGGCTCATACCAATAGTTAGCACAGTATTTCGCCACGCGGTGGGCAGTGTCGTCAGCTTTTCCAACAATGTCTTCTGAGTGCAGTTTTTACGCTGGATATGATGTAAGATGAACAATGGGTTTATAAGTCAGTAGGTACCACAATTAATAACAATAAAGTCGGAAAGGAAGTGTCTGTAAAACGCCATTAGCAAGTTTTTAGAATTAATTGGGCCAAAAGGATCTGGAACGATTACACTTTTATTTAGTACTAGCTTTGGCTGTACCCGGGTGGAAATCGAAAATTTTCTCACGGCAAACGTAAGTACCTACTACCGAGATAAAAAATATCCTATGTGTCGATCCAGATTGTAAACTGTCAGTGCGCCAATTTCATGCAAATCCGTTCATCTGTTTTTGGGTGATTGAGTAACAAACACTCCACCTATCCATCCTCACAAACTTTCGCGTTTTAAATATTATCAATCAACTCAGCCTATCGCAGTCCATTGCTGGACAAAGGCTTATCCTAGGCTGCGCGACAACACTCTATCCTCCGCCTTTGGCACCCAGTCTGTCCTAGCCACCTTTTTAAGGTAGTCGGTCCATCTAGCTGGCCCCCAGCGTCCCATTAATATTATAAATAGGATATAATATTAGTAGGATAAGTAGTAATAAAAACTTAAAAAAAAGAACCGACGACTATGTTTTTATTTTTCACTTTTTAGCTATAGTATCTACCCCACACCAATTCGAAATTTCATCATCCTTGGTCAGAACAATGCATATTTATGCGATCGCAGCAATCGCGGTTGATTTGCTGTGATTTTTTGAACAGTTCATTTGTATGTCTCCGAAACGCTTCATCAGATCTATATGAATTTAAATGGGACCACACGGGAAGCACCAGCTTTCAAATAAAAAAACAAAAAATATCAAAATCGGTTCACCTAGTCGAAAGTTCTGATCCAGCAAACGTCGGTTAAAAAGAAGTGATAATAATGAAAACATAATAATAGTGTCATCAACTTTATATTAAAAAAAAAAACATAACTAATGGACTATTTACATATTGCAACAAAAGCTGACAATCTACTTACATTGAACGAAGTCTATTTTACAAAAATAAGGTATAATAAATAACCAGTTACATTTGGCCAGTTTATTTATATGAAAAATCAATCCTCCTGGATGTAGAATGTAATTACCTACATTAAATAAATATAAAACTGAAAGCAAACTACTTTCATGGGCTGGTTTTGATTTTATTGGCAATTTTACAAGGGGTTGTTACTTAGAACATAAACAATTTTTACAATGAGACTAAATATTTGAAATAGATTGCAAAGGTTTTAGAGATTAAAAAAAAGTAGGTAATAACCAAAATTAATTATTACTAAATAATTACCTACCCAAAATAATAATTATTTCTGGTTTATTACAAAACTAACCAATCTTTAATAAAAATAAAGCAGAATAGTTTGTTTGAACGCGCTAATCTCTGGAACTAACAATCAGTTTTGAGAAAATTCTTCAAATAACTCATCGCTATCTTTTCAAGATGAAAGTGACTGTATTACATTTTAAATACATTTAATACTAAATACATTTATTTATTGCTGGACTTGCAAGAGGGCCTAAGACTCAGCTTGTTCTTGTATATCTTCTATCAGCTCTAGTTGGTAATATGTATTTTTATGAGTACTGCTACCACTCCTCAAAAAATTGCCAATAAAGAACTACAGTCAATTTATATACATTGCACGTAAGGACAAAACATAAAACTAATGCACTTTTCCACCTAATTAAATCCACTAATAATTACTGCGCAATAAACGACTTTCATGTCATTTCATAAGGTTACAATTGAATTGCATTATTGCCTTCGTGGAAAATTAAATCTATTTATAGTCTAACATTACCTTTATAAACAGTTCGCACTTCTAACAGGAGAGAATAATAATACCGACACGCAAAAAGAGTAATCCTTAAACTTCTAACTATTACTGAAGTGAAGTTTACGTAACGCCTAGCCATTTAGGAATAGCAACCGCTTAATAGCGTTTTTAAGTACATATTTATACACAGGTACCTTAAGCCGGGTCTAATGTGTAATGTAATGTATCGTGTAATGTAATGCGAATTATTATGGACGGCATACAAACTCGACGCCTGTATTGTGTTTACGAAAGCCTTTGTGTTCGCGCTACAAACTGACAGCCGAAGGATCAGTGCGAGCGCCAGCCCAATCTCAATAGTTTATTTGCATTTCACAAGGTTAACTTAAAATTATCACATAGCACATTAGCTTTACATAATTATAACTAATGCTCGTAGTCGATCTATACGCAGAATTTGCGTTACATTACACAATTCATTACATTATGTACACATAATACACGTTTGAACCCGGATGATAGGATACAAACATACACAACACAATCATTACTTGGCACGGTTTATCAGGATTCTGTTTTAAAATAATAAACCTGTATCTTACAAAATGAAAGATTGCATTATGCTGAAAGAGATATCCCAACATTTACAAGTTAAAATGTTTAGCTACGTCGAAGACTATCCTAAAAATAATATTTCTATACGATAATTTAGTTCACTAAGATCACGAGAAATTCATGTTACATTGCACTGACAAGTAACTCTAAAAATGTCAATAGGCGTTGCTTCGCCCTTTGGAAGACATAATTGACAAAGCAAAAATATATCGTAAAAAATTAGGCAATTACTGCCTGCCTCCACTAATACTCAGCCTATACAAGGTGCAACTAAATTAGCTAGTAAAACTTCACAGTAGTGATATGGGTATCGATATCAACCTTATGACTTTCAAAACTCAAAATTTCAAATAAGTAAAGCTGATTACGGAGACAATGGCCGTTGGTAGTGTAGTTAGTAGTGTTTAAAATGATGGGTAAAGGTGGAAGCGTGTCCTGCTGTCTGCACGCTACAGGAGTTGATGGACGCTGCTGAAAGTGCCAAGCTCTTAGCCAAATTCTGGGCTGACTGTAGGTATTTGGGTTGCTATTGACACGCTAACAAGAAAAAGGTGGATAAACTAAGGCAGCCCACAAAATACAACTTTTCTTAAGTTTTTTCGCAATTTGCAGACAAGCTTGTCAGTGTCAGGTATATGTAGTAGTATGGTATTGTAGTTATAAATTATAATCATTGAAATCATCAATACAACGGTTTAAGTATATTTGAATGAGTTTTTTTTTTATGAAAAAGGCTTTGAATTTCGCGTGATCGCAATTTCGCGTCGTTTCCCCTTTAAGAAAATCGTATTTTTTTTCACAATCATCAATTGAGTACCCACGCCGTCTGTGTAGTTTCACTAATTATTTCTTTTACTTTGTTTAATTAACACCCAGGAACTAAAACTTAATCTTCCTTTTCGCAAACCGATATAAATCGTTTCTTGTTTCCTTGCACATAGCTGTTATAGTAGAACTTTCCGAACATGTAGAAGAAGGCGGTGCAGTTGAACATGACCAGGCCGCTCAAATACTTGGGGTAGTTGCAACTGTTTGAGGTTAGGCTGTTCACGTTCAGGTATACCACGATGCAGAACTGGATCTAGAAGAAAAAAACACGGCTCGTTAGAGTTGAGTAACTTTTAAAATTTAATAATTTTGAGACTAATAAAAATCAGACAACGAAGAAGGTTTGCACAAAAGCACTGCACCAATAACATCGTGGAGGCTTACAACGTCAAGTTTACATAATTTGTATTAGGTCGAATTATACGATAATTTAATCATGCGTTGACGATCTAGCCAATAAGAAAGATAGGAAGCAAGTCAATAGCCAATTTTTGCTCTAAGTAGTAAATAAAATAAAAAATCTGCTTTAAGCCAGCATCAAGAGTATTAAAAATAATAATCTTGATGCGCGATACGGAATCTAAATATGGAATCAAAGAACTATGACGCGGAGTAATGATAGGTTCCTTACCAGCTGCATGGTAGTGAGATGCTTCTTCCACCACAGGTACTTTTGGTACTGAGGTCCAAGGCCGGAGATCAGGTAGTAGGTGTACATGACGACGTGGATGAACGCGTTGATGGAACCCTCAGGCACTGCTTGACCACCTGGAAACACAATCAGTGAAATAGTATTTTTGCAAACGTAATCTAGGATAACCGTGGCTCATGAAGACTGCAGTAAAGTTAACTAGAACACATAGGTATGTGTTGTTCTAGTGTTTATTTTTAAATCTACTCGAAAACTATCCGCTCGTGATACAGTTATATACTAGTACGAGGGGATAGGGCGAATCAGTCCAAGGACAACCAAGCTATCTTTGCAATCTAGGATCTCTCATTCTCCAACTGTTGTCTAAATTTTATTGTCGAAATTATTTTATGCGATTCTTCTTTTTTGGTGTTTATTATTAAGTTACTCTGTATGGTTGTCTTTTATTCGTGAATAAAGATTACTATTATGATTATGAATCTCTTTTTCCGTCTATGTACGGATTTCTCCTTATCTAGCAATCGCTATTTAGATGAATTCTAATATTTTGAGAGCAGTTCTGGTCTAGTGGTAACGGCCGGGACTTAAGACTTTTAGGCCGTAGGTTCAAACCCAGACAGGCGGTTTACTTTGTTTAAATTATTCCATCACCACTGCTCTCAAAATGGTGAAGGAAAACATCGTGAGGAAATCGGCATGTCTTAGAACCAAATATTATAATACATATCTGACATCTACCAACCCGCACTGGGCCTGCGTGGTGGATTACGGCCCACTCCCTCTCATCGAGAGAAGGCTTGTGTCCCAGCAGTGGGCACATTATAGGCTGTATTTTGATGCTTATGAACAGAAGGTAGCCAAATTTTATTAAACTAACCTGCAGCATATTTGACTCCGATCCATCCAATGACGGGCATGATAGTGTGATGGTATAAATGCAGGAATGAAATCTGTCTGTCTTTCTTTCGCAGCACGAAGAAGACGGTATCAAGAAGTTCCGTGATCTTCGCGAAGAAGAACCACCAGACTCCTGAAGCCCACTGAAAATAAACCGAAATGAGTTTAATTACAACAACGCAAAAAAAGCTTATCATAAACACTTAAACCTTAGAATGTAGCCTTTTTATATTATATTGGAGTAAGCTGAGATTCAAATTATACCAGATGCAGGCGAATACAAATATTTTTAATGGAGCGACGACTTATCAGGCATTCAATAAACTGGGTAACACGATACACCTTACTAAGTTACTGATTTTCAGAAACAACAACATTAGACATTATAATAACAGTTGCACGGGTCGATCGATCAGGTTAATCTTTAGATACCGAGACCCCTTCAAGCCTCGAAAAGCGCATCAAGCCGTTGGTCTCCTGCCAGGGGTGTAGGTTGTTCGAAAGAGATACCGCGGCCCCTGGCACACAGGCAACTGAGGGAACACGGGTGGGTTTTAGTCAGTAAAAGTCTGACACGCCCTCCCGCTCCACCCAGAGCGGGAGAAGTTATTTGATGATTTCCCACTCAAAAAAAAAAAAGCCGTTGGTCTCGGCCGCCATTCGTGGATATTTGACAGTCGTTACTGGTCGGAGAAGCCCGAAAATCTGAAAACCAGTCTTTCCAAGAGGTAAATAGTTTTACCCAATTACTGGGTTGTGTAGATCAGATTAGGCAGTCGCACCACGTAAAATACTGGTATTCAGCTGCATCCGGTTAAACTGAAAGCCACAGCAAAAATAATTTTGAAAAGGCTAGGTCGATTATAATCATTAAAAAAAACTAAAAAACACGCTTTAAAAACCAAACTAAAAAAGGAGAAAATAATTTAATTCAATTAAAAAGCGTGGGGTGCTTTTTGAGGCATTTTTATAATCAATTAATGTCAAGCACCCCACGCTTTTTAATTGAATTAAATTATTTTCTCCTTTTTTAGTTTGGTTTTTAAAGCGTGTTTTTTAGTTTTTTAAACTATTATTTATTTTCTATTTTTTAGTTCTGCTAACTACAAAAGCGTGTTTTTTTTTCTCAATTTTTTTTAAATTATTGAATTGTCATCGGTCCTCGACAAGTTTACAAAGTTTCAATGAAATCTGACCGTTTAAAGTGGGTCAAAATCGCGCTCAAAGGAGTCAATTACATACACACATACAAACAAACAAACAAACCAACAAACAAACAAACATACAAGTGAAGCTAATATAAAGCGTGTAAAAAGAACTGTAGAAATATGAATTTCACTAAATTAAGACATCAAATTTTTTTTGGAGGAGACATACTTCAGGGCAAAAAAGCAAAGCTGTTTTTTACTTGACCTCTTAAGTGGTAAGTTGTCCCAGTTATCCTTGAAAACGAGTCACCATTTCTGAGGAAAAAAACCTCAGAATCATAGTGCCCATACAGTGTGAATCCCCAAGGTTTGATTCACAGAAAAACCCCAAAATGTTACAAATACGATCAAAAATCCCAGAATTCGGCAACAAATTGCAAACATACACATATTATTATTATTATAATGCCCAGTTACGCTGTCACTCGTTAATACACGATTATTAATGATTATTAAGGTCAATACCGACTAAGGTGACGCATATGAGATTATATTAAGCAAATATTATTACTGTTACGTGATTTTTCTACGGAATTTGAGTTTGTTTGCCATCAAGCAATTTGTACCGTGTTGTAGATATATTTTTGCTTAAGGCAGCAGTTAGTAGCAGTTATAGTTTGATAAAGTGCTAATGAACGTTTATTTTCTACTAGGCAGGTGTTGACTTGGGTTGTTGCAGACAGTATGGGCTATGAAAAAAAAAGATCCTAAACAGTAGTAAATTATTTCCAAGCTACTGATTTAATATTTGTTTGTTTAACGAACTTGTATTTTTGATTAAAATTTATTAAAATGAGGCTATTCTTTATTATTTTATGTGTTCCAGGATACGGTTTTCACATTAATAATATTTTTGTTTCCCTTGGATTATCAGTATAAATTACCAAATTACCACATGCCCGCGGCCTAATTGGCAAAACCTGTTCGACGGGTTAATTAAGTAAGTGCATATAATGATAATTATGGTTTATAATAAACCAGTATTAAAATTCTATAATAATTGAAAATCCTTTTTTGACGTTCCTCGGCGGATACGTTTGTTAATTCGTTCGCTTAAAGGTAAGAAAAAGGAATAATTATTTGAGTAAATTATGTAGATTTTTTATTTTTTAGTAAGAAAAAGGAATCATTATATAAGTAAATTATGTAGATGTTTTATTTTTCCTATCTGTGTTAAAAAAAGTAGCTTGTTCTTTGACTCCCTTAAGGGTTGAATTTCGAAAAATACTATCTCAATCCTTGTCTACATTATAAAGGGAACCTCTGTGCAACATTTCAGCTTTCTAGGTCTAAGGGTTTGGGCTGGGCGTTGATGAGTCAGTCAGTCAGTAAGACAGTAAGGACTTTTCTTTTTATTTATATATAAAATAAGATAGATAGATAGAAGAAGATACACAAAAATTAATTCGTTTTGAAGCGTACACGTATTTTTAAAATAAGAACAAAAATAGTATTTATGGAAATACACCGATAAATTTTAATGGTTGTTTACCCGCAGCCAAATGGTTTTTGTCTTGGTAATACAATCGTTTTATAAACAAATAAAATATTAAAAACAAAAAATGGCAGATTAACCATTGTGAAAAATCACCACATGCGAGAGTTTATTATGCTTTGAAAATTCATGCATCGCTGTTCCCTTTGTCGGCGGTGGAGCGTGTAATTCGAGTAGTACCTACAAGATACCTTTAATGACTATTGATTATCACGTTTTCGAGTTCATGAATATTTTTTATATTGTTTAAAACAAAAATATCTAGTTTTTTTTTACTTTTACTCTATGGTTCGAAAGTACTCCTTATGGAAAGTTGTTCTCCCGCGGGAAAACAACCATTAAAATTTCTCGATGCATAAAACATAATTTATAAGCAATAAGGTCTAAATTAAAAACCTATGTTCATCTTATTTTTTCGGGTATTTTTGATGCGCTCTAGTAACTCCTATTGTTGATCTGAGAGCTAGTTTTAACTTTCAGTTAAGTTTTCTTCATAAGGTACCTACAGTAGCCGAGCACGAAATTGAATGATTACGATCAAAACTGTATCAATTAAACATTACGGTTAGGCATAGGTGTACGAAGACACCATAATTTTGCCAGTTATGTTTGAGGCCCATTTAATACAAGCCAGGCCTTTTGCCACCAGGCACAAACCCTTCTCCGGGCTGCTATTGAGAAATTCTTGATAGAATGTCCCAATATCACTTTGCCCAACATGAAAATCAAAGTACGACCCAGCAGTGGCGCTTGTAAATGGAACAACTCTGCAGTCTATCGTTTATATTTAAAAAACTGCAGACAATAACATTACGGTAGCGGAAGAAGGCTAAAGGGGAATGTTTAAAAAACAATATTTTTGACATTCAAGTCAGTAAGTCTGATACGCCTGCTCCACCCAGACCGGGAGAAGTTAGACCAGAAATAGTCTACGACTTTTATATCAACATTGATGATATAGTCAAGGTCGCGGAAAATACCTGGATGAGGAATGCACGGAACGGAGAAGTAAGGCAGAAAAATGGAGAGGCCGTGGAGCAGTGGGTGATTCCAGACTACAACGATGATAATATAAGATTAAACGTCACTTATACGCCAAACAACAAAGTCTAATTGTCCATAAGATAGTTAGACAATTTCAACCTTTGTTAAGTATCAATTTCGTGGGAATTGTTGTCGAAATTGATGAAGCAATTACGGTCGATGATAACGTATCCTTAATTAATTCTCTAATCATCCAACAATGCTCGTGATTTCTCAATTTTATAAAAGAATTGATGAATTGAAATAATTTCAAGGTTTCTGGTTCAATAGACAATAATACGAATTTAGTTAGACCCACATTGCGCGTAATCTTGAGGGTCTCCCGAATACGCTACTGTAGTTGTGAAGCTTCAGTAATTGGGACAATAGTCGCTTGCAACATCGTCAGACTTGAATTGACATGTCAATTGAAAATTCAATGAAAATGCTCTAAGTAGGTACGCCTAGTACCAACGGCGACATATCATGCTATACATTTCCAGTTTTAGCTGACCTCGCACCGTATAGGCTTTTCGTAAAATGAGAAATCAGCTAATACTGGCTAGCTTGAGATCTTACCATGAGTACCATCCCTTAAAGGAAACAAACTGTTACTGTACTCTTCATTTTAATTTATCTTAATAAGTACCTGGTACTTAAGTTATTGACAGGCTTGCACTGTCCTCCCATACCTATTATCACTGTAATTTGAAAACATTGTAAAAGCCACTTATTTTTAAAAGAGTAACCGTGGAGTTTTTTTTCCGGCTCTTCTCCATAGGAAGCGACAAATTGGAACCGTGCACCTAGCTTCTGACGTTTCGTAAGTGCCCATGCAGGTTTATGTGAAATGAAATATTTTGGTTTTGTAGATGGACACAACTTCAATTAATTATGTATGTTGAGCCCCGTTGAGATTTTTTTTTAGAAAGACTCCTAATTTTGCTACATCGATAAGCATAAGTAGTTTGGACGGTAAATATTTATTGTAAAATCGACATTCAAGGCAATTTACCTTGACTTTGAACTACGGTAGGTGGCTGTGCTGTGACTAATGCTCGGTTTCTATAAACAGAAACGAATCGTTCTGCTTGCCAATGGTAGCAATTTTATTGCCAAAATGGGCATATAAATAGATTCGAAAGCTAATTTTACCTGTGATAGCTACTTCTGTAAGGGAGGGTCTACTATGCAAAGCTATGAGGTTTTTGCTTCATTATTGTTAAAGATACAAGACTCTTAATTTTAACCAATAACGGTCAGTAAATTATAGGAATCAGCCATTTAAAAATCAAAAATCAAAAGTTATTTATTCAAACTAGGCTGAGAGTCAGCTCTTTTTGAACGTCAAAATTACATAAGACAGTCCCCCAAAACGCCCGCACTTCACCACGTCCTAGTGCTTTAGCTGGGAAGAAGAAGTGGCGCAACAAACTCTCCAGCAGCACAGCTGTCTGTTAAGTTAGAAGAACTTGATTCTATACAATAGTAGGTAATTAACATTACGAAACACAAAAAACATTAAATTTGCCATATGTCAGCTAACACATGCCAATATACCATCAAAACATTGAAAACTATAGGTACTCAAGTAGAAATAAATAATTAAAAATTTAAATAAAACGTAAACAGAACTTACAAACGGGTATGCCCTTTATGCCTGAAGGCTTTTATTTATAAAAGCCTTCAGGCATAAAGGGCATACCCGCTTACGTATACAATTCTGCATTATATAAATATAGCTATAACTTGAAGTAACAAAAGTTAAACTAGGACCTTTGGACTAAAATTTATAAAAACTTAATACAATTAACAATAACAAAACCATGGTCAGCAAGTTGACAAGTCACCACGAGCAGGACCCGTTCACGAGCGTAACGCAAAGATCAGCCATTACCCCCCTCGCCATATTTGAGGGAAGGAGGCAACCCGACCTCCGACGCTACCGCAAGCAGTGACATCTAAGGGAGCACGACGGGATGATGAGCTTGCTGCCAGTTGCACTGGCAAGAATAATATGAATTGTCGAGGTTGCTAGCTAACTACATATTACAATACTACTCATAAAAAAAAAACATTGTAATGAGTAGATTAGATCAGCAATAAATGAAAATAAACTGAATTATACAGTCAAATAAAATAAGCAATTATAAATTATGAACTAACATAATTATATAACCTATCAGTAGGTAAGCTAATTCTGGTGAAAGAACATAAACATTGTCATGAGTTCATCGCAGCGACCAACAATTCTTATCGTTTAAGTAGTCGTTGATAGCATGTTATGCCTTTGAACAAAGGGTGGATTTTACTTTAGCTTTAAACGCACTAAAATGCAAATCTAGCAAGGAAGAGGGTAGCTTGTTATAAAAGACCAACAAATGAGTTATGAACCTTATGAAGCCGGTGAAAGGGAACACGTAGTTTGTCCTTATTTCTAGTATTAATATTATGAATATCACTGTTTTTAGTGTACATGTGTATATTTTGCCTAATTTATAAGATGTTGACGAAGATGAATTGCGATGCCACCGTGAGAATCCCGATACCTTTAAAAAAATCTCTAAGGTGAATCTATTCGACATTTTTTCCATACAAACTTCATTATTGTATTACTCCACTGTTCCACAATTTACATCAAAATTAAACATGGTATGGGTTTTTTCCATTATTTATATTGTCTGGGCGGTCACAGAATACTAAAATATAAAGCCATTAAAAAGTAAGGAGCCAACAAAGATTTGCTTTTCTTGCTTATTTAGCCTAAATTTGGGCGTGTTTAAGTAATAAAAGATGTGTAAAATCTCCAAAATCAAGTCGGTAACGATATCACTACATAGTATAAAACAAAGTCGCTTCCTGCTGTCTGTCTGTCACTATGTATGTTTAGATCTTTAAAACTACGCAACGGATTTTGATGCAAGTTTTTTAAATAGATAGAGTGATTCAAGAGAAATGTTTATAAATATGTATATAACATGCATAATATAGTAGAGAAACACTGATTAATTTGTGAGGTTTCTAATGTGATGTCGTAAATAAACACATTTTTTTGCGCTTACATTGCAAACACTGACTGAACCCTACGAGATAGATCAAAATAATGTGCTATAGTATTGTACACCTTAAAAAGGTCTACGTACAAAAAAGTCCGCGATGGTATATGTCTATCTCTTAGGGATAACCCACAATAAACATTTTTTATCCATTACTTTTTACGAGAAATAATGGTTTATTTACGAAGCGATTTTTAGCAATACAGCATTAATCGTTATCCAATTAAGTACCTTACATACCTTGAGCATTTAATATAGATCAATATGGCCCTTTACAGCATGTAATTTAAATGAATGTTTTCGAAGATATTACAGATTTAAAATGCAGGGACATAGCGGTAGCGGCGGTACCGGCCAGGGGGCCGGTGGCGCATGCCTTAAGGCCCATAGTATCCTCATCTCCCGTTTGTATGCTAAAGCACGACTGCCGCCCGCGCCCGCGCAGGGCACCTCTGAGCCTTTATCTCAAAATGGGGATATTTCTTTGATTAATTTACAATTGTGCTTCTGCCATTCTGTGGTACCTCTAACTATCTATTTTTCAGTGTATTTTTTTTTCCAAATAACGAAGCCGTTTAGTAGGAGTATGGAATAGAAGCCAAAATATTGCGTGTTGGAAAATATTTTTTTACAGCAAAAGTATTAACCATACAAAAAAAGTACTTCGGGCAAAATGATCTATATGAATTTACAGCAAAATCATATATTTTTCAAATCTTCAAGACAAGCCGTTAATGAGCAGTAGGGTTCATAAAGTGACCGTGTTACGCTACCAAACGGGACGTAGGCCCTTAAATAGCGCGTTAATATGTATTATAAATGTGAAAGTTTGTATGTTTAGATATTTGGATGTTAGTTACTCAATCACGCAACAACAGCTGAACGGATTTGAATGAAATTTGGCAAACAGAAAGTTTGTAACCTGGAATAACACATAGGAAGTATCCTATGTGTTATCCTTACGTTTCCGTGGGATAATTTTCGACATCCACGCGAGCGAAGCCGCTGGCAAAAGCTAGAGCTCATATTATATCGAAAAGTTGAATAAACTTTATTGGTCATTGATTTATGTAGTGGTTTTTTCCATAAAACCCGATCTTCCGCAGGACTTTTCTTAATTTTTTACCCACCAGGCCCACCAGTGAGTTCGAGCCCAGGACTAAATTCCCCTTAAGGGGAACCCTTAGGGTGGTCCTGGCTAAAATTCACGCTGTCTCACCAGGCTTCGTGTCCGACAGAGATAGTATCAGTGATGAACAGTTAAACGCTAGTCTTCACGCAAAATGTTGTTGAGAAAGATGCAGGATCATTTATAGTAAAACATTCGCGTAAAAAATTAAGAAAAGTCCTTTGGAAGATCGGGTTCTATGAAAAAGTCACTGCATACATCAATGACTAATAAAGTTTCTTGAACTTTACGATAATTGAACTTTTTCGGTACCGACTTGGTTTTGGAGATTTTACACTTCTTTTATTAGGTACTTAAACTCGCCCAAAGTTAGGTCAAATTAGCAAGAAAAACTAATCTTTGTTGGCAGATCCGTCAATTAACAGACGTGGATACCGCGAGACTGGTCTATTTTAGTTACTTTCATAGCATCATGTCTTACGGTATTTTGCTATGGGGACGTGCTGCGGATATTGAGTCGATCTTTATTCTGCAAAAGAGGGCTGTCAGAGCCATCTACAACCTACGCAGACGCGAATCTCTTAGGGAACTGTTCAAAACAATTAACATCATGACGGTACCTTGTCAATATATCTTTGAAAACATTATGTATGTGCGTAAAAATCTACATTTTTTTAGTAAGATAAGTGACAGGCACAATTTTAACACTAGAAATAGGAACAAATTAGATCAACCACGTTTCCGATTGTCTAAAGTACACACTTCGTTTATGGGGTACTGTGTAAAATGTTATAATAAAATACCAGCCGATATTCTGGAACTAAATGAAAATAAATTTAAATTATGCATTAAACGCACACTATCTAGACAAGCATATTATAAGTTAGATGATTATATTGTTGATAAAAATGCTTGGCTTAATGCTGGTCCGACTCCACAGGCTCCTGGGCTTACTATTTAAAATTTTCATATTTGGAAGAGATGCGCCCCTTTTTTATGTTTTCTGACATTATGAACATTTCTGTTCCTATTATTTTTATTTTTTGACATTACGAATAAGTTTTTATTTTTACTGAATCAAGTATTATTTATTAAAATTTCAAAAGATGTTAAATATTTTTCTTTCTTTTTGGAAATCAAATTTTATTAATTTCTCAAATACATTGCAAACTATAATTTTATATAATTTAGAAGCATTTTGTTTAAACTTTGTAAATGTGAGTACCATGCATCCGTATAATAATTATGTTGTTTTGATGTACGTTGACTTGAAAAAGCGTGGCAGTCGAGAGTATGTCATGCTCACTTAAATGTCTCGCTGATGGTGGCGCGTGTGTTGGATCATTCGGTTCCCTACAAAATGGTTGAGCTGGATGGTGCTGATCCACGCGTCAAGTTCGTGAACGGGCGCCGTCGGTTGAGACTGGTCATCTCCCAATTTCCATGGCTTATTTTAAATCTTATATTTAGAATTGTTTTTTTTTTACATTGTTCTCACATATAGAAGCAACAAGAATATTGTTCCCAAGTTTTTGTAATACTTGAACATGATTAAAAAGAGTGTCCATGGAGTTTCTTGCCCGTTCTTCTCCATAGAGATCTACGTTTTGGAATGGGCAACTAGCTTCAACTTTCCAACTGAACGACTTTTTGACAATTCAAAAGTACCTTTAAATGGTCTAATTGAAATAAATGCTTTGAGTTTGAGTTTTGAGTTTGAGTTTGCTCCTAACTTTTTAATGGCTTTTTAATTTAGTATTCTGTTTCCGTACAGACAATATTAATAATGAGACAAAACCATGATGTACATTGTCGAACAGTGGAGTAATACACTTCCGAAGTTTGTATGGGCAAAATGTGGACTAGTTGCAGCTTAAGGTTTAACACCAAAAACATAGTATAGTATGTAGTACCTTAATAATATTGTATCTACAAACCGATGAGTCCTTGAAGCTTTTCAAATTTTTTTCTTACATAGTTAATAAGGTACACCTTATTAACTTTTATTAAACCGTGGCTTTAAATCGTGGGATACATCCCACGGTTTAAAGCCAACAGATACATCAATTATAAACATTGTTATCAGCTAGCAATTAAAACCTCAATGTCCCTAAGACAAACGCCACTTATGTTTGTATTTCCCTACATAAGTTGAAGTAAGTACCTACTATACATATATAACTACTACCAAGTTGTATTCACGCATATAAAATGCCGAATTATAAAATAACACGCAACTTTTTAAATAATTTTGATTTAAGTACATAAATATACGTATAATATATGTATTATCTTTGTTTTTATGTTTTCATTTTATTTTTGCCAACAACTTTTGTAATTAAATTTTTTTTTTTCATTTTGTAGTGTGTTTTGTTTTTAAGTCGATTGTTTTTTTTTTCCCCAAAAAAGTTTTCCACTTTTCAGTTGTGGTACCTACCCCTTAAAAAATCGCTTACCACTACTGTCTTGCTATGTAAATCACAGTGACACGAAGTTATTATAACATCATCAATAAACACTAAGTGGAAAAATACGTATAATTTAAGCCAACTAGACTAGAAACACACCCAAGAAAAAGTTATATTTATATAGGACCATCCCTGGGGAATGGTCGTTATTGATCAAACAAAATAAACCTCTAAAAATAAAAAAATAAAAAATTATTGGCCTTTTCCTTTAACTTATTTTTTTTTTATATACGCGAGTCGACTTGAGAAACTCCTCCTTATTTATCGTCTGCTGTGAGCTGAGATAATTATAAAATAAAATAACTATTTGTAAAATAAATTAAACAAGATCGAACCAACAAAAGGATCTGTCTATCTATCTCAACAAAAATAATATTACATTTCAAAAATGGGATCAACCGCACTCCATAGCTACAGTACGGCCTAATGAAGGAGTGTAACTCGGACCCTTAAGAAACCATCGCGAGATCTAATTTGACGCCAACGCCATCTATCGAGCTTACCAACATCTTTTACCTACGACACAAGATTTATGCATAAAGTTCTTTTAAATATTAATTTATTTAAAAGTTAAGGTAACAAAACTTACATTAAAAACCATTATGACAAATTTACATCGTAAGAAAGAAACTTACGAACGAAAGTAAATACACATTACGCGTCTAAGAACCCTACCGCAGCTAACAAAACAGCTGATGACTTTGAAACAGCTCAACCGATTTTGATAAAAAACAATTTACTTTCAAATTAAAAAAACCGCAACCAAATCGGTTGATCCGTTTAAGAACTACGTTGCCACAGACAGACGGACACACATAGTGGTCAAACTTATAACACACCTCTTTTTGCGTCGGGGGTTAAAAATCTGTTTCGAAATCGATCCACGATTTCTTTTACCTTGAGCTGGCCTAATGTAGAACTGAGTTTCAGTAGAACTAGGGGTCAGCTTATACTAGTTTTTTTACCACTGACATTTATTACCTATTGTGCCTATTAACTCAGTTAAATTAATAAAACAAGACTAATAAATCAATAAACAATATTACTGCAGTTGGTCTAGTGGTGCGGTTGATCTAGTGGTGCGGTTGGTCTAGTGGTGCGGTTGGTCTAGTGGTGTGGTTGGTCTAGTGGTGCGGTTGTTCTAGTGGTGCGGTTGGTCTAGTGGTGTGGTTGGTAAAATGGTGTGGTTGGTCTAGTGGTGTGGTTGGTCTAGTGGTGTGGTTGGTCTAGTGGTGTGGTTGGTATAATGGTGTGGTTGGTCTAGTGGTGCGGTTGTCCTAGCGGTGCGGTTGGTCTAATGGTGCAGCTATTCTAGTGGTGCGGTTAGTCAAGTAGTGCGGTTGTTCTAGTGGTTCAGTTGGTCTAGTGGTGTGGTTGGTCTAGTGGTGCGCAAGTCCTACAGTTGAGCATGAGGCCTTGGATTTCCAGGTCGGGCATAGTGTGATTGGGTTTTTCCATCAGGAAATTCTCAGTAGCAGCCCAGAGTTTGAATCTGTGCCTGGCTGATGGCAATAGGCTCGCCCTCTACACATCATTTGCGGAATTTGGGTGTCCGATAGGTACAACTCTGCCTATCCCTTAGGAGATTACAGGCGTGATGTTAAGTATGTAATATAAGTTACATTGTAATCAGGATCCTATTACCTTGAAACACATAACGGTCAAAGTCCCGAAGTCTAATCAAATGTTCATTACAAGTAGTTACTTATTGATCTATACCGAGTGTACTGAAATATTTACCTTATGAACACAACGCACCTAGAAACGATTTTTCAGAGTTCCGTTTCGTATTTCCTACGTAATTATACAATAATATTATTGACTTATCTACCTATATACATATAATTAAATATTGAATACGGTACTGTAAATATTAAACATACCTACTTATATTTGTAAAGTGGAGTTTATGATGCTAATTTTCCTTATTGTGTGTAAAAAATGTAACTGCAACGTAGATCTATATGTACTGAAGACTATTTAGTATTAAATAAGCATAAATGCTACAGACATTGAATAATGGATAAATATACTGGGATCAAAGTCTTATTTCGTTCGCCTTGAGTTGAAACCTGAATTTATATTAGGTGACTAGCTGACCCGACAGACGTTGGAATTCGTAACTTTCTTTATTTTTCTTTCATAAGAACCTTCTCCTAACAATAACAAACACAACGAAAAAAGAATTAGAAAAATTGGTCCAGCCGTTCATGTGTGATGCCGTGACCAAGGGAAATAGGGATTTATTTTTATATATATAGATAGATTATATTGTGAACAGGGACCAGCATGTAAAAAAAAAATATTCTCACGTTGTGAATAGCCATCAACTTTATTATAGCTATTATAATAAAAAATAACATCACATTAATTATTGCTAAATTAACAAATTCACATCAAACTACCGAACCATAGCGTGAATTCAACATACATAGCGACATCTACCGAGGGGTTGGTTTACTAATAATATGTTGGAAAAGATGATGATAGATGTTTGCAGAGATGTCGCTAACACTTATAGCCATCCGCGCCAAGTTCCATGGGAACTTAAGAAATAAACGAACATTGTCTACATTTCTTTTTCATTTTTCCTTTTGCAGGTCTGCTGGAAGAAAAAAGACCAAGGACCAATAGCGATATGATTATGTAAATTGATTTGTGTAAGGATATCTCATCTTTAACTTTGTGCAAAGTGGCATCAAAATCTGACGCGGTAATATTGAGATAAATATACTTTTAGAATAGACAGGTTTTTCAAGGGCACCTCAGCCGCTGTAGCCACAGAAAAACATCCTGAACTTTTTGAGTAATTGATTTGCATTCACAGATTTTGTAAAAAGTGGTAGAGCCAGCTAAAAAATTACAATTCTTGTGTTTTATTTTAATGGTGCCAATCGATGCAGTTTCGTATAAGGAATAAAATACTCTTCCAGATAGATGAGGTATCCTTAGATGAATATCAAAACCATGTCGCTATTGGTCGATAGACCACTTCCCATACAAATTCGACCAGTCCCCTTTCTTAAAAAATACACAATACCTGTGTACTCGAATGTTATGTCATATATCTATCTGTTTTACAATGTACTTAAATAACAAAATAAATAAATAAACCAAGAAAGCTAATGGGAGTAGTTTATGTCCCTATGTATAGGTCTTATGAGTAAAAACACAAAATTAAAGGTCAAACTCCATAACTTTCTGATAATTCCGCAAATTGGCAAAACAGAAAATAACTTTGGGTAAAATAAATCATGAGTGCTCCAGATTGCTTAAAGTCATTTAAGAAAATTAAACCACTTTCGTAAAATTATTGGGTTACTGTGCCGGTTCCGACTTGAAATTTCACTGGCAATTACTTATATTTTTTTGGTGTAAGCAGTAATTGTTAATGATGGGTCTCATTACTAAATAATAACAGCGGCTCAGGTGAAGCTACGCTTGCCGAGGCTAGTCCATGAATGTTTGATCATACACTACACACCGAGACCTTTCCGAGTCTCGCACGTGAAGCCGTTGGTTCCACCTGTCATTCATAGATCTTTGAAACTCGTTACGGATCGTCTACAGCCCGAAAGTCTGTCAACCAGTCTTGCCAAACGTCAACGTGTTACCCAGTAAATGGGTTGTGCAGGTCAGATAGGCAATCATCCATGAACAGACCAACCAGTTAGACTGGAAGTCAACCTCAACATACTTGGGAAAAGGCAGATAAAGCTGTTCGTTAAGATTACTTACCATCATAGCTCTCGGATTCTCTGAATAATCCACTGAATAACATTTGTTTTCGTAAGTTTCCGACAAGAAATAGCGTAGTCCCTGAAAATAGAAATAAATAGTAAGAACATGAGACAAGATCTTTTTAGAAAGGCTTTATGGTAATGCATGGATAGGAGGATAGACATAGGTGCAAAATGCTGCTTTATAAACCTACGTATAAAAATAATAGTTTAAAAAACTAAAAAACACGCTTTAAAAACCAAACTAAAAAAGGAGAGAATAATTTAATTCAATTAAAAAGCGTGGGGTGCTTTTTGAGGTATTTTTATAATCAATTAATGTCAAGCTTCCCACGCTTTTTAATTGAATTAATGTAATGTAATGTTGTTTTCTCCTTTTTTAGTTTGGCTTTTAAAGCGTGTTTTTTAGTTTTTTAAAATATTATTTATTTTCTATTTTTTAGTTCTGCTAACTACCAAAACGTGTTTTTTTTTTTTCTTTTTTCTCATTTTTTTTTAAATTATTGAATTGTCATTGGTCCTCGATAAGTTTACAAAGTTTCAATGAAATCTGACCGTTTAAAGTGGGTCAAAATCGCGCTCTAAGGCGTCGGTTACATACAAACATACAAACAAACAAACATACAAGTGAAGCTAATATAAAGCGTGTAAAAACAAAAGCCGCCAAAAAAGGCAAAAACTTAGTACTCCTTTTTATGAAAGTCCGCGGACGGAGGAGTAGAAAGCAATTCTTTTTTAATTATGGTCGATTACAACCACAGGGCGACCACTTGTTCAAATAATTGTTTCCTTTTCAAACTCAAAGCTTTTATTTCAATTAAACCAATGTAGAAAAACCGGTAAGAAACTCCACAGACACTTTTATAAATCAAAATATAATTACATAAAATTAGTTAGGTAGGTACTACATCAATAATGTTGAAATTATACATGTGAGAAAGATGTAAAAACGAATGCACATTAAAAGCGTCGTTAACAATAAACAAAAAAAAAGAAATTAAAATTAGCCGTGACAGCTAAGAGATGACCAGTATCTACTGATGGCGCCCGTTCACGAACATGACGTATGGATCAGCATCATTCATCTCAACCATTTTGCCTGATGTACATGACAATACCGGCCATACAATAGGGCCATAAATCTTGCAATTAATTGGGTACGTGACACTACGTAACTATCGCGTAGTCGCATGGCTCGTTCCTCGCCAACTCGTTTTAAATTTCTACCTCTACTTGCTTCTCGTTGATTGCCGGTAGTGGAACAGATGCCTTAAGGCCAGCTGGGTTTAAAGGTCGAGGCTGTGTCAGTCCCCAATCAATCAATTAACTCGCAGTTCACTGACACACTCACCACCATCACCAAACCCGGTTTTTTTACTTCCACATTGGTCTCATCATAATCAGGCTGTTCTCACTGCTGGGGCACAGACTTCCTCTCGATGAGAACGAGTGGGCCGTAATCAACCAGGCGGGCCCAGAATGGTTGGTAGATGTCCGTACAATGTTTTCCTTCACCGTTTTGAGAGCAGTGAGTGATGAAATAATTTGCACAGTTTCAAGTGCCTATCTAGGTTTAAAACTACGAATCAAAACTCGTAAGTCTCGGCCGTTACCACTGCTTTGCTCTTCATCCAGACTAAGCCAGCAACATCTCCAAGGTCGGTGACACATTTATTGGTCTAATTTAACAATTACTACTATTAATGTTCAAACGACACTTGATGTCGCTCATGGCCGTAATGTTACAGTGGCAGGGACTTCAGATAGAATTGCGTTTGAGAATACCGTTGTTAAAACGGATCTTAAATGATAAATGATCCGCGGAAATATAGGGTTAAAAAGTATCCTTTGTCCTAATTCAGGTCAGGGTATACCTCTGTGCCAAATTCCATATATTATATATATATCCGTTCCAGCGTGAAAGCGTAATAAATACACCTAAAATCATTCATACATACATTTATAATCTAAACTGATATTATTTAGAGAAAATATCTGATTGCCTAGTATAAACTAGTAACACCGATGTATGGTATATAAAAAAATGTATAGGTAATTAATTATGAATGACAGCATACTCATAAACCTTCCGGAATAAATGCTCTAAATTATGGTGTTAACACACACAAAACCTCACACACACATTGAAATCCGTTGTTCAGTTTACAATTTAAATGGTCACAAAAACAGACACAAAAGGCGACTTTATTTCGATATTTATACTATGTATAGATGATAATTATCTTCAAAGATAATTGATGTCACTTGGAAAGTTGCCGCATGGCAGACGACCAATGAGCCAAACTTACGAACCAAAGGGTCCCCTCTAACTCTCTCTCTCTTTCAACAAGAACTGTCGTTTAGCTCCTCTAAACTGAGAGAAGTGTAAAGAGAATAGGGTGGCCTTTGCCCCGCAGTGAGACATCACAGGCTTTTAATAATAATAGATAGATATAGATAAATAACCGTGTTCCGTGTGGTTCCGGACGTAAAAGAATAGCACCATCCCATTTCTTCCCGTGGGTGTCGTAGGAGGCGACTAAGGGATTTACTAGAGAATGGGTAGCAGCGTTCTCTATGCATTTTTACATCCATACTGCGATCGCCAACCCAGCAAAGTGTGGCGATTATGGCAAAACCCCCCTTTTGGGGGAGGCCTATGTCCAGCAGTGGGCGTCTTTCGGCTGAAATGATGATGATGATAGATAAATAATACTTACCACAAAAGCTATAAATATACTCATGGCGATCTGGAACACGTTGTAGACCAGCACCAAATGTTTCAAGTTGTATGGTTTCTTGTCCTTCATGTACCTTGGGCCGGCTTTGGTACAGAAGTAGAGATATGTCGCCAGTATTGTCAGCAGAGGACCAGGCCCTGATACTAGCCACCAGTCCTTTGTTCGAGGGTCTAGAGAAGAAATAAGGACATTTATGATTTATTTATTATTTACTATCTTTTCCACGCGGCTTTGCCCGTGTGTATGTCAGAAATTATCGCACGGGAATAAACTACCGAGATAAAAAGTAAATTATGTCCTAACCCAGGTTATGGTCTACCTGTGTGCCGAGTTTTATCAAAATCCGTCAAGCCGTTAAGGCGTGAAAAGTAACAGATAGATAGACAGACAGAGTTTATTTCACAATTATAATATTAAAACAATACCTAGAATAAACAATATCTACCTATGGAGAAACACTATATTCAAAAAATAAATTTAAAATACAGAGTGGCAAAGACATTGACGCGCTAAAAATCTTAATTTACTAACTACTTTTACTAAATTTGCATATATTTTTCATCTCTGTGTGGCCTACAATGAGGCACCTACAGTCAACATGAACAAAAATGGTGCTTGATGACAAGAATAGATAATCATGGCTGATAACAGGAATGTGTAAACACAGAATTCATTGCATATCCTAAAATATTATTATGTAAGGTTTGTCCTTTAATAATAAATTGGTAGGTCAAATTTTATGTGGCACCAAATATAATAAATGGATGTAAAAATTATAAATGTATTTGTCTTAGACAAATTAAAATATTCATGCAAATCAATAATCATAAAATTTGCTTTAAAAAAAAATGTAAAGAATTTTACAGGACGGTTTATCATTTATTATTATTTTGATTATATATTATTGATATAAAAAAAAACAAATACCTAAGTATATAGAAGTAGTTTTTAATACTATATATAGGGAACTTACCCGACAATTCTTCAAACACATAATGATATCCTTGCATTGCTTGCTGAACAACCGCCATGTTTCAGAAAAATATTATTTTAATTTTCTCAAAAATATCACTTAAAATAGTATCACTATTTTATCCACTTATCTAATTATTATCTCATTGAACAATTTAATTTAAATATAAACGAAAATATTATCCACTTGGCAAGCCAATCGAACCTGCCTGCGCTAGCGCCACTAACAGACTAACAACAATTAAGATATTTTATGTTTTATATTTCGCCAACTGTTTAGGAGATCGTTCGGGTCTTTTTATTTGTAAAGATTTGCAGTCATTATTTTATTTTGAGTATTGATAAAATGTATTTATTGTTACAGTACTTTTGATAGTATTTTAAATGACAGTGAGACGATTTAAACCTTTGGCAGTGTTTGTCTTGGGAACTATGTATTAAAATGATATTTGAATTGTTTGAATAGGTAGAGTGAATAACTATTAGATAATAGTGCCTGTTATGTTATCTCTGAGAAGATAAGTAGAAGTATATATCCTTTTATATCTATCCCAATATAAAAGGCACAACAACTACAATGATTTAAAACGTGTCGTTTTGTGATTGTTTTACGTTTTACAAAAAATTACCAAACACTGTTGTAGTTTCAATTAATGAATTAAGGATAGGTACACCACTTATCCTGTTTGGTCGGCTGGCGTTGATTGGTGTAAAGTTTATAGTCGTACGGGAAGCTATAGTTTGTTAAGAATAAAGAATTTATTAATAAGTTTACGATTTTTTCACGCAAACACATTACAAGTCACGTTGACAATGCTGTCAATGTTTGTTTTTTAAAGTGCGTTATTGTAAAAAGAAATAAATAAAAACCAACCTCATTTTTGATTTACATAGACAAATATTGGTTTCACCGTTATTAGTCGGCCAGTGGTCGAAATTCGACCATTATTTATTTAAAACTTAATGTATTTCTTGCATTTTAATATAATAAAAATATTATCTTTTTTCATATAAAATTTAACTGTGACAAACGCATAATTTTCTTAAAAAGTGATGCACAGTTTTGGCTTCACATATCAATTAGATTTAATCATCGAACAATTAACATGTATTATAGTGTATTACATTTTTTTTATCTAATTTAATAACATTAACATCAAAATAAGCGGCTCTCGTCCATTTGAGACTCATAATCTATTAAATTAAATGTCTATTGTAAAAAACTAATTAGTTGCGACGATAACTGATGTCTATATAATGTCTAGCTTATTAGTAACCTTAACTTTATTATCCTCTCAGAAACGACAAACATTACGAATGTTAGTGCCACTAAACAAATTGGTAATTCATTAGATAATTATGATACACCTGTAGGTGCAGTTATTTTTCTGTTATATTTGCAAGAATAATTCTAGGAATTTATAAGGAGGGCCTTGTGGCTGAGTGGCACACGGGTCCGGGGATGGGTGACCATCTTTACATACTAAGACCCCTCCGCCGTGCCTCGGAAAGCTCGTAAAGCCGTTGGTCCCACGCACAACGGACTGAATGGGAGTTTACGTGCGGAAAAGGGAGTCCGATCATCATCAAGCTGTTGGTCCCCGCTGTAATTCGTGGATCTTTGACATTGGTTACGGGTCTTCATTAGCCCAAAATTCTGACCTACCAGCCTTACAAAAGGGTATTGTGTTACTCAGTAACTAGGTTGTGGAGGTCAGAAAGGCAGTCGGTACATGTAAAATACTGGTATTTCGTTGCATCCGGTCAGACTGGAAGCCGAACTCAAAAATAGTTGGGCAAAGGTTAGGATGATAATGAGTACATTAGTTTTTTTTATTAGCTAAGATCATTCTAGGAATCTAGTTACTGCACCCTAATTGCGTAAATCACGATTCATCATAATAGGTTTCGTTTTGAAACAGATGGCCAAACCATTGCTTCATATGTTCGAAAAATGTGTCTGCTCAACAACGTAAATAACGCAATGAATATTGTTGAACTATCAAAATGAAACCGATTGTGATTAATCGCGTGTTACGCAATTAGGGTGCTGTTCACTGTCCAGATATACAAAAATCTGACTGTACTCTTTTTCTGAGTTAAATAAGTCAAGGTTTTTAAATGAAAGTTTTTATTTTCCAGGTGGGTAGGTATGTTGTTACTTGAAGGTATCATAAAATGAATTCAATAGGTACCTACCTACATTTCAGTGACGTCATACAATTGTTATTGTGTTTTATGTCCTCGTTCGATTTGCTTGGTTGTTTCAAAATGTATTAATAATGCTTAGTTTAGGTTTTTTAATTCTGCTCACAACTGCACTATATTTTATACCTACTATCTGCTACCAAAAATGGTAACTTCCGACCATATTCCTGTAGTCACCACTTAGTCACCATACCGACTTTCCCTAACCGATAACATCAGTAAATTCTAAAAACAGGAAGTAAATTCAAACAAACGATATGGATCAAAATAAATGATTCCAAGAATAATATTAGGCATATGAGTCAACTATACATAATATTAGATAATGTTGTTTGCAGTTACTCGTCTGAAGTGTCAATATCAGTAAACTGAAGAGGTTGATAAGATATAAATGATAATGAAAAGGCTAGTTTCAATCATCGTTTGCAGTTTAACGTGACGTCATCGATACTGAAAAGTTCATTCTGTATTGATAAAGCAGCTGATCTATTCTGTAAAATGTCACCGAGAAAACTTATACTCCATAAGTTTAGGTAGTTAAATAAAGGTAAACAAAAAAAATACGAGACTCATAGATGCGAAACCTTTTATTTAAAATGTTAAAATCATATTATTAATAGTCCTACAATAATAGGCTCTATTCTGAATCAGAATCTGATGAACTATCTGTCACATTAATAATAAATCGTTCCGTTGTATCATAAATTATTTTGCTAGCAATAATAACACAATTTAACAAAATCGAAACGCACTCGCAAAATCGTAAATGTCGATTGTTGAGAGCGCTTTCAAAGGCGTTTGGTTAACCGAGTAAACATAATACCTGCCACTTCAGTTGCCATACTACATCACAGTTGTACTTTTCAATTTAGCAATTCGTTGTATTTTCTAAAAGGTTTAGGGAACCCTTTTTGGGCTCTTTACAATAGGCAAATTACAAAATATTATCTTATTATATAAATCTAACAAAAAAATTGTACTCAAGTAGTTATATCTAGGAAGAGTAGTTTAAGAAATGATAAAGTTTAATTTACATTTAATAAAAGAGGAAACTATCGTATAAATCGAAAATAAATTTGATTTTGTTACACCGTATTTTTAAACAAGAAAGTGTCAATTATAAAAAACCCTTTTTACGATTTGTTTACCTTTATATAACTACTTAAACCTATGGAGTATAGGTGAAATGAGCTGTCAGCGGCCGCCGATGCGTTGATGACTGCTGTCGACGCGTGTCCAACGCTGTCGACGGCAAAGACAATGGCAGTCACTGACGCATCGACGGTAAAGGCCGACGTGTGTCGACGGTTTCCGACGCCGCATGTCAAACGTTGTCGACAGCAGAGACAAGGGCAGCCTCCGACGCATCGACGGCAAATGTCGCCGTGTGTCGACGCTGCAGTTACCTCTGCCGTTGATGCGTGCCGTTCGTGAAAACTTATGTGAAGTGAGCTATCAGTGGCCGCCGACGCGTCGAAGACGGCGACTGTAGATATCAGACGCTTTACGTTTTGTTAATTTTTGTCTTTTATTCAGCATTTTTCATTCGAAGTGAAACGTCTGAACAGAAAATGAATCAAAAGATAAAAAATAATTCATTAATCAACCGATCCAACATGTTGGATTTCGACACCCGACATCTTTCACTCTCCTCCAGAATAATCTAAAAATTAAATTAAAGGAACAGATAAATGTTCATTCCTACGCAATTTTGTTGGTGTATTGTGAACCTGGAGAAACAAAATGAACATTCACTCTAGTGAACTGTCTGATATTAGCATTATTAAGTTGTTACACCTGTACGGTTTAATCTTTATATTTGTCATAGATAAATGATTCATTAATAGAAGAAATTTTAAATTTTATTCGAATAAATATTTGCACACCTGTTAAGGTACGATATGGTTTTGTTGTATGTGTCACTTCATTTAATCAAGCAAATAGGTAATTGATTTGAATTGTAAAGTTTAAAGTACCTACCTTTTGATAAGTTGACCAAAAAAAGCTAATTAAGAACTTAATACATCAGAGATTTTAGAGAGGCTTGTGCCTAAGTTATTGAAGCCGCTTGGGTGGATCGATCAGGTTAAGCTACTACTATCTTTACATATCTTGACCCACCCGTGGCTCAAAACACACGCAAAGCCGTTGGTCCCAACTGTCATTCGTGGATCTTTGACAGTCGTTACGGGTCATCAGAAGGGGTATCGTATTACCCAGTAACTGGGTTATAGGGGTCAGATAAGCAGTCACTCTATGTAAATTACAGGTATAATTATCATCGGCATTATTATTATATTATCGGCATCAGCACCCTAATTGTGTAACTCACGATTCATCATAATTTGTTTCGTTTTGAAACAGATGGCTAAACCATTGCTTCATATGTTCGAAAAATGTGTCTGCTCAACAACGTAAATAACGCAATGAATATTGTTGAACTGTCAAAATAAAACTAATTATGATTAATCGCGTGTTACGCTATTAGGGTGCCGGTTAGACTGGAAGCCGATCAAAACATAATTGGGAACAATTGTTATTAAGAAATTCGCAACAGGAAAACCCATTAACAAATTAACCAAATTAATCAAGGTTGCCGGGAAGAGATCGCAGAAAACGATAAGGTCGCCCATTGTAAGTTTTTAGTGTTAAATGGTATATTATTGTTGTGTATATTCTGGTGTACATTAAAGCATATTTAAACGGTCAAGTATCAAGTAATTAACACAAATACTTCTCTATTGTTATCAGACCCAATATGAGTCTGCCTAACAGATGAGGGGATAAATAAATAATAATAAATAAATAACCCGACTGACTAAAAAATTTGTCTGCCTAACATACGAGGAGATAAATAAATAACCTGACCGAAGAAAAAAATTGTGTATTATACGCATAAATCTTTCGGAATGAATGTTCTAAACGATACTGAAAACCGCATCAAAAGATCCGTTAGTATTTATTTATTTATATCAATTGCTTGCTGCACTTACAGTAAGCACCATAGCGCGCAGCAAGCTAACAACATAATATTTAACTAAAAAACTTCACACAAACATTGAACATAGATCTACTGCTATACACAAATATATCAACATCTGGCCTCTGAGCAATCAGGGCGTTCAGTAGCATCTTGGCGTGTGCTAGCCTGCATAATTTGATTTTATGTTTTGTGTTTAGAAATTTTAATTACGTACCTATACATTCTGAGGAATCAAGTTTTCTAATTTATTAGACAGCTGTTATGCTGGGAAGTTTTTTGCACCACTTCTTCTTCCCAGCTAAAGCACTAGGAAGTGGTGAAGAGCGGGCGTTTTGGGGGACTACCTTATGTAATTTTTACGTTCAAAAAGTGCTGACTCTCAGCGTAGTTTTAATAAATGACTTTAGATTTTGATTTTGAAAAATACACTTTATAGATTAGAGTCCAACTTTACAAGGTCCAAGCGGTCACACAGACAAACTGGAAAGGGACTACATTTTACATTAATTAATTTTTAGGGTACCGTAGCTCAAAAGGTAAAAAAGGAACCTTTATAAGATCACTCTCTTGTCCTTTTGTCCGTCTGTCTGTCTGTCCGTGTGTCACCACCGATTTTCTCAGGAACGGGTGGACCTAGAAAATTGAAATTTATACCAGATACTGAGGTCTAAAATCCCTATATTAAGTGTATCAAAATTAAGGCCCTGAGTCAAAACGATAAAAAGATTATGGGCAAATTTAGATTTTCACGAAAACTTGTAAGTACCAAAAGTTACCTTAACTATCAACTTTTTTATTTTTTGGAATTTTCCCTTAACTTGTGCTGTAAGACCTTACTTTGAACCAAACTTGATAATTCTAGGTCAACCGGAAGTACCCTAGAGGTTTTGGGTCGAAAACCTATATATGGTAGTTCCCGTTGACCTAGTATCGTGAAATTTGGCGAAAAGTAAGGTCTTACAGCAAAAAAGGAATAAAGGAAAAATTCCAAAAATTAAAATAAGTTGAAAATTAAAGGGTGTCCCCATACATACATAGTTGACGCCAATTAAATTTGTACGGAACCCTCGGTGAGCGAGTCCGACTCGCAACTGTCCGGTTTTTTTATTATCTATGTAGTTTAAAAGGTAGTAGGTATAGATTGTTCGTATATATTTTTTCCAATTAAACTGCCCAGCCTTTACCCAACTATGTTGGGGTCGGCTTCCAGTCTAATCTGATGCAGCTAAATACCAGTATTTTACATGAAGCGACTGCCTATCTGAACTCCACAACCCAGTTACTGGGTAACACAATACCCCTTGGTAAGACTGGTTGTCAGACTTTCGGGCTTCTGAAGACCCGTAATAATTGTCAAAGATTCACGAATCACAGCCGGGACCAAAGGCTTAACGTGCTTTCCGAGACACGGACGAGTCTCACCATGTAAAGAATGGTTACGCATCCACAGACCAACCCCGGCAAGCGTAGCTTAACCTGATGGATCGACCCGTGCGGTTGTTAATGCTTAGCCACGAGATATATTTTTTTATCGTGCTGTTAATTTGTGAATAAAAGTGTTATTATATGAGCAATTTGTGAGGCAATTGAAAATGGAAAATGGCGCATCGTGGTCCATGAAAAGATTTTTTTTTTACAAATGATAGTAATCATCGTCTGTTGTAGTGCTTATGTTTTAAATTATTGTTATCTTTAACACCGAGAAGACTAATGGATTAATACACTGCCGGACTTCTTAATCGAGCCACCGTGCATTTTTATTTTTATTGGTCCTTAGACCAATAAAAATCAAAATCAAAATCAAAAAAATCAAAATGATAAGTCAGAGAAAAAGTTTTTATGCAGTTTTGAAGCTGTTAGGTATCGTAATGCAAAAAAAAAGCTCTAAAATTTTGTTTAGAGCATCTCTAAGCCAGAAGTTATTTCATTATTTGTTTAGTTTTGTCTAAAAAGAAGAAGAAGGTTCCCAACCTTTTGACAACGACGCCTCTCTGGTTACGGTCATTAATTAATTATATGACGAACCGTATGACAGCCTTCGTAATGATGATAATGATGGGAGATAACACAAACTATTAAATAAATGTTTAAAGAAAAATGTAAACTATTGTTTTCTTTAAAAAATCACATTAAATTGGCCCCTGAGAAAGGCAAAAAAAACAAATTTAATGGTAATTCGTTCGAATTGCAATTAAAACTGTCTCACGCCTTTATTAGCTTGGTACCTATATATATGTAGCTATGTAATGGAATCCTTGAACGTGATTTTCATTCGCCTCAAAACGTCAAAGTGATTTGAAACTTTGCACTTATCGAGGACCGATGACAATTCAATAATTTCAGAAATTTGTTCCAATAAGTTGGCCAAAAACAAATTAAAAAATAAAACAACAAAAAAATGACGCTTTCGTTACTACGAAAGCGTCATTTTTTTGTTGTTTTATTTTCGTTCGTAACTAAAAAATTGAAAATAAATAATAGTTTAAAAACCAAACCAAAAATGTATAAAATAATTTTAATGTAAAAAAGCTTTTTGAGGTATATTATATAATCAAATAATATAAGCCCAGGCAGCTCCCGACGGATATTCTTGAGTTTTTTATTAAGTTCATAGGTGATTATGTTATTGCCACATCTACAATCATCGAGAACCAAATAGGTAGGTACGTAGGAAAATGCTATGAAAACTAATGCTCTATTGTTTACATAATTATATGACCGACTCCGCCAGAGATCAACTCTACTTATTAAATCTTTTTACGTTTAGTATCTCGCATTACATTATTTTTTAAGTCGGGGGTTTTTTTATTATTTTATCCTTTTTCAATTACTTTATCCGTCGTGGGTTTTCTCAAAAAAAAAAAAATATTTTGCCTTTTAAATAGTTTGGTTTTAAAGCGTGTTTTTTAGTTTTGTAAACTATATTTTTTATATATGCAAATTTAAAATTTGGAACAATGACAAACGGAAATGATCGTAAGTGACTGGCTTCAAAACCGCAAATTGTATTTTCTTTGCACTACCATTATTCAATAAAAAACAAAAAAAACAATTCTTTAACAGAAAACCAAACTAAACAGTAGAATATAATCTTGTTAATATTTCCTACTATTCCTACTAATATTATAAATGTAAAAGTTTGGATGTTTGTACCTTAATCACGTAATAACGGCTGAACAGATTTAGGCTGAAGAAGTTTGGCACACAGATTACCCTGAATACCCTGATTATATTGACCTGGGTTAACACATGGGATACTTTTATCCCGGTAATATGTTCCCGTGGGATAGTACAATTTTCGACCTCCACGCGAGCGAAGCCGCTGGCAAATAGCTAGTGTTCAATAACTTTCGTGGAAATCATGTCACTTAGTTTAAATAGGTTAATTTTATCTATGTAGATTCTTTTAAATAATGTGAATGAGAGAATGTTGTAGGCCTTACAGACTGTAGATTTGTAGACGATTTTCTATTCTTTATTTTCATTCTTCTAAGTAGGTGCCTGGTGCTTATTGACAGGCCTGCACTGTCCTCCCATACCTATTATCACTGTAATTTGAAAACGTTGTAAAAGCCAATTATTTTTAAAAGAGTAACCGTGGAGTTCCTTTCCGGCTCTTCTCCATAGGAAGCGACAAATTGGAACCGTGCACCTAGCGTCTGAGGTTTCATAAGTGCCCATGCAGGTTTATGTGAAATAAAATATTTTGATTTGATTTGATTGCCAATTATTTGCTATACAGTTTCTTCTTTTTTGTTAGAAGTATTAGTTAACTTTACTTTCGGTATTTAATTTCTGGATCCAAGTCCAATTAATTAATGGACCAAACGAAGGGTTTCTATTCCTTATTATCCTAATTTCCTGATTGCACTGAAAGTAAACTGTAAAACTGATTCTATAATAAAAGATATAGCAGTAAAGATTTCAATTCCATTTCAATCACCGTCTTTTAAATATTTTAAGCATATTAATACGAGTAAAAAATGGGCCGACTAGTCGGCGGTTTTAGCCGACTAGTCACCAACTACAAATCATCATCACCAGGCTCCTGTTGGAGGGGGTTTTGCCGTAATCGCCACGCTTGGCAGGCGGGTTGGCGATCCCAGTATGGTGGTAAAATGCATAGAGAATGCTGCTGCCCATTCTCTAGTAAGTCCCTGAGTCGCCTTCTACGACACCCACGGGAAGAGATGGAATGGTGCTATTCTTTTACGCCCGGCACCACACGGCACAACTACATATATGGCCGACTATTTGTAACAAATGTAGTAATCAAGAGATATTTTAAATACATTTTTTATTGGTAAAGTTGCTCATGGAATGTAAAGATGCCACAGTTGACGGTATTCCTTTTGCCTCGTTTACGTTGATATATAAACATGCAAATATCTAAAAATAATCTTCAACGACTTTCTCATTTAGCGAAGTGGCAATCGGTACAATTATTTTCATTACAAAAGCAGTATTTCACCTTAATGGCCACTGTGACTGTCTTTTTTAAACGCAGCTACTTAAATTACAGACGCAAGGAAACCAAGCTCATGACATTGGTGCAAGATAATTCTGACTATTTTTAGTCACATAAGTGGAATATACGGGATAAACCAGTGACGTAGTTGAAAGGCATTATTAGTTAATCAATAAGTATGATTGTTTAATTCATAATGGCCTTTTTGTCCATTAACATTTAAACCCAGGTTTACGTACTAATCCTAGCTTGACGGTTCATCAACAAGGACCCATGACATCTGTCGTGTTTTAATCGTTTTTTTGTTAATAGAACCAATCTATTTCTACTTCGGTTGACAAGATAACCTAGCATTTATAACATGTTTTGTTATTATTATTAACTTCAGTTGTACCTATCTATCTATACAGGAAAAGTTTTTATTCAGTGCGCAAACTTTAACCATGAATTCAGCATACCATTCTAGATTCCCCAGCGAAGAAATTTTTCGTCGGTTTTACATAAAAAATCAGCTGTTTCATAGAAAAGTGCAATACCTACGCAGTCAAAATGTATGAAACAGCTGTTTTTTTTTGTATAACCGACGAAAAATTTCTACGCTGGGGGGTCTAAAATGGTATGCTGAATTCATAGTTAAAGCTTGTCCACTGAATAAAAACTTTTTTCTGTATGTGTAGTTTCCACTAAATTAGCGTAATTAGCTAAAATCGCGTTCAAAGATTCCTCTTTGAACGCGATTTTAGCCCACTTAAAAATGCCAAATTAACTTAAAATTTTGCACACTTATGAAAGGCCAATGTCAATACAATAATGTAATAAGTTTGTCCCATTATCCTGACCAGGATTTTCAGGATATTTTAACAAGGAGAAGCCTCCTACACTTTAATTAGCATGCGCACAGCGAAACTGTGGAACTCTATGCCTGCGTCTGTGTTCCCTTCCACATTTTACCCGTCTTCCTTCTAAGCAAGAGTGAACAGGCATCTTTTGAGCACGCTCGATCCATCATAGACTTCATCAATCGCTTCCCATCAGGCGTGATCAGGGTCAAGAACAGGCCCATTTAGTTTTTTTTTAAGGCGCTTTTGTGGTAGATATTAGGCGTAAGTGTTAGTTGTTTGGCTATACTGCAAACTTCACCTTAGTCTACTTTTAATTGAAAGAAAAGAAGAAAAAAGTAAGAAAATACGTTTATTTGTGGTAAACATGACGCAGAGAAACAACACAAACACAAAAAAAAAAACAAGTTAGAGGCAAATATACGTCATATCCACGCAAATCGCCCATCTCTCACCTTATTGCTACGACTACTAATATTAATGATCATTTAATATCAATTTACTGGTCTTTTTGCAGAGTCGGATTAACAAAATTTAACGAGGCAGTATTTTACAAAAGTTAGTTCTCAGGAAATAAGTAAGAAAATTACCTCTCTCGCTGCTAAGTAAAATACTTGGACTATTTTATTTAATGCATTGTTCTTGTGTGATTATCATTTAACAATGTAGCTTCTGCTCGTGACTTCGTCCTTGTATTGTTCCCCGTAGGCCTTACCCAATGTGTCGCATCGCATCACCTACCTGTGCTAAATCTTATTGTTCCCCGTAGGCCCTACCCAACGTGTCGCATCGCATCACCCACCTGCGTTAATTCTCATTGTTCCCCGTAGGTCCTACTCAACATATCGTATCGCATCACCCACCTGCGCTAATTCTCATTGTTCTCCGTAGGCCCTACCCAACGTGTCGCATCGCATCACCCACCTGTGCTAATTCTTATTGTTCCCCGTAGGCCCTACTCAACATGTCGCATCGCATCACCCACCTGCGCTAATTCTTTTTTGCTTAGCGTACTGTCTCACTGTTTTCTTTTTGCTCGGCTCCTAACGATTATAGCAGGATGTTAAATTATCCTCAAAAATTTGGAGATCGAATGCAAAAATATGTTTTCAAATCCAACCGTTAGTTCCAGAGACTAGCGCGTTCAAATAATCAAGAAAACTATTCAGCCTTATTATATTGTAGTTATAGATAGTATGCATATAGATTTATTATCTGCAATATAAATGTTATATTAGCAGAAAATAGAATTGTGCGGCAAAGGAAGAGGGTTGCCTTGCAGTGTGACAATATAGGCTAGTTAGATAAGATTAGATTATAATAGTCATATTACGAGAAAATATACGAGTGACAACACTTTATGTATTTGCAAAATGCACACAGAACATGTAGGAAATAAATGTAAACACGTAGTGTGTCACGTGGGTATAATAAAACATGTGACCATTGATGCTTACTGAACAAATAATAATGACCTTAATAATAACATAGTAGCATAACCTTGAAAAGTTTAGAACAATCTCGAATGTTTTTCGGATGCCAAGATCGTTTGAAGAAAAATGAAATACATAAATAATGATCTAAATGCTCGTCCTACTAATAGCATAAATGTCAAACTTTGGATGTTTGGATATTTAGTACTCAATCACGCAAAAACGCCCAAATGGTTTTAGAGATTTGGCACACATATAGCTTATAACCTGGATTAATACATAGGATACATTTCCATGGGATAATTTCCGACCTCCATGCAGTCGAAGCCGCTAGCAAAAGCTAGTTCTATTATAATCATGAATTCATCCGAAAGACCTTCACTGCTGGAGATAGACCTTCCAACGTTAAATACAATTGTGAGGGGCTGTAGTTCATAACTACGTGAATCAATCAATCCTCCACGTTCAGTAGCAGTGACCGCATTCTTCCACACATTTATGATGAGCTCATTATTGCTCATCCGTGCCTCGCAGAGCACTTTTACTTATTGGTTCAATTGTCACACGAATACCTACTCCAATCGTTGGTGATGGTATGAAGCTTGGTTTACAGTATGCCAAGAATTCAATAAAGCATGTCGTGTAAAAAAAGTTACAATCACTACTAGACCAAAAATTAGTGAATGGGCCACTACTGGCATTCGAAAAAGCAGAGATATCTTATATATAATTTTTATAATGAAAAATCATTGACTTCGTATCAGGCCTTTCATAATTATGTAAGAAACTATTCTAAGATATTCAAAAGAGTCTGCGCTCAAGCTAAATCTAAATTAATAAGTAACAAAATTAGTATTTTTAAAAATAAAATAAAAGCTGTGTGGCAGGTAATTTACAAAGAAATTGGAAACACAAAACAACGAGATCAGAATGAGTTAGCTGTAAATATTGATAATGAAACCATTTCAAATAAGTTAAAAGTTGCTGATCCTCGATAAGTTTACAAAGTTTCAATGAAATCTGACCGTTTAAAGTGGGTCAAAATCACGCTCTAAGGAGTCGGTTACATACAAACGTACAAACACACAAACAAACATATAAGTGAAGCTAATTTAGAGCGTGTAAAAAGGAACTTTTCTATGAGCACATTTTTTTTGATAACCGTCGCTATCCGTCTAGAATCATGCTAAATTCATGGTTTCAGTTTGCGCGATGTCCTTGCGCCACCTTGTATGTAGTCATGGCTTTGAAGGTCAAAATATTGTGCACTCTACGTATTCCGTCGCCAAGATTTTTATAAGTACCTACTGCCGCCTTTAGGCACTGCCGGCGCGGCTATTTCATGCACTGTGGTCGTGCAGCTTATGCTGATGCCGTGGTCCGTGCTGTCTACTTTTAGGCACCTGTCTCTCCGCTGACGAGGAAGTGAATAGCTATCAACGATTTTCTCGCTCAAGAAATGTACAAAAGATGTGATGTAGGTCCCGTGTAAGTAAAAGACATATTAATTTTAACAATAATTGGCGGAAAGAACACTCGCTGCGAGACTCATGCTTGTAACATACGTATAGCAGCGAGTAATCGCTCGTCGTTGTCTCGCACTCGTTACTAGTTGCTCGCCAACTTGCTTTTAGGTGGTAGCTGTACTAATTTTTCGTTGCTAGCTCTACCCATAGTAGTGGTTAGCTCTACCCGCACTTAGTTGCTAGCTCTATACGTTTTTAGTTGCTAACTCTTCTCGTTTTTAGTTGCTAGCTCTACCCGCACTTAGTTGCTAGCTCTATACGTTTTTAGTTGTTATGGGTATCGTTCTCCAGTTACTGGATTATTAGGGTCAGATATGCAGTCGCTTCTTATAAAATACTGTCGCGCAGCTATATCCGGATAGACTGAAAGCCAACCCCGACATATACAACGCTAGGCAGTTTGTAACTGCAATCGATGAGAGGTGAAGGTATCATTATTAAATTAATACAAATTCCTGTTTTGACTAGGCCAGTCCTTTATTCATCATTTTTGTTTTATTAAGAGTTTATTAACGACAATAGATTGATTTTCTTATAAATTCCTTCATAAAAATATTGCTTATCGTCCAACGCTTAGTCTCTTGCCCCTCTGTCCATTGATTTCCTTTACTTTAGTAGTCATATCTTCAGCTTTCTTAGGATGAACTTTGATATAGTTGTTATAGTAAAAATTACTGAACATATAAAACAGTAGGCTAGTGTTGACTACCAGGAATATGTGGACATATTTAGGGTAGTTGCAATCGTGGAATAAGGCATTCGTATTATGAGCTATCACTATGCAGAATTGTATCTGAAAAGTACATTTAGGTCATAAGCGTATGGTTATTTTTATTTGACTACATGGTAGGTGATTTAGGTACTTAATGATTATTAGTTTGGTCTAGGGGTCGCAAGCACGACTACTGAGTGTATCATGGGTTCAACAACCAGGTCAGGCAAAGTATAGAGGTATGAGGAACAGGGTGTAAAGTTCACTCATACTATATGGTAAAGGGAGGATCCTCCGACCAGACGGGTGTTGTGTCTGGTGGGCAACTGCCCGACGGTTGATGTCGGGATATTGTACCTATGCGAGTCGCGCGGTAAACTCTGATTGCGCGATGCAGGATTTTGTGACGTGAGTCTTGCGTAGTTCGCCTGGTGGCATTGTAGATGGCGCCACTTTTCTATTTGTGTTTTTTAGATATTTGTTGCGAAGTATTTTTCTGCAGTGCCGCTAAAAAGTTTTAGATATTGCGTTTTTCTATTCGGAACTTTCCAGTAGCATTCCGAAGTCTGGATTTGTGCTCGGCTTATGGCAACAGGCCCCTTAATAAAACATAACTGACGATACGTGGGTTGGGCACGCCACGATAGCGGCGGTAAGACCCCTCTTTGAGGAGTGGCTTGAGAGGCGGTACGGCGTCCTCACCTTCCGCCTACGCAGGTTCTCACTGGACATGGTTGTTTCGGGAGGTTCCTGTTTCGGATAAGGCGGGAGAAAACGCCTGGGTGTTTCCACTGCAAAGATCGCCCTGAAGACACGGTGGAGCATACGGTGGAGGCCTGCCCAGCTTGAGTGGATCACCGCCGTATCCTCGTAGATGCGATTAGCGGCGGCAATCTCTCGCGTCCGGCCCTGGTCCAGGCCATGGTACGGAGCGAGAGTGCATGGGTAGCCGTCACCTCCTTATGCGAAGCAGTAATGCTCGCAAAGAGGGAGGTAGCGCACGTGAGGGAGAGGCAGTTTATGCGCCCTCACGGCCTTAGTTGCCGCAGAAGACGCCCTGAGCGTCGGGAATCCCAGGCTGATTCCCGGCCACCGTAGGCGCGGGCTTGCGGACGGCGAGTAATGGGTAGCTCGCTGTCCGGTAAGGACCAAGCCCGGGTCTACGGTGCGTTGTGTTCCACGCGCGCCTCAAAAAGATGTCAGCATTAACTGATGGGGCTCGCAAGGGCCGATGCCTGCCAGGGGTGCGGGTTGTTCGAAAGAGATACCGCGGCCCCTGGCACACAGGCAACTGAGAGAACACGGGTAGGTTTTAGTCAGTAAAAGTCTGTCGCGCCCTCCTGCTCCACCTAGAGCGGGATAAGTTATTTGATGATTTCCCTCCCAAAAAAAAGAAACTCCACAGCGTTCAAATTTTTCGTGGAATATCAATGAAAAAAAATCAGCTGTCGCTTAGAAGAGTGCAATATTTACAAGGTCAAAATGTATGAAACAGAAAATTGCAGTGGCAGTGGAGATTGGTCGGCTGAAATGATGATGATGAAAATATTTTGTACATAATCTTACCAATTGAATCAAAGTGACATGTTTCTTCCACCACAAATACTTCTGGTACTGTGGACCCAGACCAGCTAAGAAATAATATATGTACATCAGTATATGCACAAAGGAGTTCATTGTCCCGACCAGGACTAAAGGACCAACTGTAAGGAAAGAATAACACATGAAAACATCGGAAGGGAATCAATTGGTTTATTTTGTAAAAATATATATCTTGAAGTGATTGTTGAAGTGAACTGTCATAAGTGTCAATGTGTCCAGTGCCCTAGCATCTAAGATACTTGTCACGGCTAGCATCAGTTGAAATGATTGATTTTTGCAGGATAGACCAGTTTTACTTAATGGTCTGAAAATATTCTGTGAGTAAGTCGCATTAGCCACGCTCATTCTCTCTCTGCATAGAGAGGCTTTTATTTGATCTTAGGTAGGCGTTGGTCGTCTACCCAGCGTAGACAATCAAGTAATTTACTATGCATAATCGGCCTTTAATGTTTCCACAGCTGGAACACAGGACTCCTCTCAGTGAGTAGTTTGGTTTATAAACTCAATATTTTAAAGTGGGAAGTAATCGGTTTTAAAAATCCGGTCATGCAAGTTCAATCAAAGTGTTTTCAAAGCCTGTTTTAACCACATCGATTAGTGGCAGGGTTTCTTTATTGATAACTAGCTGGTGCCCGCGACTTCGGCTGCGCCTACAATTTTTAACCGACTTCAAAAAGGAGGAGGTTATCAATTCGTCGGAACCTTTTTTTTTATGTATGTTCCCCGATTACTCGAAGATGGCTGGACCGATTTGGATTTTGTTTTTTTTTTGTTTGAAAGGGTATACTTCCCAGGTGGTCCCATTATCATCAAGTCAGGATCTGATGATGGGATCCTGGAGAAATAGAGAGAACTTTTCAAATTTTATAGGCACACAAAGCGATTCAGGTATTTTTTGGAAGAATACTTTCTCGTAGTGATTTCATTTCAATTTGGTGAAGATTTGATGAAGAACTTTGGAGATAGGCAACGGAACTCCTCAATAAATGATAGCAAATGAACTGGGATTGCTGAAATCTCATCTCTGTCTATTGCTTACACCAGTTCATAACATAACATCACGCCGGTATGCTGTGAAGGGCACATGTGAACCACTAAAAAGTAAAAAAAAAAAAACAACCGACTTCCAAAAAATCACTACAAAGTGAAAAATAACTTTAACTTCGGAAGTCGGTGTCTTTGGAGCTGTATTTGAATTTTTTGCCACCGCCTTCCGAAATGAAAGTTATTTTTCACTTTGTAGTGTTTTTTTGGAAGTCGGTTGTTTTTTTTTTGGAAAAAGTTTTCTATAAATATAATATTATAATATTAGTAGGATTGCAACTGTCCTACGTGGTTTGTAGCACGTTGCATACTGACAGTTAAGTGTCATCGGTAGGTAGTTGCCTTCCCTGTAGGAGAACAAGGCCTTCACGAAATAATTTAATAAAGTATGTTTTGCGCACCCGTATCGTTGAGACCCCGGCCCCGACTTAAGACTAGTAGATTATTATCCGCTTGAACACCCAATTCATTTAGTAAAAATGTCACCATATTTTTTTTAGATGATGTGAGCTTGAAGTGATCTGTCAACAGTGTCAATCCATATCAGGTAGAATGACAGCTCACTTCAAGATCACTTCACCTAGGTTTTCGCGGCGAGATTTTTACACAATAGCGCAAATGGTTTGAACTTAAACAAGACAAAAACTTCACTTAAAGGCAGTACTACCCAATTAATTCCTTGAATTTCCAAAAAAAAATAAACATAGATAGGCATGGATATCATAGTATGTTACATACTCGTATTTTTTGTCACTTTCAAATCTGTTCGGTAAACATCTTTAGGATACCTGCATGCCCTAGAACAAGAATTTCTAAGACCAGGAATAACCAGTGTCAACCAGTACCTATGCATTGAGAGCGCGTGGTTTGAGTCCTGATCATGGAAATTTTAAAGGCTTTATATAATATGAGCAAACTTTCCACAAATTTTCTTGCATATGCTTGCTAGAACCCTGCTTACCTGGGAAGTATTTTGTGGCAATCCAAGAGCTGATGGAAACCATCGAGTGATGATACAAATGAAGAGTGGATATTTGTCTGCTTTTCTTCCTGAACACAAAGAATACGGTATCCAGGAGTTCCGTCAGCTTCCCGAAGAAGTACCACCAGGAGGAAACTGCCGTCTGCAAAACATCATTTGTATTATTTGGCACAAATAAAAGAAAATGTGTAGCAGTTGGACTTTGATAAGGCCATGTTCAATAGCATTAGCATGGCCCTCGACAAACACAATTAGACACGACCCTGAATGGGTGGATCACCAATAAGCTGAAATTGAGAGCGGTATAAGTCGCCGTGAACGACACAACAAGTAGTGGCGAAGGGCTATCCACAAGGGGCGTAGTCTCGCCGCTTCTATGGAACCTGGTCGTAGACAGCCTCATTAAAACACTGAATGACAAAGGTTACTTCACCGTAGGTCCGCCAATGATCTAACCATAATAATAAATGGCACCCATGACAATACCGTCATGCGCCAAGCCTTGAACATAATCGAAGACTGGTGCAACAAACACCAACTATCAGTAAATCTCACAAAAACCGAACTGATCCTCTTCACAAAAAAGAGGACACTCGTGGGACTGAAACTTCCGCGTCTGTTTGGCTCTAGTCTAAGCCTAGCAACTGAAACCAAATACCTGGGCATATTTTTGGACAAACAGCTGAATTGGGCAAAACATACTAACTACATCACTACAAAAGCCGGCATATTATCCCTGTGTCAGTGCAAGCGAATGCTTGGCAGGAACTGCGGCATTCGCCCCAGAGTCACCCACTGGCCACAGTTATTCGACCAATTATTACATACGGCTCAATAGTCTGGTGGCCTAGAACAGACTTAGGCACAGCACGTACATCAACAACTTTGTAATTTTTATAAACAAAAATATTAAAACTAATGTAAAGAAATACGAAACGTTTTTAAATCGATTATAACTGTTACTAGGTCCTCATATCACGTTAATCGTCTGTGCCTTTACAATTAAATGTTAATTTGATGTAAAATTACTTACCCTAGATATACGGGGATCTTCCGTCTCCACAATTGGATCACAAATAAAATTGTAGTCCTTAGATAAAAGGTAGTTAAGTCCCTGAAAGTAATAAGAATAGCGGTTAATATAACTTCCTGAACACTGGGCGCCTAACTTAAAATAATAGTAAATTCACAGATGAGAGTTTGTTGTAGGTCCGCGAAATCAATAAGTCAATCAATCTGCCAAGCCTTTTCCCAACATTGTTGGGGTGGGCTTCCAGTCTCCCCGAATGCAGCTGGATACCAGTATGTTATATGGAGCGACTGTCTATGTCTAATGTCTGACCTCCTCAACCCAGTTAGGTACTGGGTAATACGATACACCTAGGTAAGTCTGGTTTTCAGACTTTCGGGCTTCTGACGACTGAACGTCTGTCAAAGATCCACGAATGACTGCCGGGACCAACGGTTTAACGTGCTTTTCGAGGCACGGAGGAGCCTCGGTATGTTGGAAAACTTGGACTTACTCATATAGATCATAAAATTTGTTTTGAGTACAGTTTCATATCAATTAAACATTGCAATAATATTAATTACTGAATTTGGCGTTTTACATGGAAACGGCATTTTTTCTTAAATGAAGTTATATATGGTGTCAATCAAAGTATATAAATACTATTGTTATCTGTGCAATTTAGCCATATCATATATGTCATTGATCCCTTTGCTGAAAAAAATGTGGGAGCGAGAATCAAAATCTTTAAGGTGGTTTTGACTGCATCGTGGAAAGTGATTTTTCATCCTTGCAAGAAATTCTCCAAATTCCGGAAATAGTGGTTACCCATTGGAGCAAGGTCCGGAGAGCATGGTAGGTGTCGGAGACATTTCAATCATAGCTCCTCTAATTTAGCGACCGTCTATTGTGCTGTCTGTGGTCTAGCGTTGGCCTGGAGCAGCAGTGGGCTAGATCCTAGGCTAGTCTTGGTCTTTTAATGGCTAAATTTTGCGGTCTGTATTGTCGGTTGACAAAACAGATCTGCCGTAATCGTCTGGCCAGATCTTCGGAAGCTGTAGTGAATGACACCGGCACTGGTCCACCAGATATGGGTTTATTCTGTAGGTAAAAAATTCTAGAACGAAAATGTTGTAACCAAAAATGTGGCGTGCTTTCCTTTATAATAGCTTCGTATTACACATCATTTATCCTTCGAGCTGTTTTTGCAGTGGTGCCACGGTAGCACTCGTATTCGTCAATGACGCGGTATTTTATGTTTTTCATATTGTGAATAGCACCCTAATTGCATAAAACACTATTAATCAAAATCTGAATCGTTTTGAAGGTTATTGCTAATCCATTCTTTCATTTGATCATACACCGTGACATTTCATTCGTCTTACAATGGTGGTCCACTCAATGTATCCGTCATAAAATACCTCTAGGCGCGATTAAAATCTTGTTACCATTAATTAAGATGATAGGTACAAAGAAAAATAAATAATGCTTTAGAATTATGAAACACCCTCCTTGTTAATAATGTTTACTTATCAAACGGTAGAAGATATCTACCTACCATTCCATTCCATCTCCATTACAGGATGTTTCAAACTACATCATGCGTCTTAGTGAATGATATTTTTTTTTAAATTATGCATTGATCAACAAAAAAATATATTAATAAATGATTCGTAGTTTTTGGATACATGAAGTAGGCTGTCGTTGTAAGACGACTAAAATGTCACGGCGTAGGTATAAATAAAAATATCATGAATAACAATTAAGTTGTATTCAATGTTACTTCATTAAAATTTTAAAAATATGTCACTACCATAGACCAGCGTCACTTCCGTGGACGCGAGATTTATTTTAACCTTTTTTTTGCGAAAACTTCAGTAAAAAAAGCTTGGCTCGTAATTAGGACACATTGTAGGATTTGGTACCTTTCATTTGAGACCACTTAGGATCATATCAACAAAAAATGTTTTTTTTTTTTAAATTTCAAGTCTCTTTTTGAGAATGACCCAGTTATTTGAAAAAATTGTCTGCTTAGCAACGTTAACAACGCCATGAATGTTGTGGAATTGTCAAAATGAAAGCGATTCCTGCTGATAGTTGAGATCAAAGTGGCCAGTTCGACAAATAGCCAATTTCATATGTGAGGACCTAATAAACTAGGTATTACTTACCTCATGTACCAAAAATACACTAAAAAATATTTGAAATAAGTTGTACAACATAATCGGGTACTTCAATTCAAAGGGTTTCCGGTTTTTCATGAAACGGGGTCCATAATCAGTGCAGAATTTCAGATATATTAATACGGTAACAATAACTGGTATTGGACTTGACATTAACGGCAGATGTTTCGTCCTGGCATCTGTGGATAAACAGATGTGTGAATAAATACCTAGTTTATGTAAAAAGATTTGGCACAATTTTTCAGTAATGTTATTTATAATCAGCAATTCTTTACAAAACACAGCCGAGAGGTCACCCTAGGAGGACATTATAATCGCCACGCTTGGCAGGCGGGTTGGCGATCGCAGTATGGTGGTAAAATGCATAGAGAACGCTGCTGCCCATTCTTTATAAAGTAGCTTAGTCGCCTTCTACGACACCCACGGGAAGAGATGGGATGGTGCTTCTTTACGTCCGGCACCACACGGCACTCCGGCACCACACGGCACTCCGACACCACACGGCACTGATTAATTTACAATGTTTGTAAATGTGTGAGCATGTATCTATCATAGAATTAATTTATCTGTATTGCTTCAATTTGATTCTTTTCACCTATTTTGGTATGGTAATTTTATTCTGGGTGGATCGTTTTCACACATAATCATATTATAATGAATGTGCTATGTTAAATATTGTACTTAAAACATTTTAAAAGAGTAACGGTGGAGTTTCTTGCCCATTCTTCTCCATACGAAACTACATTTTGGAAGGGGCGACTAGAATCAATTCTATTTTAATGTAAATGTTGACGTTTAAAAGTGCCTTTTAAGTACGTATTTGAAATAAATGCTTTGACTTTGAACTTTGACTTTCAGAAAGGTCAGGTGCGTAGTACTCGCAACTGATGTGCGTGTATTACCAAATATATGCAGGTGGCGTTCTGTAATTTCTACTTACCCCCATTGGGAGAAAGCGTGAATTTATGTAGGTATGTGTATGTATGTAAGACGTAACAGTCAAATAAAGTCTATACATAGTTCAAGACATAGTAAATTTTTGGGTAAACATAGTAAACAATTTTGAAGACAGCTAATGCAGTGCTATGATGAATGATATACTCCGACCAATTTCACTTTAAAAAAAAAAAACATCTCGCCTCGTAATTTTTACGATCGTGCTACGTTGGCTTATTTAATGTAAAAAAATGTTTTAAAACGTAAAAAAACAAACCTGCCAAGTCATCAAGTACATAATTATATGTACGAGCTATACTGTTTATAATTCCATTCATTTTCGACGGCAACTTTACCAACACCAAATAATTTAAAGAAAATAAATTAATTAAAAAATAGCTACTGCTCGGGGTTCGCGTAACCCTCTATAGGCGGTAGCTACAATGAAAACAAGAACGAAACCTGGTTCTTAATTAAATTACTGATATGTTAATAACGTAGGTAAATGATAATAAAGTTTGCAGAATTCTAATCAGTTACGATTCTGTTATTGTTGTGTTCCGTACTTTACTATTGATACTACCATTTTTAACTGGTTTCGGTCAGCGACTGCATTTGATGCCTTCGTTTTTATTCTTGTAAGTAGGTTTGTATAATCATTTTTACAAGTTTATTATGTTTTAAAAACTAGATGAGTCGGCATCGACTACTCTGAGAAGAAAGGCCAAAACAAAATCAGAGGCAGAATCAGTCTCTTTCAAAGTCCAGACATAATTTTGGTGTGATCGTGTAAAAACCGTGTACATTGATGTCTGAAATAGTCTTTTGAGGAAAGAACTACACAGATTGAGTGGACGAATGCTTTGTCAGTTATCCTGCAGCTCAAGTCAGAACTTAAGCTGTTCAACGATTCGAGGAACAATATCAAAGAAAGGACAATTGGTAGACCGCGTAAACTACTCAAACTGCCAGACCATTAAAACTAACTGAGAAAAAATACAAATATCCACATAGACGTGGTTGACAGCTTCAATCGATTTAGTCTATCGCAGTCCACTGCAGGTCATAGGCCTCTTCAATTTAATACCATGTCCTCCGACTTCTGCATCCAGTCTGTCCCAGGCACCTTTTTCAGGTCGTCGGTCCATCTAGCTGATGGGTGTGCCACACTATGCTTGCCGATACGCAGTCTCCACTCCAGGACTGGTCGTTGAGAGATCTGAGAAAAAACCCTAACTAATTTAGGCTCGTAAGCCAGCTGCTGCACTGACAGCTATGTCCAGGTGTGTATCTCTTTTTGTTTAAATACACTTAGGCCTCGAAGTACTTGTCCGCATTGCTATCATCCGAAAATGTGCCCAAAAGACTGGTAGCACTACCACGTTGAATGGCAATGCTAATATTTCTTTGGCCAAAGAACAACCCACCCCTCTTGTCACATGAAGTGTCGGCCAGTCAGCGAGAAATTTCCTTAAAAAGGAGACACACTCAGGCCCCATGATCTGGCCATTTTGACCCCAAATGGCTCAAAACTGTAATTAGTCTTAAGCTTACAGTATCTGCGCCGCAACACGAAGGAAAGAGAAGGAGACAGCGTCGGAGGGGGAGGCCTATGCTGAGTGGCAAGACAATCTTCGCAAAACTAGTGTCTATGTTAAATACCTATTTTAGATTAAAATAAATATATGTTTTCTAAGATTGTTTAATAAAGGCTTTATTATTATTATTTGCGGCACTCGGGTCACAGCTGCCGCAGCAGTGGCAAGTTGTGTCCTACACCAGAGGCCTACCCACCTTCCAAGGCAACAACATCATGCTGTCTGGTCTCTTCCCATCGTCACGTATCAAGCCGTTTGGTTCTAATACCGCTGGTACGCCGGCGGTGACAAAGGCTCGAGGAATAATATCGTTGATGCTGGTGTGCCGTGCTAAGCAACCTGCGCTCTTGCAGCAGGACAGGCGACGGTGCCTGAAGAGACACGTAGCGAACTGAAATGATGAGTAATCCATCATAATGCCTAAGGTGGATAACGTGAACGTTCCAGACCGACCACATGGCCGACGTGTTTACCAGGGTAATCCGTATTATACTGCAGATCGGCATGTCCAACTGACTCTGGGAGGACGGGGTGTCGGGCAAATCCTTATTGGGACATGTAATTTTACAAGTATTCAACGCATCAGTCAAACACGGTACCTCAAAATCGACCAGTGCGGAAGATAAAATGCACCTGATTATTTTATCGGTACTTTGGAACGAGAAGATGAAGACCAGTGAAGAAAAATTGGTTTAATGTTTCATATGACTAAAATAATAGAGAACCCTGTTCTAAATTAATACAAAACTGTCTCATTTTGTTTTCCGTGTTTTCATAATGAGCACTTTTCCGTGATGACTTGAATTTTTCATATTATGTATCGCCAATAAACAGAATTTTGTAAACTTTTATGTGCTATTCTTATCGTTGTAGGTTCATCATAAATCAGCCTACAGTATTCACACTGCTGGAAAATGGACCCCTTCTCGGGGAGAGGGAGCGAGCCGTAATCCACAACGCAGGCCCAGCTGGATCCAGTTAGTAGATGTCAGATGTATTAGATTTTATGGTTCTAGTACATGCCGGTTTCCTCACGATATTTTCCTTCACCGTTTTAAAAGCAGTGGTGATGAAATTATTAGCGAAAGTAAAGCGCCTGCCTGGGTTTGAACCTATGATCTAGAAAAGTCGGGGCCATTATCACTGGACCACCAGTACTACTACTGACCACTGTCCGTCTGTCTGTCTGTGTACTGTCCTATGAAAATTAATTCGGAAATTATCGCTCTCCCATACTTGTAGGAAACGAAGCCATAATAAACCAGAGGTGGTTTGACTCCCGAGTGTGCGAGAGAGTCAATGAAACCGAGGGTAAATTAAGTTGGCGTTTAGTCTCGAGGTGCAAACTGTACTTTTCACTTTGAGTGCGAGAAAAATAGTCAATTTAATACAAAAAACATTTAATAAATATTACTTATTAAAATAAAAATCTCTATTTTTTTTTACTTGATGCTAAATGTACAATTTGAATTATTCGAAAAACCATGGAACTAAAACTCTCAACATTTTCGCAATGAAGATGGTCCACACTCCACAGCTAATAGTATACTTACTGGCTGTTTGAGTTTGTCTATGTAACATGAAGGAAGAAGTAATTTGATGATTTCCCATCCACGACAAAAAAAGGCTCTGGCATCAGAGAGAAAGATCCTATTGCACAAATAAAAGCACAAAAAATTAACCCGATGAAAAAATAAACTGAAAAGCAAAAGATAAACCTTTTAGCCTAACTAAGATCCTAAATTAGTGTAAATTACTAGCTTTAAGTCAGTGCCAAGCAAACAATCAACGCTGCAGATCAATCAAACTGCCATTATTTTACTTGGCGCTTTTATGTTTGTTGGGCGCCGTCTCATAATAAGTCAAAGAGGTACATTAATTTAGGAGCTTAGTTAGACTAAAAGGTATATTTTTTACTTTTCAGTTTCTCTTTTTATCAGTTTTATTTTTTTCTATAAAGTTTTTTTTTGGGATTTTTTTTCTATACTTATGGGTGTATTTTGTTTTCCAATCAAATTCAGTACAAATTTCGACGTTTACCATTTCAAATGAAAAAAGAATTATCAAATCAAACTACTCAGTAAGAAGTTATGCGTGCTATTTTTAACAAAACAATGTAGGTTTGTATTGTATGTTAATCTGTTGAAATGATTGTTTTGTAATTTCCATTACACTGTAGAATGTATAAATAAAATTGTCTGTTGACGTACAGAGGTCGGCTGATATATGGCACCTGAAGTTTTTAGATAATAGATTCTAGTGGTCGCTCAGTGGTCAAAATTCGACCGTAATTTATTTAAAACTTAATATATTTCTAATGCATTATTACTGTGGCGGCATCTACAACGTCACATGCAAACTACGCATCAAAGACTTGACGTCACACAAATCCTACATCGCGCCATCACAGTTTCCCTCGCGATTGGAATATACCTATATGTCACCGTAAGATTGTGAAAACCGTTAGTTTATAATCTATCTCGCGAGATGTCGCGAACTGTCGATAAATTGTGAACTGCCCCAACCGATGGGTTCCCGCATTGTCGTTGCAGGGGGGCTCAGTAGCCGTGGCGTCCACACCCACGGTGAAGCAAAGAGGAACCCTGAGGTGGGGCCGCTCGTCAGGGCTTTTTCTGCTAAACCGATGACGTAGCGGCCAACCAGTAGGTTGAGGTGTCGCTGGGTGGCATCGCAACTGAGGCGGACCGCGATGTCATATGGGAGGAATCGCGGCTGGGGTTTGCGGACCGCGGCGGGTGAGGAGTGGTGTATGGAAAGCGCCACTTTCCTCACCCTCCGCGGCCTGGATGGAGTCACCATCGTTAGATGGCGGACACGGTGTGGCCGCAGGGGAGGAGGAGTGTCGGTATTGCGTAGGCCGCTCTCCCTATCCCCTGCGGCCGAAAAGTGGTAGGCAGCGGGGCCACTATCCCGACTCGCTGCAGGGGGACCAAGGGTGCCATACACGGGGTCGTTTGGCACCCATGCGCTATTTGGTCCCTGGGGTGGTCACGGCGTGCCATGTGTTTCGGTGCGCGTGTGATGGGGGTTTATCTACAGAGAAAGGTCCGGCAACGGACAGCCGCGGCGGGCTCGCGGTTGGCTTCCGCGTTCCCGTGTTCCCGCCACAAGCGGTACTGGAGGACACCGTGGAGTTTTAGTGGGTTAGAGTCCCACATAACTATACTATCTCCCCGTGGTAGCGCAGTATGCATGAGAATTTCTCCACAAAAAAAAAAGGGTTAGAACTGCGACCAACGTGCAGTGTTGCGCGGGCCGAGCGAGCGTAGCGAGCGATGCCGCGGCAAAGGCTTGCGAGCGCTACTTCCAAGTTAGTGGCAGTAACTTGACTATTTAGTAATAGCGCAAGGTACTATCTGACAGGATAGCCGAACCATAACTGGTTCGGCTATCCTGCCAACACCTAAAAATTGAGGACGGGTGCTAGTCAGGGATAACCGTGTCATTGATTGATGGCGTCAAAGTACAACGGACAGTGCCATCTTACAATTTGATTCGTAAACGAAAAACTAATTATCATGTCATCGAGGACTGGTGGAGAGACCGAGTGAGGCGACAGTTTACAGTTGATAGTCGAGCTCGGATAGTCTACGCAAACGATCAGTACCAACGCACGTGTTTGTTTCCGATGCACGCGTTCATTTAATTTGTTAACGGTAAAATGGGGTGAATAGATATGCAGGGGTGAATCGAGACGAAACTTTAAAGTGGATTTTACCGTTGAAATTATATAGTTTGTAGTCAAAAAGGACTCTAATATGTTCAATGTTTTATAATTAACGATTAAGTGCCTATATTGGCAGAAAACGATCATAAGTTCATCGGCAAATCCACTTTAAAGTTCCGTCTCGATTCACCCCTGCATCTCTAATCACCCCATTTTACGGTACTCGCTTGTTCATATAAGTTATTTTAATTCTAATTATCTTTTCATTCGAGTACCCACTACAGTGATGCCCACACCTACTTAAACTATGTCGGATCGTGAAGAAGTCCCGATGTTTCGCATCTCACCCACCAGTGATGCGACATAATTTATAATACAAGAAACAAAACAAAGGTCAAGAAAACAGAAAGATTTCGCTTACATAATTCGACTTTAATTTCTCTTGTTAGTACGTAGTAGCAGTTAACTTAAACATTTAATCAAATGATTGTACAATCGATGAAAGATATTGGTATATCGCCAATTGTTGGCATCTTTGGTTAGACTGTGCCTCATGTGGGTAGTTGACAGTCTTTGGTATCAATTAACATTAGCATAATCATAAATACAAACTCATTGATACAGTTTATTTATTTCACCCTGTGCCCAGTTAAGGAGTAGGATCACAAAATTTTAGTAGATTTTTTTTCAATTATTTCACATTCTTAGACTTAAATCTATCATCATAAATATACGTTGGTTATCGTGATTTTTCCGCAACTTTTCTCCTACCGTAGCTATTATTAACTTTGCTAGAAATTGGAGTCACTTTTTTGCAATCCAAAACAGTTTTACTTTCATTTTTCTTTTTATAACTGTTGATATAGAATTTTCCAAACATATACAGGAATGCTGTGGAGTTTACCAAGCACAAAATATTGAGGATTTTCGGGAAACTGCACGGGTAGAAGAAGACGGCTGCGTTATGGGTAAAGATGATGGAGAATTGGATCTGAAAGAAGAAATATTTAAAATAAAAACAAGAAGTTATAATATCTAATACATGAAGAAGAAGATGAAATAGAATAACAAATTGATTTACAACCAGTAGTGACCTCAAGTACTTCTCAAGTAACTCAATCAATATTAAACAATCTAGTAGTTTCACTTGATGGTATCACAACGTGAGAGGCTAAATTAACTTTTAGGTCATCATTAAAAAATAAACGATTTGGTCACAGTAACAGTCAATAACAGCTACCACCAATCAGCAAACGTATCGTGGAACAGTTAGCTTGATGGACAGACAAACTTAAAAATACTACTAAACAAGTCTTCAGCAAGCGTGCTCGTGCCTTTTCTGTATAAAGAGGCATTTGCCTTCTTCATGATTTCAGCCAAAAGTCGTCCACTGTTGGACATAGGCCCGCTACTTAGACCGGTTCTATGCTTCTCGCATCCAACAAATTCCTGTGGCCTTTACCAGGTCATTGGTCCACCTTCTGGGAGGCCTTCCAACGATACGTCTTCCAGTACGCGGTCGCCACTCCAGAAATTTTCGGCCCCATCAGCTATCTATTCTGTGAGCAATGTGCCCTGCCCACTCCCACTTAAGTTTAGCAATTTTTCGGGTTCAACCTTAGTTGTCTTACGCGATCGAATAAGAGATCCATACACTTCAAGCATAGCTCTCTCCATTTCTTTGGGCATATGCTGTGCAGTGGGACAATACTGGGGCGGATGCAGTAGACGGAGCACTATGTGTTGCCCACCGTAAGAGACTAAGAGAATGTGGAAGATGGAGACTCCTATGTTATGGCGCAACTTGGCAGAGACCTATGTTATGGCGCAACTTGGCAGAGACCTATATCCATGTCCAGCAGTGACCCGCTATACATTACATTGATTGACCCCAAAAATCCTTCCATCTGCAGATAAATATTATATAAAAGAAAATAAAACCCACCAATTGTATCATAGTGACGTGCTTCTTCCACCACACATATTTCTGGTACTCAGGTCCAAGTCCCGAGATGAAGTAGTAGGTGTACATGATGACGTGGACGATGGAGTTCAGGAATCCCATGAAGATTGTGTGTCCTCCTGCAAAATAAAAGAACATTATTACATTACAACATTATATTTATCAAATAGCACCTGGGTGTAGTAAAATTATGACAAAGCCCGCGTCCCAATGGACGTAAGAATAACGTTGCAGGATTTTTTTAGCGCACTGAAGCTTCTAGGCACTGCTTAGCGCTGAGATTTGAAAATCCAGAGCGCGATATAATCCCGCTGCGATGTTTTTACGTCCGTGCAAATGTGGTCCAAGATATAGGGAATTCTCAGTTAATTTGATGGAACAGCGACCTGAATAACTCAGTCAACGTTCACTTGGTATGGAGAGGGTGGAAATCATTAATAATAGGGTATTTTACTCTATACGAGAAAAAATCTAAAAATATATTATTGGGATAGCTTAAGCAAAATGCAGTCGGAAAATGTTAGTTTTAGTTCATGAAACAACAAAATAAATTTTAGAATACAATTGAAAAATTTCCGTTTTTTTAATCTGTTTTTGGACACCATGAAATAGTAGCCGCCATGTTATTTTGTCATACGGCACGTCAACAGAGCAACTTTGTACTTTTATTATTTTCGTAACCAAAGTAATTTATAGTTAAATAATATTTTACATTCAGGAACAGCAAACCAACGATAAGTAGAAAAATAACTCATTTTTTAAATTATAAACAATTGTCATACAAAATATCAGCGCATTTGTTTTTAGCAAACTGACGTCATACCCACAGTGCAATATGGCGTCTACTGCGTCCAGCGTTTTCGTCAAATTACGCGCGAAATTTGAAAATGTAAAATTTTAATACATTTGTATGGCACTAATCGATTAATAAAAATGTTGTGTTTTTTTTAGTGGTTTATTAGCACTCTAGAATCTAATTAAGACACTTTTCAAAAATGAGTGTAAAACCCTATTTGTTAGGTATAAGCCTAACCGTAAGTAAGTAAGTAAGTAATTTATTTGCCAAAATGTAGGTGTTGTTGAGAATGTTTACAATATTTTGATAATATTAATAATAGGCTATTTTGCTTGACCGTTTGAGTTGATCTTGTGCACACAACATTTCAGTCTATTCATCACAATGATAACGAGTTTTACAGTATGCCTATTTTATGATGGCCTTTTTTGAGACATAATATATATATTTTTTTATAATGGCGAAGCACTATTGACCTAGACCAACTTACAAATAATCAATACATCATAGGTATAGGGTAAATTTTTAATCAGTGCGCAAACTGTTACCATGAATTTAGCATATCTTTCTACAACCCCTAGCGTAGAAATCTTTCATCGGTTATGCAAAAAATAATAATTGCTGTTTCATAGAAAAGTACCTACGCAGTAAGTGTATGTAACAACAATTACGTTTTTTGTATTATCGCCGAAAAAATTCTACGCTGAATTCAGCATAATATCATTCTAGACCCCCGGTCTAGAATAATATGCTGAATTCATGGTTAAAAAATTTATCCTGTATACAGGGTGACTGGTAATGTGACGTTTTCCTCCCAAAACGTGATAGTGTAACACTTTTGCAACAGTTAACCACCTCGTAAAGCCTAGGCCAAAATTCATGGGATTTGAGAAAACACAATTTTTTGAATATTTTGAAAAATTCCCGAAATCCATAACTAAATATCACTTTTCTATAGATTCTCAAATTTAACTTGATTTACACGGGCTGATTGCTGATGTTATGTGGAGTAATTTCGTTTTTTTTTTAAAGAAAGACATCAAAAGCTTTTGATGCAGCAGCTAGTATTCATATAAGAAAGGTCACAAACCTGGGAAGTATTTCACTCCAATCCAAACAACGAGGGACATTAAAGTGTGATGGTAGACGTGCAGGAATGTCACTTGATTATACTTCTTCCGTAAGACAAAGAATACGGTGTCCAGGAGTTCTGTGATCTTCGCAAAGTAATAGAACCATGATGCGGCGGCAACCTAGAAATATAATAATGGAATTTTAAGTAAGTTTTCTAAGATCTCAGATGAAAGTGCAATAAATTACTGCACTTAAAATCTGAATCATTTGAAGGATTTTGCTTATCAAAAAATGCTAAAAGTTAGTTTTTTTTTGTATCCTCAACAATGTAACGCAATGAATATTGTAGAACTGTCATTACCCCGCTGTTCAGAATAACTTCAAATAATGATTTTTCATTAAAAACCGAAGCAAAATAATTTTCTGTTATTTTTAATTTACTTGCTAGGCATAATTTTGTCATTGAACTCTGAAATTCTGGTTTTAATAAAATTAATTTGCCGTAAAGTACTTTGAAATAAAAATATAATAAAAATACGTCTTTCGCCCCAAAGAAGAGAAAGAGAAGAATTTACATTTTTTTTTGTATCTAAAAACTAGTGCATAAAATATAACACCACAACTACACTTCGCGAAGGATTAGGCAGGGGTAAATAGGGGTAGTGGCCTACGCAAATGTCCTGCAGATCTGGTAGCGTCTTATGACAAGTCGTTGAGCTGCCTAAAATAGGGTTGAGCTACACGGTGACTGATACATACATGCCGTCTGTTGGGCAGGTCAGCTCAAAGCCGCAATGGCTCTTTCCTCAAAAGGCCCTTCCAGACATTGCCCTGCATTGTTAGACTCACATAAAATTGAAATAATATAATGTTTGGACTTTAAAAGAGACTATGACCTCTGAGTTTGTTTCGGCTTATCTTCTCAGGGGGAACAGTCAGCTAGGAAATGCCGGCGCCATCTAGTTTTTAAAATATTGACCTACAAAATATTGACGTGTAAAAGTGTCATATAAGATCTACTTACATAAATAAACATTTCATTTAATTTCAATAAATAGTACATGTATGGAACACAAATAGGTGACCACTGAAAATCTGTGGGTCTAGCACAGCATCACGCTGAGTGGAAGCCTTCTTGTCAAAGTCAGAACGTGCAGCTGCCGAGTAATTATGTTCTGTGCTCTTGAGTATTGATAACTACTACTATTTTGTTTATTATTCCATATTTTAGTAAGCACGTGTTTCAGTGACAAATAAACCAATTTTTCTTTCGTTATTTTAGGACCTCAAGAAAAAATTAAATTTGTATGACAACTTACCCTTAATGCTCTTGGATCGTTGGAGTAATCAATTGTTTCACAAGCAAAGTTATACTTCTCAGAAAAAATGTAGGCTGATCCCTGGAAAAGATACAAAAAGAATGTTATAGTGTGCGTGTACAGACCCCAATCTATCATAATTTTTCTTATTAGAATCAATGATGGAAGATGTTAAGTAGTAACAACCGCACGGGTCCATTGATCATAATAAGCTACGCTTGCCGAGGTTGATTAGTGGATGGTGTCTTCATACATCAAGACCCCTCCGTGTCTTAGAAATTACGTTAAGCTGTTGGTCCCGGCTACCATTTATGGATTTTTGACAGTACAGGTCAGTTTGAGTACAGGTGGTCAGAAGCCTGAAATACTGGCTCACAGACTTATTAAGGGGTATCATCGTATTACCCAGTTACAGGGTTGTGGTGGTCAGATAGGTAGTCCCTTCCTGTAAAATACTGATTTTCAGCTACATCCGGTTTGACTGGAAGTTGTCCCCGACATAGTTGGGTAAGACTACGACCAATGTACTAGATGTTCTAACAAAAATAACAGTACGTAAAGAAACATGAAATGGCAAGAAAGGGGTTTACTACTGAGATGACAACCAATGTACTTCCTACTAATATTATGAGTGTGAAAGTTTGTGAAGATTTTTCGATTGTTGTTACTCACAAAAGCGGCTGAACGGATTTGAATGAAATTTGGGACACAGATAGATTATAACCTAGATTAACACATAGGGTCGTAACCTAAAATTCTAATTCCAAAACATTATCACGTGCACTTGTAACAAAAATATTTTTGAAATAGTATATTTTTAGGCACTATAATAATTGTATGGGAAATTTATTACTGTTGGCTAAATGACTTTTTGTATACGTTTCTATTTAATAAATAAATTATTATTATCTTTCATACATATTAAGTATATTTTTAAATATTTTTACAAAAATCTTACAAAAACATTTAAAAATATAAAAAATAGTGGCCCATCGGCATCAGGAGCAGGGTCCAAGATTTCGGTGGTCAGGGCTCTAGAGACAGAAACCTCCTGACTATGTGTGCCGTGTCTAGGATTACCGCTTTCTGAATCAAGCCCTTGATCCAGCCGCGCAATGAGAGCCTCCTGAGGTGTTGGTCGAGGCTCTTCGCTATTAGGCCATTTACTGTAACGATTATCGGTACAATGATTGTTGAGTCCACGTCCCACATGTCGGCAACCTCGTGAGCTAAGTCAAGTTACTTGATTTTCTTATCTTGCTCAGCTTTCACAAGATTCTCGTCATGATGGACAGCGATATCAACAATCATTGCACGACGCTCTCATCGATCTATCACCACAATATCAGGCTTATTGGCTACAATAGTCCTGTCAGTGATGATAGATCGATCCCAGTGCAATGTGGCGTGACCATTCTCGAGAACTGGGTCGGGCACATACCTGTAGTATTTTACTTCAGACTCCACAAGGTTGTACTGCAAAGCAAGTTGCTGCTGGATGATCCTAGGTACTTGATTGTGTCTGTGCAAATACTCACCGTTGGCAAGACGAGAACAACCAGAAACGATATGTCGGATTGATTCACCGGGACGGTGGCATGCCCGACAGATCTCAACCGTACCATCCTTGACAATGTATTTCCGATAACTATCGAAAACGAACTATCGGAAATACATTGTCAAGGATGGTACGGTTGAGATCTGTCGGGCATGCCACCGTCCCGGTGAATCAATCCGACATATCGTTTCTGGTTGTTCTCGTCTTGCCAACGGTGAACAACTGTTCGTCGTGATAACTTCATCCATAATCGCACAGACGAAACCTTCGGTTTCCCCGAAGAGGTCGCCATAACGCAGCCAGGATTTAGACGCCAAAAAGTCTACATCAGGCCCATGAAGAGCCCGGAAAAAGCGTCCGTGAAGCTCTTTGCCTTGATATACTTCCTTACGATCGTTAGTATCCAGTACGGCAGGTTTGCGCCAGTTCTCTTTCGCCAAGGAGAGCGGGGTAAGGCCCTTGTCCACTGCGACCACATCTCGATGCATCCCCATGTCAGTGTGAAGGAAATATTCCCTGAGACTGCAAATCTCGCGGTTGTGGAGGGTTTTAGCATTAAAAAGCCTCGACCCCACACTTCCGCAGAATGTACAGTCTCATCACCGATGACCGTGGGTGATGCATCCGATATGCCGTTAGCAATGTACGGACCTTCCTATCCAGGGCGTCAAGTTCCGTTTGAGTCCATTTGAGTATGCCGAAAGAATACATCAAAACCGGCATGACCCAACCGTTATAGGCACGCACCTAGTTTCCGCCTGATAAAAGACTATTTGAGACTTTATTCAGGCGGCCAAAGGAGCGCTCCCTCAACGATTGTTTCATGTCGGCAGCATTGATGCCTAATGCTTCCGACATACTTTGCGACACGATGTTATTATGCATATGCATAGGGTGTCGTGTGTCAAAAAGCCTCTTGGCTCTTTCGCTTGAGCTTGCCACTGCTCTTCGAATTTCCGGTGGCGTTATACCAGCTAGTGGATACAGCAACCACTAACAAGGCAGATGTAAGTGGAAACACCGCCGGGAGGGGACGACTTAGGAGAATAGATAGTGACCCTATCGATGATGTTCTTTTGAAAGAACAGGTGCGTAGTACTCGTAACCGGCGTGTGTATATGATCAGATGTTGTTCATACATCTGATCATATACGCACGCCGCACGCGCTTTACGTTAGTAAAAGAGGGAAATGGAGTATGCAGGGCAGGTGGTGGTCTATAGTTTTTACCTACCTGCGTGAACTAAAGTCACCTTTAAGGTTTTACACTCAAAACTTAGTCCGAAAAAAAAGCATTAATTCTGCCGAATTAATTAAACAAAAATATACAAGTAGGAAATAGTTGCCGTATCATGTATGTACGCTCATTTAAATTAGTGTCTGTAAGTTCAAGATCACTGTCACTAGTGAATTACTTAATGCAAAACTTTGAACCCTAACATTTTATCTAGCATGTGAATCCTACTTCCTACTATCCTATCCTACAATTCTATTACATAAAAATATCAATGTGTTTGTATGTTAAGGGAAACCTAGCCACGGGTTCGAACTCATTGGTGGGCCTGGCTAAAAATCACGCTGTCTCACCAAGCTTCGTGTCAGACAGAGATAGTATCAGTGATGAGCAGTTACACGCTAGTCTACACGCACAACGTTATTGAGTGAGATGCAGGATCATTTATAGTAAAAAAATCGCGAAAAAATTAAGAAAAGTCCTTTGGAAGATCAGGTTTTATGAAAAAGCCAATGCGTAAATCAATGACCAATAAAGTTTATTGAACTTTTCGTTAATTGAACTTTGTCGTTACCGACTTGGTTTTGGAGATTTCACACTTCTTTTATTACTTAAACACGCCCAAAGTTCAGTAAAATTAGCGAGAAAACGAATCTTTGTTGGCTCCTAACTTTTGAATGGGTTTTTATTTTAGTATTCTGTTTCCTTACAGACAATATTAATAATGAGACAAAAGGATATCATATTGCACTTTGGATGTGCCATGTCAGACAGTGGAGTAAAACACTCCCGAAATTTGTATGCAAAAAATGTGGACTAGGTTCACCTTAAGATGTTTGTTACACAATCAGATTTGGATGACGTTTGGTATACACATAGTTTATAACATGGATTAACAAAAAGGCATACTTTTTATCTCGGTAGTAAGTTCCCGTCACATATTTTCTGACATCCACGCGGTCAAAGCCACTGTTAAAAGCTGGTTTGGAATTAAAGTTTGTTTTGCTTAGTCTTACGTTTTTGATTTTCGACCTCTACGCGGGCAAAGCCACTGGAAAATACTAGTTTGACAGAAACTTTAACGCTTGTATATAGATAAACTCGAATTTAAATAGGTAGGTACCTTATGTTTAGTGCAAGTTCATTACAGTAAATAGCTGTATCATAATGAATCAATATTTCTGATTGAATTTATTATTTTAATTGATAAATTAATATCAGTTATCTTGTACTAAGAAATTCCTCTGTATCGTACGTGCGTTTACAATAAATCTGACATGCGCAAGGGCATACGTCATGTCAATACTAACGCCCATGTGAGCAGTACGGTGTTACGTCTAAGCATTATTATTATTTAAGGCGGTGATTTCTTGAAAACGCTCAAAAAGGTGGTTTCATAAACCAGTGAATCTCTTTAACCGTAAATAATTTTGAAAGCAAAAAACAATTTAAGATATTTTCAAGTCTTTTTTACATAGAGTGATGGAACTCAAAACATAATTAAACATACTTTAATGCATCAAAAAATCATCAAAGTCACCTCTAAATTATCTTTAAAACCAGTTAACAATAGTCAATAACAATTATAATTAAAAATATACCATAAAATTTTAAATGCCAAACTGCATCCAGTGATGGATTATTTATTATTAAATAGTTAATATCTAATTGTATACGATTTTATTTGCATTTTTACGACAATGCTTGCTCATTTATTATTCAAATTTATTAAACAGATTTTAACCCGTATCGGATTGCAATAAGAACTATTATCGTTCATAACGTCAATATCTAAAGTTACCAGGCCCTTAATAACAAACAATAGGTCAATAACATTAAGTGGTGCGATTTCTGGCAAAAACAAAAATAGCGTCTTTCAGGTTGTTTATCACATTAAATTAAAACCAAAATCACAGCAACAAAAACAAAATACACACAGTCATGCTGCATATAAAAATATCTTTATTTTTATTGAGACAACGAATCCTTTTTCCCATTTCATTGCAAAGTGATTTTAAATCCTTGGGCACATTGGGAGGAAAGCCGCGCGGGATGCGGGACACAACTGGGTGCGGTGTTCTGTGTTCATTTAAATGATTAGAAATTAATGCACCTACTCGCGTCATTTTAAACACCTCCAGACAGGTTAGTTGAAATAATCGCGCTAACTTTCGTCACATAAAATCCTAATCATTTTCCACTCCATTTATAAACGTTGATTAGCTACTGTTTCACCATACATTTTTGACGTTTAGACATCTCTCAACCTTAAGCAACGTTTATAAATAAACCCCATAGTGTATTTAAAAGAGCTCATCGAGTCTCTTTTAAAGTCCCTTTAGAAGAGGCCTCGGAGTTTGTTTCGGCATTTCTTCATCAGTCATCTAAGAAATGCCGGTGCCATCCAGTTTTTAAATATTTACCAACAACATATTGACGTTTTAAAGATCCTTAAAAGATCTATTTACAAAAATAAACACTTAATTTCCTTTTATCCGGCATCACTCGTCAGATTCGCTTCAGTGTGGAAACTTGAAGCTGAGATCTACTTAAAAAACTCTAGTCATTGGTTTTACGATATATTTAATAATAATGTAGGTACTTAGGTATATAAGTGTATTACTTACCTCATAAACTAAGAACAAGCTGAACAGAATTTGGAAGATGTTGTACAGCATAAGCGCGGTCTTCAGCTCGAAAGCCGGTCTGTTGCTCATTAACCGAGGACCCAGAGACTTGCAGAAGTACAAGTAAGCTGATGCGATGGAGATAACCACCATAGGGTTCTGGACGCCCCACCAGTCTGCCGTCCTGGGATCTGGAAAATATTTTAAAAATATGAAGAAAATTACGATGTAACGTAACGAAATTAATAATCGTTTGTAGCTTGACCTTCTTCCTTTACTTCATGTCACTAGGCCGAAATATTTCCATTTTAATGGACCCAAAACTTTACACTTAAACTAAGTCGTCATGATTTCAACTTTTGGTTATCAATTAAAAACATCCTATATCCAAGCTCGTAACTTTGTTTAATAAGGTCATCTGTGTTACTGAGTCTACTGTGAGGTCAAGCTTGAGGTTCAATAACTGTCCATAAATAAATAAAAAAACAGAAATTCCTTATCCCAGTGTAATATTATTCGTGAAAACAGGTATGCAAAAATCAATAAATATGCAAAACTCACCAGCCAAATCATGTATCACATAATTATATTTTGCAGCTATACTGTCCAGTATTCCCGCCATTTTGTAAAAACAAATAATACGTTGATGCCGCAACCAACTCACTGCTACTATGACACTTGTAAGTAAACTGCCAACTCACTTACATACTATTTAAAAGAAAACACTTTTAATCAATTGATTTGTGCGTAATCACGAAACAATTAAAATATGCACATTTCCACATAAATTACTATAATATCTATCAACCAATAGTGATTTGCAAAAAATCATAAGGATTTCAAAATGAAGTTGGACATAGTGAATCTGTAATTCAAATAGTCAAAATGTACTTGTAATAACCTTATATCAAGTTTATTTAATCTTTATATAACTGTATTTTAATCACCGCGTCTAAAGACCCTATCATTAATTAATTAGGGTAATTTAAATAATTACTTGGTAATTAAAAACGTATGTGAATTCCTGGTTTTCCGTTGAGTAACTGAAAACTAAAGATACTGCAGATGAAGCACGTTTTCTTATACTTAATGAACAGTAAACGTGCTTTATCTTCGTCACCTTAACTTAACTATCAAGATCTCCGACTAATTCCAAATCTCTGCCCATTACTTCGTGTACAAAAAATAGTTAAAAAAAACTAAAAAACACGCTTTAAAAACCAAACTAAAAAAGGAGAAAATAATTTAATTCAATTAAAAAGCGTGGGGTGCTTGACAGTAAGTGATTATAAAAATACCTCAAAAAGCACCCCACGCTTTTTAATTGAATTAAATTATTTTCTCCTTTTTTAGTTTGGTTTTTAAAGCGTGTTTTTTAGTTTTTTAAACTATTATTTATTTTCTATTTTTTAGTTCTGCTAACTACAAACGCGAGTTTTTTTTCTCATTTTTTTTTTAAATTATTGAATTGTCATCGGTCCTCGACAAGTTTACAAAGTTTAAATGAAATCTGACCGTTTAAAGTGGGTCAAAATCGCGCTCAAAGGAGTCGGTTACATACAAACAAACAAACAAACATACAAGTGAAGCTAATATAAAGCGTGTAAAAAGGAGAAAATAATTTAATTCAATTAAAAAGCGTGGGGTGCTTGACATTAATTGCTTATAAAAATACCTCAAAAAGCACCCCACGCTTTTTAATTGAATTAAATTATTTTCTCCTTTTTTAGTTTGGTTTTTAAAGCGTGTTTTTTAGTTTTTTTTTTGAACTATTATTTATTTTCTATTTTTTAGTTCTGCTAACTACAAAAAACGTGTTTTTTTTCACACTTTTTTTTAAATTATTGAATTGTCATCGGTCCTCGACAAGTTTACAAAGTTTCAATGAAATCTGACCGTTTAAAGTGGGTCAAAATCGCGCTCAAAGGAGTCGGTTACATACAAACATACAAACAAACGTACAAACGAACAAACAAACATACAAGTGAAGCTAATATCAAGCGTGTAAAAAAGACCTAAGTCCTTGGTAGATTTCGCTAGTACAATCATAATTTTCAACTGCATTATCATCTTCAACCAGCACCCTAATTGCGTAACATACTATCAATCACAAATGAATTATTTTGAAGGATATAATCCATTCCGGCCCTGGTGCAGGCTATGGTATGGAGTGAGAGTGCATGGGAAGCCGTCACCTCCTTCTGTGAAGCAGGAATGCTCATGAAGGAGGAGCGGAGTGCGTGAGGGAGAGGCAAGGATAGCGGCCTCATGCCTCTAGACGCCGTAGGAGAAGCCCTAGGCGTCGGGAGTCCATAGCAGACTCCCAGTCACCGTAGGTGCGGGCTTGCGGACGGCGAGCAATCGGTAGCTCGCCGTCCGGTAAGACCCAGGTCGACGACGCATTTGTTGTGTTCCACACGCGCCCCAAAGAGATGTCAGCAACAATGGAAGGGATCCGCTAGGGCCGATGCCTGCCAGTGTCACGGATTTGTTCGAAAGAGTTACCGTGGCCCTGGCAAAGGCAACTGAGGGAACACGGATGGGTTTTAAAGTCAGTAAAAGTCTGACACGCCCTCCCGCTCCGCCCAGTGGGGAAGCCATTTGATGATTTCCCATCCAAAACAAAACAAGGATATATTCCATTGCTACATTTAAAAAACAAAATTACTCAGAAACGTAAATAACGCAATGAATTTTGTATAACTATCATGAACGCGATTCCTACTGTTACTGTGTTGAGAAATTACCCTGCTCTTTATCATCCTTCAGTCGTTTTCTGATTCAGCATAATATTTCTTGCATTCATTTCTTTCAGCAGATAACTATCATAATATTCACGCAGACACATAATATTGGGCTACACTATGACTCATGTGTAAGCAATAGCAAATCATCCCGTTAAAGTCTTGGGAACCAATTACTTAGCTGATGAGCAGCCAATAAAATTAATTTTATTATGAGCAAAGGCATTCCAGTTAGTAATGTATAACTTGTTAAGGTTTATAATGTCACATTACTTAATTGCAGCCATTCGTTGTGTAGTTTTCGTTTGTTGAAAACCGTTGTTAAGATACAATCATTAATACTGGTGCGTACTTTTGGACGTACGATAGTTGGCGTCTGTTACTTGTTGCCAAAGAGTCCCAGCCAGTTACTTCGGTATGTTCAATTATGATGACAAGTCTGAAAGTTTTCACGCATTACATACATCGTGACCCGACGCGAACTGCCCACCAGCCGGGACATTTGAAAAGGCTCTTACAGAACAATAATTCGGAATAATCTGCTTTTGGTCAGAACAATACCAATGAAATTCACTCTTTCCAACCTTCCTGCAATTCGGAAACCAGCTCCAAATCATTATTTAGAATATCTTGCTTTCATACTTGATTGACTTTTGCGCATAACAAAATGAAGACTTTTGTAACCAAGGAGCCAAAATATGCTTAATGGTTATCTACCACGATAGATAAGGAGCAGCATGAAACCACCTGCCGTGGCGGTTAGTGGTCGAACTGACCAAAATCTCTCACCTCTAAAGTTTTGTATTCCTAAGAAATGGTCACACAATATAGCGGGTGTCAAATACAAAGCCTATTTGGACACCTTTTAGTTAAATGTAGAATGTTGTTATAATATGACGGAACCACATTCATAGGAAACTGTAGTTTAAACGGTTCCTCGCTTTCCTAATTCTAGCTTAAGTAAGGAACCACTTTCCTAATTCTAGCTTAAGTAAGGAACCACTTTCCTAATTCTAGCTTAAGTAAGGAACCACTTTCCTAATTCTAGCTTAAGTATGGAACTGCTTTCCTAACTCTAGCTTAAGTAAGCAATCCATTGATTGTTGATACACAGCACTAGATTCGTAGATATTGATGCACTTGACCACACATCGCTTTGTAATAATTTTAATATAAACCGAAGATACACATGCATAATAATTATAAACACGGCAGTAACTCAACGGTTTTTGGGCACAAAAACTTATATACGGGCACACAATTCTAACACGAGGTAACAGTCCTCCTGCTTCTAAAAACCGACAAACTATGATGATCACTTATCTCTCTGCTAAGTGTGATAATTTAAAACGTGACTGTTAAGTGTTGAAGAATGTCACAAGAACACGTAGTTTGAGAGCGCACACCAATTGCCTACTTACGGCCGAATATTCAAGCGCAACTTAAGTTAAAATAAAAAAATAAACAAAAATTGAATTCATATTAGTTAGAAGTAATCTTACAGCAATCTAACTAAGTATTTACACATAGAAAATCATGTTATTAACAACACTATCCAGTGCTTCAGTATAATCTTTACATATAAAATTCTTCTGTGCATGTGTGACTGAACTCCTCCTAAACGGCGGGACCGATTTCGATGATGTTTTTTGTGTGTATTCAAGTGGATTCCAGAATGGTTTAGATTTACAGTTGGATCCGATAGGTCGTACTGTTAGGACAACGTCTGACCGTTCAGCTAGTAACACACCGAGTTGTTTTCCCGCAGCGAAATGGTTTTGTCTTTTGGTAATACAATCGTTTTATAAACAAATAAAATATTTAAAACAAAAAATGGCAGATTAACAATTGTGAAAAATCACGACGTGCGAGAGTTTATTTTGCTTTGAACATTTGCATCGCTGTTCCCTTTGTCGGTGGCGCTTGCGATTCGAGTAGCCTACAAGTTACCTCTAGTTTTACTATTGATTCTCACGTTTTCAGGTTGATGAATATTTTTTTTTAAAACAAAAACATCTTTTTTTTTACTCTATGCTTCGAAAATACTCCGCGGAAATCTATCGCGGGAAAACAACCCTTAAAATTTCTCAGTTTATAATTATAATCATATGTATATACCTAAGGCTATTTGAGCGCTCTGTAAGACACTTCTAGAATGCTGCTGAAACTATCATCACAGAACTAATCAGAAAAAAAAGTGCGTGGAGTCCCTCCGCGCGGAAGATGTGAAACCGACTCACTCTCTTTCTCTCTCCTACTTTCTACTTTTGTGTATCTTTCTTTCTCTCTCCCTCGGTAGCATTAAACGTTTAACGCAACCTTTAACGTTAAACGTTTAACGCAACCTTGTTGGAAGTCGCATAAGAAGTTTCACTTCAAAAACACAAATAGTTTTGAGTTGCCGTTATGCCTGATACTGTCTCTATAAGTAAGACGTTAGGAAGAAGTCTGAAGTGTGTTGTTGTGACAGAATTACATGTAAAAAAAAAAGTGCGTGGAGTCCCTCCGCGCGGAAGAAGTGAAACCGACTCACTCTGTTGCGTCGGTTGAATAAACGTTTAACCCGTTAAACGTTTAACGCAACCTTGTTGCAAGTCGCATAAGAAGTTTCACTTCAAAAGTCATGTGGCATTTGTTCATTTGAGAGTTAGAAAGTTAACTTCTTCCTAGAACAGCTATTGATCATGTAATTTTTACCCACAAAACCGGTTTTATAGCGTGAAAATCTTGGCTGTAAATAGTAAATATGCATGTTTTTTTTTCTGTTAATCAATGAAGCACGTTAATATAAACGCCCGAAAACTATTAAAAGTCAAAGATTACGGTTTGTTGCTCAAAAATATTGAAAAAAAAATTACTACTGTTCAATCGTGCGTTATTACATCTCTGTTTTAGGTAAATTAAATAAGTTTTTGTTCTTTATTAAAGCAGAAATTGCACTTACTAATTTACGAGTACCTTGGTGAGAATTCAAGCGTTTGCTAAGAAAAGATTGAAAGTTTGGATGTTTGTTACTCAATCACTCTAAAACAGCTGAACTATCTGTGTGCCAAATTTCATCCAGATATCCGTATCTGGATGAAATTTGGCACACAGATAGTTTAAAACCTGAATTAACACAGAATACTTTTGAACCTGGTAGCATGTTCCCGTGGGATAATTTTCGACCTACACGCGGGTGACGCCACTGGCAAAAGCTAGTAATTTATAAATGAAAGAGTTTTGAATTACATGCATATTCTGTATCAAGGTGCCATCATCACTGGCTGCCTTGTTCCACCCACTAATGAGTTTAGGCTTCCTCTCTTCTGTACCATGCTTCCTCTCTTTTGTACCAAACTTCCTCTCTTCTGTACCATACTTCCTCTCTTCTGTACCATGCTTCCTCTCTTTTGTACCAAGCTTCCTCTCTTTTGTACCAAGCTTCCTCTCTTGTGTACCATACTTCCTCTCTTTTGTACCATGCTTCCTTTCTTTTGTACCATGCTTCCTCTCTTCTATACCATGCTTCCTCTCTTCTGTACCAAGCTTCCTCTCTTTTGTACCATGCTTCCTCTCTTCTGTATCAGGCTTCCTCACTTTTGTACCATGCTTCCTCTCTTCTGTACCATGCTTCCTCTCTTCTGTACCATACTTCCTCTCCTCTGTACCATGCTTCCTCTCTTCTGTACCATGCTTCCTCTCTATTGTACCATACTTCCTCTTTTCTGTACCATGCTTCCTCTCTTCTGTACCATGCTTCCTCTCTTTTGTAACATACTTTCTTTCTTTTGTACCGTGCTTCCTCTCTTCTGTACCAAGCTTCCCTGAGGGGTAATCGCCTAATACACTATCAGTAAGAATCGCTTCCATTTTGACAGTTTTTCATCATCATCATCATCATTTCAGCCGAAAGACGTCCACTGCTGGACATAGGCCTCCCCCAAGCCCCACTTCGACCGGTTCTGTGCTTCCCGCATCCAGCGGACCACGGACACAAAGTCATCGGTCCACCTCACACCACCTCTCGTTGACAGTTAAACAACATTCATTACGTTATTTCCGTTACTGAGCAGACCACATTTTCCAACATAATGAAGCAATGGATTAGCAATATCCTTCAAAATGATTAAGATACTGATTGATAGTGAGGTACGCAATTAGGGTACTATCAAGCGCACGACGATGGTAACACTGATCTTCAGCTGGTTCAACTTATTACGGAGTTTCAATAGGAAAAGAGGTCAACATAATCTGGATTTATTACCACTAACGTGTGGCGTTTTGTACAAAGTGAGACTAATACATATTTCCATAATATGTACATTCATAGCGTTGCAATTCTACAAAGATCTCAATGATAACTTTCACGAGTAACTTACCCCCGGGGTGTTAGCCACGGATAATATTACTTAATACTAAAATAGTTCGCCTCTTGAAACTCACTAGATTAATTGTTCAGTCTATACTGTTCCCACTGCTGGGAAATAGGTCTCCTCTCTGTGTGAGGGAGTAGGCCATAAACCACCTCGCGGGCCCAGTGTGGTTTGTTGAATGTCACATGTCTTAAAATTTTTGGTTCTAGGACATACCGGTTTTCTCAAAATGCCTTTTCCACCGCAAGGGTTATGATATAATTTACACTAAGTAAAGTGCCTGCTTGGGTTCGAACTGACGACCGTACCACTCGTACGTCGCGGCCCTTACCGCTGGGCCACCATTGCTACAACTACTACTCTACGTCGACGACTATCATACCAATAGGCGGAGTGCCTATTAATAACATCAGCTACGCGGATGACATGGTGCTGCTGAGCCCGTCGGTTGGCGGGTTGCGGAAACTCCTGCGCATGTGTGAGACATATGCTGGGGCTCATGGGCTCAGGTACAACCCTAAGAAGAGTGAGTACCGGATTTTCAAAGCTGGTACCAAATGTGTCTCTTTTACACCTCCGATCACTCTTTGCGGTGCTAGTCTGAATAGCGTTTACCATTTTAAGTACCTGGGCCACTGGGTCACAGATAACTTGTCTGACAATGAGGACATCGAGCGGGAGCGTAGGGCGCTGTCGGTTCGCTGTAACATGTTGGCACGTAGGTTTTCACGCTGTACTGAACAAGTAAAGGTGACATTATTTAAAGCTTATTGTCAGTCTTTTTATACGTGCAGCCTATGGGCCAACTATGTGCAGCGAGCGTACAGTGCCTTGCGCGTACAGTACAACAATGCGTTTAGGGTGCTGCTAGGGCTGCCGCGATTTTGCAGCGCTTCTACGATGTTCGCGCAGGCGCAAACCGATGACTTTTTTGCTATTATTAGGAAGCGGAGTGCCTCGCTACTAAGTCGCTTCCAACGCAGCACTAACAGTATTCTGAGCGTATTGTCCGAGCGGTGGGACTCGGTGTTGTTGGAGAGGTGGATGCACCTGCATGCCAGTTCATCACCATTTATTAAGTGATTATTGTTTTGATCGAATAACCTTATGACCATAATTGTGAATGTGCTGTAACTTTATTTTTTATTAACTTTAATTTATTATTTTTTATTAACTTTAATTTTTTTATTTTATTAACTTTAATTTATTATTTTGTATTAAATTTAATTTATTATGTGTTTGTTAATGTGTATTGTAATTTATATGGGATAAATTCCTGAAATAAATAAATGATATTAATAAAGCAGTGTATTAAATACACTGCTTTATTAATATTTCCTGAATTCTATCATTACATAAAAGACAAGGCCGGAATTTGTAGAGAGCTTTGCCCTAACAAAATATATTCATATACATTGACTACAGTACGTCATATTAAAGCTTATAGGTATGTCTTCACAATATACGTAGTTTAAGTTTTAATGCCTAGATATTTTGAGTGGAAAATAGATAATATTTTGAAATGAAAAGTGAAAAGTTTTGGAAAGTAAAGATAACAATGATCAGTTGAGCCATACACCAAGAACAGAGTTTTAATAAAAATCGTAGCAACATTAGTCACTGACTTATTTTAGTAATAGGAGGGGCTTGTGCAGCTTAACGAGGGGTTAAGCTACGTTTGCCGCGGTTGGTCCATGGTGAGGTGACCATTTTTACTCATCAAGACCGGATCTGGGACACTTGCGCGAAATACATTTGCGTGAAAGACACTTACGCTAACCCACATGCGCGAAATTACATTTCCACGCATGGACTTTTGCGCGAAGGGACATTTGCGCGACATTTCCGCGAATGGACGTTCGCACTCCTGGACTTTTGTGCGAATTATGCTCGAAAGACACGACGGCGAACGGACAGTTGGACAAAAAAGTTGCGGAAATTAAATTTCTTCATAACATCACGCATGTATTCTGTCATAGGATTGTGTGGGGGTGTAGTAGACTGGAAATAAATAATCCCATTAGACGACAATAGTGATTGTCGGTCCGTAGCTTTTTACGGCAATTTTTTTTCTTTCTTCATACTTATAAGTACCTACCTAAGGCACCTATACCTATATTTTCTAATTTTCCAGCATGGGTGTCGTTTACAGGGTTTTTGGGGGGGCAAAGGCTGAGCAGGTCCTTCGAAAATTTTCTTGGCCGCCATCTTGTACTTTAATTTTGACCCTACCATCAGCCTTAGCACTCCCAAAAACCCTGAAAACGACACCTATGATGGAACATTTGAAAACTTACTTGACTGCCATCTTGGATTCTTGTGAAATTTCATTTCCGCTACTTTTTCGCGCAACTGTCCCCTCGGCCCAAAAATCCATGCGCGCAAATGTCTTTCGCGCAAGTGTCCTGATACAATCAAGACCCTTTCACATTAAACAGTTGGTCCCGCCTATCATTCGTAGATCTTTGACAGTCGTTACGATCGTCAGAAGTCCGAAAGTATGACAACCCTAAAGTCTTTTCCTTTGAAAACCAAACATTAGCAACTGTTTAGGTGCTCGATAACTTTTTATGAATAAGGCCGTTAGTCTCTCTAAGGGATATCGTATTGCCCAGTTAATGGGTTGTGAAGGTCAGATAGGCAGTCGCTCCATGTAAAATACTGGTATTCAGCTGCATCCAGTTAGACTGGAAGCTTACCCCAACATAAAAGCTAGGCAGATGATGACCTTTGGTGATGTTTTGACTAAATGTGTAGCTAAAAGGGTAACTTCGTAGGTACAAAAAAAAAAACATTTCCCAAATAATTTATTTTCTTTGCAGCGTTCAATTTGTTTTCTCATAAGTTTTAAGTAAGGGGTAACTAAAATTTAAACTAGTAGGAGGCTCGGGTAACAGTAACAATAGAAATATAAAAATATGTTAACAGTTCCTACTTAACTAATAATTTCATAAAACTACACTACAAGCTACAATCAGTTTTCGCGACCAGGTATGACTCACAGAGAACATTATTGAAGCTAATTTTGTTTCCCCAACCCGGGGATAAAACCCTAAAGGAATAAGGGTAATCAACTAATAACAGATAGTTGCCTGAATTTTTTTTGTTGAGTATCATCAGCCATATAAAATTCTCATCAGCGTTCTAGGATTATTGCAATTAAGTGATTTAAATTATTCTTCTTCCTCTATTTCTTAGCGTTTCGATGGCAATCTAAATTGAGTCGGCACACAATTTGACTACAAGTTAGGTGCCTTCAGTAGCATCTATCAGTTCCTCCTAACGTTAATCCTTTAACGCGCAAACAACAGAACATGCAAGACATGTTGTTAAGTTTTCCATCGTTTATGGAACAGCACAAAATTTACTCTCCACATTTATGTGGAGAGTAAATTTTGAGAGTAAGTATTGTTAATGCCGAATATATGAATCACATCTGGTCGCAGACTAACCATCTTCAGTTGAATCCTACGACTAGCAAAACTCCTTGGAAAAGCAGTCTCCATTACCATAATTACAAAGCTCAGTTCACTTTGCTCTTGCCGGTTTCTGATTTGATACTTCCATTTGTGCCGTTCTGTTTCGCGGTTTTGACATAGTTCACATAGTAGAAGTTCCCAAACATATAAAGGAACTGCAGACTGTGGACGCAAAGAATGGCAGAAATCCACCTGGGATAGCCGCAGTCTTGGTAAATAGCTGACAAGTTGTGCAGGAAGATTATGCCGAACTGGACCTGAGACAAAAAGAAAAACAAAGCTTATTAAAGTTTTTACAAGTTTAGGAACGGAACTGAGTACCTTAAGTGCGTCAGGAATTTTTTTTAGCCAGATTTGCTTCATTGTTCTCAATTTTTTTCTGTTTTCAACCACCAGAAACTACCTTGTTTATTCTACCACAGGTTTTCTTAGTGGCATGCCACGACCCCGTACCATTAAAACGAATAGTGAAAGTTAACCGACAGAAGGAGACGAGCGATTCGAATCCTGTACTCCAACATTTATTTTCTTGTATTACCAATTATCATTTTGAGAAAACAGTTCATGATGGAGCACGGCTCGTGGCGAAGTAATAACAGCCACACGGATCGACCGATAATGGTTAAGCTACACTTCTTTATATACCGAGACGCGTCCGTGCCTTAGAATGCACGTTAAGCCGTTAGTTCCGACTGTCTTTAGTAGATATTTAAGTCCCTGGTAACTTTAAATATTGTCGTTATGAGCAATAATAGTTCTTATTGCAATCCGATACGTGTTAAAATCTGTTGTAAAAAATTCGAATAATAAATGAGCAAGCATTGTCGTAAAAATGCAAATAAAATCGTATAAAATTTAGATATAAATAATAAATAATCCATCACTAAAAGCAGTTTGGCATTTGGAGTTTTATGGTATATTTTTAATTATAATTATAATTGTTATTGAAGGGATAAACTGGTTTTAAAGATAATTAAGAGGTGACTTTGATGATTTTTTTGATTTAAAGTATGTTTAATTATGTTTTGAGTTCCATCACTCTATGTAAAAAAGACTTGAAAATTTCATATATTTTTTGCTTTCAAAATTATTTACGGTTAAAGAGATACCATAACCCAATAACAATAACAACAAACAACCAATAACCAACCACCAATAACTGGGTTGCGGAAGTCAGATAGGCAGTGGCTGCATGTTAAATACAATTATTCAGCTGCATCTGATTAAACTGAAAACCGACTCCAACGTAGTTGAGAAAATGCTAGGTAGATGATGAGTTCATGACGGAGCTATCCAGTTAGCAGAGCGGACGTACATCGCGGATGAAAAAAAATCTTAGACTAGCGAAAATCCAGCCAAACTGTTATATAAAAGTATTGACTTACCAACTGCATAGTAGTAAGGTGCCTCTTCCACCACAGGTACTTCTGGTACTTAGGTCCGAGGCCCGATATCAGGTAATAAGTGTACATCACGACATGGACGAGACAGTTTATGAGACCGAGAAGACTTGCGTGGCCATCTGTAACATTATTAAATAAATTTTAATATTTTCTTAGAACTGTAAATATTATGTTCATAGGGTCTCGTGGCTATGTAATAATAACCCCACGGGGCTATGCCCACCGCAGTCGGTCCGTGGAGGGTGACCGTCTATACATAAGACCCCTCCATCCGTACCTCGAAAAGCACGTTAAGGCCCATAGTATCCTCATCTCCCGTCTGAATGCTAAAGCACGACTGCCGCCCGAGCCCGCGCAGAGCACCTCTGAGCCTTTATCTCAAAATGGGGATATTCCTTGGCAAATGTTGATTAATATACAATTGTGCTCTAGCGATTCTGTGGTACCTCTAACTATCTATTTTTCAGTGTATTTTTTTTCCAAATAACGAAGCCGTTTAGTAGGAGTATGGAATAGAAGCCAAAATATTGCGTGTTGGAAAATATTTTTTTACAGCAAAAGTATTAACCATACAAAAAAAGTACCCTCGGCAAAATGATTTATATGAATCTATAGTAAAATCATATATTTTTCAAATCTTCAAGACAAGCCGTTAATGAGCAGTACGGTTCATAAAGTGACCGTGTTACGCTACCAAACGGGACTTAGGCCCTTAAGCCATTGGTCACAGTCCATGTTGTGGATCTTTGACAGTCGTTACGGGTCTTCAGAAGCCCGAAAGTCTGACAAACAGTCTTAGTATATACCGTAACTGGGGTTGTGGAGATCAGTTGGCAGTCGCTCAATGTGAAATAATAAATACTGGTATTCAGCTGCATCCGATTAGACAGTGGAAATTGACTCCAAAAAAGGTCAGGTAAAGGCTAAACAGATGATGTTTAGAACCTCAGTGATAGACGCCATGCATTGGGATATATATGTCACCGTAAGATTGTGAACACCGTTAGTTTATAATCTATCTCGCGAGATTGTAAACTGTCCATAAATTGTGAACTGTAAAAACCATTTACAATTTAACGCACTATTTTTCGATAGTTTATAATCTGTCCGTCAAATTGTGAACTGGTATCAAGACGGGTAGTACCTTGCGCTATTACTTAATAGTCAAGTAACTGCCACTAACTTGGAAGTAGCACTCGCCGGCCGCTGCCACAGCACCGCTTGCTACGCTCGCTCGGCTCGCGCGCGGTTGGTCGCAGTACTAACCTAACCTGACCTATTTGGTCGGTAAGCAATATGGTGCAGTTCACAATGTATCGACAGTTTACAATCTCGCGAGATAGATTATAAACTAACGGTGTTCACAATCTTACGGTGACGTGTACACGTTATGAAAAAAAGGGAGCAAAGCCGCTTTGTGCGAGCAAATTGTTGCTCATACGTATCGTTTAGGCGGTAGCTAATGAGCGCCTTGCCAATATTTTATAGAAGTAAGCTGGCTCATCGATAACTATCATAAAGTGAAAAGATTAGATTTTATGTATGTATGTTTGTTACGCTGTCACGCTAAACTGGTTGAACAGATTTGGATGAAGTTTGGGACATGGGTCACTAGGACCTGTATTAGGACATCACATACTTTTTATCCCGTTATTCTTACGAGATGGAGACTATGTGAGTGGAATCGCGAGGCACAGCTAGTCCGTACAATATCCGCTATAATATTAAATTATTAAATGTGATATTATTTATTATTTCTTCTCAGAGTAGTCACATAGGAAACGCCTTCCTCATCTAGTTTAAAAAAATATGTTTGACGTGTAAAAGTGTTTGTACAAACCTACTTACAGAAATAAAATCATTTATCATTTATATAAATTCGAAAGTTACTCTGTTGTCTCTGTATGTGTGTTACCTTTGCTCGCCTAACCAAAGAAACGATTTTGAAAAAAAATTGGCAAGAAACCTGAGAAAGAGCATTGGCTAGTTTTTGCCTAAATAATAAAAGTATACATTATAAGTGTAAAGTATATTATACACAGTAGGTATACATTTAGGGAATAAAACTTTGTAAGGGAAAACCAGCATTTCTTAAGTTACGAATGTGAACGTTAAAATGTATGCTTTTGGATAGAATTACGTTATTCAGCGTCTTTGTAAAATCTTCCCCAAAGGGAGTAAAATGGACTTAATTTATACTCTCTTTGTAAGTGTTTTAAGGGATTGGAAAGTCAAGTCAAAGTCACCTTTCATATCTTATCAGTTGAACGGAATTGAGTGAGTGGCGTACCTACGGATAGTTCATGACCTGGGTCAGGACCAAGGATACTTTTTTATCCCAGTAGCATGTTCCCGTGGAATAAGCCACCAGGTGTGTCATGGACTTGTAAAGGGTTTTTAAATACGTACATTAGTCTCCATTACCAATCGCTAATCAAAAATATATTTAAAAAAACCCTGTTGATAGTTTTGGTACTTAATGAATTCAATACGTAATTGAAATTGATTAGGTATGTTGAAACTGTTTGTACTCCTCGGTTCATTAGAAAACCAGCGTCGACAGAATCTGTCTGGCATTAATGCTGAAATAGAACGTTTTGGGCGGAGTCGTGAGGCACACTCCATTGTTGTAATTTTTTAAATTCTGTATAATATAATAATATTTATTTTTATTTCGGAAAAAGAATCCATAGACTGTTTGTTACATAATATTAGAACAACTGATTATCTAGTGTTAGTACCAATCACCTTCTGCACAAACTGCTTTACAATTGGAGAACCGAAACTATCCGCTACAGTTCTCAGGATGCGGTTGCGACTGCCTCTCACTCGACTCAATAGTGAAGCGGTTTTCTTGCGCACGATCGCGTGAAAACCGTCGGTACGAGCTTGTACAAACATCTCTGGCGCACTGCAATAGCGAGGAAGTCTCAACAACATCCTGAAACCATTATTATACTGGACTCGCAGGACATCTAGCGATCTTTTGGTGTAATTGACCCATAGATTACTCGTGTACAGACTTTGGCAATAAGCCTTAAAAATAGTAATTTTTACTTGGTCCGTACACCGAGAAAATCTACGGGCCAACATGTTGCACCGGACGGCGAGTGCCCTGCGCTCCCTCTCTATATCTACATGGTCCTTAAGATCGTCGGAAAGAAAGTGACCTAGGTATTTCAAAGTGGATACCTTCCCTTTTGATCACTGACCCGTTTATTAAATTATAACTTTGTTATTTATTTTGTGTTTCACGAACTATGTCCAAATAAACGGTATTCTTTCTTTAGTTCAATAAACGAAAACAAATCCTTACTTGGGAAATATTTGACTCCAATAAAAGACGCCATGGGCATCATGGAATGATGGAATACGTGCAAGAAAGATATCTGCCTGTCCTTCTTCCTCAAAACGAAGAACACTGTATCCAGCATGTCTATGAATTTCACCATTGTGTACCACCAGAAAGCATAGTGCATCTGTAACATAATTTTCAACATCATTATTAAGCGAAGTTTTGTAAATGTAATGACTGTAGATGAGTTAGAAATGAGTGCCAGGGATAAAAAAGTGCCTTTTTTGTAAAATGTCACGTATTCGACGCTCCAGCAGAAGACAAAGAAGCCACAGATGGCGGGATGAGCTTGACTCTTATAGAAACGATTGGCTTAGTCTACATAAGTAGCGAATAGAAGCGTGTGGAAAAATAAAATAAAGACCTTGGTAGTAAAAAGTCGACTGGCTCTTAAAAATAATATTAAGAAGATAACTTACTCTTTGTGCAGATGGGCTATCAGTCATGTCCACTGGTTGACAAGTCCAATTGTATGGATTGCTACTAAAAGGCCACCAACCGGCAAATAAACCCTGTAATAAAAATAAAAATAAAAACATAATATTATACATATAAAAATTCTAATAATTTCCTCAAACAGTTTTGAAAAAAAAAAGATTCCGTAAACTTACCAAATAAATTATGTAAGCGCTGATAAATATTTGAAATATATTATAATAAAATATAACCCTTTTCAACTTGAATGGCTTTCTATTTTTCATTAACCTTGGTCCCAAACTGTTGGAGAAATATAAGTAGAAAGGGATAACTGTGAATAAAACTAAAGGCGATGGCGACCAGTCAACTGTCCTCCGATCTGTTAACAAATGAAAGACACAAATAATAATATATTTATGCACATGGGTGTGGTATGATGGAGGTTCTTGTTGAACGACTAACGACCCACCCCTGCTTCACAAGATTTTACACCAAGTTTTTTTTATTATAATGTAAGTTAAATAACACACATAAAGCTTCCGGAATAGTTCTCTAAATGATGGTGAAAACTGCACCATCCGTTGCGAAGTTTAGAATATCAATGCGGACACACAGACAGACTAGAAAAGTGACTTCAATTTACAATACGTATAAGTGCTTCTGCAGAAGATTAATTCGAACTTTGTTCTTAATTCCAGGTGTGAACTTTGTTTCAGAAATTCTGGCAAATATGACTGCATGAAAAGGTGGTCAAGGCTATCAAAAGAAGACGGCTGCAAAATCCGCCGCGAGAGCGAAGAATGAGTCAGGATCTTCAGGCATAATGTAATTGGAGCCACAACAATAATGCTAACCTCTTCGGACGAGGCTGTCATGTAACTAATCATAATTATATGTAACCACGTCCAACGAAAGTGGGTTCCCGCATTGTCGTTGCGGGGGGGCTCAGTAGCCGTGGTCCGCTCCCACGGTGAAGCGAAGATGAACCCCAAGGTGGGGCCGCTCGTCAGGGCTTTTGCTTCCAAGCCGACGACTTAGCGGCCGGCGGGCCGCGATGTCAAATGGGAGGCATCGCGGCTGAGGGTTACAGGCTGCGGCGGAGGAGAAGTGCCGGTACTTCTGAGTAGCGCTCTTCCCTTCTGTGGCCTGGACGGGGCCGCAACCGTTTGATGGCGGACGCGTTGGGGCCGCAGGGGAAGAGGAATGTCGGTATAGCGTTGGCCGCTCTCCCTATCCCCTGCGGCCGAGAAGTGGTAGGCGGTGGGGCCACTGCGCTGACCCGTCTCAGGGGGACCAAGGGTGCCAAGGGTGCCAGGGTAGTCTGGGGCCCGTTAGCTACTTGGTTCCTGGGGTGGTCACGGCGTGCCATGTGTCCTGGTGCGCCGGACTGGTGGGGTCCGCAAGGGCCGATGCCTGCCAGGGGTGCGGGTTGCTCGAAAGACATACCGTCGCTCCTGGCACACTGGTAACTGAGGGAACACGGGTGGGTTTTAGTCAGTAAAACTCTGACACGCCCTCCTGCTCCACCCAGACCGGGAGAAGTTATTTGATGATTTCCCACCATCTGTGATTGCCATCTTTGTTAGGTCTGGGGGTCCTGTAGTAGGCTACTAGTATCAATCCACATTTTGAATAAATTAACCTTCAAGTAGATTTTTGACGTAAAAAATAGTTGAGTAATTGACCTTATCACCGACAAATCTAAATACTATTGTTGTTTATTCATTATATTGATCTTTGACACTGAAATTCTGAATAAGTCTTTTGTTTAAACTTTCAGTGACTGATGTACAATTCGAAACGCCATGTCCACGTGATTTAAAAATTAACCGCCTGCCTATTGTAACAACTACAATACATCGATGATAAGACCCAGCACTCAGAAAAAAAAAAACGATAGTGAGAGAGAGTGGGCCATAATTCACCACGCGGACACCCCAGTGCTGACTAGTGGATGTCACATCTTGAAATGTTTGGTTCTTGGGCACGCCACTTTACTCACGATGTTTACCTTTACCGTTTTGAGGGCAGTGGTGATAAAATAATTTACACAAAGTAAAGGTCTTCAATGTCGGAAAGCGTACTATGAAGGTCAGTGATGATGACAGGTGGAGTAAGGCTTTGACAAAGGGGCGTCCAAGGACTAGAAGACGAGATGTCGGTCGTCCGGCGACGATATGGGCGGCCATTGTTGCCATCGCGAGTAAAACCTTAATGAGGCTGGCACAGGGGCGTGGAGACTGGCACAAGAACAGAGAGGCCTGTGTGTGTGGGTGAAGTTGGGCTGTGGATGATGATGATAAAAGTGCCTGCTGGGGTTCGAACTCGCAGCCTACAACCACTGGGCACCACTGCTCTATTTGTGGACGTCATTGAAAATGTATGACTTCTCACATAAACTAACATTTTGTTAAATATTTCATTGTTCATATTAAGTCGCCACTTCAACCCCATGTATTTCATGCTTTCGTAACAGGGTTGTTTTGGAACAAACACAGGCAAACGTTATCTTTTTAAGTATCGGTTGTTGAATCAGAAATACTACATTGTACAAAATTCCAATTTCATGAATAGAATGCTTGACTAATGGATTCGTAAAAATATCTACTGACGCATATTATTCAAAATAGTTCAAAATCCGTCAAAACGTTAAAGAAAGATTGAAAACACATATTTGGAAACAGATTTTATTTTTTGGGGTCTTACGTTCGACGGAACGAAAGTCCTGAATTATACCTGATCCATTGCATTCCAGTAAACAAGATCATGGACAAGAGCAGGGCGGACCTATTTATTTATATATTAAAAATACTGTTACAAACACATAACAACTTCGCTAAGCAGTCGATGGCATTGGAGTATGATACTGTATGTCTTCTATAACGAACTATACAGGATGGTAGAGACATCGATGCGCACACTGTAACCATGAATTTTGCACATGATTCTAGAGAAGAAAGTATTCGCCGGTAAAAAAAATCTGCTGATTCATAGAAAAGTGCAACACCTACCTTGTCAAATTGTGAAAGGCTGATTTTTTTAAATAACCAACAAAAAATGTCAACACAAGGGGTTTTCTGAATCTTGTATTCCTGCCACCCTGTATTGTAAGCTAATTATGAAGACAAAAAAAAATTAAAAATAGCTCACCGCACAAATCATAAAAAATTAACTGATATGTTTCCTTCATCTTTCCTAGAAGCGCCGCCATCTCTAAATGAAAATATTTCTAACTTTAAAGTTCGAAATATTTTTGTTTTTAGTCACACAATTTCTAATTCCCTTTGAAGAAAAATGAGCCAAACCATACGTTACACCACCAAACAAGAACTAAATCAACAAATCCTCGTGCATTCATTTTATTCACTAACTGAATTCGTTATTAATCATGACTTGCTAAAGCGTTTGTAAAAGCAAGTTAAGTACTGAAAAAAGACGGTAACAGTATTCAATAACGTCATACATGACATGTGTATACAAAGTATGTCTCCTTAATTCTATTTATTTTTATGTTATGCTAATATAATACACAGAGAATCACTCTGCTTTGGCTTACATAGTATACCTGTCTAGGTATCTATTTAGCCTATAATGTCCACGGCTTGGCAGAGGTCATCCAGCCATTGCTTATATTTACAGGAACGAGTATAAATACCTATGTCAATCAATCTGCCTAGTATTTTCTAGGTCTAACTGGATGCAGCTGGATACCAGTAACCTACATAGTCCGCCTATCTGACCTTCACGATACCCTTTATACCTATGTTTAGTCACATAGGATAGAAACCGGTTCATGTTTTCTAATTGAATTTAAAGCTGGCCAGTGACTGCTCCGTTTATTCTTGAAGCCTCTTAAGTAAGGTCTTTCGGAACCTTTCTTTTTAGTATTTTTTTAAGGGGGTGGGGGGGGAATCATCAAATAACTTCTCCCGCTCTGGGTGGAGTAAGAGGTGTCAGACTTTGACTGACTAAAACCCACCCGTGTTCCCTCAGTTGCCCGTGTGCCAGGGGTGACGGTATCTCTTTCGAACAACCCCTGGCAGGCATCGGCCCTTGCGGACCCCACCAGTTCGGCGCACCAGGGCACATGGCACGCCGTGACCACCTCAGGAACCAAGCCCCAGACGACCCCGTGTCTGGCACCCTTGGTCCCCCTGCAACGGGTCAGCGCAGTAGCCCCGCCGCCTACCACTTTTCGGCCGCAAGAGATAAGGAGAGCGGCCAACGCTATACCGACACTCCTCTTGCCGTGCGGCCCCATCGCGTCCGCCATCAAACGGTGGCGGCCCCGTCCAGGCCACGGAAGGGAAGAGCGCTACTCAGAAGTACCGGCACTCCTCCTCCGCCGCAGTCTGTAACCCTCAGCTGCGATGCCACCCATTCGACATCGCGGCCCGCCTCAGTTGCGATGCACCACACCACAACCTACTTTTTGGCCGCTACATCGTCGGCTTGGTGGCAAAAGCCCTGACGAGCGGCCCCACCTTGGGGTTCCTCTTCGCTTCACCGTGGGTGACCACGGCTACTGAGCCCCTCCGCAACGACTGGGGGGGTTTCTTTTTAGTCTTCTGGTGACTGTTTGGGTGTTCATCAAGTTAACTCAAAATCAAAAGCCATCTATTTGATGATTTCCCACCCAAAAAAAAAAACCCGTCGACTGTTAGGCAGACTCATTGTGTGTGATAACAATAAAAACGTAATTGCGTTAATTACAAGTAATTAACGCAATTACGTACCTTCGAGTGTCAAGACACTCGAAGGTTTATTCAAACTGGGCTGAGAGTCAGCACTTTTTGAACCGCAAAAAGTGCTGACTCTCAGCCTTTGCTAGCATATTTGGATTGTTAGTGATTCGCTCTTTGTACTGTAACAGTTGTACCGGTTGGATGCAGAAGTCGTGGTGGAGTCTCTTATTTGAGATGTCTTAAAATATTAAATGATAACAAGCGCACCTTGGTATGCCAAAGTGTGTTTGTTATCATTCTTAATATTTTTGACTGGAATCTTTGTATGATTTCAATTTTTCTTTTGGCTGCTGATCCCCACCGTTGTAGGCCGTATGTCCATATAGGCTTTATTATGCATTTATATAGCAACAATTTCCTTATTCTTAACCCAGCGAGATTTTTACAGTTGCTTTACAACAGCCAAATTTTACAGACCAAGAAGATCTTCATTTAAGTGAGTTGGAAGGAAATAGTTATTTTTTTGAATTATTATTGCGTCAGTATTAACTTTCAAGGAATCCAGATATTTTGAGTATAAAATCAACATTTTCTATGAATTTAGATCACTCAGGATTTCCGTGAACTTTGGTGAGACAGCAGTGTTATATTAATTATGAAAAGAAACAACATATTTATGTAAAATTACCCATGTATTTCAGATTCTCTTAAAATAACAAGTCTTGAGTGTTTTTTTGTTTGAAATCCATCTTCATTTTGTTTGATTATAAATGTTCAGTATTTAGATAATGTATAAAATCATGACAAACATGCTATATTTCGATATAAACTAGGTACAACACATGGTCTATAATTTGAATTTTGGTTTTACTAAGTAGTAAGTATTGAAACCAAAATTATAATACATTTGTAAAAATCTTAATCTTATTGATGCGTGATCTTTGAAAAAACATCAAAAGTTTTGAAAATAAATCAAATATTTCAGTTTAAATATATTAAAGAAAGACCGTACCATTTACAGTCAAATCTAATTCCAAAGGAAGTTACAAATAAACAGATTGGTCGGATTAAAATAATTCTAAAATATTTATAGTCCGACAAATTGATGTATGTATGCCGAGTATGCTGTTTTATTTTAAACGTTAAGATGCAAACACAGCATGTTAAAGAGCAAATAGACAATAAAAAGACATTAATACTACCGCAGCTCAAAAGATGCATAGCATCAAAGATGCAAGGGAAAATAAACAATTACGTAACTACTCTAGAGATAGCAGAACAGCCATATAGTCTAAAAACGTTGTGGTAGCCATAATCAATCAAGATAGATCATTATATGGTATACCAAGGATTTAAGTACTGTCAACTATAATTATTAACCTTACCTTGAAAATTTGAGTAATGTAAAGTAACACACATCATAATTTTCACAGCATACACATATAGTAACATACATTTTAACAGTCGAAAATAGGGCAAATATCAAATAGTTTCCATTGATATAATAATATATTATACCTTAACCAACAATTAAAACTATTTGTACAAATATACAGTCATTAGCCTATAAGAAATGGTGGAAGTCTATATGAATGCCTACTAAGATACTTATTTTATGTGTCAAACATTTTGCAAATTGTGTGTGCCAAGAAGTTTTATACTTTCAGGATGAGAAAAGTGAATGAAAAAAAAAGCATCATATTAAAACTCGATAAAATGGAGGTTTCATAAGCGTAAGGTAATTTTTTATAAAAAACTGTTACCAATACAGATACTCTAAACGGAAACCATTTACACACACATTCTACAAAACCTAAGACACGTAGATCTATCACACAACAAAAGCCAGTTAGAAGCCAGCTTCAACAACATAATCTAAAACAATCGCAATTATCAAGTCTTTGTACTAGCACTCTTTCGCTTTTCCATTTGCAGTGATCTGGGCATTTTGAGCAGCAATTTGAGCAGCTTTCCTGTTTTTGACGTAGTTATGGTAGTAAAAGTTACCGAACATATAAAGGAAGAGACCAGCATTGAGAGAGAGTAAGAAGTTGATACTCTTTGGGTAGTTGCAGTCACTGAACATAACCGTGAAGTTGTGGTAGAAGATGATGCAGAACTGGATCTGAAAAACGAAAAGGACAAAGGTGATAATGATATTCATCTAAATATTTATTTATTAATTTAGATAAAACAGCCGACGTAAGAATAAAATTGCTGGCTATGTGTTTAATATTTAAAATGGAAATACAAAAGTTGGGTGTTGCACATCTCACTCATAATTATAGAACACCATATATATTATAGTGTCATTCATCGATAAACCACTATTGCCCTTGTTACGTTTTCAACAGTATATATTATTATTCACATCTTTTGAATTTGCAAACATTATCTTTAAGCATTGTTTCGATAGGCAAATTACTATTTACATAAACTCCACTACATAAACTAAGCAAATTATTCAGATTAACATAAGTCATGATTATTTGCTTTGTTTTAATTCAACTTCATTCTAATGTCTGAATTCTTGCAAGTTTGTCTATTTTACTGAAGCAAAAGTTTAGGTAAGCGTGTTATCATGTTAGATTTTTTCTGAATTTTAACAGTGTTGTTCTTAAAACTACTCCAGATAATTTAGTGTGCAAATTAATTCTTATCACTTTGCGACTTCGTCCGTGTTAAAATTCCTAGGGAATAAAAAAAAAACCGGCCTTATTCCTTGTCTACACTTTTGTGCAAACGTTTAGTTTTCTAGGTCCAAGGACTTGATACTATTTTAAATATCAGTGAATAATTAATGTCATGAACTCATGAATTAATAGGATCATTGTATTCCTATCGCATTGGTGTTCTATCAGGACTGTCAGGACCAGGTCTAAACGTGAATAATGAATTTATCAACGTACCAGCTGCATGCTAGTGAGATGCTTCTTCCACCACAAATACTTCTGATACTGAGGTCCGAGACCGGAGATCAGGTAGTAGCTGTACATGATGATGTGGATGAAGGAGTTGATCACGCCGAGGAGAGTTCCGTGTCCACCTGGAAATGTACATAACAATCTATTAAAAGAATGTCAATAGGCTTTTTAATTCCATGCACATATTTTGGACGTGTATCACACTAATTTTTAGTTTCATTATTAATCCTATTTAAAGTTTAGGTGTAGCATCTTTAGCATCAATAACAGTCACTCAATCGTTCGTTTATCACTGTCCATTGCAACACATAGTCTTCTCTGTCTATTTTGAAATGCTCTTCTTAAATATTATTTATTCAACATCTTCATCATAAAAAGAAGCAAAGAAAGAAAAATAAAAAGAAAGATGTAAAGTTCGTACCTGGCAAGAATTTGACGCCGATCCAAGCGCAGATGGGCATCATGAAGTGGTGGTACAGATGCAGGAATGTGATCTGTCTATTCTTCTTCCTCAACACGAAGAAGATTGTGTCCAGAAGTTCAATGATCTTGGCTGCAAAGTACCACCATACTGCCGCTGCCATCTGAAAACATAGTTAAGAACGCTATTAACAACTGTTCGACATCCAAAAGTTCATAAATCCTGAATCCATGAGCTGGTTCTAAAAATCCACTATTTTTGGCAGACTATCTAAACTTGTATTAAAAAGAGTACAGATTTGATTTTTTGTAGTTTTGTTTGTTTTGCTGTAATGAAATTAGGCACTTCAGTAAACCATAATCTGTAGAAGTACATGGGCTACTTTTTAACTTGGATCGCAGACGAAGTCTCGGTATACAGCTAGTTCAGTAAATGGGTACTAAACAATGTGGATATAAACATGTGAATCTTCATGATCAGAAGTCCTCAGAAGTGACACGTATACTTACTCTGTTGGCTTTGGGACTGTTTGAGTAGTCTACTGGCTGGCAAGAGAAGTTGTAGTCGTTCCACCATCCGGCGACTAAACCCTAGAAAAATAAAAGGAAATTTAATAAGGAAACATTTTCCTCATTTCAAGCGTTGTAAAAAGTGATAAACAGTTATTCTAAATAAGGACCAGCACCCTTCTTTTTACTTTTTCCACGAATTATGTTCAATGACTCTATTTTCATTAAGACATGACAGCACAAGTCATCTTGAGGTAAGAATATTGATAAATTTGATAAAAATAATTGATATATTTTTGAAAAAAAAAATATACCTGTAGAATGCGTATAATTCTACAGATGTTTTTTCTCTGCCCTAAAGCTTTGCTTATATTGCAGCACGCGTAGCATTGTCATATCTATCTCTACTCTACGAAAACAAAGTGTCATTTCTATTCTCCATCTTTAACAACGTGCCGTAGAAATTTTTCTATAATCTGGAATCATGTCTTTCGTTTCTTCTGTTTCTCTTGTGGTCATGCTACTTGTGTAGGACGCATGTAACGGTCCTTTATTTACTGTCATGAAACGTGTGGATTTTGAAATCTATGTACTTCAATCACTAAATTGCACTATAACATTGCCATGCTTGTAGCGTTCGTCGGAGATCATACCTATATTACCTATTCTATAAAAATTCCACCGTGTAAACTGAGGTGAAGTGAGCTGTCATTCTGCCTCATGAAAATGAAACGACAATATTAACAGTTTCATTCAGTACCTTAATTGTGTAACAAGCTATCAATCACAATCTGAATCCCTTTGAAGGATATTGCTAGTCCACTTCTTCACATGTTCGAAAATATTGTCTGCTCAACAACGTAAATAACGCAATGAATGCTGTTGAACTGACAAGTGTGCAATTACCTCGCAGGTTCACTTCTGTTCTGCACACCTTAGTATTCATGGTGAGATATTTACAGAAAAGATTGGCTAGTTCATCTTAAATTCTATTCAAGAAACCCACCTCATACACCAGATAAATGCTCATCAAAATCTGTGACACATTGTACAGTATCATGACGTTTTTCAAGTCATAAGGTTTCCTGTCCCTCATATACTTGGGGCCGACTGAGTTGCAGAAGTACAGGTACGTCGCGAGGATGGTCAGCAGAGGGCCTGGTCCTGACATCAGCCACCAGTTCTCTGTCCGAGGATCTGGAAAGAAGAGAACGTTTTGGATAAGTATATTTATAAACGAAAGTAAACTCTTCTCATCATCATTATTTCAGCCGAAAGACTTCTTCTGCTGGACATAGGCCTCCCTCAAGTGGTGGGGTGTGCCATAATCGCTAAGTTTGGCAGGCGGTTTGGCGATCGCAGTATGGTGGTAAAATGCATAAAGAACGCGGCTGCCCATTCTCTAGTAAGTTTCTTAGTCACATTTTACGACACCCACGGGAGGAGATGGATTCTTTTAGTTTTAGTCTTGGAGATTTTATTCTTTTAGTTTTCCAAAGGGTGCGACCACAGCCCATCCATCTACTAAACTTACGCAGTCTGTCTATACTGCTTCATAAAAAAATATTATTCCACTTTATTGTTTTTCATCAAGATTTATAAAACATAAATTATTGATTGTAATAAGTGTATTCAAGAGCCGTAACGTTAGTGTTTTTCATTTGATTTCACAAAAATCTAATAACTAATTTATGTTCAACGGTACTTACTATGGAAAAGGGCAAAAAAAACATTCAACATAAATAGTCTTTTACATATTTTCAGCCAAAGTCAAGACATTTGGGGTTAAACATAATTCAATGTCGGTACTATTGAATCATTTAAATGCGTACATAGTAATTATAATGCAGGAATGTGTGTATGAGCCAAGACAGGCGCAAACATTTACATATCACGTCAAACAGAGAAATGCGTCAATATTCTCAGCAAGACCTCAACTAAAATGTGTGAAAAGCGATAATTTTACGCGGAAACATTGTTGATACAACAATTGTTTAGTTTTGTCAAATAATCGAATGTTTCTTGAATTGAAATTCAACTGTAGAACTAAGTATCACCATATATTAAGGGGCTGGCCTAGTGCCATTATGAGCGTTCATCCGGCATGGGCTGGCAACGTCGAATTTCAAATGGTTTTTTTTTTATCTTATTGTTTAAGTCAAAGTACACTTTTTTTGCAGCCAAACACTAGTTCAAATTCAAAGCATTTATTTCAAATAGGCACTTAAAAGGCCCTTTTGAACGTCAACATTTACATTAAAATAGAATTGATTCTAGTCGCCCCGAAGTTCGAAGTTTAAAAATCCAATGGTAGTCGCCAAAAACACCTCATGAACTAGGTATCAAATTCAGCGGTACATACGGTATCTTTTCGAACAACCCGCACCCCTGGCAGAGATTAGCCACGTTCATTGAGTAATTTACGCTGTCGAGCAGACGAATTCTTCTAATCTAGGGGTGTGTTCATAGAATCTATGGTCTCTAAAAATCAATATTTATGTTTTTTTTTTTCTATCGTCGAGACAGTAAGTTTATGAAACATTCGGGTTATTTGCCTTTCTTCACAAGCAACTCTACTGTGAGGCGCCAAATTATATTCAGCCATGTAGGTTCGCAATGACATAAGCATTCGATACCAGCCCATAAATACTATGAGCTGGAATCGAATGCTTATGAAATAAAAAATAATCGAGTTATTTCCCACAAGTGCACTGGTTAAGGCTTTTGTACGGTTCCCAATTATAAGTTAATTCCGAATGCAGGAAAATGCGGATTTCTGTGATCATTAAGTTTGTTTGAAAGCAATGTTTTATGAACTAATTTAGCAACCGCACTCTGATTGATCCAATTCTCGATAATAAATTCGGATTGCATGGATTTGTTTATATTTTATGTACACCAATTTATTATGCTATAGATTATATAATTTTCGTAGGCCTACCCACGTAAACTGGAAACTAAAAATTGTTAACATGAACTATATATTTACTGGACATTATACATATTTAATAAGATAAGTCAGGAATGCTAATTTCAATACTAAAACTATAAAAATAAATGACAAAATTGTTATTTTTCTCAAAAATCTAGTTCCACCTGTTTCGAACCTGAAAGGTGAGCTTTCCAAAACCAAAAATAGATTTCTAGAAAAATCTTCCAATAATCAGATTTTTGTAAGTGTAAAGACCTTGTCTAATTTTATACCTGGAGGACACACGAGCATTGACCAGCTATATTTCTCAACTGAGTTTACATCTTCACCATACCTATTAGAAATTAAGAAGCCACGCCAAGTATAACATAAATGATTTGTATTCTCATTATGTAATACAACGTATTTATTAATATATTTAAGAAATAACAAAAAAAATAGTAGTTTTTATTTAAACTTATTATATTATCATTAAAATAAATACCTAATATTTGTTTTTTTTACAAAAAGTTATTAACATGTCGGTCTAGTTAACTGGCGTAGCTGAACCGGTTTTAACTACACCCTAGAAAAATCACCTAGCAAAATATCTAGGTAGTAGATTAAATTGCTAACCAATCAGACACATTAATGTTTTAATAGCTAATCAAAACAATGTTTTTGTTGTTAACAAGTACAAACCAATCAATAACCTCTGCTTACGACACTCATATGACTCAATATAGCATCACTACAAATGACCATAAAAATACGATCAAGCATGCGCTTGCGCGCGCCACTACGCACACAAATATGATTATTATTGTAATCAACAGGTGTTGTTTCCGCCTTCTTTAGACGTAATCATGGTTTGATTAAATTTTTATCTGGATGAATCTATAGGTATGCTATTTACGACCCTGGTCCTCATAATTAGTAGGTAGGTAATAGCCCGAAGGTCTGTGATGAGTTTAATTATAGAATTTTGGTATTGCCCTGTAATAAAATTGTACGGATTCCATTAGTGTGTTTTACAAGTATGGTGCTCGGAAAGAAAACAGTGGGTGTGTAAAATAAAAAGTTTACCGTTTAAAGTCTGTTGCAATAGCAGTTTTTTACAATTCAGGACCCTGGTATCAGGAATATGCTACGCTGTTTTGACTGTTCCTCATACCAGTCAGACGGTTAACAATCTTATTCTGTTCTATCCTAAAACTGCCAAGTAATTGGGTAGCGCAGGTCCACTGGAATTAGCGCCTTGTGAAAACCTAAGAATTCTTTCTACAAGACGGCAATGGTAAACTGTATTCATAAAGGCGCCAAATATTTAATTAATGACTTATAAATTACACACCTCACATAACAGGTAATCCAGTCTCAAGGTTTTATGCAAAGACACCTTAATATCCTGATTTTTTTTTATGACGCGACCTATTGTCATCCAAGGGTTTTTAGTAACAGATCTCAAATCATACGCAGATTGAAGAATGAGTCCAAAACAATGGCATGCGTAGACCTACCACTAAGAATGTGCTTAGAAATCCTATCACGTATCGACTATAAATATGTGGGCAACGCCAACTATTAAACCACCTTAGAGTATTGGATTTAAATATTTATAAATAAATATTTACTGGCTAGGATGTTATCATCGTTTTTGTTAACAGCCGTGGTCTGAAACCAAAGTTGGATACCTTTACGTCGAAATCGAGAGTTATATTAATTAAACGGAAATCAAGCAAATCAATTGACAAAGAGATACCGTCGCACACAGGCAACTGAGGGACCACGGGTGGGTTTTAGTCAGTAAAAGCAGACTCACGCCCTTTGCTGCACCCAGAGCGGGAGAAGTTATTTGATGATTTCCCACGCTCAAAAAAAAAAAAAAAAACTATTTTTAGATTCTGCATTTACCTATTTACTTTTAAAAGTACTGGTTACAGAATAGACAGGACGATTTAAAACTTCCCAGCAACAAGTCTGTTATGAAAATCAATATAGGGTAGCAGGGACATCGACGCGAAATCTGATACAATGGACTTTCAGAAACTGCGTAAATTGAAATTTTTCAAGGGTTGTTTAAAAAAATACTGTACCACACACATTTTGACCGCGTTGATCAAGGCTGTTTTCTGCTCATAATAACAGTGCTATAATCTTTATAACCCTCATACTGTTTCATATCAGTCCAGACTAATTTTGTATTCTGTTAAGATTTGACAAATCAAGAAAATGCATCTTACATTGTTCGGTTTTACGATAAAAATATAAAGGGGCTCGTCTAATGACTAAGAACATATCAAACATATTGACATGCTGGCAGACTCAAGATCATACAATTCTAATCACGTCATATGCACAATATGTCGTGTAGCAGCAGCGGTGAGGTTTGGTGAAAACCAAGGTGTATGGTAGATTGTGTTGAGGATTTTTCAATGAAAGATGATGCGTTAGGTTTAACGAGTAAATTATGTATTAGCCATTTTGCTTACAACATTCAAGGAGAGGGGTGTGGGAACAATATTTTAAATTAAACCAATCACGGTCGAGAGACAGGTATGACGTCGCGTGTAGTATTGTTTCCTGGCTCAAGATGTCGCTGTTAGTCCTCGATATGCGTTTATTGAGCAAGAGATCACAACATGCCCCCGGCCTTGGAAGCAGTGGCTTTCAATGGTCTTCAGTCACTGCATCAGTGTCGATCATGTCCTGTAGCAGAGGACAAATCTTGGTGAATGCGCGCCTCACCACGCCTGATGACGTCTGTATATCAGCCACCCGGGATATACCATCCTTTCCTGGGATAGTGCGAAGCACGCGTCCCAAATGCCACTTCAAAGGTGGGAGGTTATTTTCCTTGATAACCACTAAGGAGTTTGGTTTGAGCTTGTCCTTATTCGCCGTCCATTTCGTCCGCACCTGCATCTCGGAGATGTATTCCTTCGCCCACCGGTTCCAGAAGTGTTGACGAAGTTGTTCTACCCTCTGGTATCGCTGAAGTCGACTAGCAGGAACATCGCGCAGGTCATCGCTGGCTGGCGCAATCAGTGGTCGACCAATAAGGAAGTGACCGGGAGTGAGAGGGGAAAAGTCGTGAGGATCGGGGGAAAGAGGAGACAGAGGTCGAGAGTTTAGTACGGCTTCTATTTGAGCCAGTACTGTGCTGTACTCTTCGAACGTGAGGTGCGCGTTACCTATTACACGACGAAGATGGTATTTACTGGACTTTACTCCTGCTTCCCACAGACCACCAAAATGCGGAGAATAAGGGGGAATAAAATGAAATTTTATATTTTGACTAGATGCGTACTCTAAAATATCGCTACTACAATTCGCTAAGAATTTAGAAAAATCGTTCATTACACCTACAAAATTACGACCATTGTCAGAGTATATATCTGCAGGCTTACCACGGCGTGAAATAAATCTCTTTAAAGTAGATAAATACGCTTCACTGGAGAGGTCACTGACTAACTCCAGGTGTATAGCACGTGTCACGAAACAAACGAATAGACAAATGTAGCCTTTGATGAGCCTAGCACCCCTACCCTTTCGGTTCAGAATGAGCACTGGCCCAGCGTAATCCACCCCACACTGAGCGAATGGAAGACTGGGTGTAACTCGCTCCCTAGGCAAGTTACCCATCATAGGACTAAGCGTCTTACCTCTAATGCGAGTACAGGTAACACAACTATGCACCACCTGGCGAGCTAAATTCCTACCACCAACAGGCCACCATGATTCGCGTAAATTAAATAGTAATGCCTGCGGAGCAGCGTGGAGTAGCTGATAGTGCTCATGACGAAATAATAAAGTGGTAAAATAATGTTTACTATGAACTACAATCGGATGTTTTTTACCGTAAAGAAATTCATCAGAATTAACTAAACGACCACCTACGCGCATTAATTTGTGATCATCTAAAAACAAATTCAATTTAGACAAACAACCTTTATTAATAGTCTCATTATTAAATAATGCCTTATATTCAACCGGATAGGATTCCATTTGACAGAATCGAGCTAAAGTTTTATCTGCATAGTCTAGCTCGTCTACACTAAGGCCGCCTGTACGCTTATTATTTTTACATCGACTGTTATTAATAAAACGTAACATATAGGCAGCCGCACGTCTCATACGTTTAAATTGAGAGAACCGATGGAAGGGAAACAAAGATAATTCACAACAATCCTGAGCTAAAACGGCAGTGACGCATGACTTAATCTCAGGTAACTCACGATGTTTGAACGAATCCGAACTTCTGTGATCGTCTATTGAAAAACTAGGATCACGAAGAAATCCAGGACCCTCCCACCACAAGGTAGACAAAGAAAGTTCTTCCAATCGAGCACCGCGTGACGCCAGATCGGCGGGATTATCCCCACTCCGTACGTGGCGCCACGGGGCGTCTAGTGTGAGGTCATGAATTTCCGCTATCCTATTTTGAACGAATGTCTTAAGTTGGTTAGGCCGCATGTGCAGCCAGCCTAAGACAATCGTAGAATCAGTCCAAAAAACTACACTATTAAATTTACAACGTAATGAGTTACGTACTCTGTCATACAGACGAGCACCTAATAAAGCTCCACAAAGTTCGAGACGTGGGATACTAATAGGTTTTAGAGGCGCGACCTTTGTTTTTGAAAACAATAATCTAACAGATACTGTTAAATCATTGTTAACTGTGCGAACATAAATACACGCGCCGTACGCCGTCTGTGATGCGTCGCTAAAAATGTGTAACTGAATATACATAGGCTGTGTACCTATAGCGTGGCGAGGTATGCGAATAGTGTTTAGCGCTTGCAATGAGACAACAAACCGGTTCCACACGTGCGCCGTGTCATCAGGAACGTTATCGTCCCAACCTATTTTTAATAGCCATAATTGTTGTAAAAGAACTTTGACAACAATTATGACAGGACTCAACAAGCCGAGAGGATCAAAAATTTGCGAAACGTTTGATAAAATAGATCTCTTCGTAATAGGCTTGTTATTTTCCATATTAACACAAGAATTAAAATAAAAGTTGTCGCTTGCGTTATGCCAGCCGATTCCTAAGGTTTTAGAACTTACATTTTCATCTAAACTTAAAGGTTTAAACTGACTAGATGACTGACGGTCATCATCGTGTTTGAAATTAAATATCCACTTCCTAAGTGGAAAACAACCTGACTGCAGCGTTTTCTGAGTTTTGTCGCATAGATCTAATAATTTAATTTTATCGTCTAAGCCCGTAATGTAGTCGTCGACATAAAAATCCTCTTTTATAGCTCGTGCAACATCAGGATCAGGAGATTCAGAGGCTAATTGTTTTAAGCACCTAACACTTAGAAACGGCGCGGAGGCGGTTCCATACGTAACTGTGTTTAGTTTAAATATACCTAACGGCTTTGAGGGATGGTCACGCCACAGAATCATTTGCAAGCTGCGCTGGCCCTCATCTACTAGGCATTGCCGGTACATCTTCTCCACGTCGGCGCACACGACGTACTTGTGCTGCCGAAAGCGGAGAAGAATGGCAATAAGATCACCCTGTATAGGAGGACCAACTAGCTGCAAATCATTCAGTGACTTACCAGAGCTCGTTGGTGCGCTTGCGTCAAATACCACGCGCAACTTGGTGGTGGTGCTGAGCTCGCGGAACACGCCATGATGTGGCATGAAATAACACGGGGATTCATAGGAATCTACTTGTGTCATATGGCCTAAACTCAGATACTCCTGCAAAAAATTGGAATAAAGAATTTTATATTCAGGCGAACGCTGCAGACGTTTTTCTAGTGCAAGAAATCGACGTTCTGCTTGTGTATAAGAATCCCCCAAGGTATCAGGTGACTGATGGAGTGGAATGTGCACGCAGAATCTCCCCTCGCTGTTGCGAGTTGTAGTGCGAACAAAGTGATCTTCGCATGCACGTTCTTCCTCAGTCTGTGCGTCTCTGACCTTGGACGGTTCCTCAGTCTCCCAGAACAATCGAAGTTGCGTATCTAGGGAATTAATAATATTGCAATGAATTGGCGCATTTTTGCGCGTATAATTAACGATAGGTCCGGAAATAATCCAGCCTAGTTTGGTATTCTGTAGAAACGGACCACTAGACAAACGAATCTTACCGTCTTCTAACAAATCCCAAAACCTATCTGCGCCAATTAAAATATCAATATTTTTGTAGTCTAGAAACTCCGGATCGGCTAACCGTATGTTGTCTGGAATACAGACTTGCGCGCTTAATTTACACACGGCAGGCATCGAAGCCGTAATCCTAGACAGCACATAACAATTAATGCGCGTAGTAAATGAATTATCGACGCAGGATTTGATAACGATATTACAAGCTTGCGAACAATGTACTACCGAATCACCCACGCCTCGAACTTCGTTTGTGGACTGTATTAATGGTGAATTTAATAATTGACATAATGATTTAGAAACGAAACAGCGCTGGCTTCCATTATCCAGGAGTGCCCGCGCTTTATGATATCTACCGTGTACATCTGCTACTTCAACGAGAGCTGTTGACAATAACACGGACTGCACACCTATAGACTTACTCGATTGCGTTTGCATGTGTGCCTTGTTTACTTGAATAGGGACTGCGGTGTCCGAGGCGGCTGGTACGGCCGCGGGGAGGTGCGCAGGCGTTTCACTCGCATTAGCACTCGGCGCGTCAGTGTTCGTTGTGGAATGCAAAGCAACAGAACTATTAGCCTTATCATTGTGCAATAATGAGTTGTGTTTTTGATTGCAGTATCTACAAGGCCCAAACCTACAATCATTTACTGAGTGTCTCGAACGTAAACAATTCTCACATAAGTTGTGCTCGCGTACAAGTTTAAGCTTTGTGTCTAAGTCGCTTTCGATAAACTCTTTACACGTGTACAGTGGATGATTCGCGTTGCATTTTGCGCATGTTAACTTACCGCGTTGTTTACTTGATTTACTCGGCGCGCTGGAAACATTGCAGTGTGACATATTGTGACATTTTGAGTGTTGTTTTTTGCTGTCAGTCCTTTGAGCTTCTTTGCTATGTGAACGCTGCAATGCCTCCAGCATGTCTGCTTTGTTGCGCAAAAAGTTAGTTAAAACATCCACCGATAAACGTTTGGAACTGTTCTCGTTAGGGTTTGGGAACAATGTGCACTTGTGAGACCCCCATTCTCTTTCAGTTATTTTATCTAACTTCGACACCATTATATTAATAATTAAACTATCCCAGTAGTCTGTAGGCTCACCTAGGATCTTAAGAGAGCGTAAATTTTTCAGAATAGTGTCTATTAAATTTCTAATCGAAGAAGGCGACTCTTTAGTTATTGCAGTTATGTTTAACAACGCTTTGATATGGTGATCAACTAAAAGTCCGCAATTATTATAACGGTTGAGCAACAAGTCCCATGCTACCTGGTAATTATCAGAAGAAAATTCTATGGAATGTATTACTAGTTCTGCGCTGTCTTTAAGAGACGATTTGAGATAGTGAAACTTTTGAATATTGGAAATATCTTTAGAATTATGAACGAGTGAGGTGAACGTGTCTCTGAATTCTAGCCAGTGCTCATAGGAACCATCAAATGTAGGCATGGAAATAGTGGGTAACTTCACAGAATGTATTTGATTATTATTACGACTATGACATGACTTGGTACAGTCAGCAACCTCATCAGTGTTCAGCATACATTCAGCAAGTGATATTAAATTGTAGTAACTATCTTCAAAGTATTCTCTTTGATTTAATTGTTCGCCTAATTCACTATCAGAAACTCGTTCTTCTATTTTAGTTTGAATGTCGTTAAATTCAGAAAATAAAGTAGTACATCCTTGAATCCTTAACTTTAAATCAATGCGTTTTTGATTAGGAAAGTCATGATCACAATCTTTTAAAGACTCTAAATAATTGTTGAATTTGGTAAGCCTGCCCTTAATAATACCACGCTTCCTAACTAAATCACGAACTAACTCACTACTCTCTACACTTAGCAAATTAGGAGATTTGTCACGGGATTTAGCAGAGTCAATAGGCATTTTGGTGGTCAGTGAAAAGAGGAGTACTCACGGTTTGATAATCATCAGATCAATCACACACGGCACTGATGCTAGCAACGTCACCAGGCTGGTAATTGACTGGAAATCCGATATTCCGAGACTACAATGCGGCAATTTCACTGAAATAAGAGCACAGACACACTATAGCACCAAATAGAACTCAGGAGATGATGGAAAGGTATATGGATTGGCCCCACCGATTGCGTATTATCTCCGATGAAACCTTTTGCGTTTTCTTCTCTATCCGCCACGTGCAAGGGTTCTCCGTCCAAAGGTCGCTCGGCGATCTTGAAGGTCAATATCCCAATGTTCGGTTCGAAGGTCCAAAATGTAGCAGCAGCGGTGAGGTTTGGTGAAAACCAAGGTGTATGGTAGATTGTGTTGAGGATTTTTCAATGAAAGATGATGCGTTAGGTTTAACGAGTAAATTATGTATTAGCCATTTTGCTTACAACATTCAAGGAGAGGGGTGTGGGAACAATATTTTAAATTAAACCAATCACGGTCGAGAGACAGGTATGACGTCGCGTGTAGTATTGTTTCCTGGCTCAAGATGTCGCTGTTAGTCCTCGATATGCGTTTATTGAGCAAGAGATCACAACATGTCGTATACAGAATAAATGTTATGTGAAAACAAGATAGGACTATTTAGACTACGAAGAACCAGATAACTTGGGAGTCTTTCTTGAATTATCAAGAAGTAGTTAACGTAGAATTGCGATAGATAGAACACAACATTTTGACCATTTTTTTTTTGATAACCGACGAAAGATGTCTACGCCCCTTAGCGTAGACATCTTTCGTTGGTTATCAAAAAAAGAATCATGTGCTGAATTCATGGTTTTAGTTTGCATGCCGATGTCCCTGCCATCCTGTTTAGTGTAACTTATTCACAGCAATGTAATATGATAAAAAGCAAAGGTTAAAAACATAATAAAGATTAACTTAACATTTTTGTACCATTATACAATCTACAATATTGATATAATTATACAAATCTAAGCTAGACAGGATTTCGTATTAGTCCGTTGGCGCGCTAGTGCGAAAAATAATATCGATTTGCTAACAGGTTAAATATCAATCAATTACATAATGTTGCTATGGGCATTATAGTATATATTTCAAGCAGATATTTTTATTAATTTGAATATTATTTTGTTACAACACATAAGTAGCCTCATCTTCAAACTTGATAAATCATACATTAGCACTCCGCCCTAAAGAAGTGACAATGAGGGTTTTCTGAGATTACGTTCACTAGGTGGCAGCACTGAGGCGTCAGGTCCGGGCACCTGTCAAAAGTGTCAAGGCGCCTACGGACTGAATGGTGAAGGAAAGAATGAAATGAATGAAATAAAATATTTTAAGTTCATTGTTGAACTGGAAGACCTCTTGTCAAAGTAGCACCAACTGGTGCCTTGAATATTTATGAAAACTCTCATTAAGGTTGAACAAGTCAACATTTTTCCCATACAAACTTCGGAAGTGTATTACTCCACTGTTCGATAATGTACATCAAAAATTTAACATGGTATGGTTTTGGCTCATTATTAATATTGTCTGTGTGGAAACAGAATACTAAATTAAAAAGCCATTAAAAAGTTAGGAGCCAACAAAGATTAGTTTTTCTTGCTAACTTATCCTAACTTTGGGCGTGTATAAGTAATAAAATAAGTGTAAAATCTCCAAAACCAAGTCAGTACCGACAAAGTCCAATTATTGTGAAGTTCAATAAACTTTATTGGTCATTGATTTATGTAGTGGTTTTTTCATAAAACCCGATCTTCCAAAGGACTTTTCGTAATTTTTTCGCGATTTTTTTACTATAAATGATCCTGCATCTTACTCAATAAAATTTTGTGTGTAGACTAGCGTCTAACTGCTTATCACTGGTACTATCTCTGTTGGACACGAAGCCTGGTGAGACAGCGTGATTTTTAGCCAGGACCACTAGTGAGTTCGAGCCCGCGACTAGGTTCCCCTTAATATGATTGTACGGTAGGAACAATTACAACAGTTGCAAAAAGCTAATAAATAGGAAGACGGGCCATATCTGTATATTTCAGAATTAAGTATAGTCGAAATTTGACCATAATTCATTTAAATTTTAATCAGTCATACTCAGAAGTAAATTCGCTTTCTGCACTACTTCCCCACTTAAGAGGGCTATTACAAATTGAAGTATTTAGTTTTAGGTAAATTTAACAGCGCGTGGTAGCTGATCGTCCGTAAATATGATATGCTAACCATTATGATTCGGATGCCCAGGAACAAACCGGCGCGGACTTATAGCTAAAGCCCGCGCGTCCCGAGATATATTACTGATTCATAGCGTTGCATTCAAAAATTGTTTAAAAATATTATTTTACTTTTAAATAGATTGTTTCTTTTTTTCAAGCAAGTTGATTTAGTAACCTTATTTATTAAATACTTTTTGTTTGAATTTCGATTAAACATACATAGAAAAAAAATATGATTTCAGATAAAAAATTACCATTAATTCTCTGTTTTACGGAATTCTTTTTGGGTTATTATTGTATGAAACTTAAAAAATTGATTTGAGCATTCTAAATAACAATCTACAGTCCTACCAGAAACATTTTTATAAATTACTAAACTATTATATGTTCCATATAACAGAGCATCAAAAGATGCCCGAAAGTAACATTTAACGAAACATGCTTTGCCGAGACAAGGTTTTTACTGACTGATGTAAACAAATTGAAAAAATTGTTTAGAGCGCTCCCTAGACAAATAATGAAATTTTCCCGGAAATATTTTAATTTTAATTTTTTGCCTATATCTAACCCATAATCATCATCAAATCTCGAGTCGAACGCTCAAATTTAAGAAAAAATGTGAAAGCGCCCTTAAACATTAACTGTGCCAAAAATCGTACTCCGTCCGCGTAATTTTCGCAAAAAAGGGGCACAAAGTTTTTGCTTAACGTATTAATTAATGTATAGATTTTTACTTGGCTATTATTTTCTGAAATATTGCGCAGTTTACGCACCGTTCAGCATACAGTCAACGATGCGTAAACCATGATGTATTTTAGAAATAAACTAGGTACCTACCCCTTTCGTTTTTTAAATACATTTTTGAAGTGAAAACTTCTTTAGGCGCGTTGGGCATTTTTTGAGATGGGAAACAGCAATTGAACTCGCGACACTGTCACCATTACCGACACGTATATAAGTATGTACATATATTGTGTATATACGTACATAGGTACACATACATGTACAATAGCGTATTAAATGAAAATTCTAAGTATAATAAGTTTAATTACAATTAGTTCATTCTCAAAAAAGAGGCATTCTCGGAGTGCCACTGTTTTTTAAACCTATTTTGTTCCTGTTCCACTCCTGGGCAAAAGCCACCCCTAAGGCCTTCCAGGAACTGTTTTCTGTCGCCACCAGCCTCTTGCGGTACGCGTCATCTTGCCACCGCTTTCTGAGCCACCTTTGGCAGCGCAGTTCATCGTGTTGAGAGTTTCGCCCATCGATCATCCTACATGTGGCTGATGTGACCCACTCAATCTCATTTGAGCCTGGCAGCCTTCTTGCCCACGTCTTATACTCATTTTGGAACGCAGCGTGGTGTTCCAAATTTCGTACTGTCTTCTTACACCCAGAATGCTGCGTTCCATTGCTCTTTGACAAACTCCAAGGCAGAACTTTTGCGACTCGATGAGTGACCAGGGGCTCTACTCTCTGAGCACCAAATCCATAGTTTCGGCTGAAGAAACCTTCATACATAAGATTAGTTCAAGGCCCGAACTAAGAATAAATGACAAAACGATTTGACAGTTGTCTTTATTACTGATGTGTTTTTGCGCGTCCATAAAAGTTTAATGAAACGGGTGTAGAGTTCTTTCAAGTTTCGAACTACGTACTTCGAACGAGCCCCTATATTCGTTGTTGAACTTAAAGAGTAGCCCTCCAGGTCTGAGCACCATTGGTTAGAACGGGCTGGATACACATGTCGATGAATTATAATTATTTAACCTTCCATAATCCTTCTTTATTTAAAAAATATAATAAGTAGAGAAGAGCAGTGATGGCCCAGTGGTAACGACTGCGACTTACAATTTGTAGGTCGTGGGTTTGATCCCAAGCAGGGACTTTACTTTTACTTTTTTTTTTACTTAAAAAAAAAAAAATTATAACATCACTACTGTTCTCAAAACGGTGAAGGAAAACATCGTGAGGAAACCGGATTGTCCTAGAACGAACAATTCGAAGACATGTGACATCACACTGGGCCCGCGTGGTGGACTGCGGCCCACTCCTTCTCACAGAGAAGAGGCCTGTGTCCCAGCAGTGGGAACAACATCGGCTGATTATGCAATAAGTAGAGAATATAATAAGTAAGATAAATATCATACACTCAGTTAACTACGTAAAACAATAAAAATGAATCTGTTACGAACGTGTAATCGCGTACAAGTGTTGCTTGTTTTTTAAGGCTTCAATTACAGCTAGCTTACAAGTTCACTTTTACCAGTTTCGTGAGTTTCGTGGTTCGTAATTATATTTGGAGTTTTACAGTAAGCTGCGATAGGTCAAAGAACGATTTATTGCAAAGAGTAGGTACTTCAACATACAATAATTATTCTGTCTCTAAATAGCAAAATTAACATACCTACTGTTTGTTGAAGACTGAGATTTTACTGCCCAAATAAAATTCAGCCCAAAACCAATAGTTCTATGGTAATCCGAACACACAATATTCGGAGTACCTACGCATATTTTGCCGGAGGTCAGTTATTGGTTAGTCGAGTCTACAAACTGTTATTTACCACTCACTTTTTTTCTAATTCAATTTATTAATGTCTGATCATCTTATAATAATATTGAGTTTTTTTATGCTTTGTTTCTAAATATAACTCTTTTTTTTTTGTAAACAGGAGTCAAGGGTTAAAGCTGAAAACCAGCGCTTAGCAACCCGCAAGTGGGACCTAAGCATAATGCTGACGCTTAAACCTTTTGCTTCCGGTATTATAGTTTAGTGTATAAGTGTACCTACCACTACTACTAGCTGTAATACTGGAGATAATAAACGTTATTCTATTCTATTATATCCGGATAGCAATAGCAATGAAATGATTCAGGTACTACCAGTAAAAACTAAGCCATTCTCGCTAAGTTAAAAAAAACCCGATAACACCATGCCCGAACTGGGAATATAATCCAGGTCCCCATCTCCAGCAATAGCTTTTGTGACCACTGGACCAATGACAAGCTACCACACAAAATGTATGGAACGTAAAGTGTGTACCAGCAGACTACATTGCACACAACACTTCGTCTGGTAGTATAATATATTATATAATTTTTTTTAAAGCTTGAATAGCTTCCTAGCCGATAAGATTCTTCTCTAGATAACTCTACAATGAGCACTAACTTTCCCTAGTAGTTAGTTTTACAAAGAAGTAGGTTTTAATTCTGTCAAATCAATCTGCCTATTTATTGTCCTAACTATTTTGGGGTCTTCGTCCAGTATAACCAAATGCAGCTGAATTGAAAGTATTTTACATAAAGCGACTGCCTATCTGACCTTCACAACCCAACCATTGGGTAAAACGAAACTTTTGATAAAACTTTGTCAGAATTTTTGGCGTCTGAATACGCGTAACATGTAACTACAACATTTTCATTAAAACGTGTGATGACAGTGTATACCTTATTAGATCAATGTACCTTTCATGTTCGTCATAATCAACCTATGTAATGTATTGTAAATTCCTTTTCTTTTATAATCTTAATTCTTATTTGTGATATTAAGGAACAATCCCAAATATATAATTTTATCCATAAATTAATATGTATAAATATTTTTTTCTTTCTTAATGAAATACTTAATTAATTAATTGTACTGTATTTTAATCATGTATTTTAATAATCATTTTTGTTACTTTTAAACAATATAATTATCTCAGTAATGATAGTCTAGTGGCACTTTTTACCTAATTTTAATTTTGTTAACATGCGGATAATGTAGTGGGCTGCAATATTGTTAAAACTATATTTATTTAAATAAAATAAAATAATGTTCCCACTGCTGGGACACAGGCCCCCTCTCTGTGAGAAGGAGCGGGTTGTGATCCACCATCAAATATTTAATGGTGGATCGGTGGGAGGTGGGATTTCTGAAAGGCAAGCCGATGCAAATCGGTTTATATTAACCCTTCGCCACTGGTGGTAGATGTCACGTATGTCTTCGATTTTTTGTTTATATTAGGACAAGCCGGTTTCCTCACGATGTTTTCCTTCACCGTTTTTGAGATTTGTGGTGATGAAACAATTTAAACAATGCAAATGCGCCTATCTGGATTTGAACCTCGACCTACAACTCGTTATTCATGGCCCTTGGCCACTACTGCACCTATAGTAAATTGACCACAGTGACATGATACCCTCTGGTAAGATTGGTTATCAGACTTTTAGGTTTCAAACTACCCGTAAACTACAATATTTGCAGTCACATATGTGATCACAATGTATACCTTGTCAGATCAACGTACTGTTCATGTATAATGTACTAATTAATGAGAAAACCGTTGCGTAATGTTTGTTGAACTATTGACATAGATATGTAGATATATAATATGTCCGCATGTTTTCACGATCACGGCCAAAGAGTGTGATTCAAACAAACATTTTTTAATTATTCCACGTTAGGTCAATATTGAGTTTTAGGGTTCCGTAAGTATGAACAAGATACCAACGGAACCTTATTAGGTACTAAGCCTTCGCTGTCCATTTCAGCGGGTTGTATCTCATGAACCTGAATAGGTCGACAGTTGAAATTTTCTCAGAGTGTGTATTGTCTATTGCCACTATAACGACAAATAATAAAATTACAATAAAGTTAAAAAATAAAGAGTGTCTCAATACAAACGTGTTTATTTTATTTTATTTTGCCTGTGGTACGGAACCCTTCGTGTGCGAGTCCGTAACACTTGACTAGTTTTTTACCCGATTACGAGTCTCTATATGTATCTGTGTATTTACGTGTGTTCCACCGATTGAACCGATTTCTTTTTAATGATCCACAGTCTAAGATAAGTTTAAAACCTACTTAATTATAGTAAAAAAAGTTTAATGTGGAAATCTTACATCAGTAATATCTCTAAAATATCATAAGGAAAAGCAGAATGTAGTGAATTTTCGTTTAATATAAAACAGAGCAGTTGCTCTTACAACCTTAACCTACTAATATAATTCTTCTGTACGTCTGTATGTAACTGGACTCTTTCCAAACGGCTGGATAGATTTTGATAAAACTTTAGTGCGAATCTGAGTTTATACAGGGTGTAAAGGAAACGCTTCAAAAGCCAGAACGTAGGTTAGATACAACCTAAATGCAAACGGATACCAATAACCTTTCCCGTTAAATTGGTTATTTTGCATCAATTTAAAACGTTTGACGCTTCTGTAATGTTTCTACTTATTTTATTTTGGCGGCGCTTTACAAAGGATGCCTAAACCTAAAGTCGCCGTCTGGACTTGGAGTCGAGCGCGGTTATGCGTGAGCTGCCTATCAGATGATTTTTATTTTCTAAATACATTGCTTGCTAGAGGTGTTTTTTTTTAATGTGTTTAGTCTCAAATAATGGTTCATTTAACTGTTCTCACAGCATAGTGTACAAAAAATGATAAAAAGTGATTTTTTGATGGTACGCTAGCCCTATCACCTGTCTTCGTTTTCGGAAGCGTTTCCCTTACACCCTGTATCTATGATTTAGATTCACAATAGGACCCTGTAGGTGGCGCTGCGAACGAGACCTACAAAACAGGACAATGTCTGTCCGGTCTGCTAGTTTAAAATGATTTTCTTTTTCTCTCATTTAAAAACCATCCAAATTATTCAAAGAATTATTAGTCCTACCTCATACTGCCCATGGTCAAATGTATCATACATGTTTGCATGTTAAATATCATTTCCAAAAACTCATTGAGGCTTGGGTAGCCTCATTATTTTCTTAATTATCATAATTATTTTAATCACCCACTATTGCACACCATAAAATAATAGGTAGGCATTTAGCAATCAAACCTTTGTAACTCACTAATTGTTTTTTTTTTCTTGAGGGTGGGAAATCATCAATAACTTCTCCTTCTTTCTCTGGGTGGAGCAGGAGGGCGTGTCAGACTTTTACTGACTAAAACCCACCCGTGTTTCTTCAGTTGCCTGTGTGTCAGGGGCCACGGTATCACTTTCGAACAACTCGCACCCGAACAACTCGCACCATGTAACTCACTCATTAGCATAAACATAATCAGCCTTTAGTATTCCCACTGCTGGGATATAGACAGGGGTATGAAAGGAAGAACCTACACCACGCGGGCACAGTGCGGTTTAGTGGATACCTTATCATCATCATTCTCCTGCCCTCACCAATTTATGTGGAGTCAGCGCAATATATATTTTTCTTGGCCATGGAACGGAGCGAGAGTGCATGGGTAGCCGTCACCTCCTTCTGCAAAGCATTAATGCTGACGAAGAGGGAGGTGGCGCACGTGAGGGAGAGGCAGTATATGCGCCCTCATGGCCGGCCTTATTCGCCGCAGGAGACGCCCTGGGCGTCGGGAATCCCAGGCTGATTCCCGGGCCCCGTAGGCGAAATGGATAGCTCGCGGTCCGGTAAGGACCAAGCTCGAGTCGATGGCTCGTTATGTTCCACGCGCGCCTCAAAGAGATGTCAGCACCAACTGGTGGGGTCCGTAAGGGCCGATGCCTGCCAGAGGTGCGGGTTGTTCGAAAGAACCGTCGCCCCTGGCATACAGGCAACTGAAGGAACACGGGTGGGTTATAGTCAGTAAAAGTCTGACACGCCCTCCTGCTCCACCCAGGAAGGGAGAAGTAATTTGATGATATCCCACCCCCCAAAAAATAATCCCTTTCTAACCATATCATTCACACAGTCCATCCATCGTTTCTTTGGTCTCCCCCTACTTTTAAAGCCATCGACAATCATACTCAAAACTTTCCTCATGACATGTTCCTCATTCTTTCGTATCACATAGGTATCTGCATGGTAATTGTTTTTTTTTAATTAATAAAAGAAAACAAAAGAATTGTTTGGACGATGTTTATTTGAATATTGTTGTAAAATGGCAGTCCTTTTTAATTTTTATCAGCATAACAACTTTTTATCGTATTTTTTATTTGCCAGTTTAATTAAGATTAATTATGTGTACGTAATTATATTTTTGAATAGAAAACTTAGGGGTTACGGGGGTTCATAAGATAATATCATTAACACTGCTTAGTATGGATTTCAATCATTAAATTAAAGTGTTTCAGTATCTACATCACCATCGTTTCGGTAATGAGTATACCCGTAATTCCACTTTTTTTTTTCATTTCGCAGTTTAGATTTTAATGCCAACATATTTATATTATCTATATCTATTTAAACAATAAAATCGTGGCTAAGTCAAAACTGCACATATATTTTTTTTCTAAGTATTTTTACTAGATATGGGATGGGAACGATTCAATTGGCAAAAAATACATTTAAATTTTTTGTCTGTTTATCTGTTTGTCTGGATTTATGTTTTAGTAACACGTAGAAACTGCTGGATAGATTTTGTTCAGATTTTGCATAAATATTCCCTATAAGTTCAGTCAGGCTGTAGGCTCTACATTATTACGCTATTTTCTATTGGGGATGAGCAATACTGCAATTTGTTCTTAGTCTTACTTCATAAAGTACCTACTAAATGATATTAATTCGATTTTTTGCTAAGAAAATATATGTTTTTCCTAAATGATCTTGCATATTCAAAACGAGCCAATTTCCCTATACGTATTTATGCGCCCTAATTGCGTTACACACCATCAATCAGAATCTGAATAATTTTGAAATATGTTGCTAATCCATTGCTTCATATTTTCGAACAATTTGCCCGCTCAACAACGTGAATTTTGCAATGAATGTTGTTGTAGGTACTGTCAAAATTTGTCACGAAATTAGCCCTCTGGAGTTTTCAATTCGCCCGCAAATAAATAAACTTCGGGCGAATCGCGTACAGAAAATAAGTTATTATTTAATTAATAAATTTCGATCTGCACGTTTCGTAGCCATGGAATAATGAATTATTTAAAAGATTGGGCGAGTAAATTCGTGCAAAACGACGAATCAGCAACCGTACAGTGGGGAGCGTAGCTTATTCTTCGTTTATAATTATAATTACTACAGTATAAAAATAACTTATGTCTAATTAAAAAAAATACACTTATGATAACGTGTGTAATAAACGTGTTGCAACAATTAATACTTTTAATATCTTTAACTAATTCGAGTTCTTATAATAAACGTCGATTACAAATTTTTATCGCATTATTTCGTAAATGTCATGATTTTGTTATGGGGTTTTGTAAGAGATACATTTGTTATTTTATCTTTATTTACTTTTGGATAAAAGCTTATTATATTAAAAATAAAACATTACTTTTTCATTTTAATGCAAAATTTAAGAATGCCTATAGGTAGGCAGAAACTATTTACTTTGTAAAGTACCTATCTTAGGTATTATTTTAATTATTGTGAATGTGAAGACTATGTGGGTATTGTCAAGAGCCTTTTTCTGAAATACTCGTGGACGTATCAAGTTGAAATGAAAATGAAATACCCAATTCAAATTATATGTTCAATTATTAATTAATAGTCTACGGTCCTTGAAGCTCTAAAAAAATCAAGCTTCCAGCCATTATGCGACATATTTTGTTAGCACGAAGAAAGGTTTCACAGCACAAGTAAAGGAAAATGTCAGAATATTGTTAATTAGTTCCATCACATTTTTTTTTTGCGATTACAAACTTTCATTAATTGCAGTTGGAGAATTGATGTATATTGATGTATGGAAGAACATTTTTCCAACCACAAAATTAAGTTGATCAAAAAAATAAATGAAATTAAAATCATGCCAACCACGGAACCCTTCAAAAATTGGTTTCGGGAACAAGCAAAATAATAAAATAAGGACTGTGAGTTAACCTCTGTTGACAAAACAACATAAGTTTGACCTTACAATAATAATATTATCATGCAGTTAATTGATTCAAAACGTAACGTAATAGTTAACGGTAACCTATACTCGACTGCCCTCTATACTATATCTATATTTATAAGAGTAACCTTGACCCAAAGGCATTAAAAATTACCATAAAATTTTTACGATGTGGAAGTACCAATACCTATTTTATTTTACTACCTGTACATAAACATAGTAAAAGGTTGGTAGCCTCTGAAATGTTTGATTCAAGAACGCGGAAGGCTACTACTATGTTTGATCGTTTTTTAAATATTGCATTTAAATATCGAACTTACCGCTGTTGCGTTCCATGAATTTCCGGTATGAGTCCACGAACGACATGGTTGCGTTTGGACCTGAAAAAAGCAGAAAATAAAATTAAAACAAATTATCCATAGCTAAAATAAAACTAATTTAAATATGAATAATAAAAAAATAGAAATAATGATTAAACAAAATCTTTTATTTAAAACTATACTCCATTTACAATAGCATTAGACAGAAGTTAAAAAAGGTTATTTTTAATGTACACTTCGTAACTAAATTACATTAAACGTGTTGCAGTTACGATTAATGCCAAAAAAAATTAAGTGTCAATGCTAAAAACCTAAAAGAAGCAGGAGTGAACAACACCGAGTAACTGAATTTGCTTATGACGACGAAGATTTACCAACGTATTGTGGGTCGTAAGTTGTTATTTAAAATAAAGTATTGTAAAAAAAAAAAAATTGTTTCCTTTTAATCTTAATTAGATTTAAATCATCATGTGATTGTTTGTTTCATTCATTCGTTTTGTTGTAGGTTTGTAATGTGTGATGAAGATGTTATTATAAATAGAACGTTATTTAAAATAAAAATTACTTTTACTTCGTTTATCTCAGTATTTAGCTAGTACTGTCTTAAATCTACCTAAAAAAGTTAGTTTAACTTTGAAATAAAATGTTTTGCACTCCTGCTTCTACAAGCCTCTTTTTTCTAAAGCTATAATAAATGGGGTAAGTATAGAATCTTTTTAAGTTAGAAAAAAAATTGTGAAAAAGATTCATATAGTAAGTAGGCCTTTAACTAAAAAGTCTAGTTTTAAATTTTGGTATTATTTAAAACAAAAACGAAAAAAGACGCCTACGCCTACGAAAACACACCTCGTATTTAAAAATAAAATCCAAAGTGAAAATAAAACACAGCACTCCGAAAAACAATGCGAAAACTTTTAAAAATCAAATCCTAAATCGCTGAGACAACGCACTTCTCAGTCAGAGAGTGATCGGAAACTAACACACATACTAAATTTAGCATTAAAAGTAAATTAGTGTATTGCGAAAAATACATAATTAGCCTTGGGATGACACTGGCCCACTTGATAAACGACTTGGGGTCATTAGATATTATTGTACTTATACAATAATATCTAATGACCCCAAGACACATTCACAGACCCAAAAAACATTAAGCTCTTAAGCTTAATGTTTTTTTCTGTTGATTTTGCACTCGCGTTAGAAAGTAGGTATGGCTTATTATTCGATTCGCACGAATTTACTCGCCCGAAACGAGCGAATCGACACTTTTAAATAATATATTATTTTCTGTTGGCGATTCGCACGTAGTTTATTTATTTGTGGGCGAATCGACAATTTCAGAAATACGTATTAGTCAAAAGGCAAGTTTTTAATTTAATGCAATGCTCATAATAGTAAAAGAAAATGTATTTTACTTTCGAGATAATCGGAGAAAATTGAACTAGAACACGTGACTAGAACAATGATATATACTTTATTGTAGAAAAAATCAAAACGTTCAATAAATTGACTTCGTGTGAATCGCCTGTAGATAAAAAAAAATATTTAAAAGTTTTGGGCGAGTCAATTCATGCGAATTAACTATTAAGCCGAAAGTATTTCCATTTGAAATTTTTAAAACATTTTCTCTTAATGTTTGGTAAAATATGCTTTAGCAATGTTTTACTCAAATTATGAAGAGCTTACAAACAGTCATCTTAATTTTGATTAACACCCATTTCTTACCACAGGTTATTACCTACTAATATTGACAAAAGCAGTCGAGAATTGTGAGGAAATATTTTCAGGTAATTGGTAATTGATTGGTATCTATTAATTTTAATAGATTGTTGTACAAATACTAATTAATATAACACCACTTACCTACCTACCGATGAAACTTTCTCGTAAGCAACATTCCATTACATTAAGTAGGTACTCAATTTTCTGCCAATAATAACGATGATAAAAATTATGATATTAACTAACATAATAATAATATATCAGTTATAACGGTCCCGCATGACGGGAACCTCGTGAAAGTCGAGAAAGATAAACAAATCAAGTATCTTGACTTGGCTCGCGAGGTTGTCGACATGTGGGATGTGGATTCAGCGATCATTGTACCGATAGTAGTTACAGCCAATGGCTTGATAGACAAGAGCCTCGACCAACATTTGAGGAGGCTCTCGTTGGGCAGCTGGGTCAAGGGCTTGATCCAGAAAGCGGTTATCCTGGACACGGCTCGCATTGTCAGGAGGTTCCTCTCTCTGGAGCCCTGACCGCCGGTAGCTTGGACCTTGTTCCCGATACCGGTGGGCTACTATTTTTTTATATTTTTAAATGTTTTATATTAATATTTAAAAATGTAATTTATATGTGTATATGTTAAAATAAAGGAAATAATATATCAGTTATGTAACATAATGCTGTTAAATCCTTACTTTTATTTAAAAACTAATAAATATAACTTTAAGAAAAATGCGTTTTTGAAATGTCTAGTTAACGTTGTTGCCAATTATTCTAATCGGCGATTGTGCTAGATTTTTTTATTTAACATATTTTTTATAGAATTATTGATTCATGCTTTAGTAATGTAATATGATAAACTAATTAATCATAAACTTTATGGCAATTCTAGAAATTGTAGATAAAGTTTTAGCTATAATAATAATTATTTAGTTTTTACACTATTAATAAAAGCCTGGTTTTAAAAATGTTTTCATTTTTGTTTAATGTGATGTACCATGAAATGTGTAATAAATGAATGAACTCCTTTGCTAAGGTTTTAAATAAAAGGCATACCAAAGAAGTGTTTCATTTAAAAGTATGTAATGTTGAACTTTGTTTTAAAAGAAAACTTAATTTGATTGAAACATTTATTACTTGCAGTTTTGTTTTGCAACAAAATTCGTTTTATTCCAAAATTAAGTTAACAGGAAAAGTTAATTTGGCGAAAACATTGCCAACGAACCAACGAACAAACAGCACCACGAACAAATGGCAACGATTGTATCATGAACAAGTACTTAACAAGTAGATAATATTAAAAGAATTGCTTCTCCGAAATCTTACTAATATGGTAAATTAATGTATTTGAGCATTGCCGAAACTCGTCAAGTAATTATCAATTATCTTTAACTGTATTACATGTTTTGCAAGTACGTTACCATCACGTTTAAATTCGCAATTTATGGTATACGCAGAATAATAAACATTACAATTTACTTCACAGAATTTGCGCAACCAATAAAAACATAATTCCATTATTTTGAGTGTTTTTTTATTTGATTGTGATCTAAGGATTTAACGCTTTTAAAAGTAAATTGGTACATTTAATTACTTATTTGAAAAAAAAAACTTATTCTAAGTGTCTAAAACTATAAAGTAGTATGTAATTAAATAACAGATACTAACCACAAATGAGATTATTTCAATCTTCTATTTGGCAAAACAATTATCTTAAAGGCTAATCAATAAAAGTTAGCTCACAAATTAATTTCATCCACAAAAAGTGGTAGTTACGACAGCACTATAATTGTGGAGAAATAAAAACTGAACGAACGACAATGCTTTTCCACTGATTCTTTCTTCATACTAACGCAGTATTTCAATAAATCACTTAACATTTGATATTAAACCTTTCTAATGTAGAAATAGACTCCATTTTGAAGTGTGTCTCACCACGTGAGATAGGATTTTCTGTCGTGAAAACAGAATTGTTGTCGTGAGAAACTGGCTAAGGTTATTAGGTCTTGTAGCACTGTCTAGTTCTTTCGAGATGTACATTGTGATATACATTAACAACGTCGTCGTTATTCCTATGAACATCGGAAATAATCATCAAGAGATCTGCAAAAATGAAAAATTCAACCACGGCATGGGGTATTCCCATACCGTCTCATAATAAAATGAACTCGTAACATTGGTCCAAGTCAGTTTTTGTATTTCGTACACTATTCCGACTGAGATAAAGTTCTTAATACAAAATTGACCTTTTATTCCACGTTCGCACAGGCGGGAAAATATCGTGGAGTGGGATTTTTTTTCGTACATTGCATCTTCAACGCACTGAGAGTTGAAAATCAAACGTGTTTTTTCGACCCTCGGATGCACTCTGTTGTGGATTCTCAACGCTATCTTCAAACACCGAGAGTAGAAACTCCCGTAACGTTATTTTTCCTTCTGAGCAATCGTGGTCGGGTTAAATATCAGTCGATCTATTCTGTACAAGAATTCACCAACAAACTATCGGCGAAATGAAATAAGGGTGTTAATGAATATTCAAGCCACCAGTTGGCGCCACTTTGACAAGAGGTCTTCCAGTTCGACAATTAACTTAAAAAATTTGATATCATTCGTTTCATTGTTTCGTTCACCATTCAGTCCGTAGGCGCTTTAACAATTTTGCACAGGTGCCCGGACTTAACGTCTCTGTGCTGCAACCTAGTGAACGTCATTTCAGAAAACCCTCATTGGAGAAATCTGTTATTTCACCACATGCCAGGGATTGACATTATAGACAGCTCACTTTATCTATGTTTTCACGGTGAGATATTTACAGAATATCCCTACAGTTTTGTATTTTTGAACTTTAACGTAGTCGGAATCAATCTATCAGCTGAATAAAAGTATTTTATATCTAGCTACTGCCTATCTGTCCTCCACAAGCCGTTACTGGGTAACAAAACACCCTTTGGTAAGACTGGTTAATCAGACTTTCGGACTTCTGACGCCCCGTAACGACTGTCAAAGATCCACGAATGACAGCCAGAACCACCGACTTAACATGCTTTCCGAGGCACTGAGGGTCTTGATATGTAAAGATGCTCACCCATCCACGGAACAACCGCGGCAAGGATTTCTGTTAATACTTAACTAGAAGCCGTAACTTTAACGTTGTCATAATAACACTCGAAATTAAAAAAATGCTTGTTAGTAACCATATAGACATTGAGAATGGACTGAGCGTTCAGTATTTAGTTGTGCAGTGAATACAGACCGAAAAACACGATGAAGACACAGCGAATCTGCGGCTAGTAGTAATCTCATTCCAAAATTCTGACAGGTCCACGTCACTGGCGGTCAGGAGTGTTTTGATGTGCACTGACAGATTCTTTTAACAAAAGAGACAGGTATAATTGGCCGCGCAGTTGCTCTTTCGACTCTTTCTAGTAGTAGGGGAGTCAAAAAGGCTAAATAGGGATTTACTCAAACCTCGTGGGGACCTATTGATTGTGAAGGTTAGATGCTAAAAAGAAAAAAGTGTATATGACCCTTTCACTGGTGGGGGGAGCAAGTACAGGTTTTCAAAAATTAAAAAAAAAACAGTCACAAAAAAATACTCGAGCGCTTCAGATATTAATAGCGTATGCACCCCACGTGTTTCTAATAACGGAAAATTATTAATCTGCCAATTTGCATGGTGGGGATGGCCATACGAAGGTGTAGAAAATAGGAAAAATAAAAATTTATTCGAGCGCGTCAGACATTAAGAGGGGATGTTAAGGCTATTACCCTGCTCAATGACCTCGATGATTTGATGCCTGCGCCTGCTACGGGGATATGAACGTACTGCAATAAAACGAACTAAAGATTAAGCAAGAACACAGATGTGTCGCAGAGTTGTCATTGTTTTTGCCTATTTTGATTCGCTCTCTGAGAGCCATAATATTTGTACGAGTACTTTCAACATAATTTAAATTTATTTTGAAATTTATAAATGATGCTAGATTTCATCAGTGATTTTATTGAACACAGTTATTATTACATGATACATTCTGAAGGTATGATGATGACCAGGCAAGTGCTTATCGGTTCTAAGTAACGGAAATAGTTAGGATGACCCAGCTTTCAACATTTATCTGATTGAGCACGAGTGCTACTACATGATACATTCTGAAGGTCTGATGATGACCAGGTAAGTGTTTATCGGTTCTCAGTAACAGAAATAGTTAGGATGACCTAGCTTTCAACACTTATCTGATTGAGCACGGGTGCTACTACATGATACATTCTGAAGGTCTGATGATGACCAGGTAAGTGTTTATCGGTTCTCAGTAACAGAAATAGTTAGGATGACCTAGCTTTCAACATTTATCTGATTGAGCACGGGTGCTACTACATGATACATTCTGAAGGTCTGATGATGACCAGGTAAGTGTTTATCGGTTCTCAGTAAAGGAAATAGTTAGGAAGACCTACCTTTCAACATTTATCTGATTGAGCACGGGTGCTACTACATGATACATTCTGAAGGTCTGATGATGACCAGGTAAGTGCCTATCGGTTCTCAGTAATCACAATAATAAATATCATCCGATAGCAGATTTACACCTTATAGGTAAACAAGATCAGATTAAATTTGCTGGCAAAACTTCACATACGTGATGGGTATCGGCCAGCTAATTTAATTTGACCGTATATTTTCCATTATTTAGTAATAAAGTTGGATGTCTGATGTATTTCGACTATGCCGCGGATGCAAAAGTTTGGCATCAGGACACTTGCACGAAAGACAGTTGCGCGAAAAACTTGCGAAAATTAAATTTCTTCACATCATCACGCCTGTACTCTATCAAAGGGTTGGGCAGGCATGTAGCAGACTAGAAATCAACAGTCCAATTAGACGTCAGTAGTGATCGTCGTAGTTTTTTTACAGCACATTTTTTTTCTTTCTCTATTAGGTAGGTAGGTACCTACCTATATTTTCGAAATTTTCATTATGGGTGTCGTTTTCAGGGTTTTTGGGGCATCAAAAGCCGATGGTAGGGTCAAAATGAAAATCCACGATGGCGGCCAGGAAAATTTTCGAATTTTCCATCATGGGTGTCGTTTTCAGGGTTCTTGGGGCATCTAAAACCGATAGTGGGGTCAAAATGAAAATCCAAGATGGCAGCCAAGAAAATTTTCAAATTTTCCATCATGGGTGTCATTGTCAGGGTTTTTGGGGCATCCAAAGCCGACGGTGGGGTCCAAATGAAAATCCAAGATGGCGGCCAGGAAAATTTTCGAATTTTCCATCATGGGTGTTGTTTTCAGGGTTCTTGGGGCATCTAAAGCCGATGGCGGGGTCAAAATGAAAATCCAAGATGGCGGCCAGGAAAATTTTCGAATTTTCCATCATGGGTGTCGTTTTCAGGGTTCTTGGGGCATCTAAAACCGATAGTGGGGTCAAAATGAAAATCCAAAATGGCGGCCAGGAAAATTTTCGAATTTTCCATCATGGGTGTTGTTTTCAGGGTTCTTGGGGCATCTAAAGCCGATGGCGGGGTCAAAATGAAAATCCAAGATGGCGGCCAGGAAAATTTTCGAATTTTCCATCATGGGTGTCGTTTTCAGGGTTCTTGGGGCATCTAAAACCGATAGTGGGGTCAAAATGAAAATCCAAGATGGCGGCCAGGAAAATTTTAAAATTTTCCATCATGGGTGTCATTGTCAGGGTTTTTGGGGCATCCAAAGCCGACGGTGGGGTCCAAATGAAAATCCAAGATGGCGGCCAGGAAAATTTTCGAATTTTCCATCATGGGTGTTGTTTTCAGGGTTCTTGGGGCATCTAAAGCCGATGGCGGGGTCAAAATGAAAATCCAAGATGGTGGCCAAGAAAATGTTCAAATTTTCCATCATGGGTGTCATTGTCAGGGTTTTTGGGGCATCTAAAGCCGATTGTTGGGTCCAAATGAAAATCCAAGATGGCGGCCAGGAAAATTTTCGAATTTTTCATTATGGGTGTCGTTTTTAGGGTTTTTGGGGCATCTAAAGCCGACGGTGGGGTCCAAATGAAAATTCAAGATGGCGGCCAGGAAAGTTTTCGAATTTTCCACCATGGGTGGCGTTATCAGCGTTTTTGGGGGTGCTAACGCCGATGGTAAAGTCAAAATTAGGGATGGACTGAACATGGATTTCACCGAATATGAACATTCTGCCGAATGTTTGGTAAATCTTTTACCGAACCGAATATTCGGCATTTTTGATTCCCTTCCGTAAACAATACAGGTCTGAACTTGTGTACGCAAAGCGCATGGATTGGCGCCGGACCCTCCCGCCTGCTACCCCCGCTGTATCCGATGTTGTTATTGCGTCATCTAGTAAGGAGTAAAACTTCGCCACGTACATTTGTTAAGGTTATTTTTATTTGAAAAGTCTACTTACTTCATTAGGTTTTTTTGCTTGGTTTAATTGTTGTGTACCTAATTTATATGAGCGGAAGAAGGAGATCGAGTATATGTACTTATTTTGGATGGATTCAGATTTCCTCTGATGAGCAGCTTGGCAAAAATATTTCTTTCAGTTCCAGGAAGCTCGATTTACAGTGAACGTTTGTTTTCCGAAGCCTGCAAAGTTTATGAGCGGAAAAACGGAACAAACTGTTGCCAAATAAAGTTAAGCAGATTGATTTTTTGCACCACAGCATGCCTCTTGTGAATTTTAAATATTGAATTACACTTTTCTGACACTAATTATGTAACTAAATAATAGTGTGCGTTTTATTTTTTATTAAATATTCTACTTTCATACAACTTAGTGATTTGTTCAAGACTTAAATTATTAGATTCCTATTAGTTTATAGAAAATTCACCTTCTTGTAACTTTAATTAAAAGTTAATAAAATGTGATTTCTTAAGGTTATGTTCCTACAATATAATATTGGATTTGGTCTCATAAAGATATCATATTTGTCTTACTGGCACTAATATAATTGAGTAGTTTCGTCTGTTTATGGGTAATTGATGGATCTCTGAAATGAAATGTTTTTTCTGTTTATTTTCAATAAATAATTTTGGCTGCACTAAGAAAAAAGAAACTATAACTATGATTCATAACCTACTGTAATGTTGATAATTCATGCAACTCTTTCTTACGATAAATATTGAAAAAAAAAAAAAAAAAACTTGCTTAATTTCTTACAATAAAGACCTGGTTTTAATATATTACTTTATTATAAAGAGTTCACTGTAGCTTAATCCCAAAATAGCTGTGCATACTAATATTTGCTTTTTATTATCCATCTTGTTTAACTGTTATTGAAAATAAAGCTTTAGTGTCAACAAAAACTTAAACCTGCACTGTAAATTACTTAACCTCATAAAAATAACACTTTTAACACTCGACTCATGCTCAATCATACACGGCTCAAAACAGTAACAAACTTAAACAATTTTTTTTTTTCTAATGAAAGATAGGGACTTTTCCAAAAGACATCAACGCGCGACTCATCCGTGTGCTCAAGCGTTCGGTGACGATGATGCGAGTTCCATGATTTTTGGTCACCCAAAAAGTGCTCAACGCGCCTAAAGAAGTTTTCACTTCAAAAACTTTGAGTACCACTATACCGAACATTCGGTGATTTAGCCGAATATTCGGCCGAATACAAATATTCGAGAAACCTGCTGAATATGCCGAATACCGAATATAAAACGAATATTCGGCCCATCCCTAGTCAAAATGAAAGTTCAAGATGACTGGCAAGAAAATTTTCGAATGTTCCATCATGAAAAACGACATCCATGTTGGATTTTTTTTAATTTTCTTGGCCGCCATCTTGGATTTCAGTTTTGACCCCACCACCGGCTTTAGATCCCCCAAAAACCCCGAAAACGACACCCATGATGGAAAATTCAAAAAAAATTGTTTACCGCCATCTTGGATTTTCATTTTGACCCTACCACCGGCTGTAGATCCCCCAAAAACCCTGAAAATGACACCCATGATGAAAATTTAAAAAAAATCCTGACCGCCATCTTGGATTTTCAAATTGGCTCCACCATCGGCTTTAGATCCCCCAAAAACCCTGAAAACGACACCCATGATGGAAAATTCGAAAATTTTCCTGGCCGCCATCTTGGATTTCAGTTTTGACCCCACCACCGGCTTTAGTTCCCCCAAAAACCCCGAAAACGACACCCATGATGGAAAATTAAAAAAAAATGTTTCCCGCCATCTTGGATTTTCATTTTGACCCCACCACCGGCTGTAGATCCCCCAAAAACCCTGAAAATGACACCCATGATGAAAATTAAAAAAAAATCCTGGCCGCCATCTTGGATTTTCAAATTGGCTCCACCATCGGCTTTAGATCCCCCAAAAACCCTGAAAACGACACCCATGATGGAAAATTCGAAAAAATTGTTTTCCGCCATCTTGGATTTTCATTTTGACCACACCATCGGCTTTTGATGCCCCAAAAACCCCGAAAACGATACCCATGATGAAAATTTCGAAAATATAGGTAGGTACCTACCTAATGAAAAAAGAAAAAAAATGTGCTGTAAAAAACTAAGACAGTCACTACTGACGTCTAATTGGACTGGTTATTTCTAGTCTGCTACATTCCTGCCCAACTCTTTCATAGAATACAGGCGTGATGATGTAAAGAAATTTAATTTCCGCAACTTTTTCGCGCAACTGTCCGATCGCGCCTGTGGATCCGCGCATGTGTCTTTCGCGCAAGCGGATTCGCGCCAACGGGTAGGTAACATTATCAGTCACCAGGGTCTCCATGAGCTCTTCCAAATGAGTCCAAACACGACGGTTCTACGTAGTACCGTCAATGAGATCCTATACCCACCTTCGGAGTCCACCACCAGGTAGGTGACATATCAGTCACCAAGGTCTCCATGAGCTCTTTCAAATGAGTCCAAACACGACGGATCTACGTAGTGCCGTCAATGAGATCCCATACCCACCTTCGGAGTCCACCATCAGGTAGGTGACATATCAGTCACCAAGGTCTCCATGAGCTCTTTCAAATGAGTCCAAACACGACGGATCTACGTAGTGCCGTCAATGAGATCCCATACCCACCTTCGGAGTCCACCACCAGGTAGGTGACATATCAGTCACCAAGGTCTCCATGAGCTCTTTCAAATGAGTCCAAACACGACGGTTCTACGTAGTGCCGTCAATGAGATCCTATACCCACCTTCGGAGTCCACCACCAGGTAGGTGACATATCAGTCACCAAGGTCTCCATGAGCTCTTTCAAATGAGTCCAAACACGACGGATCTACGTAGTGCCGTCAATGAGATCCCATACCCACCTTCGGAGTCCACCACCAGGTAGGTGACATATCAGTCACCAAGGTCTCCATGAGCTCTTTCAAATGAGTCCAAACACGACGGTTCTACGTAGTGCCGTCAATGAGATCCTATACCCACCTTCGGAGTCCACCACCAGGTAGGTGACATATCAGTCACCAAGGTCTCCATGAGCTCTTTCAAATGAGTCCAAACACGACGGATCTACGTAGTGCCGTCAATGAGATCCCATACCCACCTTCGGAGTCCACCACCAGGTAGGTGACATATCAGTCACCAAGGTCTCCATGAGCTCTTTCAAATGAGTTCAAACACGACGGTTCTACGTAGTGCCGTCAATGAGATCCTATACCCATCTTCGGAGTCCACCACCAGGTAGGTGACGTCATCAGTCACCAGGGTCTCCATGAGCTCTTTCAAATGAGTCCAAACACGACGGATCTACGTAGTGCCGTCAATGAGATCCTACACCCACCTTCGGAGACCACCATCAGGTAGGTGATATCATCAGTCACCGAGGTCTCCATCCTCCATCAAACGAAATTCTAAAGATAGTTAAAAACGATAAAAAAAATAACACCGTAGAAATAATAGTGTATCTACTAAGCTCTCCTAAACTATTGGTAAGTACCTAGGTACTTATCAAGAGTTCGGCCACGCTTCACTTTACATTTATTCTTTTATTTAGACAAATTCAAACTTATTCTATGATGAGTTCAAAACACAAAACGAAACTAAAAATTACTTTATATATATTTACAAACTTAATTTTTATTCTTATTTTACGAAATTTGTATAATTGTATTATTTACAATATGATTTAATTCAGAAATTATTCAAAACGTGAAGTTTAGGATTTAATTTGCAAAAAAAAAACGCACGTACAGTCCACCCGTCGCAAGAGTCATCGAGACACTGACGCGTCGCGTTCTGAGTATGCTTCACGCGAATTCTCGGGTTTTTATTTATTATTTTAAAATTTTAAAAGAAATGCGAAAAAGTATACAATACAAATTGTTAAGTACGTCATTACGTATTTTTTGGTATAAAATTCATGCCGAACTATTCAGCCGTTACAGAGACAAATTGCAATTTAGGTTCAAAAAGGACCTTTTTACTAGAATTTTTTCCTACAATTTGGGAGAGTTTATTAAAATTTTAATCAATACAATTCATTTGTAACGACCTTAACTATAACATATATTTTTTGTATGGAAAACGCACGAAAGGATTCATCAACAAATTTCAATAAACATACGGTATTTTTGGGATTTGACCAAGGTGATCCCCTTAAGTGAACCCTCTAGTAGCTCCTATTCAAAAGACTGACGATTTGGACGCGACCAAAAGTCATGGCCGATTTCTGAAAATGCAAAAAAATATCGTGACCTTGAAATACTCGAGCGCGTCAGATTATTATACAGACGCTTCATCTTGATATCCTTGTCATCCTGACCCATAATCTGACAATTATGTGGAGGAATTTCCTTATTCTGCGGGTTTGAAAAAAACTTTTTTTTTTAATTCATCTTGTTTCATGTATCAAACTATGTACTTTATCTATTACATAACTTATAGCGAGCAAAATAAATCTATGCAAGTTATTTGATTCGAAAATTGGTCATAACACGCCTTTATAATGATAAAAACACAAAATTGATGAGAAGTGGTTAGAATGTATCTCTTCGACAACAGTTGTCACTAGCTACAATCTGGCGATCAAACGAAAAAAATTGATTTTAAAATGAAAACATTAATTTTAAGGATTTACACGTGAAATGTTATGGCAACAATATGTTTCAGTTTTAATCCTGAACAATTTTTGCATCATAAAACAGCGCACTTAATTATTAAAACTATCAAAATACAACAGACCATAACGCGATGAAAATTCACTCAAAACAAAGGTTTTTGGCTCCACCAACAGTGACGTCATGGCCTTACTGAAGGCGCTCGGCCTAATTGCCTTGCGGCATCTCCGCTTTTGTCATTACTCCGTGTACTATGGGGACGGTGCGAGAGAGTGAGATGTAGAGAAAGAGAGAAGGGCAGAGTGGCGCGAAGTGGTAGATTGACACACGTGGAGATGGACACACTTTATTAATGATTTTAGCTACTTCGGCATGTGCAAATCGGCAGATTATGTTATTTCCGTGATTCATGACTAATTTCCGTCCAAATAATTAAAAAATAACCGCTCTCGAGAATGTTCAGGTGACGTTTTTTTTTTGCATTTTTGTGACATTAATTGATAATAAAAATACTTCAAAAAGCACCCCACGCTTTTTAATTGAATTAAATTATTTTCTTCTTTTTAGTTTGGTTTTTAAAGCGTGTTTTTAGTTTTTTAAACTATTATTTATTTTACTAATATGATCGGCTGTCCTAAACGTTCGACCCTATATAAAGGGCTCAAGTATGGTGGGAGTACTTCACAAGGTGCAAGGTTGCCCCCCTTATGTTATTTCTGCCGCGCTCGAGTAAATCTCAATATCTTCGCTTTTATGAGTCCAACGCTCTGTCCATTCTCTATGTCTATGTTTAAAAATCTGTGTCTAATCAATCTTGTTTTGTAACACCTAAGGCGAAATTACTACGACCAAACAACCGTCTACGTTCTGTCTAGAAACAAAAGTTTTTGAGAAACATCTTCTACAGGGGGTTTTTTTTAAGGGTGGGAAATCATCAAATAACTTCTCCCGCTCTGGGTAGAGCAGGAGGGCGTGTCAGACTTACTGACTAAAACCCACCCGTGTTCCCTCAGTGGGGGTGCAGTGAAAGGCAAAAATTCAAAGAAAAAGCTTTGATTTTTTACCTTTCACTGCTACCAGTAGTTAGATACCTATAAAGGTTGGCCGGGACATCGACGCACATGATTCTGGCCCCACTTCGTTGAAATCTTTTGCCGGTTTATTAAAAAAACAGCTGTTTCCTCCAAAAGTGGCCACCCACGCAATCAAAATGTGTGAAACAGCATTAACCGACGAACAATTTCAAAATCTTGGTAAATATGTACCTACTTGTACAATGTCAAGGCACAGTCGGCCATTGCACTCTAAAACTAGGTAAATACAAACATATTTGGTGTGTAAATAATGCAAATGCGTAAGCCTTGTAACTTAACGGCTAGGCAGAAAGTGAAATGGAAAAGAGAAACACTACGCAAAGGGATCCTGGAGAGTACAAATATCCCTACGTGAATAATTATATTTTATTACATATTTTCTGTACAAAAGCTGTCAAGCCGACATATTTGTTCCTCAGATAAAAGTTATCAGACTATTGAAAAATCAGCCTTAGTCATTAAAATTGAATACAGAGTGTAAAAAGATCCATCGCAAAGCCGTCATCTACGTATTCTGTACATCGAACTGGATTAGTGTTAAAAAAAATCGCACTTTTTCTGTTAGATATAGTTTAAACATTTTGCTATTGCACTTTTGTAGAAAAAAGCAGAATTTATTTTTATAACCGAAGAAAAAATTCAGCGCATTGGGGGCAAGAATCATGTACTAAATCTATGGTAGCAGGCTGTGAATCGATGTTCCTGCACCCTGTATATGTATAATGTCTGCCAGGGGTGCGGGTTGTTCGAAAGAGACACCGTGGCTCCTGGCCCACAGGTCACTGAAGGAATACGGGTGGGTTTTAGTCAGTAAAAGTCTGACACGCCCGGGCTCCCGCTCCGCCCTGAGCGGGAGAAGTTATTTGATGATTTCCCAACCTTAAAAAAACCACTGTGTAATGTTAGCAACGTTGTCCTTAAAACTAATTAGTAAACAACACAATAAGGTATATAATATGAATAGATTTAACTTCGTTTAATCAGTTACAATTTTATGTTCGGCTTATAAATCATTTTAGTCAAAGTTTGCATGTTGAAATGTTAAGGTCAAAATGTGCATACGTAATGTGAACTGAACTTAAGTGGGCAAGCAAAATAAATAAATGAGAGGTTTTTTAAAGTCGTTGGCACTAATTTTTATTTAAATAGAGGCTTATCGCAAACTAATAACAGCCGAACATGTCGATCGATTAGGTTCAGCTACGCTTGCCGCGGTTCGTCCACCGATGGATGACCATCTTAAGGCGGTGATATCTTGAAAACGCTCAAAAAGGTGGTTTTTGAAACCAGTGTATCTTTTTAACCGTAAATAATTTTGAAAGCAAAAAAATACATGATATTTTCAAGTCTTTTTTGCATAGAGTGATGGAACTCAAAACATAATTAAACAAACTTTAATGCATCAAAAAAATCATCAAGTCACCTCTTAATTATCTTTAAAACCAGTTTATCCGAAGGGGAAAAAAATATATATTAAATTTGTTATTGAAGAATAACAATTATTATTTGAATTTATTACAACAGATTTTAAGCCGTATCGGATTGCAATAAGAACTATTATCGCTAATAACGACAATATTTAAAGTTACCAGAGCCTTAACATAAAAAGGTTCCTCCGTGCCTCGGAAAACACGATACGCTATTGGTCCCGGCTGTCATTCATGGATCTATCAGTCGTTACAGGTCATCTAAGCCCAAAAGTCTGACAACCGTATTAAGTTCTCAAGTAACTAGGTTGAGGTCGATCCATGGATGGATGACCATCCTTACTAATATTATAAACGCGAAAGTTTGTATGTATGGATGTTTGTTACTCTTTCACGCAAAACGGTCGAACGGATTTGGATGAAATTTGTCATACAGATAGATTATAGCCTAGATTAACACATAGGATACTTTTTATCTCGGTAGTACGTTCCCGCGGGATAATAGTTTAAAATATGGAAACAAATAAGAAATGTTTACTTAAATAAGTAGATCTTTTGTAAATTGGTTTTCTGAACGAAGTACCAGGTTGTCATAAATCGGTAGGAGCACACTTAACATAATTGCGAAAACGCTTTATGCCTTCGAAGTACCAGGCTGTCATAACTTAGTAGGAGCATTTGTGTCACATAACAGCGTTTCCTTCACATTTTGATTTTAATTAACTTCTTTCAATTTAATTTAAATAGAACTGATTTTCTCGCGACTAACATAGTTTTTTAAGATTTTTATACTAACAAAATATGGGCTATTAATAGTCTGAAATAAACGAATTTTATTTTTTATTTATTTATAAAGGAGACCACAGCATGGCACAATAGAGTTGACAACTAAGCTAAAAAAGTAAAATTATTAATTAGATCATCGAAGTATCAAGTGTCATAAGTATTATTTTACCGAACTATATTTCGCCGATTTACAAAATAACTTTTTGCTATTGCCCGAAGCGTCTTTTGAACTTTTTTTCATTTGCCAAACGATTTATTTTCAAACAACATTTTACGGAATATTCATCATCATCATGTCAGCCGAAAGACGTCCACTGCTGGACATAGGCGTCCCCCAAGCTCCTCCACTTTGACTAATCTTGTGCTTCCCACATCCAGCGGAATCCCGCGGCCTTCACAATGTCATCGGTCCACCTTGTGAGTGGCCTTCCCACTCTACGTCTTACGGAATATTATTTGGTCACAAATAGGATACTTTTTTATGCCGGTAGTACGTTCCCATTGGATAATTTCCGACCTCCGCGCGAGCGAAGCCGCTGGCAAAAGCTAGTTCATAATTATATTAAACCTCATTCATTGCATTGGTCCCGGCTGTCATTCATGGATCTTTGACAGTTGTTGCGAGTAGTCAGAAGCAAGAATAATAGAGTATAAGAGAGAGATATATAATAAGAGAGAGATATAATAAGAGAGAGATATAATAAGAGAGAGATATAATAAGAGAGAAAGCATAGAGTATCGTGTTACCTAATAACTGGGTTGTGGAGGTTAGATGGACAGTCGCTCCATGTTAAATACTGATATTCAGCACATTCAGTTTGACAAGAAGCTGACATCAACATAGTTGCGAAAAAGTAAGACGGAAAATGATAACGTTTATTTCAATGTAGTCATAAACCAAAGTTGTGAGACGCTGACAGGATGCATAAAAAAAACTATAATTTAATTTATATTTTTAAAACCTGAGATTAAAACTTATTTATCAACTGAATAATGTAAAAGATCAAATCTATTATGCAGTTTTGCACAAAACGTTATTAAATAAAAAACAGTCATAACATTTTTATATTTTGCTAGTTAATTTATGTTAATTGAATAATAAAGGGCATTTTTCATATCACAAGTTTTAAATACCAATGACATTTTATTTATTTTTATTTTTATTTTTATTTCTTTGGGACAACAAACAATTGCGTAATAATGCTTAATACTACCACATAGATTATATAACATTTAGGTAATAACGCAACCAGTACCGTTATCCACAAAATAATATAGTAAAAAAATAATTAGGTAGGTACAAGCAAACTTAAGTAAACAAAAGATTTAACTATTATAATGTGATTTACACAACACTTAGCAAAAAGTGAGAAAAACTTTTAACAACCGACTTCGAAACCCATCAGATATAAACAGAATTTAAATGCGTCCATTTCGGAGTAAACCTCATTCGAACAGAAAACTTTCGAAGTCGGTTAAAAATAAACAAGCAAATCTGTGCAATATTGCGACATTATGAGGAAATGTGAACAATTTTTTCACAGATATGTTTCTTGAACTGTGCAAGTGACAAAACAAACAAGTCAACGTCAGCGAAATCATCGTTGTAACTTTTCATAATACGCCGTAAAGGAGCTCGTTCACCTGCGTTAGTCCTGCACGGCTTGGGGGCAAATAGACTATGAGTATAAGTATCTCGAATACGTTGGGAACGACTAGGTATGCGAATGTAAATTTGGTTTATGAGTTTAATGCAATCAAATTCATTTTGACAGACTTTATATAAGAATGATTGATCAAGATACAGTCTCCTTGATTTAAGAGTTGACAATGAGAACTTTTCTAGGAGAGTATGATATGAAGACCGTCTCTTAAAAAATGTGTAGTTTAGAAAACTAAGATATTTTCGTTGTACTGATTCAAGTTGGTCGCTGTATTTATTATAAAGTGGATTCCATACACACGTGGCATATTCCAGTTGAGATCTTATGAGTGACTTGTATAGTAGTTGAATGAGTATCGCGTATTGCCAAGGACGCTTTTGAAGTTTCCTACTCAGGTAAACAGGCTAAAAGATGGTAAATTGAAGAGGTCAGGTACTCACGGGATGCTGGGAGCCAGGAGATCACCACACTGTATCACTAGCAGTCGTATTTCGCGATATTTTGGTGTTTTTTCAACGCACGCGTTGTCGCCGGCCGGCAATCTTCGTTTCGTTTTTTTAACTCCTATTTTCTCTCCACGCCGGCAGATGGCGGGAGCGATGCGTTGTCCTTCTCGCACTCACAGTGATAGGCGAGTGCGAGTGGCGGTGAATTTAAACAGGGAGGAAAAGGAAAGGATTGGGAATAGCATCCCGAAGCCTGTTCATATCCCCCCACTTGAAATCAACCAGGGATTTCACAAGATAAGATAGATGAAGTTCGAGACTTAAGGCCTATGCGGATTCATTTGTCATCAAGCTGATAAGATTAAAATAAGTTTAAATGTAATATACAATTTTGATATATAATAGATACTTGAAAATGTTTAAGTGTTATAAGTGCGTTAAATTATAAGTATGGAAATATAAGTAGATAGATTAATTAGTTTGTTCAATTGGAAGAGGACAAATTTTGACAGCAGGTCTTACAAGTAAGCCTTTAGATGTTTTGACTGTCACAACCCGAGTAATGTCATCCTTACCCGGATGCAGCTGTACAACGCGACCCAACCTCCATTCGTTAGCAGGTAAGTTGGGTTCATAAATGGTTACAAGATCGTTCAGTTTTGGCTGACGGTTGCCGTGTTTTAACCATTTCATTCGCTGTTGTAAGGTATGCAAATAGTCCCTTTGCCAAGTGCGCCAACAGCTCTGTGATAGGCGCTGTAATAGCTGCCAACGAGTACGTAATGTCTCGTTTTCGGCATACATCGGTTCAGGCAGCGATACTAAAGGTCGACCGATGAGGAAGTGACCAGCTGTAAGAGCGTCAACCTCGCCGGGATCGGAAGATAGTTCTACTAAGGGTCTAGAGTTTAACATGGCTTCCACCTTCGTTAAGATAGTATAAAATTCTTCAAAGGTAAGAATCTGGGATCCGATAATACGTTTGAGATGGTATTTTGTCGATTTTATACCGCTCTCGAAAATGCCTCCGAAGTGAGGACCGGAAGGAGGATTGAGCTTCCACGTGATTTCACGAGAAGCGAGATGACTGGAAATACTATCGCTTTCGCGGTTGAGCATTTCGCTAACTTCCGACAAGTAACGCCTGGCACCCACGAAGTTAGTACCACCATCTGTGACTATGGAGTGACAAAGTCCTCTCCGCGATACAAAACGATCCAAGGCCGCTATGAATGCTTCAGATGTGAGCTCAGTAACCAGCTCGAGATGAACAGCCTTGGTCGCGTGGCAGACTATGAGGCAAAGATATGCTTTGTAAGTTTTAGCGTTACGACGTCTACTTTCTTTTATCATAAAAGGACCTCCGAAGTCGATCCCGATTGTTTTAAAACAATGACCCGGTTGTAATCGAGAAGATGGAAGGTCACCTTGTAAAGGTTGAAGTGGAATAGGTTTGATTTTAAAACAGGTCACGCATTTAGATAACCGCGATCTGATAAGATTTCTAATGCCGAGTATCCAAAATCGACGCATAATTAAAGATTGGAGTAGGCGAGGCCCACAATGAAGATAAGTTGTATGATAGTGGTCAATAAGAAGAGTACTCAATTGAGAAATCTTAGGTAAGAGGTATGGATGTTTGACGCGACCTGGTAATGACGCGTGCTTGAGACGTCCCCCCACTCGCAAGATTCCGCGAGTGTCAAGAAAAGGAGAGAGTTTAGATAAATGTTTGGGTAAAGGTTTCTTGGATGCTATTAAAGATATGACATCATTAAAACTTTGATGTTGAACATGTTTTGTTAAATGATCTAAAGATTGGATTAATTCAGTGGCTGTCAGATAAGATAATAAGTTACGGTCAGAACGTTTAGTTTTCGCGTTGTTGATGAAACGGTAGATCCATGCAACTACTCTTTCCACTCGGGAAAGAGAGGAGTGGCGTTCCAGGATGGAATCAAGCAAGTCAGCGTCACGTGTCACACCCGTATGACCCGCGCGTGATGCGGGCTTAAGTTCTGGCACGTTATCGGACACTTCAACTGCTGAAACAGGCCAGTTGAATGGTTCGTTGGACAGCCACTGAGGACCAGACCACCAGATTTGAGAAGGTATAATCCTACGAGGGATTTCTATTAATTTTAAATTATGAAGATCCGCTATAAAACCTTGCCATTCTAGAGCTATGTCTCTGGGCACAGGTTCGTCCCATGAAAGATTAAGACGCCACAAATCTTGAAGGAGCAATTTGGCTTTTAAAATAAAAGGTGTGAGCCACCCAAGAGGATCGTAAATACGCGCGATGCTAGATAAGATGGAACGCTTGGTACATTTATTGTCCTCGATTGGGGACTGTGAGTAACTGAAATTGTCACTCACAGGATCATATTGGACTCCTAAGATTTTTAACGTTGATTTATCACTTTCTTCAGAGAAAAGTTTAGGTGATTGACAATGATCTAGAGGCAAAGTTTTAAGAAAGGATTGTGAATTGCTACTCCATTTTCGGAGCTCAAGTTGAGCACAACCTAATAAATTGATAAGTTGATCTTTTAGTTCTATGGCTTCGCGTACAGATGGCGCGCCGGTCGTAATATCATCGACATATGTCTCGTGAAGAAGAGCTTCAGCTGCACGGGGATACGCGGCGCCATGATCGGCTGCTAATTGATGGAGGGTGCGGATGGCCAGATAAGGTGAACTTCTAACTCCGTAGGTGACAGTCGCAAGTTCGTACTCTTTAACTGGATCACTAGGAGATTCTCGCCATAGTATGTGTTGAAAGTTCCGATCCTCCGGTCTAAGCAAGATTCCTCTATACATCTTTGAGATGTCACAAGTTAAAACTACTGTGTGTAATCTGAAACCGGTTATGATGTCTACAATATCCACTTGAAGCTTAGGGCCAGTGAATACAATATCATTTAAAGATAGACCGTTAGTAGTTCTAGAACTAGCATCGAAAACTACTCTCAATTTAGTGGTCGTGCTCTCTGGGCGAACGACGCAACTATGAGGGATAAGATAACGATTGAGAGTAGGTACCTCAGGGTTAGGTACGGGATACATATGATTTAGATTCTCGTACTCGCGCATAAAATTAACATAATCGGATTTAAGTTCAGTCTGACGATTAAGTTTCTTTTCAAGATGAGTTAAACGCGACAAGGTACTATTGTAAGATTCACCCAAAGAACGATCGCCATCCTTTAAGAGGATAGGTACGACGTATCGTCCGTTAGGTTCGCGATAGGTTAAATCAGTGTACATGCGTTCACAGGTATTATTCTCGGGTACGGTGATAACAGCGCGCGGTGGTTCCTCCACTTCCCAAAATTTTTGAATTTGCTCATCTAATTTAAATGTGGTGGCCACTAAAGAGCACGCGGTGTTTAAAGGTGCAGAATTGGAGTTTACTGCCCCTGACAGAATCCACCCGAAAACGCTATGCAGAGCGGTAGGTAAACCGGACCCCAGATTGATTCGTTGACCGTCATAGATTTCGTGGAATAGCTCCGCCCCAATTAATAAATCGATTTTGGCGGGAACATCATAGTCGCGATCGGCTAACACTAGATGTTTGCAACGTTCTCGAACGACTGATGGTACTTTAACGCTTGGTATTAGAGCAGTAATGTTATCTAATACGACTGGCTTGATATTAAAGTGTGGAGCATCACCATGTACAGGTCGTATAGTACATTCCGTCACCCCCTTTACTTGTGTGACTGAGTTTTGTCCTAGTCCGGCTATGCTAAGATTACAGCGGCGGAGTTTTAACCCGAGTGTTCGCGCGCACGCAGCGGTGATAAAACAATCCTGCGCCCCACTGTCCACGAGTGCACGCACGGTACATTGAGTGCCGGCGGCGGTGTTGAACACGCGCGCCTGACATGTCCCTAGTAAAACCATATCGCGGTTGGGAACGGCGGCGTGAGAATGAGCTGTAACGTTCGCTCCAGTAGTTGCGCCGGCGCTGGATGGCGCTGGGTCAATATGCAATAAGGTATGATGACGTAATCCACACACCGTACAAGACATTTTAGATATGCATTTTTCTATGACGTGATTTGTACGTAAACAATTTGTACACATATTGTTTTTACCTTGTACTAACGCGAGTCTAGCACGAGAATCTAAGGATTGAAAGGTAGGGCACCGATAAATCAAGTGCGCATCACTGCAATGAGCACAAGTCACATTTGCAGGTGAGATAGATTTTGCGAGATAAGATGAGCGTTTGGATCCGCTGCTATTTTGCCTACTAGTAGCGGGCGACGGTTTTTTCCCTTCAAGGTTACGAGAGTTAGGATTGTTATTGAGATGAGATTTAGAAGATAAATGACTAGTTTCTAAGATTTTAACATAATCTTGAAGAAACTTTAACAATTCACAAAAAGTAGGTAATTGTGAAATGTTTCTCTGAGATTCGAAACGATTACGCGAGTCCGAGTCCAACGCGCGCGAAGTTAAACAAAATAAGATAAAATCACCCAAATTTTCAATTTTTAAAGCTTGGAGTGCATGGTATGCCTCATAAATTACGTTTGTTAAAGTTTGTAGATCTTGGAAGTTACCCGATTTTAAAACTGGCTGGTTAAAGAATTTGTCAAGATATGTTAAAGCTATAATACGCTTGTTTTGATAACGCTCGATCAAACTATTAAAAACTACTTCGTAATTATCGGCGGTCATCGGAACTCCTCTGATAATGGACAAAGCCGGGCCTTGTAAACAAGACGCTAAATAATGAAATTTTTCTATTTGTGAAATCGAATTATTATCGTGAATTAAAGTTTTGTAAATATCATAAAATGTTTGCCAGTTTTCTATGTTACTATCGAATTTAGGTAACTCAAGTTTCGGTAGCCGCGCGTTACGTCCCGTTTGCATGGAGTCGCTCTTATCAGCGATCTGCAAGTCAGCCGCTGCACTGATTACGGCATAGTACAAATCATCAAACGAACTCAAAGACTTTTGACACACTTGTGCATCAGGTTTCATGGCTAACTCCACAGTTTGTATTTTACTACATAACGCAACAAATTCTTCGCGAATTGAATGTATTCGAGTATATCTCGCCTTGAACGACGATACCTTTGAACGATCTTGAATCATAGATTTTGATAAGTCGTAAAGGATTTGGATATCACGATAAACATATTCGCGTTGAGATTGAAGAAGTTTAAGTTTACCCTCCTCCATTATGTTTCGTATGTAAAATAATGATTATGAAAATACGAACCTAAGTTGAGATTTATTAGGTTAGGTTAAATTGTAATAATGTTTGTTAGTGTATAAATATCGTGAATAGTTATAGATAATAAGATTACCAACAATTAGTCACGTAAATTACGTGAATTATTGTGATATAACCCGACTAAAATTAAGACGACCTCTGAATCCGCATAGTCGCATACTGCGAGTATGACAACACAATTTTGTAGGATAATACTTTTAAAATGCGAAAATCTAGCAATTCTCAGAGTTTTTTATTGAGATTGAACCTGAGAATGCCTGAAAAAACTGTAATCTACAGGTATCCGGCTCGAAGGACCACAAATATGAATGAGTATCGCGTATTGCCAAGGACGCTTTTGAAGTTTCCTACTCAGGTAAACAGGCTAAAAGATGGTAAATTGAAGAGGTCAGGTACTCACGGGATGCTGGGAGCCAGGAGATCACCACACTGTATCACTAGCAGTCGTATTTCGCGATATTTTGGTGTTTTTTCAACGCACGCGTTGTCGCCGGCCGGCAATCTTCGTTTCGTTTTTTTAACTCCTATTTTCTCTCCACGCCGGCAGATGGCGGGAGCGATGCGTTGTCCTTCTCGCACTCACAGTGATAGGCGAGTGCGAGTGGCGGTGAATTTAAACAGGGAGGAAAAGGAAAGGATTGGGAATAGCATCCCGAAGCCTGTTCAGTAGTAAAAACGTGGAAGGTTTTTTAAATAAGTTGCAGGTCCGTCTTATAAATCCGTAAAATTGATAACCCTTAGCTGTGATGTGATCGACGTGAGCATCAAAGTGCAACTTTGAGTCAAAGAGTATACCCAGGTCTTTAATTAAGGAAACTTTTTCTAAATTTGTGCTACAGAGCGAATATGTGAAATGAACGACATTATTTTTTTTGGTAAAAGAGATAGATTTACACTTGGGTAAACTCAATTGTAGTTTATTTGCTAGACAATAGGCAGAAAAACGATCCAGGTCCTCTTGCAATTTAACACAGTCATCAGTCGAACTTATTTTACGAAACACTTTGAGGTCATCAGCATACAACAAAAAACTGCAGTTTCTAAAGCATGTATTTACATCATTTATAAATAAAACGAAAAGCAGTGGGCCCAAAATTGAGCCCTGCGGTACACCAGATGTCACGCCGATCACATCGGAAGAAAACCCCTGAACCACAACCCTCTGAGTTCTATTTTCCACGTACGATGCAAACCAGCGAAGCAGACTCCCACGGATACCGTTAAATTCGATTTTTTGCAAAAGCATAGTGTGGTCCACTTTGTCAAAAGCCTTACAGAAGTCAGTGTAGATTGTGTCAACCTGCAATTGGTTGTCCATATTTTCGAATAAAAAATTTGAGTACAAGACTAGGTTGCTTACAGTGGAGCGACCGAGAACGAAGCCATGCTGCTCTGGGATAATAATATTATGTAAGACGGGATAGATTGCATTATGAACTAATCGCTCCAAAACTTTTGACAAGGTGGACAACAATGATATTGGACGATAGTTGGTAACGTCAGTTTTCGTGCCACTTTTATAGACCGGCGTGATATGAGCAGTCTTCCATGCTTGAGGCACGATACCCTCTTTTAGACTACGATTAAATAAATAAAGTAACGGCACGCTCATGGACTCGGCAGTGTGTTTTAAAAAGAAAGGAGGAATACCATCAGGCCCACAACCTTTAGTTACATCCAAGGATTTGAGCGATTTAACTATCGTATCTTTAGAGAATGACAAATCCGCTATATTTACTTGGCTATCATTCGGCGAATCAGATTTTCTATTGACATTATTAGATATAGGTTCATAAACTGAGCTGAAAAATCTAGAAAATAATTTACAAACATCCAAAGGCCCGTTACATTCCTCATTATTATATGACATAGTGTTTGGTACACCTGTATTTCTTTTATGGCTTTTTATAAACGACCAAAATTGTTTTACGTCTTTTTGTATGCTGGTTTCTTCTGGAGAGGGAGTGGGCTCCAGTGGCGAGGGGTGGCATTATGGCCAGGGTAACCCGTTCCAAAGAAAAAACACTGCGTGATGCAAGCTTAGTTTTCTCAGAGGATAAAGCTCCACTTTCACTTAAGGGGAAGATTTGGTTTTCTTTGCGTGTAGGCGTTTTTCAGTAGGTACCTAATTCCAGAAACACATAAAAATATTTGTACTTTGAAATAGTTCATGGTGGATCGGTGGGAGGTGGGATGTCTTAAAGGTAAGCCAATGGGAATAAGTTTGTATTGACCCTTCGCCACTGGTAGGCTGGGATCTACCACGCGGGCCCAGTGCGGGTTAGTAGATGTCACATGTTTTCGAATTTTTGGCTTTAGGACATGCCGGTTCCCACACGATGTTTTCCTTTACCTTTAATTATTTACACAAAGTAAAACGCTTGCCTGGGTTCGAAGACACGACTTAAAACTCCTAAGTTGAGGCTAATGCCACTGGGCTATCACTGCTCTCTCAATGACATGCAAAGTTAAATTGATAATAATAGAAAAAAAAACGGAAAATTTTAATTTGTCATCATAAAAATACTATGAATAAGATTTTTAAGGCTATGATTTAGGTGGAAATGGGTCTATTAAATCTAGCTCTTAAAAAAAACTATCTCGGTCCTTCACGCATTTTCTCTCAACCTTGACATTACAACTTATAATAATCTAATTAAACATTGCAACAGACCAATTACACGTGCCGACGGCCGGTGCGTGCCAGTGACATTCAAATAATTAAAGATCACTAAAACGGAACTTAATGGCCGTCTGAGAAGGTTTGGCCTCGATTTGACAGCTGGGTTCCGTATTATATGACAGCTGTGTTAGTGTTGATGGATGGTGTGAATCGAGATGAAATTGGTTTGAGGAAATGGTTTGAAGGAATGTCTGTCTTGGTATATGTGACTGATAGGGGCCAAATTATACTTCGACTGCCTATCTGAAGGTAAGAGGTAAGCCTACTTATATACCAGTGTACGACTAAACGCCGCCAGACACTACGCCGACAGACTGAACACCGACAAGACTTTACTTCGACGGGACTCTTCGCCGACATGACACTTCGCCGACAGGACTCTTCGCCGACAGGGCTCATCAGGTAGGTAATAGGTTAGGTTAGAATTGCAAACAACCGCGCGCGAGCCGAGCAAGAAACCGTAGCGAGCGGTGCCGCGGCAGCGGCCGGCGAGCGCTACTTCCATGTAAGTGGCAGTTTCTTGACTTTTAAGTATTAGCGCAAGGATGAGCCTTGTCGGCGAAGAGTCCTGTCGGCAAAGTGTCATGTCGGCGAAGAGTCCCGTCGAAGTAAAGTCTTGTCGGTGTTCAGTCTGTCGGCTTAGTGTCTGTCGGCGTTTAATCGTACACTCCATATATACATGGATGATTTTTTAATGCTCGCCTTTATTTCAGGAATTCTTGTGCATAATTTAATGCTTCTAGACCAGTGGCTTAGGCTTTGCGTTTTCTGTCAGTGAATATGAAAGTTTACTGTGCTTGGAGTTTCCCTATGCGATCGAATCAGAAATGAAAAGATCCAAAAGAGAATTCTCAGCTCATTAATTCGGCAAAGATATTCGCAGTTACAATAATGTTTACATCATAAATATTTACGTTTAGTTATTGACATTCGATTTTACTATTGGAAAACCTACACAGCACTTATTTACGGTGTTCAAACGGAAACGTGACACAAATTATATTAGATAGAGGTTGTAAATTAGCAAACAGTTTTATGTACTTTGATTCCAAAGAGTGTAGGGCCTATGTTAAACTATGGTATAGGCCATGTGGATGAGAAGAAAAAGATACTTGGGATGATGCTGAAAGGAGTCTGTTCAGCTCCCTAACTGCGTAATACACAATCAATCAAAATCTGAATCATTTGAAAGGATATAGCTAAGTAATACATTATTTCATGTTTCAACATTTTTTCTGCTCATCAACGTAAATAGCGCAATAAATGTAGCTGCACTGCCAAAATTAAAGCCATGCCTACTGATAATGTGTTACACAATTTTCCCGCAGATTCATGGGCCCATATGTAATTCGTAGCAGTGTGTATTTAGCATACGATGGGACTGACATACACGTTGCGGTGATCTCAAAGTCCCTAATTATTATAAAGAATAAAAATGCGACCTAAAGAAAGTAAAAGAGCTGACACGTAACGATATAATTTTTGACTTTTTGTTTGAATTATAATGTGATGAATACTAGACTCTTGACTTATTTTATAATATGCTTTATATTTTTGCAGAATAAACAGTTTTTCTTTCTCTTTGGTATTTTCTTTATAGATTTTTTTCAAATGAATTTATCTTTAACTGGGTAATTAATGATATCTTATACATAGTACAACTTCATTGGATGTGCTGCATCACTCAGTAGGTAATAAGGGCTGGTGTCCACAGATCCACGTCAAAGTGCGTACGAACACTGAAGTACACTGAAGAATTTATAATACTATTAAAAGCCTATGATGTCCTCCTGCTGGGTAGAGGCCTGTCCACCCTCCTGCCACTTCACTCTATTTAAAGGACCGGTTCTTGTTCAAGGAGTCCAGCTAATCCCGCCATCTCCGTCTGGGCCTAGCGCGATGTCACCTGGTATTAAGAGGGACCTATTGGGTCTTAATCTTGGCTCATTGGTAGTCTGAAATGCGGCAGATGTGTCCAGTCCAACTCCATTTTAGCGTAGCAGCTTTCCAAGTGACATCAGTTATCTTTGTGCTGGAACGGATGGTCGGTCGTATTCCTAACCCGGTCTGTTAGTTTGATACCCAGAATACCGTTCCATAGCCCACTGGCAAACCTCAAGCGTGGACCTCTGCTGATTTGTCAAAGACCATGTTTGACCACCATATGTGAGGATGGGAAGTAGGTATACCCACGTCGATGAGTCTTCTTTTAAGATAATAAAATATTATTTTACACGTGTCTCTTATATTTTAGATTAGATTAATGGCTATTTAAAAAAAATCAATTTAAACTTCAGAAATAGAATTTTAAGAACATTAGAATATTTTCCATCGCCTTATCATCAAACCTTGTATGGTAGGCTCGTTTTGTTGTCTGTGGCTAGATATAGTTTATGATTGGTTGTATAGAATAATATGATAATTTTCGTTTTGTTTTACTTCCTGGATCTCCTAGGTTGTATTTTTAAGCGAGCAGGTAGGTAGATATGATCTCAAATGAGGAAGATACAAAACATGCGAAGTTTGCTTAATGAAATAATTTTAAATTCGAGACCCACTAATATTATAGTGTAATTTGTACTAGGTAATTAGAAACTAGGTAGATAGGCTGATGACCTTGTGAAGGCCGCAGGAATCCACTGGATGTGGGAAGCACAAGACCGGTCGAAGTAGCGGAGAATTGCGAAGGCCTATGTCCAGCAGTGGGACGTCTTTCGGCTGAAATGATGATTATGATGAATTAGGAACATTTTTTATTTTACATATCTAATTGTTAAATCAGAATAAATCATCTACTTTGGGCCTATTTCTCACATATTATATTCCTCATAGAACGGGAAGGTATGTATATTTTAGTATTAGAGTGCAAATTTGTTCATGTAAAAAGTAGTTATATGGGTACTTACTAAACAATTCAAGTTACACTACCACACCTCGGTCTAAAAAAAGGTTGCCTAACAATCAATTACTTAAACTCAATCTAGTTATTAAAGTCCACAATACGACTATCAAAGTAAAGCGCCTGTCTGGAGTCGAACCTACGACCAACAACTCGTGAGTCGCGGTCATTACTACTGGACCACCACTGCTCTACAATACGACTAACCACATAAAATTAAGACCAACGAAGGAAAAATTCTTAGTTAAAAATTAAAGACTGACCTGAACAATGAGTTATGTTCTGTGGGCGTGGTGCAAACAAATTGCTCTATTTCTTTTGACAATCGGAAGTCATCTAATAACTTCTCCCGCTCTGGGCGGAGCGGGAAGGCGTGGTAACTTTTACGGATTAAAACCCACCCGTGTTTCTTCAGTTGCCTATGTGGCAGCGGCCACGGTATCTCTTTCGAATACCCTGCACTTTTGGCAGGCATCGGCCCTTGCGGGCCCCACTAGTTGGTGCTTACATCTCTTTGAGGCGCGCGTGGTACACAACGCGCCGTCGACCCGGGCTTGGCCTACCATTACCCGCCACCATCCGCAAGCCCGCACCAAGGCGTCTCCTGCGGCGAATAGGGCCGTGAGGGCGCATATATTGCCACCTCCCTCTTTGCTAGCATTCCTGCTTCGCAGAAGTAGTTGACGGCTTCCCATGCACTCTCGCTCCATACCATGGCCTGGAACAGGGCCGGACACGAGAGATTGCCGCCGATCTACTTTTCTTAAAGTAGTACCTTGCTCGTAGTACAGTTGGTACATTCTATGAGTAAATAGAAAGTTCATTTGCCAGTGGCTTCGCCCGCGTAGAGGTCGAAATTCATCCCAAGGGAACATACTACAGGAATGACAAGTAAAATCCTGTGTGTTAATCCATGTTTTTAGCTATCTATGTGCCAAATTTCATTTACATAATTCTATTCAGCCGTTTTGCGTAAATTCACATTTATATTAGGTCTTTACCTATGAAATTGCCGTTTTGCAGTACTGGCCATTTCAAATCAAAATAATTTTTGTTTGGGTAAGAATTCTAATTTCAAATTAATTTTATTTTAAAAACATGGATTTTTTTTTCCAAAAGTAGTCATTTGTTTATTGATTAGTGTTACATTTTCATCGCATTTCAATCTTTTTCGTCATCATGAATACGTTAAAAATTCGAGTAATTATGGAATATGAGTACCGTCGTGGCAGCAACGCGGCACAAGCGGCACGCAACATCAACGACGTTTACGGAGCTAACACTACAAACCGACGCACCACCTGTTATTGGTTTGCTCGCTTCCGTTCTGGAAATTTCGACCTGAAAAATGAACCTCGCGGTCGTCCGAAGACTTTGGTCGACAATGACGAATTAAAGGCGATTGTGGAAGCTGATGATACACAATCTACGGCTGAATTAGCAGCAGCTTTCGACGTTAGCGTCAAAACAATATTGGTCCATTTGCGTCAAATTGGCAAGGTAAAAAAGCTTGACAAATGGGTGCCCCACGAACTCAATGATCGTCAGCGCGAAGTACGCGTCGAGACGTGCCTTGCACTGCTCAACAGACACACAATTGAAGGAATTTTGAACCGCATTGTTACCTGCGATGAAAAATGGATTCTGTTTGATAACCGCAAGCGCTCAGCAAGTTGGTTGGATCCTGGTTCAGCACCTAAACAATGCCCTAAACGAAAACTTACCCCTAGAAAAGTGATGTTCACTGTTTGGTGGTCTAGCGCCGGTGTGATTCATCACAGCTTCTTACCAAATGGGGTGAGCATTACTGCAGATGTGTACTGTGAAGAACTGAACACAATGATGGAGAAGCTGGCACATCTCCAACCAGCATTGGTCAATCGCTCGTCTCCGCTGCTCCTGCACGACAACGCGCGACCTCATACTGCACAGCAGACGGTCTTCAAGTTGCAAGAACTGGGGTTGGAAGCTCTCCGTCATCCGCCCTACTCACCAGACCTTGCGCCTACAGACTACTACTTTTTCCAGAATTTGGATAACTTCTTGGCGGGAAAAAAATTCAATACCCGAGAGGCAGTACAAAATGCCTTTGAAGAATTTGTTGCCTCCCGTCCAGCTGATTTCTTTAAGAAGGGCATCAATAAACTGCCACTGCGATGGCAAAGATGCATTGATTGCATGGGTGATTACTTCGATTAATACAAATAAAAAATACATGAAAAAAATTCGTTTAAATTTTTTCATACAAAACGGCAATTTCATAGGTAAATACCTATTATTAGGATTTTGCGGTTATTAGTTATTTTTAATCTACAGACCTTTCACTGATGCATTAAATGAAAAAAAATGCAGCTCAGTTTCAGAATAAGTATTTAACAACATAACATAATATTATAACATTGTGCCTATATTCCTCAAGAGGTAGAGTAGAGGTGCATACGTTGCCAGTCATGTTTTAAGAGCGTTTATTCTGAAAGTTGGCAACGTCGCAAATAACTGTCAAATATTTACCTGTTTTTATTAATTTGTTAATAGTGACCTAAAATATGTATAATGATTTTCAATTATAACATAAAATTTTATGTTTTAACCGTTTTAGGTGTATACAGGGCATTTGGAAAGTTTCCAAGTACTTTTTTTACATCTAAAACTAAACATTTGGTGTTAAGATATTAATAATTTCATTTCATAATCAATATTTTAGGTCACTAGTTAGCGCTATATCATATTTCCATACAGTAATATCGCCAAATTAATCAAAACAGTGAAATATTTGACAGCTATTTGCGACGTTGCCCATTTTCAGAATAAACGCTCTTAAGTCACATGTTATAGGGGCGAGCCTGTTGACATCAACCAGGCACAAATCCAGACTGCGGGCTGCTACTGAGAAATTACAGATTAAAAAACCATAACACATCGCTGACCCGGGAATCGAAGCAACGACCTCATGCTCAGTAGTAGCGCTTGCGACACTAGAGAGTAAATTAAAAACCAATTAACTTCATTAAAAATGTTTCATTTTCCATCAACATCTGTTTACTTAATTAAAACTGCTATGATAAGGAAATTCGATGTTAATAATATTATTAGATACCTATGTGTAGTGACGGACTGATTTTTATAATCAAGTAATATAAAATCTAATATAAGCTTATCATTTTTTTTTTCACAAAAACCAAATCAAGGATGTTGTCTTCAATAAGGATAATGTGATAAATTAGTTTTTTTTTTTTTTGTTTAGATGTGCTAGCTTGGGTAGTTATTAATTAAGTTTAAATTGAATACAACTCTGAAATTTAAATAATTCAGATATTAAAATATCCATTTAAGACCGAATCGACTCTTTTAAACATAATTTTATTTTCTGTAGGCAATTCGCACACAAAATATATTATTTTGTGTGCGAATCATAAACTCTAGAAATATGTACTAAGCAATTGGCACGTTTTGAATTACATGCAATAAAGTAATAAAAATAGTTCGATTTTCCCCTTGTATCTAGTAAGAAAAATAGCATTACATAGCAAAGCAAAATCAGTCTAATGTAATAGGTATAATGTTCCCTATGTGTTCTGCGGGACACAGGAGTAAGAAAAATATATTTTTTATAAATTTGGTATTCAAAAATATTAATAAAAGTTTTAAATACGTAAAAATAAAAATAATAATAAGTAAATAGAATAACAAATACATGTGTAAAATTAATAAAATAATAATAATAATTCTTATATTTAATTCTGTGATAATAAAACAACTTACTAACAACTTAACTAGAAATATTTATCACATTAAACACGCAGTGTCCTTCCTGCTCTCTCCTACTTGATCTATGCTGTGCCCGACAAGGTCCATAAATGTGACTAATATTATTTCCCTACGAACTTTATACTTTACGGTACGCAATAAAGAATTGAGGATTAAATTGAGAATTGCATCTTCTTGCAACCCGACTAAATACTAGTCATATATATAGGCAACGTGTGCCTGTACTTAAACTTACATTTTATTACAAATAAAAACAACACTGTAATTGTGAGTCTACAGGGCAGAACAACCATAAATTAAAAAGCCTTAAAAATGTGATAAAATAACGAAGTACCGCAAATTACGTAATTTGCCTTCTAGTGAGATTTTGCGCAAGCCTTACACAAAGACATGAAATAACATGTAATCTTGTTGGAACAACAAAAAGAAAACTAGATAAGTGTATTTAGAACGTGAATCACGATGGTTCAGTAGGTATGTATTTGAAATAATTATAATACTGCAGGGCGAGCACGGCCTACTTTGACATCGCTTGAGTTATACAATTTATCAGAGTTTGGGAAAGGTTTCTGTTAGCGAAGCCCAATAACATGCATGTAAGTTACGGGCCTACATAGCTATGTTAACAGAACCCCATTACAAACTATTAAATTTTACCTGCCAATTAATGTACCTACCTGAGTGTACCTGTTTACCTGTGTATATCTATTGTGGATATACACCTAAATATGTAACCATTTACCTGCCTACCCTACCTATTTCCGATAGCGTGATGTATGGTAGGCACGTAATACAAGTCGGAACCTGCTACAAAGGAATCTTCCATGCGAACTGTGACGCACGGAGGTTTGACCATGAAATCGTTATTTTCCCACGGTCGTATGGAAGATTCTAGTTGGAATCGGGAGCAGGTTTCGACGTGTCTGCTGAAAAACGGCCTACGCTTGGCCATTTAGGTCCCGCCTCCTAGAAATGATTGGCATTTTGGAAATGTTTGGAGACGGGGCTTACCGCAACTTACAACGATGTGTAAACCTATATAAGGTCTCAGAGAAATTAGTTTGTTAGAATGTTACTACCAGTGCTTAGAAGAGTTACCTCATAACCTTCAGTAGTCATCATCTAGTCCTCAAGTGAACAAGTAATTACGTAATAGTGGCTCCGCTGTGCACTATTAAGTCGCGAAGTACCCTATAACTAGCTTTCCAGTAAAACAGTATTATAACTTAGGATATTACTCTTATTCTTTGTGTGTTTTAAACTGTGTGTGACTTTATTGTGTGATCATTACTATTCATCTGATTACTTTTGCTATAACCATAATTCCCGTGTGTGTGTGTTATCTGATTGTTTTAAACTGTATTAAGTGCTTAATTGTGTATTTCTATGTATTGTCGATAAACGTGTAATAACCGTGTGCCAATATAGTGATTTACAAACTTAATACCTCTTTTAATTGAATACTTTCGTGATCGGGAACACCGTCACCACCGCCTACAACACCTGACTCCCCGCATATTTAACATTTTGGTCCTATCGAGCCGGATCAGGTTCAATTAGAAAGTATTCGATTAAAATCATGAGCAATAAAAGCGAAATTACCACACGCAGCAAAGTCAGGAAGCTAGCTCAAGAAATGAGTTCACGTAGACTAGAGGACGTCGTCTCTGACTCGGGCATTCCCTCTGAGAGGGCCCCAGGATCTCCGTCCATAGCGCCAACGATGGCATCAACGTCTGCCTGTAACATCCCTCTGACGGGAGGCCGAGTAATCGACCACAGCATAGCGCCAGAAGGGCCGACCAGACAGACAGGAACTAAAGTTCGCCATATCTCGCCGCGCAGCAAAGCGTCGTCAAGAAACAGCCGGAAAAGTATAGATTACCTCAGAAAGAGGGTCGAATACGAGGCTGAGCGCGATCTAGTGCAGCTAAAGGAGAATCTTGTGAAAGATAAGGAAAACCTTCTCAAGAAAAGAGTGGAGGCAGATTTAGCCGAAATAGAGGCGGCTAATGAGAGTGATGGCTCGCACTCCGATGTGAGTACGACACAGCGCGTCGAAGAATGGGTGAGTAAAACACCCCAAGTGCCCCGGTTAAATTCAGTGTTGGGTTCGTCAGCTGTGTCAGGCGCGCCTGTTGAAGAGGCCGCGCCCCGTGAAGCATCGGAAAACCACGTAAATCACGTAAGTAGAGTGAATCGTGATAGTAATAGTTACCGTGTGTCGTCAGTGTCGCATAACGTTAACGTGTCGCAAGTACCGAGGCAATCCGCGTCTGTACCGTTACCTAACCTAACGGTACCAAATACGCCAAGGTACGATTACATGCCAGTTTCGTCGGAAGGCGTAAGGTTTAATATGCCCAGTAGTTATCCCATCTTTACCACTCCGGTCGCAAGTGTGCCTCGGGTAGAAACGCTCGAGTCGGTCACACGGCGGCAGATGCAGTACGGAGAGGATGATAGAGAAAGAAGGAGAGAATCATCTGGGGACAGAAGCCGAGATAAATTCGACAAACTGGCAGAGGCGATCACGAGCCTGGCACGACCACGACCGGTACCAAGACAGGCATATGAATTGCCGTATTTTAATGGTGACCCAGCCGACTGGATTTCATATCGGAATATGTACTGGGAAACGTCACAGCTGTACAGTTTCAAACCGCACGAAAACCTAGCACGATTAAAATCCTCATTACAGGGCAGCGCAAAGATAGCAGTGGAGGATCTGTTGAGAACGTCGACAGATCCCTCAGAGATAATGCGTGCGCTCGAGGAAGAGTTCGGTCATCCGACCCTAGTGTTACAATACGCGATTAAGAAAGTTCGAGATTTACCCAGAGTGACGGAGAGTTGCCGGGAGCTGGGGAAATTCTCAACAACGGTGCGAAACTGCGTGTCACTGTTAAAGAATATTAGAGCTGACGGCTATTTAAATAACCCGCAGCTTGTGAACGAACTGCTGGGTAAACTGACGCCCATACAACGCGCGCAATATGGGGACTTCGCCATGGGGTTGAATAGTGCGCAGGGGGTGGATTTGAGAGTGTCACCAAACTTAGAGATGTTATCTCAGTTTCTCATACATTTGACACGCTCGACATCGTACTATGTACAAGCGAACATATTCGAGCCAGGTCCATCAAAGCCCCCTGCCAGGCAGCAACAGAAGTTCGGCGGGACAGGACAGTCCCGACCAATAAACAGTGCGCGCGCGGCCAGCAGCAGGCCTCCGTTGACACAGAGAGTGAACACGCAGAGCGACGAGACTACCGCTCCAGAAGAATGCGTAATATGTCAACGGAAGCATAAAGTGGAGGAATGTGAGGTGTTTAAGAAACTCACCATTCAACAACGTTGGGAAGCAATTAAAGGGCAGAATACCTGCTTCAAGTGCCTATTTGGAAAGCATCCCAAGAGATTCTGTCGCGCCAGTAGATGCAAGAAATGTGGTTTCGGGCACCACCTATTATTACATGCGGATAAGCAACAGAGGGAACAAGAGGGAAAACCTCAAGATACCAAAACGGAAAGTGTGACTAACATAGGTGAATGGCGGGCGACTGCGCTATTAAAGATAGTGCCAGTGACGATAAGTGACGACGAGCGGTGCTACGCTTTATTGGACGATGGAGCGACCGTGTCACTGATCGATAGTTCGCTCGCCACTAACCTAGCAGGTCCGTGTGTTCCTCTGACAATAAAAACCGCGGGTGGCTACAGTGTGACAGACTCTACTTCGCGAGTAGTACAAGTGCGCGTAAAAGGTCCTAATGGACAGTGCCATAATATACAGTGTCGTACAATAAAAGATATCAATCTGCCAATGCAAACAGTGACGAAGTCGTTAATAAACGACAACGCGCACCTAAGTGACTTGGGTTGCGTGGAGATGAGGGGAGCCAAGCCGCTGCTGTTACTAGGACAGGACAACTGGGAGCTACTTGTCAGCCAGGACATCCGCCGTGGAAAATCCGGTAAGCCAGTTGCCTCATTAACTCAGCTAGGTTGGGTCATTCATGGACCGTTTTATAACATTAACCTAGATAATGAAAACGTAAATTGCATGACTGTTTCCCTCCCCGACCTACATGACCTAGTTAAGTCCCAGTTCGAGCTGGAAGCACTAGGCATCTCCGAAAGCACTAGAAAGCATAAAGATATCGAGAGGGCAGTAGCTGTGTTAGACAGCACTAGCCAACGTACGCCTGACCAGTCACAATGGGAGGTGGGCCTGATGTGGAAACACGATAAGGTTCAGTTGCCTAACAATTATAAACAGGCCCGCCAGCGACTGTATGGTATTGAGAAGCGTATGCGTAAAGACGCTAGTTTCGCTGAGGCTTACTCAGCGCAAGTGAATAGGTTGCTAGACGAGGGTTACGCGCGTAAATTAGAGGGTAACTTGAATAGCTCACCGGTTTGGTATTTACCACATTTCGGAGTTGTTAACCCGAACAAACCGGGGAAGCTACGTCTAGTGTTTGACGCGGCCGCTACGTCACACGGTACGTGCTTAAACGATAACCTACTTACCGGGCCCGACTTACTGAATTCGTTGCTCGGTATTCTAATAAAGTTCAGGATAGGCCCCATTGCTTTCTCTGGGGATATCGCTGACATGTTCTTAAGAATTAAAATAAGGGCACAAGATCAAGGCGCACAGTCATTTTTGTGGAGAGGCACTGATTACCAGAAGGAACCAGATACCTATGTGATGACATCTATGATATTTGGTGCCGCCTCATCACCTACCACGGCAATATATATAATAAATAAAAATGCCGACCAGTACATCGAGGCCTATCCCGGAGCTGTTGAGGCCATTAAGTCCAGGCACTACATGGATGACTATCTAGATAGTGCTTGGACCGAAGAGAAGGCCAACAGCCTGATAGAGGAAGTGACCCAGATACACGCCTCCGGCGGGTTCATAATCCGGGGGTGGGTCACTAACTCGTCGGAGCTCAGGGATAGGCTGAGAGTGGATATGCCTGACCGAGTAGCCCTTGAGAAGGGGGCAGGCACGGTAGAAAGGACCCTAGGATTAATATGGTCTCCTAGAGACGACGAATTAGGGTTCGACCTGTCATTTAAAAGACTACCGCCAGAAATAATAAACGGAAGTCTAGTGCCCACTAAGAGACAATTCTTAAGTATGATTATGTCAATTTACGACCCACTGGGTTTTCTTTATCCGTGTGTAATCCAATCGCGCATATTGATGCAGCGAATTTGGAAGTCGGAAATACAGTGGGACGAGCCAATACGTGAGATGGACGCCAAGGCGTGGTTCAAGTGGCTCCATAATTTAAATAAATTGGATAATTTAAAAATACCGCGGTGGTACGGTTTGAACCTCGATAACCTAGAGTTGCATGTTTTCGGGGATGCCAGCGAGCTGGCCTACGCCGCGGTCGTGTACCTGGTAGGTCATAACGGAGACGGAAAAAGGGAAACCGTTATGATACTAGGTAAAGCTAGAGTAGCTCCACAGAAAGTGATCTCCATTCCTAGGCTAGAGTTACAGGCGGCCGTATTAGCCTGCCGATTGGCGGACACCGCCCACAAAGAGCTAGGGTTAGAGATAAATAAGAAATTCTTCTGGACCGATAGTAAAACGGTTTTAAAATGGATAAACTCGGACGCGCATGAGTTCCAGAGGTTCGTCTCTCATCGATTAGCCGAGATAGATAGGCTGTCAGACAGAGGCGACTGGCGCTGGGTACCTTCCCAGGATAACCCAGCTGACAAGGCTACCCGTTTGTGTTGGCCCGGCGACCACGCAGAGTGGCTTTCGGGCCCCTTGTTTTTGTGTGACCCACAGGTGCGGTGGCCGGGATGTCCTGAGGCAGAGGCGGCGGAAGAGGACCTTGAGCGCATTCAGCGGGTCCATACCGCGGCAGAGGCCGTGGCGCCTCTCCTCGACTACACACGCTACTCATCATGGGCGCGCATACAGCGCGTCATGACGCGAGTGCTAATCTTCATCGGCCGATGTCGCAAACGTCGGTCGACCTCCGAAATAATTCAGCGAGACCTGGAGGAGGCTCACAACTGCCTTATAAAGTTGTGCCAGGAGGAAAGCTTCAAAGAGGAGCGGGCCGCCATCCTTAAAGGCCTGCCCGTTCCTAACAGCAGCAACATTAAAGCTCTCGACCCAATGATAGCCGACGACGGGTTGCTGCGAGTAAGAGGCCGCCTGAGTGCCTGTGAGGTACTCACATATAATGAGAGGCACCCCATAATCCTAGAGGGTCGTCACTCTCTGACAAGAAAGCTAATCGCACATTACCACGCGATGGCTCTACATGCGAACCACGAAACTGTCGTCAATAATCTACGAGAGAAATACTGGGTGACCAAAGTTAGGTCCGCAGTAAAGACAGTGGTCGCAAAGTGTCAGCTTTGCCGTATCTGCAGAGCCCAACCCGCCCCACCAAAGATGGGCGACCTGCCACTCGCCAGGCTAGAACCGTCACGTCGAGCCTTTGTGCAAGTGGGGGTGGACTACTTCGGCCCGATGGAAATAACGATCGGGCGACGGCGCGAAAAGAGGTGGGGCGTACTGTTTACCTGCCTCACCACGCGCGCCGTCCACCTGGAGTTGGCCGCTTCCCTAAGCGCCGACTCCGCCATACTAGCCTTGCGGCGCCTAATAGCGCGCCGCGGGCAGCCAGTGCATCTGTACTCTGACCAGGGTACCAACTTCATCGGGGCCAACACCGAGCTTCGAGCCGCCCTGAAAGACCTCAATCAAGGTCAGATAAGGGACGAGGCGATCAACCGAGGCATCGAGTGGCACTTCAATCCCCCAGCAGCCCCACACATGGGCGGCTGCTGGGAGCGCCTGGTGAGGTCCGTCAAGAACGCGCTTCGTAGCACGCTCAAGGAGCGTGCCCCTCGTGAGGAGGTCCTATACACCCTCCTCACTGAGGCCGAGCTGATCATAAACAGCCGGCCTCTAAGCTACGTGTACGACGACCATAATCAGCCTGTGGTCCTGACACCGAACCATCTGCTCCTGGGCACTGCGTCCGGGAGTACTCCGTTTGCACCGAGCGACGATGAAGAAATCGACTCCCGCCGGCAGTGGCGGCGCGTGAACGCGCTCGCCGATATGTTCTGGCGGCGCTGGCTGCGGGAATATCTACCTACACTTCAACGTCGGGAAAAGTGGGCGAACAATGTGCCAAATGTGTGTGTCGGTGACGTGGTAGTGATTGTCGACAATAATAAACCACGAAGTGTGTGGACGAAGGGAGTAATTAAGGCAGTGTATCATGGCAGTGATGGCATCATCCGTGTGGTAGATGTCAGAACGAATAGTGGGGTCCTGCGTCGGCCCGTAGCCAAAGTTATTGTGCTTCCTACAGACCAAGTTTTGTAAGACGGTTGAACCCTTTTACAGGGGGGTGGAATGTTAGCGAAGCCCAATAACATGCATGTAAGTTACGGGCCTACATAGCTATGTTAACAGAACCCCATTACAAACTATTAAATTTTACCTGCCAATTAATGTACCTACCTGAGTGTACCTGTTTACCTGTGTATATCTATTGTGGATATACACCTAAATATGTAACCATTTACCTGCCTACCCTACCTATTTCCGATAGCGTGATGTATGGTAGGCACGTAATACAAGTCGGAACCTGCTACAAAGGAATCTTCCATGCGAACTGTGACGCACGGAGGTTTGACCATGAAATCGTTATTTTCCCACGGTCGTATGGAAGATTCTAGTTGGAATCGGGAGCAGGTTTCGACGTGTCTGCTGAAAAACGGCCTACGCTTGGCCATTTAGGTCCCGCCTCCTAGAAATGATTGGCATTTTGGAAATGTTTGGAGACGGGGCTTACCGCAACTTACAACGATGTGTAAACCTATATAAGGTCTCAGAGAAATTAGTTTGTTAGAATGTTACTACCAGTGCTTAGAAGAGTTACCTCATAACCTTCAGTAGTCATCATCTAGTCCTCAAGTGAACAAGTAATTACGTAATAGTGGCTCCGCTGTGCACTATTAAGTCGCGAAGTACCCTATAACTAGCTTTCCAGTAAAACAGTATTATAACTTAGGATATTACTCTTATTCTTTGTGTGTTTTAAACTGTGTGTGACTTTATTGTGTGATCATTACTATTCATCTGATTACTTTTGCTATAACCATAATTCCCGTGTGTGTGTGTTATCTGATTGTTTTAAACTGTATTAAGTGCTTAATTGTGTATTTCTATGTATTGTCGATAAACGTGTAATAACCGTGTGCCAATATAGTGATTTACAAACTTAATACCTCTTTTAATTGAATACTTTCGTGATCGGGAACACCGTCACCACCGCCTACAACACCTGACTCCCCGCATAATTAACAGTTTCAATATTAATATACACACACACACAGTACACAGACAGACACAGACGGACGGATACAGACTGTGCTAGTTGCTGGGGTGGATTTCTGAGTCCGGGTAATAAGGTACCTACCTAAACTGAGCAAACTGCAGAAAAAAATTCTAGAGACTGTCTTTGACCTTTGATTTATTATTATTAATTCCGTCTGAAATATTCAACCATACAGATGACAGCAAGATTTTAATAACTATTTTTTTTTTGCTCATGACATAAAATTGATGAGACCCATTATTGCTAAAGCCAAGAAATTTATTTCGCGATATTTAATCATATGCTTTCTATAAATATTGTATTATTATGTTAAACATATTCTGCAGAGTGCAATGATTCCAATAGAAGTTTCCTTTGCTTTCCTTTGGGTACGGAACCCTAACTACGTACATGTCGGAAAAAAATCCATGGACACGGTTCGCGCATGTAACGAAATATCGCGCTCATTGATATTAGAAGATTGCCAAACTGCGGTTATAACCTTCAAATATTAAATATCCTTTCACCTATACTATAATTATTGACTTTATCGACAGAAACTACTAAAAGAGCAGTGCTGGTCCAGTGGCCCCAGCTTATCAGTTGTAGGTCGTGAGTTCGAACCTAGGCTGGCACTTTATTTCCACATCTTGAGGGATGTATGACTAGATCCAAAAATTGGAAGAATACATGTGACATCCACCAACTCGCATTGGGCCCGCCTGGTAGATTACAGCCCACTCCCTCTCACAAAGAGTGGGCCTGTGTCCCAGCAGTGGGAATATAAAATATTATACGCTGATTATGGTAATTTTATCTGCGAAATTACCCAAAGGTGCAAACACTGCGTCTATGATTATCATCTACCTAGCCTCTGCCCAACTATTTTGGAGTCAGCTTCCAGTCTAACCGAATGCAACGGAATACCAGTATTTCACATAGAGCGACTTCCTATCTGATCTCAACAACCCAGTTACTGGGTAATACGATACCCCTTGGTAAGACTGGTTGTCAGACTTAAGGGCTCCTGACGACCCAAAACGACTATAAAAGATCCATGAATGACAGCCGAAACCAACAATTTGATGGGTTTTCCGAAGCACGGAGGGGTATTTAAAGATGGTTACACATCCACGCACGAACCCAAGTAAATGTAGCTTAACATCGATCGACTGGTGTGGCTGTTATTACTTAACCACAAGCCCCTAGCCAAGCGTGTATTATCATTTAAACGATAAATTATTTAAATCTTCTACTTCATATATAAATCTTAAATTTACTCACTCACAGTCCTCGCACACCCTAAGCCGCTGGGTCCAATACATTGGTCCAGAAACATGATTTTTTCCATAAATTACTAAGATAAGCACTAAGGAAGTATTACAAAAAATCATCATCCAGAGGGATTGTCTCTCTTGGTATAGAAGTTCGTCATTTTTTGGCGATGGGAAATCCCTACGGGCACACGGCTTGACCTCGCCGTAAGTGAGTTTATGTTCCTTGGGATTTACTCTAAATAATACGAAGAGGCCGGGAGCACAGAACATAAATACCACAAGCGGGCCGGGAGCGACTTCAGTTTTAATCAGTTAGTTGACATTTCTCATTTTATTCTTTTTAATTTCAAAAGACAATATAATACACAGAGTTTTTGTATTGTAGGTTAGAAAACACAGCTATAAATAAATAGGTTTTAAATAAAAAAAATCCTCTTCCAACTTTCAAAACTTTTCATGACACTGAGACATGTACTTTAAGGCAACCAAACGACTGTTACGGTACAGTTTTTGGCAAAATAAAAAAAAATCCAGGTTCCATGTAACCTTACAAAACTAGCTGGCCGATTACGGTCGGTTAATTTTTTGTTCCATTAGTTTTCGACATCAATATTGATACCCAACACGTGGGTAAAGTAGCCAGCTAACTTAATTTGACCCTGTATAGTGCTTGAAACAAGATAATTTAGTTTATGCCTAAGCAGTTCAAGGTAAGCAAATTTCATTTGACGTACAGAGCATGGAGACTGGCGGAGACGCCTCGGGGGCCACTGTTACTCGGCGTTGACAAAACTTTCCTTACAAATCAAGCGTGTTAACTGTCAACGTTTACTCTCACTATGACGCTAATAATTGACGTATAGAAACTGACGGCGTTGAAGGCGGTCCATGACAAGTTGTGCACGCACTTTTAGCTTCACGAATTGTATTGGTACTCATAAAGACTATTAAATTGACGACATTGTTTAAATAATAGTTTGCAAGCAAAACATATTTTCTTCTAAGTTTTAAATTGTTACATTTGCCCCCCCCCCCCCGTATGAAATGACGCGATAACTTTTAAACTAAGCGTCCACTGCGTCGGAATCGGCTCGTACGCAGCGAACGGATTCGTTGCTTTGTATTGATTTGTATGGTACAGCGTGCACTGGATCGGCATAACTGCGCCAGTGATCGGTATTTCTGCCGATGACGTCATCCGCAGTGAACTTTATGTCTTGCTTATTTAGGTGCGGTTCGAGGATCTAATGAAGTTCAAAGAATTTGATTCGAGACATATGAATATATCCAAAAAATCTTTTTTCATCTTCTAATAAATCAAAATATGTCTAATATATGAAATTCTCTGAAAATAGGCCTTTTTAAGTTTATTTTATGAACCCACATTTTTCGATTCCTTTTGTTTTTCTTCTCCTCTGCTGATAATAAACAACTAATGATTACAACATCCTCGTCAGTATCCTCCATAATATGAATACTCGTCCACAGTCGAACTCTTTTAAAATACCGATATTGCCGATACAAAATCCGAATGCAGTGGACGCACCCTATCGGCATTTTGTAAATACTGACGGCTCGTACACTCCATACGTTCCGACTTCGACGCAGTGGACGCTTAGCTTTACCATACTGAGAAGAGTTTTCATGAAAATCAGGTAGTTTCTGTGAAATTAATTGTATGTCAGAAGTGTCAAAACGAAACAGAAAACCGTCCGTCTTTTGACGCAATACGGCCAATTTACGATTTAAATATTTGATTTTCTTCAGTTATTACAAGAAAATTGGTCTAGTTATCCGTCCAAAGTTATTATACGATTTTAATTGAATAATACGACGAATGTAGTTATTCATATCACTAAAATCGTCGTATTATGTACCGTAAATATTATGTCGAAACAGCATTAATAAATCATATTTCACGATACCTATTGCGATAGATTTAATAACTTAAATCTATTTTTGAACCTTGATCAATGAATTCCATGAGATTAAACTAATAGACACACGATATTCTTCCATGTATAATAACTTGTAAAGTTGCCCTTGAAGAAAAATTTAACTATTAAAATATGAATTATGGTGAGAATTTTATTAATCCCTACTTAAATCTTACTTTGGATCAGTCGATAATGTTGAACTAGTTCCCAACACAATTAAACCGTATCAATTAAAAAAAAATATCCAATGGCTAATTTTCAAGTTCTATGGTGGCTCCTCAATTCAGACGTTTGAATTGAGAAGCCACCTTTAAAACGCCTTGCAACGATTGGGCCTACAATATCGGCAAAATTACTATAAGTATTTTTATATCACGTCATCAAACTTATCTTGCTTTACATAAATGTTACCGGCCAAACCCGATTTCAGGCCAAACTAGTTTGTCCTAGGCCAAACTGGTTTATTAAGCCGGGGCACCCCGATTAAATGGGTTAGGTTAGGTTAGAACTGTGACCAAAAAGGCGCGAGCCGATCATAATGAATGGAGATAAACTGGAATTTGTTAATGAAACGGTGTTCCTAGGAATCACGCTATACAATGGGGACCTAACATCTCTTGCGGGGCGGCTAAGCTCGGCCGCTTATGCTGTTAGAAAGATCAGACAGTTAACAGATGTAGAAACCGCGCGTTTGGTCACTTTTAGCTACTTCCACAGCATTATGTCGTATGGTATTTTACTGTGGGGTCGGGCTGCTTACATTGAATCCATCTTTTTTTTGCAAAAGAAAGCTGTCAGAGCCATTTATAATCTACATCACCGCGAATCGTTCAGGGAAATATTTAAAAGGATTAATTACATGACGGCGCCTTGCCAATTCATTTATGAAAATATCAAGTATGTAAGAAAAAATCTACATCTTTTGAATAAAATAAGTGATAAGTAGACATAATATTAATACTAGAAACAAAGACAAAATAGATTAACCATTTTTCAGATTAGCTAAAGTACATACATCTTTTATGGGTTTTTTTTTGGGTGGGAAATCATCAAATAACTTCTCCCGCTCTGAGTGGAGCAGGAGGGTGTGTCAGACTTTTACTGACTAAAACCCACCCGTGTCCCTCAGTTGCCTGTGTGCCAGGGTCCGTGGTATCTCTTTCGAACAACCCGCACCCCTGGCAGGCATCGGCCCTTGCGGACCCCACCAGTTGGTGCTGACATGTCTTTGAGCCACGCGTGGAACACAAAGCGCCGTCGACCCAGGCTTGGTCCTTACCGTAAAAATCGTGAGGAAACCGGCATGTCTAAAAGCCAAAAATTCAAAGAAATGTGACATCTACCAACACGCACTGGGCCCGCGTCGTGGATTATGGCCCACTCGCTCTCGAAGAGAGGAGGGCTGTATCCCAGCAATGGTAATATTATAGGATAAGATTATTTTGGATAGGGCTTAGTTAATATGGGCGACCAATAAGCAGATTTTCATTTAAGTACCAACTGAGGCAAGAAAATTCTTTTAACTTACTTGTATTGAATATCAATACAATCTGTCTATATTGAACTATAAACATTTACCTAGTATCCATTACACTTGACGGTTCAAGTAGACGTGACGCGAGTAGCTTGCATTTCAATATTTTTTGCATATCATTCAGTTAATTGTACCGTCCTAGGTATCGTTGATTATGTATTTAATGGTTTTACTTGCAGATTGTTTACAGTCACAAATAAACTTCGTTTATGAAATAGAATGAGATTATTTTTTCTTTACGCTGTGAAAATCCAATTGGATCTTTTTCAACCTCAATGTCAATGGCTGAGTTCGAACCAACGAGTTGTAAAACAAAACCTACAACTAGTAGAGCTACGAGTTTTAGGCAAGCGGTTTACTTTGTGTTAATAATTTCATCACCACTGCTCTCAAAACGGTGAAGGAAAACATCGTGAGGAAACCGGCATGTCGTAGAACTAAAAATTCGAAGACAAGTGACATCTATCAAGCCGAACTGGGGCCACGTGGTGCATAACATCCCACTCTCGCTCAGAAAGAGGAGGCATGCCATGCCGCATGTGTCTCCGTAGTGGAATCCTTATTGCCTGATAATGCGAAATTCATTTAACAGCCAAACTATCATTATTATCTTTTCCTGTTCGCGTAATTTGAAATTTGCATTTTAATTACACTGTATTCAAATCACTCTAGATTTCATACGTCATCGTAACTGGTTTTTGCTTTAGTATTCAAATTTTTAATGATAGATGATTTTTAAAGTATGTCAAGTGGGTAGACACAGTAACTGAAGGTCTAGACAAAATCTAGTATAATAAATCTTTACTATTAATTATTTATTTATTTAACGACAGACATTTGATCACAAGTTAAAAATAACTGAGCAATAACGTTTTTAGTGCGCTAGCGTATCTAATTTATTAGGTTTCGGAGGTCGGTATGACATCTGATTAATCTGATAATAATATACCTGTATGTGAATGGTCTAGGAACACACTTGCAAAATGTAAAGGTGGATACACACTTTGCGAGGTAAGATGCGCATCGCATGCGAGTTACATTGCCTTGCAATGTCCGTAGTTCCTTGGTCTATTATATTATAACACAAGTTACCACATTCTGAAGCTTCTGCTTAGCTGCATGCCTCGAAAAGACAAGTGTGTATCCATCTTTAGGTTAAGTTATTTCCAAGGACTTTGACAGCTTCTTTTTCTCTCGTTTCGCATAGGTTCTAGATATAATATTTGTATGCATATAACAATGAAAGTCGGTTTATGTGACCGAGTTGTCTTTGTAAACTGTGCATCTGATTTTGATGCCGTTTTCATCATCGTTTAGAAAATTTATTCTGAAAGGTTAATGCGTGTTATACTAAATAATAAAAATGTAATATCGCTGTTTCGTTAAGTCGTAACAACTGTACAAAGCAGGGATGAGTCGCTAGTCCTAACTAATATTATAAATGCGAAAGTCAGTTCTTTTGTTTGTTATGGTTTCAAGTTGGCACACAGATAGACTTTAACCTTGGTAACCAAATAGTAACCAATATAGACTCTCTAACCAAACTAAAAAAACTTGGTAACCAATATAGACTCTCTAACCTAGATTGCAGACGAAGTAGCGGGTATCAGCTTTAGGTAATAAAAATAACTCACGCTAGAAATATTATCAAATCAGAAAGGAAATCCAATCCAATATTGTCTTCTTACTTATGCGGGTGAAACCGTGAGCTTAGCTAGTATTAGCTAGCTATTTTACTGTCTAAGTAAATATACGATACAAGAATACTTTGCGTAACACTTAACAATCATATGTGTGAAAAAGGTTATTTAATAACTTAGATGAGAGTGCACTCTTTAACAAAAGGATCACAACAAGAAACAAATGCAATTATTTCATTGACGCAAGTGTGCAACGTCCTTAATAAAATACACATATTTTATCTCGATATTCCCACGGGATACCAACACTAACTCCGCCCCAGGTTTCACCTGCATAAGTCTCGACATATTATGCAAGTGATACCGGGGGGCGCTAGTGACTAAATAATATGTTATCTATGTTCAAATTGCAAAGTAATGCCTTATCCACACATTAAAACAAATGAGATATAATTTAGCATAATTATATTCATCTTCAAAACCGCAAACATAACATTATTACTACATTTGATACACGCATTTAAATCAATGAAATTCCATCAATATTTAATAGCAACGTTTACAAATAGTGTTTAAACTTATGGGTCGGGAGGGTTTTTGCGGATTATACCAATAAAAATACTTGATAAAAAATGCTTTTTATTTTCACAACCAAATTATAATTTTTCCATTTTTGACAACAAATGTCACACTTAAAATAAAAACAAAGATTACGAGTAAAACTAAAATAGACATAAAAAGGAGGTTATAAAACCTATGAGTTTTAAACCTTAACATACCGCCCACCAAGGACAAAATGCACTATGTCCTTTAAGCCGCCCACCATGAAACAATGTAATTCATGTAAAAAAATATTAAATTTCCTAAGTTATTTTGTTATAGGCAACACAGCTAACTTCGAAGTAGGTCTTTTAATCAAAGAGTTTTTTGTGCGAATCGTAACTACCCGCGTAATGTTATCAGGCCCTGGGTGTTTCTGCTCAACTTTGCCTAACAACCACTTTCCAGGAGGCATGTCATCCTCTTTGATTAAAACTACATCGCCTACTGAGGGTTCTGGCTTTTGGTATTGCCATTTATTCCTTTGAAGAAACTGATGAAGATAATCCTGAGACCATCTGCGCCAAAAGTCCTGCATCATTCGCTGGTGAAGTTGCCATCGCCGCAAACTATGGATATTTGCAATCTCATAGTTAGACTCTGGAACTATAACAAGTGGTTCTCCTACCAGGAAATGACCAGGAGTCAGTATTAAAAGCTCGTTCTGATCCTCTATACTTGACATTGGTCTTGTATTTAAACACGCCTCAATTTGAGATAACACAGTCGCCATCTCCTCATATGTCAACATAGAGTTCCCAATTACCCTTTTTAGATGGAATTTCATTGACTTTATTCCTGCCTCCCAAAGTCCGCCAAAATGGGGAGCCCGAGGAGGAATGAAGTTCCAATTCGTTCCGTTGTTCGCAAGGTATTCTGCTAATTCCGTTTTGAAATTAGATTTTTCCTCATTAAATAAACATAGTAGCTCGCGAGCAGCTCCTACAAAATTGGTACCATTGTCACTGTACAACTCTGCACATCTACCTCGTCTTGCTACAAACCTCCTAAAGGCAGCTAAAAACCCTTGGGTGCTTAATTCACTAACTGCCTCTAGATGTATCGCTCTTGTCGATAGACATACGAACAATGCAACATAACCCTTATAAGATTTATTACCTCTACCTTTGGTCACTCTTAAATTGATAGGGCCAGCATAATCTACGCCAGTGATGAGGAAAGGCTTGTTTGGGATCACACGCGATGAAGGCATTTGACCCATGAGCTGAGATGTGGCTTTGGCTGTGTACCTTACACAAGTAACACATTGTCTGTAAAATTTCTTGACTAAAGCTTTAACGCCTACTATCCAATACCTAGATCTCAAGTACGTGATCATAAGTTGCGGACCACCGTGCATTGTTTTTTGATGAGCTTCTGCTATCAAAAGACCTGTCAGAAATGATTCTTTTGGTATAAGAATTGGATGTTTCTCATTAAATGTTAGAGAAGACATTTCCAATCTCCCACCGACTCTAATTATACCTTCTGAATCTAAGAATACATTTAATGACTTTAACTTTTTCTTTTTGCTGTCTAAAATTCCCTTTCCTTGCAGTTCTTCTAGTTCTTCCGAAAATCTTTCTTCCTGACATCTCTTCACACAAACTTCAATAGCATCTTCAATTTCTTTCTTGGACAAATATGTTGTGACGGACCTCGTTTTTTTTCTCAAATTCAACCATCGTCGGCAGTAGGCTACCACACGAACAAGCTTTGAAAACGACGAAAACCTGTCCCAAAATTTAACGTCAAAGACAGCCGTTTGAACTCTCACGTGTTCGAGATTAGTCACGAGGTGTTTAGGCTTCTTGAAAACCATCAAATCCTGTTTTAGAAATGCCGGACCTTCAAACCAAATAGAAGTTTTTGCAAGCTCCGCAGGAGAAATGCCTCGTGAAGCACAGTCCGCTGGGTTTTGTTTCGTTGATACGTGAGACCAGTGATGTGTATCTAGTGTTAATAAAATGTCTGAGACCCGGTTGCCAACAAAAGTCTTCCAGCGGCATGGATGATTATTGAGCCACGCCAAAACTACCTCACTGTCGGTGAAAGCATGCAACTGATCTTTTTGTATTCCCATAACTTCGGCTACCTCTACCATGAGTTTAGCTAAAAGTACTGCTGCACAAAGTTCGAGCCTGGGAATAGAAACTTGTTTTATAGGAGCTACCTTTGTTTTAGAAGTCACTAAGGAAACATGTATGTTTCCCTTTTCATCCACTATTCTAAGGTATACAACGGCAGCGTATGCTACCTTTGAAGCATCTGAAAATCCATGTAGCTCGCGTTTGTCTTTATTACAAGTGTTTAACCAACGTGGGATTTTTATTTCAACCAATGAAGTTAAATTTTGACGGTAAGTAACCCATTCCTGCAATAAATTGCTTGGAACTTCTTGATCCCATTCAATGCCAGCCAGCCACAGCTTTTGTATTAATATCTTGGCTAAAATAATACTGGGTGCTAACCATCCGAGTGGATCGAATAAGCGCGATATATCAGATACAATTTTCCTTTTTGTTGCTGTTCCAACTAGCGGCGTAAGATTAACGGAATAATGAAAGAAATCACCACTTGGATTCCAAGTAAGTCCTAAAATCTTTGTTGTGTCATCTACCCTAATCTTTAAACCGTCATCCTTGCCAGTTGTTCTATTATGTATTTTTTCTAACAATTCCTGGCAATTACTCTTCCATTTCTGTATCTGAAACCCCCCTTTGGATAGCACATTAGTCAGCTCTGTGTAGATATTGAAACTGCTTTCAATATTGTCTGACCCCGTCATAAGATCGTCCATATAAAAATCCCTCAAAATGATCTTTGCTATGTCTGGACAATCTTGACACTCATCATAAGCCAACTGTTGTAACGACTTTACTGCCAAATATGGTGCCGATGCAGTGCCGAAAGTAACGGTGATCAACTCATAATCCTGTACTTCCTTTTCAGGTCCATCTCGCCATAGTATTCTTTGAAAAGGAGTATCTAACCTATTTACTAGTACTTGGCGATACATTTTTACGATATCTGCTATTAAACAGATCTTATGAGATCTCAAGCGCATTATCGTATGACGTAGTTCTGATTGCAACGGCGGACCAACCATCAATTCATCATTCAGAGATCTACCTTTAGTTCCCTTACAGGAAGCATCAAACACGACTCTGATCTTTGTCGTTTCTCTATCCTCCCGGACAACTGCGAGGTGAGGTAAGTAAATCGCTTTATTACTACTTTCTTTCTCTTCAACCTTCACCATGTGGTCAAGGTCCAAATATTCTTGCAAGACTTTTGCGTAATCTGACTTTAATTTAGGATTCTTTTCTAGCCTTACTTCTAAGCCTTTTAGTCTTTTTTCAGCTATTCCTTTGGACTCTCCAAGCTTGCTGACCGGGTCAGCTTCACGTAGAGGTAATCTTACGATATACCTGCCATCTTTATTTCGCATCGTGGTAGCTGAGAATAAATCTTCACATTTTATCTCATCTTCAGTGAGCATCTTTTTTGTTCCAGATGGTTCCGCTTCTAACTCCCAAAACTTTTTCAACATATCATCTTGTAAACTGATATTCGTCACGGTTATATGTGGGAGATTATCAGTAATGTTATCCACTTCGAAAGCACCCGAAAATATCCATCCCAACGCAGTGTCTTGCGCTAAGACAGTGTCGCTTACGTTTTTCTTAATCCCCTCATAAATAACTTGGCTGTAAACTTCAGCACCTAATAAAATATCAATTTTATTAGGCCTGAAATATTCGGGATCAGCCAACTCATCGTCGCTTAAGTCCACCCACTCTACCTTGGTTACAGTTGTAGCCGGTAGAAGGGTTGTGACAGATTTTAAAACGTAAGCCTTTACCCTTAATTGAAAAGATGGATCTACTCTCGATCTAATCTTGACCATTACCATGGATGTCGAAGTAGCACTTTTATCTCCTCCCACACCTGATACTTTATTCTTCGACGGTATTTTATTTAAACCCAAATACTGGACCATGGATTCTGTCACAAAAGAACCTTGAGAACCTTGATCCAGTAAAGCTCGAACCACGCGGTAACTCCCATTCTTCGACTCAGCTTTTACTAAAGCTGTGGTTAACAACACAGTTGTTTTACTTTTTCCTGTCGAAAAACATGAGACTAGTGTTTTGTCTAACTCTTCCTCCTGAGAGTCGACCTCTTTTTCTGCATTTTCCATCAATGAATTATCCGCTCGTGCAGCACTTCCCTCACCAACAACCGACCCAGCATCACCCGGAGGGTGAAGCAACGAATGGTGGCGGCGTTTACACACCTGGCACCTGAGAGTGATTTTGCAGAATCTAACAGAGTGGTTACCATTTAAACAATTGAAACATAAGTTATTTTCTTGTACAAACTTTCGACGGTTTCCATTATTCTCTTTTCCAAACTTAGGACACGAACTAATTTTATGATCTGCGGAACAATATGCGCAAGATACTTTTTTATCTTTGACCACATGAAATGCTTGTGTAGACTTCGGATGTCTGTCTACTTTGTTTTCCAAATTTTCTAAACCTCGGTAACGACTAATCAGAAATTCACTAAATTGGTTAAATGTAGGTAGTTCATCTGTAGGATCAGACGCAACCTTAAACTCCCAAGCCTTTCTTGTATCCTTATCTAATTTTGCAGTGACTACGAATATAATAAGGACATCCCAGGAGGCGACATCTATACCTACATTCTTTAGTGATCCTAAACAGTCCGATGTAGTACTAATTAATCGTTTAATATCTGTAGCAGATTCGACAGACAAAACTCTTTGATTAAATAGACGTTTTAAAATGTTAGTCACCAAAAACTTTTTATTACTAAACATGGACTCTAACTTTTCCCAGCTTGTTTTATAGTTATCGCAAGTAACACTTACATTTCGCAATAATTGTTCCGCGTCTCCAGTTAAATATCCTTTGAGATAGTACAATTTCTGTGCATCATCCAGTCTCTGATTTTTATGTATTAACCCGACAAACAAGTCTCTAAACGGTTGCCATTCTATATATTTACCAGAGAATACAGGAATCTTCACTTCTGGTAACCTAAAATTACTAACTTCCTTACTACTGCTAGCTCCTGGACTACTGTGTACTTCGCTAGCTATCATTTTACTCGTATTCAGTAGTTCTTTTAGGTCACTTTTAAATTGTATGTAGAACTCTTCCACCTCATCGTAGACATTATCTTTGTGATAGCTGGAGTTGTATAAATCTGCCTTCTTAATCTCACTTACTATCTTTACATGTGTTTTATGGAAAAGCTGCCATTGTTGTTCTAAACTTTCAAGACGCGTTTCAATATAAGACAATGTGAAACGATCTTTAGGACATTTTTTAAAGTTAGTCTTAGCCTTTAATATTTTGGACTTGATGTCCTCTTGAATATTACTAAGCGATTCCATTTTTCATTCAAACAAACACATTAAAAATAAATTAGAAACATTTACACTAACTACGTATGAATCACAGAAAATAACTTAATGTCCACTAAAACAATTATTGTATTCACCAAATCGCAGAAGCACAAATATTCACAATTTTACGCACTTCATATAATAATCCAAGTTATTATACCAACGGACTCCTTTATATTAAACCGAAGCTGATTTTGAGAAAATGTACTTACGGTTTTGTTTTTAAAACTCACTCACTCACTGATCATGCACCATACAAGTGGCGCCCTCTATTGATCCACCTTTGCACCTCCCTTGCGCCGTTCCTCCGGATGTTTTCAACCAGCTTAGCTGCACCACGCTCCCACTGGCTGCTTCACTCCACCCGGTTCCACCTCCAACTGCTTTTGGAGGGCTACTCTGAACAGCGATTTACTGCCCAATTTGACGACAAGGGTGATAGTCACAGCCACCACTGATAACTACCTGATTTGCACTCCCGACCATCCAACTCGAAGGACCATGTTTAAACTTATGGGTCGGGAGGGTTTTTGCGGATTATACCAATAAAAATACTTGATAAAAAATGCTTTTTATTTTCACAACCAAATTATAATTTTTCCATTTTTGACAACAAATGTCACACTTAAAATAAAAACAAAGATTACGAGTAAAACTAAAATAGACATAAAAAGGAGGTTATAAAACCTATGAGTTTTAAACCTTAACAAATAGAATGTTACGAAACTACTTTGACCTTAACAAAACTGCTTAGTACAAGTATTGGACACTTGTCCCACTGCGGGCGATTACCGAGAAGCGAGAGGAGCTAGCAAATAATAAATAATAGTTTAAAAACTAAAAAACACGCTTTAAAACCAAACTAAAAAAGGAGAAAATAATTGAATTCAATTAAAAAGCGTGGGTTGCTTATTGAGGTACCTATGTTTATAATCATTTAATGTCAAGCACGCCACACTTTTTAATTGAATTAAATTATTTTCTACTTTTTTTGGTTTGGTTTTTAAAGCGTGTTTTTTAGTTTTTTTAAACTGTTATTTATTTTCTATTTTTTAGTTCTGCTAACTACAAAAGCGTGACTTTTTCAGTTTTATTTGTTTTCCTTTTTTTCTATTTTTCTCTATTTTTTAAAATTATTGCTTTGTCATCGGTCCTCGATAAGTTTACAAAATTTAAATTAAATCTGACCGTTTAAAGTGGGTCAAAATCGCGCCCTAAGGGACTCCTTAGGGCGCGATTTTGACCCACTCAGATTTAATTTAAATTTTGTATGTTTGTAACCGACTGGTTACAAACATACAAACAAACATACAAGTGAAACTAATATATAAAGCGTCTAAAAAGCGTGTTAAAACGACAGAACCCTAATTACGTAACATACGATTAATCATAATCTGTTTTATTTTGAATAAATAAAATAATATTCATTGCGTATTAATGTTGTTAAGCATAAACATTTTTGGAACATATGAAGCAATGGTTTAACACTCTATTTCAAATCGAAACAGATTATGATTAATCGTGAGTTACGCAATTATGGTGCTGGTGAGTAATGCTATGGTGTTCTCTAAAGGTGCGACTACACTACGGTCAACGTCAATACCTAACATCGGGATAAACAGCGCGTTAAACAACGCGGTAAACATTCCGATAGTTAAAGCGATAAATTCAGTGGCCACACTTGACCGCCACCCAAGTTATCGCCTAACGTCAAATGGCAACGTGAATGCCGTTGTAAAACCTACTGTTAACGTCCAACATCGCGATAATCAATGGCATTTCTCGTTAGTGTAGCACCATACGATACAGAGCCCTGGCTGTACTTTACGACGAGCTCGTCGTCGAGACAGCCATGAGATCGACCGAGCGTGCAGCGCTGCATTAGCATAGCTTAATCATCCTATAATGTTCCCACTGCTGGGACACAAGCATTCTCTCAGTGATACGCTGCTCTCAAAACGGTGAAGGATACCATCGTGAGGAAACCGGCATGTCCTCGAACCAAAAATCCAAAGACTTCTGACATCTACTATCCCGCACTGGGCTCGCGTGGTGGAGTGGGCTGTACTCTAGTACAGCCCACTCTCTCTCCAAGATAAGAGGCCTGCGTTCTAGAAGCGGGAACATTAGGCTGTTTATATGCTAAGTTATGCTTGTATTTCCAGTTTTAGCTGACCTTGGATTAGTTTTTCGTACTGTGAGAAGTCAGCTTAGACTAGAAATGAATAGCTTGAAATGTCGTTGTGCTTACACGTCGGGTAAGTCGAGTGTGAACCGCTGTTCACACTCGGCTCAGTAACTATTATTAATATATGCATCTATTTTACTTATAATTTTATCTATCTTACCTACCTAACCTCTGTCCATTTCTTGAGCGAGAAAATCTTTGACGACGGCGGCGGTGGGACACATGCCTTATGTATAGAAGTACGTAAAACACGAATTATTTTGCTTCTGTAACAGTATGTACCTATATTGCTTAAGGTTGGTAAGTCCTCACGGAAGTGCGTTAGTATCATTTTGAAGTTCACCAGCCGGAGGTTATTGACCTTGATTCATTGGAATATAATGTCATCAACTCATCATTAATTTCTCATTATTTGATTGTATGTAAGTGAAAAAGTTCCGTATGATAAGTGATTAGTTTTAGGCCCAATGCCACTTCTGTTGTTAAAATGTGAGTATTAGGTAGTGTGAGCACGATTGTTTTTACACGCTTAATACATATTAGCTTCACTTGTATGTTTGTAACCGACTCCTTAGGGCGCAATTTGACCCACTTTAAACGGTCAGATTTCATTTAAACTTTGTAAACTTATCGAGGACCGATGAAAATTCAATAATTTTTAAAAAATAGAAAAAAAAATAGGAAAAAAACTGAAAAAATCACGCTTTTGTAGTTAGCAGAACTAAAAAATAGAAAATAAATAATAGTTTATAAAACTAAAAAAAAACGCTTTAAAAACCATACTAAAAAAGTAGAAAATTATTTAATTCAATTAAAATGCGTGGGGTGCTTGACATTAATTGATTATAAAAATATCTCAAAAAGCACCCAACGCTTTTTAATTGAATTAAATTATTTTCTACTTTTTTAGTTTGGTTTTGAAAGCTTGTTATTTAGTTTTTTTAAACTATTTTTTTTAGCATATACTTAATAATAAAAAAGTAAACTCAACCTTTCTTCCTATGGTGTAAGCAGAAATTACAGAAGATCACGCTACGATCATGCTAGGATCCCTATAAACTGCTTTCGCTTCGTTTACGTTCATACATCTGGTTATACACGAACGCCGGTTGCGAGTACTACGGGCTGGACCTTTCTGAAGAAGATCACTAATAAGTGAATATGTCCTTCTAGGGCGTAATAATACCAGCCGTTACTGTCCTACTATATGGAAATAGCCTCTTCTCATACAGAGAAGGCACGAGTATTAATCACTTATCTATTAGATAGTTAGTGGTCGCCGCGGGAGACGCTCTGGGCGTCGGGAATCCCAGGCTGATTCCCGGCCACCGTAGGCGCGGGCTTGCGGACGGCGTGTAATGGGTAGCTCGCTGTCCGGTAAGAACCAAGCCCGGGTCGACGGCGCGTTGAGTTCCACGCACGCCTCAAAGAGTCTTCAGCACCAACTGGTGGGGTCCGCAAGGGCCGATGCCTGCCAGGGGTGCGGGTTGTTCGAAAGAGATATCGCGGCACCTGGCAAACAGGCAACTGAGGGAACACGGGTGGGTTTTAGTCAGCGAAAGTCTGACACACCCTCCTGCTCCACCCAGAGCTGGAGAAGTTATTTGATGATTTCCCACTCAAAAAAAAACTATTAGATAGAGTGAAACCATTTAAAAATTGTGTAGGCACAGGTACATTTCATAGATTTCCCTTTCTGTTTTCTTTATTTTTACCTTGATCGATCGACAAATATAAATAACAAAACCGTCTTAGTATGCAATCATCTTTACTCTAAGTTTTCCAACGATAATGGAAAAATTAATATAATTATTTAATTACCGTCAACACGTTCCACTCATCTTGTTAACTAAATGAGGGGAAAACGATTAGTAACGATAACTTTATTATACCTATCTAGTACTTGTACCTACTGGTCACACGGAAACTTCCCTTACGTTGGACGTAATTATATTGCGTAGGTTAGTTAAGAGTCCGTGACTTAATGAAAAACGCCTTAGGTTTGCACTGGTAAATGATAAGTTTTATAGTTTTAATAAAAACTTTTAAATTTACATAAATGTCAAAAATACTTATTTTTTTAAACTACATTTGTTCGGTGTTTTCTATCCGTCTACTCTAAAAAGAAAAACCACAACAAAATCAGAGGTCACAGTTTCTTTTAAAATCCAGACATAATCTTGGTTCAGCCATATGACGACCATGCAGGTAAGATGGTCTTTTGAGTAAAGAACCATACAGATTTGAGTGAACCAGCACCGTAATTGTGTAACATAGTATTAATCAGAATCTGATTTTTTTTAAAGGTAGCTTCAGGGCATGCTTGGTGTTATCAGTCATGCTTGGTACCTTGAGAACTAACTTGATAATTATCTCTACCAATTATCGTTTCCCTAAATAGTAACTCGTCAACGACGTGGTGACATTTGTATCGATTCTTACAAGATTTTATTTTTATATTTCCGTTGTCGTTGAGCTCTTTAAGTGCTGAGTTGAGTAACATGACTGCTGACAAACGCGTGCACTGACTGGATAGGGGAATTGCGTAATACCCAGTAGGAATCGCTTTAATTTTGATAGTTCCACAACATTCATGGCGTAGTTTACGTTGTTAAGCAGACAATTTTTTCGAACATATGGAGCAACGGATTAGCAATATCCTCAAAATCAGATTGTTGTTAATTGTGTGTTACGCTGTATGCTGTGAGAGCACAAACGTATCCAATTGTTCGAGTTTCGATTAGTTGTAATGCAGCTAGTAAAAAGTTACTCACAAAAAACAAGTTGTATTTTGCAATGATATTTTTCTGCACTCAACAACGTCTCTACACATAAAATCGTAATAACATAATGTTTGGACTTTAAAAGAGACCATGACCTCTGAGTTTGTTTCTACATTTCTTCTCAGGAATCAGTCAGCCGTTGAATGCCACCAAACTAAGTTTCAAAATATTGACTACCAAAATATTGACGTGTAAAACATAAAGCATTTCATTTGATTTACATGCTCAACGAGATAAATTATTATTACGGTTTATACACCAGTTATGATTATAACGTAGATACTTTCGATTATGGGGAATATAGTCGCGGGCTCGAACTCACTGGTAAGCCTGCGTAAAAATCACGCTGTCTTTCCAGGCTTCGTGTCCGACAGAGGTAGTATCAGCGATGAGGAGTTAGATGCTAGTCTACACACACAACGTTATTGAGTGAGATGCAGGATCATTTATAGTAAAACAGGCGCGTAAAACATTAGATAAGTCCTTCGAAAGATCGGGTTTTATGAAAAAATACTGCATAAATCAACGACCAATACAGTTTTTTGAACTTTATGATAATTGAACTTGGTCGGTACCGATTTGGTTATGGAGATTTTACATTTATTTTATTACTTAAATACGCCCAAAGTTAGGTCAAATTAGCAAGAAAAACTAATCGTTGCTGGCTCATAACTTTTTAATCGTCATCATTTCAGCCAAAAGACGTCCACTGCTGGACATGAGCCTTCTCCCAAAAGGGGGGGATTTGCCATAATCGCCACGCTTGGCAGGCGGGTTGGCGATCGCAGTATGGTGGTAAAATGCATAGAGAACGCTGCTGCCCATTCTCTAGTAAGTCCCTTAGTCGCCTTTTACGACACCCATGGGAAGAAATGGGATGATGCTATTCTTTTACGTCCGGCATAAACTTTATAATGGTTTATTTTTATTTTAGTATTCTGTTTTCGTACACACAATATTAATAATGAGACAAAATCATACCATGTTTAATTTTTGTTGTATATTGTCAAACAGTGGAGTTATGTATACACTCCCGAAGTTTGTATGTAAAAAATGTCGACAAGATTCACCTTAAGTACTAAAAGTATGATCAACCCTCTGATCGGAAAGAGATGTCAGCATCAACTGGTGGTCCGCAAGGGCCGATGCCTGCCAGTGATGCGGGTTGTTCGAAAGAGATACCGTGGCCCCTGGCACTCAGGCAACTGCAGGAACACGAGTGGGTTTTAGTCAGTAAAGGTCTGACACGGAGGGGTCACAATTTGTAATGGATGATCACACATCCACGGACCGACCTCGGTAAGCGTTGCTTCACCTTCGAAGCGTGCTACTGTTATTATTTAGCGTGGCTGTTTTCAAATTATTCGACGTTATTATTTTGAACAAAGATAGAATTCAATAAACATGAGACAGTTGTGGAATCTGAACTTTTTCTCCATTATTGCATGACTTATTTTTTTTAATATTGTTATTATTTTTCATAGCCAATAAAACTGCAAAACAATGTGCTAATCAATTGTTCCCACGGTCATTAAATGTAACATGATAAATTTTATAATTGATATGTATAGCGCATTATTCTGTTAATTATTTGCTAAGGTAAGTTCTGCTAAATTTGTAATCAATAAAAGTATTAAGTGCAGTGAGATAATCACAACAATCATTGGCGAGAATATAAAACATCAAATACTTCATTTGTTTTAATATGGGCTGATTTTTCAATAGTCGGATACCTTTTATCGGAGAAACAAATATGTCCGTTTGACAGCTTTTGTATAGAAAATATTCCAAATTGTCAGATTTATTCAGGTTCTCAGTCAGGTTACAGGACTATTGAAACATCAGCCCTTAAATGAATAAAATGCACTAAACCCCAGCGTGGTGTGACCGGACTCAATTAATCCAAAGAACCGCAAAATTTGCACTATCCCTTGAAGCCTCACGTTTCATGGTGGAGCAGAGACCATTGCATATCAAGGAATAGACTGGAAGGCGTCGTTATGATAGAAAAGACACGTGCCGTTAGGATAGGGAAGAATTGAGAGCTGTAGCCCTGTAGGTACCGGATATGCATCCTAGAGTAGGCATTGGACTAGTGGAGACACAGGTGATATTCATCTTTTAATGACGTCGCAGCCAGGACCTACGCCGGTGGGTCTTTAGGCGGGGCTCAACCGCTTTCTTAGTTATCAGTAGCTATTTACTAAAAAATTGCAATAACTTTTTGATACCACAGCAAAACTAAAAACAACATGAAAATTTACTTTGTAAAGTATTGTATTTTTTAATTATTGTGAATTTGAAGACTATGTGGGTATTATTTTTTTCGTTTAGTTTTTTCTCATTTATATTTAATCATGGTTTGGCAGTTTGAGTAATTTATATCCTTTCTTCGGCAATGATCGTCGATTCGTTGAGCTCCTTATGTTCTGAGTTGAGCTGCATGACTGCCTACTGATGAATGCGTGCACTGACTGGACAAGTCCACTCAATCTGTGTGGTTCTTTCCTCAAAAGATCAATTCAGACACCAATCTACATAGTCTTCATATGAATGTGACCATGAAGATTATGTCTGGATTTTTAAAGAGACTGGTTTGTTTCGTCCTTTTTTCCCCAGAGTTGTCGAATGGGAAACGCAAAAACGCCGACATCATTTAGTTTTTAAAATATGATTGACGTATTGGCTTGAAAGGCGGCACGGCGTCCAAATCTTCGGCCTGACGCAGGTCCTCACCAGACACAGTTGTTTCGAGAGGTTCACGAGGAGGGAGAGGCAGTATATGCGCTCTCACGGCCGTAGTCGCCGCGGGAGATGCCCTGGGCGTCGGGAATCCTAGGTTGATTCCCGGCCACCGTAGCGCGGGCTTGCGGACGGCGAGTAATGGGTAGCTCGCTGTCCGGTAAGGACCAAGCCCGGATCGACGGCTCGTTGTGTTCCACGCGCGCCTCAAAGAGATGTCAGCATCAGCTGATGGGGCCCGCAAGGGCCGATGCCTGCCAGGGGTGCGGGTTGTTTAAAAGACATACTGCGGCCCCTGGCACACAGGCAACTGAGGGAACACGGGTGGGTTTTAGTCAGTAAGAGTCTGACACGCCCTCCTGCTCCACCCAAAGTGGGAGAAGTTATTTCATGATTTCCCACTCAAAAAAAAAAAATTATGAAAGCATTTGTGCAAACTTACTTACAGAAATCAAATTATTCATCAACATTTCTTGTGTACGGGCCCTAACACTGCTTGTTTGTGTTACATAAAGGCAGCAATGTCATTAACATTTGACGTAACTGGCATACTTCGAGTCTTGCAAACTTGTTCCGTATAATTAATACGTGTTTATTAATAGTTTTATTTGTAATGGGATGGAACAACTATGTGTACCTACCTACTTACCTTGCTTTGAAGATGGATATCCTAATGTGTTGAATCAAACTTGAAGAACAGTTATGGAAAAAAGTAATCATTTGATTAAATTAATCGAATTTATTGATCTCTAGATCAAAGAAAATTATTATTGTTCAAGCTGTGTGCCCAAGAGATGGGCTTGTGACTAAGTCATAACAGCCGTACGAGTCAATCGATCAGGGTGACCATCTTTAAAATCTTGAAATACAAAGATCCCTCCGTGCCTCGGAAAGCACGTGAAACTGTTGGTTTCGGCTTTCATTCGTGGATCTTGGACAGTCGATACGGGCATTATCGGTCATACTAAGGTGCATCATAAAACCCAATAACAGGGGGTCTACTCTCAACTCCATCAACGAAGATACGGGCCCGTCCGAAAGTAGTTCGAAACTTCTTAGTAAATCCTATAGCCAATTAACTAACGTTTTTGGACGGGCAAAAACATATCGGGAGTGGGGACAGCTGTCAAATCGTGTTGTCATTCATTCTTAGTTCGGGCTCCAAACTAATCTTCTGTCCGTAAGTGATACAGAGTTGGAAAAGCCCGTTACTTCGACCGAAATGACGGACTTCGTGCTTAGGGAGTAGACCCCTGGGTTGAGGAGGTCCATGTAAAATACAGGTATTCAACTGCAACCGGGTAAGCCGACTCCAGCATAGTTGATTAAAGGCATGGTTAAGCGATTAACTGCTGTCGTGCATGTCGCGGGTTCGATTTCCGCACGGAACAAATGTTTGATAAATGATAAAAGTTCTTCTAACTTAACAGACAGCTGTGCTGCTGGGGAGTTTGTTCCGCTACTTCTTCTTCCCAGCTAAAGCACTAGGAAGTGGTGAAGGGCGGGCGTTTTTGGGGGGACTGTCTTATGTAATTTTATTTTGACGTTCAAAAAGAGCTGACTCTCAGCCTAGTTTGAATAAATGACTTTTGATTTTGATTTTGATTTTGAATGATTTTATTTCTGTAAGTAGGTTTGTACAAACACTTTTACACGTCAATCATATTTTTTTAAACTAGATGAGGTCGGCGTTTCCTATCTGACTACTGTGAGAAGAAAGGCCGAAACATGACCTACAAGTAATTGTTCCGGGACTGGCTGTTTGTGTATGTGAGTTTAAATGTTTGTAAACGCACCCACAATACAGGAGAACTTCCTAGAGTGGGGCAACGTTTTTTAAAAAAGAAAAAAAATACAGCCCTATAGAGTGCCCAGTGCTGGAACACAGGCCTCCTCTCAGGAGTAGGCTGTAATCCACCACGTGAGTCCAGTTCGGGTTGGTACATGTCACGTGCCATCTTTTCGATTTTTTTTGGTTCTAGGATATGCCGGTTTCCTCAAGACGTTGTCCTTCACCGTGTGAAGCAGAGCAGTGGTGATGAAAAATATACACTAAGTAAAGCGCCCGTCTGGGTTCGCACCTAAGACCACTGGGCCACCACTGCTCCACCGCTGCTATTTCAAAATAATTGCAATATAATTTGCAAAATGATTGACAGATAATGAAAAACGTTTGCCGTATTTCTAACATATCGAAATAAGTACTTAAGAATCACGAGCTAGAGCTATTGCCAAATTTATATACGAATAGATTCTATAAGTCACGATTTATGTAAAATATAAATGTTTATCTTAGAACGTATGTGATTTGACAATTATTACGCCTCAACACTATGTTGCTGGCTTGGCAGTCGTGAGAACCTTATGCAAACATCATCTGGATATATTTTTGCCTATACTACAGTACATAGATAAAATGAATGTTGATCAATATTGTCTCCGGGTCTCCACATTGTGTCAATTACCTGTTGAGAATGAATCAGCGTATAACTTGCCATTGCTGGGATACAGGCGTCCTCACAGTGAGAGGAAGTGGGCCATAATCCACCACGTGGGTCCAGTGTGAGCTACTTTTAAGACCCCGCAAACGGGTGCGACACGATTCTGTTAGAACAATCTACATAAAGTTTTCACTGTAATTGTTCTAATCTTGTTATTATTATTGTGTCTGCGATAGCCATAACGCATCTTGCGTGGAATTTTACATAAAATAGTAATTAATTCGATAGAATGTCATTCATTGGCATGTTAGTTATAATTGATCAATTGACTTGTCTTTTCCTAATGAGGTGATTAACGACACTACCAGGTGGACTTTACGACAGGGAAATGAATCAGTGTTTTAAATCGCTTTACATGCTTTTGTGACGTTTTTTTAATGTTTTATCCGTAAATAATATCTCATTCTTTAAAAGGGTAGACACGGAAGCGCCTCATTCTAGTTTTGTATTCTAAAACCAATCTTTATTATGGTTCACGATTAATGACAGACTTGTTTTTAGGGTTCCGTAGTCAACAAGTAATCCTTACAGTTTCGCAATGTCCGTCCGTCCATCTGTCTGCCACTTAGCTCAGAGACTCATGATACTAGAAAGCTAGAAATTTAGTCACGCCGCCGACAAAGTAGTATAAAATAAAAATTTCTATAAAAATATTATTTCTCGTTTACCTCGTGGTGTGAAGTAGACGAAAAAAAAAGCATCTTGGTGTCGTTAGATAGGTCTTTTCGATTAAGGGATCCGTTTGTGCTATAGCAAGAATTAAAGTGCAATTTTTTGTTAGAGTCAAGTGTCCACCCCCGGCCAGCTAAATGGTTGTTTTCGAATATACGACATAATTCACGGTAGTAGTATATATGTTACCGGCCAAATCCGATTTCAGGCTAAACTAGTTTGTCCTAGGCCAAACTGGTTTATTAAGCCGGGGCACGCCGATTAAATAGGTTAGGTTAGGTTACGTTAGAACTGTGAACAAAAGTGCGCGAGCCGAGCGAGCGAAGCGAGCGGCGCCGCGGCAGCGGCCGGCGAGCGTTACTTCCAAAGGCTGCGAAATGGCTAATTAAGCTAAAAACCAGTTTGGCCTAGGACAAACTAGCTTGGCCTGAAATCGGGTTTGGCCGGTAACATATATAACGAAGTTAGAAGAAAAACTATCACAGCTAAGTAGGTTTCACAAGTAAACGTGTAATATTCGACCATCTTATATTTTGAATGTATGGCTAAACCATCCTTTTTTTTTTCAACCACAACGTTTGTTTATTTATTTCAACTTTTCGAACACAATAAAGGTACATAGGCGGATTTAATGCCTAAGGCATTCTTTACCTGTCAACCAAGGGTGTTGAAGAGATTAGATAGTGAAGTTTGTTCTTGAGATAAATTCATTCCATCTACGGAACCTTTCATTGTGCGTGGTCCGACACGCACATGGCCGGATTTTATCGAGATTAATACGTAGATCGTTACGTAATCTTTTCCATAAGCCTTGAAAATGTTGGCAAAATTCAAAACAATAGTGTAACTTGTTATGTAAAATAAATCGGTCCCATGGCAAGGATACGCCGATTTTTATTTATAAATGAAGGCATTTTACGCATGTAGTATACTACATGCGTAAAATTCCTTTCAAATTACTTAATACATAAATAATTTAGTGAATATTTTATCTTTACAAATTAAGTAGGTACTGTAAGTAACTTAATTTAAAAAACAACTAGTATAAATTTATGCCAACTTATTTACCTAATTAATTTGGTATAATTTTTGAATATTATTATTTAGTTATATAGTAAAAGAAAAACACAATTTACATACTATTAAAATCCTACTAATATTATAAATGTGAAACTTTGCATGTTTGAAAATGTTTGTTAATCAATCAAGCAAAAATGGCTAAATGGATTTAGATGAAATTTGGCACACAGATAGATCATAACCTGGATTAACACATAGGATACTTTTTATCCCGGTAATATGTTTCCGTGGGATAATTTTAGACCTCCACACGGGCGAAGCCCCTGGCAAAAACAAGTAATAAATAATAGTAAAAAATGTATATTAAATACCTACAATGGACTAGAATAGTTGAGTGTGAAAATGTTTAGGGGTTGAGAGGAAATAAATAAAGAAATCTTTTTTTAGGTATCGTGGAGCCGTGAGTGGACTAAACGACTTAACCCGTACACGGTCGAGGTAAAAAATAGAAAGAAAGAAAAATATTTTAATTGAGACACGCTCCAGCTTATGCATGAAGTTACTGCGACCAGTTTGGCTCGTGCGTGGTTGGTCATAGTTTTAACTTAACCTAACCCGTTTGGTCGAGGTTTAGCCTAATTATTGCGACCAACTCTGGGAAAAAGGCCATAAATCTAAAAATAAGCTCATTTACTTATTTGAAATAATGTACATCATTAGAAGCCCTACATTTTTCGGAGTATTGTCGTTTGAGCACTGGCATTGAGCACCAAGGTATTCCCATACTTCTAGCGCTGAATGCATAGGTGCTCTAAAAATTGGTGCTCGAACGGTAGGTAGTACTTTCATTTTTCAGAGGAAAAGTGTAGGTACAATTAGATGCTCAGTTAAATATTACCCATTTTTTATCTCACTTTGCACGTGCTAGAACTAAAATAAATCTACGATCACACTTATTTGTTTACATTATGCAAGTCGAACTCGCAACGTCCTCGCATTTCTGACCCCGTGAGAAATCAGTGTGAGAAATACCTACATGTTTCAACATTACAAATCTGTTTGTTTTTAATTGTTTCGTTTTTTATTACGAGTAGGTGCCTAAGTAATGTTGGCTGTACTTTACTAGTGTATTTTGAAAAGAATTGGAGCTGATATAAAATAAGTAGGTATATTTTAAAGTTGGCTTTTGCTCGCGTTTTCCGGTTGTAATTTCTTCTTCACCCGACTCACCCCGTTGCGGTCGACGGCGCGTTGTGTTCCACGGACGCCTCAAAGAGATGTCAGCACCAACTGGTGGGTGGGTTCCGCAAGGGCCGATGTCTGCCAGGGGTGCGGGTTGTTCGAAAGAGATACCGTGGGCCCTGGCACACAGGCAACTGAAGGAACACTGGTGGATTTTAGTCATTAAAAATCTGACACGCCCTCCCGCTTCACCCAGAGTGGGAGAAGTTATTTAATGATTTCCCAACCTCAAAAAAATATAAAAAGGCTAGGCTTTCCTCAATATTAGGTTACCAAGTGTAAAAATTATAATCTAAAGAATTTTAACTCTGTAAATCAAATTTGATATTTAATAAACGATATACTTATATGCTACCCGTCCTTGTCAAAGCTATAAGACCAAGTATTTTTTTAATAAAAAAGACATATATTTAAAGAGACAAAAAAAAACTGGTGACTTTGATTTTCTAGGAATTAATTCTGCTACTAGAAAAGGAATCACCAATATCAATAGTGATCCGCGAACTGAAAATGAAACGGTAAAAATTAAATGATTAGCTAAAAAAATGTCTAAACAATCTCATGAACTTGTAGAGTGACTAAGAACCTAGTAATGACAGAACACAGATCAGAGACTTTAATTATTCAATTGACAAGCTGTAATCTGTGATGGACTGGTATGTGTTTATACAATACTAGCTATGGACAGCGGCTTCCCCGCGTGCTGATCGGAAATTATCCCATGGCAACGTGCAACATTGATAACAAGTATCCTATGTGTTTATCCAGGTTATAAACTATCTGTATGCCAAATTTCATCTAAATCCGTTGGGCCGTTTTTGTGTGATTGAGTAAGAAACTTCCAAACATACAAACTGTCACATTTATTACATTAGTATTAGTGGTTTATTATTTTGTTAGACTCTTATTGTTGTGTCCTTCATAAAATCTGAAACCTCAAGAAGAATCCACCGACTGTGATGCTGCATTCAAAAAGTTGACAACGTTGCATGTAGCTGTTAAATATTTCGTTGTTTTGATTAATCTATACAAGTAAATAACATTTAAATGTCAGTTTGTAATGTCAAAATAACATTTTACGAAATGTATATTATTATTAAGAAAGATCATAAATAAAAAAACAGTTTGTAAGATGTTTGTCTGTCTGTTTGTTCCGGCTAATCTGAGAAATAGCTGGATATGACGGGACTTTCTCTGGCAGATTGCTGATGTTATAAGGAGACATAATGATATGATATGAAAATGACATGATAATTTGGTGTGTCACCGCACTACGTAGGTCAATAACTTGCCAATATCAAGATAAATCTCTTCCGAGTGATGTGTTTATTTCAATTTGAAAAGTTCGGTTTCTGGTATCAATGCACACAATCGCCTCTGTAATTCCATTGCAGATCCTCGTTAAGTATTAGTACACTTAGTTCGTTGATTTAGCACTCTATATTGGGTCTAAATTTTCATTGTTTACGTCGTAGAAAACGAAACTTAGCGAAGATTCTGTTATTCCCTATCTGATTATTAATATACAATACAATAATAAAAACGTTCATAATCGCTATTTTTGCATTGGCTTTATATTTTATAAACAAATAAAAACTTTAACATTTAAGAACCCTACCCACTTATGAAAAAGAAAAAGTAAAATCTTAAACATTAGAGAAATCATTTTACATTCAATATAATTTAGCTTTCTTAGCGTAAACTCTTCATGTTAATTCAATAGCCAACCTCATTTCTGCACTGAACTGCACTAACTTCACTTTTTCTCCCATTTTCTCTTTCATTTCCAGCTTTATTTTGTTTGTCTGTCCTACTACATCTCACCGTTTCTTTATTCTAATTCCAGTAACTACTCCTGAAACCATGCCTGTGATGACCCGTAAGGCTACTGCTCAGGATATGGAACTTAAATTGAGAACGGCCCTCCAAAAACTTGAAGCATTGCAACTCCAATATCAACAATTATTAAGGGAGAATGATGAAAGTGAGGAGGAAGTCAAGAAGATAGTTGACAGAAACTCAAGCCTTAAAAGGGAGCTAGTAGACCTGCATCAGCAATACCTGAATGTTGTTGATGAACGCGATCAACTGAAGGTAGTCACGGATGGTTTCGAGAACTGTAGTAATTTGTATGAGGAGGCTTTAAGTAAAGTTAGGGACCTAGAAGATGAATTAATTCATGCTAATAGTCGTATTATCCAATTAGAGAAAGAAAAAGAATGTACCCAGGTTGAAAAAACTAACCACCTATATAATGAGTTACTAAATACAAATGGTAACCCTCATTCTATGTTAACTGTTGACCTTACCGAAGATTCTCTGCTGAAACAGAATTATAGTTATAAAGTTAGTTATAAGAAAATTAAAAAATATGCAAAACTTAATAGAATAATTAAAAAATGTAACCAATTTAAAAAACAACAAAAACACTTTTCCAAATATATTCTACTGAGGAAAGAACGTGTTGATCTAATCAGTAAATTATACAATTACCAAATCAAATTAGAAGACAGCAAAAATATATATGAAATTGATACACAGCGCTTACAATCTGATATACAGGTACTTGAGGGCAGACTTAGTTCCCTTTACATTAAATATGTGGGTTCTCAGAACCAAATTAAAGAGCATATTCTTGCTGCAAATGAGTTAGTAATGTGTCAGTGTACTTGTCAAAACGTGTCAAACTCTGATGCTGTCCAGCCTGAGGTAACGGAGGACCCGTTCCAGACTGAGAGTTTATGCCAAGACAGTATTCTCAATAATGATGCATCAGATATAGTTCAAGATCTATCTCAAGTTGTGCAGCTCGAGATTGGTAGTTGTCCATTGTTTAGTAGTAATGATTGTTATCATTCAGTTATGTTCTCAGATAGTATAGGAAGGGGTTTAGGTAAATTAATTAGTAATAACCTGACTTATTCCACTCAAAATTATTGTATGCCAGGGTCAACTTACAAACGCATAATGGCATCAGTAACAGCAAATGAATATAATCCCAAAGCCAACATTACTGTGTTTGTAGGTAATAGTTCTAAGGTCAAAAAAGAAGAAATTACAGACTATGTAACTGAGTTGTTAAAGTTAAATTGTAGTAAAATAACATTGTGTGCTTTCCCATATTTTAAAAAATTGACAAATACACAAAACAATTATATTCATATGCTTAATAAGCATATGCACTTCTTAGTTAGTCATTATAGTGACAAGCTTGTATTTTTTGACACCAACAGTTTTGTGGAAACTTTAAACTCGACTAGGGGTACTGTGTATCTGCCTGTTAGTAATAGACACATAATAGCAAGGCTATTAGCTTTTTATATAAACACAGACATAAATAGTATGTCGAAGTCTTGTATTATTGACACCACATTGGTGGTGAACCAGACTGAGTGTAGCTCAAATGCTATAAGTTTGTATACAAATTGTACGAAGGAGGTTCCATGTCCCTCACTCACAATGTGCTCAATGCCTGGTGATGTCATTGAAAACTTGGGGTTAACTCCGGATAATGTTTTAAACTAGTTTGTAAGACAACAGAAGGTACCAGTAAGAATATTCTTATACCTAACAACAACAAGGTATCTTCTTGCTCTAAAATAATTAATTATCAAAAAGGAGATCAGCAGAAAGCCTTGAAATTATTTCATCAAAATATTCAAGGTATTTCTTCCAAATTATTAGAAATAGAATTGTTTTTAGAAAAAACAAAGTTTGACATTGTTTGTTTTACTGAACATTGGTTAAAGGACTACCAAATGCTAATTAATTATGAAAACTATAGTGTGGGCAGTTGTTTTAACCGTAAATCTATGCAACGTGGAGGTTCTATTATATTGATAAAAAATTGTTTAAAATCTAAGCAACGTAATGACATAGTTGGTTTATCAGTGGAACATTGTATCGAACTATCCTGTGTTGAGCTAGATAAGCACGTTGTAGTGTGCGTGTACAGACCCCCTAATTATCAGAACTTTTCTTTATTTGAGTCAATAATGGAAGATGCCCTAGCGAAACTTGCTTCCAGTAATAAAGCCGCAATTATCTGTGGTGATTTTAATATCAATATTTTGGAACATAATTCAAATAGCAGTAGATTACTAAGCCTTTTTAAATCTTTCAATTTATCGAATGTTTTTACAGAACCGACTAGAGTAACTCCAACTTCTGCTACTTGTATCGATAATATTTTCTGCGATTGTGAATATGTAGAGAAAGCTATCGTAAATTATCTGCCGTCTGATCATAGTGGACAAACGGTAAAATTTAGGTTTAGAACACCTTTGCAAAAAGTGCAAATACAATTTAGACCAATAACGACGGGCAAATTAAATAAATTCAAAAGTACCCTATACAATAAGTTAAATGTTCTGAGCGTTAATAATATGGGCGATGCAAATAAATTGTATGAGGATTTCTTCTCAGTAGTGCACACCGAATTTAGTAAAACTTTAGAAAAGAAAACAAAAAATATTTGCCCACATTTTGTATTTAGTGACTGGGCTACTAGAGGTATTAGGATAAGTAGGGATAGACTGTTCGAGCTGTATGGCCTTAAGCCTTACATTAACACCGAAACTTTCAACAAGTATGTTGCTACATATTCCAAAATTTTTAGAAATACCTGCAAGTTAGCTAAAGCCTTGTACATTAGCAACAAGATCAAATCAGCAGAGAATAAAATAAAAACAGTTTAGAAAGTTATAAATAAAGAAACTAGTTCGAAAAAAATACGTAATACGCATTATACATTGGAGACTTCGCGTGGTGCCATAAACTCTAACATAGAAGTAGCTCAAGAATTTGTGAAATTCTTTACTAATATACCATCTAAAACGACGGAAGCTTTAAATTCGTCCCCCGATGTCTCAATTGATTTATTAAGAGCGAACGTTCCAGGCTGCCCGGTTGAATTTCAATTTAAGCACATAAACCCTATGATAGTCTTAAAATCTTTTCGGCAAATCAAAATCAAATTGACCGAAGATCTTTGGGGAATGTCTATAAAAGTTTGTACATCCATAATCGAGACCATAGCACCATACTTAGCTTTAATATTTAATTTGTGTGTGGATCAAGGAGTCTTCCCGGATTTAATGAAATATAGTAAGGTTATACCACTATTCAAAACTGGGGACAGCAAAGACGCCAATAATTATAGACCAGTGTCCGTGCTGCCGGTATTCAGCAAGGTGTTCGAAAAGATAATGCTTAATCAAATGCTTAATCATTTTAACACCAACAAAATCTTACACGGTCAGCAATATGGCTTCACCAAAGGACGTTGTACAACTGACGCCGGTGTTACCTTGTTAAAACACATATTTACAGCTTGGGAGGAGGCCCAGGATGCCATTGGAATATTTTGTGACCTCTCCAAGGCATTTGATTGCGTTAATCACGAAACCTTGCTCTTAAAACTTGAGCATTACGGACTAGGTAAACTTGCGCTCAGTCTAGTAAAATCTTATTTAAGTGATAGACAGCAAAAAGTTCATATAAATGGTGTCAATTCAATTGGTTTAAAAATAAAAATGGGTGTTCCACAAGGCTCAATATTAGGTCCTTTCCTCTTTTTAGTATATATTAATGATCTACCCCATTTATTAAAAAAACAACCACAAATGGTGTTATTTGCTGACGATACATCTTTAATTTTTAAAATAAATAGACGTGCATCAAATCTTGACGACGTAAATAACGCCCTACTGCTGATACAGAATTGGTTCACTGCTAATAATTTAGTATTAAATGGCAAAAAAACGAAATGCATAAGATTTGCTTTACCAAATGTCAAAAGTACTGACTGTGACATAGTATTGAATAAAGAGAAACTAGAATTCGTCGATCAAACTGTTTTCCTAGGGATCACGCTCGACTCAAGGCTACAGTGGAGTCCTCATTTAACAGCTCTTGCAGGACGGCTAAGTTCAGCAGCTTATGCTGTGAGAAAAATCCGTCAATTCACAAATGTAGAAACCGCGAGGCTAGTCTATTTCAGTTACTTTCATAGTATCATGTCTTACGGTATTTTACTATGGGGACGGGCTGCAGATATCGAGTCTATTTTTATTCTGCAGAAAAGAGCCATTAGAGCAATATATGGCCTCCGTAGGCGGGATTCTCTAAGAGAACTGTTCAAAGTTATTAATATCATGACGGTACCTTGTCAATATATCTATGAGAACATCATGTACGTCAGGAAAAATCTAAATCTTTTCAGTAAAAAAGGTGAAAGACACACCATTAGGACTAGAAATAGGGACCAATTAGTTCAACCAGGCTTCAGACTGGCTAAAGTAGATTCATCCTTCATGGGGTACTGTTTAAAATGTTACAATAAAATACCTCCCCACATACTCCAATTGAATGAAACGAAATTTAAATCTTGTATAAAACGCACACTATGCAGCCATGCTTATTATAAGTTGGGGGATTACATCGCTGACAAAAATGCTTGGCTAAACGTTGCTTGTCCTGCTCCACAAGGTACCTTAAACTAAATTGAATAGCATTTGTAAACATTGTTGGAGCTGCTGAAGACTGTAAAAGCTAGATACATTTGCATTGTATAGATTCAACCTTTTAGTATTGTATAATTGCATAGCATACGTGTGAGCACTATGTCCTTACTATATAGCTAACATTTACAGGGTACGTCTTTCATTGACTTGAATGTGCCGTGGCAGCTGAGAGTATGTCATGCTCACTCAAATGTCTCGCTGGTGGTGGCGTGTGTGTTGGATCATTAAGTTCCCTTCAAAATGGTTGAGCTGAATGGTGCTGATCCATACGTCATATTCGTGAACGGGCGCCGCCAGTAGGGACTGGTCATCTCTTAGCTCCCACGGCTTATTTTAATTTCTAAATTGTTAATTTATTTTTGTTTTAATTACGGACGCTTTTAATGTGCACGTCTTTTTACATCGTTCTCACATTGACAATTTCAACATAATGATGTAACCAACTGTTTGTAATAATATCATGATTTTAAAAGAGTGTCCATGGAGTTTCTTGCCCGTTCTTCTCCATAGGTACCTACGCTTTGGAATGGGCAACTAGCTTCATCTTTCTACCTCACCGACCTTGACAATTCAAAAGTGCCTTTAATTGGTTTATTTGAAATAAATGCTTTGAGTTTGAGTTTGAGTTTGAATGTATTAAAAATTCTCATAACTTCCGAACATGTAGAGATAGGATTAGAAAACCCTTTCAATATCGTTTGATATCATCCAAAGAAGCCATGCCCTTGGTATGTATATAAGTACCCTTTCCGTTACATGTTGTAGAAGTATGGAAAAAAAACATGTTGCGCCAACTTCAAATAAATTGGGATTAGGGTAGGAGAATGACATACAATATATTGCCTGTACCTCTATTCTATGAATAGACCAAGCCAGACCCATGTGAAGGCTCAAAAACAATCTCCATAGGTTTAGGTAGTTAAATAAAGGTAAACAAATCGTTAAAAAGGTTTTTTTATGGCTAACACTTTTTAAATATATGGTGTGATTAATTTTCGACATCCACACCAACTAAGTCATTGCTACTTTTTAAATATTACTAAATGATATACTGAAATATCTCTTCGCAGTGCTCTAAAACGTTGATATAAATTGCACAAAATAATATCAAAACCCTGACATTTCGTTTTAGGTGTCAAAAGCATGTTGAAACTTTCTAAATGCTCAGCAGATTAAACCAATAAGTGTAATGAAGCTGTTTATCTAAAATCATCAATCAAGCTTAAAATATTTCGATCGTGAAGCGAACAAGGGCAAGAAAAATCATAACTTAAATCGAATTCCAAGGCCGAGTAACATGCAATGATTGCGGCCATTTCATTGATAACTTCAATTAGAGGGGCCTTGGCGCCTCCGTAATAATCAGTTACTATAATAGTCGTGAATAGGTTCTGTGGTACTCAAGCAGTAATAGTAAAGTGTCATAGGTTTAAAAACCCCACGGGTTTTTTTGTCGTAAACAAACCCGCAACGTGTGATGGAAGCGGTTTGAAGATTTTTTAACGGAGACTCATATATTTTAAATACTTTATTTTATCATTGCTGAAACGAACTTAAACTGGGTTTTGTATCTCGCAGGTCAAGCTAGGAAGTTATCGGTTTCGTGGAAGACGCACAAGTTCTCATGATTCCGGTCAAAGTGTGGGAAAGAAACAACAGGGTGGTTTTTAGCCAGTATGAGTCTGATAATCCCCTCCGCTCACCCCAGGGCGGAGGACATCCATGAGGATTTCCCACCGCGGAACAGAAAAAAAGAAGGTTATTGGCTGCTTAACTGGGCTTATTTATAGGCGTCTCAATTAATTAAGGCCTCCAGCACTAACACAAGCGTGTATTTGAATTATACTATTTAGGAACTTTGGAATTTTTAAAAGAGTCTGTCATTCATAAAAATGAAGCTAGTTCCCCATTCCAAAGCGTAGACCGTTTCTATAGAAAAGAACGGGCAAGAAACTCCATGGACACTCTTTTGTTACGAACTATTATTTACATCAATTGTTATCTTAAATTACGGTGATGGGAAACACAGTATTCAATGCAAGATGAACCGATGATGATCATAGCGAGGCGGCTGGGACAAAATAAAAAATTTGATTTATTTATTTAAGCTTCTCGCACATATAATAGATATAAAGGCGGACTTAATGCCTTAGGCATTCTCTGCCAGTCAACCAAGGGTGGTGAAGAGATTAGATGGCAGGTGCTTTGGTTGAGACGAACAATGACGAAAATTGACGGCACGGTTGGCGCAGTGGTTAAGCAATTGACTGCTGCGCTGCGTGTCGCGGGTTCGATTCCCGCACGGAACAAATATTTGTATGACCTACAAGTAGTTGTTCCGGGTCTGGCTGTTTGTGTATGTGAGTTTAAATGTTTGTAAACGCACCCACAATACAGGAGAAATTCCTAGTGTGGGGCAACGTTAAAAAAAAAAAAAAAAAAAAAAAAAAAAAAAAAAAAAAAAAAAAAAAAAAAAAAAAAAAAAATGAACCTACATGGCCACTTATGAAGCATCAGAGGCTACCTAAGTGCACGGTTCCAATGGGATCCAACGCGATAGGGTGGTTCATTTATTGATTCAAATTCACAAAATAATAAGGAAACCTGGGATAGTCTGTAATAAAATTGGAAATACTCAGTGAGCAAGAAAGTTGTTAAATGTTCTCGGCTGCGATCCAGGGTAAAAAGTAGTCTATGTTCTTACCTAGGTCATGGTCAGAGATCGGATATTCGGATGCATATTTACCTAAAGATAATTTTTATCTGTAATAAAATTGGAAATACTCAGTGAGCAAGAAAGGTGTTAAATGTTCTCGGCTGCGATCCAGGATAAAAAGTAGTCTATGTAGGTCATGGTTAGAGATCGGATATTCGGATGCATATTTACCTAAAGATAATTTTTAGCTATGAAAGTATGGAAGCGGCTTTATAAATTATTTGTAATATTTATTAAAAACCCCGGGATTCTTGGATTGCATAACTATTCAGATGTGTATTAATTTAAAATTTATGTTTAACCCGATACAAATATGTGTATATACTGGAGGAGGGGTGTTTTGTATTAGTTAAAACAAAAAATAAACAAATTACTTACCTAAATTAAGACTTTTTCGATACAAAAGCGTATTCCATGTTAGCCAACATCTTAACTTTAGGTGAATATGCATCCGAATATCCGATCTCTGGTCATGGTCTACCTGTATGTCAAATATCAACCTAATCCGTTCAGCCGTTTTAGCGTAAAAGTAACAAACAAACTTACTTTCGCACTTGTAATGTTAATTAGGATGAGAGGTTTTTGCTTGCCATAACACAATAATAAAAATCTGGTTAAAGCTATAAAATCATCTCTCAAGCAAAAATCAACCGATAACTTATTTAACTGCCTTTTTGACATCTTTATCTAAAATAACAACTACTCTATGCAAATAGACTCTAGGAAACCGCTCTACTATAAATCTAGTAAATATATTATTATTTCTACATACGTTTAAACAATGGACACAGTATTTATAACCTATTGTGATAAACAGGTCATGGAGTGATCAATTCAACCTACTTTGAATTTTAATTAGGTTTAATGGATCAAGGCTTATTCATCTATTGTTGGGATAGGCCAAAATCATCCTTGAAAAAAACTGTTCCAACGTTATGCAGCATAAATTTTTTATTCAAATTACTGGAATTATGTTGAAATGTTTGCATCAAAATAGATTAAACATCAAAATTTGTTAAGATGATTCATCATCTGTCTAACTTTTCCCAACCGTGTTGGGGTCAGCTTCCAGTCTAACCAGATGCAGCTGAATAAGAATTATTTTGCTAAGTTTTCATTCAAGTGGATTGCATTCCTAGATCACACACTGGGATTCCTTGTGTTGTGAGATCCAGGCTACTCGTTTTTGTAAAATAAGGTACATTTTCAAAACTATGACCACCCAGCAACCCAGTTACTGAATAACACGATACCCCTTAGTAAGGCCGGTTTGCTGACTTTGTTAAGATGATTGGCGCACATTATTTTAATATTTCTGCATCTAATGTAGAATCGTTATCTATTTGTTGGACTTCAAATAAATTATCCTTCAAGTATCCCAGAGTTGTAAAGTCGCATTTAAAAGTCACAGGAATTCTTTTAAGAGTTAAGTAATTGTACCAATATTCTATTACATTTTTCAAGTTTTGTTCATTGATTTATTTAACTAAGATACACCGCGATTATTCCGAATAAGCGAGAAGCATATTCAGGATAATCTTATCCTGAAAATCTTCAGGAAAATTTAAAGTCTTTGTAAAAATATAACGTATATTATTGCTCGTAACAATGCGAAATAATACGCAACGTTTTATAAACTAAGTATACTGACTGATTATGCTAATAGAGACGGAAAACATAGCCTGATACAAACGTGTTTTGAACTTATATGGGTTTTATAAACGTTTAAAAAATACTTGAATTAAATTTTGACACCTACTTAGATTTATTTACATTAAACAATGTTTCACATGTAGGTAGGTATCCATTTTCTTGAACCGTTTTTTATGTGAAAATTCCAAACTAAAAAAATGTTTAGCAATTTTAATCAAGTTGGTATGCTTACCAAATCATATTCTCTGTTAGATAGATTAGATTATCTATCTAATAAATTATAAAATTCACAATACAAAAAAACAAGTGTGACAAGGTTTGTATAATTAAGAAATCTATCGCAGGACAATACAGCGGTTTGAATGTCATTAAGAAATTGTATTAAGGCGGTGATTTCTCGAAAACGGTCAAAAAGGTGGTTTTTTAAACCAGTGTATCTCTTTCACCGTAAATAATTTTGAAAGCATAAAAATACACGATATATTTTCAAGTATTTTTGCATAGAGTAATGGAACTCAAAACTTAATTAAACATACTTTAATGCATCAAAAAAAAACATCAAAGTCACCTCTTAATTATCTTTAAAACCAGTTTATCCCTTCAATAACAATTATAATTATACTTAATTGAAAATATATCATAAAATTTCAAATGCCAAACTGTATCCAGTGATAGATTATTTATTATTAAATAGTTAATATCTAATTTTATACGATTATATTTGCATTTTTACGACAACGCTTGCTCGTTTATTATTCGAATTTATTACAACAGATTTTAACCCGTAGCGGATTGCAATAAGAACTATTATCGCTTATAACGACAATATTTAACGTTACCAGGGCGTTAAGACAATTATTAATTAGTTGCTGTCTCTAACAAAGTGTATGTGGACATCAAAAAAAGAGTTCTAATATGTCACCCATAATGAGAACACGTTATGAATCGCAATCAATTAATTGCATAGTTTCACGAAAAAATACCCAACGACTAATGTTATAAGAAAATAATAACTTACCATTCATGTTTGTCAATTCCAGCACTAATTACTGTCCAAAACCACTGCCTAAATTACACTAATTAGTAATTAACTGCAATCGTTAAGCAGTCGATTAAACACTACAATTTAAAATTACACATAGATATAATTTTTCCTAATAATTATATATTTATAGAGTATATACTCTAAAATAATTAATTTACAATCTTTTCGATTGTTTAATTATTTTTTTAAGTGTTCTTTTTACGAAAAGCGGCACTTGAGGCTGCGTGCGGGCAAGCGCGCGAGTCGTTAGATCGGAACAAAATGCAGGGGAGTCGCGCAGGCGTCGTTGTAATAAACATTCGGTGCGCGCGCGTCGATAATGATTCTGTAGATCAAACTGTACGTGACGATACGCAATATCTTTGTATGTGATAGTAATTCCACACGTATATTTTATTTACTGGTAACTTGTAATCGGTTTCTATGGTGATCTTGTTTTATAGATTGACTAGTTTTTGCTAAAGACTTCGCCCACATGGAGGATCCCAAACTACCCCACGGGAACGTACTACCAGAATAAATGTATCCAGATCTTAACCCAGGTTACAAACTATCTGTATGACAAATATCATCCAAAGCCGTTCGGCCGTTTTTGCGTGATTTAGTAACAACATCTGAGCATTCAAACTTTCACGTTTATAATATTAGTAGGATCTCTTTTTTACCCGACTTCACAAAGAAAGTGTTTTTTTATGTAGTTCGGGCATAACTATTTGCAAAATATTTTTTTTGTTCGAAAGGGGTTTATTTCGAAATAGTTCCATTCTAATTTCATATAGATCTGATGATGCGTTTCGGAGACAGACAACGGCACTCTTCAAAAAAATTACAGCAAATCAACCGCGATTGCTGCTATCGCATAAATATGCATTGTTTTGACCAAGGGTGATGAAATTTCGAATTGGCGTGGGGTAAGTACTATAACTAAAAAGTGTACAATAAAAACTAAAAAAAAAACAACCGACTTCCGGAAAAACACTACAATGGGAAAAATAACTTTAATTTCGGGCGGTGACAAAAAAATAAATACATGCCCTAAGTCACCGACTTCCGAAATGAAAGTTATTTTTCACTTTGTAGTGTTTTTCCGGTAGTCGATTGTGTTTTTGGGTCAATATTTTAAATGAATGTTAACTTTTTTAATCACTCAGTCAATTTAAGTGAGCCATTGGTCCAGGCTGTCGCAAGCGCTACTGCTAAACATGAGGTTCTGGGTTCGATTCCCAGGTTGGGCAAAGTTTTCTTAGCATTTGCCAGCTGGAAGTTTGAAGTAGCAGCCCGGAGTCTGGATTTCTTCCCAATTGGTGGCAATAGGATTGACCCTATTTCTTGGGAATTAATTATAACTGGCGATATGTGAGTGTAATATAAACGCACCTCTGCCTTACCCTTTGGGAAAAAGCGTAATGTTTTTTTTTTATGTTATGTTAAATGCATAAATTATTATATTATGTTACAGCCTTTTATTTCCTTAAGGCCCTGGTAACTTTAGATATTGACGTTATGAGCAATAATAGTTCTTATTGCAATCCGATACGGGTAAAAATCTGTTGTAATTAATTTGAATAATAAATGAGCAAGCGTTGTCGTAAAAATGCAAATATAATCGTATAAAATGTAGATATTAACTATTTAATAATAAATAATCCATCACTGGATGTAGTTTGGCATTTGAATTTTTATGGTATATTTTTAATTATAATTATAATTGTTATTGAAGGAATAAACTTGTTTTAAAGATAATTTAGAGGTGACTTTGATGATTTTTTAAATGCATTACATTATGTTTTATTATGTTTTGAGTTCCATCACTCTATGCAAAAAAGACTTGAAAATATCATATATTTTTTTGCTATCAAAATTATTTACGGTTAAAGAGATACAATTGTTTAAAAAAACACCTTTTTGAGCGTTTTCAAGAAATCACCGCCTACGTCCCATTTGGTAGCGTAACACGGTCACTTTATGAACCCTACTGCTCATTAACGGCTTGTCTTGAAGATTTGAAAAATATATGATTTTGCTATAGATTCATATAGATCATTTTGCCCGAAGTACTTTTTTTGTATGGTTAATACTTTTGCTGTAAAAAAATATTTTCCAACACGCAATATTTTGGCTTCTATTCCATACTCCTACTAAACGGCTTCGTTATTTGGAAAAAAAATACACTAAAAAATAGATAGTTAGAGGTACCACAGAATCGCCGAAGCACAATTGTAAATTAATCAAAGGAATATCCCCATTTTGAGATAAAGGCTCAGAGGTGCCCTGCGCGGGCGCGGGCGGGCGGCAGTCGTGCTTTAGCATACAAACGGGAGATGAGGATACTATGGGCCTTAATATAAATAGTTACATTTCATTTGTTACATTGCATTAGTAATATTTACGTATTTCATTATAACTTAATACAGTAAAAAAATCATAAAACAATAACTGTATTAATATCATGCGTCTGCTATAATTATACTTTAATTGTATGTCATTGATTTATTAATGACTAAATAAATAATAAAAGCATCAACATTACGTATTTCTTATAATTACACATTGATAAATATTTTTTAATGCATAATAAAATATAAATCGTTGGCTAAATAACTACTGTTATGATGGCATACAGGAAACGCTAATTTTGGTGGGCGACAAGGTTAGAAACACCGCACTAAGCAGTCTTATCCAAACATGGATATTGTATAACTTTAGGAGACCAGAAATCACGAAATATGACCGGTATTATAAATCATGTCATAAAATAGTTTTTTTCATCATTGATTAAACAAAAATACCTTAATACCTTCGGAGGCACACTGCCCTTACAATATTTTTTTATTAAAATATCTTTAATAAATCATGGTTATTTTTGTAAATAGGTATGCACAAACACTTTTACACGTCAATAACATTTTAAAAACTAGACGAGGTCGGTGTTTCCTTTCCAACTACTTTGAGAAGAAACACTGAAACAACCTCGTAGGTGCCAATCTATTTTAAAGTCTAGAATCTAGGTCAGATCATCCGAGGACCATGCAGATTAGTGTCTGAGATGGTCTTCTAAATGTTAAATCAAAATCAAAAATCAAAATATTTTATTTCACATAAACCTGCATGGGCACTTATGAAACGTCAGAAGCTAGGTGCACGGTTAGAATTGTCCCTTCCTATGGAGAAGAGCTGGCAAGAAACTCCACGGTTACTCTTTTAAAAATAATTGGCTTTTACAATGTTTTAAGTTACAGTGATAATAGGTATGGGAGGACAGTGCAGGCCTGTCAATAAGTGATGAAAATAAAGAATAGAAAATCGTCAACAAATCTACAGTCTGTAAGGCTTACAACGTTCTCTCATTCACAATATGTAAAAGAATCTACTTAAATAAAATGAACCTATTTAAACGAAGTGACATAATTTCCATGACCATCACTAATAAATAGTCGTTATTGGCATTGATGTTTAATGTCAAAAAATGACGAGAATATGTCAGAAATTGTAAAGAATAAAAATTAACAATGTAATTTGGGAGCAGTTAATAGTCTTTCACATAGTTTTGCTGTTAATGAGGTACCAGGGAACCCACATGTGCAGAAAGAATGAATGCCAAACTTCCCTGTCTTCAACGTAGTCTTATAATATGCTTTTTTGATAAGGACACGTTTGATGTGAGTTCTAAACTTTCCATCGCTAAGTTCTGTAACCAACTTTGGCAACTTGTTATAGAAGCGGATTCTGTTTATTAGAAATGACTTGCTAGTTTTAGTTAATCTAAATTTCGGAATCACAATTTCATCTTTAATACGTGTATTTAGATTATAGAAATCGCATCTTTTTTTGAAAAGACCTAAGTTTCTGCGGACATACAAGATATTTTCTAGGACATAAAGAGTCTCGCGAGGCCCCATTTTATAGATTGCACGGATTGCCCTCTTTTGTAAAATGAAAATTGAATCTACATCAGCTGCTGATCCCCACAGCAGAACGCCATAAGACATAATACTGTGAAAATAAGCAAAGTATACTAACCTAGCTGTGGCTACATCAGTCAACTGCCTTATTTTTTTTGGGTGGGATATCATCAAAAAACTTCTCCCGCTCAGGGTGGAGCAGGAGCTGTTAGACTTTTACTGACTAAAACCCATCCGTATTCCCTCAGTTGCCTGTGTGCCAGGGGCCGCGGTATCTCTTTCGAACAACCCGCCCCCCTGGCAGGCATCACCCTTGCGTGCCCCACCAGTTGGTGCTGACATCTCTTTGAGGCGCGCGTGGAAAACAACGCGCCGTCGACCCGGGCTTGGTCCTTACCGGACAGCGAGCTACCAATTACTCGCCATCCGCAACCCCGCGCCTTGGTCTGATGATTACATGTGTGTTTAAGAAAATAACCACAAAGATTTAAGTGAACCTGTCTAGTCAGTGCATGCATTTAAACAACTATCATAATAATTATCTACTGGTACCTATTGAATTCACTGTTATGAAACGAATTGTTAATATTTATGCTTTTAGAATTGTGTCAACCACTTTCTTCCAACGTTTTTATTGAGAAATTGCTACAAGGAAAACGGAATGGAGAAAACGGCGGGGTAGGGCAGCCACCCGCCTTGTTAGCGACCACCTTCCCACCGGAGTCAAGCAGCTTGCTATGTTTCGTCGATGCATGGGTGTACCAGTGCCTTGAACAAGAGTGAACAGGCATTTTCTGGGCACGCTCGATCCATCATAGACCTCATCAATCGCTTTCCATCAGGCGTGATCGAAGTCAAGAGTGGACTATTTAGTAGTAAAAAAAAGGTCTACAACAATAAATAAAGGTCTTATCTAGGTAAAAATCTAACGATATAATTATTAGAGAATGGGATACGATTGCAGGAAGAAAAATACATATTTGTAGTGCAACAGAAAAATATATTAATTGGACAAAAGTTACAACGGTTGCTAGGACACACCAAGCAGTAGACAAGATGTAGTTTATATTAAACATATAGGTTTGCAACCTCTAACACCGCCCCTTAAACATATCTTGTCAACATACATCGGTAGCCAAACCTAATTCATTTACAAAATACTTATGTTTCTCTACCGACAAAGGTTTAGTTAAGACATCCGCCGTCATTTTGGACGTTGGCATGTAATTTATTTTTACTGCTCCATTGCTGACCGCCTCCCGGACGAAATGATGACGTATGTCTATATGTTTTGACCTACCATGAAACATACTACTTTCGGTCAATTTCAAGGCTGACTGATTATCATTTAAAATAATTATTTCAACGTCGTTACCTACACATTCGTGCAAGAAAGTTTTTATAAACAGTGCTTCTTTACAAGCATCGGAGAGCGACATGTACTCCGCCTCAGTACTCGATAACGCAACGGTACGCTGTTTCCTACTTTCCCAACAAGTAATAGAATTCCCAATTTTGAAAACATATCCCGTATAAGAACGTCTATCAATTTCATTAGAAGCCCAGTCTGCATCAGCAAAACCCGTCACAGATAAGCCAGTTTTCTTGTAGGTAATGCAGTAATCTACTGTACCTTTAAGATAACGTAACACGCGTTTAGCTGCTTTCCAGTGGACATCGGAAAAACAGTTATTGAATTGGCTTAATACGCTTACAGCGTGACATATATCAGGGCGCGAACAGACCGCTACATACATAAGACAACCGATAAGTTCTCGATACTCCAAACTGTCATCCTTTTCTTCAGCTTTGTTCAATTTTTGGCACTGCATTGGAGTTTCAACAGATTTACAGTCTTGCATTTTGTATTTCTCTAATATCTTTTTAATATAGGCACTTTGATCTAGAGTGATCTTGCCATTCTCTTTCCTGATTCTTAATCCAAGAACTCTTTCTACAGGACCAAGATCTTTCATCACGAATTCTTTCATCAGCAATGATTTAGTTTTACTTTTTTCCGCATTACAATTGCTAAAAATTAGTAAATCATCAACATACAATGCGATAATCACAAACTTGTCGCCATTTCGCTTTATGTATACACATGGTTCAGAGACCAATCTCTTAAACTTGAGTTTGTTGACAAGAATATGATTGATCTTTTCATTCCATGATTTAGGCGCTTGTTTTAAACCATACACAGCTTTGTGTAGTCGATACACCTTATTATTGCCTCTACCTTTTTCAAAACCTTCTGGTATTTCCATGAAAATGGTTTCTTTTAAATCACCGTTTAGAAAGGCTGTTTTTACGTCCATGTGGTCAATCTCCATGTCGTACTCTATAGCCAAAGCTAATAACATTCTTATGGTTTCGTATCTTACTACAGGTGAAAAAGTTTCAAAATAATCCACTCCATACTTTTGTGTAAATCCTTTTGCCACTAGACGTGCTTTGTATTGTAATAGTTCACCGTTAAGCCCTTTTTTCTTCTTAAATATCCATTTGGTCTTTATTGGCTTTACACCTTTCGGCAAATCGGTTAAGGTAAAGCACTTATTGTCCAAAAAGGACTGATACTCGTCTTTCATAGCAGCTCGCCACTGTATGGCTTCAGGACTATTCAACGCTTCTTTAACTGTTCTTGGATCATCACTGCCACACGCTTCCCCCGTCAAAAAACCACACAGGAAGAAGTTCTCATCAGCTTCCACGTATTCTGCTCTCGAGTCATCTGTCTCAAATGAAACGTCTGGAACATAAGTAGCATCTGAGTGATGATCTGTGACCAAGCTACTGGTCGAAGCCTCGCTATCATTAGCATCATCAGAAGTTTGTTCTGACTCTGTTCTATTCTCGGATACACAAGGAGTTTTAAGTTCTATAATCATATCTGATTCTACTTTAGTGAAGTTCAGATGCTTGAGGAATTGATTCTCAATGAACTTAACATTTCTCGCTATTGTTAGCTTATAGCTCTTAACATCCAATAGCCTGTATCCTTTTGTGTTCTCACAATATCCCGCGAATATGTAAGATTTAGATTTGCGATCCAGTTTATTACGTTTATTTTGTACAGCGTATGCTAAACAACCAAACACACGTAAGTTATCTAAATTTACCTTATGTCCAGTGTAAATTTCTTCTGGAGTTGCACCCATAACTGCCTTTGTAGGTGAGCGATTTTTAATGTACACCGCAGTGTTCGCAGCCTCAGCCCAGAACCGTTGATCCAAACCTGCTTCCAGAAGCATACAGCGCACCGCCTCCATAATTGTTCGGTTCGCGCGTTCGGCAACTGCATTTTGCTGTGGACAGTGAGGAACAGTAGTATGATGCCGGATTCCAACCTTACTCAAATACTGCTTAAATCTCGTATTGATGTACTCGCCACCATTATCGCTTCTCAGGATTTTAATCTTTTTACTAGTCTCGTTCTCTACAAGAGCTTTAAAAATCAAAAAATACTCAAAAACTTTGTCTTTCGATTCTATTGAATAACAAAATGTCTTCCTGGAAAAATCGTCAATAAATGTTAGCAAATATCTTGCACCGCCTATAGATTTCACTGGCATAGGACCGCACACGTCTGTGTGAACCAGTCCCAACACCTCACTTGCACGTGAAAAAGATTTCTTAGGTAAAGGTAAATTAGTAACCTTACCTTCAATACAAGCGATACATTGCTCGAATGTGGATACATCATAGTCGATACCAGCCGCCATACCACTCTTGAGTAAGTTCATGCTGCGACTATTCAGATGTCCAAGCCGACGATGCCATAAACCCTGAGATTGAACCTCTACCTGGGTACTTAAAGAAACGCTTACTGGCATACTGTGTTCACGCGAAACAGAATTTATAGACGCATCCCCGGTTTCTAATTTATAAAGACCGCATGCATCCCGTTTTGCTACAGCTACTACCTTTCCATTTTCGTAAATTTTACAAAAATTCGATATAAATTTTACTTCAAAACATTTTTGTGTCAAAATACTGACAGATAATAGATTACATGACAAGTTCGGTATAAAAACTACATTACTGACAGTTATCCATTGGTTTTGTAAAAAGAGTTTCACATTACCACGACCCGATGTAAAAAGTTTTTCACCATTGGCAACGCTTATTTCTTTTGGCGTATCACACACAAAATCATGTAAAATGTCTCTATTATTGGTCATATGGCAAGTTGCACCACTATCGACGTACCACACATCTCGATCCAGCTTTACCGTCAGAGCCGACAACATAGTCGTCCTACCAGGAGTTTTCTGAACCTTCTTCTCTTCTTTCTCCTCTTGACAACTGGAACTAGATGGCTTATCCTTATGCGGAGCTTTCTGTCTGCAATCTCTAGCGTAATGACCTAATTTTTTGCATCGAAAGCACTTGGGTCGCTTCGAGATCGAAGTCGAAGTCGTTAGGGCATTCTGTTCCATACCTTCTGCATCACCTCGTCTCTGTGTCTCCTGGAGTAGTTTAGTTTTCACCAGTTCACTTGAGAGAGAAAGGCTACTATGTTCTAAAGTCATAATGAGTGGGTCAAAGTGCTTGGGGAGCCCACTAAGCATTATTATAGCAACGAACTCGTCTTCCAGAGAAGCATTTATGTCTTGCAGTTGTTGGGCTGTATCTAGAATTTTTGTAACATACGCCTCCATACTCTCAAACTGCTCTAATTTTAAGCTAAATATCAATCTGAGAAGACCTAATCTTCTACACAGACCTTTGTCCTCGAACGAATTCTGTAAATTCTTCCAGGCGTCAAACGCAGTATTGCAATTCCTGACAACGGAGTAAACAGATGGCTGAACACTGAGGCAGATTCGTGCTAGCGCTTTTTCCTGTTTCTTCTTGTCTTCGCATTCCGGTTTATTTTTATTATCAACCTCGTTGACACATCCAAACAAGTCTTCATGAATAAGCAACATCTTCATTTCAAATTTCCAGGTGGTGTAATTATTCACCCCGGAGAGTTTTTCAATTGCGATGGATTGGTTACTCATTTTCGCGATAATTTTACTTGATACTATAATTAATTATATCATACGCGTTTGAACCACGCTCTGCTACCATATTAGAGAATGGGATACGATTGCAGGAAGAAAAATACATATTTGTAGTGCAACAGAAAAATATATTAATTGGACAAAAGTTACAACGGTTGCTAGGACACACCAAGCAGTAGACAAGATGTAGTTTATATTAAACATATAGGTTTGCAACCTCTAACAATTCAAATAAAACTAAAAATTAGTCCCCTTCATCCAGACTACTGACTGATGACTAGCCAAGCCAAAGGTCTTGAAAACTCAGTCACAACGTGTCTTCATTATCTGTCTAGCCTTTCCCCAACTATGTTGGGGTCAGCTTCCAGTCCCACCGGATGTAGCTGAATACCAGTATTTTACATGGAGTGACTAGCTATTTGACCTCCACTACTCACTTACGGGGTAATACGATAACCGTTGGTAAAATTGGTTGTCAGACTTTCGGACTTCTGACGACCCGTAACAACTGTCAAAGATCCACGAATGACTGCCGGGACCAACCCGAGGCACAGAAGGACCTTGGTATGTAAAGATCACCCATCGACGAACCAACCGCGGCAAGCGTAGCTTAACGTGATCCATCAAACTGGACACAGGAAATAACTCTGCTGTCTAAGTATTAACAGCCGTACGGTCAGCATCGTAAAAAGTTAGAGTATAAGTTCTATCTAGAAATTTTCTAAAACAAGTTACTATCTAGAGTAATTGTTTGTTACCTCACCGATGAGAAGTGTCCAATCTAAAAAGGGAAAGGATCGACCTGGCAAACTGCCATGATCCTCCACTCGTTTATACTACGAGTTTAATTTACCAATGTACAGAAAGTAAGTAAGTAAGTGTCTGTGAGTTCGTGATTAATTAAGAACAGCCGAACAGGTCTATCTTCAAGGCGATGCGTCCCTAACTGAGGTTGGTCCGTGGATGGGTGAACATCCATTACTTACCGAGACCCCTACGTGCCTCGGAGAGCACTCACGGCTGTAATTTTCTGTTGATATTTGACTAGCCTAAAAGTCTGGCAACCATGTAGTCTTGCCGGGGTATCGTGAGTCCCAGTAAGACAGGAGTTGGGGAGGTCAGATAGGTAGAATCGCTTCATATAATATGCTAGTATGTATCCGGTTAGACTGGAAGCCGATCCCAATACAGTTGGAGTAAGGCTAGGGTATGAAAAATAAGTTGCCCATAGATAATAGTTATCAGTATGAAGCCTAATTGCGCTTAGGTTACCCTGACCATAGAATACTTAAATAAGTTACCGTAACCATCGTCTACGTTTATTTATAAATACGCACTAAAAATTCTTAATGCAGTTACAGTATCCCGTGATGTATTTCGTATAAAAATGCAGTTTGGTGGTTCAAATAGCCCATAAGAGCCAAGAGACACAATTGACGCAAAAAAAGTATTTTAATCAGCGGGGTAATTGTGTAAGACACTAACAGTAGTAACGGCTTTCATTATGATAGTTCAACAACATTCACTGCGTTATTTACGTTGTTGAGCTGAGATTTTTTTCAAACATATGAAGCAATGGATTAGCAATATTCTTCAAAGTGATTCAGATTGTGATTGATGGTGTGTAACGCAACAATGGCGCCGATCAATCTGCCCTACCATGGGTTTTTACCGACTTCAAAAAGGAGGAGGTTCTCAATTCATCGGAAACTTAAAAAAAAAAAAATATGTAGGTATGTTCCCCGTTTACTCGAAGATGGCTGGACCGATTTGGATTATTTTGTTTTTGTTTGAAAGGGTATACTTCCCAGGTGGTCCCATGATCATCAAGTTAGGATCTGATGATGGGATTCTGGAGAAATAGAATAGAGAACTCTTCAAATTTTATAGGCACACGAAGCGATTTAGGTATTTTTTGGAAGAGTACTTTCTTGGAGTTGTCTCATTTTAATTTGGTGAAGATCTGATGAAGAACTTTGGAGATAAGCAACGGAACTCCTCAATAAATCATAGCAAATGGACTGTGATTGCTGAAATCTCATGTCTGTCTATTGCTTACACCAGTTCATAACATAACATCACACCGGTATGCTGTGAAGAGGAAAGCACATGTGAACCACTAAAAAGTGAAAAAAAAAAACTTTTTCCAAAAAAACAACCGACTTCCAAAAAAACACTACAAAGTGAAAAATAACTTTAATTTCGGAAGGCGGTGACAAAAATTAAAATACGGCTCCAAAGACACCGACTTCCGAATTTAAAGTTATTTTTCACTTTGTAGTGTTTTTTTGGAAGTCGGTTGTTTTTTTTTTGGAAAAAGTTTTATTTAACTTAATACTACGATTTAGGCACTTACTGCTAAACGCTGATAAACAGGAGATGAAGAGAATGTCTCTAAAATCGATCAACTAATCGAATACTAACAATTCGATTTGAAGATAGTGCGCTCTAACGCCCAAATAGTTATTTTATTGCGCATGTCATTTGGAGTAATGCATTCTCGAATTAACTTGAGTTGAACGTGGAGAATTTGAGAACGATGTTCTAGAATAATATTATTTTATACAAATTGAACGTAGTTTTGTCTCGTTAAATGAAATGGCTAAATTATAAGAGACGTACGAGTCGATCGACGGTTAAGCTACGTTTGCCGCGGTCGGTTCGTGGATGGGTGACGATACATTATTTATCGAGACCCCTCCGTGCCTCGGAAAGTACGTTCAGCCGTGTCATTCGTAGACCTTCGACAGTCGTTACGGATAGTCAGAAGACTAAAAGTGTGGCTTCCAGTCTTACTCAAGGGTTGTAATCGTGTTACAAAATAACTGAGATCAGGCTGCTGTTAAATAGTATTCAGCTTCATCTGGTTAGACTGGAGCCTACCTCAACATAGTTAGGAAAAAGCTTGGCAGATTTATTGAGAGTTACGTAAAGTTTACTTACAAATACCTAAGATTAGCGGTATTGTCAGATAAAACAAAATAAAAACCCGACTATCTACTCGTAGTCTCATATTAATACTAGCCTAAAGCTAAAGCTTAATGTCACAGTAACTATTAATCTCTTCTATTATAGGGAAAGAGCAGACTTCAGTTTTTCAAACACTCGAAAAAAAAAACAGGACAAGTACGAATTGAAAAGAGGGTTCCGTATAATGAATATGCTAGCAACCAAAAACATTTAATGTAAAGTCTAACATAAGGCTTTCAAAGTTAAAAGTTATCAGATTTAATGTAGATCGAAGCCCCAAACTGTTCAAGGTTACTCTACAAACTGTACTCAAAAACGACTTGACCGTTTGTCGATTGTCGCACAGACACTCTTTTGGGCTTATGGTCTTTAATGTTGTATCATGCAATAGTTCAATGGAACTACAAAGCCTTGCATTTTGACAAAGATGTAAGGTTTGCAGAGTTAAGGGCTTGGCTCTACATTTGATCCGTTACTTACCCTGGCCCTGAAAGTTACAGATCTCTTATTTTGTATTATGTTTGTGTGCATATCCTAGCCATCACACGAAATTTCAGCTTTCTAGGACCTCAGGAAGTGCCCTAGAGATTTTGACGACTGAGTGAGTCACTCAGTAACGAAAGAGAAGTATTTTAGGTATTAATAAAATCCAAATTATAAAAGCTGGACAAATGAAACTGTGTATTTATAAGTCTGCTAACTACATTAGCTTATATATGTCACCGGCCAAACCCGATTTCAGGCCAAACTAGTTTGTCCTAGGCCAAACTGGTTTATTAAGCCGGGGCACGCCGATTTAATGGGTTAGGTTAGGTTAGAACTGTGGCCAAAACCAGAGCGGCGCCGCGGTAGCGGCCGGCGAGCGTTACTTCCAAAGGCTGTTAACGAAATGGCTAATTAAGCTAGTTGGCTGCGACATATCACGCGTAAGATAAGTCTGTTTGGCCTAGGATACACTAGTTTGGCCTGAAATTGGGTTTGGCCGGTAACATATACACTAGAAATATTCATGCCGAAGCTATGAGGGTATGAAAATATGACGAAACGCTTCGAGAAAAGGTTGACAGTGTGCTTTTGGTTTTTGGCTCATCTTGGTGTTTGTACACATAATGTTGAAAGATTTGCCATGTTAGACTTCTTTTAGGTTTTCCTATAATATTTAAGTGAAGTATTTTTTTCAAAATTATCGGTAAGGAAGAGGACTGCAGGAGATGCCCTGGGCGTCGGGAATCCCAGGCTGATTTTTGGCCACCGTAGGCGCGGGCTTGCGGACGGCGAGTAATGGGTAGCTCGCTGTCCGGTAAGGAGCAAGCCCGAGTCGATGGCGCATTGTGTTCCACGCGCGCCTCAAAGAGATGTCAGCACCAACTAGTGGGGTCCGTAAGGGCCGATGCCTGCCAGGGGTGCCGGTTGTTTGAAAGAGATACCGTGGCCCCTGGCACATAGGCAACTGAAGGAACATGGGTGGGTTTAAGTTAGTAAGAGTCTGACACGCCCTCCCGCTCCAACCAGAGCGAGAGAAGTTATTTGATGATTTCCCACCCAAAAAAAAGGGAGAAGAATTGTCAATTTTTATGTATTTTCTTAAGTAGCTTTACAACTGTTTGTTTGAAATTAAACGAAAATAAACCCATAAATTTTATTCAAGGTCACTTAGCGTGCTATGGAATGAGCCATGCTTGAGATCTCTCTGAGGGATATAATCCAGAAAGAGGTGATCCGAATCCAGAGAACCAAAGTTGTCGACATAGCTCACAGAATTAGCAAGCTGAACTGGCAATGGGCCGGCCACATTAGTCGTAGTACCGATGACCGTTGGGGTAGACGGGTTCTTAAGTGGAAATCGCAAATCGGCAAACATAAGATAGGGCGACCTCAGGCTAGGTGGAGTGACGATCTTCGCCGGGTGGCTATTAAGAGCTGGATGAGAGTTGCTGAGAATCGAGCTGAATGGCGTGCAGTTGGAGTGGCACATGTCCAGCAGTGGACTGCTGTAGGCTGATAATGATAATGATGATAACAAGACCTTTCATTTGATGTCACACGGTACAGTTAGCAAAACTTTATTTTTTAATTTTCTAGTTTTCCCTCCAAAAGGGACTTCTGTATTCAAAATTTATTTATTTACATTACACGTTACAATTTGGGTAACATAAATTCAAATATGTAAGTACCAAATTTCCTTAATCAGTCCAGTAGATTTGGAGCAAATTGACTGTGACAGATGGTCAGATAGACAGACAGACAAGACAAGAGTGATCCTATATATGTCACGTGAATGACGTACGGAACCCTAAAAATGAACCCAAATATAGTTTTAATATTTATTTCTTGCAGACTTATCTACCTATAAATAATATTTTTAATGACAAGTTTTTTACAAATTATTGATTACCAGTCTAATGTCATTGACAATTATTTAATTTAAAAAGGTCAAATATTACAGACTCTTCGTGTAAAATAATATTAATCATATTATTATAACATATTTTTTAGCCGCATCTAAACGACATCTCTTACAATAAAATTTACCCGTACGCAAAATACGCGCTTTGACGTGGAGTTGCGGATAACAGCCCGTATTACCTACAATCAAATTTTACCAGATGCGGCTAAAATAATATGATTAATTTAGATTTCAATAATAAAAATGTAAAAAAAAAACCATATATTTAAATATAAGTACTCAGTAGGAGAAAATATAAACCGATACACTTGCGTGATCACTTTTACACAAAGTTTTGTGAAATCGCAAAACCTTGCCTTTATTAAGTGTAAACATTTGGTGAAAACCAAAATCCAATAACAATGGAACGTTTGAAGATCCAAGAATTTCTTAAGAAGTCAAAGTATGATACAAAATGTCTTCATTGGGTCAACTAAGTAATAAATCAATAGGTTAAGCATTGAACTAGCATTCACTGTATGTACCCACTGAGACAGTGTGCACACATGGCAGAGAACAGTTTTTTAGGCAGTGTCTTCATAGGTAGGACAGTTCTGTCTTCTATCAAACTAGTTTCCCGGTACATTGCGACAATTCTGAGTCTTTGACTATGATATTATTTAGTTGCGAGTGATTAATTATTTATTTTACTTCTATGGTTGTAAAAAAAAAACTCTTTTAGACGTCGAAACAATTAATCATATTTTAAAACAAGATGACGTCGGTGTTTTCTACCCGAATATTCTGAAAAAATACTGAAACAAACTCAATTTAAGTCATACCATTTATTTCAAATAGGTACATAAATGGCACTTTTGAACGTCAAAATTGCTTTTAAAGCCCAGAATCTTGGTCATATCATGACTGTGAGGAATGCAGTGTCTGAGACGGTCTTTTAAGGAAATAACCACACTGATTTGAGTGAGCCATCAGTGTCCGCATGTTTCAGAAATCTTTTAGCAAAACTTATAATTTAAGAAGTTCGTATCGTATAAGTATCGTAGAAAAAATTCTATGAACACTTCATGGAAATTATTCTACAAGTGTCGCGTCATTCTTGTCGGAAGAAGCCTTTATACAGGTTCCAAGAGCAACGAAACATTAATCACGTCCAGCGAACACTGGGTAATCAGGCCCTGATAAAAACTTTGAAGACTGATTAGTAAAATGTTCCAGCACGGAATGAAATTCGCGAGAGAAAAGAAGAAATTTGGCACACAGATAGGCTTGACTTTTTGTTATTAAATTTAAATGCGTTTAGTAAAAAAAAACTGTTATTTTGACATTACAAAAATACTCTTAAATTTCATGTATTTCTTTGTATTAGACAAACTACGTGTTTCGCTTTCACCGGCTTCTTAAAGTTCATCATTCATTTGTTGGGCTTGGTATAACCTTTTATAACAAGCTTCCCACTTCTTTGCTAGATTTACATTTTAATGCGTTTAAAGCTAAAGTAAAATCCAACCTTTGTTCTAAGGCATACTATTCTATCAACGACTACTTAAACGATAAGAATTGTTGGCCGCTGTGATTAACTCAAGACAACGTTTGTGTTCTTTCACCAGAATTAGCTTACCTACAGACAAGCCATATGAGTTGCTTTATTTATTTTATTTGACTGTATAAACCATATTATACAAGGAAGTGGTGAAGGGCGGGCGTTTTGGGGGACTGTTTTATGTGATTTTGACGTTCAAAAAGTGTTGACTGTCAGCCTAGTTTGAATAAATGAATTAAAAAAAAAAGAAAAACTTAGTGTGCACACAGCCTTAAAGTCGAAAGTCTAGGTATAAGTCACTTTAGCAACATTCATAGCAACATTCATTTCATGTTGAAATATTTTCTCATACGCCTTAATAGGCGAAAAGAACGGAAAGAACGTCGTAAAGGTAATCCTTTACGACGTTCTTTCCTTACATAATGCTTAATTAATTGCCATTTGACATTATGAATGATTTTTAGTAATTTCAATAATGTTTGCTTTGAATATTTAGCCACATCCTGGTTTTCTTCCCACTTCTTTCCACTATCTGACCAATTACAGGAAGAGCCAGTAACCCCTAAAGTCCCCTGCATAATTACGGAAAATCCAGGATAAAGATAAACTGGTACCATATACAAGAAACCGCATTTACAAAAAGACAAAGATAATTTTTTTTGCGCTTTTTACTAGCAGAGAGCCAACCTGAAAAACTCTGCCAAATTTAGACTAATAACCGATTAATCGATGCTTGCGAATAATCGGTAATTGGTAAAATAGAAATGAAATGCAAAACAGAAGCCAAGTGCGAGTCGGACTCGTTCATGAAGAGATTCGTATCTAGCACCGTGATTATATTTGAACATTGTATATTTTACGTAAGTACTTTAATAAAAAAAACCTTTTTCAAAACAAGAAACAACCAACTTCCGAAAAAGCACTACAAAGTGAAAAATAACTTTAATTTCGGAAGTCGGTGACTTTGGATATAATTATATTTTTAATTTTTTGTCACCGCCTTCCGAAATTAAAGTAATTTTTCACTTTGTAGTGTTTTTTTTTGGAAATCAGTTGTTTTGTTTTATAATTTTGTTATTTTACACTTTGTAGTTATAGTACCTACCCCACACAATTCGAAATTTCATCATCCTTGGGGTCAAAACAATGCATATTTATGCGATAGCAGCAATGGCGGTTTGTTTGCTGTCATTTTTTAAGAGTTCCATTGTCTGTCTCCGAAACGCATCATCAGATCTTTATGAAATTTAAATGGGACCAATTCGGAATATACCCCTTTCGAAAAAAAAAAAATCCAAATCCGTCTATATATCACGGAGTTATGCCCGAACATACATAAAAAATATATATATAAAAACATGTCGAATTGATAACCTCCTTCTTTTTGAAGTCGGTAAAAAAATCACTTTTCTTGTACGGGGACCCCTTTCATTTTATACTTCATTAGCTTTTGCAAGTGGCTTTGTCCGCGTGGAGGTCAAAAATTACCCAACGGGAACAGACTATTGGGACAAAACTAGCCTACGTTACTCCTTATATAATCAACTATTTGGCAGTGAATGTCATGGAAAAATTAGTCCAGCCGTTCCGGAGATTAGTCAGAACAAACAAAACATCGTCATCATCATCATTTCAGCCGAAAGACGTCCACTGCTGGACATAGGCCTCCCCAAAGCCCCGCCACCTTGACCGGTTCTGTGCTTCCCGCATCCAGCGGACTCCTGACAAACAAAACGATGGTATTATTTTTTATGATTTTTTTATTATGTACTTACCTAATAAATATTATTATACTTTCATATTCTCTTAGTAAGAAACTGTTATCATTAGGTACTAACAGATACTTCAATTTTATTAATTTATATTTGTATGAATAGATAAATCATATCTCACGGCTGATTCTTCAACCATAAATTAAAAACGTGTTTCTTATCCGTCTGTGTTACTGCGTAGTTCTTTTAAACTTCGCAAAGGATTTTGTGATATTTTCACGTTCATTTAGAAAAAAAAATCCGGAAAGTTGATGTGTGTAGAATACATTAATATTTCAACTTATTGTTAAATGAAGACAGAAAAATCCCCTTATCATTTTAATTTGGTTGAGACGTGACTGATGTAGTTTCTAAAATATCCGCATGACTACGTTTAAAATTAAATAACTCATTCAGCGTTGGCAAGTCAGGTAAAATATTCCCATGTTCTTCCCACTTTACGCCCGTACTGGTATATAACTTACCAGTCTCTAGATCTCCCAAACACATCCCTACTTATATTATAAATGCGAAAGTAACTCGTGTCTGTCTGTTACGCTTTAACGCCTTAACCGCTGAACCGATCGTCATGAAATTTGGCAGAGATATGCCTGGGATATAGAGGACACAAAAGGAAGGACATTTTTACGCGATAACCGATATCCACGCGGGCGGAGCCGTGGGTAAAAGCTAGTATTATAATCAAAGATCGGATATTCGGATGCATATTTACCTAAAGATCATTTTTAGTTATGAAAGTATGGAAGCGGCTTTGTAAATTATTTGTAATATTTATTAAAAACCCCGGGATTCTTGGATTGCATCACTATTTAGATGTGTATTAATTTAAAATTAATGTATAACCCCATACAAATATGTGTATGAAGTGGAGGAGGGGTGGTTTGTATTAGTTAAAACAAAAAATAAACAAATTACTTACCAAAATTAAGACTTTTTCGATACAAAAGCGCATTCCATGTTAGCCAATATCTCAACTTTAGGTAAATATGCATCCGAATATCTGATCTCTGATTACCTATATTAAAGAAATCTTAATGATTTTTCAATTCGTAAAAACCGTGCGAAGCAGAGGCGGGTCGCTAGTGATACAATAACTATAATAGTGTTAAAACTTTTAAAATAACAGCGGGCAAAGTCCAGCTACAAATTAAAAAGTTATAGTGACTCAAATATGGCTATCGAAGGCTCCTCTATGCATCATCTGATCTTTGCCTTGCGTAAGCTTTGCTAGAATTGTATCCAATTTTGGCCAAAGGTTAGGAAATTGTTGTGAGAGAATAACTGACATTCTTGGCTGAATATCTTTACATGGTATAAAAGTAAGTCATTGCCCGCTATGCTCCACCCACTGCTTAGAATAGACCTTTGCCTTTTGTGCCATTTTGGTTTTTTATTACATAACTAGCACTGGAATTTGCTACCGGAATAAATAGTTTCCTATCATAAAAATCCACCCACCCGTTAAAACGTAAAAAGGTGTTAGACAGACAGATAATAAATGCAAATAATCTGTTATTTATTTTCATTGAACTGGTTTTTCGATTCTAATAATATTAGTATGGATTGTTATTTCACGTATTTTAACACACCTTTTTTAACCGACTTCAAAAAGAAGCAGTTCGGGCATGACTCCTTCATTTATAGAAGGATTTGCAAAATTCTTTTTTTTGTTTGAAAGGGGTTTATTTCAAAATGATCCCATTTAAACTTTTCAAAAAATGACAGCAAATCAAATGCAATTACTGTTATTGCTTAAATATGCATTGTTTTGACCCCAAGGGTGAAGAAATTTTGAATTGGTGTGGGGTAGGTACTATAACTAAAAAGTGAAAAAAAAAACGATTTCCAAAAAAGACAACCGACTTCCGGAAAAACACTACAAAGTGAAAAATAAATTTAATGTCGGAATGCGGTGACAATTTTTTTAAATACATAATTATCGAAAATGCACTTCCGAAATTAAAGTTATTTTTCACTTTGTAGTGTTTTTTTTAATTATTTTTGATGTAGACAGTTGTGACTGACAACTGTACCTAAACCTACAGACTAATACCACCACATAAATGGTGCGATGTTTCGTCGTTAGGTATGGGTCATAGAACGGTCAATTTACCACGGTCTAATTTTGTCCAACGATCACAAAAACATTTTACTCACATCTTTCCTTTTCTATAAATGGGATATAATACAATTTTAATTTGGTGTACTATGGGCATACTTTCGCTAACCCTTGGGGGAATACTGGCGTGATGCTATGTTATGTTCAGTTTTCATGTTTTTAGGTGATTTTATCTTTTTGTATTTACGTGTTTCTGTGACAAATAAATCCATTTTTATTTCTTTTCTTTCCTTCTTATGTTATTCCGGTGAACTAACTGACTCATTAATCTAGTAGTCATAAGCGTGACTCCTAAGCCAGAGGTCCTAAGTTCAATTAAAAGATCGGGCAAAGTGTTATTGCGGTTTTTTCGTCAAGATTTTCTCAGTAGCAGCTAGTTGTGTCTGATTTATGGAAATAGGCTCGCCCCTTTTACAACTTCACTGGCAAAATGCGGGTGTTCTTAAGTACCTACGCCGCTGCCTAATTTTTTCAAAAAAATGGCATGATATTATCGAATGTCACTCATCTTATTTCTGTTATACCTAAATATTTTATAACGAAACAAAGATTGGCTTACAATCCAGCAACCATCCGGCAAACCAGCAACTTATTTAAATACTTAAATAAATATACATTATCCATAGTGTACACAAAACACATGGGTTTACCTACTATTTGTTCATAAATTATAGCTTCTGTTTGTTTATTACGACACGTGTTAATATTAAACAGCAAAGTTCTATATTTAATAGAAAAGACAGAATGTTGTGACCACTGAAAATCAGCGCTGTGCTGTGACTCCCATAGCACAGCATCATGCTGAGTGGAAGCCTCCTTGTCACATTACGGCATGCAACTGCCAACTGTGACAAGAAGTATGTTTTGTGTTCGCAAGTACCTAGGTGTGAATATGCAATGTTTTTTTTTTTGTATATCTTATCTTTTTGTATGCACGTGCTTCTGTGATGGATAAACCTTTTTATCTTTTATTAAGAACGAAAGGAAAGTGGACCCATGACCTTGTGAAGGCCGCAGGAAACCGCTAGATGCAAGAGTACAGAACCGGTCGAAGTAGGTACCGGAAATTTCTGTAGAGATCATTATTTTGAAGAATAAATTGTGCTTATTTGACTAGACAATGAAATTAGTTTCTACGTATAATTCATAGATACGTAATTAATATAATTAATTATATAATTTACATCCTTTTGATAAATTGTCTTATTTCCAAAACCCTTGTAATGTAAGATTTCCGGATTCTGCCTAAACGATTCGGAAAACAGATAATTATTAGTGATCGATCATCTGCAGCCATGACGCGTGGCATTTAAAAACCGATGAGCTCTCAAAGTACGTTACATAAGCAACCTAATCCAATGTCAAGTGTAAGTTGCAACATTAATACAACGTTTAATGTTGCAATGCTTATCTCCGCCGCCGTTGTCTGAACGTAATACCTAGTTAGTAACTGGTATTTTGGTCTATATTGTGCAGAAGTCTTTCACAAAAATTAAAGGCTTATTTAAGGCGGAAGCCCATAGCCCGCGAAATTAAAATTTTCTTAATTTTTTTGCAATTAACAGGTCAGTGTCAGAATGTATGTTGAACAAAATTTGGTAGAAAAGACCGATAACTGGTGAAGTACAGAATCCGTCGAAGTTGACAACCTTGAGGGAGGCCTATATCCAGCAGTGGACTTCTCTCGGCTGAAACGATGATGATGAATGATGAGATCGTATGTCTAGGGGTAAAAACCCCGTATATTAAGCTGGCCTCAAATCCTGTACTACATAAGGCCAGCTCGGCTTATTAGCCTATTCGCACGAATTCACTCTCCTGAAAAGCATTTTTAAATAGTATATTATTTTCTGTACGCGATTCGCACGAAGTCAATTTATTTGAGGGCGAATCCACAATTCAGTCCAAGTCAAAGCATTTATTTCAAATAGGCACTTATAAAGCACTTTTGAACGTCAACATTTACATTAAAATAGAATTGATTCTAGTCGCCCCTTCCAAAATGTAGTTTCGTATGGAGAAGAATGGGCAAGAAACTCCATCGTTACTCTTTTAAAATGTTTTAAGTACAATATTTAACATACATTAATATATAATTATGTGTGAAAACGATGCACCCAGAATAAAACTACCCTACCAAAATAGGTAAAAAGAATGAAATTGAAGCAATTACAGATAAATAAATTTTATGATAGATACATGGTGCTCACATATTTAAAAACATTGTAAAAGTAAGTAAGTATACGATTCTCCTAGAATGATACAAGTAATAAGTCAGTGTGTCAGTTAAAGTAATCACTGGGTATAAATCAATGACAAAATTAAACTGGTTGCTAATTGAAATTAGCAACCAGTTTGATTTTGTCTAGACTATAAATTGTCCTATGGAGCAAGACCAGCATGTTTCTAGCATTATTATCTTGGTTATAATCCTCTAATTTGTAATAAGTATGCTTAAGTTCATTTTTAATATGAGTTTTAAATTTCCTTTCATTTAATTGCATCATAAGGTATTTTGTTATAACGTTTAACACAGTACCCCATAAAAGATGTTTGTACTTTAGCTAATCTGAAAAATGGTTGATCTATTTTGTCTTTGTTTCTAGTATTAAAATTATATCTAGCACTTATTTTATTAAAAAGATGTAGATTTTATCTTACACACATAATATTTTCATAAATGAATTGGCACGTTTTACTAATAAGCCGCCAGGTCAAAGTTTTATCACTAATATGTGGTCGAATGTATAAGAGATCCTTCGCCTCTATATTGTGCAAGACGAATGTTTTGTAAACTGTTTCAAAAGGAATCTTTAAGATTTCCCAAGATTGAATATGAACTTATTATGTTAAGAACTGGCAAAGCCTATGTGGTGTGACTATGAATGATAGGCTAAGGAATAATGTGAAAAGGCAACGGTGTGGTTTTAACGAAGATGTAGGTAGGGTAAAACCCGGATAGTTGCCACACTGTTGCAAATCACTCTATATCTCTCAATATAAAAAGCAAAATACTTTATTTGTAAAACTGGCCGATACTTTGGTTTCTTAACAACAAATTTATATAAAGTAACAAACTTTATCTTTAATATTTCCAGAGTATTAGCAATTTTTGCGTACTTCTATATTTTGGGACAACTATCCCACATTGGGGATAGTTGCCCAATCCATATAAATTACGTTTAGGATAGACGCCCCGCCGAGAAACAGGACATCTATCGTGCAAAAACTTTGATCGCGTTTTGTCTTCCCATGCAATCGCACAGAGACATGCGCCACGGTCCACTTAGTGGTAGATAAAGAGTCTTTCGCTAGGTTAATAAAATAGCATGCGATTCATTCGTGAAACTAAAGTAATTACAATCGGGGCAACTATAACCCCTAGGGCAACTATCCTGGTTTTACCCTACTTACTGACAAAAATGAGAAGAGTATACTTAGATGGTTTTTTTTTGGGTGGGTAATCATGAAATAACTTCTTCCGCTCTGGGTGGAGCAGGTGTCAGACTTTTACTGACTAAAACCCACCCGTGTTCCTTCAGTTTCCTTTGTGCCAAGGACCGCGCTATCTCTTTCGAACAACCCGCACCTCTGGCAGGCATTGGTAAGAACTGCAATCAATAATGCTGCACCGAGTGCAGGTTATTATAGGTTAAAGTATGTCCTCTCATTATATCCATTCAATTTCAGATCTAGTGTAATATCCGATAGTATCTGTCCCAATACATCTACTGATCGGTCGTCCAAACCGCATCGTTTGGGAGACCGATTAGTGTCGCAAATAACAAGGTCTTCGATAGGGTAAACTTTATAACACTCTCACTATTACCTCACGTCTCAAATACGAAAAAATTGCTTCTAGGAAAGTCATGCTGAATTTATGGAAAGTCAGAAAATTATGATATTTATTTAACTAAGCACTATTTTTTTCTAGATTCTTATTGTTCTCTTGATCAATCACAATGAAAGGAAACAATGCAAGTGGCATTATTGAACATATACTTAATTTATTTAACTAAAATAGTCCAAAGTAGATACTTTTGTATGTACTTAAACGTGCTTCTAATTTATGCGGGGTAGTTTTGTACCGCACAGATAATGGCAATGCCTTTCATTTCGACAGTTCAACAACATTAATATTTGTGCTTTTTACGTTGTTGAACAGACAAAATTTTCAAACATAATTATGTAGCGAATGGATAACAGAGCGGCGCGTGGTTAAGTAATAATAGCCATACAGGTCAGTCCGTGGATGGGTGTACATCTTTACATACCGAGAACTGGGTTGTGGAGGTCACATAGGCAGAAGCTCCACCTAAAATACTGGCATTCAGCTGCATCCGGTTGGATTGGAAGCCGACCCCAAAAATAGTTGGGAAAACGCTAGGCAGATGAGGCAGATGGTATAGCAATGGATTAGTTTCGTTCAAATCATTCTGATTGCGATTACAAGTATGTGAGTGGATGTAAGTGTAAATTTAGATACACACGGCTACACATCAAGCTATAAATTTCCAATATAAGCTGATCTCGCATTGTATAGGATTTCCGTACAGTGCGAGATCAGCGTAAACTGGATATTATAGCTTGATGTGTAGCCGTGTGTACAGTAAACGTAGGTACAATAAACCTACGTATAAGAACCAATTAAGTTCAGGAATTCCAAAAACCGAGACAAAAATGTTATACTAATGATCGAAGCAGTTTAGATTACAAAGTACCTACCTACCTATTTAAGATAGTGTGAAAAATTTCCATTGACGCAAATCTATCTAAAAATGTAATTTTCATATAATAGATATGTATTATTCAAAACTATGTTAGAGATTTTAATGATCTTTAGGTACCAACCTATTAAATATTTATGTACTAGTGACGCAGAAGCCCACAGTTTATTATGGTGACACGAAATTTTTCTACGTTTTCTGCAGGTCAGTGTCAGTTCATAGTCATTCAATGGAAATATATGAACTTAGAGGGTTACATTTATGATTTAAATGAATATATATGTTACGGCTAATAGCCGAAGTGCGGCTACACCTAGTTTTAGCCGGCTACAACTAGGTGCAGCTGGACTAGCGCTCGCCGGCCGCTGCCGCGGCATCGCTCGCTGCGCTCGCTCGGCTCGCGCGCGTTTGGTCGCAATTCTAACCTAACCTAACCTAATCGGTCGGTAAGCAGTATGGTGCAGTTCACAAGTGACATAAGTAGGATACATCTAAGTTTAACCGGCTACACCTAGTTATAGCCGGCTAAAACTAGGTGTAGCCGCACTTCGGCTATTAGTCGTAACATATATACAGGGTGAAATTGAAAACATGCGACAAACCGAAATGGGAGATTGTACTCATCATTATGAACAACTTTTACTAAGAGACCAATGATGCAATCCCGAAAAAAAAACATCTGTTCCCTACATTTTGACGGGCTATGCGAACATAAATGTAGGGAACAGATGTTTTTTTTTTCGCGATTGCATCATTGGTCCCTTAGTAAAAGTTGTTCATAATGATGAGTATAATCTCCCATTTCGGTTTGTCGCATGTTTTCAATTTCAACCTGTATATAATCCGCCTAAATGTACCCACTACCTACTGGGACTTAGGCCTCTTCTCGGTGAGAGGGAGTGGTCTGTAATCTACCACGCGCACCCAGTGCGGGTTAATTCTAGCACATGTCGGTTTCCTCACGATGTTTTCCTTCACCGTTTTGAGAGCAGTGGTGATGAAATAATTTACACAACGTTAAATGCCTGTCTGTCTGGGTTCGAACTCACGACCTGCAACTCGTAAATCGAGGCCGATACCACTTGGCCACCACTGCTCGCAAATGAATATAATTCTGTAAAAACTAATTTGTTATACACGTGACTCATATTTTAATGTACATACAGCCTGACACTCAAAATCAAAATCAAAAGTCATTTATTTACACTAGGCTGAGCGTCAGCATTTTTTGAACATCTAAATTACATAAAACAGTCCCCTGGCACGCCCGCCCTTCACCACTTCCTAGTGCTTTAGCTGGGAAGAAGAAGTGGCGCAACAAACTCCCCAGCAGCACAGCTGTCTGTTAAGTTAGGAAAACTTGATTCTATACAATAGTAGGTAAGTAATTAACAATACGAAACACAAAAAAACACTAAATTTGCCATATGTCAGCTAGCACACGCCAATATACCAAAAAAACATTGAAAACTATAGGTACTCAAGCAAAAATTAATAAAAAAAATAAAAACGTAAACATAACTTACAACCTAATTAAAAGCTTCCAGGCATAAAGGGCGTTCCTGCTTACACATGAAATTCTGAATTATGTAAATACAGCTGTAACTTGAACTAACAAACGTTAAACTAGGACCTTTCGAATAAAATTAATAAACAGTTATTATAATTAACAATAAAAAAGCATGGTCAGCAAGACGACCAGTCACCACAACCCGTTCTCGAGCATAACGCACCTGACCTGGAAATAGCAAAAAGCGCATGAATTTCGCGGGCTACCCTAGCGCGTCTTCCTTAATTAAATAAGAAAAACCAACACTATAGTTTTTTTGGGTAAAAAAGTAAAAGTTACCTTAATTATTCAAAAAATAACAAATAATAGTGAAAAACCAAATTCATCACATAAGAATTTGCTAATTGGAACTCATACCTAGTCATTCACGTTTAGTCCACTCTCAACCCCTCGACCCCCAATAATTAATGTGTTCACTGGACCCCTGACTATACACCGTGACATTTTAGTCTCTTCATGTATCCAATGACTACAATACATTTAAATAAAAGAAATTGACAAAAGAATAATTTAAAAAATATAAATATAATTCACGCATGACGTAGTTTGAAACACCCTGATATGGAGATCAGAGGAGATGGAATGTAATGGTATAGGTATCTTCTACCCTATGATACGTAAACATTATTAAAAGGGTGTTTCATAATTCTAAAGCATTATTTATTATTCTTTGTACCTATAATCTTAATTACTGCTATCAATTTTTTTATCGTGCCTAGAGGAGTTTTGTAAGACGACTAAAATGTCACAGTGTAGTTTATTCTCGACCCTTAGGGGTCGTGACTGGATTTTATTTTCCACCTACGTTTTAGTTTCCTCTCGACCCCCAATCTTTTCTGTACCGAACTGTACCAAAATGTTAATTTTAGGTACCTACTTGCCGAACTACGGGTCGAAAGTGGACGAGGTATGTCTGTCCTTTGTATGAAAATCCAATCTCACCCCTGGGGGTCGAGTGTGAACTATGTTTAAGGGTTGAGAAGAAACAAATCTGTTTTTAGGAGTCGAGGGGTCGAGAGTGGACTAAACGGTAATTCATTTACTTATTGCTTCAAACGACCTAACCGTAATACGAATCATACGAGACATGTTCCGGCTTTTGAAAATGACAAAAATGAAGAATCCTGGACATCAATGCTAGATTGATTGATACTTCATACCTAGACCGTTCTTGTTTTTCTTAGCGTATCGATGGCAAATATAACTCGAATACGTGTTTAAGTTTAGTTTTCTAATTTGTCTCGAAATTCAGCAACGCAAATACCGTTCACTGACGCAGCTATTAGGTCCTCAAGTGTGCAGGTGACAGGGCATGCGGTACAAGATGGGAGGCAAGCCATTGTCTGTGGAGAGACGCAGCGTAGGCTGTGTGGTGTAGGTGTGTAGACACCAGAGCTGTGGAGGTCTGGGCCGTCCATAAACCCCCACTGGTGGAGGTTGTCCTTGCCGCGACCTAATTGGGTAAGAAGTTTACCCTAAATTGCCCTTAAAGAACAAAAGAATAGAGACTTCTTTCCGTGAAACCCTAAAAATAATTTCACATCCGTGTCAAATCCATGGTATGTTAAACACCCAATTTGTCCATCATTACCACACCATTATCACCATGTGAAAACTGTAAAGATTCAGTGCTAAGTGCTAATAATATAGTTATTATCTTTAACTCCGATGATAATAATGTCATCTTCTTTGAAAACGATCGCGTGAGTAGACAGGGATCATTATTGCTTGTTAGCTTTAAAAATGTAATTATGGACACATACAATTTGGTGATGCTTCCTTGATGGAATTAACGATCTTTGTGACCTACTTATAAGTTCCGGGATTTATTTAACTATTTTAAACAATATACAAACTACTAAAACTAAAATAAATACATTATGTGCAAGTATATAAAGGGGATGAGCTCACTGGGCATCAAAGAATTCGTCCGCATCGCTGTCTACTGGAAAAGTGCTTAAAAGACACCACCACCACCACGTTGTATGGCGATGTAGATTATTTGGCCAATAAATAGGCCAGTCCTGCCCAACCCTGCCCAGGCCGGTTACGTGAAGAGTCGACCAACCGCTTGGCGATGTCTCGGAAAACCAAGTGGGCACTTAAACCCCATGGCCATAATTATACTTTTACTATGATACTACTTACTAGTAAATTAGCGAAAAAAATCGTGATTTCCGAGTAATCGTTCAATCATGCATTTCATGGGGTTTCTGGCATTGAATTTGCTACACCTTCGTCACATGTGTGTGATGTGAATGTGTGAATAGGCTACTAAGATAAGTAAGATAATAATATAAGCAGGGGCAGGAAGTCACAGTACCAGATTAAATACATAATTTAATTTAAAAAAAATTATTTAATATCTTCTTTCTGTCTTTAATTTTTTTCTCTTTTTACTAAGATTAATTACCTTTACCACATTAATATACAGTGCCAACTGAAACCATGAATCCAGCACAATATGATGACAAAAAAAACAGCTGTTTCATAGAAAACACATTTTTATTATGGAATTATGTACTGAATTAATCCTGGCAACAGGTTGATAGTTGATGTCACTGCCTCTCTGTATATCAAAGTCAGGTCAAAAATCGAAATTCACATAACGGACCCGCTTACAGTTTACGTGTTTCCCTATTTGCAATAGGGTAATTTTTGAACAAATATGAGTACCAATGTATGCTATTGTCTTGGTTTTTACCACCGCATAGTTTCCTAGATTTTGTATGTGTTAACTAAAGGTAAATAACCACCACAGGGTGGCCGTGGATTTGTTATGATTATTATTATACCGAGGTTGAAATATTAAAAACCCCTTTAACGTTAAATATAGCATTATGTGATATATCAATACATATTTAATCATGAAAGATACATTTATAAAGATAAGTATGTATTTTAACCGATTTCCAAAAAGGAGGAGGTTCTCAATTCGTCGGATTTTTTTTTAAATGTATGTTTCCGAATTATATGAAGACGCCGGAACCGACTTGGAAAAATATTATTTAATGAATAGGGTATGCTTCAGGGGTGGTCCTATAATTTTTTTATTAACTTTTCTTTGGTAGTTTTTGCGTTAACGTCGATAATACGTTTTTATTACACTTCATGTACCTCGATGACATTCTGCAGCTTTCTGGCACTGTTGTTAGTAGTGGTATACGAATTGGTGTGGGGTAGGTACCATTACTAAAAAGTGAAAAATAAAAACATTTTCCAAAAAAAACAACAACCGAATTCCGAAAACATACTACACACTACTACTACTACACAGTGAAAAATATGCTTAATTTCGGAAGTTCTTGATAAAAACTAAAATACATGTCAAGACACCGACTCCCTAAATTACGGTTATTTTTCACTTTACAGTGGTTTTTCAGAAGTCGGTTGTTTTTATTTAATAAGCTGTTTACGAAATACAGATTCTTATTTATTAAATAATAGTTTAAAAACTAAAAAACACGCTTTAAAAACCAAACTAAAAAAGGAGAAAAAATTTAATTCAATTAAAAAGCGTGGGGTGCTTTTTGAGGTATTTTTATAATCACTTAATGTCAAGCACCCCACACTTTAATTTGAATTAAATTATTTTCTCCTTTTTTAATTTGGTTTTTAAAGCGTGTTTTTTAGTTTTTTAAACTATTATTTATTTTCTATTTTTTAGTTCAGCTAACTACAAAAACGTGTTTTTTTTTCTCATTTTTTTTTAATTATTGAATTGTCATCGGTCCTCGACAAGTTAGAAAGTTTCAATGAAATCTGACCGTTTAAAGTGGGTCAAAATCGCGCTCTAATGAGTCGGTTACATACAAACATACAAACAAATATACAAGTGAAGCTAATATAAAGCGTGTAAAAACACTCATTTAAATGAAGGCTTCACTTTTAGCAAAACTATAATTATGAGAGAATATATATATTTTTTTATTATTAAAGCATAATCACTGACTCATAATAGTTCATCATTAATCAAACACTTTCAACATATTACAAAGAAAACGGAAGGCCAAAAAAATTGCCAACTCATCATTGGTAAGTCCTCTTTGAATTCAATAACCATCTAGGTAAGATAGTAGGTACCTACTTAAAAATTGATTGGGTTAAGGTCTTCTTCACAGAATTCGAGTTATGATGTCATTACACGACTGACTGAAGTTCAAAAGCTAAACAATTATTTTCTTCGACAAGCTTATGCAACATCACACAACAACATCGACATCAACTTTAAGTCATTCGTGGTACGAGTTCCAACCCACCATCTACAGCACCTGCCAGGGGTGCGGGTTGTTCGAAAGAGATACCGCGGCCCCTGGCACAGAGGCAACTGAGGGAACACGGGTGGGTTTTAGTCAGTAAAAGTCTGACACGCCCTCCTGCTCCACCCAGAGCGGGAGAAGTTATTTGATGATTTCCCACCCAAAAAAAAAACCATCTACAGCACTGCGATGCAGCTTAATACTAGTAGGAATTTTACATGGAGTGACTGCCTATCTCCACATTCCCGTCTCTGGGTAATACGATACCCCTTGGTAAGATTGGTTGTCAGACTTTCAGTCTTGTGACGACCCGAAGCGACTGTCCAAGATTCTCGAATGACATTAGGGACCGTGCTACCCGAGGCACGGAAGGTTATGGACGTTATGAATGAAGGTTATGTGATGGTCAGACATCCACGGACCAACCACGGCAAGCGTAACTTAACCTGATCGATCGATCCTTGCGGTTGTCATAACAACTATAGCGGATATCTAAATCCACTTCCACAGATTTAGCCAAGAACTCTAATAAAAGGCCAAAAGGACAAAGTGTCGACTCACCCTAGCTCTTAACTCATTACTTGCTAAATACTAAGCTGACTGGGTGAAGGCCATTCCAACACTTTCGTCATGATTGTCACGATAAATAGTCGTTCTATACAATTATGTGAATAAACTGACAGTTCTGTAGCGAAATTATGAAGAACGGTTTTGGTACTAAACAGTTTGTCATTGCATCAGCTGCTTGTAAAATAAGTGCTGGTAGCTGTAAGTATAGAAAGAAAAATATGGTTCTTAAACCATCCGGATAATCAGCCTATAGTGTTTCCACTGCTGAGACACCGGCCTCCTCTCTATAAGAGGGATTGAGTCATAATCCACCACTCGGGCCCAGTGCGGGTTGTTAGATGTCACATGTTTTCGATTTTTTACTTTTTAGTCATGCCGATTTCCTCACAATGTTTCCCTTCACCGTTTTGAGTAAAGCCCGGGTCGACGGCGCCTTGTGTTTCACGCGCGCCTCAAAGAGATTTCAGCATCAATTGGTGGGGTCCGCAAGGGCCGATGTCTGCCTGGGGTGCGGGTTGTTCGAAAGGGATACCGCGGCCCCTGGCACACAGGCAACTGAGGGAACACGGGAGGGGCTCTGGTGGGGTCCGCAAGGGCCGATGTCTGCCAGGGGTGCGGGTTGTTCGAAAGGGATACCGCGGCCCCTGGCACATAGGCAACTGGGACACGCGTGGGTTTTAGTCAAAGTCTGACACGCTCTCCTGCTCCACCCAGAGCGGTAGAAGTTATTTGATGCTTTCCCACCCAAAAAAAAAAACTTTTTTGAGTAAAGTACACAACGAAAAGTACCTGCCTGGGTTCGAACTCACGGCTTACAACTTGTAACTCGAGACCGACATCATTGGGCCACCAAGAGTGTCCAACACCATACAATTCTTTATTAAATAAAAAAAAAGCCACAGTATATTGCGAACTATTAGTACAAGGAATTTTGCAACATCGTGGGTGTGTTTACAGACTCAACATCACTGAAATCTTAAGAGCGCCTGATTGTAGGTGAATGCAGTCCCTAATTGCGACACACAATTTATAATCAGAATCTTAATAATTTTGAAGGATTCTGCTTATCCATTGCTTCATATACCTGCTCAAGAACGTAACACAATGAATGTTGTTGCACTGTCACAATTAAAACTAGTCTTAGTTAGTGAGTTACGCAACTACCTCTCTGTTCTGCAGAGGACAATCGCAGAGAAAAAATACTCCAGTCGTGCACTGAAAACCCCTAGACTAAATGCCTGCCTTTTCTAAACTAAGTAGCGTATCAAAATTATCAATTGATCGACTAAACAAAAAACTATAATTTATTTTTCTTAGGCGTACTTATGTCTTCCTACACGTACTTTAATGACGTGTAAAGTTATTAATTTATACTGAATGATGGTAGGTAACAACCAAAATACCAACTGGCACCATAAAGATATTCAAATGGGTTTCAATTCGCTTCCTTCTTACAATTCTTAAAACTTAGTTTCTCGCACTTCCTGTCAAAACTAGTTTAATACTTAACATCTAACAAAATATGGTCATTCAAATGAATAACAGACCGAGTACCAAATAAGTAAGAAAATTTAAAGAAATATTGGAATCATTAATGACGAACTTTGAACCTTCTTCTTTTATGGAGTGAGCACTAAATTTTTGCTCGATACATTTTCCTCAATTCCTAATGCATACCGCTTAAAGAAATTTATATAATTTCAATTTCAATTAGAAGTACATAAAATTAAATTTTTGAGCATCTAAGTCATTGTGGAAAAAAAATAATCTGGCCCTAATCTCCTCTTAAATTGATCTATCTTAATGAATAATTTACGTCCTTTTATCAACATCAACATTAGGGGTACTCCGGGACGTGTTAAAAGCGAGGTGCATCTAGACCTACCTTCCATTAAAGATGCTAACTAATGTTGAGAGACTTCTCTCTATAGAGTAATGGTTGGTAACCGCGTATTTTAAAGGGGGCTATCCGAATTTGCCTGTTCTAGAATACATTTTAAATGATCAAAGTGTATGTAGGTCCTAACAGAAGTATATAATTTATGTCATAGATATATTCATATTTTGATTGATCAACTGCAAAAATTTTATATTATGGCATGGATTTTCCGCGAAATGGTCAACGGCGCATCGTAAAAAAATATGTCACGATGTATTTGGGGGAAGCGGAAGTAGCGTTTCAAAGGCCTACCAAACCGGCCCGGAAAACGCTCTAACATAGGTACCTCTCTGCCATCTACAATAAAATAACAAAGTCATTTACTAAGACGTAGAAAAATACTTGGCACATGTTTCAATAATATTTTCTATTCAATCTGGCAGACGGTATTACCCATCAATCTTGACAACTGCTTTACAATGTGCAATATTTCTCACTGTATTTTCCTAGATCATAAACTTAAAATAGTCATGTATCAAGTAATTAATATGCAATTTAAAAGTCCGGTCAGGTACTTGTGCACAGGGAATTACTTACTGAAGAATCGGTTTGTTCATTGTCAAATTGGAGATATTTAATAATATTGTTAGGTGGTCAGACTTTTTGGCTAAGTATTAACAGCCGAAGGGTTTGTAACAAATATCTAGAAACACAAAAATAAAAGTGGCGCCATCTACAATGCCATAGGCGAACTACGCAAGACCCACGTCACACAAAATCCTGCATCGCGCAATCAGAGTTTACCGCGCGACTTGCATAGGTACAACATCCCGACATCAACCGTCGGGCAGTTGCCCACCAGACATAACACCCATCTGGTCGGAGGATCTTCCCTTTATCAATAGGTAAGAGTGAACTTTACACCCTGTCCCTCATACCTCTATAGGATGCTCGATCGTGGATGCGTGATCATTTTTAGATACCAAGACTCACCCGTGCCTCGGAAAGCACGTTAAGTCGTTGATCCCGGCTGTCATTCGTGGATCTTTGACAGTCGTTACGGGTCGTCAGAACCCCGAAAGTCTGAGAACCAGTCATACCAAGGAGTACCGTATTACTTAGTTAAAACTGGAACCCGACCCCAACACTATTGGCTAGACAGATGATGGTTATAATTACGGTTACAACCATCATAATTATGCCTAGCTTTTTCCTTTTCCTGCAGGTCTAGGCCTTGTGGTTTCGAGAGTACCTACCTAATTCCGCAAAAACAAGTCTCTGAAATTGCATCTCGCGGGATATCCTAGGGCCATAAACAGGGTGGCAGGATACAGCACATGATTCTAAAAATGAGCACCTAGGAGGTCCTCATTTTATGATACGCGTAGATAGTTCTCGTCGGTTATCAAAAAAAACCGGCTGTTTCAGAGAAAAGTGAAACAAACCTACCCGCTCAAAATGTATGGAACAATTTTTTTTTTATATCCGACAGAAAATGTCAACGCAGTGGAGTTCAAAACCATGTATCTACTGAATCCATGGTAGCAGGTTGTAAATCGATGTCTCTACCAACCTTTATATCTATGATAACCACCATGGCATACGCGTACTTACCTAATAAAATACTATCTACTACCTGCGTCCTAAAATGAAAAAAAGAGAACCGGTTTCTAATCAGTGAGACTAGAATACAATATGATTTTCCCACATAACGTTAATCGATGACTAATATTCTGACTACTATAAGCAGTTGCCAAAAAAATATCTGAACTTCAAACTTGATCTCAAAGTCCAAGCAGGTAAAGGAACTTGATCGGCGAGCAATTTTTTGTTGTTTTATTGATTCAGAATCAGATTTAGAGTTTTATTTGTCTGATCCTTAAGTCAGTACTACGAAGTAAGACTTTTTGGCATTTTTATGTTGTACAATAGACTATACGTCTGGGGTATTTCTTTTAAATTGACCTGGACTAGCGTAGTAGTATACGAGGCAAAAGAACAACACCCTAATTGCGTAACTCACGATTAATCATAATCTGTTTCGTTTTGAAACAGATGGCTAAACCATTGCTTTTTAAGTTCGAAAAATGTGTTTGCTCAACAACGTAAATAACGCAATGAATATTGTTGAACTGTCAAAATGAAACCGATTATGATTAATCGCGTGTTACGCAATTAGGGTGCAGGTTTTATTACTATGTATTTCCGTGCGGCCCACTAATGGTCCCACTGTCGGGACCTGGGCCCCCCTTCGAGAAGGACTGGGCTGTAATCTACCACGCGAGCCCATTGTGGGTTGGTAGAATGTCGTATGTTGTAGAATTTTTGGTTCTAGGACATGTCGGTTTCCTCTCGATGTTTTCGTTCACCGTTTTGTGAGTAGTGGTGATGAAATTATTTACACAAAGTAAAACATTTGCCTGGATTCGAACTCGTCACGACCCACTGCTCGGAAGTCGGGGCCGATACCACTGGGCCACCACTGATCCAAGATTTTCTAAAATCTGAACTAATATTATAAATGCGAAAGTAAGTTTGTTTGTTACGCTTTCAAGCTATAACGGCTGAAAGGATTTAGATGAAATTTTGGCAGACAGATAGACCATGACCTGGGTAAGGATTTAAGCTACTATTCACCCTGAATCGTAGACGACGTCGCAGGTAACAGCTAGTTATTGATCAATTAAATGTAGCCGTCGTTTCAACGTAGCAGATCGCAAGATTGCCAGATAAACACGAAGTTCGGAGCTCCATTGACCTCAACCCTCATATCGAACTTCGATCACCTAATCAAAAGCAATCAACATTCTATAAATAAAAGTTAATCTATAGTCTATAATATTAATTAACACTTTTAATTGTTGTATCGTACGTGAAGATCATTGACCTTCACCTTCGGGTCGCTGCGACGTGCGCGCACGCATATCGGGACCTGCGACGACTGCGCTTGCACAACTAATACAATGAGCGGTCGGAAACGGAGCGGTGTTCTTCTTACCATATCTATGACAATTTATATTGAGTCGGCCCAGAATATACTTTTATTTATATAATAGATTCCTTGATTCAGTTGTTTAATGAATCTCCAAACAGATGCTACACAATTACATGCAAGTTTAAAAGAACAGAGACGAAGACTAGTGAGCGCTTCCGAATTATTAAAGAGCACACCATTTCTGTATAGTAGCGTACAGGCATCAATCTAGTGAAGTCCAATATTGTATGTCGTTCATCGTTCCAGGTTTATTTTTTTCCATTTGTCAATCGTTTGCAGTCGATCCTTGAGAAATTTTGACATTTAGCTGTATCTTGCAAAGGTCAAAAAAAAAACCAAATCAAAAGTCATTTATTCAAACTAGGCTGGTGTCAGCACTTGTTGAACGTAAAAATTTAGTAAGACAGTCCCCTAAACGCCCGCCCTTCACCACTTCTCAGTGCTTTAGCTGGGTAGAAAAAGTGGCAAACTCTCCAGCAGCGTAGCTGTCTTTTAAGTTAGAAGAACTTGATTCGATACAGTAGTAGGTACGTAATTAACGTTTAAAAATAAAAAAACATAACATTAAAATAATTGCCATAATTATGTCAAGTAGCACACGCCAATATTAAAAAAAAAATCGCTAAAAATTTACTCACTCAGAGATAAATAATAAAAACATTAACAGAACTTAAAACCTAAATTAAAACCTTCAGGCATAAAGGGCGTGCCGCTTACGTATGCAATGCTGCATTATGTTCATATAGCTATAACTAGAAGTAACAAATGTTAAACTAGGCCCTTCGGAGTAAAATAAATAAACAGTTAATTACTAACAACAATAACAAAACCATGGTCAGCAAGACGACAAGTCACCACAAGCAGCACCCGTTCACGAGCATAACGTAAAGATAAGACAATTACCCCTTGCCATATTTGAGGGAAGGAGGCAACCCGACCCCAGACGCTATCACAAGCAGTGACATCTAAGGGAGCACGACGAACTTGCTGCCAGTTGCTCAGGCAAGAATAATTATGATCAATTGTCGAAGCCGCTAACTAACTAAATCTTGAAATACAGCTTATCATAAAAAATTGTAATGAGTAGACTATGTCAGCAGTAAACGAAAATAAAAATGAACTGATTTGTACAGTCAAATGAAAAGAAACAATTATGTTAATATAAATATAACCTGTCAGTAGGCAAGCGAATTTTGGTGAAATAACATTAACATTGTCTTTAGTTAATCACAGCGAACACCTATTCTTATCGTTTAAATAGACGTTGATAGAATAGTATGCCTTTGCACAAAGGTTGGATTTTACTTTAGTTTTAAGTGATTGCTTCTTCATCATCTTCATCATACATCATCTGCCAGACTTCCACTCTGCTCCCAACTATATTGAAGTCGGGTTTCAGTCCATCCGGATGCAGCTGAATACCAATATTTTACATGGAACGACTGCCTATCTGATCTCCACAACCCAGTTACTGGGTAATACGAAACCCCTTGGTAAGACTCGTAAGATTTTCGGGCTTCGGACGACCCGTAATGACTGATAAAGATCTACAAATGTCAGTCGGGACCACCGGCCTAACGTGCTTCCCAATGTACGGAGGGGTCTCGGTATAAAAAGAAGGTCACCCATCCACGGAACAACTGCGGCAAATGAAGCTTAACCTGTTCGATCGAGCCGTGCGAAAAAAAAGAGTATGCTAGGTAGTAAAGTAAGCGGCACCACATATACCTCCAATCTACCTATCGCCTTCCAAACTTCATTCAACTAGTTATGATCACTGCCTATGAGCCGTTTGCCGTGAGAAGTTGCAAAACTCGTTAGACTCCCAAATGATCTCATTGTAATAATTATGCGCGAAAAGAATGATCAGTCCACTTTCATGGTCGATGTTGCGTAAATGTGGTACCTACCACGGTTTTAATGAAGCGAAAGATTTATTATTATATACCGTATTTTGAACGCATGAGCATATTGTTTTTTTTTTTTATATCAAACTCAATACTCATCATCATTATGTTAGCTGAAATGTCGCCACATTTCAGCATAGCTTTGCTTTTTGCAAACAGCGTATTCTCACAACCTTCACCAGATCGTCGGTCCATCTTAAGATCCACAGGGTTTGCGATTCTCCATACAAATGTATTCCCCTTTTTTCATCCTGAATAACGCCTCCAGAGCAATATTGTTTTTTCCCTAAAATCAAGGTCTGCGTAAACACGTCCCTGTCATTTTCTTTTTTTCAGCAACTAATTATTAATGAAAATATGACCCTCTAAAAATTACAAAAAATGTCCTATTTTTACCGCCGTGATTAGAGGACTACCAGACAAATTACAAAAGTTTTTAACATAAAAAAAAATTATAGGAACCTAAACATACTCTTCCTTAAAGTATTAGTGTAAAAAATAATTGAATCGGCTCAGTTTTCGAGGAGGAAAAAGGGGAATACGAAACATCGATTTCGTCAAAAAAATTGCGATAATTTCGGTCTGAGCTGCAGCTGTCATCACACACTACGGGGGCAGACTTACTGACAGCGCGACGGCAATCGTTTCTTCAAATACCTATTTTTCAAATTCCTCGCAGGTCCCGTCCCCTCTTAATGGAGAACCTACCAACGCTGCTCCAACATACGCATGGTTGCAAGCTTTTCTGGAACGCTCGATCTGAAATTAAATTAAAAAAGAAGTTGATGCATCAGAACCTTACAGGCTTTTTCAAACAGGTGTGACGCGACAACGCGACGCGTCTATCGTAGAAAAAATTCTATGAACACTTCATGGAAATTATTCTACAAGTGTCGCGTCATGCTTGTCGGAAGAAGCCTTTATACAGGTTCCAAGAGCAACGAAACTTTAATCACGTCCAGCGAACACTGGGTAATCAGGCCCTGATAAAAAATTTGAAGACTGATTAGTAAAATGTTCCAGCACGGAATGAAATTCGCGAGAGTACAGAAGAAATTTGGCACACAGATAGGCTATGACTTTTTTTTACTAAATGTATATGCGTTTAGTAAAAAAAGCTGTTAAAATACTCTTCAATTTCATGTATTTGTATGTATTAGACAAACTACGTGCTTCCCTTTCACCGGCTTCATAAAGTTCATAACTCATGGTCTTTACCTATGAAATTGCCGTTTTGCAGTACTGGCCATTTCAAATCAAAATAATTTTTGTTTGGGTAAGAATTCTAATTTCAAATTAATTTTATTTTAAAAACATGGATTTTTTTTTCCAAAAGTAGTCATTTGTTTATTGATTAGTGTTACATTTTCATCGCATTTCAATCTTTTTCGTCATCATGGATACGTTAAAAATTCGAGTAATTATGGAATATGAGTACCGTCGTGGCAGCAACGCGGCACAAGCGGCACGCAACATCAACGACGTTTACGGAGCTAACACTACAAACCAACGCACCACCTGTTATTGGTTTGCTCGCTTCCGTTCTGGAAATTTCGACCTGAAAAATGAACCTCGCGGTCGTCCGAAGACTTTGGTCGACAATGACGAATTAAAGGCGATTGTGGAAGCTGATGATACACAATCTACGGCTGAATTAGCAGCAGCTTTCGACGTTAGCGTCAAAACAATATTGGTCCATTTGCGTCAAATTGGCAAGGTAAAAAAGCTTGACAAATGGGTGCCCCACGAACTCAATGATCGTCAGCGCGAAGTACGCGTCGAGACGTGCCTTGCACTGCTCAACAGACACACAAATGAAGGAATTTTGAACCGCATTGTTACCTGCGATGAAAAATGGATTCTGTTTGATAACCGCAAGCGCTCAGCAAGTTGGTTGGATCCTGGTTCAGCACCTAAACAATGCCCTAAACGAAAACTTACCCCTAGAAAAGTGATGGTCACTGTTTGGTGGTCTAGCGCCGGTGTGATTCATCACAGCTTCTTACCAAACGGGGTGAGCATTACTGCAGATGTGTACTGTGAAGAACTGAACACAATGATGGAGAAGCTGGCACATCTCCAACCAGCATTGGTCAATCGCTCGTCTCCGCTGCTCCTGCACGACAACGCGCGACCTCATACTGCACAGCAGACGGTCTCCAAGTTGCAAGAACTGGGGTTGGAAGCTCTCCGTCATCCGCCCTACTCACCAGACCTTGCGCCTACAGACTACTACTTTTTCCAGAATTTGGATAACTTCTTGGCGGGAAAAAAAATCAATACCCGAGAGGCAGTACAAAATGCCTTTGAAGAATTTGTTGCCTCCCGTCCAGCTGATTTCTTTAAGAAGGGCATCAATAAACTGCCACTGCGATGGCAAAGATGCATTGATTGCATGGGTGATTACTTCGATTAATACAAATAAAAAATACATGAAAAAAATTCGTTTATATTTTTTCATACAAAACGGCAATTTCATAGGTAAAGACCTATTATCAACAATACATAGACACACATTTCTTTCTTTCGCAAGTAGAACTCCCATAACCGTAGACAAAGACACAAAGCGTGTGTTGTGTTACCTATGATTTATGGCGTAAAAATGGTGGCTGTAAACATAGCAAGGACAGGCCTTTCACTAGACAAAGTAATGCTAAGTTATAGCGCAGGTAATAATATAACTTGAAGATTGTCTATCTATGTTTAACTTAGGACTAATTGTGGATAGCTGACTTCTTGATTGCTTTATCACTTCTGTATACATTTTTATGAAAGATCAAGTTAAATATAACTTGATCTTTCATAAAAATGTATACAGTTTGCACTACAAGTAATTGGTCAATAAATACTAGTTTTTAAACATACAAGCATAAAACTAGGTTAAATTACATAAAACTAGACAAAATTTGATGAAATAAAAAGAAAGAAAACAAAAATGGACAAAATGAGATAAAATAGGATAAAAAATATGATAAAATTAGACAAAAAATAGATAGGTTTGGGATAAAATTCGAATAAAAATTTATAATGTCAACAAACATTGAGATACAATTTAATTTATTGACTCGAAATAAATTTTACTAGGAGTGGCAATGGACTCCAGGTATTGAGTAAACCACTGCTATTATATTTCGATTTCTGAAACGAATGTACTATTTTATTATAAGTAAGTCTTATTTTTTGTGTTGTGTTTTTTCATTTAAATACATTTTTTTTACGTCTCTTGTCATTTCTCGGGGCCCTGGGGTCGCAGACCTTTGCGGGTACGAGGAGCTGAAGGCAACTCGCACAGGCCCCTTAGAAATTTTTTCATGAATTGCTAGCACCGACCGACGAGGCATTATACAAATGCACCCAATGACAACCTCCGATTGGTGTAGGATTATTTCATGATATGGAAACAAAGATATTGGAAGGTGTGTTTGTTTGGCAAAAATCGACTGGTTTCCAGGAACTATAAAAAGGCTATGGCCCCTGCCTGATTAATGTTTTATACACGGTTGAAATGGCAAAGGGTGGGCACACCCAATAATGGGACCCCAGGAGCTGTCGCTAGCACATAGTGACGTAGCGAAGAGCACAAGGAGCAACATATCCTGAGGTGGTTGAAGAGTGGAGAGGTATTCCACGGCTATCAAAACAATTCCAGAGCCCAGAAGATGGTCAAGATTCCTATCAGCGCTTACTGGAATACTCCCTTCCTCACATTTGCTCTTGCGAATCTCCACTCAAGCCGGATAAAAGAAAACAAAAGAGGTGGGAGCCTCGTCCGTGCTCTCTCCAGTCGTCCAATAAAGGTAAGTCAGAGGTGAGGAACAAGATTACCCCCAGGAGATAGTTATTCATTGTCTCTACTGCCTAACAGCCAGCCATAAGCTACCCTGCAGGTAACTGTATCTCTCTTGTCCTAGCTCCTTACCCAAGACCTATTCCGGCAAAGTAAGCTTTACCTAGTATTTGGAGCGCGCAAGCCCCACTATAACGACAACGTAAAGATACGGCGGTGAGGTTATCATTATTATAGACCAATTGATCTTGTCGTTTGATGACGGGAAAGTTCCAGCCAGCACCCTAGCTGCGTAACACACCTTCAACCGTAATCCGAGCGAGGATTTTAAATAAAATTTCTAACCCATTTGCTTCTTATGTTTCAAAAATTCTTCTGCTCAGGGACGTAAATAATGCAATGAACGTGGCTGAACCTTCAACATGAAATTTAATCGATTGCCATATGACATAATATATGTTACGCAATGTGTAGATAAACAACAACACAGGAAAACAGGACAGGAAGCAACTTATTTTGGCTTTGTTGCAGCAAAACTGACAAAAATAAAGAAAACAATCTAGTACGGAACAAAGGCTAACCATCGATTAGTAATTAGAGACAAATATAAATAGATACCATTACCAGTTGCAAAGTCTGTGCTTATTCTTAAGTAGTTAAAAGCTGTGGTTAGACGAACAATTATATGCAGGCGGTCATTCATACTTGACACACTAAACGATGTTGGTACAGGCTTTAAACAAAGCCTTCAAACTATTCATTTTGTGGGCTGACATGATTCTGTTGTGGTTAAAAGGATGATTTCATTATAAATAGAAAATTGCTTGTGGAACCAGCTGATGAAACAACTTTTTGTCTCGCCAAGACGATAAACTGGCTGGTATGGGTAGACTGTCAAAATTGTGATGCTTTTGAGTAAGCAATGGACATATTTTGGCTAAAATCATGACTATCCTATCCTATTAACTTACTTCCTATTATTACAAAAGTGAAAGTTTGTATGTTTAGATATTTATGTGTTTTTTTTTTTTTTGGGTGGGAAATCGTCAAATAACTTCTCCCGCTCTGGGTGGAGCAGGAGGGCGTGTCAGACTTTTACTGACTAAAACCCACCCGTGTTCCCTCAGTTGCCTGTGTGCCAGGGGCCGCGGTATCTCTTTCGAACAACCCGCACCCCTGGCAGGAGATATTTATGTGTTTAGATATTTGTTACTCTAACCACGCAAAAACCGCTGAACAAATTTGAATAAATGCACACCAGACAGACCTACACGCGGGCGAAGCCGCTGGAAAAAGCTAGTGAAGTAATAAAATGACGTTCAGTCAACCTTAATCATTGATACTCTCTTTTCGAATTCTGTTATTCAACAGCTTCACAGAAAACAGAGAAACATTTTCTAGCACTTGAAGTTTCTCATGTGTTCTGCCCACCATGACGTACGGTGCAGAGACGTAGACGCTCACGTAGGAGGCTGTGGACAGGCTAAGAGTTACACAAAGAGCCGAGCATACTTGGCATCAGGCTAATAGACCGAGTTTCAAACTTCGAGATACGAGGGCACGCCACGATTGCGGCGGTAAGCCCCCTCTTTGAGGAGTGGCTTGAGAGGTGGCACGGCGTCCTAACCTTCGGCCTGACGCAGGTTCCTGTTTCGCATAAGGTAGGAGCCTGGGTGTTTCCACTGCGAAGATCGCCCTGAGGACACGGTAAAGCATACGGTGGAGGTCTGCCCGGCTTGGACAAAGCACCGCCGTGTCCTTGTGGAGGCGATCGGCGACGATGATCTCTCGCGTCCGGACCTGGTCCAGGCCATGGTACGGAGCGAGAGTGCATGGGTAGCCGTCACCTCCTTTTGCGAAGCAGTAATGCTCGCGAAGAGGGAGGCGGTGCACGTGAGGGAGAGGCAGTATATGCGCGGCCCTAGGATTTCCAGTCACCGTAGGCGCGGGCTTGCGGACGGCGAGTGATGGGTAGCTCGCTGTCCGGTAAGGACGAAGCCCGGGTCGACGGCGCGTTGTGTTCCACGCGCACCTCAAAGACATGTCAGCATCAACTGATGGGGCCCGCAAGGGCCAATGCCTACCAGGGGTGCGGGTTGTACGAAAGAGATACCACACAGGCAACTGAGGGAACACGGGTGGGTTTTAGTCAGTAAAAGTCTGACACGCCCTCCTACTCCACCCAGAGCGGGAGAAGTTACTTAATGATTTCCCACCCAAAAAAAAAAAACGTCGAGATACAAAGACGTACGATAGTCTTCGGAATTGGAAATCGCATTATGGAACTCAAATGGAGTTTGACAGGACCTGGCAAAGCGTACTGATGACATGTGGAGTAAGGCTGTGATAAAGTGGCGTCCAAAGACTGGAAGACGAGATGTTGGTTGTCCGGCAGCGAGATGGGCGGACGACATTGTTAAAAATGTGGGCAAAACCTGGATGAGGCTGGTATAGGATCGTAGGGATTGGCACAAGAAAAGAGAGGCCATGCCTAGCCGTGGGTTAAGTCGGGCTTTGGAAAATGCCGAAGTTTCTCTACCACTGTTTCAATTAAAGCGAAACAGATCCTTACTAATATTATAAACGCGAAAGTTTGTAAGTATGGATGGATGGATGGATGTTTGTTAGTCTTTCACGCAAAAACGGCTGAATGGATTTGGATGAAATTTGGCACACATATAGATTATAACCAAGATTAACACAGGATACTTTTTATCCCGGTAGTACGTTCCCGCGGGATACTTTCCGACCTAGATCCTCAGAATTCTATCGAAAAGGCATAAATGAACTTTCGTTTAGATGGCAGCAATGTATAGATAATGAGGGTAAATATTTTAAATAAATAAATCCTTACTAATACACTCGAGAGCAATGAATCCGGGTCACTTAAAGAATCCTAAAAATCTCGGAAACTAAAAATGCTAGGTTAATGCAATAAATTGTATTTAATAGACAATGTAATACTCCTTAAATGAAGGTATTAAAACTTCATAGTTATTGTAAAGTTATATCATAAAAAAATCTAATTTGAAAAAGGGCCACTTTCGAAGATGGAACTACGAAATTACAGCATTTGGTTTTGCTTTTGTTTGTGAAATAACAGACAAAACCGTTCAGATGACACAACGTATTACGTAATACAAGGTTTTATTATGCTTAAAAATGCGATAATTTATAAGACACAACTTGTCAATGATAAACTGACAATTAAATAAAAATAAAATGTTGCTTATAGACGGAAGAAGTAAAGAGTTTATATCATTCTCCCGCGCTAGTCTCTAACATAATCAGTTAAAAATGTTGGTGGTCTGCACACACGACTGGATCTACGAATTGTCTCCGGTGGTGGAGATAGCGGCAGTCGTTCTTGAGACACTCGTCCTCCACTGTTGTCAGAGACCGGCTCTTCTGCCTCTGTAGATGAAGAAGGTGTCATGTTACGGTTCTCAATTACCGGTGATGTAGGTGGTGTAACAAAAGAATCAGTTTCATTTTCCTGGGGAGCTATGTCATCTGAACCCAGCGGCGTTAGATAACGATTTGACACTGTAGTCTCTCTTCCATCGGGATATCTGACATAGGAGTAATCTGGATTACTATGTAATAGTTCCACCTCCTCAACAATTGGTTCATATTTGTTACTCCTGTTTAATTTCTTCAGTAATACTTGGCCGGAATTCGTAAGCCAAGTTGGAATAGAAATTCCGTTAGTAGATCTCCGTGGGTGTCTGAACATTCGCTCATGCGGTGTGAAATTAGTAGCGGTGCAAAGTAAGGAGCGAATAGAATGTAAGGCTTGCGGCAAAACTTGCTCCCAGTTCTCAACTGATAAGTTTTTAGTTTTCAGTGCCAAAAGTATTGTTTTCCAGAGTGTAGAATTCAATTTCTCCACTTGTCCATTGCCTTGTGGATTGTAGGCAGTAGTTCGGCTTGTGGCGATACCTCTTTCATGAAGAAATTCTTGTACCTCGGCAGAAAGAAAAGCTGTGCCACGATCCGAATGAATATACGATGGAAAACCAAATATCATGAATAAATTATTGAGGTGTTTGACTACTGTTTTTGAGCTGACGTCCGAGCACGGAAAAGCGAATGGAAATCGAGAAAATTCGTCAATTACAGTTAAAATGAATCTGTTAGTTGTATTCGTTGGAACTGGGCCTTTAAAATCTATGCTCAAGCGTTCGAAGGGTGCCGTTGCTTTGATAAGTCTTCTATGTTCATCACTGGTATTTCGTACGTATCTCGGCTTTATTTCTGAACATGTCCGACAAGAGCTTGTCATATTTCGGACTTCTTCAAGGGAATATGGTAGATTTTTAGAACGTATCCAATGGAACATACGCGAAACACCGGGATGGCAGAGAGCTTCATGAAGTGATATAAGTTTGGCAGTGCGAGATTCTGTAGATGCACAAACTCTAGATAGAGCATCAGCAGCGTAGTTTTCTTTGCCGGGTCTATACACGATTTCAAATTTGTAAGCAGCAAGTTCCAACCGCCATCTTTGAATCTTCTCATTTTTAATTTTGCTTGAGTGTTTCATATTAAACATAAAAGCAACCGAGCGTTGATCGGTGACCAAGCGAAATTGCTTACCAATAAGGTAATGTCGCCATTTCTTTAATGATTCTACGATAGCGTAAGCTTCTTTCTCTATAGCAGAATGATTTTGTTCGGTTGGATTCAGGGTTCTTGAAAAGAATGCTACGGGCCTGGAGTCTTGCGTTAGCACTGCTGCGATTGAATGGTCTGATGCATCAGTTTCAACACTAAAAGGCACATTTTCATCGATAGCGTGAATTGAAGATTTAGCAATGTCGTTTTTCAGACTCTCAAAGCATTGTTTTTGCTCATTTGTAAGAGGGAAAGATGTTGTCCTAACAAGTGAGTGAATACGTTCTGAAAAATTAGGAATCCATTTGGAATAGTGAGCGATCATACCGAGTGTACGTCTGAGTGTCGGTATGTCTTGTGGTGGCGGTAAGTCAATAAGTGGCTTGAGGCGCTCACTGTCAGGTTTGATAATGTGGTTGTGAATGTTGTAACCAAGAATATTAATAGAGTCTTGAGAAAATTTACATTTTTGCATACTCAATGTCAGACCGTACTTTTTGGCCGCAGTCATAAAGCGCTCTAAGTTTTGGTCGTGTTCTTCACGAGTAAGGCCACAAATGGTGATGTCATCAAGATAAGCGTACGTCTTCTGAAGTTTTTCTTTTCTGGTTATCCAATCGATAGTTCGTTGAAAACTTGAGACGCCATTTGTCACTCCAAAAGGTATGCGTCTAAACTGATACAAATTACCCATAGCTTCGAAGGCAGTATACTTTCTTTCTTCGGGCAAAATTGGAACTTGATGGTAAGCACTTTTCAAGTCTATCAAGCTGAACATTGAGTTTTTGGCTACTTTAGCGACTAAGTCCTCTATGTTGGGTAGTGGATATGCGTCAAGCTCAGTATAACGATTGATTGTTTGCGAATAATCAATTACAAGCCGTTTCCTATGCGTTTGATTTTTCGTTATGAGGACCTGGGCTCTCCACGGTGATTTACTCTCCTCAATCACACCTTCCACTAAAAGTTTGTTGATCTCGTCTTTAATAAATTTGGTATCTTCATCGCTGTGTTTCCTAGATTTTACAGCAATAGGTCTGCATTTAGGAGAGACGTTTGCAAAAAGTGGTACGGCCGGCACAGATGCTGCAGCTACATTACACACGTGAAGTGGCTTCTTTGGTCCACCAAATGAGAATTCTAGTGACGCATGTTCTCCGAGGACGTCATGGCCGATTATTATATCGGCGCAAAGATTTTTGACAATAAGGAAATTCACATTTTCGTATTTGTGATCTCCTATGTTAATTGTTTGAAAAGTTTGGCCTTCTACTTGTGAAACATGGTTAAGTGAGGCCATTGAAATTGTTTGATAGCTAGGCTTTGTTTTAAGTCCACAGAGTTTGGAGAAGCTGTCATTGATAAAAGAAACGGAACTTCCTGTGTCTAAGAGCGCTTCTGCTCTTATACCTTTGATGTAGGCGGGCACAGTAGCTTTTCTTAGGGACGAAGGTGATGCTGCCATAACAATACATGCTGAATGATTCTTGTCTGTTGTAACTGAATTTGCTATTCTGAATGAGCTCCTACAAACTGAAGCAAAATGTCCCTTTTTGTTACAAATTTGACACACTCCATCGAACGCAGGACAGTTTCTGCGAAGATGTACTTGCCCTCCGCAGAAAAACCATTTTCTTCTACGAGTAGCGGCAGAGAAATTCTCGTTTTGCTCAACTTGTTGAATAGAGAAATTGGCGGCAACCTGAGCCGTTTTCTTTTGAGCTGCGTTCACTGGTAGGTTATTGAAACTATTGGAATGGGCCTCGGCTGTTTCTAAGGAAATTGCTTGATTGTAAGCTTGATCGAGTGTTAGAGTAAGATTTTCTAAAAGCCTTTGCCTATATTTATTCGATAAGATACCTGATATAAAGGCGTCACGGATGTAATCGTTTCTGTTTGTTTCAGCGTCGACGGTAGTGAAGCCACAGTCTTTAGATAGTTGTTTTAAAACTTGTAAATAGGTATCTATACTTTCATCGGAACGTTGTTTTCGCGATGCAAGCATATGTCGTGCAAATATAATATTTTTGGGTTTCACAAACAGCTTCTCTAGTTTAACAATCGCTTCGTCATACTTATGAGTTTCACTTACGTAAGCATATACGTTAGGAGAAATATGGTTTACCAAAAGTTGATACTTGACTTCGTCCCATTGATCTTTAGTCGACTGTGCGTCTTCCGCTGATGACAAAAGAGCGGTCGCCTTCTTCTGACTTGATAAGAAGTATTCAAATGTTTTACGCCAATGTTCCCATGTTTTCGATGCGGTAGTATCCGATGGGTCGGCATCAAACCTTTCTGGCTTTAGATATTTTTCCATGATTTTTTAAGCATAATAAATTGAAATAACAGACAAAACCTTTACGTAATACAAGGTTTTATTGTGCTTAAAAATGCGATAATTTATAAGACACAACTTGTCAATGATAAACTGACAATTAAATAAAAATAAAATGTTGCTTATAGACGGAAGAAGTAAAGAGTTTATATCAGTTTGTAATCTGTCATTTATGTGGGTACATAAACCATGTTGATAGTGCTCTATATTCATTATTCAAGCTGAAATTATGTCGCTTACGCCTGAAGAATGCACCAGAATACTTACAATGCTGGAAACCGGCCGGAGTCAGCGCGATACAGCCAGGACTGTCGGTGTGTCGCTGTCAACAGTACAAAGAGTTCTCCGACGTTACGAAGAAACTGGTTCTAACCTACGCAGACCAGGAACGGGCAGAACCAGGTGTACCACAGCACGAGAAGACCGATACTTGGTGAACACCATGCTTCGAAATCGCTTTCTCACAGGAACTGAACTCACAAATCAGTTTCGACGCCTCGGAGGAAGTAACCCAAGTGCATGGACAGTAAGACGTCGGCTTGCTGAATCTAACTTAAAACCCCTTAGACCTGCAAACGGCCCTAAACTGGAGCGTGGGCATCGTATTTCAAGACTAAGATATGCCCAGAGCCACGTAAATTGGAGTATTGAAGATTGGTCAAAAGTTATGTTCTCCGACGAATCAAAATTTATGCTCTACAAGCACGATGGAAGACACAGAGTGTATCGAAGACCAGGGGAAAGATTCAAGCAAGCATGCATCGAAGAAAAAGTAGCCTACGGTGGTGGGTCTGTACTTGTGTGGGCCGGAATTTCTTCTGAAAGTCGCACAGAGCTGGTGATCATAGAAAACGGCTCTTTAACTAGCGTAAGATATGTGGAAGAAATCCTCAATGATCACGTTGGTCCATTTATGGTCAATTTAGGTGAGGATGCTATATTTATGCATGACAATGCCCGACCTCATACAGGTAGGATTGTGAATGACTACCTTCAAGAGATGAACATTACTCGTATGGAGTGGCCAGCGCGCAGCCCGGATTTCAACCCGATCGAGCATGCTTGGGACGAGCTAGGCAGATGCGTAAAACAACGAAACCCTCCCCCAATCACGCTTCGTGAGCTCAAAATTGCTCTCACAGAGGAATGGGAGAATATTCCCCAAAATCGTATAAGGAACTTGGTGTACAGCATGCCAAACCGCGTAAACGCAGTAATGGAAGCACGAGGAGGCAATACGAAGTATTAAAATTCAAGAAAATCGTAATAAAGTTCAAAAATTTCATGTTTCCTATTTTTGTTTTAAGGAGAGATCAGCAGTTTTTTTCTTTATGTAATTTTGTGTTAATAAAATGTATGGTGACTCATATTTTTTTTACTTTCATTTAAGGAGTATTACATTGTCTATTAAATACAATTTATTGCATTAACCTATCATTTTTAGTTTCCGAGATTTTTAACATTCTTTAAGTGACCCGGATTCATTGCTCTCGAGTGTATTATAAACGCGAAAGTTTGTAAGTATGGATAGATGGATGGATGGATGTTTGTTAGTCTTTCTCACAAAAACGGCTGAGCGTTTTTGGATGAAATTTGGCACACAGATAGATTATAACCTAGATTAACACATAGGATACTTTTTATCCCGGTAGTACGTTCCCGCGGGATAATTCCCGACCTCTACGCGGGAGAAGCCGCGGGCGGAATCTAGTAATTATAATATAGGAATAATGTTGAATGACTGCAGAGTATAACTAAAAAAATATATACGACTTCTTTTCTGGTTAGCACACAATAGAAATACCTACATACGAATTACAAACTACGGAAAAAGATTGTCATAATACTTAATTTATGATTTGGCTAAATTACACTATCTACTATTATCATTAATCATATTAATTAAGCGACAGCGTGTGATATTGTATTAGTTTCACGCAACTCTTACTGCTGTATTGAAACACTATGTTCAAACGATCCCTTTCGGATAATGTACCTAATTCTGACACGATTAACAACAATTCCTTACACCTTCTATGTATAAGGGCAAACTCTACTTATCTATATTAGCCACAAGAATCATCAAAACATGGTTCGAGTACTCCACGCTAAGCAATTGACTTTCAAATTACACCTAATCGAGATTATTATGGTAACATTGGTTGGAGCATTGAATCTATCGAAACACCGTCACCTTCACGACATACCAATTAGCGTGTGATGGGGAACTACAAGTACCTACTTTATTCAAGAGACTAGAATCTACCTGCGGTTTTGCCCGCGTGGATGTCGGAAATAATCCCACGTAAACATGCTACCGGGACAAAAAATCTATGCCATCCTTCTAACAGTTATCTGCCAGTAAAAATCCCGTAGAAATCGGTCCAGTTATTTTGGAGATACCGTTTACACTTCTGCTTATGTGTAAAAGGTAGGTACTATTTTTTTATTGTCTGTTTGTCGGTATATTCCGGCGAATCTCCAAAAAGGCTGACGGGATTTTTATGGAATTTTTCGGAGCAAAAAGCTTTTGTTTTGACATTACAAACAGACACTAAAATTTTATCATTTTTCATAGTAGTATAGATAAAAACCTTCATAAAAAACTTATTGTTGAAGTAGGAATCGCCAGAAGTGTAGTAGCCATGGCCAAGCGACAAACTAGTGTACAAACGATTATAAACTCAAAACCTGTCGCACTACTATTAAAGTCAGTACCTACGAACGATATCAATTCCCACTACATTATGCACAATTATTACATTTAGAGCCCAACAAGCTCTTTTACTACATAGCCTCTCACATTAACAATGTAGGTAACTAATGACAGACAGGTTCACATTCACTCCCACATTACCCTTCAACTTAAGGGCAACCTAGTCGCGGGCTCGAACTCACTGGTGGGCCTGTCTAAAAATCACTGTCTCACCAGGCTTCGTATCCGACAGAGATAGTATCAGTGATGAGCAGTTAGACGCTAGTCCACACGCACAACGTTATTGAGTGAGATGCAGGATCATTTATCGTAAAAAAATCGCGAAAAAATTTAGAAAAGTCCTTTGGAAGATCGGCTTTTATGAAAAAGCCAATGCATAAATCAATGACCAATAAAGTTTATTGAACTTTGCGATAATTGAACTTTGTCGGTACGGACTTGGTTTTGGAGATTTTACACTTCTTTTATTACTTAAACACGCCCAAAGTTAGGTAAAATTAGCAAGAAAAACGAATCTTTGTTAGCTCCTAACTTTTTAATGGGTTTTTATTATTTTATTCTGTTTCCGTACAGACAATATTAATAATGAGACAAAACGATATCATATTTCACTTTAGATGTGCCATGTCAGACAGTGGAGTAAAACACTCCCGAAGTTTGAATATACAAAAAATGTGGACTAGGTTCACCTTAAGGGAAAGATGTATAAAACCATGGTTAGACCTGCTGTCTTGTATGGTTAGAATGTTGGGACGCAAAAGGGTTGAATGAAAGGCAATTGCATGCAGTCGAGATGAGAATGTTAAGAAGTAAGTGTGGTGCTACACGAATGGATAGGATAAGTACCTAATGAATACAGAAGAGGTGGTCTAAAAAGTGGCACCGACAGAAAAAAATTTGTGTGGAAATCGGTTGCCATGGTATGGGCATGTGAAACGTAGGGATGAAGAAAATGTCGTGAGGACAGTTGTGAGGATGAATGCCAATGGCTCTAAGATTAGGGGGAGAACAAAGAAACGATGGATAGAATTTGTGAATGATGATATGGTCCGAAATGGTTTGACTACGGAGATTTTGACTAATAGAGAAGTGTGGAAGAAAAATACATGTTGCACCGACCCCAATTAAATTGGGATAAGAGAAGGAGAATGATGATTACAAGACAGGTTCGTATAATTATGTTTAGTCGTTTTTAAACTAAGATATAATATAAATAAGTAAATCAGTGAATCTTGGTACGTTTAGTTCACGTAGCGCCATCTGTGTTATTAGTCGTAACCTATTGTAATAAGCGCCCTCTATTGCAGCACAGCCACAGTTATGTTAAATCTGGGGCAGTGTCTGGATTGAGTATGTAGTATGCTCAATATCGTAGAGATGGCATTAAATTACATTTTTACAATTATGCTGTACTAATGAGACGAGGTAGGCAAGATAATAAGTTGTATCACTATCATCGCATTCACCACCTCTTATGTTGAGTAAACATGTTGTAATGATTATATAGGCTACTAAGATGTAAGAAAAACTTGGCTGAATAAGATCTCTAGTATCTATTGGCAGTACCCAAATCAAAATAAGATGGGTGGACCATGGAAGGCCACTCTAACGAATAAACACTTTTTATTCGTTTATTAATTGGATAAATGAACGAAACAAATTATCAAGTAATACTTTGTTTTATTGTGTACCACATAAATCCCTTTTTGTTAACTTAGCTTTAATCACTATTTATTAAACGTGAGTTTTGTTAAGCTGTTCCAACTGGCCGTGCAAGGAACACGGCTCCAAACAAGGCCAATATTATACTTCAGTCGTTCAACTTAAAAATAGAGTTGTAACAATCAATATATCCGCTTTTACTAAAACTACATAATAAGCTCTTTCATTTAAGCGAAACATTAAATGCTCAATATATTTTTATCATTTATAAAAAACTCAACGAACATTACCTGAACACTATCGTATTACTAAGAATGTATTAATGGAAATCATTTAAAAATAGTAGTAATGAGTATTATATTGACATCAAATAACTTGCGAACGCGTTTGATAATGAAATTAAAAACGTATTTTTTTACCTAAAATGGCCTTCTTAGGGGTCCGTTCTTTGTAAGGCCAAAATGTTCCTAAGAAGGCCAAATTAACAATTATCAATGACTTTTTTATATTAATTATAATAAAATAATAGACACTATAGACTAAGTACTGTAATTATTACAAACTTATCATAGCACATAGTCAGTCTTGAAGTCAGGAATGTTTAAAATCAACGGTTCTTAAGATTAAAAATAATAGTTTAAAAAACTAAAAAACACGCTTTAAAAACCTAAGTAAAAAAGGAGAAAATAATTTAATTCAATTAAAAAGCGTGGGTTGCTTTTTGAGGTATTTTTATAATCAATTAATGTCAAGCACCCCACGCTTTTTAATTGAATTAAATTATTTTCTCCTTTTTTAGTTAGGTTTTTAAAGCGTGTTTTTTAGTTTTTTAAACTATTATTTATTTTCTATTTTTTAGTTCTGCTAACTACAAAAACGTGTTTTTTTATCTATTTTTTTTTAAATTATTGAATTGTCATCGGTCCTCGACAAGTTTACAAAGTTTCAATGAAATCTGACCGTTTAAAGTGGGTCAAAATCGCGCTCAAAGGAGTCGGTTACATACAAACATACAAACAAACAAACCAACAAACATACAAGTGAAGCTTATATAAAGCGTGTAAAATAAACCAATACGTACATCATTACAAATAATTCTGGTCTCATATGCCCAGTATCTACGGGTCCGTTTAAACCTAAACATTTAACCCTCTTGTTTATAATTATAAACGTTGCTTAAAGTTAAGAGATGTTTAAACTTCAATAATGTATGGTTAATCAGTCGCTAATCATTACTTAACTTAAAGCAAAGTTTATAAAAAACGGCTACCAGAACCAAGGAAGGCCGCAGGCGCGCAAATTACCCACGGAGAGTTACATACTGACATACTGACATACAAGTGAAGCTAATATAAAGCGTGTAAAAACGAAAATAATTATAACAAAATAAAAAGGCCTCTTGTACCCTAGCAAGGCCAACCGTCAAAATTTTTATTGGCCTTATAAGGAACCACCGACTTTCCTAGGAACTCTACCAATATTTTAACTTAAATTGAGGCAAAACTATTTCTTTTTCCTTTAGTACCATAAACATATTCATAAACTACAATTCACAATAAAAAAATATGGGATAATAATGGGTTTTTTAACTAAAAATTTACGTTTTGCTGTGCGCGCGAATAACAATTATAACGTCGACGACCAAAGTCTACGAAGCGTGAGATCGCACTGCCACAATTAGTGTTGTTCAAAGTTGCTTTATCGCAATCACTTGCTTAATGCTTTATGCTTTATATTTTAAGCAAACTATTTTATATGCTTTATTAAAGCATGCTTTTTTATATGCGTAGTACTTGTTACGGCCAAACGAGCGGGCGCGAATAAAATAAGCGCGGTGTTGTCAGAGCGTAATAATATCGCGTTTATGAATTTATTACGATAAAACGGAACAGTAAAAAAAACAATGAACTTTCCTTCATACTTTCCAGGCTTAGGCCTGTCTATAACTGATTAAGTGTTATTAATACCTACACACAAAACAACAACACAATATCTCACTCACTCAATCGTCCTTACACAATTAAATAGGTTTATACGTACTCAATCAATATTGCGTGTCCTTTTACTGTTTATTTACACTAAAAAAGCACGAAGCAAAATAACATTTATATATAATACGTTACGTGAGTCGCCCGAGATCGCGATATCGCACGCGGTGCGTAAAACGATTACGCACGCGACCGACCGAAAGCAAACGATAGCATGCGACGTGCGACGGACAGAGACAGAGAGTGCGATGTAAAGCAAAAAGCAAATAGCAACAAGTGAGAGCCACGATAGCATTTGCTTAATGTTATGCTTAATAAGCACGGTGCTTTATTTTGCTATATGCTTTATTAACCACCACTAGCCACAATAGTGGCGCGAGCGACTCGCCGCCGCATCTGTGGCTTTGAGTTTGATAGATCTCAATGTGTAGCAGAAGGAATATGTCTTTACATGCCAATAACTACGACTTTTCAATAGTTGGCCTTCAAAGGAGCGTGGCTTTCCATGGTCCACCCACCTTATAAACAATGGCAGTAACAATGTTTTCTTTTTCTTTTGAGTTATTAGGTACATATTTATTTCACACGCATTATTATTATATTATTTATGCCCTTTATTTAATTAAATACACTTAAATATTAGAGTACTTAAGAAAAAAAAAATGTAGCCCACTGGTATCGGGAACAAGGTCCAAGCTACCGGCGGTCAGGGCTCAAGAGAGAGGAACCTCCTAACAATGTGAGTCGTGTCTAGAAGTACCGCTATCTGGATCAAGCCCTTGATCCAGCTTCCCAACGAGAGCCTCCTTAGGTGTTGGTCGAGGCTCTTGGCAATCAAACCATTGGCTGTTACGACTATCAGTACAATGATCCCTGAGTCCACATCTCACATGTCGACAACCTCGCGAGCCAAGTCATGATACTTGATTTGTTTATATTTCTCGGCTTTCTCGAGGTTCCTATCACTAGGGACATAGCATAATCAGCCTATAATGTTCCCACTGTTGGAATACAGGCCTCCTCTCTGTGTGAGGCAGCGGGCCGTAATCACATGTCTTACATTTTTTGATTCAAGGACATGCCGGTTTCGTGACGATGTTTTCCTTCACCATTTTGAGAGCAGTGGTGATGAAATAATTTACACAAAGTAAAGCGCCTCACGCTTGTCTGGGATCGAACCTTCGACCTTTATTTCGTAAGTCGCACTAGGATATTATTATTAAATTATTTAAAGTTCTTACTAATAAGTTCGTCTTCTTGCTAGTAAATTCGTCTACCATAAACAAAACAAATCAACAAATAGCACCTGTCTGCTATGACGAATAACTTCGTGAACTCATCCGACCAACTTATTTCCGAAATAACGCAAACAGTTAATTTGTAAATTTCAACTAACTAGGAAAGTGTTGGAGTGCTAACTTTGGGGTGGAAGTTTTATTCGCGAAACAAACGACGCCGCGGCCCATTAGACGAACGAAATTAACTTAAAGGAAAACATAGGGGACTCTAAGGCGATTGTGTCCGCGATTTTACCAAAAAATCGTTTACCTGCACCCTAATTGCGTAACACGCGATTAATCATAATCGGTTTAATTTTGACAGTTCAACAATATTCATTGCGTTATTTACGTTCTTGAGCACACACATTTTTGAACATATGAAGCAATAGTTTAGCCATCAGTTTCAAAACGAAACAAATTATGATGAATCATGAGTTACGCAATTAGGGTGCTGGGCATGTTGGATGAAAAGCAGCGTTTAAACATTGCTCAAGCTGCTTAGCAATTTTCTAATGACTAGAGTTTGTTTTGACATGATCAGATTTCTCAGCTTCGGTTACATAACTACGTTGTCCAAAAACATGTTTTTGATACCTGGGTTTTGTTCTAACTTCTTATTTTATAGAACAGTTTTTAATTGGCGTACATAATGATTGCGTGACTGATTTTCGTTCAATCAAAATATGAACGTTGTTATCTCTTACTTCTTAGTTTTTCATTCAATTCGTTAATTTTATTTAAATATAGCAGTCCGTGGTCTGTTTACTAATTATGTAATTGCTCTTGAAATTATAGTAGGTTAATAATTTGACTAAGCGTAATACTCTTGAGATATCTACTTACTTATATGCATTGTTTTCTGGAGATCTTTTGAAAACACATCTCCAAGTTATTTGAAACAGGTGCATCAGCTAATTAGCTGCTAGTGTGTACCAAATAATATTAACAAATGATAAGTAGATGACTCACAACCTTGAAACGCCATTCCTTAAATTTTTGGGCAAAACTCCAACCTTATTACGACTCCGGTGTGTTTCTACAACTTCGACCGAAAATTGTGAAAACAGTTCTCGAAATAAAGCTCCTGACACACCGCCACACTTTGCATAAACAACCTCTTTATCAAAACTCCGGATTATATTTCACTAAAATAATGCAGCAAATATTAATTCTGGCAATTTGTTTTAATATATTTGCAATTTACAGCGCAATATTGCTCATCCCTGGCTATAGGTCGGCTTTGTAACGCAAATATAAATTACGCCTATAATAAAATGATTAGCAATTAGTTTTGAACGTGCTACTGTTGTTTTTCAGCAGGCGCGCAAATGTTTTAGGCTTTTGGTAAGTTTATAACGATTTATGTACCCAAGTGCTTTTTAAAAGGGTCAGGGATTATATCTAGTAAAATCTAAATTGTTATTAAATACTTACTGAATCTACCTATGTAAGTTTAATGTTAAAATGATTTATTGAAGTTAGACCGAATGGAGAAACTTAGCAGATTCATCGTCATGCCGCGAGATTCGTTAAATCGTCTAATATAAACTAGTAAGTAAATTAAGTAGGTAGGTTACTTTGAGCAGAGTAAACTATACCTACCTAATATAAATAATTTTCTTAATGTCTCAGAGATCTTTAAAACACTTACAAGACACATTCAATTCAACACCATTAAACATAAGAATAGAAATACGAAATTATACTAAGTTGAATAATGGAATCCTCTAATAAATGATGTTCTGAACAAGAAGTGAACAAATGGGTCCAGGGGGCAGAGGTCCTCGCGGCTTTATTAATCAGTTTTAGAAGCAACCGACAGTTTGTTAGCCAGGAGATAAAAATCTCCGCTTTATTTGATGGAAATTGAATTTGATCATTTTGATTCGTCGAGAAAAATGACAGCTCGTAGCAATCAGCTTTTTTGGGTTTGGTAACCGAAAAATAATATAAATAGCGCTTTGTCCATGACTTTGTCCGCGTGGATTTCCAAAAAAAAACTGCAACTACAGTCTATTCCATGTGTTACACACCCCTTTAGTGATTGACTCATCAAAATTGGTTCAGTGGTTTAGCCATAACACAAACATTTCGCATTTCTAATATTGCTATGAATTTTAAGTCAATGGTTTCCGATATGTTTTATTAAGGCCCTTAATATCCTCATCTCCCGTTTGTATGCTAAAGCACGACTGCTGCCCGCGCCCGCGCAGGGCCACTCTAATCCTTTATCTCAAAATGTGGATATTCCTTTGATTAATTTACAATTGTGCTTCGGCGATTCTATGGTACCTCTAACTATCTATTTTTTAGTGTATTTTTTTTCTAAATAACGAAGCCGTTTAGTAGGAGTATGGAATAGAAGCCAAAATATTGCGTGTTGGAAAATATTTTTTTACAGCAAAAGTATTAACCATACAAAAAAAATACTTCGGGAAAAATTATCTATATGAATCTATAGCAAAATTATATATTTTTCAAATCTTCAAGACAAGCCATTAATGAGCAGTAGAGTTCAAAAGTGACAGTGTTACGCTACCAAACGGGACGTAGGCCCTTAATATTTACCATTGTATGTAGACGATAGGCCAGTCAGTTCGAAGTTTAATCTATTGTATACTATATACATACTACGGCTTGTCATCGATGTTGTAAGGTAAGTTTTTTCGGCATCTAAACTTGAAAACTTTCAAATAGCATCTTGAAAACTACAATTACATCATAACTCCAGCGCTCTTCCAACAATGCTCATTTTACAACTCTAAGATGGCGGACGACAATTCGCGCCAAAACTGTATTAACAATGTACTTTCAAAATGATATTCTTCACGGTGCATAACCGCTATATAAAGCGCTTACGATGAAAGTAAACAACTTTTATGCCCACTACATTACGCCAAGCGTTCCCTGATGTAAACTTATGATAACAAAAAACAAGTAATGCTCACCCAAAGTTTTTAAACTGTCGAAGTTTAGCTGTTTGGGATGATTTCTGGTGTTTTGTTTGAGTTAAAGACTGTAATGGTCCTTAACATTGCCGAATAAAGTAAGCCACAGAATTGATGAAGTAGCAACAGCCTGCGGATATTGACGGTTTAAGTTTCAAATGAATTTATTTTCGTAATTCCCAAGACTGACAGAGGGTCTTATTGAAAATTAACAGATATTGATCCGGCCTCAGGGTCGGCTCCTGCGGGATCATGGATCAATCGTGATTAACACTGTTAATGAATAAAAAAACAGATACTGTTGCAAATATGCTTCGGGTATTCGATTTTCCATAGGTTTTGGTTTTCCTTTGATCGTGTCGACGGTGACAAATTATAGATGCCAACTGGTGGCAAAAGCCGAAAATATTTATTTATACCGCATAATCTGTCATGTTACGATTTATATTAGCGTTTACTAGCTAGGAACAATTAAGTTATAACTTAACAGAAGACTAGAAGCGACCGTGCATCTAGCTTCTGACGGTTCATAAGTGCCCATGTAGGTAGGTTCATGTGATTTTTTTTTTTAAATTAAAGATTCCTGCAAAAGTATACATAACACTGGCATGGCATAAACGCCACAAACCAAATTCATGGAAGATATTTGTTCCACACTTTCACATCTTTATGAGAATCCATACAGGAAAAGTTTTTATTCAGTGCGCAAACTGTAACCATGAATTCAGCATATCATTGTAAACCCCCAGCGTAGAAATTTTTCGTTGGTTATACAAAAAAAAACAGCTGTTCCATACATTTTGACCGCGTAGGTATTGCACTTTTCTTTGAAACAGCTGATTATTTTTTGTATAGCCGACGAAAAATTTCTTCGCTGGGGGGTCATGGTTACAGTTTGTGCACTGAATAAAAACTTTTCCTGTATATCAAAAATTAAGACAAGTTGCAGAAAGAAAAAGGGACCGTAATTTTGATCTTACACGATGATGACTAATAAACTAGCGCTAGATTAATTATTTGATTAACTCTGAATAAGCGTTGACTCCCGAGTTATTTAGGCTTAATCATGAACGTGCCAGTAGTATTTATAGACAGGTATGGAAGAAATGGCTTAGGATAAGGACAGGAGATTGGTAATGACGATGTTTTTTTTGTTAAAAGTACATAATCCACATAATCGCAGGACCACATCTACACAAAAAAAAAATGACTATCTAGCTAACCCATGTAAAAAAAGTCATCTATCATTTGTACCAAAGTCCATCTCTCTCCATAAATCTCCAATTATCCGGCGTGCAGTGTTTAATAAACACGGGTAGTTCCGACCGTTTGATAGAGGAAGTTCGGTGGTACCACAAGAAGTCATATAGAACTAAATTAATGCAATAGCCCCGTACTAACACAAAGCGAGCTAAAGTGGCTGGAAGCTATGTGAAGCAAAATTAATGAAGTGCAGGAACTGGTCTTAAGTATAATCTATGAGCTACCGCTTTTGCAGGTAAGTTCTCGTCGTGTATGTAGAGTAGATAGCATTTTGTTTGCATAATCATTTTTTTTTTATGTGTGGAGAAGCAAACTCTCAACTGTTTTGTACAAAACAAGGGTAATTAAATGTTGGATGCAATTTTGTCGCCTTACTTACAGTTTATCTTCAATGAGATTCTTAGGCCCACAAGCCTGCTACTCACACGTTCGGGTTATAAATTTTTGGTAACAATACTATGTGTTTATCAATGTAACCATAAATGAAATCAAATATACCTACTTTCAGATTGGACCAAAAGAACAATGGAGTTTATGAAGATTTTTAACTTTGATAAACGTCCAGAATCCTGTAACTGTCCAGCTTTCCTCAACAGTGATATCATTTGAAAAGCCAGTTTAATAGTAACCAACACCAATTACATAATCAAGTGTGATAATGCCACTCCGAGAACAATAAAAATCTCAATCCCACATCTAGTGTTCATTATACCAACAACAACTGAATGAGACTGACATTTTGAGGGCAGCTAATAATGTCACAGTTTCCATACCCTAGTTACTAAGCTATCTAGTGGTTAACTTAGTTCAACACTATCTCATTCACCATCGGAAATTGACAGTCCATTGAGTGGAATCTTATAGGCATTACAACTTTTTAAAAGTCTGGTAAATATTTACCGATCAACATGGAAATGGAATTTAAGTTCGGTTTGGGTCGATTCGCCTTCGGGATATCGACAAAATAAAAATCAAACGTCATTTATTTAAAGTAGGCTAGGAGTCAGCACATTTTATACGTTAAAATTACATATGATAGTCTCCCAAAACGGCCGTCCTGAACTTCCTAGTGCTTTAGCTGGGAAAAAGAAGAGAAGAAGTGGGGCAACAAACTCCCCAGCAACACTGCTGTCTGTTAAGTTAGAAGAACTTGATTATATACAATATTAGGTAAGTAAATAACATTACTAAACACAAAACATAACATTTTATTATTTGGCATAAGTCAGCTAGCATACGCCAATATACCAACAAAACATAGTAGGTAACTAAACTCAAGCTGATTTTATTTTATTTTTTTATATGGAAACAGTAGTTAGTAGTAAACAGAACTCAATATCCACATAAAAGCCTGCAGGCATGAAGGGTGTGCCCGTTTACATATGCAATGCTGCATTATGTTCTTATAGATTTAACTTGAAGTAAAAAAATGTTAAGCTAGGCCCAGTTAATTACTAATAACAATAACAAAACCGTGGTCACCAAGACGACCAGTCTTTGCACACGCACGCACGGCACGGTTGGCTCAGTGGCCAAGCTATTGACTGCTGCGCTGCGTGTCGCGGGTTCGATTCCCGCACGGAACAAATATTTGTATGACCTACAAGTAGTTGTTCCGGGTCTGTTTGTGTATGTGTGAGTTTAAATGTTTGTAAACGCACCCCCAATACAGGAGAAATTCCTAGTGTGGGGCAACGTTCTTAAAAAAAAAAAACAAAAACAAATAAAAAAAAACAATTGCATGAAGAAACTCACATAACCTGTCATTAGGCTGGCTATCGGCACTATGCTATGGTATAAGCTGAAAACTTCATAGCCGCTTTTGTTACATATAAGAGTACCAACTGACGTAATTAAAGTGCACCCTATCAAATAGCATCGAATATATAGGGAAATAAGATAACATTTTAGTATTGGCTTTGAGGTTAAGCTGTACAAGTGACAAGTTTTGCCAATTTAATTTTTTATTACTAAATGGTCCAGCTCTAGACCTCGATCACGCCTGATGAAAAGCGATTGATGAGGTCTATGATGGATTGAGCGTGCCCAGAAAATGTCTGTTCACTCTTTTTTTGAAGATAGACGGGTTAAATGTGGAAGAGAACACAGACGCAGGCAGAGAGTAATAAATGTGGAGGAGTAGCGCTGAGTACGACTGGTCGGGATATCAACCAACTGCGAATGGTACCCTGCAGTGCGTCTGGTAGTCCGGTAGTAAAAGGGCGTTGGTGGGGTCAGGATTTACATCTTGAGTTCTGAGGTGACGTTAACTTGTATAGAATGATTTCGTATTTTGAAGATTTTTTTTTTTAAACGTTGCCCCACCCTAGGCATTTCTACTGTATTGTGGGTGCGTTTACAAACATTTAAACTCACATACACAAACAGCCAGACCCGAAACAACTACTTGTAGGTCATACAAATATTTGTTCCGTTCGGGAATCGAACCCGCGACACGCAACGCAGCAGTCAATCGCTTAACCACTGCGCCAACTGTGCTGATTGGAAAAGTAATAAGATTTTTCTTTTTTTTTTGTATTTATTTTGTAAATCGTAGTTTTAATTATTAAGTACTTTTGATAAATAAAATTACATAAGATTTTTCTTGTGTATTAAATGACTCTTCAGCACATAATGTTCATTATGATAAAATATATTGTTATTATCATAAACCCTCTTATTACAAAACAATTTCATTTAGACCAAAAGGCCCATTATCGTAATTAAAAACGTTCAAATTTAATCGCAGTCTCACCTCGGCGACATTCAAAGTACAAAAACTTGAAAAAAAAATTAGAAACACGAGGTATTTTTGACAGATTAAGACTTAGATCTGACTTTGTACATTCTTACAAATATGAGAACTGGTTAGGTTACTCAGGACGAAACACTTAAACTGTTTTAGAATTAAAAACCCAATTTGTATAGAAATGCAGGTTTTTTGAAAAACTGACAACGTAGTCCCGAAAGTAAGTGGTCCTTTTAGTATTAAAAACTTTACCCGAATCGAAATAAAGTTGGAAATGCATAAACTAGCTCAGTGCTTTAGGATAGAACTGAAATTATTTTTAATATATTATTATTTGTTTATTATATTATTATTAGTTAATATGTAATAACCTATTTATGTAATATTATTTATAATTAATTATGATATATTTTATAGTTTTTTTTCATCATTGTTCTTCTCATCCAAAGCACCTGCCATCTAATCTCTGCACCACCCTTGGTTGACTGGTAGAGAATGTCTAAGGCATTAAGTCCGCCTTTGTACCTTTATGTGTGCGAGAAGTTTAAATATATAAATAAATTAGGTCGCGTTTTGTGATAAGCTAAAGTATACATCGAAGATTTATTTTATTATGGAAAATGGACTCGTGACGAGTTTTCTCTGTGTAACCTAGTAACCACTTCATAAGAAAATAGTTTTCCACCGTGAAAACACAAAATCCCATATTTAGTACAATTTTTTTACCATAACCACTTTTAGTACATAAAACACACATATAGTTTTAGTGATTGCACGTCATATTTGACAAGGGTCAAAGTGGCAGCTTTCATTACAGTATCCGATAACACAATATTTATTTACGTTTTTAACATGTTTCTATATTTTCCTACAAATAACGATGCTCTTGAAGAAACGCAACAAGATGGAACTAACTAGGAAAATAATGACAAATTGGGATTTTTTTATGAAAGTGCATGTATCATTATAAACGACATTGTGCCGCTCTTGTAAAGATTTTTCTCAAGAACCGAGAAAGAGAAAACATGAATAAATCGTTAGGGGTGCACGCTCCACGCGTTCCAAGTTTTTAAATGGCTAGTTCTTAAATTACTATTTTGATATTGCTATTGTGGCCAATCATAGCGTTGAAAATGATAATTCACTGCAGAGTTATAGTTTACAGACATCAATAGACTAAAAAAACCATGGATCGCATTTCAAATCGGAAAAAAAAATGTAGTCAAATCAGTTTTTTTATGGCCATTAGTTTGACCGAGCGAGGGACTTCTGACTTAGTAATAACAACCCCACGGGTCGTTCGCTTGCTGCGGTTGGTCAGAAGATGGGTGGCTATCTTTACATCCTCCGTGCTTCGGAAAGCACGTTAAGCCGTTGGTTCCGGCTGTTATTCGTGGATTTTTGGCAGGTATTGGTCGTCAGAAGCCCGAAACTCTGACAACCGCAGTCTTACCAAAGGGTATTGTATTATCTAGTAACTGATTTTTGGAGGTCAGATAGGCACCGCTAGTAGTCAGCTGCATCGGTTAGACTGGAAGCCGACCCAAACATAGTTGAGAAAAAACAAGGCAGACGATGAGTTTGACTGTCGTAGTTGGTTTTTTATTTGGGGTCGGCGCACCGTTTTTACACGCTTTATATTAGCTTCACTTGTATGTTTGTCTGTTTGTTTGTATGTTTGTATGTAACCGACTCCTTTGAGCGCGATTTTGACCCACTTTAAACGGTTAGATTTCATTGAAACTTTGTAAACTTGTCGAGGACCGATAACAATTCAATAATTAAAAAAAAAAATGAAAAAATAAATAAAATAAACACGTTTTTGTAGTTAGCAGAACTAAAAATAGAAAATAAATAATAGTTTAAAAAACACGCTTTAAAAACCAAACTAAAAAAGGAGAAAAGAATTTAATTCAATTAAAAAGCGTGGGGTGTTTGACATTAATTGATTATAAAAATACCTCAAAAAGCACCCCCCGCTTTTTAATTGAATTAAATTATTTTCTCCTTTTCAGTTTGGTTTTTAAAGCGTGTTTTTTAGTTTTTTAAACTATTTTTTTTTTTAATCCATATTTCTACTTTCTAGTCATATCATAGGATTACCGAACAAATAAGTGAAGAAATCTTTGTTACCATATTACGTTTTCACCAAATGCGACTAATATAAAAATGTAAAGGGAAGATAGTAAAAATTATACCGTCGGACTTGCTGAACCAGATGCTCCTGATGATCCTTTGACTCAAGTTTTTATTTTATTTCTAACTATTTCGTGTTATTAGACAAGTTTCTGACGTTTCATTATGTTTTATTAAGTTGGGTGAAGGAAGGCGGATCAAGAAGACAATGCGGATTATAAAGATGTCAGAAGAACTGTGACAGGGATTTATAAAAGTATTGTTCAGTTTTTACCAGTGTCCTTGGAGTTTCTTGCCCGTTCTTCTCCATAGAGATCTACGTTTTGGAAAGGGCAACTAGCTTCAACTTTCCAACTGGTCGACTTTTTGACAGTTCAAAAGTGCCTGTAAATGGTTTAATTGAAATAAATGCTTTGAGTTTGAGTTTAACTGAACTTGATAATTTAATATTTTTCTTTTATAGAGTCAAATTAAATAAGCTAACAAACTCTACACACGTTTTTGGTATCGATTTCTAAACACGATAAAATAAAAACAAAATATTTGAAAATATTTTTAGGGGTCAACGACCGCTTGTAGTGTGGTTACTTGAAGCAGGAATTGAAAAAATATGATTTACTTTGTTTTATCATGTTTAGAGCGCCATCACATCTGTGAAGTTTATACATAAAAAACTGTATTTTTTTTACTGATATTTCAAGTGACTACAGTAACTGCGGTCGATGACCCAAAAAACATGATTAAATTAATTTATTTTTTGTTTTATCATGTTTAGATATCGCATACCCAAGTCAAACCTGTGAAGCTTTGCAAGCTATTTTAATGTGACCCTGCTTTTTTTCTTTTTCGTGCATCTCGCAGTTGACCTTGAGAGGCCGTGACTGCGTGGGGGTGCCATTAAGAGTTAACTTAACGCCTCCAGCCAGGGCTTAAAAACTAAAAACTTACATACTAAGCGACTGCACGCTGAGGGCACCCCCTGTGGGGTACGGACCTTGGCTCAGGGCGTCACTGTTCGAGGAGGCCGCTGTTGTCCAGGCCTGGATCCGGGAGTCGGCGACGATCGGACCCGTCGACGTCGAAGAAGAGGCGCTGTGGTTCCGCGGGGCGATGACGCAAATCAGCGACGCGTCCATGCCCCGCGTCCACGCGCATTCAGGAAGGCGCCAGGTGTACTGGTGGTCTGCCGAGATCGCGCGACTACGTGTCGAGTGCGTGGCGGTCAGACGCCAGTACACCCGATACCGACTGTTAGGGGGACAGCTAGTGGGTACAGGGTGGATCAAAATATTGGCATTATTATTATTAGTCGGGGAATTTAAAGCTACTGGCTCAGCTGCGGCGCGGGCTGGCGCTTCAACGAGCAAGGGACAGTTGGGGTGACCCTGCGTACAAACTGTGCCTTTTATATAACACTAGCTTTTGCACGCGGCTCCGCCCGATTTATGTCGGTTATTGCGTAAAAAAGTAGCCTATTATGTCCTTCTCCTTTCAGCGGTTTAGGCGTGAAAGCGTAACAGACAGACAGACAGAGCTACTTTTGCATTTATAATATTATATATTAGTAGGGATTTTGCAGAGTGCTGGCCTGTAAAAGAAACACACACAAAGAAATGAAAATGCTAAGGTGGTAAGGTTACAAGGCTAGATAAAATAAGGAATGAGTACATTCGAGGCAGCTTTAAAGTAACCCCTATAGCGGAAAAGCTCAATGAAAGTCGTTTGCGGTAGTATCGACACGTAATGAGAAGAGACGAGGACTACATAGTTAAAAAAAAACCTTATATCTACCGGAGAAAAAGAGAGGTAGAGGATGCCCTCCGTACGCATGGTACTTTAGTTTGACCAGCCTCATAAATAAAGAAAAACTACCCGACGCGACAACCCTAGACAGAACGTCATGGCGCAGAGAAATTAGCAGAGCCGACCCCACCTAATGTGGGATGGAGCAAAGAAGAAGATGAAGTAGGGATTTTGTAACGAAATCTTTCTTAATTTCCCTGCCTTCTAACTAAACTAGAATGTCTCGGCGTACGTGGTATTCAACTCCAACTCTTCCATTCATATCTTTCAGACCGTAGGCAGGTAGTTAAAATTGACGGTTGCCTTAGTGAAGAGCTGCCTATTTCGTTCGGAGTACCTCAAGGTAGTGTTTTAGGCCCTACTTTGTTCTTGGTGTTCATAAACGACCTGTGCAACATGCACCTGAGCTCCGGTAACATTGTCGCTTTTGCCGACGATACTGCAATTACCTTTCATGATGAATCCTGGGCTAAACTGAAAGCAATTGCTCAAACTGGATTTGACTTAATATATGGATGGCTTATCTCTCACTCACTCATGCTAAACACGAATAAAACAAAACTTATAACATTCTCTCTAAACCCCACTACGCAACCTTTGACACCCATTACTCTAAAAGCTCACACCTGCCAAGCCAATTTGGCTATTTGCAACTGTCCTACAATTTTCTCTACTGACACGACTAAATACCCGGGTATCATCCTAGACAAACACCTTAACTTCAATGCCCATATCACTCACCTTACAGCTCGAGTTCGTAAACTCATATATATTTTTAAAACACTCAGGCACATTGCCAATACTTATATGATACGCACCGTGTATCTTGCCATGTGTCAATCAGTGATTTCGTACTGCATTAGTGTATGGGGTGGAGCTGCGAAAATTACACTCAAACCTCTGGAAGTGGCTCAGAGAGCCATTCTGAAGGTTGCTACTTTCCGACCAATGCTCTTCCCCACCTTTGATCTGAACAAAAAATGCAAAGTTCTTACGGTCCGGCAAACATTCATTCTCAACAATTTATTACAACAACACACACAAACTCCTTTTACACTAACTCAATCCTCACTTAGGCGAAAGAACGAAATTTGCAAAGTTCCCTTCACACGCTTTGCTTTTACTAAACGTTTCTTTTACTACCTTGGCCCGTTTTTATACAACAGAATTAACAAAACTATACCTTTACATCAATCCTCTTACGAAATGTGTAAAAAGCAGATAACGGACTTTTTAACCACTTTAAACTACGACGACACTGAATATCTGCTCACTTCACAATCTTAATGACTTCTCTAATACTCCATATCTAAACTCAACCTCTTTCACTTCAGTTTACACACACACCACACCGAACACAGACATACACAGCTACATTACAAAACACACACACACACACCACACCTACAACACAAAACACACGCACACTACACCTACATCAAAAAACACACACACGTACTAACACTATTAGTTTAGTATAAGTTAAATACGTTTGTACCTTATAGTTCTAAGCAGTCTATTAAAATGTTTGTACCCCTGTGGGAACCTGGGCTGGCGAACCTTAATACAGGTTACCCTGTAACCTAGCTAGGACGCCTGATTCAATTATGTTACTTTATTTCTATTCGACTTACCCTAAATTTAAAAAAAAATATTTTATTGTAACAGACTGTACCACACTTTTGAAATAAAATAAAAAAAAATAAATAAATAAAATGAATGACCAGGTGGCAGTTGACAAAGTTTAATCAGCAGTAGATATAGATTATAACGGCTTTGGTGAGGTTATAGTCTAGACTTTGTATGTTAGGTTTATTTTCTGCTCGTAACTACCTATATGAAACATGTAGTTCGTAATTATAGCCCTTATTACTAAACCAATTTTAATAAATAAGAATATTTTTATTTGTCCTGTACCAGACTTAGTCTACACGTATATTTATCTACCTAACTACATATTCTTTTATCAGTTTTTCCTTAATTATGTTTATTAATGTGATTAAATATGGATAACAGTGTTATTGTAATACTTACTTATTTATTTAAGAAAACACGCCAACGTCTCTTCACGTAGACATGAAAGGAGGGATTACTCTTATTTAATAAAGTGCTACAGTTAACTTTGGGGGAGGGCTATGTCCAGCAGTGGACATTTCTTGGTTGAAATGAAGATGATGATGACAGTGAACAGCGTGTAAAACCAATTTCATGGTTTGCCTTATTGATTTACTGGGTAATTTATTTGATCAAAGCTTAGGAACTACTCACGGTTATAAAGTAAACTGTAATGTATCAATAATGAACTCATTACAATTTACCAAGCGATCTTGTATAGTCGAAATCAGAATTTAAAAAAGTCGTTATTCTTTCAGACAGCAAAAGCGCACTACAGCATATTGGTTGATGTGCCTCTGGTTTCAGAGGGGCATTGAGGACGTGCAACATTTGCTGATGGATTGTGTCCGGAACAGGCGTGAGAGGAGGACATTCTTGACGGAATTTGACTTAAACAGACTGAACATGGGAACATGGATTAATTCAATCAATTTTATCTCAATCAACGTCAGAAGGTGCCAAAAAGTTAAGTCGTTTAATAACAGTCCTTCGTCTGTGACTCTCATCTTTGCTAGTAAAAGTTTTGTTTTATATGTTGGTTGTTTAGATGTGTTAAGTATATACATATAGATATATATATATGTGTTAATTTTATGTAATGTTAAAAGGCACAATGGGGTTGGCGTATCGGTTTAGATAAAAACCCCTAAACTAATAAAGACAAAAAAAAATCGTCAAAAAAGTCAAGCAAATAAACCGTAATAAAATCAAGTAAAGCAATAATTAAAAACAAAATAATTAGATTAATTAATTGATAAAATGTTTAATTGTAACAAAAAATACATAAGAATTCATGAACTACGGAATTCAAACAAGGAATAATTTTGTTATTCTCAAATAAAGATATTAGGCAAAGGTTGTTGTCAAATAGTCTCGCTATTTGACAACAACCTTTGCCTAATATCTTTATTACGAATAAATTCATCACCAACATGGCAAACACAACCCGTTGAATATAACATGTTTACATTTACAATAATCGTGAATAATTAATTAATTACAATTTGACTTGTAAAACATGTATTATGAATAATGTATAATCGCCTCGGCGTGTAACGACTTTATCATACTTGTTTGTAGTTATGTGAAAGGGTAAGAATTTTGACTATAATTTAGTTTATAGGTACCTGCCTAGTTTATGGTGGTTATGTACTGGCGTTTTATTTATCCCTATGTGACCCGACGGACGTTGTCCCTTCCAAATTTATAATTTTTTTTTTTTTTTTTTTTTTTTTTTTTTTTTTTTTTTTTTTTTTTTTAGCTTATAGCGTCCCACTGCTGGGCAAAGGCCTCCCTACTCTCTTTCCACCTCTCTCTATCCAAAAATTTATATATTTTATATAAAAACCCAGACAAATATACATGATGCACTATATCTCTCCACATTGTCATAATTGTATTTATTAATTAAATTGCATTATAATTATATAAATTTTAGTGATATTTATTTTAGAAGTATGTATGTATATTAGTATGTATGTATATTCTCATATTATGTGTGTATATTTTTAATTAGAGTTTAATTTGTAATTTTATGTTTTTCCTTCTACTGTTATTACACGCGTTGTCTACATCTCTGTTATCTTCTCTCCTATCGCAGGTGTGCTGGAAGAGTTTTCTGTAGAAATAAGCATTATCTTTGTACGTATTTTTCTGTTCCTTTCTTCTTGTCTGTTTATATGTGTCTGCATAAATGGTTAAATAAATAATAAATAAATGATTCTTTATACAAACAAAGAGCAGCGGTGGCCCAGTGGTAGCAGCCGCGACTTACGAGATGTAGGTCGTAGGTCCGAACCCAGACAGGCGCTTTACTTTGTGTAAATTATTTAATCACTCTCAAAACGGTAAAGGAAAAAAAGAAAAAAGGAAAAATAGGTGACGTCACAAAAGGAGGAGGGGGTTTCACTAGTGTGACCACCTGTGACAAGGACGGGGGGGGGGCAAAAAACCATAAAATTTGTGTGACGTAATTTATGGCCTAAGCATCTTAGGTCATCATCATTCTCCTGCCTTTATGCCAATTTCGACGCCACATGTCTTTTCTTCCACACTTCTGTATTAGTCGTCATCTCCGTAGTCACACCCTTTCTAACCATAACATCATTCACACATTCTATCCATCGTTTCTTTAGCTCCCTATTCTTTTTTTTTTTGTTCTTCTCCATAGAGATCTACGTTTTGGAATGGGCAACTAGCTTCAACTTTCCAACTGGTCGACTTTTTGACAATTCAAAAGTACCTGTAAATGGTCTAATTGAAATAAATGCTTTGAGTTTGAGTTTGAGTTTTAGCCATCGACATTCATACTCAAAGCTTTACTGTCGACATTTTCCCCATTCCTTCGTATCACAATCACAACCGATTTCCACACAACTTTTTAGTTACCAGTGTCACTTTTAGACTTCCTCTTCGGTACTCATTTCTTACTGTATCCATTCGTGTAACAGCACACATTTCTCGTAAGGTAAGCATCTTAGATCTTACCGTCGTGTCCTAGAACCAAAAATTCAAAGACTTGTGACGTCTAACCTTCCCTCTCACAGAGAGGAGGCCTGTGTCTCAGCAGCGGGAACATTATAGGCTGATTATGGTTAAAGTTACGAATATAAACACATCGGGCTTTTTTAAGAGAATAAGTTCTGTTCTTACCGAATTCGAACATTTCAAAATAACTTCAAATCGACCGCGATTGCTGCTATCGCATATATATGCATTGTTTTTACCCCAAGGATGATGAAATTTCGGATTGGTGTGGAGTAGGTACTATAACTAAAAAGTTAAAAATAAAAACATTTTCCAAAAAAAAAAATCGACTTCCAAAAAAACAATACAAAGTGAAAAATAACTTTAATTTCGGAAGGCGGTGACAATTTTTTTTAATACATTTCAAAAGTCACCGCCTTCCGAAATTAAAGTTATTTTTCACTTTGTAGTGTTTTTCCGGAAGTCGGTTGTTTTTTTAACGTTTTTATATACCAAAATCTGTTACCAAAAATCTATTAAGTATTTACCCAAGCACCTACCCAAAAGCAAAGTATATAACAAGGTTAAATAAAAACTTTCAAATATGTCCGTACGAAATAATATATTGGATTTAAAAGTTGGACGCTAATTCAAAACTAAGTTACTGGCCCCGTAATTTTGTTTACGGATTTCAAAATGTGCCTCAAATTTAGTTATTTGGTTGATAAAAGTGTGAATAGAATGGGGTAAAGTGGATAAGATTTATCCGTACCTAGTAGTACGAGACAAAGTGATCAGCAGCTTTGTTGTATTTCGGTTTTTACACGACTAAGGCAAAAGCCAAAGAAGGGTTATGATTTTAACAAGCTATGTATGTATGTCCAGTTAGGTAGCTCCAACTTCGAGAAAGAGGTCAATCGTCCAATCCGACTCGACTGGGCAGCGTTCGGGTAGCTTCGCAATATCTTCTCGTCCCACATACCGCAGTGTCTCAAGACGAAGTCTTTGACTAGTGCGTGTTGCCAGTGATGATATATGGAACACAAACGTGGTCGCTCACAATTGGCCTCATAAGAAGGCTTAAAGTCACCCAAAGGGCAACGGAGAGGGCTATGCTTGGAGTTTCCCTGCGCGATCGAATCAGGAATCCGCAATCTGAAGAGATAGATCCGCAGGAGAATCAAGGTAACCGACATAGTCCGAAGAATTCCCAAACTTAAGAGGCAGTCGGCAGGGCCGCGGAACAGATTGCCAATGCGGCCGAAAAGTTCTGGAGTGGCGACCGCGTACCGGAAGACGAAAGGTTGGAAGGCCTCCCACTAGGTGGACCGATGACCTTGTGAGGGCCGCGGGAACCCGCTGGCTGCGGGAAGCACAGAACCGGTCGAAGTGGCGGAACTTAAGGGAGGCCTATGTCCAGCAGTGGACGTCTTTCGGCTGAAATGATGATGATGATGATGATGATGTATGTATGTATGTTTGTTCACCTTTTCCCTCATAATGCTTAAACTTCTCGAAGTATTTTGGCAAACTTGGTTTTTTTTTTTGGTTATATGATACGATTTTTGCTTAAATTACATGTGACACCGGTTTTTTGGAAACCGATGCTATTATGTTACGATGTCTTTTTTATACCATTTTAGTTGGCTTTTTTGTCGTAACCGAGTTATACGGGTTGAATCCTAAGATGGTTGACTAATTTGAATATGAAAAAATCAGAAGAGAAATAATGAGCAGAAGAAAAAGCAGTACGGAAGCGTGTGGTGTTCTGACGTACCTACCTAGAAGTTAAGAACAAGCTATTAGACACATCTTTATCTGCACAATCGTGGACACATAAGACTACTACGGAAATGCCTACTCTTGGTGTTGCAGTTTCCCATAGATGGCGACAGCCGATTTTTTTTTTTTTCCTTCGCCCCTAGTATACTGATGCTCTTCTGGCCACCTACAATATACTCGTAAAACAATAGAAAACTGCAGTCTGAGCACTATACTTTTGGAGGGTTCGTAGCTAACTAATTACTGCCGCATGGGTTCATTAGAGGTTAAGCTACGCTTGCCACGGTCCGTTCGAGGATGGGTGACTAACCATTATATCTTGAGACCCCTCCATATCTCGGAAATTTTAATGGGTTCCCCACAATTTGTAGTGCAATTTGGCGTATATTTCATTGTTGTTCATTTCAGGCATTTTTCTCCTTGGCTGATTGGCATTTCCCTTCTCTCTTGAATCACTCTGTCTACTGATGAAAACCGCATTAAAAACTGTTTCGTAGTTTAAAAAATCTATACGTACAAACACGAAAAGCAACTTTGTTTTATAATATGTAAAGATAATAAATATGAAACGCGAGCAAGGGACAATGATGATTTTAAGTTATGACCCTACTAGCCATTGAAGACAATAACAGTAAATGTAACTTAGTAGCTGAAAGTATCGTCTTATGCTCACTTTAAAGCTTCTCTATCTCAATGCGTTATTGGTAGTATGGCGAGCGACGCCGACGTGCTTTATCTACTGTGGTCTGGTTAAACGGCTTTGATACTTTATCTTACTCTTTAGGGAATTTTTCGCAGTTAAACTCTCAGAAACGTATCTGTAAAATCTATATTTCCCGTCTTATCTTAAATTATATAGTCCACATTTCATCATTGAAATCTGGTAACACATTCATGATCATTTCCCCGCATGTAGGCGAATCGTGACGTCAGAAAACATCTTTCAAATTGAATACAGCAACGTCGGGATAGTCCTTACTTCTGAATGAGGCTAAACTTTTATTTAAGGCCCATAGTATCCTCATCTCCCGTTTGTATGCTAAAGCACGACTGCCGCCCGCGCCCGCGCACGGCACCTCTGAGCCTTTATCTCAAAATGGAGATATTCCTTTGATTAATTTACAATTGTGCTTCGGCGATTCTGTGGTACCTCTAACTATCTATTTTTCAGTGTATTTATTTCCAAATAACGAAGCCGTTTAGTAGGAGTATGGAATAGAAGTCAAAATATTGCGTGTTGGAAAATATTTTTTTGCAGCAAAAGTATTAACCATACAAAAAAAGTACTTCGGGCAAAATGATCTATATGAATCTATAGCAAAATCATATATTTTTCAAATCTTCAAGACAAGCCGTTAATGAACAGTAAGGTTCATAAAGTGACCGTGTTACGCTACCAAACGGGACGTAGGCCCTTAATTAAGAAAAAACATCGCGAGAGAACCGGCATGTCTTAGAACCAAAAACACGATGGTGTTTCACATCTCGGGTTGGTACCCGCACTAGGCCCGCGTGGTGGATTACAGGCCCCTTACACTCACTAAAACGAGGCCTGTGTCCCAAAAGGCGAAACATTGTAGGCTTATCATACTATGCTTATACTATAATAGTCTGTTTAACCTAAAACACATGAATCTAACCTACATAAGATTCGGCACAGCCTTACATACTATGGCTTTAAGTATCAAACTGACCGAAGTGAAAATAAAAATAACCTGCAATGTACGAAAGTATCAACACTGCATGGGAACACATCTGTACAACGAACTCCTATTGTTAACCGCACGGAAAAGATCAACTAACTGTTGCATTCAGATGAGACAATACTTTGTAGTTTATGTATTTGTACCACGGTACCGCGCGTTCTAAGAATTCTAAGCTTGGAACGTGAATGATTCATGTGTTCACACGAGCATACAGTAGCCCAAGAGATTATTTCTTTTATCCCTTGTAATAGAACAGTTGTATCTCACGTTCGAAATATGTATATTGATGCAATAAGTTCTGCGCAGTTCAAAGTCACAATATTAATTGTATTAATCGATAAAATAACTATTTATTCCTCTCAATTTCTGCAATTAGGTACTACAATCAGATTATTTTGCCTTTCTCTTCTAACTCCTACTTAAATGTTGTGGTTAAACTTCTGTCGCCTGCTAAACTAAACACATTGTTTTGAAATCATCTACCTTTACATACAAATAAATAAATTGAAATGTCCGTTAGTAATGTCAAAATAACTGCGTTTTACTAAATGCAGAAAGTATATACGGTAGTTCAAACACTTTTTTTGTCGGTCTGTCTTATTTGTTCCGGCTTATCTCTAAAACGGCTGGATAAATTTTTGACGGCTCTTTCACTGGCAAATAGTTGACATTATAGACTATGTTTTATCTCGGAAGTACGTTTCCCCTGGGATAATTTATGACATCCCCGTGGACGAAGCCCCGGGAAGCAGCTAGTCTGACGTATAAAACCTAAAAAACACGTTGTCAATCATTTTTAATCAATCTGCCTAGCTTTTTCCCAACAATGTTGGGGTCGGCTTCCAGTCTAACCGGTTGCAGCTGAATAGAAGCATTTTCCATGAAGCGACTATCTATCTGACCTGCACAACCGGGTAATACGATACCAATTTCACTTTACTACCAGTAAAATGAAATTCTGTTATTCAAGTTCAAAACTATGTCACGACCTCGAACACCCAGTCGCATCTGCGTCCAACTCTTTGCCCCAGCTACATCCCTTTTCGATACAACGTTTATATTAAAACTCGATGCGTCCAGGAAATTGCTATCATACTTGATCTCAAACTGTCACTGTTATGTGGCCGTGACGCGTGGCAAGCGGAGCGGGAGGGATTAATGTAAGAGTACGGGGACAAATTACAGTTTAAAGGGGTTGGTTGGGTCGGTGTTTGTTGATTGAATTGGGGTCGAAAGTGGCAGATTGTAGGGCGAATCTTCTAATCATGTAATTTGCCACAGGGCACGTTTTTTTGTTAAATCTTCATTTGGAAAAAAGACTTAAATCGCGGAGCGATCACAAGGCACATGTGGCGGAGCTATTGCATTGTTCTTAAAATGCAGAAAGTTATGTGCTTGTTTTTCTAAAACACACATAGAACCATTCTATAATATATAGGTATCATAATCATCCTTATAAGTGTTTCTACCATCTTGTTAATTTAACCACAGCAGGCTAAAAGAACGGCTCTTCTATGAAAACTTTTTCAGTAAAACTTCTACTGATTTTGTCAAATAATAGGTATACTACGTTAGGTCCATTACATCTTGTTATCATTCTTCTAGGATATGTGTGAAAATTTTATTGTCGCGATGATTCTCCTTATTTTTTTTCTTAAAACATTTTATCGCCCCGCCTCCGCTCAACAACATCACCGTGCCCCAAAGCTTTGTAACGCATTTCAACTCACACACAACTGGAATTGAATAGCAACCCTACAAGTCAACACAGAAGATTGCTTTCCGCAAAACCCACATGTTTCAATGGGGATGTTCACAAAATAGAAAACGTAAGCCCGTCGACGGATCAGAAAGTGTTTAGCTTTGTGTTGCATTGTGAAGTTCGAGAGGTATCCCAGTTACCATGACAAAAGCAACTGGTTGCCTTTGACAGTCGCTATGGATTTTGACAAGTTTGAAGGCGATCGGTTCTTGTTGGCTTTGTTAAATTTCGGGCATAACTTTGGATGATTTTGACAGTTTTTTATTTATGGATATTTCACTGACTTTTGTTGGATCATGATAGTTATTGCTTGAATTTAGGTTAGGAGATTGGATTACACTTAACATGGACCAAAAACAATCTTTGCCAAACGCCAGTGAACATTACCATGCCCACAAATAAATATTTTATTTAAATAAAATCAAATTATTGTATATCTAGCTTTTGCCAATGGCTTCGCCCGCGTGGATGTCGAAAATTATCCCAATGGAACCGGGATACAAGGTATCCTATGTGTTAATCCAGGTTACAAACTATATGTGTGCCAAATTTCACCCAAATCTGTTCAGCCGTTATTGCGTGTTTGAGTAACAAACATCCAAACTTTCACATTTATATTAATATACTAGCTACCGCCCGCGCCTTCACCCGTGTGGTTGTCGGAAATTATTCCACGGGAACGTATTACCGGGATAAAATCTATCCTATGTGTTAATCTAGATTACAAACTATATGTATGCTAAATTTCATCCAAATCCGTTCGGCCGTTTTTACGTGATTGAGTAACAAACATCCAAACATCTTCACAAACTTTCACATTTATAATATTATAGTAGGATATATTTTAGGACCAATTTTTAAAACTAAAACAGTTAACGGCAATAAATGTAACAGTAATATAAAATATTCTCTAGAAACACCTGTATCACTATCTGCCTAGCCTTCTCCCAAATTTGTTTCGAGTCGGTTTCTAGTCTAACCGTACGCAGCTGACTACCAGTATTTTATATTCAGCGACTGCCTATCTGACCTCCACAACCCAGTTACTGAGTAATACGATACCCCTTGGTAAGACTGTTTGTCAGACATTCGGGCTTCGTATGACCCCTAATGACTGTTAAAGATATACAAATGTCAGCTGGGACCAACAACTAACGTACTTTCCGAGTCACGAAGAAAACTAAAAGTCACCTATTCACGGAACAAACACGGAAATTGTGGCTTAATCTGACCCATGCGGCTGTTATTACTTACTAAATATAAACACCTGAATAAGATTTTCCATGTTGAATAAATGATTATAAATTTAATTTATACCCTTCTTTCTTAAAATCAGCGATTTTCATTACGCAATAGGCTTTTTTATGGTGCAGAAAAGTTAATAACTCGTTCCCAATAGTTCTTAATGTAAAAAGTGATATACCAGAAGCAATTTACGTGAATATTAATGTGTAAAACTTTATTAATATTCCTGGCAAACTCTTTCATCTAAGTCGTACTTAACTCCTGATATTCATTGTTCTAAGTTTGTTCCTGTATGACTGAGAGTTTAGTATGGAACTCGGCTTACGACATAATTGTCCAGCAGAATGTTGTTGAGCAAACCTGGTATGTCATAGATTAGTAGTAGATTTGTATCAATTTACCTGCGAACTCCTGCCCACTGCTTCACGCACCGATGGGATCAGCGTCATGTTCAGTCGTCCTAAATCCAGTTAAAACTCCACTGCACATTTATTTCCACAGGTGCTGGTTAATGTTCTTGATAATGTCTTAAAGAGGGTTTCACAAAATAACAGAAGGACAATCTCGTATGAGAAAAAAGGTTTAACACGCGAGCACATTGTTTAGTTCGTGTACCTACGATCAGTTCAAGTGAAAAAACACGTGGACGTGCGGCGCCACTGTCCCGCATCGTAGACCAATGGGATTGCTTAGCGAGCAGGTAGTAAGCAAGCCGGAAACTTAATAAAATCAAACCCTTTTTAGGTTAGGTTAGAACTGCGACAAATCGCGCGCGAGCCGAGCGAGCGAAGCGAGCGGTGCCGCCTGAGCGGCCGGCGAGCGCTACTTCCAAGTTAGTGGCAGTTACTTGACTATTTAGTAATAGCGCAAGGTACTATCCGTTTTGATAATAGTTTACAATTTGACGGACAGATTATAAACTATCGAAAAATAGTGCGTTAAATTGTAAATGGTTTTTGCAGTTCACAATTTATAGACAGTTTATAATCTCGCGAGATATATTATTAAACTAACGGTGTTCACAATCTTACGGTGACAAATACAAGGTGAGATCACAGTGAGATCATAAATGTATGGAGCAGCAGATTTTCTTCCCGTTTACAGGGTTGTTCCTTAGTAAAAGTTGTTTCTAATGAGTACAAATGACTTCAGTTTTGCAATAATTTCAGTCACACCTTGTATTATTAAAAAGGAGATTGTTAGGTAGGTACTTACTCTATTTTTAATTTCAATTTACCCTGTTAAGCATAAACACGTGAAGGGAGAACTTTGACATTTACTCGATAAAGTGGAAAGCCACGTGCCACTTAAGGGGGAGACGCCTGGGCAGCTCGTGAGATTCAAGTTTTTTTTGTAATTTGCAAGTCAGTTTGTATGTTTAACAAAATATGATTCGCAACTGTACCAAGTATGTATTTACAATGTCACGCGTAAAAAGAAGATGCTTTTAACTTGCTCATACTTTATAATTTCACCACATACATTTTACCATATAAATTGACATATTTGTTCCTACCCAGAAATAACGTCTGCCTAGCCGTTATTTGTAAGTGTTACCAACGCACACATTCAATGAGGGTGTTCTGATATGACGTTCACTAGGTGGCAGCACTGAGACGTCAGGTCCGAGCACCTGTCAAATAGACAGTGTCTAAGCGCCTACGGACTGAATGGTGAACGAAATAATGAAACGAATGACATCAAATATTTTAAGTTCATTGTCGAACTGGAAGACCTCTTGTCAAAGTGGTGCCAACTGGTGGCTTGAATATTCATGAACACCCTCATTGCCTGAGTTTTCATAATGAAACCATACCTAAAAGGACTGTTAAAATTCATGAAATAAATAAATAATTCGGTGTTAAAATAATACACTCTTCCAAATTAAATCAAATAAATCACGACATACGAAAAAGTCATTCAAAACCGTCATACAGTGGGACTAGTATAAATTTAGAGGCTTGGATTGATGATTTTAATGATTATAATTCTGTCTTAATAATATATATAAAATCCAGTGTCATGATGTATGTTCCCAGTGAACTCTTCACCAAGTCAACCGATTTTGATAAAAATTGGCATTTATATGTGTAATTTGTTCCAACTTTAGAGATAGGATAGTTTTTTTTTCTTAAATGTTGATTACTCAGGCCAAATTAACACTGACCTTCAATAAAAATAAGAATTAATTAGACGGATATCAAGTTAAATATTTTAATTATCGTTATATTTTCACCCTAGGTAAACAAACTTGAGAATTATTTCATTCATCATACTTATTTTATTCTAAATAGAATTAAAGACTATTAGTAGTTTCGATCCATTTCAGGCATTTTTAGGCATTTCCCTTTCGTGGGTTACTTTGTTGCATGCCCCTTAATGGAAACATTATTCCTCCATATTCTGAGAAATTACCATAAAATTGACTTCGCCATATTAACATTTTACTTGAACATAGATTGTTGTAACTTATGATCTAATGTAGGTATATTGATAATAACACCAGTAAAATATGTGTCACAAAGGGAGTTGACATTATTTGGCCTTTGCTTACTGGGCCTCAGTTTGTCAGTCATCAGTACCTACTTGAATTTAGGCTTCTAAGTGAGGATAGTTTTTGGTTCCTATCAGTATTTTAATGACTCAATCCCTATTATTACAAAACCAGCAAGCCAGTTTTTGAATTAAGAACCCAATATGTATACAAATGCAGTTTTTCTTAAAAAGTTGACAACCTAGTCCGGTGCTATGTTGTCATTTTTGTAAAAAGAACTTCACCCTAATCGAAATAAGTTGGAAATGCAAAAACTGGCACAGCTTAAGGCTAGAACTAAAGTTAGATTGGGTAGCCATCACCTCCTTCAGCGAAGCAGTAATGCTCGCAAAGAGGGAGGCGGCGCACGTGAGAGAGAGGCAGTATATATGCCCTCACGGCCCTAGCCTCCGCAGGAGACGCCCTGGGCGTCGGGAATCCCAGTCTGATTCCCAGCTACTGTAGGCGCGGGTTTGCGTACGGCGAGTAATGGGTAGTCCGCTGTCCGGTAAGGACCAAGCCCGGGTCTACGGCGCGTTAAGTTCCACGCGCGCCTCAAAGAGATGTCAGCATCAACGTCCGCAAGGGCCGATGTTTGCTAGGGGTGCGGGTTGTTCGAAAGAGATACCGCAGCCCCTGGCACACAGGCAACTACGGAAACACGGGTGGGTTTTAGTCCGTAAAAGTCTGACACCCCCTCCTGCTCCACCCAGAGTGGGAGAAGATATTTGATGATTTCCCAAACAAAACAAAAGTTAGATCGCGTTTTGTTTTGGATTAAGACGAATAAAGTTATAGATGTAAACAACAATCAATAATATCAATTTAGCTTTTAATAGTACTTATAATATAAATTGCAATGTTTTAACTATAAAGAAAAAGTGTACTTATTGTTCAAAAGCCTAATAAATAAATTATAAAATTAACAAGGTAACAACAAGGTAGGTGAGCTCCACCGGTTACTTCAACAACATCTTATATGTGGTCATCTGAATGATCTTAATTCATACTTACAAATAATAAAAAAATAAGTGTATGTTTGTAATATCAAAATAACTTCTTTTTGCTAACTGCATATGACATTAGCAGTACTCTTAACAAAACAAGCAATATTTATAAAAAATGGCTGTCTGTTTGACTGACAGATAGCTGATGTTATAATGACTAATATAATAGGCCACTGTTCATTTCTGTCCCGGAAGCAAGTTCCGTGGTATAATTTCGACATGTACGCGGGTGAAGCCGCGGGTACAGTTAGTTAAAAATAAAATAGTGAGTTGCCACTGGATATTAAAATATTTCCAATATTTTCCGTTCCTACTCAATTTCAGTTCCACGAGAAAAACTGAAGTAAAAGTTAAATAAGTTTTGTTCGCCACTGATTCGGTGCGCTCTGCTATCGCTCAAACAAAATCTTGCAATCTTGAATATATTCCTTCGTCACAAACAAAATGGAAGACTAAACCGATCGTCATCGGAGATAAAGGGGAAATTTTTCGAAAATTCCAACTGGATTTGCAAGTATTTTATATAAATCAGGCTTTATTGGCATCGAGAGGGCCGTATCATTTTAGTAGATATCTATTCAGGGGCTATGCTAACCGTACGTGGTTGGAATACCAACTATGTCTATGCCAACTTAATATTGCATACTTCAAACTGCAGAATTCAATCCTAACAACCTTAACTATGAAGACTTAAGGCTGAATTTAGAACTGGATAGTGCAGTAGCAAGTGAAGATGCTGAGGGTGGATTTGCACAATGTACCCAACACTATCTGTCAAACCATGAATTAAAGTGAGAATAAATCGAGATATTTTTACGATTGTTAAATTCTGAATGTTCTATAATTTGGTTCAGATGTATGGAGATTTGTGAATGTAATGTTTGATTTTACATTAGAATGTACTATTGCAATTTATGGTTGCAATCTAGACAAATGATAAATCAATGTTGCGTAGCGCGGTTAAGAGCAGAAATATTTTGAAGGTCAAGGAATGTTTAAGATTTATTTTGTAATTTTGAAGTTTGATCTTAGATTTCGATAGCTTGCTATTATTATTTTATTATAGATACGTTATGTTTGAGAAAACAAAAAACTCGTTGCCAGCGAGGCAGTAAACATTTTTGACTGAAAATTCTGGAACCGCACATTAATTTTTAGTTGGCAGCTAACAAACGTTACATATTTTGTATCATAAAAGTTATATTGTTCATTCCAATAAACGAAAACAATATACACGGCGATAACTGTTGGAATACGTCCATGTAACATTGTATAATTTTGCAGCAACCCGAGGCAACACTGTAAAACTGCAAGTATCAGCTAAACGCGGCACCGTTGTAAACTTTTCAGCTCAACACTTATTGAGACGTGTGAACGTGTTTTGGAAAATTATACTGTAATTCGGAGTTATTATAGTTATTGATTAAATACTATTTGTTTGTTTTTAGGACTAGGTAAGTACCTACTAGCCTTTTGCCCTATTATGTTGGGATCGGCTTCCAATTTAACCGGATGCAGCTGAATATCAGTATTTTATATGAAACAACTGTCGATCTGACCTCCTCAACCCAGTTACTGGTAAGACTGGTTGTCAGACTTCCGGGCTTTTGACGATCCGTAACGACTGTCAAAGATCCACGAATTACAGCTGTAAAGGATAGTTAAACTTGCTTTCTGAAGCCCGGGGACACCTATCCACGAATCAACCGCGGCAAGCGTACCATAACCTGATCAATCGATCCGTGCGCTGTTATCACTTATCCACAAGACCACTAGGTATTCTAGGTAAGTATTTGCAAACTGATATATTTTCTCCTTGTGGTACCGGACGTAAAAAGAATAGCACCATCCCATTTCTTCCCGTGGGTGTCGTAGAAAGCGACTAAGGGACTTACTAGAGAATGGGCAGCAGCGTTCTCCATGCATTTTACAACCATACTGCGATCCAACCCGCCTGCAACGCGTGGCGATTATGGCAAAACCCTTTGTTGGAGGCCTTTGTCCACAAGTGGACGTCTTTCGGCTGAAATGATGATGATGATGATATTTTCAAATAGATGAACCAACCTGAATGGAATGATTGTCATAGCAACATGATATCAATATCACTCACGGTCCGTCCACATTCCATTTTATGAAATTTTCCAAAACATTCTAGTCTTTAAAGGGAAACCCACAAAAATACCTAATAGCACTGTGCAGTTGTTACTATATGTTCAGTTTTACATAACATAACATCACGCCATGTTTCCAAGAAGGGTTGGGTGTACCTAAAGCACACTCACATTTCGTCAATTATGTTTAAGTTCCATTTAAGTGGGGGCGAGGTTATTGCCCTCCACCGGCATGAATCCAGACTCCGGGCTGCTACTGAGAAACTTCAGATAGAAAAATCCAATAAACTCTTTGCCCGAACTTGGAATCGAACCCAAGACCTTATGCTCAACAGTAGCGCCTGCAACTACTAGACCGACGAGGCAGCAGTTGTAACATATTTGCAGTTTTACAAAGGAGTATCGTGTTGTCGAGTTACAGGTTAGGGGAAGTCAGATACGCAGTCCCTCTATGTAAAATACTAGAATTCAGATGTATCCGGGTGAACTGAAAACCAACCCCAACATGGTTAGGCAAGGCAGGCAGCCAGATGATGAGGATGACGTTGCATAATCCACGTAAGTTGATTTGATTAAAATAGACAAAGATGACGCAAGACGAAAGGTTCATTGTTATTATTAAACTAGCTGTGCCCGCAACTTCGTCCGCGCGGAATAGTTACTTTTTTATTATTAAATAAAAATTCAATAAAAATAATTTCTAAAATTAAAGTAGCCTAAGTTACTCCTTATTACATCAGCTATCTGCCAGTGAAAGTCCCGTCAAAATCGGTTCAGCCGTTTCAGAGATTAGCCGGAACAAACAGACACAAAAAAATAAAAAATAAAAATTTGGTATATGTACCGTGTTTACATTCATATGCATTTAATAAAAAGCGGTTATTTTAATATCACAAACAGATACTCCAATTTTCTTTATCTGTATGTACCTACTGTATAGATAGCTTTCAGTTTGGATATCTTATATAATTATATCTTCATCACCATCATCGTGAAATAAATAAAATTAAAGTGTCTTTTTTTAATGTAGAAATAACAGCTTTTCACTGAGGAAACATAAGAAAGAATATATGATACCATACAAAAAACATTTTAAATTGTCGTCTGTGTGTTTGTTCCGGCTAATCTCTAAAACGGCTGGATCGATATTGACGGGACTTTGGCTGGCAGATAGCTGATATTATAAGGAGTAACATAGGCGTTTTGTCCCGATAGGATGTTCCAGTAGGATGATCTCCGACATCCAAACAGGTGAAGTCGCGGACACAGCTAATCGCAACTAAAACCTTTGCTACAAAAATCATATCTACCACCTGATCCCACGTACTATAATAACACTAAACACCACGACAGTCTATACAAGATGCCCATCGAACATGAACACCCGAAACCTTTGCCCAAATTCTAACAATTTGCACGATCCGAACATAGCAATTGTCCTTTATGACTCCCAAACCTTAATATTAGGGAAGCTATATCACTGGTGTGAGCATTAATAATATCTCTAGGATATATTATAATGTAGTGTTGTCCGGAATTAGTTTGAAAACGGCTTTTGTGACCTGCTTTAGCCAGTGCGTTGTTTGATCTTAGTTATTAATAATAATCGTTTATTGGTGTGCCGGACGGGCGTGATCGCTTGGACGTGAAGGGTGTGTAGGGAGGGTGTATGCCTATCCAGGTTTTATCCCGGTGTGTGTGTAGGTCTCCCAGTCCACACGATGCTGACGTCCGCACCTATAGATTCCAGATGTCTTCAGGGTGGTTACTATCTTCCGTTCTTCATGACGTCACCAGATGTACCGAAGTTTTTGACAATATCTCAAAGAAACAGTTTCCAGACTTTCGTCTAGGAAGGGGGTGTTTTTAATGGCTTCTGGTTAGGGGTACCTTACCTGATTAATAACACAAGTTTCTTAAAAGTCTTCAGGAAGCAATTTCAGAACACTACTTGGACTATATCTAAAATTAATTAGTTTATTTAAATAAAAACCTTGCCGATGACTACAAATTTTTACGAAATTACATGTTTGCTAACGTACCATCAATCTTTACCGTAACGAGAGCCGCTAATTGCTTCCTGTTTTAAAGTTTTATTTGATCTATATTTAATCACAGTTACATTTGAATTATGCGTATAACACATCAATTTATTAAAATACATATGGCATGTTACGTGGTACATTATTGTATTCCTCATGAAATTCCCCATCTCTTGAGTTATCTATCTTAGCTATATCTTTTCATATTGAAATAATATTTCGAGGAAAACCGAAAAATTATGAAAAATCTTAAAAATTACTTTTATAAGTTGATTTCCTTGAAACCTACTGAATCGATTTCAAATCTAATTATAGATATCTTAGGTTGGTCCATTGACCTAAAACAATATGATATTTAAAACTTTACAACTATGATTTTCAGGGCGTGACGCGACCTGAAAGCGGGTTAGCAAAAACATAAATCTTCAAAATCACTTAACTGAAGCAACACGACATACAAACTCAATTACCTAAGTGGACTTAGGCTTAGAATATTAAAAGTTAGGTCCAGTTGAGTACTAGATTACCTGGACGCACTAAAAACTATAAATTACGGCTATATAGCCCACTTAAATGCGGTTTGTAGGGGTGGTACTTACGGTTTTCTATACTAAGCACTTATTCACCATTGTTTATTGGTTTAACTATCACTTTTATCACTATGAATTTAAGTTATTGTCAGAAACAAACTATATAACTATGTAGGGACGCATCGTCGCAAGCAATTGGGAACAAAAAACACAAACATACAAAAGACAAACAATGATGAACGATTATAGCTGCAAAAGTTAAAACTGTGGTGCAGCTACCAACACCTGACGAACGATCCTAATGAGAGGTTAGTTTAGTCCAAGACATAACAAAGGTATTTAAACAAGAATGTAAGGAAGAGATAAATTATATAAAAAATACAATTTGAGGTATAATATACAGGTTGAAATTGAAAACATGCGACAAACCGAAATGGGAGATTGTACTCGAAAAAAAAAACATCTGTTCCCTACATTTATGTTCGCATAACTCGTCAAAATGTAGGGAACAGCTGTTTTTTTTTTTGCGATTGCATCTTTAGTCCCTCAGTAAAAGTTGTTCATAATGATGAGTACAATCTCCCATTTCGGTTTGTCGCATGTTTTCAATTTCAACCTGTAGTGCCGTGTGTACGTACCTAATATAGAGTAAGAGAGAGTGATGGTGTGTTGTGTGACGTGTGACGTGTGTGTGTTTTCCAAGGTGTTAAATATCCACAAGTTTAATAAATGAGTAATTTTAGTAAAATCTCTAGTTTTTTCTTACATTCATTTCTCGTAACTGGATAGATGTAGGTAGATATTTTATTGATTCTATGAATGGTTAACGGAGAACTGTCTATAGATGTTGCAGGCCATACAGTATACTTTACCAGAAATCTACGTTCATCTAATCATCCTGAAGGTCAATTAATAACTGCCAGACTATTAGTTGTTTAGGCAGGATCTTTATGGAAATAGGCAAAAAGCCCTAAAACCCGACTCCTGAAAAATCTGATTTTTCAGTAGTCGAGCCCTTTCATTTGATGCAACTTCACACGGCATAATAATTAAAAAAACATTATTTATGTTTTTCAGGGCACCATATTCCATTATGACCAGCGGACAATCAAAACGATTCCAATGATACCTCATTTGTAATATTATGATAAGTAGTTTAGAAATTAGGAGGGCACAGATGAAAAAACATTATGTACCTATGTTTGGTTATTTGTTCCCTCATAACATACACACATACTTACATAAATACTAGTCAAACCTTTACTTATCCTTTACTTAGCTTAACCTTTGCTTAGCCGTAGTCGGGTGCAAAACAGCCAGTTGTCATGTTTGATAATGCTACTGTACGAAGTATCAACACTTGTGGAAGACATTTTATTGTTCTACAAAACTTTGGTGTGAAAATGGCAAACAGAGCGATCTATCCCATTAATCGGTTTGTCAAAATGCTTCGGGCAGTTGTCGATAGTCACGTTGAAATGAAAAAAACTGGCACCGTTTCCAACTCGTGCAGCATGCCAACAAAAAAGAATCAAGGCCAACACATAGCCGAAACAAGCTGAAAGCTTTTACAGAACAAAAGCACACAAATAAACTACATGAACATCAATAATACCACAAATAGTACCCTTCAGAACAGCAATAAAGATCATCCCAATATCAAAACCGGGAAGTGCATTTACAAAAATTTACAACGCATTTAAAATTTAACTGCACTTATTTGTTTTTGTGCCAAAAATACACGGTACCGTTCCACGGGGTATTTCAACTTCGCTATGATTTCTTGGCTGTATCACAAAGTTATGTTTGCTGTTGCGAAAATTGTTGCAGTTTATGTAGACGTCGTTTTATAGTGATTTCTAAAGACTCTGTATTCCCAATTTCTCGGCAATAGGGCCCTTTTTTATTTATTTTTTTGGGTAAGAAATTATCAAATTACTTCTACCGCCCTGGGCAGAGCAGGAGGGCGTGTCAGACTTTTACTGTCTAAATTCCACCCGTGTTCCCTCAGTTGCCTGTGTGCCAGGGGCCGCGGTATCTCTTTCGAATAACCCGCACCCCTGGCAGGCATCGGCCCTTGCGGACCCCACCAGTTGGTGCTGACATCTCTTTGAGGCGCGCGTGGAACACAACGCGCCGTCGACCCGGGCTTGGTCCTTACTGGACAGCGAGCTACCCATTACTCGCCGTCCGCAAGCCTCTCCCTCACGTGCGCCGCCTCCCTCTTCGCGAGCATTACTGCTTCGCAGAAGGAGGTGACGGCTACCCATGCACTCTCGCCTCGTACCATGGCCTGAACCGGGGCCGGCCGCGAGAGATTGCCGTCGCCGATCGCCTCCACGAGGAGCAATAGGGCCCTTGACTAACGTTGTGATTTAGATCTTTCCCAGTGCAGATAGTCAAAATAGAATGACAGAAGAGGAACAGAAAAGTAAGAAACTTCCAGTATTACCAAGAGGTATAAGTTACGCACTGAGTTGCGGGGTCCAGATAGGCAGTCACTCCAAGTAAAATTCTAATTCAGCTACATTCGCTTAGTCGTTGCAAAAAGATTAGGCAGACCGTGATTCTTTAAACTCAATTCTACTCCTTCCAAATTCAAAACATAAACCAATTGTTTCTCCTTTACTTCTTACAAACCGTATATTTTAAGGCCAGGATCATAACTTTGTTTTTCCGTATGTGCAACGCAGTTCGGGATAAATACGGCGTAAGGCAAGGAAACCGCGTTCATAACAGTAAATGGTGCGTCCACAAACGAATACATTAGCAGCTTTATGGACCGGATACGAGGTGCTGATATTATTGTATAACTTCTATACAGAAGGATAGGAAAAAGAATATTTTTTATGTTAATTTTGCTGGCGACTCCAGATTTTTCTGTAGGTTTGATCGTTGTGGGATATTTTTATAAATTGATGGATTGATTGATATTGTTCTGCTATGATAGAATAACTGAAGAAAGATAACTGTTCAATTTAAAATACGAGTTGTATAGAGCTTTTTCTCATCTCTATAAATTATCTTAATTTGGTCCTAAGGAGTTAATGATACCCTGAAGCTGGACTGCGCTAGAATGGATTTGATTTAATGTCTGCAACGCACTAAAACATGATGATAATGATGGATTTTCTTCTTCGAACTAGAAGAATAAACCTAAAAATAGGTAATTAGGAATTCCACTTTATACTTCTTCTTGATTTTGAATACACCTTAAAATCACAATTGTATAATGTCAGTGGCATAGGTTGAATAAACTGAGTAAATGAAAAAAAAAATACTAATCGAAATCCAAATATTTAGCTGTTCACACTAACGATATGTTTAGTTTCAAAATATATTAAATCCGACTTCTGTTTAAAGTAGGGTGACCATTTTTGACGTATATTCATGCAATCTCGGAAATCTACATCAATACAATATATTTTAAATTAATGGAAAGTTAGAATTCTTTTTTTTTGGGCTGAATCATGATTTCAAGAAGTTCTTTTTTTTTAATTTTTGCCATATATTAATATTCCTTGTAGGTACCAATTGTGCGTTTTCATCAATAATGTGTTTGCAATTTGAGCAAAAGACTCTTTCATCTCAACTCCGTGCTTCAACCGTTGAACTATTCTCACTGCATAAGATATGCATGAAGTATTGCGGCTGGTTGCCAGGATTTGCATCTGAGAACACTATTCAGTGTTGTGCATCCTAGATAGTAAGTTTGTTGGCCCCAGTTACAACTTCTAACTAACGCTTTTGATCTCCAATTTATGCGTCATGTTATACCTATTCGCATTATGTTAGAAATATTTTGAAAGCACAGGTCTGATTGCGTAAAAACTATCAGTTACAATATGAATCATTTTGAAGGATATTGCTAATCCATTGCTTCATATGTTGGAAAAATTAGTCTCCGCAACAACTTAAATAACGCAATGAATGTTGTTGAACTTTCAAATTGTAAGCGATTGCTACTGATAGTGTATAACGCAGTATCCTGCTGTTTAGTAGTGCCTATATAGGTACAGTTTCCGAAGATATTAATACAGGATTTATAATCTACTGCATTTTAAAGCAGAAAAAATCTGTCCCCTTAAAATACAAAAGTTTTGGTAACCCTACACAAAAGTAACATCTTAGCCGTAACCACATGTTCCGTTTATGTTTTTTACAACTTTTTTGGTGCATTTTTTGCAGTGAACTCCGAAACGAAACTCTTACACATGTCAAATACTTAATTTCTTGAGGATTTATAACTGTCTGAGGTTGTGCCCGGAATAGACGGTACAGTTTATACACTGACTGCAACGCTTCATTTTTAATTGAATTTTAATACATAAATTATTATAAATGAGAGGGAAAGTAAATTTGGTTTGCTGTATGTTCGAGAAATATGTTGCCACGAATAGCACGAAGGGCTCGTGGCTAAGTAATATTAATAATCGTACAAGTCAATCGATCAGGTAAAACTACGGTTGCCGCGGTCGGTTCGTGGATTGATGATCATCTTTACATAACGAACCGGAATGTGCATCGGAAAGTACGTTATACAGGATGATTGGAAGATGGGTGCAAAGCTTTAAGGTGGAGATAGTATAGACAATTTAGAACCATTTAAGCCATGGTTGTCTTAGACGAAGTCTTACCAATTTTTTTTTTTTTAATAAGGTTTAAAAGACGTATTGTACCAACTTTTTATTTTTTCTGAGCTTTAAATGTCTGTAAAAAAAATGTCTAATGACACAGAAGCCTAAAACATGTTTTGCTTGATTGCTTACACATTACTTTAATTAAATAAATAAAAAATGAATTCATTTATCATTCAATTTGGCCATAATTATGCAGTTTACATTAAATTTTGAGAATTTCCGAAAAAAAACTTAAAAATTTGGTTAAAAATATTTGGTAAGACTTCGTCTAAGACAACCATGGCTTAAATGGTTCTAAATTGTCTGTACTATCTTCGCCTTAAAGCTTTGCACCCATCTTCCAATCACCCTGTATGTCGTTGGTCCCGGCTGTCACTCGTAGATCTTTGGAAGTCGTTACGGGTAGTTAGAAACCCAAAAGTCTGACAACCAGTCTTACTAATGGGTATTACTAATTACTGGTTATTACCAAGATACTGGTTTGTAGGGGTTAGGAAGGATCTTTCTTTCCTGACCCGACCTGATCCTGAGCGACTGCTTGTCCTTCCTCCCTCCAAGAGGAGGGAGGAAGGACAAGCAGTCGCTCCATATAAAATACTAGTGTTCAGCTGCCTCCGGTTAGACTGGAAGCCGAACCGACCCCAATATAGTTGGGTTAAGGCTAAAAGCAAGACAAAAAAAAACAGTTTATTACTACTTTTGTGCGTGACATCTACATAATATAACTTTTCATGTAGTTCGTATGCACTAGCCTTAACTTTGCCTCAAGTTACACTCATGTGATATTGATTTGAAACGGTTTTGTATTACGGTTTAGTGATCAATTTGTTAGTCGAAGTCTATTAAACAGAAGCCGTTCTTCGATAAGCATCATATTTATTTTATTTTATTCCGATGACTTTTAAGCAGACGTCTTAATAATGGATCATAAAAAATATAAGTACATACGTCCTAAGAACCTCATGGGGTATCATCTTACCTAGTAACTGGGTTGTGGAGGTCAGATAGGCAGTCGCTCTATGTAAAATACTGGTATTCAGCTGCATCCGGTTAGACTATAGGTTGAAATTGAAAACATGCGACAAACCGAAATGGGAGATTGTACTCATCATTATGAACAACTTTTACTAAGGGACCAATGATGCAATCGCGAAAAAAAAAACATCTGTTCCCTACATTTATGTTCGCATAACTCGTCAAAATGTAGGGAAGAGCTGTTTTTTTTTTTGCGATTGCATCATTGGTCCCTTAGTAAAAGTTGTTCATAATGATGAGTACAATCTCCCATTTCGGTTTGTCGCATGTTTTCAATTTCACCCTGTAGAAGCCGACCCCACCATAGTTGGGTTGGGAAAAGGCTAGGCAGTTCATGACTTCATAAGAACCACAACCACCATGTATGTTGGGTGACAATACCTAATGGGTTAGTTCGTTATGTGAAAATCCTGGAATGCATTTAGAATCTTCAGACTACTGACCACTTAATTCTAATAGGTAGGTACTTACTTTTACAACCCCTTGTTTTATGTTTTGTGACATTACGAACATTTCTGTTCCTATTATTTTTATTTTCTGACATTACGAATAAGTTTAATTTTTACTGAACCAAGTATTATTTATTAAAATTTCAAAAGATATTAAATATTTTTCTTTCTTTTTGGATATCAAATTTTATTAATTTCTCAAATACATTGCAAACTATAGTTTTGTATAATTTAGAAGCATTTTGTTTAAACTTTGTAAATGAGAGTACCATGCATCTGTGTAATAATTATGTTGTTTTGATGTACGTTGACTTGAAAAAGCGTGGCAGTTGAGAGTATGTCATGCTCACTTAAATGTCTTAATGGTGGCGCGTGTGTTGGATCAATCGGTTCCCTACAAAATAGTTGGGCTGGATTTTGCTGATCCACGCGTCAAGTTCGTGAACGGGCGCCGTCAGTTGAGACTGGTCATCTCCTAACTTCTATGGCTTATTTTAAATCTTATATTTAGAATTGTTTTTTTTTTTATTGTTCTCACGTATAGAAGCAACAAGAATAATGTTCCCAAGATTTTGTAATACCTAACATGATTTAAAAGAGTGTCCTTGGAGTATCTTTCCCGATCTTTTCCATAGAGATCTACGTTTTGGAATGGGCAACTAGCTTCAACTTTCCAACTGATCGACTTTTTGACAATTCAAAAGTGCCTGTAAATGTTTAATTGAAATAAATGCTTTGAGTTTGAGTTTGACAATGTTTGTAAATATGTGAGCACCATGTATCTATCATAAAACTAATTTATCTGTAATTGCTTCACTTTCATTCTTTTTACCAATTTTGGTATGGTAATTTTATTCTGGGTGCATCGTTTTCAAACGTAATTATACAGTGAATCAATGTTAAATATTGTACTTAAAACATTTTTAAAGAGTAACGGTGGAGTTTCTTGGCCATTCTTCTTCATACGAAACTACATTTTGGAAGGGGCGACTAGAATCAATTCTATTTTAATGTAAATGTTGACGTTCAAAAGTGCCTTTTAAGTGCCTATTTGAAATAAACACTTTGACTTTGACTTTGACAGAATTCACTGTGACGCCATCAGATCCAAAGAAGCATTTCACGTGCTTCATAGTCAGCTAGCTAAAAACAGCTGAGAAAGCTTAGTAATTAAAGTTCTCATAATCATACTTAAATCATCATCTGCCTAGCCATTTCCCAACTATGATGGGCTTGGCTTCTAGTCTAACCAGATACAGCTTAGTCATTCATCATCATCATCATCATCATTTCAGCCGGAAGACGTCCACTCCTGGACATAGGCCTCCCTCAATTTGGGGGTCTTGCCATAATCGTCACGCTTGACAGGCGGGTTGGCGATCGTAGTATGGTGGTAAAATGCATAGAGAACGCTGCTGATCATTCTCTAGTAAGTCCCTTAGTCACCTCCTACGACACCCACGGGAAGAGATGGGATGGTGCTATTCTTTACGTTCGGCACCACACGGAACAGCTGAGTACCAGTATTTTAAATGGAGCGACTGCTTATCTCACCTTCACAACAAAATTACTGGTCAATACGACACCCCTTGGTAAGACTTGTTGTCAGATTTTCTGGCTTGTCAAAGGTCAAAGAATGACAGCCGGGACCAACAGCTTGACTTGCTTTCCGAGGCACCTTGGTATTTAAAGATCGTCACCTCTTCACGGATCAACCGTGGCCAGCGAACGTTAACCAGCACCCTAATTGCGTAACTCACGATTAATCATAATCTGTTTCGTATTGACAGTTCAACAATATTCATTGCGTTATTTACGTTGTTAACAGACACATTTTTCGAACATATGAAGCAATGGTTTAGCCATCTGTTTCAAAACGAAACAAATTATGATGAATCGTGAGTTACGCAATTAGGGTGCTGATCTTTTAACCTGATAATTTATTATAAATTATTAATTTTTTTTCTTTAAAAATACTCAGGAATTCATTTTCCCCAGTGCTATTATAACTTAGCCACAAGCCAATTCATACTTAAATTTCTTCAAATCTAACAGCTTTCTGCATATCTCGATTATTACCACTTAGTCGAGGAAACTATGAAACGAGCAAGAAAAACGTAGCGGGAACTTTGTAATTAGTTTTACAGCAGGAAGTTGCAACTAACTTAAACATCGGTTTTAACAACGTTGGCTGGCGCTAAATTGAATAAAACTTAGCATAAGAAATAGCAAAAAGTAGAATTATTATGATGACTTTGGATAAAATTCCACATCTCTAATGAGTAAAAGGGTTATAGTAATATATAAGTGTAAAAGTTTTGTAAAATTAATTCGATTAAAGATAAATTAAAGTTTGTTATTTTACGCGTAACTACGTCATTTTTTATGTTCAGCTAGAGTGCACAAAAGTTCAGTTAAGAAGCTCATATCAGCAGATTTTTACAGAAAAGACTGATCTTTTCTGTGAAAATCTCTCCGTGAAAATATTAGTGAAGTGAGCTGCCAAAAGTAAATAATAAATAAAAAATACTATTTCATAATAAATAAATAATTAAACTCGTTATTACCATAAACGCAGGTTACAGAAAAATGGTTGGTGGTGGTTGTTGTTGTTGTGAAAAATGTGTTGTGTGTTGTTGTTGAGTTGTCCCTGGTTCCAGAGCGAGGTTAGAGTACCCGTACTTCAGGAGCCAGTGACTTCTTCCATTTAGTATCGTTACTTAAGTACATGCAGTAAATAAGCAAGTATATGCAGCAAAAGTGGTATTTAAAAGTAAGTTTAAATTCAACTTTTAAGGACTAAAAGTTGAAATAGAAAAAAAATTGTCAATTAAATAATATAATTAAATCAAATAAAATAAAAACCTAATAAAATCTGGTATAAAAAAAAAAACATATATTTAAAATTAAAAACATTTCAATGAAATATTAATATTAAAATAATTATAGCGGTTTCTACACGTGACGGGCTCATGATTATGAAGCTCCGGTTCGACAGTTTAAAACTTCAAGGGAACTGAAATTAAAAGTGCGTAAAGTAAAGCAAGTTCACCCCTGATAACTAGGAGAAAAAACTCATACTACACTCATAAACTCACCAACCAGCTCACGCCAAGTACTAATGTACGACTATAGCGGTGGTGTAATCAGCACCGCTATAAATATGGGAGAATCTGTAGCACCTAACCACCCAGTCATGGGCCAAGTCAAACAAAGTAAGCTTTAGGCAGAGCCGGTAACTAAGCTGGTCTTATTTGCACAGGCCGACGTTTATAACAGACATAGTTTACTTGATGCACAAACAAGATTACGTATACGTAGCAGTGTAATTTTAGATGCTGAATGTACTAGAAGTAAGCTTGAATAGGTACTCCACGATTGGCTGATGAATTGCCTGTGATTCCAAGGCCTATCAGAGTTTCTATGGTCCAGTTTGAATGGTGTAGGTACAGGTGCATATTAAAATTCAGCCAATTATCTGTGATGGCAACGCGCCTGTCAATGTTTTTAAATATTAATAGTATTTGTAGTGATATTTGCCTAAAATGAGTTTTGTATCCGTGAAGTTACGAGGTTTAAAAGTAGGAAATCATTTGAGTTACAGACAAGGTACTTACCTAGTGTTTTTTTTTTAAAGAACGGAATGTGATTTTTGGAGCATCGCTAACTTTCTTAGTTAGTTCTTTTTGAGCCTCGAAACATATTAAAGGTTGTCTTCAAGAAGTCCAATTTCTATACCAATACTTATGACATAACATACTACTTAACTTAACTAAAAGTTTGTTAAATACTGTTTGATACCAAGAGTATGCGTGCAAGAATATGAATACAGAAATATTCTTACTATAAAGCCGTATATCTAGTCATACCTGTGAAGCTCCTGGCATTTCTGATGTCCATCCCGAGGTGCTATAAACCCCTAACCATCAACACAGAATAGATATTAGTGCGGACTTTGATCAGGTGGAGTGTCTGATTATTTGCCACACAATGAAAAAAAAACCACCCAGTCTCTAAAATAAGTGCACAGCTGGAAATATAAATATTATATTCGTCGCCCAGTGTGGTTGAATATACAGGCATCATACATTTTCGGTTTACCTATGACAATTACTAATTATAATAAAAGTAGTTCTGAAGCTTCCCTAAAGTACTCAATATGGACAAAAAAAAGAAAAAAAAAAGCTTTTTTTAATCAACTTTTATTATTACCTAGTACCTACTGTTAATAAAACGAACTAAAAAGTTTATAATAATTTAATCTCAATTATTTAAATAAAAGCGTGTTACATTTTGATGGCAGGAGAAATAATAGTATATTTTATAACGAGGGACTAAACGAAGCCATAATATACCAGAGGTGGTTTGACTCCCGAGCGTGCGAGGGAGTCAATGAAACCGAGGGTATATTAAGTTGGCGTTTAGTCTCGAGGTGCAAACTGTACTTTTCACTTCGAGTGCGAGAAAAATAGTCAATTTAGTACAAAAACATGTACTTACCTAATAAATATTACTTAACAAAAAAACAGTACAAAGTGAAAAATAACTTTAATTTCGGAAGTCGGTGTCTTTGGAGCTGAATTTGAAATTGTTGTCACCGCCCTCCGAAATTAAAGTTATTTTTCACTTTGTAGTGTTTTTTTGGAAGTCGGTTGTTTTTTTTTTTTTTTGGAAAAAGTTTTTTTTTTACTTTTAGTGGTTCACATGTGCTTACCCCTTCACAGCGTACCGGCGTGATGTTATGTTATGAACTGGTGTAAACAATAGACAGACATGAGATTTCAGCAATCCCAGTCCATTTGCTATCATTTATTGAGGAGTTCCGTTGCCTATCTCCAAAGTTCTTCATCAGATCTTCACCAAATTGAAATGAGACCACTCCGAGAAAGTACTCTTCCAAAAAATACCTAAATCGCTTCGCGTGCCTAGAAAATTTGAAGAGTTCTCTCTATTTCTCCAGGGTCCCATCATCAGATCCTGACTTGATGATCATGGGACCACCTGGGAAGTATACCCTTTCAAACAAAAAAAAATCCAAATCGGTCCAGCCATCTTCGAGTAATCGGGGAACATGCATAAAAAAAAATTAAAAAAGGTTCCGACGAATTGAGAACCTCCTCCTTTTTGAAGTCGGTTAATAAAATAAAAATCACAATATCTATTAGGTATGTCTTTTGCTCTTTGCTTGACGTCAAACTCTTCACCAAGGAACATAATATATAGGAACATAATATTTGTCACTGGACATTCTTAATAAATTTATTTAAAGCCGAACAAATTTACACTCGACAAAAATTCTGAAATTTTCGCGGTCTTTTTTTTCTTCTAAACCAGTAACAGATTAACAATTTAAAACACATGGCGCCACCTTGGCAAAAACCATGGAACTAAAGCTCTCAACATTTTCGCAATGAAGATAGTCCACACTCCACAGATAATAGTATATTTACTGGCTGTTTGAGTTTGTCTATGTCACATGAAGGAAATTAAAAAACGAATTACTTTTTACTCCCTAGGGACTAAAGTGGTCACTTTAGTCCCGCTTCGTAGGGCTATAATGAGGTCTTTTTAGAGCATGAGAAGTGAAAAGAATATTTATTAGCATGTTACACCTTCTTTATTTCTAACCGTCAATAAATTATGTAACACTATTTTATTTAAATAATATTAAACTATTTTTAACTTTTTAGTTCGTTTTATTAAAAAGTAATAATAACAGCTTCTTAAAAAAAAATCATAAAATTTTATTTTTTACCTTTTAGTATTGTTGATACGGAATTTACTACGGCGTAGTTCGTAGCAGCGTTTTCCCGTTATGTAGCTCGTAATAATTCGTAGAACCCACACATATGTGTTGTTTTGAGCACTTAAAGAGTAATGTATCTATGGCCACCTACCAGCTCCAGTATCAGACCCTGGTTACCATATAGGATCAAAGTACTCGTCAATACGAATCAAACAATCCCAAACTTGATGGGGCTGTGTCGTTTTGTTGCGGAGTTCCTATGCCACCTGCCAGCTCCAGCATCAGATCAGCTTCATGTTATTATAATATTGCATTGTCATGCAATATACATATGTATGCAAAATTTCAGCTCAATTGGTTAAAGATATCTGCTTCAAAATTGAGTTGCAAAAATCCATCCGTACAAACATAGTTACACACATACGAGTACATTGCAAGTTAAATAAAATCTTGTAAAAAGAACCTATTCCTATCCCAATATGAATATGACCTCTGCAGACTTCTTTAAATACTTTAAACTTCGTTTAGACCTTAGCTTCGATCCATTGCCTCGAGGGAGACAAGGTGAATAACGTGTAATGGCACATTTTTATTCATAGGCTGCGTCCAGGTGGGTTATTGGTTAAACCACAAGAGGAATTTTCGTTCACATTAATTATTACTCGCTCGCCAGCCCGTTGGTGGTTCATTTCCTCTTAGTACTTTCGAATAAATTTAACTATCATGGACGTTAATGGAGCTATTTTAGTTTATTAAATTATTAGGAGGTATCTTAAAAAAAAATTACGGCAATTATGATTGGTTTATGTGATAAGCACGACTGGTACGACTGGACACAAAAGTGGAAGATCAAACTAAATGAGTCAAAATCAATTCATATTGACTTTACTAATAAACACTGCGATTACCACCCAATCTACATAAACGGAATGCAAGTGCCTTATGCTAATGCAGCCAAATACCTTGGGATAACTCTTGACGCCAAGCTGCGTTGGAAACCTCACGTCAAAAAGAAAAGACAGGAACTTGACATACGTTATAAAAGTATGTATTGGTTATTCGGAAGGAAATCCTGCCTATCAGTACATAATAAAATGATTTTATACAAGCATATTCTTATGCCAATTTGGACATATGGCATCCAACTTTGGGGCTGTACCAAACAAAGCAACATTAAAATAATTCAACAATTCCAAAATAAAGTACTCAGGGATGCTGTAAATGCACCATGGTACATTAGAAATGACGACCTCCACCGTGACCTTAAAATAGAACTCGTCACCACCATCATCCAAAAATTTGCTGAAACCCACGAACACAGACTTCACCGACATGTGAACATCGAGGCAATTCAGCTGCTAGACAACACGGACATAGTGCGTAGGCTAAAGAGAACTAAACCATTTGAATTAGTGTAGTGTATAAATAGTGAATAATAGTGACAGTGATGTGCTATACATGTAACACATGAACAAAGTGTTTTTATATTCAAAATTATCAGACTCTAAGAAAGTGCTACGGAATTGTGTAAAAGTGGAAAATGACACTATTCTTAGTTATAACGTAATCTACCACGTAAAATATTAAGTTAGAGTTAAATTGCTTATTAGTCTATTAGGCTAGATTGTAATAAATTACTAAGACCTTTCGTTCTTATTAATAAAGAAAAAAAAAAATTGATAAGCAGCAAAAATTAAAACAAAATTAAACTACATTCGGCTGGAAATAATTATGACTGCTTTTGACAGTCTTCATCCCTTATTGGTTTGGTTTTTTTTTGGGACTTTTACTTAAACTTTACAAAAATATAGGTATTTAAGCGGTGGAGAGTAGTGGTAACGGCCGTGACTTTCGAGTCGTAGCTTCGAACCCAGTCAGGCGTTTTACTCTGCGTAAATTATTTCATCAACACTGCTCTCAAAACGGCAAAGGAAAACATTGAGGAAACCTTGGAAATCTTAGAACCAAAATTTAGGAGATGTATGACATCTGCTGACCCACCCCTGTCGGCCCACGTGGTAGGTTACGGCTCACTCCCTCTTATACAGAGGAGGCCCGTGTCCCAAAATTGGGAACGTAATAGGCTGATTATGCCATATTCAAAATAATTTATTACCTAGGTAACTCTTTTTAGGGTTCCGTACCTCAAAAGGTAAACAAGGAACCCTTATAAGATCACTCTCTTGTCCGTCTGTCTGTCCGTGTGTCACCACCGATTTTCTCAAGAACGGATGGACCTAGCAAGTTGAAATTTATACCAGATACTGAGGTCTATACAACGTTTAACGGAAAGGGTATATACATACCAAGGGCACGGCTTTTTTGGATGATATCAAACGATATTGAAAGGGGTTTTTAATCCTATCTCTACATGTTCGGAAGTTTTGAGAATTTTTATTACATTGATATCAGAAACCAAACTTTTCAAACTGAAATAAACACATCACTCGGAAGAGATATATCGTGATATTGGCAAGTAACGTGGAAAGTTATTGACTTACGTAGTGCGGTGACACCTTTTTTATGATTTGAATTTAAGAAACATAATATATGAAACCGAAAATTTGGTATAAATTTTTAGAGTATTTTATTTTGAGCTGAAACTATGTTATAGTGATTCTATACCAGCTGTTATCTTTAGTGTTTAAAGATAGCAGTAGGATTTCTGTTACACCCTATATAGTCCCTATTAGCTGTATAAAAATCAAGGTCCAGAGTCAACACGATAAAAAAATTTGGGCAAATTTAGATTTTCACGAAAACTAAGTAAAAAAAAAATTAAGTACCAAAATTTACCTTAATTTTCAACTTTTTTTATTTTTCGCAATTTTCCCTTTACTTGTGCTATAAGACCTTGCTTTTAACCAAAATTTTCAATTTTAGGTCAATTGGAAGTGGCCTAAAGGTTTTGGGTCGAAAACCTTGGTAGTTCCCGTTGACCTAGAATCACGAAATTTGGCTAAAAGCAAGGTATTACAGCACAAATAGAGGAAAAATTCCAAAAAATAAAAAAAGTGGAAAATTAGGGTAAATTTTGGTACTTACAAGTTTTCGCGAAAATCTAAATTTGCCCATACCTTTTTTTATTATAGCGGTACAATGGGTCGGTTTGGAACCCTCGGTGTACGAGTTCGACTTGACCGGTTTTTTTTAAATTTTTTAGTAATTAGGTACATTCCTCAATTTCTAAAAGCTTTCTATATCAATTTGAAATATTTTTTGTGAAGTTTTCTTCAATAATGCCTTTTATCGAAATTAATTTTCATACAGAAATTTAAATTTTGCATTCACATCAAAAATCGTCCACTATCAACCTGAATAATTCAACGACACTTTAATTGAGGAGCTTGGGGGTATAATAGTGTTGCCAAGCGCACGAATATAACCGTTTTTTTTTTTTAATTGCACATTATTTCAGAGTAATTACTATAGTTATTATTGTAAGAATCAGTTGAAATACAATATTTTTTTTCGAACTAGTTTTTAATAGTCATAAAAATTCGAGACAGTCTTCGCTGTAAGCATAATTTTCAAGTGTAGGTACTCAGAAACTGACAGTATTTTTTTTCTACGAAATCAACACGATAATTGTGTCACGTACGTTTTGCTTTAATTATGCGTTGCTTTTATTTTTATTTGCTTTTATTATCTTTCAGTCATTTTTAAGCAACATGTTTTGTTATTAGATAGGTACTGATGATCCGAATCAAATTAAAATACAAATGTGAAATAATCTTCCAGCAATACCGTACATAATGTTTATTTATTTATAGACTGACTGACTGGTTTCTTGACTCTATTATATTATCTATGTGTACATAAGCCGTTGCCAAAATTAAGCCGTTGGTCCCGGCTGTCATTCGTGGATCTTTGATAGTCCTTACGGGATGTCAGATGCCCGACATTCAACCCTTCTTACCAAGGGGTATCGTAGTACCCAGTAACTGGGTTGTGGAGGTCAGATAGGCAGTCACTCCATGTAAAATACTGGTGTTCAGCTGCATCCAGTATGACGAAAGCTAACCTGAACATTGTTGGGCTTGCGGACGGCGAATAATAGGTAGCTCGCTATCCGGCAAGGACCAAGCCCGGGTCGACGGTGCGTTGTGTTTCACGCGCGCCTCAGAGCGATGTCAGCATCAACTGGTGGGGTCCACAAGGGCCGATGCCTGCCAGGGGTGCGGGTGGTTCGAAGGAGATACCGCGGCCCCTGGCACACAGGCAACTGAGGGAACACGAGTGGGTTTTAGTCAGTAAAAGTCTGACACGCCCTCCCGCTCCACCCAGAGCGGGAGAAGTTATTTGATGATTTCCCACCCAAAAAAAAAAAACATAGTTGGGAAATGGGTGGGCAGATTGTGATGATGATATAGACAGTCAAGAAGAAACATACATAAACAATGAACAGAAAAATTGTACAACTCAAAAAAATCAGCAATTAATATGAAATCGAAAATTCTCGACTCCTGGCTACCCACGGCGCCAGTTTAATTTACTTCTACACGCCGGATGGGCTCACAAAGAGCTTTATTGGATTTTTCTGGCGCCTTTGAGTAGAAGGCAGGTTATGATTTAGATGCTCAGTGCTCAGCGGAATACCGTTTATGACACCCGTTGGCTTTCATTAAGGACTGGAAATTATATCGGACGTTTTCTTCTTAGTGTCAGTTTCAAAGGAAGATTTTTTCGTTCGTGGGATTATATGAACTGATTTTTTTTTTCGGATTTTGCATTTTTTTAGGTAAAATCAATAGAGTAGCAAGGATATCGACACGCAAACTGTAAGTTCTATGAATTACACATGATTCTAAATTTTTAAAAAAAACTGTGAAAAAGTAAAATGTTAAATGTATGGTTGACACTTCCCGTGACCCAAGGGTTGGTTTATACCTTGGCCAGAGGCTAACCATTGCTATACGACGTGGCAATGCAGTCAGTCTCTTGGGTACGTCATTACCAGTCGACAGCGATGCTGATGAATTTTTAGACGCTTTTCGTTCGTTTTAGTAAAGTTAGGATTTAGATTAAAATTAATTATTTTTAGAAAATTAAATAAAGCCCATTTCAGTTCTAAAAAAAATAAAAATGGAATAGCAACATTTTTTTATAACTGACGAAAGAATCATGTGCTGAATCCTTGGTAGCAGGTTGTGCATCGATGTCTCTGCCACCATGTATTAAGGTGTCTTCGTTCGGGGTTATTGCGGGGTTAGTAGAATCTGGTAACGATGGTGTTCTAGAACACCTGAAGGTTTTCTTTAATCTCCCAAAAGGTAACATTACCTTCCAGTATTTTTTATGACGTGATATGCTATCACATTTTATACCAAAACCACAATTTACGACCCTTTTCAGTCACGTTCGTTGATTTAATATCCTAGCGATAGCTTATAATTTTTTGCTCATACAAAACGAAAAACAAGGCTAAATAAAATATTCATGATAAAGGTATTAACCAGAGATGGGCCGAATCCAAACTTCGGCCGAACATTCGGTTAAAATGAAAATGTCGGCCGAATTTTTCCCTTTAATTGTAATAAAAAATACTTGATGTAAATGAATGTTTAGTTTGTGAACCAAAAACGTGATTCTTTTTTTCAATTTACGAATTGTACCTATTCAGATGTTTGTTAGAAGAATACTAAGCTTATTTCATTTTTGTAATAGTATGTTTAATTAATTAGGTAGAAATTTTCAAGAATATTAGAAAGAACGAATTTAATTTAAGGTTTACATTTACAATTTTCCTAACTAAAATAAATGACCATGGGTGAGTAAAAGACATAATTTTATTTTACAGTAATGCTATACTTACTCTAATTTTCAGTCAAAATAGTGCAAGTAGGTATTATTTTTCTTGTGCCGAATGTTCGGCATCTGCACCGAATTTCGGCCGAAATTCCATTGAACCGAATGTGAACCGAATTTCGGCCCATCCTTAGTATTAACCCAAAAAAAGCGGCCAAGAGCGAGTCGGACACGAAGGGTTCCGTACGATACTGAACACTACTACAAATTGTTTGTTGTAATAGCGGCGATTAGGTACTATCAGAGCTTGCCGCAAATTTTTCCAGAGTGTCACTACTCTGGGAGAATTTCAAGTGTCTACCTATAACGGTTCATATGATACATTACTGTGACAGATGGACACACGGACAGCGGGGCCTTAGTATTAGGGTTCCGTTAGCAACCCATGGGTACGGAACCCTAAAAATATTCACATAAAGGATGTTGGTATTGCGGTATAAAATCGGTGATGGTAATGATCCGCGGTGTGTGGAGCGAAACGCGGAATTGATGTCGCGGTTTTGAACCAGCCTGCATTAATGTGTTTTTGAATGAATGGAATTCCAGTGCACTCGTTCAAATAAAATAGATTGTGTTCCTGAAATGATGATAGATAAAGCGATTGTTCATACTGTTCGCTTTTTCGATATGGCAATTTGAGATTTCATTCAGAGTTTTTTTTTTTAATGAAGCTAAACACCGCATACGTGATAGGTGACGGAAATCAGAACGCGACGAAAAAAAAATTTGATTTTGATGTGGGGTCATCGACCGCAGTTATTGTAGTCTCTTGAAAATTCAGTTCACAGACGTGGTGTAATTTTTATTGGCTTAAATAATTTGTCAATTCCTGAACATAACTTCCTTTGACCTTTAGACAGATAGGCTGTCGCTCCATGTAAAATACTGGTATTCAGCTGCATCCGGTTAGACTGGAAGCTGACCTCAACATGTTGAGAAAAAGCTAGGTAGATGGTGATGAACCTCCTTTGACCCTTGAGGTTTAACAGTCAATTATCACTTTATCAGACTACGATTAATAGTTAACCTTTTTCTTCAATCACCCTCTTTGGAACAAAGCCTTGTGATCTTAAAATGATCATTACGTTTTTTATTACGTTCAAGGATTTGATACCTATTAATTTTCCATAGATTTGAGCTATTTTCTGTCTTAATTTCATCACGTCAATCTACGTACAGCGATGGTCGTAGATATAAAGATAGCAATTCGAATCTAAACGGTCACGGTACACAATGCAGAGCAGACGTTTGCTAGTATCCGTTACATGAACAGTCCGGACTGTTGCAAAACTTTCCCTGCTGCTAACTTGGGCCGCTCACTTGCCCTACATTTTGTCTCTTACTCGTGAGTTGGGGCCATACAACATTGAATTTACAAGCAAAAGGGCATTATAGAAGTGGAGATAGAAAGGAAAATAGTACATTGTGCTCAAATAATAAGACGCACAGTACAAAATAAACAGAAAATACCTACACGCACTTGTAGTGTGGCATCTACAATGCCACTTGCGAACTACGCAACAGACTGGCGTCAAGTAAAATCCTGCATCGCGCAAGCATTAAAACAACGTCCCTTTATCAATCGTCATGCAGTTGTACACCGGACACAACACCCGTCTGGTTGGAGGATCCTGATTTTTCTATGGAGGATTATTGAACTTTACACCCTGTTCCTCATGCTTTTCTATACACTCATACAAATCAAGAAGTACTCTACTGCTTCGTATTCGACAAAAAAAAGGTGTCCAAACGTTTTTACCCGACTGCGCCAGAAGGAGGGTTATGTTTGTCGACTGTATGCATGTATGTGGGTTTCTTTATCACGCTCTGTAGCTTAAACGGCTTGCTCGATTTCAGCTTGAGAGGTGCCGTTAGATTGGTCTTCAGTCTTAAAAAGTGAATTTTAATTAAAAAAAGACGGGAACAAGAAACTTGTTTTAAAAGGATGGCTATTAGACTGAATACTATAAGTAATCTCATGTAGTCGGAGGCATCTTCATAAATTTAACAAAAACCACCTTTATTGCCTCCGACTGCAAACAAGTTTCTTGTTTCCATCTTTTTTTAAATATTTTGTATTGCTTCAATATCAGGAAAGGCTCATAAAATGGTCAGATCAAGGCCCGGCAATCCAAAAGACTGTAATTCGTGTAGGTTTTAGCTGGTGTTTCCCATAGTGAAGTTCGCTGTCCTCTGCTTAAATGGGGATTGAAGACGTCATGTCAAGTTCTAAGCAGCGGCTTAAGCGATCTGAAAATGGTTGTGCAAAATTATTATTAGGTATGGTACGTATGGTTTTATAAATAAGTAGAAGTTTACTAAATAACGATCTATAAAAGACATTAACAGATTAATCAAACATGCTCAAGCAAAAAAAAGATTGAAACAAGAATGGGCTCCTGATTATTTACAAAAAAAAAAAAAAACAGCAGACAAAAAAAACGTATCCAGCTTATCAGCAAAGTATCAACACAAATAAGAACACCCTCTACAGTATACAATTTTAACCAGTGCGCAAACTGTAACCATGAATTCAGAGGCAGTATATGCGCCCTCACGGCCGTAGTCGCCGCGGGAGAAGCCCTGGGCGTCGGGAATCCCAGGCTGATTCCCGGCCACCGTAGGCGCGGGCTTGCGGACGGCGAGTAATGGGTAGCTCGCTGTCCGGTAAGGACCAAGCCCGGGTCGACGGCGCGTTGTGTTCCACGCGCGCCTCAAAGAGATGTCAGCACCAATAGGTGGGGTTCGCAAGGACCGATGCCTGCCAGGGGTGCGGGTTGTTCGAAAGAGATACCGCGGCCCCTGGCACTCAGGCAACTGAGGGAACACGGGTGGGTTTTAGTCAGTAAAAGTCTGACACGCCCTCCCGCTCCACCCAGAGCGGGAGAAATTATTTGATGATTTCCCACCCAAAAAAAAAAAAAAACCATGAATTCAGCATAATAATAATTATGATTCTAGACGATGATTCTAGACTAGCGTAGATTTTTTTTGTAGGTAGGTATAAAAAGAAATGCTGTTCCATACATTTAGACCGGATAGGTATTGCACTTTTCTATGAAACAGCAGATTTTTGTTTATGCTCTTTCTCTTTTCGTGGCCCAACCTTTAAAGATATGGGTGCCTACAAAATTTTCATATTCAGTAAAGTAGAATATTTTACGTAGCTAAGTGCATTTCGCAGAGTCTAACTTTCGTAGTTCTTAAACAGATTCGATATCATTTTTCGCAGTCAACACAAGTTTTATTTATATTTTTTGAACGCTATATTTTTTTATTCGACGCACTTAAAACTTTATTATTAAAATAAAAGCTAATAGTGATTAAAAATGTAAACATAATAATAGCACTGTTAACCGGTCAAGGGTTTGTTGAGAATAATTTATTTACAACGTAGATACTTCAGTTACCCTATTCAATCACGTACAACGGACCGAATGGGAGTCTACATGCGGAAAAAGCAGTCCCATCAGCATACCCTATTCAATACCAAAATCAAAAGTCATTAATTCAAACTAGGCTGAGAGTCAGCACTTTTTGAACGTCAAAGAACGATGGGTTATAGCGTCCCAACAATTGAAACTTAATCAACAGACTTGGGACGTATCACATATAAAAGGTCTTAGCTTACTGATCATTCTTTGCTATAGCGATGACCGTCAAAAGTATGGGGTTTTAAGGGAAGGTAAAATAAGAAAATGTAATGGTACTACTATAGTAAAAAAATAGGTTAGATTTAAAAAAATAAGTGAAAGTCGTATGCCCCGTAGGTGTTGGCAGAGATTGTGCACATACAACCCGTACATTGTTAAGCAAATTAAACTGAAAAATTACTTTTTTCAGGCAACCCCATACATTTAAGACTTGAAACCAACGGTTTGTTAGTATGTAGCCCGTAAAGGAAAATATGAGACAAAAATGAAGTAAGTTGGATCAAAAAAAAATTGCTGATGGACTCCATAATAGACGGTTGGCCATCGTCCTTTACGTAAGAGGGTTACCTAAAACGCTCGCCCTTCACCACTTCCTAGAGCTTTAGTGGGGATGAAGAACCGGCACGACAAACTCCCCAGCAGGACAATCATATTTTCATGACAACATCCTTTCTATTGAACTGTCTGCTATGGCACCAGCTAGCAGCATAAGTATGCAATTCATCATCATCATCATCATCACTATCATCATTTCAGCCGAAAGACGTCTACTGCTGGACATAGGCCTCCCCCAAAAGGGGGGTTTTGCCATAATCGCCACGCTAGGCAGGTGGGTTGGCGATCGCAGTATGTTGGTAAAATGCACAGAGAACGCTGCTGCCCATTCTCTAGTAAGTCCCTTGTCACCTTATACGACACCCGAGGGAAGATATCGGATGGTGCTATTGGCAACAAAATGGCGTTAAAAACTAACTACGTGTATACCTTGAAAAATAAAACCTATTTCACGCAGTCCTCTTCTTAAACAATTGACGTCACGCCACAATTTCCCATACAAGCGTGTAAACAGCCAGTACCAGCACACATGTCTGCAGAGCTGTCTAATAGAATCTGCATAACAGAGAGTGTTCGTATAACTACTGCCTTAGTTTTGTCGAACTCGAAACGAAGTCACCGTAGCAATGTACCGCGCTAGTTTGATCGGGTTATTCGCATACTTGGTATGTGTTTGGTACAGTTTTGAATAGTAAGTTGTGTGAAGTGATGTGCAAGTGAGTATGTGTGATGGTTAATACTGACCAAAATCATCATTATCAGCTTTTAATTGTTCACACTGCTGGCACACAGGCCGCCTCTTGGTGATAAGGATTGGGCCGTAATCACGTAACCACGCGGGCGCAATGCGGGTTGGTAGATGTCACATGTCTTCGGTTCTAGGACATGCCGGTTTCCTCATCATGTTTTCCTTCACCGTTCGACCTTCACCGTTCTTCTGAAATATAACATAATTCTTAATGATAGTGTCATTGATCAGGTGGCGGGAAGTATGACTGATAAGCATTGGCTCATGAGTTTAATCCCAGAGTCGGGCAAGTTTTTTTATTTTTTTATTACCATGTTCATTTGTTTATTTGGGAGTGTAGCTGGGTCTTGTGTTGTTTCAGACAGTTTAATAGTCGCACTCGTTTACATGCTTTTTACAAGTGGGTACTTAAATAGAAAGAAAGACATAAAAAGTATTTACTGTGACTCGCACAGGAAGATCACATACTAAACTAAACACACAATCTTACAAAAATTATAAAAAAAACAAACTTGAAAATAAAAAATAAAAAACAGAAAGTTCTGCATGAGGTCAAAAGGCTCCTACCTCAGCACAATGCTGCGACATTTAAAAAAGTGACTGATAGGGCCCGCCCGAGTCATGACTGTGATGTCACGGGTAGTTACAGATTAGATAAATAATAAATGTGAATGTGATATACGGTGCCGAAACATGGACATTGACAGTCGGGCTCGTCCACAAATTCAAGATCAGCGAGTTATGCTCGGAGTTCTTTAAACGATAAAATCAGGAATAATCTTATCCGGAAAAGAACTACAGTTACTGGCGTAGTTTGCAGCGAAAGCAAGCAGAAGTGGTAGTGGGCTGGCCATGTTTGTCATAGGACCAGCGGCCAGTGGAGCAGATGAGTCCTGGAGTCAGTACGCCCAGCGTCCATCGCCGAATGTCTGGATGCTTTTATTATATTTATTTAATTATCTTTAGGAATGGTCAAAAGAAAAACATGGCGTTTCTTTGGGGTCGTTTCTAGAAATCACCACCACCTCTTCCCCTGTTTATTGACACCGTATCAATTTGACAAGTGACGGTTCGTTCACAAACTTCAACATTTGTATTAAAACTTTACTCTCCGTAAAACAGGAGCCAAGTGTTCCGTCATAGTTATTCGATCAGGATATTGGCATACTTGCCGGCAGTTCAATAATTGTTGAGCAGTTTCAGAGAGGTTGTCCACTCGTAATAGTTGCCAAAGTGCAACAAACTATGTTGGGAATAGAGTTATCCTGACGTGGCATCCACCTTCCTTGTTAAATTATGTAGAATTCGTCATCCACCTAGCTTCTTCCCAACTATGTTGGGGACGGCTTCCAGTCTAACCAGATGCAGATGAGTACCAACATTTTATATGGAGCGACTGCCTATCTGACCTCCACAACCCAGCTACTGAGTTATACGATACCCCTTGGTATGACTGGTTAAATTTAGTAGAATTATAGACCACTAACTTCCGCCCGCGGCTTCGCCCGTGCGGTGGTCGTAAATTATTCCACGGAAACGTATTAACGGGGTAAAAAGTATCCTATGTGTTAATCTAGGTTATAATCTATCTGTTTGCCAAATTTCATCCAAATCTGTTCAGCCGTTTTTGCGTGATTGGGTAACAAACATCCAAACATCTTCACAATCTTTTACATTTATAATAATAGTAGGTACGATAGTAGGATTTCATTTCAATTCAGAAGCGACAAGCTGCACCATAATTGCTTCAGACGTTGTTAATTGGAATCTGAACCACTTTGAAGGTTATTGCTGATCCATTACAACATGTGTTCGAAAAAAAAATCTGCTCGGTTTGTCTATCAACTGTCAAAATGTAAACCATTCTTGCGCGAGTGAGTTACGCTTTTATATCGCCGATTAATGGTTAATTCTTCTAAATTTATAATTCAGTACTCTAAACACAACAGACGGATGTTATGACATTTTATCATTTAATAATGTTTTGTGCGCAAAACAGTTTCTGTCAATTTTATGAAAAGAGATTAAACATTGCGTTGAATTTCGGCAACTATTCTATTTTGCCTGAATAATTATGTAGAAAACTCATTTACACAAGCGCTGTATACACAAATTCCACAAATAGAGTGCTACTCCGGATTCAATAAATTATGAACTAGGCTGATTTACCATAGTACATTATCCTAATGTTTATGACATGACATGACACCTGTATTCTCCAAAGAGAGTACCTAAGAGGCAGAGGTGCACCTATAGAAAAGTATGATGTAATATAGGGCAAGCCTATAGCCATCAACTGGGCAGAAATCCAGACTCCAAGGTCCAAACCAATAACACATTTCCCGATCTGGCTAGCGAACCTAGGACCTCATGCTCACTAACAGCGCTTGCGACCACTAAACCAACGAGGCAATTCAGTTACCTGCACCTGAACTTTTTAACGTCGGCATTTTTATCTTGTTATTTTCTTAGTGTGATGATGACTGATGCCGAAAAAAGACATCATTAAAATTCAAGACGATGGCCTTCAACATTTTCGTAAGGATGTCTGTGTCAAAATCTTTTCCACCAACTTTAAAAAACCAGGCTGACAATATTATTATTAGGAACGTTCGCATTCTAATCTTAGTACCGTACTGTCAAAAATATCTTTCATTTACCTTACATTGATCAATTTACAGATTTTGAACGGTTTTATTTATAGGAATCAAATTGGCCTTAGCAACTCTTGTTGGTCAAGCTAACACATTTTATCAATTTGAAGTTTGACTTGATATACATAGTGTCAACATTCGTCAAATGGAGTATAATATGATGGATTGTTTAGAGGTTCTTTTTATTGAAGTCGGTTTTAAATACCGGCCAAGTGCGACCGTCTTTCATGGGCAAGTCCGACTTGCACTTTGCTGGTTTTTAAAGCCGTGTCTTTAAGTACACATTCTGTGAAAATTTCAACTGTCAACCTATTACGGTTCATGAAATATTGCCCGCTGACAGGAGGACTAAATAAGAATCATACACTTCTATGTAATTCTTTTTAACATTTCTCACACATAAAACCACTCACTGCAACCCACAGTAGGGGTCCTTCTTATCAACGTGCATACAACAGACTAGGAATGCAAATTCACTTCTCTTATTGGCGCTCTGTTGTCTTGTTTAGCAGTTAATTATCTTTTAGAATTGTTGACTAGATACTGTTTAGCTTTGTTCAAAAGCATGTATTACGGAGATTGGCTAGCGCTGTGTTAGTTTATCTTTATATGTTTGTTACTGTTAAGGGTAGCTAGGTGAACCTGAAACTTATTCAGTAATTTTCAAGCGATTTGCATGAGCATAATCAGCCTATAATGTCCCCACTGCTGGGACACTGGCCTCCTCTCTGTGAGAGGGAATGACCAGTAATCCACCACACAGGCCCAGTGCGGGTTGGTAAGTGTCACATTTCTTCGAAATTTTGGTTCTATGATATTCCGGTTTCCTCACGATGTTTTCCTTCAGCGTTTTAGGAGCAGAGGTGATGAAATAATATGAACAAAGTAAAGCGCCCACGCCTGTCTGTGTTCAAAAGTCACGGCTTTTACTACTGGCCGATTATGAGCGATTATGAGCCTACTACTATCATATTACCTTTGAACGAAAAGTTTATTAAAAGTACTGAAAAGAAAAAAGTAAATAAGTAACCAAACGATTTCGAAATGTTTTAGTTTCGACTTTTTTGCTTTTTGCGTTTCTTTTACTGACCGGTTCGTTTCGACAAAAACTTTGAATTATAAATTGCACCGTTCGTTTAATTTCTAATTCCATTTAACTCCTGAATAGTGCTACCTTGTAAATGGAATTGGCTACTGGCTATGTAACAAAATTGTAAAGCAAAGTAAGAATTGATATAAATAATAGTTTAAAAAACTAAAACACACGCAAGGATTTGTGGTCCCCACAAGGCGGACTGATGACCTGGTGAAGGCCGGAGGAATCCGCTGGATGCGGAAAGTCCAAAGCCGGTGGAAGTGATGGTGCTTGGGGAGGCCTATATCCAGTAGTAGACGTTCTTCGACTGAAATGGTGATGATGTGTTGTCCTTGGATTTAAGTACTTATTATGTAAAAATTACTACTATAAGTATTTTTTTCTCTATTTGTAGAGGTAACCAATAAGTTACCTCTACAAATTTCCAGTTCGATTGCAGTGTTATTACACTGCGATCGAACTCAGGCCCTACAGTCACGACCTGGAACCTAACAAGGCAGTAAATAACAATATTGATGGTTTACAAAATAGATTTATCGTTCTATCTTTCTGTCTATTCACACATTTAACATGTTGTCGGTCCTCAATACATGTTCTCTTTCACATTTGAAGGTCATGTACGGTCACGTAGTCAATTGATCCTCTATTGTCCTTACATAAAAGTTAAATAAACTTGAAGGAGACTGAATGCCTTGAAGATTGATTACGCTATTGGTTGTTATACCTAATATATTACAGTTTTGGGACAGTCTGCCACATAGAACAAGAGGTAATGGAACAGGCAATGAGCTGCAACAGCTATACCTAAACTACTATCATGGATAACATAACATCACGCCTTGTTTCCCCGACGGGTTGGGTAGAGGTGTACCTTTTTTTTTTTTTGGATGGTAATTCATCAAATAACTTCTCCCGCTCTGGGTGGAGCGGGAGGGCGTGTCAGACTTTTACTGACTAAAACCCACCCGTGTTCCCTCAATTGCCTGTGTGCCAGGGGCCGCGGTATCTCTTTCGAACAACCCGCACCCCTGGCAGGCATCGGTCCTTGCGGACCTCACCAGTTGGTGCTGACATCTCTTTGAGGCGCGCGTGGAACACAACGCGCCGTCGACCCGGGCTTGGTCCTTACCGGACAGCGAGCTACCCATTACTCGCCGTCCGCAAGCCCGCGCGTACGGTGGCCGGGAATCAGCCTGGGATTCCCGACGCCCAGGGCTTCTCCCGCGGCGACTACGGCCGTGAGGGCGCATATACTGCCTTAGAGGTGTACCTAAGATGCATCTTAGTACACCTCTACCCAACCCGTCGGGGAAACAAGGGGGTGGGTGCACCCACATTTCGCCAGTTTAAGTCCCATGTGAGCAAGCTTATTGCCATCAACCGGGAACAAATCCAGACTCCGAACAGCTAAAAACAAAATCCAGCATAAAAAACCTCATGCTCAGTAGTACCGCTTGCGACTACTAGACCAATGAAGCATCTTCTATTCCTTCTCTATAATCTTGGGAATAGTATGTTGCATCTCAATGAATTGCTTACTGTAGTTTTTTCAGTAAAGAAGACTGCCAGTAAGTTACTTGACGATCAGAATGAAAATGTTAATGGACACGGACACAGAGATAGGAAGCATGTCTAGAGTAGTCAACAGTAGCCATATACTGAAGTGAAACGTCGTAGATTGAATATGCATGACTGCTAAGTGTTCACAACCGATTGCTTTTCTAAACACAAAAAAAATAATATTATGTATAAATAATCCTCCAGACCGTATTTCGGCAAAGGCGGCCAATCTCAACGGATATACTAGCTTTCGGCTCGGAATATGGAGCCCTGTCGGCGAAGAGTCCTATCGGCGAAGTGTCCTGTCGGCGAAGAGTCTCGTCGAAGTAAAATGTTGTTGGTATTGAGTCTGTCGGCGTAGTGCCTGTCGCCGTTTAGTCGTACACATATTGCCAACTTCCAAACTCCGGGCTATAGAAGAAAGAAGAAGATGAAAGAATGAAGAGAAAGAAGAAGAATAAGAAATTCCTACTGGAAAAACCCAATAACATTTTGCTCGATCTGGGAATCGAACTCAGATGAGGTCCTGGCTTCCAATGAGGCAGTCATTAACATAAAAATTTGTAGCAAAGTTGCAACAAAGACTCTGTAGTCTTTCAAATATTAGAACGTCTTTACTTACATTGTAGATTCTACCATGCGTTACAAAGTGTCACATCCAGCACCTTTTCATCCCAGTCCCGTCCAGATCTGTATGCATTGGCTCGCCAACGCTATTTGTTCGGTCCGTGTCGATCGCCATATCTCACGTTGACGCGCTATTGATCAAACTACTTGTACAACATGTGTTCCTAGTACTTTTGATAGATAACTTGCAAGACTATGGTTTATGGGGTTGTGTTTTCATTGGTGCATTTGGTATTTGGGGACTAGTGTTATACAAGAGGATACGATACCAATCCTATTTATATTTACCAAAGAATTTCATGTGCATGTGACATTTTACTTTGTCCTTGACCCGCTGAAGGACACTGAACGAAACACAATAGAAGTTTTTTGTTATTGGTCGCCCATTCAATTTAATTCAATTCAATTTATTTCAGTAACAATTAGCATCGCGTTCGAATATAATCCAGCATGAAACATAACTGTATTACAAATATATAAAAGAATGCATGCAAATAAATAATAAAATAGAAAATAATATTTAGAGAAATAGGAAAATAAAGAATGTTAAAATAAAATAATAAACCACATGTCAATAGATTAATTGTAAGCAAAACGAAAAACATTAATCAAAAACGAAAGTTAAATGAACACGGAATACAATAGAACAACATAGTCATGTAAGTTTTGAGAGCATTAGACCATCTACAAACCACACAAATTACACAGATTACAAATCATCTACTGAGTAGAAACATTTTTCTACCAAGAATGCCTTGAGCCTTGCCTTGAATGAGCCTGTGTATAGTGTGCTTTTTAACTCAAGCAGTAATTTATTAAACAATTTAACTGTCTGATACTGTGGATTATGTTTAATTATTTCTAAAACCAGGACGATTTTGTTTCCAAAGTCCTTCCTACGCGTATTTTCCCTGAACAGTCTGCTCTCGTCAGTTTGGTAGCCTAATATATATTTTATAAAGGTGTTTAACATTACTACTACGTAAAGGCTAGGCACTGTGAGAATGCTAAGTTCTTTAAAATATGGTCGACAAGTGTCTCGTTGAGAAATTCAGACAATAGTTCAAATCGCTCTTTTTTTGGAGAATGAATGCCCTATACCAGTTGTAATGGTAGCTGTTTTCCCAAAACTGAATGCTAGACCTCAGTTTGGACTCAACTAGCGCGTAGTATACCATTTTTAAATATTTTTTGTTCACTTCATCCCTAAGAGTTCTTAAATCATAACAAAGCAGATGATATTGATTAATCCAGTGCAGCTAATTATTTCTTCCAATTTAACAATTAATCTATTTAAATAACAAAAAACTTTACTTCCCTAACAAGCTCAATTTAACTGTGTCTAGTTTAATTTCCATATTGTATTTGTTACGCGTAGCAGTTTTAAATAAGATAATATTGGTTTTAGTCGTATTTATTACAAGCCTATTCGCATTAAAACAAAAATTAAAGGCCCTTAGAGGTGCATTCACTTTAACAGTAAGGTCTTGGATAACGTTAGCTGCAACTAAATCATTTGTGTCATCCGCAAAGACTACAAGTTGTATATCCGGTAAAAGTATATGTATGAAATTGATTAGGTCATTAGTGAATAATATGTACATATATGGGCCCAAAATGGATACTTGGAGCACACCGGCTGTAATGTTTAAAATAGATGACCTGTAGCTGCTTTTATACTCGCTTGGTTTTGTAGAATCAAATTCGACAAACATTGGTCGAAATTCGACCATAATTCATTATGTACATCTAAAGCATTATTATTATATAAAAATATAAGCTTTCTTCACTCTTTATCCTCGTCTTCTTTTGGTGTCATGTCGATTAGATTTTGGTTGGCTGTTAGCTCTACAAAGCCAGCTTTGCCTTTTTCAGGTGAATGAGATTCTACCATTTAACAAAATTTTATGTTATCAAGAACTAGTATATTTGTGGAACTTCCTGCTAGCATTACCTAAAAGGTATTTTAATATGATCTTATTCATAACTTGAAAATATTTTCTATTCTAATCCGAGAATAAATCTAATTTTATGTCTGTTTACGAATCTACATGCACGATCAGAATTGCAACTCCATCCCCCAGATTACATGCGACGTATAATTTTCTATTCGATTGCTGGCACATCGATATAAATTACCGAGAACGATGCGTTGCCAACAAAATGTGTGCGGAGGTAGGTAATGCATACGGAATGCACAAACATCATAAATATACGAGTTATGAGGAGGCTTCCTTGCAAGCTTGGGAATTTAGACTAAGTTAGTGCTGCCGGTTTAGCGTTTTCTTGGTCTATTGGGTCTACTTTGTGTCTGCGATGTGACCTGAATTCTATAGATTGCAATTTTTTGCAGTATATCACCATCATACTGAATTCTAGCACCAAGTGGCGTTGCTGCATTTTGTTTTGGAAGGGTTAGGTACCCATGAAGTAAGACAGACATTGCATCTGCAATGATAAATGAAAAAAAGAAAGAAAAAGTATTTATTAAACTCGCACAGGAATATCACAAACTTAACTACACAAGCTAAGCAGTGCTAAGCAAAAAATTAAAATTTAAAATAATATAAAACGTAAAATAAAAAACAAAGTTCTGTACCATGCTGAGATGGGGCCTTTTGGCCTGCCAAAAGGCCCCTATCTCAGCATGATGAAATGATTATATTCCTGTAAGTAAATTTTTGCAAACACTTTTACACGTCGATCAAATTTCAGAAATTAGATGAGGTTGACTTTTCCGATTTGACTACTCTAAGAAAGCCCGATAAAAACTCGAAACAGTCTCATTTAAAATCCATCCATAATCTTGGTCAAATCATGTCAAGAGTATGTAGATTGGTATCTGAAATGGTCTTTAGAGGAAAGAACCACATAGATTGCGTGGACCTGTCCAGTCAGTGCACGCATTTATCAGTAATCATGCAGATCAACTCAGAACTTAAGGAGCTGACCTATTTAACAAACAATACTTAAGAAATGATATGGCCGTAAAGTACTGAAACTTCCGGACCATCCTAAAAACTAAATGAAAGAAAGAGGAGAATAAGACAATAATGATCCACATAGTCCTCATTTTCACGTATAATAATATTATATTTGACGAAGTAAAATATTCATGTCATTGATTAAGTAAAGCAGTAGGTAAAAAGAAAGAGAAAGCGAATTCTTAGCAAATAAAAAAACAAACTTCACTGAGTAAAATTATTGGAGCAGCTCAATCCCAAGCATTTTTGTCCTCAATATAGTCTTTAGCAATACTAAAGGCTTTCTGGGATAGTTTCCGCTTTATAAAAGTTTTGAATTTATTAAGGCTTAGTTCTTGAATACGGCTTGGAAGTTTATTACAAAAACGTTAACATTGGCATCTAAACGAGCCATCTATTTTCTTGGTTATAGGAACAACATATTTACATATGTTTGTTCCTAGGGTTTTCATTATGGACTAGCACTTCCCTGGTGATTTTGACGTAGATTTTGTATTTTCCCCCGTAATCCACCTTTATGGGGTAATTCAAAATAAACATACTTTACGATTTACTTAGTTAAGTATCCATGCCAAGTTTCAGGTTTATTAACTCAAGCAATATGATTTTTTTTATACAAACTAAATCACCCGTTTTCACCCAAAAAACGCCTTCTTAGTGCTCCCTTAAAGGAAGTCGTATGCAAAATTTCACATTCCAAGTCCCAGTGGTTTAGGCTGTGCATTGATATGTCAGTCAGTCAATTCTCCTTTTATATAATTATATGTATATTACACTCACATCACTGTACCTTTTAAACAGATTAATATTTTTATGTGCATACAAAAGATTTTCATATAGGTATACTGGGAAGGCACGGGAAGGACAAATCTCGTGAGTATTCAAGGTGCCTATGAAAGACTATTTTTATCAGATAGACTGTCGATCAACCAGGAATCCCGTTATGAAGCTGAACTGATAGGATAGTACGGATAGTACAGTCGAACAAGCTGTTTGGTATACAGGCAGCTAACTTTATGTTAAAGCAACTTTTAAACAATGCTGTATTCACAGTACTCTCGTGCTCTTGTTGAATATTCAATTCTTTGCTTTTTCTAAACTAGGTCTTTAAAAATAAATACTGCCAGTGCAGTGGAAAGATGGAAGACCTGTAAATTTTTGCTGTCGATACGGTCAAACAAGCTAATTGGTATCAATATTAGCTTGTTTGACCGTATCGACTATATTATTTTGAACTAATCTTCCTATCTCTTAAAATATCTTATCCTAGAAGTGCAAAGATCCTCCTGGCAAAATATGGTGCAGTCTATTCTTCGTAGACACGACGATATGTATTATATTTTCATTCTCACCACGGGATAGTATATTTCGCGAAAAAATCCCCACTCACGGTAGCACGTGCAATCTTTATTTCCCCAGCATAACTCGTGTCTTAAATTGGAGAAAAATCTTAACTCGAGAGCGTTCTACAATAAATTCTTTTTCTCATTACAAAATTGACGTTTAATTTAATATTATTGCAGTTTATAGTTAGCTGCTACGTTGAAAAGTTCCTTGTACGTTGTAGGAAACAGTTTTATCGGTTTACAATAAACTTGACGTTGCAAATTGAAGTTAAGTTCGTGTTGTTAGAAAACTGCAGCGAGGAAATATGTGAATGCACTTTTGGGAGAGGTTGAAAGTTTGTGTCGAGAAATTTGTTGATTGTGGTCTGTGTAAAGTAAGCTTTGTCGTGTGTACTTTTAAAAGTTTAACTACCATGTCATTGGTGAAGGGTAGCTGGAAGATTTAACCAAGTGAGTGTTTTTTTTCATGTTTGCAAACAAAACGCCGAACAAAAACCGCGTACATACCGATGACCAAATGGGAAGAAATACTAAAAAAATCCGAGGGTTTTCAGATACCAACGGTTAGTATAACAAAACCGATAACCGAACCACACTGCGAAGGACCGACGGTGGACGAAATAACGGGAATCATCAAGAAAATGCGAAACGGGACAGCCCCCGGAACGGACCAAGTGGTAATCGAGCTGTACAAAGCTATGCCCCAAATACTACAGGAAGCTGTTACTAAACATATGAATAAAGCCTGGACACAGAACACTATACCCGACACGTGGCTTGAGACCGTACAAGTCCCAATCCCAAAAAAAAAAAATCCTAAAGACGCGGACGACTTCCGCCGCATAACGATTTGTAACACGGGCTACAGAATTTACGCCTCATACTTACTAAAAAAACTAGACGACACAATAACGGAGCTGGGAAATTACCAAGCAGCGTTCTTAAACAATAGATCAACAGATGACCACATTTTTACGATCAAAAGGGTTCTGGACGAAGAATGCGAGAACGGCGGAAGAATGCGGAGAACTTCAGCGGCTACGTTACGAACCTCGTTAAAAACCGATTGTCACAACGATATTAAAATATTAGTCTTAAAACAAGAAATTACAATCTTACAACAAAAATTAAAAGATGCAAATCAAGACATTGCAGGGCTTAACCAACAAATAGAAACTCTTAAACAGTATCGATGCTGTAATAACACAGCATCTGGAATACCTGCGGAACAGACACATCACACGCACACAGACCCGGTACACCAAAAACACCAAACTGTTAAAAGAAAAATACACATTTTCGGCGCTCAGCAATGTGTTGGACTGGCCTCCGCTATATGGCAATCAAGAGTGGGAACCCAATACGAAAAATATGAAGTGATTGCGGAAACGAAGCCAAACGCACTAAGCAACCAAATAATAAAGAGCTGTAGAGAAGCAAAGCTAAACATAGACGATAAACTTATAATCTGCGTAGGTGAGAACGATTACAATATTGAACTAATCATGTCACAACTTAAAACGATATTAGACAAGTTCAAAAATAACATGATTTTAGTATTGAATGTTCTTAAAAATAATTATATTCAGGTCAAAAAGTTAAATAACAATATTAAAATCTTGTGTAAAAAGTATAAAACATGTAATTTTGTTAGCACTACATATAAAATATCTGACATTTGTAAATCAATTAATTACCTTATAGACTGTGACGATTATGATAAGAATTACTTAAACCTACGCGTACTCAAAAGACGAATAGCAGGTAACAAACCAAGCCTTATACCATTTACGAACGATAACTTATTCAAACCAATTAAAGGGACAATTCCATACTATTTTAGTCGTCAAAGCAGTGTTGAAGCTCATCAAACAGAAAATCGAAATAAACCGACGGGGAAAATTAAGAAAGGCACTATCCCGTATTATTTTTCTACTATAAATAAGAACAGTACTTTTTTTCGAGCATAGCCTAACTTCTTCCATGCCACATCAATTTAGAATTCTACATCAAAATATAGCAAGTGTCTTGTCAAAGCGAGAAATACTAGAATTAACTTTACTAGAGTTACGTGAAGCACAAAATGAACCTGACGTAATATGTCTTTCCGAAACCTTTATTAAAAAAGGCTATGAGAGTCATATAAAAATTCACGATTATGAAATGGCTGCTAACTATTGCAGAGAGAAACAAAGAGGGGGTACTTGCATCTTAGTTAAAAAAGGTTTAATCTTTAAAGAATTACTATTTATTCAAAAATACGCCACACAGCACTCGTTTGAAGCCTGCGGCATAGAAATATTATCTAATAAATGTATTATTATTTGTCTCTATAGAACACCCTCATCCGATCCGACCCAATTCTTGAATAAACTTAGTGGTCTCTTACACGATATAAACAAAAAATATAAGCCGAAAGTAAATTTAATTATAGCAGGTGATTTTAACATAAATACTTTAAAAAAAGGCCATATTGCGAACGAGTTACAGGACCTATCGAATAATTATAACATGAAAATCCATATCAATGTGCCCACACGTAAGTCGTCTTGTATAGACCATATTTTAAGTAACATCCCAGATGCGATAGCAACAGTATTACCACTTCATCTATCTGACCACGACACTGCTCAAATGCTAAGTATTCCTCTAAAACATAAAACTCATAAATTAGCCACATATTATATATATAAGAGAGACTATAATATGGAGAACATTCAAAAATTTCGGGAATGCTTGAAAAATTTATCATGGTCCGAAATACTTATGGAAAATGATTTAAACATAGCATTCAATAAGTTTCATGAAATAATATGCCTGTTCTATAAACTTTGCTTCCCAAAAATAAAGGTAAAAGTAAATATTAATAATAAACATAAACAAAATTGGATAAGCAAAGGGCTAAGACGAAGTTGCAAAATTAAAAGGACACTACGCTACAAATACTATAAAAATAAAAACTCAGCTAACAAAACGAAATATACAACATACTCAAATTTATTGAAGAAATGTATTTATTATTCAAAAAGAAATGCTAATATTAAGTTTATAAATAGGAGTGAAAACAAATGCAAAGCCACTTGGACAGTTGTAAAAAATGAAATACTTAGTACTAACTTCAAGGATAACATAGATAACATTAAGGTTGATAACACAATACTTACAAACCCCGTCGAAATAGCATCTACCTTTAATAATCACTACATCAATTTGGCACACAAAACAACACAAACAAAGACACAAATTAGCTGTAGTAAAAACTCAATTCAAGATTCGATGTTTCTTAGACCGGTATCGGAAAATGAGGTAAGAATAGAAATATTATCGCTATCCAACACTAATTCAGAGGGCTACGATGAAATTAATACTAAAATAATTAAATTATGCATTAATGAAATAGTTGGAATTCTAACACATTTAATTAATTTATCTTTTTCTTCGGGAACTTTCCCAGATACCTTAAAACTTTCCATTGTTAAACCACTTTTTAAGAAGGGAGAAAAAGATTGTATAAATAATTATCGCCCAATAACCTTAATACCGATTCTTTCAAAAATACTAGAAAAATGCATGTACAAAAGACTAGTTAATTTCTGTAACAAATTTGACATAATTAATAAAGATCAATACGGCTTTCAAAAAAGCAAATCTACTACATTAGCCACCTTCTCTCTGATAAAAGCGATACTATCCAATATTAATAAAAACTATCTGACTACAGGATTATTCTTTGATTTGTCTAAAGCTTTTGACTTAGTGTCACATGACCTGTTGCTACAAAAGCTGGAGGTAATTGGGATAAGGGGACATGCACTTCAGTGGATTTCGTCATACTTAAATAACCGACAGCAACGTGTTATTATTACAAAATTAGGTAGAAACAACATCATGACATCATACTCATCCGAATATAGATGCAACATCTATGGCGTCCCACAAGGAAGTGTTCTGGGCCCAATATTGTTCCTACTCTATATAAATTCAATCACAGACATAACAAATCATAAATGCATACTATTCGCTGACGATATTTCCATTATAGTGACGTCCGATAAAAAGACTAATACAATTTATGACCATGAAGCAGAAATTAACAATACAATTGACAAATTAATTGAATGGCTTGACATGAATAACTTAAAAATTAATTTAGATAAATCCGTGTACATACAATTTAACAAATCGAATAATAATAAATACAATCTAAAACTTGACATACCAAAACTGAACGCGGTTACGCAAACAAAATTTCTTGGAGTAATAATAGACCAGGACATAAATTGGAAAGCACAAGTAGATGACATATCTAAAAGAATAAATAAATTCGTATACGCACTCAGAAAGGTAAAAAATATAACAAACATTAAAACTGCTATTACTACCTACCATGCTTATGTCGAATCTTTAATACGATATGGGTTCATCATGTGGGGTAACAGTACCGATAGAAATAGGGTATTTGTTGCGCAAAAAAAGTGTATTCGTGCAATATATGGGCTTCACCCTGATGAATCTTGCAAGCCAATATTTAAAGAACTTGGTTTGTTACCGCTACCCGCTCTCTATATTTATGAAGTAAGCATGTTTGTTAAAAAGCATAAAGACCTATTTAAAAAGGCAGAGGATGTATATCCTCGAAACCGGCGAGATCCTCACAGGCTTATATTAAGTGACTTACCGAGACTGGCTAAATACAATAAAAGCTGTTTAGCCATGTGTGTTCGGGTGTACAATAAAATTCCAAATGACTTAAAAACTTTAGATCTTAGATTGTTCAAAAAAAAACTATATGAATGGTTAAAAACGAATAACTTTTACACCATTAAAGAATTTACTGACGGGAAACATTTTTAAATGTAACCAACAATATTTGCATGCTATTATTTAAGCTAAACATGTATGCTCTATAATGTACTTAAACCAACTTTATATACCATGTTTTATGCAAATAAATATTATTTCTATTTCTATTTCTATTTCTAATGGCGCGCAGGTAAACGAATTTACGTACTCGCCCTCGACATAGAAAAAGCATTTGACAATGTTGACTTCAACGCATTAAGAGATATATTACTGGAACGAACCAATAAATCGATGACCAACAGGATAATCAGGGCATGCTTGAATGAAAGAACATGCATCAAATGGTGCGGTCAGCAAAGCAGTTGGATTGTCAAAGGAAAAGGAGTTAAACAAGGGTGCCCCCTGTCCCCTCGCCTTTTTACATTGGTCATTGACGAAGTCCTTAGAACCCTAGAAGACGAAACTCATTTAATCAAACTAGATCAGGACCGCGAAATTTCACTTCCCTTGATATTATCATTTGCGGACGACCTTATCCTTATTACAGATGATCTAGAAGGTATAGAGCGCATCTTATACCATATTAAACCCTTACTAAATAGCGTAGGCCTCCAAATAAACGAAACAAAAACAAAAATTCTAATTAGGGACCCCATAACATCACAGCAAACGACCAACGTGACCCTCAACGGAATAAGTATACCAACAGTGGACGTAATCAAATACCTAGGCACATACATAACATCCACACTAAGCAGGAAAAGCACAATTAAAAAACGATGCCAACAGGCCACGAGAAACGCCAAATCATTACTACCATTCATACGAAACTCAAAGATGGACTGGAAGTTAGCTAGACTTATGTACCGAATGATTATCGTACCTTGTATGATATATGGCTTAAAAGTATCGACCCTCACCAAGGCGAACAGATCAAGACTCCGAAAATATGAACGACTTATCATGAGAGACTTGATTAACCATGCCAGGAATAAACCAAGAACTAAGAAGATGCACCAAATCTTAGACGGAAAAACCGTAACAAAACGCATCAAGAACCACAGGATGTGCTACCTGGCACACGTGTTCAGACGGGATAAACCACACCTATTGCATGCAGCAATGCAGTATAACGCCAAATCTAAGAAGGTCGGACGACCTATTTACACATGGAACGACAACCTAAAACAGGACATGAAATACTTCAACATGGGAATCACGTATTGGAAGGACACGGCTGGAGACAGAAACAAGATCAAGAAAGCGGCTGGCGATATCTATAAAAAACCAGAAACTGATAGCAGCGAGAATTCAGAAGACGACTATGAAAACAACAACGCAGAACATAGTGAAGCAACTGCATAGAAAAGACCCAAGAAAACAGTTAAACCTGCCCAAGAAGCTCGACCTGAATCAACATGCCGGCGACGTCGTGAAAAGATGCCCTCCTATAAATAAATACCACCCGTCTCCCACTAGTCCAATGCTTACTCTAGGATGCATATCCGGTAGGCTCGCAATCCTTTCCTATCCTAAGGGCACGTCTACCTGACCATTACCGCGCCCCCCGGTCTACTTCTTGATATGCAATGGCCTCTGTAACACCATGAAACATGAGGCTACAGGGGCTAGTGCGAATCTTGGGGTTCATTCGATTAATCGAGTCTGGTCAAACCACGCTGGGATCGGTGCATTATATTACATTACATTACATTACATTATTAATTCATGTTACAATGACTCATAGACAATCTTTAAAATAGATACTCAAACTTTATTTTAACCTCTTTATCGGCTTCAGCACCCTCGAAAACCAAGAAAACGACACACCTGATGAAAAAAAAAAATCGCAGCTGCCATCTTGGATTTTAATTTTGACAGACCAACGACTGTTTAAAATACACAGTCGAGCCTGTCAGCTTGAGCACCAGAGACGTGCTCCGTTTAAGCATCGTAGCATATAACATTAAGAAGCATGTCCTCTACTTTTTGGCAAACAGATAGTTTATAACCTGAATTAACACAAAATATACTTTTTATCCCGGTAGTACGTTCCCTTCGGATAATTTTTGACCCCGACGCTGGCGAAGCCGCTGGCAAAAACTAGTGGATAAACAAATTCTTACATAGACGCATGGAAAATGTATCGGGACTCTGTTCAAAATAACCATCATGTACGTATACAGACTTACATTATTAGCAAATAAATAATTTATATTTCTATTTCTATGCATCAGACGCGTTCTGTTCTAAAATCTGCTACACACCAATTAAACACAGCCTAGACTTAAGTCAGACGTTCAAGTCAGAACTTAATCATTTTAGATGTCTCCTTCCTTCAGTATGTGCTCATCCTTATCTCAACATTTAAGTGCTTTCTACATAAATGTTATCATGAATCCTTGTAACTTTCCTACTCGTACTTTAAAAGGCTTTTACGTTGAGAATGTTGAGATCAATGTGTATGTATGCTTTTAGAAATATAGAAACTGAAGCACTTTTATGTCATGTACCTATGTGTATAAGCACAGAGGAAATACAAATTGACTTTAAAGATTGGTTTGCAGTTTTCATTAACTAGAACGTAAAGAATCTTATAGAAACAACTAATTATAGGAAGTAGGAAGTTACAGGTCGACTCTAAAGAGTGTCAGGTACATACGTGCAAATGGATTCAGTTAGTACATAATTCAGAACACTGTTTTGTTGACATTTTTCTACGGTTTTAAAAAAAGAAATTAATCGCATACGTATTGCACTTTTCTATGAAACAGCCGACGAAAAATTTCTGTGATGAATTCATGGTTACTGCAGGGGCTGCTGGTTCTTGCTACCCTGTTTGTACTGGCGTGGACACGGCCTTACTGTATTATAGTAACACGAGAATGCTAAAGTCTGTAGTGGACATCTGATTGTAGTTAAGGCCAAAATACAAACGATTTTCTAGTTTGGTACAAAATGGCGTACATCGCACCTTTTATTTTCTTTTTTGTGAGAATATCGTCATGGTTCCCGCACTCTGGGAAAATATAGAGGGTTTTTTTTTGGGTGGGAAATCATCAAAAATACCTTCTCCCGGTCTGGGTGGAGCAGGAGGGCGTGTCAGACTTTTACTGACTAAAACCCACCCGTGTTTCCTCAGTTGCCTGTGTGCCAGGGGCCGCGGTATCTCTTTCGAAGAACCTGCACCCCTGGCAGGCATCGGCCCTTGCGGACCCCACCAGTTGGTGCTGACATCTCTTTGAGGCGCGCGTGGAACACAACGCGCCGTCGACCCGGGCCTGGTCCTTACCGGACAGCGAGCTACACATTACTCAAAGTAGAGGGTTATGTTAGAATCCCACCGACTGAAACTATACTGTTCTTTCTACTACCATGAGTCGGGGCCCCAAATACTTGTACATTTTGGCTATGACACGAAATGGAATCTCTTCATTAAACAATTTTTAAACCACCGCCAAAATAAGCATTTAAGCCATCTTTAACAGCGATATTTTAATTTCAGATGTAACAACGTACCTAATTTATTAAACCTAGTGATAGATTACTCGTCTACCCGCAATCTTACACGACGTTTCTAACGACAGTGACCATCTGACGAATTCTCTTTCACTACCAAATCTAAAACATCATCAATCAAACAAGATTAATCCCTCAGGATATCAATAAACAAAAACCTTTATTATGCCCGCAAAAAGTCTTACAATGTCCGTTTACAATCAGCCATCGGCCTTGACTTATTTTACGCATGGAGTAAGAATGTGCAGAGGTTCCACTTTCAGCAAATGATAATTCTTTGACCGTATCAGGCTTTATACATAGATAGAATATGCTTTAGGTCGGCTTCCAGTCTAACCAGATGTAGCTCAATATCAGTATTTTACATGGAGCATCTGCCTATCTGACCACCACAACCCTTTCGACCCTTTAGACGTTCGGGCTTCTGACGGTCCGTAACGACTATCAAAGATCGATTAATGACAGCCGGGACCAAGGGCTAACGTACTTTCCGAGGCATGGGCCTTGGTATGTAAATATGGTAACCCATCCATGGGCCAACCGCAGTAATCGTAGCTTAACCTGATCGATCGACCCGTGCAGCTGTTATTACTTTACCATAAGCTCTTCATAGTCACTATGCATCAAATTCTATAGAGTCCAAAAATGTTTGAGTAAAATAGTGGTTTCCACTATGCCTTCTTATTTAGGTCTAGTGTCCTAAAACTTTTACAAATATTACGAGCAAAATTTAAGCTCACGTGAAAATTAGTACAGTTTTATCCACATGTTCCTTTTTTTAATGATGTAATTAATATATAGTATAGGTACCGAGTTGCCGTAGGTACGGAAACAAAAATGATCTCTAGTAATGAAGCATTTTTTTTAAACATATTTTTTTTTGTAATACCTGTGTGTACAGAAATGAATCATTCTTCTTCTAAGGTCCGACGAAGAAATGCAGGAGGTTCTCAGGTCGACGAGTATATTTTTTTAAATAAATGATCACGCATAACTTTGTACAGAGTAGTTCGATTTTGATAATTCTTTTTGATAATTTAAAATTGATCCCATTTATATTTGAAAAAAATATTCTAACCTTAAGGCTATGAAAACAGGGGATGATTGATTGATCACTGACACAGATTTTGTAATGCTGAGTTTTGTATTACAAAAAGTAATAAAAAATGAAGCATGTAGTAATTAGTAGATTTTATCCACATAAAATCATAAAATGAATACTTTTTAACAAAAAAATTAAACCGCCGAGTGTGGATATGTATTTAATTAAAATAAATACATATCCAAAGTCACCGACTTCCGAACCTAGTTATTACGGTTACTTACACAAAAAAGGTTAATTATTTTTTGCTTTTCAGCTTTTTCGGTGGTTTAATTTTTTTGTTAAACAGTTTTTCTCTTTCAGGTGACCATAATTAGGACATTATTGGGAAAATATCATTCGATACATGCAATGCCTATGGGGTTCGTCTGATATGAGTGTTCCTTCTGCCTCTATCTATGAACTATTTAATTGTACGTCCTACGGCCAGCCAAACAAGACAAATGTTCGCCTGTCAAGATCGCCGCATCGATACGCGATGTCCCATCCCCATTACAAGATGTTAGAAGTTTCGTAGATAAGCTTTCGTTATTTATATGGTGTTTGGCTACTGTAAGTAGCTGATTAACGGTTTTGTCTTTTGGTTACGTAGTGTTGTGGGTAAATGAGACATCAAATATTCCTTAGAACGTAATATAAATTTCAGTCATTATGAACATAAAAGGCTTTTCCATCTTCCACTTAATTTTGTATCGCAAAATAGCTATAATATGGTTCCATAGAAAAACCGGATACTTTCTGCTTTTCTAAAATTAAGCTGAGCTAAAAACACGCATAGAACTGAGCTATTTGGTACGTGTTAAGGCACGTACCAAATAGCTATTATAAGCAATAGCAATACAATACCTATGTAATCAGCATTCTTCAGTTGATTACTAAAAATAGGCTTAGTAGGACCTGTGAAGCTCCCAGGAACCTTCTGTGCTTTTGGGCAGAGCTAGGCTAGCTCTGTTAGCCAGAACCCCCACGCACAACGGACCGAATGAGAGTCTGAGTGCGGAAAATCATCATAGGCTTAGTAGGAAAGAAGGTATCTTCAGAAATTGTTATTGTTGACAAACTTACAGAAATCCAGTACCTTTGAAGTTTTTCTTCCCTTTCCGGGAGCTAATAGTCAAAAAACCAAAAAATCTCTTAATAAAATCATGCAACTAAAATCTTAATTCAGCCGGCAGTCTTCCCATCTCAACCCGAACTCATCCCGTGATTAGAGGCCGTGATTGATGAGAGCGTCACGCTACGCGACGAATGGATGATCGATCGCTCGGCATCTGCGACCCGACGTACCTCATTGTAGCTAGGAGTCATTAAACTTAATTTGAACTTGTTGATTTTTCGTTTATAGACACATCAAATTTTTTGATGATACCTACCTAACCTATATTATACACGGTGCAAGGCCGATTGCTGCGGTCCTAGTGTGAGTTTCTTTTAAAAATCTCGACTTCAAAGCGTTCGGTGCTCCGATTGACCCTTCAGCAATCCAGGGCCACAGTTCAAAAGCGATCTTCGGGAGAGTTCGTGATCATCGCGTTTTTATATGTATGTTTTTGTTTGGTGAACTACATAAAGCGTGTTGTCGTGCCGACACAGAACGCTTTCCGGTTTTCCAAACAAAAAGAGATGAACGTAACTATCGCATATTAGCGCGACGGCCGGTTTTGAATAGGACGCGGTGTAAAGGGCATGCATACACGTGTAATAGGTAATACGGGCTGGTGTCCGCAACTCCACGTCAATGCGCGTATTTTGCGTACGGGTGGGAAAATTGATCATTCGATCCACCACAGCTCCTCAAGGAAGGCCAGTGACGCCTTGGTGTAACCTATGATCTCACGGGATCACCTAGGTTATTGAAGTACCTACTTTGGCCTGTACGTGGCGACCACCGTGCTGTTTAGAAGCAGATGAGCCCCTATCTCGTCGTCCTGCAGGCCCTGTACAGCGGACTGTTTGTGACTCCTATCCCACTTATATACTACTAATTTTATAAATGTGCAAGTTTGTATGTTTGGATGTTTGTTACTCAATCACGCAAAAATGGCTAAACATATTTGTATGAAATATGGCACACTACAGTTCTGGAGTGGCAACCGCGCACCGGAAGACGTAAAGTTGGAACGCCTCCCATAAGGTGGACCGATGACCTTGTGAGGACCGCCGGAGTCCACTGGATGCGGGAAGCACAGAACCGGTCGAAGTGGAGGAGCTTGGGGGAGGCCTATGTCCAGCAGTGGACGTCTTGCGGCTGAAATGATGATGATGATGAACCAACCGAAAGGTTAGTACCTGGTACTTATTGACAGGCCTGCACTGTCCTCCTATACCTATTATCACTGTAATTTGAAAACATTGTAAAAACCAATTATTTTTAAAAGAGTAACCGTGGAGTTTCTTGCCGGCTCTTCTCCATAGGAAGCGACAAATTGGGACCGTGCACCTAGCTTCTGACGTTTTATAAGTACCCATGCAGGTTTAAGTGAAATAAAATATTCTGATTTTGGTTGTGAATACTAGTCTGATAAGTGTGGTAATTATATCATCATTCTAATTATGTAGGCTCTTCATTAACACAGTTATTACATTCTACTCTAATAACCTTATAAATCAATACTAACATTCACCAATTCCTGTAATTGTATTTGGCAACTCAATCTATTTGGATAGACGGTTTAATTACGCACTAATCACGAGTGTACATTAGATATGTTATGGGGATTTCATATCACACTTTATCCTCAATCAATTGCATCAATATGGTTTATAAGTGATATTGGCATACCAAGACCCTTCTGTGCTTGAGAAAGCACGTTAAGCCGTTGGTCCCGGCTGTCATTCGTGGATCTTTGACAGTCGTTACAGTTCGTCAGAAGCCTGAAAGTCTGACAACCAGTCTTACCAAAGGGTACCGTGTTATCCAGTAACTGGGTTGTGGAGGTCAGATAGGCAGTTGCTCTATGTAAAATACTGGTATTCATCTGCATCAGGTTTGACTGAAAGCCGACCCGGCTAGGCAGGTGATGATGATGACAAATGATATGTGCATCTTGGCATGTTGTTGTTGAAGTTGTTCCGGGTCTGGCTGTTTGTGTATGTGAGTTTAAATATTTGTAAACGCACCCACAATACAGAAGAAATTCCTAGTGTGGGGCAAAGTTTTTTTTAAAAGAAGGAAAGAATAAAGAAGGTATTTTGGAAGCTCCAAACAAATCCTAACATTGAAATTAAAAAAGTAATTTTTCAAAGATTCCAAATAATAGTGTTTGGTCGACTATGACTTTTGCCCAATCTTTGGCTGGCTATTATAGTGAATAAACTATTGGATATTGGTCGCAGGGACAATGATGCGCAAACTGTAACTTTTCGTTGGTCATAAAACAACAAAAAAAAAACAGACAAGTGCGAGTTGAAGGTTCCGTACAAATTTGAATTTTTTGTTGATGTTGTGAATAGCGAGGGATATTATTTAAGATTTAATTACAAATGTATAGTTTTCAGATTTTTCCCTGTACTTGTAGTATAATACGATATTGCTTGCCAAATTTCTTAGTACTAGGTCAACGGAAAGTAGCCTAATTTGATTCCCTTGAGATTTTTGAATAAACGTTTTCTGCGGCATAAACGACCGTATCTGTTTTTTACGTTAACTTAGAAGTTTGATTTTTTCACAACTTCAGGAGATTGTAGACTTGAGTATATTGTTTTCATTTCAACTCGATACCTCCACCCGTTTCTTAGATAAAAGGTCTTGACAGACAGACAGACAACAAAGTAATCTTATAAGGGTTCCGTTTCTTCCTTTTGAGGTGCAGAACCCTAAAAATAGCTGTTTCATAGAATAGTGCAATACCTTCGCAGTCCAAATGTATGGAAGACGTTAATTTTTATCACTGACGATATATTTTAGCGCAGGGGGCTTCAAAACCATGTAAGTACTGAATCTATGGTAACAGATACACGAAGTTTAATTTGAATAATGTAGCTCATTCCGTATGATTAATTATGTATCCGTAATATTTTTAATAAACAGACCATTTTAAAAAAACGAGAAAACAATTTTTGCAGAATATTGTAATGAATAAATTAAGGGTATTTTATAAAATCATGATCTGTGAGTAGATTAGAAGATACTAATTTGTGAGTCAAAAGACTCGTTAGTACAGACAAGCAAACATCAGTGGTAACAATTTTATATTGACAACGTGCAGCGGCTTTATTTCATAGCATAGTAAGGGTTATGTTCGTACGGCGTGTGTTACCACAGATGTGCTGAGGTTGACTGTAATTTGCTGTACGTGAAATCCAGCAGGGTTGAATCTTCAGGTCAGGCACAGGTTTTTAACCGACTTCAAAAAGGAGGAGGTTCTCAATTCGTCTAAACCTTTTTTTTCTGTTTTTTTTTTATGTATGTTCCCCGATTACTCGAAGATGGCTGGACCGATTTGGATTTTGTTTTTTTTTTGAAAGGGTATATATATAAGTGGTCCCATGATCATCAAGTCAGGATCTGATGATGGGATCCTGGAGAAATAGAGAGAACTCTTCAAATTTTATAGGCACACGAAGTGTTTTGGGTATTTTTTGGAAGAGTACTTTCTCGAAGTGGTCCCATTTCAATTTGGTGAAGATCTGATGTAGAACTTCGGAAATAGGCAACGGAACTCCTCAATAAATTATAGCAAATGGACTGGGATTGCTGAAATCTCATGTATGTCTATTGCTTACACCAGTTCATAACATAACATCACGCCGGTATGCTGTGAAGGGGTAAGCACATGTGAACCACTAAAAAGTGAAAAATAAAAACTTTTTCCAAAAAAAAACAACCGACTTCCAAAAAAAACACTACAAAGTGAAAAATAACTTTAATTTCGGAAGGCGGTGACAAAAAATTCAAATACAGCTCCAAAGACACCGACTTCCGAAATTAAAGTTAGTTTTCACTTTGTAGTGTTTTTTTGGAAGTCGGTTGTTTTAACGAATCCCAACTATACGTAATATTATAAAAGCGAAAGTGGCACATGGGTAGACCACGACCGGAGTTAGGAAATAGCGCAGCTAGTACAGTGTAAATCTTAGAAATAAATTTTGTAGGTATTTCAAAGTTACAGTATGTATGTGAGTGTGTGTGCTAAAGTCACGTTTTAAAAAAATCGCGAGGGAATGGTTTGGTGACTGGGTATAAGCAACACCCTCCTTATTCGAGTCTGTTTAATTTAAAAATGTATGAAATGTATGTACACGTAATAAAACATAAAAATTATAAATATAAAATCATAAACTTAAAATTATTTCAACTTCAAAAAGAGCTCGATTGGATTTAACTTTGTTTACATTATTCCAACTTTTGAATAAAAAAAAAAACAAATAAATTAGTTGCCTTTTTGCGAGAGACGTTTGCAAGTTATTCATGTACAAATATTTGCGCATATTAACTTTAAAAAAAGTTTTCCACAAATAGACTTATTGGATAACAAGTTGAAAAGTGGTTTACCACTTTAAAAGGTTAAACCAATTATTTAAAAAGTGTTTCAAAATTCAGTACTTAGCTATATTTTATTTTGGGCAATTTAACTTTCAGCGGTTTTTCCACAAAGTAAGGCGCCTAGTTAACAAAATTTGTAAAACTATTCAAACTTTTAGTCCGTCAAAATCCTTGCGCCCACTGGCGGCTCGGCACACATTACTTTATGCAAGCACATACTGACAACAACGAATCCGCGACGCGACGCTGCGGTATCCATAGGGCCACCGCCCACTGGCGGCACGGCACGGCAAGGGATTTTTAAGCCACGAATAGAAATAAAACTTAAGGCTCATAGTATCCTCATCTCCCGTTTGTATGCTAAAGCACGACCGCCGCCCGCGCCCGCGCATGGCACCTCTGAGCCTTTATCTCAAAATGGGGATATTCCTTTGATTAATTTACAATGCTGCTTCGGCGATTCTGTGGTACCTCTAACTATCTATTTTTCAGTGTATTTTTTTTTCCAAATAACGAAGCCGTTTAGTAGGAGTATGGAATCAAAGCCAAAATATTGCGTGTTGGAAAATATTTTTTTACAGCAAAAGTATTAACCATACAAAAAAGTACTTCCGGCAAAATGATCTATATGAATCTATAGCAAAATCATATATTTTTCAAATCTTCAAGACAAGCCGTTAATGAGCAGTACGGACCGTATTACGCTACCAAACGGGACGTAGGCCCTTAGTAGTATGTTAGTAAAATTGCAATTTCAACGGTATCAATGCTGCGGTAACCTCAGGCATGCCGCGACGTCCTTAGGCATCATCATTTAAATTTGAATTTTATTGTCTTACATTTAAGTTATATTCCTATTCGTTGCATAAGCCGTAAGTGGGTGCAGGCCCTTAGGTATTCCGCGACGTCCTTTTTCAGTTGATGACAAGTGCGTGCACTGACGGGGCAGGTCCACTCAATCTGTGTGGTTCTTTCTTTAAAAGACCATTTCAGACACCAATCTACATGATCTTCAGATGATTGATGATGCCCAAGATTATGTTTGATCTTTAAAAAACATTGACCTCCGAGTTTGTCTTCCCCTCTCTTCTCAGAGTAGTCAGATAGGATTTATATCGACCTCATCTAGTTTCAAAATTATGATTGACGTATAAAAGTGATTATACAAACTTACTTACAGAAATAAATTACATATATAATTTGATTGATATTTCAATTTCATTTGTCATACGTTGTCATAAGGCACATTTCTATTTGTCGCAAAAAATCCCATGTTGTACCGTGCCGCTAATGGGCGCATGCCTTCGTATTCAGCAGGTGCAGCTCAAATATCTATTCAGCCGTATGTTTTCATTAAGCCGAACGTTAATTCATTATGAGGCTTAAAATCCATTTGCATTTGTACTAGTAGGCACCTAAACTTTGATTGCGAACAACAACTATTCCATTTGAATAGATGAATGATTAATGGGTGAATTAGTTACATGTTTGGTTAAATTACGGCTGTTGAGGTTTTTGATTGGTTGGTGATTAGATGGTGTTAATATAAAATAGCTATGTAAATTTGGTTATAGCAAATTGATTTTCATTTTTTTCTCTCGTGGTCGTACAGGGATGAAGATAAAAAAAGCTCATGCCATAATGTAAGACAACCAGCAAATGGGTAGAGTGATGGTGAATGGGTAGATCATAGAAATAATCTGAGGTACCTAGTGATGCTAACTATCAAGGGTGCCTCGGACAAACTCTAGTATTCTCACAAGTGAACAATGTTATTTTAGCGTTGTGAGGGATCTCAACGGTAAATAATCACGTGATGGCAAACATCATACAATTAGTAAGTTGCTTAGCACATCACTAGAATCGTGGAACAACACAATTCTTATAAGGACATATTATAGGTATCTATTTGACCATCCGCTTGCTTAGCTAGCGGTAGCTATTCATAGACCCTCAGGATTCTGTGTGCTACGACCTAGGGATCCTACATCCAGGATGAGGGCAGGATTTCTGCGAAACGCACGCTGCTCCAATGTGCACACAGCTCCTCACTGCGCGCTGCACACGTGGCTGGTCTATGCGCTGCCGGCGTCCTACGGCCTGCAAACAACACACGCTACCTGCAATCCTCTGAAGGTCTGGCTGGCCTCTCACTGAGCTAGTGCTGGCAAGCCCTCCTGCGTCCCGATACCTTTCTTACCTAAAACTGTGATAGTGCTCAGAACAATGAATCAGTGTGAGTTTACCCGCAACATAGCCTACTATAGAAATTATATGTAAGATCTTTTATCCGTTTATTTCATCTCTAAATACTAATCTGTTAGCTAGCGGCCTGCACAGCATTTCTGCGAAGCCCTAGCCATTACATCGTAAACGTAATTATTGCATTTCTTACTGCTAACGAAGAAATACCTCTGGACGACATTTACAGAAATCCATGCTAATAAAGAGAGCAATGGTGGCCCATTAAAATCGGCCGCGACTTACGTATTGTAGGTCGAAGGACTCTGACAGGGGCTTTAGTTTGTGTTGCTTATTTCATCATCACTGCTTTCAAAACAGTGAAGAAAAACATCGGGAGGAATCCGGTCTGTCCTAGTACCCAAAGTTCGAAGGACATGTGACATCTACCAACGCGCACTGCGCGCGATTTGGACTATGGCCCACTCCCTCTCACATAAACGAGGTATGTGTCCCAGCAGTGGGAACGTACAGGCTGTTTATGTGTATGTTAATCATTCCACCATGGAAAGTACTTTAACTTTTGTAACTCTAAGCTAAATAGTTTAAAAAAACTTAAAAACACGCTTTAAAAACCAAACTAAAAAAGGAGAAAATAATTTAATTCAATTAAATATCATGGGGTGCTTTTTGAGGTATTTTTATAATCAATAAATGTCAAGCACCCCACGCTTTTTAATTGAATTAAATTATTTTCTCCTTTTTAGTTTGGTTTTTAAAGCGTGTTTTTTAGTTTTTTAAACTATTATTTATATTCTATTTTAAGTTCTGCTAACTACAAAAACGTGTTTTTTTTTCCTTTTTTTCATTTTTCTCAATTTTTTTTTTAAATTATTGAATTGTCATCAGTCCTTGATAAGTTTACAAATTTTCTATGAAATCTGACCGTTTAAAGTAGGTCAAAATCGCGCTCTAAGGTCGGTTACGTATAAACATACAAACAAACATACAAGTGAAGCTAATATAAAGCGTGAAAAAAAAGGCAAGCTCTTTTCCTGCATTTCCTGAAGATAATAAACCATACGACACCACTGTGTATTGTATTCAAATATATTAAACACTATCTGCATACTACTTATCTCCATAAGTTACTACTAATTCTACTATCCTATTTCCTATTATATATAATTGTAGCTGACCCGTGCCCACTTCGTTGGGCGGTAAACATTTTTATATCACTCAATAGATTACGACACCGTCGCGGTTCCATACTTATGTCGTATTATCTCTTTAACCATTCGTCCAAATTATATGCAGTTAAAGGGAAAAGTATTTTGTTTTAAACACTTGAGACGATAAATTTACTTATCTTGATAAGAATTCATAATTTTTAAAAATATGACCAATAAACATGACCTAACGATTTAAAAAAACATATACATATATAAAAAACTACTTTTTGTTACTTAAATATAAAAGTTAGACATATGCTGTCGTTGACTTTTTTGTAGGCATTATCAAGCTCTACAACTTTTCTCTAGAACTCAATCATATATCTCTCATCGTTAAGGCAGCGTTCGTAAGAAACGTTTTCGTTCGACCGTTTTTTCAACGACTTACTTTACAAATCTGACTACTACGAAAAAGTCTTTTAATTTTTCGGGTTAATATATAGCCTATGACACTCACAAATAACGTGGTTTTCTATTGGTTAAATAGTTTTCAAAATCAGTTCAGTAGATCCAGAGAGTACCCCCCCCCTACAACCTCACAAACTCACGAACTTTACCTCTTTATAATATTAGTTTATATATATATATATCCTACTTCCCACTTCCTATCCTACTAATATTGTAAATGAGAAAGTTTGTCTGTTTGGATGTTTATTACTCAATCACGCTAACACGGCTGAAAGGGTGAGGATGAAATTTTGAACAAAGATAGTTTACAGCCTAAATTAACACATAGTATACTTTTTATCCCAGTATTACGTTCCCGCGGGATAATTTTCGAACCCACGCGGGCGAAGCCGCTGGCAAAAACTAGTATTGAATAATCCTGAAACGTATAACCTAACCCAGCTTTTATGTCATAGGTATAAAAATTATGGCCATACGAGTACACTGTCGCAGTAAAGTTAATATCGATAAATATTGAAGAAGGTAGTAACTTTGTTGACCTCTAGCTCACCAGCCAAATAGGTCCGTCCATATTTTTCTTGAACGACTTTTTAAAATTAACTTCGAAGTAAATAATTATTACTTAGTGGGCCATTTAGTTTTATGAAATGTTTCCAATCTGTATCCTGGGAAAACTTATACAGATGATGATGTCATTATTTGATTTAATATAAATTATCGAGGGCGCTATTTAAATCTGAGTACAGGGTGGCAGGAACATTGACACGCAATCTATAACCATGAATTCAGCACATCATTCTAGCCCTAGGGTAGAATTTTGTTATCGGTTCCCAAAAATAATCTGCCGTTTCATACAAAATAGCAACACCTACGCGTTCAAAATATATGAAACAGCTTTTTTTTTAAGAATAACTGACGAAAAATTTCAACGCTGGAGGCTTCAGATTCATGACCTGAATCCATGGTAGCATGGTAGTTTTGTTTATATTGGATCATACAATGACAAAATCATCATATACCTAGCCGTTACTTATGTTGAGGAAGGATTCCAGTTTTCACCGGTCAGTTTCTTGCTGGCTCTTCTCCATAGGAAACGACAAAGTAGAACAGTGCCCATAGGTCTGAAGTTTAAAAAGTGTCCGTGTAAGTTTCATCGTCATCATCATTTCAGCCGAAAGAAGTCCACTGCTGGTGCAGTCCATCCTCAAGTTCCGCCACTTTGACTGGTTCGGTGCTTCCCGCATCCAGCGGATTCCAGCAGCCATCACCGGTTCACTTTGTAGCTCTCCAACATACCGTCTTCATGTAAGTTTATGTGAAATAACTCGATACCGATTGTTTGTCACAAGCCCACAGGGATGCCACAGAGTGCCTCAGACACTTATGGCATTGACAAATAATGAGGTCACGTTTGGCGATGACGGTATTTTGTTTTATTCGCTAACATAACATGTTATATTATTACATTTTTCTATCTTTAATACTGATTATTTAAACATACTATTACATACTGTAACTGCCCGTGACATCACATCGCTCGGGCCCTACCAGAATACGAGCGCTGCGATACTTTTTAAATGTCGCAGCATCATGCTGAGGTAGGAGCCTTTTGGCCTCGTGCAGGACTAGCTTTTTATTTATTTTTCAAATATTTTTTACTTCCAAGAAATTTGTTTTTTATATTTTTTATACTATTGTGTGTTTATTTTAGTATGTCATCTTCCTGTGCAAGTCAAAATAAATACCTTTCCTTTCTTTCTTTCTATACCTCTAGGAAAGACTGGCTGTCGACTTTCCGACTAATTTCAAAGCATATTCACATAAATAAAACTACAAATAACTCACTTTATCTATTTATTTGTTTCCTATTTAATAATAAAGCCGATTTACTTTTAACTTTGCATACAGTATTTAGCTCACGGCCTACTTAATTGCTTAACGATGATGGATGGCCATATCACGAAATAATCAGCTTTTACAAAAACCCTGATGACATGTTGTGCTTTTACTATTTATTGTTGTATTGCGAGCTGATTGAAACGTTGGAAGTGCACTTGATGAATATTAAAAACAGACATGATGAGTGTAATGGTTTGATCTGTCAAAAAAAGGTTTTCTTTTCGTTATCATTAATGACGAAATTTTTTGAGGCTTGTCATTTAATGCGTCGTACTTTTTAAGATTATGAAAGTCATCACAATAAGCATATAATGTTCCCACTGCTGGGATACAGGCCTCTGCTCGGTGAGAGGTGGGCCGTAATCCACCACGCAGGCACAGTAGGTACGGGTCGGTAGATGTCACATGTCTTCGAATGTTTGGTTCTAGGACATGCCGGTTTCCTCACGATGTTTTCCTTTACAGTTTAGACAGCGGTGGTGATGTTATAATTACAGTTTAGACAGCGGTGGTGATGTTATAATTACAGTTTAGACAGCGGTGGTGATGTTATAATTAACACAAAGTAAAGCGCCTGCTGGGTTCGAACCTACAACCAACAACTCATTATTATATTATGGGTAGGTTTGGTATTTAATTACCTCCCAAACTATTTTTTTGCTGGTATAAACCGAATCCGTCCCTTTATGTTTTAACAAACATTATTTTTCAACCGAACTTATACATACATATATTAGGTCTTTACCTATGAAATTGCCGTTTTGCAGTACTGGCCATTTCAAATCAAAATAATTTTTGTTTGGGTAAGAATTCTAATTTCAAATTAATTTTATTTTAAAAACATGGATTTTTTTTTCCAAAAGTAGTCATTTGTTTATTGATTAGTGTTACATTTTCATCGCATTTCAATCTTTTTCGTCATCATGGATACGTTAAAAATTCGAGTAATTATGCAACATCAACGACGTTTACGGAGCTAACACTACAAACCAACGCACCACCTGTTATTGGTTTGCTCGCTTCCGTTCTGGAAATTTCGACCTGAAAAATGAACCTCGCGGTCGTCCGAAGACTTTGGTCGACAATGACGAATTAAAGGCGATTGTGGAAGCTGATGATACACAATCTACGGCTGAATTAGCAGCAGCTTTCGACGTTAGCGTCAAAACAATATTGGTCCATTTGCGTCAAATTGGCAAGGTAAAAAAGCTTGACAAATGGGTGCCCCACGAACTCAATGATCGTCAGCGCGAAGTACGCGTCGAGACGTGCCTTGCACTGCTCAACAGACACACAAATGAAGGAATTTTGAACCGCATTGTTACCTGCGATGAAAAATGGATTCTGTTTGATAACCGCAAGCGCTCAGCAAGTTGGTTGGATCCTGGTTCAGCACCTAAACAATGCCCTAAACGAAAACTTACCCCTAGAAAAGTGATGGTCACTGTTTGGTGGTCTAGCGCCGGTGTGATTCATCACAGCTTCTTACCAAACGGGGTGAGCATTACTGCAGATGTGTACTGTGAAGAACTGAACACAATGATGGAGAAGCTGGCACATCTCCAACCAGCATTGGTCAATCGCTCGTCTCCGCTGCTCCTGCACGACAACGCATACTGCACAGCAGACGGTCTCCAAGTTGCAAGAACTGGGGTTGGAAGCTCTCCGTCATCCGCCCTACTCACCAGACCTTGCGCCTACAGACTACTACTTTTTCCAGAATTTGGATAACTTCTTGGCGGGAAAAAAATTCAATACCCGAGAGGCAGTACAAAATGCCTTTGAAGAATTTGTTGCCTCCCGTCCAGCTGATTTCTTTAAGAAGGGCATCAATAAACTGCCACTGCGATGGCAAAGATGCATTGATTGCATGGGTGATTACTTCGATTAATACAAATAAAAAATACATGAAAAAATTCGTTTAAATTTTTTCATACAAAACGGCAATTTCATAGGTAAAGACCTATTATTACTAGCACCTCGCCCCTGCATCGCAAGGTTTTTATGCCTTGACAAAACTTCAGGATTTCTATATTATACATGTCTCAGCCATCTGGTTAAATTAACCAGCTAATTGGAAGCCTAGGCCGTTCATTAAACGCCGGCATCCAATTAGATGCCTAGGCCGATAGTTTATTGTACTAGAATCATTCAACGTTGAACAACTTGGCGTATTGAAAGTTAGGCCTTTAAATATGACTGACCAAGACTCAGTCAAGTGATTCAAATTTAGTTTAGTTTTTTCCACTGTTAGTTTATAGTGTGTATGGATATAGATTTTTGTGTATATTCCCCTGTCTGTACTGTATCATTACAGTCCCCCTTATGTGGTTATTCTGATCACCCCAAACAAACGCGTCATTAGTATAACAATATATGATTGATATCGAAATTACAGCTGGGGCGATGACTTGGGGCTACTGACCCCACAATAATAGCTGAGTTGAATGGTGTCTGATTCGAGCAGGCAAAACCTATTGATGTCTTGTGCGCCTTGTAGCTAAGGAAAATAACTGTAGGGGCATGAAATTATGTTCCTACTTTGAATTGGTTTTTCTAATACGCCCTCGTGGTAGATAGAGTGCACCGCATCTGATGCCCTTTTTTAATTTATGATTAAAAAATTTAATTGATGGATTTATATTTAAATAATGTTTTAATTTTTTGATATACTCATTTCTTTATTGTAGCCTTTAACTAACCTCATACAGAAAAGAAAACTCAAACAAACGTTTATGATAACGCCGTGAAGCGCAATCTGAATCACTGAGATACCGTTTCATTTCTTTGAAAAATACTGTTAGTTGGTAAACACTTCACTTGAGAACGACTGGACTGATTTTGTTTTTCAACATAACATCACGCCTTGTTTACCCCAAAGCCTAGTCTACGCAGGAGACGCCCTGGGCGTCGAGAATCCCAGGCTGATTCCCGGCCACCGTAGGCGCGGGCTTGCGAACGGTGAGTAATGGGTAGCTCGCTGTCCGGTAAGGACCAAGCCCGGGTCGACGGCGCGTTGTGTTCCACGCGCGCCTCAAAGAGATGTCAGCACCAACTGGTGAGGCCAGCAAGGGCCGATGCCTACCAGGGGTGCGGGTTGTTCGAAAGAGAATACCGTGGCACAGTAAAAGTCTGACACGCCCTCCTGCTACACCCAGAGCGGGAGAAGTTATTTGATGATATAATGTGCGTTTTGTTTGTGCAGAATAAACAATTTTTCTTTCTTTTCTTTCTTTCCTCAAAAAAAAGGGTTGGACAAAGTTGTACCTATAATAAACCCACTTTTTGCCACTAATAGAAGGCTAGCCTATTACCATCAACTGGTCACAAATCCAGACTTCGAGCTAATCAACTCAGCCAATCTCAGTCCACTGCTGGACGTAGGCCTCTCTTTCCCATGTCCTCCACCTTCCGCATCCAGTCTGTCTCAGCTACTTTCTTTAGGTCGTCGGTCCATCTAGCTGGGGGGCGTGGAGGGTACTCCGAGCTGCTACTGAGAAATTCCAGATAGAATTGCGGTACTTGAAGCTAAATGTACTATTCGAATTATATAAAAAACCACGGAACTGAAACTCTCAACATTTTCGCAATAGAGATGGTGCACACTCCACAGATAATAGTATATTTACTGGCTGTTTGAGTTTGTCTATGTCACATGAAGGAAATTAAAAAACTAATTACTTTTTCTCCCTAGGGACGCTGCGTAGGGCTATATAGGTGTCTTTTTAGAGCATGAGAAGTGAAAAGTACAGTTTGCACCTCGAGACTAAACGCCAACTTAATATACCCTCGGTTTCATTGACTCCCTCGCACACTCGGGAGCCACCTCTGGTATATTATGGCTTCGTTTAGTCCCTCGTTATAAAATATACTATAATGTTTTGTAATAGGGAAAGAAAAATACTTAAAGTGGCCAGGAAAATGAGAAAATTCGTGCCACTTTCTATGTGATTTTTAAAAGGATTATTTAAATTTTGACAGGACAATGTCTATTGTCATTGATCAGCTAGTTGAGAATTATTACCCCTAACTACCGCCGCCGTTCACATTAAAATGGAGCGGAGACAGAACTACAACAGCGATCCGTACGAACATGCTTGTTAGTTATGATATTATGTATTTATAAATTGAATGAAACCACCAAGGAAACCTCAATCCAACGGGCGATGGGTACAAATAGCAATAAAATACGAAAATGATTATATCTGATTTATTTTTAATAAGTAATTATTAAGGGTATACTAGCTGCCCATGGCTAGCTATTGTCTGGTGCTAAGTAATAACAAATTGCCTCTTTGGAGAGACTGAAAAAAACATGTAAACTCTTTAAAAAAAATGACACCCTAATAAAAACCGCTACGACACCTTCGAAAATATAAAAGCCTTAAGACAAAATAAAACATCCTACTATAATCCTACTAGGTAATATTATAAATGTGAAAGTTTGTATGTTTTGATGTTTGGTATTCAATCACGCAAAAAGCACTGAACGGATTTGTATGAAATTTAGCAAACAAATAGCTTATAAACTGGTTAGCATATATAATACCTTTATTAAGGTTAATTTAAGACATCCACGCGGGCGAAGCCACTGGAAAATGCTGATCACACATATTTATGTAAGTTAAGTAGGTGGGTCACATGACAACAGAACCACTACATTTATATTTGCGATGAACAGCTGTTATTAGGGAAGACCCTCGTTACGAACAACGCAACACTATATGATTTGATCACAATCTGTAATTAGAGACTTGTTAATCAAAATTATTGTTATAATTACCACGTATACATAATAGAACCTGTCAATTATAATTAAAATGGATACATGTTAAAGAGCTGATATTTTAATTTAATAGACAGCTCGTAAATATTTCGGTTCAAACATTTTGAATACTCACGTTTAGCATGTGAAATATAATATTATTTGGTGGTTCTATCAGAGTAGTTTACTATGTATTTGTCATGAAATAGTGTGCTGGAAATAGAATTAGACCAGTGCAGAAACCTTTGAATATGATAAAAAGTTAAAAAAATATATAGTAGGATTAAACCCATTGGAAAAGGAAGAGAATATAACAAAAATTAAAGGAAAAATAACTTACGGGCGATCTGAGGTCAGGAAGTGGCTGGGAGTGCGTTTTTAAGGGTAAAAGACGGTTTATCTCGATTTCCGGCAAAACTACAAGTCCTATGGAAAAAAAGTTAAATGGCAAAGTTGTAGGTGATAAAACTTTTTCCAAAAAAAAAACAACCGACTACCAAAAAAACACAACAAAGTGAAAAATAACTTTAATCTCTGAAGTCGGTGTTTTTGGAGCTGTATTTTAATTTTTTGTCACCGCCTTCCGAAATTAAAGTAATTTTTCACTTTGTAGTGTTTTTTGGAAGTCGGTTGTTTTTTTTTTTTGGAAAAAGTTTTTTTTTTCACCATTTAGTTGTTCACATGTGCTTACCCCTTCACAGCATACCGGCGTGATGTTATGTTATGAAATGGTGTATGCAATAGACCGAACTGAGATTTCGGCAATCCCAGTCCATTTGCTATCATTTATTGACGAGTTCCGTTGTCTATCTCCAAAGTTCTTCATCAGATCTTCACCAAATTGAAATGAGACCGCTCCGAGAAAGTATTCTTCAAAAAAATACCTAAATCGCTTCGTGTGCCTATAAAATTTGAAGAGTTCTCTCTATTTCTCCAGGATCCCATCATCAGATCCTGACTTGATGATCATGGGGCCACCTGGGAAGTATACCCTTTTTAACAAAAAAAATCCAAATCGGTCCAGCCATATTCGAGTAATCGGGGAACATACATAAAAAAATAAAATAAAAAAAGGTTTTGACGAATTGAGAACCTCCTCCTTTTTGAAGTCAGTTAAAAAAGATCTACAACTTTTGCATTTACACTTTTTTCACGTAACCTCAAAATTTATGTGTAAAATTCAAATAACCCAGTTTTTGGTTTTTTATTTTTATCTTTTACAACTTTTTATTTATTTCACGAAATTTGGTGAAAACTTACCTTTTTTGTCCCAAATAAACTGTATTTTTTTTTAATTTTAAATCACCTTATTTTGACTTAATATCGAAAAAGCACCCTAATTTTCAATCGAAAATTCTCGCGTCTAAATATCTGCTTTTAAAAAAAAGTCCGTGGGCTTTTTGTTTATTGAAATCTCTACTTTCTAGTGGTGTAAAAAAATTTAAATTAAAAAATAAATTATAAAGCTAAATTTTCTCAGAAAATGCAAAAAATTATGGCTTTTTTGATGTGCTGATTCTGAAATGACAGCCTAGTTTGATTTAAATATAAATGAGTTTTGATTTTGTGAAATTATTATTTTGTTAACCATGCATTTTCTTTTTAACTTAATAAAGAAAGCGAAGAAAAAATTAGGTTCTGATTTCGAATAAAGAAACTTAACAGAATAAAATACCAGGCATGAAATAATAAAAAACACATGACCTCCAAAACTCTCCAAATACAATCAACAATTAATTTACCGAAAAAAAACTCAGAATTAAGAAAAAAATATCTTACAATAAGTAAAGACATATTCTGGTCCATAATCTTAGTTAACAAATGGACTGGTACCTTTAGATGTCGCAACACATCAGTGGCTACGAGAATTTCATATGATTTTCCTCCTTGCCCTCTCATATTTTCTTATTATCTGGGTTGATGATTTCGTAAGGGCTTTCCGTAAGTTTTTGAACGACTCCTTAATTAAATGTCAAGATACTGGAGATATGTGAGAGAAATTGGATCCAAGTAAATGAAATGAAATTGTCAGTTCAGTCTTATTTTCAAGTCAGTTTTGTAGGAGATTGAGGGCTGATAGCTGATATTTTGAAGAATAAAATTGCAGTTTGACAGCTTTTGTGTATGAAAAATATGTCAGTTCATGATCAATTCACACTCTTTATTATTCAGATAAAAGGTCGTTTAAGAACTGAAAAATCGGCCCTTAGTGATTAAAAACATTGTATCCTCTTCGTGTAGTTTTTGTAGAATTGATTGTTTTATTATTCATCATCTGCCTAGCCTTTTCGTTACTATGTTGGGGTCAGTTTCCAGTCAAACCGGATTCAGCTGAATACCAGTATTTTGCATGGAGCGACTGCCTATCTGACTTCCACAACCCAGTTACTGAATAATACTTTCATCATCATCATCATGGCAGCCGAAAGACGTCAACTGCTGGACATAGGCCTCCCCCAGGCTCCTCCACTTCGACCAGTCTTGTGCTTCCCACATCCAGCGGATTCCCGCGGCCTTCACAAGTTCATCGGTCCACCTTGTGGGAGGCCTTCCCGCTCTACGTCTTCCGGTACGTGGTCGCCACTCCAGAACCTTTCGGCCCAATCGGCTACCTGTTCTGCGAGCAATGTGCCCGGCCCACTGCCACTTAAGTTTGGCAATTCTTCGGACTATGTCGGTTGCTTTGGTTCTCATTGGTTCTCATCATTTCTGATTCGATCACGTTGGGAAACTCCGAGCATAGCCCTCTCCATTGCCCTTTGGGTGACTTTAAGTCTTCTGATAAGGCCTATTGTGAGCGACCACGTTTCTGTACCATAGGTCATCACTGGCAACACACACTGGTCAAAGACTTTCGTTTTGAGACACTGCGGTAATACTTTATCTCTCGGTAATACTAGGACGGACGACCCGTAACGACTGTCAAAGATCCACGAATGACCACCGGGACCAATGGCTGAACGTGCTTTCCGAGGCACGGAGAGTTTTGATATGTAAAGATGGTCATCCATCCACAAACCAACCGTGGCAAGCGTAGCTAACTTGATCGATCGACCCGTGCAGCTGTTTTGACTTAGCCACAAGCCCTTGTTTTACTGTCTTTATGGGCTCTAATATTGTCATAAATAGAAATAATATTCCATGACTGACCCAAAAACCTTCGCCATACAATCACATTGTAGTGAAAAGAACCGTCAACCGACGTCGTTTTCCTACCGCAATCAAATTCCTTTTTATATGACAAAAGAGTATGCCCAACTTATTTTTCTTTAGTATGGTGCTGGTGTGAGCTTTACTTGATGCAGTAAGATAATTTCACACTTGTAATTCCTAAACAGGAACAGCTGTCTGTAGAACATAAACTAAAGTATCTGTTCCGTACATCAAATAAAATAATTGCAAAAAATATCGTCATTCATTTTTTAAAATTTGTTTTGCAGGCCGTACCTACTCACTTTTGCCCCGTAATGATTGGCAACTCTAGTTGCGCTCCACCGGTTCAACTTGCAGTATATCTGGTCATCAAAATATTGCCAATATTCATGTTACATGACGATGCTATCCATATTTTGTTGAATACTTTATGATTGGTTGTGATTTTTCGAATGTATTTGGTGTAGACTGTGCTGGTTTTGGTAGAGGCCTCGACGATCTAAAAAGAATTCACAGTCGCTTTAGTTGGAGGTAACCATTTTAATCATTTTATTTTCCCTGGTAAGATATTAAGTATTTCATTAGGTACATTAAAACCACGCCTAAAACAGCGATGTTATGACTATCTAAGAAGTCTAGAAAAGGATTTTATTAAGAAAATAACATCCCTTTTTATTCTTAATAATTAATTACAATTTATCTTAATGACTTATACGCAACAAGCTTTTACCAGCGGCTTTGCTCACGTGGAGTACGAAACTTATCCTACGGGAACGTAGATACTACCGGGATGAAAAGTATTCTATTTATTTATTTTATTTTAAATAGAACGGCCGAAGCCAATTACACTATTTAAACATATCAATATACACATTACAAGCTATTTAACACAGTCATGCATTCTTCTCACAAAAATTCTAAAATTCTGACAGCATCATCTTCCATTCATCCGCAAACATATCAAGATTTGTATTCGAGTTCAGGAGAGCGTTAATGGCGGTTAATGTCCGAGGAATAGGTGACTAGGTTATAAACTAGGTATAAGTATGCCAAATTTCATATAACTCCGTTCAGCTGATTGAGTAACAAACATCCAAACATCCAAACCATCCAAACATACAAACTTTCACATTTATAATATTACCTACTAGCTTTTGCCGGCCGATTCGCCCGCGTGGAGGTATAAAATAATACCACAAAAACGTACTACTGGGATAAAAAAAACTTTCATATTTGTTAATTCAGGTTATAAACTATCAGCATGCCAAATTTCATCCAAATCTGTTCAGCCGTTTTTGCGTGGTTGAGTAACAAACATCCAAATATCTAAACATCCAAACATCCAAACATCTAAACATCCAAACATACAAACTTTCACATTTATAATATTAGAAGGATAGTAGGAAGTAGGATTAAAAGGATAGCATCCCTTTATTTCTAAATGAATAAGAAAGAAAATTCTTAGTATTTGATTACAATTTAGCTTAATGACTAAAAAGCACGTTAACTCTTAATTTAATGTTTTGCGAGATTTGTACAAAATTTCATAGCCCTTTCTTAAGGTCTGATAAGATTACATCTCTGACACTAGATTCCTACATAAAGTGCCATCCCATCTATTTGACCAAAAAACCGCATTCACAACGAATTCTTTGAAAACATTTGCTAAGAATACAATACTGACATTCAGCAACCACAAAGATTGCGAACAATGTAGAAAAAGTTAAGTGCTTCCGTATTGCGTTATAATCTAGAAGGAAAAGTGCATTAAATATGGTGATGCATTTCCTTTGCTCGCTTTGTAAATTATGGAATTAATTATGAGAATATCATTATTCGTATACCTAGTTTGGTCTAACAATTTATTTCGTAACTATTTTGTTGGGAACCTTTGAGTAATGAGTTAGTTTTTTTTTGTCAGGTTTTTATGTTAGCACTAGCTCTTGCCAGCGGTTCTGCCCACGCGGAGGTCAAAAATTATCGCATGGGACCGTACTACCAGAATAAAAAACTTGAGAGGTGTCAAGGGACACCCGGATGGAACGAAGATAAAAAAAAATCAAAATAATATAAAAGACGAAATGAAAATATCTGGCTTGCTTTCTATAAGAGAGAGAGAGACAGACAGAGGACGTGCGCACGCCGCACGGATTACAATAGCTTACTATAGCAAAAAGTGTCGTTACAACTTTTCGTATGAATTTTTTCCGTCTAGCACCATTTCACAACGCGCGATAAGGAACTTCGTTCCAAAAAGTATCTTATAGGTATGTTAATCTAGGTTATAAACTATCTGTGTACCAATTTTCGTCCAAATCCGTTTTGCCGTTTTAGCGTGATTGAGTAACAAACATCCAAACATCTAAACATACAAATTTTCACATTTATAATATAAGTAGGATACCTACTTAAAAATTATGATAGTAATCAAAGATTATAAAATACACAATATTGATATTATACCTACTCTTAGCCAAATTCTAGGCGGACTTTATTTGGATTGTCAACACGCTAAGGAAATGAATAGGTATTATTCTTCACTAAATTAAATAACTGAAGTACCTACAACAATAAAATTAAAACATTAATTGATCTGCTCTCTATGATATTACCTCGTGTCAATAAGCATAGACCATACCCGGATAAATTTTACAACAAATATTAATGTTTATCAAATGCTAAAATATTTTATTTAAATTAGGCTGACAACCAGCACCTTTTATGCGTCAAAATTGCATTAGACAGCCCCCCAAAAAACCTTTCAACGCTTGGACCGAAGCCACACGATGCGTTGCCCGTGCGTTGCGACGACGTCTGAGCGGTGACGCTACGTCATGTCAAAATAATGATCTAAAAGCTAAAAAATAATTAGGTAGGTCCAAGGTACCAGTCATCCCACCACTTTCCTCATCAATCCAGGGCATTGATCAGACAAAAAAATAAAATCGTGGGGCGTAGCGTAACCTTGAGTAAATATGTAAATAGCATATGAGCGGTTGACTGTTGATAGAACTTTCACGCGACCACGATTTTTTTTTTTGTCTGATCAATGCCCTGGATTGATGAGGAAAGTGGTGTGATGACTCGTACCTAGGACCTACCGAATTATTTTTTAGCTTTTAGTACTTATCTACATCATTATTTTCATTAAAACCGTTTAACTTAAAAAAAAAATACTTATTAAAAATTAGTTATCAATCACGGAAATAGATTTTCAAAAATATTGCCTCAGTTTAAAAACATTTCTGAAAAGCTAATTAAGTATCGGGTCATGTAACGCGTATCTGACGTTAAGAAGCAGCAGATTCACTTAATGAAAGAAAATTAATTAATTAAAAGTTAATTAATCCAAAAGCATTTTTTATTCGTGTCAAATAACGATCAAAATTCGTTGTTTATAGCAAAATTTAACTAACGTCACATGCTGTGATTTAATTGTTAATAATTGGTTTAATTAAGGAGTATTTAATATTAAAGTTTTTTTTTTGCGGGAAAAAAATACCTTCAGTGACTTGCAACTTACTTAATGTGATGTCATCTTTTGCGTTTTGTATCGAGACTTTCTTCACACGGAAATGTATTTTCTACGGGTCTCTAAGGCTACATTCGCATTTAGTAGTAGCGAGTTATTAAGTCCCATGACATCTATACTTATGACACTTTATATATCTATGACACTTCACAATGAAAAACTGACACTTAAGGACCGACGCGCGACCTTTGGACATATCCGCAACATGGCATTTTTGAACTAAACTCGCTACTTTACTCAGGACAAATTTCAATAGTCAGATAACTTTTATCTGATGAATAAAATATGTATGTCAGTTTCACAGTTTTTGTATAGAAAATATGCCAAACCGTCAGATTTTTTCTTCAGATATAAGTTATCTGACTGTGGAAAAATCAGCTCTTATGCAAATGTTAATCAGACATTAGATAATTATTATTGAATGAGTGTCATGATCATCTTCTGCCTACCCTTTTCATAACTATGTTGGAGCTGGCTTCCTGAACAACTGGAAGCAGCTGAATAGATACCAGTATTTTACATGGAATGACTGCTTATCTGACCTACACAACCCAGTTACTGGTTAACACGATACCCCTAGGTAAGACTGGTTGTTAGACTTTAGGGCTTCTGGCACTCATAACGACTGTCAAAAATCCACGAATGACAGCCGGGACCAACGGGGGCAACGTGCATTTTGAGGCACGTTGTATGTTAAGATGGTCACCCATAGCTTAACCTGATCGTTGGCCCCTTACAACTATTTTGGTATGAGTGTGTGTTTATATAACTTACAAAAACCAAAAGGAAAATTATGTGCGGAGTTATAGTTGTAAAAAATAACAAAGAGTTGGGCAAAACAAACCAGTAGTTTTAATATTAAAGTTCATATCACGCAATGTATCATATTCAACAAAAAAAAAACAGAGGTTATTGTTCGGGGTCTGACCCATCATTCATGCATGTTATACGATATTGCAGTTTTTGTTTATGAATAGAATATTAAACAAAAAAATATTTTTTTCGCAATTAATTTTAAAAACAGGATTTGTATATTCAGTTAACCCTGTAGCTATAGGGATGATACGAAAAAAAAAAACTGTTCAGAATATGAATATTTATTTCGATAGTTTTATTACGCGCATACAAAATTACAGCAAGTGTTTTCCCGTATGCCGACAAGCCACTCAAAAAGTTGGTCGGAATTCAAAGTCCATGCACAAATAGACAAACGTTACCAATTATTTAAATCGTGGGAGTTGCTCTCATCGTACCTACTTAGTGGCACGAAAACGTGTCTAAACTGAGAAAAGTTAGCTCACAGAATACTAATGGCATTTACGTGACCGTCTAGACAGGTCACTACGTCATTTTTGTGTCAAAGGTGTCAAGCGAAGCAGAAACACGACTATTTTTTGACGCGATAGGGCGATTCTAACGATTGAAATCTTTGGACGTAACGTCTTGGCTTCAAAACGGAAAACTTAAATCATTCAACTCAAATTATTAAAATTCTGGATTCGCCAAAACACATTGAGCAAGCGTTTGTTAGCGGCCCTTTCCCTGCAGTGGGACATAAAAACTCAAATAAGGTAATAATAAACAGGGTGCCAGGGACCATGGACTGAGTAGGAACACGATTCTGGATTGGAGTTGAAATTTTTCGCCGTAATCATGAATTCATTCATTGCACACATTGCTACACATTGCTTAGACGATGATGTACCCCAAGTAGGTCTAAATTTAAAACTTGATGGCAAGAAACTAGATGCTATTTCGGAAACTGTATTTTTGGGAATTACTTTAGATTCAAAATTGCAATGGGGTGCCCACATTAGAGCGCTTTCAAGCAGATTAAGCTCAGCTGCTTACGCAGTAAGAAAAATAAGGCAGTTGACTGATGTAGCCACAGCTAGGTTAGTATACTTTGCTTATTTTCACAGTATTATGTCTTATGGCGTTCTGCTGTGGGGATCGGCAGCGGACGTAGATTCAATTTTTATTTTACAAAAGAGGGCAATCCGCGCAATCTATAAAATGGGGCCTCGCGAGTCTCTTAGAAACAAATTCAACGAAATTGATATACTTACTCTGCCTTCTCTTTATATTCTAGAAAATATCTTGTATGTTCGCAAAAACTTAGGTCTTTTCAAAAAAAGATGCGATTTCCATAATCTAAATACACGTAGTAAAGATGAAATTGTGATTCCAAAATTTAGATTAACTAAAACTAGCAAGTCATTTCTAACAAACAGTAGGTATCCGCTTCTATAACAAGCTGCCAAAGTCGGTTACAGAACTTAGCGATGGAAAGTTTAAAACTCACATCAAACGTGTCCTTATCAAAAAAGCATATTATAAGATAAAAGACTACGTTGAAGACAGGGAAGTTTGGCATTAATTCCTTCTGCACATGTGGCTTCCCTGGTACCTCATTAACAGCAAAACCGTGTGAAAGTCTATTAACTGCTCCCAAATTGCAATGTTAATTTTTATTCTTTTTATTTTTTTTTATTTTTTTTACAATGTCTGACATATTCTCGTCATTATTTGACATTATACATCAATTTTACTACCTACTATTTATTTTCAGTGATTGTCATCGAAATCATGTCACTTGGTTCAAATAGATTCATTTTATATAGGTAGATTCTTTTACATATTGTGAATGAGAGAACGTTGTAGGCCTTAGAGACTAGATTTGTAGACGTTTTTCTATTCTGTATTTTCATTCCTCTAAGTACCTGGTACTTATTGACTGGCCTGCACTGTCCTCCCATACCTATTATCACTGTAATTTGAAAACATTGTAAAAGCCAATTATTTTTAAAAGAGTAACCGTGGAGTTTCTTGCCGGCTCTTCTCCATAGGAAACGACAAATTGGAACCGTGCACCTAGCTTCTGACGTTTCATAAGTGCCCATGCAGGCTTATGTGAAATAAAATATTTTGATTTTGATTTTTGATTTTGATGCAAGTCATTGGTTGCATCAATGTAATTGAATGCCATTGGTAAGAAAATTGAATCGTATGAATGGACCTTTATATTCGGAAAATTAAGTACTGTAACTATCTCGTAAACAATCTGATCCAAAAGATTAACTCTAATTCAATAATTTTACCTTCAATCCGAACAATTTCAAGCAGCCATACAGGTACGGACAATTACTTCGAAACCCTTACCGTTGTCATGCCAACGTATGGCCTCAAACATAATAATTTTTAATCCGAATGTATTCTTTTATTTGTACTTACTGTTACTATGAAAGTTTACTCAAGCAGACGAGAAGATGAGTACCATTTGCAATAAAGCTCAGATATTATTTGAAGTGCAATGAAAGCGTTGCGTATAAAATATTATAAAGTTACTTTGTGGTGACTGTCTTTGTAGGGCTAAGAACTTGATGGGTTACCGTACTTATACTTACTTATATGTGCATTCTTTCTTTTGGTTTTTGAGATTAAATGGAGTGTAGAGAAAAGGCATCTTCATCGTCCTTTCACCTAATGTAAACAACGATAAAGTCTTTCAATAGTCTATTTATTTGAACGAAAGACTATTTTTTGCACTTATAATTTTGTATAAAAATTGGCTTTAATCCTTATTGAAGAAATAAAAATTACTTTTTGAGGTTTGGGGTTTGAATTTCTTATTTTATTTTGTGTCGATTTCTCTCGGATTTGTCTGTAAAACTTACAGGGTGGCAAGGAACAATGACGCGCAACCTGATACCATGAGCTCAGTTCATGATTCTGATTTAATAACAAAACAAAAAAGTTCAATAGAGGCAAAACAAAATATCTTCACCATTGACAATGTTGATATTTGTATAATATTGTTTTACTTGAAATACTCTTCAATGAAAAGCTCAAAGTTATGTATATTCCTTTGAGCTTTTCAGTGCGTTGCGTTATCAAAACCCAGTTGCCTGAATTCTGGCATCAATAACGCTACACTGAAAATCTATATGCTTCGTGCATATAGATTTTCAAAAAATTTTTTTCTACATAAAGTTTTACCCAGCAAAATCACCAATCGACTGTGCATAGTAAAAGTTACTGCAACATAGCTCAATGCAGCGGTCGTTAGTATTTGCGATCCATTGGAAGTGGCATTCAGGGGTAGATGAAGCCAATCAAGCTATGAAAGGAAAACAGACGGGACTGCTACGATTCGTTGCATAATGTTGTATTTTATGCGGGATAATGTGGTTCGAATAGAAAGTACGTTTTGTGTATTTGTCATTTCCAAAAGACTACACATCCCAACTGATATGAGAAGGAAAACAATTCTGAGCTGACAACCTCAACCAAATATTGCGTATCATTAATAGTGTTTTGTTTATTATTCCGTCTGTTAGGATAGGTTAGCTCAAAGCTGCAATAGCTCTTGCTTCAAAAGGCACATTGCTAAACTCGCAATAAATCCTTATAATAAACATTTTGGACTTTAAAAAAGACCACGATCTCCGAGTTTTTTTGCCATTTCTTCGCAGGGATCAGTCAGCTATGAAATGCCGGCGCCATCTTGTTTTAAAATATTTTCCGACGTTATTTTCCGACCGTATTTTCCGTGTTTTAAAAGATCTATTTAAACATTTATTTTTATTGCATAATGTTTCTATGAAAATCTCCTGTGTCACTTCTTTTTCAGTCGTCTGAAATTCCTTTTCAATATGGATATACCTTAATGTACTGAAACCCATCTGTAAAACGTAGTTTATGGGTCATTATAATTCAAATAGCCCGTGGTAATTTGTGACAACAGCATTACCTAGATACCCTTAGCTTTCTTTGTTCGGAATAAAGACCAGAATGAAATGCACATTCAAAAGACGCCAATGTATCACAAATACTCTAAGTTAAGAACATGCCATTGGACTTCTCGTCACTCTATTTACAGCTTTATTGTCATTTCAGTACATAAAAGATCGTAAAAGGCCAGATAAATATACGTTTAAGTTAAGCATCAAAGCTATGTTGGTTTCTGTCGGTTTCCTCGGTCGCGGTTTCATGAAGAGACGTCTTTAGTTGTGCGGTGCAAGTTTAATGTTTAAAATAATTGAAAATAGAATTTCTTTCAAAAAATATTTCAACACAGTCGCACATACTCGTGTTACATCTAGACTGGCCTGCTAAGACGCTGGCAACATTGTCGGCGTGCCTTCTCACCACTGTCAAGCCTCTCCACGCACTTCACTACGCCATGACGGGAAATCGTGCATAAATAAGCTTGCACGTCTCATTATCGCTCTCTTTTCACAAGGACAACTGAGCAGGTCGAACCTCCGTCAATTTACTATTTGATTATATTTGTACTGATAACTAATGAAAACCTAATCTGTTGATTTATATTGTATCTAATAAAATAGTAGAACTTAAATATTTATGTACCTACCTATAGTTATTGTCAAGTTGTTTTTCGTGTGACTAAATTATAACGGATTTTATTTAAAACGTGTTGCTGTGATTTCTATCGATAACTAATTAAAATAATTTACTAAGATGGTTAGAATTTCATTTATTATATATAAACCCTGTGTCTAATCAGTTATAACACTCGCTTTCATATTAAAAATTAACAGAGACATAAAATAATACATTTTGAAACAATGACTTATTTTTGTACAGTCGTAATAAGAAGTATCGTTTTGCCCTGTCACTGCATTGTGGACGTTTGATAGGCAGTAGCTCCATGCAAAATTCTGGTTTTCAGCTGCATCCAGTTTGACTGAAGGTCAACCCCAACATAGTTGAGAAAAGGCTGCCCAGATGATGATGGTTTTTTTTTTTGTAACTCTCTGCAGTCTCAATGTAGGCTACCGAGATGACAGAAGTTTGTGCAGGTTGTCGTAATTTGAGAGATGAATTCCTGCGTTAGTGGACACCGCCTAACATGAAACTCGATCAAATAGAAAATTCCCAACCCATATTCCAAACTTAATTTCTCCAGAATATAAACTATTCCCGCGTTTAATTTCACATAAGCCGATCAAACGGCTCTATGAGATTGAAATGCAATCTATCCTTATAATACATAAAACTTGATGGCGCCATTAAAATAGAAAATAGCTTAAATCGAAATAAAATACTTAATAGCATTTTTATTCTTAAAATTCCAATATTCATTCGTCTGATCCCTGTGTCAAAGTTCAGTCATCCATGAAGCTCATCGATCAAAGAGTAATGTTTCTGCGAATATTCTCGATTCTTTTCAAACCCTAAATAGGTATACGGGTAAGATAAAAATCTATAAAGTAAATAAAAATATGTAGCTCGCAGGTGCTTTGAAGATTTAGGTATCATATACGCAAATCTTATCTAAAATTGTTGGTATTCCACGAAGGGTTTGTCAGAGGTCTATCTACAGTACCTACGCCTACATTTTGATTCGAAGATTTTATCATATCTTATGGTGAACCGGTTGACGTCATTACGTCAACGCCAGCTGTCGCTGAAAACCGGCGCTGGGGTTCTGTTTCATATAGGGTCGTATCATTGTGCTGAGCGAAGCAAATAAAAGTATTATTTTCTTTTCTGCGTTCTATTTATATACCATACCATAATGTTCCCACTGCTGGGACACAGGCCGCCTCCAGGTTTCTATTTATAAGACTTATTATTTATAAACTTTTCAGAACAGATCATTATCACATCTGTTCATCACAGCAAGAAAGTATCAGGGAAAACAGTCTAAGATAAAAGAAGGAAATTAATATAATGTGGCAGCTACTTCCCTTTTTCCATCATTTAATTACCAAGTCAATTCTCCAAAGCATACTGATCATCGTCAATCCATTGTGGGTTTTTTTTTGCCGGCAAAACCAATCAATTGCTTATTATAGCCCATGATCATTTTCTACTATAATTTCAAGCAGCTAAGGCTAGTCAGTTGACCCAGACCCATTTTAATATAAGTTACATAAGCCTGCAGCATTTATCGAGGATATTTCCAAATATGCAGCAAATTCCTGAAACTGGAAAGCAAATCTACAGAGCAACATTAGTTTCCGTGGAAATTGCGCTCGCTGCGACCGTTTTAACGGGTTTTCCATACACATTAGTTATTACGACTCGGCGGATTTTCTCTAAGCCCGACGCTAGGTTGAAGGCAAAGCAAATCCACCGCTGCAAAGAGAATTTGATCATTTCCTATATGAAGCAGAGTTTATAGGTAGCAACGGCGATGAAATATTGATGGAAAAGCTATTATCTAAATATTTCGTTACATTTGCCTGCCTTTTAGAGTGATAAGATCAATAAGACTATTCTCTTCTATAAATATAGACCAAATCGAAAAACAACTTCGTTAAGTACTATGTGGGGTATGTAAAGATAGTCACCCATTCACGGACCATCCTTTGATTAACCACAGAAATCTCAATGGTTGCAAGCAGGGGCGGGGCACAAGTTTTCGATAAAACTTTTGTCACTTCTTCAGACGAAACAATTACCAACCTTGAAAAGCTTCGACATTCCCTCTATTTAGTTCAATCTCCTAAATCACTTGCTGCTCCATCCACCCATAAATAACATAATACATTTCAGCCTAATAACAAGCACTTCAATCCTGGACTTAGTCGCCAATTCGTGAACGGCCTTTAACCTTTTTTTATGGCCCATTATATTAAGCTGGCCTATGAGAGACGCCTCATTGGTCCTGAAGCAGCCATGGTTTGTTAGATCCAGTGAAAGATAACCGGGGACAGGATTTTGAGGGCAATGATCTTTGTAATAGCCAGCCTTTGTGAGGACTGTTTAAGAGGGCAGTATTTTTAGATAGATACAAGGGTTTTGGTCTCAGTAATTATAGTCGTATATTGCGAGGGGACAGACACTGTAGGTTTCCATGAAACTACGATCCAGAGAAGCTATAAAATAACATCGATGAAAATAGTTCCAATTAATTCATTTTTGTAGATGGCTTGGCGTAGGTTTTTCTAGGAATTCTAGTTACGTATATACGTGAGCAGTAGGTAGACTACTGCGAAAAATAACGAAAATATTTGCATATCGATCAATACAGTGACAGTATACAGGGTTGGAATGTGCGGCAATGATAAATGTTAAGGATTTAATCGTTAAAAAATTTGGACTGTTATAAAAAAAAATGCTGTTTCGTACATTTTGATGGCGTAGGTATTATTTACACTTTTGTTTGTAACAGCTGTTTTTTTTATTTTTTTTATAACCGATAATTCATGCTTACAGTTTGCGCATCGATGTCTCTGCCAACCTGTATGTATACAGGAATATCTGTAAGTATCACTTCTGTCTTTAGAATCCGCTCTCTCGCTTTCACTTCTCACTTGCACCACACCACAACTTCAAAGATATTTCTCACGTGGTGCAAGTGAATTCTAATTGCATTTATTTGCACAGTCGCGGTGTCGAGTCGCGGCTTATTTGTATGTGTGTGTGACTGTGTGTCTGTGTTAATGATCTTTTGTGTTGCACTTTGTATGACTGGGATTTTGAATAGCTTTGTGAGATTGTAGGAGAAAAGGGAAGAAAACGTGTGTTGGAACTTAAAGACGGTGTAGCTACATTCATACTAACATTATAATTAAATGCGAAAATAGCCCTGTTTGTCTGTTACCTGTTTACTCCTAGACCATTGAACTGATCCTTATGTTTGTCAGGTTGGTAGTCTGATCCTGAAAACATAGACTACTTTACTTTCTGGATAAAATTGCGTTAAAAAATGATTGAATACGAAAATGCAAACGAAGTCGCGGCCAACAGCTAGTCGGTAGTAAATAATGTGAGAGGAGCTTGTGACTAAGTAATAACAGCCGCACGAGTCGATCGATCAGGTTAAGCTACGCTTGTCGCTATTGGTCCGTGGAGAGGTGACCATCTTTACATACCAAGACCTCTCCGTGCCTCAGAGAGCCGTTGTTCCCGGTTGTCATTCGAGGATCTTTGACAGTCGTTACGGGTCGTCAGAAGCCCGAAAGTTTGACAACCAGACTTACCAAGGGGTATCGAATTATCAAATACCAGTATTTTACATGTAGCAACTTCCTATCTGACCTCCACAACCCAGTAACTGGGTTGCTTTGCTGCCTGATCGAATAACCCGTGCGGCTGATAAACTTTAGTTACACACCCCTGTGTGTCAATTCCTGGCACCAGGTGAAATTACAACTCACTTCACTAATCGATCATTTGCTATCTAATCTCACGGCAAACGATTTGTTAAATCAGCCTTTCACAAACCAGGTTTTAATTATATACGTTTTCACTACCAAAGCTCTCTAAGACTGAAGCATCCAGAAAGAAAATAAAAAAAAGAAAATACGTTTATTTGTGGTAAAAATAACGCAGAAAAAGAATAGAAACACAAAAACTTTTTTTTTAATGTTTATAAATGCTTTCATCGTGCATTTTCACGAGAATGCTTTTAGTTTTTCCAGCTTCAGTGGAAATGGGTGACATATTGTTTGCAAGATTCCAGTACATACAAGTGAAATTAAATAAAAGCTTTAAAAAAACACAAGTTGAGGAAGACTTTAAAAAGGTTATTAAAAAAAACCCTTTTCAGATTGATGCACATCGAATTACACATAATTATTGTGTTCGAAAATTTAATTCATTTTCCACATCCAAGAAAATACAAGCTTCAATTAGGACCGCATTAGTAAAATAAAAGTAACTCGATCGACAAAAGCGTTATCGAGGTTTAAAAAGATAAAAATATTTGATCGTTATCCGCATATACAGAAGATAATTTCAGAAGCTTCTGAAAAAATGCTTTTAGTTTTTCCAGGATATTTCAGTTCAATATTGTCGATGGCTATAAGAGTGTCCCCCTACATCGACCAAAGAAACGATGGATGGACCTTATGAATGATGATATGGTTTGAAAAATGGGGGACTACTGGTATGACGACTAATAGAGAAGAATGGAAGACGAAGACATTTAGCGCCGACCCAAAATAAATTAGGCTAAGGGCCGGAGAATGATGGTGATGATTGCAATTGCGTTGGGAGCAGACACGCGGATTGCTGCACACGCTGATGGAAAAACCTAGTACCACTTTGCCCATCCTGGGCTCAGAAGTAGCGTTTGCAAACACTAGACCAAAGAGGCAGTCAACGTTATTTTCAATACCGTTGGATAGTTCAATTGTGCATTGTTGATAAGCATGTCTGTAATTTTCGTCTTTCCATGGCAACAAATCTTCATTTTTGTGTGCTTATCTTCCTTGGAACTTCCGAAGCGAGCTACTAAGAGGTAAGGTCCTGTACCCTTTGAGTTTAAAACAGCTTTCTGCTATCTCTACTTCTATCGCAAAGGAGTTCTTTGCATCTGCCGAGTCTTTTGCTAACAATGTTGGGGTCGGCTTCCAGACTAACGGGATTCAGTTGAATACCAATATTTTACATGGAGCGACTGCCTATCTGACCCCCACAACCCAGTTACTTAGTAATACGGTACTCCTTTGTAAGGACTAGTCGGACTTTTGGGCTTCTGACGACCCGTGACGACTGTCAAAGGTCTACGAATGACGGCAAGACCAATAACGTGTTTGCCGAGGCAGGCAGTGGTGTTAGTATACAAGATGTAACTTAAATAGCGCACAACCTCTTAAGGGGTCATTGTACTCATCATTATCGACAATGATGAGCACAATAACCCCTTAACAGGTTGTGCGCTATTTAAGTTACATCTTGTATAATCCACGGACTGCCCCGTGCGGCAGTTATTAATAAAATTGGTGACAATCCCATCAAGACTTGTAACAATTCAGTTAGGTAAAAGTTTTATTTCAACCTGATATTATTTCTAAGTCAGTAGCGTACTTTTATAACTTTATACCTCCATTACGGTAGTATTTTAAAATAAAACCTAACAGCTTGCGAAGCATTCAGCTAGAGTATTCCGGCTATTAGAGCATTAACAGCTCATAATACTATCTTCACTTTATAATTTTAGTTTCCTTTGCTAGTCTAAGTGCGATGGGCATTATTTTGTTAATCTTGTTGCTAATTACAGGATGGTGTTTTAGCAAGTATTAAATGGTGGACTGTGAAACTAGGGATTTAAGCGTGGTGCAGTTGAAGTGAATTAAACGTTTACGAGTCTGCAATTTATTTAACTGAATGACTGAGGTCGACATAAATAGGTACATGTTTTGTTTGTTAATTATCCTACACTAGTCCCACTGCTGAGCAAACGGCTCCTCCAAATCCTTCCAGCCATCCTTTTGTAGGGCAGCACGAAAAACCTCGAATAGCTTCCGCCATTTGTGCCACGAGTCCAATCGCGTGGCCGGACCACCGTCGAGCGATAATTCCGCTGGAGGACGTGCGTGCTCCAGTATTATTTCAAACACGATGTATCACAGCATTAAGATACAATATTTTATTGGTTCTAGTCCGTTTTAACTCTCATAAACGTTAAAAAGGCACACCGCTGCCACCATGTAGTAAAACACAAGCAAATTGGTTAAACACTGGTTTATTTCCACACACCCTCATATACAATTATAATAAAGATTGACATACCGGCAGACTACTTAATATACTACATTAACAATCACTTATAAATAGTCGATATTAAAATTGATGTATAATGTCAAATATGACGAGAATATGTCAGACATTGTAAAGAATAAAAATTCACATTGTAATTTAGGAGCAGTTAATAAATAGACTTTCACATAGTTATGCTGTTAATGAGGTATACCAGGGAAGCCACATGTGCAGAAGGAATTAATGCTAAACTTCCCTGTCTTCAACGTAGTCTAGTAGTAGACGAGGCGGAAACGTAATCTATGTGCAAACACGAGCTAAGTAACGTTTTTAGATGCCTACTCTGTATTTACAAATTGCCATAATGTATTGCTCTTCCCAATTGCATTGTTGAGTAATGAATGGCCACTTACTTGATTTTTAAAGTCTTCTGACATTTTCAGACTGTCTTTAAAATTGGCTACGAATTGATAATTGGCCTGATGCTGCAGGTGCCAAAAGGCGGTGACCATTTTCAATCAAGTGGGCCGATGTGACTGGATTGTTTGCCAACCTATAAAACGAAAATAAAGAAGTTGTGTCAATCAACATCTGCCTGGCTTGCTACACCAGTAAACTCGAATACAATCCCTAGTACAAAAAAATACCCTGTCAACATCAGGGAAATGATTGCCCAGAAACGCAAGGCTCGAAAATTATGGCAGACTACACGATATCCTGCTAACAAAACTAAACTCAACTCACTCACATCTCAGCTGAAACAATTATTAAGTGAAGATGAAAATCAGAATGTGCAAGCATATCTTACGGATTTGAGTCCCAGCGCTGCCACAGACTATTCGCTTTGGAAGGCGACAAAAAATCTCAAGTGCCCCACAGTAACACGTCCTCCCATACGTAAAACAGATAAGAGCTGGGCGTCAAAAGACTCTGAAAAAGCCCAAACTTTTGCTGACCATTTAAAACAGGTGTTCCTACCAAACCCTGATCAAGGGTCTGTAAAGATTGAACCAATATCCAAGCTCCTAAATGAAACCCATCAGTTAGACCTTCCAATAAATGGCTTTTCGAAGCAAGAAGTCAAACAAGCAATCCGAAAACTTGATCAAAACAAAGCTCCAGGATATGATCTGATAACTGCGAGAATTCTGCTCGAATTGCCCGAAGAAGGTATACTTTTCTTAACATATATCTACAATTCGATCTTGAGAAGATCAGCAGTGCCCCGGCAATGGAAGGTAGCACAGATCATAATGGTCCCTAAACCTGGTAAAAGCCCAGATGATGTTAAGTCCTACAGACCCATCAGTTTGCTCCCAATACCATCAAAAATAATGGAGATTCTATTCTTAAACAGGTTAATGCCAATCATTAAGGAAAGAAATTTAATCCCCGAACACCAGTTTGGATTCAGGCAAAAGCATGGTACTATTGAGCAAGTACATAGGCTCGTAAATGCTATTCACACTGCATTTGAACGCAAGCAATATTGTACAGCTGCATTTCTTGACATATCACAGGCCTTTGACCGCGTGTGGCACGATGGGCTTTTGTACAAAATAAAAAAAAACCTCCCGATACAATTCTACCAGTTCATCAGATCGTATCTCGAAAACAGACACTTCTTTGTGAAACAAGGCGAAGAAACAACGTCATTAAATGAAATCCATGCAGGCGTACCTCAGGGTAGCGTTATGGGTCCCATTCTGTATCTCCTTTTTACTGCAGACCTACCTACTTCAGACGCCACCATAACGGGTACCTTCGCCGACGATACGGCTGTACTGTCTTCCGATGAACTCCCGGAACATGCCACCCAGAAGCTCCAAAATAGTCTTGATGACATCGCAAGATGGCTAAGAGATTGGCGTATCAAAGCAAACGATTCTAAATCTGTGCAAGTAACTTTCACTCTTCGACGCCAAATCTGTCCCCCAGTCAAAATAAATGGAGTCCAAGCCCCACAAGCTGATGAGGCAAAATACTTAGGCATGTACCTAGACAAGAGACTTACATGGAGAAAGCATATCTTCATCAAACGCCTGGCAATGGGACAAAAGGTACGAAAAATGTACTGGATGTTAAATAAAAAGTCACAGCTATCACTGGAAAACAAACTGCTACTCTATAAAGTCATAATCAAACCCATTTGGTGTTACGGCTTACAGTTATGGGGCACATCAGCAAACTCAAACATTGAAATCCTTCAAAGATTTCAGTCCAAAATGCTACGAATGATAGCCAATGCACCATGGTATGTAACCAATGAAAGATTACACCACGACCTTAATATGAAGACAGTCAAACAAGAAATAAACAGCAGAATGAAAGTTTATGCATCGACGATCACACTCCACCCTAACGCACTTGCGAAGCGTCTAATGAGCGAACCAACAACGCCAAGAAGGCTCAAACGGAAAAACCCACAGGACCTATACTATAGACTGTGATTGAGACAAAGCGGACCTGTCATTGGACATGTACCGCACAAGCCTATAAAAACAAATACTGAACTATTGCTGAATATCAATCAGATAGATTGCAATATAAAAAAAAAAAAAAAAATCAACAACAGTGATTTTGATTCAACAGGGTGACTGAAAATAGTTGTGACAAACGCAACTTGCAAATGCATTTTAAATTAGAATATTTTAGTGGACACCTTGTGTAGAGGCAAAGTCAAGTCAAAGTCAAAGCATGTATTTCAAAAAGGTAAGTTTGAACATCACCATTTACATTAAAATATAATTGTTTTTAGTTGACCTTTCCAAAAGGAGAGAAACTCCACCGTTAGTTACTCTTTTAAAATGTTAAATATATTTGGGTACATTAATTATATGTATATAATAAAACACTTAACAATTGTTATCAAATTCACAAGGTGTTTATCGCCCGAAAAAAATAATTGAATCGTATAATAATCTTAGTCCTATAAAGGCCATTTTACTCATTCTTATACCTAATTCTTTTTATAAATTTTACAACAAATTATCTTAAAAAGCACGTGTATTTTAACACCCAAAAACGACCACATAAATCAAGATATATCTGCACATCTTCAAAAAGGCTACATTAAAATCAGCTCTTCAAAGAGAGCCGAGTCTCGTTTAAAACGATTAACTAATAAAACGGAATTCATTAGGGACACGCGAAAAAGGACGTTAATGACAAATGCAAAAAGATGGTCGAGATATGGTGGCGCAAAAAGGACTGTGACACTTGTCATATTACACATGCGTGGCTGGAACTAGTGGCCGTGATGTCTCTAGAGATGGGCTGAGTTGTGTGTGCAAAGGTAAATTGAATGAAATAAACTTATATATAAAAAAACATTTCTCTCCTAGGCGTGAAAGCTCTACTTTGACACTTGTCATTATCGTGGGATAGCGACAAGTATCAAAGTAGACCAGAAGGCCAATTCTCGTACTTAAAAACGTTCAAAATCTAGTCACAGTCTCACCTCGGTCATAAACACACAAGCGTGGTGGACCTAGTCTCCATAATGACGACACGGTTGGCGCAGTGGTTAAGCGATTGACTGCTGTGCTGCGTGTTGCGGGTTCGATTCCCGCCTGGAACAAATATTTGTATGACCTACAAGTAGTTGTTCCCGGTCTGACTGTTTGTGTATGTGAGTTTTTAAATGTTTGTAAGCGCACCCACAGTACAGGAGAAATTCCTAGTGTGGGGCAACGTATAAACAAAAAAATAAATGTTTTTAGAGATGGCGGGCTACTACAAAAAACTTCGTCTGTATAAAGGTAAACAGAATTAAAATTAATAATTGTGTAAAATCATAATGGCTTTTCTTATTTAGACATCTAGATTTAGCTGAAATTATAATGGCTCCTACTATTCTAGGGTTAAGTAGCAATTTTCTGAGAAATTAATAGAACCATGTACAAATTAAGATTTTTTAAATTAAAAAGTGACTTAAGGCGGTCGAGATTATGGTGGCGCAAAAGACTGTGACACTTGTCATATCACACATGCGTGGCTGAAACTAGTCGGAGTGATGCTCTAGAGGTGGGCTGAGTTGTGTGTGCAAAGGTGGGTTGAAAAACTTACTACACTATGCGCATTTTACGTGATATTAGTAGCATCATTTTAAAGCTACCAATTTTGTTAGTTTGAACTAGAGCTTTTGGGCAAATTGACATGTACTTTCCATGGTTCTGGCTCAATTTGTTTAAAAAAAAATTGCTGACAACCGGCTAAGTGCGAGTCGGAATCGCAAACGAGGAGTAAGAAAAATGCCAACAAAACACGTTTCACGTAAAGAGGCCCCTTTAATTGTTAACTTTTTTATAAGTTTTTGTTACATCGGCAAAAGAAATACACACTCCATGAATATTTCATCTGTTTTCCTATTCAGGTTCATGAGATACAGCCCGCGGACACACAGACAGACAGACGGATGGACGGACGGACAGCGGAGCATTTGTAATAGGGTCCCGTTGGCACTCAAAGGTACGGAACCCTAAAAATTACCATAGTTATAGATTCGTTCTTGGAATTTTAATCTCACTCTCAAACCTAATACAAAATTAAACAGATCACTCGATCAACACTTAAACCAAAATGTGTGTATTGATTTTTTATCACCGTTACTAATCGCCGATCTCAAAAAAATAGGGAATCGCAGCAAAAAAGTGCCCCACACTTCATTCACACATGTCCCTTGTGTCGCCTCCCTAGCGTAATGCTGACAAATCGCCGGTGGTTTGTGCCGAGCGCGATGATTCATGTTTATTGGCGGGTTGCCAGACACTCCCCACCAACCGATGTTTGGTCAAACATTTGACGTGGTAGAAATGTTTTATGTCCAACTATTTGTTTGTCGTATTTCGGGGACTTATGGAGTGGTGTTCGAGTTTGTCAAAGATTTTGGAAAAGCAAGATTATAAGCCAAGAGCCATGGACGCTGTCATTTCTTTTTTAGGTTTCCATTAGCCCAAAGATAGAAAGAAGCTATTTTAATAAGCCTGCACCGTCCGTCTGTCTATCCTGTGACAGACAGTTATGGAGATACTGACACTGCCCTGTCTCTTTAACCGTAATTTAGGTAGCTACTTCCATCATTTAATTTTTTATTCATATTATTTTGTTTTTGTGGCAAATTAAGACTTTTCATTTTATTTTAGGGCGACAATCTTACTTACTCGTAACTTGGCTATTATTTTTCTATGATTTTTAAAACGACATAAAAATATACATCAAAAATAAGTAGTAAAAGCATTTAATCATATTTGTTTTCACACTGATGTAGGAAAAATATATCAATCAATGTATTGAATATTCGTTGATACGATACATCTACGTCACACCTACGGTTCAATCCTAATGTGATAGATGGCACTGCCTAACTCAGTTTTTGGGGCATAACATAACGCTAGATTACCTTAGGTAACCTTCTGTGTATATGTCTGTCATGGAAAAGTAATCTGTCTTGGTATCCAGATTATGTTGAAAACACACCTACTGTTTTTACTTTCGAAAAGGTCACGTAATTTCTAATCCTTAGCAGATTAACTCGCGTTCTCATAATCAGCCTATAATATGTTCACACTACTGGGACGACCCACTGCTAGTAGACACAGGACTACTCTCAGTGAGAGGGAGTGGTTCCATGATCCACCTCACGTTGGTAGATGTCACATGTCTTCGAATTTTTGGTTCTAGGACATGCCGGTCTCCTCACGATGTTTTCCTTCACCGTTCTGAGAGCTGTGGTGACGAAAGCGCCTGCCGGAGTTCGAACCCACGACCTACAAGTTGTAAGCCGGGGCTGATACTGCTGGGCAACGAACGCTCTCAACCACAACTTCTAACCTTTACTAAAATGTTAACATTTCTCCTTCAAATACAGTCTTCAATCATAATTACACGCCAATACAAAAAAAGGAGATACACACACAAAATTCACGTATAAAACCTCACAGCTCAAACTTTTTCATAACAGGCAAGCTAGTATAAATTATAATTTACTCTTTTAAAGGTCAAAGTTCAAGACAATGGGCTATTAGGGAGATTTTTTGGCTCAAACTTAGTATAATTATGGATCAAGTTTCTTCACACAGCTTCCTTGCTTCGTCGTGTACCGTATCTCAAAGGGGCGAAACACAGACCGTTGTAAAAATAGTTTTCTAAATATAAACCCAGTTTTATTAAGGATTTCGGCTTCAAGTTCGTTCGTCGTCTGTGTTTTTGTATCTACGGAATGTTTGTATGTATTGTGTAGTCAATAAAATTGTTTCGGCTAGTTGGTAGATATTTATTTGGGTGAGAAGATAGTTTTTCTACGGGTAAAACTGTTTAGTTTCTAACGCGTTTGTAAGGATTTGATTTACAAATTACATTTACGATTTATTTTAGCTATAGTGTTAATGAAATATTATTTGTGGTCTGTTTTCTGTCTATGTTCTTTGTTGTTGGGTTTGGTTTCCGCACTTAGTCCTTCAAGTGGACCATTGTGCGTGAGCCGTGGCGGCCTTCGGGTGTTATTCCAGCCAGCCCACGTCCCTCCAGAAGTTGGCTATAACTCCTGGTCTGTTGAGAATATTCGTGTAAGATTTGGGTGCCCCGAGGGTATCTGTTCTAATCTGGGCTACGCCTGTGCATTCGAAAAGCACATGCGCAAGTTTCCTCAGCTTCCATGCAAGACCTGTAGAGGGGGCTGTTGGTGGATCTTGTTACTCAATCACGCATCGTTCCCATGGTATAATTTCCGAAGCCGCTGGCAAAATCTAGTCTAAAAATAAATAAATTCAAATAGTCGATACAAGAAATTTATGTTGGAGGAACTATAATAATATAGGTACCAATTGTAAGTAGAACTATTTGTTTTGTTTCCATGTTTTTAAACCTATTATAATTTATTTTTCTTTGTCATTGATAAATACAGAAACTTAAGGTAAATTAAAGTTGACGTTATCATCCACAACATAAATCTTAGATCACTTTACCATATTATATGATGCCTACATCATCATCTGACTAGCGTTTTTCCCATAATGTTAGGGTCGGTTTACAGTCTAACCAGATGCACCTGAATACCAGTATTTTACATGGAGCGACTGCCTAAATGACCCCCAAAACAAAGTTACTGGGTAACACGATACCCCTTGGTAAGACTGGTTGTCAGACTTTCGGTCTCCTGACGACTCGTAACGACTGTCACAGATCCACGAATGACAGCCGGGACCAACGGCTTAACTTGGTTTCTGTAAGCTGTCACGCCCTTAATACCAAGAGGCTCTTATTTTGGTATTATGCTTTATTTATATTTTTGTTCTTTGTGGTCGAGTTAAGTTTTCATTTTATTTGTTGGTGTATTGGCATTGCTGGCTGACATTATGTATGACTAATTATTTAAATTATGTTCTGTGTCTCGTAATGTTTATATTACTTTGTCTATGTATGTATAGAATCAAATCTATCCAACTAAATAGACAGCTGTGCTGCTGGGAAGTTTGTTCCGCTACTTCTTCTTCCCAGCGAAAGCACTAGGAAGTGGTAACGGGTGGGAGTTTTTGGAGGGACTGTCTTATGTATTTTGACGTTCGAAAAGTGTTGATTTTCAGCCTAATTTGAATAAAATAATGACTTTTGATTTTGATTTTCTGAGGCACGGAGTAGTATTTAAAGAACATATACTGTATTATCAAATCAATCTATATTAATTTCATCACTTCCATTCGCCAATCCAGACTGACCCCACTTATGACAATCCGACGTTTATTCCCTCGATATCGCCTCATTTCGTTGTCAAAACTGCGGCGATTTGTCGATTGCCGTCGTCAATATGACACGATGACTGCTCTTCGTAATATGAAAATAAACAGAACTACAGCACTACAGCATCAGACGGGCCGCCTCGGGAACGGACAGTCCTCCGTTCGCGGGGCGGCTCGTCTGATGCTGTGGGACTGCTGGAAGTGTGTCAAGTGGTTGTCAGAGATGATGAGATGTACCTAACTTATGTTGTGCTACGTCATAATTGCTAGTTGAAAGGATGGTTTTGTTTAATTTTGCAGTCGTGAAATAGTCAGATTTGGGTTAAATTATTTGACGAGATTTCTATCAAAATGTTTGCAGTCTTACAGTCCGATATAAGGGGGTATATTCATAAACGTTGATTAAAGTTAAGAGATGCTTAAACGTCAAAAATGTATGGTTAAACAGTCGCTAATCATTACTTAACTTCAAGCTACGTTTATAAATAAGGGGGAATGTATTTGGTTGTACAGCTTAAAAAATGTATTAAATAAATAGCTAAATCGCTTACATTTACCATGAAAACGTTCAGTATTTTTTTTTCCCTATTGGTTCATTTTTTAGTGTGTAGATATGTGTATTTGATTAGTTATGTTGAAAATAATGATACACTCATTTTCAAGAAAATCTTAGGAGTAGCTACCCTGTATTAAGTTATAAAATGTAATAACCACTGCAAAACTTTGTTCACTTTCAACAACAGATTAATTTTGTCCCTTCTAATGAAATTAAATGTTCAATATGTATTCTCTCATTTTACTGAATCTAATAATATGGAACGGAGAGCAGAATTTTTAATTAAATGCTAAATCAGATTCTTAGTAGGTAGTCGTATTTTATCTCTCGTTTCAACCGTACCGGGTAACAATGTCATCTGTATTGAATTTGACGGTAGCCAAAAAAAATTACGAGAATTTTTGCTGAAATATTTAGATGGAATTCGTGTAAAGATTTAAAAACGGCACATTGTCATGCTGAATTCATATTATATTATAGGGAATTTATGTTTTAGTAGGTACATATTTGCAAACTAGTATTTTATATCGCTATCTAATGAAATAATGAGTTCTATAATCTTTTGTAAACTAATCCAAAATTATTATTATCTAAATTGCAATTGAAATGAACAAAAACTTTTCAATTATATTTCTGCCTTCAATTGATCAGGAATGACCCTTAATTAATACTCAAGTAATTTTCTTAAAGAACATTCAAAACTTATTTGAAAATTATGCGAAAATTACAGATTTTGTTCAGAAATAAGATATTTGGAATTTAGTTTTGTAAACCTCAGGTTTGCAGATGTTGAGACGGATCAGCGTCTAGCGTTCCTTGGACGATATCTTCGACACTTTTTATTAGGCGTTCTCAATTAAATTGAAGTCCCGAGGATCTACACTCACTGGTCTTTTAAATATTCTAATAAAATCACTACGAGATAACTTTCCCGAGTTTTAAGCCTTTGAAAATGAGAAAGTTGAAAGGGTAGCGCCTGGGAACCCTTTTAAAGTTGCGACGCAATTGATCGCAGCCATTTCAATTTGAGATATCGTATCATTCTGATTGATTTGTTCGCATTAAACTTTCGCTCTCGAACTGGTAGACGCAAAATTTAAAACATATCTGTTTAAAAGGTCCATTAATTTCGATGGTGATTTCAATTATCTGTACGTCTGCGTTATTTTTGGCACACTTATAAATATGGAACTTTATCTATGTTGAATTTATAAATCTTAAAAATATTACCTGTTCACCTGAACCTGAATGTGTTTCACTAAATAATTTAATGTTATGTTAAACTAATTTTATTTAAATAAAGTCTTCTCGAATAAAACATCTAATAAAATATGACCGTTTTCAATAGAGATTTTTTATAGGTTTAATATTAAGTCCCGTGCTAGCAAGTACCACAAAATGAATAGAAATATAACAAATAAAATAAAAATGAGACCATACAAACAAACACTCATCTAGTTGTGATCTTGTTCACGTAACTGTAATTATCCATAGTCTTCATTTATATTATTAGAATGTATGTATTTATGTATCTTTTATTTAGAAAAGTGTTTTTGTTTCAGTATATTGTAAACTTATTATGTGCACCAATGCAGCCCCATTTTATGTCCAGGCAAATCACTGTCCATTCCAAAGTTGCCTGAATGAGATCACAGATAGCGATTAGCCCTCATTTTGACTACCTATGTAAAAAAACATTTCATAAACCATCCTCAGATAAAACAGATTTCATAACATTAAGAAATCATAACACCACAAGATGTTGTAAATGACAATCAAGACGCCAGCTTTTTAACTTCTACTGAAAGATCGCAAAATAAACTTTAAACAGCCAGCCGCTTACAAAAATATTATTTAAACAGACCACGACGTTAGATCAAAGCACGTTTAACTGTTTGACTACATACGAGTTTACTACCATATGACCGACCTCAGATTTATAGCATTATCCTGTTTATGCTTCAATAAGTTTGCTGCTTGGCTGAACAGACTTGAATCTTTGCCCGTTTTCGGTGCACTGTGTAATGTGTATGACGAAGCAACTCAGTTTGTCCTGACCGCCGCCGGGATAGGACGTACGTCCCGTTCTCGAGTTGTGTTACGAAAATAGTAACGTCTATTTGAACGTTATCTATATTTGTATGCGAAGTGAAAGTGACTAGTACATTGTTAAGTGTAACTTTAAATGAAGTGAAATTGTACAGTTGAGAAAAGTTAAAAAAAAAATATTTGTTTTGTTTGCAGAGGATTTTCTGAACGAGCAGTAAGTATTTTCTGTTCACCCTAATTATCAAACACCCTCATTTCGGGTTACTGAATTAATGTCGAGTAAAAATAATATTTCGTTACAAAATCCTCAGTACCGTTATTTCTTAGTTGGTCAAAAGTGTTTGCAGAATAATTTTCTTGACTATAATTAATATTAATAAGCAGTACCTATTGTGGCTAGATTTGTGTCTTAAATTTATCTGGCTAGATTATCGCTAATTGAACGATTGTGAACTTTAAACAATTTTCAAGCACCATTTTGTACTTATATCCTCTTTGGGAACAACATTACATAACATAAAATTCGCTGACTATATTTCACGTTTTATCATTTTAACCCGTTATCTAACCAGTTAACGAAAAATAAAATGCATGCCTAATACAACACTTCAAAGAAGAATTTTCCAATAAGCAACCCAGGGTAAACAAAATTTATAGGATGCAAATGTAAATGAAAATATTCATGAAAATTCACCGATCAAAGGGAGGCATAATATCTAAGGGTTCATAGACTGACAGGGAGAGTGCAAAGTTCGGACAGAACTGTCATCAGACGACTCAACAGAAATTGATTTGACACTTAATACTGGCGACATGTTCTACGTTTGAAATGTGATGTGTTTAATAATATTTTGGGTGGATTTGAAATAAAGAATTTTGTTTTTGTTTTGGAATTTTGTGGCATGTTCGTTCTAATTTTAATTGTTCGAATCAGGAATTATGTTTGTAGTCACCCTCGGGAAATCGATTTACATAATTATCCCAGTTAAATATTTTAAAATTCATGTGCATTATGGCCATATACTTTCTATAATTGATATTAAAGCAGATATTGTTTGTACACACGGCTACACATGCTATACATTTCCTACACAACTACCTACGCTGTTTTCTTTAATTTCAACAATATTTAATTAAAATAATTTATGATTGATATAGGTGCCATCTTGGTACTGTTATCATTTCTGTTGTTGCTATTCATGTTTGTTTATCAGGATTTTTTTTTAAATAGTAGGTACTTATAAAATACGTATTATTTTACCTTCAGCAAATAAATGTTATGCTATTGAGGGAAAATGAAAACATTTTTAAATAAAATAGCACAATTTTAATAAACCTAATATACTTGACGTTTAGACGAAATTAGAGATACGAACTTAATAACAGACCCTGTGTAACATTATTAGATTGAGTTAAGGGGGATTCGCATAGCTAGCTCGCGAAACACAAATTTACTTATGTTTTTTAGCAATTTTCAGGTTAGTGTGAGGTTGTATGTTAAAAAATATAATTCGCGACCGTAACAGATATGGCTTCACTGAATTATACCGAATAATTAAAATCAGTAATACAACTCCCTAAGTTAGAACAGCCTCAAATGTCATGATTTGATGAAATAGTAATTCATAGCTATTATCAACTTATGATTTTAAAAAAAAATATGTACGTATTAAAGATTATAATTATATTAATAAATGATTGTTACAGCCGCAAATCATATTTAGCCCAAAATACGGTTGTTTGTTGGGATAAATATGATTTCTGTCTGTATTTGTTTAAGCACACCTGCTTATTGAAAAAAAAGATAACAAAGAAAACGCGGATTGTCCTAACGCTTTCGCCTTAACTAAAAAGTAGGTACCTACATACTAAATGAATGAATTAATATATCTGGTAAACGCTTCAAAGTTAGTTGAGGCGAAATTACTGAAACGAAGATTATTCATTAGGTACATATTAATATCAGGCATCATGTTATTACTACTAAAACAAACATTCTGAATATATAAATTAGTACGTACATAGATTTCTCAGAAAGTTTCTGATCACAATACAACGGTATTTATAATACATTACTCAGAAATGTTGAACTTCAAGAGGTAACTGACGCTTAGTTTGGGGCTCACGAACTGTTGTCATGGATAGGTACATACATACATGTATATATGTTACGGCTAATAGCCGAAGTGCGGCTACACCTAGTTTTAGCCGGCTATAACTAGGTGCAGCCGGTTAAACTTAGATGTATCCTACTTATGTCACCGAAAAATTGTAAATACCGTTAGATTATAATCTATCTCGCGAGATTGTAAACTGTCGATAAATTGTGAACTGCACCATACTGCTTACCGACCGATTAGGTTAGGTTAGGTTAGAATTGCGACCAAACGCACGCGAGCCGAGCGAGCGCAGCGAGCGATGCCGCGGCAGCGGCCGGCGAGCGCTAGTCCAGCTGCACCTAGTTAATAGCCGGCTAAAACTAGGTGTAGCCGCACTTCGGCTATTAGCCGTAACATATATAAACTCACGCCTTCGCGCCTTCTAGTGTGAGGGAAACTACAGAACGCCATCTGGAATGACCCTTACTTGTCATGGGAACTCTTTGGTTATTTCTGATCACATTATTATCAACTAGCTTTTGCCTTCGGCTCCGCCCGCGTGAATGTTCTCCATATCTCAGGCTATATTTCTTCCAAATTTCATGACGATCGGCTCAGCAGTTTTGGCGTGAAAGCTTAACAGACAGACAGAGTTACCTTTGCATTTATAATAGCATAATCAGCCTTTAACGTTCCCACTGCTGGAACATAGGCCTCCTCTTTGTGAGAGGGAGTGGGCCATAATCCACCACGCGGGCCCAGTGCAGGTTGGTGGATGTCACATGTTTTCGAATTATTGGTTCTAGGACATACCAGTTTCCTCACAATCTTTTCCTTCACCGTTTTGAGAGCAGTGGTGATAAAAATATTTACACAAAGTAAAGTACCTGCCTGGGTTCGAACCTACGACCTACAACTCGTAAGTCGGGGTTGTTACCACTGGGCCACCATCGCATTTATAATATTAGTTGTGATAAGTATCAATTAAAGAAGTCATTGGTAACTGTTAATTTACCAAAACTTTCTTCGTTTTTTCAAAGCTACTTAAGGTGGATGCTCTAAGGTAATGCACAATTTTCAAATTTTCTTCTGTTTTTCGCAATTTGCAGGTAAGAGTCAGATTGTATGTTGATTGAAATATGATTCGCAACCGTTACAAATATGGCTTTGCAAAATCCCACTATCCTATTAATATTATAAATGTGAAAGTTTGTATGTTTAGATTTTTGGATGTTTAGATTTGGATGTCTGTTACACAATCATTCAAATACGCCTGAATGGATTTGGATTAAATTTGGCACAAAATAGATAAACACATAGGATACTTTTATCCCGGTAGAACGTTCCCATGTGATAATTTTCGACCTCCGCACGCGTGAAGCCGCTGGCAAAAGCTAGATGTAAATATAATCTTCAATACGACCCTCTAAGTTTATTTTTTATCCCATTCAATCAATTTTTCATGAAATAGTCGCGAATTGCCCTGGCGCTTGTACTGTAATTAAAATCTTAAATTCATTCATTCAGTCACTGACAAACAATCTACTCGTCTAAATTTCTTGATCTAGAAACATTTTTTTTTTAACCAAAGTTCCTTTTGTAACAAAGGTTAATGAACTACGATTTTTAAAATCCTTTCTCTAATAGAGGAAACTTTGTTTGGGAGTTCGACATTTTGAGGGCGCACGGCTTGTATAACTATTATATTAGATGTCAGTGACCACAAAGAAAACTAAAATGATTATTGTACTAATCGATATAATCCATTAAAAACTTCTGATGTGGATAATCGGAATTACAAAAATCTTGTTTTGTACAGTAAATCGATTTGTGCTGCTGACGCGAGTGACCCTTAACAGCAATTGGATTTTTATGATTGGACCAAACTGTATGGAACGAATTTCTATTGGAATGTAATCGAATATGATAAATTACTCTTTTAAAATAATATTCCATAGGTAAATAATGTTAATTGTTACATAAATCACTTGGTACAATATTCTATTCAAATAGTCAAGATGAGAATCAGCAAAGTATAATAATGTGATTTTTTAGGCAAATTGTTTGTTGGTATACTACTTTCCAAATATTTTATGCCAGTGTTTTAATAATTCAAAACAGTGAAGTGTCATTATCTGCAACGTGAATAAGTAGAAAAAACATTAATTGCAATTAATTCCAAAATACTACCACAAGTAAACCTTATTTGGAAAAATCATAATACATGGGTTCAGAGTTAATGTAACTGCATTCATGTGCATAACTACCACAAGAGTTTATTTCCAAATACACTAAGTACTAACAGTACAAAATTGTTACAACTATAGTTTCAGCTACATCATTTCAGTTCTTAACCTGCATTTACAGCTTACTAGGTACGGACAAGTTGCGATACTAGTTTTGAACAAATCTTGTTATTAAATGTTGTATATGTTACCGGCCAAACCCGATTTCAGGCCAAACTAGTTTGTCCTAGGCCAAACTGGTTTATTAAGCCGGGGCACGCCGATTAAATGGGTAAGGTTAGGTTTGGTTAGAACTGTGACCAAAAGTGCGCGAGCCGAGCGAGCGAAGCGAGCGGCGCTGCGGCAGCGGCCGGCGAGCGTTACTTCCAAAGGCTGTTAACGAAATGGCTAATTAAGCTAGAAACCAGTTTGGCCTAGGACAAACTAGTTTGGCCTGAAATCGGGTTTGGCCGGTAACATATATAACACATGCATCGACGTTGTTTCAGACATGTACAATGCCTTGGTAAGAAGTCAGCTTGAATGTAACGCAATCATATGGGCTCCGCATGAAGCTAAATACAGTCTCATACTGGAGCGTAGGTATACCAAATAAATTTACTAGGTTTCTGTACCTAAGGTGGTATGGTGTGTGTTATCCGTTTTATCCATTGATGTATCCAACTTTGTTCGTTAAAGGCATGGTGGGATACAATAAGTTGGAAACAAGGAGGGGCATAGTTCTTGCTACCTATATTTTTAAATTATTGCGTGGCAAGACTTCAAACCCAGGTATATTGAAAGAAATAAACTTGTGTATGCCCGACAATTATGTATTGCGAAGGCGACGGCCACGTCTATTGCCGGTGCCCAGTAATAGGATGAATCTGCTGAGTAAAACCTCTATAACGCGTGCTTTGCGTGTACTTAATGACGTAGCAGACAGCATAGATCTTTTTATTTGTTATCTGAGTGAGTTCACAAAAACCACGATGTACATAATATGTTATGGTAAATAATAAAAACACTATTGAATTAGGAAATTCCTGTAATGATAGTGACGATGAGTTAATAAATAAATAAATTTATTGTTAACTTTTGTGTACAACTTGTTTTAGGAGTAAACGATTAACAAAAACAGTAGACAACACGTAGCAAACATGTTTTACAAATTATTTTAAACGCGAGGAAATGTGATTCTGCAACCTTAACACCCATATCCAATACTACTCGTAGAACATTAAAGTCTTCTACTCCATTTACAATATCATTATCTTATCTCCCTAACAAAATTCATGTCTAAAACTTACTACCTCACTAATATTATTATCAAGACTTTATCTCCAAATGCATAATTTAACCATATCAGAATTTAAGCCGGAGATATGCAAATTCTTCACATAGTACATTCTCTAACAAATTAAATGAATATAGAATTCATACAGCATTTAATTATAGTTGCAAAGTCCATGTGGACTTGAAAGTTGGGATTTCTAGATTCAGCATTAATTTGCACGTAGTTTAGTACACAGAAGGCTAGCTGCAGACAATGATGGAAAAGAGGCACGTACACATAAAAATAATAGTTTAAAAAACTAAAAAACACGCTTTAAAAACCAAACTAAAAAAGGAGAAAATAATTTAATTCAATTAAAAAGCGCGGGGTGCTTGACATTAATTGATTATAAAAATACCTCAAAAAGCACCCCACGCTTTTTAATTGAATTAAATTATTTTCTCCTTTTTTAGTTTGGTTTTTAAAGCGTGTTTTTTAGTTTTTTAAACTATTATTTATTTTCTATTTTTTAGTTCTGCTAACTACAAAAACGTCTTTTTTTTTCTCATTTTTTTTTTAAATTATAGAATTGTCATCGGTCCTCGACAAGTTTACAAAGTTTCAACGAAATCTGACCGTTTAAAGTGGGTCAAAATCGCGCTCAAAGGAGTCGGTTACATACAAACAAACAAACCAACAAACATACAAGTGAAGCTAATATAAAGCGTGTAAAAACAGAACCTGTTTGTGAGACAGTTGGAATTACTCGTAAGAACTGGTTACTAACTTGACTTACTAACTCCCATTGCTGGGACACAGGCCTCACTCTGACGGGTGTGACATTCTGTCATGTCTTCGAATTTTTAGATTTCGGACATGCCGCTTTCCTCACGGTGTTTGCCTTCACTGTGTTGAGAGCAGTGGTGATGAAATAACTTACACTAAATGAAGTGCCTGCTTGGGTTCGAATCGAACCTACCTACAAAAAGTCGTGGCCGTTACAACTGGGATACCACTGTTCCACAGTTACTACCTGAAGTTCAGGTCCTGAACTGCCATCAAATGTATTCGTACGAAGGCCAAGGCCAAGGACTAAACTGTTAATTAAATATCTGTGGAAGCTTGTAATTTAGCAAATTTTCTTGCCTACAAATGATTTTTAGTTTGTTATTAGTCTGTAAGCTTTCTGTAATAATAAAAAATAAAAAAACCGATTAGTACTGGCCACTTGCCCGAAGCCCATAAAAAAAATGCCAGTTGCGAGTGCACGCGAATGCTTACAGTACCTACGTGTAGTGTGTATATGTGTGCATGATTTTTCTCTCGTTGCCTGGAGCCAACCTTCTGTGTGATTCTGTGGTATATAGAAGTAGCAATTCATTCCTGTAGTGGAACTAGAATCACACGTTCTAACGCTTGGGTTAATTCTAGGAGCGATGTTGAGTCGCAAATGTGATTTATTGGCCACTTCTGTACTAGTTTCGGCGTTGGTTTTGCAGTTGGTTGTTTAGTTTCGGGTTTGTGCTTCCTCGGATAATGTAGTGGAAATAAATTAACGAGGTTATTATTTAATTAAGTTGTATGTGAGACAGAAATAATCATTCAGTACCATCAGCGTCTTTAGGAAATTGATTATTAGGAAGTTATTTAAGTCAATAACAAGAGATAGACATGGAGTAACTGTCTGTATAGCATGATGACTCGATGTTGAAGTATCTGAGATAGATGATGAAAAAGCAGTACCTGTGTAAAAAGTACTTAATATAGTATTTTTATCTCACGAAGCAACGCGCGCTTTACTTATAGTTACCAAGTTTACAAACACGCTGTGAATGTGTGCGTGAAGATGAGTAGAGTCAACACATAAAACACGCACACACTCCCTCACACTTTCAATTTCGCCATTGGCTCGGACGGTACTAAGTGCTCCTGTGCTTACACATACATACACAGTGTGTTTGTACTCTTGGTAACCACAAGTGAAGCGCGTGTCGCTTAGTCAGATAAAAATGCTGTTCCTAATTTAAAACTTTGTCTATGCCTAGCAGAATTAAAGTATGGAGAAGATAATGGAGAAGATCACACACATGCGTAGCGCAATCAATTTAGAAAACGAAGCATCGATATTTCAATTCGGTACCACCTATCAATAACAGCATGATCCATTAATTTGATAAGTGATCAACTGACTGGGATTACCCATTACTTTATTTCTAAAGTGTATTAGTAACATATACAGAACTTAATAAAATGCTTATCAACACAGAATAAAACTGATTTTTGTATCCATCTGTGTGACCGCTAATATCTTCTAAACAACACGATGGATATTGATAATGTTTTCACCATAATTTAGAGCATTTAATTCCAGAAGGTTTACGTGTATCTAGCCATTTCCCAACTATGTTGGGGTCGGCTTCCAGTCTAACCGGATGCAGCTGAATATCAGTATTTTACATGGAGCTACTGCCTATCTGACCTCAACAACCCAGTTACTGGGTGATACAATACCCCTTGGTAAGACTGGTTGTCAGACTCTAGGGCTTCTGATGACCCGTAACGGCTATCAGAGATCCACAAATGGCAGCCGGGACCAACGGCTTAAAGTTCTTTCCTTACAAATTATTATGGGTACAATTTCAAGTATTTCTAAATTGTTTTGTTGTTAAAGAAACGAACATTAATATACCGTTGTAAACGAAATATTGGGCAATTAAATGTAACAAATGAACCGTTCTACTTTAATTGGTTATTATTTAGATAAATTCTGAGGTTTTGTTAAGATTAAATTCGTAATCGATATTGGGATAAATTAATATGAGATGAGAAAGAAGAAACGACTGCCTCGTGGTTCTAGTGGTCGCAAGCACTGCTGAACATGAGGTCCTGGAGTCGATTCTCAGGTCAGTCAATGTGTTATTAAGTTTTTCTCTCTGGAATTTCTCAGTAGCAGCATCAGCAGCAGTTGATGACTATAGGCTCCTGGCGAAATGTGGGTGTACAGTAAAGATTGTCTGCAGAAGATGACCCTACGTTATAAAGACTGGCTATAAATAACTTTATACAGGGTGAAATTGAAAACATGCGACAAACCGAAATGGGAGATTGTACTCATCATTATGAACAACTTTTACTGAGGGACCAAAGATGCAATCGCAAAAAAAAACAGCTGTTCCCTACATTTTGACGAGTTATGCGAACATAAATGTAGGGAACAGATGTTTTTTTTTTCGGGATTGCATCATTGGTCCCTTAGTAAAAGTTGTTCATAATGATGAGTACAATCTCCCTTTTCGGTTTGTCGCATGTTTTCAATTTCACCCTGTATACAAAAACTTTTTACAAAATAAAAAAGCAACCGGCTTTCGAAAAAAGACTACAAAGTGAAAAATAACTTTACTTTCGGATGTCGGTGACAAATAATCTAAAATAAATATCCAAAGACACCGGGAAGTCGGTTGTATTTATTTTTTTCGGAAAACAGTCTTACAGTCACAGTCACAAGCTTGCTTTGTAATGGCCAAGTGCCCACCAGCACCCGTCAGAAACAGGTCAAACTTAAATGATTTCCTCAAAAATTGTTTCACATAAACAGTGATTGAGGCAGAGAAACAGGCCGTTTTGCCAAAAATAAAAACAAGCCCGTCATCCAACAGTTTATTTAACCGTCATTGGCAATTTCTTGGTGAAAATGTAAAATTATTTACTTTTTCTTTCCTTACTGCTTTTAGCGTGAAAGGAAAATAAATTGTATCGGCTTCTTGTCATAAACTGTAGAGGTCAATGGGTGGCTGTTACTTTTTGTCGTTTTTGTACTGTTATTTGCTGAGCGCCTGTTTTTTAACCAACTTCTCGCTCAAAAACTCAAACATTTATTCCAATTTAACTATTCACAGGATTTTTAGAACTGTCAAAGAGTCGGTCAGAAAGTTGAAGCAAGTCGCCCATTCCAAAATGTAGATCTCTATGGACAAGAACGGACAAGATACTCTGACGACACTCTTTTAAATCAAGATATTACAAAGTCCTAAAAAGTCAAGTCAAGTCCTAATCAAGATATTACAAAGTCCATAATTCTTGTTGCTTCGTTTTGACAATAATTCTAAATATACAATTAAAAATAAGCCGTCGCAGATAAGAGATGACCAGTCTCAACTCTCAACCGACGACACCCGTTTACGAACATGACGCGTGGGTCAGCACCATCCAGCTCAACCAGTTTGTACGGGACCGATCCGTTCTATCTGCCAGTAATAACTTAAACTGTCATAAAGTCATACACATGCCTTCGAAATTCGAACTGGCTCGATATGTCAAACCGCCATGCTTCATTTAAAAAATAAGAGTTCGTTTTTTGAATTGTGTGCAGTAATTTGAGTATCTACTGTCAATTGGGTGTTGTTGTTTGAACATGTTTTTAATAAAAATGTTGCAACTGTTGTTTCATGCACCATATTTGCTTTACGCATTTTATTGAAACAGTTTTAACTGTAGGCAAACATCGATCGCGGTGCGGGTCCTTAGGGATGGGCAATCAATCTATCACTATTTGCGAGCAATTACGATATTTAATCTAGATGGACACGCGTTGTGTGTTGGTCTATAACTCTGGCGATTTAACAGCTTTCGGGGATACGACACAAGTGAATTATTTAGGGTTATGGTCAATATCATTAGGATGTTTACGTTTGCTGTATATTAAAACTTGTGACGGTCAAACTTTGTAATATCTAGTCATAAATGCTTATATTGTTTTTTTGATTGGCCTTTATCAGTAGTTTTGATTTTGTTTTAAATTGCTCGGCACGGACCGCGTCAGGCCTCGATAGGCGACGCGACGCCAGCAAGGCATAATAGGTAAAGGGCCATGGGATCGTGGCATAGGATGTTTTAGTCATGTTGAAAGGATGAATGAAAGGCGCCTAACAAAAAGTTAACATTTCCAAGGCAGATATATGTGGAAACGGCGGAAGGGGATACCCTAGAGGGATAGAGAGTGACCTGATTGGTGATGTTCTTCGGTAAAGTCAAGTTCGTATCAGGTACTCGCAACCAGCGTGCGTGTATGACCAGAAAGTTGATTCTCGTAATTAAAAACTTTCAAAATCTACTCCCTTATTGATAAACGTTGCTTTAAGTTAGTTACTGATTAATTAAGTACTATTTTTGTTGTTTAAATATCTCTTAACTTTAAGCAACGTGTGTAAATAAGAGGGCTTGTCGCAGTTTCATCTTGGCTACAATAAAATGTAAAAAAATGCACAGAAACGCGAGGTATTTTTAAAAGGTTGAGACTGACATCAGAATGTCAAGTCAACGTTCATGAAATTACGATAATTATCCCTCTGATGTATGAAAATAAACAAAACAAAAGCAATTTGTAAGTCTTGAATGTAATATGTATATATAATGTAGGTATGTGACATTGTAATGAGCATCTCTCTTAGCCCATTCGCTTTTAGAAATCTTAAGTCTTCCATAATATTGCTAAAGCAAAATTCTCAAAACAATGAGAAAACTTATTCTACACACTCTTTGCAACGATAACAGGAACACAAAATACTTGGTACATAGGGTGCAAGCTATACATAAATTCCAGTATAACCTGGTCTCGCATTGTATGACTTTCCGCACAATAAGAGGTCATATTAAACTTGGTGTGTAAAATATAAACGTTTGTGTGATGTAAAAGCCGCGTGTTTCCACATCAGTCACTTCGCAGACCCTTCAACGTATTGACATCCCCCTACTCTTCAGAACAAGTATTTGAAATGCTTCTAAAGTATAGATGTATAGGTATGTTACTTTTGAGTTTTGACTTTAGAACGAGGTGATGAAATGAATTGGATGGTTCACTTTGTAAAGTTACTGCGCTTTGTAATGGAAGGCTTCATTAGATTCATATTCGGGGCATAAATTGACTGTATCCTAATGACTGCAGCCAGTTAATTTCAATAAATACTGATGGTAGGTACCTACTAGTATTTACATACGTACACCGTGTTATCAGCAAATTACTTAAATATTTTTTTGATGTAGGGTAGGTACTGTAAAGGTTTGTTGCTTATAGAATGCAACCTTTATGTTAATACAGGCCGGTAATGGAATGACTGTCACATTTGAACTATCAAGATGATGAGACTAGGATTCTATCCGTCAATGCGAATAGGATTAGATTTATCCTAAAAAGAATATATTTAATTATTATACTAGGCGCGGCCATGTTAAAGTCTTATCTTATTTAAATACACGATATTGAACGCTATGCAATATTTTATTCATAGTTGGAACCTTTCGGTTCCTACAGTACCTACATGCAATCAGTAAAATTATAATTATATTGCTTAATAATTTGTGTTACTATCACCTTGTACCCATAACGATTGTATGTGAGTTTATGTGGTAAACTGTCGGTTTTAAAACCTTGTCTCAAAAGCTTTGAAAGGCGCATCGCTAGTCTCATAAAGTGCCTCAAATGTGTGTTAAGTTAGCTTAAGTTAATTTTGTCATGTGTCCTTATAATTAAATAAATATATTTAAAAATTAAAATATGGAAGGTACAACATACATAATTATGTTGGGTACAATTAATGCTTCTAAATTGTTATTGTTTTCTGTATAAACCCATATTTAAACTGAAAGCAGCAAATCGAAAACTCCTAAACATGAAACCATCGCGTAAAAGAATATTACGAAAGTAAATTACGAATTTAATCGACACACAGTGTCAAACTAATCAGTACGTTTGGCTCAAGCCCATAAAGACTCCACGGGACACTGTTTAGTGTCGTTTCTAGTTCATTGTCAGTCAGTAGTGATCCTAGTGAATTGTGTCCAAAATTTACGACCGTTTTCCAGCTGAGATTTAGATGTGTGTTCCTTTGCATTCATGTCGCGGATAAGCTTGATTTGTGATTTCGAAATTCTCGAATCGAAATTGTTGTTATTAAGAGATAGGTATTAGAGAGATTGTTTTGGGGGAATAGTAATGAGACGTGTTTATTTATTGTTTTCAGTTACTCTGTTGAATTCATAGTTGTCTATAGTGGGGGTAAAATATGAATAGGTCTGACGGCGCCTAACTGTTTTTGGTTTGGCTGCCCTTAATTTAAAATTATACTAAGAATCAGGTACCCAGAGAATTATTTCAAATAGTAGTAGCTAATATCAAGCTATTGGTTCCGGCTATTATTTGTAGATCTTTGCATTCGACACGGGTCATCAGAAGCCCGAAAGTTTAACAACTAGTTTTACCAAGGGGTATCGTATTACCCAGAAACTGGGTTGTGGAGGTCAGATAGGCCGTCGCTCCATGTAACTTACTGCTTTTCAGCTGCAGACCCCAACATAGTTGAGATAAGACTAGGCAGATGATGACTGTTAGCTAATATGACTGAAAATAATAATAAACGGCCATGTTCATCTAAAAAACCACAACGTTATTAAAAATATTGCGTCTTCGATATAAATAACGAGACCGGAAAGAGCTTACAGACTGCTTATATTTTGCAGTACATCCAGGATTCTATTAAATATTCTTTTATTGTGGCCTCCGGGGATTTTATAAAAGCCTGTCACTGCTGCCTTATGATCAGAGGCTTCAAATTAACAGGAAAATAGTTAAGATAAGTGGAGGACTCAAAGAGCGGCGTAATGGCTTTCGCGAGAGTATAATTTGACGCTTAAAGACTTACCTACTCAAATAGAACCTGATCTACTCTTATTTTATAGTTTGCATTAGCGTCAGTAATATTAATATATTATTTTGTATGTGAACGTTGTTAAGTGGAAGTTTATTTGTAATTTCTAGTATTTAACCATTTTTGCCCATAATTGAAGTTACTACAACGACAACGATAATTTAATAGTACCTTCTGTCTTACGTATAATAGTAAATATCTGGATGACCGAGCTTGGCGCAGTTTTTTTTAAATGAAACTTCTTATGCGTCTTCCAACAAGGTTGCGTTAAACGTTTAACGCTAAAGGTTGCGTTAAACGTTTAACGCAATCGACGCAACAGAGTGAGTCGGTTTTGCTTCTTCCGCGCGGAGGGACTCCACGCACTTTTTTTTTTGAAGTGAAACTTCTTATGTGACTTCCAACAAGGTTGCGTTAAACGTTTAACGCTAAAGGTTGCGTTAAACGTTTAACACAACCAAGGGAGAGAGAAAGAAAGATACACAAAAGTAGAAAGTAGGAGAGAGAAAGAGAGTGAGTCGGTTTCACTTCTCCCGCACGGAGGGACTCCACGCACTTTTTATTTGTTTGACTTTTTCCAAAAATGAAACCTAACTAGATCGATTAATTGCCCCCGAAACCCCCTGCATACTAAATTTCATAAAAAAATCTTTGGAGCCGTTTCTGAAAAATTCAGACTAGATAAAACAAGAATTGCTCGTTTTAAGGTATTAGATAGTTTAACGAATAGTTTACAGTGAAGTGGTCATAAAATATGCCAGTGACTTAATTTACCTGCCTTTTTTTTACCGACCCCAAGATAGCAGATCTTGGGGTCGGTTTCAATCTAACCGAATGCAGCTGAATACCAGTATTTTACATGGAACGACTGCCTATCTGACCTTCACAACCCAGTTACATGGGTAACCAGATACCAACTAGTAAGGCAGGTTGTCAGACTTTTGGGCTTCTGGAGACCCGTAACGACTGTCAAATATCCAAGAATTACAGCCGGAACCAACTCTCGGTATATAAAGATGCTCACCCATCCAAAGAATGGCCGTGGCAACCGTAGCTTAACCTGATCGATCGACCCATGCGGCTTGCTATGATCGACCCATGCTATTTCTTAGCCACGAGCCCCTGTTAGTCATCGTCATTTACATTTTCTATTACAACTTCTCTGTTGTAGTAATTAGCCATGATTTTTTAAGATTCTTTGAATCTCTTACAGTAATTAGCCATGATTAAGATTCTTTGAATAATAAACCTTATAGCATTCCCCGAAAGTTCATTCACCTATAAAGTATTACAATTCCGACGCCTTGCCAACTCTTCACAGATTTTATCAGAATTAAAACTAACGCAATCTCAAGACGTATTTTCCACCCCGAAATTTTTGAACACAAAAGATTAACGACTTGTTTTCTGTAACCACTAAGAAGACAAATAGCTCTATAGCATTAAGTACATTAAAAATGGCGAACCAAGCAAGAATTTGAAGTATACTATAAACAAGTTAAGTGGTTTTTTCATCATATTATGGTAATAAGTCTTTTAGAAATAAAATCTAGTGGTTATCTTGATTAAGTAATAAATAAAAGCAATCTGTCTTAATTAGTTGTATACAGGAAAAGTTTATCAGCTGTTTCATAGAAAAGTGCAATACCTACGCGGTCAAAATGTATGGAACAGCCGATTTTTTTTTTATATTCGACGTAAAATTTCTGCGCTGGGGTCTTAAATGATATGCTGAATTCACGATTACAGTTTGCGCTCTGAATAAAAACTTTTCCTGTATATACCTCAGAAACTGCCGTTCGTGGATCTTTGACAGTCTTTACGGGTAGTCAGAAGCCTGGAAATCTGACAACCAGTTTTTCTAAAGGGTATCGTGTTACCCAGTGACTGTGTTGTGCAGGTCAGATAGTCAATCGCACCATGTAAAAGACTGGTATTTTGGCGACACCAACATAGTTTGGAAAAAGATAGGAAAAAGAAAGAAAGAAAATACATTTATTTAGCACAGACCAAAAAAGGCGCACAATATACAGCAAAATAATAAAATTAAACAAACCAATAAAAAGTGTAAAGTGCGTCAAGGAGTGCCTCAGCATAAATGCCAGACAACTAGTGCCTGACGCTGGTTAGGCAGCTAGTGATGTCTGGAATTCTAGGTACGTTTGAAGAGAACAATACGAACATGCAGGATGCTGCAATGATAAACCAATTTTTTTCTTCGAAATATAGGAACAGCCAATTACTCATTCCATGTTAGTCTCAGTCACTTCGTTTTGAATCACGAACTTGTTTTAGACTGGTCCTAATTTACCCTCCTGTTTTTGTTATAAATGCAGAACATTTCTAGAATTTATTGATAGACTAGCTGACCAGATATTGTTCTGTCTTAACTATGAATATTGCATTCGCATTTTATTTAAAAATGTTACGCGCAACTTTCTTAACTTTATCATTCTTAAGGACCTTCTCCTGACAATAACAAACACAACAAAAAAAGAGTTAGCAAAATTGGTCCAGCCGTTCACGTGTGATTGCCAAGGGAAATAGGGATTATTTTATATTATAGATAATTTTTATTTGCCAATGTTTTATATTTCTTTGTAGTGTAGGTACATTAATATTTTTTAAGCTAAATAATGGTTTACATTAAAAAATAAAGGAAAATAAGACGCAAAGGAACTATTGTGCTTATGATCTACACTAAGTTGTACTACCATAATTATAATGCACGGCGCTAATGGATTGTTACAGTCGAGAAGCACATGAAAAAGTGTTATTATATTTAAAGAAATTAACGATAATATTTGTTGTGAACTTTTGAGATCAAAAAGCTTTACTCGTGACTACGTGTATGCGGCTTCGAGTGGTTTCAACAACCATAAATCCAATACCAGGTACGCTGTTAATCCCACAACAGAAAAGGACTTCAAATAGGCATCGAGATTTTTCCTTATGTAGCAAAATTTCTGCTATACGATTTTATTTCCGCCTCATGTGATGTTACGGATTGGTGAACCTCCCGTAATAACTAAGTTACATCACTCTTGTTGCCAATATCGATAGGGATATTGGATTCCTGTTTCGGCTACATATCGATTCATTTTGAGCTTATAATCTTCTACTTTGTCGATGAAAATAAAATGTTAACTAAATTTCTATGATTTCTTTAATTTCTTATTGATTAAAAACGAGTGAGGAAACTAGCATGGATAGCTACTTACCAAAAATAACCTATGACATCTACTAATCCATATTGGGCCCGCGTGGTGGATTATGGTTGACAGTAGGCCTGAGTCTTAGCATTGGGAATGTTATACGTTATAGGTAGATTATGCCATGTTATATTACTTTACAGTGTGTTACAACACACTAAAATAAATCATAATAATATCATACCTACCTACCCGATACACCATGCCCAGGGGAAGAACTCGAGTGTTCTATTCTTAGTTAGGCTACTCCGTGGCCAAAATACATTTATGGTAAATATATTATATACGGCTAAAGTACGGTCTTAGTTTCACCATGTCCCAAGAGATTACTATATGCCTCCGGTTATGCAAAGTTAAGTTTATACTCTAATCCCTCAGAGCCTTGACATAGTAAAGATATTGACACCAGGTAGCAACAGAGTCTGTGCTGCTAAGAACTTTAAATTGGATAATTGGTCAATCACTTCGGGCTTATTGTTGGGCTCTGAATTTCGTTTTCTTGTTGGCGTTTCAATGGCAAAAAAAAAAATTTTGCTGCGCAAACTCCATTCACTGACGCAGTAATTAGATCAGTTTTACTTTTGAATACACTTTTATATAAGAAAGGTACATTATTCTGAAATACAAAATAAAGTGTATGAATCGCATTTACACATCAATCTCTATATTAAAATGAAATAACTACACTGGAGTGTAGTATGAATTGATCCGGAAATAAAAAACATCGTAATCACAAAATCTCAAACGAATGTTTATCAAACGAAGTCAATGCCACAACATGAAACACTAAAAAGGGAAGTTCCAACGACTATTTAAATCATAATACACGTATCGTATGATTCAGACCAGTCTTTGTTCACTTCAATGGCTAACAACACAAAGGGACCGCCAACGTTTGACCTTTTCTTAACTTTTGCCAGTAGAAATCCCTATTGAAGTCGTGATTTCTTTTGAATTTTTAAATAGAAAATCTTGCGAGTATTTTGCATAGACTGATTCACTAGTCAACAGTGGTCATGCCACACGAACTCTGATGGGTGATCGTGTTTTGAGTACCGACCCCCATTACGAAAACGCACTTATTTGGTTTCAATCCCCCTCAGTTTTCTTCTGATGAGGTTAAGTTCATTTTCGGTATATAAGCGATAAATGCATACCTATGTACGGCTGTAAAAAGCGTACTTTATATTTGTTTTTGTAATTAATTTAAATTGTTTTGGATTTAAAAGCCTGCTGATGTGTTTCTTCCTCAACTCCAAAATTAAGCATTATGTTTTTTTTTGTAAAGACGATGGATCGTAATGGAAACGGATTTTTGTATTTAAATTAAAAGAGAAATTTCCCAAAATAAGCGATGCTAAAATTAAAGAATTTTCGTAGGTTCTCAAATCAGAGAATTAATAAAAGATCCCAAATTCGAGGAAAGAGGAGGAGGAGGATTTTTTAGAAAAAAATCAGCTAGGCAATTTTTTAGGTAACCATAAAAGTGAGAACCATAAAGAATTGATTAACGAGCTTCTATTGACTTAAGAAGCTTTGATTTGCAATATGTCGCTTGAGATACATTATCAAGACTCACATCTGGATTGTTTTTCCAGAGAATTTAGGGGTCGTAAGTGATGAGCATGGAGAAGCGTGACTAGGGTAGATGGAATCCAAGGACTATGACAGTGGCTGACTACTGCTGGACGATCAAGAGAGACCAACCGCAAGCCAAATATTCCAGAAGATTTTAGACCTTTTTTTTAGAAACCACATTATTCACATATTTCTGGAGAACTATTCATTATTTTCTTTGTAATTCATTTTTCTTCACCAAATAAAATTGATATGCGATAAAAAAAAATACTGCGTATTTTTATTCTCCACACCTAATAATACATATACCTAGTAGAAAAACTAAAAAAGTTCTTGTAGTACAAGGAAAATTAAAGGAGAAGGGCGAATCTGGGCCTAAACGGTACAGAAATGAAACATTCATCAAGATTTTTTTTTTCGTTTTTTGTAGTTAATCACGAAACATTACGCAGTTTTATAATGGCATAAGAAATTAAATATTTTATCAAAAGAATACTGACTTCCCATATTTTCACTTCTAAAATGTTGCCAGGTGAAATAAGTTAATCGATTAATCTAATTCAAAATAAGATTTTGTTATTTTAAGAATAAAATCTGATAATTATTTTTAAAGTACAACGTGAAAACTCGGTGTAAGAATTATTATGAAGCAAAAAAAATATTTTTGTACAAACCAATAACACCCTATATTTTGTATTTACCATGGATCAGTCTTAAACATTTTTTTTAATTCGATGGAATAATGCAGTAATCGTTACTCTAACGTCAGGCCCAACCTTCTTTGAACTTTCGCCCGTCTCCTTTGTTAACCAGTGTTATAGAGATAGTCTCTAGATAGCTAGCTTTTGATAGTCCTAGTTATCTGTGAGATGGTATAAAGGAGGCATTAGTTGGAAATATTTTGTATTAATTTGATAATTAAGAATATTTTTTACGTAATAACTAACTACGATTTCTTATATTTTTCATCCTTTTTATATTTTAAGTGTAGGAGGAACGAAATCACGAAACTTTCAAGGTTGTTTTTTACATTTATTTTTTGTTACTTACTCTTATTGTAATGCTCCCTATCTTTTTTCTTTCCATAAGCTCTATTCACACTTTTGGCTTAATTTCTTTTCTTAACGACATACACATACATATTATTTTCTTTATCTTTTTCACCGAAATTGCTTTTCTCCTTATCTGCCATGTTGGTATTCTTTTTTCGTTTATCTACTGTGTTGAAATTTAATTTTGTATGGTTGCTTATTTATTCAATTGCTCCCAACTATTCCAAGTGGGTATAGTGTCGTATTGTCAACCCTTATCACCAGAATAGGTGTTAAGTTAAAAGAAGACTGCGAGTTGGTAAATATTTTATGAATGAGTACTTTAGAATCTTTTTTAGTCATTTGTTAGATGTTTATTTTCGTTCCTGTACAACTTAACTGTCGTCACAGTTTTTAGTATCTTGTAAATTGATATTTATGTCTACCAAACATTTGGTTGTTGCATAATTTCGTTTGCGGTTATCGTTTTCATCATATTTATGCTCTTGATTATGTTGGAAACTGCTCCTAACCGATTTAATTACAGATAAGTATAACTATTGAGCAAGTCGGCTATCTAGCGCGCTGTGCAATGAACAAAAAAGTATGCCAGTTTCTACAAACTATAGGTACCTACTCTAGAAACTTTTACTCGCTCTCACTCTCATTTTACAACATCTTTTAGGTTTCATCCCTTACAAAGTAGGCTGAGACACAAAAACAGAGTGTATAATGCTAGTGTGCCGAATAACATTACGGAGTCCTAGAACGGTGCTCCTACCAATTGTAAAAGCCGTTTGTTTTTCCGACCTTCTTACTAAAGGGTCATCTCGAGATCAAATTGAATGCTTAAAGTTGTAATTTGTAGGCAATAGCCGGCTGGCTAAATTATAGTTTTAGGTAATGGGAAAGTGGGTCCTTGAGAATTGTTGAGAGTCTGTCTAGTGAGGTAAATATTTCTATTAAAAATATGGCAGGCATTCTTAAAATGTAAAGTAGATGAAAAATACTTTTTTTTTTTGTAACAACCACCCTGCGTTAAAACGCCAACAATGGAAATGTTTTACATTTTGACAATTCAACGAAATAAATTTCGATATACTGTCACTGTCGAGCAAATAAACTTTTCAAACATATGAAGCAATGTATTATGAATTTCCTTCAAAATCCTTCGGATTGTGATTGTAGGTGTGTAAAACATTTGGGGTGCTAATTCATCCCTTATGGGATACTAGTTTTTTCCCGAGGCTCCGCCCGCTTGGATGTCGGTTATCGCGTAAAAAAGTAGGCTATGTCCTTCTCCATATTTCAGGCTATATCTTTGGCAAATTTCATGACAATCGGTTCAGCTGTTTAGACGTCAAAGCGTAACAGATAGACAGAGTTACTTCCGCATTTATAATTTTAGTAGGGATAGGATTTATAACCTCCAATTGAATTTTTTTGTTAATCTCTCACAGACCGATAGCCTTAATATCTCGCTCGTCTTATCCATGGAGCTCGACAGAGATGAATCATCACGAAGATTTTAATAAAGAACTTAAATTTTACGGGCAATAAATTGCAAGTATGCACTGAAGCAGATTCCTGGCGCCTTAAAAGTCTCGAATGAAATTTTACTAATTAATTTGTAATTCAGTTAACATTAAGTTTCACTATGAACGTTGGCAATTACTTTTATTTAATGTTCGTGTTAGTTTTCACAACAGTTTCTGTTCACAGTAGTTTAAAAATTTATTCATTTCTTGTATTTTTGTAGCACTAACGCTTGCCTGAAGGTAAAACGAATGTGAAGGTAATTTTTCTGCACAAGTTGATGCAAAAAATATACAACTGCAAAGTAAGGGACTTCATAACAGTAGAATAGCGGCAGAAACTACAGACCGTCACCTGTTACGATCCTTACATCTTCTTGTACTTCGTTTACTTTCATATACTATTCATCTATTTAAACTTTTCGCCCACAAAACAAAAGGTACAATGATGGACTTAATACCTTAAGCATTCTCTACCAGTCAACCAAGGGTGGTGAAGAGATTAGATGGCAGGTGCTTTGATTGAGAGGAATAATGATAAAAATCAATTAAAAGTACAATCATCATAAAGAACTCCACTCCTTATTATTCTCCATTATTCCTTCACATCATCATTGTTCTAGCTTTATCCCAATGTATTTAGGGTCAGAACTACATGTCTGTTTTCTTCCATACTTTTTTATTACTCGTCATCCCAGTAGTCACCACTAATTCTAACCATATCATTGTTCACACTGTCCTTCTATCAATTCTTTGGTCTCTTCCTACTTTTATAGCCATAGACATTCATAGGTTCTCCATTATTCCTTCACAATTGTAAAAAAAAAAATATTATTTTCTATTAAAGCGGCCGTTGCTTCCAATATTGATACATTAAAAACACTTTTCTGAGCACCATAGGTGAAGCAAAAGACTTACTTTTAGAAAGCCTATAAAAAGCACTCACGTTACGCATACAGTACTTCAAATCCTTAGATAAAATCATCTGATTCATCATTATAAATGAGTCCAAACAAATACCCGAAGCTAATCCATCTCGAAAACGTAATAATGTAAAATGGCTCATAAAACCTACGCTGTAAGTAAAACTGAATGGTCCACGTTTTGTATTATCAAGCCACATTGAATATTGCGTTTTCAGCTCAATATTATTGTACCACTGAGTTATATTAAACTCTTTTGTTTGCCCGATCACAAAGGCCCGCAGTGTACATTGCGACTAGTTCGGATTTTTATTAATTTTTACCATGTTGTTTTGTTACAAAAGTATTGTATATAGACTCGTTAGACTGACTTGTTTTAGCCTTGCATATTTTTTAAAAATGAAGTTGTTAGGATTCTTTGAAGAAAACGTTACAAAATATTGTTATTTATTTACATAAACCCCGGAAAAGTCAAAAAATAAAATAAAAAATAATAAATTGTTAGACAGCTACTAGTATTTTTGAGAACCACTGCCAAAAGACGACAAATGCAGCAGGAAGTGCATCGTCAAAGTAGTCTAGAGCGATGGTAAACCATTTCCTTCAAAGATCATAACTTGTAGGTTACGGATAATGTGGTCAGCCTCTAAACAATACTATCATTTTCATTTTCAACTCTATCAACCTTATAATAAACCATGTTCTTGTTCAACGGTTCCTAATAGTTTTTCTTTTGACGTTGGGAAATCATCAAATAACTTTTCCCACTCTGGATGGAGCAGCAGGGCGTGTCAGACTTTTACTGACTAAAATTTACCCGTGTTCCTTCAGTTGCATGTATGCCACGGTTCACGGTATCCCCTGGCAGGCATCGGCCCTTGCGGACCCCACCAGTTGGTGCTGATATCTCTTTGAGGCGAGCGTGGAACACAACGCGCCGTCGACCCAGACTTGGTCGTTACCGGACATCGAGCTACCCATTTCTCACCATCCGCAAGCCTGCGCCGACTGTGGCCGGGAATCAGCCTGGGATTCCCGACGCCCAGGGCGTGTCCTGCGGCGACTAGGGCCGTGAGGGCACATATACCTACTGCCTCTACCTCACGTGCACCGCCTCCCTCTATGCGAGCATTACTGCTTCGCAGAAGGAGGTGATGGCTACCCGTGCATTCTCGCTCCATACCAAAGCCTGGACCAGGGCCGGATGCGATAGATCGTCGCTGCCGATCGCCTCCATAATGACACGCGCGATGTTCCACCCAAGCCGGGCAGATCTCGACCGTATGCTTCACCTTGTCTTCAGGGTGATACACGCAGTGGAAACACCCGGGCGTTTCCTCCCGCCCTATCCGAAAAAGGAACCTCACGAAACAACCGTGTTCGGTGAGGACCTGCGTCAGGCGTAAGGCAAGGACGCCGTGGCCTCTCAATCCACTCCTCAAAGAGGAGATTTACCGCCGCAATCGGCACTGGGTTGCGACAGTCGCATTCTTCATGTCACCACGAGATCCCGCCGGAACTTTGTCCACTGTGGCTTGATTTCTTGCCGCAGCGGAGTTACGCCCCGGCGTTTTGCCTCCTAACACAATAACACGATGCATCTGTTTCGCACTCCTGAAAAGATTACCTGCCACCAAATCCATACATTTTCATGCATTTCCTAGTCCCGATTCACATTCAGGCAAACGTCATAGCAAATGGAAAATTTTGACACATCATCAACCTATCAATATCTCAAAACTAGATGCGGTAACATAATATATGTTTTAAAAACGGGTACGCTTAGTAAACCGCGCACAAAACACAAATAGTATTTTTCATATTGGCCGTGTTTGTTTAATACAACAGTAACACAATTGACAATATAACAGCTTTATGTGAGCGCACTTTTCGTAAAGTACATATGATCATCATTTCAGCCGATAGACGTCCACTGCTGGATTGATTGGTTACACAAAACTTAGACAATTTTACGAGAGGACGTTATCATAAAATACATAACACAAACCCAATAACACTTTGCCCGACCCGGGAAACGCACCCAGGACCTCATGCTCCACTGCGACCACTAGACCAACTAGGCAATCATCAAAAAATACGTTTTTATAAAATAAATGAGATCTAGTTCGTGCTGAGAATCTACAGGAGGTACTAACAGTTACATTACCAGTTAGTTCCGTCTAGCGTTGTAGTGACATTCGCTTTATTAAACCGCTCTCTAGCTGAGCCAAGAACAAGAAATGTCGCGTAGATATAGCGGATAAACGAGAACTGACACTTAAAGTTAAGCTGCAGAACACAGGGCTACCTCTAAGCTGTATAGCCTTGTTTAACTAGATGAGGAAGATGTTCAAGAAACAATCCCTACTAATATTATAAATGCGAAAGTAACTCTGTCTCTCTGTTACGCTTTCCGGCCTAAACCGCTGAACCGATCGTCATGAAATTTGACAGAGATATAGCCTGGGATATGGAGAAGGACATCGACTACTTTTTTACGTTATAAACGACATCCACACGGGCGGAGCCGCGGGTAAAAGTCAGTAAAAAATAAAACAAGACTTGTGGATACTTTAAGTGGGAATTACAGCTCATGTTATTCCATTGTAAGTACTGGGTTTTTTCTAATAACCCGGAGTGTAGATTTGTTCTCAGTTTAATGTCTTTAGGCTTGCCCCGTGTTCTACTTCTTCGTCGTCCACTAAATACTAAATATCGCGACGACATACGACGCATCTCGAAGATATGCGGTCTTCTGCAGTTTGAACCGCTCGGTAGATGCTGCTCCCAACAGCCTTTTTGATCACGTCTGACCTTCATGACGTTGCTCCTTCTTGAGCAGGTTTTCCTTCCAACCAGCCCAGTATCGTAAGCCTTTCCAGACTATCCAGTGAACGCATAATATGTCCGAAAAAACATGAGGGCAAACTCATGGCATATTATCGGTAGCCTCAGGTAGGTGATGTTCAGTTCCTCTAGTATCGATTCATTCATTATCATGCCCCCTATTTTATGCGACTTAAACATAACTGGGGAAATGTGCGTATACTATGGATACACTTCTGTTTAATCCGTTGGGGAATACAGACGTGATGTTATGCCATATAATCCTAAAAGAAATGCCATATTACCTAAACGGCAATTCTCAAAACATAATCTAATACTTCATATCTGACCAAGTTTTTCCTCTACTTTTTTGTATCATAGTTTGTATGTTTGGATATTTAGATGTTTGAATGTTTGTGACTCGATCACGCAAAAACGGTTTAACGGATTTGGATGAAATTTGGCACGCAGATAGATTATATCCTGGATTAACATATGATACTTTTATCACGGTTTTACGTTCCCGTGTGATAACTTTTGATCACCACACGAGCGAAGCCGCTGGCGAAAACTAGTAAATAATATTTATGAACGCCCATTTAAAAGAAAGGGTTATATTTTCACGATTACAATCGTAAACCTTATGGATATTTGGGTTACGGTAGATTTTTCATGCTCAATTTAACACGTCTTATAGCTGTTCTCAGAACATTACACCCGTTATTTATTGTGTGGGTAATGTTCAGGATTTCGATGGTTGTTTTAATACTAATAGTTTTGGAATTAAATATTTACATTATTTTGGTTAAGAACAGAAAAAAATACTAATCTTATTAGATTAGTTTTTTTTTTATATTAAAGGTCTTCCTTTAAACGAGCAATTCTTGTATAAATATCATCATCATCATTTCAGCCGAAAGACGTCCACTGCTGGACATAGGCCTCCCCCAAGCTCCGCCACTTCGACCGGTTCTGTGCCTCCCGCATCCGCATCCATATATATAATCTGAATCTAGGAAATGGCTCCAACGATTTTCATGAAATTTAGTATACAGGTGGTTTCGGGGGCGATAAATCGATCTAGCTAGGTTTCATTTTTAGAAAACGTCAATCCAAAAAAAAAACATTCATATATTGATAGGTATATAAGTGCTACGATTATCCTACAAAAAAAAAAAACTATTTTTGGCAGGAAAGACTACCTACAATATTACCTAACTTTGGATGAAAGAAAAAAAAGGCACTTCTTTTACTTACAGGCAACATACACGAGCAGCCAAAAATACATAGGAAGGAAAAATTATCATCAGAAAAAATACATTTTGAATTCTTCAATCTTCTTCTTCATGGCATTGTGTTAAATATTAGCGGCAGGACCACTATGCGTTTAGCTTTCCCATCATTTATTTTTATTTACATGTAAACTACAACAGGTAACAATCACTGTATATCACTAGGTTCACATTATAGGTTTCGACTTGATTATGACTAAGTAGCAGCAACAATAGTGATGATGACAACTACGGTAAAAACATTAGTTCACAAAATTACAGCTACAAAGTTGTGCGACTGCCACACTTTTTCTTCGGCAGGAAATGTGTAGAAGACCAAAACGCTAAATAAAGTATTTAAAGCTGTACAACAATAACCAGAATATCATTGGAAAGTGGCACGACAATCGAAGATGTCAATACTGTTATTATCTTTAAAATATAATTGAAAGCCGACACATTCTAAGAATCTTCAGATCATCTTTAAAATCTTCTATTATAAGTCAACAACGTATCATAACTCGCAGTCTCATCTCAGCGACAACCAAATGTCAAAAATGTATGAAAAGTCTAGGAATTTTTGACAGATTGACACTGAGATCAGACTGTGAACGTTCTTAAAATTACGAGAATTGCCCCTCAGATCATATCATTAAATATTCAACATTCCTAGAACTTCCAGTGTTCCTACATCTTCAAAGACTTCGCAGCCGATATCCTTGGTGTTGTAGAGTTAAATAAAACTAGAAACATGACGTCATAGTTTTACCATGTCTTTGTAGGTACTTATTAATTATTATAACAATTCCTTTATAAAGATTCTTCGTGATGCTGGTATTAGAATTGCGATGCATTCTACTTGGAATATAGGTACTCTTTTTATTATGTAAGGATATTCTTTTGTAGGTTCAAGCGGCCTGAGTTCAAGTAATAATAACCGCACAGATCGATCGACCAGCGGTGCTATTCTGTAAAAATCTCACCGTGATAACTTGGGTGAAGTGAGCTGTCATTAGTATCAATCTCTAGTGTCAGATAGAATGACAGATCACTTTACCTCAGTTCTCACGGTGAGATTTTAACAGAATAGATCGTCTGGTTATGCTAAGCTTGCCGCGTTTGTTCCGTGGTTTGGTGAACATCTTAACATACCAAGACCCCTCCGTGCCTCGGAAAGCACGTTAAGCCGTCCCGGCAAACATTCGTAGATCTTGACAGTCGTTACGGGTCGTGAGATGCCCGAAAATTTGACAACCATTCTTACTAAGTGGTATCTTATTGACCAGTAATTGGGATGTGGAAGTCAGATAGGGTATTCATCTGCATCCGGTTAGACTGGAAGCCGACCGCATCATAGTCGGGAAAACGTGAATACAGAATGATGATTATTTTGTAGGTTATTCATGTTTCATAGATCCTCGCCGAATACTTTACGTACTCGTATATACCGTAATCAAGATTTATGATTGTAGTCTTATAAATAAAACATTAAAAACAACAAAAAGAAATAATTTTAATAATCAACTGGAAAAGTTACACGACAAATAAAATAATGAAATTAAATCAGACACAAAATGGGCAGAGGAACAATGTAAATAGGTCTAAGACCGCAGTCAAAATGGACGAGTCCACGCAGGCTTCCTCCTTTTATACACGTGGCCGCGCTGAAGGGGAGTGTCCAGTGTTGTCATCTAACACGGCCTCTCCTGACATGGCAGCGTCCTCGCAGCCTTCGTCAGTTCTCGATGATGGACCAGCACCATCGTCCTCATGGTTGAATGTGTGATCATCGGAACCTGTAATCATAGTGGACACACACGTTAAGATCACATACTCAAAGTTATTACACAAGACAGCAAAACAGTTGCAATAAAATAAATAGTGACTTTATGTACCGAACAACACAAACACTTTGCACAAAAACCAAACAGTCGTTAGCAACGACTTTTCATAACACAAGTAGGATTTACTCAGGTCATATTCCCACACCAAATACCACGCGCATCAGGATTTACATCGGTTACAGCAGGTCAACCATGAGACCTACTTCAGGATTTACACTCGGTCTCTAGTCAGCATGGGCCCCACCGACATCAACCTCGATACCTTCACCATGAACTGCACTCACAATTGTACAGTCCATAGTCTGTGCCTCTCAAAACCATGTGCACTCAGGATTTACATGAGCCTCGGCACCCAACAACACAAAACAAATGCAACCAGTGATTGTTTGATACATAATGTCTATAAAGTGTAAGCAAAAGCTGGGTGCATACAACAAAATAAAACCAATGAAAGTTCTCAACTAACTTTCAAAGAAACCAGCGCATGTGTCAGGCGTCCACTCGCCGCGCCACAACACCATGAACCCAGCAGCTGCTTGACTGGTTTTGCCATATGAACCAGCTAGCAATTTTAATTCGTACCTATCGTTAGGTAGAACACTCACAACCCTATATGGGCCCCGCATGCCGCAATCTAATTTGCCAGTACTTTGTGATCTCTTAATAACAAAGACTCGGTCATTAACACTGAACTTCTTAGGAGGGCTTCTATTTTTATTGACATACGCGTCTTGTTTGGATTTATTTTTATGTAATAATTCATCTGTGCGTTGCCTACGTAGCTCACGGATCGCTTCGCGATTAGGATTTGAGCCGTCAAACGTAACATCCCTAATTAAAGAGTTAATTACGGGTGTAGTGGATTCCGTACCGACCAATAGATTTAATGCGGAATATTGTGTCGTCTTATGTTTGGTAATGTTTAATATTAGCTGTAATTTCCACAAAACGTTCGGCCATTCGTTTTCCTTATTATTAACTTCGATCCTGACCATATTCAGCACAGTACGGCAATATCGTTCAACTTGACCGTTCTCCCGATGCATCTCAGGCGTGATGAAGTGTACTTCCATACCAAAATCAGTTAACCATTGTACAAAATCATGGTTATCAAACATCCGACTACGATCGCACACCAATCGCTTAAAAGTACCAAACAAGGATATAGTTTGAGTTATCACTCGCTTTAACTCTTCACAATCTTGTCTGTACAGGCCATACAACAAACAATATTTTGTATATGAATCAACCATTATCAGAACGTACTTCAATCCATTACATTCTCTAAGCGGACCGAGTACATCAGCGTGTACTGTATCAAACGGTATTGGGTTCTTTTGCCAAGAAGATATCGGCTGTAAGGGGGCACGGGGTACTTGTTTATGCGATATACATACGACGCAGTGTGTTATGTACTTAGTTACGAATCTTCTCAAACCCGGGAACCAAAAGTGTTTGAGAATCAAATCAATAGTTTTGTCTATGCCCAAGTGTTCATGTTCGTCGTGGAATACACGTAACAAGCTTAAACGAAACGCTTTAGGGACATAACATAGGTAACGTTCTTGCTCGCCGTCAACACAGTACTTATAATACAAAAGATCTTTACGTTTAATATAGCGACTTGAGTCTAACTCGTTATTATTTAACTTATCTAATAGTGACAAGGTTTCTTCATCACCCGCCTGAGCTATCTGCGCCCAATTAAGAGGTTTCTGAACGGCATTTACGATATTAACCGGATTTCGACTCAAATAATCTACGTGAGACATTAAACAACCCTTGCGGTATTCTAAGGTAAAGTCAAAATCTTGCATATAGATCCACCAACGCGCTACTCTCGGCTGAAGATCTTTTTTTCGTTGGGTCATTTTTAACGCGTTACAGTCGGTTATTATCGTAAAATGTTTACCAACAAGGTATTGACGAAAGTGCTGCAATGATTTTACAACAGCTAGGGTCTCGAGCTCATAACTATGGTATTTCGATTCCGCACCTACCGTCAACCTACTAAAATACGCGACGACGCACTTGCGACCGTCTTTGTGTATTTGTATCAAAATACCGCCGTAACCTATCGCACTGGCGTCAGTATGTAACTGCGTAGGTAGATCGGGATCGAATATCGCTAATAGAGGCTCGCTAGTTAAATAAGAAATAATTTCCTGCCTAGCTTTTTCTTGTTCATCGCTCCAATTAAAAACAACACCCTTTCGAGTTAAAGCAGCCATGCAGGCAGTCTTAATTGCGTAACTAGGAATATACCGCCGAAAATAGCCAGCCAGACCCAGGAATTGACGAACTTGCTTAACGTTACTCGGTCTTGGCGATCTAATCAAAGCTTCAACTTTATGTTTGCTCGGTCTAACCTGACCCTGACTGATTATTCTACCTAAGTACTCGATTTTATTTGTTAGAAAACTGCACTTCTTTAAATTTATAGAAAACCCGGCTTCTGTTAAAGTTTCTAGGACTGCATCTAGTAAGATAAGGTTTTCACTGATTGTATCAGATAGTAACAATACGTCATCGACGTACACGAGTACTTTACCCGATTCGATAAAAGATTTCAATGTTTTACTAATAGTTTTCTGGTATATAACAGGAGCATTGGCCAGACCATAAGGCATTTTACAGTATTCATAATGTCCTTCAGGGGTGATAAAGGCAGTTTTGTGAATGGAATCCTCACTCACCCTCAATTGGTGAAAGCCTGAGACCATATCAAGGGCACTGAACCATTTAGTTTTACCAAGCATGTCTATATGATCATTAATCAACGGAAGCGGGTGTCTAACTTTAACTGTAATTTGATTTAAGGCTCTATAATCAACTACCATCCTATCTGAACCGTCTTTCTTTTTCACAAGCAGGATCGGGCTAGCATATTCCGACTCTGATTCGCGGATTATGCCTTTCTCTAATAAATCTTTGACTATAGTACGAACGCGTATTTTCTCGTCATATGACAACTTATACGGTCGGTAATAAATAGGGATATCACTAGTCAACTTAATCTGCATTTCGCTATCCTTAACTGTGGTGGTTGCTGTACCAGTTAAAAAGTGACCAGAATATTTGCTCAACACGTTTAACAACTTTTCCCTATCTTGGCCAGTAACATGCGTTGATATATTTTCAAAGACTAATGATGTATCTATCTGCGTAATATTATTCACGAAATCACTACTATGAACGATATATTGCGAATCACCGGTACGAATATACGCGACACCCTTCCTATTTAAGACATCGGTACCAATAATTACGGGGACGTTTAAATGGCTTTTATCCACAACATAAAAATCAACTTCTAACGTAATATTATTTAATTCTATCGGTAATGTAATCATGGATTTTGCTACAACCTCCATTCCACCTAATCCTCGTAATAATTGGTAAGCCGGTTTTACTTGACATGAAAAGTACTTAATTAAGTCGGAAATTATTAAAGAAACGCCTGAACCGCTGTCAATAAGTACATCAACGGGTATATTAGAAATAACAGCCGTAATAATATCAGAATTTTTGCGTTCACCCTCATTTTCGCGACAAAAATTAACCGGAACTATTATTTCTCACGCGTTCCTTAGCAAAACACTGACTTTCCGAATGACCTATTTTTTTGCAAAAACTACACTTGTCTGGACGAGGTTTTGTTGAGGAACTATTCGTATTATTTTCAGAATTATGGTTATGTGAATCTGATTTAGGTCGTTTGGGACAATATTCGCGTTTATGACCTACTTCGCTACACTGAAAACAACGTACCTTAGACGTATCGAAAGGTTTACGTTTGAACTGGCTATTACCATTACGATTGGAAGCACCATGAGCACTGGGTTTCTTATTAGAATCAGGTACACTATATTTTACAAAGCTTGATAAGTAATCCACTATGCTTTCTGGAGTTAATTTAGCATTCCTCGCGGATGCACGAACCTGTGGGTCGGTAATACCCCGTACAATAATTGCTGTTAGTAATTCACTACTTAACCCTTTAACGATACGTAATTTCAATAAAGATTTACGCGCATATTCAGCATAGGTAGAATACTTGTCTGACTCGGTACACATAACATTGTACAGAATGTTCGCGATATCGACAGACCGTGGGCACAACGCTTTTAACTCTAATTTGAAATTAGACCATGTACGCGTGGTGCTGGTCCACTCGCTAACCCAGGTACGGGCTTCCCCCTTAAGGCAACGACCTACGCGAGCAAGACATTCACCATCCTCCCAACGATTAAGCGATCGAGCTATATCAACTTCATCGCACCACGTGTCGACATCATGAACACTCGGATCGAAATCGGACACAAAATATTGGTTTGATCTCACCGGGATTGTCATCATGGCGTCTAGAAGACGTTCAGCTATGCTTTTGGCGTCGTTCTCCGTTGGCAACGGTGTGGCGGCAAACTCTTGCGTTGGGGCGGTAGACGCTGCGGGTGCGCAGGCAGGTGTTGTGGCGGGCTCGACGTCTGGCAGCGGCGTGCTCGGCATGGCCAGAGCGTGGCAGGATCCTGGGCTCGCCACGAAAGTAGGATGCGTCTCGTTGCCACGCGTCCGTCCTTCCAGATCTTGGAGTCTCTTTAAAATCTCGTCTAACCTATTAGGAGGCGAGGGAGTACGTACGCGACGTCTCCCTTTCCTCTTGTTATCAGAAGGCATTGTGTCTCTGCCCAACTTAACCTCAAAACTACTGCTTTAGAACACGCAAAACAAATTACTTTAAATTTATAGAACCAGAGATGGTATTCCAGCGGATAAGGCCTTCATATCCCACTTCTGATCTTATAAATAAAACATTAAAAACAACAAAAAGAAATAATTTTAATAATCAACTGGAAAAGTTACACGACAAATAAAATAATGAAATTAAATCAGACACAAAATGGGCAGAGGAACAATGTAAATAGGTCTAAGACCGCAGTCAAAATGGACGAGTCCACGCAGGCTTCCTCCTTTTATACACGTGGCCGCGCTGAAGGGGAGTGTCCAGTGTTGTCATCTAACAGTAGATATTTATTTTCCGTTAATTTTACTTTGAACTTGACCAGCACTTTTTTAACTGGTTGTTGCCATTATGCTTGGGTATGTTATATTCAGAAAGTTAAAACTCTGTTTAGATTCATCTTTAAATATTCAAATATATATATATTGTTATGTATAACAAAAAAATATATGTTGGTACAATCATTGTTAACCTCACAAATGAAATATCTGTTTTGTACCGCTAATGTACTAACAATTTGGGGGCAAATCGACAGTTTAATTGAGTCGGTCAATCTATTAGGATCAATCAATTGCGTCTATACAACCCATTCTAAGCAGCTGCGATGAGTATTGGTAAATAATTGTAGCTGTGCTGTTGAAAAAGTATATATGTTAACCATTGTTAGAACGTTATTCAATAAAATACAGATCACCGACTTAAAGTATGCGCTTCGGAAACTATCGGCTAACTTCGGAAAGACGACTGCACGATGACGAGATCTTACATAGAGCTGTTAATTGCTTTTTCATTGTATTAACATGATTACAAAATTATAAATTAACAACTTTTATAGACGACTCAGTTTGGAGTCCGGTTTGGAGTGTAAATGTGGTGCTATTTCACAAACGATGGGTCACTTAATATCATATCCAGCGTGTCCAATCAGATGCACGATACAGGAACGGATGTTACTTAGTGATGGTGCCGAACATGTAGCCGAATTCTGGGATGAGTGATCCATCGATACAATAAGAAGACGAATCAGCAACTATGTGCAATACGTGTAAACTTTTTAGTGACCTGTGATAATCTGCAACCGGAATCAGTCATCTGACAAAGAGATTACTTCCTTCAAACACCAATGGTAGGTGCACTACTATAAAGCGCGGTAGCATAAAAGTTAGAAGCTTGGCCTCTATGGGGCCACAGAGGACTGTGGCGCTACTTTCTTGCTAATTCGGAAACACGAACAATACCGAAACTGTACGAAAAGTGACGTGGTTTGTTCATGCAGTTTACTCACTATCTTCCTTGTCTTTCCCCTACTGTTTTTCTGTCAACTGTTTTTCCGTCAACTGTTTTTTCCGTCAACTATTTTCCGTCAACTGTATTTTTCCGTCAACTGTGTTTTCTGCTTCCAGTCTAACCAAATGCAGCTGAATACCAGTATTTTACTTGGAGCGACTGCCTATCTGACCTCCACAACCAAGTATCTGGGTAAGACCCCTTGGTAAGACTTTCGGGCGTCTGACGACCCGTAACCGAGACCAACGGCTTAACGTGCTTTCCGGGCACGGGGAGGTCTCAGTAGGCATGTACCTAAAGCTGGTCACCTATCATCAGATCTTGTTTGTGCAGTTTACCATAAAGTATTCTGATTGGTGACTTTTCAAGAGATTTCAACTTCTAAACCTGTGGATATTAAAGGATAATATTATTATAGGAGGAAGGCACTAATTAAAAGTATTAAACAAAAGCTATAGTGGTCAATATAATGTTACAAAAAAGATTCAGTGAGTTTCAAAGACGATATTAACGCAGAAACATAACCGAATATTTTCTTGTAATTCCAGATTACAATTGATCTGAATATTTGACTGCATTGTTGGTGTAGTGGTCGCAAGCGTCACGGCTGAGCCTGGATCAATTCCCTGGGAAATGGTATTTGGGTTTTTCTATCTGGAATTTCTCAGTGGCAGCCCGGAGTTTGGATCAGTGCCCGGTTGATGGCAATAGGCTCGCCCCCCGTTACAGGGGACCCAAACATAAATGTGGATGCGCCTCTGCCATATCCTTCGAGGAAACAACGCGTGATGTTATGTTAATATAACCGAATCCATTACAAAAAAAGGATTAACTTGTTCTTGGTTTAATTAATTAATATTCTCTTTTCCTATAACAATTTTTTACAACAATATAAAAGGGTTCATCAAAATAATTCCAAACGCGGTGTATTTGTTTTGTTCGTAAAATTAATTTTGCTGTGCGTGATATTCAAATTGGCCTATTTTGTTTTGTTTCATTGATTTTGTTACAATTATTGAAACAAAAACCGCAAATTATTCGTATTTACGGACAAATAGGCAATTATGTAAATATTAAAACAATCATGTTTTGCTATTTATTTAAAATGCATGAATTATTAATTTTATACGAAAAACAAATATTATTTTTAGATATATGCGTAAGTCGAAAATTAGATTAAAACTAGCTTTTACTCACGGCTTCGCCCGCGTGGGGTTCGGTAATTATCCAATGGAAACGTACTACCGGGATAAAAACAGTCTCTTAAGTGTTAAGTAATCCAGGTTATAAAATATCTGTTATAAATCCGTTCAGCCGTTTTTGCGTGATTCAGTAACAAATATCTAAACATACAAACTCTCACATTTGTAATATTATTCATATAAATAATATTAATTAAGTAGATTATTTTATAGTAGAAAAGAAGAATATTAGTAGTAGGTATATCAGGAAAATACATCCACCCAAAACTTTCACACTTTTATACTTTCATTATTTTCGTGCAAAATCCTGTTTATACAAAAACAACAGTACCAAACCAACAAAAGCTTCGACTTCAATAATATTTAAAGTTAATATTTACAAATCTAGATATTGATATTGAATTACGGACACTCATATTCTATTTAATCCATGGATCAGGGCCGAAGCCCAGTCAAAAGTATTCATTACATAAATGGAATTGTATTTTTTCGCTCTGTATTTCCTTGCTCATTGGGGCGTTATGTTTTGTTCAAAAATTGTTTTTCGCTGCTATGGGTTGGAACTGATGACGATTTTGCATTTTGTTGAATAACTAGGTACAAACATGATCATTATTTCCTTTATTCATAGGATTACATACCTATTTTAAAAATTTGATTAATATTTCACAAAGAAAATAACATAAAAAGGGGTCTACCCTTTATAACAGAACTTTTTATGTCGTAATATTATTTTGCATAACAGCGAATAGCATAAACTTCATTTCGAAGAATATCGTTTGGCACACACTCATTTAAACATACATTCAAAACTCATAATTTTGTAAGTCAGAATCATCTTTTCTCAGAAAGTTTATAGTTAGAATCATCTTTTGGGATACCTACATTTCATATCCATAATAGAACCTAACCTAAAATACACGCTTCTCTAACCAAATAAAGTAGGTAGAATTTTCAGTTTTGGCACTCACCGGCAGCTGCCGCGGCACCGCTCGCTTTGCTCGCTCGGCTCGTGCGTGCGGGCTTACAGTTCTAACCTAACCCAACCTAAACGAAATTATGCGGAATGTTAACTTTGCCAAAGGTAATTATGCCAAATAAAATTCTGCCATGTTAAATGCCATTGTAAATTCGGACATATAAACATTCGGCCAAACAATAATTATATTAAATAATTTTTATGCCTTAAAAATATTCGTTTAAAGAAGATTATGCCAAGTGTGTTATGTCAAATAAAAGGAGCATCAAGATTCTGCCAGATAGAAGGAACCCAAAAAAAAAATGTAATAAAATTTTGAGGTAATGTAGAGCCCAGTGGTATCGGCTCCGACTTACAATACGACTTTACTTTGTGTATTGAATAAATCACCACTGCTCTCAAAAGAGTGAAGGATAACATCATAAGGAAACCGGCATGAGATGTGACAACTACCAATACGCACTGGGCCCTCGTGGATTACGGTCCTCTCCCTCTCACAGGGAGGAGGTCTGTGTCCCAGCAATGGGATCCTTAAATAATGATTATGATAATGTAGCTCAGTGGTATCGGGAACTGGTAGTCAGGGCTGCCGGGAGAGACTTCTCCCTCTTCCTGGTCATCGTTCTTTTTATCAACGTATCAGCTTAGTCTATAAATATTCCCTTGTTTGATCTGAAAATTCTCATAGCCGCAACAACTGAATTTTGAAGTATGGTAAAGACTAAATGTAGTAAATTGATTAATGAATTCAGACGGTTATTTTAACTTTTACAAAACTATTCATACTTATCTAGGTTCTTATGTTTTGTATATCGTCGCCTTAGAGTGAAAACTTTGGGAATGCATTTTTGTCCAAATTTATTTTATTGCGTTTCTACGAAGAAAACTTTGCAACGCACATCCTGATCTCACTAATATTCATTTATTTATTTACTTAACACCAACAAGTACAACATCTAACAGTTTCCCAAAACGATGTTATACACACATATTAAACTATTTATATCTATAAAATACACTAACATAAAATTGAACAATAAAAATAAAACAAAAAATAAAATAAAAATTACAATCTCAAATAAAGCCTTCTTCAATGCACCTTTAATATGTCCATTCGATACTCATAACGCCATGTATGAATGTAAACGAGGACCTCGTAAACACTCAAATCCGTCACTCATATTCGGCATATTTTTCTTCGTCCTGAAAAGTACTTCTTTTACACTTACGAGGTTTTCAGTCTAAGGCGTTGATATGTATTTAATTACGTGTGTCGGTCGCTGTTCCGTTCTCAACTAATTACTTTGACAGAACTTTTGAATTAGAATTACATTCTCTAAGCGACATTGCATATGTGTTTCGTATATTTAGTTACTAGATAAGTTTACAATGTAAACATTGAACGGGTGGATAATTTATATATTGTGTGTGTGTGTGTTCAATCATTGCCACCTTGATGATAAGATGGCGGAAGAACTAAATATCGATCTCATTACGTTAAAAACCACACCAAAAAATTTTTTTTTGGAGTATTCGAGTTATAAGTTTTCGATGTTCAAATCACCTCGAATGAAAAACAGCACGAAAGCAAAAATAGATTAAAACCACCATTTTCATGACCGACATTTAAAAAACAGTTGCCCACATAAATCAAACAGACTCGATTTATTAAATCGGACACCGTCCAACGCAGCGTAAAAGTTTTAGCGACAAATAAACCATTTTCAAACTAAAATAAACCGCTTTTAGTCAGAAAATGTTCAGTGTCGCACCAATGCTATTGATTGGAATGCACCCACTAGTGCTGTCAATCGTCCCGGCTTCTCTCCGGGGTTTAACCCCTTACGGGATTCTAAATCCCGCATTTGCAGACATTTAAACTTCCATTGCTAGTTGTTCTTGTCGGAAGCAGCATTATTAGAATAGGACGTCTATCAGCTGTCTGAATAAGTGATTCTGAGTTGTTAATTCTCAATTTATTTCACTTAGTATCTGTGTTTTACCAAATAGGCCCTTAAAATACCTACCACAGAAATCTATTTCGTGTCAAATTGTCAAGACAGGTTTTTGGTGATTGAGTTTCATCATATCAAATCCCATACCTCACTGAATTATTTATTATATTCACTAAATTATTTGAAAATTAAAAAAAGTGTATCATATGCGTCAAGCATATAATAGGAACACTTTTTTTTTAATTTTATTGTTTTTCAGAAATGTTGAGCATTTCTGAATAACATTATTCTCTATTTCATTCTAACTAATATTATAAATGCGAAAGCGACTTTGTTTGTTTGTTAGTAACTCAAACACGCAAAAACTGCTGAGCAGATATGGATTAAATTTGGCAGATAGACCATGACCTAGGTAAGGACATAGACTATTTTTCATCCTAGATCGCAGACTTAGTCGCGGGAAAAAGATAATAAACAAATATTTCAAATAAAAAAATTGCGACCCTAACAATCTCGTTCACAGAATTGAATCAAACGCTAGTACTGTCAGTTCAGAACGGCTCTATATAAAAGCTCCCACACATGAAATGAACTCCTCTCACAATGGAATCTCTGGACATGCGAAAGAATATTACGTTTATGAAGACTCTCGATTGAATATTGGATGCAGTGAGATTATTTAAAAGGAATATCTGAAAGCATTCAATTGAGTTGCATTTGAGAATAAAAGTGGTAGGGTTGAAATGTGAGCTCAATATAATAGAATAGTGTGTTTTGTATCTTTGTTCAACATGCACTTTCAATATCACCAAAAAATTACACTGGTTGGATTTTTAACTCTTTGCAGTGAGAAAAGTGTTAAAATTCCAACGGTGAGCTTTTATTTAAGCATTTACCTAGTGTGTTAGTGGAAATTGGCAATTTCTGTCACCAAGGTGTATTGCTACATTGAAATCTAAGGGCGTCTTTCATGAATCTACGTCATTTAGGTTGATATTCACTGGTAGGCTGTCCGTCTGTTTCAGTTTTTTAGCATAACTACCATACGTACTTAAGAAGGGTCATTAATCATCTTGCCCCACGTGGTGGTTGCGCCATTTTCTTTTTAAGGCTAGCCTAAAATGTACCTAATGCTGGGGGAGCTAGTCGTAATACACCACGCGGGCCCAGTTGGTGGATGTTACCTATCTTCGAATTTTTGGTTCTAAGACATTCCCTCACGATTTGTTCTTCACAGTTTTGAGAGCAGTGGTGATGAAATGAAATACACAAAGTAAAGCGCCTGCTTGAGTTCGCAAGGAGCACTCACGACCGAATCAACTAACTTGGGACCGATACCGCTTGGCCACCATTGTTCTAGTTATGTCAAACTGCAGTAAACAAACAGTAATAGATTTTACTTCTTGAAAATTACCGAAGAATAAAATTTCTACAAAGTTCTAGACACTTGTGTTAACTACATTAGATTTTACTTCGGAACCACGGACAGAAGTGCACAAGTGCACACATGTATCTTTTTAAATAAAAGTCCAAGTTACACGAAGATGCGGGCAGCAACGGTACAAAATAAAACATAACTTCTCCCAAATACGAAAAAAACATGGTACCAACTGAAGTACTCACTTAATTTAAGTTAGAAAACTCGTAATAGCTTTTATACCGGGAGCGTGGTCGAAAAGAAAAAAAGTTCTATTTAGATTACCGGTTGATATCAGAAAAATAATATTTTTGATGTAAACTCTCAAATTATGTTTACCCTAGATGTGAATGTCGAATTATATTAGTTTTGTGGCTTTTAGCATTATACCTACAGGGATTTTTAATAAAAGACTGAGTAACTAAATTGGTATCTAGATCAAGAGGCCTATTTTCATTTTAGATGTTGTAATAATGTTTATTTGGGATATCTGATACTACAAAATTTAAATTAAGGTTCGTGTCGGTTATCGTTACTTCTTTAGAAAATTGAGAGAATACTCGATATTTTATAATCAAATTGAGTTTAGTTATGGCTGCCAATTTGCGATCTATCGATTTATTTTAAGACATAATTTTAGAAGTGGAATAGACAATCCCAGTGATAAAAAAACTATTATTTGGCATTTGGTGCATAATTACCATTATTAAAGATTCTCCGCAAACTATGGGACACTTGATATTATGTCCTGTACGTTCTGTTATCTGCACATTACAGAAACTGATGTAGGTACGCCACTGAAGACCACTTTTTGTGAATTATATTTGTTGTAGGTAAACATTGACGATCAAAAGTGCCTTTTAACCTACATGAAATAAATGGGCACGCCACGATTACGGCGGTAAGTCCCCTCTGTGAGGAGTAGATTGAGAGGCGTTCTCATCTTCCGCCTGACGCAGATCCTCACCGGACACGGCTGTTTCGGGAGGTTCCTGTTTCGCATGAGGCGGGAGGAAAAAAGTGGGTGTTATAGGTGGAGCATACGGTGGAGGTCTACCCGGCTTGGACGGAGCACCACCGTGTCCTCGTGGAGGCGATTGGCGGCGGCGATCTCTCGCGTCAGGCCCTGGTTCAGGCCATGGTTCGAAGCGAGAGTGCATGGGTAGACGTCACCTCCTGCGAAGCAGTAATGCTCGCGAACAGGGAGGCGGCACACGCGAGGGAGAGGCAGTATATGCGCCCTAGTCACCGCAGGCAACGCCCTGGGCGTCGGGAATCCTAGGCTGATTCCCGGCCACCGTAGGCGCGGGCTTGTGGACGGCGAGAAATGGGTAGCTCGCTGTCCGGTAAGGACCAAGCCCGGTTTGACGGCGCATTATGTTGCACGCGCGCCTCAAAGAGATATCAGCACCAACTGGTATGGTCCGCAAGAGCCAATGCCTACCAGGGGTGCGGGTTGTTCAAAAGAGATACCGTCGCCCCTGGCACACAGGCAACTGAGGGAACACGGGTGGGATTTAGTCAGAAAAAGTCTGACACGACTCCACCCAGAGCGGGAAAAGATATTTCATGATTTCCTACCCCAAAAAACAAAATCTAAATCAATAATCGTTTATTAAAATTAGACTGAGAAGCAACACTCTTAGGACATCAAATTTACATAAAATAGTTCCCTAAAACGCCCGACCTTTACTACTTCCTAACTTCCTAGTGCGTTGGTTGGGAAGGAGAAGTGGCGCAACAAACTCCCCAGCAGCTCAGCTCTCTGTTACGTCAGACGAACTTGATTCTATTCAATAGTAGAGACTTGACTTTGACTCTGCTTTTCTGTCGACACGTTTAAAAGAACAAGAAGTCGATTTGCACGAATTTAGTCGCCCAAAACGGGTAAATCGACACTTAAATACTATATCATTTTCTCTAGGCGATTTGCACGAAGTTAGATAATAGGAGAAAATCTGCTTGCATAAAATTCAAAACGTGCCAATTACCAAAATATGAATTTCTAAAGTTTTCGATTTGCCTACTAAATGATCTTCATGCGAATCGCCTGTAAGAAATAATATGGTTATATAAAAGTGTCGATTCGCCAGCAACGGGCGACAAAATTCATACAAATCCACTAATAAGCCAAAGAGGAAGATTAAAAATAGTTCATAACGAACACAAGCCTTTTAGCATTTATATTCCAGTTTCTGTATTCACTTGCACATACTTACACGATTCACTGATCACACAAACTAAGGCGTGCTAAATTTCAAATACATTTACCGATCCCAAAATCCAGTTGGAGTCATTCCAAGGTTTTAAAACAACCAACCCATGTTATGTTAGAGTGTTTTCTTGAATATAATTATATTCTAGGGGGAATTGTGTGACCCATTCTATTTCTTAGATGATAAATTAATATTCCACTTGTTTCTTTACATAATGTTTAACAGAATAAACGCAAGTCTTGAAGTTATTTGTTTATAATTGACTACTGAATCTATTTCAGTAAATTTTAATATAGGTATTCTTTTTTCAAAACATACGTATTTTGCCATACTGACAGCCGATTGAGCCAAAGAAAATTTAATCTTATTGTACGGCAATAAGACTCAATTTGAAATGTATAAAGTAATAATCCTGGGGTCAACGCTATTTTCTAAATTATAAAAGTTTGCTTTAAAAAAAGAAGTTTTAAGACATTATATTATGCTTTTGACGCAATACTCTAAGGTCTAGCGTTAATTATGTTACACATGGTATATTTGCCAACTAAGTCTCCACCACTATCTCTATCTTCTTAGATATCCTTTGCGCCAAGCAATTTATTTCCTCAAAATATTTCTGTCTCAGCTAGTTTAAAAGGAAGAACATTATAGACCGTTCCACCGTCAAGTACCATTCCGTTTGGGAGCGTCGCAGCCTTGCCCTCTTGACTTCCAACTTGAACTGAAAGTTTAAACATGGACGCACTCGCCCCAGCAGTGTTTACTAGAAAAGTGTAGTGGTTACAGTTGAAAATGTTAGTGGGGTGGTACATGGCTATGGTTTCAGTAAAATTGTGTATTTACGAAGTTTTTATTGCTACGTTTACTTTACTGAATTGGTTCGAAAAAATTTATCAGTTTTTTTTTTAATACTTTTGTTAAGTTGGTAATACATATTTTAATTTATTAAAAACTAGAGAAAACGATGCTTCGAATGGTTTTCACGACTTCACAAAACATCGAATTTTCTTTATGTAGGTACATCTATGTTTAATAGTATGTGTTTAAAATTAATTGCCTAAACTTTGGTGAATTCAGTTTAAAAATCCGTTTCGTAGTTAAGAAGATAAACGCAGTCACACATACAGATACGATAAAGAAAGAAGAAAGAAAGAAAAAACGTTTATTTGCGGTAAACATGACGCAAAAAGAAAAGGAACACAAAAAAAAATATAAGTAAAGGTTGAGGGAAACATGCGTCACATCCACGCAAAACGGCTATCACTCAGCATTATGCTGCGACCCTATGCAAGATAAAGCCGCAGCGCTGGTTTTCAGGGACAGCCGGCTTTGACGTTACGACGTCACCCGGTGCATTAAACAATTATTAGGAAACTACTGGCACAGCGAACTAATAGAAAAATAATATAATTTTATGTTAATGTGATAGAATAATTATACTAAAAAGGAATATAAAAAAGAAAATGGAAATAGACATACATGCTACGAGAATATCATCCTCAATAAATATTTTACTCCTTATGTAGTGGCAACATTTCGAAGCGTCATCCATAGATAGAATGTGCGTGTGCGTCATAAAATTGATGTAAGAAATTACAAAATGGCCAATGAATGATGTAATGTGTTAAATTATGCAATAGTCGTGTGTCAGTGTCGTAGGTCAGTGTTTTAAGTGATACTTATCCCGCTACCCGCTACTTACCTGCTGGTAAAAGCTAGTAAATTATACATTATAGTCACTGGACTATAATGTATAATTTACTAGCTTTTACCAGCGGGTTTGCCCGCGTGGATGTCGGAAATTATCATGAGGAAACGTACCACCGGGATACAAATTAATATGTGTTAATAAACTATCTGTGTTCCAAATTTTATCCAAATACGTTTTGCCATTTTTGCGTGATTGAGTAACAAACATCCAAACATCTAAACACACAAACTTTCACTTTTATAATGTTATATAGTAGGAAAGTAGGAATAGTAGGTGGTAGAATAGTAAGATAATGTACGTAAATCGCTTTTTATTTATTTATTTATTCTTACAGAAAGCTACAGATTAATAACAAACTAAAAATCATTTGTAGGCAAGAAAAATTTGCTAAATTACAAGCTTCCACATATAGGTACATCTAGTTAAAAGTACTATGCGTTGACTATGTCGGTTACAGCGATTTACAAATCAAAAGAAAAAAATTTAAATCAAGTTATGTATGTAAAAAAGACTTAATTAATTAATTATTCGAGTCGTGCAACATCAAAACAGTATCATATGAGCAACCACAAAACAATATAGTTTATATTCCTAATTTTGCATGACTGTCCCCAAAATATTCCTTGTTCAGGATCTTTCTAATACTGCGTTGGTGCAGAATAGATTGATCTCCAGTTGCAATGGTAAGCTATTGAACGCTGTTACACTACGAATGAAGACAGCGTTGCGCCTGTAATTGGTCGATGCACATGGTGCCTTCAGCAGAGGACGTATGCGCAGGTTAATTTGATTAGTGCGAAGAAGTATTTTGCTGAGAAGTTCCGGACAATTAACCGAGCCATTTGCTATGCCTACCAAAAAACATAATTATATGACTAATATTACGTCTTATGTTCAACGGTAAGAAATGGCATTGCTTGCAACGGTGTTCATAGTTCACTGAGAATCGCTTTGCCTTAAAATCCAAGTAATGCAAAAATTTCTTCTGAACGGATTCAATGCGAGATTTATAATTCTCGTATTAAGGGTTCCAGGCTTGGGAAACGTACTCGAGGTGGCTGCGCACAATGGAACAGTCGAGGACTTTTACTGGGTTTAGAGACCGAAAGCTAGAGCAAGCTCTAGTAATAAAGCCCAAGGCCTTGAAAACTTTCTTGGCAATGGTTTCTATATGATCGTCAAAAAGTAATTTGTTGTCGTGTACTACACCAAGATCTCTGATACTGCTTGTCTTACTTATGTACGTACTATCTAGTCAAATCTAGTGTATATCCTGAACCGATAGTAGTCTTCCGGCGCGTGTAAACCACGTAAAAACATTTGGATACATTGAGTTGTAACTTATTCGTTTTGTAGTATGAAAAGAATCTGTCCAGGTCTGACTGAAGTAGTTCGGTATCAGATAATATACGTACAGACATAAGAACCTTTATATTATCTGCATATAGTAAAATATTAGATTAATACTATAATTACTATGTATATGATGTAAAATATCACAGTTTTTGTCATTATCTGTCTTATCTATCTAACGCTGCAGTTCTATTATTTTCAGTGACTACTTTCAGCATTAATCCTGCCTATAGAGTCAGTTGATTAAAATTGACTGACAAAACAGTTTGTTCAAAATATTATTTCTTAATTGGTCTACTCCATGAACCCAAGCAATTTGAAACCGACTAGGAGGCTCAAGTTTAATCAAGAGAACATTTAACAAAGGCAATTTGATAATCAAATTGTGAACCGGACTCGCCAAATCAAATCATATGATCGAGTTAAGCAAATTCTTGTTCTCAAATTGAGTTATAGTTCAAGCCAATCATAAAACTTTGAAAGGATAAAAATTGTGAACTCTTGGAAAAATTGACCGGAATATCCAAGTTGAAAAGATATCCGTTTTACGTAAAAAAATCGGCGAAGTAATTGCATAAAACACTTACAATGATACATTTTGATAATTCAATAACATTCATTGCGTTGGGAACTTTGTTAAGCAGACTTTTTAAGAAACCCCCAAACAATTATGAAGCAATGGATTAGGAATTTTCTTCAAAATACTTCGTATTGCGAGAGAAAGTGCGTTACACAATAAAATTGGGGTCTGTAGTTACAAAGCTCTCATCTCATTGTAAGCAAATGCAGGACTTCTACGTAAAAAGTATGTACATGATTTTATGAACTAGATTTTATAAGTAGGTGTTATTAATGTTAAACTAATTTGCATGCCCTAACAGACAAAATATGGACTGTGCATAAACCACCAATTATTACATCTGGTAAAACCTGAATTATCATCACCAAATAAATTATTCTAAAAATCAATCAATGGGGTGGGCTTCCAGTTAAACCGGATGCAGCATAATACCAGTATTATACATGGAGCAACTAGCTATCTGACCTCAGAACCCAGTAACTAGGTAAGAGGTAAAGATACCTCTTGGTAAGACTGGCTATCAGACTTTCGTAATGACTGTCAAAGATCCACGAATGACAACCTAGGTCAACGGCTTAACGTGGTTTCCGACACATGAAGGGGTATTTAAAGATTGTCAGCCAACCTGGTCGACCGACCCATTCTTAAGTAAATAATGAAGCAAGTAGCAATTTCTGACACATTTTCTTCAAATTACTAATATGTCAGGTAAATACAGGAAAAGTTTTTATCCAGTGCGTAAACTGTAACCATGGATTCAGCATATCATTCCAGAACCCCAACGCAGAAATTGTTCGTTGGTCATACAAAAAAAAAACAGCTGTTCCATACATATGACCGTGTAGGTATTGCACTTTTCTGTGAAACAGCTGTTCTTTTTTTTTCAAAACCGACTAAAAATTTCTTCGCTGGGGGGGTCTAGAATGGTATGCTGAATTCATGGTTAAAGTTTACGCACTGAATAAAAACTTTTCCTGTATTGTTATACTTTTCTATGAATCATGTTATAAAAGATTATGCTGATATTATTTGAAATGCGTTAATAACTCACGTTAATCAATAAACATATCATAACCCTCATACTGCTAGGTGTAACCCGTGGTCCACTTGGAAGTCCCTGAACCATCTTCGAACCCAAGTGGGAAGGTTTAAGTCGAACCTCGTAAAGTAGGGCTACCTCCACAGTGCTGTTTCACAAACTATACTCCACCTCATATCTTGCTCTCTATGCCCCAAAAACATGCAGCCAAGGTGCTCCCTGTGCTGCCGCCGATAACGCCGTGGAAGTGGCGAAGTTTTGGGCCAACGAAACATAATAACTGTCGTGCCAGCGACACGAACAAGAAGAAGAATATCATAATACATAAACCTGAACATACCTACAGACCGTCACTCTTATCTCAATAGATCCAACTTCCAACATATACAAAAGTGCCTTAACCACATACTATAAAAAATAACGTTATTTTTAATGACATCCGAACCGCTTACTTCCGCACCTTGCCCTAACCTCGGTTACAAGTTTAAGAGGTTATGTGTTTATAGGTCAAAGAGTTCAACGGTTTTACCCCAATACATATTTATAAGATGGAAAAGTTAAGTTTTTGTTGTACTTATTTATTTTTTATAATTAATTGTCTCTTGATTTTGCAAAAACCAGCAGTCAGATGCGTGATACCCTATCTATCAAAATCTGAATAATTTTGAAGGATACTGCGAATGCAATTTTTTTAACACATTTCAACACCTACATGTGTTAAAAAAACTGTTTGCTCAACAACCTCAAATGTCGAACATTAGAATTCACAATAATCTGCTTTCGAGATATTGATTCGAGACAGAAACTTCTAGATTAACGACTCTAGAACTTAATTATAATAATAAGCATCTTTACAGTATGCTAAAATATACGTTATACTTATTACTAAAGTAAGGGTAAGATTATTCAAACGAAAGCCCATTGAGATTTTCTTGTTAAGATTCCAAATGCAGGTATTTATTTGTCTCTTTATTACATGTTCGACTGTTAGTTCAATTCTAGATAAACTCTGACTACCCGTTGATAATTTATTAAAAACTCGAAAACATATCTAAAATAAAAAGAGATTAATTATTTCAGTTTACAATGACCAAGCTTCGTTAGTCCACCAGACTATATTAAATTTCAAATTATTTTACAAGAAAATGGATCTAAAATACAGGCGTGAAGCCGCAGAGCTGGGCTTATTGAAATTAACAAGTCTGGCATAACCTTTTCAACTATTCAATAACAGATTGTTTTGAGTTCAGACGACTTCGTCTGTGATTTACAGCCAAGTGTTGTCAAGAGCAAGCCGAGTTCTGCCGAAATTCTCCGATCCTGTTTTGAAGATGATATTTTGGATGGTAGAAATAGGAGAAGGTACTTGTTTGGTCATAATCTTGCTATTGGATACGGTAATCAGGTTACGCTTAGTATTTAAACCATATTGCTATCACTACATATTATATAACACAGTACCCCGCCACGTCTAACTGTCTGTCAGTTTCAAAAACTACTGAACGGATTTTCATGCGGTTTTCATCAAAAGACAGAGTAAATAATGAGAAAGGCTTAAGTGTATTAAGGTTTTGTGTAAATTGATTAACGCGGGCGAAGCCGTTGGCGAAAAGTAGTTGTAAATAATAATCTATAAATAATTAAATTATTAATTCCAATTTACTATCCAACCAAAAATTCGTTTTGGGCGTCGGGAAATCCAGGCTGTTTCCCGGCCACCGTAGGCGCGGGCTTGCGGGCGGCGAGTAATGGGTAGCTCGCTGTCCGGTAAGGACCAAGCCCGGGTCGATGGCGCATTGTGTTCCACGTGCGCCTCAAAGAGATGTCAGCACCAACTGGTGGGGTCCGCAAGGGCCAATGCCTGCCAGGGGTGCAGGTTGTTCGAAAGAGATACCGCGGCCCCTGGCACACAGGCAACTGAGGAAACATGGGTGGGTTTTAGTCAGTAAAAGTCTGACACGCCCTCCTCCTCCACCCAGAGCGGGAGAAGTTATTTGATGATTTCCCACCCAAAAAAAATATAAAAAAACTCGAAGACATATGACATCTACTAACCCGCGCTTGGCCCACGTGGTGGATTATGATTCTTTCCCTCTCATAGACAGAAGGCGCTGTGCCCAGCAGTGGGAACATTATAGGCTGATTATGCTCATGCCGATGCAATGGCATTCCTGGTTTTTTTTTTTACCGCCGCGAATACCCGCCGCGAATACCCGATTAAGCGCCGAGTATACCCGATTCAGCGTCCGCGGTCCGAGCGTGGCGGGGCAGCTTCATTCACTCTTCAGAAAGAGCGCAGAGTGCGATTAAAGAAGTTTTGACTTCAAAATTCGCAATTTGCATCGCATTTAAAGGATTTAATTGCCAATATTGCCATTCTCAATTCAATGAACTTGATGAGGTTACTTTCAGTAATCTGATCAAGTTCATTGAATTGATTATTGCGATTGCAAAATACAGGATTTCATGAAAAATGATTGTTTCTGACTTTTAAACTATTATTTTGTTAATGACGTACTTTGTGAAGTGATATTTTACTCCCTTATATACCGTCACTTTATTAGGACTATCCATTATAAGGAGTATTTCGTGTAAGATATGGGGCGTTTGGCCTCAACCTCGCTTAGGTAAATTCTATTTCAGTACATTGCGGAAAATAGAATAACTTTTCAGATTGTTACGTCAAATTGTTTATAATCATATTTCGGAATATCACAGCATTTTGTAGGTTATTTTTTACCATGATATTTTTAGCGCCATTCCAATACAATTATTGGTAAAAAAAAAAACTGCAATATATCGCAGGCAGGCTATAAATGTCAAGTCTATTAAATCAAACTCACCTATGAACGACCAAAACAACTGCGTCGATTTATGACATTAAATGGACGTGACAAAATATTCAGCTGAAAAATAAAAACGGCACTAAATTTTAGTCAAATTGTTTTTTAAAACCCCTGAATGATGTTGTAGGTCATTAAATTTTCGGCGAATTGGGTCAATGGTGGTAACAAATTTAGAGAAGTCACGCTGAGGGTAGAACTAGCGCCAACCATAACTTCTTCAATGAGAGATTCGAATCGTCTATCCAAAGTACACAACTTTAGTAAATAATAATTTAAAAAAGTAAAAAACACGCTCTATAAACAGAACTAAAAAAGGAGAAAATAATTTAATTTAATTTAATTAAAAAGCGTGGGGTGCTTTTTGAGGTATTTTTATAATCACCTAATGTCAAGCACCCCACGCATTTTATTAATTGAATTAAATTATTTTCTACTTTTTTAGTTTGGTTTTTAACCTATTATTTATTTTCTATTTTTTAGTTCTGCTAACTAAAAAAACGTGATTTTTCTTTTATTTATTTTTTTTCCGTTTTTTTTTTCATTTTTCTCATTTTTGAATTGATTGATTTGTCATCGGTCCTCGATAAGTTTACAAAGATTCAATGAAATCTGACCGTTTAAAGTGGGTCAAAATCGCGCTCTAACGAGTCGGTTACATACAAACAAACATACAAGTGAAGCTAGTATAAAGCGTGTAAAAAGAAGTTCAACTGAAGGAAAACGTCTGTCTCATTATCATCTGCCTAGTCTTATCCCAATTATGTTGCGGTCGGCTTTCAGTCTAACCGGACGCAGCTAAATACCAGTATTTTACATGGAGCGCTACCTATCTGACCTCTACAACCCAGTTACTGGGTAATACGATACCCCTTAGTAAGATACCACTGGTTGCCAGACTTTCAGGCCTCTGACGACGCGTAAACGTGCACATACATCGTTACATCGTTTTACATCGTTCTCAAAAATGTATAATTTCAAATTTCAACATGACTGATGTCACCAAAAGAGTGTCCGTGGATTGGCTTTCCCGTTCTTCTCCATAGGTACCTACTACGCTTTGGAATAGCTATTAAGATTCATCTTTCTGGCTGATTGACTCCTAGCTATATGCACTACATAGTCATAATGATAAAAAATCGACAGTAACTCAACTACAAAGTAAAGAAATCGGCTCAGAAGATGGGGGACCAAGACAAATAATTTACTGTTGTTTTTGTCCACGATGGGATGACAATCTGCCATGATTTGTGAACTACAACTAAAATTTACGAGCACAAAATGTAATTGGTTTTAGTTTGTAGCGGTTATAGGCAGTGTGTCAAAAACAGACTGTTGTGAACTTTGTTTTATTGGTTGGTAGCCGAGTTGCTTACCAGCAAGTCGGCTACCAACCAACAACAAAATCTTCGATCGAGTTCTTTGGAAAATGTGCAGAGACCGCAATTGCTTTTGCTATGTGGTTTGAAAAGTTCAATTTTACGTAAACTGTGTCATGGGTTTTAGCTCAGAAGTAACCCGTGCTTTTTCACATCCTACCTAATATTATAATGCAACAATAAGTTTGTTTGTTTGTTACGCTTTCACGCTAAAACGGCTGAATAGATTTAAATTAAATTTGACACGCAGATAGGCCATTATCTACACAAGGACATAGGCTACTTTTCATCCTGGTTTTTAGACGAAGTCGCAGGCAACAGCTTGTGAGAATAATTTTCGCTTAGGAACTGCAGTAGTAGACATTTAGACAGTGTCCTCTTTATACAAGGTGAATTTTTAGTCACCGTTTAAATATTTCAGGGTGATAGTACCCGTGAAATTGAACAACTTTCTCCAAGGAAGATAGGTCGAAATATGAAAAAAAAACCGGACTTCCCATGCAAAATCAATAGTCAGCTGATAGATTTTGTATGGGAGGGCCGGTTTTTTTTTTATATTTCGACCCATGTTCCTTGGAAAAAGTTGTTCAATTTCGCGGATACTATTACCCTGAAAATTTTAAACGGTGACTAAAAATCACCTAGTATAAGAGCCATTAAAAAGGAGACCAATGAGTAAACGAAACATCACTATCCCACGCCCCACACATCAAGCGCTCATCTAATTTTGCAGCTTTGGTCTTTGCCTAATGGACCTTCTAGCACATGATGCTGGTAAAAAAGTACTTATACTCCAGGTTTAAGTAGTTAAATAAAGGTAAACAAGTCGTAAAATGGGTTTTTATAGTTGAAACTTTCTTGTTTAAAAATACGGTGTAACTAAATCAAACTTATTTTCGATAGTTTCCTCTTTTATTGATGTATATTAAACTTTATCATATATTGTTAAACTACTTTTCCCAGATTTAACTACGGCAGCAGAATTTTTTAGTTCAATTCAAATCTTTATTGCATATCTCATGTGTGTACAAGATCTTAACATTATTAAAAGTTCACATGGACCCTGTCGGGCACAACAATTGAGTAAAGTAGTAGCATGCTTTAACAAATTTAAGTGTATAGAACGTCATAATTTACGAAACGAAATAGGTATTCGGTTATCATTAAAAAAAAAAAACTAATCAATTTAAAATAAAATAATATTACATTAGGGTACCTACTATTAAAATTCAAGTTAGTAATTTGAAGTAAATACATAACATAACAATAACACGGTATATTTGTAGAATACAAATCCATTGAATAAATTAATTATGAAGGAATTAAATATTATAATTATGTCACGGATTTAAAAAAAAAAAGTTAGATTTATTATAATAATATAATATTTTATAATCTGCCTATTGTAAAGAGCCCAAAAAGACAGGTTCCATATACATTTTAGAAAATACAACGAATTGCTAAATTAAAAAGTAGGTACAACTGTGATGTAGTATGGCATACTGAAGTGGCAGGTATTACGTTTAGTCGGTTAACCAGACGCCATTGACAACGCTCTCAAAAGCCGACATGTACGATTTTGCGAGTGCGTTTCGATTTAGTTAAATTGTGTTAATTATAGCTAGCTTATTGTTTTAGTTCATGATTTTCTGTTCTCTAGAGGGCGCCTTAATTAATTTAAAATGACGTGACACAGCCTTAACCAGTGAACGATCAAAACGCTTCCACTCAGGGCCCGATCTAGCTGTTCCATACAAAATCGATTACCTAGCTGACTATTGATTTTGCATGGGAACTCCGATTTTTTTTTGTCCGAGGACTTCGTGCAATCGCCCGGCACTCTAAATTTTGCTGCCCCTCATTTGCGCCGCTCTGGGCATTTGCCCGGTTTAGCCCCCCCCCCATCCCCCCATAGATCGGACCCTGCTTCTACTGAAACTTCATTTGTCAAATTATGTTGAGTAGTTTAGATATTATGAGAAAACAGATGAACATACATACAAATATACCGGCTAAATTAAAACCCCTTTTTGCTTTGCCGTAGTCCATCTCAGTCCTTCTCTACAACCCATTAGGCCCGGCGCCCACTATCGGTGGGCATCGGTGCGGCTCGGTAGAGCTCGAGCGTTTTACGCCGGCTTCGGGCGGCTTTGGGCGCTTTAGAGCTGCGTCGGGCGACTTCGGGCGGCTTTGGGCGCCTGAGAGCTGCCTCGGCAGTCGTAAACACGCCTAAGGACGCCGTAGCTGATTTTGGGTAGCCTAAGAATAGTTCTGGCTGCAGAAACATCGCAGAGCAGTCACTCGTAACGTTCCGTGAAAACAGTTATGTGTGTGTATTTATAATGGTGGATTGGGACTTAGTTCTCATTGTTCATCTTGCTGAAGAAGAAGAGAAACTTGGAGCCCTAAGACAAAGAAGAAGATTTTGGGTGAATAAGCTTTGGAAGGAAAGATGTACTTTCGGTGAATTTCATAACTTGTTTAATGACTTACGATATGACGTTCGCAAATTTTACGACTACTATAGGATGGATTATGAAAACTTTGAAGCCTTGGTTGCTCTGCTCCGTCCTTACATAATGAAAAAACCATCTACTTTCCGTTCATGTATATCTGTTGAAGAAAGATTATCTGTGTGCTTAAGGTAAATAATAATGTATTTTTTTTTCATTTAGGTTTAATTATTTATTCAGCTTTAATCAAAAACATTTTTAATTCAGCTTATTGTCAGCTTGGATGAGCGCTTTTCCAATTTTTTAGTTTTAGTTCTATCGATCTATCAAACTATGTCAATACATTATATTAGCGTATTGTCTTATTAGTAATAGAAAAAAATATAATATACATCATAAACATTTGTTTGAAAATATTTGATACCTTATAAAATTAAATACAAACATATTTTTACAACTTAATTTTGCGTCTACTTGACGATACGATAATGAAGGCGCGTGCGGTGATCGAAATGACTGTTCTGCGACGAGTCTGATCCGAAAATGCCACCCGAGCTACCCGAAGACCGCCTCGGCATCCTTAGCCATGCTTACGGCTGCCGAGGCCGCCCGAAGTCGCCCGACGGAGCTCTAAGGCGCCCTAAGCCGCTCGAAGCCGTCGTAAAGCGCTCGAGCTGTACCGAGCCGCACCGATGCCCACCGATAGTGGGCGCCGGGCCTTATGCACCACCTCAAGTAACTGTTCAAGCAGCATCGAATCTCCATAACCTAAATCAGTTGATCCTTTCCACTTAAGAAGAAGCAAGAATGCAATTGCAAGAATGCAAGAATGCAATTGCAAGAATTACTTTTAAAACTCCCTCCATAAAGTTACTTATGCGTTCTTACCAAATTCAATTCCAAATAGATTGGAAGCGTTTATTTTTATCAATAGGTATAGCCCCTCTGGGCCACAACACAAATCTGTGGCTTCACTTTACGGGCCCTTTTATTGTTATGGAAAGCTATTTTAGAAACTTTATTGTGTACTAACTATTGTTGGTTTGTGTGTGTACTAACGAATAGTATTCTTTACCATGTACGCATCGTTTAACTGTTACTGTAGCATTTGGTTCCAGGCCTAACAAACTAGCTAGGTCAGAATGATTTATTCTGGGTGGGTATTATTTATTCTGCTGGTATAATGGGTATATTCTGAATCACAATTTGTATCTTTGATAATATATATATTACTACACAAATTTTAATATACAGGGTCAATTTTTTTTTTTTTTTTTTCCATTCGTTTTCAATTTAAATACACAACACGTGGGTCAAAGTCAAAGTCAAAGCATTTATTTCAAATAGGCACTTAAAAGGCACTTTTGAACGTCAACATTTACATTAAAATAGAATTGATTCTAGTCGCCCCTTCCAAAATGTAGTTTCGTATGGAGAAAAATGGGCAAGAAACTCCACCGTTATTCTAACTCACCGAAACTCTCCGTGGGTAAAGTATTGCTAGCTAATTTGATTTAACCCTGTAAGTGGAAGTCAGATAGGCAGTCATCAGCATCATCATCATCATTTCAGCCGAAAGCGTTCACTACTGGACATAGGCCTCCCTCAGGCTCCTCCACTTCGACCGGTCTTGTGCATTTTTGGGGGGGTTTGCCATAATCGCCACGCTTGGCAGGCGGTTTGGTGCTCGCAGTATGGTAATAAAGTGCATAGAGAACGCCGCTGCCTAGTCTCTGGTAAGTCCCTTAGTCGCCTTCTACGACACCCACGGGAAGAAATGGGAGGCCGGGTATAGGCAATCGCTCCATAAAAAATATTGGTATTCAGCTGCATCTGGTTACCCTCGAAACCGACCCCGACAAAGTTGAGAATAGGCTAGGCAGATTTATTGATAATTATGTGAAGTCCACAATAGGTATTATCAATTCTTTCCAATTTTCATTTTTGTAAATTCTTACAATCTTCAACAACTTAAATCTTTGTTCTGTTTAAGTCTCCATTATGATGCCAGTTCTGTCTATTGAAGCCTTTACAAAGTAAGAAGTAAAATAGTACCTACCAGCCTACCTTTGATTATTTTTTTGGCATTGCGAATACCTCTCAGATATCAAGTCACGCTCTAAATAACACTCATCATAAAACGATTCTCCATTTTTATAAAACTTAAGATTTTCATTTCCAATTTTTTGCTCAGCGTTTTTATCTTGAGTATTAAATTAGTACGATCCCACTATTCCTACGTACTCCTTAATGGATCACGTACAATGAACATTAAGGTTGATAGTAAGAGCGGAACGTTCGGTGCTTCTGAACTTTTTACTGAGTCTTCGAAGTTTTTGTCAAGCTTTGGGACCCGGAATTATTTATAGCAGTTATGTTTCTGAAAAGGAGAATAATTAACTAGCTGCAGTAGGGGCTGATCTACCATGAAAGCTGTTTTTACATTTTCCAGGAAGCAATCTTCGTTTTTTTTTTCAAATGTTGCTATGAAATCTAGTCAAAGACATTCGTCAGATAAGACAAGGAGGTATAGAGAAGTCGGTTACATTCAGATTTACAGCTCGTAAGAATTTTTTTGGGTGTAATATTATTTCTAATAACATAAAAGATCAACAACGCCCAGCCGTTGGTTAACCCGTGACCAGACGATTGGCCTATTTTTTGGCGAAAAGATCAGCATTGCCATGCAACGTGGCAATGCTGCCAGCCTTTGGGGCACTTTTTCTGTAGACAGCGATGCGGACGAAATTTTTGATGCTCTGTGATTATTTTCCCTCTTTGTAATATATATGTACATGTTATTTTAAGTCTGTTAGATTACATAATAAACATTCAACCTGATCTAATACAACACGATATAGTAATTAACCCTAATGGGGCAGTACATAATACTTGTACAAGTTAAACCTCAACTACCTAATTTTGCTTACAAAGTAAAGGAAGTTATTTAGTTATCTTAACCATTAAATTACATAAGATTAGACACTAAAGTGCTTGACTTTATCCCAAAACAGACCTATCTAAATTAGGTTGTGGCTTCCTCTTATAACATACGTGTACTTATATCTGAACGGACTCAATTAAAGTCAAAGGATTCCAGTATTCCGGGCTGGAAAGGTCTCAAGGAAGAGTATTTAGATATTCTGATTAGAAAATCTAAACTCAAAATGAAATATTATCGTGTGCTACGTGCAGCTCTTTAAGTATAAAACAGGGCAAGAGGCCGATGTCAAGTTAAAGCAGATGAGGTTTATCAATGAGTAAGCCAAATGTACAAAGTTATCGAACTTAATGCTCATACCCTTCACAAAAACATATCCATATTTTTGATTAGATGATCAAACGGGAACTCAGAATCTAGGACAGCTCTAATCAATTATCTCAGCAAATCGCAGTTCATTGTTGACCTTTTCATGAGGCCAACAGTGGACAGCGATATGCTGAGTTGCGCCACAAAAATCTGGTTTACCGCCCTCTGTTTCCAGTCCATCCTAACTCCATCCTAAGTAAGTAAAGTAAGCAGGCTCTGGTAAAAACCTTATCCTGCCTACTTTAATTCTAACTAAAAAAAATACGAACATTAAGTCAATGCAATCTTACTAACTCTCATTAAAAACTCCAAAAGTATTTAACGGCAATAAATCCATAGCATTACCGCCTGCGTCAGCCGAAAATGAAAAAAAAAACCTCGCAAAATTTTCGTTCATAACCGTGAAAAATTCGTTGTCCTACGCAGGTAAGGATAATCAAATATCTGGGAGAACAGACCCGTATATCAAAGGCCTCGGTGGGGTGCTTACGTGAAAAGTGGGTTGGAATAACTTAGGACCCTCAGGTTGTTACTTTAGTTTGCTAGAAAAACCGGATCGTCTGTCGAAATTGTGTAAGTTAACTACGGAAAATTATAAAGTGTCAGATGTTATTAAATTTATATATGGCAATGTTCGGATAAAATTAATTTCCGTCCCTGAAATGCTCTTTGAAGGCTTCTGTTAAAATGTTGTTAAAAGCTAGGTGAGACGAATGTGTTTGAATGTATACGTGATCGAGATAGATTTTTCCGTTTTATTTAAATAATAGATCATAATTTATTGAGTAGGTTCACACCTTGCTCGAGCCTAGTCTTAAACACAAAACATACTGTTCTGGATATATAAGTACCTAATGGGATTTGCAAAAGCAGGACTTATGAATTTTAACACTCTTGAAAAATATGAAAGAATTTTTCTTTTTACCGAAACCAAGTCTTTCAAACTGATCATTGCAGAGGCTTGAGTTGAAAATGTCAGTATCAGTTTTCACAAATCTGGCTAAGTACGAACTCCAGGCGAAAGGTGGATCCTGGCTGAATGCCAGAATCTAAAGGAAAAATGTTGGGAACTTGGAAACATTCTTTCTCGCATTTAACATAAAACAAAACGCTAGAAATAAAATAGTATTACTAAAATTGAGATTGGGTAATACATTTAGGGGTGGACCATTTTTTGTTCCTATTTATTTGGTCCAGACTGGGCGAGATGTTTTATTGCCTTATCTGTGTTTGTGTGTGAAATAAACTAGGCAAATTATTACGACGCATTCTTCACGGACGGACTATTCATTGCATATTATAAGATTTTATCAAATACAACGAGAGAGCCATTTAGTAGTTAGGACACTGTAACTCAATAATAAAGATTCTAACTGCTGCTATATATCACAAAAAAAGTATCTTCAATAAGCTAAAGGCCCAATTTCAGCAATTTCTAGATTAAAAAAGAACAATTTATCAAACGAATGTTTTTTTACGAATTTCCCTCGTGACTAATTTGAGAACTCTGCCCTTAAAGTCAATTAAATTGGATTTTTAATGGCTATTAACTTACCTACGTCAACCGATTTTTTCTCCATTCAACATTTCCTTGCCATAATTGAAATTTCACCGGATCCATTTTACCTGAGGACGGTCAAAGTTTGAAGATAGCGGTATGAATAACTTTGGCATGCATAAATTCTTGTTCATGGTCCTTACGATGTTATAAGTCAAGAGGAATGGCTCGATACGGTGATCACAGAGATTGGGTACTAACTTATAGGTAAAGTCAGCCAATGAAAACCTTAACCATACTTTGAACCTTATTCTAATTATTATAAATGCGAAAAAATATTTGTCCGTCTACTACCTTTTCACGGCTGAATGGATTTCGATGAAAGTTTTGCCTGACCATAGTCTGGTTTTTAATGTAAGACAGAAGTAATAATAGCAGTTGATAACGGTTTAATGTAGGAAGACTGAAAAGACGTAGACTTGGAAGGCCTACAAGGTGGATCGATGACTTTGTGAAGGTGGCAGGAATTCGCTGGATGCGGGAAGCTCAGAACCGGTCGAAGTGGCGGAGCTTGAGGGAGGCACAGGTCCAGCAATGGACGTCTATCGGCAGAAATGATTATGTTGAGTTTATAGTGACTAACTCCAAAAGTGATTAGCGGTTTCGTAAAGTGATTCCATAATTTACACGTAGACGTTTCCATAATGTTATTAAAAAGTGCTAGTTCAATCCTTTGTGTAATACAGATCATTAATTTCTTGTAGCCTAAAGTTTGCGTGGCTAATTTTATCTTTTTGTCTTCCTCTGGAGTTTTAAGATGGATTAAATGGATTAAGCCCTAGTGTCTCAGAAATTTCGTGTTTAATGATCGTAAAATTTAAAGACACAGAAAATTTAACAGTTTGGCATGTCATATTGAGTCCATTATTATCCTTAGTTTCCTTTACGTGAACTGAAGAGTGCTGCGTTTTCTTCATCTCCGTTTTTTATGTCCTTATACGTTGTGGCCTTCACTTCTTTCGTGATTACGATTGTCAACATGACAGTCAAAAGGACAGTGAAATTGTAAATTTCTCTCTTTTTTCGGTAAGCCTCTTTTCCGTACCATTTCAGATAGGTACGTGTAATGCGTAGGTACACACGATAGCTACCTGAGCCCATGTGAATATGGGATTACCCATTGAAACTTCCCAGTACAATACGAGCACCTTAATACTGCGGGAGTCGTTTACAACTGAAATTGCAGCATGCTTTGAATTTGGAGTATGTGTTATACAAAGAATGTTACCAAGTGTGCACCGTTTATTGTGTTTAAGTTCTGTGATTTTTTTCCGTGTCACGTTGATTTAGCGTAAGCGCATTTTCTTCTATATAAACACAAAATATAAGTACATTTATAAGGGGCTCGTAGCTTAGTAATGACATACGCACGGGGCGGTCGAAGGTTAAGCTACGTTTGTCGTGGTCAGTTTGTGGGTGGGAGGGACGGACATATCGAGACCCTTCCTTGTATCGGAAAATACGATAGCCGTTGGTCACGGAGTCGTTAGTAGATCTTTGACAGTCGTCACGGGTAGTCAGAAGCCCGAACGTCTTCTCTTACAGTTAAATACTGGTATTCAGCTGCATCCGGTAAGACTGGAAGCCTACCCCAATATAGTTGGGAAAAGGTTAGATTTTTGAAGTACATTTATAACATATTATAGTGCACTAATTTTAGACAATATACCAACTGTAACCATACCTATGTTTAACAAAATAAATGGTTGATTGATTGATTCATTGAACAGTGGGTTTCAGGAAATAATTCTGATAGCTCAATACAAAATCTATTCTCCGAACCAGTACAAAAACATCTTTCTTTCTTCATAACTACTAGATCCATCTAAGGGAGCTGGCCCCGACGGGTACCCTGCTATGTTCTTTAAGGCCGCCGCTAGCAGTATCTGTAAGCCACTCTTTATTATTTACAATAAATGTTTAAGCGAAGGTGTTTTCCCGGATGAATGGAAACAGGCGAACATCACGCCTGTACACAAGAATGGCTCTAAACATGACGTAGAGCAATACCGGCCTATCTCGATACTGTCGACCTTGTCAAAACTTTTTGAGAGACTCGTACACAATGAAATCTATCCAATCTTACATAGCGTCATCATCCCAGAGCAACATGGGTTTGTTCAGCGACGGTCGACTGTTTCTAATTTATTAATTTTTTCCAACTATCTTTTTGAAAATATGGACAGGCGGTTACAAGTTGACGCTGTTTACACAGACTTCAAAAAAGCTTTTGACAAGGTCGACCATGAAATTCTACTAAATAAGATTGCGTATAATGGTATACGAGGAAATTTGCTTCGCTGGTTCTCATCCTATATTAAAAATAGAACACAAAAGGTTGTTGTGAATGGTCATCAGTCTTATGCAGTGCATGTAACCTCGGGTGTTCCACAAGGCTCAATCTTGGGACCGCTATTGTTTATTCTATATATCAATGACATAAGCAAATGTTTTAAAAATACTAATTTTCTTGTATATGCTGATGATTTAAAAGCTTATAGGTCTATACAGACTGTTGAGGATTGTCAACTGTTTCAACAAGATCTGGATAGTCTCACTGACTACTGTCTAAATAATAAGCTACACCTTAGTCTCTCCAAGTGCAATTGCATCAATTTCACTAAGAATAAAAGAGTTATTAACTTTAAGTACTCATTGCACGACACAACACTCAGTAATGTATCTATTGTGAGAGACCTTGGTGTGTTAATTGATGATAAGCTATCCCTCAACCAACATGTAGAAAATATTATAAATAAAGCATTTAAGATGTATGGTTTCGTTATGAGATCGGCCACCGAGTTCAAGCGGGTCTCTACATACCTTTACCTGTATAAGGCTCTTGTGCGGTCACAATTAGAATATGCCGTTCCTATCTGGAACCCGTTTTACCAGAAATACATAGACGAGATTGAAAAAGTTCAGCGAAAGTTTCTGCGAGCCATGCATTACAGATGCCACAAAACGTATTTGTCATACTCACAATTGCTCGATAAATATAGGCAGGTCAACCTAATATCTAGACGTAAGTATCTAGAGGCTTCTGTACTGTATGGTATTGTTCATGGTGATTTTGACTGTATCGATCTCACGAGCAAGCTATGTTATGTAGTTCCACGCACTGTTAATGTACGTAGTATCCGTGCAGGTACCCTATTTGCTGTCAATACATGTCGAACTAATTCTGGTTTGCGCTGCCCTATACGTCGAATGGTTGAATCTTATAATTGTAATTTTGTTAATATTGATATTTTTGTATGCTCAAAATCCAAATTTAAATGGAATGTTATTAATCTTCTTATTAGCCAATAATGTTATTAGGAATGTAAACTAGTCTAGACTTTTATTTTTGTTAGTGTGTGTGTATTTTATTAGTGTTAATTATTACTGTTTTCCAAGCATTCAATCATTTGGAATCTCAATTTTGCATGATGTAATTAATATTTTTTTTATTTTTATTATTGTGATGTTTTAAATTATATAATACCTGTCTAGTGGCACTCATTATCATCATGAATTTTCTCTTATTAATATGCGGATAATGTAGTGGGCTGCAATATTGTTAATATTTTGTATATTTTTTTTTTTTTTTGTTTCAACACATATTGTAGCTGTTTATTGTCCCTGAATAAATAAATAAATAAATAACAGAAACATCTTTCTTTTTCCTTCACAAAATTCCGTCCCCATACTAAATCAAAAATAAAATGCTTATCCTTGTGGTTCGACAGGCGCCAATGATGCAAAACTTAATACCACAAGGGAACTTTTAAATTACTACATTTTCTCGTCGAGGCTAGCTCTCGCAAGTCAGCCGAACGTACAAGTTGGGGACTTGTAGAACAGTAGTAGCAGTTTACGGAACTTTCTCAAACACTTGCATTCCCGCTTGAATTATTGCATAATATACGTTTGGCGATAAAACTAACAGTTCCCATTGTTCTGCATCATTGTTTTTATTGGTGCTTGTAAAATGTTTGATGGTGCTCCTGCTTTATAACTGTTTGTTTCTTTTTGGCAACGTTTATGGAGTTCTAATTCTTGTTATATGGTGCTTTAAATTGTAAGCTAAGTATATGCGGTCTTGTTATTCTTACTGTTTCCAATTCTGTTTTTCTCATGCTTCTAAGGTACTAGTAATAAGACCAAACAGCAGAAATACTTCGTTTATTCACATTTGAGTGTTCAAAAATGTTTAAAAAAAAAGAAAATTACGTTTTTTCATGATAGTGAAATCTTATTAGAGCTCAGATAGATCTTCACAAGTTCAGAACTATTTCCAATTGTCTGTTCTTTAGAATTTAATATGCTCGAGTAATCATGGTCGAGAAAAATGCATGGCTCGAATACCTAGACAAAAAAGCTTTGAAAAATATAGAAAATATGAATTGAATTTAAACAATGCATAAGTATTAAATGTGCTGAAGGCCGCAGAAAGTGGCGATTCTTGGGTGAGGCCTAGGCCCAGCACTGGACGTCTTTTGGCTGTAAATATGAGAATGATGAAATTCAATGTGTTATAATTAGAGCACTTCTTTTTCTTCGTCGCATCGATGATTCTATTTTGTATGTTTCAAATAAGCTTCAACCAGAGTAGCGGCGTCCAGATTATATGGCTGGCACTCAGTAACGCAGAGTTCAGCTAGCCAATATTTTCACCACGATGATTCCCCATGGTCCCCTCCAGGACCATCACCAAAGGCTCTTATCAAAACCACCACAACCGAAATACCTAAATTGCAATAGAACAGTAAAAGAAGAATATATAGGCACAAAAAAAAAAACATAATTGTAATGCCAAACTTTAAAACGGGTACACAAAAACAATAAAGTCTAGTACGTGTATTACGAAATCTATAATACTTTGCCACCACGCGAACGACCCACCCATACATCAATTACCTTTAGACTATGTTTTATGAGACGCCTTCAATTTCCAACGTATCTAAGTCCGCCAGCCATTTCACTTTCCCCACAAATCGTTTCAATCCGAAATAAAATGAAACATTTATTCCACACTTTATTTTATCTCACAAATCTGGAAACACTGTTGATCACACCATAAAACAGGACGAGAAGAAACCGAAGCCGTAATCCAATTTACTGCGAACAACAAACATTATAAATAAACACGAGACCCCACAAATAGCGAAAACTATAAATAATACGAGCACATAAACATCGCCATAGTTCAACACCATGATATTGATAATAAAAATTCCTTTCCGGGCTGTGAGGGGGATACTAAGCCCGCGCACTGAATGCCGAAGTGTGGATATATCGAGATCTCCCGTAGATGGTTTTTCGAAAACGAAGTTATTCCACATTTTCCTAGAGATTAAGAGTGTGCATGTGGTGTGTTGACGTGTGATTTCTTTGAAGGGCGCAAATTGGAGAGAGCTATAAAGGATATTTTGAAGGTATTACGGAATGGTAGGTAAAAGCTTACACAGCTGCTTGCAGTCCCACGCATTCGTGGTAGTCTGGTAGATGTTGTCTATTGTAGGATGATATCATTAAAACTGCTGGTAGGCGAAATCATAACAATGTTGCTGCAATAAGTATTATGACATGTTCACATAAAACAGCAGCAACAAAATGCAGAAGCAAAGTTATTTTAGGAGTAACTACGTAATACATGAAATAGTTGTAATATTCTAAAGCTTTCTTAGCTTTTTATAGAACTTCGTCTAAATTCTAGTAAAAGCTTTAAAATTGAATCTTCGCATAAGCAAGTTTTTTGAGTCAATATTGGTTTACTAAGAGATTTGCTTTTCCTATGCTCATTATCAAACTACTTACAGTCAAATTCACAATAGCTATTCAAGATTATAGGAACGAAGCTTTCTTTACATAAAACATGCCTCAGCCAGCCTTAGGCAAACTAGCTTCTTCCAGAGATAAGTCCAAGAAAAAATTCAAATCCAAAATTAAGTAGCAATTTGTCTTCCTACGCAGGCAAATCCGAATATTTTACATAAGATCGAATACGTCGGGTCAAACCCTAAGATAACCTCGAACGAATGGGAGAGAGCGGCCACAGTAAAAATAAATTCTTTCATGGAGCCAGTACATTCACGAACGAATTATAGCACTGCTATTGCATCAACTGGATGTTTGAGTTTAATTATACGGTATGTTTTATTGTTTATGCCTTTACGTAAATGGTCTTTGGTAGCTGTGACTTTACTTTATAAGATTCGATTTTCTTTGTTTTTATTAATTTTATGAAGAAAGAAAAAGAAAGTTACAACTTTATTTCTTTATTTTCAGGTTGTGTGCGTGTACTCGACGTGTTTATTGGGTACGTACATTGTTATTTTAGTCTCAAATATCACTTCAACATATTCATTAAAAGTAAGTACCGTACTAGGGTTGAACACGAAAACAAAATCATTAACGCTTACGAAGGCACGTTTATTGCTCAAATATATAATACCTTTCAAAATATACCATAATATAGGCTCTTTTATAAGAATACTTACTAATATCGAATGTTCACGCATCAGACTTTCCTTATCCAAAATCCATATTCTGCAATGAAATAAACAGTTACATGATATGTAACTATTCTATGAAATAATATTTAAATGCTCCCGCAGACAGGGCGACGCGACAGCTGCAATGAAAACGTTCTACCAGAATGGCGTCTCACCTTTGTGTCGCGCTTGTCTGCGGGAGTTTTAACTCGTAAAAGAAGATAGTACATTTGTAACCTTACCACCAAATTAGAAAGGAAAGAAGGAGAATTACATGATTTTACTGTAGAGTTCAGTGGCTGTAACTATTTTACCATTACTATAATTGCGCGTCTGGTTTTTTAGGGTTCCGTACATCCCAACGAAAAAACCGGAACCCTTATAGGATCACTCCCAGTTTGCTCCGATAATTTGCTCCGAATCTACTGGACCGATTAAGTTGAGGTTCACATACGAATTTATGTGAAAATCAACTTGATAACTTAATTAATACATTTTGAACATGGGGGTCACTTTTAGGGGGCACTTAGAAAAAAAAAAATGCAAACCGTACCGTGTGACATATCAATAACATACATCACACAATATTGTGCGTACAACTTAAATTTGCAGTTTGAATGTATGGGGGAACATGTTTTTCAACTACAATGTTTTTTTTTAAATTATTTATGCACACATAGGTATATGAATAGAAAACAAGAAAGGAGCAGACGGAAAATACGTACAAGGTGACGTTTATTTCTACAGAAATCGCTTCCAGCATACGTGCTATAGGAGAGAAGATAGAAAGAGATGTAGGCGACGTTAAGTTTTTTCTTGGAATAAATTCAGCTCAACTATGAAAAAAATCTCGGTCAAATAGTCTCTTTGCAGGCAAGAGTTGCAAAGCGCACTGAAAATGCCTGGAAGAGCGATTGAGCCATGAGAGATTTAATGAAGGGCAACCTTCCTCTATCGCTCAAGAGAAGACTCATCGACGTATGTATTCTTCCCATTCTCCCGTATGGTTCTCCAACATGGTCCTTAACAATTCAACATAGGTCCACGCTCGAGGTTTGCCAGAGAGCTATAGAACGGAGTATTCTGGGTATCAAACTTGTGAACCGGGTTAAGAATACAACAATCCGTTCCATTACGAAAATAACTAATATCACTCAGAAAGCTGCCACTTTAAATGGAATTGGGCTGGACACATTGCCGTATATCAGACGATCAATGGGCTAAACTTACGACCCAGTGGGTCCAGCTTATTAGCAAACGACATCGCGGCAGGGCCGGAGATAGCGGAATGAGCTGGACACTTTTAGTAAAGATTGGTCCTTGTCTGCTCTGGACAGAGAGAGGTGGAAAGAGAGTAGGGGGGCCTTTGCTCAGCAGTGGGACGTTAATGGCAAAAAATATATTGAGAAAAATGAAAAAAAAAAACAATAATAGTTTAAAAAACTAAAAAACACGCTTTAAAAACCAAATTAAAAAAGGAGAAAATAATTTAATTCAATTAAAAAGTGTGGGGTGCTTTTTGAGGTATGTTTATAATCAATTAATGTCACGCTTTTTAATTGAATTAATTTTTTTTCTCCTTTTTTAATTTGGTTTTTATAGCGTGTTTTTTAGTTTTTTAAACTATTTTTTTTCATTTTTCTCGATTTTTTTTTTAATTATTGAATTGTCATCGGTCCTCGATAAGTGTACAAAGTTTCAATGAAATCTGACCGTTTAAAGTGGGTCAAAATCGCGCTCTAAGGAGTCAAACATACAAACAAACAAACAAGTGAAGCAAATTAATATAATTAAACAATTAATATAAAGCGTGTAAAAAATATTTTCACGAGGGAACCTTTTTTGTGGCCAGTTTTTTTCTGAACGCCCGTCAACTACCGTGAGTCTCTATAAAATCTTTAAAACTTGGATTAGTCATTAAAACATATTAATTTTATCGAAGCACTCAGCACATATTATTTCTTTACCTAATCATCAAAAAACCACTTTACGTAATTATTTAGCGTCCATGTTTCATCTATTCATGAAAAAATGTAGCCTAGATACTTACTAAACACACGCTATGTTCGCAGTCAAGTAAACCTCTAAAATACACAAGTAAAGCTCGTATTTTGTTGTCAGAGGGACTCAAAATTTTTGAGGTCAAGTCTCAAGTGAATACGTTAAAATTCACCTGAATTTTGACGTAACCGATATTGAATTTTTACGAGCAACTCGATCTGATCAACCAATCGCGATACCGCTGTCATTTGGATCAAGAATTACTGCTGACATAGTGACTACTTCGTTGGTCTAGTGGCCCCATGCGTGACTTTAGTCCCTGGTCCATGGGTTCGATGTTTAGGTAACGCAAAGTGTAATTGGGTTTATCTCAGTGACATCCTCCGAGATACCACTGGGTATTACTGGTGGATAAGCGTGGAGAACTGTGATATCCGGATTCTAGATGTGGGTCTGTCTTGCAATTTAAACATAACGAAATATGGGTGTGTTTTTGCCTATTCCTTTGGAGTTAAAGCTCTCACAGACCGGCGCGATGCGACAGCGGTACGCAACTAGTAGATCATTTTCCACGAAGTTTTCATAGAAATTGTTCTATTTAGAGACGCCTTTACGCGTGATGTTATAAAATTATGTGAATTCATACTACTGTTCTTTCCATTGTATTTTCTAGGTAAACCTACTGTTATACTTTTTTATGTTTTCTCTGAACGCAATCGCAAGCAATACGTTAACGAGATAACCTCGGTTTTGTATTTTTAGAAGCAAATTGTTTTGTGGAGTCGATCGGTTTGTTTGCATCTGCACTACATTCGATTGGCTGTTGGCAAGGTTCTGTAAATTAATTGATTAGTCGGTGACTGAAAAGTAAAATAGAATAACAATTGTTATAATGTAGATTGCATCTTTTAGTAAGTTCATGAAATGTTTTCCACGTTGGGAGATACCATCCTTCACATATAATTTAGGATCTAAACTGCTTCAAAACTAAGATCAGTAAACAAGTAACCTAATAGTTACTAGTTACTACTAATGTAAAGAGCAATTAAGACTGAAGGCTGATCTTGTATTCTATGACATCTTAGGGCTCCCAAAGACAGGCGCGATGCGACTTTGCAACGCGATTCTGGTAGAACAAATTCCACGCGCGTCGCGTGTATGACTTTAAGACTTTACTCTTTGCTACTCTGTTTATGATATTATTTTTAAAGGACATACCTACCTCAAATTGTAATTATAATTCTTAATTTTGCAATCAATCATACAGGCTGATTTTTTAGTCACCGTCCAAATTTTTCAGGGTGATAGTACCCGTGAAATTGAACAACTTTCTCCAAGGAACATGGGTCGAAATATGAAAAAAAAAATCGACCTCCCATGCAAAATCAATAGTTAGCTGGTCGATTTTGTATGGGAGGTCCGATTTTTTTTTTCATATTTCGACCCATGTTCCTTGGAGAAAGTTGTTCAATTTCACGGGTACTATCACCCTGAAAATTTGGACGGTGACTAAAAAATAATTCTGTATAAATTTATACTAACCTCAAATCTCTTTTCTGTTAAATATTTATGTAACGAATATTTGCACGTCACCCTTGGCAGAATGTGAGACACCAACGACTTATCTTAAGAGCACATAATGCACCATATTCTGACAAATAAATGACTATGTTTATTATTAAAGCGTGAAAAAAGAAATCCAAATTCATCAAAGTAAACCAAATTAATCAACAATAAAAAACACTTAAAGAATACCAACCATTACAACCGTAGGTACATTGAAGAACCTATCAATTCACTTTGTAAGATCTTATGGAACTATTTTAATTTAATAAATTCCCTTGCTTGAAGCACGCGATTCCACAAAGAATAATATTTTTTGTTACAAATGCAAGGCATTGCTTTTAATGGAAACTTTCCCTGCAGCATCAGGCTGTCAGCTTTGTAACTCCTTTAATAGTATTTTATAGTTTTAACTTCTGTTTCTGCTGTTGGAACGTAAAAATACGGGCAATATATTGCAAATGTGTTATGTTGTTTGTTTGTGCTTTCTGTTCTAGGATTGTTAAGCTGCTATATTGCCTAGTTTTGTCAATAAAGTGCTTGTGATTGTTGTAAATTGAGCTTTGTGTGCTATAAGCAAACTGTCTTGCAATTTCCAGAGAATAACTATGTATTTTAAATAGGTAAAGTTAACTGTATTAAGATAATATTGATATGAGTTCTATATAAATGACTCATTTCAACCATATCTCAACTCTGATGACAAGTAAAATTTAACGGATTTATTCGAAATCTTTTCGATTATGAGATTGATGAGATTTTTGCGCTCCAAATATTTTGCACACAGTTTTAAGATCTATATTGACAAAATTAAGCACATTGGCAACTCATCTTTATAAAAATATGATACAGAACTAATTACATTGCCCTCCGCTCCTGAGCTTATAGCCTTAGGACACTAAGGTGTCTGCGAGATGAGACTTAATTGGGTTGTAGAGGTCAGACGGTAGTCTCCACGAGTAAAATACTGTTACGTAGATGTCTCTAGTCAGCTTGGTAACCAATCTTAACGTCCTTAATAGTTGATTTGAACCTATAATATCAACTAATGAAGAAAATTGATTGAATTTAAAATACTTATTAAATCTTTTCACAATTACATATATATCATGCAGGGTTGCTAAAGATTCTGAATTTTCCCTCGAAATGATTTATTTTAGAGAATAAATTTAACTTTCAAGCTAAGAACTAAGCAACACTTTGCAGTTCCAAAGTTTGGTCCATCTGACGTTCCATAGACACATCTAATTGGCCGTTACAACCAGACTACAGCCATTGAATTGGGTTAAATAGTATGACATGCCTGGCTGCATAGAAAACGTACACTACCTTCTCGAAATTGGCCTAACTGTGTCTGCTTCGTGTTTATTTGTTGTTATTATTATATTGATTCGTTCTTAGAACATCTGCTTCAATGTCAACACAAACTATTGTATTGCGTTTTTATAACTTATCCATAACCTTTAAAGAGATCTGAACAATTATATAGATCAAAATAGTTATCAAACAGTCTCATATCATCAATTTCACCAAAAGTTTCATATGAATGACTATTAACACCAGTATTAACATTTACTTTACTATCTTCCAATAATGTACGGTTAGTACAAATTTACAGTTACATTTACAACAGTGTAAAATTTTGAATACCTGCTTACTATCTACTATTTCCTATAGGAAGCTGCACAATTATACAAATCAATTGCTCCCTATCCCCGAGTTTGGAATTAGCAAAATCGTTTCTATCCCGCAGTAGTACGGCTCTGCAAAGTTTTCTTTGTTCGCAGAGCCGTTCTATCCTCTTTGCGTCGGCTTCCACTTTGTTCCCTTTATTATATTTCAATACATTTAACTATTAAGTTGGTGAATTACCATCGGGTCGCGGATGTTTGGTTAGAATGTTTCTGGTACAGTTCCTGCAATTTAAAAGGATTTAGAATTCGTTTTCGTTGTCAGCATGGCAACATTATTTCTGTTATGCACATTCGATTGTAAGCAATACAGATATACATATATAGAAGAAATTGGTCACTATTTAACAAAGCTTTCTAAGTTATACGTGACTTACTGAAGAAAATAGAAAGGTATTTAATGAGAGATGTTTTTGTTATAAACAAGGAAGTTGTTCCGCAATTTTTTTTAGTATCTAGGTACTCGACACAATCTATTACATTTTTTTGGTTGTGTTCAGTTCCTAATTCTTGAATTGTCATTATAACATAACGATGATGATAATAGATATGTTCTTTTCTTTCTTAGTTATCTTTCTCTAGTTCATTCTTCACATTTTATAAAAGGACTCTGATCTCTCAGTCATTTTCTGGTTTTCCAGCCGGATGTAGGAGTAATACTGTTGTTTAAAGGATCGTAACAATATGTCACCGTCGCCGTCGTGGCCAGTTTCTCCAGTATTACTTGTGCAGTAAAAGAAAAATGATTTTTTTTTCTGTTTAGACGTGAATACACGTTTGCTATTTGTTTTTTTATATTCTAGAACTTTTATTTTGCAATAAATATTAATCAAAATCAAAAAGTTATTTATTCAAACTAGGCTGAGAGTCAGCTCTTTTTGAACGTCAAAATTAGATAAGAGAGTCCCTCCAAAACGTCCGCGCTTCACCACTTCCTAGTGCTTAAGCTGGGAAGAAGAAGTGGCGCTACAAACTCCCCAGCAGCACAGCTGTCTGTTAAGTTAGAAGAACTTTATTCTATACAATAGTAGGTAATTAACATTACGAAACACAAAAAAAAACATTAAATTTGCCATATGTCAGCTAACACATGCCAATATACCATCAAAACATTGAAAACTATAGGTTACTCAAGTAGAAATAAATAATAAAAATTAAAATAAAACGTAAACAGAACTTACAATATTAATAAAAGACTCCAGGCATAAAGGGCATGCCCGGTTACATATGCAATTCTGCATTATTTAAATATAGCTATAACTAGAAAACTAGGACCTCTGGACTAAAATTAATAAAAACTTAATACAATTAACAATAACAAAACCATGGTCAGCAAGACGAACAGTCACCACGAGCAGCACCCGTTCACGAGCATAACGCAAAGATCAGCTATTACCCTCCTCGCCATATTTGAGGGAAGGAGGTAATATAATAAACTAGTTCCCGCCCGCGGCTTCGCCCGCGTGGTGGTCGGAAATTATCCCGCGGGAATGTACTACCAGGATAAAAAGTATTCTATGTGTTAATCTAGGTTATAATCTATGTGTGTGCCAAATTTCATCCAAATCCGTTTAGCCGTTTTTGCGTGAAAGAGTAACAAACATCCATCCATCCATACTTACAAACTTTCGCGTTTATAATATTAGTAAGGATGAATATTATCTAAAATAATCGATTTTGTTTCCTTATTTTCAGCTGTAATTTATATGATGATAAAGAGCTATGATCAATAAAAAGATGGTTTGTTAAAACTTAACTGATTTGAAACGTGTTTGTAACATGTTTGGTATTTTATTAGATTAACCAAATTTCATCAAATTCACACTAATTGGAAACAGGTCGCTCAGAGAAGTATGAGGCAAGCACCACAATTCTTATCACCAAAAAAACACATCGTCACCATAAATAAAATTTTAGGAATAATAAAACAATCAAAATGTCATTTTATTTCCCGCACAGATATTATTGTTTTTGGGGCAAGAAGTAAGAGAAGGGGCTGATGTTTAATTTAATGGGAATCCCATATAAAAACATGAGGGAAATGTTTAGGGGACATTCTGTCGATTTCTTCGCTCAAGTTATTGAAGGGAACTTTAGAAGGGTAGCACCTGACATTCAATTTTCAACTCTAGGTTAAGGCTCATTTAGTTCAAAATTCTTTGACGATATGAGTCTAATTTTTAGTCTCAGCTATTAAATTATCAAAGTAATCTAGTGATAAAAATCTCGATGTAAAGGGAATGTATCACTTACCTACGCTTTCTTGCGTTGGGGTGTGAGTAGGAAGTAAAGCTGTACTGTGACGAAACTCATTTCTGGAATCCGCTGTGATAACATCTTTTAAATATTCTTTTGAGGGTGGTAATGGTGCACGTGCAAAGATAAATATAAAAAACATTGTAAAGTAAAATAATTTATAGATACTCGTATATATCACTGAGTCTGTTTTCATGGATGAAATTATTGATATATTCCTTAGCAAACTACGCAAAAGTGCTGCAAAGTGACTGTAAATTAGAATTAAAATGATTTCGTTCAAATCAGTTACTTTATTTTGAGGTCGTTTTTATTAGAGAAAATACCAAACACTATAACTACCTAAATTAATTGATGACTTTTAATCAAGTCATTGCAAACATTTGGAATCTATTACGGGTTCTACAAGCTCCGAAAAAATTGAGTTAAAACCATAGTCAGACTGTATTTTGATGTTAATATATCTACATAAACCGGAACGGTCCAGTATGGGGCAAAACAAACAATATATCAATTGGACTCGGAATAGTCCCCGCGGTATATTGTAATTAAACTTTTTGTATGTTAGCTGTGCCCCAGTTTCCTGGCTGATACATTAGTAGGCTCACACTCCATTTTCTTTTTATACACGTTATGTTATTCAATGACTTATCAATTAACATATTTAATAACCTATTACGCCTATTTTTTTTCCAAAAGAGTTAGACTGAGGTGTAGGTACCCGATATTAATACACCCTATTTTTGCCACAAGCCCCAAAAATTGTTGACATCAACTTAGTACTCATCTAGACTACGGGATGAGACTGTAAATTTTGTGATGAAAAAGTCCAATAACACTTTTGCCGACCTAGGAAACGAACGTAGGACTGCTAAGCATCGGGTTCTCAGTAGTAGCACCTGGACCACTAGACCAACGAGGCATTATTTATCTATTAGAGAGACTGATAATCATATACAGCCTGTACTTTTTCCACTGCTGGGATACAGGGCATCTTGGTGACACCACGCGGGCCTAGTTCGGGTTGCTAGATGTCACATTTCTTCGAAGTTAGATTCTAGGACATGCCTGTTTTCTCCCGCCGGCGATTTCCTGCACCGTTTTGAGAGAAGTGGTGATGAAATAATTTACGCTTATTTAAAGCGCATATATGGATTTGAACCTATGACCTACAACTCGTGAGTCACGCCCGTTGCCATTGGCCACCACTGCACCATGAGACGAGAGACTTATATTGGATTGCAACTACATTGCACCCTTACGACGCACTTCGCTGCTTCGCAATGGTCGCTAGTTTTAGAAATAAGACGAAGCTTATTTGTATATTCATTTTCGTTTCACAAATATAATGGCGAACCAAACGTTACCATTGCTAATTGCATCGTCCTCAAAGACATTTCGTAGAGAAGAAATTTTCGGAGAATTTTCCAAAGTAGTTACCATCTTGCTAATTAAAGTCGCCCGCTGTTCCAATTTTGGGTTGAAGTAGGTTTTGGTTTTTATAATTACTTTGCGCTTTGTAAAATTAACATCATCTTTTTTTTGTTCAATGGAAATGCTTGTTAATTCGTATTAGTATATATTTTTCATACCAAGACTCCTCCATGCCTCGGAAAGCACGTTAAGCCGTTGGTTCCAGCTGTCATTCGTGGTTCTTGGACAGTCGTTATGGGTCGTCAGAAGCCCAGTCTGACAACCAGTCTTTCCAAGGCATATCGTAATACCCAGTTCAGTTCAGAGTTTAGATAGGCAGTGGGTCTATTTAAAATACTGGTATTCAACTGTGTCCGGTTAGACTAGAAGCCGAGCTATAGTCCGGAGTAGGCTGGACAGATGATGACAGTGTTGTTCCTTATTATTTTAATCCTGCAAGTTTGGCACTCATTCACCAGATTGGAAGCCGAAACCAACAGTTGGGAAAAGACTAAGCTGATTGATGATTATTAAAATTGTACCTACATTGCTTGCATGAATTTTGTGTGAACGGTGGATTTTTTTTTTCTCATACTTTTAGTTTACAATAGACTGCACGTTTGTGGTTACGCTTACCTTGAACTAGCCCAGCTTAGTATAGAATTTTCTATAGATCAAAATAGGTACTAGTCTTTTTCTGGTTTTGTGACTCGCAGTCTATTGCTTTTTCATGTCTGAGAAATGTATCAAGCAAAGTCTTTAGTCAGCCGGGTTAGGTAGGTATTATCTAAAAAAAAATTGTCAGTATTTAATGACTGGCTGGTGCCGGCGACTTCTTGCATCAAAGAAACTCGCTTCTGTCCTTATCCAAATCCTTTTCCATATGTGTTCAAAATTTCGTCCAAATACGTTGAGGCATTTTAGCGTGAAAGCGTAACAAACGTTGAGGATAGTTTATATTTTGTTAGATTTTTGAATTCTGATATTCCATTGATTTTAAACCACATGATAAACCCATTTTTTTAAGATCTCAATCAGAAGAACACAGAAATAAGATCGCATACTTCAGGAAAGAGAGTTTCTTCCGGATTGGTCGTCATAAAATATTTTGCACGTAAAACCCTGCACTACTTTGAAGAACATTTTGGTTTATATTTTTCTGATAACATCGTAAACATCTTCTTGGGTAGAGCGTAAATAATGAATCCGTTTTATAACTTTTTTCTTATTTTATTTTTGTTGTGTTTTTATACTGATAGACTACTATATACTGGGATTATTGACTTTTAGCTTTATGGTGTTTTGTTGAGTGTTTTTTTGGCGATTATGTTTCCAAATAGTTACAGGTGCTACAGACCGCATATCGATAGTAATACTTTAACTTTGAGCTGGCCTAGCGTAGTACGGAGTTTCAAAAAAAGGCGAAGCCTACTGTGGCCCTAGTGTTGAGTTTCATTTAACCATCTCGATCAAACGCAACGAGCGCGTTCGACGCTCTGATTGGTCCATCACCAATTCAGGGCCAATCGCAGCGCCAAACACGCTCGATGCGTTTGATCGAAATGGTTAAATGAAACTCACACTAAGGCCTCTGGACATATAAAAGAAAATGTGGCAGAATTCGCACCAGAAAATACCTACATTACTCTTCCCCACGTTCTTCTTCATCATGTAAAGCATGTTTACGAGGATTTCTGGAAACACATTATCCTCTTTTCCGTTCCCAGTTCAATCAACATTTGAAGGAGAACTTAGAAAAACGCTTGATATACAGGTTGAAATTAAAAACATGCGACAAACCAAAATGGGAGATTGTACTCAACATTATGAACAACTTTTACTAAGGGACCAAAGATGCAATCGCGAAAAAAAAAACATCTGTTCCCTACATTTATGTTCGCATGACTCGTCAAAATGTAGGGAACAGCTGTTTTTTTTTTTGCGATTGCATCTTTGGTCCCTTAGTAAAAGTTGTTCATAATGATGAGTACAATTCTCCCATTACGGTTTGTCGCATGTTTTCAATTTCAACCTGTAGTAGTCAATTTTGTTTTTATTTCTATAAGAAAGTACGAGCCATTTGTTACTAGTAGCTTCTTTTACCTACCACAACATCAAGCCTTCATACTCTAAAGTGTTAGACAGAGCACAGTAAATAGTAGGAACACCCTTTTGATATAAGTCCCATGTAATAGGACTCATTTTGCTTGCAGTTATGCTTATAATCAAGGAATATAAGATAAAGATGTTACGTATGCAGTGAATATCTATATATTTTTACTATTATGGACAAAATAAGAATGACGTGACCGATGTGACTGACTACCCGATATGGTCAAAAGTGATTTAGAAGTAGGCACCTATTTCATTCGATTGAGTTATTGGTTTCGAAAGCTCTTACATCAGCAAAACAACAGTAATGATTTTTGTATCCCTATGATTTATTGATAACGTAGACTAGACGAAAGGGTGAAATCTCAATGACTGATTTATAAATCAGTCATAGAAAACACTGCCAAATAAAGATATAACTTTTTATACAATACACATTGTATTTTCAAGTGTTTTGTTTTACGGTGCGTAAAATAAATTACCGACACATACATTATCTTCTGTTTTACGATAGGGGTAAACTTCTAGGGATGGGACAAATACAGACGACTATTCGCAGAATTCGATAGAATTAATTTAAAATTTTGAAAATATTATACGTACATAAAACAAAAATGTATTTTTTGGCTTTCTGTTCATACTGGCATCTCCGAAACGGTTCAATCGATTTAAACGGGACATTCGCTTACTTTTTTTCTTGGTAGTACGATCCCGTAGGATAATTGCCGACATCTACGCGAGCAAAACTGCGGGCACAGCTAGCTTAAACATATTTTTACTTCTTCCATAACTGAAGGTTTAACCGAAGCACCAAGCGTAGGAGCGACGGTAGAAGAAGTAATGCTAATCATAAATAAAATGCGAAACGTGCGCCCTGTCTCCTCGCCTTTTTACATTGGTCATCGACGAAGTACTTAGAACCCTTGAAGACGAAACCCATTTAATCAAACTAGATCAGGACCGCGAAATTTCAATACCCCTGGTATTTTCATTTGCGGACGACTTTATCCTCATTACAGATGATCTAGACGGACTAGAGCGCCTCTATACCACTTTAAACCTATATTAAATAGCGTAGGCCTCCAAATAAACGAAACAAAAACAAATATTCTAATTGGGACCCCATAACATCACAGCAAACGACCAACGTGAACCTCAACGGAATAAGTATACCAACAGTGGACGTAATCAAATACCTAGGCACATACATAACATCCGCATTAAGTAGGAAAAGCACAATTAGAAAACGATGCCAACAGGCCACGAGAAACGCCAAATCATTACTACCATTCATACTAAACTCAAAGATGGACCGGAAGTTAGCTAGACTTATGTACCGAATGGTTATCGTACCTTGTATGATATATAGCGTAAAAGTATCAACCCTCACCAAGGCGAACAGATCAAGGCTCAGAAGGTATGAACGAGTTATCATGACAGATTTGATTAACCATGACAGGAATAAACCAAGAATTAAGAAAATGCATCAAATCTTAGACGGAAAAACCGTAACAAAACGCATCAAGAACCACAGGATGTACTACTTAGCTAGCACACGTTTGCAGACGGGATAAAAGCCACACCTATTTCATACAGCAATGCAGCATAAGGCTAAATCTAAGAAGGTCGGACGATCAAGTTTTGGAAGGACATGGCTGGAGATAGACACAAGATCAAGAAAGCGGCTAGTGATATCTACAAAAAATCAGAAATTGTTAGCAGCGAGAACTCAGAAGACGACTATGAAAACCACAACACAGAACATAGCGAAGCAACGCCACAGAAAAGAGCTAAGAAAACAGTTGAACCTACCTAAGAAGCTCGACCTATCTCTTCACTAGTTCAATGCTTACTCAAGGTTGCATATCCGGTAGGTTAGCAATCCTTTCCTACCCTAAGAGCACGCCTCCCGATATACTTCTTGAAATCCAATGGCCTCTGTAACACCATGAAGCACGAGGCTCCAGGGGCTAGTGCAAATCATGGAGTTCATTCAATTAATCGAGTCTGGTCAAGCCAAGCTGCGATCGGGCATTCCATTCATTTCATTCATTCTTCCGTGACGGACGGTTTATTTGAAACGCAGACCTGAATTTCTTGACGACCCAAATTACACTAATAAAAAAACCGGTCAAGTGCGAGTTGAACTCGTGCGCCGAAGGTTCCGTACCTACCATTTATACCGCCATAAAAAAAAAAAGATATGGGCAAATTTAGATTTTCGCGAAAACTTGTGAGTACCAAAATTTACCTTATTTTACAGCTTTATTATTTTTTGGAATTTTTTTTTACTTGTTTTCCCTATAAAAAATAAAAAAAGTTAAAATTAAGGTAAATTTTGGTACTTACAAGTTTTCGCGAAAATCTAAATTTGCCCAATCTTTTTGTTGTGTTGACTCAGGACCTTGATTTTTATACATCTAATAGGGTCTATAGACCTAAGTATCTGGTATAAATTTCAACTTGCCAGGTCCACCAGGTGACACAGGGACAGACAGACGGACAAGAGAGTGATCTTATAAGGGTTCCTTTTTTACCTTTTCAGGTACGGAACCCTAAAAAGAATAAATAATTATGCAGTACCTACATACAAATGCATTAATCGAATCAAATCGATACACGTCTCTCTCACCACTAGTCCTAATAAACGGCTACCCTAAACTGCGATTAAGGTCGAAACATTGTTCAGATTCTGTTGTATATTGGACATCAGACGATAATTTATATGGCCGATTTTATTTGCCTATGGAAATTGTTGCCATTCTGCTATTGTTTCACACAATTTACGTTTATAAGTAAATTACTATAAGTTTGTGTTTTGCGTAACATTTGTGGGGGTGCATACGTAATACGTAACGTCGTCGTCGTCGTCGTCGTCGTCGTCGTCGTCGTCGTCGTTCGTCGTCGTCGTCGTCGTCGTATTTTAATTTTTTTTTTTTGTTAAGCATATTGTGTAGTTAAGTTTCTTTTTTTTTCCTGTGCGAGTCTAATAAATACGTTTTCTTTCTTTCTTTCTTTCTAATACGGCATTATGTTGATGATGACTTATGATAATGGCTATAGGAATATATTTTCATGCTGATTTTAGGTGGGAGAGAAAAAGTTTAGGTAGTTCGGCGCCTATTCGCATAGAATTATTATACTACTACCTTTTGCCAGCGGCTTCACTCGCGTGGACGTCGAAAATTATCCCACGGGAACGTACTATTGGGATAAAAAATATCCTATGTATTAATCCAAGCTACATACTATATGTGTGCCAATTTTTATCAACATCCGTTCAGCTGTTTTTGCGTGATTGAGTAACAAACATCCAAACTTTCACATTAATTTATAATAATAGGTCTTTACCTATGAAATTGCCGTTTTGTATGAAAAAATTTAAACGAATTTTTTTCATGTATTTTTTATTTGTATTAATCGAAGTAATCACCCATGCAATCAATGCATCTTTGCCATCGCAGTGGCAGTTTATTGATGCCCTTCTTAAAGAAATCAGCTGGACGGGAGGCAACAAATTCTTCAAAGGCATTTTGTACTGCCTCTCGGGTATTGAATTTTTTTCCCGCCAAGAAGTTATCCAAATTCTGGAAAAAGTAGTAGTCTGTAGGCGCAAGGTCTGCTGAGTAGGGCGGATGACGGAGAGCTTCCAACCCCAGTTCTTGCAACTTGGAGACCGTCTGCTGTGCAGTATGAGGTCGCGCGTTGTCGTGCAGGAGCAGCGGAGACGAGCGATTGACCAATGCTGGTTGGAGATGTGCCAGCTTCTCCATCATTGTGTTCAGTTCTTCACAGTACACATCTGCAGTAATGCTCACCCCGTTTGGTAAGAAGCTGTGATGAATCACACCGGCGCTAGACCACCAAACAGTGACCATCACTTTTCTAGGGGTAAGTTTTCGTTTAGGGCATTGTTTAGGTGCTGAACCAGGATCCAACCAACTTGCTGAGCGCTTGCGGTTATCAAACAGAATCCATTTTTCATCGCAGGTAACAATGCGGTTCAAAATTCCTTCATTTGTGTGTCTGTTGAGCAGTGCAAGGCATGTCTCGACGCGTACTTCGCGCTGACGATCATTGAGTTCGTGGGGCACCCATTTGTCAAGCTTTTTTACCTTGCCAATTTGACGCAAATGGACCAATATTGTTTTGACGCTAACGTCGAAAGCTGCTGCCAATTCAGCCGTAGATTGTGTATCATCAGCTTCCACAATCGCCTTTAATTCGTCATTGTCGACCAAAGTCTTCGGACGACCGCGAGGTTCATTTTTCAGGTCGAAATTTCCAGAACGGAAGCGAGCAAACCAATAACAGGTGGTGCGTTGGTTTGTAGTGTTAGCTCCGTAAACGTCGTTGATGTTGCGTGCCGCTTGTGCCGCGTTGCTGCCACGACGGTACTCATATTCCATAATTACTCGAATTTTTAACGTATCCATGATGACGAAAAAGATTGAAATGCGATGAAAATGTAACACTAATTAATAAACAAATGACTACTTTTGGAAAAAAAAAATCCATGTTTTTAAAATAAAATTAATTTGAAATTAGAATTCTTACCCAAACAAAAATTATTTTGATTTGAAATGGCCAGTACTGCAAAACGGCAATTTCATAGGTAAAGACCTAATATTAGTCGGATGCTGTCCGTCCTCTCTCATCGTTAGAGTGTAAATATCAATACAAAAAACTCATAACAAAATGCCCTAAGTACAGTCAGCAAAGACAAGACAATTAACATTTCAGTTTTTAAATCTTTGTTGTTGAGCTAAATGTTAAGTTAAAATTGGAACAGATGTAAAATTAAAAGAATATTCATCATCATCATATCAGCCGAAAGACGTCCACTGCTGGACATAAGCCTCCCCCAAAAGGGGAGATTTGCCATAATCGCCATGCTTGGCAGGCGGATTGGCGATCGCAGTCTGGTGGTCAAATGAATAGAGAACGCTGCTGCCCATTCTCTAGAAAGCCCCTTAGTCGCCTTCTACGACACCCACGGGAAGAAATGGGATGGTGCTATTCTTTTACTTCCGGCACCACACGGAACGGCACGGAAAAGATTATTAAATCTAAGCTTTTACAAAATATATTACATTACAAAAATACAATACATCCAATAATTTTGCGACAATTTAGATGTGTAAAACTAGCAATGTACGAGTAAATCAACCGTTGTTGCTAACCCTTTAAGCATTTAAAAAATCGCAGGCCGCAAAAAAATTGAAAGTACTGTTTTTCATTCCAATTTTTGTGTCTACGGTCACTAACCTCCTGAAGGTTTTTTAGGCTTACCGCTTGATATTTTATACAATGGTCAGTTCTACTGTGTATCACAGTTTTAACATAATCTCTGGAAATAATCTGCTGCTTGCCGAGTTCATTTAGTCAGCTTCTTTGTCGCAGACATAAAAGGTAGGACCTGCATGCTTAGCACGAGAACCGTAGAGAAGCGTTTGAACGACGGAAGAGTAGACAAAAATGACGTTTCTGTGTATAAAATTGGGGGGTAAGGGGGCACATTCACCATCTCTGTGCCCCAAGTCAACCTCACCTGCTCGTGGTGCACCCTGCTGAATAACAAACGAGGCTCTGACAACCGACAAATGGCGGGATAACCATTCGTAATACTTCGCAGCTAAATGGCGCAGACTAGCGACGGGCAGCAGCGTCACTAGTGCAAAAAGCTGGGATCTGCGATCGCCAACCCACATGCCCAGCGTGGCGATTATGGGCAAACCCTTCAATGGCAAGCCAAATAAAACCACGGCCCCCAGTTCCCGGTCGCCTTGCTATTCCTGATTATGGCGGCGGTCACGGTAACGGCAAGGTAGGGGGTGCGAAGAATCCCCGGGTTACGAACGGCCGCCAAACCCAACTGACCATGGCAACGTATAACGGACGCACGTTACGGCTCGACGAACACCTGGTGCAGCTAGAAGAAGAGCTCGAAAAAATAAGGTGGTACATTCTTGGGTTGAGTGAAGTCCGAAGACAGGGGGAGGACACAATAACCCTTAAATCGGGTCACCTTTTATATTTTCGAGAGGGAGACCAGCTATCCCAAGGCGGAGTCGGGTTCCTGGTCCACAAATCCCTTTGTGGTAACGTTGTAGAAGTCTCCAGTGTGTCGAACAGGGTAGCGTACCTCGTAATTAAACTAACCAAAAGGTATAGCCTCAAGGTGGTTCAGGTTTACGCACCGACCTCGGCACACTCGGATGACGAAGTGGAGGAAATGTTCGAGGATATTTCCAAGGCCTTGCATTCTACCACTAGGGCCCACTACAGCGTTCTCATGGGGGATTTTAACGCTAAAGTGGGAGTACAGAATTGCAACGAATCGGTAATAGGATCCTACGGGTTTGGAAGCAGAAATCATAGGGGGCAAATGCTCATCAACTTCCTTGAGAAAGAGGGGCTTTTCTTGATGAATTCCTTCTTTAAGAAACAGCCCCAAAGGAAGTGGACGTGGCGTAGCCCCGACACTATGACGAAAAATGAGATAGACTTCATCATAACTGATAGGAAACATATATTCAGAGATGTCTCGGTGATCAACAGGTTCAATACTGGCAGTGATCACAGACTTGTTCGAGGCTCTCTGAATATCAATTTCAAGCTCGAGCGAACTCGTTTGATGAAGTCTAGGCTCCGTCCAAATATGCTCCAAACTATGCTAGGATCTGAAGCGTTTCAGTCAGACCTGGAGAACCGATTCGCTGCCGTGGAAACCACAAATGACGTTGACCAGACACTCGAACAAATGGTGGAAATCCTCAGGGAGGAAGGTATGCGATTCTGCAAAATGCGGCGAACGGGCAAGAAGTCCAAACTTTCGGAAGAGACTCTGGAGCTTATGACGGAACGACGTGAAAACCCACCTGTCACTTCGTCAGGACAACGGGCACTCAATAATATTAGGGCATTGGTACGACGCGACCTCCGACGCTCCAATACACGCTTTATAGAGGAAGCGATTGAGCAAAATCGGGGGTCGAAAGTGTTCGTCCAATCACTTGGGAGGAGCCACCTGACGAAGTTGACCAAATCTAGTGGAGATATCGTCGTTTCGAAGCCGGAGATCCTTTCGGAAGTTCAAAACTTCTACAGCCAATTGTACGCATTGCATGTATCTTGACCTGATCCCGAAACTGAGGATTCCAGAGCCACCTTAACCCGCCACTTCACGGAAGACCTGCCAGAAGTCAGCCAGGACGAAATCGAGGCGGCTCTAAAACAGCTTAAAAATGGAAAAGCCCCAGGCGAGGACGGGATTACGACCGAGCTCCTGAAAGCGGGAGGAAGTCCTATACTGAAAAAGCTTCAGGAGCTATTCAACTCTGTCCTGTTCTCTGGGAGAACTCCGGAAGCGTGGCGAAGGAGCGTGGTCGTACTTTTCTTTAAAAAGGGGGATAAAACCCTTTTAAAGAATTACAGACCCATTTCGCTCCTAAGCCACGTATATAAGCTGTTTTCAAGAGTCGTCACGAATCGTCTAGCGCGGAGACTCGACGAGTTTCAGCCAACGGAGCAGGCCGGGTTTCGACGAGGATACAGCACCATGGACCACATCCACACAGTGCGGCAAATTATACAGAAGTCCGAAGAGTATAATCGGCCGCTGTGTCTTGCGTTTGTGGACTATGAGAAGGCTTTTGACTCTATCGAGACCTGGTCTGTTTTGGAGTCTCTGCAGCGATGCCAAGTCGACTGGCGATACATCCAAGTGCTGAGATGTCTTTATGAAAACGCGTCAATGACCGTCCAAACTCAGGACCGCCGAACTGAACATATCCCCCTGCGTCGAGGAGTGAGGCAAGGGGACGTCATCTCCCCAAAATTGTTCTCCAACGCATTGGAGGATGTGTTCAAGACGCTGAACTGGGAAGGACGCGGTATTAATATCGACGGCGAGTACATCTCACACTTGAGATTTGCAGATGACATCGTTATACTGGCTGAATCGCTGCAGGACTTGCAGCAGATGCTGAACGACCTAGTTGACTCTTCTGTATGCATTGGTCTCCGGATGAACTTGGACAAAACTCAGGTTATGTTCAACGATCACGTTGCTCCGGGACCGATTGCTCTCAATGGCGGTGCTCTCAAGGTTGTTCGAGAATACGTTTACCTCGGGCAAACTCTGCAGTTTGGTAAGAACAGCTTTGAGAAAGAGGCTAACAGAAGAATTCAGCTGGGTTGGGCAGCATTTGGGAAGCTTCGTCGAGTCTTTTCGTCGCGTATTCCGCAGAGCCTGAAGACTAAAGTCTTCAACCAGTGTGTCCTACCTGTTATGACCTACGGAGCCGAAACGTGGACACTCACGGTACGGCTGGTCCATCAATTCAAAGTCGCTCAGCGAGCTATGGAACGAGCTATGCTCGGAGTATCGCTGAAAGATAGAATCCGGAATGAGGTGATCCGGCAGAGAACCCAAGTTGTCGACATAGCTCATAGAATTAGCAAGCTGAAGTGGCAATGGGCCGGCCATATTAGTCGTAGAACCGATGACCGGTGGGGTAGACGTGTTCTTGAGTGGAGACCGCGAATCGGAAAACGTAAGGTAGGACGCCCTCAGGCTAGGTGGACTGACGATCTTCGCAGGGTTGCTGGTAGTAACTGGATGAGAGTTGCCGAGAATCGAGTTAAATGGCGTGAAATTGGAGAGGCCTATGTCCAGCAGTGGACTGCTGTAGGCTCATGATGATGTGTATAAAATTGACAGTTTGGCACCGAGAAATGTAGACAAGCGATTTCTATTCTACGGTACAGTAGAAATAGAAAGCGTCATGATAAGCCTGCTGGAAAATTGTTTGATCATTGCAGGGTAGCGGGTAGGTTCTGAGGTCCTGACTGCATACCGGAAGGTATGGCCTATCATCTTTGTGGAGACTGCAGGAATTCGCTGGATGTGAGAAGCAAGAAGCCGATCGAAGTGGCAATGCTTGGGAAAGGCCTATGCCGTACAGGGGTAGATGTGTAACATACTAAGAGTAAGAATGGCTTTCATTTTGACAGTTCAAACACATTAATTGACGTATTGAGCAGTCAATTTTTTCAGATTGTGATTGATTGTGTGTTACTCAATGGTGATAAAGTAGTGGGATCCGCAAAGGCCGATGCCTGCCAGGAGTGCGGGCTGGCACACAGGCAACTGAGGGAACACGGATGGGTTTTAGTCAGTAAAAGTCTGACACGCCCTCCTGCTCCACCCAGAGCGGGAGAAGTTATTTGATGATTTCCCACCCAAAACCAAAGAAAAAATAGTGCAAAAGTGGATGTCTTTCGGCTGCAATAATGAAGATGATGATAATATGATCACAGTTAAGTAATACCTACTCGGTATTACAGATGTGTAACTAACTACCAACATGATTATTTCGGTTCAATTAACATCTTAAACAATAGCATTATGAATTACGTAGCACTATGTTTAACTGATTGTTAGAACAATTATCTTCCATCATGCTTGATGTGTGCGTATTAGATTAGGGTTAAGGGTGTCGTCACACTGGTGAATAATATTATTACATGCGTTACTTTAGGTTATAAATAAGATAAACTATTCCGCAATTATAAACGCAATGTCGTTCTTACTTTTCAATATAAATTCTATTAAAACTAAAATGCAAAATCGGAAAGCCTCCCACAAGGTGGACTGTTGACCTTGTGAAGGCCGCAGGAATCCGCTGGATACAAGAAGCACAGAACCGGTTGAAGAGGCGGTGCTTGGGGGAGGTCAGCGGTGGACATCTTGATGATGACTAACTGTAAATGGGCCGTAATTACAATCTTCCAAAATGCATCATCAAAATTACTCACAAAACTTTGCTTCCGCTTAAACACAGTCTACTGCACCCAAATTAAAATGTGAATAAAACGTCCAATATTTTATTTCAATTGAATATTGAAATATTTCATTGTGAAGTGTCGCGATGATAAAATGGAGTCCCAATAAACTGTCCATTAAACAAATAAAATACGTTTGGTAATAAAATTCAGTGTAACTGACTCGATAGAAGGATTGCCTTTTGAATATTTGCTTTTTATTTATTTATTATTTATTTATTTAAACTTCTCGCACACAAAAAGGTACAAAGGCGGACTTAATGCCTTAGGCATTCTCTACCAGTCAACCAAGGGTGGTGCAGAGATTAGATGGCAGGTGCTTTGGATGAGAGGAACAATGATGAAAAAAATATATCATAATTAATTATAAATAATACATAAGTAGGGTCATGCCATGTATGTTCTTTCGTTATCATCATCTGCCGAACCTTTTCCCATCTATGTTATTGTTGGGGTCGGCATCCAGTCTAACCGAACGCAGCTGAAAACCTGTATTTTACTTGGAGCTTGGTAAGACTGGTTGTCAGACTTTCGGATTCAGACGACCCGTAACGACTGTCAAAGATCCACGAATTATAGCCGGGACCAACGGCTTAACGTACTTTCTGACGCACGGAGGAGTCTTGGTAAGTAAAGATGGTCACCCATCCATTGACCAACCGCGGCAAGTGTAGCTTAACCTGATCGATCGATCCGTGCGGCTAATATGACTTAGCTACAAGCCCCCGCCGTGCCCCTGCCATATTTTCTTTATTGCACTTTATTGACTTAAGTTTGACTAATTAGAAATCCACTTTGTTTCATAGTTTACACGGCTTGAAAGAAAAATAAATGTAAGCACATTACCTTATGTACATTTATTTTTCTTTTGAAGGAACGTTAATAATTAAGGTAATAGGCCTTTACTTGTTTTTTTTTAATACTTTATCATACTTTTCTGGCGAAAGGTGGGTGCGTACCTCTGCCTTCAGGGTATACAAATGTTAGTTAATGTATGTGTTGTGTTTAACTTTACTTAACTCGTTTCTTGTACGATACCCTTTAGTTGTTTACTTGATTTTATTTTTATTATTTTATTATAGGCAACTCTATGAAAATTTCAACTGTCCACGTATATGAGATATAGCCCTCTGTAAGATAGATGACAGAAGGACGGATGGATGGGTGCGCGGGTGGAGTAATAGGGTTCCGTTGGCACCTATTGGATACAGAACCTTAAAAAATAAGACATCAAAATAAATGTTAATCTGTCATAGTTAAAAGTTCCGTAAATGGACATCAAAATGTACTTTATACATGCAGTTTACTCCACGGGATGTTGATAACAGGCAAGCAGCCCTCATCAAAAGCGTTCCCTTAAACATTAGCCTATAAAACATATAAAAACAAACTACAAAGCCCAGAAATGTAGTGAGAACCAACCTTTTGTTCTTATTCAAACTACGAAGCGTTAATTACTAAAACAGGGCGTTTAATCGTCATGTACCGCGATCATCACCCTTACACCGTTCAAACTATTAGGGGCATTAAGTTTGACGCTGTAAAGTTATTTTTTTATTGCAGTTAGTCAAAGTTATCGATCTATTTGTAGAAAACAATGTTGGGGAGGTAATTAAAGATGTTATATTATACATTTTCCTATAGTTAGCTCGTTGAGGTTTGTTTGATAACAACGAGTGGTTTGAAACTTTGCGTGGAGTCAACATTATTACAATTTGTTTCAGAAAAACAAATATTATGAGAGTTTTGAAACGATAATTGGTGTGGGAGAAGGAAAATGAAATTGGTAATAAGCTTGGTAAGACCACGTAAAAATATCGTGCCGGGATTTTACCGCGCATTGGTTTTACGAATCTCCGTGTTGAACCGAGCATAAAGAATCTAACAGAGAGCATCCAAGTGCGTCGAAAAAACACACTGTTCGATTTTCAATTCTTTGCGCTGTGCAGTGCATTGAAGATCCAGTGCGCTAAAAAATCCCGTTGCGATTTTTTTACGTCGGTGTGAACGTGGACTTCTTGTCATTAATGTGGGAATATATTTTTATTACTAATGTAGAGGCGTATCCTTATTTCTTTTTTGCATTTTCATAACCGTATTAAAACTATTAGGAGAACAGTGGTGGTTCAGTGGTAATAGCTACGGCTTATGAGTTCTAGGTCGTAGGTTCGAACCCAGACAGGCGCTTCACTTTTTGTAAATGATTTCATCACCACTGCTCTCAAAACGGTGAAGGAAAACATCAACATTCGAAGACATGTGAGAATTACGAAGATGTTGTTTAAGGTGAATGCGCAGTGGTAGACCGCGAAATTCAAATTTTCTTACGTTTTTGCAATTTTCAGGTCAGTATTTATTTATTTATTTATTTCATTTGGGAAAACAAACAGTAGTATATTATGCATAGACAGAAAAATCTTAAAATTAAACATAACAAATATACTACCCACAACATTTTCCACAGATTACTATTTATATAATACAAACAAAAACAAGCTGTTAGCAAACGATAACTGTAGCAGGGCTAAAGGGCAGTATCAGGTTGTATCCTGATCAAAATGTGATTTGCGAATATAACAGGTACGTGTTTACAGAATTTAGTCATTAGAATGTCTAATATATCTCTTATAAGTTAGATTTCTTCCACAAGCACTTTTCCATAAGAAATTTGTTCTTATGGAACAAATCTAACTTAGAAAGATGTACCTATTATTGATTCTAATGATTATAAATCGGTAAATACGTACATGTTATAGTCGCAAATCATATTTTGATCAAGTAACAAGCTGACACTCACCTGAAAATTGCAAAAAACGTAACAAAATTTGAATTTCGCGCTCTACCACTGCGCATTCACCTTAAAACTGAAAAACAATACTCAAATTCAGTGCTCACAAAACGAACGTTATCATTTTCTCGTGAATAAACACAGTGCAGTAAATGTCATAAAAGCACATGGACCCGAAACCTCTGCAGATACTAAAGACTCTATTATAAAAGATTGAAGGTCCATTACAGCTTGCAAGAGTGCATATGCTAAATTGTCCTTGTCATGAACATGCCATGCCCGGACGAATGTTATGCTCCAACAATTTTAGTGCCCACAATAACAATGATTCCTTTGGGTGACACTAAGAGGACATACTGTGAGAATAGTTTGTTGGGTATCGTATAGCTATTAAACTTGGTAGGGTTATATTGAGAAAAGCTATATAGTGCGGTTGAAGCTGGGTTGTAAAATAAAGTGAGGCCTAAATAATCTATACTGGCTAATCATAAATCTGAAGAGTTTATTTGTTTGAACGTGTTAATCTCTAGAAATACCAGTTGGATTTGAAAAATACTTTTTTCATTTGATAGCCCATTTCTTGAGGAAGACTATGGGCTACAAAACATTATGCTAGGACCCTTAACTGTGGGTTGAAAACAAAATAAGTCAGAAAAAATGCTGAGCGAAAACGAAAAATGTGGGCAGGCAGGCGATGCAACGGGGTGGGATGGATGAACAAGAAACTTCACGCAGACGAATTTGTGGGTAGAAGTTACTGAAAATAAAAGTAGAATGAGAGACAGCCCAAAAATAATCGCAAGCAATCGTATCTTTTGAATGTATAAGTGTCAGATTCTGCACTTTTGTCCACTGCTATTTATAATTACCAATCTGTGACATATATTGTTTTATTGAAGCTTCAGGAGTTCCAAGGTCAAATGATTATCATACTACTTATAAAGATACACAAGAAACAATTGGGTTGAACCGGTTCGTCAGTTCCGGTCCTCCCTTTCAGTCCCTGAGTCGTATTTTACGATACCCGTGGGAAATACGACAGTTTTTTCTTATCAACAGATTCAAAAACCAAAATAAAATTATTTAAGGTAGTGTAATGCAGAAATATAGAAAATGTAACGTAGCTAGAAAAGCTAGCTACTTTAAAATATTAGTGAAACAATGTAAGCCTATGGCACATAACGAATGGGACATTTTTCTAAGCGGACGTTTATGACTCGCACGGTACTACAGCTGCCTGCAAATTTTGCTCGTAAAATTCTGCGGAAAATTACAAAGGTAACTTTGTGGATATTGTGTTTTGTGTTATTAAATTATTACGTAGCTTTTAATTGTTCCGGGTTTCACTGTAATGGCATCTTCGTTCGTGGGAAGAAGAAGAGCTTTGGTCACCACAACACGTGTTTGTTATCAACATATTGGGTATTTATAAGGTGTAATTTAAATAACTGAAAACCTGAAAGGGGTCATTGGACAACTTTTCCTGCACTGCAACGACCAAGTGACCAACCCAGAAATCATGAAAAATTTATCAACTGCTCCATACACTTATGTGTGCATAACTCAACAGATTGTGAGGAATGGCTGATTTTTTTCGCGATTTCAGGGCTTTTGGGTTTTTAATTATGAGTACATTATAGTTTTCGAGGATCTGAAGCCAATTGTGAGGTCAAAATGAAAATCGAAATGGCGACTGCGAAAATTTTCACTTTTTCATCATGGGTGTCGTTTTCATGGTTGTCGAGGGTTTTAAAGCCGATAGTGGGACCAAACTAGAATTTGTGTATTTTAAATATAGACAAACGACGACTTTCTTTGTTGACGTGGGTCACTGGAATCCCACACAATTTTTTTTTTAAACAGGTGTAGCTTAACGGTTTACCATGTAGGTATAGGCATCGTTTCTGATTCAGCAATGTTCCCTTCCCTCATGAAAAAAAATAAAAAAAAAACTCTATGAGCTCTAAAAATACCAAATTGAATGCAACTTAATCTTACGAGCCTATTGGTGCATTCCTAATAGGTGCTCCTGTTAGCCTTTCCAATTAATCTAAAGCGTTCGTTCAATAAACTCAATGAAGACGGATTCTAATCGACGGTTTTCCAGCAATTAGTTTACCTCAATTTGTTGTACCTTTCATCAATTCAAACTTCTATTGTGGAACGATATTCACCTTCTCATTTATACTTTCACAAATGAAATGCTAAAACATGGTTGTTTTTATCGTTAAATATATTCTGACGAGACATAAAAGGGATGATATTACCCAAAACGTCTAATTCGAAAAACAAAACAGATTATTTTACATAACATCCACGAACAAATAATTGGGTTCCCCTAAACCCCGCTTTAAAAACATGACCAAATTTAATTCAGCCTCTGAATTATTTGCAAATAAATAGGTTCAGTCCGACGCCCTGACGTTGTGCCTCAATTTCATAATTCAAATCAGACGGTTGCCTTATCTCAGTGTTAAACAAAGACCGCGCTTAGTTCCCGGCTTAGAGATATCTTAGAAAAAACGCGTAAGAAAATAAATGGAGGTCAATGGGTCAGTATTTGTCCGTGGGTTCGCTCATTTGGTCAAAGTGTAAACTAAAGGCTTGACGAATTGAATTAAGAAACCTTTTAGGAGACTTTTTCTGTCTCGTAAGAATTTATGTTCCGGGTTTTGGAGACATGTTTTTGATTAATTTTAAATTCGTTTTACCATAATCTATTCGTAGGTAGAAACCTAATGTAAAATATCTTTAATTGTTCCCTTCTTCAGTAGTATACACGTGCTTTAGTAGATATTACCTAGAATGATTTGTGTATGTATTATTTTAAGACTGATATCTTATACATCACGTGTTTATATTTAATAATATTTCCCAAATACTTACATAATATTTCTTTGCATATCTGACATTTCATTCTTTAGATCATGAATCTATGACACATCAAATCAGAGCCATCCAAATCTCTTCACAAAAGATTTTTGGTAAAGATTCTCTGTAAGCCGACTTGTCTAATGGACTAACAAAAAAATGTCGAACAAAGAACTATAATCAAACAATATTTTGATGACAACAAACAACATTTTCTTCTGAAAAATAATCGTTACAAGGAAAACATGAGGGAAATTGATACAAAAGGGATTTACGTGTACTCTCTTTAAACTCGGCTTCCAAAATCGCTGGGGGTATAATAATATTGATCCCTCGTGGCAACAATGGGTAATCCCAGAGGATGGTGAAGATATATTGACTGATGTAGTACGGGCGCAAAGAGACGTAGACTGGGATAACAAAGTACAGAAATTTCAAATTCATCATCCTTGGGGTAAAAATAATGCTTATTTATGCGATAGTAGCAATCGCAGTTGATTTGCTGTAATTTTTTGAAGAGTTCCGTTGTCTGTCTCCGAATTGCATCATCAGAACAATATAAAATTTAAATGGGACCATTTTGGAATAAACCCTTTCTATCCGTATATATTCGTATATGATGGAGTTATGGCCGAACATACATACAAAATATATATAGTATATATAAACATGTCGAATTGATAACCTCCTTCTTTTTGAAGTCTATTAAGAGTCTATTAAGATATCTGACTGGCCACATTTTGGTAGTAGAAAAGCTATAAAAGATTAAGTCATACGTTGGTCATATAGGGTGGCAAGGAGATCGACCGACCTCATTGCACTTGTCTATAAAACAGCATTTTTTTTTTATAACCGACGAAAATTTTCAACGCAGGTTGCGTTGAAATTTTCAAAATCATATACCTACTGGATCCATGATAATAGGTTGTTCGTCGATGTCATCACCACCCCTTATGTGAATACGTCATCAGCTTATGGCTATTAAGCCCAATTGAGTGAATCACTCAAAATCATTAAAATTACTGTTTTTTGTAAGTATATAAATGATGTTTTCATAATATTTTCTAAACTAGAATATTCCTTATCTGAACGGTTAAATCTCAGGGCTAAATTGTCCAAATCAGCTGTTGACAGTATAAACACTGAGTGCAACATACATGCTTACATGTGTAATTAACTTATATCAATACACTATTAACATTGTAACTACATGTAATTGTGATGTAATCTGTTCTACAGCTTGTTAGAACATTATTATTATAGACAGTGACTGTTTTGTCTGTAGTTGTTTGTTTATGTCTCCAGTTTACACTCAGGTCAGACATCGTGACGTCATTGTCTTTGTCTTGTATATTCTGGATTTATAACTTGCCACATGATGTTTTTTTAGTTAGTTAATAGTATCGTAATTATTGGTTAAACAATTAACACCCATATAGACTTACAGAAAATATAAAAGTGAAACGATAGTTAAGTATCTTGTAAAAGCTCTTAAAGCGTTGTAATCAATAATTTTTATTTTCCGAACAAAGATGGAATATTTAAAAAAGAAAATTCAAATTGTATACCAACTGAAATGGTCCGTAAATTCAAAAACTGTCATTCTTTGATTTTTATGCAATAGATAGCTATTGCATAAAAATCAAAGAATACAATAACACGGCAAATTGACCCTGTTTTGCCCAATTTGCCGTGTTTTGCTGCAGAACAGTGGTGGCCTAGTGGCCATGGCCACGACATAAGAGTTGTAGGTCGCAGGTTCGAACCCCGACAGGCGCTTATCTTTCTGTAAATTCTTCACCAGTGCTCTCGTAACGGTGAAGGAAAACAACTTGAGGAAATTGACATCTCAAAGAACCAAAAATTCGAAAACATGTGACATCTACCAACCCGCACTGGCCCGCGGGGTGAATTACATAACAGCCCACTCCCTCTCATCGAGAAGTGGCCTGTGTCCCAGCAGTGGGAACATTATAGGCAGATTGTGTTCATCATCATCATCATCATCAGCCTACAGCAGTCCACTGCTGGACATAGGCCTCTCCAATTTCACGCCATTTAACTCGATTCTCGGCAACTCTCATCCAGTTACTACCAGTAACCCTGCAAAGATCGTCACTCCACCTAGCTTGAGGGCGTCCTACCTTACGTTTTCCGATTCGCGGTCTCCACTCAAGAACACGTCTACCCCACCGGTCATCGGTTCTACGACTAATATGATTGAAATCAGATTGTGTTATGTGCAATCAAAAGGCTTCAAACAATGCTGAAGCACATGGGATTTTACTAGGCATAGGCCGGAATTCATCCCAGAAAATCCTCGGCATTTTTAAAGGAGATTCCAAAAAAAATCGTTTTCAAACGTCAATAGGCAAGCAGCCCACCATTCAACTCTCGAGAGCATTTGACATGTAACTCGTGGAGATGTTTCAAAATGGGCCAGGTCTATGTACAGTAACTCAAAAAAAAGAGAAAAATCCATAGAATTCGGGAAAAATACAGATAATTCAAATAAATGTATACTGCTCTGGTAGTAAATTGTTATATATCAATTATTTTTATCGACTTTCAACATGGCGTCTCACCGATTTAGATACTCTGTGCTTAAAAACAATGACAGTAAACCTTAGATCATAGAAAGATAACTGTCAGCTGTCACAACAGTGTCACTTCAGTCAGTGTCAATAGTCAAACTGTCAATCACTTTCGTCTCGTCATCGGTCGTGATTGTGTTCGTTTAGTTTTGAGTTTCTGGAGTTCTTTTTAACAACCTCGCTTTCGTTTTTTGGATTTTAATACCGTTTCTTTCCCATCTGTTTACCTGGCTTTTGTTTTTGGACTGCTACTCTGCTCATCTGTTGACCCGGCTTGTGTTGTAAGGACTTCGACTCCCTCGTGTGATTTGGACTGCGTTGTTACGATATAAAATCAACTGATTCGTCATTTCATCGTCAGGTAAACAATTTACTTTTTAATTACTACTGTACACATACCATAATTTCCACGTGATATTTTTGTAGTATTATTGCGTTCCTATGTGCAGCCCTAATTCAGAGAAATAATTCGTCTCGCTTGGCTTACCTACATACAGATAAAAGTTAGGCCTTCTCTAGTTAGGACTACAATTTGTGGCCACGATCGTACTTAGGCACATCAGTATTGGACGTATCTAATATTATTATACTTACGACAATTATTTGTTTTAGGTGGTATGACAATGGTGCCCTGTACTTTATGTTCTTCTGTAATAAATGAAGATGGCCAATATTATATTTTTAGTAATATGGGTCCTGACTTAATTTCTATAATTGAAAACGACCTTCGCCATGAGGTGAGAACTTGAATTGTTTAGAATTATGGTTTCTTATATGGACCTAATTTAAAATAATTACAGAGTTAATATTCCTTTTTAGGTGGATGAAAATGGTACCATGTGTGCAAATTGTTTTGCGAACATTGTGAATAAAATGTCTGTTCCTGTTCCGCCTGATACTATGACATGTCACATGGAGATGTCTTCTCCTCCTCATGAAGAGTATGAGCTTCAGCATGCTTATGACACAAATGTTTGTGTATGGTGTCAAAGCTCTTTACATATGAGGCGTGCTCATGCCCTTCCAGAGGGCCCTGAAAGACACCTGATCTCTGAGAGAATTTCACCACGAGACGTAAGTATTAGGTTACCTACATTGACTTGAGTATTATTATATTATTTACTCTAGGAGTCCACAGGTTAAATAAATGATTGAGTTATTATTGTCATTCCTTAATACAGTAATTTGTTATAGATACTGGATGGTAGACTTGTATGTTATACATGTTGGGTTCGAGCAAGAAGTATTCTGCAGCGACATGATGATGTAATTAGTGTAGAAAGTGCTTCCTCAGCAGTTTTGAATACTTGCGTATGGTGCTTTCGCTCTCTTAACCGACGACGGAGGCACTCAATACCAGAAGGACCTGAGAGGAATGAAATTATCACAAGAATTTATCCCAGAGAGGTAGCATCTCTTTTTTTTGTATTATTTATAGTTAGCATTACTACTGAATTAATTGATTATGGATAATTATCATTAATAATATTATTTTTTGTTTGGTCCAGATTCCATCAGGTGGACTTGTATGTTATGCATGCTGGGTCTCTGCACGCAGAAATGTGCAAAGAGCTGCAAATATTGATGAGAGGCGTGAAGACCAAGATTCTGAACGTCGTAATGTTGTTTGCGCATCATGTGGAATGTCATTATTCCGAAGGCAAACACATTCTTTGCCCAGTGGGCCTGAAAGAGATGAAGTGGCTGCGAGAATTTATCCCCGAGAGGTAACTATGTTGTTTTTTTTTGATACACAGATACTTACCTATTGTTGTCACTCTTTAGTGACAGTTATTGTAGTGTACCTAGTAGTAGTTGCTGTTGTTTAAACACGGTTTGGCTTTCCATCTATATTTAAATTGCATAATGACCTTACCACATAGTTTCTCTAATTAAATGCATGTTAATCTTATATCATTGTTATCTTTTTTTAGTTATCTGGAGATGCCCTTGTCTGCACAACCTGCTGGACGCAAACAATGGAAAATGTGCAGGTTCAGCAAGAAAATGAACAAGTGCCGCAGCTAAGAATGGCAACAATGGAACTTGATCAGTTCACCCACACAACCAGCTCTAGCGGAAATTGTTTTGTGCCTCTATGTACAAATTCAGAAAGGTTGTGTGTGCCAGTTTACCTTCGTAAACGAATCCTCACTTCTCAAAAACTATTTGTCACAGAGAATGCAAGAATTTGTAATGAACACAAATCATTATATAATTGGGAGTTTCTAGATCAGCATGAATTTTCCAATACTTTTACCAAAAATGAGATGGAGTCAATGCTGAATCTTAGTGTCCAGGAAATTAATCTATATTTTGATTTTGAAAATATCAATTCAATTGATGATAACATTTTTGTATTCTGGACTGGCTTATCAAAAGAAAAATATTTTAACATTTTTAATATAATAAGTCCAGCATTGACGTCATGCAAGACTCCACATACTGCATTGGGGGCTTATTTAATAAAAGCTCGAACTGGAGACTCCCATGAAAGAATCTCCTCTCTATTATGTCTGAGTAAGTCCTCAATCACACGCTTGCTCAATGCAGCCAGAGAGGCACTGTTAAGTTTATTTGTACCTCTACACTTGGGCATAAACCATATTTCAAGAGAAGAATTGATTAATAGAAATCTAATAATACCAGAGGGTTTATTCGGCAATAGAGAGGAGAGAGTACCAATTGTTATTTGTGATGGTACTTACATATATCTCCAAAAATCTTCAAATTACTTGTTTCAAAAAAAGACATATAGTTTGCACAAATACCGCAATTTAGTAAAACCATTTTTGCTTGTGGCCACTGATGGTCATATAATTGATGTACTTGGGCCCTACCCAGCAACTGAGTCTGATTCAGACATCATGAAGGCCTTGTTCCAAAATGAAAATGGGGACTTTAGAAGATTTTTCAGGGAAAATGATGTTTTCATTTTGGACCGAGGCTTTCGTGATGCGATCCCATTTTTAGAATCTGTCGGATACCAAGTACATCAGCCCGAATCCTTAGAACAAGGAGAGACGCAGTTGCCAACTATCAAGGCCAACAAGTCAAGATGCGTTACTTTGTGCAGATGGGTGGTAGAAGTAGTAAATGGCCGGTTCAAAAGGGACTTTAAATTGTTCCGGCAAGAATATTTTAATCTAGCTGCCACCCATCTGATGGATGATATTCGGATTTGTGCAAGCATTATTAATGCTTTTCATCCAGAAATTGTGAACAGACCGGATGCTGAATTAATTTTAAATCGGGCAATACAAAGAAAAGAAATGCCTAATACTTTGGCACAACTAATAATAAGCAATAGGATAAACCGATTCCGAGCCCAGTTTACGAACATCAATGCTCACCTTCCAGAGTTAGATATTTTTCCTGAAATGACCATGTCAAATCTAATAATATTTGCATTGGGCATTTATCAAATTAAACAAGCCCGAAGTTATTACGGCGAACATGTGAGACAACGTGGGTCATTTCAGGTAGAAATATCTGAGCATCTGGAAGTAGTATCGCAAGCAACCTCATCCCAACAGAACCCCGTATTAATTAGGGGTCGTATAAAGTCTCGCCATCATTCAGGAAGAACTTATTACACATACATACTGATGGCGAGACAAGGAACAAGTTGGGAAGAAAAAATTATTAGTTATTACTGCAGCTGTATCTCTGGCCAGCGAACAGTAGGTTGCTGTGCGCATACAATGACCATTGTTTGGTTTTTGGGTTGGGCTCGGCATCAGGCGACTATTGCAGCACCGGCTTCATTTCTGGATGACATACTAGTGACAGAAGATTTATAAAATAAATAAATGGATATAAAACATAAATTGCTGTTTTATTTAGTAGGCCCCTACATCTCTTTGTTTACATTAGTAATATATTTGTGTACCTACACATGATATCTTAAGTCCACTATTACTCTCTTTTGTACCTATGTAGATAGTTGAAATCAAAAGATTGCTACATTACTTCTGTCGAAGATCTGAAACACTGCTATATGGATGACAGTTTGGTTTTTTTTAATGGTTAGCCAATAGGCAATAAAATAGACATTCTGAATAATCCAGATTTGCCAACGCACCGGGGCGGGTCTTTATTTATTTACATTCATCAAAGAGAATCACTAGGTACGTTAGTTGGTGACATGAGGCGAAGTGGAATTCGTAGCGCTTATCTTCAGATTCGGCAAGATATTTCGGCCCTAGTGACACTCAATCGCCATCGTCGCTTGGTCCGTATTACATTTTCACAGCTGCTCGTAAGGTACCGTCTTTTTTTGATATTCCACATTTCATCCACAAAGCCAACAAAGCGGCTAAGACTCTCGGGATCAACCTTCAACCCACAGCGAAGACGGAGAATGCTATTTAATATTATTAATTAATTACTATTTATTATTAATTCTCTGTCTACGACCCACAAAGTACTTTTATGCTTCAACCTCCACAGAAATAAACATGTCAAACGTCATTAATCAAACAAAATGACAGCTTACCGCCATGACGGGTTTTTTGTTGTGTGTTGCAATTTCAAGTGTAATTTCTTGTGTTTACCAGCAAACCAAGCCATTTTAAAGTAATTGGACAGTTTAGAACTGTTTTAAATGAATTTCCCTATTTTTAAGTATAGTGTACAAGGACCTGGCCCAGGCTCCATACATTTTGGAACATCTCCTTTAATCTTTTCGTTATTTTTTTATTATTCGCATCGATAGACAACCGGTTTCAATTTTGACAGTCAATAGAATCAGATTAGTTAGACGAGTTTTGAAGCCTAGTAACATATTACCACTTTGATTTGTCAAAGGTACTGTCGTGACAATATATGGTACGTAGGTGTCCGTCAGCAGGCTTAGCACGAGAACCGTAGAGAAGCGTTTTATCGACGGAAGAGTAGACAAAAATTACGTTTCCGAGTTGACAGTTTTGTATCGAGAAATGTAGACAAGCGATTTCTATTCTACGGTATAGTAGAAATAGAAAGCGTCATGCTAAGCCTGCTTGCTGGTGATAATAAAGAGGCTGTTTTTATTCCAAGTCGCAGATTGATTATTTTATTTTAGTACTAGCTGTGCCCGCGGCTTCGCTCACATGAAGTCATAGTATGTCCAGACTATCCTCCATAACATAAGTTGATTATGTTTGTTTGGACTAAAACTTGTCGTTTTATTATATTTTAGTTACTGTTACTGTTAGCTCGTATCATCCTAATGCTGGGCAGTGCTGGGCAAAGGCCTCTCGCCATGGCTTCCAACTCTTTCGATCCGGGGCTAAAGTGGACACTGATCGTGTGTTTACTACAGCTCGTCCCACCATCTTCTACGGGGTCAGCCGCGACGCCTTCTGGCTGTCAGAACCCCCACATTGGGTTATTATGGCCCACAGCTTATTGGGCATACGGCAGAGGTGGACTTCAGCTTAGCGGCTTTTTGTGCAACGTCAATATTCTGTGTTTTGGAGCACAGTTTGGAGTTGCGAATATGTTCTGGCAATTTAACACTTGGCAAGGCTTAAGTTTGGACATTTGAATGTTTGTCAAAGACCAAGACTGGGATCCCTAGGTCAAAATAGGAAGAATGTATAACTTTTCGCTTGAGGGAAAATATCAATAACCATTATCTACATTTTAAAACTTTGAAAACATAAAATATTTCTGGTAATTTAGCAAACATTATTATTTCGATAGTTTTATAAACTAGTTTAATGTTTTCAATACCCTGGTGGATGATGCTGCCTATCCGTTACCAGTCTTTTACGACACCCCAGAGACCTGAACGCGTGATCCATTTGTTGCCAAAACCACATGACGTTCATTACATTACACAACTCACAAATTAATTTACATTTCACTTACATTTTAAAACAAAAATCCTTGACAAAATAAATATTCATTCAACCTAATTCAACTTGAAGGACACTTGAATTAAACACTGCTGACAGAAGCACGTGTAAGCTATAAAATTCTAGTAGCCCTCAAATTAATTATGCTAACTTTGACAGTAATTTTCAGTCTAGACAAAAAAAAAGTCGAAATATGATTGAAAACTAAATAGAAGTTTAAAAGCGTGGTTACAACAGTTAACATAGGGTGAACAAACTTGGTTTATTTTTCAATGAATTTAGTGGTTGGAAGATTTAATCACGGTATAATATTATTATAATAAAAAGGGAAAGTAATATAATATTTTTCGTATACCAACTCATTTTAGCCTAAGTAGCAGAGCCTGGCAACTGACAAAAAATAGGTACGATGTAAAAAATCATATTGTGAATAGAGTTCTTAAGTTTAATTAATTACCAAGTGGAAAATAATGATTACTTGCTTAAAATATATATAATAGATCTGGCTAATTAATCTTATGTAGCTAGCTGGTCAGTATAATTTACAAATTGCCATGCCTAGGATTTTCCCAACTATATTTGAGCCGACTTCCAGTCTAACCGAATTCAGCTGAATATTCAATGGAGCGACTGCCTATCTGACTCCTACAACCCAGTTACTGGGTAATACTATATTCACCAGTAAGACTGCCAAAGATCCACGGATGATAGCTGGGTTCAACGGTTTAACGTGCTTCTCGAGGCAGTCTTGGTATGTAAAGATGGCCACCCATCCAAGGACCAACCGCGGCTAGCGTAGCTTAACTTGATCAAACGACCTGTGCGGCTGTTATTACTTAGCCACAAGCCTTTCTTAATTGCCATGTCAAAATAAAGGTAGAAAATATATAACTAAGCAACACGACCCCCCAGCGTTGCGAAACTGAAATGTATCGTGTTTATTCAAGAACATATTTTTCATGTGAATGAAATCCACATCAAAATCCATTAAGTCGTTTAGAAGTAACTGCAGAGCTACAACACGTACAAATGTCGACGTTTTGTATAATTTAAAGATTGTCAAATAATGGTCATCGATCAAACAATTTCAACCAAAATTGAAACATCTCGGAAAACCGTCAACATCGCTTAACGACTCATAAATCGATTCAACAGCCACAATAAGATATTTTCTCACAACACCCGTAAACACTGGAAGAACCCGCTTTTTGTTCGATTCGACACAAAGAGAAGTAATAAACTCTTTCCTTTCAATATGTCGAGTAGGGAAGCAGATGGTTAAAACAGTATCGATTACAGAAAGTCGATACTGTTTTAATTTCAACACATCGATGCGTTGAAATTAAAATTGGAATCGAAACGAATTTATCATTCGGATATAATTTCTTTTGATGAATGGTATTCATTAATTGTGTTTGATTGTAAAATATTCTCATCTTTAACTGATATTTTAAAGTTCTGGGAATATTGATCTGATTTTAATTAATGATATTGAAATCAAAAATTTCATTAGATACTCTAAATACGAGATTGATCAATATTCTTACCGAGAAGTATACTAGTCATCTGCCGAACCTTTCCTGACCTATGTTGGGATCGGCTTTCAGTCTAACCCGTTGCAGTTGAGTACGAGTATTTTAAGTGAAGCGACTGCCTATCTGACCTCCACAACCTAGGGTAATACAACTACCCTTGGGTAGACTGGTGATCTTACTGATCTGTTACTAATCGAATAATATATCTAAATCAATTTACCAACAATTCGATACAAGGCCCGTCCCTAGATAAGGGTGCTAAAAATAAAACTTGGGGTAAAGTCGAAAATCACATCTTAGAGGTTCAGCGTATTGAGCTGAAAGCTGAAGTTTGAGATACAATGCTCGGAGCAAATGAACGTTTTAACGGAAAGAAAAAAGTAATTTTACAGTTTCTCGAGACTTTACCTTTGATCACAGATGAGGAGGATCTTTTTTTGTTTTTTCAGTAGTAAGATTTAAAGAATCTGTGACCTCTGAAATTATTTCTGCGTTTCTACTGAGAGTATTCAGATAGGAAAGACCGACCTCATCTATTTTGAAAAATATGATCGACGTGTAAACGTGTTTGTAGTAACTTTTATCATTTAACGTAAGCGACGCAGAAAAACTTTTGTCAAAAAAAAATATAACCGACTTCCAAAAAAATTCAAATACATAGTGAAAAATAACTTTTATTTTGGAAGTTGGGGTCTTTGGTTTTTGCCTCTAAAATCCGAAATAAAACTTATGCAGTTTCAATTTGCAGTTTTTTTTTTGGAAATGTGTTGTATTTTTTTAGAAAAAGTAAATATGAAAAGTAAGACGGTTAAAAATATTTTTTTATAACCTTTCTTAATAAGCTTCAGAACGCTGTAGTTAATAGATAGGATTAAGCACGTATTTTCAATGACCCACCATGGTGGATTACGCCCACTCCCTCTAACAAAGGGGAGGCATGACTGCTGACAGTAGGAAGATTATATTAAACTTTGACTGTTTATTTAGACGTGTGTCTGTTCAACCATCACTATCGTCACTATCATTCTTTTTTTAATACAAACATATTAACTATACCGTCATTGTACATTATGAAACGTCTATGTTCCTCAAACATTTGCTCAAGTAACTAGTCAGCGCCATTGTGATCGGTTACAAACAGTTGGATCTTGTACTGCACAGTACAGAAACATTATTTTCATAATGGCTCTGAAAGTCTATAATAAATTACCAAAATGTATAAGGAGTAAAGACAGAGTCCGCAAAATCAAAAGTAAATTGTACATATTTCTAATGGATAAGACGTATTACTCTAACGAAGAATTTTTAAATGATATAATATAACATTACTAGGCCTTTAATAATATGTCCCTCATCCACGTGTTTTCCGCAACTTTGTTCTATCATGTTCTACCTACTATAATTTTGACTGCCACATGGGTCTCATGGTCGTAAGCGACTGCTACGCTTGGGATCCTGGTTTTGATTCCCAGGTCGGGAAAAGTGTTAATCAGTTTTTCCATTAGGAATATCTTAATAACAGCCCGGAGTTTTGAAGTTGGCGGTGTGATACCCCGTGTCTCAGAAAGCACGTTAAGCCGTTGGTCCTGAGAGACTGCACCTGTGTTATTGCTCACACTTGTGCACTAAAATACATCGTACTCCGAAGGCTAGTTTCCTTTAAAACTGGCCGCCATGACATGGAGAACTATCCAAGCTAAAATATGGACAAAGAACAGCCGAGTACTTTCAGCACTATTTGCGAGTTACAACTTAATATAGGGATATGGGTTTCCGTGATATGCTAGGAACCTGTTACTACAAACTAATCCTGTTCCTCGAACCCTTCTTCCTGTCTACATAGTTCAAGTTTGTATCCACTGGGTCCCAATTTATAACCCACACCCTACTAAAGAACATAGGAACATAACGTATATGTTGGGACTTAACATTGGAGGAAATGTATGTAAACTTTTAGCTGTATTGCCAGATTCTGTAGTACTATTCTGTAAATATCTCACCGTGAAAACTTCGGTGAACAATTACGTTAATACGTTGTTGCAGAGAATTTTTTCGAACGTAAGAAGCAATGGATTAGCCATAAACCTTTAAAATGATTCAGATTGTGATTGAAAAAAGGGTACCGCAGTTAGGATTTTAGAAGGATTTGGTTCGTAAAAGTAAGTACACTCGTAAAATAAAACAAAGAACTTAAAAACCACTGAAGACCAAGAGCTTAAAAATTAAAAAAAAAATACCTGCAAACACATCTGCTGTAAGGTAAATTGAATTTCCCCCATCATTCATCGTGTAATTTAAAAAAAACTTCAATTAATACTTGTCACTGTTGTCGTAAAGTTGAAAGATGCCATAAAAATATAAGGTGAAGTGTCCCCAACGTCTTCATTTACTTTTTGAGTCCTTCTTTTTATAGTATAAGCTTTCGAAAGTTCTTGGAATTTATTTGGGTAATAAAATTCCGTCCAGCCACTATCGAATACGTTTATGCCATTTCCAATAAATTCATTGGAATTTCCTTATTGATATATAAAATATAGACACTGCAACTTGCATATAAATATGAGAGTAAAGATAAAATATAATTCAAAATAAAAAAAAAAAAAACATCGAATGATTTCGAATTAAGTTTTGAGTTTGACGTGAATCTACATCATATTTATTTAGTTTTAACCAAGAAAGATCCATACGTACGTACTTATATTTAGATGAATAATCGAAATTTGAAATAAACTATAAAAAGTATGAAAACGCACAGTATTGAAAACAAGTTCTATTACCAAAAAAAAAAAAAAAACTAAGGTTGGAACTAAAAGAAAACTCCAAGTATAGCCGAAACAAATAAAATTCCAAATTCCACAAATGCAAATAATTACCAACCACAACTGAGTACCACGACCAAATATAAGAGACCAACTCCCGATGAACAAAGTGAACCACCCTTTAGAGAGTCGGGAAACTAGTTAGTAACAGAAAAGGACAGTTTAACTGTCGATCCGCTGTTGCCGGATAAAACACTCGCTCAAATTATTGGGGCTGGCTATCGAAAAAAAGGCCAAATGTCACCGCGGCGGATATTACGTAGCTCTTTGATAGGTAATGATGGTAACTGCTTGTACCTCCTTTTTCTTTCGGTTTTCCTGTCATGGACAATGTTATATTCGAGATCTATTTTTTTGTGGACGGAAGTATTGATTTTATTAAGTTTGTTTTGTTGTAGTATATAAAAGTATGTTACTTTGGGAAGTTGTATTTGTGACGTCAGATTTTATTTGATTTATTTTGACATATTTTGGCCCAACCTGTTGAAAAACCATTTTTTCAAACTGGTAAAAATAGCCTATTGTTTGTCAGCTTCAGTTAATGTTTCGAATGCACGATTATCATGTAAAAAACCTCGAACGTGTCAAATTTCAACTTACATAAATTTATCTTTAACATTGTAACAATATTCAGTGAATCAATCCCCAAAAACATTTAATAGCCAAATATTCACCGATCCATCAGCTGATAATTTTTCATCCGTTATTTTGCACTGGAAACTGATATGCGAATATTAATATAACCCATCAATGGATATACAAAAATGGCCTGGAGCAATCCCCTATTGATATATCAACGTGTGGCGAGGTCGTCCAATTTGTATAGATTACACCGTCCGTTCCCACATCAGGGGATTACTTGAAAAATGGTTTTTAATTTGTCTTGCAAAGAGTACATAATCTAGGAAGCGAAGTCACGGATGGAAATTACTTTGCTGATTTGTGATCGATAGTCTTTTGAACTTTGGTATTAGCTTTTTTCTGTAGTCGCCGTTGTTTGTCTTTTAGAGCGTACTGTCTGCTTGTTTCTTTGTTTTATGGATCGACGGTTGTTTCTGTGAAGCTTTGTTGGTTTACAAAAGGATTTGTTTGGCGACCATAAAGATGGCACAGAACAAAATGAAAATTCTTCTTCTTCAATTTTGAGTTTCTCTTGTTATTGTTTCATATAAGTTTTGTTAGTATTAAAAGTTACTGCTTACTGCTTGAATGGACTATAAATTTGTTTTTGCGTTATATTATATGATTAATTTTACAATGAAAAACTTCCCATGGATTTCATATCCATAGATGTTATGTGAGTGAGTATGGTATGTTACTTTGTATTTAATCCAAATGTCTCCCATAGCTGCTATTATTCTCAATTAGCGCTAAATTCCTGTAAAACAAGAAATCGTTGCAATCAATTCCCTTGTCATCCATAAACGAGAACAAGAGTTCACGGAACAAATCAACAGAGTAACGTTTTGAATTAAAACACTAAATCAAATCCTGAAAGCAAATTGTTAATTTTATTAACCTTACATAAATCTCTAGGGATATTGTGAATTGTTCATATTTTATGTTTGCCTCCATTCTGCTGTGTTAACATGTTTTGTTTTTTGCTTCGTTTTTATTTTTGGTGAAATAGCCATGTTTATTTATGTCAGCGTCTCATATGACTGTTGATCGTGAATTTTGTGTACCTAACTTTATATATTTTTTTTATATTAGAAAGAGTGTTCTTATTTCAACTTCTGATTTTTACTGTCTTCCCATACCTATTGAACACATTGCAAAAGCCATAAATAAAAGTAATCGTAGAGTTTCTTGCCGGCTCTTTACTTATAAGCAACGATCAGTTGAAACCCTGTACCTAGCTTTTGATGTTTCGTAAGTGCATATGTATATTTATATGAAATAAAAGATTGATTTTTAACTGACTTTAACAAAGAGAGGATGATAACAATTCATTTGTATGTTTTTTCCAATATATTCCACGATATCTCCGGCAAATTGTGGATCGATTTCAATAATTCTTTTTTTCTATTAGATTTTTAAGTGCTTTGTCGGTTTTTAAATAACTTTAATTTTGGAAGTCGGTGACAAAAGTAAAATACGGATCCATAGACACCGTTTTCCTAAATTAAAATTATTTTTGACTGTGTAGTGTTTTTTTAATCAGTCAATCAGTTTCTTTATTTTTTTATTTTGATGATAGAGATGTGCAAGCAAATAGTTCCCCTTTTTAAATGGCGACGAAACACATAGAATACTTATTTTTCCACTCATCTTTAACACAGACATCTTTATGAAGCATGTCTGGACGTGTTTACGAGGAAAAGCGTCAAACTTGCGAAGTAAAAAATAAATTAGAAAAACTAAACGATGGTCGTTAAATAAATTGAATTTTCTTTGTGTAAGCAAACTTTTATAATTCATAGTTTTTTCGTTGTTCAAATATTTGCCGGGAAATTCTTGAAGAAATATTAACTTCTGAGGGAACTTAATAATAAACTTAGTCTTTGTTCAAATTGTTGAATAAATGTTGGGACAAGGGTGGACTGTCCGTACGAAACGATGGCTGGTAGGTTTTAGTAGGTACGTCTGAATTATTAATGATTTGTCGTTTAACTTTATCATCATTACTTTAACCTGTCAACTACCTGCTAATCAGACACAATTAATGTTCTATTGTAATGGCCTCTTAACTGGGCCAGCGGTACTTAACCTGTTAGACCGTGAAAATTTTACCTAGAATTACAAGCAGGGATCGGATAATCGGATGCATAATCACCTAAAGTTGAGATGTTGAGTTATATGGATGCTGGTTGCGCCAACATTCATAATTTGATTGACTTGTAACTTGAAGCCGTAGCAAAGGTCCCGTACAAGGTTTGTGCTTTCCCTACCTAATTATTTCAGGTTATATTATATTGTCCTATACACACCGCAACTCGAACTGCCTATCGCCAAGCGTTTGTCAATCGTTTTTTTCCACATTGCAAATACAGTCCACTAAATTAGCCCTTCGCGCCACCTGATGCGCTTTTGTTTAGAAAACAATTACTGTCTACTTACATACATAATTGCACCGAGGGTAAACATTAATTTTAAATAATTACGCATCTGAACAGTTATGCAATCCAAGAATCCCAGGGATTTTATTTTAATGAAAGTAGGTATCTTCTTAAATTTAACAATAAAGACCTTTATTGCTTCCGACTGCATGAGATTGCTTATGGTATTCAGTCTAATAGTCATCTTTTTAAAACAAGTTTGTTGTTTTCATCTTTTTTTCATATAAAGCACTTTTTAGGCAGTCGGGTTTTTTGATTTTGTAATTATTATATTTTAATTTCACAGTTTTTAGTTAATATAATTATTTGTCACGTTAATGAAACCTATTTATGAAACCTTTTATTTTGATACCCTACTCAATAGGGTTTTGAGAAAAATATTTTTTTTCAAGACAAAATGGCGCCAAAAATCGACCATTTCTTTTTTCTCAATTTTGATATACCCAGTGTCACTCACACAATTAAGGCGAATCTAACGACACCTCTCAACCTTAAATCGATCAAGCCGTTTAGTCTATAGATCGTTCCAAAGAAATATACATACATACACTCTAAAAACTTAACCCTCCTTCTGGAGCAGTCGGGTAAAAAGAGCGGTTTGATAAAAGTTTTGAAAATTTAAGTGAGAATGGTTGCTAACCAACTTTATATCGATTATTATGATTCAATGTGAACAATGATTAGGGAAACCTAGTAACGTCTTTAGTGACACTCGCAAGATTAAAACATTTTGTTTGACGTAAAAATCATCAAAAAGGCCCCACGCGCTTGGTCTCTAGAGTGCCACAAAGGAATAAACACACGTAAATAGACTGATAAACCCATTACCCTGCTATGCGTCGAGCAGTCGGGTAAAAAGTCACGTTTATTGTGGTATTCATTCAAAGAACGCAATCCTTGGTCAAAGTATTACAAGTCTTTATTATAGTTTCTAGCTTTAGGATCAAATTCACAATACAATATCACCTTTCAACTGGACCCTTAACCAAAGAATAATGAGAGAACCCTGTTTATATTAGGCACCCCATTAATTTTAGTTGATATAAATCTAGGTAATATTTCGGTCTAATATTACTTAGAAGGCTATCCTCAGGTAATTTAAGGAGTATGATGTATCGCCTTTCTTCTATTATCTGAATTTTAACGTAAATGAAAAATTATTTTGTAAAAGTTCCTCTGTGGGAGACTTTTATAACCGTTTTAGGGTGAGTTTTAAAGAATTTTCTTTCTTTGACTTATGGTAATAAGTTCCTAAAATTCAATGAAAAGTTTTTAATATGTAAATGGCCTTTGGTCGATGGTATCTATAAAAGTATGATGAACGTGATGGTAAAGTCGGTAATATTCTCCTGTTTTCATCCTTTGTAAGAAGTAATCCAGTGCAAAAGTTGAAAGTAAAAACAGTTTGATTAAATCAGGTTGGGAATCACTGCTATATGCATAATCAGCCTATTTGGTTCCCACTGCTGGGACACAGGCCTCCTCTCTTTGAGAGGATTAGGTTTGGTAGATGTCACATGTGTTCGATTTTTTTTAGTTCTGGGACATGTCGGTATCCTTACGATGTTTTCCTTCATCGTTTTGAGAGCAGTGTTGATGAAATTAAATACACAAAGTAAAGTGCCTGCTCGTAAATCGGGGCCAATACCAATAGACCAATACTGTTCCTCATTTTATTTTATTTAACTTGCTATCACTGCTATATGAACGTCATAAATGACAAAGCCTATCATACAAGTATATGACTCAAACAATAATTTGTTGTCTATAGTAGAACACTGCAGGGCACCGCACGAATTAAATAAAAAAACATACTGATAAAAAGGATCATCGTTCATCATTCTCTCGCCCTTACACCAATTTTATTTGGGGTCAGCGCAACATTTCTTCTTCCATACTCTTTTAGTCATTCTGTGACGTCTAATAGAGAAGTATTAACAAAGAAGAGAATGTTGCGGTGACCCCAAATAAAAGTCGTGGGAAAGAAGCCTCTTTTAACCATTTCATACTGGAAAAAGGACATTAACAATAAATAAAATCCAAACTCAAATGATGAATGGCTTAATATCATCATCGAATTGCATCAATATCGTTTAAAACTGGATCCATTTGTCATTCAATAATAAATACTACATGATCGAGCTATTAAAGAGATCACAAATAATTATGTCAGTTCAGTGACAGCTTTAACGCCACAAGTAACAGTAATAATTGATAAAGTTACTATAGTCTTCGTAATTGATATGAATTATGTCCATAAAGTTGTCAATAATTACAGTAAAGTTCTTGTTCTTTTTGTCAGTGACTAAGAGTTAATAACATTACATTAAGATTGACATTGAAGCATAGTATAAAAACTATACAGCAAGCTGTAAAAAGTTAAATAAAATTTAATGAGAGTGTAGAGATTGTGAAACAAGAAGATTACATTATGCTTAAGGAAGACAGTTTTTAAAGTCAAATTTATTGGTTAATATTTCATTATACATATTCAATATACATACTCCAATGAAAAACTTTAAGAAAATCACTATTATTACTTACTATAAAACTAAGTCTCCTCCGCCGCGTCTGTTGTCTAAGTGCGAAAAATTGAAAACTACCGACGGAGTGATTCATGAGAAAGATTTAAATATAAGATTCATCAAGGTTCTGTGTAAATTGGCTGAAATATGATGATGATTATTGAACAAGTTGGAACAAATCATGCCGATTCGGAGGTTTACTGCCGTGCGCCACGCAAAACCAATAGAATTACATGTATGAAAACAATATTACGTAATTATTCCTGTAGGGGACTTAAAATCCCGGTTGTACGTTCCCGTGAGATAGTTTCCGACATCCACAAGGAGCAATAACAATAAATAAATCTGCTTACTGTCATCCAAAATAATGTAAACGAATATCCTAAACAGTACACAAAAACAAAATTTTGCTTGTACAATAAATAATATAACTTTGCAACTTTTTGTAGCGGTCAAAGAAACTTACTTAGATGTCCTTTACGAAGAGCTTTCCATTAATTATTCCCTTTGTCCCAGCTTCGGTCGAAATCGGGCTTATCCTTATAGTCCTGGGTACCTGCAGTAATTACTTGAGAATAACACTATTTTCGACTGTCTTTATTAAATATTTTACTTTTTTCATGTTTGGTTAAAAGGAATAATCTAGGTACTCAAACGGTGATGTAAGTTCAGTCAAGGAATGAAAATCTTAAAGTCCTTGTGGGTAATTTTTACTTGCACTTTATTATTTTTCCGACTACGATTGCCGACTTTTGATTGAAAATAACAGTTTGAAAAGGTGACATGACCTGTTGTGTGGGAAAAAGTATTTATTAGGACTCGCATAAGAATATCACAAATTAATCTGAACCCTAATTGCGTAACGCACAATTAATCAGAATTTGAATAATTTTAAAGGTTATTGCTAAACCATACTTTCATATGTTCGAAAAAAATTGTCTGCATGTCAAAGCCCCGTGAATTTTGCGGAACTATGAAAATGAAAGCGATTCTTTACTAATGGTGTATTACGCAATTGGCCCTCTGAACAGACTCATAAAAATAAAAACTAAAGCAAAAACAGTAAGTCATGATGCTGTGACGTTTACAAAACATTTTCGCTCCTTGACCAATGACCGTACCTCTTTCAAATTGAGTTCCATCTTTAACCTACCATAGCTTTTCACTGCTATTTTCATTTCATTTCAGTTACCACCACCAGCAAGTAAAAACAATAATTGCAACATGGTTTCTGTTTTCCCAGAAATACTGCTGAATCCATCATGAATGACGTGTGTTTTCAACTTTCTAACGTCTGTCATAGTCCCTGTTTGTGGAAAAGTTGATTGGCAGTCACGTGGTTTAACAAACAAACCTGCTGTTGCGTAGCGCAGATTTAGCTGACGGGGATTTTAGCTTTGACAACGTTTAGGGTAAATAATAATAAAAATTAGAAAAAAATCATTTATTCTCTCTTCACAAAGCTGACTTAAATTAAAAGTATACATAGAATGTCCCAGCTGTATGCCATCCTTGTGAGAGACTGGTGCCTAAAATAGGTTTTTCGAAAAAAAAAACCTGTGTTTCAGGTCACGGCTAGCATTAGCTTAACAGAGATACCGTGCAAGATCTGAAGTTAAACAATAGGTATGCATAAAAAGAAAATCAAAACTAAGTGAAATTTAAACAATTTGATTAACACAAATAAAGTGAGAAGAAATAACAATAAAAATAAAAAATTTACCTAACTATAATAAAATTGTGCAGAAGTTATTGAGTCATGTTGTGAGACGATGTGTGAGTGAGTGTTTATCTTGTGTGAAGTATTAGACTAGTAGGAGATGTATGTGAGTAATTCAGATGAGCAGTGAGTGAAATGTTTGAACTGAGGCTATTGAGAATTTGCAAACACATTTTTTTAGTTTTTAATTATGAATCTAAAGGTGTCTTCGTAACCCGCACCCAGTAAGCGTGGTAATGAATGATCGTTGGTTAAGTATACGAAAAGAGATCTCGCACATATTACTCACAGGCTGGAACATACTCCTACAATTTTTGTTTTTAATATAGCACTCATTTGTATCTTGTACAGATCCTTTTGTATCTTGTATGTGGACGTTATTTCTCACAGCACTCCAAAATTACTTTCTAACCGAATTTGCTGAATAGAAATAGCAATCGGAAATCCGGAGCAATCCGTCAAACAAATGAAGTGTAAAACCCGTACCCGGTACATATCCGTGCTGGTGCGGCCGCGGCCAATTTTTCCGGATTACAGATTTACGATGTATCGGGCCGGACCGAACGGCGTCAGGAAAAAAATACGTAAATTCAGATACATTGAGGGCTATTTATTCACACGTAAGAAAATATGGCTGGCATCGTCTGTAGCTAGGAATACGAAAGAAAGAAAAATAAGTTGATTTAAAATATAATTAAGTCGAATAAAAAACAAAATTTAAAACCAAATAGATTTATAGTCCACGAGTACGGAACAGAAATACATTAAGAAAGAAAGTACGTACGTTAAATATAAGTTAATAACAATTTGACTTAACAAATTGCATGAGGGTGCTTGGAATTACATGGGATACCACCATCTGTCTAGCCTAACCTGTTTTTTTTTGATAACGGGGGAAGTCCTCATGGATGACCTCCGCCCTGGGGGGGGCGGAGGGGTCTTTCAGACTCTTACTGACTAAAACCACCCCGGTGTTCCATCTCACACTTGCACCGGAGATCACGGAAACAAGAACGACTTCCGCGATCCCCGGCTAGTGCCTAAAATGCTATGCCTAACCTAACCCAACCATGTTGTGGTCAGCTTCCAGTCTATCCAGTTGCAACTGAATACAGTATTTTACATGGCCTGCGCAGTTTTCATTTATGTTCTCTGTTACGTTGATTTTGAAACTTCTGCCTCAAGGAGGTTTAATCGTAAAACGCAAAACAAGGTTATGTTGTGGTTTTAAAAGTTCATAAAATATACGACTCAATGAACAGGAAAAACGTAAAACACAAGCTCAAAGAATATTACCACTCCATTTTACCTTAATTTCACAGTAGCGCGTTGAGTAATTCCAGACCATGACATGCTAAGACAGACCCAGAGGTCTAATAGTGTGCCTTGTATAATTTATAAATAATTTATATATAATAAAATAAATAAAATAAAATAATCTAAGTTTTAAGAAAATTTACAAAAAATAGCTGATCGATTACAGGCCCGTAATTGTACCGAGACTGATGAAAAAAAATTTTTGCTTATTTTTCTTTATTTCCATTTTGGTATCGATTCCCTACTGCTAGCTAATTTAATTTAATCTTGTTTAAATAATCGTTTAACACTTTTCATTCCTTTTCAAAGTCAAAGTGAATCGACTTTCGTAACTCCTATTACATGTCAGCATCACTTTAGATATCACCTGAGATATTGCGTTAGAAATATTCAGCAGATTGTTCAAGTTCATTCTCATATCAAGTATGTCGATAGCTAGGTTTATCGTGCTTCGAGTTCAGACATCTCGTAGGATAATAACGCTTCATATGATCTCCTACGATGATACTTTCGATAACTGCGTACTATATCTATCAGTTATGACACTTATCGTGTGCTGAATCTTGTAAAGTTACGAGTAAGATAGTCACATCACTTAAGTTCTCGTTTGGTAGAATTTTGTTGCGATAAGCTAGTTTTGTAGATTATAAATGCATTTGGTCTGACTTTCATATTCTTGAAAGATAATCTAAACGAAAAGTTTATCCTTTATATTGTCCTCTCGGTATTATTACAATTCATTGGAGATGGATGTAGCATGTTTTCTCCTTCAAATAATTATTATAAATACTGTCAACGGGACATCTCAGTAGTGACTTTATTTCTGTCTACATCTTTTTTCACACTGTTCATCCCGCGTTTCTTTGGTCTTCATCTATTCTTATACCCATCCACATTTATACCCTTCGTTTACATCTGAACCTCTCATCATTTTATTATGTTGCTTGAAATAATTATTTTCGTCAAATATATTTGTCATCTGCTTAGCCTTTTCCCAACTATGTTGCGGTCGACTTCCAGTCTAAATGGGCCGACTGCTTTTCTTACTTCCACAACCCAATTGTAACACTATACTCTTGGTAAGACTAGTTTTCAGACTTTTAGGTTTCTGACAACCCATAACGACTGATAAAAATCTACGAATAAAAGCTGGAACCAATAGCTTAACTTGCTTCCCGAAGCCCGGTGGGGTCTCGATACGTAATGGGTGGTGACCCATCCATGAACTGGCCGCGGCAAGCATAGCTTAACTCTCGATCGCCCCGTGCGGCTGTTATTATTTGGTTAAGAATTCCGCACATCCGAACCTGATTTCATTTTAATAAGACGTCTTGAAATCACCACACTAAAAATTATTACTTTTCCCACAAAATATTGTATTCGATCAATTTGGCCCGACAAATTTTTTCCGCGTTCCTCACTGGTGGCGGTAGATGTAAAGGAAAGGCGTATAATAGCCTTAATATCGGGGCGATCCTATCTTAGTTCAATACTTCTTCTGCGGCTACTGGTGATGACGTTTTTGCTGTAGGATCTTTAGACTCAAATATCTTCGATTTCGGTTTTGCAATGATAACAAAAATTAAGCAAATCTTACTAATATTATAAATGTGAAAGTTTGTAAGGTTGGATGGCTGGAGGGAGAGATGTTTGTTACTTTTTCACTCATTAACTACTGAACAGGTTTGGATGAAATTGGCACATAGATAGTTTATAACCTGTATTAACACCTAGGGTACTTTCTATCCCGTAGTACGTTCCCGCGGGATAATTTCTGACCTCCACGCGGGCAAAACCGATGAAAAAGCTAATAAAATATAATTCAACGGTACAGTTGTCATTTTGAAACAAGTGAATCTTCTTGAAAATGAAATCAAGTAATCGAATAATGTTAAACATCCCGTTCTTTTCATCAATATAACCCCGCGCATTCCTACAAAACCGAGTGAATTTAATAAGCGGCCGACTTAACATTATTCAAATAGAGGCGGAAGAAATTCGTAGGCGTTTGTATAAAATTATTCAGCATTGAGATAAGTCGAGCAAAACAAGCGTCTTCTCACACGAAATGTATACTGAGCATTATTTAAATATAAGAGTAAAGGGTAGTTTGGAAAAAATCCTAACAATTTAATATTTAAAGATAGTATGTAGAATAATCTTTCATAACTTAGGTTCAAGCGCTATAATTTTTTGGAGATTCACAGATGACTCCGCCGTGGAGTGCAAATGTGATGCTGTCCCACAAATAATTGGGCATTTAATATCTTGTGCAGCGTGTCCTGTTGTCTACTACAGGATCTGATGGACGCTACTGAAAGATCCAAGCTCGTCGCCAAATTCTGGGCTGACTAGATTTAGATTGCTATCGACACGCTAAGAATTAGATTTATTGGAGGTAAAAAGTTTTGTGACATCTTCCATTAAATTACGTTTCAATGAGCCCTTTTTTAAGCCCATGGTGATTCCAGGATCATTCAGTCAAAATACATCCACTACTAGACATAGACACCCCAAAACATCACCATTACGAGCAGTTGCATATTATGTAGTTGAAACAGACAAATTATCCATTTACTTATATAAAGATTCTAGTGCAAAATGCTGAAGAAATTCACCTAAGTTATCATATTAACCACAAACCGCATACAAATTGTGGTCTCTTAGACTGGCGCGTCTGAGTTCTTCCTAACAACCACTTTAAGTGAATATTTTGAGAGTACTGAGACGATTGCCGTTTAAAAGCGAGAGCGCCAAGCGATGGAAGACGACAGTACCTATCTACCTACTCTACTATATATAAGCACAGAGTAGGACAGAAGGTTGGCTTCCAAGAACGAGTGAAAACAGGCACACACACATAGACGTGTACTTACAGAGATTTCAAACTATCTCAAATAAATGACAGTCACGAGTGCGCTTGAACTCGCTGTACGTGAAGCCTGTCCATGGGTGCGTGCGTTTTCCCTCGTTGTATGAAGCCGATCCTCTGTACCTCCTTTTTTTGTGCCTCTGGTATATGCTGATATCTTACACGCGTGGATTTCGGTAGCGTTTCCTCAATTTATTTGAAGTACGCCTACTTAAATTTTGTTGTCGTGAGTGCTGCAATAATACAAGAACAATGTTTGGAAGAAAGGAATGGTAATTGTTTGTAAGCGACGCGAGAGTGGTTAAGTAGCTGTGCCTACAGGCATCGTTATTTATATGAAATATGAGCGAGAAAAATTGAGTTGTCTTATAAAGTTGTAGAAATAATTAATTTTGGCTATTCCATAAGTGGCCACGCGCAGTGATGACAGGTGGAGGAAGGCTTCGACAGAGTGGCCTCCAAGGATTGGAAGACGAGATGCCGGTCGTAGGGCAACGAGATGAACGGACAAAATTATTGCCATAGCGAGCAAAATGATGAGGCTGCCACAGAAAGGGGAGAATTAGCACAAAAGTATAGAGACCTATGCCAAGCAAAGGGTGAACTTGGGCTATGAATGATGCTGATGATTCTATATTTTGATAATCCTACTAATATTATAAATGTGAAAGTTTGTAAGTTAGACAAAACTTTTTGACAGATTTAGATAAAATTTGACACAAAGAATCAAAAAATCAAAATCAAAATATTTTATTTCACATAAGCCTGCATGGGCACTTATGAAACGTCAGAAGCTAGGTGCACGGTTCCAATTTGTCGTTTCCTATGGAGAAGAGCCGGCAAGAAACTCCACGGTTACTCTTTTAAAAATAATTGGCTTTTACAATGTTTTCAAATTACAGTGATAATAGGTATGGGAGGACAGTGCAGGCCAGTCAATAAGTACCAGGTACTTAGAGGAATGAAAATACAGAATAGAAAAACGTCTACAAATCTAGTCTTTAAGGCCTACAACGTTCTCTCATTCACAATATGTAAAAGAATCTACCTATATAAAATGAATCTATTTGAACCAAGTGACATGATTTCGATGACAATCACTGAAAATAAATAGTAGGTAGTAAAATTGATGCATAATGTCAAATAATGACGAGAATATGTCAGACATTGTAAAAAAAAAAAATAATAATAAAAAGAATAAAAATTAACATTGCAATTTGGGAGCAGTTAATAGACTTTCACACGGTTTTGCTGTTAATGAGGTACCAGGGAAGCCACATGTGCAGAAGGAATTAATGCCAAACTTCCCTGTCTTCAACGTAGTCTTTTATCTTATAATATGCTTTTTTGATAAGGACACGTTTGATGTGAGTTTTAAACTTTCCATCGCTAAGTTCTGTAACCGACTTTGGCAACTTGTTATAGAAGCGGATACTGTTTATTAGAAATGACTTGCTAGTTTTAGTTAATCTAAATTTTGGAATCACAATTTCATCTTTACTACGTGTATTTAGATTATGGAAATCGCATCTTTTTTTGAAAAGACCTAAGTTTTTGCGAACATACAAGATATTTTCTAGAATATAAAGAGAAGGCAGAGTAAGTATATCAATTTCGTTGAATTTGTTTCTAAGAGACTCGCGAGGCCCCATTTTATAGATTGCGCGGATTGCCCTCTTTTGTAAAATAAAAATTGAATCTACGTCCGCTGCCGATCCCCACAGCAGAACGCCATAAGACATAATACTGTGAAAATAAGCAAAGTATACTAACCTAGCTGTGGCTACATCAGTCAACTGCCTTATTTTTCTTACTGCGTAAGCAGCTGAGCTTAATCTGCTTGAAAGCGCTCTAATGTGGGCACCCCATTGCAATTTTGAATCTAAAGTAATTCCCAAAAATACAGTTTCCGAAATAGCATCTAGTTTCTTGCCATCAAGTTTTAAATTTAGACCTACTTGGGGTACATTTGGTAGCGAGAACTTAAGACATTTAGTTTTGTTCGCATTGAGTAAAAGATTATTAGCAGCAAACCATTTCGATAGAACAGCTAGGCTTTCGTTGACATGTAAGACATCCGTATCTTTTCTATCTAGTCTAAAAATAAGAGAAGTGTCATCAGCGAATAAAATTATATCCGAGAAGTTAGCCATCAGATAGGGAAGGTCATTAATATAAACTAGAAATAAAAAAGGACCAAGAATTGAACCTTGAGGCACGCCCATCCTAACTAGAGACCCCGAGGATGTCACCCCGTTAACGTTTACTTTTTGCTGCCTGTTTGATAAGTAGGAAAGTACAAGATCAGCAGCTTGTCCACGAATTCCGTAGTGGTGTAATTTACAGATCAGTGTATTGTGGTCAACGCAGTCAAACGCTTTTGAGAGGTCACAGAAAATGCCAATCGCATCCTGAGAACTCTCCCAGGATTCCAAAATGTGACTGATGAGTTTTACTCCCGCGTCAGTCGTCGACCTACCTTTCGTGAAACCAAACTGTCGACTATGTAAAATCCCATTTGAGTTAAAATGTGACAACATCTGGTCCAGCATGATTTTTTCATAAATTTTGCTCAATGCTGGAAGCACAGATATAGGTCTATAATTAGAGGGATCACTCTTACTACCCGATTTGAAAATTGGTACTACTTTACTATGTTTCATTAAGTCAGGAAACGTACCGCTGTCTAAACATTGATTAAATATGCCTGTTAGGACAGGGGCAATTGTGTCAATGATATTTTCAATAACCTTAACGGAAATCCCCCATAAGTCTTCAGTGTTTTTTATGTTAAGACTTTTAAATGCTGTTTTAATTGTGGCAATAGAGATGGGTTTGAATTCAAAACTTGGAATGTCCTTACTGAAGTTTTCTTTAAGAAGAGATTCAGCTAATACAGATGAAGAGGGGAGACATTTCGTAACCTCTATTGGGATGTTGGTAAAGAAATTTTCAAGAGTCTCCGCAACTTTTAACTTATCTGAAATGGTTTCATTGTCAATTTTCAGAGCTAACTCATTCTGATCTCGTTGTTTTGTGTTTCCAGTTTCTTTGTTAATTACCTGCCACACAGCTTTTATTTTATTTTTAGAAATACTAATTTTGTTACTTATTAATTTAGATTTAGCTTGAGCACAGACTCTTTTGAATATCTTAGAATAGTTTCTTACATAATTATGAAAGGCCTGATCTGAAGTCAATGACTTTTCATTATACAAATTATATAAGATGTCTCTGCTTTTTCTAATGCCATCAGTGGCCCATTCACTAAATTTTGGTCTAGTAGTGATTGTAACTTTTTTTACAGGACATGCTTTATTGAATTCTTGGCATACTGTAGAAAAAAGTGTGCCATAGTTTACATTGGGGTCTTGTGAATCTAAAGTTGCTATTGAGAGATTGCTAAGAACATTATTATTAAACGTTTTCAATTTATTTTTAGTCAGTGGTCTCAATTCTATGGTTTTATCCAGGTGTAACTTTTTATCTAAGTCAAACGATACAAGCTGACCAGTATGGTCTGACCTGACGCCACTAATTAAAGATGAGCCTTTTATTATGCAATTAGTAAATACATTGTCTATGCATGTAGCTGTGGTTGCTGTTATCCTAGTCGCTTCATTAAATATACATTTTAAATTGAATGATTTAAACAATGAGATAAGCTTACTTTTTTCTGGTGAATTAACTAGTAAATCAATATTTAGGTCACCACACACAAAAACTAATTTATTATCTTTAAAAAGTTTACCTAATATTTCCTCCATAATTATCAAAAATGATGACAAGTTCGAGGCTGGTGGTCTATAAACAGATAAGAAAGTATGGCCCTCAACCTCTGCACATGCTACCTCACATAAGCGATCAACAGAGCAAGCAGTGATATCCTTTCTTTCCTTATATCTAAAACTACTATTACATAATATCAAAGTACCACCCCCTATCGAAGACCTATTGTACGCACTGGCAACTGAAAAATTATTTACATTAAACAACATTCTATCCGGTTTTAACCAAGTTTCACTAAAACATAAGATATCCATATGATATTTATCTATTAACATTTCCACGTCTAGGATTTTGCCAGAGAAGCGATTTATATTTTGGTGATACAGTAAAATACTCTTATTATGCTTCTCTTTTGTCGTGTCTAAAAGTTTAAAGAATTAATTACAGTATTATTAGAAGTACTAGATAATACTGTTTCGTCACTTAACCTAGTCTCAGTTAAATTATCAATAACTGCGTGTATATTGTAAGCTAACAAAGTAGCTAATACATGCTGACTTTTCTTGGGAAGAAACATATGTTCCCGATCTAATACAAAATCTCTAACAAAATTGTTAGTATCAAAATACAATAGACGGTCACTAAGACGACATGTCAACAAATGCATTAAATTATTTAGCCTAAAAATGTAATCATTTTCTTCATCATTCAAATTATTTGAATATGGCAAAGCACATAATATTATTTTACCTAATTTTAATTTAAGTAGGGTGTCAATACCATTAACTATGTCCCTTTTAGATAAATTCAGACTGTTTCCAATTAAAAGAACTATACTTGTCTGCTCATTCAATTTTGTATTTTTTATTTTATGAACAAGCTCATTAAAATGCAGGTTATGGTAACAACAATTAGTTATAGTATGTTTAGAGCAGTTATTTAACAATGATCCAAAACCTGCTCCTAATCTATCAGAATAAACTAAAACATTACTTTGAGTGGGATGGACACTGTCTAGTGTATGAGTTACAATGGGTGAAGCGGCAGAAACAACATGCTGCGACATGAGAGGTGGCGGAGTGGGAGCACAACTACAGGTGAGATTGTTAGTCAGTGACTCATACCTCTCTGCATTGTACTTCACCAGATCCACCAACTCACAAGCCTCCTGCAAACGGTCGCTTAACATTTGTTGACTAGACTCATACTTACAAGATATTTCTTTAAGTGTATTTTCCCTGCTCAGTAATTCCTTTTGAAGGTTTTGTATGTCAACATTATACATTAATCTGCTTGTTTTCAACTTGTTATTACATACATTTAGTTGGCTCTGTAAGTTGAAACGTTCTTTCCTAAGATTTAGGTTAAATTTGTAAATGCTTTGTGTCTTCAAAAGTTTCTTATACTTTTTAATATTCTTACTAATTTTAATGTACTTCTTAATTTTATTATGACTAGTTAGAGTTGGACATCTAGTTAAGGTATCGTCCCCAGTCAAGTCTATGCCAACGGTGGGCTTCACATACTCCAATCCGGATATACTACCAACCAGCTCGTCAAAAAGGTTACTGGTGTTGGTAACCTGTTCGCTGTCTTTTAGAGAGTTGATAGTGGAAATCGTGTTGTTGGCCTTGCATAACTCTGCTTCAAGGCCTGATATCCGTTTTAGTGCCTGGTCATGAGTGTCACTGCAATGTTGGAAGTCTGACACTAGTTGACGGAGAAGGTGATGCTGGTCAAGTATGTCCATGTGCTGAGAGTGAAGTTCAACAAGCTGGCTCTTGAGTTGAGTGTTTTTGTCAATTATCTTCTTCACTTCAATCTCACTGTCCTCTCTTTCCTGTAGCAGCTGGTTGCATTCTTTTCTTGATGCCTCCAGCTCCTTCAGTGCTGCTTTCAGCTTGTCACTCATGTCACGAACGGTGGCTCCGCGGGTCATCATATTTAAAAGTTTCCCCAAGTGGCACCTGGAATGTGACAAGAAACAGCTAAGTGTATGAGGAAGCTAGGTAAGTTGAGAACTTGGGAAGATAGGAAAGTACGATTGGAAGAAATAGGTATTAAGAAATAAAATAACAGACAAAGGATGAAGTTTTGGAATAGATTTAAAAATAAAAATAAAAATGGAGGTATTAGAAAAACAAAAAAAAAAGGAAGTTATTCAATTTATTTTATTCTGGGGCTTAATTAACTCAATTTTAACTGTTTACAGGAAGACTTTTATTATCATTTAAGACAATAACTGGGCTAGCTAATTTCCACTAAGAGAGTAGGTAATGTATGATTGTTTAAGGACATGAGATTAGTACATAAGAAAGTTTTATCATTTCAACCATTCAATTAGTTTTAAACAAAAGTCAATCAATTAGGGATAAATATGTGTAAAGTAAGGTTTGTAGTGTTGGTTTATGTCTGGGGCAAGTGTGTGTCAAGAGATAGTTTATAGGCTGGATTAATACGTTGACATGCGTGAATCTTACTATTTATTCCCATAATACTTTCCCGTGGGATAACTGCCGACCTCCACTCGGGCGAAGCCGTTTGCAAAAGCTAGTATGTATTGTAACTTTACCAAATCGTAAACCAAACCGTTTTTCCAACAAAATCACCATAAAACCATCGGTCTATTTACAAAACTGACAAAAAGCTCTACCGCTCAAAATCAATAAGTGTTCGATGCATAAAACATGGGGGAACTAAACCCGAAGGTAACTTTCGAAGACAAGAGTTGATCTTACGGTATTTGAACGTATAACACAATGGATTGAAGGCAGTTGAGTGGTATCCACACTGACTTTGTGTTTGGCTGAATAAAGACCCTTCGTCTTATGTGTACATAGCGGCTTTAGAATGTGTATTTGCACAGAGTTTATTTCACATTCAAATATTTGTCATATCTAGAAAATTGGAACCAGTCTTCCTAAGTGTATCACCGAGTGACTAGGTTGTTGAGGTCAGACAGACAGACGCTCCATATAAAATACTGATATTCAGTTGCAACCGGTTTAGTTGGGAGAGGACTAGGTAGAGAATGATCTAGAAAATTGCAAATAGGTTTCAATTCCAATTGAGAATTCCATTACCAACTGACAGTCCTAGTGGTTTGATTTAAACGTTGATTGATAAATGATATTTATTTCGGTAAATAGGTTTACACTATAATAAAAAAAAATCACTAGACGGATATGGATAGAAATAAACGCATTCTTTTAAAATTCGTTTGGATAAAAGAACGAAAATATATTTGTGAGCGTTAAACATGACCTAAAAAAGAACTAATAAAACAATCAAATAATAATTTGGGGAAAAGTATGCGTCACATCCACGCTAAACAGTCATCGCTCAGCATAAAAGATTAGTTAATAAGACTATTTGTTTTAAAGTTATTAGACAACATTTCTTCTCAGCGAACTGATAGCTACCTATGGAGAAAATATCTTCAAAGATGGGCTGTATATCATATTAATAACCGGGAATACAAGAGTGTAAACTGACAAAAATATCTACACAACATACCATCCCTTTATCCTCTCCTGAATATCAAACAGAAGAATGTACACTTGTAAGTTAAACTATTTAAACTACTTCCTTAATATTTAAAACAACAACTACGTACAATATTTATTACAGGTTATACCTACAAATCACAAAGGGATAAACAGACAGACTACATAAAAGAAAAAGATTATGTCTGTACAGTTCTTTGATGTCCGCTGTTCAGTAGACTGGGAAACTTATGGAAGTGATGCATAGGAAAATATTCAAAGAAACCTGCTCATTGGTTTTAATTTCTTGTGTGAATTAGTGAATGGTCTGCAGTCTTTATGCTGTGTGGCTATATTTTTATGCTCGATATTTCTCCATATTAAAAAAGAAAAGTAATTAAATGGGATTAAATTATTTCCTTGCTTATTCTACTTTATTTAAGGTAAGTAAAGAAAACATTTTTAGATATTATACATCTATAGAAATAGGTACCATTAATTTATCAAACAGAATAATTAAGAGCATTATCATAATATCTCAAATACGAGCTTAACGTGATGTAGTGGAGCACGACAAGAAACCTCTTCGGATCGTATTCCTCAACTACAAAACGAGAATAGTCCGGAAGAGCAAAACCCAAACCAAAACGCGTCTTCTAGGTCACTTGGGTGCAACAGAGATGCAAACAGCAAATCACAAATGCAAGACAGAGTAAGGACATACCCTAACGACTTCTCATTTTGACATCCTGGATGTTTGTATTTATAGTTTCCGTGAATTCTGCTGATTGTCCCTAAGGGTATTAATTTTCAATTCTTGGAACATTAATACTTGGAATTTTGTCCCTGAATGTATATACAACAAATATTAGATATATATTTGGAATGTTGATCAGGTGAAAGACATTCCCTTGGGTATGTTACTTTTAGCAATCGTTTTGTGAGCTCGCATAATCTTTAGGTAACCCTTTGTATATTATTTGGTAGGTACATTTCCACAAATTACCACATTGGGCTGGATCATATGTAGATTGACAGTCACTCAGCGCGCTATGAAGCGGGCTAAGCTTGAAGTTTCTTTGAAGGATAAACTCAGAAACAGTTATCCGGAAAAGAACTGGAGTTACAGATATAGCTTGCAGAGTAAGTAGATTGCAGTGGCAGTTAGCTGGCCATGTTTGTCGAAGGACTGACGGCCGATGGAGCAGACTAGTCCTGGAGTGGTGACCGTGTGTCAGCAAGCGTAGTATGGGACGCCCCGCAGCTAGGTGGACCGACGTTCTTAAAAAGTGGCTGGGTTAGACTGGAAGCTGAAGGCGGAGGACAGGGTATTGTGGCGCAGCATGGGAGAGGCTATATCCAGCAGTGGACTGCGATAGGCTGAGTTGATGACATTTCCAAAAAAAAATCGTTTAGGAATATTCATTGTCTATGTATCAGGGTCAAAGAACGTAATATGTTTGTAAATTTTGTAGAATCTTCATTGATGTGGAAGGAACCTGGAATTTCATTAAAATATCATCAGTTTCGCAAGTGAATTGTTAAACTTTAATAACTTAATTTGACGGCTCACTGGCTGTTCAATAATTCTGGTATGTTATGTATCTACAAACAGTCAATGGCCTTTGAAACTGAAGCTATTATGTAAACTTATGTAGTTCTTGGTAGAAGTAGTGTGTATTTTGCATCTAGTAAGGACACTTTGGCACGATTTTATATACCTATCTAACTGCCTCGTTGGTCTTGTGGTTATAAGTATGAGTCCTGGGTTGTGATGAGAAAAGTTTCACTTATCAGGAATTTTCTCATTAGCGTAGTCTACAATTATGCCTGATTAATGGCAATCGGCTCGCCTCCTATTATATGAGACTTAAACAGAACTGACGAAATGTGGGTGTACTATTGATACACCTCTGCTCAACCCTTTGGGAAATAATAGCGTGATGTTATGTTTTGTTATGTTAATTTCTATCTTTTATTGACTACTACAGTACTTACATACGTACGTTATTTTGTATCTTTGTAGTAAAATCTCTTGTTCGCTCAAATGTTTAATTTTAAATGAAAACTCTTTTTATAGTACTTTGTCCAACACGTACGGTACGGCTATGTGATGAGGCGAGATGATGACTATATAAAAAAGCCTTGAATATAGAAGAGGGGAAAAGAGGCCGTGGACGACCACCGATAATTTGGCTACGAACAGTACAAAAAGATATGATAACATGCAACACTACAAAAGAGAAAACCTACAGCTAGGAGGGCTGACCTCAAATACATTGGAATAATAGCTAGGAGATAGAAGAATAGATAATGACAGAGTGTCGCTTGTCACCACTTTTATATCAGAGAATCAAGAACCATTGGCTGTTAATACTTGACACCCATTGAGCCGTCAAATTACTTAAACAAGTTAACAAAAGACTTGTCAAACTGATATTATCAGATGTCAAGACCATCCATCACTTTGAACCCCATCACACAGCTAAGTATACCGTTAATATAAAAATCATCCCTTTAACACAATAAAAATATCATCTTGATAAACTTACAACGTTATTTAATAATATTAATGGCTAAACAAGTGAAGTGAATCGAATAATTAGATCGCCCGTCACGGAAACAATCAAGGAAATATCTTTCTTATTGACTGAGGGGGAAAGACTATAGTCCCTTTCTTATGAGAGTTTCATTACGATCGTATCTAACAATTGACCCCTATAAGGCGTCAATTGGAACTCGGGTTTTTGGTACAAACGTTAGGGTATATCTTAATGGTACATTAATTAAAGTAGACCTCAAATTGATGATGTCTCTTTGATCTACAGCCGTAAGTGCTTAGTCAAGATTGTATTAGGTCGGTAGGTACCTAGTTCAATTGAATTGATGAAAGTAAAGATTCATGCACACGTACATCAGTCACATGTCACTGATCAGTCACGTCAACGTTAGGGACGTAATGTCCTAATGTGGTAAAAGTAGGGCTTGAAATACCGGTTTTTTGGGGACCGGTACAATGGTACCGGTCCCCAAAAAACCGGTATTATCCGGTATAACACCAAGGCCAATGGGTCTTGGTGTTATACCGGTACCAGAGTAACCTGTTGTACCTATACTATTGATATTTCTTATCAAAATCGGTACTGTACCGGTACCAAACAAATATTTCCGTAAGTTAGAGAGAGAAACAGACATAGTCAATAAAAAGGATAGTTATTAGGCATTAGAATAATAACTTTAAGGTTGCCATCCGTACGTTCCTCGTATAAATAATGAGATTTGTGGTACACGTCGGGTACCTGAATTTGGTAGGTACCGGTACTAGTCTGGAACCGGTTCCTGCCTAGAATCAGTACCCAGGTAAAGAAATGGCAAGTACCACTAAGTACCGGTACAGAACCCGTACTTTTAAGTGGGAACCCATAAGTGAATTGAGTGTTTGGTGGTCAGTTTTGTACGCAACAACACACTTTTCAACGTGCTGGTGACGTGTCGTTGACTGAAATGGGCCGCTCGCGACGTAAGTGACATGTACGGTCGATGTCCTACGACTTTTACAATGCTATGTATAACCTTAGAGACATTTGTATGCATATAATTTATTTGTCAAACGGTATGGAACGTCTGTTTTTTTTGCGCGGTTTTAGTGTTAATGTGGTTAATAATGATGAGTAGGTACAATGACCCCTTTTCAGGCTTAGGATAAACAAAAACGATGCTTGTATTTTTTATGTGACTGATCGGTGACTTCGCGGCGACGTGACTGATGTGTGTGTATGAACCTTAAGTAGGCATATTTAGATGGGCTAATTGCTTTGTCGTGGCTACTGACGCAGTTAGTGGAGTCATCAATATGATTTATTGATAATGTAATGTTCGGGTTATGGGCTTGTTAGATCAGCTATCTCTAATGTATTAGCATTACTTGTAATTAGGCTGAAATGATTAGTGAACTGTCAGTTTGTATACAGGCAAGTATTAAGGGTTCTGTCATTACATTTTCCTTCTCATACGTTTTTACTGAAAGTCTGACAACCAGTCTTACTAAGAGGTATCGTGTTACCCAGTACTTGGGTTGTGGAGGTCAGATAGGCAGTCGTTCCATGTAATATACTGGTATTCAGCTGTATCTGGTTAGATTGGAAGCCGACCTCAGTATAGTTGTACAGGCTAGGCAGATTTTATTTATTCACTCCAAATATACAAATATCCTTACAGGCTAAACCCAATGCGATATTGTAGTAAACTTAAAGAAATATTTTTTTCCACTGCTTGTACCATAAAAAATGTTATAGGTAGGTAGCTAATCTTTCAAATTTACCCAAAGCGCAACAGAATATGCCGACGTCATCAGCAATGAGGTTGAGAGTGCGGAGCGCAATCGGCAGCGGCGCCTCACGCAGCAAGTTAGTTCGCGCGCGCGGTACCGCCAGCAACCGCGGCTGACGACGACGACCCACATACGTCCGTCTGGCACAACTAGTTCCACCCTTCGCAATATATCCGCATTGTGTATCTTCCTTCTAATTATCTTAAATATATAAGAAACAAGTGCGAGTTGCCTCCTGACCCTCAGTTCATTATATCCGACCATATCTAAGATAAACAGAGTTGGATACATTAACGGATAAAATGGATAGGTACACCCAGATTATGATGATGATGTTCCTCTACTTCGTGAGTTAACTGATAGCACCTACCAATTTAGAGATGCTTGATATATCGTGTTGTGTACCTAAGACAAAAATAGTAGGTAACAACATCATTGTTATAAAAACATTTGAATAATATAAACGGCATTATTTTTTATGCGAAAGTAGCTTTTAAAATGTAAATGGGTTTTGAAAACAAGAATATTTTATAACCCCAAATGGATTATGAAATATTCTTGTTTTGGAAAAAAGAAAGGGCGTTAAAGAAAAGGGTACGTACATATTATATGGCAATCCATCACTTTTATTGTACTCAGAATAATAAAATTTTGGCTAACTAATATTCTATGAATTACCTTTACACAGAAAATATGAACCAGTTGATGTACAAAAATAGTTAAAAAACTAAAAAACACGCTTTAAAAACCAAACTAAAAAAGGAGAAAATAATTTAATTCAATTAAAAAGCGTGGGGTGCTTGACATTAATTGATTCTAAAAATACCTCAAAAAACGTCTTGCTAGTCACCTTTCATTCATTACCTCAACAAGACTAAACCCTTTAAACATACTCTTTCAATTCTCTCTTATCAATTTATGCTACTTCATATTCTTTTAAACCGCACCGTTGCCTAATCACATCATTGCTCAGCCGATCATTTATTGTCACACCACACATCCTTCGCAAGGAACGCGTTTCCACACTATTTATTCTACTTTCATTCTTCCTATGCCACACCCAACACTCACTTACAAGCTTAGGCCGGCACCACACTTGTGAACAGCCAGTCGACCTTTTTACCCACTTTATATTAGGTCTTTACCTATGAAATTGCCGTTTTGCAGTACTGGCCATTTCAAATCAAAATAATTTTTGTTTGGGTAAGAATTCTAATTTCAAATTAATTTTATTTTAAAAACATGGATTTTTTTTCCAAAAGTAGTCATTTGTTTATTGATTAGTGTTACATTTTCATCGCATTTCAATCTTTTTCGTCATCATGGATACGTTAAAAATTCGAGTAATTATGGAATATGAGTACCGTCGTGGCAGCAACGCGGCACAAGCGGCACGCAACATCAACGACGTTTACGGAGCTAACACTACAAACCAACGCACCACCTGTTATTGGTTTGCTCGCTTCCGTTCTGGAAATTTCGACCTGAAAAATGAACCTCGCGGTCGTCCGAAGACTTTGGTCGACAATGACGAATTAAAGGCGATTGTGGAAGCTGATGATACACAATCTACGGCTGAATTAGCAGCAGCTTTCGACGTTAGCGTCAAAACAATATTGGTCCATTTGCGTCAAATTGGCAAGGTAAAAAAGCTTGACAAATGGGTGCCCCACGAACTCAATGATCGTCAGCGCGAAGTACGCGTCGAGACGTGCCTTGCACTGCTCAACAGACACACAAATGAAGGAATTTTGAACCGCATTGTTACCTGCGATGAAAAATGGATTCTGTTTGATAACCGCAAGCGCTCAGCAAGTTGGTTGGATCCTGGTTCAGCACCTAAACAATGCCCTAAACGAAAACTTACCCCTAGAAAAGTGATGGTCACTGTTTGGTGGTCTAGCGCCGGTGTGATTCATCACAGCTTCTTACCAAACGGGGTGAGCATTACTGCAGATGTGTACTGTGAAGAACTGAACACAATGATGGAGAAGCTGGCACATCTCCAACCAGCATTGGTCAATCGCTCGTCTCCGCTGCTCCTGCACGACAACGCGCGACCTCATACTGCACAGCAGACGGTCTCCAAGTTGCAAGAACTGGGGTTGGAAGCTCTCCGTCATCCGCCCTGCTCACCAGACCTTGCGCCTACAGACTACTACTTTTTCCAGAATTTGGATAACTTCTTGGCGGGAAAAAAATTCAATACCCGAGAGGCAGTACAAAATGCCTTTGAAGAATTTGTTGCCTCCCGTCCAGCTGATTTCTTTAAGAAGGGCATCAATAAACTGCCACTGCGATGGCAAAGATGCATTGATTGCATGGGTGATTAATACAAATAAAAAATACATGAAAAAAATTCGTTTAAATTTTTTCATACAAAACGGTAATTTCATAGGTAAAGACCTATTATCAGCCCAGAGTCTACTATATGACTGTTCAGCGCTTGCAGAACAGCCATGCTGTCTGAGAGTATGCGGATCGAGTGGTCCTTAACTTCCCTGGCCATGATAGCCGACGCGGCAAGGGAGATGCCCATGCATTCGGCCTGGAACACTGTGTTATGGACTCCCAGCGGTGTGGCTATGTGGATATTGAAATCCTCCGAGAAGACTCCAGCCCCTGTGCCACTACCTGTCTTTGATCCATCCGTGAAGATGCGCAGCTCTGCGGGGCGCAAGCCTTCGCATCGTTGATCCTCATGCAGTTGGATTCTGTATTTTTTATCGAAGATAAATTGTTTGGGCACCCGGTCATTTATAGCCTTCGTAATGGGGAACTCACTGTGGAGTTCCTTGAGCAGTGCGATGTGATGTGTGTCTTTCTTACTCCAGAGATTTATAGCCTTTAGACGCGCTGCGGCCATCGTTAGCAAAACGTATTTACAAAGCAGATTTGAGTGGAAACGTATAATGACCTTATAGATGGTGTACTTCACAAAGGCGTGTATAAAGATGTATGCGGCGTACCACCGGCTATAATATTTACATACTTACTTGTAAAGATTTACTATTAAAAAACCGGCCAAGTGCGAATCAGACTCGCGCACGAAGACTTCCATTATCTATAAAAACGGCAAAAAAATTATGTCTGTTGTATGGGAGCCCCCTTAAATATTTGTTTTATTTTAATTTAATTATTTATTTTTAAAGTGAATATATTTATAAAGTGAGAATACAATATTCTGTGAATATTTCAACTTTCAAGCGTCTACCTGTTGCCGTTATCAATATTGAGCAAAAACGAGCAAAAAAATCAAGATTGTCGTATGGCAACCCCCTTAAATATTTATTTTATTCAATTTTTTAGTATTTTTTGTTATAGCGGCAAAGCGGCGGCAAATTTCAACTGTCTAACTAGCACGGTTCATGAGATACAGCCTGGTGACAGACGGACAGACAGACGAACAGCCACGATGAGTTTTAGTAATAGGGTCCCGTTTTACCATCTGGGTACGGAACCCTAAAAAAAACAATATTTACCATCAAACATTATTTCAAATAAAAAGATATAAGTAAGTACCTATTTTGAATTAATTAACCTGAGTAGTCAAATTAATTAAAAAAAAATTAAAAAGTTTGTCTTATTTTTTTCTATTCAAATAATTTCGAGATCAATGAATGGCTCCCTAATTACAATTCGTTTACCCTAATTATCTACATCGTCTTTTGTTTTATTTTTCGTAACTAGTATCAATTTTATCTAGTACAGATAAATATCTGTTTTAGAACTACAAAAGCGGCGGGGTTTTGTCATATTTGAATTCAACATTTTGTAAAGATTTATAAAAAAGTTCTAATTAAATTAGCTAGTGAAACTCAACAGCTCTAGTGTTTTTTTGGAGTCAACGACCGCTGGAAGTGTAAGTTACTTACTTGAAGTATGAGTTGAGAAAATCTGTTAATCGCATTTAGATATCGAGACCCTGTGAAGTTTACACCAGTAAAAACTGATTTTTAGACGAATATTTCAATTAACAATCTATAGTCCTTAGCCCCATAAAAAAAACAATTGTTTATTTCTTTTATCATGTTTAGATATCGATACCAATCAAACAAATATTATCTATCCTATCAAGGAATGTATATTTATTTGACCCTGTCAAATTAACTTTTATTCCACTGCAAAATTTAATAAAGTTTCCTTTAGGCTTCAAAACTACGTTACCTACCTTATGCAATTTTGAGACCTCACATTTTGGACCTTTCAAAGCGTTAACTTTCAAGGCAGATAATATGGTATCTTTCATAATGATCATCATAATTTCAGCCAAAACACGTTCACTGCTGTATATAGGCCTCCACCTAGCACCGCCATTTCGACCGGTTCTGTACTTCTCGCATGGTATGTTTGCCTACCTCAGTAATAACACAAACCAATTAAACTCAGTAACTAATAGTAGTAATTTAACCCCAACCACAATATCTTAAGTATTGCCAACTAACCCTTCAACTGCAAACACCACTAAATAATAATAATAATTAACCGCTAACATAATAAATGTTAATAATCGTAAACATAATCCTATCCGATTCGAGGAGGAAATTACATTCCGATACTATCTTGTGGGTCTCTCATTCATTATCTGAATTACCCCTAATTCAGAATTAGGGGTGGTATCGGTTTTATTATTACAATGAAGTGATTTTCATAACGTTATTGTTATTGTTATTGCTTTGTTATTTCAATGTATTGATATTGAGGATATTTTGTGGCAGAGCTTTAGTTCGATTGCTGAATTTGTGCTGTCAAACCATTTCTATTTAATTTTTTGTGAAAAACAACAAGTTTCTTCACAAAAGGTGAATTAAAAAATTACGTCTAGATTTTTAGAGACAGCTGGCGTTATCCTGATCGCTTTTAATTGGAACCCAGTAGTGCGAGTTCTAATATCAGGGCTAAACGATGTATTCAATTCTATTTCACTGTAAACGTTGACGTTCGAAACGAAAGTGCCTTTTATGTGCCTAATTGAAATAAAGGTTTTGACATGTTTGGATGGCAGTAGATAGTGAGCTCTTATTATGTTGATTCAATCCATTTTGATAAGATGTTGTAATATATAACCTCACGCCCGTCATCCTCAAAGTGTAAGGCATGTACTGTAAAGGTTGGTTGTTTACTGAAAGCAACATTTTCGTTATACCGGCAGGCAATGAAATGACTTTGTCACATTCAAACTGTCAAGGAGGTCTAGAACAATCCTTAAAATATTTTAGCTTAGGTATTTGCTTCGGAATAGAACAGATCATTGATAGGCGCGGAGCTGTAAAGACATAAGCATGGAATAAACGAGATAATTTATAATTGCACACATACAAGTACTCGAGGCTCGAGGGACCCTTCAGGTCCCACAGTACCTATTAACTCATATTTGGTATTTTAGATCATTATTATCATGAGAACTACTCGCTAACTAGGAAGTTAGTAACCGACCACGAAATCCCACACATGAACCCAAATTCATCAATCATTAATCGATATTCAGCGACTAACCAAATTATTGACGAGGCCATAAATACACACAAACTCCGTGGGAGGGCGCCACTTGAAAGTAATTATAAATTATAATAATATAAACGCGTTTGATGTGACGAAAACAGATGGTGACGTGACGTGGCGACTGATAAAGGTAAACTGTCATGGCTGACTGCGGTTATAAAATTAATTTAATTAATTATTGTTTGTTTAGTAGGGTTAGGTGATGTGATTAAAAAGTTTGATTGAAGTCATTATTTTTGAATATGCTTTTTTTTGGTCGTCGTCCAAGTTAACGGCAGTTTTTGAAAGCGAAATGTGATTAATATACGATGATGATGATGTGTATTTTTTTTTTTTTAGTTTTCTAACATGTTACTAACATAGTTTTTAAGGTGTAATACTAACACCCTATGGGCCCTGATGCCTGAGAATAGAAGATTTTTTTTATTTTATTTTATTTTTTATTAATATACGTACGTAAAACCACACAAAGAAAAAAAAATTGTGACTAATAAAAGACATATTATTATGTATCTTTTCTAAAGTGCCTTGGTAATCCTACTATCCTACTAATATTATAAATGTGAAAGTTTGTATGTTTGGATGTTTGCTGGCTAAACGGATTTGGATGACATTTGGCACACAGATAGACAATAACCTGGTTTAACACATAGGATACATTTTAACCCGGTAGGTACTACGTTCCCTTGGGATAATTTTTGACATCCACGCGGGCGAAACCGCTAGTTATAATTAATAGAACGAAAGTTAATCCAGCAAAGACGACTAAATTCGATACATTGAAATACTTAGACTAGACTTACCTAGAAGCTGCTTAAAGCTGCTTCAAGTCAAATTAATATCTTGTCTCATTACTATAGTTAACAAGCATGGCAATAGCGGTTATTGACCCACCAATATTTTCTAGTATTTTTAGGGTACCATACCCAAAGGATGCCAACGGAACCCTATTTACTAAATCACCACTGCCAGTCCGTCTGTCAGTGAGCGGGATATATCTCATGAATCGTAGAAGGTGGACAGTTAAATGTTCACAGAGTGTGTACCTAGCTATTTCTATTGCCGCATTAGGTAAAAACATATAATTAAATTCAAAATTAAAGGGGTCTCCATAAATAAATATGTATATTGTGCGGTGTTACGGTACTCTTCGTGTTTATAATAAAAAATATACTGAAATAATATCCGTTAACATCCTATATAAATCTATCGCGATCTTCAACATGTTCCAAGAACAAAAAAGCAAGCATAGTTTTTTGTTTTTAAACGTACGAAGAGATAATAAGGAAAGGGCAATGACTGATGTTGCTATTCTAAAACGCGACAACTATAATTATTAACAAATTAGGTATTGCCTGCGGCTTCGCCCGTGTGGAGGTCGAAATTATCCCACGTAAACGTAATACTGGGATAAAAAGTATCCTTTAAGGCCCATAGTATCCTCATCTCCCGTTTGTATGCTAAAGCACGACTGCCGCCCGCGCCCGCGCAGGGCACCTCTGAGCCTTTATCTCAAAATGGGGATATTCCTTTGATTAATTTACAATTGTGCTTCGGCGATTCTGTGGTACCTCTAACTATCTATTTTTCAGTGTATTTTTTTTTCCAAATAACGAAGCCGTTTAGTAGGAGTATGGAATAGAAGCCAAAATATTGCGTGTTGGAAAATATTTTTTACAGCAAAAGTATTAACCATACAAAAAAAGTACTTCGGGCAAAATGATCTATATGAATCTATAGCAAAATCATATATTTTTCAAATCTTCAAGACAAGCCGTTAATGAGCAGTAGGGTTCATAAAGTGACCGTGTTACGCTACCGAATGGGACGTAGGCCCTGGTAATTTTAAATGTACTCGTCATATTGTCGTCATGAGCGATAATAGTTCTTACTGCAATCCGATACGGGTTAAAATCTGTTGTAATAAATTCGAATTATAAATGAGCGAGCATTGTCGTAAAAGTGCAAATAAAATCGTATAAAATTAGATATTAACTATTTAATAATAAATAATCAATCACTGGATGTAGTGTGGCATTTGGAATTTTATGGTATATTTTTAATTATAATTATAATAAAATTGTTAGTAAAGGGATAAACTGGTTTTAAAGAAAATTATGAGGTAGCTTTGATGATGTTTTTGAGGCATTAAAGTATGTTTTATTATGTTTTGAGTTCAATCACTGTATGCAAAAAAGACTTGAATGTATCTTATATTTTTTTGCTTTCAAAATTATTTACGGTTAAAGAGATACACTGGTTTAAAAAACCACCTTTTTGAGCGTTTTCAAGAAATCACCGCCTTAAGTTAATCCAGGTCATAAACTACATATATGTGTGCCAAATTTAATCTAAATCCGTTCAGCCGTTTTTGCGTGATTGAGTAACAAACATCTAAAAATAGAAAATTCTAAACATACAAACTTTCACATTATAATATTAGTAATATAACGTGAGTTGTATCATTGATACTATTATTAAGGAGATATTGATACCCCTGTCATCGTACTCTCAATACCACAATGTTGTAATCTAATATTATTATTAGCGATGAAAGGGTTACAATAAGGGTCGATCTTAATTATTGTTAACGTCTAACACTTCATTCATCTTGATCTACAAATGGAGGTAAATTTGGGATACATTTGATAGTGTTATTTGAGAAGACCGTGTCACAATAAATATTTAGGGTAGCAAAAGTTAGTGGCGTCACTTTCTTAAAAATAATTATATTCTACATAATGCCCCATATAGTCTGTTATCCTACAAATATTATAAATGTGAAAGTTTGTATGTTTAGATGTTTGTAATTACTCATTAACGCAATAGCGGCTCAACGGATCGGGATGAAATTTGGCACACCGATATAATATTATAACCTAGATTAACACATAGGATACTTTTTTATCTCGGTAGGTAGGTACTACATTCCCGTGGGAAAATTGTCGACCTCCACGCGGGTGAACCCGCTGGTAAAAGATAGTTATTAAAAGGGATGGGCCGAAATTCGGTTCACATTCGGTTCAACCGAATTTCGGCAGCTTGAACCGAACTTCGGCATTCGGCCAAAATTCGGTTCAGATGCCGAACATTCGGCACAATAAAAATAATACCTACTTGCACTATTTCGACTGAAATTTAATAGAATTAGAGTATAGTATTAGGTACTGTAAAGTAAAATTATGTCTTTTACTCACTCATGGTCATTTATTTTAGTTAGTAACATTGTAAATGTAATCCTTAAATTAAATCAGTTCTTCTTATTATTCTTGAAAATCTCTGCGTAATTAATTAGACATAGGTACTATTACAAAAATGAAATAAGCATAGTACCTATTCTTCTAACAAACATCTGAATACAAATCGTAAAAAAAACACGTTTTTGGTTCACAAACTTAACGTTCATTTACATCAAGTATTTTTTATTAAAATTAAAGGGTATTGAACCGAAGTTCGGCCGAACTCTTCATTTTAACCGAATGTTCGGCCGAAGTTCGGATTCGGTCCAAACCACATTCGGCCCATCTCTGGTTATTAATAAAATAAGGAGTTAGTTAACTCTATATTTTTAGTCTAAATTACTTAAGTGCAAAATATGCTTCATAATTAAGAAAAATAAATATTTTTTAGTCAAAATTAAATTTTTATATAAGTTTAAGGCAAATTTTTATAAGTGAGTTTTTATCACTCGTTTAAAAACATTATGTCCTCAGATTTGAAGATATAGGCATTATTCGATTATATACCACCGATACAGACATTAATTTAGCCTTGTCTAAAAACAAAATTGGTAAACGGTTTTTGAATACTCTCAGTATTATAGTCAAGTGAATTAATAAAAAATAAATATTTTGAAATAAAGTTTAGCAATAAATTCTCAACCTTAGGCTAAAACAACTCAAACTATAAAATTAAAGTCCTAAAAATTCCCACAAGAACTATCAAAGTGGAAATTTTTCATGAAAAGGGTCCATTAAATGAAGAAATTCCTCGGAGTCTGTAAATCGGTGCAGAATTTTCGCAATCAAAATATTTTTCAACGTGACCGCACATCGTTTGAAGAACGCCGCGGGCGACAGCGAATGATTTATTTTAATCGATTGTTTACCGCGGGATATCTGTTGGCTAAATCGTTTTATATGATGTAATAAAATTGATAAAAACTGAGTAATGGATGTTAGGTATAGTTGCGCTTTTATGTGCTTTGTTATTGTTACAGTCGACTTCGTTTGTGAGGTCAGCAGAAGTGTTTATGGTGTCGTAAATTAGTTGGTGCAGTTCAAGATTAAATGCAGTAGTTTAGTCTTTTTTTTGTACCCATAAACAGCAATGTTCTCTAGTCTTTCTTTTCTTTGCACATGACAATTCACGATTTTTTTGTCTGGCTTTGTAAAAAAAACTCGAGCATTCTACAGTGTGTTATGATTGAGCAGCACCTTAAAAAGATTATCAAGCTCATTCCGCTAACTATTACCTACGTCCCAACCCAGTGCTCTGACTAAATTTAAATAAAAACCAGTATCCTCTACAACAACAGTTCCATTCAGCTCAGATACTTAGTACGTGAGCAACACAACTACTAGCTACTTATGCATAATGTGATCATTAACGGAACACGTTACTGTTGCACGTGGTGTGGTTTCGGATTATACTATGTACAGGAATACTTAAAACTGCTAGGATTTCGAAATATTTGCTGTGTTTAAGTGAAGGTGATGCAATGGCCTAGTAAGTCACGCGTTCGAACCCTCACAGGCGCTTTACTTTGGGTAAATTATTTCATCACCACTGCTTTCAAAACGTTGAAGGAAAACATTTTGAGGAAACTGACATATCCTAGACCTAAAAAGACCTGAGACATCTACCAACCTGTACTGGGCCCGTGTATCGGATTATGGCCCACTCCCTCTATTAAAGAGGATACTTGTGTACTAGCAGTGGCATTATAGGCTGATTATTCTAAGTGAAGTTAGTTGTCATTCTTCAGCTCTATCTATGAAAGGACTTCGGGTATATTCAGTTATGCACAAACAAAAATAATCGCCATCTATGTACGCATCCATTGTTAGCAAATTGCTAAGAAGTTTTTAAGCCCTGGCTGGAGGACTTAATTTATTGAACCACCCACAAGCAAGCCCCGTTAAGCAGTCTACCTTGACCTGCGAGATGCCGTTCACAGAAAAAAAAACTAATTACTGATTTAATTGTGTCGCTTTTACAGTAATTGACTAAGTGATAATTTCTTCAATGGCGGCAAATCTAATCGGGGGAGAAATTCCAGGTAGAAAAATCCAAATTTTTCTATCTGGAATTTCTCAATAGCAGCATGGTCTCTGGATTTGTCCCCAGCTGATGGCAATAGGCTCGCTTCTTATTACGCGGGACAAACAACATAACTAGTGACATAAACGTGTTTCTACTCTAGGTACACAACTGTCCAGCCCTTTAAAAGTTTTCTTTTCGCCGTGTAACACACGGTAAAAAAACCTCTGTTATTCCATAAATTTTGACCAAAGTCAAAGCATTTATTTGAAATAGGCACTTTTGAACGTCAACATTTACAATTGATTCTAGTTGCCTCTTCCAAATGTAGTTTCGTATGGAGAAGAATAGGCAAAAAACTCCACCGTTACTCTTTTAAAATGTTTTAAGTACAATATTTAACAAACATTAATTACATAATTAAGTGAGAAAACAATGCACCCAGAACACAAATACCATACCAAAATAGGTAAAAATAATGAAATTGAAGCGATTACAGATAAATTAATTTGATGACAGATACATGGTTCTCACATATTTACAAACATTGTAAAAGTAAGTATACGATTTTCCTAGAATATTAACAAGTAGTAAATCAGTGTGTGAGTTAAAGTAATCTCTGAGTGTAAATCAATGTCATAAATATATTTTTCGCCTAGACTCTAGATTGCCCTATGGAGCAGGACCAGCATGTTTCCAAGCATTCTTATCTTGACCATGTATGTATTGCACTTTGAGCATCCATGGTCACAATTTATACCTTTACTTACTTACTTATACCTTTTCCTTACACTGTATAATATAATCAGAATTAGACTTTACATTCTCCAGTTCAAAAGTCAAACAACTAGTGTTCGCAAGGATTTACAGTTTGAATTTGCAGTCGTAATACGCCGGACATCAACAAACTCTAAGTGTATGACTGTCTCTGCAGTATTTGCAGTGGTACTAACTTTCCCTACAACACAACCTAATCTAGCACAGACTCGTCTATTTAAGCGCACCGTTTGGCCAGTCGCCAGCTGAACATGAATCATGCCCTGCGCTGTCAATGAAATATAATCCGATCATTTCGTTAAGTGACTTGTTACATTATCCTCAACTCAAATTGTCGGATTTTGAAATCTAACACAACGGTGGTTATGTTTCTGAGGGATATGTTTAGTGTCAAATGTTGTGGTTGTAATGGATATAATTATCTCAATCAATGTTTGTTGTTGTATCTTACCAAGTAATCTATACCTTTTGCTATGCGTAGTTTAGAAGTTAGTTAGTTAGTCTACAATGGCCGTCGTAGTGCGGTCGCAGAGAAGAAAAAGGAAAAGCAAATTTTATTGATAACATTATTAAAGTCACTTTTCGATTGTCTGTGTGACCGTACTGTGCTTCGTAACTACGCAACGCACTTTGACTTTTTCTCATTTATTTTGGAACGTTTATGTTTAAAAAAAAATAAACTCACACATAGTAAATATATTGTGATGTTTTGTTAAGCCAATAATCGTGGCAATCGCTAGTTAGTGTATAAAAAAAAAACTTCTGTTTTTTCTTGTCTCGAAATTTCTCTATCTCACAATAATTATTCAATTGCTATGTTCATTAAGGATAATGATAGCTAAAAGAATATACCGTGTATTTACAAGAACGCGAAACACAGGTACAAAACTAAAACCGATATGAATGCCAAAAACGTTATCAATCAGCCGAATTCGATTTTTGTTGGTGATATTTATCTTTCGCCACAGCAACTCAGGTTAGCTTCGTCATTCACAATTCCTGCGTCGTAAATTATGGTCGCCACCCATATATTTATTTGGCTTTGTTTAAAACGTCCCGTGGCCTCATCCAGGGCCGTTAGTTTTCTGCGGAGCGGTTTATACGACGCGTTTTAACTAACACGGGCTATATTTGAATGGGAGTTAATCGTGGAAAAGGTAATTAGAATAAATATTAAGCTTATTGCATAGTTGTTGGCGCCTTGATATGGACGTACTCATTCATTAGTATAGTAGAGAACAGAGCTGGTAAAGTTGTAGGTCGAGGAATCGAACCTAAACAGGTGCTGCCTTTGTGTAAATAATTTCATCACCACTGCTCTGAAAACGGTAAAGGAAAACATCGTGAGGAAAATGGCATGTCCTTTAGTTACAAAAAAAACGAAAAACCTACCTGCACTGGGCCCACGTGGTCAATTATAGCCCACTCCTTCTCAAAGACAGGAGGTATGTGTCCTAGCAGTGGGTACATTATAGACTGAATATGCATTAGTATAGTCGAAACTAACTGTTTTACTACAGCAACTGAGAAATATAACTTGTATTTATAACCTGTGACAAGGAACACTGACTTGAAACTCATGAATCAGTTTTAAATCCTCAGAATAATTATGTAAGATATTTTAACAGAACTAAAACTAGTATTGCTGTTATAACTTAAAATTGAAGTAGTTTTGAATCACTTTTTGTACTGGCTCTATTACAACGTAAGAATCACTAAGTTCGATCTTAAACGATTCGATACAATTAATAAAACCAGAATTAGCCATTTTTATTACAACTTTAATCTTATCTACTGCTTCTTGAAGTCTGTTTTTGTTAACTTACTAGCAATTTAACTCTGGTTTGCAGAATCTGAAAGGCTTACAAGCTTTTAAATTACCGTGCTATTCGTAAAAAAAATATTGTATTGTACCTAAATATAAGAAGCATCATATAGAGAGATCACATAGATCTCATAATTATGATCTTATAAACTGATAAGAAGACTAGCAGTGTTTAGCTGTAAGTCATGTTTGTAGAACTACTGCTTTTATCTGAATTCGTCAAACTGTTTTCTGATTTTTTTCTTTTATCATATCGGTGCGATATGTATCCATACTTAATATTATATATGCGAAAGCAACTCTGTCTATCTGTCTCTGATCCTTTTTTTTTTTTTTTTTTTTTTTTTTTTTTTTTTTTTTTTTTTTTTTTTTTTTTTTTTTTTTTTTTTTTTAAAAAAACGACCACGACCACGACCTTTGCACCATTACGATTAATCAGAACAACAGAACTTTGGATATTGGGTACCTATCTCTATGTGGATGAAGCTGAGGGGAAAATCTAGTTGATAACGTGATGAAATATGACGTGTGTTGGATTATTCGGTTGGATTATTGAAATAAATACACTCGAGAGCAATGAATCCGGGTCACTTAAAGAATGTTAAAAATCTCGGAAACTAAAAATGATAGGTTAATGCAATAAATTGTATTTAATAGACAATGTAATACTCCTTAAATGAAAGTAAAAAAAATATGAGTCACCATACATTTTATTAACACAAAATTACATAAAGAAAAAAACTGCTGATCTCTCCTTAAAACAAAAATAGGAAACATGAAATTTTTGAACTTTATTACGATTTTCTTGAATTTTAATACTTCGTATTGCCTCCTCGTGCTTCCATTACTGCGTTTACGCGGTTTGGCATGCTGTACACCAAGTTCCTTATACGATTTTGGGGAATATTCTCCCATTCCTCTGTGAGAGCAATTTTGAGCTCACGAAGCGTGATTGGGGGAGGGTTTCGTTGTTTTACGCATCTGCCTAGCTCGTCCCAAGCATGCTCGATCGGGTTGATATCCGGGCTGCGCGCTGGCCACTCCATACGAGTAATGTTCATCTCTTGAAGGTAGTCATTCACAATCCTACCTGTATGAGGTCGGGCATTGTCATGCATAAATATAGCATCCTCACCTAAATTGACCATAAATGGACCAACGTGATCATTGAGGATTTCTTCCACATATCTTACGCTAGTTAAAGAGCCGTTTTCTATGATCACCAGCTCTGTGCGACTTTCAGAAGAAATTCCGGCCCACACAAGTACAGACCCACCACCGTAGGCTACTTTTTCTTCGATGCATGCTTGCTTGAATCTTTCCCCTGGTCTTCGATACACTCTGTGTCTTCCATCGTGCTTGTAGAGCATAAATTTTGATTCGTCGGAGAACATAACTTTTGACCAATCTTCAATACTCCAATTTACGTGGCTCTGGGCATATCTTAGTCTTGAAATACGATGCCCACGCTCCAGTTTAGGGCCGTTTGCAGGTCTAAGGGGTTTTAAGTTAGATTCAGCAAGCCGACGTCTTACTGTCCATGCACTTGGGTTACTTCCTCCGAGGCGTCGAAACTGATTTGTGAGTTCAGTTCCTGTGAGAAAGCGATTTCGAAGCATGGTGTTCACCAAGTATCGGTCTTCTCGTGCTGTGGTACACCTGGTTCTGCCCGTTCCTGGTCTGCGTAGGTTAGAACCAGTTTCTTCGTAACGTCGGAGAACTCTTTGTACTGTTGACAGCGACACACCGACAGTCCTGGCTGTATCGCGCTGACTCCGGCCGGTTTCCAGCATTGTAAGTATTCTGGTGCATTCTTCAGGCGTAAGCGACATAATTTCAGCTTGAATAATGAATATAGAGCACTATCAACATGGTTTATGTACCCACATAAATGACAGATTACAAACAAAAGCAAAACCAAATGCTGTAATTTCGTAGTTCCATCTTCGAAAGTGGCCCTTTTTCAAATTAGATTTTTTTATGATATAACTTTACAATAACTATGAAGTTTTAATACCTTCATTTAAGGAGTATTACATTGTCTATTAAATACAATTTATTGCATTAACCTAGCATTTTTAGTTTCCGAGATTTTTAGGATTCTTTAAGTGACCCGGATTCATTGCTCTCGAGTGTATTTTGAGTTTGACGTTGTTGGCTGGTTAATTAGGTTCAGATATCCAGTATACCACCTTGTGGGAGTCCTCTCCTACAAGGTAGACTGATGACCTTGGGAAGGCTGCAGAAATTCGCTGGATGCGGAAAGCACAGAACCGGACGCAGTGGAGCAGCTTGGGGGAGGCCTATGTCCAACAGTGGACGTCTTTCAGCTGAAATGATGATCCAGTATACTACACATAAAACAATTCTCCTCTAAGTCTATTTACTAATCTGAAGTCCCAGGCTTGTGTTACACATGAATGATATTCCACGAAATATAAACAAATTACTCAGTAATTTTCCATTTCAGTGTGTTTACCTAATTCTAACGTAAACGGTAATCCTCCTAATGTATTAGGGTCCTTTCAGAATAAATGACACGGTATAATAATTTTAATTATGCCGAGAATTTGCTAGAATGTAAAATTTATAAATAAGTTTTTTGGCAGTTTTTTCACCAAGGAAAGGATATGTTTCCTTTGTTTTGTGAACGGATTTGGCAACAACAGCTTAATTACACAGTTTTGTTTGTTATTTTCAACTTTAATTTTTTTGCTGTTTTTCCTTTACAAACTCTCGACCATTTCATGCAGGGTCATAATAGAATTATATACGTGTATATTTGCTCGTCTATTGTGTAAGTAATTTCAAGGGTTTCAAGAATCCTGTCTTTGACTGTACCGACACTTACCTACCTAGTTATTTTCTGTGAACATTTTGAAAACCAACTGTAATTTAAAGCAGTATTTTATTTTCATGTTTTTTCTTCACATACTTCCGTATGTATGCGCAATTCATCTTTGTCCTAGCTATTTCTCAGCTTGGTTGGTGTCGACGTCCAGTCTTACTAGCAATAGCTTAATACCAGTATTAAGCCAGTATTACCAGTTTTATTTCTACACTGGCAACGGTAGTATATGTGAAGCTTTTTAATAATAATAGGTCTTTACCTATGAAATTGCCGTTTTGTATGAATAAATTAAAACGAATTTTTTTCATGTATTTTTTATTTGTATTAATCGAAGTAATCACCCATGCAATCAATGCATCTTTGCCATCGCAGTGGCAGTTTATTGATGCCCTTCTTAAAGAAATCAGCTGGACGGGAGGCAACAAATTCTTCAAAGGCATTTTGTACTGCCTCTCGGGTATTGAATTTTTTTCCCGCCAAGAAGTTATCCAAATTCTGGAAAAAGTAGTAGTCTGTAGGCGCAAGGTCTGGTGAGTAGGGCGGATGACGGAGAGCTTCCAACCCCAGTTCTTGCAACTTGGAGACCGTCTGCTGTGCAGTATGAGGTCGCACGTTGTCGTGCAGGAGCAGCGGAGACGAGCGATTGACCAATGCTGGTTGGAGATGTGCCAGCTTCTCCATCATTGTGTTCAGTTCTTCACAGTACACATCTGCAGTAATGCTCACCCCGTTTGGTAAGAAGCTGTGATGAATCACACCGGTGCTAGACCACCAAACAGTGACCATCACTTTTCTAGGGGTAAGTTTTCGTTTAGGGCATTGTTTAGGTGCTGAACCAGGATCCAACCAACTTGCTGAGCGCTTGCGGTTATCAAACAGAATCCATTTTTCATCGCAGGTAACAATGCGGTTCAAAATTCCTTCATTTGTGTGTCTGTTGAGCAGTGCAAGGCACGTCTCGACGCGTACTTCGCGCTGACGATCATTGAGTTCGTGGGGCACCCATTTGTCAAGCTTTTTTACCTTGCCAATTTGACGCAAATGGACCAATATTGTTTTGACGCTAACGTCGAAAGCTGCTGCTAATTCAGCCGTAGATTGTGTATCATCAGCTTCCACAATCGCCTTTAATTCGTCATTGTCGACCAAAGTCTTCGGACGACCGCGAGGTTCATTTTTCAGGTCGAAATTTCCAGAACGGAAGCGAGCAAACCAATAACAGGTGGTGCGTTGGTTTGTAGTGTTAGCTCCGTAAACGTCGTTGATGTTGCGTGCCGCTTGTGCCGCGTTGCTGCCACGACGGTACTCATATTCCATAATTACTCGAATTTTTAACGTATCCATGATGACGAAAGAGATTGAAATGCGATGAAAATGTAACACTAATCAATAAACAAATGACTACTTTTGGAAAAAAAAATCCATGTTTTTAAAATAAAATTAATTTGAAATTAGAATTCTTACCCAAACAAAAATTATTTTGATTTGAAATGGCCAGTACTGCAAAACGGCAATTTCATAGGTAAAGACCTAATATTAAGATCATAATGTACCATATACTTGAAAATAAATATACTATACTATACTATACCAGTTATTGGGTAGGTAATACGATACCTCTTGGAAAAACTGCTTGTCAGACTTTCGAGCTTCTGACAACCCGTCAAAAAGCCACAAATGACAGCCGGGACCGACGGATTGATGTGCTTTCCCAGGGCACGAAGGGGTCTCGGGGGAGATGGTCATCCATCCACCAACTGTGGCAAACAAATCTGATCGGGCGACACGTGCGCCTGTTATTGCTTAGCTACGAACCTGTGTCTACGTCATTACTATCCCAAAATTCTAAAAGAGCTTCTTCCATCCCAACAAATTCTTTATCATTTCCGTGCAGTATGTGGGTACGTTTATACGGTCTTTATCATAACTGACAGAGTGGGACAATTAGCGTGAAATCATTAAATTTTCAGCACAAACACCCTGCCGGTGGTTACACGTTTTTATCTGTCGTCAAGAGCAACATTAATTGTTGTGGTACCTACAATTTTAGTACGGATCGTCTTTTTATGGATGGTTTAATTTTTATATCTGTTGTTAAAATTATGACTTAATTTAGTTAAATTATTATTTTATTAAAGCTTTTATACAAACGTTTTAGAGAAAGTTGGTGTGAATAAAAATTTAATTTGTAATTGATGTGCAGATCGTAAAATTTCCCTTGGAGGTTGATTATGAGCTGGTTGAAAGGTTTGCATGTAATAAATGGACTATAACGAGCAACTCAGTGAAGCGTTTACTGGGTACTTAATTTAGATTCGATGAAAATTTCAATTCAATGGTTTTCAATACTATACTGAGTGCATTGATAGGTACTAGATTTGAGAGATAAAACGCTAACTACGGTCTAAAAAATATTGAAGTATTCAATATTAAGCATGGAAGAATAATTCTCAACGTAATAAGCCAAATCTCAAGGTAACGAATCTATTTTAGCCAAAAATATCGAGGAAAATACATCCAACACCTTTCCAATTATTGTAGTTTTATACCGAAACCTCAATCCGAACGTTCCATCATCTGCTTTTAATGTTTCAAGTTAACAGATGCGTTCCGAACTTTGTCCAACTTTTCAAATTTGTCTCAACGGGCAATTATAAGTTTAGTTTTTAGCTCGACTTGAGTTAATAACCGTGTTCTGAGCTAAAGCCTTTCGCCTACCGGGCGTTGCTAACCGAAAACAATTTTATTTTCTTGGAAAATGTGTGTGAACTACTATAATATTATATGTTACATAACATCACGCCTTGTTTCCCCGAAGGGTTTTGTGTGTATATACCGAGAAATTTTAATGGTTGTTTTCCCGCAGCGAAATGGTTTTGTCTTGGTAATATAATCGTTTTATAAACAAATAAAATATGAGACACAAAAAATGGCAGATTAACAATGATTGTGAAAAATCACCACGTGCGAGAGTTTATTTTGCTTTGAACATTTATGGATCGCTGGTTCCTTTGTCGGCGGCGCGTGTGATTTGAGTAGTACCTACAAGTTACCTCTAGTGTTACTATTGATTCTTACGTTTTCGAGTTTATGAATATTTTTACAATAAAAAAAAACATCCTATTTTTTTTTACTTTTACTCTATGCTTGGAAAGTACTCCTTATGGCAAGTTGTTCTGCCGCGGGAAAACAACCATTTAAATTTCACGAGGTATATACGAGTAGTACACCAACATTTCGCCAGTTATTTCAGTCCAATCCAGTCTGTCCCTTGAAGCCCTCCAACGATGACCTAAGCCGAGGTCCGTACCCCACAGGGGCTGCCCTTAGCGAGCAGTCGCTATAGTTTTATGTTTTTAAGCCCTGGCTAGAAATCTTAATTTATTAAGGTTAGATACCACAGGCAAGTCTGGATAAGCAGCCGATAACCTCATAGGTTGACCAGCGAAATGTCATTTAAAAAAAAACGCTGGTTATGTTGAAGTCCCATTTAATAGGGTGAGTCTATTGCCATATTTGGCACAAATCTAGACTCTGTGTTGCTACTGAGAAATTTCAGCAACAAAAACAGAATAACACTTTGCTCAGCAATAGCGCTTGCGACCATTAGACCAAAGAGGCAGATAAAACATGTCAGTATTTCATAACCGAAATCCTTCCCCATAAAATTGAGAACGCCTTATTTTATCATTAATCATTTCATGGTGAGATGATTTTATAGAAAAGGTATATTTTTAAACAATAATGAATTTAGTTACTTGGGATCCCAGTTGAGTGATGAGAATGATATTGATCAATAATAAAGATGTCAAAAATTTATAATCCTGCTTATTGATGAAGCTGCATCAGAATCTATGCAAGATACAGGAAAGACAAGGAAAACCCCTCGCAAAACGCTCACGTTCACACAGACGTAAAAATATCGCTGTGGGATTTTATCGCGTAGTGGATTTTAAACTCTACATATTGAACCGAGCATTGAGAATCTAACAGAGTGTCTCCCAACACTTCGAAAAAACACACTGTTGAATTTTCAATTCTTGACGCTAAGCACTGCGTTGAAGATTCAAAGTGCAAAAAAATCCCGCAGCGATATTTTATCGTCGTGCGTACGAGGACTCAGATAATTAAAAATAATATAGTAATTCAAAAAGATCGAGGTGGCCCTGGAAAAGGATGCCTGGAAGAATTTGGGGGAGGCCTTTGCTCAGCAGTGGAATAGTGTAGGCTAAAATACAAAAATAAAGATACCAAACAAACGAAAATAATAAATAGTCAAATGATGATTAATTTTTTGAACACGCTTTTATTAGCCTGGTATGTATGTATCTATGTAACGGAATCTTTGAACGTGATTTTCACCCCCTTCAAAACGTAGGATTAATTTGAAACTTTGCACACTTATCAAGGACCGATGACAATTCAATAATTTGATAAATTTGTTCCATTATGCTGGCCAAAAAAAAAACACGTTTTTGTTATTAGCCGAACTAAAAATAGAAGATAAATACATAATAGTTTAAAAAACTAAAAAACATGCTTTAAAAACCAAATTAAAAAAGTAGAAAATAAACTATTATTAATTTATTTACAAACACAAGTCGTTGTCTTTATAATTAAACAAAGCACACTATTAGACCTCTTGGGTCTGTCTAAGCATGCCATGGTCTGGAATTTACTCAACGTGCTACTGACAAATTAAGGTGAAATGGAGTTATAGTATTCGTTGAGCTTGGGTTTACGTGTTTACTGTTCATTGAGTCGCGAATGTCTAAAGGTATTTGGTTTAGTAAATAAGGTATTGTGAAAGATGCGGTGCATCTACCATACATAATATTTAACTTAGCATTATAATGACTGATGCCCGAAATAATGTACAGAACTACAGACGCCAGCACATCAAGCTGCCCCAAACTGTCAAATTGTTCCAATTGAACATGAACCTTATACTTAAGAAATAAAGTTGAAAATCTATCAAAGAAATTTGACAGATTGGGGTAGCTTGATGTGCTGGCGTCTGTACACTGGTTTCCAATTCTATTTGCAACAAAATGGACAGTCCAATGATGTGGCTCTGGATGACCACTCATCGTGCGTCATTATCTTATGTGAAATAAGTGTTCTTTGCATGTTTTAAGTGTGTGTATGTGTGTATCTTTTTGTGCGTAGGTATTCTTTTGTTTTGTGTTTCTATGTGTGTATATTGATTTGAAACGCCGATCTCATCTAGTTTAAAAAAAATGTTTGTACAAACAGTAACCAATATTTTTTTAAATATGGATTTTCTATGGTCAGAAATACATTTTATTATTACCTATTAATATTTACAACATGATTAGGGTCATAACAGAATAATACCAATACCTATCAAGATAAATAACCTCAACAGACTGGAAGTTATAGTGTAGCGAATTAAAGACGCAAAAGCTCATTCACCTCTTCATCTTGTACGGAATATTCCCAATATATGTTGCTATAATCAGTTTGTTTGGCTATACGTAAATTGTTTACCTCTAAGTCTTTCACTTAGCAACTCATTATCTACCTAGGCTGTTTTTCTCTGCTATCTTGGGGTCAACTTCCAGTCTGACCGTATGCGGTTGAATACCAATTTTTTTAACGTGCTACCGGGACAAAATGTAGTCTTACCAAAGCGTATCGTGTTACCTAGTAACTGGGTTGTGGAGGTCAGATAGGTCAGAGAGTCGCTCATTCATCATCATCTGTCAGAGTTTCAAGTTTCTGGCTACCCGTAAAGACTGATAAAGATCCACAAATGACAGCTGGGACCGACGGCTTAACGTGCTGTCCGAGGTATGAAGGTGTGTCGATATGTAATAGATCCATGCACGAACTGATCGCGGCAAGCGTAGCTTAGGTACTCTTCCATCATTTCATAAATTACTCGGCCACTGAACTATGTATAGTGTACCAGTTCGCAACACTTGAAACCTCCCAACAATTTCAAAACCAAATGCTCAGTTTCAGCCCCACAGAACCAAAAACCAACAACGATTTCTCAGCTTACAAACTTGTTCCATTTCCATCGCTAGTAGCTACAATTTAGTTTCCAACCAACAATCCATTCGCCTGGCCAACTTCCCTTTTTTGTCCTTAAATCTCTTTAGCTTCATAATTAAAATAATAACAGGGAAATACGGTCAAGTGTGTGGCCGACCACGAATAGTGAATGGTTCCGTAGTCGGGATGTATGTACACATGTACAACATTGATTCTATCGACAGCGAAAATAAGTTTGAATTTCGTATCGTATTTCTCTGAAAAAACTATGAAAGAAAAGGTTATTTCTGCGTTTGTAACGAAAGATATCCCATATCTCAAAATCTGTTGGCTTAAATAACAAAGTTACTTATAGAAACGTCATAATCTTTATTAAGGAATCCGACAAAACACCTATACTAAAATGATATGCATTGAATTTTGTATCCATTGGTTACATGTATGGGGAGCTGCCAAATTTATATATATTTTTGTCCTAATTTGACTAAACCATTGTTTAGCAGTGCTCAGAATACATCTTCAATCCAATTTTCATCGATATAGTGCACACTCCGTGATAAAATGACTATATGTCATTGGGTCATGACGAAATTATAAGAGTTCCATTTGGCCATTTTGCTACGGAATCCTAAAAGAGACTTCAGTAGGTTACAATATAGGTACGTTGCCTAGCAACGCTAATCTGGTTGACCGCGCGACCCCTGTAACGAGACGACGCCAGTTAACTGATTACTCCTGGTCTCTCTCCCTTGAGTTACGTTGTTACAACTCGTTATTCTGTACCTAGGTCGGCTTAGGTAAGCGTGTGTGATAAATTGTAGGTGATTTCGCTTCTGAGTTTATAACTGAGTTAGATAATCTTCTAAACTTTGTCATTTTCGGTCGTTGGAATTGGCTTAGTCATTAAAATGTGCGCTTAAACACGCTCATTAAATATATTAAAGGCGTCTTAATATATTTTCATACATTTTACTTCCCTGTGATATCGTGATCCCGTGACGTGAACGTGGCCGTCCTCGACAGTATATCGTCACGTTAGAAATTATAAAATCTTACAATAACATCACATTAGTTTTAATGATTTAATAACTGGGCAGATCGTTTACTTTTAAATTGGACGCCCCCCTATTTTTTCAATATTTTTCTCGGCTGTTATGATTTTAACCGATATGTACGTATGTATGTTTGTGGGTATGTAAGTAAGTATTTTCATCTGTTCCCTCATAACTTCTAAACTCCTTATCATAATTTGACAAATGAGGTATCGTTGGAAGCGACTTGATCGTCCGCGGTTAAATGTTATGTGACATCACATTAAATTGAATTTAGCGCCCTCCAGAGGACTTAAAGTCATGTTTTTTTTATGATTCTAAATTGGGCATGAAATAATAGGGATTTCAAAAATACACGTTGTTAGCTAACTCCAATGTAATTCAAATAAAAAGTAAGTGAAAACTAAAACCCGACTTCTGAAAAATCACGATCTAAACAAAAAGGATCAGCAAAATATTCACATCCAACAGCCGTGGTCGTATGCCACCTACCCATTCATAATCTTTACGGCCAAGTAGCATACAACCACCGGTTTTTACACGCTTTATATTAGCTTCACTTGTATGTTCGTTTGTTTGTATGTTTGTAATCGACTCCTTAGGGCGCGATTTTGACCCACTTTAAACGGTCAGATTTCATTTAAACTTTGTAAACTTATCGAGGACCGATGACAATTCAATAAATTTTTTTTAAGTAGAGAAAAATGAATAAAAATAAAGGAAAAAAATCACGCTTTTGTAGTAAGCAGAACTAAAAAATAGAAAATAAATAATAGTTTAAAAAACTAAAAAACACGCTTTAAAAACAAACTAAATAAGTAGAAAATAATTTAATTCAATTAAAAAGCGTGGGGTGCTTGACATTAATTGATTATAAAAATACCTCAAAAAGTACTCCACGCTTTTTAATTGAAATTATTTTCTACTTTTTTAGTTTGGTTTTTAAAGCGTGTTTTTTTATTGTATAAGTAACCCAATTATTTTAAGTTTCGATAAATAAATAAAAAATAGTAGGTAGATACCCAATGATGAAGTACCTAAGTCTAATTATTTATTACGTGCGTCTATTGTTTACGTGCTTTGTTTTCCATTCATTGTATTTTAAACAAAACCCTATTTATTGAAAGGTATTTCAAACTAATTTGGTCGAGCAAATCTATAGACAAATGGACCTATTATCTGGATTGACTTTAACCCAACAAGACAAAGTGAATTGAAAATGTAAATTGTATTATTTTAATGGAACGTTACAATTAGAGGAATGTAAAAGAAAATAGAAGTTTTGTTAGCGAATATAAACTGGGTTTTGTGGACTAGTTACTTAGTTTAATTTTATTGACTCTAATATAATTTACGTTGGTTTGAATAGAATAGGTAAACTTATCAGTAGAAATTTGTTTGTAAAGGAGATGTTCAAATAAATTGAAGTAGGTATCTACTTTTCAGCTAGAGTTGTTAGAGTTATTAATGTAGCATTAACTGTCACATCCTCCCCGATGACGTTTCTTTTTACGGTTGACTGATGGCTTTGGCCACAATCATCATTCAATCTTACCAATTGTTTTAACGGTAGCTGGTGACGCAACCCTACTTCGCACGGTTTGATAGAATATTTAGATTTGATTTGGCATACAGACATGAAGAGCGACTTTGTTTTATTTAAATATACAGGAGTTTTAAAACAGTCGACAAATTAAAGTAGGTGTTGTTCTACACATCAACGTCAAAAACTTTTACTACGGAACCAATTTCGAATTCGCAAAAACAAACGACTTTCCCATCTAAAGGTACATACATACTTTTCTGGACTATTCTGTATATGGTCGTAATTTTTTTGCGAATTCGAAAATGGTCCTATAATATAAGTTATTGAGTAGAACAGCGCCTTAAATGTTGTCGATTGAAAGCACAGTCACCCTGTATAGATACAGATAGACAATACATTCTCCCCACAATTACCCAAAAGCCAACCTCACGTCGATTAGACCTAATAACTAATAATTCTGGCTTATACAAATCATTGTTGTTGAACAGTTTTCTCGTTCGGATCGCAAGTCGGGGAGTATTTTCGTACATCACTATGATTCTGCATTGTTACAGTTGGCTGATCTTCGGCTTTACTTTGTTCAACTTCGGTAAGTCCAGAAAAGAATAGGGATGTCATGTTTTTTTATCTAAATTGTTATCGATTTCAAAAAATTGTGTTCCGCGCCTCGTGTGCCAAAGCGGTGCCTACAAAAACAAAGTGTTTTTGTTAGGAGTTAAAATTAGTTTGATGCAGATGTTACATGGTTTATTTCGTGTTTTTGTAGAGTTTGGTAAATATTGTGGTTGTTGGCTGCAGGATTATGGTGCAGATCACTTTCAAATACTTGACAAAATTAGCAAACGAAACATGAATAAAGGAACAATAAAAATACACAAACACAACAAATCGTATTAATAACTACTAGCTTTTGCCAGCGGGTTCGCCCACGTAGAGGCCGGGAATTATACCACGGGAACGACCAAGAGGTATAAAAAGACATTCAATGTTTTAATCCAGGTTATAAACTAATTGTGTGCCAAATTTCATACAAATCCGTCCGGTGAATTCAGTACTTACCGCTCATGGCATTATAGGCCATGAGCGGTAAGTACTGAATTTATTTCGTAAACTCCCCAATAATTTTTTTTGGCAACAATAATAATCTCATTGTGCTAAATTTCATCCAAATCCGTTCATACGTTTTTGCGCGACTGTGTAACAAACTTCCAAACATACAAACTTACACATTTATAATATTAGTAGGATAATATAGTAAGATAGGATATTTTATATATAAATATATTAATAATAGAATAGAATAGTAGGATTAGTTAGGCTAGGATGATATTGGGATAAAAATATCCTGTCCTAATCCAGGTAATGGTCAACTCATGTGCCAAATTTCCAAAATCATTACTGTAATGGGTGTATGAAAAACGATTATTACTTCCAATTATCGACAATATAATGCACATCCCTATGTGAATACACTTCTCAAAGACGTTCGATTCTGCAAGTCACTCCAAGTAGGGTAAATAAAAAAGAAAGCGTGGGCTTTTTCCAGCAAAGCATATTGGGTATGATTACCCATAAATACATAAAAAATGAAGGAAACCTTGGATTATGAACAGGCAATTATATGGCGTACGTTTATATGACAGAGAAATATATTCAACTTCAATATAATATGTGATTTTTCTTACGTGATGAAAGATTGTGGTTTTGGAAGAATAATTTGTGTAGAAGCCAAAATATTTAGTTGAACATGATTATTTTTACGAACCGGAAGACGTAAAGTTGGAAGGGGTCCCACAAGGTAGATGATGGTCATCACCTCGTTAAGGCCACGGGAATCCGCTGGATGCGGGAAGCACAGCACTCGTCGAAGTGGAGGAGCTTGGGGAGGCCTATGTCCAGCAATGGACGTCTTCCGGCTGAAATGATAATGATGATTATGAGTTTTTACTGAAGTTAGTTCTAGAAATGTTAATGCTGTATTAACAGACAGATCTTCTTTGAAATCCTTTAAAACAAACAAATATGTTTGTGTCTAGTCTGCAAACTCTTCACTAAACCGTTCTTGACAATCTTCTTGTAAATTGTTTGTAACTGTTTCTACAAAAAAAAAAAAAATTGTTACACGCCAACATTGCTTAGTTAATTGAGATAATTATTAGCTAGTTCATATACCCTAGAATTGAATCACAAGCTTTAAGGCTCCCACAGACAGGTGCGACGCGACACTAGTAAAACAATGACTCTAAAAACTTCGCGGAATTTGTTCTACCAGAATCGCGTCTCTTCATCGCAACATGCCTGTGTGTGAGAGCCCTTATGGGCTGTATCCCGTAAGGTAGCAAAACAACGCAAGGCATTAGCGTTACGTTCGGATGTAATGCTCATCTTTATGCCATTGAATTTGAACGGTAGTATCTTTAGAAGGTCGGATCCAATGAGTATTCTTAGTCTTATAAGTAAGAAGAGGCAGATATTTTAGACGCGCTCCTCAAGTGGCACGTTAAAACTTAGTTTGTTAGCAAACACGTCGGTTTTTCTTTAGATATCTCGATGTGAAAACTTGTGAAGGAGGTGAAGTGAGTTTGAAGTAAGCTGTTATTCAGCTGATGCTAGGGATTGACACCTATTTACAGCGCATCTAAAGTTCACTTACTTTAATTAAGTATCACGCTGAGATTTTTAATACAAAATAGATCGTCTGAACTCAGTTTCGAGCCTCACAGCAACATAATTATACTTACGTTCAAACAAGCTGTCATACTTCCACGTTTCATCGAATGTAGTGTGACTTTACAATACAGCGTTATTTATGTGTGCGTTAGTGTTCTTTTTGAAGATCGTCGTTTTTGAAGATTGAATGTTGCTTTCGTATCCAATCGATCTCTTTCTACTCACTGGTCACGCACTGACGTACATTCACTATCTGCCCTTTATTCATAACCTTTACTCCCAGTTCCAATAAGCTCATTCATCTTACTTTGATTTATGAATAATTTATTTTCAAAGCCATTTTATATTCATGGAAGTATGTCGGAGCCATTAAAAAGTAGATGTTTGAGCTCCATTGTATTCAAGGAGCCATGTCGTTGTCTGATCGACGGGCTGTAGTGACCCGTGACGATGGACATGGCAAACAGTTCCTATTAGTGCGTCCCAAATGCAATTTGTAGTCCATTTGGCTTTGAGATATTGGTTTTGTAATTAATTATAATTCATTTGGGCTTGTTCTTTCTTAGCTCGCTTACCTTGTTAAATGGTTTGTGTGATTATGGTGAACCTAGTCCACATTTTTTGCATACAAACTTCGGGAGTGTTTTACTCCACTGTCTGACATTGCACATCCAAAGTAAAATATGATATAGTTTTTTCTCATTATTAATATTGTCTGTACAGAAACAAAATATTAAAATAATACGTTTATAACCAATTAAAAAGTTAGGAGCCAACAAAGATTAGTTTTTCTTGCTAATTTTACTTAACTTTGGGCGTGTTTAAGTAATAAAAGAAGTGTAAAATTTCCAAAACCAAGTCGGTACCGACAAAGTTCGATTATCGAAAAGTTCAATAAACTTTATTGGTCATTGATTTATGCATTGGCTTTTTCATAAAACCCGATCTTCCAAAGGACTTTTCTTAATTTTTTCGCGTATTTTTTACTATAAATGATCCTGCATCTCACTCAATAACGTTGTGCGTGTAGACCAGCGTCTAACTGCTCATCACTGATACTATATCTGTCGCACACGAAGCCTGGTGAGACAGCATGACTTTTAGCCAGGCCCACCAGTGAGTTCGAGCCCGCGACTAGGTTCCCTTTAATGATTATTGGAATTATCAAATTTCGTGAGATGAAAATTTGTGGTTTAGGGTTTCTATTATATTTCATCCTTATTTTATTGAACTACATCCGTTACTCGTCAGCTAGTTAGTAGCCTTTCTTTTCAATCATGATCATGACTGATGTCTGTTCAACGAGAGTTTACCTGGAACTGTTAAAATCTCCTTGTGCCTTCTTAAAACTCAAGAAGATCTAACAACGTAAGCCTAGCCAACGCAAAAGTAGCCATCTTACAAGTTTTTTGTTCTAAACATACGAGTACCTATAATTTTTATTGTGTTTTATTAGGACATTTTTAGTTTCATTCCAAATAAAAATTACGTTACCTTGACAGTCTAGTCGTTCCGTCTGGTGCCGGACGTAAAAGAATAGCACCATCCCATTTCTTCCCGTGGGTGTCGTAGAAGGCGACTAAGGAACTTACTAGAGAATGGGCAGCAACGTTCTCTATGCATTTGACCACCATACTGCGATCGCCAACCCGCCTGCCAAGCATGGTGATTATGACAATTCCCTCCCTTTTGGGGGAGGCTTATGTCCAGCAGTGGACGTCTTTCGGCTGATATGATGATGGTGATGATGAAAGTCTAGTCAGAATAAACAGCAATATGACGCGGTAGGGCGAATCTATCGATTTTAATCTTAGGATTTCATCCGTGGATTTCATGTACAAATTTTATTAGTCGTATTACCGTTGCCGTTTAAATCTATATTTTTTTATGACATAATGGTTTTCGTTATTACAGATATAATTAAATAACCTTAACCTATTTTTCTTCTTTTCCAGATTTGACAGTGACAGTGTGTGTGAGAAAATGATTTAGTGACGTGCAACAGACTAGTGTTAGTGTTGTGTATAAATATGTGGTCAAGATGAAGTTGTGGAAAAGCCTTAAGATATCGATAGGCAGTCGCAGCGACCCCAAGTCTTACTCCCAGGAGTTACCGCAGTGGGGTGGGCAAGGATATGAACTAGATGGTGAGTGTAACTTTATTTTCCTGCCCTCTTCTTAATTTGGAGCCAGATTTGCTTTATTATTAGTGGTTAGCCTATTTTTTGGGCAAAAAATCAGCAGTTCTATGCAACGTATCATGCTGCCAGCCTTTTGTACACTTTTTTGTTGGCATCAAAAATTCGTCGGCATAAAATCGGCAAAATATTATTTTTTGGTAACCTATAATTATTTTCAATTTTAAAACTTGTATAATATTATCATTTTAGGACTGTTAGCTTAAAAAATGCCCGTTCAAGCTGATCTGAAAGGAGGAGCTTGAAACTAAGCAAGCATTTTTTTGAACAATCATAGCTGGAGGTAATGACCTCCAGCTATGATTGTTGAAAAAAACGATATTACTACTGCCTAGATGATAGGAAAATTTGTACTAGTGTGACATTTCACACTAGTACACATTCTCCTATCATCTAGGCAGTAAGACCCAAAACCATCTAACTGACTGACTAATATTTTTACAACAGTATGACCTATGAACTATATAGTATACCCAATTCGTCGATGCTGATGACGAGAGATGGTTAAACATTTCGGACGAATTTGAACCACTTCAAAATTTCCACCGTTTTCAGTGAGTTGCGTATGTTGTGTAACTGGTATTTATTTATGAACATCACAATATTATTTAAATTGTTAAAATAATTTCGTTACTGTTGTAGTGTGGGCGTTATTATAACCGAGTTGATACATAAGCCGAGTTTCAAACATTTTCGCCATTCTGTTAAAATTTTAAAAATAAACATATATTCGACTTGATATGGGAACTAAAGTTGTAATTTCAGTTGCGCTTATTAAAATTGTTGTCATACTCACATTCTCGCTACTGATTCAACTCGTTAATCACTTTTACAACGGACAACACAAAAAAACCTATGATGATAAAGGAGATCATTTATCAAACTATGAAGATAGACAAGCGCGTTTTGTTGACAAAAAAGAAATGACTTAAGTGTTAAGTAATAAGAAAGTCACATGGGAATATGAAAATGACGATTCTTTCATTATTATATGAGAAAATCAAACTGGTTGCTAATTTAATTTTATAATTAATTATATTTATGACATTGATTTACACTCAGTGATTACTTTAACTCACACACTGACTTATTACTTGTTAATATTCTAGGAAAATCGTATACTTACATTTACAATGTTTGTAAATATGTGAGCACCATGTATATAACGTAAAATTAATTTATCTGTAATTGCTTCAATTTCATTATTTTTACCTATTTTGGCATGGCAATTTTATTCTGGGTGCATCGTTTTCACACATAATTATATAATGAATGTCTGTTAAAAATATTGTACTTAAAACATTATAATAGAGTAACGGTGGAGTTTCTTGCACATTCTTCTCCATACGAAACTACATTTTGGAAGGGGCGACTAGAATCAATTCTATTGTAATGTAAATTTTGACGTTCATAAGTGCCCTTTAAGTGCCTCTTTGAAATAATTACTTTGACGTTGACTTTGATGATTTTGTCTTGCCTTAATATGACTGCCTCATTGGTCTAGCTTGTGACCCACAAGCGATACTGTTGAGATAAGGACTCGGGGGTCTTGGACTCGATTCCCAGGTCGGACAAAGTGTTATTGGGTTTTTGTACATGGAATTTCTCAGTAGCAGCACATATTATCATCAACCGGGCACATATCCAGACTATTTGTGCCCAGTTGACGGCAATAGGCTCGCCCTCTACCTTCTCTGCCCATACCTTCGCGGAAACAAGGCGTGATGTTGTGTTATGACTAACATGGACCTTACCATTCAAAACGGAATAATATAATAACATAAAATCCTAAATAGGCTGTCTAGAGATTCAAAACCCAAGTATATTGATGATGATTAAAAAAACCTTCACAAAAATATATTTTTTTTAAATTTCATGATCGTCAAAATACTGAACGTATGTGTACCGATTAAGTGGATAATACGTCACAAAACCACGCTTTTTAAAACATACATCCAGTACATTCTGGGCTATTTAAAATATCGTCAACCTTTGTATACCTACTCATTTTGGTCAAATCTCATTTTTTTCCTGGTCCTGGTTAAGGCGGGGGCACACAGTAACCCCTCTAGTGAAGTTAAGATCACAAGGGATGGACCAACGATTTGTATCGGTATTTGGTGTATCGTTATTTATTATTGTAAGATTCTTTTACCTCCAGATTTATACTAAAGATCTACAATATGAAATGAAATGGTACATATTTTCTTCTACATATCAGTAATTAGAAAAAAATATATAGGAATGAAAAACTACCAAGCGCAAACTCCTAGTCGCAGTTTTTATCGTTGACCCCAATGCTTTGACATAACTTTCAGATATTTTAAACTTTTCATATTTTGCCCAAATATTTTACCCGTCAAATCAATTCTGTGACCAAGCCTTTATACATCAGAGGTTTGATGAAAGGATTTTTTCTCTTAATTTTTAATCAACGGGACATCACCGGACCGTGCCTAACTTGCGACATCAAAGCAAATATTTCGGTTTCATAGTCAAGGTAATTGGGTAAAACGGTTGTTTATAAAATTCTCTCGTCGTGTTGTTTTTAATTATGTTTTTTATGTTGTTTTGGGAAGGGCAACAGGCTATGTTATGACAGATAAGCACTTTATGTATATTGATGAGACGGGAGCAGAGTTTATTTGTGTTTCATAATTAGTACAACCAACCTTTGTAATTTTGTTTTCCTGGAGAATTGTGAGATCAAAGCGACAATACGAATGGCTTCGTAAGAGTAACTTTACTTAGCTGTTGGTGGAAATAGGTCAAAGATAGAAAGAGAAGCATGCGGTGCATTTTTCCGCTAGAACAAGTATTCAAAACTTTCTGAGACATTGTCTGTGAACGCCCGACTGGCTGATTTCCGTAATTGAAGCCGAATCTTGGGCTCGTTTTCATATTGTGCTTTTCGTTTGTAGAATAATTTATTCAAATATGCGTATGTGATTAAATGCCGCGATGTAATATCATGTTTATTCAAGCTTACTTTTCAAAAAAATTATAAATACCAAACAATTTATTTTTGTGTTTGTTATTAAAATTTCACTGTAAGTATCTACTGCTAGATCCGCAATATTCACTAAATCGTACGTATCGAACGTAATATCAAGGCTCACGAAGTGGGTGATGGTATTTTTTTAAGAGATTCATTGCAGACAGTTGTGTGGAACAGTGCAGTCCACTAGCCCGGCTTCATACCTTTTCTACGCTAGTATTGCAGTCCCAGTCTTGTACAATCAACATCAAAAGTCATTTATTTGTAGCGGCACTACGGAAAATACTTCGCAACAAAAAATCATGAAACACAAAAAGTGATGTGACGCCATCTACAATGCCAAATGCGAACTACACAAGACTGGACGTCACAGAAATCCTACATCGCGCAGTCAGAGTTTATCACAAGACTCACATACATACAACATCCCGACATCAACCGTCGGGCAGTAGCCCACCAGACACAATACCCGTCTGGTCGGAGGATCCTCCCTTTACCATAGGGTATGAGTGAAGTTTTAAACCCTGTTCCTCATACCTCTATATATTCAAACTAGGTTGAGAGTCAGCATTTTTAAACGTCAAAATTACATAAGAGAGACCTCCAAAACGCCCGACCTTCACCATTTCCTAGTGCTTTAGATGGGAAGAAGAAGAGGCGAAACAAACTCCCGAGCAACTATTATGAAAAGCCGCAAACGGTGTGGTTTACGTCGTGGATTACGGCCCGCTCCCTTTCACAGAGATGGGGCCTGTGTCCCATCAGTGAGAATATTTATGGGCTGATTATGTTATGCTTTTCTGAAAACCCTAAAATTGTATGAAACTGGAGTGAGATGGTAACCCCATTTCAACTAGAGATTCTGGTCTTCAAACTTGAGCAAAATCCGAACCGACAGAAGAAAATTTCACAATATGAAAAGCTAATTTAAAATATCTAGCCAAAAATACATTTGGAGAGTCCAATAGTGTCCGTGCTAAACTCGACGCCGCCGCCCAAGTATGCAATGATTTGGCAATTTCGTTCAAGACCCGCCTTTGAATATTCTCTATTGTGAACTGACTTGGTGAATTTAAAATAACAAAATGCAATGTTGTTTGAGACTCTGTGCTTTAGATTTGGAAAGTTTTTTTTTTTTGGAATACTTTATTTTGGTTTTGAGGCGGTCATTGGTTCTACAAGCGAAAATGTTTATTGAATTTGTCGTTTCTGGCCGGATAGATCTTTTTCGTTTAAATAAACACATCTACGAAACGCGATCTAACATTAGTTCCTGTTCTAGCCTAAGGCTCTTAGCCAGTTTTTGCATTTCCAACTTTATTTCGATTAGGGAAAAGTTCTTAATCCAAAAATGACAACTTAGCATCGGGCTAAGTCGTCAGTTTTGTAAAACGAACTGCATTTCTGTACATATTGGGTTCTTAATTCAATTAAAGATTCGATGGCTTAAAAAAAGCTTAAGAAAAACCGGTACTCGATACTTTAACAAGCGATCCTCGTTTTATTTTTATCTACTCATTTAAAGTCTTCATTGTGGTTGATTTGTATGGCCTGATATCAAGATTATTTTATTATTATTATTTAAGACTTTTCAGAAGTGACTTTTCGGATATTTAAGTTATCCTATTCCTCTTATGGTTTCAAACTCAGACCCCAAAACTATTTCACTCAAGCATACTCTGAATGATATCCTGCACATATCAACAAAGTACATCGTTAGTACCTGTTGTCATTACTAGAGCAACAGTAATAGGTGCAGATGTTTCGTAGTCGCCGTAAAAGCAAGCTCGACAATTAGCAAATCCATTACATACTTGACGTTGTTCAGAGTCCTCTGCCATTGTTTAAGAACTAGTAATTTGTTGTAAGTAGTCGTATAGTTCTAGTGACAATTAGACTTAAATTTCTGTGGTGGAACATGCAGAAGAAATTTTGAATCCCTGAGAGACCGCTACTGGTAAAGACTTCAACATCATACATGGGTCAGTAACAAATAACTATTATACCGTAAAAACGAGGATAGGATTAACTTTTTGCCATTTTGTGTCGTTCAGGTGAATATTATTATGATGGTTCCTGTCAAAATAATTAAATCGAGTAACGTTCAACGCAAAATAGTTTTAATATCTTTACTACAAAATGATGATACTACTAATGTTAGCTACTGGTCCATGAACTTCCAAGAACTTTTTTTGTCACTGAAGCTATTTTTTATTGGACATGTGCATTCTCCCTATTTTGACCTATGGATCCCAGACTTGGTCTTTGACAAACTTTCATAAGTTTAAACTCAAGGTTTGCCAACGTACAATATAGCGCAGCATTCTAGGCGTAAAATTGACAGATCATATTCGCTAGTGCGCTCAAAAACACATATTACTGGTGGTGCCCAAAAAGCCACTAAGCTGAAGTGAGACTGGTCTGGTCACGTCTGCCGTATGCCCAATAAGCTGTGGGCGAAAATAACTACTATGTGAAGCCCTGATATAGCTAGAAGGCGTCACCACAGACCCCGTAGAAGATGACGGGACCAGCTGGAGGAAACACACGACCAGTAGTCCACTTTAGCCTTGTATCGAAAAAGCTGGAAGTCATGGAGCCTTTGCCCAGTAGTGGTATAACAGTAGCAGAATATTATCAGTAGCATAACTTTAATGATAGATAAATAGTTTAAAACAAAAATAATCCTTAACAATAATTATCATACACAAATTTAAAATATCTGGAGCAGCCTGTAGCAATTTTAAAACATTCCACCACCACTTTTGTTCTAACGAGGGGCGGTCAGATTGGTCACCGATGGTCGACGTCTCGCGTTATATAGATATTATTTATTTTATACCCGAAGTAATTTTATTTTTCGTTTGTTTGTAGGCTAACTACCTACTTAAGTGGTTTTAAGTAATATTATGTAGTCGATGACTTTGGTGCACGGTAAAACTCTAATGAGTTTATGTTGGCACCAAACTAAAGTAAAATAATGTATACATGTGTACTATTAATAAAATAAATAAAAAAAAAAAATCAGCAACTATAAAAGGCAGAGATAAAACATTCGTCTATAACTCTATGTTCGCAAATGAAATATCTTTATCAGGCCGCAAAAAATATTTCCTTCGATACAAACATCAATGTCTCCCTTCGCTCAGACAACGGCTATAACGTGACAATAAGCAATGCCAAAGGTCGGCGACATCTGACAGACCTTGTTCTTATAATACTTATACAAAATAAAAGGGGACGTGTAACCTACTTTGACCAACTGGACGACAAACGAGATGGGGGAAGTAGACTTGCGTGACCTATTTCAATGTTAGAGGACCATTTGGACCTGAAGACAAGAAGCTAGAATTTCTGAGCATGAATTCATGTTATGCTTAGAAATAGAATAACACAAAACCATATAGTTGTCAGGCTTTAAATAAATAAATATATAAGTATATAAAGGTCGTATGTATTATGACAACTTTGAGACACAAATTAAGCAGCTATTTGTAATAACATTAACGAACACAAAACTTAACCGCTGAAGAATTACTCTTTTAAAAGGTTTTTTTCGCAATACTTTAAGCATTTCAACAATATTACTTTACATAAATCTGCAAATATAAAATGGAATAGTATTTATGAAAACTGAAAGAAAATACCTAGTTGAAAATTCTACCTACTTTAAACATAAAAAATGAGCTCTCCATTATTCTCATTTTGCGACCAAAAATCAAAAAGGCCCGACATTACCATAACAAAATGAGGCACACTTTAACTGAATCACCCAGTTTCTTAATTAAGATCCCACTCGGTTACATTTTTGGGACAGGCGACAAAAGGAAGGCCACAAAGGATGATTTGTTTTTGTCTCAAGCTTATTTTTTTGGCTCGACACGTAAAAAATTGCATGAGAACCCGGAGAGAATGACCCGGTCACGATATAGACAGATACAGAAGGCTGCCTCAATGCAACTAGCATAAACAACATAATATAAAAGGTCAAATTAACTAGCAAAACCTGTCATGAGTATCGATATCAAAACAACCTGCGAATATTAGATATAAATGTGAAAAGTTGTATAGATACTGTATACGTAATTTTTGGACGATGAATCCTACTAATATTATAAACGCGAAAGTTTGTAAGTATTGATGGATGGATGTTTATTACTCTTTCACGCAAAAACGGCTATACGGATTTGTATGAAATTTGGCACACAGATAGATTATAAACCAGATTAACACATAGGATACTTATTATCCCGGTAGTACGTTCCCGCGGGAAAATTTCCGACTTCCATGCGGGCGAAGCCGCGGGCGGAAGCTAGTTGATGATATAATTGAAACTTGAGATGTTTGGATGTTTGTTACTCAATCACGCAAGAAATGGCCGAACGGATTTACATGAAATTTGGCACGCAGAAACCTAGATTAACACATAGGGTACTTTTATCCTGGTAGTACGTTCCTGTAGGATAATTTCCCCCCTCCCCGCGAGCGAAGCCGCTGGCAAAAGCTAGTGATAAATAAATTGATTTTATGATATAACTTTTTGGATACACGACTGTAGGGTTGTGTAGTTAATTGAAACTTAATTTATTTTATTGAAAACTTCAGTCACTGTACGTAGAAGGCGCGTCAGGTACTCACACGTGAACACGTTTGCTCGTTATATGGAGGCAGCCTTCTGTAACTATCTATTCTGTGACCCAGTGTTGCGTTGAGTGAATTTAATTATCCAAGGACGGATTTTTTGACGAAGTACTCAAACGTGTTTTTAAGTGGGTCCTGGGTTAATTTGTGGGAGGAGATTTAAGAATAATATTTCTTGGCCACATCAACTCCAGTGTCAGACTGAATATTTTTATAGGATTATTGTTATAGCGGCCATTTCAAAGTATGTAAATATATTGATATGATTGTTGCTTGGAATGATATAATTGAAATTACAATAATGTGTGGATGTACCCATACGATATTTAAAAAATCTCTCAAGCATCTACATTTCTTACAAACGATATTGACTACACAATAAAAAGGCCAAACATACAATAAATACTGGGCAAGCCTTGAGAAGTTTTTTAACAACATTTCGCCGAGTAAGATGAATTGGGAGTATCTAGAACAATTTTGGACCTCGGCCAAATGATGTTGAAATGAAAAACTCCCCTAATGAAAGCGCATGCATGAGGACGTTAAGTAATGCTGACGACCCGGCGGTGCTCTGCATAGTCGACGCTAGTTTGATAGTTATTTAATGGGATTTTTTAGTAGAAATAATAAACCAGTGTTATAATTATCCTGTATAGGTAACTATTTTAACATTAATTGGAGTATTATGAAATCGGGAAGCAAGAGACTGAAACCTAAGTTGGTGGTTGGGGAGAACAGTGGTAGCCCAGTGGATAATACGGCCCCGACTCACGTGTGATCATGGGCACTTTATTTTGTCTAATTTAATTCATCACCATTCTCGAAGCGGTATACATAGAAAAACGTCGCGAGTAAACCGGCATGTCTTAAAACTAAAAAATCGAAGACAATTGACAATCTACCTACTCGCACTGGGCCCATGTGGTAAATTACGGCCCACTCCCTCTCACAGAGAGGAAGCCTGTGTCCCAGCAGTGGGAACGTTATAGGCTCATTATGCTTGAGCTTTGTTTGGTATCGATTAAAAAAACATGACACAAGCAAGAATCTCAACCGTAAAACCCAAATTACTAAACAATATTTTACGGTATACGTGAATAAGAGCTATTACAATAAAAATAAGACCCCAAAATAAACTCCGTACTCTGCAAACGTTTACAGGAACATGAATATAATTATCGGATCCCCTGGATTTTGCATTAAGCCATTCTTCATTCTGACACCCGTCGTTAGCATAAATTTCAAAAGATAAAAAGGACATACAATTTTGTACAATAAACGTGGACGTTTTTGGGAAAGAACGGTGTATTTAAGGGATTATTTTATTTTTCTGTTGTAATACTAAAAACTTCTTTCTAATATGTCTGTCTTTCCTCTTTTTATGTATGATTAATAGTATCTTTCTCCACAGTAGCTTAGAACTATAATAGTTCTTAGAACTATAATAGTTCTAAGCTATTATATTATCATCATCATCATTTCAGCCGAAAGACCTCCACTGCTGGACATAGTCCTCCCCCAAAAGGGGGGTTTCGCCATAATCACCACGCTTGGCAGGTGGGTTGGCGATCGCAGTATGGTGGTAAAATGCATAGAGAACGCTGCTACCCATTCTCTAGTAAGTCCCTTAGTCGCCTTCTACGACACCCACGGGAAGAAATGGGATGGTGCTATTCTTTTACGTCCGGCACCACACGGAACAGAACTAAAACTATTATAAGCTATTGTATTTCACTAAGCATGTTATTGGGAAAATTTTGAAAACAGATATTTGTACATATTCGTCTCTCTCGTCTTAAGGTTCTGCTGAATACATTTTTTAGGATACATTTTTTTGTATGGGAAATCAACAAATTACTTGTCCCGCTCTGAAAGGAGCGGGAGGACCTGGCAGACTTTTACTGAGCAAAACCCACTGGTGTTCCTTCATTTGCCTGTGCCAGGACCACGGTAACAGTTTCTAACAAATCCGCAACCCTGGCAGGATACGATACCTCTTAGCAAAACTGGTTGTTAGACTTTAGGGCTTTAGGTTCTGTTTACATGACTCACGCACAAGCGGAGAACTGGTGGACTTCGACACTGAAGTTATGCCATATTTAGATAGCAGGCTAACCAGACATTTACTACGCCTAGACGGGAATAGCCTGCGCCTGGTGATGGGATCATCATCATCATGGGACACTGCTTGCTAAACAAACACTTCTACACAATAGGCGTAACGGACAGTCCTCTATGCAGGACTTGCATGGAGGTTAAGGAAACCGTGGCGCATGTCCTCTTTGAATGTACAGGCGTCACCCAGATTAGAACAGAAACCCTCGGGACACCCAGATCTTACATAGAGGTTCTTAACAGATCAGGAGAAATAATTAACTTTCAGGGGGTGGGCTGGATGGTATATCCACCGATAGCTGCCATGGCCCACGTATAATGGTCCACCGAAGGACTAAGTGGGAAAACCAAACCCTCGCACATAAAACATGCAACGTGGCTTAGGATTTTCTGTGCATCAGAGCACACAGTCTCGCGAACGAAAATCTTTTGAGTTTACTCTCTAGAGGGATATTCTTCTAAATTATATTTTCAATCCTAATTTATAATCAGAATTGTGATTATAAAGAACTTGGTTCAGAATAAAGTGCTCCCAGAAGAAATTTATTTTTTCTCGCTCTAACAAAACTTTAACAGTAAAACAGAATATTGTGCTATAATTTATGTATTTTCTACATACTACAAGATAGAAATTATGTAGCTAGAACCATTATAGTAGAAACATAAATAAAACATTGGCCCGGGGGAACGTGTCACTAATAAAGTATTTTATCTTTGCTACATCGCAAAAATTGCAAAATTTTATTTTTTGTTACTTTATTGTTCTAGTTTTATGAGTTATTTTATTTGTTGTTTTGGTAAAAAAAACTTGGCCTTTTTTATATTGTTAGAATTTATTTTGTGGAAATGGTTTTCCATGTACGGTATGTGGATACTGTAATAAAGTTATGTTTTAGAATTTAATATTTGAAAATAAAAATTTAGTCTCCATACCATTGACAATATTTTACCTAAACTCATTGTGTACTAAATAATGTTCAGTAAACAAACAATTGATTGAATAGCGCCAAGTGATTACGTGCACTATGATTCGTAGAAATAGGAATATCGTTAGTAAAAAATAATAAAAGTATTTATGTAACATAAAAATGGAGTCGGTTTGTTTTTTTTGGAAAAAGTTTTTATTTTTCACTTTTTAGTTATAGTATCATCATCTTGGGGTAAAAACAATGCATATTTATGCGATAGCAGCAATGGCGGTTGATCTGCTGCAATTTTTTGAAGAGTTCCGTTGTATGTCACCGAAACGCATCATCAGATCTATATGAAATTTAAATGGGACCCACGGAAAACAGTCAAATTGAGAACCTCCTCCTTTTTTTGAAGTCGGTTAAAAAATTCAGTCGAGCTTAGAACCTCCTCCTTTTTTTAAGTCGGTTAAAATTACCTACCTATCCAGAACTTTACTTTATGTTGTACTTCGAGGTGTGTATTTCTCGAAATTAAACAGAAAATTTATGTGAGTTAGATCGTATTTAGGTACGTATTATTTTTCTATGAAGAAAAATTAGATCGTCTTACAAATTAAATCTCCGGCCCAAACAAAAGCCTCTAAAAAGTAAAAAAAAATATTTATTGGCCTTTTAAGTTGTAGGTAACATTTTGATCAAAGCATTGTCACGTCGGGGGACGGCTAAGTAATGAAAATGTTATCCTTTCTACAATAGCATAGTTACATTCATTATTGCTGGCACCGCAGAAACTGCATCCAAATTGGTTGACTCAAGAGTTACGGTGCCACAGACAGACTGACAGACAGACACATATAGCGGTCAAACTTATAACACCCCTCTTTTTGCGTCGGGGGTTAAAAAATACAATTCTCGGTTTCCTACGAAAATAGTCTTCTACATTTCTTGCATTTCCTTGCCTTAGATAAAGTGAAAACTAATTAGAGACGAGTTTAATTAAACATGAAAACCTAGACGTTAGTACGGCACTCCTGAACAGCGTCGGGATTACAGCTAAAAGCTTCTTAATGCGAAAAGAAAGGTTTTTCCATGTGCCTCCAGAAAATAAAATGTGAAAGAATGTATGTGTATCTTCGTAATAACGTCGCCTCTAGCTAGAAATTTATTGGAAAATGTGTGAAAAAGGAAAGTGCATTAGTGAAAAATGCGGCAGACAATGGAAGTGGAATATTTTGAACATCAATACGGCGTGATGGGGACTTTCCTTTTTGAGCTTAATGCCGAGGTCAATCAATCAATCAAATCGGCTTATCAGAATATGCTGCTGTAAATGGGCTGGTTTTGAATGGATCCACAAAAATGTAGATCCTACGTACACAGTGCTTTCTAATGCACACGAAATAAAGAATAAAAGCATTATAAAGGCTGTACAAAAGTGGTAAAAAATATTCTTTTCTCCAGTATTTGATGACTTTAGACTGACGATGCATGTGCATCTAGCTTCTGACGTTTCATAAGTGCCCATGCAGGTTTATGTGAAATTAAATATTTTGATTTTAATTTTGATGATGATAGAAATTTTTAGACATATATATGTATCCATAATCAGCCTATATCGACTATCCCACTGCTGGAACACAGGCCTCCTGTCCGGGAGAGGGAGTGGGCCGTAATCCACCACGCGGACCCAGTGCGGTTTGGTAGATGTCACAATCTTCGAATTTTTGGTTCTAGGACATGCCGGTTTCTTCACGATATTTTCCTTCACCGTTTTTGAGAGCAGTGCTGATGAAATATTTTACGCAAAGTAAAGCACCTGTCTGGGTTCGAACCTACGACCTACATCTCGTAAGTCGCAGCCGTTACCACTGAGCCACTACAGCTCAATATTGTGAGACATATTTATTACTAATTTGGAGAAGCTTGTGATTAACAAAAGTCGCAAAGGTCGATCGAAAGTTAAGCTACGTTAGCCCCATTACATACCGAGACTCCTTAGTGCATCCCGGCTGTCATTCGTAGATCTTTGACAACCGTTACGGGTAGTCGGTAGTCATAATTCGAAGTCTGACCACCAGTCTTACCAAAAGGTATCGCGTCAAGCAGTCAATCCATGTAAAATTCTGGTATCCAGCAGCACCCAGTTAGACTGGAAGCTGTTCGCAACTATGTTGATAAAAGGCTACGCAAATCGAATCATGCTTAATTAAATCTGGTTTAATTATTAACATTATTTTGCTTTGATAACTTTACCTCAAGAAATGTAAGAAACTATACTCTCTAGCTGCTTAGTATTCCGTGCTAGTAGTAAAAAGGGTTAGAGGAAAGCTTGTCGGTGAGTGAGCAAGTAACTAACCAATAATTCACTGGCGTACCTAAGTGGCTTTAAGAGGTATTAAGGCAGTGGTCACCTCGTGAAGGTTTCTCTTGAAATACTGCTAGAATTAATGGAAATTGAAGTATGTATGTATATGCTATATTATGTCTATACATAGATAGTTTGCATGTATGTAGTATGAATGGGCCGCATAAGAAGGCTTAAAGTCACCCAAAGGGCAATGGAGAGGGCTATGCTTGGAGTTTCCCTGCGTGATCGAATTAGGAATGAAGAGATCCGCAGGAGACCGAAGGTAACCGACATAGCCCGAAGAATAGCCAAACTTAAGTGGCAATGTACCCTACGGTACATTGCTCGCAGAACAGATGGCCGATGGGGCCGAAAAGTTCTGGAGTGGCGACCGCGTACCGGAACACTTAAAGTTGGAAGGCCTCTCACAAGGTGGACCGATGACCTTGTGAGGGTCACAGGAGTCCGCTGGATGCGGAAAGCACAGAACCGGTTGAAGTGGCGGAGCTTAGAGGAAGCCTATGTCTAGCAGTGGACGACTTTCGGCTGAAATGATGATGATGATAGGAAGTATAGAAGAAATTCGATTCTCGTGCATACCTGGAAAACGCATTTCGAAATGTTATGTGAGTACCATATCATAGGGGTTGTTGTGGCAAAATAATAATAGGGGTACTAGTCGATCGAAGGTTAAGTTACGTTTGCCCCGGTCGTGTTGTGGATGGGTGACCGCTCCGTGCCCAAAATGCTGGTATTCAGCTGCATACGGTTAAATTGGAAGCCAAACCCAAAGTTGGGAAATAATATATAGATAGATAGATAAGATAGATAGATAAAACCTTTATTTAGTACACACAAAAGACATACACTACACAAAAAAAAACAATTAAATGATAACAAATAACACGAATTAAAATAATAAAAAAAAAATAAAAAACAAGGTGCCCATTACATCTACAAAAAGAAAAACATACTTAGGTGCTTGAAATATAGTGACACTATTACATCATATACACAATGTGTTTTTTTTATATCTCATAACTCTAGGGTTATATTCTATGAGTAAAAATTATACAAATAGTCCTAAAATATGTGGTCCAAAAATGCATAGTTTCGGAGATATCATCAATCATAATTAATTTAGGTCAAAATTATTGTCATCCGTATGACGAATCTTTGCTTTTGCGACGTTGTCAAATTACCGTACAAAATACTAACACTAAACTCTCCATGTGTCTAACTTTAGATACCTACGTATCTAAATTTAATTGATAAATACGAGTAATTTATCTTCATTCAAACTAATCATTCATATTTGAAGCTAATAAAATGCGTCGTTGACATATTTCACGTAAGGGTGTTTTACATTAATAATCGTGACTTTGTCGAATTATTTTGTACGACAAACGAAAACAAAAAAAAAATATAATGGGTAAATAATTCATTATACCAGTTGGTTCATTGATAATGGTCTCATTCATACCCTAGAGTTATGGCACATAAAAAAAACACCTTGTATATTTATCACTAAACAAATACATTTAAAAAAAAGCAATTCAGAACTAACAACCTAAGGATTAAGTAAGGTAAGCCCTTACAGGTCTATTCTCTATTGTTAGTTTACTGAAGACGTATGTGATATAATCAGGCATGGACTAAAAGAGGATTCTTCAAAAGTGAAATCTATTCAAAGAGCTACTTACACGTGCAGATCAAATGTATTGATAAGTTAGTAATAAGTTGGACCTATGTATTGCTACAGAGTTCATTAGTAGGTATTGTTAAGCGCGTGTGCGTGTGTGCCTAATAACTGCCGTAGATGTCGATCGATCAGGTTAAGCTACGCTTACAGCGGTTGTTCCGTCGATGGGTGACCATTTTTAGATACCAAGACCCCTTCGTGCCGTACAGTCATGACGGATCGACAAAAGCCGGAAAGTCTGAAAACCAGTTCTACCAAGAGGTATTACGCAGTAACGGAGTTGTGGAGGTCAGATAGGTAGTCTTTCCATGTAAAATACTGGTATTCAGCTGAATCCGGTTAGACTGGAAGCCAACCCCAATGGGAAAGGCTAGGGATATGATAATAGTAGGCATTGTTTCCTTCTCATGAACCAGTAATAAGTTCATCTTATTGTAAGAACCTACATCGTCCACAACTCTTTTTTTTTTAGTTCTATTCTAATTTCGTATTTGAAAATAAACGTCTGAAAACGAACATTTAGATTTCTGTAATGATCGGGAAACATTATCATATCTTCAATTGACAAAATAATAATAATTATAAATGTATTTCAAATCTTCAGCATCCACAAAATTTATACAGTTTACTCCATATTTGCTGCGCAGATTTTAAGTCCGACATTATGTAACTAAGTAATCTCGGCAAGATCAAGCACAATCCGAATGGAAAGCTGCACTCGTTTCTCTGAAACGAATAAAAAGATATCCACTTTTACGACCGTCACTGTCTTTCTTATCTGCTGGTATTCGTCAAAAGCCCTTCTGAAATGATAAAACGAAATCCATGGTGACACATTTATCGCCGTATATAATCAGCATATAATGTCCCCACTTCTGGGACACAGGTTTACTCTCTGTAGATGTCACAAGTTTTCCTCACGATGTTATCCTTAACCGTTTTGAGAGCAGTGGTGATGAAATATTTGCAAAAAGTAAAGCAGCTATCAGGGTTTGAACATTCGACCCACAGCTAGTAAGTTGAGGCCGTTACCACTGGGTCACCATTGCTCCCGCTTATCGCCATAAGTTTTTATTGCCATGGACATTCAATGTCGTTTTTTCATTGAACTTTTAGATTAATTTACTTTTTATGCCCAAAAGATGTCCTAAAAATTTTATGGTATTTTTTTTCGAATTTCATGGTAAAAGGAACCGTGGGTTTGGGCACATTAAAACTTTTTAGAGGTCTCGCAAAAATTATCTTGAAAATCAACTCGAAGTAAGTTCGGAGATGGAAAGTTGGGTAGAAAAACTTTTTCAGGGTAATATTAAGTGAGTAAATTAAAATTGTTCAGAAAACCTAAGTGGTCCTTTCGCTGAGAAGTTATTGTGTAATAGAAAAGTTTCAGTTGTTTCTTTTGTATATTTTCTGTTTGACTTTAGAAATTGTTTTCGCTGTTTGTGTTTTATTTTTGTTATATTACCACATTGCTGTTTCCAAGAGTATATTTGGTGGTAAAAGCAGCAAGTGTATGGCTATAATCAATTTTCATTGATTTCAGCATTTCCGAACCAATTCACATACATTGACAATACTCAGCAGCTGAATTACAAATCAGATAAATTTGGTAACCATACTTAACCTTTTCCATTTATGAATCTACGCCTTAACCCTACAATATGCACCAATAAACGTCATTCATTCCAACCCTCAATTTAAATCGGCAATAAAACTCGTACGCATATCAGCTAAGCTAAGCGGCTGTCACATATTTACGATAATGAAGTCTACAGGGGACGTGGCAGTAAAATTATTTTAAACGACACACATTTCCATAATGAGGAGCAACAGATATTGTTTGCGTCAAAAACAGGTGCTCGTTCTTGAATTTGAAAGTAACAGAAGGTTTACTTCAAGTAACGAGTATGAAAAGCACAAGTATTTATATCCTACGAAGGTACGCGTGCTTAAATTGTGGTTAACAAGTGTACATACACGCTGTGAATGTGTGGTTTTACCAAATCCACCTGGATCTACCAAAGATACGAGGTCAATTTGTGTTCTTAAATATTATTATGTAGTTTATGAGACGCCACCGATTCTTCTTACATCATTTTTGCGTATCATGCTTCGTTTAAGAGTAATAACTTTTGGTCTACTTAATATCCTGATGATAATTAGAAGATTTTCTTATAATTATTACTGAAAAAATTGACGTGCTAGCAAAATGGGGATACGTAATCTATCATCTAAATGATTATTTCTACAAGTTTTTTTTTTACTAAAAATGCAATGTTCGAAAAATGGGCTTCATAATACCTACACTGTGCTATTGATCACCACGGGTTATGTTATGCATCAACTCGACACGAGAGACTGGAAACACGTGTGTCCAGTGTAGAGTGTGGAGAAAACATAAAAGTGATTTAATTTAAGGTTCACTATGTGGACACGCGTAAAAATCTTGGCGTGTCCAGATGACGAAATAATAAGTGATACTAATTTCGAGTTTAACCAACTGGACAAACTTATTCCCAGTCTCTCGTGTCGAGTAGGTGAATAACCCGTCACCACAAGTAAAACTCGCGTCTCTTTGTGAAATAAAATGCTTTAGAAAACGTACAAAGACGTTGAGTTTGTTTAAAGCAGACCTTTTGTTCGTTTTCATATTGGATCGTGTGTCTCCAAAGCGATAATTCGCAGCTGTTTGCCGTGATTACTAAAATTTCGAAGATAGGTATTGGTTCGGTGTGTTGAACCGTTGAGTATTGTTCGGGTTGTCAAACGGTGAGATAAATTTTTTGATTAAAATGATAAAGAAAATAAATAACATTGTGCGTGATGGTTTGCATAGTAAAATATTTGTGGGTAGCTCTTAGCAACAGACACCCATAAGTTGCTTTTAGTACTATGTCAATTGATGTGAAAGTTTGTATGGTTTTTTTTTTTGGACGGGAAATCATCAAATAACTTCTCCCGCTCTGGGTGGAGCGGGAGGGCGTGTCAGACTTTTACTGACTAAACCCCACCCGTGTTCCCTCAGTTGCCTGTGAGCCAGGGGCCGCGGTATCTCTTTCGAACAACCCGCACCCCTGGCAGGCATCGACCCTTGCGGACCCCACCAGTTGGTGCTGACATCTCTCTTGGTCATTACCGAATATTGAGATGTTTGGATGTTTGTTACACACTCATGTAAAAAAAACGGCTAAACGGATTTGGATGAAATTTGGCACACTTTTTTATTTTTTACATAGGATACTTTTAATTTAGGTAGTACGTTCCCGTGGGATAATTTCTGACCTAAACGTGGGCGAAGCCGCTAACAAAAGCTAGTGTTATTTAAAATATTGGTCTCTCAATTAACAAATAAAATATACTAGACAGTACAAGAAAGTTATCAATCTCTAAAGAAACCTACATTAAAACGTCAAACTTGATTAATATGTCCAATAATAAAAAGAAAACTTTTCATAAGAGATTAAATCTGAAACCCGGCCATTTTCCGTTTCAATTTGGATCATCCTAAAATATTGAATTGAACGTTGATGATGAATTATTAACTTGTACATTTATTTTGACAAAGTGAGTCCATCAAACGAATTTGCTACGGAATTACGTCCGGATCTGTTTTCACAGCCGCCATTACTTTGACTGTATTTTCTTAATTGAAATGAATTTACACAAACAAATGGTGGAACAGTGACTTGGCTTGTTGACTGGGTGACTCTGCAGTGAGCGTAAGTTAGTGATTAGCTTGTTAATGCTTGAGTCAAGGCTATTACAGTACACTTTAATAATGAAAGCAAATAATGTATTGTGTAAGTGAAACAAAGGTCAAAAGAAGAGAACGACTGTCAAGGAGACGTGACGTGAGTGAACGAGTTGTTGAAATTGAAGGTACTTAATTGCGTAAAAAACGGACAATGGAAATGGCTTTCATTTTGACAGTTCAACAACATTTATTGCGTTATATACGTTGTTGAGCAGACAATTATTTCGAAAATATGAAGCAATGGATTATATCAATAAGTACCTATCTTTTAAAATGATTCAAATTTCGATTAATAGTATGTCACGCAATTATGTTGATGTTATATTTATCGCATTAAGATAATATTAATATATTGCATTAAGATAATATTGTTATATTTCATAAACTAGTTAAGGCTTCTTCAGAACGGCGTGACGCGACCCTTGTAGAAGTATTACCATGAAGTTTTCGTAGAAATTGTTCTACGTGTCTTAAATTCAAGTGCGAACTCAATTTATAAAATACAGGGTTAGAGAACCCAAGCAATTGCAATTCCATGAAATTAAAAAAAAAATACTAAACACGGTTTAATTTAAGGACTACCTAGTTTTTTTTTTCTAATAACTACCTTTGATGTATTTAGTCTGAGGTACGGAAGGATCTTGTTATGTATAGATGGTCACCCATCCACGGACCAACCACGGCAAGCGTAGCTTAACTTGATTGATCGAACCGTGCGGCTGTCATTACTTAGCAACAAGTACTTGATGATGACTGAAATGACCAATTAAGTAATTTCACTGACCACTTACATGCCATTATGTAATCATAATACCAACTCTTTGATTTACCACCTCGTTATTGTATATGAAAATAACATGACGAAAAAAAAATACACTAAACGAACAAACGAAAGAACATTTACTAAAATAATGACCCACCAGCTTTCTCAATAATATTATTAATTTCCGTGTATGGTACACGGGAATTCCCTAGAATATTAACCCTACTTAAACTCACACGTGACATACATAATTCAAGCGGCATTTTTTCCTCAGTAACTGTGGCGCGTCGCTAATTAGAAATGAATTAAACAAGCACGGTGGAACAAAAAGTCTTTGCTCTCGCCTGTCAACGTATATTATGGAGTCTACAAAGGAAAATGTCCTAAGTGCCTTCGAAGAATAATGGCTTTTATGGAGTAAGGTTAGTAACATACTAGTAGGTACAGTGAGTTTATATTTAGATGTTGGAGTTTGTTGATCACGACCCTTTCGTTTCGTACTTTAATTTAGGTATGAACATCTTAATATGTGTCAGAAACACGAAAATTTTAAGAAACATCAAAACTGCTGTCACACCTGTAGGTCACACTTTCACTCGCATATACCTACTCACACACACACACACACTTACACCTACTCATGCACACATTTGATTTAATTTGAGTAAATGTTAATTTATGTAGTTTTAGCAGAAAAATTATACGTTTTGCCTTTAATATAACACGTCTTACTATGGAAGAGCAGACTCTACTAATACAAGCACTATTTTCCTAATAGAAGGATAAATAAATAAATTAACAGACAATAAGACATTATTTTACAAATAATAGCAAGTAATTTAAAACACACTTTAGCTTCCGTCATAACACCCATTTTGTGCAAGTATTGTAAGCACAACCTATCAATGGTTGTTCTGGGTTTAGAAAGGGATGTTAACTACATTGGATAGGAGATATCAATCAGCAACTCACTCACTCGCAGTGTAAATAAAACGAGGACAAGCCGATGATTGACTGAAATGTTTGAATCATACAATTGTGTAATAATAGGTCGAAATAAATTAGAAATTCATTAGGCGGTTATACTACCGAACGTAGGTCGGTAATTAATCAAAGTATGGGTGATGGCAATGTAAAGATTAAAGAAAAAAAATTCCCTGTAAACTGTACTTGACTGGAAAATCTTGTTCAAGACAATTCTTGATAACAAGAGTAATAAATAAAAAGATCTTAAAAATATAGGTAGATCTGTTAACAAGTATGATCGATAAGTCAGCAGGCATAGCCACAAATCTATTCAAGCTAATTTAGAAACCCGTAAAGCAGGAATAATCCTTTGCAAATCGTTCAAATTCACTGACAGACATTAGACATAACTCGACAAGCATTAGACTAACGAACTGTCACTACCCACACTCTAAATTAAGATAGATCCAAGTGCCCATCGTCGTTTTATATTTTCTACCGAAGCGGGCACATTTTATTTTTAGAGTTGGCGTTTAAGCCTTTTTGTCAATTCACCGTCCAATATGAATTCCTCTTAGCAAGGCAGGATGTCTGAATGATTCACGAGCTTTGGTGACTAATTATAAAAGCCGGGTTAGCTTTGTGTCCTCTAAAGCTCTAATATTATTTCTGTGAAATATAAACGCGTAAGTAGTTGTAGTCAAAAGAGGTAACCGAATGTGAACCTTAAATGGTGAATTGTTGAGATATAAAATGGTGTGACAGAAAAAAGATGTCTTGGTTTTGTTCGGTAATTGAAGAATTTGTATAATGTGCACTGCGCTAATGTATCCATTCTGTCAAATTGAATTGGAAAGATTGAATTTTATTTGGATCGTGATTACTGTTATTTAGGTAGTATTTTCTTTCTTTTGAAACAGTGTTGATCACTTGATCCTTTAGTTAACGATATGACCGTTTTGATCATTAAGGATTTAATATTTTCATTGTAAAAGCCATTGTTATAACAATTTACTTTAAAATGTTAAAAGAATCTGTCGACAACACTAGAAATCCTGCTATTATTTTTTATTGGATTGACAATTTTATTGTTCCATCCAGTCTGTCTGTTTATGACGACTATGGGCAATGTGGGCATGACAGTAAAAAAAATCAAGTGCTGTATTAAATATTATTGTCTTTAATATTTGACGCTTCAGCAGTGCTCACTGCTTGAATTCAATGTTCTGAAAAATTTAAAGATCTCATTAAATAAAGTAGAGATACCAACTTATTTTTTTTCAAATTGTTTTTTTTTTATTGATAGTTAAGTAATAATATTGTATAAAAGGAGTAGGCGGTGACCCCCAAACTAGGTATTTGCCTGTATCTTGAGGGTCGGAATTGCGACATTTTCATAAATTAAAATCTGTTATTTTTGGGTTTCATGAGTCCGGATATGATATCAGAATCAAAACCCATAAGGGATAACTCGTGTGTCTGTCAGTTTGTCCGTCTGTCACAGCCAAACTGCTACGAATCTAATGGATTGATTAAGTTGACATTTTGTACATTTATATGAATCCCAGCAACCCAAATACGGATGTTTTACGTAAATGTATAGTTACCGGCACGTAAGTTGGCAAAAGATTTTGTAGTGGGGGAAATTCGCGCATGTAAAAATGTATGAAATGGTGCCTGCGCGAACTTCCCCCACTACAAAATCGTTTGCCAACTTACGTGCCGGTAACTATATGAATTTTGAATATGGGGGGGGGTCGTAACTTTTTGGAGGCAATTCAGAAAATTAAAAAAGACTGTTATAAACTATATCGTGTGACATATCAAATGAAAGAGCTTATTGTGACAGTTATGATAAAGGACAGAATGGACTCGGCGGTCATGCGTCGCTTCACTGACCTGCATGTGACAGGTGCAGGGTAGTGAAGAATTATACTTACTTACTTATTTCCAATTTTATTCCCAGTGTTATTTTAATTGTATTAATATAGTTTAAAAGATTTATGTTACTAACCTCTTTTATGGACTGTAGTTGTCTGAGAATAAACTTTTATTTTTATTTTTTTATAGCTGCAACCTTGAGATGCTTACCACTCTTTTTATAATCGTTATTTTGATTAAAAGTATATAATAAGTAGTGTCACTTTCGTATTTAAAAGTGAGATGTGAAGTTTTTGTGTGTATATATATCCATAAAAACATTAACAAACTTTTAATTAGTTAATAATCTGATCTTATCTCAACTCAACTATCTGATCATTTAATCTTGCTTTTGTATGTTGTGCGAAGTCTTTTAATTGAATACTTTATCCATCAAATAGTCCAACGAAATCATAAGAAACACTATCTTTCTTATTTCTCATAATCCTGCTTGATCTCGAGAAAATATTACGAAAGGAAGGAGAAAAGAGCTAATTTGAAATTTTACGAGGAGAGCGCTCTATTCATATATCACGTGTTATAATTCTAGTGAGAATTTTAAAGCACTACGTTCTTGACTTGGACTTGGAGCTTTCAGTGCTTAAGCACGTCTTAGTTGGTTCTTGAATAATTTATGGTTGTCAGTGAGGGGTTAAGTGATTTTTTTCGGTGCTTTTAGGAATAGTTGGCTGGTTTTTCAGCTCATTTCAGGGCGTATGAATGGTTGGGATTAATTGGAATGTTGAAATTGAAACTAAATGTATGACTGGAAATAGTATATTTCGGTAATTCCGATGTTAATATTAAACAGAAGTCATGTTGTTATAATTCCGAATAATAATGTTATAATATTGTCTTCGTGTTTTATCTTATTACAACAAGTATTAACAACATATATAAATGCAGTTTAAAGATTTTATTTTGTACTATAATAATGCCATAATTATTTTATTTATGGCCGTAACCGACACTGAAATAAGTAAATAGATTATTTAATTGTCTCCTAAAGGTGCACATATAATTTTATTAGAACAGTAAAAGTACCATGGAGTACCACACCGTGTGTGACGTCATAATGGACAGGTGACTCACTTTATGACCACAGGGGTGCTTTCAACGATACTAATTGAAAAATGTTTACCTTCTACATAGAACGTATGAAATTACTTAACTTTTAGTCTCCATATCAGTTAGCTATAATCACAGTTAGTATAGGCATGGTCATAAAACTGAAGAGTAGTAATAACACCAGGATGATTTAGAATTAAATTTAATTAATTAGGGACTGCCAAAGTGTTGCAGTTTTTAAAAGAAGAGTGAAAGAACAATATCTGTCCACATCGTCATAGTTGTGTATGTATTATTTTGTTTACATTATTAATATTTATATTTTAGTGATATTTATTTGACGAAGAAAAGAAAAAGCGGACGAAGACGCTAGTCAAAGCTTGTAAATAATCTTTATGTTAACACCAAGAGTTTCAAGCGGATGATTAAATAATTGTAATTAAATTATTACCAAGCATAATTGCCACAATCAGGCTTAGCTCGAGGATATTCGGAATAGCTCTTCAATTGTTAATTTAAGCACATTTTGGATTAGTTTACATGATTGAACAGAATTAGTAATTTGGCAGGTATTGTTACGTGATAGGCTTATTAGTGATACTAAAGCCTATTCACACGTTAGGCTGCCGGCTGTTCGGTACAGCGCACTCTGCACTCTGTGTGGATGACATCACTTAAGGTAAGTTTTTTTATTAAAACCAAGACAATTTAGGCACAATCTAAAAATAAATGGAACAGAAGTTAAAGTCAATCACCATCGTCGTCATCTGCTAAACCTTCCCCAACAATGTTGAGGTCGGCTTCCAGTCTAACCAGATGCAGCTAAATACCAGTTACTGGGTAGCACGATACTCCCTGGGAAGACTGGTTTGTCATAGTTCCGGGCTTCTGGAGACCCGTAATGACTGTCAAAGATCCACGAATGACAGCCGGGACCAACGGCTTAATGTGCTCTCCGAGGCACGGAGGGGTCTTGGTATGTAAAGTTGGGCACCCATCCATGGACCAACCGCGGCAAGCGTAGCTTAACCTGATCGATCGACCCATGCGGCTGTTATTATTTAGCCACAAGCCCTTCCGAAGCCCACCCTCCCAGCCCCTCTGAAGTTGAATTCAATATGATTGATTATAAACTTATCGCTAGTACCTAAATGCTGTACAATATTACCTAAATGACTTATCTTGGGTCTAATTAGATCACATGTAAAAGTAACTGTATTAAACCACTTCTGTTGCTCGTACGTATGTTATGGGTACCGAAAATAAATTGGTAAAATTTGAATTTAATAAGTATAAAATTATGAATTAGGTAGATACCTATGTTAAAACTGTTTTGTACTCATCGTCACTTTTCCCTAAAGGTTCATTAGAAAACCAGCGTCAGACAGCATCAGTCTGTCTGGCATTAATGCTGAAATGAACCTTTTTGGTGCAGCCGTGAGGCACACACTGTTGTAGTTATTTATTTATTGTCACTTTTTTATTTGTTATTGTATTTTGTGTTTCACGGACTGTGTCCAAATAAACGGTATTCTTTCTTTCTTTCTTTTACATAAGTTTGATGTTTCTCCTAATGTCTAGTAAGAAAAATACATTTGTCTTCATCCTGCTAATTTTATAAATATGAAAGTTTGTATATTTGGATGATTTTACTCAATCACGCAAAACGTATAAACAGAATTAGTACACAGATGGTTTGTCACACACATAAAATAGTTTTATCCTAATAGTACCTACGTTCTTATATAATAATTTCCGATAACCACGCGGGTGAAGCCGCGGGTAAAGGCTAATATGGCCTAATTGTGCCAATTGCCTAATACGTACATTTGGAGTAGTCGATTCGCCCACAAATAACATATATTATAATAATAATCAATTCATTTATTTCAGGTAAATAACAACATACATAAATTAATATACATTTTACAGATAACAGCCAAATAAATATATCAAATGTAATTAATTAAACCAAATAAAATAAGTAATGTCAAATAAAATCAAATTAAATTGAATTAAATCAAAATAAACTAAATTAAGTCAAATACTAATAATACTACATAACTTCGTACGGATCGCGTACAAAAAATAAGTGTCGAATTCGTGCGAATTGACTAATTACCTATTGAACGTTTGAAAGTTGCCTAACTATAGTAATCCGCCTATCAATCTTATTAAACAAAAACTTATCGACAAATAATAGCTAGGTAACTATCAGAATTCAAGAACTAACAAGTATGAATCCTCACAGATCATCAAAGAAGATTATTAATGCGAGTCGAACAAAAAGTTATCAGACTTTCTTAGAAGTCTAAGAACTAAGTCTAGTCTAGTTAACTACGTGGTATTAGAACTAAAATTAAAATTGTCTTAAACATAACTTTTAAAATTGGCCCGCTTAACTTGGGTGCCCCAAAAAGGTCAAAAGCCAAAACGATGACCTTTCCTTTTGAGGCAATTAGCATAATTAATTTACCTTTTGCTTAAATAGCTTTTCCTTTTTTTTTTTTTTTAGGGTGGGAAATCATCAAATGACTTCTCCCGCTCTGGGTAGAGCAGGAGGGCGTGTCAGACTTTTACTGACTAAAACCCACCCGTGATCCCTCAGTTGCCTGTGTGCCAGGGGCGACGGTATCTCTTTCGAACAACCCGCACCCCTGGCAGGCATCGGCCCTTGCGGACCCCACCAGTCCGGCGCAGCAGGACACATGGCACGCCGTGACCACCCCAGGAACCAAGTAGCACAAGGGCCCCAGACTACCCTGGCACCCTTGGCTCCCTTGGCCCCCTGCGACGGGTCAGCGCAGTGGCCCCGCCGCCTACCACTTCTCGGCCGCAGGGGATAGGGAGAGCGGCCAACGCTATACCGACACTCCTCTTCCCCTGCGGCCCCACCGCGTCCGCCATCAAACGGTGGCGGCCCCGTCCAGGCCACGGAAGGGAAGAGCGCTACTCAAAGTACCGGCACTCCTCCTCCTCCGCAGCCTGTAACCCTCAGCCGCGATGCCTCCCATTTGACATCGCGGCCCGCCTCAGTTGCGGTGCACCTCACCGCAACCTACTTTTTGGCCGCTACGTCGTCGGCTTGGAGACCAAAGCCCTGACGAGCGGCCCCACCTTTGGGTTCCTCTTCGCTTCACCGTGGGAGCGGACCACGGCTACTGAGCCCCCCCGCAACGACAATGCGGGAACCCACTGGGGGGGTTGCTTAAATAGCTGTGATATATTTAATAAGAGCAATCTAAGGTTGATGAAAGAATTTTTTATATTTTTAGAAAAATTATTTCTTTCTTAAATTGTATTTGTTTGTTATTGTAGGCCCTATACATTTTTGTCGTTATGAATTATACTTTGCGTAATTGAAATTAATATAATATATAGTTTATTGTCTCAAAGAAACATACATTAGTATACATACACTGTTTAACAAGATGCTAACTACGCTGCAGAAGTCTGTATACAGATATTGTGAGCCCTGCCTCTCAAACTAGGATAACCTGTATCTTAAGAGACAGTGTTCAGCTGTGAGGTTACATAAAAAAGGGATTATACAACTGCGAACTGTGCCAACCTATTGTTCGTATTAACAGTATGATTGAGTTTTTAAACATATTTAATTCTAAGACAAAGGAAAGATAGGGAAAAATAATATAAAATATCAATTAAACTATGTAATGAAAGGGTGAATGGGTGTGGGGATGTGTTTATGATGTATGTGTAGTGAGTTTTTGTATGAGAGTAGTGAGTGTGAGTGTTATGTGTGAAGGAATATAAGTGCAAAAAAGTGCAAAAATTAGGAAATGTATTTGAGTAGTGATTCAGTTTGTGCATAGTCCTGTCCAAGTAGCCATTCCATAACCTTAGCTTTTAGTTTAAATTTATTGCAATCGAGTATATTTAGTTCTTTATGAGTTTTCTTGTAGATTAGTGTACTTAATGTGTAGTACTGGTGTTTGGCAAAAGCTGTTTTGTGTCGTGTACCTGGGGGAACATTGGTTCGTTTATTGGGATCAGACGGAGGGACACTGGAGTGTCTTCTGAGAACAGATTGCAACACGAAGAGCTGACGAACTGTTAGAACCTTACAATCTGAGTAAATTGATAAAAATAATAAGTTTTAACTTTCATGTTTGAGAACTGAATTGTTCTCCGTTTGTGTATATGTGCGTTTATAACTTAGTTACCTTTAGGGCACCGGGACCCGGGTTTAGGACACTAAACCCGGGTCCTACCTCCACCTATTTATATTTGTCTCTGCGTCACCTTTGCCTTGAACTAACAACCTAAGGCATTAAGTACGCCTCTGTGCATTTGGTGTGCTTGAATTATACAACATTTTAACCTCCTTAAATATATATGATATTATAGTTGACTCGTTGGTGTAGTGGTCGCAAGCGCTACTGCTGAGCATGAGGTCCTGGGTTCAATTCCCAGGTCGGGAAAAATGTTATTGGGTTTTCCTATCTATAATTTCTCAGTAGCAGTCTTGATTCAAATCAAAAGTCATTTATTCAAACTAGGCTGAGAGTCAGCTCTTTTTGAACGTCAAAACAAAATTACATAAGACAGTCCCCCCAAAACGCCCGCCCTTCACCACTTCTTAGTGCTTTAGCTGGGAAGAAGAAGTAGCGGTACAAACTCCCCAGCAGCACAGCTGCCTGTTAAGTTAGAAGAACTTGATTCTATACAATAATAGGTAATACACCAATACCCAATATACCATCAAAAATTGAAAACTAAAAATAATAAAAAATTAAAATAAAACGTAAACAGAACTTCCAATCTAAATAAAAGCCTCCAGGCATAAAGGGCATGCCCGCTTACATATGCGGTTGATGTCAATAGGCTCGCCCGGACTAAACATAACTATCGACATGCGGCTGTAGGTACTATAGATACACCTCTGCCTAACCCACGGTATAGTTTTCCTATAATTATTCATCACTAACTTTTGCCAGCGGATTCGCTCGGAACTTTCATCCCCTATTTAACTCCCTTAGGGGTTGAACTTAGAGTAATAACGCATAGAAGGCGCGTCTAGAACAAAACACGAGCGATATCGTGTGTCCACTTCATTTTCTTTGTGTGCGTGAGCCGAATGTGTCTACGTTATTCAAACGCACACAAATATAGCTTACAGTGATACCATTACCAGGCCGTTACCCACAAAAACATTGGAAAACGCACTACTATGTTACTATATCAAACCAAGACAAGTATTTTATGTTATCAGGAACTGGATAAGATGAAGATGATTTTTCATGTAAAATTACATATTTTTACGGAAGGTAAAATTCAATTTATTTAAAAATAAAAGATATTAAACGAAACTTTGTTATTTGGTTCGGTTTTATTACTGATTAAGTACTACAGTAAATTGCTAATATTTTATTTAGTTTAAAAACACTGTAGTTAGCAGTGTCGATAACGACCATAATTTAGAGGCTGTAAATAAATATAGTGTAGTTAGACGCATACAGAATCGCCACCAGTATCCTATTTATAAAAACTAATATAAAATACCTAATGCCAAACTAGTTTCTCAAAACTGGCAAAATGTTTTATCGTATTCAATAACGTAGATAGTAGGTACATCAAAAACATTTTTTTTGGTAAAAAAAAATAAGAACAAAATTGAAAGCAATGTGGGAATTTTTTTCCTCACAAATAGCAACACTGTATTGTGATAAGTTAGGTTATTAGAATTTTTATTTGATGATCGATTTACGTAAAAATAACGTATAAAATTTAAGTACTTATTTGCAAAATGTAATTTGATCTCATTTTTTCTGTTTTCCTGAAGTTTTAAGACATCCGTTCATGCTACAAACTGTCATTTTAAATTATTTACTCTCGATCTGCACCCTAATTGCGTAACACGCGATTAATCATAATCGGTTTCATTTTGACAGTTCAACAATATTCATTGCGTTATTTACGTTGTTGAGCAGACACATTTTGCGAACATAATTATGAAGCAATGGTTTAGCCATTTGTTTCTTTTCATTCATTCAAAACGAAACAAATTATGATGAATCGTGAGTTACGCAATTAGGGTGCCGTTTGACGGAACGTGACTTTGAGTACTGCCGGCTCGCCGAGAGAAGTTAGCAACTATGGCTAAGTTTTTGCCGCCTCACTTTTTGCACTCGTACTAGGTTTCTATGTGTTATTATTTTAAGGGTTTGAATTTTGAAAAATCCTTCCTTATTCCTTGTCTACATTATAGAAGGCACCTCTGTGCAAAATTTCAACTTTCTAGGTCCAAGGGTTTGGGCTGGGCGTTGATGAGTTTGCCAGTCAGGACTTTTCTTTTTATTTATACATAAATGTGCTCAAAACTACGGTAGTTACTACGTAATTACACTATATTCCCCTAATGACTCATGGTACATGACCTCACATAAGGGCACGCACGCATAACCCTTCTGGATGAAATATCGATGGTGGGTCGTAATTAAATTTAAAGTTGGTTACCACATGTGGGGTTGTGGGTCATATTCACGCGATGGTGATCCATCTCCAGCAATTATTATGATTTGATTATTATCTTTCTCCCGTTTCATTTTAAAATAATTTAAAGGTTGGCTCGGCAAAAATCTTGTACTATTAGGCAGTGGGTACCTAGCAGTTAGATGTAGCCCCTAGATATGGTTTTTTTCTCTTACCCTCTTACTAATAAAGAGGGTTATTACTATTACTTTTGACGTAATTGAAATCGTCATATTTGCTTGACACATAGGTTATAAGATCCCACCTATACAATATTTCTAGCTTACAAACGTTTGATTGGATTTGACTTGAAAAATGGTTTGCATCCAAAGCACCACTTCCACTGAAAGTTACCTACTTCACCCAAAATTGAATCCCAACACTATCAACCCAACTACTCCAAGTTTTTGAAACAAGGAAGCAAGAGTATCTAAACAAAGGCTACTTTTTCTTGCATCGCGTAAAGCAAGCATAAAAAATTTAACAAGACGACTACTGTACATCGCGTAAACTTCGGAAAGTTTCGCGTGACAAACAAAACGAAACAAGTTTCCGACTAGAGTGTGGTACAAGTTATAGGCTAAGAGTGGCGCAATCGAAAATGATACAAAAAAAATAGACAGTCATAGGGACTGCTGACAGAAGTAAAAATTTAAAACTAAAAAAAAACACGTCACGTTAGTTTGTTGTCAACGCGGTCACATTAGTTTGCAGGTGTTCATTTGCCTCGGGTGCTGGTAATGTTATTCAACTTGTGTATTAGCCATTCATATTTACCCAAGGAGCTTATGAAGACCACGGTGATACCTATTCTTAAAAATAAGACGGGTGATGCTTCCGACGGGAATAACTATAGACCCATCTCATTGGCTACGGTGATCGCCAAGGTGCTGGATGGTTTGCTTGATAAACAACTAGATGAGCATATAGATCTGCACGAGGCCCAGTTTGGTTTCAGGGCTGGGCAATCGACTGAAACTGCAGTGCTGAGACTCAAGCATACTGTCCAGTACTATGTTACAAGGAAAACGCCTATTTACGGTTGTTTCTTGGACCTGTCGAAGGCATTTGACCTGGTGTCTTATAACGTGTTGTGGGATAAGCTCCAGGGGGAAACCAGCACACCCAGGGGAATTATAAATTTGTTGCGATTTTGGTACGGCAACCAAACCAATAATGTTAAGTGGGCGGGCTCATGTTCGTCAGAGTATAGGTTGGAGTGTGGAGTGAGGCAGGGAGGCCTGACTTCACCACGGCTTTTCAACCTGTACCTGAATGGGCTGGTAGGTGAGCTCAGCAGGGCTGGTGTCGGCTGTTCAGTGGATGGTGTGTGTGTGAACAACATAAGTTATGCCGATGACATGGTCCTGCTGAGCCCATCTGTCAGAGCTCTAAACGTCCTCATTGGGATCTGTGAGAGGTACGCGGGGTCACATGGCCTCAGGTATAACAGTAAAAAGAGTGAACTACTTATTTTCAAGGCAGGTAGTAAGTGTCCGAAAACCGTTCCACCGGTCACACTGGGGGGATTGCCTATAAGTAGGGTCACTAAATTCAAGTACCTGGGGCACTGGGTCACCGAGGACCTCTCAGATGATTTGGATATAGAGCGGGAACGTAGGGCGTTGGTGGTGAGATGCAATATGCTGGCGCGCAGGTTTGCACGGTGCTCACGAGACGTGAAAATTGCTCTTTTTAAGGCATACTGCCAGTCATTTTTGGCAGCCTGTGGGTCCGGTATACGCGTGGATCTTTCAATGCCCTACGGGTCCTATACAATAATGGTTTCAGGATGTTGTTGGGGTTGCCTCGCTTTTGTAGTGCATCAGGTATGTTTGCTAAGGGCAAAACGGATTGCTTTAGGGCGATCGTTCGTAAGAGAGTGGCCTCCCTGATGCGCCGCGTGCAGGGCAGCACCAACAGCCTTCTGAATACCATATTGGAAAGGGTTGACTGCCCAGTTGTGAGACACTGGAATACAATTCACGGCTCGGGTGGTGCCCTCTATAATATTAAGTAGCTCAATTTTGGTAATGTTTAAATGTAATACGAGTAAGTCAATTTGTACAATAATTTAATAATTTTACTAACGTAGTTTTATGTATTTTTTACTAACAAATTATGGAATGTAATAATTAATTCTGAATTAAAATGATTAATAATAATAATTAGCATATCGGTGACGTAAACTTCTTAGTTTAACTCCTGCCAAAAATTGCTCAACGCAGTTACAGAAGTTTTCATTTCAAACACTTGAGATAATCGCCTAATCTACAAACCGGCTACACAGATTGTTATAAGGAAAACATAGGCTATTTTTTGTCCCTGTAGCACTTTTCCGTGGTATAATTTTCCCTACATCAACGCAGGCAAAGCCGCGGACAGAAACTAGTGTTCAGTAAAAAATACTACTGTGTCTCTTTTTAAGAAGTATGCAGAAAATTGGTGAATTTTAATATAAAACAGCAGCGTCACAGATATAATTACATGGCTCTTTGATTCTCATTACTACACTGAAACTGTTACTAGGCTTAATAAATAAATTCTACATGCTGAACCCAGTTACGCTCTCTACACTGATCATCTGCCTAGCGTTTTCCTAACTATGTTGGGGTCAGCTTCCAGTCTAACCGGATGTAGCTGAGTACCAGTACATTACATGGAGCAACTGCCTATTTGACCTCCACAACCAGTTACTGAGTAAGACGATACGATTCCCCTTGGTAAGACTGGTTGTCAGACTTTCGGGCTTCTGACGACCCGTTACGACTGTCAGAGATCCACAAGTGACAGCCGGGACCAATGGTTTAACGTGCTTTCCAAGCTACGGAGGGGTCTTGGTATGTAAATATGATCACCCATCCACGAACCAACTGCGGCAAGCGTAGCTTAACCTGATGGATCGACCCGTGCGGTTGTTTTTATTAGCCACAAGCTCCTTTATCATTTTAAATGCCTTACGCTCTTCACACTCTCATCAAAATATGATACCCAACTTCCCGCCGCCTTACTTTACACCACACCATCTTCAAGAAGGTAAATAAAATTACCTACAGACTGTACCGTCTGAAAGAGTCACGTTCCTCCATGGTAATGGATTACGTGACCCCGTCTCATAGCACAGAGTTCTATAGAGTCGAATAAACGGGGATTATAGAGCATGTCCCACTTTTAACGTACGTATTGTTCGGAGGGATTAATAAAGCGTCTAATGAAAGCCGGATGGATTTCTTTGTTCTTGTTTTTTGGAGTGTCTTGTTTCGTGAGTATTTGATTACGTGCGCGTGTGTAAAATTTAATTATTTTGCGGAATTTATTTTTAGCGATGACTAATGAAGCAGGATTTTTGCTTGTAATATTGCCCGCTCTTATTTTTGGAATGGATTTCGGTTAAGACAAATCTGGGCTGAAGGACAAAATATAATAATTGCAAAAATGTTATTGAGATTTCGCAAGATACGATTTTATTTTCTTTTCGGTACAGATAAGAATTTGTTCCTCTTGATTTTTATGTCAACAGCTGTTCCAACCGAAGTATCATTTCAAAACCAAAAGACTGAACATTGAACAATAAGTACGTCGCGGGTGGTAACAAAAGGCGGGAACATTGATTTCTCCCAAAACCGGGTAAAGTTTAGGGTACAAATGAGTGCAACCCCAACTCGTTATCAAAAGTTATGAGCACGAATTTATGCAGACAACTCGTTCATAAATTGTGGCAAACTTTTGTTTCAGATTGTATTTGAAATGCCAATTAGACGAAGGGAATTAGAATTTAACGAAGAAAATTTTGGGATTAGACTTTAGATTTGGGACACTGGTTTTTGGTAAGCTAAAGCATTTTAGACTACCTAAAGAAAAATTGTAAGGCGAAGAGTCTTTAGCTTATGCTAGCAATATTATAGTGTACACATAGGTATACCAATATGTGAAGAGTTTCGGGCTAAGTAATAAAGCTGCACTGGTTGACGATCAGGTTAAGCTGCCCTTGCCGCGGTTGGTCCGTGAATGGGTGAACATCTTCACATATAAAGACCGTTATCCGCACCTTGGTAAGCACGTTAAGTCTTTAGATCCGGCTGTCATTCGTGGATCTTTGACAGTCCTTACGGGTCGTCAGAAGCCCGGAAGACTGGCAAGCAGTCTTCCAGACCAGGGGTATCGTGTTACTGAGTAACTGGGTAGTAATACTGGTACCTATCTGCAACAGTTAGACTGGTAGCCGATCTCAACATAATTTGGAAAGTGCTAGACAGTTGATGAGGTATTATAATATATGTGAATATTTATGTTAGACATAAACTGCAGTGGATTTTGAATTGGCAAGCTAATTTAAACGTCCGTAAGTAGTCTTCGTTAACCTCATACAAATAATTGATGATTCTGAATTGATTGGTAAATAAAGTCATGTTATTTTATTAACTCAGTGCAGAAGTATGTTCAAACGTTAATTAGCGTTACAGTCACTGGCTAAAAATAAATCAAGAGTATGCGCAGAGTCAGTCGAATTCCTTGACGCTGCATTGTGTTATGTCTTGGTTTGCTGTAGCATTTGTTTTGCCTGGATACGGTCGATGCAGCTATGTATCAAAAGGACCATTTAATTCTAAGACTGTTCAAGTGTTTATGTCTTCACAAAGGGTAATCAAAACGTCAAATTAATAATGTATGCGATTTAACAATACCAGTTGTATTTATTGTGTTTTAGGGAGTTTGCCGCACCACTTCTTCGCAAACACTAGGAAGTGGTGAAGGGTGGGCGTTGTGTAATTTTGACGTTCAATAAGTACAGACTCAATCTTTGATTTTTATTTTTGACCAGCAGTCATAGTTTTCTATTGATAGATGCAACATCTTCAAAGAGGTAAACTTATGGAAGACGAAAATTTAAAATCAACTGTCGGATTTTTTTTAAGATCATATATCTTGGCGAATTCGGTTTTCTTTTTCTCCCAAAAACGTCCATATTTTTCGCGTGTTTTGAAATAGTGCATCCCAGTACAAACTCCGCGTCACTCGACATCAATAAATTTTATCATTCTATTTATAGCCCACATTTTACATAGAAATGTAGGTACTAAACGAAAATTCATAAATTACCGGCGCTACGGCCTTTATCTGCTCCATGAATCATGAAAACTGTTTCGTCAAATGAATAATGTTAGTTAATTGCGGCAACGGATTTAGTTGATCCGGTCCATGGCCCAATTAATTTCAGTAAAATACTGAAGTATTTTAATTACGTTCAAAGCTGACCAGAAATAAATGTGAGTATTTGCGGTGTCAGTGTCAGTTGAATGCCGTAACGGCACATTTTGCATGCGGCGTGCCAAGACAGATTGTTTTTTGCTTTCGTAAAGTAAGCTTTCTGTCTATGGCAATAATAAACGTTGTATTTTTGCTTTTCAGTTTGGACGATGCAGCCAAATTGAATCGTAAAGCTATTAAACAGAATCATTTGGTATCGTTTAATTTTTGCGCTTTCCAATCAAAGTGAATGATTTTGGTTGAACCTTGTATTCTTGCCACTATCATACAAATAAAACATCACGCTTTTTTTTCCCGAAGGGTTGGGCAAGGTGGTCTATAGTACACCCAGATGTGGCCAGTAATAGAGGGCCAGCCTATTGCCATCAACTGGTCACAAATCCAGACTTCGGGCTATTACTGAGAAATTCCATATGAAAAACCCAATAACACTTTGCCTGACCTGGGAATCGAAGCCAGGACCTCATGCTCAGCAGTAATGCTTGCAACCACTAGACCAACGTGTGGACTCTGAAGTTTATCGACGTCTTAGGCACGACTGAGCTCGTAGGACTGGCACGACAACCCAAGTGGCGTTTTCCCGCCATTCTCATTCCCGCCATCAACCGGCAATGCGCTCTGGTTAGTTAGTTGTTCCATCTACGAACTCAGTCGGTACTATTTTATTTTATTTATTTGGGACAAAAACAGTTATATACATTACAGCATTTACAAAAAAAGTTATTAAATCACAGTCTTAAAAACGTATAACCTGCACTATTATCCACGAAGTGACATCAGAGTATGATAACGAACTCATGTTAAATTAAAATATTAAAATTAAAAAGTAAATAAAAATAAAAAGTACACATTTAGCAGAAAAATACGAATCGAAGGATGCGGAAAATAGTCAAAACAATACTTTTAATATTCAAACCGATTAAATCTAAAACAGCTTACTTAATAAAATGCGATATAGGTAATTTACTATTGATAACAAACGTGGCAGTCAATATGATGAGTTATTAATTATATAATTTTACTATGGGGACGGGCTGCAGATATCGAGTCTATTTTTATTCTGCAGAAAAGAGCCATTAGAGCAATATATGGCCTCCGTAGGCGGGATTCTCTGAAAGAACTGTTCAAAGTTATTAATATCATGACGGTACCTTGTCAATATATCTATGAAAACATCATGTACGTCAGGAAAAATCTAAATCTTTTCAGTAAAAGAGGTGAAAGACACACCATTAGGACTAGAAATAGGGACCAATTAGTTCAACCAGGCTTCAGACTGGCTAAAGTAGATTCATCCTTCATGGGGTACTGTTTAAAATGTTACAATAAAATACCTCCCCACATACTCCAACTGAATAAAACGCACACTATGCAGCCATGCTTATTATAAGTTGGGGGATTATATCGCTGACAAAAATGCTTGGCTAAACGTTGCTTGTCCTGCTCCACAAGGTACCTTAAACTAAATTGAATAGCATTTGTAAACATTGTTGGAGCTGCTGAAGACTGTAAAACTAGATACATTTGCCTTGTATAAATTCAAACTTTTAGTATTGTGTAATTGCATAGCATATGTGTGAGCACTATGTCCTTACTATATAGCTAACATTTACAGGGTACGTCTTTCATTGACTTGAATGTGCCCTGGCAGCTGAGAGTATGTCATGCTCACTCAAATGTCTCGCTGGTGGTGGCGTGTGTGTTGGATCATTAAGTTCCCTTCAAAATGGTTGAGCTGAATGGTGCTGATCCATACGTCATGTTCGTGAACGGGCGCCGCCAGTAGGGACTGGTCATCTCTTAGCTCCCACGGCTTATTTTAATTTCTAAATTGTTATTTTATTTTTGTTTTGTTTTAATTACGGACGCTTATAATGTGCACGTCTTTTTACATCGTTCTCACATTGATAATTATTTCAACATAATGATGTAACCAACTGATTGTAACAAAATCATGATTTTAAAAGAGTGTCCATGGAGTTTCTTGCCCGTTCTTCTCCATAGGTACCTACGCTTTGGAATGGGCAACTAGCTTCATCTTTCTATCTCACCGACCTTGACAATTCAAAAGTGCCAGTAATTGGTTTATTTGAAATAAATGCTTTGAGTTTGAGTTTGATAAATTTTACTAAAAACGGAACGGTGATAAAGTTAAATTATTTCTAAGGAATAATAAAGTTTTTCGGTCTTATGCCTGAATTATAGTGTCTATTATTTTGTCTGGATGGATATTACCTACCTACCTACTTTGAATTCACTGTAGAGCAAAGATCTTTACTCATCTTTAGAATTCTGGTTCGTGTTGGGACTAGAAATGGTTTTAAAAAGTTTTATTTTATAATAAATAGGTTTCCGCATTAAATAAACATAGAAATTGTTAGTTTAGTGAACGCAAGCGCTACTGCTGAACATGAGGTCGTTCAAAGTGCTTTTGTGATTTTCCATCTGGAATTTTTCAGTAGCAGCCTAGAGTCCCAAGTGATGGCAATAGGCTCGCCCCCTTTAACATGGGACTTAAATATAACTGGGGAAATGTGCATGTACTATAGGTAGTACACCTCTTTGGGGGAACAAGACGTGATGTTATTTTATGTGTGCGGCGGCATCTACAACGCCACGTGAATTATGCATCAAAGACGTCACACAAATCCTGCATCGCGCAATCGGAGTTTACCGCGCGACTAGTACCTATACAGGAAAAGTTTTTATTCGTTGGGGGGTCTACAATGGTATGCTGAATTCATGGTTAAAGTTTGCGCACTGAATAAAAACTTTTCCTGTATAATACAACATCCCGACATCAATCGTCGGGCAGTAGCCCACCAGACACAACACCCGTCTGGAGGATCATCCCTTTTCTTTAGTGTATGAGTGAACTTTACACCCTATTCCTCATACCTCTATAAGCGCAAAAAAATACTTAATTCATCGCTAACGCTCGTCCCTGTAACTCCACCCTATCTGGGGTTTAACGAGTGCTTGCAATTTACTCATGTTTATACTTCTTATTTCGACCTCTTGATAAATGATACGTCGTAGAATGTCGGCTAATTCCTCAGTTCGGGGTCGCTTTTACACAATTGTTTTATCCATTTTAACGTAACAAAACATTCTTCTTTTGTTTGTAAAGTCATTGTTGTTACGCGTTTTAAAGAGATTGGAGCTATTGTTAATATTGCGGTCTTTTAACACGTTCTTTATAATGATTAAACGCACCTCTTCATCATGTTGGAGTCAGCTTCCAGTCAAACCGAACACAGCTCTGAATACCAGTATTTAAATGGAGTGACTGCCTATCTGACTTGCATAACCCAGTTACTGGGTAATACGATACTCCTTGGACAGACTAGCTGTCAGACTTTCAGGCTTCTGACGACCCGTAACGACTGTCAAAGATCTACTAATACAGCCAGGACGTACAGCTTAACGTGCTTTTCAAGTCACAGAGGGGTCTTGTGTACGTAAAGATGGTCATCCATCCACGGACCTACCGCGGTAAGCGTAGCTTAACCTGACCGATCGATCGCGCATCTGTTATTACTTTGCCAAACGCTTCTTCCTGATTAAACTCACCTATAGGTACTTATTTAGTTTTTCTACTAATTATTAGGTAAGTATCTAATATTTTACGAACGAATATTTAATTCGATCAGCCACTGTTAATAGTTTTCACAGTTATTGTTAAAACACGTCTGTTCTTGTTTGGGTACATATTAATGTAATTTTCTTAAAAATTTACATCTACAACAAGGTGTAAATGATAAAAATCGTTCTTAATATTACTTCCATGAATAAATTTAATTAATTAAAGTTTCTTTGTTTGAAGCCACTCGTTAAAATTTCTATCAACAATTTCGTTCCTAGATTATTTTGTCTGGCACAATGTAACACAATTCAAAAGGGATGTTGTAACAAGAACAATTAGAAATTATTGTGTAACCAACTTAATTGGCTATTGTTTTAAAACAGCAATTAACATATCAAAAAGTAACTTAATTTAGGTTTTATTTGAACACTGGAATGTTGGAAAACGTTTGTCGCATGCACCGACATAATTTTCATTTGATTAAGTGGTGAAATCTCCAATTTTGGGCAGCAATTCATAACCTCGCTTGGTGGCCCATGAAGGCCACAACTATGTTGGATTACGATTATTTTAATATATACTAATGCTAATCGTTTATTTGCTATCTAAAATTAAATTGAAATTGGGGTTTGAGAATTCAATTTGCATTAAACTCAAAACTCAAAGCATTTATTTCAATTAAACCATTTACAGGCACTTTTGAACTGTTAAAAAGTCGATCAGTTAGTCGGAATGTTGAAGTTAGTTGCCCATTCCAAAACGTAGATCTCTATGGAAAAGAATGGGCAAGAAACTCCAAGGACACCTTTTTTAAATCAAGATATTACAAAATCCTAGGTAAGTAACTAAATTATTCTTGTTGTTTCTATACGTGAGAACAATGTATAAAAATGAAGAAACAATTCAAACAATGGAATGTTACAAAATGACCAGTTACAACCGACGGCGCCCGTTCACGAACATGACGCATGGATCAGCACCATTCAGCTCAACCATTTTGTAGGGAACCGATCATCAGTTAGAAACAATTGAAAATAAATGAGAAAGAAACAACTGAAAGTCAGTTTAAATAAGATATCAACAACGAATTACCTCGGAACACAATTTCTTGAAAATGTCTCAATTATCTTAAAACAAGCGTAAATCCATTACATCTTAACCTTAAAAGGATAGAAACATGAAATACACTAACAAAGGCTTTTACGTTCAGAATATTAATGAAATTCGTTATAAGAATAATTACTTAAAGAGAGGACAAGCCTTGAAAATTGTGAAACGACAGAAAAAGTTAGACGAGCCTCTTCCGTAGAAAATTAGAGATGGATAGAAAGCAATCCTTCTTTTTCAAAATGAAATGTCAAGTTTTCCTAACGACCCGCGAAGCCGCTGAAATTTGCAAACAACAATTCAAAACGTAATTGCTTGAGTTATAGGCGTTAGCGGGCAGAAAGTTTTTGTACTGGATCTGTTAAGTGTTCCAATTTTAAATCAGATTTTTTTCGGGGATCGACTGTTTGGCTAAGTTGTTTTCTTTTCAAGTTCTGAAAGGAACAAAGTTACTGTTAACGCCTGAATCATCCCACTGCGTGCCAAGAACCCATGACTTTCAGCTCTTTCGATTCAAGGCTAACTGGTCGGAAGGAAGAAATATACCATTTTTTTTTTACTTTGATATTTGATCGGAGTTAAAAATCAAATCAGAATCATTATCTAGCTAGATGATGATGATAGGAGTTAAAAATGAGTTAACATTTTCACACACGAATTGAGGCAGTATACCTCATATCATTACCACAACCCTCAATTCGGGATAAAATATGTATTACTCCGTTAGTTTTACTGTGCATAATAAACTAGTGGACGTTGTTTTATATTCTCATATTATTTGTGATACAAAAAATAGTATATAAGAGAAAACTTATCCACTAACATTTTATGACTTGCACAGAAGTTAAGACGCAAACTACAATATTTTTGTTTCCTTTACGAAAAAATATTTGCCCCGATCTTGTTTTGTGTGATTAATGATTTAAGAAATTGGAAGTGTCACAAAGATTTTAAGAAATGGTAACTGTAGAGGTTTCTGTTTTTCTTTTATTGTGAAAGTTGTATCAAGCTACAGAATAAAGATACGTAGATTGTATCTAGAAATTTAAACTGTTATTTATAGTCGGCAGTTTGTTTGCTGGGCTGAGGTTCCTAGGTGCGCAGGTTGATCTATACTGGTGGATGTTCTTTTAATACACCCCATTGGGAATACTAGATACTAAACTGATCAATACAGTGTCACCATGTTATTATTAAGCTTACCGCCATTGCCAACTCAGTCAGTGGTGTCAATACCTGAGCAATTTATTATAATTCGTGAAGTACAATGGTTAGTGCTTCTTTATCTTAAAGAAGAAAAAAAAACGAGTATAACTACCCTGAATTGAGTAGCCCAAGATTTTTTGTCGTCCCACCAAAATAATAACGTAACGACACCACCATCTAAAAACTCCACCTCCATAATAACATCGGTTCATTTTCTTAATAACGCAGCTTACACTCGTTTATTAGTTCCAAACTGCCACAAGTCACTATTGATACCCACTCCGGGTATTATTTTAAGAGAGGCTCCGTAGTTTACAAGTGCAGTTACAGTAAAAGTTGGTCGCAAACGGGCGCGGAGAGATTTGTGCGTCCACCAGTTAAATGTTTCGGTACCAAAACTGTACCGTTTTCGGGTATTGTGGGGGCGTTGTTTCGGGAAATTGCAAGTTATTTTTCAGTTAAAACAGGGGAAGTGGAGAGAATTACGTTAGTGTAGTTGTTGGGAAATCTCGGTTGGCTAGTGTAAGTTTTGTGAGCCTTGAGCATTGTGATTAAGACATGAGAAGAATGTGAACATGCTCTGCTGAACACTGGCCTCAAAATAACTTCGTCAAATATCTTCTTCAAGATTTAAGTTTTGATCGCTAAGCTTAAGTAGATAACACAACCAGTTAGTGAGAAAATGCATATATATCACACTTTTCTTCAGTAATACTCATCATCATCATCATCAATTCAGCCAAAAAACGTCCACCGCTGGACATAGGCCTCCCCCAAGCTCCACCACTTCAACTGGTTCTGTGTTTCTCGCATCCAGCGCATTCCTGTGGCCTTCGCAAGGTCATCGGTTCGCCTTATCGGAGGCCATCCAATACGCGGTCACCACTCCAGCACCGTTCGGCTCCATCGGCCATCTATTGTGCGAGTAATCCTGCCCACTGCCACTTAGGTTTGGCAATTCTTTGGGCTATTTCGGTTACCTTAGATTTTCTACGGATTTCTTCTTTTCTGATTGGATCGCGTAGGGAAACTCCAAGCATATCCCTTTGGTCTTCATTGCCCTTTGGACAGTAATAATACATTTACCTAACTTACTTTCAGTGTGCCGTAAAGATTTATTCTGTATATTCTTAGAAATGTTTCTGCAACACATAATAACGGCTGCTTTTAAAATAATATTAATATTTTTTATGACTTTCTGTTCCAGTGTTCAAATCCCAGACATCGCTGTCGACTGACTCCGGACTGTGCACAGAGCGAGGGCTGCGGAGGACCCACATAGAGTTAATTAAGCCTCCAGGGAAACGCATCGGACTTAAACTGGCAGGTATGTACTTTAGTTTATAACATGGGGTAATATTGGTCTGGTAAGGATGATTCGGTAATATTAGTCTGTTAAGGTTTTGAACGAAAAGTTACCTATATTCATATGTTTTTTCAACTAATATTGTATGTTTAGATGTTTGGATATTTGTAACTCAATCACGTAAAAATAGCTGAACGGATTTGGATCAAATTTGGCGAAGAGATAGTTTGTAAACTGGATTAACTTCTATAATACTTTTTATCCCGATAGTGTGGTCCCGTAGAATAATTTTTGATATCCACGCGAGTGAAGCCGCTGACAAAAGCTAGCTGCTGTTTCTAACAGAAATCGAAAATAAATCCCACAATAGCTTGCCGTAAAAGCTACAACGTCGTTAGTGGAAAGGCTAAAGAAACTCAGGCAAAGGAGATTTCTCATGTAACACGTATACTTGGTCTTTGTATTAGACTCTCTAGACTACGTTGGTTTACGTTGTATAATGAACAAGGAAGTAAGTACTTAGCATGCATAAAAGGATAAGATCTCAAAGGGGAAAACATTTTAAACAATATGAAAAAAAAATTGGGTCACAATTTAATAATATCTCATAATTATTTTAGGTTTAAAACTGAAGGCTTTGAAGGATTTTGTTTTACGTTGGGTTTCTAAAACTAGAAGTCCAAAAATCAATCTGCCAAATATTTTCCCAACCATGTTGGGGTCGGCTTCCAGTCTAACGGGATGCAACTATATCTGACCTACAAAACCCAGTTACTGGGTAATACCATACCCCATAGTAAGACTGGCTGTCACACTTTCGGGCTTCTGACGACCCGTGACGACTGTCAAAGATTGTCAGCCGGGACAAACTGCTTAACATGTTTTCCTTCGTCTTGTTATGTAAAGATGGTCACTTATCCACGGACCAACCGAAACAGTCGTAGCTTAACCTGGGCCATTAGTGTGAGTTTCATTTCACCATCTCGATCAAACGCGTTCGTCACCCATACGTGGCCAATCGGAGCGCCAAACGCGCTTGATGCGTTTTTTTTTTTTTTTTTTTTTGATCGAGATGGTAAAATGAAACTCACACTAAGACCTCTGATCGATCGTGTGGCTGATATTACTCAGCCACACTCCCTCCTGTCTTATAAAAATAAAATAAGATCTCATTATTACTTTTGGTTTAGATCGAACTACGGTAGGTACGCGAAAGATGGTCATGTTTTGTTTGTTTGTTTTTACATAATATCTAATACACAAACCCTACTTTAATGAAATCTAATACACAAATCCTCACACACAAGTGGGTAAAACCAATAATTTGTGATTAAGAATCAGGGATTGATATTATTTATTTATTTAATACTTCACGCACAGAAATATACAGAGGCGGACTTAATGCCAAAGGCATTTTCTACCAGTCGACCTTTGGGTGATGCAGAGACAAACAGTGGTAGGTGCAATTATGTAACTCGAGTTTTGAATATTATAATCTAGATTCCCAAATAGACTTTCCAATATAATACAATAACGGAGAAAGTAGCTAAAATAGAACCGACATGATCTAATTTATCTTGGTAATGAAAATGATTTCATTTTCTAACACTGGGTGGATTTCTCAGAAATGTTCTTTATTCTCGGCATCCAATGATAATAATCGTTGGTGATGTTAAATAACTCCTAGACGGGTAAAATACTGCATTTTCATCCTTCTTATCACGCTTTTATTAACTTGGTATATATCTATGTAACGCAATCTTTGAATGTGATTTTGACTCACTTCAAAACGTCGAATTAAATTGATATGCAAAGTATCAAGGATCGATGCAAATTCAATCATTTCATAAATTAGTGTACAAACAAAGCAATAAAAAAACCCGCGTTTGTAGTTCTATTAGCCGAATCAAAAAAATAATAATACTTTAGAAGACTAAAAACTACTCTTTCAAAATTCAAAATAGGATAAAGTGATTACTAAATGATTGTTTTAAAACTTATTTTCTACTTTTTTACTGAGAAGATTAGTATTAATATCGCAGATGGCAAAAACGTGTGTATCGCCAAACTTATTAATTTTACTCCTTGCTACTGAAAAAAATACTGTCTGTTGTCTCAAAGTAAGAATAAAATTGATTGGGCCATGAATTTAAAATTTTCCCGTATGAATATTCTCAAAAGCATAATTTCGAACGTGAATCAAAGCCTTGCAGTGAATTTTTTTTCGCTTTTAATTCAAAAATTAACTCGACAAGATAAATTGTGTTCCACGTGCATAAATAGAGGAATTCGAGCTGTGTTTCACGCCTCTGACGTCATGTACGCACCGTATTGCTTTAATGTGCTGTGTCAGCCGATTAATGATACCCTGTATAATATACGGTGAAGCCGTATAAATATTTTTCACACATTGAATGTCTGTAAGGATTTATTTGACGTAATAAAACTGGAAAAAAATATTGTAACTTTCTGTGTGCTTCAACCACGGTATTTATTTGTGAATTAACTAAAATGAGTGTTAATAGTTTCAGATTGTTCGTACTTAGTCAAGTAAACAAATATTTGCCCTGTAGTGTGTTTAAACCACCAAGCCTTTCTTTTTACATAACTGAAATGTTTAATTTTTTTTTAAGAAGAAAGAAGGATTTAGTTTTCTTTCTTTCTTATATTGCTTAATCAATCATTCAACAATGATTTTATTATTTACTAAAACAATAGATGTACGGCGTGTAGGCGTATTGATCGTCAACTGTTTCACGACTAAATTGCAGAAGCACAGTGTTGTTCAAAAGAGAAACCGCGGCACGTGGCACACAGGCAACTGAGGGAACACGGGTGGGTTTTAGTCAGTAAAAGTCTGACACGCCCTCCTGCTCCACCCAGAGTGGGAGAAGTTATTTGATGATTTTGCAAAAACAAAAACAGTGGTGCCGATTCTCTTACACACCGAACTAAACTATCACTAAAATTCCTTACTTTTGTCTATGAGAATCTTAGAGATATTCTGCAAAAAAGAATCTCTAAATTTAAAAATAATTTTGACACAACTAAAATCAAATTTGACAGTCGTGACTCCACGTGGTATTTTTTGGCTTCGCAACGGTTTATTTGTTTGCCTTACCCCGTGATTTTTTTAGTGCCGGCGGTGCGTAGTAAGGCAGCCTCGACGTGTTTTATATGGAATTTTTCACTTTTTGTATGGAAAATATGAAAAATTATTACCTACATGTTGAGTTTTAGAGGTCTATAGGTATTTTTTAAGTGGGTTGAAATTTACATTATCTTCGAGATATAACCAAAAAGCAAAGAAAAAAAAGATACAGTACTGTTTTTGCACCTGCAGTCGAGGTTATTGTTGGTGTGAATTTTAGTTCTTGACCACTAATTTATTCCACAACTTTTTAATCGCGATCAAAAATACTCAGATTTAGTTAAACAGTATTTTTTTTAGGTTGAATAGAATAATGAAATTGACAACAACAGAATTATAGTAAAATTGCCATTTTCACTAAATTCATAACTCAGTGCAATCTTAGTGTTGTCAAACTAAAGTATAGTTAAGTTCACTTTAGTCAATTTCAGAATGGGAAATCGTCATTTGAGAGGAATAAACAAAATTTTGGTGATTTTTTGTCTAGTTTAGAGAATTTTGTGACAAGAGAATCGACACCAATGTCTTCTTTATTAAACAATGATAGACTGTCTTACAACGTAAGCGGATTAAATCGGGAGAGTAACTTAAGGAGCAAGAAATCTTTTTTTTCTAGAAAAGATTCATATGGGAACCTAGCCAAGTGTCAATAATAAGTTATAACTTGTGTAATGTTCTGAAAAAGGCGATAAGTGTTCGTTTTCCTTCATGTATTAAGAAGTCCATTGTTAAACACATGTAAGCGCCTAAAAGAGTGTTGTAATAAATAATGGAAAGAGATCATAGTCATCAAGACGAGTACCTAATAGCTTAGCATTGTTAGCAGTTAACTTGACTGCAAAAAACGAACCGACCTACTTTAAACTCCAAAATCTTGAAAGAAAACATCTAGAGTAATAGCAGTGTTTGTGTTATATAAATAAATAAATTGAATTATTGCTGGCTTGAAGCTGTAAAACTACTGAATACGATTAAAAGTCCAAGTATAGTTACTTATCCACTTTGTACTCAAAAAATACTTGGCTCTTTTCAGATTGCTATCTGTCGACCTGTGATAAGAATGGAACCGTGTGCGCGAGCTTAAATGTCAGGCCATAGTTTATACAGGGAGTTCATCAAATTAATTAGTGGTGTTAGCATTAATCACTGGGTAAGCTCGGTTCAAACGTGAAAGCCGAACAGGTTGTGTGGGGAAAATCCAATAAACCTAGCACATGAGAGTATCGGACTTGATACTACATGGTTTTATGTAAAAGCCAGCCCAATGAGCCATGTGAGACACACGGTTGCAGCCAGCTGATGGAGCCGGCTGGTGGATTTGATGGCAGACGAACAGTCATTGCTGGTCTTCCCCAAGAGACTATTAACTGGTTAATCTGATTATTATTATTCCAAACTAGCTTTTGCCTGGGGCTTGTCTTGCATGGAGGTCGGACATGTCAATCTTCCCATGGGAACGTACTACCAGTAAAAGTATCCTAACCTAACTCACACCATGGTAGGCTTGCGGATGGCGAGTAATGGGTAGGTCAAAGATATATCAGCATCAACTGTTGGGGTCCGCAAGGGCCGATGTTTGCCACGGGAGGGTTGTTCGAAAGAGATACCGCGGCCCCTGGCACATAGGCAACTGGGGGAACACGGGTGGGATTTAGTCAATAAAAGTCTGACACGCCCTCCTACTTCACTCAGAGCGGAAGAAGTTATTTGATGATTTTCAACTCCCTAAAAAAAACCCACGCCATGGTCTACCTTTCTGCCAAATTTCATCCAAATCAAAGTAGGTAACAAACAACCATAGAGACTGAATCACTTTCGCATTTCAATAATTGTATGGATAGTATGAAAATGTATACCTACAATAATTATTAATCCTATAATAAAAATGGAAAACAGTAAACCAGATCCACGCAACCGGCTCCTAAAACCGACCACATCCTGTAATCATTTTCCTAAAATGAAATACTATCATAAAAACAATGAACTCCCCGGAGTAAATATATACCCATTTCCCATAATACTATGGTTTGCCTCCCATACGCACCGTGTGTTGTGGCCTTGTGGCCCATAAATTGTACGGACCCTATAAATCTTATGACCGCTGAATTCTTTCGGCTACATGTTGGAATTAAAAGCATATTCCTGCGGTTTATCTCCTCAAGCGAATGGTTATTTTGTGAAAGATTGCCTCGCGCATGTGTGAAAGTGTGAAACTTTTATGGAATTTCGTAAAGCCTGTTTGGGAGCTGTTATTTATGTTACTGATTTTAAATAGAGGAGTTTATCATAGAAAAGTGCAATAGCTACGCGGTTAAAATTTATGGAACAGTATCTTTTTTTACATCCGTCGAACAATGTCAGCACAGAAGGGTTCAGAATGACATACTGAATCCATGGTAATAGGTTGCAAGTCGGTGTAAATGCTACCATCCATTTATTTGTAAATAAAAACGAAATCATTTCTTCTTTTTAATTTTTCATATTGCTGAAATGCTTGAAGATAAGTAGAGTTTGGTATAGCCAGTTTGGGAGCTGAGTTTTACTGATTTTGAAAACATGGAATATATCGATAGTAAAATTCAGATACATAGACTGCCTTAATTCAATTGGCTATTTTACTAATCCTAACAGCTCTCAGCTCTACAGAAGCTTCTACCTGCAAAAGCTTTGGCAGTTTTCTTCAGCCAGGTTTCTTTGAATGCTTTCTTATGGTCTTTCGTTACCATCTTTAGATATTTATTTTATCAAAAATCGTGTATATTTTCGTATATGTTATATTTCGTCGTATATAATTGGGTTACTAAAATTACAAAGTAATCTCTTTCCTGGTACAAAATACCGCAATAACGTAAATTAATAACAACATGATAGCATAATAACAGTATCAACAATTACTCAAAAACAAACTCGGCTTACTTTCCTGTTATTTTATAAACCTCAATAGACCAATCAGCAGTGGTGCAATTCAATCCCTCAATTTCCAATTTTCCCAAAAAGGGCAATAACAAAAACGAAATTTAATAACGTTCAAAAAATGATTACTCGAAGCAAGTTTGTCAGAATTTACACGAGCAAGCTTCTTTCGCCAATCGGGTTTAATCCAGAACAAATTTACATATTTATTGGGTTCTCCCGGTACAGATGCGGTGTCTAATCGATAGGGACCAACTTTCGGGTCTTTGATTGCGATTGAGCATGCCCGGGCGTCGTTGTAAATGTATTTAAAATGTTAATTTTCGAGCTGTGACGATCGGTAAATTAATATTTGTCGTGTTATCTGGTGATCTACATGCTGATGGTGTTAATTTTATGCAAGGGTTCTACGCGTTAGATGTCTAATTGGATCGAGTTCGAACACTGTCCTTTGTTTGGTAGTTTCGTTTCTTCTTTATTCAGCTTCGAATTGTATACCAGCAGCATGATTAAGTTATAGTCAAATAATTTATTTCATTTAAGCAATAATTTAACATGTCTGAATGTCGAATCAATAAGATTAGCAAATCCAACGGGTCGTAGAATGTGTCACACATTTAAGGCTTTAATTCTAAAATGAAACCTCACTTTAAGACGTTTTTAAGAACGTCCGTCATTACAATGTATTTTAATGTGACAACAGTAGCATAGGAACTCGGCAGGCTAGCACGCTTAAATAGAATTAAGCTGGACATATCTGCTGTATGTCAGATAATCAATGGGCCAAACTTACGACCCAGTGGGTCCAGCTTAATAGCAAACGACATCGCGGCAGGGCCAGACGGAGATAGCGGAATGAGCTGGACACTTTTAGTAAAGATTGGTCTTTGTCAGCTCTGGACAGAGAGAGGTGGAAAGAGAACAGAGAGGCCTTTGCCCAGCAGTGGGATGTTAATGGCTAGTAAAAAATAAACAGTAGCATGATACCTAACTGCTACTCAAATTTTATCTACCTAGCATTTACTCAACTTTGTTTGGGTTGGCTTTCAGTCTACCCTGTATACAGCTTTTTTTTTTTTTTTTTTACGTGGAGAAATGCTCATGCATACTGCGCTACCACGGGGAGATAGCGCAGTTATGTGGGACTCTAACCCACTAAAACTCCACGGTGTCCTACAGTGCCGCCTATGGCGGGAACACGGGAACGCGAAAGCCATCCGCGAACCCGCCGCGGCTGTCCGTCACCGGACCCTCCTCTCAGGGGAATGACCCCCATCACCGGCGCACCAGAACACACGGCACGCCGGACCACCCCGGGCACCAGACAGCGCATGGGTGCCAAACGACCCCGTGTATGGCACCCTTGGTCCCCCTGCGGCGGGTCAGGATAGTGGCCCCGCCGCCTACCACTTTTCGGCCGCAGGGGATAGGGAGAGCGGCCTACGCAATACCGACACTCTTCCTCCCCTGCGGCCCCACCGCGTCCGCTATCTGACGATGGCAGCTCCGTCCAGACCGCGGAAGGTGAGGGAAGTGGCGATCTCCATACACCACTCCTCTCCCGCCGCGGTCCACTACCCCCAGCACCAGTTGCTATGCCGCCCCGCGGCACCGCAACTGGTTGGCCGCTAAGTCGTCGGCTTAGCGGACAAAGCCCTGACGAGCGGCCCCTCCTCGGGTTCCTCTTCGCTTCACCGTGGGTGGGGAAAACCACGACTACTGAGCCCCCCCGCAACGACAATGCGGGAACCCACCGGGGGGGAACCCTGTATACAGCTGGTTTAAGTATTTTACATGAAGCGATACTGTGTAATAACGATACTCTTTAGTAAGACAGGTTGTCAGTTTTTCAAGTATATGACGATAAAGATGCACAAATGACAGCCGGGACCAACAATTTATCGTGCATTCCGAGGCACGGAGGGTTCTTTGTAGGTATGTAAAAATGGTCACCCATCCACGGAACAACCGCAGCAAGCGTAGCTTAACCGGATCGATCGACCCATGCGGCTTTTATTACTTACTACTAGCCACTAGCCCCACCTACTCAAATGATCGTTTACGTTTGAGAATTTGGGCTTTAAAACAACTTTTTTTTAAGCTTATGTTTTTTTAATGCTAATTTATTAAGCTTATAGTATATGTACGTATATACTGTTGATGTAAGTAAAAAAAAATCAAGATACCTAATCTTCCTAACCAAACCCTCGTTAGTAATCTAATTAGCTTTTTCCAGTTCCCAGCCTCAGTAGGTAATGATAGAAAATCGCTTTCATTTTCTTGTAACAAATTGTATTGTGTTAACATTCGCCCAGGGTACTAGACTTACCAAAGAAAATTCCTTTGATTTATCGTACCAAAATGTATGTTTGATAACAGGCAATTTTTCGACCTTACTCGTTTAATATAGAAATGTTATTTTGTATTGTTACTGTTTTCTGTATGAGGGTTGTTATGTCATGTACTGATGACATATTGAATGTATTGAAGTCTAGTTATTTCTAAATTATATGCTGAATAGGGTTAGATATTGGCTTTATCAATTTAGTAAAAATGAATTACGCTTCGAAATTACTATTTCATTTTCGAGATTACGTTTCTGGAAATTTTACTTAGTCAATTGGGTTGGTAGAGCTTCTTTACGGAGACCAATACTTAATACTCGCTAAGATTTCTCCACATAATATAAAACAAAGTCGCTTTTCGTGTCTATGCGCTTAAATCTTTTAAACTACACAACGGATTTTAATGCGGTTTTCATCAATAAACAGAGTGATTAATGAAGAAGGTTTATATGTACAACGACCTCCACGTGGGCGAAATCGGTGACAAAAGCTACTAAAATATAATAGGATGAACCCCTCTTAAGACATGGCATAAAACTGGCGAAATGTGTACTGGTGTACCACGGGTACACCTCTGCCTGGTTAGGCAAAAGAGTTCTCCGGGAGATACCGACATGATGTTATGTATGTGATTTCTCATCTATATTGGGGTCAGCTTCCAGTCAAACCGAGTGCAGCTGAATACCAGTATTTTACATGGACCGACTGCCTATCTGACCCCCACAACCCAGTTACTGGGTAATACGATACCCCTTGGTAAGACTGGTTTTCAGACTTTCGGGCTTCTGACGTCCCGTAACGACTGTCAAAGATCCACGAATGACAGCCGGGGAGGGGTCTTGATGTGTAAAGATGGTCTCTCATTCACGAACCTACAGTGGCAAGCGTAGCTTTATCTGATTGATCGACTCGTGCAGCTGTTATTACTTAGCCACAAGCCCCATTATATTTGTGGTATTTGTAAGAATTAAATATACGTTTATTTCTTATATTAGCCAATGCTGTTCAATCCTAGGAATTGGCCTCTCTCCACTCCTTCAATCTCTCACGAGCCCGGTACGTCCTCCTTCCAGATTTGACGGAATCTAGCTAAATACACCTTAAATTTAGTCATAAAAATATTTTCCTAAAATTACAAACCGTACCAGAAAAATTTACCCATCAACTTCACAGAAACTTTTTTAAGTGTATTACACTTTACAATGGCGTGAATTTTCATAACACGCTCAGAAGCGCGAGTTAATTCCGTCCGCTTGAGGATTTACGGCGTAATTACCACGTCAAACGGTACCGTCGCTAAATCTGTACCCAGCACTATGCACTTCACGCACGGCAAACAATGGACGAAGGTCTGGTCAGAACAAAAGGAGAACGCTTTATGGTGGGATGTGAAATGTATGTGCGGGAGGGTGCGGAAACTGCGGGACCAACTAACCGCGAGAGATATTTAATGGACAGTTTTGCTTGGCTGTGAGTTTAAGTACCAAATAGTGTTCGTCAGTTTTATGACTGGATGCAGTAGGTATTATTCAGAAATAATAATTAGCTTCTTGGAAGTTTGCCAGAAGTAATTATGTAGGTATCTAAAAAATATTATACAGGGTCATCCTACATCGACGCGCAAACTGTAATCATGACCTCAGCACATCATTCTAGATCCCCACTGCAGATTTTAATTTTTTTAAACTGCGTTTTCATGTGAAAAGTGCACACTTGCAGCCTAGTCAAGTCACCAAAGAGGCAATTATGAAATGGCTATATTATTATATTCATTAATTGACAAATTAATGCACAAATAAAAAAATACTGTACGAAGGCGGACTTAATACCTGAGGCATTTTCTACCAGTCAAACTTGGAGTGATGCATTGACAAAACATGGCAGATGCAAAATACGAGATACATAGTTCTGAAATAACCATAAAATATAAGAATAAGTACTAATACATAAATACGTACATATAAACCAAACAGACGGCCGTTGGGGCCAAATTCAGGAGTGAGGAGACGTAGAGTTGAACAGCCTCCCACTAGGTGGACCGATGAACTTGTGATGGCGCAGGAATCCGCTGGATACGGTAAACACAGCCGGTAACCACAATCGGTCGAAGTCGCGGAGCTTGGGGAAGGCCTATGTCCAGCAGTGGACGTCTGTCGGCTGAAATGATGATGAATGATGATGACTAAACAAGATAAACTTTGTCAGGAAAATTAATAACGGTCAGTAGAGGAGAAAACGAATCCATAGTTCCATAGATCCCATACGACTATTGTGATAGTTGAATATACTTTGGTGTTGGTATTGGTAGGTGTTCGAAGGAAATAATTTAATCAATAATACCAATTAAAATAAATCAATACTACTGACAGTCCACTACTCTGTGACACAGTGTACCGCCCGCAGTGATATGTCTGGCAAGCAAAAGTGTTCACTCAAATTAGAAACGAGTTTACAATATCGCCCAACTTCCTTACTAATGCAGTTTCCGTTCGCCATTCTTTGCTGAGTTATCTTGTTAGGACATTATTTGAATGATATGAAATAATATGTTTTAGTTATAATATAAGAGTGAGAGTGACAAGCGGTGGTAGCCCGGTGGTAACGTCCGCGACTTACGAGTTGTAGGTCGTGCGTTCGAACCCAGCCAGGTGCATTACTTTGTGTAAATAATTTCATCACCACTGCTCTCAAACGGTGAAGGAACCCGGCATGTCCTAGAACCAAAAATTCGATGACATGTGACATCTACCAACCTGCACTGGGCCCGCGTGGTGGATTACGACCCACTCCCTCTCACGGAGAGGAGGCCTGTGTCCCAGCAGTGGGAACGTTATAGGCTGAGTATGTATGTATATATGAGTGGTTTTTTGGTTGAGGGTAGAAGAGTAGGACAGACAAAGATGACTCAGAGATTGTGTTCAAAGGATGTCGCGATTTCATGGGACAATCGTGGTGATCTGGTGAATACCTTAGTTGCACGTTGTAGCAGATTTTTTTAAAAATTGTAATACTACAGTAAATAAATAAAAAAATACTTTGAAAAATAATCATTTTAAAAAACAGAACCAACTGCTTAACGTGCTATCCAAGGCCAGGAGCAAGTCTTGGTTTGTAAAGAGAAACAAAAATCAAGCGATAAAATCAAATCAAAATCAAATTGGCTCACCTTTCGCAGTTTACAAAATGATGAAACCAAGATTTTACTTCATAACGTTTAATTACAGAAGCAGGTTCCTCGCGATCCGTTTAAACAGGAAACAAGTCGTAAAACTTGTTATAACCAAAGAAAACCATAATTAACCGCAAACGCAGCGAGGGTTGTGTTCATGTTATGAGGAGGAAAGTTGTGTTTCTCTGATGTAAACTTGTTTGAACGTTAGACTGCTACATGAAAGATTGGTTTCTGAAAGCAGAAATCTGCGGTTTGTAACGTTAACTACACAACCACATAGAAATTCAACAACATTAGCTACATTTTTTTTAAGACTTGGGCAAGAATTGTATGGGCTTGTACCCCAGAATGTACAGATATAAAATATGAAGGTTTACTTAAGTTGATTTTTCCTTTACTGCTAAGGTATTTTATGTAGATTAATGAGTATTATCCAGGCGTTTAATGTTAATAGTATTTTAGGCGATGCCATGATGATACAACTAAGACGAGAGGGCTCAATTCCGAAATGTGTTTTCAAAGCCATAACAAACAATGTGGTGACCAATTTATCTTTTCTTTGATTTGGTTGCAAGGCATATTCTTACAAGTATTGTCATAGCAGGCACCACAGATACAGCTGTTAACTGTGATGGTATATAAGAACCTATTAGTCTAGGATTTGACCACGACTCAACGTGAGTATATGGGGTAAATAATACCTCTCGTAAACATTTTAGTAGGAGGTACAGAATGAAACTAGAACGTACCTCAAAAGTTAACCACTCCGTTAAAATATCAGTCACATCAGTGGGTAATGATGATATTAAATGCCGCCTGATGCGTTACTTAATAGTGATACCACAGTTAACAGATGCTTGTGAAAGGACCATTTTCCTTAAGTATGTTTTACACAGTTTACAACAATTATTAGTGGAGCACGTGCGTGGGGCTACTATACGTACTATCTAATGCCTTTAAACGAGCAATTCTTGTATATATAATATGAATCTCAGAAGCGGTTCCGACGATTTTCATGAAATTTAGTATGCAGGGGGTTTCGGGGGCGATAAATCGATCTAGCTAGGTTTCATTTTTAGAAAACTTCAAACAAAAAAAAAACCGGGCAAAGCTCGGTCATCCAGATATTCAAATATAAACGTATAATGAGTAATTTCGTATTACATAGTTTACAATAAGTGTAGCACTCGCATGGGGCTACGACACCATAAAATATAAACGAATAAGCGAAAAAATAAACACAATTCGAACGAATACCGAATTACCGAAAACCGGTGCAAACGTAGAAGAGGGTATGTTGTATAATATGGCAACATTAAAACGTGATTTAGAGCAAAATGAAATAAAAACTTTTAATTATAATTAATAGGTCTTTACCTATGAAATTGCCGTTTTGTATGAAAAAATTTAAACGAATTTTTTTCATGTATTTTTTATTTGTATTAATCGAAGTAATCACCCATGCAATCAATGCATCTTTGCCATCGCAGTGGCAGTTTATTGATGCCCTTCTTAAAGAAATCAGCTGGACGGGAGGCAACAAATTCTTCAAAGGCATTTTGTACTGCCTCTCGGGTATTGAATTTTTTTCCCGCCAAGAAGTTATCCAAATTCTGGAAAAAGTAGTAGTCTGTAGGCGCAAGGTCTGGTGAGTAGGGCGGATGACGGAGAGCTTCCAACCCCAGTTCTTGCAACTTGGAGACCGTCTGCTGTCCAGTATGAGGTCGCACGTTGTCGTGCAGGAGCAGCGGAGACGAGCGATTGACCAATGCTGGTTGGAGATGTGCCAGCTTCTCCATCATTGTGTTCAGTTCTTCACAGTACACATCTGCAGTAATGCTCACCCCGTTTGGTAAGAAGCTGTGATGAATCACACCGGCGCTAGACCACCAAACAGTGACCATCACTTTTCTAGGGGTAAGTTTTCGTTTAGGGCATTGTTTAGGTGCTGAACCAGGATCCAACCAACTTGCTGAGCGCTTGCGGTTATCAAACAGAATCCATTTTTCATCGCAGGTAACAATGCGGTTCAAAATTCCTTCATTTGTGTGTCTGTTGAGCAGTGCAAGGCACGTCTCGACGCGTACTTCGCGCTGACGATCATTGAGTTCGTGGGGCACCCATTTGTCAAGCTTTTTTACCTTGCCAATTTGACGCAAATGGACCAATATTGTTTTGACGCTAACGTCGAAAGCTGCTGCTAATTCAGCCGTAGATTGTGTATCATCAGCTTCCACAATCGCCTTTAATTCGTCATTGTCGACCAAAGTCTTCGGACGACCGCGAGGTTCATTTTTCAGGTCGAAATTTCCAGAACGGAAGCGAGCAAACCAATAACAGGTGGTGCGTTGGTTTGTAGTGTTAGCTCCGTAAACGTCGTTGATGTTGCGTGCCGCTTGTGCCGCGTTGCTGCCACGACGGTACTCATATTCCATAATTACTCGAATTTTTAACGTATCCATGATGACGAAAAAGATTGAAATGCGATGAAAATGTAACACTAATCAATAAACAAATGACTACTTTTGGAAAAAAAAATCCATGTTTTTAAAATAAAATTAATTTGAAATTAGAATTCTTACCCAAACAAAAATTATTTTGATTTGAAATGGCCAGTACTGCAAAACGGCAATTTCATAGGTAAAGACCTAATATTTGTCCACTTCTAGTATAAGGCATAAAAAGATTTTTTTTCAAATTTACTGCAATTTTATGTTTGTAGGTACTCTGTGGGGTCCATTTGGCCCATCTCCTTTGATTTAATATTTACTAGCTTTTGCAAGCATTCTGATTCTATGTATTAATATTATGTTGAATATTATTGTTCATCGCTGCGAACTATTTTCAGCACTTGATAGAGTAGAAGGTTAAACAATAATCTCGGTAATAATAATTAAATAAATATTGTTCATTACGAGTACATAATTAATAAATTAATTGGTTGATAATTGTATTTAATTATGATGTGATGATTAATATTTAAATCCATGTAATAAACTGGTATTCAGCTGCATTCGGTTACACTGGATCCCAACCCCAACAAAGTTAAGGATAAAGCTAGACAGACGCTGGTGGTTATGGTTGCGAATACATATTCCTACATACGGGCTGATTTTTTAGTCACCGTCAAAATTTTTCAGGGTGATAGTACCCGTTAAATTGAACAACTTTCTCCAAGGAACATGGGTCGAAATAGGAAAAAAAAAATCGGACCTCCCATACAAAATCGACCAGCTAACTATTGATTTTGCATGGGAGGTCGATTTTTTTTTCATATTTCGACCCATGTTCCTTGGAGAAAGTTGTTCAATTTCACGGGTACTATGACCCTGAAAAATTTGGACGGTGACTAAAAAATCAGCCCGTATAACCTGACCAAAAAAAATATGTTGAATGGCGAAAACAAAACATTTTATTAGCAGCGAGTAAAACAAATTACCTACTCAAACAACAAACCTTATCACGAGTCGTGGTTAATTATGTGAAGAAACTAACAAAAACATTAAAATAAACGTTCACGAAAGGTAAATAAATAGCGAAACATCTAACCGCACTAACAGAAACGTTAATAAACCAAGTTCATTCCTCCCTTGACAAGCAAAGTCAGGGCAAACTTTAAGTTACGTGTATAAAATCATAAACGCACGACAAGTCCTGAGGGCGAGGACAGATTTAAAGCGTCAATTAGTACCCCACAGCTAACTAAGAGGGACTAAATTTGTACGTGTGGGGGAGTAAAAATAGTTTCATGTGGTTAAGGAATAGTTCAAGGGAATTCTCTGGAAGTGGCTGACTAGACGCACGATGAGCTTGTGCTAAATAAAAGAGGTTGCCAGCTTTGGTGATAGCTACGTTTCACAGAAGAGAGCGGGGTGAATCTGAATGAAGAATGAATAATATCTGAAAGAAGGGTGCATCTAAGAATCATTAGAAGTAACACCAGTTGTTAGGTATTGCATAAGTCCAGTATAATCTATGGTACATAGCAATCTCAATGTGACTTTTTTGGTTTAAGTTTTTCTTGCACATTTTGTGCCAACATGTTAGGCAGAATTCACGAATACAATAAGAGCTCTAGGGACCTTATATTTTTTTATTTGTTTTACAATGTTGCAACGCACTTATTTATTTATGTTTTTAAACATTTATGCACACACATATAAACAGACAAGAAGAAAGGAACAGAAAAATACGTACATAGTACTTAGTGTGGAATACGACGCTTTTGGCCGCTTTTTATGTGTGTATTGAATGTATTTTTTTGTAATGTGCGTTTTGCTTGTGCAGTGTTAACAATTTTTTTTCTTTCTTTATAAATTGTAAAATGCTAATTTTGTGCTCATTAATAACCGACAGTTACAAAAACAAAAATGTCCCTGAGACGGTAGGTAAGGAAAAATGCACAATTGTTAGGCAGAATTCACGAATACAATAAGAGCTCTAGGGACCTTATATTTTTTTATTTGTTTTACAATGTTGCAACGCACTTATTTATTTATGTTTTTAAACATTTATGCACACACATATAAACAGACAAGAAGAAAGGAACAGAAAAATACGTACATAGTACTTAGTGTGGAATACGACGCTTTTGGCTGCTTTTTATGTGTGTATTGAATGTATTTTTTTGTAATGTGCGTTTTGCTTGTGCAGTGTTAACAATTTTTTTTCTTTCTTTATAAATTGTAAAATGCTAATTTTGTGCTCATTAATAACCGACAGTTACAAAAACAAAAATGTCCCTGAGACGGTAGGTAAGGAAAAATGCACAATAGCTCCATTCTAAGCCACATCTTTAAACTCTATCTCCTTGTAACATTTAACACCGCACAGCTGTCGAGACATTTCCACTGGTTTTAAAATTTTCTGTTTTACCGACAGAAAAATACGAGCAAACACTAGTGTCGTAAAGTTGAGTATCCTGTTCTTGTTTACGACTCAAGTATTTTGCGATGTTTAGTAAAATGCTTAATGTGTTATTTCGTGCGCTGCTCGGGATTCAATTATGGGCGGCACCATATTGAATTTTATATGAAAGGATGAGTTGACGTTTTTGACAGGTGCATTTGTCTGTCATGTGCGAAAAGTGCTGTCAAAAACTGAATAAACATTTACTTATTTTTTTTTTTTTGTTAATTTTGTAGGAATAATAGATGTTGAACTGTACTTAATCATCATCTACATGTCTATTATAGAGAGGTAAAGTTTGTATTTCTTTAGAGTTTGAGTCAGATTTGAAAAATTATTTGCATTTGATAGCCCAATTTTTGAGGAAGGTTAGTATTTGACATCATGCTACAACCCTGAGGATCCGAGTTAAAAGAAAACAAAGAATTAACGCTAAAAGAAAACGAAGTAAAAGCGCGGGCGGGTTGTGGTGGAAGTGCTAGTTATTTATATTTTTAACTTGAATTACAGTAATTGTACATTAGCGGACTTAATGCCACAAAGCATTCTTTGACTGTCAAACGTCGGGGAAATGACATCATTGTCATATGTGTAGGTACGGAAATAAAAAAACAAAACCGTCTGTCTGTCATAGAGCCTTAGGGGGCCTGTTTAACCACCTACGGGCAGTTGAAAAAATTGCGTACCTATGGTAGGTTCGTTTTCCTTTTTCTAAACAAAAAAAGAAAATAAATACAAACAAACACTCGGTAATAAACTCCAATATCCTGTACTTATACTTTAACGACCAAAATAATAATGGAGTCTACTTTGTTAGAATTTATGCGTTGTTGTGGTGTTCAAACCCAGTTCGCTAATTAGGTACTCGCTATGAAATAATATTAATGGTTTCGACGCCCCTACTGGAGGTACATTACTGCTGTTGGTTTAAAGGCTAAGAATAGTAGGTACTAAACCCTTCCTGTTATGACAGCAATCTACATGACCTGACCAAGATTATGTCTGGACTTTAAAAGAAACTGTGACCTCTGAGTTTGTTTCGGCCTTTCTTCTCAGAGTAATCAGATAGAAAAGGTCGACCTCATCTGGTTTTAAAATTATGATTGATTGGTTGGTTGAGTAGTTTCCTAATAATTGTTTAATGCACCGGGTGACGCCATAACGTCAAAGCCGGCTGTCCCTGAAAACCAGCGCTGGGGCTCTGTCTTGCATAGGGTCGCAGCATAATGCTGAGTGGTAGCTGTTTTGCGTGGATGAAACGCATGTTTCCCTCAACCTTTTCTTATTTATTTTTTTGTGTTCCTTTTCTTTTTGCGTCATGTTTACCGCAAATAAACGTTTTTCTTTTTTCTTTCTTTCTACAAGTTCTTGTACAAAACTACTTACAGAAATTAAAATAATTTATTATCTGTGGCCACTGAGTGGGCACGGCTACGTGGTATATACGGGCAATGTCATCTTTTAATATCGCTTAAGTTTACCTACATCACGGTGATTGAAGTTGAGTAAATATTTTTAAGAAAATAATTCTGAAGTGGCGGCCGTGTACCAGAAGACGTAGTCATTGGAGCACGCTACGTCTTCCGGTACGAAAACCGCTGGAATCAGCTGATGGCGAAAAGCACAGAACCGTTCGAAGTGACGATGCTTGAAGGAGGCTTTATCTAAGACTGGACCTTTTTCGGCTGAAATAATGATGATGACCCTTTATAAAAAAGAAACAAAATTGTAATAATATGAGCCTGAATATTTCCCACCACGGAAAAAGTTCTACTGCAGGGAAGTCACACCATAATCACCAGGTTATTCACTATATATTATCAACTAGCTTCCGCCCGCGGCTTTGTCCGCGTGAAAGTCGGAAATTATCCCGCGGGAACGTACTACCGAGATAAAAAGTATCCTATGTGTTAATCTAGGTTATAATCTATCTGTGTGCCAAATTTCATCCAAATCCATCCAGTAGTTTTTGCGTGAAAGAGTAACAAACATCCATCCATCCATACATACAAACTTTTGCGTTTATAATATTAGTAGGATTTCAGACCACTAGTCCAGGTTTTTTGACAGTTATATTAAGTGAGACTTTTCTTGTGATGGGGCTTACTAGGCATGGTGAGCCCCATCACAAGGTATCACTGGGAGGTGCAGCGAATATACCAGTATCTCCCGGGCCCCCAACTTATGGTAGTCTAAGGAACAATGAGGTTTTTATATTCAGTAGGAAGCTGACAAAATCTTCTGATAAAGATTTCCGGAAGGCAAATAGAAAAAGCTAAGACTTGTTTTACAATTAACTAAAGTCGACCGTATCTGATAGACACATAAATTGTTACATGTACCAGATTTGTGATGACATCCTTGTACATAGGTTTAAACACCTAAGGGATCTAGGCAGTAAAGATAAGCTAGATAAGGTTGAGAATACGACCTAACTGAAGGTCGTAAAGTATTGTGTTCCAAGCGTTTACGGCTAGACTATTACTGGTCGAAATTGTTCAGAAAACGTTCACGTTGTTCTGCATTGCATAGTAACAAAAGAGGATCAATTGTTGTGGCTATTTCTTTAAGAGAAGATCCCTTCAAATAAGAGAATTTTTCGTGTCGGTATGAATAAGTAGGTAGGTATTGTGGAAGGTTAACGAGCTCTCAGAGTACCGGGATGATTCAGTTCAAACTCAAACTCAAACTCAAAGCATTTATTTCAATTAGACCATTTAAAGGTACTTTTGAATTGTCAAAAAGTCGACCAGTTGGAAAGTTGAAGCTAGTTGCCCATTCCAAAACGTAGATCTCTATGGAGAAGAACGGGCAAGAAACTCCATGGACACTCTTTTTAATCATGTTAAGTATTACAAAAACTTGGGAACAATATTCTTGTTGCTTCTATATGTGAGAACCATGTAAAAAAAAAAAAAAAAACAATTCTAAATATAAGATTTAAAATAAGCCATGGAAGTTAGGAGATGACCAGTCTCAACCGACGGCGCCCGTTCACGAACTTGACGCGTGGATCAGCACCATCCAGCTCAACCATTTTGTAGGGAACCGAATGATCCAACACACGCGCCACCATCAGCGAGACATTTAAGTGAGCATGACATACTCTCGACTGCCACGCTTTTTCAAGTCAACGTACATCAAAACAACATAATTATTATACGGATGCATGGTACTCACATTTACAAAGTTTAAACAAAATGCTTCTAAATTATATAAAATTATAGTTTGCAATGTATTTGAGAAATTAATAAAATTTGATTTACAAAAAGAAAGAAAAATATCTAACATCTTTTAAAAACATTAAAGTAATTACGTTTATTCCAAGCGTTCGTATATAAAAAAAAATCACTTGTTTTCCAAAGAAAAACCTAAAATAAATAAATTAAATGCTCATTCTAAATCTACTTGAATGTTCGAATGCAACTTTGTTGCCAGCCTACACTACATGAGAAGAAGATACGAGATAATAATATGTCGTGGAAATAGTTTACCCTTTTGGCGTATTACCTACTCAGCTCACACACATACGCACACTGTCATAAGGCTGGCTGACTCAGTAACTAAACTCAACAACCCAGTTTCTGGGTAATACGATACCTCTTGGTAAGACTAATTGTCAGACTTTCCGGCTTCTGACGTAACGAACTTTTTTCCCATACATGGCTTATGAAACCTTCAAGTCGTCAAGAGAAATCAATTAGACACCATGATTATACAGGGTGGCAGGGACATCGACGCGTAACTTGTAACAATTGATGCAGTATATGATTCTGAACCCTCCTGCGCTGCAATTCAGTTCCATACATTTTGGCCGCATAGGTTGCACTTTTCTATAGAACAGCAGTTTTTTTTTTGTTAATAATCGACGAATAATTTCTACGTTTAGTCTAGAATCATGTGCTGAATTCATGTCTAATCAAACCACTCTGTATAACATCGCATGTGCAGGTTTCAAAATCTTCTTGTTAACTAAATGAACACAAATATGGTTAAACCATCAAAATGAAGCTTTCGCCACTGTATTTTCCGGAATCGCACCGCAAGGCGTTTCTGAGCTATCATAACACAAGCAAGCTATTTGCATCGTCGAATCAAGTTGGATGTTATTGCTCATTGCTCATACTTCCCCCTTACGGGAAAAAGGGAGAAAAAGCCAACCACCTGGTCGTAAAACGGAGTAGCTCGCACAAGTTTACGAGCAATTTATTTAGTGATGTTTAGCAAAATGCTCTCTTTGTAAGCAATTGTGCTCGTTGTATACAGTTCTGTTTATAGTTGGCTTAAATGTGAGGTTTGATGGAATTAGAACTGCAGTGGTATTGTGGCTGTTTTGTGTTTAAAGATTTTTCTTGTTATTCTCGATATTAAAACTATTCGAACCTATATTAAATCTAATTTAGATGAAAATAGAACTATGATTGACACAGAAGAACACCAAGTTAGAAATTTAAATTGGCTAAAGATAAGGTGCATCAAACAGCAGGTACAACTAGCACTGGCTAGTACCTAAGTATTTTCAGCAGGGGTCCCCCCATGCAGCATGCGTCCCACAATTAACAAAATACCAGATATTATAAAAAAAATGTTCCAATACAAATATGAGCCCTATTACTTGTTAATTGCTTATATTTCTATTATGGATGTTTTAAATGAAATTACTTTTTAGATTGATTATTTGACATTGTGCGTTTCCTTCTTAGTATAATGCTTGGTTTAAATTCTACCATTTTTTACCTAGGTAAGCATTTATATTTTGCCAGTTTTAATTTTGACATGTTCTTTCAAAGTTTTTTTTTAAATGTTTTCATGCGTAATTTAAGATGTACAGATCCATGTTTTGTAAACACTTTTAACTTATGTACCTTTTTTTAAATAAATAATCGATTTGGTGTGATTATGATAATAATAATAAAATAATAAAATCGTTTATTTATAAAAGGGGCACGGTTTACAATAAATACCTTAACAAATAAAATAGAGCACAATTGCTAATTTGCCTGAACTAGGTTAAACCTGTGCTTCAGGCTACAAAAAATGCACAAATACTTAAAGTAATAAATTAACAATGTGTATAAAGTAATAACTAAAATAAAACTTAGGTCAACAAAAGTAAAAATGCATGTTAGCGGTTTTATTTGCAGACAACAAGTAGATCTTCTGTCTGTGCATAATCAATGGATAGTAAATGTTTAAGTACTGTTTTTTTACAGCTATAGTAATTTAATTTATAGATACTTAGTTTTTTATTTAATCTATTGTACAGAAATGGGCCTAAGAATTTATAAAATCTTTCTACAAAGACATGTTTTGAGGTTGCATTCGTTACGCATACTATGTCATTCCGTCTCTTGTTAGTATTGTCAGCATTGTAGGTAAGCATGGTGTGCTGTTTTAATACTAAGTGCATAATGAAAAGCTGGCGAACAGTGAGTACGTTGCAGGATTTGTATAGCAGATCTGTAGGAAAGAAGAAGGGATGAAAGTTTGCTACCTTTAAAATTGCTCTCTGAGCTCTTTCAAGAGGAAGCAAATTAGTTTTAGGTGCACCACCCCAAGAAGTGATACAGTATTGAATAATTGATTGACATAGGGCCAGGTAAACTTGTGTGATTAATTTTGAATCTGCTAACGTTCGCAATTTTTTAAATACATATATGAGTTTGCGCACTCTTTTAGTTAGGCATTCAATATGTTTTCTAAAAGAAAGTGTGTCGTCCATTATTACCCCCAGGTATTTAATGTAGCTAGTTTTAAGGATAAAAGGGCAATTACACATGCTGGCTTTACGGTTTCCACATTGATGGGCATATAGATGAGGGTTAGTAAGGTTAAGTTGAGGCTTGCGCATGGAGAAGTGAATATATTTAGTCTTGTCGGTATTTAATGTTAGTAAATTGCTTTGAAGCCAATTTGTCACAGAATTTAAACCTAATTGAGCGATTTTAAACAGTTCGCTACTGGTTTTAGCGGTAAAAATTAACGCCGTGTCGTCGGCATATGATATAATTTTACCGTCTTTAATATTTAGATTACACAAGTCATTAATATAAATCAGGAATATTGTGGGGCCCAAAATACTCCCTTGCGGAACACCAAACCCAGTATTTTTCTGCTCATCACTCGTAATATTATCTATTCTAACATACTGGTATCGGTCGTCTAAATAGTCAGTAATAAGTTTCAGCGGCGTTCCTCTTATTCCTATGGTCTCTAATTTGTCCAGGAGAACAGAAACAGACACCGTGTCGAAGGCCTTGGCTAAATCGAGAAAGACTGCTAGGGTCTGGTTTCCTTTGCCGAGGTTTTCTGAAATATAATCAGTCAGGCTATGCACCGCATCGGCTGTCGATAGTTTGGGTCTAAAACCAAATTGCGCAGGGGATAAAATTTGGTTCTTCTCTAGGTAATTAACAAGTCTACTGTTTATAATTTTCTCTAGTATTTTTGAAATTGAGGGGAGTAAGGATATTGGCCTATAATTATTAACTGCGTCTTTACTTCCGGATTTAAAGATAGGGATTACAACTGCCTTTTTTAGACACGTAGGGAAAATTCCTTCGGCAAGACAGATTCGAAATATATGCGTTAGAGGAGGTATCAAAATATGCTTGAAGCGTTTAAGAATCATATTGCTTATATTATCCCATCCAGCTGCACAATCATCCTTTAGCCCAGAAATTATTCGGGTTATTTCATCTTCATCAGTGTCCAACATAGCAAAAGATTTTGGGTTACAGCTATCGCTTGATTTTTGGAAAGTAGGTTGGTCGCAACACTTCGGAATCTGCTCGGCAAGATTTTTCCCAACATTAATAAAAAAGTTATTTACATTGTTAGCTGATATGAGTGGTGAAGGATTTGCAAGCAGTAAACTCGAACTTGATTCACGCTGTTTTGACATATTGGTGACGTTTTTAATTTGTTTCCAAAGTTGTTTGCTATTTTTACCAGCACTATTTAATTGATTTTTATCGTAATTGTTTTTTATGTTCTTTAGGAGATTGTTGCAAAAATTCCTGTATCTTTTATAGGTAGTTTGAATTATTAAATTATCAGGGTATCTCTTTGTTCTCTGATGAAGTTTGTCTCTGTGTCTTATACACCGAATTAATCCAGAAGTGATCCATGGCTTAATATTATAAAGTTTCTGATTTACTGTAGAAGCTGTCGTGTTACGTAATATTGCTTGTTTGACATGTTTAATTAAATACGATAAAGCCAAATTAGCGTCAGCAGTATTGTAAACTAGGCCAAAATCAATGTTGCATAAATCATATTCGAGTTTGTTTATGTTTAATTTGTTAATAGTCCGAGGACGATTTAGCTTAGGCAGCGATAAATTTACTGTTAGTAGGACTGCGTGATGGTCAGTAATTGTTGAGTTAGTAACAAGCGTAATATAAGACAGGCTAGTTTTGATCATCATATGATCTAGGCAAGAACCGCTCTGATGGGTAGGCAATGTGTGAGCGGGAAGAAAACCATGGTATAAGCAGATGTTAAGGTAATCTTGTGTTCCTGCATCGCAGTTTTCAGAACTAATATTTATATTTAAATCACCTGTTAGTATGACGTTCTTAAATGGGCTAAGTGCTTGAAGAAGCTGGTTTAAGGATCTGTTAAAAGGATCTAAGTTTCTAGAGGAAGGGGATCTGTAAATAGCGACTATCGCTGTAGTAGTATCAATTTTGATGACTAAACAATTACTCATACAGTCTTGTAGATTATGTTCCTCAACCGTGACCTTCAATGATTCCTTAGCAAAGACTACGACACCATCATTTTGATTGTGGTTTATTGTTGTATGTAATACGGTGTACCCCGGTATTACTGGTAGGTTATCATAGCGGTTAGCTAGCCAGCACTCGGTGAGTACCATTATATCACAATCAAAGTTAAGTCTATGAACAAAAATGTTAAAGCTGTCCATGTTCTTAAAAATACTACGAATATTTTGGGTCAGTACGGTTAGAGAATTTTGAAAGTCGGAAAGATATTTTATGCAGTCCTCAACGTCACATGTCTTTGACACAGTTACAAATGTGTTATCTATATCTGTAATTAAGTTATCATCCATATCAAACTAGAAATAACAATAAGAATTAAGTCTAAAATATACTCAAGTATGTGGCGCTCTTAGGCGCCTTCATAATCAATCGAATTTATGTACCTGTATTCGGCAGCTTTTTTAGCGGGGCAATCTGTGTCTCCTGTCTTGTGGTTGGCTTGTTTTTTAAAGCGCGAACATGTAGCACATTTAGGTGGATTGGCTTTCTTCTCGCAGTCCTGGGTTGAGTGCCCTTCCTCACCGCAATGACCACATGTGGGGACAGGTATTTTGCAAGTCTTGGCTGCATGACCGTACTGCTGGCACTTGTAACATCTAGTTACAAGTGTGAAATCTCTTACCGGGCAGGATGTCCAATTAATAAATAATCTGTCCTGTGTGATGAGGGCCTTACGAATGACGGCTGGAACTTCTATTATGTAGTTGCAATTCTCAGCGTCTTTCCTGCCAGACTTGTGGCTCAGCTTTATGGAGGTCAAAAATATATCTTGGGTCAGTGTTGGCAGTTTTTCAGTCAAGTTCTGTTCGTATATACATTTAAAAACCTCATTTTCAGCCATTGCTGTGGGAACTCCTATAACTATAATGCGAGGTTTGCGTTTTTTAGGTTCGTCGACGGTAAGCCCTGACGAAGCGAGTTGGACGGTTTGCCTTAGCTTTTCTAGGTCATCTTTGGTCTCAGTGCTGATTATCAGTCCTCCTTTTCCTATTTTGCGTACGCCTCGTACTTTCAGCTTCATTTCCCCAGGGCTTATGATTTTTTGAACCATGTTTTTGGTTTCATCACTGGTCTTCGAGTTATCACAGGGATAAATCGCCACGGAGCTAAAAGTATTTGGGCGAACAAAACTGTTGGACCCATTCTTCACCATGTCTGCAAAAGATGTAGTTGCCGCATCCTGTTTCGTACAGGACTGCTGGATTGTCCGGTTCATCTCTGTGAGACAGTCTGATAAGTCTCGTGCTTCGGTCATTGTTTTAAGAGAGGAATGGGTCTGTATGGCCTTTTGCTTAAGCGACTGGTATTGAACAGCCATTTGCGAAACGCCATGTCCTATTTTTCGGCAAAGATTGCTAATTTTTAGCTTCTGCTCAGCGTTAAGCTTTCCCTCCGAAGCAATACCACAGACCTCATTGAGGCACTGCTCAATGGATCCCATCCAGTTCTGGATCTCCGGAGTGGAAACTACTTCAATAGCCTCATCTTGGTCCTTTTTTACTTTTTGGGGCGGTGTCGGAGCCGGGGTCGGTACCGGGATCGGGGTCGGTGTCGGTGGAGGGCTGCGTCGCATCATCGCGCTCCGATTAAAGGGGCTGCCTTCCATATACTCGTATCTCACAATTTACAAATTATCCAGTCATTTCATTATATCACTTAAAATGTTTGTTTGTATAACACGCTAATACACAAAACTAGGTCACTATTTATGCAAACGTTAATTTATTTAATTTCTTTAAATGCATTGATGTACACGTCTGTATGCTTTGAAATTAATTCTCGATGATGATTTCAATCAGAGAGAGAGATTCAGATAATTAGTTCATGGTAACAGTAATGGTTACTCTAATGTAGAGGACTAAGTTGACGTATATAACACATATACCATAATATTATTCCCTCAGTCCTAGACATAAGCTCTGCATCATTGCGAGTGAGCTCCAAAGATAATACAAACTTCGAAGCAACACCGCACAGCGCTCCAATCCGATTGGTCGAAATCCTTTACAAACCTAAAGAGTGTGTCTACCCCGCACTCACACGAAAGATAATGTCACATTACAAGTACAGTCACGACCACTAATACGTACACACTTATCAAAATTCTAAAGAAATTTTCTCGTGAAATTCATAATTTTATGAATGTCATAATACTATTTTCGCAAAAGCGTAAAATTTAATATTGCAATGTTTACATATATAATAATATGTTCTTATTTTCTCACCACGATATCCTTAAAAATAAAGACAAAAAAAAACAAAATCAAAAAACCCGACTGCCTAAAAAGTGAACTTTTTTTTTAGACATGGATACAAGACACTTGTTTTAAAAGGATGACTATTAGACTGAATACTATAAGCAATCTCATGCAGTCGGAGGCATCTTCTTAAATTTTACAATAAAGACCCTTAATGCCTCTCAAACTGAAATAGATCAAGCCGTTTAGGCTACAGAGCGTGTTTTTCGAGTGTATATACACTCGAAAAACATAACCCTCCTTCTGGCGCAGTCGGGTAGTAACAATATTGTCCAGTCGTGGGCTCGCTTACACATATAAGTCATAGTTAAGACATGTATTTCAAATAGGTACATAAAAGGCACTTTTGAACGGTAACGTTTATTTATATTAAAATATAATTCTAGTCGCCCGATCCAAAAGGTAGTTTCGTAAGGAGAAGAATGGGCAAGAAAATCCACCGTTACTCTTTTTAAATGTCTTACAACGTTTTGTATACTTACATTAATTATAATACGTGAAGACGATGCACCTACAATAAAATTACTATATCATAAAAATAAAAAATGAAGCAATGACAGATAAATTAATGAAGTTGGGTAAGTATTTGGTGTGGGATGCTACCTTTGTCGACACCCTCGCGCCATCCCATCTTCTGAGCACGTCCGGCTCTGCTGATGCGGCTGCTGCAGGTGCAGAAAACCTCAAATGCCGCAAATATGCACAATAGCCGTTTGGGGATGAAACAATAGGGCTGGGGCCTCATCGAGTATTTCAGGACATCGCCCAGCGTGCAGCGGTCGGACGACTCTTCACGTGACCAAAGGGCTGGCCTATTCTTAGGTCAAAGAATCAGCATTTCCATTCAACGTGGCAACGCTGCCAGCCTTTTGGACACTTTTCCCACTGACAGCAATGTAGACGAATTCTTTGATGCCCAGTGAGCTCTTCCCTTTTTTACATTATATACTTGTGCATGTCTAATTATTTATTTATGTTAAGACCGAAATTGTAATAGGTATCTAATAAACGATTTTTAATTGATTGATGTAAAACATACAATGATGTAGTACATAGTACATGTTGCACATATTTAGAAACATTATACATCATAACAAGTAATAAGCTGGTGTGTGGTTTAAAGGACTGCTCGTGACTGTACAAAATGTTCTGTTCTTGTGTGTTTTGGTCTTAAAGGAGAACTCTTTAGACCAAAACAAACAAACACACACACACAAACGAAATTCGCAAACAAAAACAAAAATAATCTAACACAAGGCAGGCTGAAACATTTCGGTGCTCAACCGACGGCAAGTTTAGTAGGTCACAACAACTTGGGCGCTACAGATAACGTAGATTAATGAGCGCAGGATATGAAGTCTCGCGTTGAAAACTACATTTTCGTTGAGATAGTTGGGAGGTGGTATGTTTTCTTGAGTGCTTTACTACTTTGGTAAAATCAAATTTTATAGTGTATCCGTAAATTATTTTTAACTTCGTTTACTATTTAATTTCTCACAGAGAGGAATCCTGTGACCCAGCAGTGGGTACATTATAGGCTGATGTGATGTTATGATGTGACCATGTAGTCGTTTGATTTTGAACGAGTTAATGGCCATCCTGTTTCAAACAGTTATTTCAAAATCTTATGATTCGATAAATATTAGATGGGGAAGACATAGCGTTGGAAGGCCACCCGCAAGGTAGACCAATGACCTGGTGAAGGCCGCAAGAATATGTTGGATGCAACAAACTTAGAACCGATCGAAGTGGCGGTGCCTTGGGGAGGCCTATGACCAGTAGTGGACGTCATTATGCGGTAAAATGATGATGATATTTTTTTATCGGCTCCTAACTTTAGATGCACAAGTGTATTTCTCGTGAAGGAAATAAAACCTTTGTAATTAAATAGTGACACTACATTTGGGTATACAACAATGCTGGTAATGAAAACTTACATGATTACACAAACAGTAATTATTATTTCTGCAGCAAACACTCACAAAGGGTCTGCAAAAACGAATTTAAAGATCATATCCATAAACCGACAGTTTCATTGTATAACGTTACAGCTACAGAAGCACCTCTTCAACTTCTGCTAACTATGCAAAAAGGTCCAGCAAGAAGATTACAAGCTTATAGCCAACCGACTTAGTTACAGAAGTCAACTGAAGGTTAACCCAGAGACCCGTAAAATTTGCCTCCGTTCCGTAAATGATGAGCAGTATTATTGGCACTATATTTTAAAGTTTAGACAGTTATAAAAGCCAATACGATTTCGCTACTACTCGGGAACGGCAGTAACATTCCTCGTCGTGTGACATTAATTCTAATAAAAGTTTCCACAGTTACAGAACTCTAATTGGAAAATGTGAAGGATGGGCTTTCCAGTTGTCAGTGTTAGTAGTTTTAGACGCGTTAACGCGACACTATTCAATTGAATTCAGACTGCGACACAAATTGCGGAGCGAGTGTCAGACACTTGTATGCTGTCGGCAGTGGAAGTAGGTATTAAAAAATACATGTGTTTGTTTTCTCCTAAAGAGAAGTCGAATGTTACGTAAACCTGACCCATTTTAATGTCAGAACGATCATGAGCCCAAAATATCAGCAGGAATAAAAATGCCTTTATTTCGGGTACATTCAATTATTTAAAAAATACTGAACAGATACTGCAACACAAAAATGCAGATTGATCGAAATTCTTCTGAAAATGTCTAAAAGACTAATAAACTTTGTATCAAACTAACTTTTTCGCGGAGGCGACCCATCCTAGGTATCCTAGTCTAGTCGAACCAAATGCAGTAAAATATCAGTCACTGTTTCTAGTTTCCATGAAATCGCGTTCGAATTTCGAGCAAAAACAGTGACAAGTGAGTATCTCTCTACCAATGACCCAGTTTCTTACCCAGAACTGCCTAAACAAAAGACCACAAACATTTCGGAATAATCACATGAAATAGCACACATTATTATTATTTATCACATAATCCTGCCTTTATAAACAAAAACAACACAATTTTCGTAAGACAAGCGCCAATACTGAACTTATACTCCATCGTTCACAAGTTTTGTGTGACGCGGACTTATACGCAGATGACTTAGATTTTTGTAAGCAGGATAGGAAATTTTATATTTTAGTAAATAAATAAACATAATTTGAGTGTCGCTTTCGATTCACTATTGAATAATCAGTCATAGTCTGTTACCAAATACCCAAATTCATTAATTGAAAAAAATACAGCGTAAATTGCCACACAAATACTATCACCAGCCATCAAAATTAACTAGGCTCACGAAATCTTCGTATGTAAATCTAATCCTTGCCATCCATCGGGGCAATCCTATCCAAAGACAAACTAATCTAAGTTAGAATCACTCCAGTATTCAAATGTTACCGTGACCACAGCCGATTATAATGATTAAATCCGGAATTAGGGGTCCTACGTCTTCTGGACCTCTATAACGCGTGATTGGGGTACTTTTGGACCCCAACTTTGTATAATGTGTCGGGTGCGAAGTAATTTGTATGGCAATGAGATTAACATTGAGTAGGATTAGGCGATTTTAATTTTCATTTGGATATATTATAATTTTAGGTACGGTTTCGTATGATGAAAGGGTTGCCCAACCCTTGCAGTGATTTATAGGGAAATTGAGGGTCATCATTTTGGGGATTAGGAGGAACAAAGTGTCTTGGCAGATTTATATGAAACTATTTATCGGATGAAGATGAACAATGGTCATCCCGGCGAACAAATGACTGCTGCTGATGGGTCATCTCACTAAAACAGTCCCATTTTGCCAGGTTTCTACTGGTCACAATTTTAATTCTACCTGTGACCCTATTTAATTGAAATTCCAGTCACGGCTAGGCTTTTAGATTGAATACTGTGCCTACATAAAATCGTACACTTACAGTCAGCAAAATGTGTAGCGAATTAACTTTTTTTGTGTTCCATTTAAAATGTCCTCCATTGTGATACATTTTTGTGGAAGTAAATTCTGGGAAATTAATTCAAATTCAAAGTCAAACCATTTATTTCAAGTAGTCACATAAAAGGCACTTTTGAACGTCAACATTTACATTAAAATAGAATTGATTCTAGTAGCCCCTTCCAAAAGGTAGTTCTGTATGGAGAAGAATGGGTAAGAAACTCCATCGTTACTCTTTTAAAAAGTTTTTACAATATCTTACACACGTTAATTATATAATAATTATACGTGAATACGTGTTACCTAGAATAAAATTACCGTACCACATTAAGTAAAAATAAGGTACGAAGAATTGTTACGTTTACAACTTAAATTGCCCGTATATTATAAAAACCACTTGACAGTTGTTCTTTGACAGGTTCTCTAATTCTTTTTTTTATGAAATGTCTACACACGGCTAATTATCGTATGGTATTAATTTCTACTCAACCATGGTGTTGTCAATTACGCTGTGCGTATACCGATCAGAAACAGATCAAACATTACTAATATCATAAATTATAACATTCATTGTTACATGAAGGACTGGCGGGCTTGTAGCTAAGTGATAACAGTCACTCAGTTGATCAAGTTAAGTTACGCTTGCTGCGGTTGGTCCGTAGATGGGTGACCATCTTAACATGCCAAGACCCTCCGAATGGCTCTATAAGCTGTTGGTCCCAGCTGTCATTCACGGATGTTTGACAGTTGTTACGGGTTGTCAGAATCCCGAAAGTGTAACAACCAGTCTTACCAAGGAATTTAGACTATTTAGAGTTACCTAGTAGCTGGGTTGTGGAAGCCATATAGGTAGTCATTCCATGTAAAATACTGGTATTCAGCTGCATCTGGTTATACTGGAAGCTGACCCCAACATGGCTGGGAAAAGACTAGGCACATAATGATACCTATTGATTGTCACATGAGCTATTCTCGCAAAGCTCGTGCTGACTACAAAAGAGGGATGTATAAGATTACGGCCATTATAAAATAAATTTCTTTATTATATATATCTATCTTGGCAACACAAACAACACACCGACTTTAATATCTAAGACCGAACTGAAATAGAGAGCGTGGTGGGTTGAAATCGGCTTATTATTATAAGCCGCCTCCAGCTTTCTAGGGAGTAAGGATTTAGGGCTTATAATTTAGGGCAACGGTATTTTGCTTGGGTTTTGTGTAAAATCGACGGACGAACTAATACTTACATATTCTAAATACGTTTTATAAACTTTTAAATATAAAGTTAACGACGTGGTAATTTAATAGTTTTAATTCAGCCTATCGCAGTCAACTACGACGAACGTTCTCTACGTTCGTCGTAGTTGACTGGACACAGAGACTCCTCTTAAAATTTGTCACATTCTCTTAAGAAAAATCCATTATGGCAATTGAAGTCATTTTACCTCTCTCAAAAAATTCTTACTTATTGACAAATATTTCTCGCAGATGACGGCTTATTACAACAAAACACAAATATTAATTGATACAAACAAAACTTTCAATAACAAAATCTTTCACCGTTACATAATTCACTTGTTCAGCAACATATTCTCGATAGAACTTTCTAACAACCAAGTAATCAACTTCATGCAAACAGCAATTAAAGGCCCAACAAACAACCAACATTTACTTTGAAAGTAACTAAGAACCTTTAATACATCAAGTGTTTAAAACATCTTGATTAAGTCCCGAATTGTAGTGAATTACACAATTCGTGTGAGGGATCTTCGGATATATGTCTAGGGATGTGCGGATTCGTCTTCAGCAAAAAGCTCGGCCGGCCGATTTATTTTTCGCGTTTATTTTTTCTTAAAACTTTACTCTGGCACTGTCAGCCTGTTTTATTAGTAGGTAAGCGTACTGATAATCAGTATTCAAAGGCACATTGGCCTGTGTCCGAGCCATGGCTTATGCTTATTGGCCCAATCTTAGATGCGCTGACCGACGAATGACAACTAGTAAATAGTATTACTGCTTTATAGCTATACTAACTAAGCTAAAACTGCAAAGTTTCGGGTTCAAAATCTTCCACCATTGCTTACAATTCTTCTCTGTTGAGCTGTAGCCACTTGAACTCCATATACAGTGTACAGTAATAAATACCTATTGTGACGTCTTATGTGCTATCTTGATTTAGGAATAAAAGAAGCACTTAAAGTACTGCGTACGTGTTACGCTCGTGAATTGAATTCTTCCTGCTACATACAAAGAATGTGAAGTATTTAATCTTATTCAAGCTGAAATATAAAAGGATTTCAGAGTGTGATACTAAATCACGGCGCACGCCGATGTATCAGTTTGATTTTACTCGATCGGTGTCGAGACTGAGAAAGATTTTTAGTTATTATTTTCTCATGAAGAAAATATGCAAAACAAAGGTGCTTATCTAGGTATTGAAAAGGTTAAAGCAAATCCACATAAAACATACAATTCCTGCTAGTAATTACTTGATCAAAACTGGCTACAAGAGCAAAAAAACAAAAGTTACTCAATCAACACTATCTGTACAATGCAGTTCTCATACAGACCAATATCAGAATATCTGGATGCACCATCTGAATTCCAAAAACTGGCCCTAGATCGGCAGCTGATTCAATCAACACCTTTCGTTCGTTCCCAGCCCCGTATCTCGGCCTCGGCCAATTCAATTATTGCCCAATACTATCACTCGCCCACAAACACCCACACGTCATTCTAAACGAACTATGTAGTTAAACTGAAGCATTTATTTAATTAGTGAATTGCGTTCACCAAAACTTTTAGGGATAAACAAGTTCTTTGTGAAGTGGTTGGTGAAGATTCTAGTAAGATAACGTGGTATTTAGATATGAATCAAGAAGATTACAATGATTGGTTTATGCAGTTGAAGTCCGTTCATGATTGATACAAAGAAACAATATCGTTGTAACTTTCGATTGTAAGGTTTTATACTCATAAAATAAAGGTGTTACTGTGGCAAATAATTATACATATTTATAATTTTAATAGCACTGTGTGACCTAAACCCGCACTTAAGTCACGGTTTTCTATGATATAAGAAGTCCATTTTTACACAAAAAAGCGTGACTTAAGTAGTCCATTACTGCAACATTCTACTGAAAATTACTTAAGTTACACCTATGGAAACGTACTATTATTTGTTCAGATTTATTATAACTTCAGTACGTATAGATATGTATTCATAATAAAGATAGTATAATACCTATGCATATTCGGTATCGTGCATGGACACGAAACCGATTCTCTTGGAACAATTTTCCACACACTGCTTTTCAGTATTCTGAGTTGGTAATCTGGTAGGTAGTCGTCGTTCACGATATATTAAACCAACGGGACACAAGTTACCTACGTGCCCGTATTCAAAGAGACTGGATACTGGTCTATGAACTACAACCGTATTATTACAGCTTAACTACGTCTATCTATCATCCTTAGCAATATACTCCCGCAGCTCTTAGAGACTTATGTTATTGCCGGCGACTTGCTTACCCGGCGGTCCATTTACTTAATTTCCTGCACTCACTCTTTCTGTATCAATTGTACCTTCCGTTCCTACTTACGGTACACTTACGTCATTTGATTGTTAGATTATTTCGTCAAGCAAAAAATCTTGCATCTCGTTTAGTCCCGACATCAATGTTTTCCGACATGTTCATTTAAAGTTTGTTCATTTACTCAAGTGTTTTTAAACTCGATTCCAAGAAATAACAAAACCAAGAAAGTTATTTAATGAAGAAGACTTTCTCAAGGATTTTGTTCAGCAGCTGACAATTCTACAACATGTGTTACAAAGTAAATTTTCCGAACTTGGCATTCCTACTTATGAAGCGTTTTTAATTTCAACTGTAGAATAATAAACTCACAAATTTTGGGAATATCCCCAAACAAGGCAATGCTCATAATTAAGTGAATTCAATCCGGCTTTCAAGGACGCTTTAAATGATGCGTGCAGAGATTTGTTTCCAAAATATCTTAGCGTAGCCTCCATGTATTTACATACATTTTTGCGTCGGTCCAACATAATCCGCATGCTAGGTTTACATAGATGAAAATCCGTATTTGGCCCGAGAATATTGTATATAAGTGTTTTTGAGAAACGTGCGGAATTAATGGACCGTATACGTTGGGGAATTATTTAGTGCGTCCCGGTATTTCCAGTTTGTGATACGGAAATTTTTGGGAATTGTCCATTTGAATTGATTGAAAGGCGTGAATTCTGAATACCTTGTGTAGATGTTTGGGTATTAACTTTTCCTAACTTCTGAGAGGATATAGTGATGATGTAGGTATAGTAACATTGAATATTGATAATTTAGGAGAGCTATGTAGCCGTTTTGTGCCAGATTAGGAAATGTTTTTACAGTCAGTTGGCCTACTTTCTTTATACTCCTATTTACTTTCGCAAGACTGAAGAGATTAAATTATCCAATTAACTATACTCATTGACATGATGAAAAGACCACAAAATGTACTTATATTATTTTATCAATATAAAATATTACTCAGATCCCAGCAGGCCAGCAAGCTGAAGTAAGAGGCCGGTCACGTAAGATTCAGGAATTTATAAATATTGGAGCCGACGGTCGATCGCGTCGCTCTCCGGAATGACAACCGCTGGCTAACATTGCTCAAATCGAGAGCAATAATGTAGGACCCAACGTATACGATGTTCTAGATACTGAAGGATGTGCCATATTTGTTATACGTAGGGTTTATATAAGAAATGTTAATATTGAGGTTGATAAAATAACAAAAGTATGGAATGAAAAGGTCGGATTATCAAGTTAATGAAAGATGCTTATTCAAATTAATACTGATGGTACCAAGATAGAATCTTAAATTGGTACTCGTTACTGAACAGTAAACACATAAATAGGCACACATAATAATTATGAATATAAATGGAATAGGCTACATACTTCATTTTTTTTTTTTGAGTGTGTGAAAAATCATGAAATAACTTCTCCTGCTATGGGTGGTGTTCTGGTTCCAGGTGTTGTTGTTCCGTGTGGTGCCGGACGTAAAGAATAGCACCATCCCATCTCTTCCCGTGGGTGTCGTAGGAGACGACTAAGGAACTTACGAGTACTAGAGAATAGGCAGCAGCGTTCTCTATGCATTTACTACTACCATACTGCGATCGCCAACCCGCCTGCCGAGCGTGGCGATTATGGAAAGCCCCCCCCCCCCCCCCCTAATTGGGGGAGGCCTATGTCCAGCAGTGGACGTCTTCCGGCTGAAATGATGATGATGATGATGCTTTGGGCGGAGCGGGAGGGCGTGTTAGACTTTTACTGACTAAAACCCACCCGAGTTCCTTCAATTACCTGTGTGCCAGGGGCCACGGTAACTCTTTCGAACTACCCGCTCCCATGGCAGTACTTAAAATGGTTACGATAAAACTTTTTATTTAAATTACTTTATTAAAGGAAATGCCATTTCCATTTTGTAATTATTATTTACAAAGTCATCTGGTTAGACTGGAAGCCTACCCCAACTAATTGAGAGAAGTCTCGGTAGATGATGATGAGGAAGATGATCGATAGAGATTAAAGAAAACAAAATATAACGTATGATTCAGGCTATGACTTCACCCGGCGGGCGTATAACGCGCTTCGTGTTCAGTACAACAACGCGTTCAGGATTCTGTTGGGGCGGCCCCGATTTTGTAGCGCATCGGCGATGTTCGCTGATGCTACTACCGATGACTTCTACGGAATAATCCGGAAAAGGAGTGCATCGCTTCTGCGTCGCTGTAGGGGCAGCTCGAACGGGATCCTGAGCGTGTTGTCCGAGCGGTGGGATTCTCCTTTCTTGCGGAGATGGCTGCAGCTGCATGCCAGTGCCTGCACATATATGTATATATTTTTGATTTTGGACATTATATATATTTTTGACTTTAACTCTGTGAACGTTCAATTTGACATTATATTAAAATTTCAATTTTGTGACATATTATTTTATTCCAATTCTGTGATTTTATTTGATTTAATTTTCTGTTAATGACATTTTATTGTTTTCTGTGGCAGCATTTTTAAATTTAATTGTATTTTATTTTATTTTTATTTTTATTTGTAATATGGGTTTTGCCTGAAATAAATGATTTTTTTTATTTTTTTATTTATTATGACAGATACTTAAAATTGTGAAAACGAGAGCAGTGGTGGTCCAGTGGTAACGGGCGCAACTTCAGAGTTGTAAGTCGTAGGTTCGAACCCAGACAGGCGATTTACTTTGTGTAAATTATTTCACCACCACTGTTCTCAAAACGGTGAATGAAAACATCGTAAGGAAACCGGCATGTCCTAGAACCAAAAATTCGCAGACTTGTGACATCTACCAACCCGCACTGGGCCCGCGTGGAACATTACAGCCCACTCCCACGCACAGAGAGGAGGCCTGTTTCCCAGCAGTGGGACTATTATAGGCTGATTATGTATGTACAAGCCGTGCGTTCCATATGGTGCCTGACGTAAAGAATAGCATCATCCCATCTCTTCCCGTGGTTGTCGTAGGAGGCGACTAAGGGACTTACTAGAGAATGGGCAGCAGCGTTCTCTATGCATTTTACCACCATACTGCTATCGCCAACCCGCCTGCCAAGCGTGGCGATTATAGCAAGCCCCCCCCCCCCCAAATTGGGGGAGGCATGTGTAACATTCCATTCAAACTTTAATCCCCTTTAGGGAGTTGTACAATTCTGTTGATCCCATATTTAAGTTGATTACATTGGCTCACAATTTTTTAAGATTTTTAAGACCTGATTGAGGCACCCACAGGCAAGCCCGGTTAAGCCGACAACCTCCTTGGTTAACATGCAAGATGTAATTCTCAAAAAAACATACATTGGCTTACAACCACAACATTACAGACCTCTCGTGCAAGAACCGCTTCACTCTCCACCATTTTCCGCTATTCGTGATGGCTGACAGATTAAGTGAGTGATAACAGCTACCGCACTACTTGTGTGAGTAAGACAGTGTTTACACCTTCAAGTGTCAAGTAATTAACACAATTTTTTTTTTTTTTTTCTCAATGAGTCTGTCTTGCAGCCTATTAAATAGGTATCTGTAATGTATCTACAGGGATGATATTTCAAAAGCCCTTCCTTAGTGCTCACTTTGGTTATACAAGGATTTATTTTTAAATATTGTGTATCTATAGGCAAATTAACTTTAAGACCGCGCTATCGCATTAGGTATTCACCTGTAATGATAGTTGTAAGGGAGATCTTAATAAATAAATAAATTAAAAAAAAAATATATTATGCATGATTTAATAGGTACTTCTTAACCTCCTGTAAACAGGCCATTTTTTCAATTTCAGTGTGATATTGAAAAGTTGGATGTAAAAGTTACTTAAGTAGGTAAGTAATATTTTGACAAAGTATTTATAAAATCAATTATCTTATTGTAGCTCAAAGATTAACACAAAATAAAAAAGTTAAATAAATACACCGTCTTATATTTGAGACAGAAAGCCGCGACCCGAATGACAGAAAACTTGTTAATAGGATTTTGAAATTTCAAAACGGAGACGAAAAATAAAAGAAAAACTTTTAAAATTGTACCGGCCAAGACTTCCGCTTCCGTGTTGACGAACATTTTTGCTGGTTTTAAAAGTTTTGGAACACAATATTATTTTAAAGAAGGCAAAGATTTTGTGCATTCATTTCATAAAAAGGAATTTTGTGTTTCAAATTCAGTTATAATTATGGAGATGAAACTTCGAAGTATGTACACGGAAATTGGAAAGTCGGTTATATTTTTTCAACAAATTTTCTACCAACTTATATTGTTCGTATACACAAATCACAGGTCATTATTTAATAGTTGTGGTTTGAATATACGGACAGTTTAAATGTATAAAATTGCTTTATAACGGTAGATTCAAGTAGGGTCAATTTGATTGACTATTTTATTAACAGTGCCTTTATGCATATACAATACTTACTTACCTTCAGTCACAATACAAGGTCATGTAATTATATAAGCTATAGTACAATTATCGTCATTATACGAGTATAATGTGTAATCAACAATGTAACAATAAATTTAAATACCGGCAATCATAGTAGGTACAAGTGAAATCCTATCCTAGTATCCTACTAATATTATATATGTAAAAGTTTGTATGTTTAGATGTTTGTATATTTAGATGTTTGGATGTTTGTTACCCAATCACGCAAAAACGGCTGAATGGGTTTGGATGAAATTTCGCACACAAATATTTGGTAACCTGGAATGGAAATAGATGTCATACTTTTTATAGACTATTTTTGTCTAGTAACAGCGACTAAACTACTGGTTATATTCAGTTCAACGTTTGTTTGCAGACTAAAAAAATTATACAATTTTCTTTTATTTCCGTATAATCGTTTCCACCTATTATTAGCAAACTTTCGTCTAACTGTTTTAACAGACCACTCCAAAATTCATTATCATTCTTTGGTTCCCAAAGTACTTTATCATTGTTAAAATTTGAACCAATTAGGCAAATAGAATCAAAATTGATCGTATTACCGATAGCCAAGTGAAATTCATCTTGATTATACATTCTGTTTGATCAATATTCCGTACTGTTAAATTGGTCAAAACAATGCTAGTCGGGTTTTGTGATATTAATTCTAAATGTTTGTGAAGCTTGAGTTAAATTAGCATCAAGTATTGTTAGTTAGCTGGCGTATACTATCGATTATGGGATGTAATACGTAGTGAAACTATTATTCTGCTTTCTTACAAATATTATAAATGTGTAGATTTACTCAATCAACAACGGCTGAAAGGATTTGGATTAAATTTGGCAAACAGATTGTTTATAACCTGGATACCAGACTAGTTGAAAGCACATATGATACTCTTTATCTAAGTAGTAGGTTCTCGTATGATGATTTCCGACATTGATGAGGGTGAAGCAGCTGGTTTGGGCACGCCACAATTGCGGCGGTAAGTCCCGTTTTGAGGAGTGGCTGGAGAGGCAACACGGCAACTTCACCTTCCGCCTTACGCAGGTCCTCACCGGACACGGCTGCTTCAGGAGATCAGTATTGTGTTGATCGCCTGGAGGACACGGTAGAGCATTCAGTGGAGGTCTGCCCTGCCTGGGCGGAGTACCACCGTGTCCTCGCGAAGACGATCGGTGGCGGTGATCTCTCGCGTCTGGTCCTGGGCCAGGCCATGGTACGGAGCGAGAGTGCATGGGAAGCCGTCACCTCCTTCTGCGAAGCAGTAATGCTTGCGAAGGAGGAGGTGGAGAGCGTGAGGGAGAGGTAGGGATTGCGCCCCCGCGCCTCTAGCCACTGCGGAAGACGCTCTGGGCGTCGGGAGTCCATGGTGGAATCCCGGCCGCCGTAGGCGCGGGCTTGCGGACGGCGAGCAATGGGTAGCTCGCTGTACGGTAAGGACCAGGCCGTAGAAGAGTTACCTGGCATAGGCAACTAAAAGAACACGGGTGGGTTTTAGTCAGTAAATGTCTGACACGCCCTCACGCTCCGCCCAGAGCGGGAAAAGTCATTTGATGATTACCCATCCAAAAAAAAAACAGCTGGTTAAAGCTAGATAAAGGCTTGACCTATTATGAAACAGCAGAGGGAATTAAGCGTGAATCTTTACAAGTATCGATATTGGTTTGGTGAGCAGCAACGGATTCATGTTTATATCTTGCTTTTGATGCTTAATTAATTCAAAAAAATATAATTATACCAACCTATAAGTGCTCACAGCAGGGCCTTAATCTCATCTCATACAGAAAATACACGAGCATCGATTACCACGCTTGCTAAAGTTGAGGAGATCATTTCAGACTAGTTTCCTCACGACGTTGTTCCTTCACGGATGAAGATAAACTCAGAAAGTTATATTATTTGAATTAAAAAGTCACATTAGTGAAACATAAGGGCAATTTTTTGCCTCATTTACCTAAATACTAAAGAATCGAATCTTTACCACATTGACTTTATCTTTCACTTTTTAATTGTAGTATCTACCTACCCAACACAAATTCACATACCACTACTTTCTATAGCAGTGCCAAGCAGTTATTATAACATCATCACTCTCCTTTTTTGAAGACGGTTAACAAAAACTAAGCCACAAATCTCTAACTAAAACCCTAATACTTACCATACTTCGAGGACCAGTCAACCGTACACAATAAATTCCCAGCCATTTGTCGATATATACTCGTCGAATAACCAACCAGAAGCATCCCCACGCAGAAGATTAATCGACCGTGAGAAAAATGAAAGAGCGATGTTACCTTACGAACGTGTCGCCATTTATTATGCGAGTGTTCCATTATTACTGCGTACATACTGGCTGAAAGGACGGCCAGCGAAGGAACGGTCAAGGTCGTGTAGAATGTATAAGGCTGATTATTGTACGGGTTTAGAATAGAAAGTCTGAAAGTGGTACTAAAGGCTGAAATATTGTGTGGAAATCGGTTGTCATGGTATGGGCATGAGAAAATCCGCATGTCCTAGAACTTCCAAGGCATATGTCATCTACCAACCCGCACTAGCCTCGAATGGTGGATTACAGGCTATATGAGAGGAGGCCTGTGCCTCACCAGTGGGAACATTAAAGGCTTATCATTTATGTATGTATGATATGGGCATATGATGCAGAGTAATTAGGAACATATCGTAACTAAAGTTAAAGCAGTTGTTTTGAGCAGTCTGATGTTTTGTTAGTTGAAAGGTATTTATGTTTTTGAAATGAATGGTTTACTACATGTAAATACTAGTTTTCTGAACACTACTTAATTTCAACTAAACATCGTTTGTTTTCCAAAACTTTTCGCACCGTCTGTAATTCATGTTGAATAGCTAGTATGGGAACATATTCATTTAAACGAGTACAGAACACAACTGTTGAAATCTGTTCCTATTAATTAACTAAACGGACATACTACTGCTAAAATTTAATGCAGACGTTAATCGTTTGCGACTTTGATATTAGTTCGCAATTACAGCAACTAATAAACGGCGACGGGAACTATCCACTATTGTAAGTACCTATACTAACTTTCATGAATATCCTTGAAGTAATTGAGTTTGTTCGTGCTCACTGGCTCAAATTTTCACTCTTTGCCTTATGAGGTGAGCAAAATTGCAATTGACATGTGAAGTTTGTGGTTGAGGGAGAGAAACTATGTGCAAGGTCTTGTTTGGCATGAGGTTATACTAACGTATACAAAGAAATAATTTTGTAAGTATTTTTTAGTTATTTGATTACATTCGGGAAAAAGGAAATTCAGTAATGCTTAGCCAAAGCCACCAAGTGGTAAGAACCACTGGTTAAGATAAGTTAGTGGTGGCGACCGACCACGGCAGATAGAACCGTAGCTCCCCACGTGCAGTGGAAATAAACTAACTAAACAAACTACTATTTATTTTCAAGGTAGGGCGTTATGGTTGCTCACCATCCTACTTAAGCCTGTGTCCCACAAACAAAATGCGCATTCCCCACCCGGAGAACAAAGGTTGATATAAATTCACACTAATATTCTTTGCGTTCATCATTGTTTTGTTTCCCACTACAAACCTAACTGTTATTGCTGCTACAATTTTTATTGGAGCCAATGTTTTTGTATGAATAAAAAGGGGCTCTGAACATTCTAGGCCCCTTTTGTAACGGATGGACTTCTTAGGGTGATTTGTCATATTCCTTTCTTGTGCCTGCCTACGTCAACGATTCTAAAAGGTTTTGGAGATGTAAATGCGGATTGTAAGGAATTATCGTATGTAGGATATTACATGTATAATGTTTGTGTATTATGCGTTACATGTTAATACTTGTATTTTAAGGGTGATAACCACTGAGTAGGTACAATTTTATAGCACTTACTTAGTGTAAATTCATGAAAATCATTTGAAACTTAGGAAAACAGTTCCAATGTTCGTATTGTAAACCTTGTATTCTCTTGACTCAGCTTTAATTTCTTAGCAAGACAGTCTTTATTTGATTTCTAAAACCTAAAACGATAAGCCAGAATCGTTTAGAGAAAATTGTCCAAGGCACAGTGTACAAATACTCCGCACTGTTAGCTTAGCGAAGTTTGCGCAGGGCAGAATTAATTTCTTCATTTTGTTATTCTGGGTCGTAATTTGGAATTTAAAATTGTGTCTTGAAATTATTTGTTTGAATGTGTTTCTGAGTTTATTCTATGGCACATAAACTGCTTAAAATATTAGGTTTGGTAACCAGGTTAGATTACTAAACCTAATATAGATTTTCTCATTTCAAAGCGAATTATCACTTTAAAAAAATATCAGAAACTTTTAATGGAAACGCCCCCAGATCTTTAGACTTCAATAAAAATTAAAAACTAGATGTTATGTCAGGTTTTATATTTCCAATAGTTTCTCAAGAGAATTTCCGATAAAATGAAAGTTAGTCTCAATCTATTGTGATTCTAAGCTTTTTTAATGAAAGTTTTATTTGAAGTAAGTAATTGAATAAAACTAACTATTCTCGCCATATTGGACACAATGTCTCGGGATTTCATTCTCATAAAATAAAAAATTGACAGCAAGTGAACGATGAAAATGCTTTTTCTGTAGAAAGTTGAATACATGAAAGTCTATCAAGGCCTGTCAATAAAGACAAGATGATTTGAGTAATTTTCTTCTATTGTAAAACAAAATTGAAGTCCATGACTTGTGTATTTTCAGGCTGAAGAATGAAGTTAGTAGATACTGGATAAACATAAGGAATACTAATACAAGGGCATACTAATAGTCATAGACTAAGAATGTATAGACGTGAGACACTTGCTCGGAACTATTAGCCTACAGTTTTGAGGCGTACGATATGTTTAACACATTTAAGATGGTACCGTCTATTCCGGCCTTGTTCTGCTTTCTATCGTCAAAAAATTGAAAGTCCTGTTTTCGCTGAGTCACATAAGGTTTTTGCAGTGGAAGTAGGGAGCTCCACTGCAAAGACGAACGTGATGGTGGTGATGGTGAGCAGTGACTAATATAATATTATAGTATCAACGCACGCACTGCTAAAATACATGAGGACGAACAATTCTATACGGATTCCTTATTCTATGGTCGAGTGCAGAGAAAAGTGTTCGCTCAACTCTTGATATATTGAGCTCGATATTATGTACCACTAGGATACATTACGTTTGCTCTCCGTGGCTTAGAAGCACGCAGACTTTTGGTGCAAGTTATAAGAAATGACCTGTTAGGTAAAAAACGGCCTTGTAATGCTATTGTGAAATGTAAGATGAATAATGTAACTTGACGTAGCTATTCTGAAACCAAAAAATCGAACGAGAGTTGTAGTAAATCTATTGTAACCTAGATTTAACACCCCAATCCACAGTGAGATGTTAATTTTATTAGTAAATTCTAAAGTGGTAGCTCTATCAAAATATTTATATATATCGCTTTACCTTTCATAGCGCCAATACACTGATCTTTAATGCATGAAAAATCAATGTTTGTAATAAATTATTGTCATAGGGTGTGATATATTGTACACCTAATGAATACTAGTCTTTGAAGATGTACCCTTAGCAAAAGTGTATTAATACCTTACGTGTAAGAGGTACACACACTCAACTGATATTATTACTTTTAATACTATACACGCACACTTGAAAACAAGAGATATGGTACAAGTTATAGGAGATATCAGATTCGTAACAGACGATGAAGGTACTGATAGTAAACTTAATATATTTAGACCAAGAGGTCTACTAAGCCAGAAGGCGTCGCGGCAGAGCCCGTAGAAGATGGTGGGACGACCTGGACAAAGAAAACGACTAGTTGTCCATATAGGCCTGGGCTTGTAAGCACTGAAACTTATGGAGAGAGGCCTTTGCCCTGCTTTGGGATGATACAGGCCAACAGCAACAGTAAGAAGTAGCGTCGGTGTTTTGTCACCTTATATTTAACTGTTGTTCTTCAAATAGTGCTGATTCTCAGCTTATTCTGATATATCTGTTTCGTTTATTCAATAAAGTACCTAGTATTTTTTGTGCAAGAATGAACTCACACAAAATTCAAATTGTGGAGTTCAATGAACAGCAAGTGTCATGTCATGAATACTGACATATAGAAACTGTTTCAGCTTCAATGACCCAAAAAAACCCTCACGTTGATCTTCCCGCTGGATCTTATTTCTTTGACCAACCCGATATTGTTCGAATAATACGCAATACCTCACCCGTTGATAAATGGACACACGTTACGTTGATAACATCGGTGATATGTTTCACGTTTTTCCCGTCTTGGAGGGTAAGCTGCGATTTTATAGCCAACGGAGTTTGTTGAAGAGTTAATTCGAAAAGTCGTGGCTTTGATTTGAATAAGGGTTTAGTATTATTGTATTTTATTATTGCTTCATGAATAGTTGTGTTTTAATTGTTTCGTTTTACTGCTTTTCTTGCATCATCATCCGCCTAACCTTTTCCTAACTATGTAAAAGTCAGTTTCCAGTCTTACCGGATGCAGCCGAATACAAGAAATTTACATGGAGTGACTGCTTATCTGACTCCACAAGCCAGTAAATGGCTAACACGATACCCCTAGGTAAGACTGGATCACTTATTTTGCATCGAACTAGTATTATACTAGCTTTTGCCAGCGAATTCGCCCGCGTAGAGGTCGGAAATTATCCCGTGGGACGTATTACCAGGATAAAAGTATCTCAAATCAAAATCAAAAGTCATTTATTCAAATTAGGCTGAGAATCAGCACTTTTTGGACGTCAAAATACATAAGACAGTCCCCCCAAAAACGCCCACCCGTCACCACTTCCTAGTGCTTTCGCTGGGAAGAAGAAGTAGCGGAACAAACTCCCCAGCAGCACAGCTGTCTGTTTAGTGGGATAGACTTGTCTATACATACATAGACAAAGTAATGTAAACATTACGAGACACAGACCATTAATTTAAATCTTATGTGTTAATCCAGGTATAATCTTTTTATGTGCTTGTGGCTAAGTAAAAACAGGCGCACGGGCCGATCGATCAGGTTAAGCTACGCTTGACGCGGTCGGTGCGTAGATGGGTGACCATCTTTACATACCAAGATCCTCCAGGCTTCGGATAGCACGTAAAACCGTTGGTTTCGGCTGTCATTTGTGGATCTTTGACAGTCGTTACGGGTCGTCAGAAGCCCGAAAGTCTGACAACCAGTCTTACCAAGGGGTATTGTACCCAGTAACTGGATTGTGGAGGTCAGATATGCAGTCGCTCCATTTAAAATACTGGTGTTCAGCTGCATCTGGTTAGACTGGAAGCCGACCCCAACATGGTTGGGAAAAGGCTAGGCAAATGATGATGATGAATCTATTTGGCTGCGCCAGCATTCAACATTTTATTGACATCCGCTTTCTTAGACCAATCCTTTTCCCGCACATACCTCGCGAGTCAATGACAAACTTCGCCCCGCCATTTTTTTGTCGCGAAGAACACTTCGGGATTGAACAACATCGCAAACGCAATGGAGTCGGCCCCGCTCCGCCTGAAAATATTTATAACTTTCTAATCACCGCATTTTCACCTGTAATAAGACTTACAATCAACAGTTTGTGTTTGTGTTTAACTTGTGAGAACAGTAACTTGAAGCTCAACTGTCCCTGAACCAGAAAAATTGAAACGGTTCTTCGCGCGACGACGCGAGCACGTAACAAAGGTCCCGTAAAAGGTTTGTGCTTCCTTCCCTAATTATTTCGTGTTGTATTCTATTGTTCTACACTCACCGCAATTCGAAATACCTATCGCCAAGCGTTTGTCAATCATTTTGTTCCGCATCGCAAATACAGTCCACTAAATTAGCCATTCGCACCACCGCTATTTGGTGCCAAATTTCATTCAAATCCGTTCAGCCGTTGATGCGTGATTGAGTAACAAACATACTCGTACAAACATCTAAATATTCAAATATAAAACTTCCACATTTAAAATATTAGAAGGTAAAGAACTAGGATTAAGTTATACCGTACTCCTAATTATTGTTTTATTTGAAACTTAACTCACCTGTGGCAAAGATTTGTCGAATCTGGTTGGTTAACTATATTTATTAAATCCAGCCTCAATAGGATTATTTTGGTCGTCTCGGTTAGAATGAGGTCTAATTTCAATTAGTTGTAATAATAGCGTAGACTCAGTAGTCTATTATCATGTACCTATTTGATCTGATTCTGTCTGAAATATGAAACTTAATAATGTTATAACTATTCTGGAAAGGCATGATAATCTTTCGTTTGATCTTGGTGCGTAGGCAGATAATATAGGTTATAGGATTAGAGGATCAATAAGACGTCTATCATAGAAGGGGATGCATGCAATAGATTATATTGGAATTGCTTTAAGATGAATGTAAGATGATGAAGAAATTCAGGCACGTGTAGTTTCATCTAGATAACTTTTAGTACGATTAAGTTTTGATACCTCTGTAAGAAATTTTTACCTTTTACAATTACCAGTGTAGAAGTATCAAAGTTTTTCTTAATGCACTTGATCTTATTTTAATGTTGTTGAATGTTAACTACTTAAAACACTTTCCAACTTCCTTCTTAGACATTACACTATGCAAAACTTAAGTGGTTATTTCCATTCTAAACCCATTTAGAGTCAGTTAACCGTTTATTCCATTGTTAAGTCCTCCATTCTAATATCACACATCAGAAACCAAACAATTTGCACTAAATAAAACCTTTGTTGAAGTTTAAAACGCTGATATCACGGAACGGTTAATTCCGTCTATTGTCTGCATGAAAATTGCATTCCACTATTTCTATGAAAAATCCAAATTAAGCGAGTGAGTTTCGACAATGGAAATGGGATCTAATGTTTTAGGTACTAGGTGTTATTCGAAGTGTAAATGGTAATTTGGTTTTCTGAATACAATTCGTTTAGTTATTAGACGTCAGACACACGTGGTTAATTCGGACATGTTTATCTAGCATTAACTCGTGGCTTTATGCTGAAGTTGGAGCTTTGTTAATACATTGTTTATTGTGCTAATGTTGTGATGAGGAAAGTTTTTATTTGCTTTGGATTTTGCGCTTGGATGCAACAATTGTTCAGTGAATGTGAGCATGTTAACATTATTAATTATTCAAAGCGCGTTGGTTTTTAAATAAAGATAGTGTGTTCATTACTGTGTTCAACTTATTAAAATAATAACAGATATATTATTTAGCTGATTCTTTAATTCTCTAGCAGATTGAATTAACTGGAACATTACATTAGATAAGTTAATTGAAGGTGGTGAGCCGTTATTTTATAAAGTACACTATAAACGTGATGAACATACAATCTATATATTCCTCACAACTTCAGGTCCAGTTGAAATCTGCTAAAGCTTTTTGGCATTTATACAAAACAAGGTTTATTTGGCGCAGCCGTGAGATACACATACCTGCTTTTTTAGAGCAAATTACTTACAATTTTTTTTCTAAATTATAGGGTGTATATGTCTGTGCTATATAAATGCATTTTTTTTCTTATTTAACTCACGCCATGTTTTCGAGGGGTAGGCAGAATTTACAGAACGTGCGCTGCTGCGACCCCTTACATTTTCTTTTGCCTCCTTTTTCTTTCTATCGTTTTATATAATCCTTTTTCGACGTCTGTTTTACAAGCTAACTCAAGTCAAACATTTTCTGTGATATTGTTACGTATTCGATCGTATAATTATACTTAGAACGAATCTTATATTGCCATGAACCCTCTACAAAAACATTTCCCAACATTCTTACGCATGACTCATAATCATATCAAAAACAAGAACATGCTTTGATGTAACTTCGTCTTTCGTCGCTTTCATGTCACTCCTTTGACATCTTTTAACTTTGTTGCCTTACCATCATAATTATATGCTATATCCATTCAAAAAAGGACTCTACTTCTCATACATAAAGGTTATGTTGGCACAAAACTATTTGTTTTTAAGAGAGTATCCATCGTTTGTCTATCAGTATCCTTTCCTTCATTTTAATGCAATACAATTTTAATGAGGATAGATGCAAGGACTTAGCCTTGTTTATATGAAAAGCTCTTTGAATTTGCGATGTTTTTGAAACAAAACAGATATAATATTTCTTAGAAGATGATAAATCTGCGGGTAGCCCTTTCGTAAGTTATCGTGATTTGAGAAAGGTATGTTGGTTTGATCTTTGGGACTTTCCTAGCAATTTGTTCGAAAAAATACCTAAAATCTGAAATATTTGATACAATTTTGGATAATTCCAAATATCATGGAATGGAAAATAAGACTCTTCATGTCCATAAATATCTACGCACGTAGATGATTTTATCTATTCTCAAATGGAAGATGGTAATATCTACGGCGTAGATTCTACGCTAATGAGGGGTAGCTATGCCTCAAATACGGAATCTTAGACACACGTGTCGTAATTTTCGATGTTCATGCTTGCACGCTCGAGACTTGGAAGTACTAACTACAAGTTTGGCAAATGGTGATGGAGCATAGAGTACCAAATGAGTTTGTAGCTGAAATTGTAGCACTAGGTATAATACGTTCTATGATTACCTATGGTTATGCAGATCGTGATTCTGTTAGAGAAGTTGGGACATTTAACAGACAAAGAGTTGCAAGAAGTAGATATAGAATTTTTCTTACAAAATGTACAAGAAATCGCTATTTACAATATGATCAACAACAGCTACAATAATAAAGATTTTGTGAAAACTCACCAATAAAAAGTAAGTTTCATAAATCACCTTAATGTCGGAAAATCCATATTTATGTTTTGCCAATGTAGTTTGCATGAATCGAGAATAAACCAAAACAAATATTTAAAACTACCTAAATAAAAACTTTTACATTCCATTTAAATAAAGCTATGTACAGAAATACGAACCTCAACCTTTTGTCCCATTTAATTAAACAAAATTCAAAATTCCATTATCATTTTTCTTGAACAAATTTAAATTAGGTAGACAGGAACGAAACTTTCGGGGAAGCTGTTGCTAAAATGACAAGCGAATTGTTACAAATATAACTCGTTAATAGAACAAAACAAATTACTCCAGCCTCTTCCTGAATTTCCAATTCTAATCTGTCTGAGCTACATTACGGAGGACAAAGAAACTTTTCACTAAGCACGTAATGAAGGCTGGAAATTGAACTTAGAGAACTACTGGAATATTAATGTCAGTCATTGTTTTCTTTAAGGAATTAAAATTTATCTTCAATGCTGAATTCTATTTTAGGCGGAAAGGTTTTTAAAGAAACCGGATGGCTGTTAGATTGATAAGGATAGATAAAAAAAAATAGTACTGTCAGCTACTATTTAGTGCTAAATTTGATCTAAGATAAAAACCCATCCTTTCAATTAGAAATCATAACACAAAACCTTTTCGTATTGTCTTTGCATCGCCAACAGACCCTTAAATTTGACATCTATTTCGATCCTTGTATCATCCGTCCTCTTCCATTATCGTCCCGATTTTTTTTCGCATATCCACTTTGATCAATAACCTCTCCTTTGATGTAAGTGGGCGTATCAAAAAAACTGCCGAGACACGTTCCCTGACGGCTGGAGGGCACTTGGACACTGACGTCAAACTTGCGGATCTTTTAAGAGCCAACTCGTTTGGCTTCAAAGTGAATGCGTCAGCATTTGCGGTCCAGAGCTTGAGGCCTCTCGATTCGCGTCATCCAAGTCGGAACGCGCTGTTGTCACGTCGCCGGCACGAGTGGCTTTCAAGCTCTGATTTTAGTCACGAATTTTCTGAACAGGACATTTTTGTTTTGACGTATTTGTTTTATACTATAAATTATTCTCGCGTTTTGAAATCGAGAGAAAAGGATTTACCTACCAAAATTAATATTAATAATTACTTGAATTTGTATTTCTTAATCAATTGATCTAAATTTGTAGGAAAGAAAGAAAAGGTATCTATTGTGACTCGCACAGGAACATCACATACTAAAATAAACACAATGGTACAAAAATTATAAAAAACAAATTTCTCGGAAGAACAAAAATATTTAAAAAATAAATAAAACAGAAAGTCCTGCATGAGGCCAAAAGGCTCCTACCTCAGCATGATGCTACGACATTTAAAAAGTGTCGCAGCGCTGGTTTTAGCACCCTCGTTTAAATACCCATTACCTATGTTTGATGTCAAAACAGTAACTGACAATGATATTGAAGCGTTAGAAATGTCATAAAAATAATGACAGTAAGTGAGGGGGTGACAACAAATATTTGTGACTTCTTTACATTTTATCATAATATATGACAACGTTTTCCTATAGTGGACTCATAAAAGTCGTATAGCAACCAATCCAAATATTTAATATTTTTGCTCGCGAAACATAACGCAAATAACTTTAGATAAATATTAGTTATATCAGGAGTCCTTGTTTGGGGCCAGAAATTTGCTCGGGATTTATTAAATTTCATTTCCTTTATTTATAAACTTTCGTTTGCTACCTTATTTGACTAACGGTTACTAATATTTGTTTTAATTTTGTTTTGTTACAGGTACTGAAATATCTTGGTGAATAATTGACTAGATTTGGCAACGTATAAATGTTTTGCTCGAACGCTTTCAAAAAAGGTAATGTCAAAGTTGATATTTTTTTCCTGGAAACGCTGCTTTAAGATTTATGTTCGACTCAAATTTATATGCAGATTTTTCTTTTAATCAACCAGAGTCAAACGAAAACAGGTAATCTCAAAAAGATTTATTTTGCGACAAATATTGACTTCGAAAATACGCGACAATATTTTCATGAGTCTTAGAATGAACCCACAAGTAACATGGAGCATAACCCACTTTTTCTTCAATATTCTAACCGAAATAACCTTAAATTTATATGCTTCATTAGCATAATCTTATGATTTTTTATCATCATCGTCTTCTTCGTCAACTTCGTCAAGCTATTTTTAGACTGCACTTTAATAGAGGGTCCTCCGACGAAATTGAACCTCGCCCTCTTCCTACTATGAATTGACACTCTACATCACTTGGCGACAGTGAAAAATCTTGGGCCTCGTTTCTTGGATGGGACGTCTCTACAGAAATATTTTATTCCCAGCTGAACTAGGAAAGGAAAATAAAATTAGTTTTGGTTGGTTTTGCTATGTTTGGTCTTTAGGGGCAAAAAGGCTTAGTTTATGTTATTTTTTTGCTTGAAACAAATAAAATATTTGTATTATACAGCATGCATCCAAAAGGTGTGGAAATTTTTAAAGGTATGGTAAAATCTGTGCGTGGTACTGAACAACTTTCTTTATTTTTATTTTTTTTCACTTTCGTATTTGTTATTGTATTTTGTATTTCACGAACTGTGTCCAAATAAACGGTATTCTTTCTTTCTTTTTCTTTCATGGGATTGTCGTCCAATACGTTTGGTTGGAGGTATTAATGTTTTGTATGGGACTGTCGATACATTATTCGCCATAAATGTTGGTCTCATGTCGAAAAAGAAGTATGATTATTATTATTTACTCCATAAATCACGAAACATCAATAATTCTTCCAGTACTTACCACACAGACAAATCCAATAAAATATCGCACATACAGCACTACAACGGATACCCCTAAAATATCCCATTACATTGGCACTTTTTTTTTTACCCAATAACTATTTCGCAGAAATCCCTTAAGATCCCGTCTGGCTGCTCTCCAGTTTCTTTCTCTGATTCTTTTCTAAACAGAAAAGTGTTCCTGAACACCGAATGTATCGAACTCGAGAAAAATTATAATGAGGTCACGTGCTTCGTTTTTAAGTGAACTAAATTCAATCGTCTTATAGGAAATTGAATTTCGGTTTGGTTTGAAAGTTTTCTTGTCGGTAGTAAATGTTTTAGTGGTTTCTTTTAATTTTCTGTTGGAGTGGTAATGTGGGTTTGGTAGTCTGTTTTGTATTCTACGTGGTCATCCTTTCTTGGTTACCGAAATTAAAACTTGCCTGTCGTATTTTTCTAATTTAGGAAGTGTTCTTCGGGATCTACACCATGCTGGCAACTGTATTGTCATTGTCATAAAAATGTGTCTCTATTTTCAACTTTAACTTATTGTTCCCACCACTACTAACAACATTATTCAAGAAAGTTTTCCACATACACAACGCATGCAAAACCTATGCCCTATTTAATTTCTAAACGAGTTAACTTATCGACTCCCACTCCACCACCGTGCCGTGAACAGGGGTTGTTGCCTCAAGTGCCCTGACTGACGCCAGCTAACAAACCGGAGTGTTCGGCTTCAACATTCTACGTCAGGAATTTTGAAACGCTCTCCAAGGTGTCAAGACGCCTATTTTATATATTGGACGCCCCAATTAAAGTACATTTTTGGGTTAAAAATAAGAGATACTTTTATAGACTTGAAGAATAACAGGTTTTTGGGAGATAGGTTCAAGTATTCACAAGTAGGCCGTCGCAATTTGTTTTAGTTTTCATTGTACCGATACTTTTTTGTTGATAAGTACGTACCATTATTGTAGAGAAACGGTTTATTACTAAGAAGGAATAATATAATATACCTTATGTAAATTCAGTGAAGGTACATGAAGGAGAATTAAAAGCTTAGTCCATTATTATTAATGCTCATTGTAGTCTTGTCTATGTATCTAGTTTAGGACTAACTCTTATTGTTATCGATTTAAGACGTATTATACGGGCTGATTTTTTAGTCACCTTCCAAATTTTTCAGGGTGATAGTACCCGTTAAATTGAACAACTTTCTCCAAGGAACATGGGTCGAAATATGAAAAAAAAAATCGGACCTCCCATACAAAATCGACCAGCTAACTATTGATTTTGCATGGGAGGTCGATTCTTTTTTTCATATTTCGACCCATGTTCCTTGGAGAAAGTTGTTCAATTTAACGGGTACTATCACCCTGAAAAATTTGGAAGGGTATAAAAATCACTTACTGTATATATTATATGACCAAATTAAAACTGAATGCTAGACTTATCTTATAAACACTTTAGAAAACTGATCATCTCGCAAAGTATAAAACGGCAATAAAGCAATAAGATCGAAAGAAGTATTCATCTATTGAATAAATCAACTTTAATAACGATTTGGATTTATAAATGAGTACTCTGAAATAAGTTTAAGGAGATAGCTCGCTTAAGAAATATTACTAATGGTTTGTGTCTTTTTTCATTTTTGTCATTGAATTAGTAACTTAAGTATTTGTTTGATTTACTTTTTACAGTCTGCTGTGTCCCGAAGTTTTTTTTATTTTTATAAGTCGGTTTTGCAGAGCTTCGTGAGTCTTTCTCATATTTACGTTATGACAGTATCTTTCTAATCTTGCTCGCTTCTTTAATCAAACTCCTATACTCATTCTTCTAATTTCATCCAATGTCTACAGCTACACTAATTTCTTCCATCATCTCAGTACTCTGCATACTCACAATGAAAACTATCATTCTAGACCCCCCAGCGCAGATATTTTTCGTCAGAAATTTCTGCGCTGGGGGTCTAGAATGATATGCTGAATTCATGGTTACAGTTTGCGCACTGGATAAAAACTTTTCCTGTATATTTCAAAATCTGTCAGAAGCAGACATGATAAGTAATAGGAGCAGTTTCGTATAGCTTAAGACCGTTATTAAAAACCGTGATGAGATCGAGTTTCCTAAAATATTATTGCTGTCTGAATACTGGTGACCCAGTAGTAACAGCCGGGGGCTTAGAGTTGAAGGTAGTAGGGTCGTCTTAAAATCGAAATTTGGAATGCATCCAGCCCGTAGATTACGGCCCTCTCACAGAGAGGAGGCCTGTGTCCCAGCGGTGGGAACGTTACAGGCTGATAATGCTAATATATTATTATTAAAATATTGACATAATTTGCAAGCTAACAATCTTAAAATATTCGTTTGTGGAAGTATATAAAAAAGAAAACAATTATTAAGCATCAAATAATTCTTCTGCAGCGTTGTTGACAGGAAAAGTGCTCAAAAGGCTGGCAGCATTGCCACGTTGTATGGCAATGCTGATTCTTTGGCCTAAGAATAGGCCAGCCCTCTGGTAACGTGAAGAGTCGACCTAACCCTTGGCAATGTCTCAAAATATTAAGTGGGCACTCGGACCCTATAGTCCTAGAGTTTTAACCCCAAAAAGCTCGAACATTATAAGTTCCAATAAAATTGGAATATTTGCGTAGTTTGAGGTTTTCCGCACCTGCAGCACCAGCCCCAGCACAGGAAGATGGGAAATTTAAACTTTAATACAGCTGTACTCGCCTAATAGTCCAACATATTGGTTTAATACTAACTTCCTACATATACAAAGTCTACATACATGGTTTCCTTGTAGCATTTTCGACGTCTTGCTATTTAGTTCGTTATTTATTGGAAGTTATTTGCTGATTTCGGTAAAAGTTGCAACCAAAAATTACACTGTATCTACTAGTACCTCTCTTCTTTCAATTTGATAACCGTATTTATTTTAAAGGACCCTCATCAAAATCTTTTAAACCTTCACAACGGACACGGCTGGCATTATATGACGTGTGATGAACATCATTGTTCCAACAACCCTTCGGGATTATCCTCATGTTTCTTTGTTCGTTCATGAACTCAATTTTTTTATACCATGGTTACCCTTGTCGTTTTCCGAGTAATAATTGATTGCGTAATTCATAAAATATATTTAAAAAATATATTTTAATAATATGTTACGTTTTGATGATATCTTTTCATGGTTCGTTTCTGATAGTTGATGTAATATCACTTCTTCCAAACTAAAATATAAGCCGTCCTTTAAGAATACATACCTTTGTTAGACATAATCATCTTTATTAATAGCATAATATTTTTTTATCCGTGAGAACCTGTAATTGGCTTAATGTTACATATACAATTGTTATCCATCTATTATAGCTGTTGGTTCTCCTATGAATAAATAAATAAATAAATATAGCACTATCAGCCTATAATGTTCCCTAAGACACAGGCCTCCTTTTTGTGAGAGAGAGTGGGCCGTATCCACCACGCGGACCCAATGCGGGTTGGTGGATGTTACATGTTTTCGAATTTTTGGTTCAAGGACATGCCGGTTTCGTCACGATGTTATCCTTCCTCGTTTTGAGAGCAGTGATATAAAATGAATCACAAAGTAATTCGCTTGCTTGGGTTCGAATCTACAACCTTCCATACATACTACCCATCTACTATAGCTACTAAGTCGTGGTCGATACCAATAGGCCACTACTGCTCTCTCATAATATTTATATGGAAATACATAATAGAGTAAAAAAATCAACTAAAGTTACAGTAAGTACACCGCACATAAAATTAAAAACTCTTACTGTTCATATTGTATAGCTGTGCTTGTATTAAACAATAAGACCGCAATAAAACGATTTCACCAACGTATGTAACTTTAGGAAAAATATTTTTCATACTTTGTAACATCCATAAAATGCAATGAGCGTTGCTTTTTATGAGTACATCAAAACGAAACATAAAAAAAGTACTTGGAGATGTAAGAATGTAAACCTAGTATTACAGTATTTGTAAGAGAAATGATTTGTTTTCAAAAGGCTGTCGTTGCGTTTATTGGCAATTTTTCATATTAGTCATGAAATTCAAACAAATTTTATTGACAAATCACCTCTAAAATACTGGGAAAATGCACCTGTTTCGAACATTTTCAATAGATTGACATTTTAAAATAATTATTTCGATATTACTGACTGCCTCGTTATCTAATGGTGTTACCTCGTGGTCTAGTAATCGCAATCGCTAATGCTAAGCATGAGGTCCTAGGTTCGACTCCCAGGTCGGGCCAAATGTTATTAGGTTTTTCTATCTAGGATTCTTAGTAGTAGCCCAGAGTTCGGACCTGTGCCCAGTTGATGGCAATGGGCTCGCCCCCTTTAACATGGGACCTAAAAACATAACTGGCGAAATGTGGGTGTACTGTAGTATATTCTGCCCAACCCTTCTGGGAAAACAATGGGTGAAGTTATTATAGTTTATTTCGATATTAATTTGATTTCTTCAAAGTATGTAAAATAATCAATTAAAAAAACTTAAACCCAAATTCCTATTCAATTCCAATAATCTTGCCTTTTACATCTCTGTTTACTAATATAACCCAACCAAATACAATTACATCATTCGACACAACATTATCAATCAGCTGCATCTCTTTGTAACTTAGTCGGGAATACCCTTGGGGCGTAGCAGCCCCATTTGGCCGTACAAATTAGCACCGTATACGTCCAGTACAGTCGTGATAAATTTTGTCTCTCTATCTATTATGTGTGCTACTGACATTCATTAGCATCCTTTTTGAAATCCCCTTGCTTTATGATTTGGGGAAAATTCTGGAATCGTTTTTGTATCATGCGGAAAGAGGAATGATTAATACCTGGAATCTGGTTTTGTGAAATCCGTGTATCGGTTAGCTTTAATACGAGAATTATTTCGTGGAAGCTGATTTTTGCACAAGTATTTATATTTACGACAGTTCAAATGTTCTGTATGAAAATGAACGTAAACTTGAATGGTAAAAAATAATAAAAGTATATAAATCTATCAAATGTGTAAGCCTTTGCCTTGCAATGGAAAAAATAGGCTTCAAAAGTATTTAAAAAAAAAAACAACCGACTTCCAAAAAAACACTACGAAGTAAACAATAACTTTAATTTCGGAAGTCGGTGACTTTGAAAATATATTTTATTTAATTTTCATGTCACCAGTCGCTGACTTCCGAAATTAAAGTTATTTATTAATTTGTAGTGTTTTTTTGAAAGTCAGTTGTTTTTTTTTTGGAAAAAGTTTTATTTTTCCCTTTTTAGTTATAGTACCTACCCCACACCAATTCGAAATTTCATCATCCTTGGAGTAAAAACAATGCATATTTATGCGATAGCAGCAATCGCGGTTCATCTGCTGTCATTTTTTGAAGAGTTCGGATATCTGTCTCTGAAACGCATCATCAGATCTATATGAAATGTAAATGGGACTACACGAGAAGCACCAGGTTTCAAATAAAAAAAGAATCATGAAATTCGGTTCACCCAGTCGAAAGTTCTGAGCCAACAAACATAAAAAAAATACAGTTGATTTGAGAACAGGGATTGACATTTGAAAAGGGCTCCGAGATCGTAGGTCCAAAACCAGGCAGGTGCTTCGCTTTGTGTAAATGATTTCATCACCACTGCCCTCAAAACGGTGAATGAAAACATCGTGAGGAAACTGACATGTCCTAGAATCAAAAATTCGAAGTCATGTGAGATCCACCAACCAGCACTGGTCTACAGAGGAGGCCTTTGCCCCTAGCAATACGAACATTATAGGCTGATAATTTTTTTTTTTTTGGGTGGGAAATCGTCAAATAACTTATCCCGCTCTGGGTGGAGCAGGAGGGCGTGTCAGACTTTTACTGACTAAAACCCACCTGTATTCCCTCAGTTGCCTGTGTGCCAGGGGCCGCGGTATCTCTTTCGAACAACCCGCACCCCTGGCAGAGGCTGATCATGATGCATATGCGTACTGACTCTAATGACACTACAAATTGCATAATTCTAAGTAAAATTACCATAAGTACGTAGTATTTTCTACATTATAATAATGTTTTAAGCATACTATAAATAGAAAATGGAAAAAAGCAACAGAAATTCCAAGCGCAATATAAAAATAACGCCGCTTAAAGAATATTAGTTTTCTATATTTATTTTATAAGTGGCGACATTTACTTAAACAATACAGTAGAGGACAAAAGGAAAGCCAGCGGAGGAAAATCCTTACAAATTCCTCTAACAACGCTTATAATGAAACCTTCGACACAATATTATAATTATATTCATGAATAAAGTGTTTTAAACGTTCTCTTGTATAAAATGCATTGTCCGCTAGTATTAATTCGTGATTCTGTAAAGCAACATGCAAGTATATACAAATGGGAGATTAAGAAGAAACGTTGTTCAAGCACATGAAGCTTACATGTTCTCAACTTGCTAAGGTGCTCTTTGCAACTCAGTTGTTTGTTATTCTCAATATTGTTTCCATTGAAATAATAAATTGTCTACAGTGTTACTTAACTCCAGTTTATAATATTTACATAATTTAAAAGCTAAGTCTAAAATAATATGTAAAAGTATAAAATAGAAAAAAATCATAGGGCATCAAAAAATTCGTGCCGAAAAGGTTCCCAAAAGGCAGGCAGCATTGCCACGTTGTACGGAAATGCAGATTTTTGGCCAAAAAATAGGCCAGCCCTCTGATGACGAGAAAAGTCGATCAGCCGGTTGGCAATGTCTCGAAATACTAAGTGGGCACTCGGACCCCATGGCCATAGGAATTTAAAATAATTTTGGAATATTTGCGCCATTTGAGGTGTTTCGCACCTGCAGCAGCCACCCCAACACAGTCCGCCGTGCTACGAAGATGGGATGGCGCAAGAGTGTCGACACATTTCGCATCCAACAGCAAAGCCTGACCTAACTAGTACAGTTTGGGTGACAAAACTCTAAAGCATGGGGCGAAGGAAGCATAAATATTTTTCGAATCGTGAGCGTGCCTAATAAACTTCTGCTTACCCCTTTGAGAAAGATAGGCGTGTAGTGTTTTATCATCAAAAATCTAAGTTATCATTTTGGAGTCATTTTTTTAACAGCTCAGTATGTACTGAAAAGTCATTTTCACCTTACCCCAGTTGCTTGTCTGCAAACTTTTAAAAGCAATTTACTTTAGGCGCTGTTCTCAATAAATTGTAGAACTCCAATTTGTGGTGACATGGCACTTACGACGATGTTATTGACTGAAGTAACATACAGAATTTATTACTTAACCCTGTGACCTACGCGTAACGTACGTGTAAGTACAACAAATTGCCAGCCAGACGCCAAGTAATATCGAGTATTGAAAATACTGTGTTCATTGTGTCGTCTCTTTACTAGATGTTTTATTAAAATACTTGGTTGTAGCGATGCTTAGAAGTTCTTGCCTAAATAACTATAATAATGGAGCAGTTTTTACAAGACCTATTTTTGTATACGTTAATATTTAGACAAAATTGTGGGAGTAATTTACAGAGGGATTAAATCAAGTAGCAGATAAATCAATTGCTTAGCTATGGACAAAATAGAAATTTATATGATGATGTAGTAAAGATGCGCTTAATATTTTAAGAAGCGATCATGTCCTTACTTAAATACCGAACAAAGTAATTAATTCGTAAATTTCGGTCACGTTCGCCAATGGTGTCGTGTGTGTCGTCGGGAGTGGGAAAGTAAATTACTTCCCAAACACAAAATAAACACATCAAAAGATCGTAACAATGTTCAAGACGCGGGTAGATTATACGGTTACCACATCTATCCCCCAATGGTGATTCGTTTCTCTGATTAATTCCTCCAAGTTAGACAGGAAAATAATTTCTTTCATTTAGATAAGACTGTATACTGTTTTTTCTTCCACTCCAAGATTAGCATGGGCAGTATTTTCGCGGTGAAAAATAGACCCCATTATTATGATCGAGATAATATAAAGAGGGAATGAGGAAATGCAAATATCTTATGCTAGTTGCTCTGACCTTTTAAGAAGATATAGACCGTATGAATTATACTTGCTTATGTAACAGTCTGAACGTTCCAAGAGGCTGTTTCACTTTCATATTGTTTGAGATAGCAATATGAATGCTTGCCGCGTAGCAGCGCTGTAGACAAAATACAATAACTTTTATATGAATTGAGATTAGGGTGTAGTATAAAATATCAATATTTTTATTGGGTGTCTGACTTAGTATTCAGGCCAAAATATTGGATACGGAGCACATAGAAGTGCTGTTGTTAATTTTAATTACTTGAAATATAAGCCTGACGAACCGTTGTTTTATCATAAACGAAACGTCTTTATAACGTCTAAAATTAAAATCCCAGACTTGTTTGTAATCTACAAAAAATATAATTATGTTTTGAGACTTAAATTAAATTGTAAACAGACGACATCACGCCCTGTCTTAGCTATTTAGGTCACCAAAATATTCGTTCTAAACTAATTTAATATACCCAAACCATTTATCTTCATACTCCTGATTTTTCGAACAACCAAGTTGTCTTACTTATTTAGGCTAAAAGTTTTAGGCTCATTAACATCAACGGACCAAGTGGGGCAGTTAGTAACAAAGGGCTAAGAGGGTAGCCGGGTAGCCGGGATAGCGTTATATTATTTTATTGGCACATTGCCAGCGGGAAGTCAGTTGCAGGTCCCACGAGCCGGATCGGAATTTCGATGACATGAAAAGACGTCGTAGTTTTTATATTAGCGGAGGATGAAGGGTCTTCCTATATTGTATTTTTAATGGAAAGAACGTTTCGTTATTAGGAACTAAGTTTTCAAATTGCTGTTTTAATATCGGTCTAAACGTTTTATTTTATGCGAAACAATTTTGCAGTTGATTATGCTGAAAGTCTTTTTTGTATTTCGCTGTATTTCTGTCTCTTTTACTGTTTGATTTGCCTGTACTTGAGACTTCAGCATGAAAATGAAGAGCTAGTAATGGCTGCGTCAGCGAACGGTATTGGCACTGCTGGCCAAACAAATTTAAAAACGATATATAATGTTTGGTGTTATTTGTGTCATCGACACGCTAAGAATATCAATATGATTCATTTGTATATTCTGTCACTAACAATTGAGAGAAATCATTGGCTTCCTCTTTAATTAGGCCCCTTCACACTAACGTTTGTCCATCGTAGGCGTTCGATAAACGTATGGGCAGCGCAGACGCTGCGACAACACGACGCGTGCGTCGCGTTGTCTCTGCTGGGGCACATGAGTTCACTACGCTAGGGTCGCGGGTGCGCGACGTACGCGCCGCGTTAGTGCCGTTCAATTAACTGCAGTCAATTGCTACCCATACGTCCATCAAAGGGTGGAGGGGCACTTATTGAACATTGCAACAAAATATTTGTAATATTTATGTCGAAAGTAGGTAATTAAAACAATCTTTATTCATTACGGATGATCAAAATTGAAACTAAATATTGAAAGGAATCCCGGATGAATAAACTTTGTGAAACTAGTCAATGTAAAATAAAATATTTATGTTGTAAAAAGACTTAATTGTACAGCCTGCTATGTAGGATATTTTAGATTTATTTGGACTCTTTGAAGTCTATGCAGAGTAATTCAAAACTAAAATCCTTTTGCAGAAACGTTTTCAATCATCAGGAATTCATACTTTTCCGGCTGCACATTGCTATCGCTTAAAACCACAGAATACTAACAGTCAAAAGCCTATCTATATTGCAGCTATCTAAAACGTCCAATTTTGTACAGAACGGTGGAGTGAATAAATTCGCAATATGGGCCACGTGCGCATCGCAACATGGCAAATTAAAAAACTAGCGGACCAAGCCGTGAGCCCTGCGGGACCCACTTACTTTGACCACCGTGAAATTAAGTGAAACCCAAAAGTGAGCAATATCGATAGTGTCATGACGAATATTGGGTTACTGTAAACGAATCCTGCAAAATTGTTAACATTACGTGGTTGCTTTGTTATAGTGTGGTGGTTTGATGTTTGTGATAGGCTATCAAATGCTTTGATTGGAAGGACTGTGTATTTAAACTTTTTTTTTTTTTTTAAATAAGAATGCTACATCTGAAATACATTATTTGGCTTCAATCGGAGGGCATTATTGCATTTGGCTTTCCTTGTCTTTTTTAATAGTATACAGGAAAAGTTTTTATTCAGTACGCAAACTTTAACCATGAATTTAGCATACCATTCTAGACCCCCCAGCGCAGAAATCAGCTGTTTCATAGAAAAGTGCAATACGCGGTCAAAATGTATGCAACAGCTGTTTTTTTTTCGTATAATTGACGAAAAATTTTAAAAAAACTTTTCCTGTATATTCGACGTTGCTCTTACAATGTCTTCGAAACTGAAGTAAGATAAAATATATCTCAAACTAACTTATCAAGCGGCTTCGCCCACGTGGAGGTCAAAAATTTACCCAAGGGAACGAACTACCGGTATAAAAAGTATTCTATGTGTTTATCCGGGTTATAATCTATCTGTTTGCCAAATTTCATCTAAATCCGCTCATCTGTTTTTGCGTGATTGAGTAACAAACATCTAAAGATATAAACTTTCATTTTAATTTATAATATTAGCAGGATTTACAAAAAAAAATGCATTATATTATAATCTTTAGGTATGCTCGAGTAATATTCAGTAATTTCATAAAGAAGTGAATCCTTTTGATATCTTTGTCAATCCAGTTTGGAAACTCGATGCAACGCTCAAAGGTGCATAATTCACATGTTCCACACGTGCGAGCGTTAAAACAAAACCAGCAGTATCGTAAAGAAATCTCAATTCTATTCATAGTAAGAGAAAGCTCAAATTAGAATGATCTTTTGAATGGTATACAGCCTAGAGTTGTTTTGAAACTGTATTAAATCTTGCTACAAAAATTTACGGTCCATTTTAGGATAGCAACGTTTCTGGTGATCTTTTTTGAATTCAAGCGTTTGGAATAAATAGACACCGTACAGTTGGACTCAAATTGGGTTTTTCAGTTATTTTCAAATATGTGCAGAATTTTTACATTCCTAGAAGGAGTGTGAAGGTTTTTAAAACATTTTAATTTTGTGTATCCGGATATACAGGGTTTTTTTAAGGGTGGGAAAACATCAAATAACCTCCATTTCCACCACTCTGGGTGGAGCAGGAGGGCGTGTCAGACTTTTACTGACTAAAACCCATCCGTGTTCCGTCAGTTGCCTGTGTGCCAGGAGCTACGGTATCTCTTTAGAAACAAACCGCACATGGCAGGTATCGACCCTTACGGACCCTACCAGTTGGCGCTGACATCTCTTTGAGGCGCGCGTAGAACACAACGCACCGTCGACCAGGGCTTGGTCCTTACCGGACAGCGAGCTACCCATTACTCGCCGTCCGCAAGCCCGCACCTACGGTGGCCAGGAATCAGCCTGGGATTCCCGAGGCCAAGGGCGTCTCCTACGGTGACTAGGGCCGTGAGGGCACATATTATACTCCCTCACGTGCGCCGCCTCTCTCTTTGCGAGCATTACTGCTTCGCAGAAGGAGGTGATGGCTACCCATGCACTCTCGCTCCGTTCGCGATGTGAGAGATCGCTGCCGCCGATCGCCTCCACGAGGACACCGCGATGCTCCGCCCAAGCTGGGCAGACCTCCACCGTATGCTCCACCATGTCCTCAGGGCAAACTACACTGACGCCGCTAGGTAGGTCGGCGCGTAGCAGCCAGTCGTACCCGATATTCCACAGATGCGGCCCCAGGACCGATTCCTGTGAGACACCGCACGACATCTCTCGCCGTTTCCACTCTCCCTAATGATCGGGATAGATGACGGCCCTGTTCGTCAAATAGGCCTCGACCACGCGACAGATGCTACTCCAGGGCAGGGTATTGAAGACATTGGCGATGTCTAGAGACACCGCCAAGACGACCCCACCCCAGGCCACAGCATCCCCCGACGTGAGGGCTCGCACGCGCATGGTGGCATCCAGCGTAGAGCGCCCCCTGCGAAACCAAACTGGTTCTCCGCCAAATCCGGCCCACCCACACCAGCCGCCCGACAAGGCGGTCTGCAATGACTCTTTCAAAGAGCTTGCCCACCTCGTCGAGCAGCACGATGGGCCAGTAAGCGGACGGAGACTCCGAGGGCGCCCCGTCTTTTTAATGAGAACCAGTTTCTCCGTCTTCCAGTGAAGTGAGAACCGGCCCTCCTCCAAGCATGCGTTTAGAAGCCCTCTTAGTCGAGGACCGAGAGCCTCCAAGGCCAGGACCCAGGCTTTTCCAAGCAAGTCGTCGGGTCCTGGGGCGGTATTCTTGGCATTCAGCCTACATACCGCCACTCTCAACTCTACCTCGATCAACTCTGGAGCATGGACGTCATCGTCGGTGTTTATACAGGGTTACTTGTAATTCAACGTATATCCGTCAGGAGCTGATAGGGCCAGAATGCAACAAATTGAACCTCCCATATGTATGGCCGAAATTCAATAGTTTTCGAAATATTTCTGAAGCCTAAAATTAAAATATTTGCAAGATATTATTCTTAAACCACTAATTATTTTGTTGAATTAATTACTTTTAATGATGTTCATAGCTTAATTAAAGTGCCAGCTACGATATCATTTTTAATGGTTTTTTTGTTTGGAATTAAATGTCTAATTTTGGATATATTGAAAATCCTTTAAAATTCCAATATCTCGAAAACTATTGAATTTCGAACATACATATGTTCAATTTGTTACATTTTGGCCCCCCTAGCAGTTCCTGACGGATATACGTCGAATTACAAGTTACCCTGTATAGTAGTTTTTGGGGCCATACTTTATTGTCTTCTAAATTACACAGGTAAAATATTAACGCAATCTCCCTCGTTATCTTAACGCTGTTTAAGATTAAAGCCATACCATTACTGGTTTCCTCATAATCCCAAATGCGGAAATGAGCTTTAATAAGATCCGAGCAAGACAGATTTGGTTGCAGGCAGTATAAAAGCATTGGGTAGGGTGAACGCGCGGTAACTAGAGCGGTAGCGGGACCGATTTCGTGGCCAAAATACATCGTGAGTTGTTGTAGCGGGCATTAGAACATGAGCATTATCAGCCTATTATGTTCCCACTGTTGGGATAACCGCCTCCTCCAGTAGAGAGTGGAAGTATATCTAGCAATAATTAACATGAAGGTAGACTCGGTTTGACAAGTATTATATTTGATAGATGTTTATCGCACCCGCGTTAGAATCCGCCACAGCTCTTTACCTTGCTCGAGGCCTAAAAGAGGTTTTACGTTGCAGAAACTTATAAGGACGCGCATCGCGTATGAGTCTCAAATATGAAATTTGCACGTATTTTATCGCTCAAAGGGGAATATTGCTTGTGAATAATCCCGTATTAATAGATTCTCGGGATGCGATGACTGCAGAGTTTGAAAGACATTTTTTGTAGAGTATTCACGGGAATTTATGCTTTACAAATTATTTTATTTCACTAGTTACAGCTGCAATAACGTCTCTTGATATTATGTTAGTGGTTTGAATACTTTGAAGTAAAATTGTACTTGTATTCTGTAGTAGTAAATTGAAGATTACACCGTATAAAAAGAGCTCACACAGAGTTTATAATTCACAGACTTAAACTATCGAGGAAACTTACATCTGACCAATTTGAAAACAAAATCCCGTGCACACAATGACCACATCTGTTAGCAAGCGTTACTATAGCGGCTAAGCGCTGCAAGCAGCAATAGTCCTTACGGTGTATAGATGTTAGTTTCCTCGATAGTACATCAACTGACGCCTTCTTCCCATGGAGGTAGACAGAAATCAACCGCGACCAACATAGCAACCGTACCGATTGGCCACGGTGAACCATTACCTAGATATTTATCGCCACTGGTAACATTTCCGTCGTCTTCTCCATCCACTTCAAAGACCCACTACATCTTTGGTTGTTACGCTTTAATATAGTGTTGCTAAAGGGAGAACGTTAAGATTTTTGCAAACGTTAGACTATTATGAGTTATAACTGAAAATACTTCATGGATGTAGGATGTTAGCGTCGCCTACGCTCAAGTTAGTTTTAGTGTTCCAAAGTTTGCTATTTCAGAGTTGAAATTCATTAAAAGACTGCAGTGCTGTGCCATAGGGTAGGACCATAGCGGAATAAATATTCAGTTGATAAAATAAAAGTTATCTTTTTACTTTAGAGAATGATTAAAATACACCACATACTTGATCATATTCAAGGACTTGTCGATTATAATTTTCAGTAAAAATTTCCTTATTTGCGACATTCTTTACATAGATATCTGCTGCTTAGTAGCTACTTGGCTATTGTCACTCAGAGACCTTAAAACTTCCAAGCATTGTACAGACATTTGTCTTACAAAAGCCGCTGTATATCTAGCTCTCACAACTTTTCTGCGACAAATCGCAAGTTTACAACCAACCTAAACTTAGCTCCGACTCGCATTACAGCTACATAGCGGCCACCTTTACAAACGGTCTTCGCGGTAATTAGTTTTGTACAATTTTAGACTTTAATGCCTCGCTTGTCATCTGTTAGCCTGATAATGGCTTCCTGTGTTAATTTATATGTGGCGAGATATAAATTATGATTATTTAGTTCCCCACTCGAGGGTGTTACGTAAGTTTTGGAAATGGGACCTTTATTTTCTATGTAAGTTTGAAATTAATGTGTTGGGGTCCTTGCTGGCTTCATTTTATTTAATTTTGTGTTTGCGCTGGCTTTAAGGTTTAATTTGTAAAAATTGTGCTGCTTTACTTTATGTGTTGGTTGTGAAAGGGTAGTGAATAATTATAGAGATTCATGGTAGGTAATCATTTTGCCCGCTTGCGTTAATATATACTTAGGTCATGTATCTTGCGATGCTTGCCAGGGCCAGTTGGGATTCCAGTGAGTCGGAATCGGGTGTCGCATAGTTCTCAGTGGGTCAGCGGTACAGTGCCAGGGTGAGGCTGACTGTTGACATCGACCAGGAGAGGTTTTTTTAAAGGCTCTGCTTTTAGACCGGCTGAAAGTGCGGTGTGTTGTGCCAAGGTTGCTGCTGAGGCTGAGGTTGATGACCAAAAATTTGCGTCCGCTGCATGCTGGTGGCCAGGATTGCCGTTGAAGCTGCGGGTGCTGGCTGGCTTTCTGACTCACTTTTCGAGAGCTTATTGCACGTAGACTGGGCCGACGTTCATACTTAGGGTTACCAGTAGGTACAGAAGTATAAGGAACAGAGTGTAAAGTTCACTCTCCTTCCATACAAAAGGGAGGATACTCCGACCAGACGGGTATTGTGTCTGGTGAGCAACTGCCGATTGATGTCGAGACATTGTTTATGTTCTAGATGTGCGGCAAATTCTGCTTGCGCGATGCACAATTTTGCGTGACGTCAGTGTGATGCGGACGCATGTAGCGTTGTAAATGTCGCTTTATATGTAATTTATCACTTTTCATTAAGTTACGAGTGATTTTCTTTTTTCTTCTGAATCTGATTAAAATGTATGTATGTATACAAAATATTTTACGATTTATTAAAATACACACGAATTACGACGAGCATATTACTGCAATATTATTGAATATACAGTAATCACCTAAGTAACAATTACGATACGTTATACATATGAAAAACCAGGGGGCCGATTCTACTAATTTGCAACGTTACACGTTAAATTGTGTTTCCACAACAGTTCGATTTCGATCGCCGTTCGATAGTTACATAAAAAGTCATTCTACTATTTTATAAGCAAAATGGAAACTAAACTTAAAACGAATTGCAACTGAACTATAGCGGGAACACAGCGGGTAACCCGCGTTACCAACATGCCAAAATAATATGTTTTATTAATACCACAAAGAAAAAAGTTGAATCTAAAAATGTTACTAAACACGAATATTATTATTAATCATTTTAATTCAGAATGAATTATTACATTCCATAATTTGTTAGTAAAAAATACTTAAAACTACGTTAGTAAAATTATTAAATTATTGTACAAATTGACCTACTCGTATTACATTTAAACAAAATTGAGCTACTTAATATTATAGAGGGCACCACCCGAGCCGTGAATTGAATTCCAGTGTCTCACAACTGGGCAATCAACCCTTTCCAATATGGTATTCAGAAGGCTGTTGGTGCTGCCCTGCACGCGGCGCATCAGGGAGGCCACTCTTTTACGAACGATCGCCCTAAAGCAATCCGTTTTGGCCTTAGCAAACATACCTGATGCACTACAAAAGCGAGGCAACCCCAACAACATCCTGAAACCATTATTATATAGGACCCGTAGGGCATTGAAAGATCCACGCGTATACCGGACCCACAGGCTGCAGGTATAAAATGACTGGCAGTATGCCTTAAAAAGAGCAATTTTCACGTCTCGTGAGCACCGTGCAAACCTGCGCGCCAGCATATTGCATCTCACCGCCAACGCCCTACGTTCCCGCTCTATATCCAAATCATCTGAGAGGTCCTCGGTGACCCAGTGCCCCAGGTACTTGAATTTAGTGACCCTACTTATAGGCAATCCCCCCAGTGTGACCGGTGGAACGGTTTTCGGACACTTACTACCTGCCTTGAAAATAAGTAGTTCACTCTTTTTACTGTTATACCTGAGGCCATGTGACCCCGCGTACCTCTCACAGATCCCAATGAGGACGTTTAGAGCTCTGACAGATGGGCTCAGCAGGACCATGTCATCGGCATAACTTATGTTGTTCACACACACACCATCCACTGAACAGCCGACACCAGCCCTGCTGAGCTCACCTACCAGCCCATTCAGGTACAGGTTGAAAAGCCGTGGTGAAGTCAGGCCTCCCTGCCTCACTCCACACTCCAACCTATACTCTGACGAACATGAGCCCGCCCACTTAACATTATTGGTTTGGTTGCCGTACCAAAATCGCAACAAATTTATAATTCCCCTGGGTGTGCTGGTTTCCCCCTGGAGCTTATCCCACAACACGTTATAAGACACCAGGTCAAATGCCTTCGACAGGTCCAAGAAACAACCGTAAATAGGCGTTTTCCTTGTAATATAGTACTGGACAGTATGCTTGAGTCTCAGCACTGCAGTTTCAGTCGATTGCCCAGCCCTGAAACCAAACTGGGCCTCGTGCAGATCTATATGCTCATCTAAGTGTTTATCAAGCAAACCATCCAGCACCTTGGCGATCACCGTAGCCAATGAGATGGGTCTATAGTTATTCCCGTCGGAAGCATCACCCGTCTTATTTTTAAGAATAGGTATCACCGTGGTCTTCATAAGCTCCTTGGGTAAATATGAATGGCTAATACACAAGTTGAATAACATTACCAGCACCCGAGGCAAATGGACACCTGCAAACTGCAAGTGCTCAATGCTCAGGTCGTCATGCCCTGGCGACTTACCTCTAGTCATATTTTTAATAATATGGGCGACTTCTTTCGCCTTAAACCTGAACGGCTCGCACTCTGCCCCCTCAGCACTGAGCACCTGCTGCACACAACCCAGAGGTGACACTACACTGAAATTATCCCTAAATAATTCGGCTATAAGGCGTGGCTCATTCCTACCCTCAACACTCACAGGTACACACGATCCAGCTTCCAGTTTCTTGGTATGCTTCCAAAACCGCTTGAAATCTCTCTCCTTGTGACATGTTGCTAAAATATCCATTTTAATTTTATCTTCGTTATCTTGACACCATTTCAACTTAGACTTAAAACGCTTTCGAGTTTCACGCATTGTATCATATACATCCCCCGACTCGGGTTTACCAAGAAGCATCCAAGTCTGAAAGCTGTTTCGCGCTTCAACATGAAACTTTCGTACATGCCTGTTCCACCCAATAACCTGTTTCTGCTTTCTATTATTTCGTACGCTACGACTCTCTCGCGCAGCTTCCGTCAAACAACTAACAATGCTAAAATATAACTTATCGATAATTACATGATGATAGTTATCACAGCAAACATTATCAGCACACAGACCAAGTTCCACCGGAAAATCAATATCCCTTAATTTACTCGCACACAAGTCCTTATATTTTTCTATCTGACTAGCGTCCCTCTCACCCCATCTTACTTCACTGTATATATTCCCAGTATAATGCACTTTACATGGTAACATTCCTAAATTACAATATACTTCCAGTGGAAAATGGTCCGACCAGTACACATCATAACATACCTTAATTTCAGTCACACATTGCCAAGCTGCCTCCGTTGTCAGACAGTGATCAAGCCATCGCTTACAGTTAACATGACTTTCACTTATAAAGGTGTGTGTGTCTGGCAAAACGTCCAACTTCATCACGTCCGCACAGAGCCAGCTTCGCTCCATACAAAAGTTGGCTAATTCCGTAAAGAATAACTCCTTTGGATGAGCGTTAAAGTCCCCGAGAATTATAGCGGATTCAATAACACAACTATCAATAACTGCATGAATTTCACTTAGCACTTCCGTGAACTCCAACAAATTATCCCTGAATATGTGGCACTAAAAGTATTTTCTATAATTAAAAGACATAATGATCATAATTTTATCATTAACTTTGTCCTATAGTAAACGTCACGCTCATGTTCGATTTTGTTAGTAGAATAGGTTTTGACATTGTTTCAATCGATCGTTGGCGTAACTAAAACGTAACCGCAGCTGTGTCGCAGCTGGACCGTTGTTCATTTTAGTAGAATGCGAAAACGCTTAAAAGTGGTGATTCGGTTGCGGTTCTATTGCGTTTTTTTAACAAATTTGTTAGTAGAATCGGCCCCCTGATAACTTTTAAGGATTATGAACGAAACACCAAACAAAAGGTCTATTGCAAGTTCATGGGTAAGAATCTAACTAAGTACGAGTAAATACACCATACATGTTCACTGAAACAAAAAGAAATCCGAAACGTATATTATGTTTTAGTCAGTCAGACAAAACAACATCGGTTCATTACTCACCAGGAGTAACTATTTATGTAAAAAGGTACAGACAAACAATAATATGACTTGGAAATCCAGTGCTCAATAAAAAACTGTCGCGAAATTTTTACGTACTTATATACACCGTGACATTTTTATCGTCTTACAAAGGCAGCCCACTTCATGTATGTATCTAACGACTTCTAATAATTTATAAATAAACAAATATTTAAGATATGATTATTGAAAAAGAAAAAATCATACACTAAGACGCATAACGTAATTTGAAACAGCCTGTTAGGGAGATGGAATGTAATGGAGATGCAATCTTATAAATATCTCCTACCATTGTATACGTAAACATTATTAACAGGATGTTTCATAATTTCAAAGCATTTTTTTTTGCACCTGTATAATAATAGTAATAGTTAATGGTAACAACATTAATCGCGCCTAGAGGTTTTTATCGGATAAATTGAGTGGACCACATTTGTAAGACGACTAAAATGTCACGGTGTAGTTCTTGCCGTGGTAAAAAAGTTAACGAATCAGCTAACATGCTTTATAACAGTGTTCTATGACACCCGCACATAATTAACGTTCCAATAATATGAAAAAATCTAAATAAACAAGAACAAACTACAAACGATAAACACACCTACCTTTATCCGCCTTAAGTCAACTATTCCTATTTCAGGTAACAAGCGGGTCAGTATTTGAATTTCATACAGCGAGCGTACAGCTTAGCGAGTACGGTGACCGCACGTCTGACTTTTAATGAGACGTGCGCAGAATTGTCCCGGGAAATGTGATTTATGTAATTTAGAATTCAAATCTAGTGAATATTTTTAGTTATAAAAGTATTATGCTACAGTAGGATTGGTTAGGTTGTGGAATATTACAGAAACTTTTAGTTAGATGATATTATATACCTCTCAAAATACAAAAGCATTAAATACACCTACAGTACTCGGACGTCACTGTGACACCTCGTGAATCAGAAGGAACCCGTCACACAGATTGACCGAGACGACATTCTAGAAAGCTGACCAGTTTTTAAGTCTCTTCGTTGTGACGTATTATTTACCACCGGGTAGGTAATGATATTCATAGGTGATATAATCTTATTCCCATAACATATAAATCAATAACATTTTTGATCGATACATGTATTTACAAAGTTTTTTTTTTATCTAAGGCCTCTGGCGGGCATTGGCCTCCCTCAACATTTTCCAGGTTTTCCTGGTTATCTGGGTAGGTACTGAACCATAATGATGAGCCAACAATGCTCATACAGCAAACGAACCTGTATCGAAATAATCACTCAATTCAGTCTTAGCTAAAACGCCGTCACGCGCTGATGTGCGGGTCGATCAATAATGTAACAGTGGTTAGGTATAAGTTCACTAACTACTTAGAAAAACCGGGGTATCCGTAAACGACGAGAAAACCCCAACAAAAAGTTTGGCATTCAATTAATTTTCCATTGTTCCTAAATTAATTTTTATCTGACCATGAACACCATTAAGCACACAGGCTGATACTCCGCTGGTAACCCAAACTTAAATCATATTCCCAAATCACGAAAATCCCATTTAAATTCAAAATATAATACAATGAATAAAATATCATATCATGTGCAAACACAACTTGGGGCTAGACACGTCCGCGAGCGGATTAAACGTCCGCGTTTTATGAAAATTTATGAGCACCCTACATTTTGACACCAAATTATGTTTCTATTAGTTCAGATCCGTTGCGTAACTTTACTACTTTAGTAGGACCATACATACGTCTTTGTTTCCGTAACCTGTTTAGTAATTTGCAAGTTTAAAAAAAAAACATTACTGGTTTGGTTTTGAACGTTTTTAATTCAACCTGCACCCTAATTGTATAACACACTATCAATCAGAATCTGAATAATTTTGATGGATTGCTTCATGTGCTCGATAAATTTGTCTGCTCAACAACGTGACTAACGTAAAGGAATGTTGTTGAACTGTCAAAATTAAAGTCAATCCTACTGTTAGTGTTTTACGAAATTACCCTGCAGGGTAACATTCCTTACCACAGCTACTTATCGTGTATATTTTTTTTATCTTACGTATTGTATGATCACATTGTAGGATATTCGGCCATAAATAATATTCACTTTAGCCGAAAGACGTCCACAACTAGACACATACTAAAATTAACACGACTTTCAGAGATTTCCAAGGTCACCGATTTAAACTTGTGTGCCCCTGTCGAAAATTACTCAAACGACATACTTCCAATACCTTTATCAGAAAAAAATGCATGACCCAATTCCAAAGTGCTCAAATAAGTGTGTCACCATTTTCGACAAAGTTGTACAACAAACTGTGATTGCACGTACTCATATCTACGTCACCCCCGGCAATACTTAGGTAAATTCGGTTTTGATACACAGTAATAATAAATTAAACTTTACCAGGCGCTGGTTTGTTTATTTCCTCATTATCAATCGTAACCACCATACTCATTAATATATTTCATTACCATTGTGGGTGTTATATGTATTTATTGGTTCATTCAAAACTAACTTTCGCCAGCAACTACACTAACGGGGATGTCGGAAAATATTTCACGGTAACATACTACCGGGATTAAAAGTACTCTGTAATAAAACAGACAAAAAATGTTCGTTAGTATTTTATTAGGTACATAAAATACAGATGTCTAAATTCAGTTGCGGGTTTATTGTTTCAATTCGGTCTAATAAATTAACCAAAAGACTATTCAAATTAAAATATTATAACCTGACCTGGCTAAAGGTTTCTTAAAGTAAAAGAAGTTTATCAAATCCAAAGTCCCTGTTTCCTTTAAAAACCGAAATATTCAAGCCCCGTAAAAATTCGCACTCCTTTCACACATAAAAAAGTCGAACAAAATACACCAGTAATTTAAACTTAGTCTCATTTGAAAACCAATTCCGCGCAAAATAAGTTAAAACCACTTCATGGACGAGTTAGATCACTCAGCAAATCGTGGATATCTAAATAGAGTTTAATTCTGTCGGAGCTCCGAAGCGGTAAAGTAGATTTGTGAATTTGCATCACAAGTCCAATTGAGTTTTTTAAGGAATTGGTGCTTTGAATTTCCTGTTTCCTTTCAGCGAAGATTTTAAATATTGTTCAAGTTTTGGATGGTGAGAGAAAGTTTTGGGAGTAAACAGATTCAGGATAACTTTTTGAAGTGAAAAGGACGGTTTAATGGGTTTTTTGGAGTGTGAAGAGTGTTAACATTTAATTATGTAAGATTTTTCTCAATTGTCAAGTGTATTTGTCGATAAAATATGTCATAAATACAGACTATGAACTGTTGTGCAGGACCTACATAGCATAATATCGCTATAAATGTTACAAATTCTATAATAATATCAGCAGGGTAATTGCGTAACATACTAACAGTTGGAATGGCTATCATTTAGACAGTTCAACAACATTCATTGCGTTATTTACATTGCTGAGCAGACAAATTTTTCGAACATAAGAAGCAATGGATTAGCAATATCCGACAAAATGATTCAGATTGTGAATAATAGTGTTACGCAATTAGTGCTGATTGCATGTTGTGAGAGATTGCCAAATTTTCTTATTAGTAGGTATATATTATTTGTGTTACGTATTATTCGCATAGAACTTAGCAGCAACATGATGTAAGATGCATTCTCTGCAGTGCAGCCTTAACAAAAAACCTGCTCATTTTGCCCAGAAATTTCGCACATATTGATGAGCAGAAAAATCTGCGTCATACGTCACTCCGGGCAGAAACGGGTGCGAAGCGGATACATCGAATGTCAGCCATTCACTCATGATTGACATTTGATTGAAATAATTTTTTGGTAGCTTTTGGTCATTTTGCCCACATTTTGTATGCAACCGAGGAGAATGAGTGTTCTCTGGTTTGATAAAGCACCATGCAATTAAATGGCTTCAAAAAAAATTGATGATCGGGGTAGCATTTTGCTAGTAATATTTAACTGACGAATATGTTTTTTCCGGTATTCTTGCATAATCATCGTTTTTTAAGCCAAAAGTATTTTTTTTGGCTCTCTCCTTTATACAATAGGCATCATGACTAAGAGGATCGATCTGCGATCCAAATTGAAAATAAACATTTACTTATTACTATCTTATTATGTTAGTTTTCCCGGGTATGGCAAACTACATGTTTTGTTTTTGCTTTTTACCGTATTAAGCATGCAGCCAATGGAGGGGAGAATGTGAAATGGACAACTTTTACTTGGTTCAGAAGTTTTTCTCGACCCAGTTTTGTAGTTTCTACAACTTCTGAGTTTTAAAACTGCAGTTATTAATGTAGAGCCTTGTTATAAAATGACTGATTGATTAATTAATTATATGTGTAAGTCGAGTAAAATGTTACTAGAACAATTCCTCACAGAAAATTTGTTATCATTTTCCGTGTGTTTTTCCTAAAATTTTAATGGGGCCCGGGAATTATCAATAGATTGCCTCTCACTGTATCCTAACCAATATTACAAATGCGAAAGCGAGTTTGATACGCTTTTAAGCTTAATCAGCTGAACGGATTAGAATGTGGCACATGGGTAGACCAAGACCTGAGTTAGGACATCTAATACTTGTTATACCGGTAGTATGTTCTCGATGGATAGTTTCCGAGCTCCACGCCGCGGGCAAAAGCAAGCACCTTATAATGGTTCTATCCACAGAATCTCATCGATTATTCTCCGTGCCCACCTGCTTCCTAAATAACCGCTGTGGGACTACAGGTAGAATTAATTTACTTAATATATTAATACTGTTAAACTTACTACCAGATCCGTGAGTATAATAGCTTGAAATAGCTTAATTAACGATGCCGCAGCGAGTACAAACACCGCTAGGCTAACAAGTGACGTACGCTCGCAATGTTAAGCTGTTCGCGAAATGATATAAATTAATTTTGTTCGCAGAAATACTAGCGATGACGGGGATTTTTATTAATATAGTTGCCTATTGGGTAATAAGTGGCAGTGATCGAATTATTAGGTGGAGCTGGATTGGTTCCATCAAAACTCGCGAAACACGCGCGGTTTCGGGGATTATGAAAAGAGCTGATGCTCAGGAATGGGACAGCGTAGGCTAGGGAAAAAAAATTGAATTCTAAAATGAGGTACTTACTTCAAAGTATCGTATTTTTTTATCGAGATGCGCCCAAGCACCCAAGCGCTTATCCAGTTTTGACCGTCGATTTCCCATCAAAACATTTTCCGACATAAAACTCGAGAGCTTTTAGAAAAATCAGAAGTCGATCTTAAAGCTTCAAACTGTCGAAACCGAAAACCACGTCACCACATCGTTCAAAGCTGTTGTAAATTCCCAGAAATCGGAAGTACGGTTATCCGTAAATCACAACCGTTTTCGCCTGTACAAGCGTATGAGCAAGCCACCGAGCAACGTTTCACGCGAAGTGCTTTCGTACGTCGCACAGAACAAACGCTCCGCCCGCTGTCTTATCGTTATAATACTAGTTTAAACTAGTTCCAGCCGGTTATACGGGGCAGGGCTGCTACGTTTGGGCATAGTTTTAGTTTATGGATTTCGGGTTGGAGAAGTTGGTATGTTAGGCTGACACCTTGGTTTTGGGTTATTTAGGGTGAGAATGTACAGCATAGATAGGTTTTAGTTGCCAGGATGGGCCTAGCATGTCTGTTGATATATAGCATAATCAGCTTATAATGGTCCCACTGCTGGGAAACAGGGCTCCTCTCTGTGCTCTCTATGTGAGAGGGCGTGGGCCGTAATCCAACACGCAGGCCCAGTGTGGGTTGAGAGATGTCACATGCCTTCGAATTTTTGTTTCTAAGACATGCTGGTTTCCTCACGATGTTTTCCTTCCTTCCTTAACCGGTTGTTAAAGACAACGGTGTAAAGAAAGTGGCAAGGGGATGCGGAAGGTGGAAGATAGGTTGTTGTGGCGCAATACGGGACAACCCAATGTTCAGCAGTGGACTGCAATAGGCTGAGTTCATTGATTGAAACCGCCTGTTTGGGTTTGAACCTACGACTCGGTAAGTCGCGGTGTACCACTGGGCAACCACTGGTTAGACAAAAACCAGATTTAATGAAACTTAATCTCATTAAGGTTTGAAATAGTCTTCAGTAATAAACTAAACGAAACTGCTCTTATTACTTATCATGTCTACTTCTGACATATTTTGAAATCTATTTCTCTTAAATCTATCTCCATTTAATTACGTAAAAAGTTGGTGGTTTATGAAGTGTGGCAGTTGATACTGACAGCCCTACACAAGAACAGTCAGTCTGCATGGTACATACATTTTCGCCGGCGCCGCGTCGAAGTTTGTTGTTCCTAGTTAATTTTCTTTGTGAAAATTCTCCTCTTAACTTCATGAGTGTTAATCTTTGAGATTGAAGTTTTAAAGTAAATCCTCTTTGTACGTAATAAGTATGAACTTCTGATGTTACTTACGTGATAGTTTTACGAAGAAAAATATAACGGTTTAAGCATTTAAGTTTTAAACAAACTACAGTTTCGCTGCAGGAAATAAACATATTCTTTGTGTAAGTCCGCGTTTGTAGGAAAATCACGTCTTAGCTAAGTTTTTTTTGAGACGGTTAAGGAATATTACGTCCATAAAGTATACGGAGAATGTAAAGAAAAGTAATAATGAAACTGAACTGTCGCTTTTGTAGTTTACATTATTTGTTTCAGAATATATCGTGGTGTTATGCGCTATTATAATTTTGGTCAGGGTAATGTTTACTCAAAATATGAAAAGAGTGTGAATGTTGATGGCTATAAGAGTAGGGAAAGATGGACAGACTGTGTGAATGATGATATGGTTAGAAAGGGTGTGACTACGGAGATGACGACTAATAGAGAAGTGTGGAGAATAAGATATAGCGCCGACCACAAATAAATTGGACTAAGGGAGGGAGAATGATGAAGAAGATGATGAATGTTTACGCTCGTGTTGATTCCGATTAAAATAAATGAAATAATCCGATCTAGATTCAATACAATCCAGATTGAATTAAACAAGACCTATAGGGTATTACACCCATTCTTGAAAAGTGTCCTAATTAGATGCTAAAGTGCTAATAAACCACAAAAAAAACACAACATTTTTATTTAATCAATTAGTACAATAAAAATGCATTAAAATTTTGCATTTTCAATTTGGCGCGTAATTTGACGAAAACGCTGGACGCAGTGGACGCCATTGCTCTGTGGGTATGACGTCAGTTTGCTAAGCAAACAAATGCGCTGATAGTATGATATTTTTTTATAATTTTAAAAATGAGTTATTATTCTACTTATTGTTGGTTTGCTGTCCCTAAATATAAGATATTATTTCAATAAAAATTACTTTGGTTATGAAAATAATAAAAGTACAAAGTTGTTCAATTAACACGCCGTATGACGTAAGAACATGGTGCCTACTATTTCATGGTGTTCAATAACAGATTAAAAAAACTGAAATCTTTGAATTGAATTTTAACACTTGTTTTGTTATTTCATGAACGATAACTAACATTTTCCGACTGCATTTTACCTAAGCTATCACAATATTTTTTTTTTTCCCATATAGAGTAATATACCCTATTAACCCAGTTAGTTCCGTTTGGTCCCGGAGTACCGTGTGGTGCCGGACGTAAAAGAATAGCACCATCCCATTTCTTCCAGTGGGTGTCGTAGAAGGCGACTAAGGGACTTACTAGAGAATGGGCAGCAGCGTTTATGCATTTTACAACCATACTGCGATCGCCAACCCGCCTGCCAAGCGTGGTGATTATGGCAAAACACCCCTTTTGGGGAGGCCTATGTCCAGCACTGGACGTCTTTCGGCTGAAATGATGATAATGATAAATTAACTCATAATCTGTAGAAATACAACATTTTCTTGGATATAAATGTAGGAAATTGGTCTCGAGACCTAAACTGTAACACCCACCAGATATCTAAAAAGGTACGTATCAGCCATTAAGCCTTTTCAATATTGGTTCTGCCAAAATCCAGATCTGTGCCAACACACCTAGTACCTAGATACTCTGCTGACCAGTGGCCAGACTTTACCCGGCATTAGTAAACATGTCACATGCAATTCAAAGAGGCTTTCAGTGGAAAAGTTAGGACAGACTCCAGTAGGTAAATACCTACGCTTTCGGACATTTTCGTTTAAGGTTAAAAGAAAGTTTCTAGTTTTTCGTTTGGAAACTTTAGTCTGCGGGCTGGGTCGTCGGTTTTTTTTTTTGTTGGAATACAGCTAATGCCTAACTTGGCAGTCATTAGGGAATTTCGTATTTTATTGGATGTTTTGTTTGACTGTTACTTGGTAACAATTTGTTGTAGTATTAGTAATATCCTTGGGGTATTTTGTCGGATCAAAGAAGTTCATGATGTGGATAATTAAATTTGGTGTTTTATTGTTTTACTAAATAGATATTATTTCTTTATTTGAATACTCAATTTGTTTTATTGTTTCGTCCGAAAATAATTAGTGAGATTGGCGTTTATAAAATATTGGAAGTTTTTCATTTTGACTCGAGGGCTCTTGTTATAAAAAACTTTGTGGTTTGTCAATCCGAAAAGCGTTAGATACCTACAAGTTCAAATATCCAAGTTTCACTGGTTAGTCGTTCATATTCATATTTGTGTTACATTCGTAGCTACTACTGAGCTAGGTTTGTGTGTATGTGTTGTAACTTGACATTGACAATTTCAGTAATTTTACACTCTACATATTCAACACTTGATTGAGACACATTGGACGTAAAAAATATTTTTAATAATTACAAATTCTTTATCAGCGCGAGTTGGATTGTCGTGTAGCGTGAACCGGATAACCGGATTACGTGCGGCACCTGACTGCGTAACGAAGGCGAGTGAGCAGTGAGCACTAACATAGTTATACAAAGACACGAGCGAGTGTTTTGTGAGTTACTGCAGCCGGCAGACAAGAATAAGATGGAATTAGATTATTTTTAATGCAGCTTATATTATGTAGCATTCTTTAAAACCATTATGATTTTGTCAGAGCTGTCAAGGATTGTAATAAAACATGCTTTTTATTGTGCATGAGTATTAAGCACTACTCTTGCTCATGAGCAATAGCCAATCATGTAAAGCTTCTTCATGTAACGTCGTCCGCCTGAAACTTGTTCTGACGGTGCGATTACTTCGTTTTCCCTTAGCTTTCGTTCTGACTTTTATTCTTTTTGCTCGACTTCTAAGGGTCATAGCGTGATGTTAATTAATAGCCTATAGCCTTTCTCAAAATTCGACTAATAGTTCCGGAGATAAGCGCGTTTAAACAAACAAATACTCTCTTACATATGAAATGATAAAGTCACATTGGTGACTACTGGACCGGGTTTGACCCACGCACCCCACATGGGTGCGTGAAGCGAGGCTTTGCTTGCTAGGCCATCGTTAGCTTTTCTTTTTTTCGATCGAACACGGGTGGGTTTTAGTCAGTAAAGGTCTGACACGCCCTCCTGCTCCACCCAGAGCGGGAGAAGTTATTTGATGAAGTCCCACCCAAAAAAAAAAAATTGACTGGTGATGATGATGAGAAAATATACTTTTTTTTTTCGAAATGTTTTATAATTTACACACCCATAAACAGATATTAACGCCTTCTTCCAATGATGGTAGGCAGAAACTACGGAACGCCAACTACTATGATCCTCACATTCTCCTTATGCCTCGTTTACGTTCATACATCAGGTCTCTAGTACTACGCACCTGACTTATGTGAAGCACATCACCAAAAAGGTTACTTTATATCCTCTTAGGTTAGGGGATACTGGATTATGTGTTATAATTTAATAAATCAATAATTATTATGTGAGGCTCCACCACTGTTGCCAGTTATGCAACCAGGCATGTCATAGTTATGTTTTGTTCTACTTATCATTCCTTGACATTTGTTTGAAATGATTATAACACGGCAAATTGACGTAGTCTGTCAATGTGACTAACAATTTATTTTCCTGGCTGTACAATGTTTTTGGATGCCCATGAAATATGATGATAATTACCTATCTATTTCTCCACCGGAATAATAAAACACTAATGAATTTACACAATACTACGCAAGGGTAAATCAATGACAATTATATCTAAAATTTCGTATACCTTACATGTACATGAACAAAATTCTACAACGTTATCATAGAATGTTGGAGATGACGGTAGTTAGTGCTTGCTACACTATGTATGCGATCGTCTCAAACTCCAAGCGTTGGACTGCAAACTTTGCTCCCGTGTATTTGAATACTAAAAATCCGCTACAGCGTTTGGCAAACTAACTCACGTGCCTTTACCGTTCTCTTTCATAATGAACCTCCTTAGAAACACCGGGAGTCTAAGAAACTTAATCTTATTTGTATGGAAAATCTTATTCAAATACTACACTGCCACCGTGTGTAGTTTTCAAAGTTTACTTCGAAAATTATACACGAGGCAGAATAGTAGTATAGCATACGTGGCAGTCATGTTTGCAGTCCTGGTGGATATATTTCAAATGATTTCAAAAGGTACATTAAATTATTCACTTTTTCTAGTGCTAGAAGTGTTGAATACTAAGCTCCATATGTGCTGCTGGTGATCTTGAAGTCTTAATAAAACTACTTGTTTCGTAGATAAAGCCAATACTGTTTTTCTAGAGGTAGGTATTTATTACAATAATAATGAGACGACCGATGTCGTATGCTCAAGGTGTCGGCGAGTAAATGAATGTCTCGGTGCGTTGTGTCAGTTGTGTGTCCTGATGTATTGTGTGGCCCGATGTGACATCAAGCAACACAACACATCAGGAACTAGAAGCTAGGAAAGTTTTCGAAGATGAAGCTCATACGCTGTTTGCATATTTTGAAAATGTGAGAAGTATGCTGCAATTAAACACCACATAACAACACGCCTGTAATCCACATCCACATTTCGGTAGTTATATTTAATTCTCATGTAATAAAAAGCGAGCCAATCGCCATCAATCGGGTACAATTACAGACTTCGAGTTGCTGCCAAGGAATATGATGATGATGGAAAAACCCTAAAACACTTTGGCCAACCCAGGACCTCATGCTCAACAGTAGCGACCATTAAGCCAACCAGGCAGTAAATAAACAAACTTCCTGTAATTTTTCAAATCATCCATTATTTCAACATCATCTTTCACTAAATGATATGTCAATAGACCTATCCACTAAATGACCTCGTAAACTTTCAGTCTATTTTCCCGATGTTCCAAAACTAAATTGTCGTCAAAACATCAGCAGCTTCCTTTGAAATTTCAAATTACTCGTAACTCTGCTCCTCTCTGCAGTTACAAAGGATTGATTCCAAAACAATTGGTAAATGGTACCCAATCACAGAACATTTTGCTTTGTCCTGTAGCCTCATTGACTAGTCGTGGCTGCGGCTGACAGTCAATCATGTTAGAATTTTAGATCATCTAGCTCGAATTGTACTAGTGGATGCTTAGAAATGTACCCACTATAAATTTTGATGACATTTACAGACCATTATGTAGATGTTGTTTTAGTGAAATGGGAAAAGTCTTACATATTTTTACATGTATGGCAGTGGCTGCCATGAAAAATTAATTTAAATAACAAACACATTTTTGCCATTTATTTTAAGTGCTAACCCCTTTTATCAAATTGGTCTTTGCCTACTAAGGCAATACCTCTCAAAAAGAAGTTCTGTATAATCAGTTTGTTTGGTACCTAACCTATAACGTTGCTTTTAAATGCTCACAAAATTTTCATCGACCTAATATTATCTCTCTTTACTTTATTTTCATTATTTATTAAGAAATAAAGATTCCTGTCACAATATTTACTCCAACAGTAAATAAAACCACTTTAGGATCCACAAGTCCTTTAAAAAAAACCTTACCTTTATTTTCCACGGCAACAGCTAAACTAACAACACACGGCGCTATAAGCAAAAAAAAAAATAAGAAAATCGGCAGAAACTGCTCCAACAACAGCCACTAGCCGAAATACCCTGTAAAAGCACATACCAATCTAGGAAAATGTGTCCTTATGCGAGTCCAGGCCACACGATGCCCGTTAGTGAAGCAAACAAGAAAACCACATCAGAATTTCAAATGCCCCTTGATCCTCGGCTTTGATGCGGCGAAAAGAATTTGGCTAAACGCGTTCGTTGAGTAGAATGGTCTTAAATGTGGATTTATGGGCGAGATAAAATTGTTTTTGAAGATGTTTTTATCGTTGCTTTCTTTTTGAATGGATCATGCATTTTATTATAATGCTTTGACGGTTGACGGTAGATGCTCTTAATGTACCTAAGAAATAATTTCAGCGAGGCATTTCTATTTCTTCCATGCACTTATGTTTCCTTGGTAAAATAATAACAACCTATTAATAGTTAGATATTTTGTTTACTTCAACAAGAGGAAATAATTACTATATTCAATCTTTTCAGCTCTTTGCTTCAGCGAACCCCTCCAAACTCATGCCTTTCGTTCTAGAATTAGTCTTTGGCAGCCCCCACACAAGTCTTTTAAAAATAAACCCGGCATGATCTTAAAGCGCGTTGTAAATATCAAAAATGTACCCACATTGTAATACAAAGGTAAATGCTATAACTGAATATTACTGAAGCAATAAGCAATTTATTTTTATTTTACGTTCAGACAGGCTGGCCGTACAGGTTCCGTTTTTATCACAAAATAAGGTTCCTGCCTTTACACTAAGGCTTATGTTTTTGGGATCCTAAAGGTTGTGGAATGAAGAGTGGGCGACGGAACTTTTACTGGTATTTTTTGTGTAGAGGTATCTTCGTCCCCAATGCTACTCAGAAGTAACGAACATGTTACAAACTCAAATACGCAAACCTATAAGAAGCCAGATTGTCGCAGCTCTAGTATTTCTCTGGTGGTTACGTAGTAGCTTGCGACGTGGCCTTGATGAGGTTGGTATCGCCCACACGGTTGATTTTTACGGTTATACGAGGTCCATGTGAATAAACTATTCAGTTTCATACAAATTACCGCCCATCCACATGTTGTCGCTGTGGTGTGGTTGTGGTACGTGCAATCTGGCCCTTAGTCTTAGAAGTTTTAACCCGACATAACCCAACAATTTTTAAACACTCTTGACACATAGACGGTTACATAATAAATGTAAGAGTGTTAAAAGATAAAGGAATAACTAAAATGGTGCTAAGAGTATTTTTTTACGCAATTTTCCTACGTCATGTTGTTGCTCACATTACGTTCTTTAGCAAATTTTAGACAGAAACGTCAAAGACATTTCTACCTTACAAAAACATTTCAGAGACAGAAAAATAACTTCTTTAGTAAGTATAGAAAACATTTCCTTTGCATACAGAATCCGTTCACCCAGACAAACCTTTAAAATAATGTCTCTAAAAACAAGTAGTTTTACGCAGTGTCACATTTGAAATTCAGATGCGATATCTAGTTTGTTCTGACGTTGAATAAGCTCCATGGTTCCGCATAGTTTGGACAATAGGGCGACGTTTGATTTGAATTAAAACGCTTGAATACGAGCGAGAACCTAGGGGTTTTTTCAAATTTAATGCAGTTTTTCGGAATGGAAAGAGGTTTTTTATAATGTACTACTTGGTTTTGTGTTCTTTTGTGATTTTTTTATTGGTTGTTTTTCTTTTGTTTCTGTTTGAATTTACCTGGATATAGGTAGATATATCCAGGTAAATTCCATTTGACAAATTTATGACAGCTAAAATTACATGATAACTAGATAACTATTGTGTAATTTTAGCTGTCATAGAAAATCTGGCTTTGAGAGACCTTGAACAACATTTTGAACTAATTAAATCATGCAGTAACTACTGATAGACAGTAGGAGTTTCTAAATGCTACGAAAAACGTTATCTAAAACATAATAATTCTACATCATGTCCCGAAATTAACGCACCCCACCAAACACCCCAATTAGAATCATCATCATCATCTACTTAGCCTTTGCCCTATATTGGGGTCGGGTTCCAGTATAAACGGCCTCAGCAATTTACATGGGGAAACTACCTATCTGACCTCCACAATCCAGTTACTGGGTAATACGATTGATAAAATTGTTAATCCCCTTGATAAAACTGTTAATCAGACACACCCTATATACACTTAATTTTTAGTGTTATCTATACTGATTATTATTGGAGGAAATTGTCACAATACAAATTTACGCACGCACACAGTTGCACACATATATTATGAGTCTTGCATAGGGCTATGTACTTTGTTTCGTTTTGACTGTACATGGGAAGTGTGACTGTAATTTACGTACATAGTAATTTTATTATTTTTGGTGTAAAAAATATCTGTATTAAAAATGACCGAAATCGATTCTGAACACTTTCAAAATGTGCACCACCAATTCATACAAATTGTATATTTCTACAAAGACGGCATTTTCCATTCAAAAATTATCCTGTTTTGTTTAGGCTGAACCTAACAAAAACAAAACATCATACCTGTTCTCCATTTAAAAATGGCGTCTCCCTCCAGTATCTCACCCTGCCTTAACAAGCATACAAAAGCCACTTTGAAACAGACGCAACATAAATTACAGTATTTCTAGTTGTTCTGTGACCGCGATTGTTTCGGTTTTGAAAGCGGTTGGCGCGTTAATTTCACAACGCTTCTAATTACATGTTGCAATTGCAGCCAGGGTTGGTGGGTTGTAATTAGAAGAGTTTATTATACTACGGACATGAAAAAAAAACACGATATCAGTAATGTTTAAGAAATTAGAAAAAGTTAAGGAGACAGGGTATAGAATGGACTATACTTTTGGTTTACAGAAAAACCTACCTGCATAATTATTAGACGCAGTCTTTTATAGAATAATTATGTCTTTCAGTTCTTTCAATCTGAAATAAAACACTTTGAAAAATACCTATTGTTGTTTCGACTTAACTTCAAAAGTTCTACATTGCTTCAAAGACTTTGCCACTATTATTTGCCGAGATTTTCAGACAGACGATGCATACAAGATATTACTTATATCTACCACTGTTTATAGAAAACCTCGTCCATATTTTCAAACAGAATTTGTGACAGAAATAATCTTCTCTATCATTTGTTATGTAACATCCAGATTCAGCTATTAAAATTATTTTCCTGAAGGCCTGAGTTCCTAGGCAAAGTGACATTCGATTAGCGATAACGATGATGGAAGTCAAAAACATATTGGATTGATAAGCTGCCTAGTTTAAATATGTCAATCCTGTCGAAAGTTCTTGTAGAAATATATACGAAACGCTTCAAAAGCGATTGCCACTTGTCTTACAAAAGTATTTTGTTATTTGAAATAATACTAATTTGTAAAAAAATGTATATCTTTTAGGCAAATCCGTCACAATCAAATGCTCTTACGTTGTTCTCATTTTGCAGGTATTTGGCAGTTATGTGTTGATCTAAATAATGATTGCGTATGGATTATTTTCATGATAATAATTCTATGAATACATATTATTGTTACGGCCGCTTGTAAATTTTTATTCAACATATAACCTGCTACTGATTTGCAAATTACAAAAAACGTAATTCAATGTGAATTTAGCGGGGTACCTATCGCATCACCTATAATGAAAATACATTATTATTTAAAAATTTAATTTGTGTCTTTTAATGTTCTTTACTAATATGTCTTTTTTATGTGTTTGTTGCTGTTGTGTTGTGTCTATGTCGAATAAATGTTTTCTATTCTATTCTAATTGTTTTTTCCCATCTCAAAAAATGCCCAACGCGCCTAGAGAAGTTTACACTTCAAAAATAATCGCAGCCCTAACCACGAGCACGTCCCGTACATTCAGTTGTCGAGAGCACGGCCGCCGCCGCCGCGCCGCCATGCTATTCCGTTCTACATACTTCTTCTGTTTATTTACCTTTGATTGTTCTGCCCGCACCCATTTTAATGGCACGTATGAATTTAAGTGTTTCCTGCTAATGTTTGATGATGGGATTTATAATTAGCTAGATTGGTTTATTAGATGAGGGCTTTTGTGTGGTTTTATCATTTAGAGCTGATATGCACAAACTCAAACTCAACCAATGGAGTGCTGAAACTCAAGTTAAATCAAAATTTAACTTGAGTTTAGTGTTAGAATATGTCATGGTCAATTCTTAGATGGATTTCTAAAACTGGATTATCGACAGATATTATACATGATAAATGATTTGTATTTCTGTAAAAAAACACTTTGACGGGTCTGTAGCGACGCTACAGAAAAACCCTTCGCAACAATATGTAGAAATACAAAAAGAGAAGTGGCGCCATCTACAACGCCACAGGCGAACTACGCAAAGACGCACGTCATAGAAAGCCTAGATCGCGCAGTTAAAGTTTACCGCGCGATTGGCATAGGTACAACATCTCGACATCAACCGTCGGGCAGTTGCCCACCAGACACAACACCCGTCTGGTCGGAGGATCCTCCCTTTTCCATAGAGTATGAGTGAACTTTACACCCTGTTCCTCATACCTCTATAGGTCAATAGACGAGGTCGGTTTTTCCTGTCTGGCTTCTCTGAAAAGAAAGGCCGAAACAAACTTAAAGGTCAGTCTTTTTTAATGTCCAGACAATTATCTTGGTCAGATCATATATTATAAATAGACTGAAGAGTATATTGGTGTTTGTAATGGTCTTTTGAAGAAAGAACCACACAGATTGAGTAGATCTGTCCAGTCAGTGCCCGCATTTGTATATTATAGGTATGCGTACCAAAACTATATAAACTAAGGATATAAGTACCTGATTTCCAGCGGTAATAATATTGGATTGTAGAGTCTACAAATGAGTACTAGGCACAAAGTTAATATAAGGGTACAGTAGGTACAGTTTTGTAAAAAGACTCATTTGAAAACATTAAGCTCGTATTCTTTCGTTCAGCAAATACAGACGAATTTGTAAAATCCAAACCTTTATCGATAAGTACTGTAGTAATGCAGTTTCAAGAATACCGTACACAGTGCTCGGTAAAGAGAAAAAGTATTGAGAACCTCCCCCATTATGAAGGAATAATACGAGAACCGTACTGTCACAGTTCCAGATTGCTGTATTTTTCATATAGTATACGACAGACAGACTGAATAAGTTGTTACATTGGTTACGTTTTGTAACTAAAACATAAAGATGATTAAAGAAGCATACTCGTGAAAGTTTCTCTAATGCGATCATACGTTCTCTATAGGCTATGAGATTGAGATTGTAATAAATTGTATCGAAACATTCATTTCAATAATAAAATCTTGTGCAGTAATGGGTTAACCTAATTTTTTTAATTGTAGTTATCCGATTGTTACAAGACCAGTTTCAATACTCAATACTCAAATTTTATTTGAATTCCACAATGTGTACTTAGGTGGTAAATTAAATAAATAATAGTTTAAAAAACACGCTTTAAAAACCAAACTAAAAAAGGAGAAAATAATTTAATTCAATTAAAAAGCGTGAGGTGCTTTTTGAGGTATTTTTATAATCACTTAATGTCAAGCACCCCACGCTTTTTAATTTAATTACATTATTTTCTCCTTTTTTAGTTTGGTTTTTAAAGCGCGTTTTTTAGTTTTTTAAACTATTATTAATTTATTTTCTATTTTTTAGAGTCTGCTAACTACAAAGACGTGTTTTTTTCCTTTTTTTTTTCATTTTTCCCATTTTTTTTTTAAATTATTGAATTGTCATCGGTCCTCGATAAGTTTACAAAGTTTCAATGAAATCTGACCGTTTAAAGTGGGTCAAAACCGCGCTCTAAGGAGTCGGTTACATATAAACATACAAACAAACATACAAGTGAAGCTAATATAAAGCGTGTAAAAAATAGTGATCATTATGGACCCTGTCGGACACAGCAAGAAATAGTAGGAGAGAGGAAGCTTTAAATAAGTAGCTAAACTTACATCTAAACTAAATCCAATAATACCCCTATATTGGTTCTTTATACCTACAAGCTATATGATGTAGAAGAACTGTAATTTTACTGATATAATCAATCAATCAACTAAAAAATATATTATAATTATTATTTTTAATTAGTCAAATTGATTTTATTCAAGATTATATTTAACTAGCACTTAACCCGCGACTTCGTCTGCGTTAAAGATTATATTTTGGTACTAATCTAAACAACTTTCTAATGATATGTCATTAATTCCTACTGGAGCGGGAACCAGCATTCATACATTTCGTGGCATCATTCGACAGTCGCTTTATTACTTTGTTTTCACTTTGCTTACTCTCCAATTTTTTGCTCGTCTCTCATGTGTCGCAGCGAGATTTTAAAAAACCTTTTAATATTTCGCCTGAAATGGGCTATCAAATGTGAAAAAGAATTTTTCAAAACTGGTAGTTCCAGAGATAACCCCTCACATGCAAACGAACAAACAATCAAATCCAAGAGGTATTTATTTGTTTGTTCGTTTGAATGTCGAGGTTAAAATATTAGTATAGATAACTGGTCTAAACAACAGTCTACAACTACTACTTAACCGTAAACTCCACTCAATTTCACGTTATGTTCAGATCATAACATAAAGGCAAAATACGTTTGAAAGCATTCCCATTTTAACTGAATTCGTCGTCAGCAAATACGGCAACAATTTTCTTGAATTCAAAACGTTAGTCGATAAAGACTGTAAGAATGTAAACTCACATACGAAGGAGTGAAAAGGGTATCGAGAACTAAAACCTCCCCACGTTTAGGGAGCGATAACAAAACGGGAATCGAACGTCGGACTAACAGACGTACTCATCGGAAATTCTGATAGCTCTGTCCACTTGGGGGATGTGAGCGTTGCAGTTGAATGCCAATTTAGATCCTTTGTTTTTTTATTTTATTTTTGTACCTCCGGGATTCGTTGTTCTACTTGCTAAATGTTAAAACGTGGAAAATAGACATGCTCTCTTGTTCGCGATCGACTTGATTCTGTAAATGGTGAAAGGCCCTTTGGATATTTGCTCTACAGTGCATCGTTTTGGTGACTGTGGGCTTCTGAAATAGGTGTGCAGGAACTGCCAATAAAGATGCATAGCACGAAGGAATGCTTTATTTTGATGCATGAAACGAAAAATAATGCCAATCTGCTGTAAAAACATAAACAGAAAAGGTAAAAAAAAAACTATAAAATTGTTTGACATATTCTCAGCTCATCGTACCCACCTTATAACCTTTATCTTCACATAAATTTTACGGATCACTCGAGATGTCGAGAAACTGATACTTGAGAAGTTTTTCTTCCATCCCCAAAGAAAGCAAAAACACAATTTATCATTTCGCTGCATCTCACATACTGGTTAGAAGATAGTGCAAAAAGCACACTAAGAAAGGAGATAATCACAAAAACAATTTTCTCGAAGAAAATGAACTCCCATTGTGATTCGGTGTAAGGTTTTATTATCATCCTTCATGTAAATAAAAACTTAAGTTCGTTGAGGCCAACGGTGCCAGGTCGTCGTCCCCAAACAACCTCTTGTAATATTCTAAATGAAATTCTTAATGGAAATATGCTGAGATGAAATATGACTGGATATTCGTGGGTACAGCTTAATACGCGTATGATTATATGGAATTAAAATCGGGTGAAAGGGTAGATGGAACAGTGAATTTAGACGTAGATAATGGTATTGATGATAAAGGGGAATGTGGGGTGAGTAATGGTTTTGGTATTAGGGCTGTAATTAAGATAAAATAATATTTTTATACAGTGACCATCGAAACTAAAAATTCAAACATCAGGATGGTGATGAACTGTTAATCTATCTTGAGGTTCTCGTTTAAAACGCGTTTGATTTGTTTTGTCTAGTAGTATCCTACAGTATACGAAATGCGATCGCTGCGTCGAAGCAGTATAAACATTACAAAAATGAATCTAATTTATTCTAGAGGCAACTGTTGCTCCAGGATGAGAACGTTCAATTATAACGGAATGTAATATATGTGCTATCTGTTGACTTAGTAATAACAGGTGAAGCTAATTACGCGCGTTAAAAAACAAGGGCTTTGATTTATAACGACAGATGTAACCCTTTGTAAAACAGACGCTAAAAGCTAAACGTGGAACACGGAGAGGATTAAAAATACTCTCAAAACATTGCCTCATTAAAGGCCCTCATTGCGAACTAAAAGTCCCGCAACCCAAAAAATATATGTGAGTAACAATCAGCTGAGGAGTCAAAATTTCAAAGTTACAGGAACTTCAAAGTCCCTTTGATGTGTTGGAGATAAAATTTCATATGCTAAATAAAATTAGAGGGTGGCAGCTCGGGACGTACGCTAAGCGTAGCGTATCATGTGTAATAACCGTGCAAAAAGAGATGGCAGCCTCAAGTGGCGAACTGTTACCATGGTGTTGGAAGTCGAGAATATGTCGTGTGTGCGCTAATTTAGTTATGTGGTTAGCTTTTATTTTGTGAAGAATTAATGATGTTATTGTTGTCTGGTTGAGTTAATTATTTTTAGCTTTTGGTGTTTACTTGTATGTTATGTTGATATCAATTCTTATACCATTCGATTATCCGGGCTTGTTCAAATTAATGTAGCTATTCTGTTTGAACTGTCATCGAAAATCTTGGGTTGACTCACTGAGAACATATAAGCTGTGTTATTAATTTCCACTGTGGTAACTATCAAATATGCATCAGTTACGTCAGCGCGGATTTGATTTGCAGTGTTGTATTAATTGTCTCCTTCACCTAGTGCTTCATTCGCAATATGCTCTTCTCTAAATACTGTTGCGTCTTCAAGCTCAGTATCTTCAAAACCATTTAAAGCGAAACAACATCCGAGTTCGTCTAGTAGCATTCAGTCGTCTTTCTTATCTTCTCCACGAGTCTCGATGGTGACGACCGGAGCGTCTGCAGCGGAAATTTAAGCGAGTTTCATCACAATAGTACTCAAGTCATACCTATTATATTCAAGGCACAAAAGTTGACTTTTTTTGTTTACCCTCTCGTACACTGATGTGTTTAGCGAAATTCTTTTGATGAATGCGGGCGTTGGAGTGAATTTTTTAGGTTATAAAATATGGTGTGTCTTATATTGAGGAAAATTTTAACGGGTAATTTTGGGGATGCCTTGCGTAAACAGTGATGGGAAAAGTAAGTGAATAATCTCACAGGGGTGCTGTAAGAGGCATAAAGACACTGTATGCATCTCTGTATTACTGAGATTTACGTACCTACGGATTTCAGTACTGTGAGAGGGGTTGAATCTGTTTTTATGACGAACATGTTGAATATAATTGTCCTGAAGTGGCACACCTCTGTGTTATTTGACCTGTTTCATTTAACCCATTTCCTAATTTTCCACACCTCTGAATTCCGATAATTACGCTGTGATGTACCTACATTATATCGCGGAATGAATTTGAAAAAAACTTGTTAAAATTAAAACAGCGAGTTCAACCTAATCAGAATGAGATCAATGGCAAACAGAATCCTTCCACCAAAGACACAGGGCTCCAGTATAAAACTGATAAGTTCTTAACAAGAAAAAGGTAAAAAATCTGATAGAAATCCAAACCGATAAAATCAAGAACATCAGAAAAAAAACTTCTTTTCGTCTATTATGGGAACGAAAATCAGAAACTAAGGACAAAGTTTAGATAATCTTCTAAAGGATACCTAGTTCTTGATAAAGACGTTCTCAGAATATGTATTTAGGACAAATTTTGCAGTTATATTAGCTCCAAATTCTTTGTGCGTATAACGAATACCAGGATATAATGACACAAGTGGAGATGCCCCTTCAGCCATCGATTCAAACGATAATAGTTAACATAAAATTTTATGGGTCCAATAATACGATTATTAACTGTAACAATGTCGCCTTAGGCGCGATATTACGAATCTGAAGACGGAGAAAGTGAGAAAATAAGGATTTGATATTGATTTATTAGATGATTTCATTATCTCATCTTCATCTTAGCGTTTTATGGCCTATTACTTGGATCTGTTTCTTTCAGAATGGTTACACGCTCATTTGGAAATGTATAAATTCATTTTTACTGATATAATTAATTATTTATTAAATTTCGACAACCAAGCTATTTCACCCATCAACGAATAGTCTTGGAATTTCGTTGCGTGTCAGTTTTAACGAGGCAATGGAAAATTTAAAGCTTATGCCACATTCAATCAGAATTTACTTCCAGCAAAAGTTCGATACATTTCCTCAATCATCGAAGCTGGGTTAAATATCAACATCATGAAATATGTAACAATAAATATGACACCTCATACGGGGCCTATCAACTCGGTGCAGCCTTCAATTACTACAGATCATTTTCACTTGGTCCTCGCAGTACATCAACGCAAACGGTGCTCAAACATAAAACCGTTTATAACTCATAATATGACAACGTGAGATTCATGAATTTCTAAGAAAATAAATAAAGGATAAGGCGACGAACGGATTCGATGAAAATCCTACACCTCATGCATATAAATGCGTTTGTTAAAATTCAAAATTGGCGTGACGTTGAATGGTTAATTTCGTTCGCGGATGCCTCGAGTGTTCGTACTCGGATACGTTACCACCCACGCTTGATTACGTATAAACATCGTCTTCAGTGATGCTTATGTGATTTTCTTACTCTTCATCACGTATATTTTTCGCACATATACGGAGTATCAATAGTATAGTTGTTGCTCGTTAGTTTCCTATCCTTTAGAATAACAGTCTATGTGAGTAATAGGTATGTGATTCGCTCATAATCAGCCTCTAATGTTGAACTGCTAGGACACAGCTCATCTCTGTTAACAATCAATTCTGGAATGCTGCATATACCTACTCTAAAACCGCATTACATAATCACTTAACGCATAATAAATTATGGCAATTTCCTGTTCATTAATATTCTTTAACAGACTGTTAAAATACAACTACAACTATAAATATATTTCTACCTTCCTCCCACAGGAATGGGTAACAACCTATGCATTTGTTCGACAAGAAACATCTCACTCAAGGGATGTTAGGTACCAGAGTATTCTAGAAATAATTGTTAGCATATGGTTTATTAACGAAACAAACAGACTTATTGAATGCGGTTTCCGTTAATTTAATTATCTAAAAGCTTATCAAGTGTGGCCTTTGTATCCATTTAGTTAACATGATCGTGACCGCTTGTTGCTACATCAATATAAGAATGGTAAAGGTTTTTAGTTCACTTTTCTTGAGGATTTTCTTTCTTTTCTTCAAGTGTTTTGTTTTAGGTAGGAAGATGGAAGAGTGTCTTGAAATCCGTCAAAAGCTCCTTCGAATTATTTTGCAAAACGACCTCTATTTATGTGACAGTTGAGATGGTTTCAACCCTAGTGAAGTTTCAATTAATTAGGAATTGTTGTCAAAATTGGTAAAGGTGTACTAGGCTACCCTAGTGCACCTTTACCAATTTTGCCGGCGAAATTCAAATTATCTTACGTTTTTATTATTTACAGATCAGTTTCAATTTAAATGTTGCTTAAATATGATTCGCGATCGTAACATGTATGTATTTACATAATTCAGCGCTTCAGGCATGTTTGCTGACGCAAGGGTCGACAATTTTTTGGCCATTATGCGTAAAAAAGTAGCATCTCTGATGAGTAGGATCCGTGGAAGGCCCAACGAAATTCTGAAGATGATATCAGATAGGCTGGAGTCTGCAATGCTGGGGAAGCTTATTCGGCTTCACGTGAAGAGATGACGCAATGCTTTTTTACACGCTTTATATTAGCTTCACTTGTATGTTTGTTTGTTTGTATGTTTGTATGTAACCGACTCCTTTGAGCGCGATTTTGACCCACTTTAAACGGTCAGATTTCATTGAAACTTTGTAAACTTGTCGAGGACCGATGACAATTCAATAATAAATAAAAAATGAGAAAAAAAAAACATGTTTTTGTAGTTAGCAGAACTATTTTTAGTTCTCCTACACAACTAAACTACTATTAAACGTTACTACGCTTACGCTTACGCGCTACTACGTTTTAAACTATTATTTATTTTCTATTTTTATAGAAAATAAATAATAGTTTAAAAAACTAAAAAACACGCTTTAAAAACCAAACTAAAAAAGGAGAAAATAATTTAATTCAATTAAAAAGCGTGGGGTGCTTGACAGTAAGTGATTATAAAAATACCTCAAAAAGCACCCCACGCTTTTTAATTGAATTAAATTATTTTCTCCTTTTTTAGTTTGGTTTTTAAAGCGTGTTTTTTAGTTTTTTAAACTATTATTTTTTTATGTGAATTTATTCTTCAATGCAATACTAATATAGTATTAAAGACCTCTATTACTAACATTATATAGACAATTTGAATTATGTCTGAAATCATTGTTTTTTATAATTAAAATTATCAATACAACCCTCTTAGTTTATTTAATACTATTTTTTTGTTTTATGGGATCCCCATTTTTTTGGATGGGAAAATTGGGAAATCATCAAATTACTTCTTCCGCTCTGGGCGGAGCGGGAAGGCAGACTTTTACTCACACCCACCTGTTTTCCTTTGTTGCCTTTGCCAGGGCCACGGTAATTTTTTCGAACAAATCCGCGACCCTACCAGGCATCGGCCTTAGCGGACCCCTTCAATTTTGCTGACATCTCTTTGAGGCGATTCCCCTAGCGTTTCCACCTTATGCATATGGCACAATGAGTTTTCAATAACGTTATGTTATGTCGTCGTCTCAATCACTTGTGTGACATTCTCTTTCAAAAGCACGATGTGTATATCCAACATTTAAAACTCTCCAAACAATTCCAACTGATCATATTTGTTCAAAAGAATTAGAAATACAAGCAAGAGAGTTTAGGAATTTTCCTAACTGTTAAATTATGCAAAGTTCAACAGTTGTTGGTGTGGTATGATGAACAGTCAGTAGGTACATTTCAAGATAAGTCTGAGAGGCCTAAGCATGATTATTTATGTAATATTCTGACTGAGGCTCTTGGGTCTCGTCTGCGGTCGGCCTTGTCTGGGCCCATTAGCCCGTTACTCATTCAGGCCTTATAAACAGGGTAGTAGGGACATTGACGCGTGACCGTACAGTATTTGCTCCTGAAGCGCATGAGCTGAAATGTCTAGTCGTTTATTTAAAAAAATTGCTATTCCATATTTTTTGACCGCGTAAGTATTGCACTTTTCTATTAAACATTTTTAGGCTAGCTAGGAATTCTAGAATTAAAGGCTCAATTCACGGTTACTGTTTGCCATTGAAGTCTCTGCCACCTTGTATTGATCCAGTAAGTTGCATGTATAAAATATTTATTCCCGTTTTCACTAACGTCCACAACACGCCTCCGCCTAGTTACTTTCTATCTAAAGCACATCACGCTGAAGCAACGTATCTTTTCTTAGCTCAGTAGGCAACTCGTAAGCTTCTAAATCTATAAATTTTTGACACATTTCTCTGGTTTTTAAGGCAAGTACGGGGTCTGTCAATATTGCTAGAAATATTTTTCTGTACAACCCGGTATCTAACTATCAAGCATTGGTGAATCGGTGTTGTAACTTTATTCTCGCTTAGTGGTTGCTGAAATAGTTTTAAAGAAACTGCATATTATTTACGAATTACTTTGAGATGCAGAGTTTTAGAGAAAACGGACAGTAGCCAAAAATATACAAAATACGAAATTAGTACATAACTGCACTGTAAACATATTTTTTCAAACATACCTACGAACAAGGAAAAAACATTGATCGTCATTAACACTTAAACAGTCTCAAATCAGCCAAATAATATTTTCGTTGATGTAAATATCTAACAAAATAAGCGACAACAACCACTACTTACTACCACCAAAGTTAAACGACATAAACAAATTGATTTCCGTCGATTGGCTGTTCCTTTTAGTGACAATAAACAGTGATACGTACAAACTCGACAATGTAACAAGAAATACACTGTGGGAGTCAACATGTGCACTTAGCGTCGCCAGCTCTTTGTTTTTAAATTGTTAATATACTAACTTTGTAGTTGTTGCGATCGTGTGAGAGAAACTTTAATAGTTTACTTTAACAAAAAATGGCACTGTATAGTTACAGCGCCATTTTTTGTTTGATAAAATATTGGGCGATCTATGTATATCTGCCGCAGTTATTACTGGAATATTAAAACTGCCTACTATATAATACTACTAATAGTAGGCAGTATTCATATTCCAGTATTAGTCTGGGTTGTAAATGTTTAACATAACTACTTAAAAATAGATATAAGATGACATTTACTTGTTATCAGAATTTAATAGCATTGACAGTAAAAAAATCTGTGACGGTTTTTCAACATCATTCTACTCATCCATCCTTCAATTTGCACCTACTTAATTCTCATACATTTCCATGAAAATTTGTATGATTCTGCAACTTCTTTTTGTTACATCTCAATTTGGGCACATTGTGGCTAATAAAACATAAAATACTAAAAATACATATTGTACAGGTATATTAAAAAAACCGGACAAGTGTGAGTTGGACTCACCCACCGAGGGTTCCGTACAAATTTGTAGGTACATACTATAACAATTTTGGACCGCCCGCCGTTCCTTGCATAAAGACCCTGTTTTTTTTATGATTTCATTACAAATGAATAGTTTTCAGATTTTTTGGTATCTTTGTAGTAGAAGACGGTATTACTTGCCAAATTTAATAGTTCCAGGTCAACGGAAAATATAAATTTTGATTCCCTTGAGGGTGTCGAAATATAAGTTTTTTGCGGCATAAACGGCCGTATCTTTTCTACGTAAAGTTTGATTTTTTCACAGCTTCAAGAGACTGTAGACTTGAGTATATCGTTTTAATTTCAATTGGATACCTTTACGCGTTCCCGAGATAAAGGGTCTTGACAGACAGTCAGACGGACGGACGGTCAACAAAGTGATCCAAAAAATCGAACCCTTACAGGTTCTGTTTTTTACGAAACCCTAAAAAGAGAGAATCACAAGCCAAAAAAAATTCGTCCGCATAGCTGTCAATCGGAAAAGTGCCCAAACGGCTGGCAGCATATTATTGCTCCATATTGCCACCTGTCCCAAAAGTACACATTTTGGAATTCAATCGGGATGAATCTAGTGCGACTGTTACAGTCGCACAACTATCCCCATCACGTAATAGCGTCGCAACAGAATTCTATCCACAGAAAATGAAAATGTAGTCCATCCGAGCGTTTAGCCAATTACCAGCATAAACACACACTTTCCGTGAATTCTAGTTCTTAAAGCATAAAGGTGATTCTTGCTTGTGTTAACCAAAAGTGTTAGCGGTGAAATAACATTTCAGTAACGTGGATGTCTCGTCTCGCATTTGAAATTCAGATGGAGTTTTTCAGGGCCAGTTTGGGCAGTCGCCAATGTTTTGCGGTCGAGTTTGTTTTCAGTTAATTTATGGATGAATTTAGAATTATAAAGAGGTTATGAAAATTAAATCTGTGATGTGGTCCACGTCATGCCGAAGTTGGGTCGTAGTAATTTAGCTTGGATGTTTGAATAAAAGAGTGATTAATTTAACTTTTTCTCGTTGACGAGGTCTTTATTTATTGAGCGAATAAAATATGATTCTAGGGAATTTTGATTAAAATTAGGCTTCAATTTTGACGCGAGTAAATAACTGAGCTTATTAATTTAAAGATAATAAAAAAAACTAAACAGTATATGAATTACATTTATATTTCAAAAAATCTTTGTGCTTTTTGAAAGAATAGAAAGAAAAAGTATTTAATAGACTCGCACAGGAATATCACAAACTTAACTACACAATATGCTTAACAAAAAATTAAAATTTAAAATATTATAAAAAGTAAAAAAACAAAATTAAGTTTAAGTAATTTGAAAAAAGAACTTGTATACTCAACAGTAGCGGCAACACAACTAGACACTGCACCGTTTAAGAAAAAAAAAAACTAAAAATGGCTGCTATGCAGGCTTAGATAGCCAAAAAGCCATATTTATCTATTTGTTAGAGCAAGATAATGCAGTGCGTGATTGATTGACGGATCTTGTCAGCAGTGAGAGACAAAAGCATGATATATGACCCAAAAGTATTGATTTGACCCTCTATTAATAACTGTCCGAGTTAATAGCTGGAATATTAAGATGAGATGGAATTTGGTTGGTTAGTAAGGATAAATTGGTTTGGCTGTTTCTTTTGCAGCTTAAAGACTAGGATATGGTTTTTTTTTTTTTTTTTTTTGGGTGGGAAATCATCAAATAACTTCTCCCGCTCTGGGTGGAGCGGGAGGGCGTGTCAGACTTTTACTGACTAAAACCCACCCGTGTTCCCTCAGTTGCCTGTGTGCCAGGGGCCGCGGTATCTCTTTCGAACAACCCGCACCCCTGGCAGGCATCGGTCCTTGCGAACCCCACCTATTGGTGCTGACAACTCTTTGAGGCGCGCGTGGAACACAACGCGCCGTCGACCCGGGCTTGGTCCTTACCGGACAGCGAGCTACCCATTACTCGCCGTCCGCAAGCCCGCGCCTACGGTGGCCGGGAATCAGCCTGGGATTCCCGACGCCCAGGGCTTCTCCCGCGGCGACTACGGCCGTGAGGGCGCATATACTGCCTCTCCCTCACGTGCGCCGCCTCCCTCTTTGCGAGCATTACTGCTTCGCAGAAGGAGGTGACGGCTAACCATTCACTCTCGCTCCGTACCATGGCCTGCACCAGGGCCGGACGCGAGAGATCGCCGCCGCCGATCGCCTCCACGAGGACACGGCGGTGCTCCGCCCAAGCCGGGCAGACCGCCACCGTATGCTCCACCGTGTCCTCAGGGCGATCTTCGCAATGGAAGCACCCGGGCGTTTCCTCCCGCCTTATACGAAACAGGAACCTCCCGAAACAACCGTGTCCGGTGAGGACCTGCGTCAGGCGGAAGGTACTAGGATATGGTGAAGAGTATGCGTTTTTTTTTTTTAATATACTTTTAACTTCAATAGCCCGCCCTGTGTACGAGTATGTTTATTTATTGCCACATTACTTTCCTATAAAATATTCAAACAACTTCTGTTTTATTTTTTGTTTCAGGTAAATAATTACGAACACTTCAGAAGATTGTTAAACACCGATTCCAGGATACATCGTAAGTCTTAGAAAGCTGAAAAATACTAAAAAGTTTTAAAGCTACCAGAATTGAGGTACATAGGTAATTGTATGATGTTAAATTGTTGGTATGGTATTACTTTGTTTTAAAATCCTTTTTTCTAGAATCAACTATAACACAGTTAATATCAAATATCGATCCGTCCTAAGATATACACGTGTGCCAGATTGAGGTAATAAATTCAACAAACACGGTTGTTTTGTGTTACAAGAACCGATGTTAATTTCTAAATTGTTATTAGTTAGAACTGTATAAATCTAATAAGCCAAAAACCAACGAAACAGGTTCGGATTTTGTACCACAACTATAATTTCTCAACCCTAATTGATTTAATTTTATATTATATTCAACGTAAATTCGTTTCACAATGGTCTGGAAAGTTTTCTCTTTGATCTATTTGTTTGGTCCTGAATTATCTTCCTTAATTCATTAAGTTAAGTGGTCTCTCAAAGTTCATTACCCAGATCTGAAAAATAGTTAAATTGGATTCAAAATTGTTGTCTCACGAACTTGTTTATTTTTTAAAGTAGTTTTGTTTTACTTTTGTAAGTAGTTATAATTACGAGCCTCGGTTTATTTGTTTAACGACTTTCAAAATCCCCAGCAGGCTAGATTCTCTCAATTCAATTTTTCAAAGATTTGGTTTTCATAGAAAAACTCGACATGGCATGTTATTTATATAAAATTGTGAAGTAAGAAGCCTCACTAGATAAAAAGTATTATAATTATTTGTAAGAAATCTTATTTGCATCCGGGAAATAAAAACCTGCAACTGACGCTAATAAGAAATTATTAGAATAAACAGACTCTTATCAAACATTAACAAAAAATATCTAGATTTTTTAAAACATACCGTAGGGCATCTAACTTAGCTACTTACGAATAAATATTATCAACATTACCATCGTGGTAGAGTGTAAAAATTTAAAAAAGGAAAATCGCCTTAAGGCGTCAACCTGAATTCTTCTCTGAGCTTAAATAATTTACGGAAGAAAATGTTTTTTTAAGGATCGTTGTTTGTTTAAAACGAACACGACCTAATTAAGTTTGTAGATTTAAATCATTTGGAGCGACATTTTTCCCATTCAACATTGGCGCGAAGCAAAGAAAGAAAAAAGTCAAGTAGACAGTGGTTGAAAAAATGAGAAAATAGTAAAGTTCTACGTCAACATCAAGTTAGCGAAAATGGATTTATTCGCTAATTTACATTTGCTTCGTTATATAAATACAAGTGCAGTGTTTGGACATTACGTGTTTCTCATTTTCTGTGTTTACTAGAATTTGTATTTATTACTGCGCTGAATACGGTGAATTATTGATACGATACAGGGCATCGTTGTTTTAAAATTGAAAAAGTATTTTCATTTCCTATTTAAAACTGATAATTGATTCGTTGTCACTTGAAAAACAAGGACCACCAAGGCTATTTTATATCCATAATACGTTACTCACAATATAGGTGGGTAATACAAGGATACACCGATATATAAACTCACAGTTCCTGGCTGTATTTCACAAAGTTTAAAATAAAGAGGATGAGAGAAAGCAATTTAAAATATCAGCAAACTTTAATTTTATGTCCGAAAAATTCTCAAAGTGAGACGCAACTGACTCGCAACAGTTTATTTCAAAAAGCCAATTTTATATTCCAATGAGCTGTGCAGAACCTTTTTGCTGTGCTGAAATTGTTGATCCAATTTTTCGGCCTCGCACCATACCGGGGTAACGCGAATTCCCTCCGAGACTTAAAATATTTGTAAAATGGCGAAAGGCTGTTTTTCCCTCGAATATATTGTGGTAAAAGCCGTGAACCCACAAAATGGTTCTCGCCTTGTAAAGTTTTACTTAAAAGGGTTATTTTTAAAAGGAATGATGCAGTTTTCTGCTTGTGTAGAAATTAAGTGTTTACTGTAACATAATAATGTTGTGTTTATAGCGTTAACTTTTTCTCTAAAAACCTACTATGCTTTAGAATGGGCAACTAGCTTCATCTTGCTAACTGACCGACCCCTTGATAAATGGGTGTCTATAATTGGTTTATTTGGAATAAATGGCTGAGTTTGAGTTGAGTTTTACGTATATTTTTCACTAGCAGTGCTTCGCGATTTCACCCGCGTAGTTCCCGTTTCCGTGGGAATACGGGGATAAAATATGTGTAGCTTCCCAACAGTGAAAGAATTTTTCCAATCGGTTCAGTAGTTTCGGAGCCTATGTTTGCACAAACAATCAAATCTTTCCTCTTTATAATATTAGTATCATATGGATTAGTAGAGATAAAGCAAGATTCATAGGACTGATTTTTCAATAGTCAGATAAATCTATCTGAAGAAAAAATCTAACCGTTTGGTATATTTTCTATACAAATGCCCTTCATTCCTCACATAAAAGTTATTTGACTATTGAAAAATCAGCCCTCAAATAATCTTAATTTTAATATTATTTCATATCAAGCTGAGGTTAGCTTGATATTGTCATTGCACTGTATATTTAGAAAATAAAAATAACATCGAGAAGTAAAATGAATGAAACCCAAACAAAATTTTCCACAAAACTATTATTATTCATCCTATCACCACTAAGAAACTATACCTTCTCAAAATCACATTTAAAAATATTCCACCTTTCAAATAACATATTTTTCGCAAATACCGGAAGGCGAATATTGGGTGGGTGAGAGGCCAACCCCCCCACCACCCCTTACCCACTTATTTTGTAATCTTTGCTTCGCAGCTCCTACCCTCATATTTGGAAAAATATACTTTGATGTCAAAAGTGGCGGTATTTGATATTTTCTTGTTATGTCATAGGTTACTTGACAATAAAAGATGTACTTGTCATGAGTTTAAAAGGTTCTTTGTTGTTTTGAATAGGATTTGTTGGTTAATGGAGGACCAGACGGTTTGCTGACTTTTTCTTGAAATAAATACGTGTTTTTTTTTTTGTCAAAATTTCAAATAGAATTAATTATCTCGTCATAATGACTAGGGTTTTTCAAACATAATTAGTTTCAACATTCGGCCACTCAATGTTCATGCTAATGTGATATTTAAGTTTCACAAAATATCGTCTATGTATTCTAAGCTTCGTGGAAAACTTCTTATTGAAACTTTGTGTAAGAGTTCCAAATCTTTCACCAAACTGACTTGCTAATTGCAAGTCATAAGTTATTTTATCCATATGTTTAACCTGTATTGTACAACTAGCAACAAAAACTAAATCTATGTGCATTTGATGAAAACCCTTTAGTAGCTCTGTTCAGAACAAAATTCCTTTCTTGTGCTTTCACATGAGTGGCCATGTGATGAACAGAAACGTTTAAGTTTCCGCAAAAGAATGTAGACTAGACAGATACCAACGTTTTCGTTCTAACTAAACGCAAGCTACGACAGAGGAAAGACACATAATATGCTCAAGGATTTCAAATACTCCTTGAATTCAGTTGAGGACAAAATAATTATGTTGACTATCTTGAAAATGTGTTGCATTTTCAACCTCAATATTCAAATACTTTAATACATTCCATAATGTTTACATATAACAGTTGGTATGTTACAACATCGAATCAATGATGGACCCTGTCGGGCACAGCAAAGTTAATTTTTAATAGAAGAGAGGATAAAGGCACTTTTTGTTATGAAACAAATAAATATTAAATAAGAAAAGATTTTATTAAAATAGTATCATTATAATAGCGTCATTTGTTTTTATGGTAGTAAGTATTTATATATTTGGTTTTAAGTTATATTTATACATTATTTATTGCACGATTTACATTATTAACATTATAAATTATAATAAACTAATTATTTACAATTTCTCGAAACCTAGTCTCGTTAACGTGAGAAAATATGCTTTACAGGGAAAAGAAGATGTATATGATATCATCAAATATTGAGATGGCAAAGCTAAAACTATTGTGATTACTGACCAAAAATGTCTTCCCTACGGGGTCTAGAATCATGTGCTGAATTCCTGGTTACAGTTTGCGCATCGATGTTCCCCTGCCACCCTGTTTACAGAAGCTCACAACCAAAAACCAGAAGCAAAAAACGGTTTCATATAAAAATAAGAACCAAGTTGAGTATTCAATATTCCTAACCTGCTTATCATAAGTACTTGGTATCAAACCACTTTACTTTTTTGGGTTTTTACAAGCGTGTTTTTCTTCTGTAAGCAAATAAAAACAAGATGTATCCTTGCGTCGAATAAATTGGCTTTTTGTAAAGGATTTATTGCATTACGTTCGCTTCATGTCACTATTTTCTTTTCATAGCAAATTGAGCGATACCAGGTCCGGAAGTTTTGATTTTGTGTGTTTAAACGTTTTTTTACAGAAAAGCCAAAACAGTGGATTACGTAATTCAAATACTAAACTATTCGTGTATTCATTTTCACACCCTATGGCTAATTTACATATACTCTTGTGAACCAGTATTCTAATAATGATTTAAAATTATACAACAATACTTTTGGGATATACGAAACCTGAATATAGTTTATTCAGAATAAGTAACTGAATGTATTTCAATATTTTTTCCCAAAAAAGTTTTGCAAGCGTGATGGAAAATGTTATCACCAGTTAAATATTTGTATGACCTGCAAGTAGTTGTTCTGGGTCTGGCTGTTTGTGTATATGAGTTTAAATGTTTGTAAACTCACCCACGATACAGGAGAAATTCCTAGTGTGGGGCAACGTTTAATAAAAAAAAAAAACAATACAATCTCAGTACGGATATGTACCTACTGCCTAATTATTATCAATGAGCACAATAAGATGCTGGACGCGAGAGCGGGCGGGGTGCCGCGTGGTGACCATGTTTGTCTAGACAACTAGGTAACATAACAAGATTATAACTTTATGGTTTTTCATGATACAGTTTTGAAATTTTGTACATAGATTCTTAACATAAAAATACTAAACACGTGTTCCGAGTTTCGCATATACTAAAACTAGGGTTTTATAATAATAAACTATTAATAGACATGTCTGAAACTGTTATTTTATTTACCGCTGTAGGAATTTTGAAAATGGCCAACAGCCATTAAAGACATTATCAAAAAAACTTTCATAAAAAAACAATTAAGGTAATATCCGTAAATATTTTTTTCGATTTAATGTTAATGTTTGCTCATTATTATTAATGACTATGCAATCATTGATAACAAAGGAATATTCTGTGGAATTAAATAATCCGTTTGATTTGAATAAATGTCAGTCATTTCGCTGTCGATTTCAGGGTTATTGTGCCGGACGGGCGTGATCGCATGGATGCGAAGGGTGTGTAGGGAGGGTGTAAATCTCCCAGTCCACGCGGCGCTGACGTCCTGCACCGATAGATTCCAGATATCTTCAGGGTGGCTACCTTCTTCCGTTCTTCATGTTACCATACCAACGTTTTTGACATTCTGCCCCCTAAGAAACAGTTTCCAGACATTCGTCTAGGAAAGGGGGTGTTTTTTGACTATTTACTGAAGGGGTTACTTTACCTGATTAATAACACAAGTTTTTTATAATTCTTCAGGAAGCAATTTCGGAACACTACTTTGACTATATCTATATATTTAAGTTAATTAAAGATTTAAATAAGAATCTTGCCGATGACTACAAATTACTCGAAATTACATGTTTACTATCGTACTATGAATCTTTACCGCAACGAGGACCGCTAATTACTTCCTGTTTCAAAGTTTTATTTGTTCTAAGTTCTATTATAGTTTTGTCGGAAATAAGCATATAACACGTTAATTTATTAAAGTACATATGGCATGTTACATATCCCTGAATTCCCCACAAAATTCCCCATCTCCTGAGATATCCATATTTACTATATCTTTCTATACTGAAAGAATATTTCGAGAAAAACCGAAAAAATCTGAAAAATGTTACTAAACTTTATTTTGTAAGTTGTTTTTCTCGAAAACTAGTGAAGCTATGCGAAATCTAATTATAGATATCTCAGGCTGGTCTATAGACCTACAACAATCTGATATTTAAAACCTTACATCTATAGTATTCAGGGCGTGACGCGCCCTGAAAGAGGGTTAACAAAAAACATAAATCTTAAATATCGCTTAACTAAAGCAACACGACATACAAACTCAATTAAGTGGGCTTTATATTAAATTTACGATATTAAAAGTTAGGTCCAGGGCTAGGTCTCGGTACTAGGTTACCTGGACGCACTATAAAACTATAATCACGGCTATATAGCCCACTCAAATGAGGTTTGCAGAGGTGGTACTTACGGTTTTTTCTATACTAGGCACTTATTCACCACTGTTATTGGTTTAACTATCACTCTTATCACTATGAATTTAAGTTAATGTCAAAAACAAACTAAAACACTATGTAGTGACGCATCGTCGCGAACATCTCTCCCGCCGTGCAGTGCAGTGACGACTCGTAGCGATGTCGGTGCGGCGCTGCATAGCACCGGTGAGCGGCGACCGGAGTCGCGGCGCTCGCCACCGCGACGCCTGTTGTCACGCCGCCCGCCGCTGCGATGCTCGCTGCCTCGGCTCTTGTCGCCGGGGCGCTCACCGCCACGACGCTCTGCTGTTGCTCCGCCGCTGCGGCGCTCGCCGCCAGGGCGGTCGCCGCCACGGCGCTTGCCACCCGGGCGCTCGCCACCCGAGCGCTCGCCGCGTCGGCGCTCGCCACCAGGGCGCTCGCCGCCTCGGCGCTCGTCACCATGGCTATTTGGGTAGTGGGACGAGTTTCTTCACCGGACGCTTCAAGGTGCCGCCGGCAGTGCGCACCTCAGCGGTCCGGACTTCTCCATCGGCCCCGGGAAACAGGGCAACTATACGGCCTCGCGGCCACGTGTTGCGAGGCAGCTGGCCGTCTGCGATGAGTATGGGGTCGCCCACCTGCAGTTCGGGCCCGCGGGTGCGCGGCTCCCGCCGGTTTTGAAGCTCCGGCAGGTACTCCCTGACCCAGCGACGCCAGAACATATCAGCGAGTATCTGGGATCGTCGCCAGAGTCTCTTGCTGTCCACGTCTCGCTCGGTGAACACGCCGGGTGATGGTAGTCTCGCCGATCCACCGAGTAGGAAGTGGTTCGGTGTGATCGACTCGTCGTCTTCGCTGTCTACAGACACATGTGTTAGTGGCCGGCTGTTTACAGTGTACTCTGCCTCACACAACAGTGTGGACAACACCTCTTCGTGCGGATGTTTTTCGAGGAGCACAGTGCACAGCGCGGACTTCACGCAGCGAACAAGGCGCTCCCAGGCGCCTCCCATGAATGGCGCTGATGGCGTTATGAAGCGCCACACGACGCCTCGGCGACTGGCCTCCTCTCGGAAGGCCTCTCGGAGCTCCTTGTCGGCACCGTGCATGTTGGTACCGTTATCGGAGTGTATCTCGGCGGGGCAGCCCCGACGAGCAGCGAAGCGGCGCAGCGCCAGTATGGCGGCGTCTGCGCTGAGGCTGGCGGCGATCTCGAGGTGGACGGCTCTGGTGGTGAGGCACGTGAATAGGGCTACGTACCTCTTCTGACGCTGTCGTCCGACGGTTACGGACAGTGGGCCGAAATAGTCTAGCCCGGTGTATGTGAACGGCCGCTGGTGATGTGCCAGGCGCGTTCTCGGATGGTCGCCGGTCGCAGGCACGGTTGGTTGCGCCTTGCGAATGCGACATTGCAGACATCGTGACAGCACCTTCTTTGCGGTTGGTCGCATCTTTACGACCCAATAGTGCTGTCGGACCTCGTTGATAGTGAGCTCTGTCCCACTATGCTGCAGGCTACGGTGTGTCCAGTCTATGTATAACTGGGTGATGTGATGGTCGCCGTGTAGTATCGGCGGACGCTTCACATCGTCTGCTATTTCTTCGGTAGCGGCTATACGGCTTCTCAGTCGTATAACGCCATCTGTGACTTCTATTTGTAGCGGCCGCAGTCGACTGTCCTTGTCCAACGTCTTCTGTTCTCGCAGTCTAGCGATTTCTAGTGCGAACGATTGCTGCTGCACGGCCTGCACCAGTAGCTTCTCGGCTTCGTGGAGAAACTCTGCTTCTATGATCTGTTTCTTTTCTTGAGAATCAGTCGTTTTCACTGCTCGCTTCGGGGGAGGGGGCGCCGTTTTCTTCTGTTTACGCCAGTCAGGATCCTGTTCAGCGTTCCTCCTGGTTCTTTTGTAGAACGTTTTCTCTTTCGTTGCTCTACATAAAGATATGAAGCGTAGAACGCTTGCCGTCGCACGGAGTAGTCGTTCCCACCTAGAGAACCTTGCTGGATCCGGTATGGCTTCTGTAAGCTTTCGGTTATCGGCTTCTTCGACGGCGGTGAGCGTTCTCTCTTCCCCTGTCTCCTCTGTGATTGGAGGGCTCTCTGACGGCCATGACGACGGTTCTCCGTACAGGAAGTCGGGACCACGATACCACTCATGTTGTGAGTTAAAGTGGCGTGGTACGTCACGAGTAGCTATGTCGGCGATATTCATTTTCGTAGGTACCCATCGCCATTCTTCGATTCTGCTATTCTCTTCTATAGCAGCTATGCGATGAGCTACGAAAGGCTTGTATACTCGCGCTCCTCTTCTTATCCACGTCAGTATGGTCTTACTGTCTGACCAATACGTCACCGATGCGGGCTTGATGTCGTGCTCACGTATAACAGCTGCGGCTACGCGGGTTCCCATCACCGCTGCCTGCAGCTCGAGGCGCGGTATTGACTGCAGCTTTAGTGGAGCTACCTTCGCCTTTGCCATGACGAGGCTGACTCGCTGCTGACCATCTGTTGCTGTGGTTCGCCAGTACACTGCCGTCGCGTACGCCATCTCGCTCGCGTCGGTAAACACATGAACCTGTGTCTCTATAGCTTCGCTGTACCCCGGGTAGCATCTTGGTATGCTGACTTCTCCGAGCTGTAGTAAATGCTGTATCCAACTTTTCCATTGAGTCGCTAAGTCTTGGTCTAGCGACTGATCCCAATCGACTCCTCGCCTCCATGCCTCTTGCAGTATTTGCTTGGCTCGAATGGTTACTGGTGAAGCGAGTCCGAGCGGGTCGTACAGTGACATCACTATCTTGAGCGCCTCTCTTTTAGTGGGCGCCTCTTTTTCTAATATGCCTTTTGGTAGGCGTGCAAGCGTCAGGTTGAAGCCCAACGTATCTTCACTCGGTCTCCATATCAGGCCGAGTATCTTCTCTGTGTCATCTGTATTTCCGATACTGACAATTTCAGTTCGGATCTGTGTCGGATCTATGTTTTCTATTAACTCTGTGCTGTTCGACACCCATTTTCTGAGTTCAAACTTCGCCTGTAGGTGAATATTTTTCACTGTTGTTGCAATGCGCGTCGCTTCTTCGACGGTCTTGTAACTATCGAGGTAATCATCCATATAGTGATTCTGTATTATGGCTTCCACTGCATCTGGATGCTCATCTATATGCCTTTTCGCGTTCCAATTCTTCGCGAAAATGGCCATGCACGGCGAGCTTGCCGCGCCGAATATGATGGACGTCATACGGTATTCTTCTGGCGCTCCCTCTCTTTTATTGCCTCTCCACAGGTACCGGAGCGCGTCTCTATCCTGACTTCGCACTTTCACCTGCATAAACATCTCCGCTATGTCACCAGAGATGGCTATGCAGTGTCTGCGGAACCTCATCATGACGCCGGGCAGTGACTGTAGTAAGTCCGGTCCAGTGAGAAGGAAGTCGTTGAGTGACAGTCCTCTCGATTTGGCAGCTGCGTCATGCACGATGCGGAGTTTTTTGGGCTTCATGGGGTTGAACACGTCGAAATGTGGTAGGTACCAAGTCCTACCCGGTGTGCTCGTCTTGGGCGCCTTCTCTGCGTATCCCTTTTGTACGAGAGAGTCCATCTGTTCTGTGTATCTATCTCGAAGAGCCGGTTTGCTATCGAGTTTCTTCTCTATTGAGACAAGCCTCTTGAGAGCCGTCCCGTAACTATCGGGCATTTCTATGCTTTCATTCTTCCACAGCATGGCTGTTTCTATATGTCCATCTTCTAACTGTTGAGTGTGACGACTCAAGATATCTTCTGCTTTCTTCTCGGGGTCGGAGTCTGGCCGTCTCGGGTTGATGACCAGCGATTCTAAGGCGAAGAACTTGCGAAGCTGTTCGTCTATGTCTTCATCGCCCGCTATGATTCGGTTGCAGTAGTGCACCTGCTGACCCAGAATTCTGGTGTGCGCACCGTGTAGAGCCCAGCCCATCGTTGTGAGTGACGCGACAGGTTGATTCTTCGGACCTCTGCGGATCTCACTGGCCAATAACAGATGCCAGTTATCTTGACCGATGAGTATTTTCGGCGCGCCAGTGTCGTATATCAGCTGTTGCCTCAGGTCATCCAGATGTTTGCAGTGTGCGACGTCTTCTTCACTGACGGTTTGTGGAGCGAGGTTTAGCTTCGGTATGGTGCGCGCTCTGAACGGCACCTTATTCTTCAGTTCGCTCGCGAGTGTGACCGTGATTCTTCGTGAACTTGGAGTGTCGATCATGGTGTTACCGATCGCACCTATCTTCAGAGGGTCGATTCGGCCTTCTGCCCCGACTTGCTTCGCTACGTCCTCGTCGATCAAGGAAACGGTTGATCCATCATCGAGAAGTGCGAATGTGGACACTTCTCCCGCCGGTCCAATCACTCTGACCGGTACCATCTTGAGGTAAGCGTGACTTGAAGTCGTTCTTGAGCTGGCCACTGTTTCCTTCGACTCCACGTTGTTCGACTGCTCCTGAGTAACGGGTTTTTCGACACCCTCTGCTGCGGGCTTCTTGTTATAATGAAGAAGCTGATGGTGCGTAGCTGTACACCCCTTTACGTCACACTTCTTCGTCTTGCATGTGTGACCAGGACGACGTGTGCGCAGGCAACGGAAACACAGGCTGAACTTCTTAGCGAGCTCCCATCTCTTGTCGCTGGATCCCTCCTTGAACTTCTTGCACTCGAGAGTGTGATGTCCGTCTTTCTCACAGATGCGGCATTTCTTATCGGATTTGTCCACAGCTGTGTGGGTCCTCTGGGTGACACGCTTGCTCGAGGTTGCCTCAGTAGGGCCGATGTTCTCAGGCGGAGCGAACGCACTGCAGAAACGAGCTTGCTCTGTGATGAACTCGCTGAAGAGTGTGAGGTCTGGCAGCGACTGGTGTTTCTCTGTGTACGTTCTGTACCACTGTACACGTAGGGAGTTCGGTAGCTTCTCGGTCAGCAACCGCATCAGCTCAGCATTGATCAGGTAGTGATCTTTCTTCAGCGCGCGCAGAGTGACCACACCGCTTCTGACTCTGCTTGCAAAGTTGCAAATGTCCTTGGGTGCTTCGCCGCAGCGCGGCAATCCTCGCAGTCTGTCTGTTTCTGCTTGAGCTATTGAATCTGGACGGCCGAACTGCAGCTCTAATTCCCTCATGATGTCATCTGGCTTTGCATGTCCGATGAGTTCTGAGCTCACTGTCTCTAGCGCTCGTCCCCGCAGGCTTCTTCTAAGCCTTGCTGTGTTTTCAACATCGTTGAAATATCTTCGAGTTGTCTCGTAGATGGCACGAAATGAAAGCCATTCTGTATGGGCCCCATTGAAGTTCGGTAAGGTCATGATGACCTTCGACGCCGAGGGGTGGTTCGGTGTCCACTGTTCTGTTTTCCTGTCGGCTAGCGACGCTATAGCGGACGTCAGCTCCGTTATGAAAGGACGGAGTGAGTCTTCCCCTTTGGCTTCTGTTCCCTTTGGTGGGATTCGATTGTTCACTTCATTCACTGTAGGATGCGACAACGGTACTTGCTTATCGAGATCCACTATAGTTTCGAAGTCCACAGGGGGGGGCGGTGCCTCATGGCCTATATTACTATTGTCCCCCTCGGCGGCGTTGGCTCTCTTCTCCGGCTCAGGCTTCGGCGCCTCTTCAAGCCAGGAGCGCACGTACTCATCGTTCGAGTCTCTGTCATCCATATAGCCGTCGGAATCTTCTTCCTCGGCTCTTTGAAGTGCTAATTGAGCAAGTTCCAACTTAATCTTCAGTAAGTCTTCACGTGCTCTTGAAATTTTCTTATTTGGCCGCGTCGTCCTATCTGTAGTCGACTGCGGCCTGCTATGTTCGGTACGGGCGTCACCCCGGGTAGTCATCGGTAAGTTTCGGCTGTACGTCTCATCTAGTGTTTCCCTTCTGTCTGCAGGCTTCAATGTTCTAACTGAAGATTGCAACGTTCTATCTGATTGTTTCAACGTTCTATCTGAAGATTGCAACGTTCTATCTGAAGATCCCTCTCTTCTGGTTCCCTTCTTAACTGTAGATGGCTGTTCCATCTCTTCGGACCGTGCTCGTGCAGGTAAGTCTTCACTTCTCCGCGAAACAAGGGGGCGCTGCTGTGGCGGGTCGGTCCCTTCAGTGGTGGAGGGTGAACGCGGCGATTGCTCGTAGCAGATGGCCGGAATACCGTGTCTTCTGCTCACCTCCACTGTCCATGCTTTAGGGGCCCTGCCTTGTGATCTTGTTACCGGCATGTTGACTTCGGTATGCGGGTCTCGAATCTTCTATCTTCGAAGGTCAGTATTCAATCTTCAAATTGAATTCAGTATCTTCAAAGTTCAATCTTGAATCTTCAAGGCGGATCTCGACCGAATAAATTCTTCTAAACTGGTGTTCAAATCTTCAAACTGGATTCCAAAAATCCGGATCTTCAAAGTCAAATTTCAAAACCAGTTTCCAAAAAAAAAAACCGGATTCCAAATCCGAATCTTCAAACCGGATCTCAAAACGGATCTTCAACGGAATCTTCAAACCGGATCTCAAACCGGATCTTCAACGGAATCTTCAAACCGGATCTCAAACCGGATCTTCAACGGAATCTTCAAACCGGATCTCAAACCGGATCTTCAACGGAATCTTCAAACCGGATCTCAAACCGGATCTTCAACGGAATCTTCAAACTTCAAATCTTCTATGTTGAAAGATAATCCTTCAGGAACAAAGCTTCAGGTCCGGGAACGATCTTCGGGAACGGGGCTCCAGGTCTGGGAACAAATCTTCGGAAATAAGACTTCAGGTTCCGGGAACAAATCTTCGGATATAAGACTTCAGGTTCCGGGAACAAAGCTTCAGGAACGGGAGTAACTCGTCAGTCATAAGTCTTCAGGCTTCTGATAACTTCCTCTTGAATAAGGTTTCAGTCTCTGACGTCACTCTTCCTTCATAAGTCTTCAGCTATCCAGACATGTCCCGGACGGGTCCACATGTATCCCTCCTGAAGAAATCCGGCTCGCAAGGACCAGCAGATGTGCCGGACGGGCGTGATCGCATGGATGCGAAGGGTGTGTAGGGAGGGTGTAAATCTCCCAGTCCACGCGGCGCTGACGTCCTGCACCGATAGATTCCAGATATCTTCAGGGTGGCTACCTTCTTCCGTTCTTCATGTTACCATACCAACGTTTTTGACATTCTGCCCCCTAAGAAACAGTTTCCAGACATTCGTCTAGGAAAGGGGGTGTTTTTTGACTATTTACTGAAGGGGTTACTTTACCTGATTAATAACACAAGTTTTTTATAATTCTTCAGGAAGCAATTTCGGAACACTACTTTGACTATATCTATATATTTAAGTTAATTAAAGATTTAAATAAGAATCTTGCCGATGACTACAAATTACTCGAAATTACATGTTTACTATCGTACTATGAATCTTTACCGCAACGAGGACCGCTAATTACTTCCTGTTTCAAAGTTTTATTTGTTCTAAGTTCTATTATAGTTTTGTCGGAAATAAGCATATAACACGTTAATTTATTAAAGTACATATGGCATGTTACATATCCCTGAATTCCCCACAAAATTCCCCATCTCCTGAGATATCCATATTTACTATATCTTTCTATACTGAAAGAATATTTCGAGAAAAACCGAAAAAATCTGAAAAATGTTACTAAACTTTATTTTGTAAGTTGTTTTTCTCGAAAACTAGTGAAGCTATGCGAAATCTAATTATAGATATCTCAGGCTGGTCTATAGACCTACAACAATCTGATATTTAAAACCTTACATCTATAGTATTCAGGGCGTGACGCGCCCTGAAAGAGGGTTAACAAAAAACATAAATCTTAAATATCGCTTAACTAAAGCAACACGACATACAAACTCAATTAAGTGGGCTTTATATTAAATTTACGATATTAAAAGTTAGGTCCAGGGCTAGGTCTCGGTACTAGGTTACCTGGACGCACTATAAAACTATAATCACGGCTATATAGCCCACTCAAATGAGGTTTGCAGAGGTGGTACTTACGGTTTTTTCTATACTAGGCACTTATTCACCACTGTTATTGGTTTAACTATCACTCTTATCACTATGAATTTAAGTTAATGTCAAAAACAAACTAAAACACTATGTAGTGACGCATCGTCGCGAACAGTTATAAAGCGACCTTTGGTGGTGGTGACACAAAAAATAGTATCATCATTAAGTTCAAATGTTCAATATGATTTAAATGTTTAGTCACAAACAAGTTGTTCCTGGAAGTAATTATTACAGAATTATTTGTCTCAGCTTCGTATTTTCATTGATTGTATACGTCTTATTTTTACGACTGGTAATTTTCTCAATGCATCCTTTATTAGAAGTTCATATGTCTAGTCTGTTTTTTTTTTAAATCTGAATTCAATTCAATTTTTATTTAATCCTTAATCTAAACTGGAGTCTTAAAGCCTATTTCCACCAAATCTCCCGTCATTTCATTATTCTAAAATACGATTTTCCGGCGCACGTTTTCCGGAGACGGTGTAAAGGCGTAAAGGCAATTATTATTGCATAACGAACCTCATTCGTTCATGAGTCGACAAGGTGACGCAAATGGACTACTAATTTATGATAACAACGAAAATTGCTTTCGAAAAACCCTGGAATACTATGAATAAAATTCCAGTTATTCGACCGACAGTTTGGCCCGATTTAAATATTAAAGGGCCAATGGGGTTGTTTGGCATCAGTTACGTTTTGAAGAAAAAATGCTAAGTTTTTACCAGTTTTTGAAGGGAGTGGAAGAATGTGTATATTTGAAAGAAATTGTTCATATTCTACTAATATTTTAAATATTAAAGTTTGGATGTTTGTAATGAATGTTGATGTGAACATAAATACATAAAATGAGATTCATAGAGATGATTAATAGTGTGTTACGCAATTAGGGTGCTGGTCAAAGACGCAAGCTGATGGCAAGTACCACGTGCCTTTGAATCACAAGACAAAAAAACCGAACAAGTGCGAGTCCAACTCACACACGAATGGTTCAGTACAGCCATACAATATTTTATACTACATATTTTAAAACGAACACGTTTCTGGTAGGTGTGGGATCCCTTTAATTTTTGTCATGTTTTATTATGTACGTTTTGTTAGAGCGGCAAAGGAAAAACACATTCTGTGAAAAATTCAACTGTCTATCTATTGCAGTTCTTGAGATACAACCCGCTGACAGATACACGACCGGACAACGGTGGCTTAGTAATAGGGTTCCGTTGGCACCCTTTAGGTACGGAACCCTAAAAAGCAATATCGTCCTTTCAACCTGTAAAAAATTGGGTAATCTACTTCCGAACTTCGCTACTTTTCAATCCCAAACTTAATCCAGTCTTTTCCTTAGTCTCACGGATTTCCCCGGAGAGCCTGACCGTTTTATTCCAAACTTGTACAAAAGAAATCTAAGACACAAATTATCCATTTCCAGCCTACTAGGCCATTAATAGGTTGTCAGTCCTTCTAAAATGTATAGCCTATTTCCAAAACGAGCCATTCTAAAACCCTTGTAAGTGAAGGGCCGGAGTTACGACTGGGTGCTTCGATTACAGGCTTTTTCTTCGGCAATTTTATGTGGGGATTAGTGAGGGTACCGGCTTCCTACTGATCTGAATGGATTTCTGTCCCCAATTTTATATTATACTCCTACATATATATCATTGTTAAATTATGTATACTAGTTTTCATATTTATGGGTCTACTTTTGTGTTTTATAAGGCTTGAATTGATACTTTATTTGGTTTGTGTTGGTTGCGGAGTTTTGCTTGTTTCTCTCAATGCCAAAAATGTTATCCATTAGGCTTTAGGCCTGTTGAATCAAAATAACCGTTTCTTTAAAGAAAAACATGCCAGTATATAATGTATTTACTTTAACTTTTTTTTTAAAACTTTAGTTGAAGTTATAATATTTACTTAAACTAAACTTTTAAAATTAAATTTCATTTCCTAGAATAGCTAAAAAGACTACCATTTTATAATAATAGGATCAGTATGCTAAAATAAATACATACTGTTAAGAATAAAAGATGCTACGTGCTACGCCGTAGCTAACGAGATGAGGTCACGGCTACGCCGCCTTCTCGTAGCAGATAGCTGACTTGCTACGAATCTACGATTATTTTTATTGAACTTTGTAGCTTCTTAATCTTTGCGTTGAATTCGAAAGGAACTGGATTCTTGAAGATTGATTAATGTGCTAGATAAGAAAACTTTCCAAACGTCCATCTCATGCGGGCTGACAACGTCGCATTTCTAGTGGGTTTTCCTGATTATTTTATTAAAGGTAAATTAAAGTAATTTATTTTTTCAGCCAAGCACTAGATCTCTGGTATTTATAATTATTTTAAACTTTAACTCTTAAATAAAAACATTTAATCGTAACCTACTGCAAATAGAAAACAATTGACAATGTGTCGATTTTTAAATACCAAAATAACTGTAAAAATAGTTAACAAACATATAAATATAAACGGTCTAGTGCATAACTGAAAAATAAATAGTACTTTGATTCAAACATAATTAGATAATCACAAAAAACTACTTGAAATGCGACGTTGCCAGCCTGCGCCGGATGAATCCTCTTAAGTGGCATAACATTTTATTCTGTTCAATAATTTCTTGACCACCAGCATTAAAGTATTACAGTTAACCGCTATTTCAAGGACGTTATCTAACTTTATATATTTAAAACTCCACTTTCACACGTACAATTTAACTAACGGGCTCAAGGGGCCAAAAATTAGAGCGACACTTATGTTACCAAAAAACGTGACTTCACTAAAATTTCCAGGCCATATGCTCTGGGGTCCAAAACAGTACAAATAAATAATAAGCACGGGACTACGGTAAAGCGTACGCGCAATAAACGTAATAAAAATAAAAACACGATTATTTTTAATGTCCGACGCACGGGAACAAATTTTAATGTGAAGTGGGTCACAATGGTAACGTTAAATTGTTGTCGTAATGTTGTTATATTTCTATTAGTCTGGGCGTGGGGACTTTGCGGTTTTTTTTTGTACTGTAGTTACATTCCTTTTTTGTTTCATTTCATTTTGTTTTTTGCCAAACAATGGGACTGATCCACCGTTTCTGGTAATGAAATGACTTTACTTCAATCATTTCGAATACACGTATTTTTACTCGTATATCTTTTTCCATAATTTTCAGAATTTATTCCACGATTTGTATGTTAACACAGGTATGTAAAAAAAAAACATTTTATTAATCATTACGCCTATTCAATCTCATGACATGTGGCAAAATATTGTTTGAGAATAAAACCATAATAATGATTATTAGTTACAATACTGACATAAATTGCTGATCTAAAACAATATGCGTTAAAAAAGTAACCTCAAGCTAAAAACATGACAGCTCTTATTCCGTGATGTGATGTGTGTTTTGTTCCGTGTGTATGTTATCACATGTACCCAAAAAATAATTTGATTAAACTGGTCGACACTTCACGTGACCAGAGAGCTGGGTCATTCTTTGGTCAAAGAATTAGCATTGCCATTCAACATGGCAATGCTGCCGGTCTTCTGGACACATTTCCTGATGACAGCGATACGGACGAACATTTAGTTAGTTCGTTTTTTTTCTTATTTAAATAAATATATTTTCATTTTATTAATAATTAAGAATGCCTAAATGTGGCAAAATATTTTTTGAAAACAAAACCTTCATAATTATACATTACACACTGACTACACTACTGTTACACTACTGACCAAAATCACTGACACAAAAAAATATGCGTTAATAAAAATAAACCACAGGCTATAAACATGACAGCTCCTGTCTAATGGCCACATACAAACAACTTTTATATTAACGGCCTAACATTAGCACTTTCTTTTTTGCTGACAAAATGTTTAAAACGAGCCCTTTTTTATTTCATTGCTGGGTACACTTCAAACAATGGCGGTATACGGGGGCTGTTTGTCCAGGTAAATGTTTTCGGGGTTCATTGGCGTTTGAACTGTGAATGGTTTTTGCAATTATGAAGGGAAACTCAAATAGTGAAATTCTTGGGGTCAGTTGCTTGATTTTTCAACAAGCCTAAACTGTCCGCCCATACCTATTAACACTCTAATTCGAAAACATTGTAAATGACAATTATTTTTAAAAGAGTAACCGCGGAGTTTCTACCTGGTTATTCTCAATAGGAAACAACAGTTTGGAATTGTGCATCTAGTTTCTGACGTTTAATAAGCGCCCATATAAGTTAAAGTAAACAATTTAATTTGTATTTTTCTGATAATATCTATATTTAAACAGCTTCATTACTTACTGAGTGACAGAGGACCAACCTTCACAGAAATATTATACCAAAAGTTTAATGCAAGTTAATAACCTAAACTTGCAGGAGTCATTTATCTAATTGCAATCAATAACAGGCATAGCAGTCAGGCATAATACCCACATTTAGGTAATTATGTCAGGTAGCCGTGTCTGCACTAATTAAGTACTCCTTATGCATTGAATTGAAATACCTCAGAATTAGGGGCAATGTAATCGATTAATGACTGACCATATCCGTATATTGTGTAATTAAGAGAAAACACAACAACAAAATAATAAATAAGTTTGATTTAATTAGATTAAATAGGAGCAACAAACAGGTGTGTGTTGCCAGCGATGACCTATGGTACAGAAACGTGGTCGCTCATAATGGGCCTTATCAGAAGGCTTAAAGTCACCCAAAGGGCAATGGAGAGGGCTATGCTCGGAGTTTCCCTACGCGATCGAATCAGAAATGAAGAAATCCGCAGGAGAACCAAGGCAACCGACATAGCCCGAAGAATTGCCAAACTTAAGTGGCAGTGGGCAGGGCACATTGCTCGCAGAACAGATGGCCGATGGGGCCGAAGATTCTGGAGTGGCAACCGCGTACCGGAAAGCGTAGAGTGGGAAGGCCTCCCACAAGGTGGACCGATGACCTTGTGAAGGCTGCGGGAATCCGCTGGATGTGGGAAGCACAAGCCCGGTCGAAGTGGCGGACCCTGAGGGAGGCCTATGTCCAGCAGTGGACGTCTTTCGGCTGAAATGATAATGATGAACAAACAGCTACATTATGCTATATTAGAAATTAATAGAAACACATCAGTAACTTAAATAATAATGTAGCCCACAGCGCCGTTCACCGATTACCATGAATAAATGAAACTTTAAATTCAGTACGAGGAGAACTATACATGCATGACAGTTACCCTAAGATTATAAAAATAATGAAAAATAACAAAGAATTAGTCCAATAGCTCAAGTTTCTCATACAAAAGTCTACGAAACCTTTCCATTGAGCATATAAATATGTCTGTGTGTCCGAATGCTTCATTCTAGGTTTCTGCCGTTAAACGAACTGGTGAACATACACAGTGTTAGATCCTACCAGTGCTAGGTACCTACAGCACAGAGTGCCTGCACGCATCCACTGCCTATTGACAGTTCTGGGGACTGCAAAGCACAATACATTATTCAAATCAACACAATCAAAATTGCCGTTAACTATTTTAATAATAATTTGTCCATTTATTAATAAACAAAACTGGTTCACCAAAACAATACAGAGCGAAAGAAAAGCTAACACAATACGATGCTATTCATGTTAAAAACGAGTTTTTCTTCCCCGAGAACAAACCAGCCAGTGAATTGTAATGTCAATTGTAGTACGAAACAAGCAGGAAAGACCTCCTTTTGAAGTAGGCTAAAAAAAGTAATATACAGTGTCTGCCAAGTCATAAGCTATGGCAGTATCCACTCCGCTTCCTAATAACATTTTAATAATAAACTCGCGCACGGAACAAAGGGAATGCCTTCGCCATAGTGTGGGGGAAGTGGTGAGAGGTGGCGATTGTGATGGGAAGAAAAATTTAAGTTCTTTGACAATGGAGTGAAATCTCGAAGCGAGGTGACCCCAATTTCTATTTTTTTTTTATGACTATATGGGCCTGCTCTTGACCTCGACCACGCCTGATGGAAAGCGATTGTGCGGTCTATGATGGATCGAGCGTGCCCAGAAAATACCCGTTCACTCTTGTTTTGAAGGTGTTACATTTGGAAGGGATTACTGGATAAAGGCCTATTTCGGGAATACAATTAATCAATGCTCTGACAACGTCATAGCATATCACCATGACAAAATATTAGTGGCACCAAGTTATTTGCACGAAAATATATAAGCTAAGTAAGTTTGACAGTAAAGCCGTATTAGAATTCCATTTATAAAATACCTGAATCTGAAACAATCAGAATATTTATTATACTCAGCATGAAAGTCTTCTTATCACTATTGCGCGACAACCGCACTAAGCTCATGACTTAAACGAAAAAAAGAAAAGAACGGAGATTTATAGTGGATTCCCGCGGCCACAAATCAACCGTAGCCGTCAGAATTTGTGTGAATTTATACGATATATATGCAGTTTTTCTGGCCACTCAGTGTTTCTTTGCGAAAAATTGTACCAAGAATAACGTAACGGCTCATTTTATTTGCACGCCAGTGTATTTTTAAATGTAAATGGTTATTTTGGTTGCACGGCTGTATATTTTTAGGTCTTCCCAATTTGAACAAATTATGGGTTCAATGTATTTATAGATGTACAAAATGCCAGCTTTGTTCATTTTAAACTAGGCGTATTCTACATTTAAATCTTGAATGGAAACCCTTTACCTGTCTAATTTTGAAATGGTCTAAATACAGGGTGGCGGGAACATTGACGCGGAACTCGTAACCATAGATTCAGTACATAACTCTGGCCCCTTCGTTGAAATTTTTCGCCGGTTATTAAAAAAAAAATCTGTTACATGACCGCGTAGGTAGGTATCGCATTTTTCTATGATACAGCTGTATTTTACGGATAACCGACGAAAAATTTCTACTCTAGATTAGTCCTCGAAACATGTGCAGAATTTATGGTCACATTTTTTACGTTGATGTCCGAAGCTATCCTGTGCTTTAAAGACAAAACTAACTTAAATAGGTACCAGAATGTATTCTAGGGGAGCAAGTAGTACACTAGTAACATTCCTCAACTGTCGAACAACCAATCAGTTAGCAACACAACTAACACAGACACTTCCAATTTGTCTTAACAAATCGTGACGAAACCTAGGAAACAAATTAAAGGTCTTAAGTGTCTTAGCGAATAATTCGATCGGCGATTCATTTGATTCGTTCAAACTCGATGGGTCTTATCCTATTTGTGGATGGATTAAGTCCAGGAAATGGTTTGGTAGCTTTACCAGATTATCCTTGAGGATCTAAGGTATCAAGACACTTGGGTACGAATTAAGTTCGTCTTTTCTCTGAATTAGGAGAGAAGCTTCGTCATCGCTCGTAATGAATTGGGGAGGTCGGTCGTTTTTGGAAATTCAGCGCAAAATTCGAAATCATCTTTTTTAAAGACTGTGCTGAGATCGGCTGCTAGAGCAGCTAAATCATCAAAATGTATTTTCTTTTAAAGTTGTTTCTTATAATCAGCCAAATTAATTTGTTTGAAATTATGTTTAGGTACTGTTTAAATATGAAACGCGAATAATTTTCGCATATTAGTATCTTTAATTTAGAATTGGTGAAAGCTTGAAGCATTGGTATAAGTACCAATGCGTCAAGCTTTTTCCGTCGTTTCTTATGCACAAGGTTACCTGGATTAGAATCCAAACCTCTTGCTTATGAGACAGTAATAAAATGTTTTATTGCAATATGAAAACTTTTCTAGATATGGTATTTATAAGTAGGTAATATTACAGCCTACACGATTCCACAAATAGTCGATACATCCCAGAATTTTCATTGTTTCTAGTTTCTCTTAGAATTCTTTGTATAAATACTTACATTTGGGTCCTTAGTTCATTTGTTTTTCCTTTATTAATAGAACAGCGGAGTATTTGCGTAACAACCTTGCAATATCAATGTGTTTTTTTGTAAGTTCAACAACATTCATTGAGTTCTTTACGTTGTTTTTTCAGAGAAGTTTTTTAAACATACGAAGCAATTTATTTCCTTCAAAATCCTTCTGATTGTAACTGTGTTACTCAATTCGGATGCCGATCAAAAATCATAAAACTTTTGGCTTTAGGTCCTATATTTAGGGATTATTTATGAAGATGTTAATTACAAAGTATGAATAAGGTTTTTTATTAAGAGCACAAAATGTCGGTTGCACGGCATATACATTACGGCGACTAAACATCGGATGTGCCAAATGGACTCCAAATTCCGGGCCTGTTTCCATCATCAGTCTAGCCCTTACCTTTGTTCTCCAGCCGCTTCAAACAACAAAGTCCCAATTTCTTTCAGCAATAAAGCCGCTATAAGTTTTCTTTTTATCCGCGATAGTAACACAGAAACAAAGCGAAGTCATTCCACGTTAATGAAATTAAAGCGCTTTTTTTTTCTTGCACAACAAAAAGTTTTTCAATTAAATGAACTGAAGTTCTTATTGTGTGTTAGAGAGCTTCAGTCTAAGGTTATTTAATCTTACTTTTTATCGCAATTTGCTTAATCTTAGAAGTGGATTGTTTGGGACGTGTCGTTAAGATTATTTTAGGAGTGAGTTTTTTGTAATTTCGAAGAAATTACTGTATTTTGTAATGCTTTTAATTTTAAGCAATATCAATTGTATTAAGCAAATGTCTTGTAATGTTTGTCGACAACAGTTAATTCAAAGATCTGGTTTAATAAAAAAAAATGACAAATAAAAATCAATTTGCATCAAGAGAAAGTGAAAAGCAGTATTTAGTGGTGGCCAATAATTTATTTATTATTGCTTTTGATCTACAATACAATATTTTTAACTTGCAGGTCAGGTTGTATGCTGACCAAAACATTTTTTTTTAAACGTTGCCCCACTCTAGGAATGTCTCCTGTATTGTGGGTGCATTTACAAACATTTAAACTCACATACACAAACAGCCAGACCCGGAACAACTACTTGTAGGTCATACAAATATTTATTCCATGCGGGAATCGAACCCGCTACACGCAGCGCAGCAGTCAATCGCTTAACCACTGCGCCAGCCGTGCCGTCAAAAAATGTGGCTTAACAGAACCATGATCATTAAAGTCATCAATAGAGAGTTCTATTGATGACTTTAATGATTATGATTCTGACTTTAAATGAACTTACTGAGTAGTAAGTTCATTTAATCCCAATTCCAAATTAAATGGGATTAAATGAACTTGTACTGTAAATATGTATATTTTGACACTGACCTGCAAATTACGTTCCCTAAATTGACTCATAGTTATAACTTCTTATGCCATTCAAATCTATTAAAATTGCGTTTTGAATTCTAATGAAGAAAATTGTGTTAACATAATACTTCTCTCCTGTACTAATCTCGGCGTAAATATGAAACAATTGGTACACACGAGGCCCGACATATTTATACAGCGTACAATATCTTAGGGTACCCACACATATCACACATTCTACATGACGTCACTGCGACTTTGTTAAACCGATTAGCTGTTCATGTGAGCGCTAATTATAGCATTGTGCTGGGTGAATTATTATGCAAGTATGTGTAACAATAGTTGTTGGATTGTTAGAAATATAGTACGTACATAGGATTATGGCTTCTTAAATATAACACACATTCTCACATGCATAATTTCAACATGACAGATGTAACCAATATTTTGTCAAGTATATTGTTGTGGCGGCATCTACAACGCCACATGCGAACTACGCATCAAAGACTAAACTAGACTAGAAGAAGTATATATATGAAGTATATAAAAAAAAATCAGCTGTTCCATACATTTTGACGAGTTATGTGAATACAAGTGTATGGAACAGCTGATTTTTTTTTCGCGATTTCAGTTTTGGTCCCATAGTAAAAGTTGTTGATAATGATGAGTACAATAACCCCTTCAGAGGTTGTGCGTTATTTAAGTTGCACCTTGTATATTGTATGAAGTCTATGGTATCATTAATTCAATCAACAAACTAACCAACTGCCAACAAGAATATTATTTCTAATAATACAATCAGGGGAAATAATTGTTGATAAAATACACCCTACGTTACTTTGCCGCGTTACAGCCATTTTATTCAACTGTCAAAGAATGACAGTTATATAAAATGGCTGTGATTTTAATGTATTTACGTGAAATTTAAGGTAGTAGTAAATTTGCTTAACAATGAATGTTCCTGACTTTATATGAAAAGCTGAAGTATAAACATTACCTTGGTATTTTTCACAAAAGCCTTTGGTTGATATATTGACATGGCAGACGTTTGAAAAGGGTGAAGTGCCTCAAGTACTTACCTGTCACTCATTAGGAGAATGCATGGGTTTGTAATTAATGGTACTTACGTGCCGTAACGTTGTATGGAGCAAATTCCCCACTGCCAAGAATGCTTAAGCTCATGAACGAGTGCTGTGTACTATCTACTATATGTACGGTCACCAAAAAAATAAATAATCAGGGAGTTAATTGCAAAACACACTATCTGAAGGTATGGCTTTCATTTTGCGGGTTCAACAACATTTTTATGTTCAAAATTCGAACATAATTATGAAGTAAGCATGCATAAATGATTGATATTCTGATTGACAGTGTGATACGCAATTAGGGTGCTGGTCAAATACGTAAGCTGGTGGCGAGTACCAGTGCCTTAAAATTACGAAAAAAAATTCTGTTGCATGATTTTTAGTAGTAAACCCTTCATCAGTTTTTCACCGATGATGGATGTTTTCGAATAACATTTAATTTAATTATTTAATCAAATTAAATTTCATTCGAAAACATCCATCGGTTTCTGACTAAACGTCAACTTTTCTACCAACTCTGGTAACTTATCTCTTTCAGCGACTCATCATCATCATTTCAGCCGAAAGACATCCACTGCTGGAAATGGGTCTCCCCCAAGCTCCTCCACTTCGACCGGTTCTGTGCTTTCTGCATCCAGCGGATTCCAGTAGCCTTCACAAGGTCATCGGTTCACCTTGTGGGAGACCTTCCCACTCTACGTCTTCCGCTACGCGGTCGCCACTCCAGAACCTTCCGGCCACATCGGCCATCTGTTCTGCGAGCAATGTGCCCTGCCCACTGCCACTTGAGTTTGGCAATTCTTCGGGCTATGTCGGTTGCCTTGGTTCTTCTGGAGATCTCTTCACTCCAGATTCGATCACGTAGAGAAACTCCGAGCATAGCCCTCTCCATTGCCCTTTGGGTGAATTTTAGCCTACTGATAAGACCTATTGTGGGCGACCACGTTTTAGGGCCATAGGTCAACACTGGAATACGCACTGGTCAAAGCGAGTTGAGCTGGTTTTGGCGACGATGGCGCCGAAATTGTAAGCAAATGGATCAGCAAACGTACCTGTGGAGGCTAATTTGCAGTTCCACTAATAAATTGAGAGTTTTCGCTTGATTATTTGGATACTTTAAACCGGAAATTTTCAAATTACAGATGATTTCTATTTCATAATTGAGGTCAATTAAATACCCTCAATTTTCTTCGATGATGTTTCAGTCTTACCAAGGGGTATGTATATGTATCTGGTTAGACTGGAAGCTGACCCCAACATAGTTGGGAAAAGGCTAGGCAGATCATGATGTTGATGTTTTAGTAATATGTTATTCAATAAAGTTATGCCAACAACATTGGTTGGTGACACATAAGAACGACCTTCTAAGTACAGATTAATGTAATACCCTTTTTTCCTTTAGTGAGTGATGGCGTAAGAATTTAACATAAACAGAATTTTGTTATTATATTAATCTAAACTTTTGAAACCGATATTAGAACTAACTAAAACATTTAAATTGGATATCTATTTTTCCATCACAATATTATCCGAAAGGTAACAAGATAAACGAACCTGTGACACACGTTGATCGATGTAAAAGTTAACATTATATTCGCATGGAGACATCAAACATTCAACATTATTCAAAGTTTCTTTGGCTCGTTCACCTTTGCTTGCGTAACATGGAAGGGGTAATGTTATTTGAACTTCTTTATACAATCTAAAAATACCGACTTCTGATATTGAATTGATAAAAGTATGAAGGGTTGATCTCTTTATGTGTATTGAACGTTTTATTATTGGATATAGAAGGACCCGTATATAACAACCGCGCGGGTTGATTGAAGGTAAGCTGCGATTGCCGTGGCTGGTCCGTCGGTAAGTGACTATTAATACAAAATCCCTTCCGTGCCTTGGCAAGCATGTTAAACCATTTGTCTCGGCTGCCATTCGTGAATCTTTGATAGTCGTTACGGGTCGTCTGAAGCCCGAAAATCAGACAAACAGTCGCACCTAGAGGTATCGTATGGTAAGACTGGTTAGACAATTACTGGGTTGTGGAGGTCAGATAGACCATCGCTCTATTTAAAACACTGGTATTCAGCTGCGTACGGTTAGACTGGAAGCCGAACCCAGCATAGTTGGGAAAAAGATAGGCAGATGATAATAATGTGTAATAATGCTGTTTGTGAAAGTGAGTTTAAATGTTTGTAAACGCACCCACAATACAGGAGAAATTCCTAGTGTGAGGCAAGGCCTTAAAAAAAATGTAAATTAAGGGAAACTAGTGTGAATGTTCAACAAGTTGACAACCAGCTTAATTTGCCCGTAAATTCAAATCACAACTGTCATTTTTTGAGAGTCAAATCAAGAATTTTTGATTTTAAGCTTTCCTTTCTACTTTTACACACGTTGTCTACATCTCTTTTTATCTTCTCTCCTATCGTAGGTGTGCTGAAAGAGATTTAGGTAGAAATAAGCATTACCTTTGTACGTATTTCTCTATTTCTTTCTTCTTGTCTGTTTATATGTGTGTGCTTAAATGGTTAAATAAATAAACAATTAAGTTTCCTGATCATACACAACCGCCTTACGAAAACGTTATCAATTTTGGATTTCGTATCAACATGTAAATTTTTCGCCGATATTTGCATTGTATAAAACGACAAGGTCCTAAATATATCAAGTTAAGATATTTGTAGGTTGATCGTGGGTACATCCATATTTCACCAGCTAAGTTATAAGTCCCATGTTATAGGGTGCGAGCACCAATTGAACTTTACATAAGCATAGATAGATTGCTGTAACGGGTCCAAGTTGACCCAAAAACCTAAGAATATTGCAATAACATGAAGGGTGTAGCGTAATGGCAGTAGTGAATGGCATGGCTGGAGGGAATACGAAGCACGATGCGGCGCGTGAATAGCACAGGGTTGGTAAAAACACCAAGTGTTCTATTCTGTTTTTTTGTTGGGTGGGAAATCATCCAATAACTTCTCCCGCTCTGGGTGAAGCAGGAGGACTTGTCAGACTTTTACTGACTAAAACCCACCCGTGTTCCCTCAGTTGCCTGTGTTCCAGGGGCCACGGTATCTCTTTCGAACAACCGACACCCCTGGCAGCGAGTGTTATATTCTGTTAAAGTTTGATTTAATTTCCTGATAATGGTTGATGTTTCCAAAGAATGAAAATTCTTGCTTTAGTTTTTTTTTTTATTGGAACGAAGCTGTGAGAGTTCAATTGTAAAAATCTTCAGGTAAATAAAAAACGTTATGTATCGAAAAAGCACTGTTCTCCTTTGCAAGTTTTTAATATATGTATTCATAATTATATTAAAAAAGATGGAGAGTGGTGAAGATGGTTTCCGAGTGTGCTGTAGCCGACAGTAAGGTCAAAATTAAAATCCAAGATGCAGCTGTAATATTTTTTTAAGTATCATCATGGGTGTCGTTTTACGGTGTCCGAGTTTAGAGTTTATCCGAGGTGAGAGAAATTCATGGTGCTGAAGCTAACAGTGCGATATAAGTAAGGCTTCAGTATTTTAAAGATAAAGTAAACGACGTTACATTCGGAGTTGAAGAAAAATCGCAAGAAACTTTGTTCCTGACGGGGGTCCCCACGACCCCACACGTTTTTTCTTCAACAATGGAGCGTTGTTTTGTTCTACCAGCTTGTTTGTAACCCAATTAAAACAGAAAATCGAAAGACTAAAATTGCGTTACTCCTGCAATCTGCTCGAACTGTGTGTATGTCCCTAGTGTGAATTTTTCACGTCAAAATGATTTTAATTTATTTCACTTAAGACTTGTAAAACTGTTATTTGGTCACTTTGAGAAGTGAGAGGCACTCTTCAGTAGTCGTACAGATATATTATGACTGCATCAAAATGAAACTAGGTACTAGATTGCTACGTGTTTCGATTTACATGTTGCTCAGTCGACGATATCTTGGAGTTATTTCGAGTAAAATGACGTACCTATGTGTTTTCATGTAGAAGCCTTTGTGTAATGTTTTTTTGGATTTTTTTGTAGGCTGATTTAGTTAGTTATTCATTTATTTAATGTATAGTGTAAATAGTTATTGCGTTATACGAGTGTTTTATTTTACCCGTCGCGCGTCTAATTAGCAGACACAATAGAAATTCTATTGTTATCCGAACACATGGTGTACACTTGACACGCGGAAGGTTAATGGAAAGTAAGAAGTAACTATGAATCATGTATAAACGACAAAAATTATGACAAACCCGTTTATTTTAACAAGTTTGAAACGACTTTTAGTTCACAATAATCATATGGAGCTTAGTGTTGGCGCTGTGCCCGAAGCAAGGCTCTTCTGCTCACACCTACCTAATAACTAATACAAACTGTAACCGGAAGATTCTACATCCATACTTCTGCCAAACCATCCGCAAGTCAATGACTTACTTACATTACTTCCATGAAGCAAAAAAAACCATTAGTGTTTCTGTATCTGAAAAAAACTTATGTAATGTACCAAATTGTCTCTATCTTGGTGGCCGTCAGAAATGGTATATTTTTCTCCAGGCAGTAAAAGAACATTGACCATCACATTTCCTAACTATGTTTTATCTGCCCTTGTTTCGGTGACTTAGCCCTCCCTAAGGCCTCTGCCTCGAATTTTGCGGGCAGCGGGGCGGCGGCGGCGGCGGCGCAGCTTGACTGGAATGCACCGCTCGTTGCCCGCTGCCACGCCGCTGTTTTCGAGAACCGGTCCATTTGATTTTACGTATAAGATCCTGCCGCTCCCGCGCCGCCGCCGCCGCCGCCCCGCTGCCCGCAAAATTCGAGGCAGAGGCCTTAGTGGCTAAGAAATAACAGCCGCGGGAGTCGATCGATCAGTTCAAGCTACATTTTCTAAGGTGAGTCCATGGATGAGTGAACATCTTTACATACCAAAACCCCTCCGGAAGCACGTTAAGACGTTGGTGTCAGCTGACATTTGGTTATCTGTGACAGTCGTTACAGATCGTCAGAAGCCCGAAAGTCTAACCCCCAGTCTAACTAAGGGTGTGTTACCCAGTAACTGGGTTGTGGAGGTCATATAAGCAGTCGCTCCATGTAAAATACTGGTATTCAAACACACCGTGTTTCGGTGACAAATAAACCTATTTTTCTTTCACTGTGTTTTGACTTTTTTAAACAACCAAAACCAGAGTTTTCCTGAGACATTTTCCTTCGGCATAAGGCAAAAGTCATGCAATTTAAAATATCCTGTCACAACGTGAAATATTTTGCTGAATGCAGCCCTGCAGTGGCCCCAGGCACTGTTGCCAATCTCTCGACAAATAACATTTTTAAAATTGCAACTTTGGAAAATAGAGATACGGGGCTCTGAACCGTTTAATAGTGATTTACGACCCGATAAAAATTTCAACTTTTCACATTAACGTGTCAGGTTGCCTTTATTGTATAACTTCGTTTTGCTGTAACTGTAAGTAAAAATTATTGTGTTAAGGAAGAAGAGTTTAAGTTTAAATGGTAGTTTTCTCGTCGTAGGCGATAACTTTTAAAGAGGATTATTGTGAATAAAAGTGCTAGTTTATTTAACTTAATCGTTCTTTTAGGAGAAACGGTTGTTGAACTATCTTACTTAGTTTTGTGTAGTTCCAGAAAGAAATACGGACTGGTTCTCCTACGAATAAAAAGGAAGTATTTAAAGGTAAATAATAATGAGAGATATATTTTGTGCATATCTACGAAAAGTCTCCGAAAATCTACAAGGTTTATTACGATTGTATTTATTATTTTGATGATTAAGTACTTATCATCATTACATCTAATCCAGTCTTCATAAACCAGAATTTTGCAGCAAACCTCCATCAGAATATTTTACGATATTCCTTTGTTCCAAAAATCAGCATGGAAAAATTCCATAGCAAAGATGATGGATTTATTTCCCACCGATTCCGAGGCCAACAGACCTCATAAAAACGTCCAAATAGACTTCCTTATAAACCCTCGTATTGATCAAGCAAAACGCACTAGCTGCTGGTAATATCAATAAAATATTATGAGGATTTTTTTGCATACTCGTCCTATCATGAAAGGAATAAGATTTGAGGTCCAACCTTTAGACCGCACTTTGTCAACAGAAAAGATACGAGTCCTTAAATGTTTATAGAATATTGTACAGGATTACTAGGAAGAAATAAATAGTACAGTTATACCCAGTTTAGGTACTAACACGGATGATATTGTGAAAGAAAATTGGCTTTGGGTCCGAAAACGTTTGTCGCAAAAGTCTGAGCTATATTTGGTCCTGATCCTTTTGTTATATAGAGACTATGTAGGTATGTATATCCTAGAAAATTATTGGCTTTTATATAGGTAGACATATAAAGATTTATGTAGATTGTCATAAATCAAGGGCGGTACTTAGGCGACGAATGTCCTAAGTCGTAAAAAATAAAACTCAGTTCTCGAGAGCCTAATCTTTGTGACTGATCAATTTCCTCAGCCCGTGATAAGTTTTATTGAGAGCCACCATTCTCGAAGCCATAGAAATATTATCAGATTTTTTCGAGACTCAGCGAATACTAAAACGAATATCTGACACCATTCAAACGTTATGTATGTACTTGTTGGGCCCTATAACGCTGTGGAACTTCTATTTACGAGCCCAAAGCAATTTGAACTTAATTTTGGAGGTCATAAAGTTGATTTCTCTTTGAGAACTCGTCTATTTTGATGCGATCGTAAATTACCAAAGGTAGTTTCGGTCAGTATGGCCTCTATTTCGAACGGGATTTGGGCTATTATACTTTGGTATTATGTCGAAATTATCTTTGTGATCTCCGTAGACCTAGATTGTTCACAGTGTCGTGATGCGTACGTACATGTTGTATTATGAGGGTCGGTTGTCGATATCAGACGAAATAACACTTTATAGTAGACAATTAATAGATCTCGTTACACAAACACTGATATCTGTTGAAAATATAGGTAGATACGCAAAACATCGATGCTCCATGAATATTGTAAGTATTCATCACTTCACTCAATTTTATTGCATCGTAAAAATAAGCCAATATTACACAAAATGAGAATCCATGATATCGCGGCAGGAGTAATAGCTGACTTCACTTGATGAATTTAAGGCCTGCTATACTAGATACCTACTTTTAGTGAACCTATGATGCCCAAAGAGAAGGCAAAAATATCAAACGAGAAACCTATTCTCTTAAACCTTATGTAGGTATACCCTGTTCTATGACAGCATTAGATTGCTATAAAACATTAAAGAAAATAAATAAGAAGTCTAAAATCAGCACATAAAGTGAACTGATTACGTTAAATTCAATGGAACAGTGTTTTATTCGAAGAAAATATATACCTAGTATTGAAAATGTTTGACTCGCGACCGCACTGCGTGAGGTATTCACAAAAAAAAATCGCTAATACAACTTCCGATCTATTCTGTAAAAATCTTACCGTGAAAACTTAGGTGAAATAAGCTGTCAATTCCTAGAATCAGTTGGAATGACAGCTCGCTTCAACCTCACTCCACCTAAGTTTTCACGTTAAGGTTTTATAGAATAGATCGGCTGTTCGCATTGATATACAAAAAACCTAAGATGCACAGTCTGGAACAAAAGTAACACTCAAAACCATCCCCAATTATACGTCAGTGGTTATAGATATTTTTTTTTTTTTGTTGCAAATTTAACCTTACAAGCATGACTTAAAGTGGTTTTTACGAAGCAATGTCCAAAAAGACTGACTAAGACATGACTGACGATACTATTAATTGACACCTGCGCACATTGCACCCTATTTATGCGGACGTTTTTGAGACGCTGATTGTGTTTCTTGGGTTTTTTTGTATAATAATGGCTGTACGGGAAAATCTAAACCAAACTAGTCGTGAGTGAAATTATAAATTTATGACACATAGCACAATCATCATCATATGTTAGGATCCAGTTTCAGCCTAACAAGATACAGCTGAGTGCAAAAATAAACACACTTATTGCATCTCCTATCATAATGAAGCCTTCAACTTCACTCACAGAGCACAGAGTTTAAAGATAATTCAATTTCAAAATATATTTAGAACATGATAGAGTAGCAACTATCTCAGCTCTGCGCGTTCCGTATGTAAAGTTCCTTAGTCTGCCTGGACGCACTTTCATTATAACTTTCAGGCATGTCTCTTGCGCCTGAAGTGCGCTGTAAATGTTTATTACTAGGGACGGTTGATTTTATGAATAATGGTGACGGTGCTTTGGTATGTGGAAAGCTGTATTTATTTAAAAAAATACGTGAATAGTTCGTTTTTTTATTCCACCTGCTAGTATACCACGTCACTTTAAGAAGCTTTTGAACGGGCTTATTTTCGGATTTTTTAATACACATTGACATTGATTAAATAAGTACAACAACTTGAACATTTACTGTGAAACTAAAGATTATTTGGGTATTTTGTTTCGATTTTTTATTTTCTTATTAACTTTTCATGGTCTGGCAATTTGAGTAATTTATGCAGCCTACTTTATTTTGAATTGTTTGTTGAATCGTTGAGCACCATAATTTCTGAGTTTAGCTGCAAGAGTACTGTAAAATGCGTAAACTGACTGGACAGTTCTACTGAATATGTGTGGTTCTTTCCTCAAATTACCATTTCCGACATCAATCTATATAGTCCCCACATGATCTGACCAAGATGATATCTGGACTTCAAAAGAATCTGTTTGTTTGATTTTGTTTCAGCCTCTTTTTCTCAGAGTAATCAAAGTCAAAATCACAAGTCATTTATTCAAATTAGTCTGAGAATCAGCACTTTTTGAACGTCAAAATTACATAAGACGGTCCCCCAAAACACCGATCCTTCCCTACATCCTAGTTCTTTAGCTGGGAAGAAGAAGTGGCGTTATAAACTCCCCTGCAGCACAACTGTCTGTTTAGTTAGGTAGACTTGATTCTATACAGTCAGACAGGAAACGTTGTCATCATCTAATTTTTAAATATGATTGACGTGTAAAAGAGTTTGTACAAGCCTACTTTAAAATAATTTTTCATTTAACATAGAGTACAGGAACAGAGCTGTAGCAAATAATAAATTAATTTTCATTAAAATGACTTGCATGATCACACTTGATGATGAGTCGGCGCAGCATTTCTCGTTTAGTCCACTCTCGAGCCTTCACGCATTTCTTCTCTTTTGAATTTCTTCTACTTCTAGAATTATTTTCATAATTGAGGTTCATTAGATAGTAATCGAAAATCAACTTAGCCAGCATAATTATATTTACTACTCTAGCTTCTACCCGCGATTACATCGACCCACCGCGTCGCATCGCATCGCCCCCGCGCTGTAACTGAAACTTCATTTTCGCTTAGCGCTCTATTTAACATTTCTTAGTTTTGCTCGGCTCCTAAGGGTATAGGGGCTATCAAATGAAAAAACAATAAAACATCTTTCAGAATCATATACCTACTGAACCCATGATAACAGCTTGCGTATCGATGTTTCTGGCACCCTCTAAAGTAGGGTTTGATCTAAAACAACCGCCAGGTCATTTGCCTTCGTTTGTTGACTCTTTTAGTGGTGCCAATGACTCCAGACACGTAACTGTATTATTCAAACTAAATTGCAAGCCTACAATAAACAATAGCCTTCGCGTTTCAAGTGAATGATCAATTCCGAGATTAACTTCCCTGAATATTTAAACAATAACAACAAAAGCATCTAAAACTCATTGTATTTCTAAACCTTGCAATCAAAAACATTTCTAATCCAAAGTTTTCTAACTAATCAAACAATATCGAAACTCAAAAGCCTTTAGAAGCAATAAACATCACGCTATTTATAAGTTGGGAGTTTGGCAGTCATTTATGGACACCTTTCATGGTTCACCCGTTCCTTCCCTTTTATGAAAGTTTTCAGAAATGTAGTTTTCTCTTATCGTATAATCAATGTTACATTTTGCTTGAAAACAATGTAAATCAACGTCTTGTATTTGAGAAGTTTCCAGCACGAGAATAAATCTTTTGGAACAGTCATAACTGTTGAGATGTTTCATGAAGGGTGAGACAGTTTTTGGAGTTTATTTTGAAGATATAAATTGTTAATGGGTTTATTTAGTTTTCAAACCGTGGCTACATGCTACAAGCAACACGCCATCTTTCGACAGTGACTGAGGAGAAAACAATTTTCTAAGAAAACGGTTCTAGAGGGTCTGCAGCATCCTATGGATGTGGTGGGGCTTAACGTGTGCAAAAACAACGCACGCATAAGTCATGATGGGTCGTTTGACCGCGGTGCAGATACGCAATTTTCACTTAAGGGACGATTTGCTACGGGCGGTCAGTATGAGGTGGAGCCTACTGAGAGCAAAAGCCTTTATGTACTGCTCCTAAAGGTAAGGTGGTGGTCGAGGATCTCACCTAAGTATTTGGCTTTCTTCGCCCAAGGGATCAGCTTACGGTACATAGTGATCGGACTGGATGCCAAGACTCACAACTCCTCATCATTTTAGCCGAAAAACGTAGCCTTGACCGCTACCGTAGCCAAAGGTAGGCAGTCCGCCTGGCACTAGAGATCGTTTTTTTTAGCGCTAGCCATTTTTGGGGGGCGGGGGGCTTCATTCGACGCTACATGCGTCCCCTTATCTTAGATTATCCTGCCACTTCTTCTTCTGCCTTTCCTGGTCTTATATTACTTGAGGTCGCGCAATAATCTCTGTCATTCTTTGCTATCAGTCGTGACCTCATGATTCGGTTTCTTTTCCTTTACATAATTTCACACAAAACCCATTTCTACTTTGGTTTCATTAGTATAGCATATTCAGCCCATATAATGTTTCCACTGCTAGGTCACATGCCAGGGAGTAGTTTGTATCCTACCACGCGGGCCTAGTGTGGGTTCGTAGGTAACATGACATGACATGATAAAATAATTTACCAAAATTAACGACATTGTATCAATGTTTTGTCGTACTTTCAGAAACATTCAATATACCTGTGAAACATTCCTCTTTCCAATTTAATAAATCCAATAACGAGATATCGCCAGGTGTTTACAATAGCACAAATTAAACACTGGCTTTCTCATTATCTTTCTCCATCGAAACGTTCACTGTGAACATTTTTTGAAATCGTTCATAATTACTCTCAATGGCATTGGCTTTATGAACCCTTACCTGTATTTTCCACTTGAATACGTCATTGTAAATATTACCTTAATTAAAATCTCTTTTAAGCGATATCTATATGGAAACTGGTGATAATGTATGTGAAGATAGTGATCGTATTGTTTTAATGTTTGATTGTAATTTTCCTGTTATTATTTTTTTATCGTTTATTTTACACGCCATTGTTTGAGCACAATAAAGTTAAGTGCAATACTGTATTATGCTAGAAATACCGTTTCGGTTAAGGTTCTTTGTTATAAAGTTGAGTCTTCAACAGTCATACTTTGCAAGAACTACCGTACCTACACTTGGTAGATTATTCAACTTCATACAGGTATACCGTATGAAATCCAAGAGGTACTGTCAGCTCGAATCTTCTTCAATTTAATTTTACTAATAAAACACGACTGGGTGTACGGGAATTTAATTGAATTCAGCTCATGCTTTTAGACAACCCAGGTGTCCCATACATTTTGACCGTGGGTAGGCACTTTTTTTCTTATTGATAACGTGTCCTCATACAATGAATGACAGGTTACCGTTTGACAAGAATTGTGCAACATAGTAGACTGTGTCATCACTTACCATCAGCTCAAACGCAAGCGTATCAATTATTAAAAAGCCCGATTTAATCTTCTCGTAATTTAATTGAAGAAAAAGCAAAAAGTTAACATTTCAAACGCCAGCATAATCACGAGCATACACATGGCTATCGATTTTAATTAGCGAAATTGCGCTACGGGTAACTCCATTCATCGGATAATTTATCATCCTCAAATCGCGGATACGTTTCGGTTATTGAGAATTGTACTCTGAGTTAAGTGAGCAAATCCGTTATTGCAATATTTATAGGTCAGGTATGATAAATCTAAAGCCTGATAGAATTCGAGAGGCCGAGATCTATATACGTTACTTAACACGTAAGTACTTTAGATAAGCGTTATTTCTGTCACTGTACCACATCTGTTAAACTACAAGTTCAAGAAAGAAACGGGAACATATTTTAGTCAACGCTCGTGCAGAGTCCTTCTCACCGAGGCCTGTGTCCCAGCAGTGGGAACATTATAGGCTGATTATGCATGCATTATGCATACGTGCTAAGTAACGTTTATAGATATCGGTTTAAGTCTCTGAGAGGGTGGCAGGAAAACATACCGACGCGCAAACTGTAACCATGTAGGTAATCAGCATTCATAAAAAACTGCAATACCTATGTGGTGAAAATGTATGGCACAACAGTTTTGTTTTTTTAATAACTTATGAAAAAATTCAATGCACGTGTGTTCAGAATCATGTACTAAAATCCATAGTAGCAGGTTGTGAGTCAATATTCCTGCCACCCTGTACCAACACAAATATTGACTGAACTCTCAGTTTACTTGCTTTTAAAACGTAAATTGAGTTTTCTTAATGAAGAAGCTCATAATTCTCATTTTAATGAGCTGATATTAATAGGTACCTATGTAATAGCAGTTCATGATATATTTAATGAACTTAAATAAATGGCATATTCAAAGTGTTCATTTTCATTCCCAAACAAATCTCATGAAACCGACAAACAGAATTTAAGATCTTAAGTACTAGACAGGCTTACTAAAACAGGGACAGTGAATGGACAAGAACAGAGAAAAAAGTACCTAGGTACTTCAAATCCAACTGAAGAAAATGTTTTACGTTTAAAATTTTCAATATCTAAGTTTGTTCATCAATATGTTAAAGCTTTTTACAAACCTTATCTTAACGCCTGATACCTTTTATTATTATACAGCCATTTTGATTATAAAAATGAATGTGTAATGCTCTGAACACAGAGATAAGTAACATCACAGGTGATGTTACTGGAGAAGTTGAGACATTAGATTTCATACACCCTAGAACAGGTACGTAAAACTAAATGTGTATAAATCAATGTAAAAGTGAAATCCGAATGCATATAAAAGTCAGTGCACTAATCAACTCAGCCTATCGCAGTCCACTGCCTCTCCAAAACAGCGCCCTGCCCTCCGCCTTCCGCATCCAGTTTGTCTCAGCCACGCCACCCATCTAGATGGACCAACGACCTTAAGAAAGTTTAGGTCGTCGGTCCATCAGGCTGGGGGCCGACCCACGCTATTCTTGTCGATTCGCGGGCTGCACTCTAGGACACGTCTGCTCCACCGGCCATCGGTCCTTTGACAAACATGGCCAGCCCCCACTGCTTACTCTGCAAGCTATGTCATTATCATATGTAACTCCGGTTCTTTTCTGGATAATTTCACGCTGTATAGACCGACCTTGACTTTGAGAACCAGCCCAACTGTCAGAGTCCACGTTTAGAACCGTATGCCGTAACAGACAGGACGTATTAATTGAAGACTTTGGTCTTTAGGCTCGTTTTCTTGATGTATGAGCGCATAATTAATACAACCCTATTTTTCCCGCGTCTTAATGCAAGCAACCTTAGTTGTCCAAGAAAGCAAGTGAAACTGAGAACAACAGCAAGTACAAACATAATCCTCTGTAAGTAAATGTTTATCATACCATCTATATCCACAGTGTAAGTAAGCCAGTCTGTGCATATGTTATTAGCTTAATGGATACCTCGGTAATACCCAGATGATAACGTAAGAGGAAGGATTTATTTCCGTTTATACTTAGCTTAGTACATTTTCCTTCTGTTTATGATACATTGGCTTCTTACTTTGTAGTTATTGCACGTTAGTAAATTGGTAATTACCTACGGTTTTTTTTTTGGGTGGGAAATCATCAAATAACTTCTCCCGCTCTAGGTGGAACAGGAGGGCATGTCAGACTTTTAATGACTAAAACCTACCCGTGTTCCATCAGTTGCCTGTGTGCCAGGGGCCGCGGTATCTCTTTTGAACAACCCGCACCCATAGCAGGCATCTCTTCGAGGCGCACGTGGAACACAACGCACCGTCGATCCGGGATTGGTCCTTACCGGACAGCGAGCTACCTATTACTCGCGGTCCACAAGCCTGTATCTGCGGTGGCCGGGAATCAGCCTGGGATGCCCGACGCCCAGGGCGTCTCCTGCGGCGACTAAGGCCGTGAGGGCGCATATACTGCCTCTCCCTCACGTGCGCCGCCTCCCTGTTCGCGAGCATTACTGCTTCGCAGGAGGTGACGTCTACCCATGCACTCTCGTTCCGTACCATGGCCTGAACCAGGGCCGGACGCGAGAGATCGCCGCCGCCGATCGCCTCCACGAGGACATGGCGGGGCTCCGCTCAAGCCGGGCAGACCTCCACGGTATGCTCCACCGTGTCCTCAGGGTTGGTAGCTACGGTTACTTTGTTTTATCTGTACAAGTTTTCACTCGTGGAATTCATTCATTTAATTTTTGTTTTATTTTTATGCGCTTAAATGTAGATTACTCTAGTGATATTTTCCTCTTCGAAAAATAATACTTCAAAGTAATATGTAAGTATGTATGTGCTCCTTAAGAATGTCCATCGTTATGTGTATCTACGAGGTCTGCTATAATCAATTTCATTATATAATCCGATGAGTAAGAAGCCAAAGTACAATAAACAAAAAGAAATATACTAAGCTAAGTATAAACCATAACTATTTCCTATCAAACAGACTTTTGTCAAATATCAACGAGAAAAGAACCAAGTAAACCCGGTCATTTGTCATTCAAAGGCATCTCAGTGATTCGTCAGAGCTTTGTCGATCTTCGGTAGACTGCAATGTACTGTACCCACCTGTGGTTTACGTTCAGGGCGGCGGATGTAGAATTCCTTTGAAACTGTAAACTCAACCAATGAAACAAACATGTGACTGTAGCTTTGACACACGTTGCTTTAGGGTGCCTATAGCTAGAATTAAATGGCTATTTCAGGCTCGAGATGGGGATCTATCTAATTGTTTGTGAAATTTAAAACAGATCAGTCAACGACTGATCGACTGTCTAACAGACTATTACTACAACTTTGTTCGTTATTTATCCTGAAGAAATGATTAACATTCTTATTGAACTTACATTTATTAAATTATTATCATCATCAGCCTACAGCAGTTCACTGCTGGACATAGGCTTCATGAATTGCTCAAGATTTAGCTCTATTCTCGGCAACTCTCATTCAGCTGCTACCAGCCACACCCTGCACAAATTGTCGCATCATCACGTCGATTTATTAAATACTTACTAGTATACATAAATGTAAGTTTAATAATAATGTATAAGACATATATACCTGCCGAAATAAATTCTCTAATTGATGGTGAAATGCATCACTGCTCTGGATCTGGATGCGTTTTTTTTCTAACATTAAGAGAATCTCGTAGTCATATCAATATAAATTACTATTTAATTCAATATCCCATGTTGTACGCAGAAGTGTGGTGTTCCACAAGTTGTCACTTTGGCCTGCAAAGCTTCATTTACACGGTGAGATTTCAATGCCTGCTGCATGTACACTTTCATAATATTAATTACTTACTTCTTGCAAGGGTCAAGTTCTTCTAACTGAACAGACAGCTGTGCTGCTGGAGAGTTTGTTGCGCCACTTCTTCTCCCCAGCAAACGCACACGTAAGTAATGAAAGGCAGGCGTTTTGCGGGACTGTCTTATGCAATTTTTACGTTTATAAAGTGCTGACTCTCAGCCTTGTTTGAATAAACAACTATGATTTTGAATACATTTTTTTGATACCATAAGTTAAAAAGACAATAAAAGTTGCGCCATCTATCCAGTGCTTGGATGAGGCAAGTCAATTGTTTCTTCAACGTTGAAAATTGTTTCTTGCCAGTGAGGTTTAAGTGTATGATTTCAAACACATTACAGCTTCTTAGTGTATTTATGCGTGGTAAGGTATAGAAGGGAAGACTTACGCTTAATTACGTGGACAAACAAAACTAATGTCTGGAACCAAATCAAACAATTACTAATCACCAATGAATTCCTCAAGTGAAGCGTAACAGAGAAATACGCTGGCAGTCTTGAACCAGTCGCCCGGATGTCGGCCCGGGTATTTGTGGCGTGACTTACGACCCACATCCGCCCGCCATATTTGCTTTACTTACGCCACTTCCGGCCCCGAAGGCTTGCGTAATAGCTGTTTGACAAATACTTTGAGAATCGATTAGGTTTTTCGGTTAGTTGATTGTTTAATTAGTTGGAAATGAATTTGTTGAGTTAGGGCCTGGTCGAGGAAAGTACCCGACTGTGTGTTATATTCGACTGGTACAACATGTTCGCCAAATTGCCTAGCCTTTCCCCAACTCTGTTGGGGTCGGCTTCCAGTCTAACCGAATGCAGCTGAATTGACATGGAGCGACTGCCTATCTGACCTCCACAACCAGTGTTATGTTACTGGGAACATCCTTTGGTAAGATTGGTTAGTCAAACTTTCTGGCAACTCGTAGCGACTAGCAAAGATTCACGAATGACAGCCGGGACTCACGGTATAACGTGCTTTCCGAGGCATGGATGGGTCTTTCTTTGTAAAGATGGTCCCCATCTACGTGCCATCAGCGGCAAGCGTAGCTTAACCTCATCGATCGACCCGTGCGGATGTAATTACTTAGTCACAAGCCGTTATCGGATCAATCGTTCCGAAGATAACATACCAACTCACAAATTGTACTTATTTATAATATTAAGTTTAAAATATTAGCAGTAGAAATAAAAAACGATGCTATTCTTCTTTCGTTTATAAAAAAAAAGTATTTAGATCAGCAGTATTCCTGGTACGTAACAAAGCAAATTAAAAATCCGTAACTTATTAGAAAACAATACATCTACCGCCTTATTTATAAACGTTGCATAAAGTTAACAAATGATTAGAGTCTGTTTATCCATACATTTTTGACGTTTAAACATTTCTTAATAAGCAATTATAAATAGAGGGGAAAATGTAAAGCTTTGCTGAAGAATGGTTCTATTTAAGCATTAATAACGTAACAACATCATCCACTCTCACTAAACACGATCCAATATCAACGCACGATGCATCTCCGGTTTCAATAACGACCGTCCGGTAAATTTCCGCCGTAATTCCGATTCTCTAGAGAAATCTCACTCAGTACGTATTTCAGTTTACCATTAGGATGTGCTGAAGTATGAAGTATTCCCTTAAGAGTTGAAATAAATAAACAATATATTGATAGAAGAATAAAAACTGCCTCGCTATTAGGTACGTGGGACCTATACTGGCGAAATTTGGGTGTACTATAGATAGGTACACCTATGTTCAACGCTTCGGGGAAAAAAGGCGGGATGTTATGATAAAAACATGTAACTGTATGAAAAACTAATTAAAAAATCCTATCGATACAATATTTTTTCCTGTATCGTGAATGTTTTTTCAGATACGAAAGTTTGTTTGCACAAACATCCAGAGTCGCAACAGTTTGTTAAAACAAATACGGATCAGAAACTTCAAATAATATTTCGTTAGTGCAGTCATCAAACTACAAAATCATGCAATAATTTAAACAGAAGTAACATAACTTCACGCCTTTGTTTCCAAAGATTTGTAATGGCTGATCCTTGCGTTATGCTCGTGAACGGGTGCTGCTTGTGGTGATAGGTCATCTTTCTAACCATGGATTTGTTATTTTTACTAGTAGTTAGCTGTTAGTGGCAGTGGACAGGGCACATTGCTTGCAGTACAGATGGCTGATGGAGCCAAAAGGTTTTCAAGTGGCGACCGCGTACCGGAAGACGTAGAGTTGGAAGGCCTCCCACAAGGTCAACCGATGACCTTGTGAAAGCCGCAGGCATCCGCTGGATGCGTAAGCACCGGATCGGTCCAAGTGGCGGAGCTTGGGGGAAGCATATGTCCAGCAGTGGACGTCTTTCGGCTAAAATGATGATGATGATGAATTAATTGTTTATTTAGAAGGTCCTAGTTTATAATTTGTAACTTCAAGTTACAGCTATATGACCTTAATGCAGCATTTTATATGTAAACGGGCACGCACAATAGACCTAGAGGCGTTTATTGAGTGCAATTTACGTTTTTAGTATAAGTTTCCGCTTGACTCAAATTTTCAAGGTTTGTACAATGACGTGTGCTTGCTGACATATGGCCAATAATTTAGTTTTTTTTTTTTGTGTCACATTATGGTAATTACTTAGTACAGAATCGAGTTCTTCTAACTGAAAAGACAGCAGTGCTGCTGGGGAGTTTGTTGCGCGACTTCTTCTTCCCAGCTAAAGCATAGGATGTGGTGAAGCGCGGCCATTTTTGGGGGTCTGTCTTGTATAATTTTGACTTTCAAAAAGTGCTAAGTCTGAGCCTAGTTTGAGTAAATTACTTTTGATTTTGTAAATACAGAACATCGACATTTTGCTAGTTATGTTTAAGACCCATTTCAAAAGGGGCGAGCTATTACCATTAACTGGGCTGAAATCCAAACGGCAGACACTGAGAAATTCCTGAGGGAAAACCAAATACCTCTATACCCGACCTGGGAATCGAACTCAGCATAAACAACTACTACAATCTACTCAATGTTTTATTGCGATATTATGTGGAAACATACATACTTCATGTAGTTAGTTCTATGGAAGATCCCTATACAAAAACCTATATTACACTCTATTGTGGATAAAGAGACTAAGTGACTTTGCCCATTAAGGCATACGGAGAGGCTTAGTTGCCCATAAAACTGTGCCAAAAAGGTGTAGATACGGAGGTTCGCATCCGTAGGGAAACTATTGCTATCATCCTATAGAATGACATGTTTTGTTAAGAATTTTAAGAGTCATAAAAGTTTTTAGTGGGTGTAATCTATCGCCTTTTTAGTGGAATGACCCTTTATTATTACGACATGTTCTACTTTTTTTTATATACTTTTTCTCCATGATTTTTTTAGGTATTTAGTTGTTAGTTGAACTTGTGAGCAACAAAATTTTGTGCGGACTAAACTGATAAAAATATCTTGTATTAACCTACAAAACCCCGACGATAGAATTAGATCCAATATTGTCGCACATTCCCTTAGGAGACTACCAACCCGTCCATTGTACCGTTTTTAGAAAAGCTTCATGTTTTGTAGGGAACATCGAGCTAGATTCTATTAACGATACTCTTTATATGTTTAATAATCCTTTTACCACACTATCTCGCTTCTCACTTCCATATAAATTTGTTGGTCTGTCGAGATTTTTGTTTCTAATGCACACATATAAGGCTAAACGAATGTGAATAACAGAAATACTAAGTTCACCATTAATTTAATACCCTGGAGACATAAATCTAGGTACACACAGCGCCAGTTTGTGCTAAACCCTTAAGTTTTAAAATGTTACACTGCTACAACATTGAATTCGTTATAAATAATCTAAAGAATACTTCAAAAAGAGTTTTAGTTTCGACTTGGATTCGAACCATCGCATCAATATACGTCGACATACTCATACCGGCAGTTTGACGAACTAGCCAGCGAGCCCATATGAATTGCGATATAATTGTTATCCACTATCGTCCGAGTTACTTCATCTTTAGGTCTCTGTCTAATCGACAGACGATGTTATTTGAGGGTATCCATTAATTTAACAATACGTTTTCTTTATAAAATGAATCCCTATCCTCAAGTTATAACTACAACGTTTGATGTCTACGTTCACTTAAAACGTCTGTATACAGAGATGACATGACATTTCGTCATCATTTCGTGAGTGAGACGCAGTATAAGCACGGCCCTAGCCTCCGCAGGAATCCCAGGCAAATTCCCGTTGTTTCGGGAGGTTCCTGTTTCGAATAAGGCGGGAGGAAACGCCCGGGTGTTTCCATTGTGAAGATCGCCCTGAGGACACGGTGGAACATACGGTGGCGGTCTGCCCGGCTTGGGCGGAGCACCGCCGTGTCCTCGTGGAGGCGATCGGCGGCGGCGATCTCTCGCGTCCGGCCCTGGTGCAGGCCATGGTACGGAGCGAGAGTGAATGGTTAGCCGTCACCTCCTTCTGCGAAGCAGTAATGATCGCGAAGAGGGAGGCGGCGCACGTGAGGGAGAGGCAGTATATGCGCCCTCACGGCGCGGGCTTGCGGACGGCGAGTAATGGGTAGTTTGCTGTCCGGTAAGGACCAAGCCCGGGTCGACGGCGCGTTGTGTTCCACGCGCGCCTCAAAGAGATGTCAGCACCAATAGGTGGGGTCCGCAAGGACCGATGCCTGCCAGGGGTGTGGGTTGTTCGAAAGAGATACCGCGGCCCCTGGCACACAGGCAACTGAGGGAACACGGGTGGGTTTTAGCCAGTAAAAGTCTGACACGCTCTCCCGCTCCACCCAGAGCGGGAGAAGTTATTTGATGATTTCCCATCCAAAAAAAAGGGGTCATTTAATACCATTGAATAATTTTTACATGAAGTTGAGAAATAGTAATGATTATTTCATGTAAAAGTCAGATTAAAAATTTCAAATCAAATCAAATGTTTATTTGCAAGAAATACATTGTTGGTGAAGGTGAGATCTTATAACCTAAAGTGTAATTGTATTCTGCCAGCAAGCAAGCGTGCAAATTTTAATTAAGAAGTTTACATTAATGTAGGTATGTAACTAGCTGTAGGTAATATTTAAGCTACTCAATATGTCGTCTCAACTGTATTACCTGGACAAAAAATATTTTTGTATTTTCTATAAGTATTTCTATTAAATAATATAATTATCACAATTTTTATTTCAATTTTTTTTTTGTTCATTTAATAATCATTTCATTACACTAACTTTAAATTTGTATTTCGAGGGTTGTGTTGATGATTTTAATGATAATAATTTGGTACGGTCACGAATCATATTTTTTTCAACATATAATTATGCCTGACCTTCAAATTGCAATACCCATAAAAAAAAGAATTACGCGGGCTACCCCTATCATAATTAATTGATTTGATTTAAGGTCCAGCTTTAAACCAAAATGTAATTTTCTACCAAAATTATTATCACCACTACTGTCCCAATAAACTACATATAATGATCATGCTTAAGTTGGCAGCTACAGCGATTCCTTTGGTAATAAATTGACGGGACGCTTGCCGCCTTAATAACTTTTTGATAATGATATAGAGCAAGCTTTTTTCCAGCACCCCTAGTCTCACACTGTGGAAGTTTAACTGAATTTACTGGCAGTTTGTGAAGCCATAGATTATGTTAATATATGTTCTTTATTGGTGGTATGTGATCTCTTTTCATAATGAGTTTTGGTGGATTGTTCGTTCGTGTATTAAAAGTGTTGGGAATGACTGTCGCCTTTTAGTTTTTATGCCAAATAATTTTATTTCTGTAAAAAGGTTTGAACAAACAATTTATTTAACACGTCAATAATATTTAGAAAACTAGATGAGGTCGGCGTTTCCTATCTGATTATACTGAGATGAAAACCGGCATCATACTCAGAGGTTACAGTATCTTCATAACTTTGGTCAAATCATGTGAAAACCATGTAGATTGGTGTCTGAAATGGCCTTATGAGGAAAGAACCACATAAATTGAGTGGACCTGTCCAGTCAGTGCACGCATTTATCAGTGGAGCTTAACGATTCGATGAACAATACCAAACAAAGAACATTTGGTTAGGTCGTATAAAAAACTGCCAGTACTCAGACCAAGATTAAAACTAAATGAGAGAAAAAGAGACCAAAAAAAAACAATAACGGTTCACACTTTGAGATTTCAGAGACTTTTCTTAACAATATCATTCCCTCGACCATTATCTTATTTGTAATTCTGATAGTAATTATTAGGTTGGCTGAAATTATTAAACTTTGTGGAAGGTAAGAATCAACACCACCTCTTGGAAGCTCTCCCTGTAAACGAAATAATTAACAAAAAGCTCTTCTGAACCAAAGATCTGCGTATCGTGAAGCCCAAAGAGTAATTGGTGTGAAATTGTGGAGGCGTTCAGTCAGCAATTTATTACTAATTGGGCTCCACTGCAGCCATCTTCTCAGAGCCTACAATGCAACTCCCATATCAATTTACACTAGAAATTGTAGAATTGCGTTTCAAGGCGATAAATTTACTCTGCTTGAATTTAATTACTGAGATATAATAAAAAAACACCATCTTTAATTCTTCTACCTACTATAAATTACATGCATAAACAGGATAAGTTTTTATTCAGTGCGCAAACTGTAACCATGAATTAAGCATATCATTGTAGACCCCCAGCGCAGAAATTTTTCGTCGGTTATACAAAAAAAAATCAGTTGTTTCATACATTTTGACCGATATTGCACTTTTCTATGAAAGAGCTGATTTTTTTTTCTAGAACCGAAGAAAAATATCTGCGCTGGGGGGTCTAGAATGATATGCTGGATTAATGGTTATAGTTTGCGCACTGAATAAAAACTTTTCCTGTATACATACAACTCGGCAGGCAGAAATTAACTACTGAACGCCACCTGCTACAACCCTGCATACTTCTTTTGCCTCGTTTACGGACCTTTCTGAGGAACATCAACAATAAAGAAAATATTTTTTCAAGTATGGTCGACTAGTGCAGCTCCTTGAGTATTAATAATTATCGTCACAACTATGTTGTGGTCAACTTCCAGTCTAACCGGGTGCAGCGGGACCAGTATTTTAGAAGGAGACACTCCTTAATTGACCTCCACAACCCAGCGTATAAAGAGGTTGGCAGGGACATCGACGCGCAACCTGTAACTGCAACTGCACATGATTCTGAACCCCGCTGCGTAAATGTTTTTTTCGTCAGTTATTAAAATAAAAAATGCTGTTCCATATATTTTTACTGCTTTCGTATTTCACTTTTCGATTCTACGCTAGAGGGTCTAGAATCATGTGGTGAATTCATGGTTACAGTTTGCGAGTCCCTGACATCCTTGAAGAGCCCCTTATCCTCAGCCAGGGACACACAACACAACAATAATCAAAACAGTACCCAAAACTATTCCCAACTCCACTATTACAATTCAACATAATTCAACGTCTGTAACTTGTAATATTTACACAAATGTATGTAAATAACAAGCACATTGTACTAAACAACTTTGGCTGCGACATAGCTCACATAAATCAGACTTATGTAAACGGGGGGTGAGCCAAACTCACGGCCTGTTTGCGTGATGGGACCCGATTTTTTTTCCGCTTCTCATTTTTGTCTATTTATTGCTCTGTTTCTTATGAATGACTTTTGTAAGTTATTGTTTTCATATTCGCTTGGGTGGTAAGGTTATCTGTTATTTTTATGTGTATTATTAATGTTACATGTCTAATGTTCTAAAGCCGTGTCGCAGTAGTTTGTCATAATTCTACTTTCTAAGCCTTTAATCGATCTTATGATTTCATGTTTGATCATAATGGATCATAATGTTCAATTTTATGCTTTTTTGAAGATCCCGCTATCTTCATTTTTCTTCTGAAATTTAGACCTATCTAATTGATTAATAAACTGCCCTGAGTCCTCATTCCTCATAATGAATAAGTATGGTAAGCCATAAAGTCAATGACGCGTCGTTACAGGTCGTCATATGCCCGAGGGTCTGACAACCAATCTTGTCAAGGAATATCGTATTACCCAGTAACTGGGTTACGAAGGTCAGATACCTAGACAGTACCTCCGTCTAAAATACTGGTATTCACCCAAACATGTTTGGGAAAAGGCTTGACAGAAGATGATAATGATGATGATAGTGAATATATGGGAAAATATTTATGAAACATTCAATGGGAAAAGAAAATCCTACAAAACAAAAAAACGTACCACTTCTCAACATAGACATCCAACTTGAGTAAGATGTGTGCACATTCACATAATCAAATAAATATATTTACAAACCATTCTGAAGTATTTATCTATTTGTACAACAAGTGATACGGGCCACAAGACATTTTAACACTAAATCGCTTCGCCAAACAAAAACAAACAATTCTCGGTACTTACAAAAACTTGATTCTTTCATATTAGTTGTCGCCATAAAGGCGAACAGGCGTGTACTATCATAGTAAACCGTACGACTATATCGCGAATAAAATACAAGCAACTATGAACCTTATCGCTCAATAAATAAGAGCTTTAGTGTCGATAAAATTATACAACTCTATTCCGAATAAAATGCAAACGATTATGTATCTTACTGTTTGGTAAATAAAGGTGATGGCGCAGACAATTGAAAGTTGTTCGGTGATTTTATCATACACGCCCGAATTGGTTGTCAGTGCCGAATGTTGTAAATTTTTTCCACCACTTCAATGTTTTTGACTTGTTTTTGCTGTTGAATGTTCGTGGATGGGAAAGTTTTAGATTAGGTCTTTATATTATTTAGAAAATATAGATAAAAGCTACGTAAAAAAATATAGGGAATTTGGAAAGTTTTTGATACTAGAGGAACTGACATGACCTAAGTCTTTATAAAACTTTATGAAGGGTTCTCTCCTTTCCCACAGTACGCACATAATCAAACAACGTGATATTTTTCTTTGAAATCTACAGGTTGAAATTGAAAACATGCGACAAACCGAAATGGGAGATTGTACTCATCATTATGAACAACTTTTACTAAGGGACCAATGATGCAATCGCAAAAAAAAAACAGCTTTTCCCTACATTTTGACGAGTTATGCGAACATAAATGTAGGGAACAGATGTTTTTTTTTTCGCGATTGCATCATTGGTCCCTTAGTAAAAGTTGTTCATAATGATGAGTACAATCTCCCATTTCGGTTTGTCGCATGTTTTCAATTTCACCCTGTATAGGTACAAATAAACAAAATTAAAGTGCCTGTTCGTAATGTGAAAACAACAGATTTTCACTAAATGTTGAAAATGAATTTCTGTTTTTTCTGTCCGGACTGATTTTAATGGAATTTTCACTGGTACTAAAGCTGATGTTATGAGAAGAAACAAAGGCATACTATTTGCCCCGGCAGCACGCGCTCATGGGATTTTTTCCGACACCTATGCAGGCAAAGCCGCGGGCACAGCTAGTCTTTACTAGAAGAGTAAGTAATTTGTTTTCAGAGGACCCACATAAAGTGAACGATAACGATATTGAATAACTCAAAAATGTATGGGACTGACATACAGCTACCGAAAAGCTCATAATGTGAGAGTCGATGTAGAAGCGATATGAAAGTTATTGCCATGCAAATATTAGGTAGGCACAATCAATCGAAACTTTTCGCATTCTTAAATAAAAATCAAAATACTCGATACTACGACGTTCACCAAAGACTTTCTATTCATAAAATAACAACAATTTATGTCAGAAAAAGATAAGTATAAAAACCGATGATAATAATTCGCACCTTTAAAGACAAACCGTTACTAAACGAAAAAACAAAATACATCACAATTAGTTAAACACGTTATTGCATTTAGCAACAAAATCTTATTTAGTTTTGTAATTGTCAAAATTAGAGCCTATCTACCTCATACAGTGGTTTTTTTATGAATGTGTTATATTTATCGTATAGTTTACGTAATTTTAAGGAAGATGGCATTTGTAACACAATTTTCGAAAAATTTCGTTTAGTAACGGTTTGTCTTTAAAGGTGCGAATTGTCTAGAATTTTCACTATTAAACTGCACATCATTGAACACCTAGTCTAAACCAAAAATCAAATATTACATAATTTGTATATTTCTAATCAAAATACATCTTCAATAAATACAAGAATACATACATTTAAATAATTTTCATATCATACTTGTCTGTAAAATTTCCATATTAAAAGTAAAACTTTTCATATAAGATTCTCTTACAGTCGCTTCATTGCCTTTTCGAAGCATGTTTTTTTATTTCAAATCTTTATGAATGGAATATATTCATGTAACTTACTCGGATTTCTACCGCGAGTAATAATTTAACTTATTTCATGAACGAGGTTGAAATATGACTTTTAGCTATTTTCATAAGAGCTTGAGTGAAAAAATTCTTCCTTGTCGCTTTTATGTGGGACCTTTTCGACCTTAGAATTGGGAAATAAGCATGTATTTTCTTATTCGTTAGTTTACATCGCCATATAATAGTAAAATAATATTCAACGCCAAACAAGCAATTGAAAATACATTAAAAAAAGTTCAAAAAGGCAACCGATACGGGCACCAAAAACGCCTTCCATTTTGGCTCGTTTGGTGTGACGTCATAGTCTATGAAATTGACAACGGACTAAATCGCAAATACTCAAATAAAACACATTGTCACAATTTATTGTTGTCATAGGCTTTTACATTACACATTCTCTCTGAGCAATGGCTTCGCTTTTCAAATATTTGAATCTCCCACAATTTTATTGCATTTTTCACTTTTTGCGTCCCGGCTGTCATTTGTAGATCTTTGCACTCGTTGCAGTTTTACTAAGAGGTATCATAATACTAGCCAGTAACTGGGTTTTGTTAGAAGGGCAATAGCTCCATGTGAAATACTGGTATTCTAGCTGCACCGATTATACTAAAAGCCTACTGCAACATGGTTGGGAACAGGCTAGGCTTATGACTACCCGTATACAGGTCGGGTACAAAATCGTGGATCAAACGAAACAGGGCGATAGTTGTGGTTATGCAGTAAAAAATATATTTGTGGCAGAGCTCTCACTTGATCTTTTTAAAAGTTATGACTATTTGAGTTTTTTTTGAAGAAAATACCAAAATATGTAATAAATAGGCAATAGAGTAAAATTGTTACCCATTTTAAAATAATAAATTATTTTTAATTGCTTCTAGGAAATGTATCATCACTTTAGAACCTTACTGTAAAAAAAATGTATTACCCAATCCAATTATTATTTTTTACTTCAAATAACCTCAACTATCGCCCTGTTTCGTTTGATCCACGATTTTTTACCCACCCTGTATAGGCATATAACTAAGATTCTTCTTTATTATTGTATTCCCAATTGCTACCAGTAAAGGACTTATTCTAATCAGTTTTAACAAACAACGACTGGCAACATTTTGAAATATGGAACAATCGTAAATAGGTACTCTACACGCCCTAGATCTTAAATTATGTAAATCTCCATCTTAGAACATCGTAAAGATAAATGAAAGCATTTACAACATTGTACGCGTATCTCAAATGATCCCGTTAATAACCTTCAGTACAATATAGCAAAGTTTACGAGTTTTAAACACACATATTAGGTACCTACCTACTTATGTAATTCCTACGATTCTGAAGACTTAAATAGTCTAATTACTTAAAGTGTACTTGATTTATTTATTTAAACTTCTCTCACTATCAGGTACAAAGGTGTTCCTTAGGCATTCTTCACCAGTCAACCAAGGGTGGTGAGAAATAATATGGCAGATGCTCTGTTCGAAAGGAGATAATAATTATAAAAAATATAACACAATGAATTATAAGTAAAATACAAACATGCACATAAATCTGTACTGATAATAAAATTTAAGAGTTTGTTTACCGCGCTAATGTCTGGAAATTCATACCACAATGGAAACCTTTCCTCACAATTTTTTTTATTTTGAACGTTCTCAAATATAACCAAATCAAGACCAATCCCAGTAACAACTTTCAATAAGAACTTCCCATTCATTTGCACAGAGTCTAAAGAAAAGTATTGAGATTGAACCAAGACTGAGTTCTCTCAAGCACTCCTGAACTCTATCAATCCCATTTATCGTCTGACTCCAATAAAGGATTACTGAAGCTAGATGAAATACACAGACTGTACTAGCGGTGAACTTAGTGAGACTTTTTCCAGGATTAAAAGAATCCAAATAGTGTTTCTTTATCTGTCTTCATAATGAATCTTCAGTCTCAAAATAGAAGATGGAATGAGGAGACTGTTCTATGTATCATTTAAGGTCAGTGTAAATTTTTGGAATAATCATCAATCAATCAATCAATCACTTTATTTTTCTCACCACAATATACATAAATGATTTAACATTGGTCAGATTCGACAAAGATACACAATTCAGGCAAGTATATATTGTGGGAGACTAGTGCCTAAGCTAGGCACGTGGCCTATGTTTCAGGACACCAGGATCCCACCCCTTTACATTTTCATTTTATAAATTATGTACTAAGCGCTCAGACAGAATGTAGTAAGGAGTCCATACGACATTTTATAGTTTTACGGTATTATGATTATAATCTAAGTTAAGTATGCGAGACGAATGTTAGTAGATGTGTAGTATGGGTGATTGTGTGGGTGTGTAATTGTGTGGGTGTGTGAGTGTGTGGGTGTGAGAGAGTGTGATTGTGTGTTTAGGTCATTTTGAGTATGTTTTCAGTATAATTATAGTTTAATTTTAGTAGCCAGTCAGTTAGCCTCTTTTTGCATTTATTCTTTGTGAGACATCATGCGAAGGAGTAGATTAGGTATGTATATATAGTTGATAGCGGAATTGTTTAACGATGTCTATTATAAAAAAAAAGTATTCCATACTACAAGTTCAATTAAAAAATTCTCAATACGTTGTAGTTAGCATTCCGTTACTTATTCACGTAAAACGAAAGGATGTTATTACATAAATTTCCTCAAATATTTTATTCGTTGTGATTTTCCCACCTTTATTACGCTTTAACTAATTTTCTAATATGTTTATTAATCTTTTGTTACAGGTAAGGGATCTCACATTACAAAGTGAATACAGGGAGCATAAGACATGAGACACCAGGTAAATCTGTGCCTAATGCAAGACTATACCAAAATTAACAATATACACCATAATAAAATAGTTTAAGGTAAAGTTCAGGGGGCCGATTCTACTAACAAATTTGTTAAAAAAACGCAATAGAACCGCAACCGAATCACCACTTTTAAGCGTTTTCGCATTCTACTAAAATGAACAACGGTCCAGCTGCGACACAGCTGCGGTTACGTTTTAGTTACGCCAACGATCGATTGAAATAATGTCAAAACCTATTCTACTAACAAAATCGAACATGAGCGTGACGTTTACTATAGGACAAAGTTAATGATAAAATTATGATAATTATGTCTTTTAATTATAGAAAATACTTTTAGTGCCACATATTCGTGTTTAGTAACATTTTTAGATTCAACTTTTTTCTTTTTGGTATTAATAAAACATATTATTTTGGCATGTTGGTAACGCGGGTTACCCGCTGTGTTCCCGCTACAGTTCAGTTGCAATTCGTTTTAAGTTTAGTTTCCATTTTGCTTATAAAATAGTAGAATGACTACTTATGTAACTATCGAACGGCGATCGAAATCGAACTGTTGTGGAAACACAGTTTAACGTGTAACGTTGCAAATTAGTAGAATCGGCCCCCAGGTCGTTTACAGAGCACGGAATTACCGTACCCACAGCGTCTAGAGACGGCAGTACTAATAAAATCGTGAAGCTAAAAGTGCGTTGAGTGCATTACTTCTGTCACGGGCCGCCAATCAAAGCCGTATGGAAAACTTAAAATAATGTCCAGCGTGTCTCTTTGTCTACGTTGCGTCACAGGAACTGGCGAATGCTCCTGAAAGCGCCAAACTCGTAGCCAAATTCTGGGCAGACTCAATTTAGATTGCCATCGATAAGCCAAGAAGAGTAAAGTTCCTAATACAAAAAAAAAATGACAACTTAGCACTGGAACAAGTTGTCAGTTTTGTAAAAAAAAAAAATCTGTACATACTGGGTTATTAATTCAAAAACTGGTTTGGTAGTTTAAATCTGATCTCAATAAAAACCTTGTTTAGTAATAAAAGGGAGAAAATACATAGTTATGAATTGAAAGAGTCACATTAGTGCTTGCTCGGATTTTAACTTACAATCTCGTGCATGAGTGCGAAGCCCTCCTGGGCCATCATGACATTATTGAAAGTAGACAAAGCCACCTTTAGCAGCGGTCGCCGAGTCGTCTCCGAGCTCTGCCAGGTCGCCCATTGATACGCTACCTAGCTAGGTAATAAGTTCCTTAGACTTAATTGAACTTGCCTGAGTGGGTTTAGTTCAGTGATTTACGTTGGTACAATACTAACTCGCAGGCAGTGGAGTTTTGAAATTAATATTACCAGTTTCAGCGGATTATTTGAATGTGTATGTTAGCACTAATTTGGATGTTCATACTTTAGTGACCGCTTTCGGAACGTCGGGATTTGTGTTTGGATTCGTTTGTGGATTTTCCAGCGATTGTGTTAATTTTATTATTTCGTTCTGATTAATTTTCTGAGCTTTGGTGTTATTAAATTCTCTTAATAGCTATATTATGTTGCTCTATGAAAAATGCTTAATTTATGAAAAACTTAAGGTTCCATATGTTACTTTTATTGAGTATTTCATAAAGTAAGTGTCCCAGCAATTGGAATATTATAGGCCAATTATGCCTATGCATAAATATTACTAATGTCCATTTCTAAAAGCCTTCTAATTACGGGCAATAAAGCCGAAATATTTTTCCAACTTTTTTATGACCGCTGAGCAAACATTATAATTATTATAATTTCTTTAGAAATAAGCATTCCCTCTGTACCTATTTTTCTGTTCTTTTCTTCTTGTTTGTTTATATAATGTGTTTGTTCATAAATGGTTAAATAAATAAATAAAATTAAAATAAACACATCTTCTGCATAAGTGTCCCAACAGTGAGAACATTATAAACCAATTATGTTTATGCATAATAATTAAAACTACCAATTTCTAAAACCTTTCCAATTAACAACAATATGCCCAAAATAATGTCACCAACCTTTTCATTACCACACACAGGAACCTAAAACTCTTCCACAACCACTATAATCCAAATCACACCACACAAAACTTATCCACATTCATATCATAGAACCTAAACCTATAAACTTTAGGGTTACGCCACAAATTATCCAAAAACCATGGCACGACCGCACGACTAGAAAACAAAAACACATCGTAAGCGCAAATAACAAAACTTCGTCCATTTTCTACCTGTCAACTACCTTCTGGACTAAACATGGCCTTAACGACACAACATCGGCCTCGTTAAGTGTGTAATTAAACCTGCCGCATGTTCATGAGTCCATTCTTAGTCCCTGCAGGACTATTATAGAGGGGGGCATTGATGTAAGGTAGGGAGGGAGGTGTAGTCGAGTTTCAGTCAGAAGTTGAGCTGGGCTTAGACGATTCAAATGTTGTGATAAAACAGTTTTATCTGTTTTATTTTATCCAGGTTTTTTATTAGATGAATATTAAGTAAACCCACCTAAATTATAATGATTTTCAGTGATTGTTGCTTGTTTGATTGATGACTAATACTGTATTTGTGAAGATTTGTAATTGGCACAGGACTATTTATATTTTAGGCTTCTTTTTTGGGTGGGAAATCATCAAATACCTTCTCCCGCTCTGGGTGGAGCAGGAGGGCGTGTCAGACTTTTACTGTCTAAAACCCACACGTGTTCCCTCAGTTGCCTGTGTGCCAGGGGCCGCGGTATCTCTTTCGAACAACCCGTACCCCTGGCAGGCATCGGCCCTTGCGGACCCTACCAGTTGGTGCTGACATCTCTTTGAGGAGCGCATGGAACACAACGCGCCGTTGACCCGGGCTTGGTCCTTACCGGACAGCGAGCTACCCATTACTCGCCGTCCGCAAGTCCGCACCTACGGTGGCCGGGAATCAGCCTGGGATTCCCGACGCCCAGGGTGTCTCCCGCGGTGGCTACGGCCGTGAGGGCGCATATATTGCCTCTCCCTCACGTGCGCCGCCTCCCTCTTCGCGAGCATTCTTGCTTCGCAGGAGGTGACGACTACCCATGCACTCTCGCTTTATATTTTAGGTTTATGATTTTATTTGTCTGTAGTAAATTAAATTGAATTATGTGTTTTCCTTAGATAAGAATTAAACTATGCAAAATGATTAGTTGATATTTTTGTGTCTATTAAATTAATTTAATATAAATTTAAAATAATGCAAATTAGTTCTCAAAAATCAAAATAAAAATATTTTATTTCACATAAACCTGCATGGGCATTTGTGAAATGTCAGAAGCTAGGTGCACGGTTCCAATGTGTCGCTTCCTATGGAGAAGAGCCGGCAAGAAACTCCATGGTTACTCTTTTAAAAATAGTTGGCTTTTACAATGTTTCCAAATTGCAGTGATAATAGGTATGGGAGGACAGTGCAGGCCAGTCAATAAGTAGCAGGTACTTAGGCGAATGAATATAAAGGATCGTCTACAAATCTACAGTCTGTAAGGCCTACAACGTTCTCTCATTCACAATATAATGTAAAAGAATCTACATAGATAAAATGAACCTATTTAAACCAAGTGGCATGATGATGACAATAGACTCAATTAAAAAAAAAAAAAAATGTTTTTCTTTTTTTTATTGACTCTACTATTTTTGGGGATAAAGCAACCTGTCACTATCCATACGTTTTAAAGTCACTTCTATTTTTAAATAATACCTGTACTAGGCAGTTCACATAGCATCCATTCATTCTTAGATGTGCTATCCACATTCAATCTTTCCTGAAAATCAAAGGTATAAAAGGTAAGATAGTAATAGTAGTTAGTAAAAATTAAAGCACTAGAAATCCAACGGCTCAGCCCACAAAATTTTATCGTATGTTTACAGAAGATAGCCAACAATGGTGACCGACTGATCCTCGCTGCGTTATTTGTACGTACTATATATTTGCACAAGCCATTACGTCACGGACGATTAAAAAGACATTGTTTTACATGTTGTTGCATTTCCATCAATAATTTACTGAGTACTTCCTTGGTAGGTACCTATGTATTCTGGCACGAAAGCCAGTATTTTTTTTAGAAACAATGACTTTTAGGTTTTAAATTTTAAACTTTGTTTTTATAACGTACGTTACGTTATCTTTTTAGATATTCTAGCTCCAGCTTGCCGGAAGAAGTCACACATTTTTTAACGCTGATTTTCCGACGTTGTGACGAAGGAAAATTTAACCTGCTCGCAGGTCCGACAATAGCATTCAAATTCCAAGAATAATACGAGTAGATACTCGTAGTATGCTATTGTGGTTACTACTAGATAGTAGTAACCACAAAATGTGATAATACTATCTTATAACACTTTTCGTCACAAATTAACCCACTTACTAAAAAAACAAAAACACAATTTTATCCATGGACGTACCTACTTACCTATATCCAAGATGGCCGATTTCCGGTGTGGACCGCCACTGATTTTATTTTCAGTGTGTTTTTCTTAGATGACGCGACCGTTGGCATCATCCTCTAATATATGACATTGAGTCAACATTTGACTATATTCTTTTGTGCCAAAGTGGTTTTTAGGTACCTACTCATAGAGTGTTAGTATGTCATCATTTGCTTTTTTCTTTGGATTTGAAAAAAAAAACGTGTTGGATAGGTCGGTTATTTCTGTAAATTATGGGCTGATGATGTTAATGTTGTGATCTTTCTCATAGATCTTAATGTTTCCTCACAATATAATGTGTGATAATTGCATAGGTAAAATAACTATAAAATATAGTTTTTTACACGCTCTCTCTTTTGTGATTAGATTATTGTGATTAAATTACGTGTTTTTCGCATGAAATTGCGGTCGATTTAATGATATCATAATATTAATATTGAAGGCACTTATATATGCAAGGTTGTAGTACCAATAATAATTTGAATGCAATTTATCCTTGCATGTGGTTGCAACCAAAAAATGTGCAGTAGACTTGAAAAATATAATTAACTCATGAACTTATATAACAAACTCATGAAGTATACAGTGTGAATAAGGTGTCATCACACTTTTTCCGAGGAGTGTAGGCAGGAACCCACTTGCTACGATCTTTACATGCTCATTTTGCGTCATTTACGTTCATACATCTACACAAAAACATAATTTTAATCAAAATGGACCCCCAAGTTTTTAAACCATACTGATCATAATTCAATAAAGGCACATCTTACTTACCCTTCACTTCACATCTTATCTACTTATACTGTCTACTTAATTTGATATACTTTCACTAAAACAATACAAGATCCAAACAAAAATATCCAATAACCCAATAACTTGAACAGATCAAGAAGTTACCTCAAATATCGTGTTATTTTATTAGTATTATTATCGCTCGAACACTTCTCGCGTTGCTAGAGGAAAATATGTATCAGAAATATACACTGCCAATAAATGTTACTTTGAGCTAAGTGATTCGGATAAATGGTGAAAATGGTGGTGGTAATGGTGACAGAATAGACCAAGTATTTTATTAATTATCTACATGCCTACCTAAACTTTTTAACAATTGATAAAGATAATTTTTATATTTCCAGCCAGGTACAAATCTGGGCAAAGAAAGGTTTATTTTTGTCAATTAAATTAGCTCGCAAACAATGTGGAGGGAAATTTTGACTTAGAACGTACCTATTTTTACTTACAAATAATAATATTTTCAAAATACGAGTAGATTATAACTGGCCAGTCTGTCACACATAAAACAATTATTTCGCAATACTTTCCAAGTGACATGGTACTACTATATTTAAGTTTAATCTATGGACTAATCAGAGTTGGTCTAAAAAAAAAAACCTTTTTGAGTTTATGAAATGTAGAGTACTTGCATGTTATTTCATTTCAGGCGATAAATGGTGATAGTTATTTTATCACCATTTATTTAGATTTTTGTATTTTTAGTGTTCCAAACACACAGGTAGAATGACTAATCCCAAATAACTTTGACTAGCTTCTACTAATGTGCGACGCCATTACTATTGAACGTCTGCTTAGTAACACCAATTTTACAGCACTTATGTGTTTGTTTTATAAATTATTTTGTCATTTCTACGTAATAACTCCTAATGCTTTGACAGTCATCACTTAGGGACATCTGGCATAAATGGAGATATGCCTAGACGATTTTAAGTCAAACGTTGCGACGGTTTCCTAGTAATGTATGACTAATGCGAGGAGAGACAGCCGTAATGTTCATTTGTGTCTGAACTATGATTCACTTTTTTTGTATTTAATTTCTTTCCATAATTAAACATCTATAATCATGGACAGATCAGGAACAATGGACTGTATTTTTTTAAATAGCATCTGTCGTTTCTTTTCGTTTTACCGATTAGTCAGTCATCTGTCAATCGTATTTTTTTTTTATTTTTTATATCAGTACTAGCTTTTGCCAGCGGATTCGCTCGCGTCGAGGTCAAAAATTATCCCACAGGAATGTACGGTCGAGATAAAAAGTATCCTATGTGTTATTCCAGGTCACAAACTATCTGTGTGCCAAATTTCATCCAAATCCTTTCAGATATTGTTGCGTGATTGAGTAACAAACATCGAAACATACAAACTTTCAAATTAAATTGGAGATCTGTATGAAAATGTTAAAATATAATAATTTTGGTATTTTATTTTTATTTTAGCTAATCAAATTTATAAAATGTTGCCATTTTGGTGGCAGTTTGTTTATTTATCCCTTTGCTGTAGAAGTCTGCCGGATGAGAGGCGATGAAGTCAGCGAAAGCGCTTTGTACTGCCACTCGGGTGTTGAATTTTTTCCCCACTTATTTTTTTTTCTCAATTTAAAAAAAAGTAGAAATCTGTTGGGGCAAGTTCCGGTGAGTACGGCGGGTGACGGAGAGCTTCCAGCTGTAACTAATATAGCTTTGCGATGGTCTATCCTGAAGTGTGAGCTCACGCGTTGTCGTGGAGAGGCATGGGGAAGAGCGATCGATCAGTATTGGTTGTTGAATTGCGAGCTTCTCCATCATTGTTTGCAATTCTTAGCAATATATATCTGCCGTCACTGGGACAAGCTGTGAAGTACAAGCCCGGCACTGGTCCAGCAGACAGTCACCATCATCTTCTTATGAGTAATCTTTATTTTGGCGCACTGATTAGGTGCTGTACCCGGGTCCACCCACTGAGACGAACGCTTTCGATTGTCGTACAGGATCCACTTTTCATCCCAGGTAACAATTCTATTTTGAATTCCCTCGTTTCTATGCCGATTCAGTAGTGCTTTGAATGCTTCGACGCGTAAGTTTCGCTGTTGTCTATCCGATTTGACGCAAGTACTTCAGTATTATTTTGACACTAACTCCAAGGCCCGCAGCAAGCTCAGCCGTAGACTGAGTTTGATCCGGTTCGAGGCTCGTTCTTCAACTCAAATTTCCAGATGTAAAACGATTGAACCGATAATCGACCATGTTTATGCAAGCAGTGTTAGGCCCGTACACTTCGTTAATGTTTCGTGTTGTTTGATCAGCGGTATTTCCACGTAGGAACTCATATTCGAAAATTGTACGAATTTTCAGTTTTTCCATGGCGTCAAAATCTACCACAATTTCACAAAAACAAAACACTATCTAATAAAACAAATGACTGAATTTTAAATAAAATAACACAACTTTCGAAAAAAATTAGTTGAATTTCGAATTGCGCGCCAATCCTGAGATAATTAAATCTGAAAATGCTGGTTATAAAATCTCCAATTACATAGGTAAATACCTATAATTAGTAGGATGAATATTAATATTAAGTAGGATACCAATTTGGAACAGTCCCTATTCAAATTTGGTACACGACGATAGGCTGAGTAGGCTTCAGTACTCGCTACCTTTGACAGCGGAATATAGTATTATTATTTAAGTTCTGCTACCGTCGTCCATCTTCACAGTGACTGGTCTCCAGTCGAAATTGAACCAATCCAGCACACTATGCGACCCTTCGCACACAAGTGAGTACAAAATCAGTCCACGAACTGATGCACCTTACGTCATAGGTAAGGTACATCCCAGATCAACATTGATACAAACCATTAATAACATACATCTGTCTACCGAACAAGACCAATCACACACGTGCACGGGGAACCATCCATTAACTCAAGATAAAAGACGAACAAACTATTTATAATACTTTATTGCCGGTAATATTTGTATCGAGTTTTATTTATTAAAAACTAATGTATAGGTATAACGGACGCCCAGCGCCGACACCAGACGCGTGCGATCTAAATTTAAACTACCCGCGTGCTCAGAAAACAACAAGTCACAATATTTAGAAACCGACGCGGGAACGCACGCTTCTAGCAACCGTGTATTCCACAATCAATTCAAAAATGGAATCTTCACTTACGTGACAGTGATCGTGTTTTTTTTTTTTTAAGTGTGTGAGTGATGTGCCTACGGAAATGTTCTCCAACTTCAAACTGCCAATGCTCAAGCAAAAAACAAGCAAAGAAGAACCTCTATACAGCTGCTATAGGAGCGTAAAAACCAAACCGCCGAAAACTCCAACTCTGTCTCGTGTGAGACGACATCAAAGACGTAAGTTTGACTATAAACAGCTTATATTTGTATAATGCAAAAATAAACACGGCTTAATGAGGTGCGGGCTTGTTTGTACGTTTCGTACCAACAAACTTCAAAATTAGATGTTTCTGTTAATGGGATGCGTCGCGAAATCCGGAATGAGCTTTGCGATGCGGCTGGTATTTGCGTAAATTGGAGCCGAGCGAATCTGCTCTCAATCCGCGGTTGTACAAGGATTGTTTCTAGTGTTGACAGTTTTGATTAGAGAGGGGAAACGCAGGTGTCTTAGTTTGCATTTCAGCGCGCGTGACTGACGTACAGACTAGAGGTGCACGTTTATTTCGAGTTTGTAACACCGCGCTCTATTGCAGTAGCTTTGTATTTGCCTCGGAATGTTTAATGGAATTGGAATTGCTTACAATATAGCACTAGTCTTGTTACGGAGAATTAGTAGAATGATGTTACTGTTGCGAATATAATTTACTTACAAATATATGGTTACAAATATACCGAGCTGTGGCAATATCACCTACATATTAAATAATATATTCCTACATAATATCATATGAAGTTAGATTACTAACCTATTCCCTTGATAGCAATTGGCCCCAATCCGCATTAATTCCTAGTTAGGCAACTACAATCAATTATTATGGTTGGGTGATCAAGAACCAAGAATTGAGGGACAGTTCTCTCTCTCTCTCTCACACACACACACATACACACGCACTCACTCTTTTCAGGATTCTAGAAGATCTGATGTTGTTTACGTCAAATGAACTATAGAGAAAACACATCACGTTGGTTGATATTAGAAATGGGTTGTATATTCGTTTAATGTTCGGCATTCGGCATATTCGGCAGGTTTACCGGCATTAAATTATTCGACAAAAATATCGAACATTCTACCGAAAAATATTGTATTAAAAGGTCTACAAGCATTTATTTTATTTATTTCTTTCTTCTTTGTTTTTTTGTTCGTTGTTTGTCATTTTTTGTAAATCGGAATTCTCACACCTCTCAAAATCTTAGTTACCTATTTTTTTTTCTCTAATTACCGTAAATTGTCTGTATTACATGACGCCCGTAACAATATAAATCCGATGTGATTTTCTTTTTGCTTTTGCCGTAAGTCGGCGCCATTTAAAGTACTCTGAGGTCGGTGCCTGCGTCTCATTACTTGTCACAGCGATGCCATAGTGTCACAGACACTAAAGGCATAGACAAGTAATAGTTGTTACGTGCGGCGCAGATACGCGGATTACAAAAAATACTTTTTACGTACATGATTTTTTAGGTGTTTTACACTTATTTATCTTATTTTTATTTATTATTTTATTTCTGTATCTGTCCATGACATCACAGTGGGCTCTATCAGAATACCAGTGCTGCGACACCTTTAAATGTCGCAGCATCATGCTGAGATAGGGGCCTTTTGGCCTCGTACAGAATTTTGTTTTTTTTTACTTTTTATATTATTTTAAATTTTAATGTTTTGTTAAGCATATTGTGTATTTAAATACTTTTTCTTTCTTTCTTCTCTTTCTATGAAGTCATTCATCATAATCATTTCAGCCAAAAGACTTCCACTGCTAGACCTCCTGAGACTGCTAGGCCTCCCCCAAAAGGGGGGTTTTGCCATAATCGCCACGCTTGGCAGACGGGTTGGCGATCGCAGTATGGTAGTAAAATGCATAGAGAACGCTGCTGCCCATTCTCTAGTAAGTCCCTTAGTCGCTTTCTACGACACCCACGGGAAGAAATGGGAATTTATGAAGTAGTGTGTCTTATTATTTATTCTGTCTATGTAAGGTGATACATAGTAATAATCTTAAATTGCTTTGAGTAGAAGCAGTTATGTTCTAATAAAAGAAATAAAGTGGTAGGTTTGCATTGTTTTAATCTTTTTATTATTATTATTAATCATCCTTTGAAAATTATGTTAAACATAATCTTTTTATAATTGGCAAAAAAAGTATGTACTGAAATCTCTCATTTGGCCCGTCTATGCTATACACAAACTTTCGGTATATGCTGTGTACATGTTTAAAGCTAGTACATAAATAAATAAAATTTTAAATTACCTGATGATACTCCCTCTTATTTATATACGTTGCTTAAAGTTACGTAGTGATTAGCGACTATTTATTCATTCATTTTAGACGTTTAAACAGCTCTTAACTTAAAGCAATGTTTATAAATAAGAGGGTATATGTTTAAAGCTGTGTGTCCTTAAATAAGTCTGTCCAAATGACCATCTAAATCTATTTTAGTGTTTTATTACATTTCCTTATAGCATGCAAGAAAGTGGTATTGCTACCAATTTCTGGGTGGTTAAACACATACTTATTTAAGGACACACAGCTCTAAGATAATTCAATAGTATTATCAAGTAAGGGATTATTCATCTATAGAAATAAAAATTAAAAGCAAATTACTTTTTTCTGTTTTAGATACCATGAAATGTTTGGTAGATGTCTCGTCTCTAGCTTTATCCATACTGTTATCGTATCATAATTTTAATAATTTCAGTCAAACGACGTCCACAGCTGGACATACGCTTCCCCAAGCATCGCCACTTCGACTGGTTTTGTGCTACTTTTAGCTGATGCGTGCGTATGTATCAAAAAGCTTGGAAATATTTAATCTGTCTATTCGATTCTTGAAGTAGTTCAGTGTGGGAGCTATCACAACATTTTCCAGGAGTCTACGAGTTACAACTCGGTTAGACAAGAAGTGCTTCAAAAGCTTTATCTTTCATGCATTTTTCCATAACTTAGGGGATTCCCGATGCAGCAGATTAGTGTAGACTAAACACTAATCTAAGTTGCATACACAACTCACACACTGACTCATTACTTGTTGATATTGTAGGAAAATCGTACCTATACTTACTTTTACAATGTTTGTAAATGTGTGAACACCATGTATCTATCACAGAATTAATTTGTCTGTATTGCTTCAATTTGATTCTGTTTACCTATTTTGGTATGGTAATTTTAATCTGGGTGCATCGTTTTCACACATAATCATATAATGAATGTAAATATTGTACTTGGAACATTTTAAAATAGTAACGGTGGAGTTTCTTGCCCATTCGTCTCCATACGAAACTACATTTTGGAAGGGGCGACTAGAATCAATTCTATTTTAATGTAAATGTTGACGTTCAAAAGTGCCTTTTAAGTGCCTATTTGAAATAAATGCTTTGACTTTGACTTTGACACCTAGAGCAGTGGTGGCCTATACCACAGGCCCGACATAAGGGTTGTAAGTTCTAGGTTTGAACCCAGACAGGGGCTTTAATTTGTGTAAATAATTTCATCACCACTGCTTTGAAAACGTAAAGGAAAACATCGTGAGGAAACCGGCATGTCCTAGAACCAAATAAATAATAGTTTAAAAAACTAAAAAACACGCTTTAAAAAAGGAGAAAATAATTTAATTCAATTAAAAAGCGTGGGGTGCTTGACATTAATTGATTATAAAAATACCTCAAAAAGTATCCCACGCTTTTTAATTGAATTAAGTTATTTTCTCCTTTTTTAAAGCGGGTTTTTTAGTTTTTTAAACTATTATTTATTTTCTATTTTTTAGTTCTGCTAACTACAAAAACGTGTTTTTTTTTCTATTTTTTTTTCTCAATTTTTTTTTTAAATTATTGAATTTGCATCGGTCTTCGACAAGTTTACAAAGTTTCAATGAAATCTGACCGTTTAAAGTGGGTCAAAATCGCGCTCAAAGGAGTCGGTTACATACAAACAAACAAACAAACCAACAAACATACAAGTGAAGCTAATATAAAGCGTGTAAAAATATCGAAGACATCGAAGTCATATCTACCAAACCTCACTGGACCTGAGTGGTAGATTACAGCCCACTCCCTCTCATCGAGAGAAGGCATGTGTTCCCAGCAGTGGGAACATTATAGGCTGATTCCGCTATGTTACGCCACACACTTAAGCATTTACAAAACTACTCAACTATCAGTTCAATAACTCATACAACACAAACTCACTTCTAATGATGATATCACTAACAAAATCTCTTTCTAATGGGGACGGCTGGAGTTGCGGCTTGCCCCAATAACGGGTTGTTTACTAATACATTGCTATATATAACTTGTTGCCGTAACTACTTGTAGGTAGAATTGTTTGCGTTTGCGTTTGTATGAGGGATCGGAATATTTGTTGCCAAGGTAACGCGTATTTGTAATGTGAGCCGCGATATTAATTACGATCTTGTGTTTGCATATAATTGGATGTAACAGGAAATTAAGGCCCCAGTCACTGTGTATTGACTATTTAGTTAGCTCTCAAGTTATATTTATGTCTAAATTTCCACTTCTTCACGGAATTGGGATGGAAAATGTATGTGGTGTGTTAAGGAAGTAAAGAGATTTAATTTCAGTATAATAACTTTTACTAATACGGCAGATTTATCGAGAAAAATAAGAAATCCAAAATGCTCGTATATATCTGGATCTACCAAAGATACGAGATCCATTTGTGTTTTTAAATATAGAGCGCAAGAGACGCCTTCGATGCTTCTTTTATCATTTTCGCGTATCAAGCTTAGTTCAAGAGTAATAATGTTTTATCTACATATCCGGATGAAAACTTGACGATTTTCAAAAAATTATGTCTAAAAAATTAGACTTGCTAGCAAAATGGGGATACGAAATCTTGTATTTAAATGATTATTTCTATAAGTTATTTTTTTTATTTTATAAAAAGGTGATTTCCAAAAAATGGGCTTTATAGTTCCTGCACTATGGATCGTTGTGAAAAAAACTTTTGAATCTCTGAAAATGTTTTCGACGCACTAGTGTGGTAGGCTACACGTTAGTGTTAGCAAAACACGTCTGCTGTTGACTGGCCTCAATCAATTAAAACTCCGTACTACGCTAGGCCAGCTCAACGTTAAAGTGTTGCCACTACTATACTATTATTAATAACAATTTTAAGAAAACGTAATTAAATCATTGAAGCTACTTGAGACTTAACATTTTACCATTTTCGCCTTCCATTTCCTTACGGTAACGTATCTAAAAGTAACACGTGTATCGACTTTACACTTTATACAATTAACTATAATAGGTAGATGTACTTGATATGGTAAAATATGGACGTAAAGTAAGAGCCACCGCTATTATGATAGTTTATGCAAATGTTTATGGAAACTGTTTAGGAAAATTTCGTGTACTTATGGCATGGGATTTAAGTAGATTTTGGTATAGTTTTGTGTTTTTAGGCTGTTTTAGTTTGGATTAAAATTTTACGATCAATGGGGTTTTCTGCTTCGTGGCTAAATAATAACAACCCACACGGGTCGATCGAAGGTTAAACTACGCTTGTGTTCATTGGTTCGCGGATGGTTTTTTTTTTTTGGGTGGGAAATCATCAAATAACTTCTCCCGCTCTGGGTGGAGCGGGAGGGCGTGTCAGACTTTTACTGACTAAAACCCACCCGTGTTCCCTCAGGTGACGACATATCGAGATCTCTCCGTGCCTCGGAAAGCATGTTAAACCGTTGGTCCGGGCTGTCATTAGTAGATCTTTGACAGTCATTACGGGTCGTCAAAAGCCTGAAAGTCTTACCAAGGGGTATCGTGTTACGCAGTAACTGAGCTGTGGTCGTCAGATAGGCAGTCACTCCTTATAAAATCCTGTTATTCAGCTGCTTCCGGCTAGACTTGAAGCCGACCCCAACATACTAGGGAGAAATCAGGCAGATTGGTTAGGGTTTCTCGCCTTAGGCCTAGGCCATTTGTATTTTGCTAAGCTAGAAGTAACCTATAGGTAGGTATGTATTGTAATCTAGACTAAAATGACAAAAAAACCGTTGTGAAAATGACAAAAGAGACTGTCAAAAATTCACGTGGAAATTATTCTGCCATCTTTTTTTTTTGTTTGTACTCAGATCTTTTTACTTGTTGAATAATCTTTTTACTAGCTTCAATAAAAATCGAATCATTTAATCGACTACAACCTCAAGCGGCGAAAGTATAACAATATTATTGGTAATTATATTTTCGAGCCGTTTGGGGTTGAAACCCTCGGGCCGTGGGGTCCGAGTGCTCATGCTCTCTACAAGGAAATCTCCAAACGGCTGGTTGACACTTCCCGTGACCCAAGGGCTGGTTTTTACTTTGGCCAGAGGCTGAGCATTGCTATACAACGTGGTAATGCCGCCAGTCTCTTGGGTACATTACCAGTCGACAGCGATGCGGATGAGTTTTTTGACGCTTTGTTTTAGTTTATTCGCTGTAGTTAGTTTAATTGAAATAAAAAGGTGAATCTTGTCCGTTAAAAAAAAAAAATCGACTACAATGGGAACCCGTGTTTACGTGGTAAAAAATTAAATCTTCTAGAAACAAAGATATTTTCACAACCCTTACATAGAAATAGTAGATAATACCTCACAATTTCTAAATACCACTTTCTATAAGACCTTACTAACGACACAAAGCCTTAACGTTAGACAACAGACCCCTGCTTACAGCCACTTGGTGATCACTAATGTCCTAGGCATTCGTCGGGTGACCTAATTCGATGGCCGCTCTAATGCACCACGCCTTATTATGCTACTGAAATACTTGGCGCACTGTACTTACACAAGGGTATTTTGAGCGTGGAATTGCTTGGACGGTTTTGGACGATAAGTAGTTCAATTGTTTTGAATTTAAATACCGAATACCTTAAAAAGGACGCTGGCAAAGGGAATTGCTCACTTGGTGATCTGGCTAACCGTGGACAAGATCTTTATTCATAAAAGACTTGCATTTTCTAAACTAAAAAAAGCAACAAAAAAAAAACGAAAGAGAAAGCAAATATTATAATAAAGTTATAGCAAGATGCAGGAATATGCTTTATCTGGCATGTGAAAAATTGAAACCTTGCCGGGTAAAATCTTTGTATTATGCATATTTTTCAGCGTGAGGTGCAGATTCAGTGTCCGAGGGTAGGGCCGGGTCATCATGAGGAGCGGACTCGGAGTCCATTATAAGAAAAACAAACGTTTGAAGTAGCGAGTAAACACAATAACATCAATAGTTTTTAACTGTTGTCAGATGTGACATCACTAACGTCAAGTGAAATGACTCAAGATGTCATTTCACTTGACGTTAGGGATGTGCGATATGTGTCGATACTCAAGTGGGTCGGTATAACGGGATTTGATTGATTTCACATCGATTCAACAATATACGATCTACTACTACAAATTGATAAAGGTAGTGAGGATCGTATCACAAATCGTATTACTGTAAAATTGTAGTGGTCACCCCGCTATCATCAAATTATTATCAGGTATCGTAGGCAAAGTAATGATGTCACAACTACCTATTAAAGTTTGGACTTTAAAAGAGACATCTGAGTTGGTTACGGCAGTTCTTTTCAGGGATCAGTCAGCTAGGAAATTCCGTCGCCATTTAGTTTTTTAAATATTAACCAACAAAATATTGACGTGTAAAAGTGTCGTAAAAGACTTACAAAATAAACTTTTCATTTCATAACATGTTTATTTTCCAAAAACTGTGCTATACACTGCCTTATAGTCTACATTATGAACTTACTTTTATTTGCTATAACGTTTCAAACAGCAAGAATAAAAGAAAAGAAACGAAACTCCCAAGTCGATGCAAAGGAAAACGTAGAAATTGTATTTGAGTGTCATTTTGCACTGCGAGCACTCGCCGCTCAATATCGTTTCATTGAAGCTTACATACTAGGAATCGCTCTATATGTTAGTACTATAGTTCAAATATCCATGTTATTTTTTCAGAATCGAATGGTTTGATTCGATACAGATATCTGCTGATTGGCTGATGGGCAATTGCATATGGATCTCTGTGAAGAGAGACTGGTTGAATTGATGTAGGGACTGTCAAAAATGGTTCACATTTCCCATTCATGGTTCCCTTCAGAATTTTTGAGCTGAACGGTACTAATCATGTTCATGAACGGGCGCAGTCAGTAGAGACTGGTCTTCTCTGAGCTACCGCGGATTCTTTTTATTGAATTGAATATTAGATTTTTTTATCTTTTTAAAATAGGCGCTTTTAACGTTCTACGTCGTTCTCACTTTTTAACATTAATGATGTAACCGAAATTTTGTAACGCTATTTTGATTTATTTTAAAGTGTTCGTGGACTTTCTTGTCCGTTCTTCTCCATAGGCACCTTCTTCGCTTTGGAATGGGCAACTAGCTATAGCTTTCTCATTGACCAATCCCTTGACAATTCAGAAGTGCCTGTAATTGGTTTATTTGAAATAAATGCTTTGAGTTGATCCATAAGTTTTACATGACCACACAATTTTTTTTTTTTTGGGTGGGAAATCGTATAAAAAACTTCTCCCGCTCTGGGTGGAGCAGGAGGGCGTGTCAGACTTTAACTGACTATAACCCACCCGTGTTCCCTCAGTTGCCTATGTGCCAGGGGCCGCGGTATCTCTTTCGAACAACCTGCACCCCTGGCAGGCATCGGCCCTTGGGGACCCCACCAGTTGGTGCTGACATCTCTTTGAGGCGCGCGTGGAACACAACGCGCCGTCGACCCGGGCTTGGTCCTTACCGGACAGCGAGCTACCCATTACTCGCCGTCCGCATGACCACACCATCTCAATTGAATCTAGAAAGACAAAAGAAAGAAGAAAGAAAACACATTAATTTAGCACAGATTAAAGGGCACACGCAAACAGCAGAAAAAAAGGGTAAAGTGCGATGTAAGAAACTAGCATTAAAGTGTGCTTCACGATTGCGCCAAAAAGGCCCCGTTCAGCAAAAAATCCAGAGAGAGAGAGATAGAGATGCTGGAGTGCTGGGCTGGAGTGTGAGGTGACTCTCACACTTCAGGTCCAGTCATCTTTAGGATGTAAATCAGCTTTATGCCAATAATGCAACGTGACATGTGTACCTATGCATACTTAAATAAAAAAATAATATTGTCAGATTAAAATAGTGACGAATATGTACACAATGTGATATTGATAAAAATTACAAAACAATTAGGCTGGTAAATTAATAAATGAGAATCAATAGACTTGCTTCTTAATAATTACGTTATAACATCAGATTGCTACCGTTTGCAGCCAGTAGAATATTACTCATCGAGACACAAAGCTTATCTTAGTCACGGTGTATAACCACAGTTTGTTAAAATCATCACAAATATCCATTCTAAACTGAGCCTGTCCTAGCTCATAAATCATCATTATGACGTCACGGGCGATAGAAAAATGGCGACCAGACTTGAAAGTGGTTCTAAATAAACTGCTATATTCAAAGGAATCTGTCTGTTTGTTCCACTAATTAGTTTGACATTATTATATTTGTTATTTAAACTTTGACAGCATACGAAACTTTAAAAAAAATGAGGTTAGGTTACGTGAAGGTCTTACTTACCAACTAGGTCTTTTTAGTTATCTAATTGATTCCTAGTGTTTTCAGCAATATTTTCCGTGAGTGATTATTTTATTTAAGCTTATGCCATCAATAGCAGAGCATAATTAGTCTATAATTTTCCCACGGCTGGGACACAGACCTAAGTCTTCGAATTTTTGGTTCTGGGACATGCCGGTTTCTTCACGATGTTTTCCTACACCGTTTTGAGAGCAGTGGTGACGAAATTACATACACAAAGTAAAGCGCATGCTTGAGCTAACCCACGGCTTACAACTTGTAAGTTGGAGCCGTTCCTGCTAGGCTACCACTATCCTCGTCATGCCATCAATGGCATCGATATCAAATACATGATCACTATATCAAACGCATAGATATAGGGATCCATATAATGTCTCAATACATTATTAAACTCGAAACACGCAATGCAGATGCAACGCTGCTGTGCCATTCAAGGCTTATCATGTTACCTACTCTTGTTTACAGCTGGTAAGCGTTGCCAATGAATTTCGTGAACAGAACGTTATAAACAGAGTGCTTTAGCTATTTCATTCAACTAAAATATTGCGTAATCTACGAGCACGATTTGTAAGACACTTATTAGTAGCTGTTCCCAGCGTGCATGTCGGAAATTATCGATAGCACGTTCCCGTGGAGACAAAAAGAATAGAAAAAAGTCTATGTCCTTCCCCTGGATGTCATCTATGTTCTTGCCAATAAATCTGTTCTGTGGTTTAGGTGTGAAAAGATAACACACAGACAGAGACTTTCGAATTTATATTATTAAAACGGATTATAGAAAAGAAAGAAAAGGTATTTCTTGTGACTCGCACAGTAAGATCACATACTAAAATAAACACACAATGATACAAAAATTAAAAAAAAAAACAACTCGAAAGTAAAAGTAATTAAAAAATAAATAAAACAGAAAGTCCTGCACGAGGCCAAAAGGCTCCTACCTCAGCACGATGCTGCGACATTTAAAAAGTGTCGCAGCGCTGGTATTATGGTAGGGGTTCTACATATATCTGCATAGTAATTTCGAAACTATGTTGAGGTTGGCTTCTAATCTGACCGGATGCAGCTGAATACTAGTATTTTACAGCGAACGACTGCCTCTCTACCCTGTACAACACAGTTACTTGGTTAAACGATACCCCTTTAGAAGGCTAGTGTCAGACTTCATAATATGAAACAACGTATGAAATTTTGTTTTCATTAATAATTAACTTACGCCTTTTTTAAGCAAAGCCACGTGCTACATACATACAAGCTAATGGTATCGTATCTGATATCGCTACGTTTTTCTGCCACGTTTTTTCCTTTTTTGTGTCTTCGTAGTGGTCAATAGTCTGCATTTTATTGTACCTGTAATAAATGAACTCCTGTATTTTACATCTTACAAAAAAAAAAACATTAAATTTGGTTGAGAAATGCTTAAAATACAAACAACCCTCATTTTTGTAGTCGATTAAATAAATAAAACTACAATCACGCCTTTGTCTCACGGAAGGGTTTTTTTTGGATGGGAAATCATCAAATAACTTCTTCCGTTCAGGAGGCCGTATCAGACTTTTACTGACTAAAACCCACTCGTGTCCCTCAGTTGCCTGTGTGCCAGGCGCCGCGGTATCTCTTTCGAACAACACGCACCCCTAGCAGGCATTGGCCCTTGCGGGCTCCACCAGTTGGTGCTGACATCTCTTTGAGGCGCGCGTGGAACACAACGCGCCGTAGCCTCGGGCTTGGTCCTTACCGGACAGCGAGCTACCCATTACTCGCCGTCCGCAAGTCCGCGCCTACGGTGGCCGGGAATCATCCTCGGGTTCCCGACGCCCAGGTCGTCTCCTGCGGCGACTAAGACCGTGAGGGCGCATATACTGCCTTCCCGGAAGGGTTAGGCAGGCCCCTAAGTAAGCAACTAGAGGCAAGCCTTTTACCGTTCGGGCCGAGAACAAATCTAGACACCGGAAAAATAAAAACCGTATATTATACAAGCAAAACCATACGCCAAAGCAGTTTAACCTCTATTCCTCTATATCTATTACCGTCAGTCCGTCACTAACCGTCGAAGCTCGCCCCATCGAGAGGGCCAGTTATTTAGAGCAGAGATTACGTAAGTCGGCCCTAATTATGGTTTCATTGGACTTGGGCCATGCCGAAAGACTGAAGATGAGTGTTATGACCGAATCTTTTTCTTGGCAAACGGTTGGCAAGAAAAATTCGTCGGACATTTTGTGGAGGAAGTGGGTACGGGAATGGTTTTAGGAAATTTCAAGTAGGTTGGGAAGTTCTGTAAATTATTAAAGCGAAATTTCAGATAATGTATAGGTACAAAAGTAAATGTATGGGTTTCAGGTTTATCTAATAAAAATCAAAATGACGATATTTATTCAAATAAGGCTGAGAGTTAGCACATTTTGAACTTCAAAATTACATAAGACAGTCCCCCAGAACACCCGCCCTTCAGGTGCAGCCCATAATCGTGACTTCATCACTCGGCACTATCATGACGTAAAATTAACGAATGTAGAACGTCATTGACTCTATTAGTAAAAACACCACCACTTAAAAAAACCGTTTAAAAAAATCCCTACCTTAAAAATCCCTTTAAATCACTTAAATAATTTAAAAAGATGATTCAAAACGTAACGTAATTAGTATACTAAATTTATAAAATAACATAATTAGCTTCTTACCTAGTAATTGAGTAACCATATTAAAAAAAAACTTACTGTTAAAATTCACATTAATCTTTTCTGTAAATATCTAGGTTAAAGGAAATAGCTGTAAACTGTTAGTCTGCCAATTAATTAAACTAGACACTATAATTATTCTTAGAATTAACTGCGCCAGTTGCAGGAAATATTTTTTCCTCAGCGTTCCTTACAAAACATTTTCCGTCCATTCATTATTCTTGGAAAGGTTTAATAATAAATTAATATTTGCAGTCTCTTTATTCCCTGCAACTCACATTTTCTTTCCTCGATAGTCTTTGTAACGAATCTATTTAGATTTTTACCCATTATAAGAACTTTACAGAGACAGACAGCCCCATTTTCTTTTTAATATAACAGTAATTAAGTACTTACAAGAATAAAATACATTAAAATATTTTGGTAAGTCACTAAAAGATTTTAGTAATGATACTTCTACATACTTAAAGTCACGTCTTCTTCCCATGGGGTAGGTACAAAATACAGACCACCACCAGCTACGATAGTAACATACTCCTTTTGATTCGTCCACACAGGACTGTCAATAACTGTATAGAAAGAAAGTAAAAGTCAAAGAGACCAAAATAAAAATGCACTACAGGTAAAACTAGATAACCTTGTCAAAATCCAAACAAGAAAAAAACGACGTTCTAATTACCTACTAAAACAAAATATCACCTAACATCACTAAAAACGCACGTCAACCCTCCAACCGCCGCGCCGCGTCAAACCGTAAAAGACCACGGCGCGGGCGGTCCCAAATACCAGTCTCAAGTCCTATGACCCGACACTAACGTGTCGATCCGGGCACGTGCCTTGAAACCCAACGAATATGTGTCCATATAAAGCGGAGGGCATATGTGGAGACCATGTTGAGATAGGTTGTGGAAATGAAAAAAAGGTTGACGAGAAAAAATGTTGCATAGCTTTGACACGCGTTTTTCTAGAGAATAATGGATCATAAGTTATTGCTTCCTAATACAGGTTTATTTTTGTAACTAAAAGAATACCTAATTGCGAATATTGTCATCTTTATAATTATTCTTAGTAACTAATCAACAGAGAATTTAAAAGAGACTGTAACGTCTTAGTTAGTTTCGATGTTCTTTTTCAAAATACGGTACTGACCTCATCTGCTTAGTTGTAAATACATATTTAAGTTTAACGTATAAAAGTATTTTTTTTAAACAATTTACGGAAACAAATATTATAATATTCTACATATCTTAAAATAAACTTTACACAACAAAACTCACAAAATGATGTTTTAAAACCACAAAAAAACACGCATCGCTGTTGCTTACAAGCCACACCAAGCCTAAATCGTTACCATTTTTATAGCTCGTCCGCTTCCTCACATCGACACCTCTGACACCAGATGTCGCGCCACGTGCTCCAAACAAGTACATGTTTCCCGTCTTACGCCTAAAAGGACAATGTGACCTTTCAGCAGCGAGAGGGTTGAATAAAGATTGTTGAAAAGATATTATTATGTTTTTACCTTAACATAATATACCGTGTATGTATAATCATATTGTTTAGTTTATTCTCCATAGCAACTAGTCAAGTTCGCACGGAGTTCGTTGGGATTTTAACGCGCATTAAATTATCAACTCTCGGTACTGAACCGAGAATTGAGAATCCAACAGAATGCATCAAAAAACACACTGTTCGATTTTAAACTCTCGGCTCTAAGCAGCGCGTTGAAAATTCAGTGCAAGGAAAAAACCCGCCGCGATATTTTTACGTCCGTACGCACGTGGACTTAAACACTAATTTTAAAGGCGCAATGCTAACAAACTTATTATATTTTTGGAATATACTACTAACAAGCTCTTAAAAAAAAAAACAATGTCTCACAATATTCTTTTAACAGTCGTTTGAAGAACAAAAGATTTAACTTAATTTTAATAACGTCAATCATAAGCACGCTCTTTCATCCAAAAAGTAAAATAAAAAATAAAGAACAATCCTTCAATAAAAGAATACAATCACCGACAAAAGTCACTCATAATAAAAATCACTCCAAATAATAATATATTGATATAATCCCGCATACTGATATAATGAAGATGGATAAGTGGGGAAGCATTTATACCAAAAATAATAAAAGACAAAGGCTCAATGGGATTGTATTATCATAATAAGTGAACATGTTGTTGATAAACGATCCAACCAGATTGATATGCAAACGTTACATGTAATTATTCAAGGATGGGTATTAGATTAGCTTACTAATACGTTGTAGAATTATATAATGGGTTATGCAGATATTGATTGGCTATTTACAATAGTAATTTGTGAATTACCATTACAAATGCGTTAAGGCGATAATTTTGACTATACGTATTACTTACTTACAATAATTAATTGACGATGATCGAGTAGATCGAAAAGTAAGGTAACTTTTAGATCTTATTTTTTAAGGTTCTGTAGCCAAATGATGCTAATGAGACTATTACTAAGCTGCTCCGACCGCTTTTCGCCCGTCCATTCGTTCAGTCGTTTGTCCGTCTGTGTGTCAGCGGACTGTGTCTCGTGAAACGTAAATGGTAGACAGTTGAAATTTTCATGGAAAAAAAAACGCCGAAAAACACGTTCTTTGTATGGAGACCTTCATACTAGGAACGTGTTTTTCGGTGTTTTTTTACTGGACATCAGACCCGCATAACTAAAACTAATCAAGACAACAGAGTCACCCGTCAAAAATATTCACTAAGTATATCACTAAAGGTTGGAGTACTAAAGGGACAAACTTGGCACTGGGCACATTTTCTGCCCCCATTTATTTTAAATTGGCAGCCAAATTTCTCAAAGCCTCCAATAACCACACTCCATAAAACGCACCAGTAAAAACTTTTTTATAACCAAAAGTTCTAAGACAGTTTGCAAAAATGAATGTATACCAAACTAGGTCTTGTAACCCGGCAGTAAATTATACCGACGACGGATGGTAAGTAATTGAGATTATGGTAATGAGAATAATGCAGTGAGACGATTGTACGCTACGGAAGATTTTTTACAGTCAACGGGAGATGAGTTATGTCTGGCTTATACAACTCGTTTTGTGAACTACTTACTGGAATTAAAATTTAACCGTGGGTTTTGTTGGAGTATTCATTTTGTGTCCCTATTGTGGATTGGGGGTTGTGTAAAAAAGGAAAATGTGAATGTGTATTGTCACGGTTAGGTATAAGAAAAAGGTAGCCATTATGGTTACCGATTAGTGTTTTTAGTTTGTGGAGATGTAGTTAAAACAAAAGATAGATGTTCTTGATGAGTCTTATAATTGAAGACAGTAGTTTTCACTGAGGTAATAGATGTGCATTCATGCATTTCTTCATGTAATAAATGCGTAAAGCAAATCGTTAGGAAACCCCTACCTAACAAATAAACTGAATACATTGTAGGTACCTTTCATGTTAGATTATTGAAAATAAAGTTTAAAAAACCGTGAGAGGAAAGGAGCAATGTAAAATGAAGATTTCGGTGGAAATACCAAGTGGATATGATCAAAAAATATTCATATTCCCTAGCAGAAATAAGCACTAAAATCAATCGGTAATTTGTCAGGGCTGTCAACACAATAAAACATGATTTAAAACTATTTCATTCGTAGAAAACACATTTATAGTGTGCGCTAAACTAGATAAAATATCTTATTCAAGGAACAACACTGAAAATACCCGCACGAAATTATTCTTCGAAAAACAATAATTTACACTTCCAACCTTATAAAGAATTGTAACCACGTACAGTCACCGACAGTCTCATTCCCGAGACCATATTAAAAATTCCACTTGAAACACCGTTCCCACCTGGCGGCTTAATGGACCAACGAAATACGAATAGAATGAAATACATTGAAAATAAAATTTGGTGCCGTAGAAACATTGAACTGGAGTTGGAAAAAAGTCTTTTCTTTCACGGGCACCCTACAAGGCGTCTGTAAATGGATTATTCATTTGATTATCGGAGCAGTCGTAAAGAAATTCAATTTTGGGTTCCGCGAAATTAAATTTATGAAAACTCCTATTCACGACTGCAAATAAATTTACAGCTGGGAAAAGGTTGGCTCACTTCGAGTTAACGGTGACTTGTAAATGTGTAATACGTGCATTTCAACGGTGTATTAGATGTGAAATCTGAGACTATGTATGCATGAGTAAGCAAACTGGAGAGTTGGAAAGCGATTTCATCCAGTTGCGTCTGTATTTGCTCACAAAATTACGTAGCAACATTTCAACTCCATGGAAGAATCAATTTGTTCTTCTTCTTCTTCGTAATTCTCTTGTCAGAGAGATCGTGGCTCTCATGAAATTTCTTGTCTAGGGGTTGATGTGATTTTCCTGACGATTTATGCCATGTACTCCGATTTGTTACGGATTCATAAATCTCATTACTTTTGTATAATAAACTAGCATTTGCCCGCGGCTCCGCCCAAGTGGATGTCGGTTATCGCGTAAAAAAGTAGTCTATATCCTTCTCCATATCCCAGGCTATATCTCAGCCAAATTTCAAAACGATCAGTTCAGCAGTTTAGGCGTTGAAAGTGTAACAGACAGACATACATAATTACTTTCGCATTTATACAATTAGAAGGGATAAAAAGAAACGGCTAAATATTTTATTTTAAGTTTTCATTCTGGAAATTTATGAATGGTTAAGCAAAGTGTTACTTAAAATACCTCACAGGTTGTTAAACTCAAGTGGAGAGATGTGTTGTGCTCGCTCTCGTGGGTGTTCTCCGTTATCGGCTAATAACCTTCGATGACTCGTGCTTTTCTGTACCGACACGTGTATTTTTCTAGTTTTCTTTATACATTGTATCCTCCTTAGAGCTTTTGTAACATAATATCACGCCTGTATCCCACAAAGGGTTAGGCAGAAGTACACCAATAGTACACCCACATTTCACCAGTTATATTTAAGTCCCATGTAATAGGGGGCAACCCTATTTACATCAACCGGGCACAAATCTAGACTCTGGCCTGCTACTGAGAAACTCCAGAAAGAAAATCCAGGACCTCAAACTCAGAAGTAGCTTTTGCGACCGCTTAAGGTGAATGCGCAGTGGTAGAGCGCGAAATTCAAATTTTGTTACGTTTTTTGCAATTTTCAGGTGAGTGTCAGCTTGTTACTTGATCAAAATATGATTTGCGACTATAACATATACGTATTTACAGATTTATAATCATTAGAATCAATAATACATCTTTCTAAGTTAGATTTGTTCCATAAGAACAAATTTCTTATGGAAAAGTGCTTGTGGAAGAAATCTAACTTATAAGAGATATATTAGACATTCTAATGACTAAATTCTGTAAACACGTACCTGTTATATTCGCAAATCACATTTTGATCAGGATACAACCTGATACTGACCTGAAAATTGCAAAAACGTAAGAAAATTTGAATTTTGCGGTCTACCACTACGCATTCACCTTAAACCAATGAAGCAGTTTTCGTCAGCTTTTCTGTTCTTACATAACTCTCATCATTACCAAATTTTGGTATTTCTCTATTTCTAAATCGTAATAGGACTATAAAATGAATGTTATGAATTCGAGTAATTTAGACTAAAATTTGCAGCCAACGAATAAATCGTTTTACTTTGTGCACTTAATTTAGTTTGCGAATTATTCAAACAAAATCTTACTAATATTATAAACGTGAAAGATTGTATGTTTGGATATTTAAAAATTTGAATGTTTGTTACTCAATCACGCAGAAACGGTTGAACGGATTGGTATGAAATTTGGCACACATATAGCTTATAACTTGGTTTAACACATAGAATATTTTTTATCCTAATTAATTAATTAAACATCTTAACTCCCGACCGTCACGCGTGCGAAGCCGCTGGTTAAAGTTAGCAACTCATAAATATTTATATGATGAATTAGTGAGACTTAAATAAACTGTAGTTTTAAAGCAATTATTCACGTTATTAAGAAACTTTAAATGAGATAATTATATTACAGGTTCGTAACTTCTTTGCCTAAATGGTTTTAATTTATACGATGATCTTTTTAATAAGCGTTACAATGGAGTCAAATAAAGAAAACTTTCAATGTTCATAAGACTATTTAAAACCGAGTTTAATAAAGACTAACAATATTTCAAACGCTGTCCTATTAAATCGGTCTTATTTATTGATTAATAAAATTAATAAATTAAATTAATAAATAAATAGAAGTATATATTTATTTTTATTTTTTACTGATCAAAACATACATAACATCACGCCTTAAGGGTTTTTTTTTTTTGAGGATGGGAAATTATCAAATAACTTCTCCCGCTCTGGGTGGAGCAGGAGGGCGTGTCAGACTTTTACTGACTAAAACCCACCCGTGTTCCCTCAGTTGCCTGTGTGCTAGGGGCGACGGTATCTCTTTCGAACAACCCGCACCCCTGGCAGGCACGCCTTAAGGGTTAAGCAGTGGTGTACTTAAAGTACACCCACATTTCGCCAGTTATGGTTAAGTCCCACGTACTAGGGGGCGAGCCTATTGCCATCAAACGAACACAAATCCAAACTCCAGGCTGTTACTGAGACATGTCCCATAAAAAAAAAAAAAAAAAACACTTTGCCCGACCTGGGAATCAAACCCAAGACCTCATACTCAACAGTGAAGCTTGCGGTCACTAGACCAACGAAGCAGTTTTACTGATCAGTTAAGTTAATAAGTTTGAAATTCTAAACAAGTCTTGAGCAAGCGTGATGATCAGGTCTGTTGCCTTCTCTTATTGAGAAGAGGCCATTAATCATCATCATCATCATCGTTATCATTTCAGTCAAAAGACGTCCACTGCTGGACATAAGCCTCCGCCAAGCACTGCCAATTTGACCGACCGGTTCTGTGCTTCTCGCATCCAGTGGATTTCTGCGGCCTTCATATTGTGGGAGGCTTTCCAACGCTACATCTTCCAGTACGCGGTCGCCACTCCAGAACCTTCCAGCTCCATCGGCCATCTACTATACAGCATCAGTAAGATGTGGGCATATATAATACATATCAGTTTTGTAACACATAACTGCGGATAACGTCTGAAACACATCTTCTGTTAACATCCAATATACATACTAGCGATGTCTGATCATTAAAAATGTAGATCCGCTGATACGGATCCGGATACGGATAATTGTTTTCCAGATCCGCGGATAAGGATATGGATCTTAACTTTCTTACTAAATCGGTGTCGGTGCGCGTGACCTTGAAACGATAGTTGACGCTACTTGACGCTTTGCGTGACAGAACATGTTTCGACTTGCGTTACGTGGGTCTTTCTTTTGTTTTGTTTATAGTTTAGTGTGACACTGGGCAGCATAGATAACGTATGTGTTTGTTGTACGAGTTAAAAAAAATGTCTACAAAGAAGTTTAGTAGTGTAATTTGGAATTATTAATAAAAAATAAAAGATCCGTCAAAAATGTAACGGATAGGGATACGGATATGGAACTTTTTTCTCCCACGGATATCCGCGTATACGGATACAGATATCCGGAACATCACTAATACATACATACATAAACTCATGCCTTTCTTGCATGGGGGTAGGCAGAAACAACAGACCGCAACCTGCTATAACCCTTACATACTCCTTTTGCCTCGTTTTTGATCATACATCTGGTCATACATTCACGCCGGTTGCGAGTAGGTACTACGTACCTGACCTTCCCGAAGGACATCACCAATAAAGTCACTATATGATCTCCTAGGGCGTCACCCTACCGACATTTTCACTCACATCTGCCTTGTAAACATCTAATATCTCTTTGCTTCCGTCAGCATCAATTACAGTAAACATCTAATATCTCCTTGCTTCGTTCAGCATCAATTACAGCTCATTCGTTACTAGATTAAGTCCTGGTAAATCTCATTCAATTCCATGTCTGTTAGATAAAGCAAGCGTGTCTTGCTTGGCAAGGGGCTTGCGGCAATAAAAGCCACATAGGTAGACCGATCAGGTTCAGCTACGGTTGTCACGGTTGTTTCGTGGATGCGTGACCTTCTCTACATGCCAAGATCCCTCCGTTATTCCCGGCTGTCATTTGTGGTTGTTAGACAATCGTATCGGGTCGTCAGAAACCTGAAAGTCTGACAATCAGTGTTACCAAGGTATTAACCATATATGTATACAGGGTGTAAAAGAAACCCTATTGCTTTATAACACCTGGTATAAAATCACTATACATAGTTTCAGCTCAAAATAAAATACTCTAAGAATTGCTACCAACTTTTCGGTTTCTTAAGTTTCTTAAATTCAAATCAAAACAAACGTGTCACCGCACTACGTAGGTCAATAACTTTCCACGTTACTTGCCAATATCACGATAAATCTCTTCCGCGTGATGTGTTTATTTCAATTTGAAAAGTTCGGTTTCTGGTTTCAATGTAAGTATTTCAAAATTCTCATAACTTCCTAACATGTAGAGATAGGATTAAAAACCCCGTCCAATATCGTTTGATATCATTCAAAGAAGCCGTGCCCTTGGTATGTATGTACCCTTTCCTTTACATGTTGTATAACCATATAGCTGGGTTGTGGAGGTCAGGCAGACAGTCGCTCCATGTTAAATACTGGTATTTAGCTGCATGCGGTTAGACTGCAAGCCAACCCCAACATACTTGGGCAAAGGTTAGGTAGATGATAAGACGATCCAGGCCAATAGGTACAATACATATGACACTAACAGGGCTTGGTCCCTAAAAAACATATATTCAGTGCCGATTGGCGAGTCACTCACTACCTTTTATAATATTTTAAGTATCGAAAGTTAGATTTTATTGAGATGGTGAAAAACCTTTGAAAAAAATTATAGTTTAAAAAACTAAAAAACACGCTTTAAAAACCAAACTAAAAAAAGAGAAAATAATTGAATTCAATTAAAAAGCGTGGGGTTCTTTTTGATGTATTTTTTTTATAATCAATTAATGTCAAGCACCCCACGCTTTTTAATTGAATTAAATTATTTTCTCCTTTTTTAGTTTGGTTTTTAAAGCGTGTTTTTTAGTTTTTTTAAACTTATATTTATTTTCTATTTTTTAGTTCTGCTAACTACAAAAACGTGATTTTTTTTCTCAATTTTTTTTTTAAATTATTTATTTGTCATCGGTCTTCGATAAGTTTACAAAGTTTCAATGAAATCTGACCGTTTAAAGTGGGTCAAAATCGCGCTCTAAGGAGTCGGTTACATACAAACATACAAACAAACATACAAGTGAAGCTAATATAAAGCGTGTAAAAACCTGCCAAAAGGGATATCAGCTTAACAAATTGACGTCAGGTCGCACCATTGGTACGACCGCATTATTCAATACCAGAAACTGTAATAATATAGGCTTTCTTTTCCTTTAAAACCTACCGCTCTGGACAAAGGCTAAACCTAAGTTTAAAACGTCAATAACCTACGTTACGTAATTGACAGTTGAGACCAGAAAATGTCGCTTGTCAAGTCAGGCGACGGATTTAGTCGCAGGAGCGACAATTAATCGTTGTGCATGACTGTCCCACTAACACGCTTGATTTGACTCGCAATTGACTTGTATGAAATCTCTCGAGTGAAATATTGTACAGCGAGTAATTTTATGCTCTTTTTTGTCAGAAGTACCACGGATATTTTAATAATACTATGAATAATATAATTTTTACCTTGGGGAATATCTGAATATATTTTTCGCACTTCATTACATTTAATAGTCCTCAAAAAGATTTGAAAAGTAAGTATTAGTATTTATTCTTAATCTTTTTATTGTAAAGTTCACTTTTACGACGTGCTCAAATTGAAAATTTATTTTTATCTTTTACTAGCTTTTACCCGCTGCTCCGCTCGCATGGATGTCGTTTATCGCATTAAAAAAAGTAGCCTATGTCCTTCTCCATATCCCAGGCTACATCGCTGCCAAATTTCATGACGATCGGTTCAGCAGTTTATGCGTGACAGCGTAACAGACAGACAGACGTACTTTCGCATTTATAATATTAGTAAGGATAGTAGGAAAGTCGGGATTGTGACATAATTATGTAGGTATGCAACTTCAGTAACCCAAAAATATGAATATGGCTGCCTAGCCCTTTCGTTGGGGTCGGCTTTCAGCCTAACCAGATGCAGTTTAATACCAGTATTTTATATAAAGCTACTGCCTATCTCCACAACTCAGTTACTGGGTAATAAGATATCCTTTGTTAAGACTGGTTGTCATACTTTCAGGCTTCTGACGAACTGTAACGATTGTCAAAGATCCACGAATGACAGCAGGGACCAATGGCTTAACGTGTTCTCCTAGGCACGGAGAGGTCTTAGTATGCTAGAATGATCATCCTTCCACGGAACCACCGCGGCAAGCGTGGCTAGGCCTGGTCGACCGACCCGTAAGACAGTAATTGCTCAGCTACAAGCCCCCCGTGCCTAATTGCAGTAAACACACGGTAATTCCAAAAAAAACTTTACTTAAAAGTAAACTGAAACGACCTGACCACAAGCCCTTCTACACAAATATATTAATAATAAAACAATATTATTAGTAAAACAATATTTAAAATTCCAAAAAAACTTCACTTAAAAGTAAACTGAAACGACCTGCCCACAAACAAGCCCTTCTACACAAATATATTAATAATAAAACAATATTTAAAATTCCAAAAAACTTCACTTAAGAGTAAACTGAAACGACCTGCCCACAAGCCCTTCTACACAAATATATTAATAATAAAACAATATTTAAAAGACTGTAATAAAATGTTATTCATGGAAAGCATGACTAAATAATTATTATTTAGCTATGCCTTATAATAAAATTAAAATATTAACCTACATTTTTAACCATCATCATAAACGTTTCGCCTATAAAAACCCTACGGCTATAATAAATATCACAGATCAAATGCAATCTGAACGAAACAAAGCCCAAAGTATTTTTCTTTGAAGCTCTGGAACCCTAAAAACGTTAAAAATGAGTAAAGTAAACTTTGACGTTACGTTTCTGAGTGCAAATGACAGTTGTTTCTACTCGAACACACTGGAGAGGGCAAAATGAAATAAAAAGCAAAGTGCTTGTTGTGAGAAGAATATTTAGCTGCTGTTTAAAATCGATCATCTTCGATATCATTTTACTTTTGTGTAACTTTTTCTAATTTATCCTTCGCCCGCGTGGAGAAATGGAAATTATCCCACAGGAAAGTCCTACCGGGATAAAAGTATCCTTTGTGTTAATCCAGGTTATAGTCTATCTGTGTTCCAAATTTCATCCAAATCCGTTCTGCCGTCGTTGCGTGATTGAGTATCAAACATCTAAACATACAAACTTTCACATTTATAATAGGAGGTGTAGGTTTTTTATACAGTAGGATTAGTAAGATTTACAAACGTGTATTTTGCATTGAAATCACGTTGCGGGCTCAGATTACGACACTTCATAAATTTCTCTCAAAAACGTGAATTTAGTTTTCAACAATAAAAAGTGATTTCCACAAAAGCTTGTTTTCAACTTAAGTAAGTAATTAGAAGCCACTATTTTGAAGGCTACAAGGAACTGCTGGATGCGAGAAGCACAGAACTGGTCGAAATGGTGGATCTTGGGGGAGGCTTATGTCCAGCAGTGGATGTCTTTCGGCTGAAATGATGATGATGTTAACTGGCTTTAACCATTCCAATCACATAGCTAGAAATTGAAAGACGCCTACAAAATTGAATAAACGTACGAAAAATCTTACCCTCCTTTTGGGCTCTACCACAGTCGGATAAAAAGCAATCAAAACTACTAACAATACTAGCATAATGCGTGTGATTCCATCACAGAACAAAAAACGGATCATTAATCAACCAAAAGGTACCGAAAACAGAATTTAATTACTGAAATCTAAACTCACCAAACCAAGTTTATCTACCACGTGGACCCTTTTCAAACGGATGCTGGTGCCACCTTCGGGCCGCAAATAGAAATATTTATAGACCCGGAACGTCGGGTAAGGTTGACACTTACCAAATTCATTGTTAAGGCTTCGTACTTGTTAAGGAGCGTCTGAAGTTTTACAAAGTTTTGTATCGCTGTATACTGTTTATGGTTTTGGTGTTCTTTATGTTTTGGTCGTATTTCTTTCGGGTCGTGAGTTTTCAGATAAAGACATTTAGTTCTTTCACTACTAAACTATTTGCTGCGCGTAGTAAAAACTAGATGCTGCATAGCATATGAAACACAAAATTAAATGCATCATTTAAATGTCTTTTGACGTTTTCCTCCAAAGCCATCAATTAATATTTTATGTGGTGTCTAAAAAAAATAGTAGGTAGTTTAATTTTAGCTAGATTTAATCCAATATCATTTTGCTAAAAATGTTCAAGAAATTATGGAAAATTCTGAAGTGAGTGGAAGAGTCAAGACCTCAGATATTAAAAAGAAATCCTTAAACTACAAGCCTGTAGATTAAATTTAGCAACACACATACATTTGCAACCGATCACAATACCTTTCATTTTGACAGTACAGCACATGCATTGGTTATTTACGTACTTTAACTGACGATTTTTTTTTATCCTATGAATTAATGGATTAGGAATTCCCTTCCAAAGCTTTGAATTTTGAATGAAAGTGAGTAACGCAAATGCTGGTCTAAAAAACATAAACGCATAACACAATATTCAGACAGCACTAACTACCAAAGGCTTCTGTTTGACAGCAATAACGTTATCACACTTAGTCTGATTAAGTCCCGACTTACTCCCACAATCTAGACTAAGTCTTAATCAAAAATTCTCTTTGTGTGTGACAAAATTCCTGGGCACAGTGAGTAGGCGTTTAATCTCTGGTCGCAAGGGGATTCAAAGGGAATTGAAAGCTGCCTGGATTGGCGGGTGTGGCTGGAGTAAACTTGAAGTCTTGGGAATGATGGTGGCGACATGTGGATTATGCAACGGGTTGGTGGGAAAAAATCGGGTTTTACTGAAGATTCGTAGATTTGTTATTATTTTGATGTAAGCATACGTTTTGTTAAAGGATTATCCCTAGTAGCGACTGCAGACCCGGGAAGTTTTATGTATTCAATATCTAAAATGACTAAAAATTCCCTTGTCATAAAATATTCTTCACTTATAATTTATTTATTTATTTCAAAAAGTGTGGTACAGTCTGTTACATTAAAATATTTTTTTAAATTTAGGGTTAAATCGAATAGAAATAAAGTAACATAATTGTTCAAATATAGCAATAGGCTCACCCCTCGTTAAACCAGACTTACAACTGACCAAATGTAAATTTAAAACAACTCTACCCACCCCTTTAAGAAACATGGGTGCATGTGGTGATATGTTTTCTTAACGTTTAAACATTAACCAAATAAACGGATACGGACCCTATAAAATGCACAGCAAAGTTCAAGACTAATAGTAGCCGTAGGGGATTGGGTATCAGCCACGAGCTCTACGGCGTAGCCATAAGCGTACCAGCTACGGCGTAGCTATAAACGGACCAGCTACGGCTGGCGTAGCTAAATGCATTCCTTTACAGATAACGTGATCAAGGATAGAACAAAGTTGCAATTAGTTCTAAAGCACTGATTGTTCCCATTTTCGGGTGCCCAGTTAAGGCAAAGATATTGTAGTTTAAGAGTTGGTAACGTAAAGACCACGTAGAATAAAATATAGTAAAAGGGTACAGTACTAATTTACAGAACGAAATTTTTTTCACCAGTATACAGATCCTTAGCATCTGTATACTGACACAAAAACATTTTTCTGTAGATTTTAAACTATAAACTTTCTAACGAAAAACAAAGTTTTTTTTTTAAGAATAGATACTTTGTTTTTTTATGTCAGGTTTAGTAAGACATGGGGTCCATAACTAAGACTCACCGATGAAGAGGAAGTCTGTAAGGCAGTATAACACTACAAAGAAGACAGACTTGAAGACGTTACGCTTAAAAATAAGGATATTCTATTCTTGAACCAACCTACTGTCATTTTCAACCCTCACTTTAAAACACCCAGAATCCTTCAACTAAACGAAACTGCTGCACAGCACAACTCTCCCTTAACTGGTGGGGGGACATCGTTAGTACGTATCTATAGTCGCTTGAGAGAAACTTTAAGCCGGCCATCTGTTCAGAGTGCCGATGTCCGGCCTGTCTCGACGAACAACTTGCTGAATTTACCACTTGCAATCTTTAATTTGTTGGGTCTAAGGCATGAGTGAGAGCGGGTCCTGTTTATATTCAATTGGAAAGCTTCAATATTTTCTTTGTTTAAGTATTGCGAAGTGGTTTTGCAGTTGTCAGGGCAATCTAATACCGTATTTCTTTATTTTTAATTCAAATACAAAGGTATTTATGGTACCAATAGATGTTGTTTAAGTCATGAAGACTTCAGATGCATAGACCAATAAAAATATGTTGAAACAGCGTTAAATTGAACTCTAATGGCAAACGGATATGTTCTGTTTTCACAAAAATAACGTCATAGCATAACATAATTTGAACAAAAATTGCATTATCAGCCTATAATGGGGTGTGTTATGCAGCCTTAATCCATCACATGAGCCCATTGCGGGTTGGTAGATGTCACATGTCTTTAAATTTGTGATCTGGGACATGCTAGTTTCCTTTCGATGTTTTCCTTCACCGTTTTGAGAGCAGTGGTGATGAAATAATTTACTCAAAGTAAAACACCTGTGTGGGTTTGGACCTACGACCTACACAGCTTGGTAAGTCGCGGCCTTCACTGCTTTTGTGAAAACAACGAGAATATATCAAATAACATCGTTGTACAATCAATAACAAAACTTAAACAACAAGCAAATCTAAATTCAAAATGACAACAGTTTATCGCTTGCACCACAGCTGAATCAGCGCAATTTTCTCCAAATTGCAGCATTAAATATAATTTTGAGCGCGATTGTACTAACGTTTGGCAAAACACCACTCTATATTAGATTTTAGTCATTGTTTATAAGGATTGCCCCAATAAATATCTGTTACGAGCTGAGGAACTTGGAGGGGCAATTTTAATAATAAACGATGGCCGAATTGGGGCAAACGCAGGAGTTTAGTATTGAATAGTCATTAGGTAGACGAGAAATTGGAATTAGGAAGGAAAGCGAAATGAAAGGAATATGAGCCCGTGAGAGAATTATTGATCTGTTGGAAATCATTTATTTGTTGGAACGACTCAATCTTATGCAACAGGAAGCTTTACCTGATAGATGGTAAACAGGAGGTACTTATAGGAGTTTCATAGGAATTTTAGGATTATTCAGGTTACTGTGTAATATTATCGTGGTGTGCTAAACTTAAGCGGCAGTGGGTAGGGCACATTGCTCGCAGAACAGATGGCCGATGAGGCCGGAAGGTTTTGGAGTGGCGACTGCTTACTGGAAGACGTAGCGTTGGAAGGCCTTCCACAAGATGGACCGATGACCTGGTGAAAGCCGCTGGAATCCGCTAGATGCGAGAAGCATAAAACCGGTCGAAATGGGGGTGCATGCCAGCAGTGGACGTCAGTCGGCTGATATGATGATAATCGTGGTGGTATGAGAACTTAGAGCATTTATGGGAAACCAGCAAATAACTTCTCCCGCTCCGGGTGGAGCAGGAGGGCGTATCAGACTTTTACTGAATAAAACCCACACGTGTTTCCTCAGCTGCCTATGTGACAGGGCCGCGGTATCTCTTTTGAACAACCCGCACCCCTGGCAGGCATCGACCCTTGCGGACCCCACCAGTTGGTGCTGACATCTCTTTGAGGCGCGCGTGGAACCAAGGGGCTTCTTGGTGGACACAAAGACTACACCATCATGTCACGTAATTCTATAGCATAGATATAAAAAAAAAAAAGTTTATTTCACAAGAAGCATTCACAAGAATTTGGTACATAGCACAAAGGTCAATTTTAATGATTACATTCGGTACTAAAACTGATACCCAAACTAAGCCAGGGCTTGTATTTTGGGAGTCAGTCCTGAAACGTGGAGCTATATATACAGTTATAAGCCTCTTCTGCAGTAACCACCCTCATTATCTGCCTAGCCTTTGCCCAACAATGTTAGGGTTGGCTTCCAGTCTAATCGGATACAGCTGAATACCAATTACATGCAATTTATTTTACATGGACCGTCTACCTACCTGACCTACACCACCCAGTTACTGGGTAATACGAGACCCCTTGGTAAGACTAGTGGTCAGACTCAGACAGTCCTCAAAGTTTCTGACGACCCGTAAGGACTGTCAAATAATGACAGCCGTTACGAGGCACGGGGCATTTTGGTATCTAAAGATGGTCACCCATCCACGGACTAAGTGCGGCGAGTGTAGCTTAACCTGATCGATCAACCTATGCGACTGTTATTGCTCAGCTATAAACCGCGAGCCTAGTCGCAGTATACACCCTGTAATTCCAAAAAATCTTCAACTAAAAGTGCCAACACACATGAGACCGATATCTTCAAGCCTACCCACATAATCGATACCTATGCGACCTCCACACGAACAAAAGCACATAAAACATCTCACACAATCAGCGTGCCATTCATTTAAAGGATATTCAAAGACAATTTGGGAGCGTACGATTCATACAGGAAACGATTAAATGGATTAAAGCGAGTGCCGCGCAACGATGTCTGTAATCGACGATTGTGAAAAGCGATTCTTGGTAATGTGCCGTTTTGATTTCAACTGTAATTCATACCTTTGCTGCATTTGCAGTCTTTGTTGTTTTTTCAATTTCAGAAATTCAATTGGAGTTAAAAAAAATACAGTACGTTAGTTAAATACAAGACATTCCTAGGTATTTCTTTTTCTGACTAAGACTTATATTTAGTTAGTCTTCATAGTAGCAGTGGTACGGGTCAGTCAGCGTTAGTTTCGGCTGTCAATAGTGGAACTTTGACAGTCGTTAAGGCTCGTCAAAAGCCCGAAATTTGACAACCAGTCTTACCAAGGGGTATCGTTTTACTTATGACTGGGTTGTAGAGGTCAGAAGTCAGCAGATGCTAGACTTAGAGCGCTAGACGTTAGACTGGCAGCCTACTCAACCTAGGGCTTTCAATACCGGTATTCTGGGATCCCGTAATACCGTGATCAGGGATTTTATTTTGGCCTTTTACAATACCGGTATTGACGCCCCAGTATCGTGATTACGGTATTACAAACATCAGATCTGAAAATTATGTGATCTTATTCTCACACTTGTATTCTTGTTTAGTATTAGATTTTTTATTACATAATTTTTAAGAATGTTACTAAAATGATTACCAAATGATTGCTAGCTAGTTAAGCTATACTTTACTTATATAATACCGGTAATAATACCGGTATTGAAAATATCCGGTATTTGAAAGCCCTAACTCCAACACAGTTAAGAAAACGCTAGGCGGATTGAATTAGTTAGTTTTCATGAAATGTGGCAATAAAACCTCGGAATTCAACGGCATATCATCCAAATTATTGCTAGAACTGTGAAACCATTTTGTTCTCGATGGAAAACACTTAGAACAATCGCGGGAATCAATTCTCTTTGACCCACAAAAAAGTTGAGGAGACTTTTCTTTACAGGTCATGCGACTGATATCTTCTATCTGATTCAAGACAGAATTGAACCAATTTTCTCACATTATAATGGCCACCTGTCTACTGAAACCATATATCATTATGATGGGCTATTAAACGACGAATGTTTTCTGTAAATCTGGCCATTATCGGATTTACAACTGTGTTCGATTTAACGTCTTTTTTATTTTATGGTTACACCGTAAATCGGTTTGTTTATGCAAAAACCACATTAGTAAACTAAACTGGGTTGTGGATAAATGCATCTGGGTACGCTGAAATAATTATGATGTTGTAAGATACAGACTGTTACAAAACGTGACTCGTTTTAAGTTCATCTTTGGCAGTGGATTGACGACCTTCAGTAACATATTCCAGCAGGTATTGAACCTGCAAGGTTAGCTTGTTTGAATGTAGTTTCATAAGCGTGTGTTTGGCAGAGACTGACTATGACTGGCAAAGTCTTCATCGACCTGTAGTGTGTCAGAGTCCAAGACCAAACGCCCATCATACAGTGCACAAGGTGCTTGGCATATGGGCATGGCTGGAAATTGTGTACGGACCCTGTGGATCTGTGCAATTATTACGTGGGGCCACATCTCAAGGCCGAGTTTACCAGGCTGGAAATGAGCGATAGACCGACGTGCAAGAACATGTTTGTAGATGGTCGACTACTTCAACTGTTTTGGTTGTTTAAAGTTACAACATACTCGTATTTTTTTAATTGGCGTACTTTTCAGTAACCATTTATGCATACTTCTTAGAGGGCGGTAGGTTTTGTAATATGGCACTTTTATGCCGCTTTCACAAAACAAGCCAAGTGACTAGTTAAACAAACACTAGTTAGAAAACAGGTATTATTATCAGAAACTCTTTACTAAACTATTAGTTCACATATCATAAATACGTATATTATCAATGTCCCTTATTGGTTTTCCAGGAAATACAATCGAGAATGTGTCAAGAAAGCCTTAAAATATTCGGCAATTATAGTACACGCCACACAACATGCTCCTTATCCGAAATCGAACCTTAAAAGGTACATCGCTTCCTGAATAAATTGATGAGCTTGTACCTCCTTGAAACTGATACGTATAAGTTAGTTAATACACCAATTACCGACACTGTGCTGATATGTGCCTTACGGTAATCTTCGAGACCAATCAACTGGGGTTTGATCTCACAAATTTTGGCAGATACGGTAAAGGAATTAGGGTAGATGAATTTGAGTGAGCTTGGTGTAATTTTGAAGAGGTATTTTGAGAGATTTAGGCTGTTCTGGAAACGGTAGATAATGAGTAAAATATCTTATTACATGCTACAAAAAGTATATTCTTATAGATATTCAATCCTACTATATAATGTTATAAACGTGAATATTAGTATGTTTGGATGATTGTTACTCAATCACACAAAAACGGCTGAACGGATTTGGATGCTACAACCTGGATTATACATAGGATACTTTTTATACCAGTAGTACGTTCCCGTGGGATAATTTTTGACCTTTACGCGGGCGAAGCCGCTGGTAAAAGCTAATATATATTTATTGCATTCCACACTGTGAATTTAGGTTTAGGTTTTACGAAGCCATGACCATGGAGATCCCTGTCGGTCACAGAACATTGGAAGAAAGGAAGAGGGCTTCAATTAGAGGGAATATATTTCTGATATAAAAAAAAATTGCGAATATATACGCTCATCAGTATCGGGAACGTGGTTCAATATACCGGTGATTAAGACTCCCGAGACAAGATCCTCGTGTGACTTGTCGTGGCAAAATGATCTGTTTTCTATAATCAGGCATTTTATGCAGCCACTCAACAAGGTTCTTCTTGATGGTCAACGCTCTCGACCATTTTGACGTTTCCCGAATCCACGTTCTATTATAAATTTCACCAAACTCGTGTCAATTTTATGTCATTATTGAAATTATTATACAAAGTTGCATGGATTTCGTTTGTCATGGTATGGGCATGCGATATGGAGGAATGAGGAAAAAGTCGTGAAGAAAGTTTTGAGTGTCAATGTCGATGGCTATAAGAGTAGGGAAAGATCAAAGAAATGATGGATGGACTGTGTGAATGTTGTTATAGGTAGAATGAGGGTGAATACCAAGAATACGACTTAAAAAGTAGTATGGAAAAAAAGAGATGTTGCGACGACCCTAAAGAAATTGGGCTAATAGCTGAAGAATGATAATAAAATAATTAACGATACACGATTTAACTATCTCTAATACATAGATAACAACAACGGCCTTGCTCCATATACTCCTTTTCATTATATAACTCCAAAATCACGTGGCACCAACCCTCTTCATTAAACTAACGCAAATCAACAACATTGGTAATTAATTCTCAACAAAACCGAAGCTTCAATTTCATCCGGGGGTGCTTATGTTAAAGACGCGGCGTCAGATGTGTGACGTACATATTACGTCATATGTAGTTAATAGTAGCTATACCTAGTCTGTTGCCACAGCCTACCGAGAAAAGTCTCTTAGATTATGTAAAAGATGCTATGTTCACTCACGCACGATGTACGCTTGAAAAACATTAACTTATGGAGATATTTAAATTGAGTCCTAAGCGTAATATATCCCACCGCTCTAGTGGGTTCCCGCATTGTCGTTGCGGGGGGCTCAGTAGCCGTGGTCCGCTCCCACGGTGAAGCGAAGGGGAACCCCAAGGCGGGGCCGCTCGTCAGGGCTTTTGACTCCAAGCCGACGACGTAGCGGCCAAAAAGTAGGTTGCGGTGAGGTGCAACCAACTGAGGCGGGCCGCGGTGTCGAATGGGAGGCATCGCGGCTGAGGGGCACAGGCTGCGGCGGAGGAGGAGTGCCGGTACCTACTTCTGAGTAGCGCTCTACCCTTCCGTGGCCTGGACGGGGCCGCCACCGTTAGATGGCGGACGCGGTGGGGCCGCAGGGGAAGAGGAGTGTCGGTATAGCGTTGGCCGCTCTTCCTATCCCCTGCGGCCGAGAAGTGGTAGGGTCGGGGCCACTGCGCTGATCCGTCGCAGGGGGACCAAGGGTGCCAAGGGTGCCAGGGTAGTCTTGGGCCCTTGTGCTACTTGGTTCCTAGGGTGGTCACGGCGTGCCATGTGCCCTGGTGCGCTGGACTGGTGGGGTCCGCAAAGGCCGATGCTTGCCAGGGGTGCGGGTTGTTCGAAAGAGATACCATCGCCCCTGGTACACAGGCAACTGCACGGGTGGGTTTTAGTCAGTAAAAGTCTGACACGCCCCCCTGCTCCACTCAGAGCGGGAGAAGTTTTTGATCACTACCCGCCCTAAAAAAAAGCTTAATATCCCTAGAGCTATGTACTTATGGTACTTATGTATCTTGATTGCCTACCTGTTCATTTTTAGGCTATTTTGTTGAGTCAATGAACTGTGTAGCTGTTCAAGAACAAAATTCAACGCGTTGAAAGACAAAATTACTATGTGAATCAGACTTACGGAGAAGGCATCCCCAAAAACAATCCTGACGAAACAATCAAATGAGTCACTGAACTCTTACCGGCTACACGATTCAAATAAGGATTAGTTCACACTTTATAATTTATAGCTGTCGACAGTTATTATAATGATAGTATTTTAGTGGTGGGTGAGACAAATCTTAGTGGTTTTGAGACAGAAGTGAGCTTTGGTGAGATTAAACTGTCAATAGTTGCCGAACAAATACATAATGAGTAATCCATTACGTGTCACACTAGAACTACCAACAGTCACTACGATGTGAACTATATGCCTTGTACCGTTTCCCAAGCCTTTGGGAGCTTAAACAATATCCATATACGCAGATAATTATCACGCGTCTCAAAGGGATCCTTGAAGGCAGAGATGTATCACCAATCAATAACATTGGCTCTGACGCTACAAACATTGGAGTAATTTGAAGACAGTACAATCAATATCGGCTAATACATACATAGTACATACTCACACAAAAACAATACTCCATTTGCGAAATTACAGTACCAACAATCACAATTTATTCTCATGATTACATTCTTTACATTATGATCAACACCTGTTCTCCATCCATACGGATTCCTTATTCATTTTCCTAACAAAGGAACAACGAGATTTTCATTTTATTCGCCACAGTTCTGAGCAGGAGACCAAAACATTTTCTTAACGTGAATTATTGAAGGGGCTTTTCCGAAAATTGCCTCGAAATGAGTATGATAAAAAAATCTAGCAAAATTGTGATTCAAGCTCGCTCTAGTTATCCCAATTCGTTTCGCGTGAATATATTGAAATACAAGAGCATCGGAGGGACAAAAATGTATATATTATTCATTCTGTAATGTATGAGCGGAAGCGATTTTGATTATGTTTTGTAAATATGGAAGAGCGCCAATAGCGGATAATGAATGAGTTGTTTTGAACGAATTTTGTTACATTTTACTTAATAAATTATTCGGTTTATGTACCGTGTGGGTTCCGTAACTAAATAAATGTTTCTTAGCGCCATTCAGTTAATATTCTTGTTTATTTATTTGTTGGCACTTTGTTTAGCTATTTGATTGAATTTCTATGCCAATTTGAGGAAAACCGAAAAACGTTAAGAATATTCATAAAAATAATAACAACGACCAAAAACAACCACGCGTTTTAACGACCAGCCAATAGCGACGCTTCCATAATAAGATATAACCTGTGGCGGGAGCTGTATAAACCCCCTGATAACTTTTAAACCGTCTGGGAGCCTTCCGCCTGGGCACGGGTTACCGTGGCCGACTTGGAAATCTCTAAATATACTTCGAACCCAAGTCGGCTGGAATAAAGACAATTTACACAGCAGGGGGTTATCGGATGGCACAGATATCAGGTGCGTATGCGGCACCTCCCCACAGATAGGGACTCACCTACCAATCTGCGCCGCATGCCCTGTCACATGTGCATTTGACGATCTTGTGATTGAGTCAGTGAGCGGAGTACGCGCAGCTGATTTTTTTTGCCACGGAAACGCTAAAAAGTAGAACGACCAGTCAAACTGATGACAAATACGCGCACTTATTTGTAGAACCTTCAGTGAGCGGAGTTTGCGCAGCTGAATTTTTTTGCCATCGAAACTCTAAGAAGTAGAACGACCAGTTAAACTGATGACAAATACGCGCTCTTATTTGTAAAACCTTTGACATACAGTCAGTCTACAGCTGTGTTCACAAATCATGATTATTCTGTTTGTAGTTGTCATTAACACTCAAAACTATCGTCATATCAATTTTATTTTTGTTTTTATGACAAGTGACAAGTTACCTTTGACTTCGTCTGCTTTGTTATAAGTCCAAAAAAATACATTTAAGAAACCAGTTAAAAGTTGGGTTAAGAAAGAGAAAGAGAGAGTAATTCTGTAAAAATTTCACCGTGATAACTTGGGTGAAGTGAGCTTAAAGTGACCTGTCATATGTGTCAATCCCTGGAATCAGATGGAATGACAGCTCACTTCAAGGTCGGCTGATGATCGCTGCTCACCCATCACTCACACCACGTCACTCGCTCACTGAGCTACTGAATTAAAGATAGCACACGTACCGTCTTTGCTGATATGATTCACTGCAAGTTGACTCATTGTGATGTATCGTACTCACAGTGACGGCTGCTTCGCTCTTAATAAATTATCGGCGTTGAGAGATTGATGCTGAATACTTCGTTTTATGTTAGTGTCACTTATGTAATGTGTGGGGTATTGAACTGAGTCGATAGAGAAAACATTTTGTTGTTTTTGCCACCAGAAGTTTGTTATTTTATACGAATGTATCTTTTTTCATCACCTTATTTTCGTCCTTTCCGTTTGTTTCTGTGTTTTGCTCCCAACATGATGTTTCGTTTTTCATGCGAGCACCTAGTTATAAGATAATGTGTAGGTATCTATTACAAACCAATCGCCAAGAAGATTTCTGAATCAAAACTTCTCAACCCTAGAACTGCATGCATACTTTTGCTTTGTCTTTAGTGTCTATAGTGTTAAGACTTTGAAATTCAGGATCGCTTGGAGTGGCCTTTTTATGATGTAACATATGTAGGTAATATGCAGGTCTAATCCAATAGTAACTATCTTTTCGAGCCCCATAGGCAGTAAAAGATTTTCATAGATATGAGATGATACTTTGAAGATACTTATTTTATTTTATTCCTCGTGAAAAATATATTACAACATTTATTTTGATTTATCAACGTAAAATAAAATTGTGCCTCACTTTAAGAAGATGACCTTCAATATCCTTTGGAACAAAAGCAGAAACCAGCCAACTTCAATTCTTTGAAACACAAATCCTGTAAAAAATACTCAGAATAATCCGGCTTTTCACTCCGTTATCCAAGAATAAACATCTGCGAAAATCTTAATAACACCTAGCACCTTGCTACGCAACAACCGTAAGAAACAGTGAACTTAATTAAAAGTATTAAAAGCACCTTTAAATTCTCGACCCGCTGTTAAACTCCGGTTAACTGCTTAGTAACGATTGGGGAAGTTTTAAAACTCAATTCACATTGTGAAAGCAGATCACTTTAGCTGTATAGGAGGAGAGATCTTTTGAATTAAAGATGTGGCGTTTGCGATGGGTTGAAAATCATTTGATTGTGTTACGTTTGAAATGTTTTGCTTTTGTATACGATTGTGAAGTTAGGTTTTTGTTACTTGGTACCTATTGTTGCTTTGTGTCATATCTATACATACAGGGTGTCAGGGACCTCGACGCGCAAATCGAAACCATGAATTCGGCACACGATTCTGGACCTACCGTAGAAAGTTTTCGTTAGTTATCAAAAGAAACCAGCAGTTCCAAAGAAAGGCGGTCAAATTGTATGGCAAAGCATTTTTTTGTAGAGAAAGCAGAACAAACAGGCAGACAACAAAATTCAAAACTAACGTTGTTTTTTTTTTTGTTATAATCACCGTACATTCTTTCATCTGGATTTAGTCAAAAGTTGTAATTTTGACATTGCAAACAGACACTTCAATTTAATTAATTTGTATGCATGTATGTATGTAGGTATTATATATGTATGTATTTATTTATAATACAATAATAAGTATTGAAGCGACCAATTTTCAGTATAATCTTAATAGTAAAAGACCTTGTTCTAAGAATTCTGAAGACCGATTTTTATTTGATATTACCATATACCTAGAAAACACAATTGAATGCACTTATCAAATTCAATATGAGCATCATCCATATTCAAATTCACCGATACACTAGAACAGCGGAATGCCATACAAAGTGGAGATTCCCAAGGAATACTTGCTGCATCGACTCAACGCAATGCCTTTGAGTAGCCTGTGGATCGTTTCACTTTAAAAGTTACCGTCTTGAATATTTTCCCAAAGCTGTAATTGAAATTTTGGAGTCTTGATATTGGCTAACTTTGAAATACAGTTATTTCAATGAAACCGTAGGTAGCTGAAGCTGATAGGATCAATTCAAAGATAAGTCTTTCTAAGATAAAGTAAAGTTATTTACCTACGTACAATATTATCACCATTTGACTATAACCAGCACCCTAACTGCGTAACAGACTATTAATAACAATGTGAATCCAAGGCCAAAGCCAATCCATTGCTTCGTCATCATCATTTCAGCCGAAAAACGTCCACTGCTGGACATAGGCCTCCCCCAAGCACTGCCGGTTCAACCGGTTCTGTGCTTTTCGCATCTACCAGAATCCTGTGGGCTTCACCAGGTCATGGGTTCACCTTGTGGAAGGGCTTCCAACGCTAAGTCTTCCAGTATTCGGTTGACACTCCAGAAACTTTCGGCTCCATTGGTCTGTTCTGCGAGCAATGTGCCTGCCCACTACCACTTAACTTTGGCAATTCTTCGGGCTAAGTCGGCTACATTGTTTTTGCTATAGAGAGATACAAAAATCAACTTTCAGCGATCTCATCAACTTTCAAAGTATATTGTTGCTTGGGCTTTATCATATTACGTCGATTTTATAATATGATATATACGTAAGTGTACACCACCTACAATTCTGCCAACCCCCACATCTCAAACAATATCAATCACTCCTCTATGCAGCTGCAAGTGGAAACGTCACGTGTCTGTAGCCTGCATCGCATTTACATGTGAAATGTCTCAAACGCTATGATCACGTATATATCCGGGTATTATTGGCGTTTATGGAGATTTGCTTGAAGCTCTGATGGATAGGTGTGGTGTGGAGTTATCAGTTGGATTGTGTTGATGTGTTTTAAATATAGGGTTTGCTGCCTTTTTGTTTAGAAAGGCTCTTCTGTTCTGGATAGTACTACGTTATCTTGTAATCCTATACGATCTCCCACTTTGAACTAATTTTTATCACCAGCAACATTTACCTGCCCTTTTCCTTGTTTATTTGAAGTCGAAGCAACGTGTCTTTTTAACCGACTGCACCAGAATGAGGGTTATGTTTTTCGAGTGTATGTATGTATACATATTTCTTTGGCACGCTCTGTAGCCTAAACGGCTTGATCGATTTCAGTTTGAGAGGTGCCGTTAGATTTGCCTTAATTGTGAGAATAGCACTGGGTATTTCAAAATTGAAAATAAATAAAATGGCCGATTTTTGTCGCCCTATTCTTCATAAAAAAATATTATTCTCGAAACCTATTGAGTGGGATATCAAAATAAAGGGCTTCATAAATAGGTCTCATTAACATCAAAAATAATTAGAGTACCCAAAAACTGTGAAATAAAAAATATATTTACAGAATCAAAAAACCCAACTGCCTAAAAAGAGAACTTTAATTAAAAAAGATGGAAACAATTAAAACTTGTTTCAAAATGATGAGTATTACACTGAATACTATAAGCAATCTCATGCAGTCGAAGGCATCTTCTTAAATTTAACAATAAAGACCTTTATTGCCATATTATTGCCTCTATTCAGTCTAATATTCATCCTTTTAAAACAAGTTTCTTGTTTCCATCTTTTTTCATTAAAGTTCACTATTTAGGCAGTCGGGTATTTTGATTTTGTAAATTATTATTTATTTATTTATTTATTTAACCATTTATGCACACACATATAAACAGACAAGAAGAAAGGAACAGAAAAATACGTCCAAAGGTAATGCTTATTTCTATTATTTTATTCTTTCACACTTCTCTATTAGTCTTCACCTTGGTAGTTAAACCCTTTCTAACCATATCATCATTCACACAGTCACCCCTCGTTTCTTTGGTCTCCTACAACACTTACAGCCATCAACAATTAATTAATTGAATTACAACTAATTTTAAGCATATAACATCGGAGAGACAGCAGCGCACGTGCTGTTAAACTGCCCGGTGGTCGCCACCTACAGGGCTAAATACTTCGGTAACCCAGGTACCCTACGTGAGATTGTCAGCAACACCAAGGCGTTGCTGGCCTTTCTCGAGGAGCTGGGGTGGATCGAATGACCGATTCTTCCACCCGTACGCAAAATACGCGCTTTGACGTGGAGTTGTGGATAACAGCCCGTATTACCTATTACATAAGCATATAACATTAACCTGCCATAATCGCCACCCTTAGCAGGAGGGTTGGCGATCGCAATACGATGGTGAAATGCATAGAAAATGCTGATACACATTCTCTAGTAAATGCCTTAGTCACCTTTTACGACACACACGGGGAGAAATGCGATTGTGCTATTCTTTATATCTGACACCACATGTAACCCCCAAAGATGACAAGCACTAAAAACAAACAGCTCCTCGTGCCTGCTATTCTAATTTTGATTCTGTAAATGCTCGTGAAAGATGTAGGCTCTCTCTTAAAGGCGCGTTTATTAAATTAACCCATTCTAATTTCAAACTAGATTCAGCTACTGAGGTGAATTACCTCTAAGTTAATACCTACATAACGCGAAGAGGCATGTCTCAGAAGTACGTCATATTACACATGTAACCCCCAAAAAGACAAGCACAAAAAACAAACAGCTCCTAGTGCCTGGCGGCCCGCCTACTTACCTAAATGGTGTAGACTGCAGGAATCCGGTGAATGCGAGAAACACAGAACCGTCTGCAATAACGGTGCTTGGGCGAGGCCTTTGTCCAGCTATAGACGTTTTTCGGCCGAAATGAAGCTCTGATGATTCACATAGTTTAATATTAACTTAGCTCTAGTTAATTCGTGTGCTGGTGATCAGCTTATTAAACTGTATGATTGAACCATTACCAGTCTAAGCTATGATAATCAATTTCTCCTGTTTGCTGGTATATAAGTCTTGGTATTACATTCCATCATCAGCATACAGATGACAATATTGCCAAACCATAAAAATAATACTTAATTGTTAGACTCCATCTAAAATGATGAAGTGGCTTAATACTAACTTGAAATTACTTACCTATATCAAGTATCCATTATAAACTAATAATTTCAAGCATGTAACAATATATACCAAAAGCACTTACAACGATAACTAATACCAAAGTTTTGCACTATCTAAGAACCAACCGTAGTTCTGACCTTTTATTACTTTTGTTTACAAAATAGTTTGAATCGGTCAGTTTCTACAACTACATTGTCTGACGGAGAACTATTTGATAGATGTTAATGGACTTTGAACCGTTTAACACTTTGTTTAGAGTTGTTTTCTCTTTTGTTTTCTCAGAACAATCAGGAGACTGGTAACAGTAAGGGTTTGGAGTTTGAATCTCTATTTTATTAAACAATAACATAGTTTTCTGTTGTTGGAAAGTAGTACTTTGTTGTCTTGAAGATTTCTCCGCTGAGTGTCAATAACTTTTCAACTTTGTAAGGACGGTTTAAAGTAGCTCAATAATACTAAGCGAAACCGCAATCAACATCATCTGATTAGCCTTTTCTGAACTATGTTGGGGTCGGCTTGCAGTCTAACCAGATGCAGCTGAATACCAGTATTTGATCTGACCTCCACAATCCAGTTAGTGGGTTATATGATGATCTTGGTAATACTGGTTCTCAAACTTTCAGGCTTCTGAAGACCCGTAACGTCTGCCAAAAACCACGAATTATAGTAGTTACAGCTTATCGTGAAACCCATCCACGACACAACCGCGGTAAGCGTAGCTTAAACTGATTGACCCGTGTGGCTGTTAGTACTTAGCCACAAGCCCCTGGACGACACCTTAATGTAATGACTAAATACTTTAATAATAACCGGCCACACGTTCGAGTAAAACCGTGCAAGCCAAGTTTGCGCAGTCCAAATTTTTAGTAAGTCAACGAATGTACAAGCCGCGCTTCCAGGACTGCGCAAGCTACCGTCTTGCCGTCCACATGCACGCGCTTACCCACAGAACACATATACTCCTAACGGAGAAGAATGCCAACTCCATACAATATTTAGTAGAACGATTGTGTGAGCGCCATCTATATTCGCCCCTAGGAACAAACCTCGTATGGCGGTAAATTCAAACGTTTGCTTAGCATCCCCAGCCTATTGAACATGGTTTTTGGTAGGTCCATTCTCTTGTAAGAAAACTCAAATGTGAGTTTCTTACAAGAGAATGTACCTACCAAAAAACCTACAGAGTGGATATGGCAAAATAAAACAATAGTGTGTAAATAAATAATTTCATATTTATTTCAACAGTTCATTACAATTTATTATTATTGTGTTCATATACGATACGTAATTGCAAGTCACACGTGTTTTCGTTAGCTCTGACATTTATTTGCATAAAAGTGGTAAAAAGTTACTATTTCTGCTACAAAGTTATACCTAATCCATTATTGAATATCGTACTCTCGATTGTGCTAAAAAAAACACTAAGTGCTAATGTTGTGAAGTGATAAATCGAATAAAAGTGCGGTACAAAACTTAAAATTGTAATTCCTACACCGGACCGCTTCGAGTAAACAAAGGACTGACCTTTGGACTCATAACTATAGTGTGACCATTAGTGCTGTGCACTCCCTGAGGTATGCGCGCGGCGAGACGGCGGGGAGAATCGGTTGCTGCGCTCTGTCAGTGCGCCGTCAACGCTCGTGGCGGCAGGTAGTGTTATCTGTATCGGACTGTCTATGTCAGACGCACATGGGATAAATATTCAAAGATGGGTCGTGCATTATCTCGTGATATGAAGACTGTCATTTTTAAGGTGGCTGAATATTTTAAGAAATGAAAAGCAGACAAAGAAAGCTTTGAATTTTAAAATGATGTGAATATTGCCAAAATCGTTGCGGAGGCTACGGGGTACAGCAAAAGAACCGTGCATAGTGTGATTTCTGCGGGTTATTTATCAATTGAAAATTCAAGCCAATTAAAATTTCAATCGCCAAAAAAACCAAAAGTTCTAAAGCAAAAACACGTTGTGGATGATTTTGACCTTGGAGTAATCAGAAGAAAAATTCATCAGTTTTACGAAGTTGAAAAAATTTTACCAAGTGTCCGTAAGTGAATTGTGGACGGGAATATTTAAGACAGCTTTTACACAAAATGGGCTACCGTTTCAAAAAATGCAAATCAAAGAGACATCTCCTTATTGAGCAGCCTAATATTACAGTGTGGCGGAAAAAATATCTTACACAAATCAGAAATTACAGAACGCAAAACCGCAACATATATTTTCTTGATGAAACATACATCAACGCCAGTCACCATGCCAGCAAATGTTGGCAATCATCGTCAGAACCCAGAATTCACGCATCAGCGTGAATTCCCAATTACCAATCGCCGTCCTTTCCCAATATCAATTGGGAAAGGACGGCGATTGGTAATTCTCCACGCTGGGTGTCGAAATGGCTTAGTGGATGATGCATTGACCATATTCAAATCAGATGCTAGAACCGGTGACTATCATGGAGATATGAGCGGACCTACTTTTTATAAGTGGGTAGATGAAAAGTTAAAAGATAAATTGCTGCCGAATTCTGTGGTTGTAATGGACAACGCGTCTTACCACAGCGTTCAGATTGAGAAGAAACCAACCATATCAAGCCTCAAAAGTGAAATGCAGAACTGGTTGCTACGCCATAATGTAGAATTTTCTGGAACCATGACAAAGGCTCAACTGCTACTTCTTATCAAAAATACACAAAAAGAACCCGTGTATAGAATTGACGAACTCCTGAAAGCCAGTGGACACACTGTTCTGCGTTTATCTCCGTATCATCCAGATTTAAATCCAATAGAGTTGGTCTGGGCTGAAATTAAAAACAACATAGCCCAAAACTATATTAATTCTTCTCTAGACGAAAAGATAATCTTATTGGATAAATTGTTTTTGGAATTCACGGCGGAAAAATGGCAGAGATGCGACGATCATGTCCAGAAAAATTAAAATGATTACTGGAGTCGCGATGGTAGGTTCGATAATGTTATCGATTCATTCATAATAAATTTGCAAGACTCTGATTCAAGTTCCGGTGGCGAAGTGGAAGATGAAGATGATGACGAAATCGAAGATGAAGTTGAATCAGAATCTATATCAGAATAACTTTCGTTAGAATATATAATTGTTTGTAAATATAAAAAATGTTCAATAAAACAAGTCCTGCTTTAAATTATAAGTTTAGTTCTTATTTATCACCCGCATATTTTTAATAAAATATGAGTATATTTAGGTTACATTTTAATCAACTAAGTAAGTATAATATATTACAGATAGATAGCCTCCGACTATCGTCCCGCCACAAGTCTTGCCTTAGAAATGCAAACTGATATCGTAAGATCTGTCCGACATGTATCGATCTCATGTGAACTCATGCACTTTTTTCTTCGCCTCCCACCTCGCCGCGCATACCTCAGGGAGTGCACAGCACTAATGGCCACACTATAGTTAAGTGACTGCGCTCCGTTCAAAACATCATTACATTAGCCAATTTCGTCGCCACTGTTAATGTCTGTGTAGCCGCATTGCTTTAGCTGCGACAGTAAGAATCTAATGATAGGCGGTTCAAATCCAAGCCGCACCGTGTACTTTTGGAACATTTTATTTTTATTTATTGCTTTTTCTATTCTTGTTTACTTTTTTGAACTCCGTTTGATTGAATTAACGCATCATGCCTCGTGTTCAACGCACTCCACCAAAAGATAAAGACTTGACAAATCTAAGCCATGTTCAGTCCGAGCCCGATATGCTACATTTCTCGACCAACTCGCCTGAAATTGTAAATGTTTGTGTCCGGCCCAAGCGTCCACGTCTGAATAGTTCCCCCGAGACTGACCATCATCAACCGAAATCAACCGAACTTGTCGACACCATCCGACAAGAGATTCGTGCGGTTATATCTACGGAAATCTCAGCAACAATAAAGGAATGTATTGCTGTAGAATTCTCCGAGATGAAGGATTTATTCCGGGAACTAAATGAATCCGTCAAGTTTATGAGCGATGATTACGACCGCATACAATCTGAGCTAAAAGTATGTGCAGAAAATAACAAAAGCCTTAGCAAGGAAAATGAGTCCCTTAAGCAGTTGGTGTCGGACTTATCTGTACGAGTGAATTTAATCGAGCAATACTCGCGCCAGCAAAATATTGAAATTAACGGCGTACCCGAAAACAAAGCGGAAAATTTGGTGAAGACGGTTGTGCAGATAGGGAACGCAGTATCAAGCGTAATCCGAGAAGAAGATATACTGTCAGCTGTGCGGGTGCGCAAACTAGACCCCGAAAATAGAAACCCTAGAGCTGTCGTTGTTAAGCTGCGCACCACTCAATCACGGGACATTATCTTAACCTCGGTCATGACCTTTAATAAGATACACCCAGCTGAAAAACTTAACTCGCATCACCTAGGATATGGCGGTCCCATCAAGCCTATATATGTGTCTGAACATTTATCTCCCCTTAATAAACAGATCCATGCGGCTACTAGAAAGGCGGCTACTGCAAAGGGATACAAATACGTGTGGGTTCGTGACGGCAAAGTTCTCATAAGAAAGGCTGATGGAGAGCAAGCTAAACACATAAGAAGCCTAGACGCTGTGGCATTGTTGTAATCCTTCTATAAAAAACCCTGCTACAATACCGGATATGGACAACAACAATTCAACGTCTACTACCAAAATTTTAGGGGCATGAAAACAAAATTGAAGATGATTGAATTATCCACACGGTTGTGCAATTATGATGTTATTATTGGCACAGAGACTTGGCTAGATGATAGCATAAGTGATGGCGAAATATTTGACTCCAGATACAACGTTTATCGTAGGGACCGAGCATCTACCGTACATAGCGGCAAAAGAGGAGGAGGCGTATTGATTGCTGTCTTGAAGTCAATAGACTCTGCCCGGATGCTGCAATGGGAAACAGATATTGAAAACCTATGGGTCAGACTGACGACTGTCAAAGGAAAAAAATACCAAAGCGTAAATATCTGCGCGGTTTATCTTCCCCCTCCAGTTCAACATCGTACACTGGAATCGTTCCTTGAAAAGGTCTCCTCTGTCATCGACACCACTGGCGACGAAACCTTCATCGCTGGTGACTTTAATCTTAGTTCCATTAACTGGGAATTAGACAAAACTTATTCCCACACTTCCAGTAACACAGCTTTTAACTACGCTAACCCCCTGGGTTACTCACTGATAGATTTTATGTCTCTCTGTAACATGGAGCAAATAAACTCAGTCAAAAATTGTTATAACAAAACTTTAGACTTAATACTTTGTAACTTTTATGGTGGAACTGTTAGTTTATGCAATAACCCTCTATCAACAGTAGATATCTATCACCCGCCCCTCGAAATACTTATAAAAAACACGTCCCCCGCATTATTAAAGAGTAAAATTTCTTTAAAATACAACTTTAAAAAAGCCAACTATACTTTAATCAATGCTAAGATTAGCGATATTGATTGGACGCATATTTTCTCTGAATTGTACGATGTCGATGCTATGGTGACATACCTATATAGGCACCTTCATGATGTAGTTGACCAGCACGTTCCTAAATCAAAAAAATCGAGTGACAAGTTTCCCCCCTGGTTCTCTAAACCTCTCATCAGACTCCTAAATGAAAAAGAAAAAATCAGAACACGTTATAAAAAGTACAAAAACCCAAGAGACCACTTTGAATATAGACTACTGGAGGGGAGGTCGAAAACCATGATGAACAACTGTCACAAAAACTATATGAGCTTCACTGAAAAGAGTATAAAACATAATCCGAAACTCTTCTGGTCCTTCGTCAAAGCCAAAAAGTCAAAGTCTAACGACATTCCCTCAGAGATGTGTCTAGGAAATAAAACAGCGTCTACCGGTGACGGAGTCTGCCAACTTTTTGCTGACCATTTCTCCTCCAACTTTACTCCTTCGCATGGTTCACCTGCTGCAGCTCAAACCGGACCCAAGTATCATCAACATGCACTAGGTAAAGTTGTATTTACGGAACAAGACGTCCTGAAAGCGCTAAAAAAACTCAACATCTGTAAAGGGCCGGGGCCGGATGGTTTGCCGCCAGTATTTGTAAAGTGTGCTACTAGCTTATCTTTGCCACTTAAAATAATATTTAACCATTCCATTGCAACATCACGGTTTCCGACGGAATGGAAACTGGCTAATGTGGTACCAATTTTTAAGAAAGGAGATTCTAGTGACGTGCAGAACTACCGTCCTATTTCACTTCTTTCAGTCTTCGCTAAACTTTTCGAATCCCTGTTGCGTCCTATACTTACATCACACATCTATCCACAGTTAGTACCCCAACAACATGGTTTCTGTGTTCGTAAATCTACGACTACTAATTTGGTCAACTACGTCAATGAAGTAAGTAGATTGATGGACTCTCGCGCCCAAGTCGACTCAATTTATACTGATTTCAGTAGTGCGTTCGACAAGGTGGACCATAAAATCCTCGTGACGAAGCTTGAGGGTTTTGGCATATTTGGTCAGTTACTCCTTTGGTTTAAATCATATCTCACAGAAAGAAAACAAAGAGTGGTTGTAAAGGGGTATGAGTCACCAGTTTATTTTTCTTTATCTGGAGTCCCCCAAGGTTCACACCTAGGCCCAATGCTCTTTCTAATATTTATCAATGACATAGTTCTGTCAATAAAACACAGCATCTGCTCTATTTTCGCTGATGACTTAAAGATCTATAAAGAGATAAACTCATCCGTTGACGTCCATTTACTCCAGGCTGACCTCAACGCAGTTCTCGATTGGTGCTTAAAAAACCGCATGACTCTCAATGTCAAAAAATGCTACCACATAACATTTACCAGAAAACGGGAAATTTTACCTACGTCCTACTCAATGAATGGGGAAACGCTACAAACAGTGGACACGATTCGTGACCTGGGAGTCCTCCTCGACTCGAAACTCACATTTATTAGTCACATTGACAATATTATTGCCAAAGCTGCAAAAATGTCTGGCTTTATAAAAAGAATATGCCGGGATTTCCAGTCGATCTCTACCCTAAAGGTGCTCTACAATACTCTAGTAAGAAGTGTACTCGACTATGCATCTCCAGTCTGGAACCCTACTTACCGCGTTCACGTTGACAGGATTGAACGTATCCAAAGAAGCTTCACTAGATACCTTCGTTTTAGAAGCCCTAGCTGCCCACGGGATTCTTCTTATATTCAAAGGCTTAGTCATTTTAAAATGTGTTCTCTTGAACACCGAAGAGACGTGACGGACCAAATCCTTCTTTATAAAATTGTAAACGGCTTTCTAAATGTTCCCGATCTTCTGATGCAATTAAGTATAGCTGTACCCCGACAGAAAGCTATTAGATCTAGTCGTGAAACTATTACCTTTGCCACTACTGCAAGTCGTACTAACCTTGGTAGCACCGCACCCATGAACCGTCTAATGGGAAATTACAATAAAATTGCCACACGAACCAATAGCATCGACATCTTCTCTAACCCTTTACGACAATTCCGATCGAAACTTCTAACCAGCTCGGAGACTCGAGTCGTCAGTACGACACGATCCGCCTCCTAATTAACTTCCATTGCTTGTTTGTCAGAATATTTTTTGTTTTTTGTATTCCAATTAATTTATTACTTTAATGTAAGTGATCTAACTAGCGATATCTTGTGTGTTTTTTTAATTACTCTGCTAGCGCTGTGCACTTCTGTAAGTGACTAATTTCACAATTCCTTAAAATGTTTGTGATTCCTGCTTGTGTTTGTCGTAGTGAATAAGTCGTTGAAGTGCCTTCTCAATAAATAATAAATAAATATTAATACATTCAAAAAGTTTAATTACCATCTGTTTGCAGTAGCCTCAGAGTATAGACTAAACCATAAGTTTGTTTTAACTACATTTACATAGATCATACAACAAGGTTAGACAAAAGTTGACAAAACCCAATTTTCAAAATGTACTCAAACAGAATCGACAGTAGATTTTATTTATTTATAAGGTACTAATATTAATTAAAAGGTACACCAACGACTTATTCACTAGAAACATTAAGATAATAAAAATAACATATGCATTGAGTTATGGTGGATTTCTCACTTACAGGCGTACACAGCACTTCACAACACACAGATCAGTAGAAATAGTGACGAAGTTATTCAGTTATTTACGATACGTACAGTACATAAGTAGGTTTATTATACATAATTATAACGAGTCCTGAAGATACATGGTAGATTAGATTTTACTAAGAATGTATTATTAAAACAATAACAAACCACAATTTCAAGGACATTTATCGTCTGACTGACATGACATTGAGTTGCCACTATGAATTATGAAAAATAACTACTATATTTTCGGTTTCATTAAATTTAGGACAATATTACTATGATATTACGTAATTTGGACTAACAAAAAATTTGCATTACTTCAAACAGTCATTCACTTTTTTACTATCTATTAAATATTTATATTTCGTTGGCAAATTTTCTGTCTAAAAACCTAAAAACTACTATTTAGAAAGGAAAAAAAACGCGACAAACACAATGCAGCCGTGTTACAACTTAAAAATAAAGTATTATTAGGGACCTAATTTTTTGGGTCCTTCATAATATTTTTAATGTTGGCAATGTCATATTTCTGCCCCGGGTACCTGTCCTACATTGGCCAATACAAAGTTGATACCCCCTGCGCTTACCTGCGCAAACTGGTTTGTGCAGGCATGCTCGCAGGCAAGTCGCAGCGTATAGCGTATAGCCGGGCCAATATTGCACTGTTGAATTTTCAATTCTCGACGCTAAGCCGAACGCTGAAAATCCAACAGTGATTTTAGACATAGCAATTAGGTGTCGCCTGTGTTGCTAAAAACGGCAATTTTTTCCCGATGTCAGGAATAGTCATACACTAGGAACTATTTTTTGAAGATGAAAGGGTCAGACTGATGATATCTGATGACCAAACGTAATGACAATGTTTTGATATGTTTAATGACATGAATGAAGTAATTTATTGTAACATCTTGCATGAAATTATTGTGTGTATTATATACTCATGTTTTGGACGAATACAAGTATCTTAATTTAATAGATATTGCCCAGCTGTAAACTGTTACTTTTTCAGACTGATAATCGTTATTATGTTATGTGTGACCATATAAATTAGAACGCGTGAGGGATGGTCTAGTTAACTATTTTAAATTACATTAGAACGCTTGCCATCCCTCTCGATATAGCAAAGCATAGCATAGTCTGCCTTTAACGGTCCCGCTGTTGGGACACAGACCTCCACTCAGTGAGAGGGAGTGGGCCGTAATCCACCACGCGAGCCCAGTGCGGGACGGAAATATTTATTTATTTATTTTATTCTCTTCTTACATCTACCATTACAGGGTAACCCAATGCGATAAATGCGCTTATCCTAACTTAAATACCAAACATATTGAGAAAGCCTGTACCCTGTTCACATATTGCACTGTAAATACTCGTATGTGAACAGGGTACAAGAAAAAAAACAAAGAAATAAGGAACTTCGTTCCAAAAATATTCTGCAATTTTTTAAGCAAACAAAATAAAACTACTTTATATACCAAAAATTTAAATCCTTTCAAACAACGTTCGATTATAATACAAATGGAAATATCTATAGCTCAATCACCTACAGATATTTCCATTTGTATTAATACTTTAACATAACATCGTATTAATAATATTCACCTCACAATTTATCCCAAAACAGAATTATAAAGAGATTAACTAAAATAATATGAAACGGTTTTATTTAGGAAACCTTTTATTTTTAACGTTCTATAATGGAAAAGGAAAATCGTAAGTATTGCCAATTTCCACGCACGACTTGTTTTGCGTGGGAGGAACTCGGCAGAATCGATGTTACCTTACCTATCGATAAACATTTATATGAAAGTTGGTCTTACATTTTATAGTATGGCGAAGAAAATAAAAACGTAATCGCCTCTATAATGTAGGCAGTTACTAAAAATAAACTGGAAATCTCGGCATCTTTTACTTGCAAAAAAAACATGAAAGAGATTACCTCTATCTCTGAAGGGTTTTTTTTTATCATTGAGAATTTGACTAGGTAGTTTTGAGATGGCTTAAACAAAGTTCTTCGTAACCACGAACTTTTCGTTTTAGCTATCTCCAAGCTCAGCTCAGTGGTAGACCAGTGGTAACGGCCACGACTCGAGTTGTAGGTTGTAAGTTTCCACTCACACAGGAACTTTACTTTGAGTAAATTATTCATCACCACTGCTGAAGGACAACATCGTGAGGAAGCCGGCATGCTCTAAAACCAAAAACACAAAGACATGTGACATCTACCAACCCGCACTGGGCCCGCGTGGTGGATTACGGCCCACTTTCTCGCAGAGAAGAGGCCAGTGTCCTAGCAGTGGGAACATTGGAAGCTAATTATGCATCTCCAAACTCCTGGTACTCATTTTTTACTATAACTAAGAACCAAAGAACAAATAAATCACATAACACAGAAAGCCACTAGACGTTCATTCCGGACCAAAAAATTACACCCATCTGGCAAAAATCATTCGCTCACCCCGACAGTAAATCAGATTCGCGTAACAAATTTGATCGAATACACTCGATACCAATTGGCGCCGCCAAATCAGTTTATCCGTTCCCTCACACCTATAAAACGTTTGGGATTCCGTAAATTGCTAATATCGCCCATATTAGCGGCACACAAACGTGCAATCAACCTTCATTAAGTGCAGCATTATCAATGGGAGCACGAGCGGAATACGAACGAACGAATTACACACAGTGTGCTAAATGTGAAATTTTAAGTGGACATAAGTGTGTTGGTGTTAGTTGATGGTTGGTCAAATGATCAATTTCGTGGAATTTTCGTGTTTGACATTCAGCAAGGACGTTGGAATGTTTCGTAGGTAATCGATCAGTGTAATGGATATTTGCGGCCAAATACGTGTAACTAGTTTAACCGTATTGTCACTTCATTTTCGGATGACAGTCGAGTTAGTAATTTTAAGCGTGTTTTATGTGTGTACCTATACCTACATACATAGATAACTAAAGATGCTTAGTGTGGAGCTCTTTTAGACTTCAAAAACGGGGAGATTCTCAATTTGGTTGTGTTTTTTACCTTGGATCTCTGTAGGTAATATGTATAGACCAATTTGAAAAATTCTTTTTTTTACTTATAGAGTGCTCCCATACAAATTTTGTCAAGTTTTGTTCAGTGGTTTTTGAGTTATTTATTTGATGATGTGATAATAACTTCCTATCACTGTTATTTACTTTGTCAGTGAAGGTATACGTATTTGTGAGGAGTACTACAACTAAAAAGTATAAAAAAAACTGTTTTAAGGTATTAAATTACGAAATTCACTTGATGGATCACCAAAGTACAAAAAAAATACAATAATAATAAATATTCGTATTAAGAAAACAATCACCCAAAACTACCTCTTCTTTGTAACCATCTGCTGTCAAGTATGACGTCACTTGTACCAGTATCAGTACAAGGTGTAATGACGCTTGAAAACACGTAAGTAGTGACAGATTTCTTGGCTTCAAGCCAAACCAGCGAACGATAGGCCACTGATAGTTGTAAGTACTTGTAGTATTTGAAAGCTATCTTTTGAACATTGATGTAAGTGTTCTACGGCAATAAAAGACGTGTGTGTTCTTTTCACGATTTTATTGAGACAAACAAAAAAATCAACGGACTTACTACAAATATTGTATGCAAAATAGGTTAATCAATCTGCATATAGACTTTTTCTCAAATATGTTAGGGTCGTCTTCCAGTCTAACCGGGTGTTCCGCAACCGCAAGGCCCGACGCCTGCCAGGGGTGCGGGTTATTCGAAAGAGATACCGCGGTCCCTGGCACACAGGCAACTGAGGGAGCACGGGTGGGTTTTAGTCAGTAAGTCTGACACGCCGTCCTGCTACACCCAGAGCGGGAGAAGTTATTTGATGATTTCCCACCCAAAAAAAAAACCAGGTGTAGCTGAATGCCAATATTTTACAAGGACCGACTGTCTATCTGACCTCTATAGCCCAGTTACTGGGTAAGGTAAGCCGGTTGTCGGTCTTTCGGGTTTCTGACGACCCGTAACAGCTGTCAAAGAGCCACGAATAACAGCCGGGATCAACACGGCTTAACGTGGTTTCCGAAGCATGAAAAATTAGATATTATGTAAAAATTGTAATAAATTATGTTTAGAGGATTGAGTTTTCACGAGGATAAAAAGCCAAAAATAAATCATAGCTCACGATAAACATCGGAAAAGGCTTCATGAAAATGATTTAATAAATTGTAGAAGCGACCAGAAGCTTTCAAAACAAAAATAAAACTTACAAAGGATGCAATCTCTCAACATAATCCATTTAAAACCGCAATTGACGTTAAAATCGTTATTACAATCGTACATTGCTTGTTGTGATCGTAGGTGTAACCGATAATACTATGCCATTACGTGTACAGCCCGCTTTGGACGAGATTCAAACAGCTCTGTTAGCGACAGAAATGAGTCGTTGAAGCCACAAACTACATGTTATAGGGAATAAACTGTAGTCGTATGCTGATGTAAGATCCGGTCGTTAGGCGTTGCTTTGAATAAATTTTATTACACCATATGGAATCGGGAAGGTTTTATTACAATGGTAACAGATTATGGCGATGTTCTGAACAGTTTTGCAGTAAAATTAGTGGAGTTTTATGGGCTACGTTTATATGGTAATGTGGTGATGTATAGTGTGTGTAATGTTATGGGGACAATCCGCCATGATAGAAACCAATAAATTTTATTACACCATAAGGAATCTGGAAGGTTTTATTAGAATGGAAACAGATTATGGCGATGTTCTGAACAGAATTTATTCAAACTATTCAAACAGCTCTGTTAGCGACAGAAGTGAGTCGTTGAAATTATTCAAACAGCTCTGTTAGCGACAGAAGTGAGTCGTTGAAGCCACAAACTACATGTTATAGGGAATAAACTGTAGTCGTATGCTGATGTAGGATCCGGTCGTTAGTCGTTGCTTTGAATAAATTTTATTACACCATATGGAATCGGGAAGGTTTTATTACAATGGTAACAGATTATGGCGATGTTCTGAACAGTTTTGCAGTAAAATTAGTGGAGTTTTATGGGCTACGTTTATATGGTAATGTGGTGATGTATAGTGTGTGTAATGTTATGGGGACAATCCGCCATGATAGAAACCCTTGAGTGTTAATAGCTCCTATTGTAAATAAGAAGTATATCAAAATTGATTGAGGAAAAAAAAAATATGTTAAAAACTTTTTCCAAAAAAAACAACCGACTTCCAAAAAAACACTAAAAAGTGAAAAATAACTTTAATTTCGTACAATTTTTCAGCAATCCTAGTCCATTTGCTATCATTTATTGAGGAGTTCCGTTGCCTATCTCCAAAGTTCTTCATCAGATCTTCACCAAATTGAAATGGGACCACTCCAAAAAATACCTAAATCGCTTCGAGTGCCTATAAAATTTAAAGAGTTCTCTCTATTTCTCCAGGATCCCATCATCAGATCCTGACTTGATGATCATGGGACCACCTGAGAAATATATACTTTCAAATAAAAAAAAATCGAAATCGGTCCAGCCATCTTCGAGTAATCGGGGAACATAAATAAAAAAATTAAAAAAAGGTTCCGACGAATTGAGAACCTCCTCCTTTTTGAAGTCGGTTAAAAATGTCTTACACAAAGATAGTTTATAACCTGGATTAATACATAGGATACAGTTATCCTAGTAGTACGTCCCCGTGGAATAATTTACGGTAAGGGCGAAGCCGCTAGCAAAAGCTAGTATTATTATATTTCATTCTGTTTCAGTAAACCTCACATGAACCATATTAGCGGGAACTCTCATAACTGAAGAAATTAAAATGAACATGAATATATAAAAGGAAACTCAAATGTGAAGGATTTATTAATCAAACATACCTGTTAATAAAACAAGATCCAAAAATATATAAGATATCGTAAATATTTGTTCAGCTATAGAATCAAATAAATACAGCTTATGTTGACGTTGTCTCTAATAAAAATCCTCGGGTGTTCGAAATGCTGGTCTTATTCCGAATATTTCCGGATACTGCCGAGTACAGAAGTTAGAATATTATATCCGCCTTGTACAGTGAAAAAAACAGTTTTACTGATATTGTTTGCGTAACCCGTACCTAGATTTGTAAAATGAGGCTTTAAAGTTGTAATAATAAGTCTATGTGAAAGAATTTTTTCGAAGAAATTCTACCATTTTGCATAATTCTGCGTCTAAACAGAATTACAGAAACGTAATGCATATAATACAAATATCGGAAATTCCCTACATACTTGCCGGACTTAAGTGGGGCTGTAACGTGTCAGGTACCTATTGCAGGATCTTTGGGTTGTGGCACCACTTTTTATCTTGGGTTAATGAGTTTTAAGGGTAAATTATAATTTCATAAACCCACTTATCGGGATGTACCATGTCAAACTCGTCAATACGTTGTGTGATTTGAGTAAGTATTTCCGAAACCATTCTAATTTTAAAATAACATAATATCACGCCTTGTTTCCTTGAGGGATGAGCAGAGGTGTACCTATACTAAACCCAAATTTCGCCAGTTATGTTTAAGTCCCATATAAAAGGGGCTGAGCCTATTGCCATCAGCCAAGCACAAATCCAGAAACTGGGCAGCTACCGAGAAACTCGAGATAGAAAAACCCAATAACCCTTTGCCCGACCAGGGAATGGAACCCAAGACCTCGTGCTCAGCGGTAGCACTTACGACTACTAGACCAACGAGGCAGTCATTATAATGATCTTGTTATTATAAAACCAGAATACGAAACTCTATTAAAACGTGCCTAACTTAATGTTAAAGTTAAATGCTACTTTATAGCGTCGCGAAAATTATCTTGCAAAGAAAAATTTGTAACAATAGCTAGCACAAACTTGGCTAGGATTATGTGATTCTGTAAAATGCGATAACTTTGAAGCCGGAGCCGGACCAGAAGCCGGAATTTACAGCAATTAAATTGGCTTTATTACTTGATCGAGAATTGTTGTGTTCTAGGGTTTTACAGAAAGAGCCGGTCATGCTGACAATTTCGTTACAATAGCGTAAACCCAATAGGCTCCACCAAACCGAAGAACTGCACTGTCCAAGTCTAGAGTTAAAGGTGAATCCTACTTGGATTTACCTTTTGATAATTGTATTGGTTTAATGACTTTATTTCAAGAATGACTGAGGTCTATTCCATAAAAATCGCACCCTGATTTAGGTGAATTGAGCAATCATTCGACCTGATTGACACTATTAGATACATATACAGCTCACTTCACCTAACTGTTTACGTTGTCATTTTTAAATATAAGATCGACTGAAATAACAGCCTGTGTATGAGGTTACTACTCAATGTCCACCATATTATTTTTTATTACGGCGGGAAACCCTCATGGATGTCCTCCGCCTTGGGGAGGGCGGACGGGTTTGTCAGACTCTTACTGGCTAAAACCACCCCAGTGTTTCGTCTCACACTTTCACCGGAGATCACGGGAACTAGAGCTACTTCCGCGATCCCCGGCTAGTGCCGACCCGCCTCTGCGTGCCACCTGGCGATAGGGGGGAGTGAGGTGTTAAACGCCCCCTAACATCATAGAGGGGCGCGCGTGGAACACTACGCGCCGCCATCTCGGGTCCTAAGGAGTAGGGAGTGACGGTTTTCCCCAGATCTGTCGCCACTGGACCCTGGACCCTGGCTGGAAGAGGGCGTTATACGCCCGGTACGTCTGTTGCGGATCGGGTTAGCGGAAGCAATCTCCCGCTCCCTCTCCGCAGCCTCACCGCGTCCCAAGATTCTTCGTTGTCGACCATCGAGTCGACAACGCCCGGCAGCGACAGGTTGCTGCATACTCCTGAGATGAGGGCACGGCGCGGCTTCTCCCAAGCAGCACACTCTGCCAGCGTGTGCCACGCCATACTCACTGTCTACCATAACCCAACCTATAAGTTGAGGCCGATTATAACCATCAATTACATCAGAGCTGATTTGTCCCTTCCTGGATACATAACATTACTTCTAGAAAAAGACATCAATAAAACCATAACCCAAAATGGCGGATCCAAAAGATACATTTCACCGTGTTCAACGTTCTGCTCTATGATTCCCCGTTTCCTGCACAATGGCGGAAATTATAATTTATATTACACATATTTTGTGCGCATGTATTGCTGTGGTTTGGTCCCTAGATAAATCTACACAAAATAATATTTGATCATCAAAGTTCGGATTGTACCGTGGTCCTGTTGTGATGCAAACTGAATTTGTTATTAGCTGATTATGCTCGGTTTTAATGTTAAAGTGCCAATGGGATTATATTACCTACATCCTGCTTAAATGGGGTAGTATTAAAATTATTTATAAAACATTTTAATTAAACTAGAGTGAAAAAAAAAACTCATCCTTTATGGCTATAAGCCGTATGTGGGGCTTAGCTTGGTCCAGTATACTTCTCTATTGTGACCTATTTCTGGCTTTTTCTGCCCCGTTTCTCACTACAACAGTTCTTAGATATTGGTGAACAGTACTAAATGAAAACTTTTATAATAAAGTTTAAGAAATTACATCGTTTGATCAAAACATTGCAAAGAACCGCAATGTGGCTAAATTTAACAAAATAAAATAAACCTCTGCAAAATTAAAGCTAAAAAAAATCGGCATCCTAATAAAATTGCGTAACGCACTTTCAATCACAAGCCGAAAGATTTTGAAGGAAATTAATAATAATACTTTGCAATGGAAATAACACAATGAATGTTGTTAAACTGTGAAATTGAAAGACACGGCTACTGATACAAAATTACGCCGCGGGAACTTAAGCAGCTAACCTAACCCACCTAGGAGCAGTGGTGGTCCAGTGGTAACGGCCGCGACTTAAGAGTTGTAGGTCATAGGTTCGAATCCAGACAGGCGATTTACTTTGTGTAAATTATTTAATCACCACTACTCTCAAAACGGTGAAGGAAAACATCGTGAGGAAACCGGCATGTCCTAGAACCAAAAATTTCGTAGACATGTGTCAACTTTTTCTCCACTCCCTCTCACAGAGTGGAGGCCTGTGTCCCAGCAGTGGGAACGTTATTATGCTATGCTAACACAAACACTGATAAAAAACTTTTATAAACCATGTTATATTGACACATTGTTACATACCTTCCCATATCTCGACAGTTTTCCAATGACACGTCAGCATAAATCTTTCCGTTCAAAAATGCGGGTCGGTTCTCACATTTATTTTATTAAATGTTCAAACTTACCTTCCATCATAGAAAGGGATCTCATCTGAGAGATGTATAAATGAGACCTTTCAAACGAGTACTAGTTCTAAACAAAGTTTATCCTTAAAAATCTAGGTCTGACTATCAAAGGTTTTAAATTGTTTACAGGTTTACTAGCAACTGGAACTTGGTTCTTGGTAATATATCAAAGCAGTCGTTGTCTGACCTATATGACACTTATAACTCTTGAATGCGTCTTAGATGGGCTGATGGCATTCATTCAGTTTTATGAGTGAATTTTGTTTATATTCTTTCATTAACAATGTTATATTATTATCCCATATTTAGTGGTAGATCTTCACAAACGAAATTAGCCAGAATTAAGGTATATATTTTTATTTTTATCAGTAGAAACAAACGCCAGAATTCATTCAGATTTATTCAGGTTATTACTTTTATATTTACTTTTACGCTCCAAGTATGTAATTAAAAACACGTTTACGACTAAGTTGTTTGTGACGACGTTGATTAAAACGTCTTACAAAATACATTTGTAATGTTTATAAGATCTACCTTACGTCAGTAATTTTTTATGGAATACACACTTCTCTCTTAGTCGTTTCCTCGGTTCTAAGGATTGCGACCACATTAGACGCGTCTTCTGCGCGCTTTGCGGCATTTCGTGGTGAGCGTCGCTAGTGCCCTCGACATTTCCAGTATAAGCTGACACCTTGTTCGGAAAGCCTAGATTTAGAATGCGAGATCAACTTATACTGGCAATATATAGCTTGATATTGTCGTATGCACATGTGGCCTCCGACAGCTTTTCTAATTGTTTCTGGCCATCTTGGCGGCCCTCTGCCTTTGGTGCTTTTCTGTATGTGTCCCAGTGTCTTAAGCAATTCATTTCATACAAACCCTAGATGAACGCATACCGTGAATGTATTGTCGATATCTTTTCTTCCTCTTTATGATCTTTCTTTTTTTCCTTCCTCCTTTTAATTTTTCCTTTGTAGGTGGTACTAGTACACCTCTGTCTAACTCTACGGCGATTACAGGCGTGATGTTCCTGACGTTCGATCATCATCATCGTCTGCCCAGCCTTTTCCCAACCATGTTTGGGTCGGCTTCCAGTCCAACCAGATGCATCTGGTTGGACTTAAATATTGGTATTTGGCTGCAGCCAAATACCAATATTTTACATGGAGCGATTGCCTGTCGATCTCCACAACCCAGTTACTGGGTAATACGATACCCCTTGGTAAAACTGGTTGTCAGACTTTCGAGTTTCTGACGACCCGTAACGACTGTAAAAGATTCACAAATGACAGCCGAGACCAACAGCTTAACGTACTTTTCGAGGCAGGGAGGAGTCTTCGTATGTTAAGATGGTCACCCATCTACGGACCAACCGCAGCAAGCGTAGCTAAACCTGAACGATCGTGCCTAGCGGCTGTTTTTACTTAGGCAACAAGCCCATTACAGTGCAACCTCGATATGAAAAATCGGAAGGAACAAGTAAATATTCGTTATATCAAGTAATTCGTTAAACTGAGGTTTGTTTATATTAAGGTTAGGTTGGTCCAAAATTGGTTATAAAGAAGTAAAAAACGTGTCGAAACCTGTCGTGACTGAATCACATACTATGGGATTAAGGGTCATATTGGTGGGAACGTTATATAAAGGTTTTGGGTTGACAAAGTTTGTTAATTAGAGGTATTTAGGTACACTTTTTTTGACAGTTAAAAATTCATTATGAAGAGGTTAAATTGTTCGCAAACAAAAATCGCAATGTAAAGGTATATTTTACATTGACTCTTATAAACAATTCAAGAGGATTACGAAGAATTTGTTAAATCGAGGAAGTCGTTACATAGAGGTACGTTATATTAAGGTTGCACTGTATTACGTGTATATTTTCTAAAACATAAAAACAAACATAGAAGTGTTTGATATTATTACCAATATTCAAATTCATATTCCCAAGACGTAAAGTAAAGGTAGCGATGGGATAACAAATCGATAAAGAGTTACAGTTTTATAGCGCTGGGAGTATAAGTCCCTTGATGTGGGTGTGACATTGAGACTGTCAAATCATCTGTTTTTATTTTGAAATGTAATATTTTGCTTGTGTTTTATTAATTTTTATGTCGTGTGTAGCATAATCTGCCTATAATGTTCCCACTGCTGGGATAAAGGCCTCCTCTCTGTGGGAGGGAGCGGGCCGTAATCCACCACACCGCCGACGGCCCAGTGCGGGTTGGTAGATGTTGCATGTCTTAGATTTTTTTTGGGTTCTAGGACATGCCGGTTTTCTCACGATGTTTTCCTTCACGGTTTTGAGAGCAGTGGTGATGAAATAATTTACACTAAGTAAAGCGCCTGTCTGGGTTTGAACCTACAACCTACATCTTGTAAGTCACGGCCGTAACCACTGGGCCACCACTGCCCTCATGTGTTGTGTGGTAATGGTTTATTGACAGAAAGGTCATGATACCACGAAAGCTTACGTAATGATCTCTAGACAGTTTAATATCACTGGGTTTCTGATTTGAGAATTTTGGAAATGCGATCTTGACATACTTTAGCATTAATTAAGATATTTTTTTTTGGGTGGGAAATCATCAAATCACTTCTCCCGTTCTGGGTGGAGCAGGAGTGCGTGTCCGACTCTTACTGACTAAAACCCACCCGTGTTCCCCCAGTTGCCTGTGTGCCAGGGGCCGCGGTATCTCTTTCGAACAACCTGCACCCCTGGCAGGCATTGGCCCTTGCGGATCCCACCAGTTGGTGCTGACATCTCTTTGAGAACACAACGCGTCGTCTACCCGGGTTTGGTCCTTACGGGACAGCGAGCTACTCATTACTCGCCGTCCGTAAGCCCGCGCCTACGGTGGCCGGGAAACAGCCTGGGATTCCCGACGACCAGGGCGTCTCCTGCGGAGGCTAGGGCCGTGAGGGCGCATATACTGCCTCTCCCTCACGTGCGCCGCCTCCCTCTTCGCGAGCATTACTGCTTCGCAGAAGGAGGAGACGGCTACCTATGCACTCTTGCCGGAGCAAGAGTAGCCTTAACCGGCCCTGGTTCAGGCCACGGTACGGATACCGTGGCCTGAACCAGGGCCGGTTAAGGTTACTTAATTAAGCCTTCCAACTTCAAAATTTCCGTTAAATAAGAGATTATAAATTTCGCAACTTAAAGCAGGTCCAGGTATAAGTCTTTTATCTCTTCTTTTTTTAACAAGCTTAGTAACAAGCAGTTGCTTTCAACAGGGTTTCGGCATTAGAACAGTTATTTGATCTCGAAACTCCGATGCACCAATTTCCACACTATAACTGTTACAACGTAACATCGACCAAAAAACTCTGAAACAGACAACATAAAAAACAATACCAAACAAAATTGGATGCTCTAAAAAGTTTTGGACGCTAAAAATGGCGGCTCCACTTCGCGAAAACTAGGTATTTTACATCGCACTACACCGTACTGAATGACCGCTCGTAGAAAGTGCCATTTCATATTTATGAGCAATTTTGATCCTTTTATGAAGGTTCAAACAGCAAGATGTTTATGACTCAGTTAGCACGGCCAGCTCGTACAGTGGCACTTCCAAGTTTAGCATCATTGTTACTGTGTTGTTGTGTGAGACGTTTCGGGACTTGTGGGGTGGGGTATACCTACACGTGTTCAGACTGACTAGGTTTTTGTTTTAGGAACTTTTTTAGTGTGATACGTTTTCGGGTTTCTTTAGCCCTAATTAATAGAAAATAATAAGGAAATAGATCGTAAGAAACCTGTTTTATATTTTAAATAGCTTTCAACAGACTGATGAACTCATTTGAAAGATCTTTGTATTTACCCTTGCGACTTATAATGTACCTAAATAGTCCTGTCAAGTGTAAGATAATACTAGATTTCAATCAAACTTCAGAGTTGAAAAAAGTTTTCCAATTGTCTTAAAAGCATCTAAAATAATGTCTACTATTATATAGAATTAAGTTCTTCTAACTAAACAGACAGCAGAGCTGCTGAGGAATTTGTTGCGCCCCTTCTTCTTTCTAACTAAAGCATTAGGAACTGGTGGAAGGCGGGCATTTTGGGGGACTGTCATATGTGATTTCGACGTTTAAAAAGTGCTCACTCTCAACCTAGTTTGAATAAATGACTTCTGATTTGAATTATTAATGGACTATTTTATATTAATTATTATACTGATACATTACCACTCCGAAAGAGTAGTAATGTTAAACAAAAACAATATTCGAGACACTTTGTGATTTTCTTCGTAGGTAAAAAAAATCACTTTACCAAATGTTCACCATCTTGTTTTTCTTTGTCCCACAGGGCGATCGGAACCCGGCATAGTACCTTCAATAGTGGGTTTCACAAAAGACTCCGTGGCTCACGAATCAGACCGCCTGGCGCCAGGAGACAGGATCTGCAGCGTCAACGGCATCTCCACAGCCAGGTTAACGAATGATGAGGTGCTGCGACTCCTCGACAATGTGGAAGAACGGGCGTCGCTGGAGGTGGAATATTATATGCCTAACTATGGTGAGTTCTGAACTCCTTTTTATTATTATGAGATGGCCAAGGTTATAACAGCCTGGTACTTCGAAGATATAAAACGTTGTCGTTGTGGAACAAACTAAGAATTTTTGGAATATGGGACAAACTAAGAATTTTTGGGAATATGGGGCAAAACTTCAGGACGAACGAAGAATAAATCCTTTTGGGCAACGCGCTTAATATGCTTTTTGAGGTACAGAGGGGTTTCCATATGTAAATAATGTGTAAAGGATGAAATGGTTGGTCCGACCATTACGGCTGACCGAACTCGACAGCGCCGCATAATCTTTGATCAACCGCGGGCTTGCGGACGGCGAGTAATGGGTAGCTCGCTGTCTGGTAAGGACCAAGCTTGGGTCAAATGCGCGTTGTGTTCCCCGCGCGCCTCAAAGAGATGTCAGCACTAACTGGTGGGGTCCGCAAGGGCCGATGCCTGCCAGGGGTGCGCGTTGTTCGAAAGAAATACCGTGGCCCCTGGCACACGGGCAACTAAGGGGACACGGGTGAGTTTTACTCAGTAAAAGTCTTACAAGCCGTCCTGCTCCATCCAGAGCGGGAGAAGTTATTTGATGATTTCCCACCCTCAAAAAAAAACCGTGCGTCTGTTATTATTTAGCCTGAGTTCGGATTTTCCAGCGAAGTCACTTTTAATAGGCCTCAAAGTTAATGTTTCTTTTACTGTTTAAGTTAATGTTTGTTTAATACAGGCGAAATTCCTAGTGTGGGGCAAAGTATTAAAAAAAAAAAACTATAATCTACTTTGGTTGTCTGCTACGTTGGTGTAGTGGTCGCAAGCGCTACTGCTGAGCATGCGATCCCGGATTTGATTCCCAGGTTGGGCAAAGTGTTATTAGGTTTTTTTATACGTCATTGCTCAGTAGCTGTCAGGAGTTTGTATTTGTGCCCAATTGATAATAATGAGCTCACCCCCTATTATATGGGACTTAAACATAATTGTCTAAATTTGGATGTACTTCTGATCACCCTTCGGAGAAACAAGGCGTGATGTTATGCTGTTGTATGTTGTAATCTTCTTATACTTATTATGTTTTATTTTTTTACTGTACAATTTTGATATTATCAAAAATATGCTCTGACATAACATATCAACAAGAATTACATTCAAGAAAATAAATAGGAATCTTGATTGAATCCTCATGATTTAGATAGGTACTCCCAAAACTTGATGTGATATCTTTGATCGTTGAACTATAAAACATAACAAGTGTACTGTGAAATCTCAGTAAGAAATAAAGAATACGAAATCAAATCTCCAAAGAGACCGTCTTTCTTGGATTCAATTATGGTAGTACCTAACTTCAGTTACTTATACATAAAAACATTGACCTATACGTCAAATTTAAATAAGTTGATTTCAGATTGACAAAGTAGATAATAGAAAAATACCACGTAGAATGAACTTTCATAAACCAAAGCACGTTTATTTTTATATTAAGATTATATAAAGCCTTTGAGCCAAATATAGACTGTTTTTATAAAATAAAATACCTCATATTTATTTTTTTATTCAAACAACAGCCTCTTAAATTAGAAAACCATAATCCTTAAGGTCAACATAATGGTTATTTTTATCTACACCACTTTTACATTTTCCGAAGTCAATGTCTCGAAATATAAGACACGGATTAATTCTAAAAGATCGACATTGATATCCTATCCTTTTGAAATATTACTTAGGTATAAACATTTGTTCCTTTAGTGATAGCCAGCTAATCATATATTATACTAGCTGCTTCCGCGGCTTCGTATGCGTCTATGTTGAAAATTATCAAGAACTGTGATTGGGCTCAACTGGACTTATAAATGAAAGAGTTACGGACTGTATTAAAATAGGTGTAATACCATAAATAACAATGTATAACGTATAGAAGATAAAACAATGAAATGCGTAGTGGATCGCGTCTGTGAGCTGAGTGGTGTGGAGCGCGCGCAGCGGTCGTCTTCGTCGCGTCCGGGAACGGTACCCCGACAACCCGCGTCTTACCGCCGCGCCGGTCGATCACGCGCATCCGCGCATATGTGGTGCGCCGACAAACAGGCTTCTCTGGCACAAGAATTTTTTTTTATAGTCACTTCCACCTCTTTACGGCAAGATACTAAAATCGTTTCTTAACTAACATCTCCTACTCCTTTTCTACCTCTTTGCCAAATTTCATCATTGTAAGTCCAGTAGTTTTTGGGATTTCATGAATAATCAGTGAGCGAATGAATGAGTAACCTTTCAGTTTTTTTTTTTTTTAATATTAGCCTACACTGTCCCACTGTTAAGCAAAGGCCTTTCCCAAATATTTCCAACATTTAAAGATTACTTACATTTTTGACATTGATTGTCGCCAAGATGAGATTGTGGCTCGATTTTAAAAGTTTTTAATATGGGAATTAGCTTTTTAATCAATTTAGCTTCTAAAAAACTGGAAATGATTTTTATATCATTTCCAGAATCACAAAAGTTAATTCTACCCCTAATCCACTGTCGGCTTCGCAGGCACTGTCAATACTGAAATTAAGTTCGCTCTAGGTACTAATTATAAGTGCTTTCTAGATTATTTTGACAGACTCTTAATGAGTTTTGCGATAAAACTTTATCGGAGGAATTGGAACATTAAATATTTAATTAGGATGACTGTGTTGTGTCTGAGTTTGGCTTTTGTGATAATACAAAATTCTTGGAATACTAAAATAAAATTTTGACGTTACAGATGATATTGTCAAATTGAAAAATTTAGGTATCTTGATAATAAAGTTATCTATAGTGAAAACGTGATTAGTATAATATAGAGTAAATTGAATGAATCAACTAACTTATTTGGTAAAAATAGTCTCTTCTGATAGACCCTATCAGAAGATACTATTTTTATCAAATAAGTTATTGTGGCTAAGTAATAACAGCCGCACGGGTCAATCGATCAGGTTAAGCTACGCTTGACGCGGTCGGTCCGTGGATGGGTGGCCATCTAAAATACCAAGACCCCTCCGTGCCTCGGAGAGCATGCTAAGCCGTTGGTCCCGGCTGTCACTTGCGGATCTTTAACAGTTGTTAGGGGTCGTCTGAAGCCCGAATGTCTGACAACCAGTCTTACCAAGGGATATCGTATTTTCCTAGTTACTGGGTTGTGGAGGTCAGATAGGCAGTCGCTCTAAGTGAAATAATGGTACTCAGCTGCATCCGGTTAGACTGGAAGCCAACTCCAACATAGTTGGATGAAGGCTAGGCAGATGATGAGTCTCTTCTGACATGCTTTTCTAATGCTTTAAAACTAAATTTAACTATCCACAGATAATTTTTTTTTTCTTTTAACATTATAAGCAACTCGATTGATTCTACTTAGACCTTCCTCTATCATATTTCCATCGAAAAGTGATCAAGCCTATCGATCGAAATATCTCATTTTCAATGAATATTACATTATAAGCACAGAACCGGTCGAAGTGGCGGAGCTTGGGGGAGGCCTATGTCCAGCAGTGGACGTCTTTCGGCTGAAATGATGATGATGATGATTACATTATTTATACTTTATCGTGCGTATTTGCCTAGAATAGTATTACAGTTATATTGCTTTGTATACAAAGGCCCACACATCGAGACGTCCTTTGGTTTACGTCAACGGCCATTGGGTTTTCATTGAATATGGAAATCCTAGCACAAAGGCGATCTATTCCAATGGGTTTATTACTAAGATATTCAATTGAATCATTGCAATGTTTTACAAAATATATAGAACTAGCTTCCAACCGCGGCTTCGCCCTCGTGAAAGTCGGAAATTATCTCGAAGGAATGTACTACCAGGATAAAAAGTATCCTAGGCTGTAATCTATCTATGTGCCAAATTTCATCCAAATCCATTCAGCAGTATTTGCGTGAAAAAGTAACAAACATCCATACATACAAACTTTCGCGTTTATAATATAAGTAAGGATAATTCTGACCAAGATTATGTCTGGACCTTAAAAGAGACTGTGACCTCTGCGTTGGTTTCAGCGTTTGTCCTCAGAGTAATCAGATAGGAAACACCGACCTCATCTAGTTTAAAAATATGATTGACGTGTAAAAGTGTTTCTGCAAACCTACTTACAGAAATAAAATAATTTAATCTTTCACTTATTTTTCCATTTTACTAATCAAATCATATTGATTTTATTAAGCTTCAACACAAATATTACTATGTTTGCAAACATAATTGAAACTAAAACAAACTTTATAAACTCAAACGTTTACAATCGTACATCATTTCGCACAAGACAAGGAGACATTCATTTTGTTACTGACACACCTTTTTCAGCTTCGCGGTCATTAATTCTGCTAAACGAACTTCTCAGTCTGGATAATTTTAGAATTAATCTATTAAGTTTTGAGACTAATAGTGGTTTGAAATTATAGAAATAACTTAGTTCTTAAAATATATTTCCCAAATGAAAAACTCGATAAATTATATAGTGGATTACATTGATTATAATTTTATGTAAATTCAAATTTTCAGCGATTTCGTTAGTTTTTTTTTTTAAATATTGCCCTTAATAGTGTTACCAGTGTTTTGAACAATCTTAGTTACGTGGTTGACAATACTATTATTAGATAGTAGTTTAATGAATGAATATGTGAAAATTCTTGTATTGTTGTACTCTAATAACCAATCCTCCAATTAGTGTTGAAGAATCAACGGAAATTAAAAAAAGCCAATACACTTCTTCAATGCTAGATCAAATGAAACTAACAATAGCGTGTAATTAAAATAAATTCTAACATCCCAAGAATAGCTATATTTAGCGCCACCTGTCACATTGAGCAAGAACTTCCGATGCGGCGTCGGATGAGCACAGAAATAGCCCATGGAACTCATCCTTTCTCTTGATTCGTCCGCTAGTTTCCTTAGTCGTCATAAACAGCTCAGCATGACAACCGACTCCCATTTTATTCCTCTACATTTTTGTAATTGTTCACATTTAAATTGACTATCCGTATCGATTTATCTATCTTGACCAAGTTGCGTTAATAATATTTGAATGTTAGTTTTTGATACCACTTATATTTCCAAAAACTAAGCTTCAAGGTAATTCAAGTCAATTTGATCCTAAAATAACTTGAAATATTATTACAGACTGTAAAGGCTTATAAGGTTTGCTTCCATACTTTCTAAACAAAGATAATTTTCCTAAATGAGTGGTCTATGTAGAATTTAACTACATAACGAATGATATCACAGTAACATTTCACTTCTCTTATTTTCCAACTTATCCAAGCAAGTACACATGGCCACAGTTGTTTAAGCTTCCATTCGTTTTAATAAAAGTACAGTGAAAACTTATATATACTTATAAATCTTTTGTTTCAGCATCTCAAAATTCTCTGTACATCACAACGAAGCTAGCAGAGGTTCCTGTCGAAAAGATCAACGGTTCCCTCGGTATCACCATTCGTGGTGGTCTTCCGGAGAACTCTGCTCCAAGTGCTGACCTGGTGCTGAACAGTCGGTCTTTGGACGCTCAACCACTAGTGGTGACCCATGTCAGACCTGGTGGTGCTGCGTACAATACTTCTAGGATAAAACCTGGAGATAGGCTACTGAAGGTTGATCACGTAAGTTTTGCTTTTGAAGGTGCTTCATCTTACTTTGTCATAAGTTTCAATAAATTATTAGTTTTTTATATTCTTTACTTTTGGAGGACGAAATTAATTTAACGCATTTATTTATGGCCTCTGAGTAAGGACAGAAGTCTTCTGTACTGGTAAATAGGTAACGTTGTTTTAAAATTTTCTTCATGCAATTTTTTTAAAAGATCGTCTATTGATCGTTGTCTTAGAAAGAAGGACTATTAGATGCCAGTCTCAAATAGTCTTAAATTAATTTGAAAGAGCTTGACAATCAAATATTATCATGATCTTTTTCTTCCCAGGTTTCCCTTACAAACAAAACCCTGTCGGAAGTCCACAACATCCTCCAAAACTGTCCACAGGTGACCAGTTTAACGATAGAATACGACGTCTCCATCATGGAATCAGTCAAGCTGGCCACTGGTCCACTCCTCATAGAGATCGAGAGGCCTTGCAACGAAGACCTAGGGCTGTTTCTGACAAATCAGAGGTGTTCGTCTGATGACGTGTACAGCTCCGGATCTGATACGTATCAAAGAGTTGGGACGTGTAATGCTATTTATATCGACAGTATATTGCCAGCCAGTATTAGCGACAGGTGAGTCAGTTTTGTTCATTTGTTTGCATAAATGTGACTCTTGAGGGCTTGACGGCGGTGAATCGACGCTTTTTTTTTTTAAAGCGATTCGCACGAAGCAAATTTATTTGTAGACGAATCGACAACTCATGAAACAACTGTCAGTTTTTGAATTTTATGCAATTAAGTAATAATATTAGTTCGATTTTCTCCTATAAGAAAAAAATGGTATTTTTCTTATTAGATATTATTAGGTAATAAGAAAAATACCTATTTTTCCTTAACTGTATTGCTTAGTATTCAAAATGTACCAATTACCTAATACGAGTATGTATTTAATAGTGTCAATTCAGCATTCGCCCATTTTGGGTGAAAAATTCGTGCGAATCAACAAATAACCCGCACGACTAGTCAACCAAAGCCAATCAGTGATAATAAAAAATAAGATAATTCGAAGTCGATAACAAGTTTTATTTGAAGATCAAATCGTTCGTAACTAATCGAGTGAGTGTGAAACACTTTAAAAGTCCCTATGAGTCTTGTTGCTTGAAATTAAATAAATAAAAGCGTCTCATCTAGAAGACCAAATCTTTTTTTTTTTGGGTGGGAAATCATCAAATAACTTCTCCCGCTCTGGGTAGCGCGGGAGGGCGTGTCAGACTTTTACTGACTAAAACCCACCCATGTTCCCTCAGTTGCCTCGGTGCTAGGGGCGGTATCTCTTTCGAACAACCCGCACCCCTGGCAGAGAAGACCAAATCTTGAGTGTCTCGTATCATCACTCTCTTTACTCGTAGTGACTCTAGATTATTTTAGACATATTGACATAATTATCACGCTTATCATAATCGGTATAATTATGTTCATTAGTGGTGTATCAAAACGAAATGGCAAAATCAAACTATTTTCAACGTTAATCTTATCCATCTAATAGCAACATTTAATTGCCACTTAAAATAGTGATTTAGGCAATAATGATCTATATAATCTGTAATAAGTGATAGATCACCAAAGACTAAAGTGGAGAATTATGGTACACTACTCGTTTTCGTCCTCGTCATCGAAGTAATAGGAGCAGTGGTGACCAAGTGGAAACGGCCGCGACTTACACGATATATAGGTCATAGGTTCGAACCCCGACAGGCACTTCACTTTCTGTAAATTATTTCATCACCACTGCTCTCAAAACGTTGAAGGAAAACATCGTGAGGAAAGCGGCATGTCCTAGAACCAAAAATTCGAAGACATGTCATTGTGACATTTACCAACACGCACTGGGCCTGCGTGGTGGATTACGGCCCACTCCCTATTACAACGAGGAGGCCTTTTTCCCAGCAGTTGAAACATTATAGGCTGATAATGTTGTATACCTAAGTCTAAGTAATAGGGCAAGGCAATATAGATACTATCACATACCCACATAAGGGTTATGTTACAACGTTACTAAAATACTCCTACCATCTACTAAAAGTCACATTAATCAACAAAGCCTGAAGTGGAAGTCTCGCACCACTGCATAATTAGTGACGGCCCATAACTGACGAGCTATCGATATTTAAATTGGTTACAAGATATCGGCTTAGCCTAGTTTCAGATCACTGCACTTTGATACGTGGCAGAAAAGTATAGCGGGAATTTTATCCTTCACGTTTCTTGGGTTATTATTTATTGGAGTAGATGATTTTTTATCGTGTGTTGATATTTCGCGACATAACATTCTCGTCTGTATCCCTGGAATGATAGGCGAGTGAATATACAAAGAATGATGGGCAAATTGTATGGAACCTGGGCGTAAAACCAACAGAACTGCAAGTAGTGCTAGTTGTTGGGACCCAATGCCTGAATGGTAATTATATAAATAACCCTAGCCATATCCACAGGATTTACTAGAAAATATTGTTTATAAAAATAAAAACAAACATGAAACTTATTCATTACGGATCGTTTTATTGTTGATAAAACAATACAACTATACGTAATTATTAACAGGGAAAAAATAAATAAATAAAAAATATTATTTGACCGGTTCTGAATCAAAAGCATGTTTAAAAAAAAACACAATGTGTTACTTCAGTCTATGACAACATCTAACAAATGACGCGCGGAGGCGATAAATGGCTCACGTCGTCCCAAACCAAGGTACCTTGCGCATATTTAGGAGTGGCGCAAGGAGGCAAAACACCGGGCGCTGGTGCGTAACTCTACTGCCGCGAGAAATCACGCCATAGTCTTTCTCTTTCTTCTTTATTGTGGCAGTAAAATCCCCTTTTTGAGGAGTGGCTAGAGAGGCGCCATGGCATCCTCACCTTCCACCTTACGCAAGTCCTCACCGGATACGGCTGCTTCTGGAGGTTCCTGTTCCGGATAAAGCGTATATTACCATTGTGTGGATCGCCTGGAGGACCATACTGTGGAGGTCTGCCCTGCCTGGGCGGAGCACCGCCGTGTCCTCGTGGAGGCAATCAGCGGCGGTGGTCTCTCGTATCCGGCCCTGGTCCAAGCCATGGTACGGAACGAGAGTGCATGGGAAGCAGTAATGCTCACGAAGGAGGAGGTGGCGAGCATGAGGGAGAGGCAATCTTCGTGCCCTCGCACCTCTAGCTGCCACAGGAGACTCTCTGGGAGTCCGGAGTCCATAGCGGACTCCCGGCCACCATAGGCGTGGGCTTGCGGACGGCGAGCAATCGATAGCTCGCCGCTCGGTAAGGACCAGGCCAGGGTCAACGGCGCATTGTGTCCCACCTGTGCTTCAAAGAAATGTCGGTAGTAATAGAAGGCTTCCGCTAGGGCCGATGCCTGCCAGGGTCGCGTTGCCCTGGCACTGTCAATTGAAGGAACACGGGTGGATTTTAGTCAGTAAAGGTCTGACACGCCCTCCCTCTCCGCCCTGAGTGTGAAGAGTTTTTTGATGATTTCCCACAAAAGGTACCATATTATAGAAACTATAGGTACGCAGGTACCAATGGTCCTTCTTCCTGTCAGGCAGGTACAGTTTTTTTTTTAATCGTGATAGATGTAGTTTATATATCTTCAATATTTACACAGAAAAATGCATAATCCAATTTTGTTGGACGTACGCCCATTTTGACCGTCATCTTTTCGTCAGTTATACCTATGTATGTCATGATGGGAGATGGTTCATGCTGTTTTCTACTAGTTTCCATTGTCAGGGATCAGAGGGGCAGTTCGTGATTTCAATCATGTTCACAGTCTGATCTCAGTATCAATCTGTCAAAAATTCCTCGAGATTCCATATATTTTTGACAAGTTTTTGACATTTGTTTGCTGCCGAGGTAAGACTGCGACTAGATTTTGAACGTATCTAATTACAAGAATTGGCCTACTGGTTGGCAGGGATGATACTTGTGTACAAAGTAACACGTACCAGTAAGATGGACTTTAGTCATTTACAGGTTTAAAGTCTCACAGCAAGTTTTAGTTCCATCTAAATGTCAGAAGAGGCCCCGCGCCGACATGTTTATAAGCAGAGAGAATCTGCTGAATTTCGAAATCTACTAAATTACACTTCCTCGGACCAAGCATAAAAAGTTTTTAATGTTCTTTTTGTTATTAGTAAATTCAAAAATTGTATAGCATATCATGGTCCATAAAGCAAATGATAGAACAAACAAAATATTTAAACTGCCTCAAGGTTCAGTAGAATGAGCCCTGTTTTCAGGATAAACATACATTACATATCCACCAATCTCATAAAGGATGACATGACAAGCAAAAAAAATGGCACAGCTCTTAAGAAAACACTGCAGTGAATTTAAAAATAATATCATGAATCTTCATTCGTCATTCTATGGAAACCCTTCGAGCCCAAGGGATGTTTGACCCTTGTCAACCTTCGATGTCTTAGAACGGGTCAATGCCCAATTGTGTTTTTAAAAAGAAATAGATTTAATATGTTGTTGTCATGCTCTTTGACTTTCAAGTTGAGTAATGTTAGGATACCTTTTGAAGCCCATTCCTTAAACTTATAACATGGGCAAAATCAATCATTGCTTTCATGTACCTATTATTTGTCAAAATAGACAAAATGCTCAAGATATTGTACAAATACAGAGAACAAAAATTTTACATGAATAAACAAGATTTGATTTGACAGACGGTCACCGAGGGAAAAAATTACAGAGAAAGTTTGGATTAATCAAACAGCACTGACAAAGTCTTTTTAAAACAATTGTAACCAAAATGATGAAGAATACCTAGTCTTAACCATGTCTTGTAATGCTACTATAGTTTTAAAAATGCTTCTGAAATCAAAAAGGTTAAAAAGGTCCAAGGTAAAAATACTCAGCGATACTATTATTCGTTCTCTAAAACATTACTCGCTACAAAAGCCTAAAATAATAAAATAAACTCGAGTCTCAGAATCAAGTCTTTAAGCCAAATGAAAATTCCAACTCCCAATTCTCCAGTGCGATTATTTTAATCAATTAGAGAGGGACGAAAAATTAATTACATTCCATTAGTCGTTTTAAGAAAATGTTAGCTTTCCGATACGCGTATAAGTCTTTAGTAAGCATCCCTTTGGGATTCCTTTATTCAGTTCAATGAATAAGGAATAATCCTAGAAGTAAAAAATACTTTAGAAAGATCAAAATATACTTTCTGCTAAACGGGATCAACTAAGTAAAATAAGTAGGTAATCAACTAACAATAACATCGCCCAGCGGTTGGTCGATTCTTCACGTGATCAGAGAGCTGGCCTATTTTTAGGTCAAAGAATCAGCATTGCCATCCAACGTGGCAACGCTGCCAGCCTTTTGGGCATTTTTACCACTGACAACGATGTGGACGAATTCTTTGATGCCCAGTGAGCTCATCCCTTTTTAACTTTATATACTTGTACATGATATATTTATTTTAGTGTTAGTTTTTGTATTGTTATAAAGTGTTATAAATTGTATCGTTTTACTAGTAAAATAATATCTAACATAATTTTTTGAATGGCCTCTGAAGTATTTTTGTAAATGCTTAGGTATTTGAGAGCATTAAACAATGAAATTGAGTTTCAAACTTTACTAAAGCCCAATTTTACCACTAAGGAATTATTAAAATATCATTTTCCACTCTTGCGAAATAAAATTAGTAATATCTAATATAAATTATGTAAACTATATTCAACTAAATACTACGTTAACTCGTTGGTCACGGCTATCATTTGTGGATCTTTCACAGTCGTAACGGGTCGTCAGAAGCCCGAAAGTCTGACAACCAGTCTTACCAAGGGGTATCGTATTACCCAGTAACTGGGTTGTGGAGGTCAGATATGCAGTCGCTCCATGTACAATACCAGTATTGAACATACCCAGGTCTTCAGCTGCATTCAGGCAGACTGGAAGCCCACTCCAATAAAGTTATGAAAAGGTTAGGAAGATAATAACGTTTCAAACAACAATTTTCATTAATATAAACCATATCAAATCGAATCCCACAAGGCTGACCGATCACCTTTTGAAGGCCGTAGGAATATGCCGGATGCGGGAAACACAGAACCAGTCCAAGTGGCGGAGCTTGGGGGAGGCCTATATCCAGTAGTAGACGTCTTTCGGCTCAAATGATGATAAAATCGAATCCAAGCAACAAAAATACTATCTTTGCAATGTTCATTCCATTTATTTAAAAGCATTATTTCCAACAAATTGACATTAATTACAAACTTCTCCTAACAGAGGGCGCCTTATTCTTTACCTCATAACTAACTAGTATTGTGAGACACTTTAAAGTTCAGCTAATGTTTTAAGAAATTCATTTTACTTGAATTAAAATAGTTTGAATCTTTTATTGTATAGCTTTGTTATTTGTTTATGATTCCGAGCTGTGAAGCTGTTGGTAGAATGAAAACTTCGTTAATTGCTTCACTAAACTTTCTTGAAGCAGTTGATTTTCTATTTAAGATAATAGCAAAATTAAGTTGCAAGATTTGCTAATTCTTCGTTGTTTCTAACTCCTTCGCTTAAGAGCGTTCGTCCGACGCAGGCTGGCAACGTCCCATTAAAAATAGTTTTGATTATTTTATTAAGTTTAAATCAAAGTATTTTTTTTTTCTAGTCAAGCACTAGATCGTTCGTATTTATAAGTTGGTATACTGGTATTTTAAATTGTATGTGTGTGTGTTTATTGTATGTGTTGTTGTTATGTTGTGGTATTATAAATACAGTTATTCTAGTATTTACTTATAAAAATCGACATACCATCAATTATTTTCTATTTGCAGAGTACTTCTTACGATTAAATGTTTTTATTTAAGATTAAATGTTACGAATAATTATAAATACCAACGATCTAGTGCTTGGCTGAAAAAAAATTGTACTGTGATTAATCATAATATCCTACTAATATTATAAATGTGAAAGCTTAGATGTTAGTTACTCAATCCCGCCAAAACGGATGAACGGATATGAATAAAATTTGACACACATTGTTTATAACCTGGATTAACACATAGGATACTTTTTATCCCGGTATTTCGTTTCCGTGGGATAAACGACTCCCACGTGGGCGAAACCGCTGACAAAAGCTAGTATTTAATAAACTCATCACGAAAAACCAATATAAATGCGACGTTTCCAGCCCGCGCGGGATGAACGCTCTTAATGTTTGAAAGATTTTTGAGAGTTTTAGAAGTTTGTTTTTACTTTAAGTTTGCAATAACAACGTGCAAGTTCAAAGCTGAAATCAAGTGCTACTTTTGTTTTTTCTTTATGTTTATGTTTTTATTTGCTTCGTAGAATCTACACTCTACAGTCAACCACATACTTTTAGATCAAAATATTTTATGTTCAATGTTATTGGGATAGGTACACACAGCTCCATTAAATGGTTACCCCTCCAAAAGACATGTGCGTTCAAATCCGTGCTAAGCCCAAGTTACTTTTTGTATTTTGCAAAAACATTTATTTATAATTACTGTATTGTTTTATTGAATATCGTTAACATTTACGAGAAGTATTTCAATGTCTCATTAGAACGGAGGTTACAAGACCGCTTGCCGTGCATAAGATTGGAGGTTTGAATCCAGGGCACGAAATGTGCATTTTGTTATGCAATATTTTTATTAAATATAAAGTATTTTTCTATTTTGTTTTAGTAATATTTATAAAGAATATAAAAATCAAGAATAAAATAATACTTTCATCATCACTTCATAAAATTTATTATTGGTATTATCTAACAAAACTTTGATCTTATTTCACTAAAAAGATTTTACAATTTTATTTATTAATTTACAGATAACTTATTATACATATTTTATCAACTGACACAAACGGGTCAGTAGAAAATTGATAATATCCTTTTAAACGCAAACGATAAAATAAGTAGCGCTAGAAATATTTCAGATTGACATTTAACTAACGAAATGTATCGTGATCTGTCATATCGTCTCTGTATACAGACGTTTTAAGTGAACGTATACATCAAACGTTGTAGTTATAACTTGAGGGTAGGGATTAATTTTAAGAAAACGTAATAAGTTAAATTAATGGATACCCTCAAATAACATAGTCTATCGATTAGCCAGAGACCTAAAGATAAAGTGAATTGGACGATAGTCGATAACAATTTCATCGCAATTCATATGGGCTCGCTGGCTAGTTCGTCAAACTACTGGTATGCGTTCGGTGATGTGATGGTTCGAATCCAAGCCGAAACTTTAAGCTCTTTTTGAAGATATCTTTGTAGATTATTCGTAACGAATTCAATGTTGTATCAGTGTAACATTTTAAAACTTGAGGGGCAGCACATACCTACTGACGCTGTGTGTAGGTAGTCCTTCAGGCGGACCATTGTTCGTGGGCTGCAAAACTAAAATGTTTTTATATATGTATATTGCTTTTCAGTAATTTATGTTAAAAGTACCTATGAGTTACTTCCTCTCAATTTTACATCAGTTTGGATTTCTCAGAATAATATGCTCAATAGTTATGTAAGATTAAAAAATCTGAAGTATGTAAATAATTGACTGTTGTTGCTGGCCGTATCGCAGTAGTTACGGCCAGCAACAACAGTCGATTACTTACTTACTTTAGATTTAGAATGTTTCTGACATGAATGTTTCTGCATTGATAAATACAGGAACATCGATTATTTTTGACCTGACCACAACATGACCACGTAACCTGTAACACAGGCTTTTTTGAAAACCTATTTCAAGCAACAGTCTCTTACAATGGTGGAATATAACATTGCCAAAAACAGTGTTAACTTTTAAGGAAACCAATATTGTGAAGACAGAATAAATAAATTATTGATTGATTTGACCACAACCCAATCAATCTCTCTAGCCTTTTCCCAACTACGCTGGGTCAGCTTCCAGTCCAACGAATGCAGCTGGTAACCAGTATTTTACATGACGCGACTGCCTATCTGATCTCTAGAACCTAGTTGCGGGGTAATACGATACCCCTTATTTGTCTGACTTTCGGGCTTCAAACGATCCGTAACCTGTTTTCTGAAGCACGGAGAGGTCTTGATATGTACAGATGGTCACCCATCCACGGACCAACATAGGTAATCGAAGCTTAACCTGATCGATTGACCCGTATGGCTGTTATTATCTAGCCTCAAGACCCATTTCACCGCAACCCGTCAAGTTGAAAATAAAAATCAATCACTTACCCTCAAGTTTAAAACTTGTTTTTGTTGTTTTTTTCTTTTTCAAAACCGCAATCTAGCACATAATCTTATTTTTCAAAGCTAATACCGTACTTAAAGTAATACAAATAGAGATCCAGCCAAGGCCGTTGATTGCAAGCCTAGGCTAGCGGTAAGCCCTGGGATCGCACTGGGCTTAAACTAAGCCTGGATAGAGAGATGTACAGGCGCATTGCGAATTTTTCAAGTATTGTTACTTTTTTTTTGTTCTTGGAGCAAAGTTAATTCAGTCATAAAATTTAGCCTCTGTTTACGAGTTTTTGGATCAGGATAATCTACTGACCGCCAAAGACTATTTATGTCCATACCAATTGTTTATTCAAATATCTTAGGGTCACTGAGGAGAGTTTCAATTTCGGAAAATTATCAAAATAATTTTGAATGTAAAATCTTTTACCTTTTCTTATAAGTTTTAACGACCCCTAATATGTACTTGTTTACAAACCTACGCTATCTTCCCTTAGTTATTACCAGAATAATTTGAAAACATTCTGAAATCAAATTATTTTTGAACGAGTAACCGTATAGCTTTTTGGCTCTTCTGGCTCTTCTCCATAGGAAACGACCAATTTGAACCGTGCACCTGACATTTTTAAAGTGCTCAGTCAGTAGATTCATATAAATTGTTATAGTCGCAGTAAGAGGCATTTTTTAAGTATTTGAATTGTCAAATACTTAAAAAATGCCTCTTACTGCGACTACACACCGCGACACCGCGGCAACAAATAAGGTTTAAGACAGCGATGCGTTTGATGTTACTTGAATTGAATTACCACCAAAATAAAAGTATTTTTTCAGTTTTATTTTAAGTAAAAACAAACTCATGGCTCAGTGTAATGATTGATACTTAAAATATCGAAAAATATTTTTGAGCTCTGTCTTACATTGTTTATTATCATGATTATATTTTTTTTATAAAGTCTTTTAAAATTAGTATTTTCTTTGACTATTTGACAATGCACTCTTTTTTTTGCCTAAAGACTGATTGTTTTATGGTAACCTACGTTTGGGCAGCGCCTTAAAATAGCCTCTATGAGTGACGATACATAAATGCACCCAGTCAGTTTCATCACCACCTTTCGCGTAGAAACGAGAGACGAAGTCAAACTACCATTTTCTAATGCTCCATCTCATTCCAGATGCGGAGCCCTCCATCCAGGAGACCAGATCCTAGCGTTTGACGACCACGTAATTGACGGGAACAACTACACAGCTGAAGAAGTGATGTGCTACCTGGAAAACTGTGAGGGAGGGTTCACGAGGCTGCATGTCGCTCCCAGACATGTTGTTGGACATTGTGGGAGATTTACGAGAGGTGAGCATCATACACTCAATGATAGAGTTACAATTAAAATCGATTATAAATGAATCCCTGCTAATATTTAATATTATAAATGCGAAGGTAACGTTACAAGTTAATACAAAACAAAAATGTTCTAAAGTCGTTTATCCTATTTGTTGACCCAGTTCATAATTTTATTATAACATCCTCTTGTTGTGTTCTTGCACGATTACACTGAGAATAAAGGGATGAAGAATGAAGTAATTGCATTCCTTCGGCTCTTCAGACCAAGTCTTGTTTTTTTCCTATTATTTGATTTTTTCCTTTAACTCGTACATTCGTGAAATTCGCGACCGTTTGCTCTACCATTCACAACAATTTGAACGCCAGAGCCATGGAAATGGATATTCATGACAGCAAAAACGACGGGTGTCGAAAATTATTCACAAAACACTCGAGGCGGAATACCCTATAGAAACTTTAATACCTTTTCCCTGCTCCTAGAATTTCTGCAATAGCACCTTTCGTAAGCAATTCTGGAGGTATAATAATTACTGAGTTAATTCTTCGCAAGCCTGAGGCAACTTGCCGAATGACCGAACTTGGGAACTAGCTTTCCCCAAGTCAGAAGCTTGTTCTTAGCCTTGAGTATATTTGGCTTGAATGTGTTTATAAACATAAGGAAGCCTTTTAAGAGTTTATAATTCCAAGAAAGTAAAAACCGCCGTTCCGTGTGGTGCCAGAAGTAAAAGAATAGTTCCATCCCATTTCTTCCCATGGGTGTCGTAGAAGGCGACTAAGGGACTTACTAGAGAATGGGCAGCAGCGTTCTCTATGCATTTGACCACCATACTGCGATCGCCAACACGCCTGCCAAGCATGGCGATTATGGCAAATTCCCCCTTTTGGGGGAGGCTTATGTCCAGCAGTGGACGTCTTTCGGCTGATATGATGATGATAAACCGCAGAATTGCGTTTTATGACTGCGCCGCTACATTTTAATTTAATGTATTTTGTTTTAATGTTCTCATTGCCTCGTTGGTTTAGTGATCGCAAGCGCTACTACTAATCATGAGCTCCTGAGTTCGTGTCCGGGGTCGAGCAAAATTTTATTGGGTCTGGGTCGCGGGTTCGATTCCCGCACGGAACAAATATTGGTATGACCTACAAGTAGTTGTTCCGGGTCTGGCTGTTTGTGTATGTGATTTTAAATGTTTGTAAACACTCCCACAATACAGGAGAAATGCCTAGTGAGGGGCAAGGTTTAAAAAAAAAAACCTGAAATTTCTTAGTACGGATTTGTATCTGTTCGTTGGCAATAGAATCGCCCCTATTATATGGGACTTAAACATAACTGACGAAATGCGGGTGTACAATACGAGTAAGTACATTTCTGCCAAACCCTTCGGGGAATCAAGGCGTGTCAATATATTGCTTGTCCTAAATGCAAAATAAATAAAACTTTAGAAAACCTTTCTATTAATGTTACCTATTATTGAAGGTTAATTGTTATTAAAACTTCCAGTGTGTTTTAAAATCAGCCTGACCAACTTAGCAGCAACTAAAATACTAACTTCCAACTCAAGAAAACTTACACCAGAAAAGGTCATTAAATCTCTGCACAAATATTTTCACAGTGCAAAAACACTCAAACAAACTGGAAATCTACGGAAAAGATTTCAACATCTTAAAACTTTACGAACTCTGGTCTACATGACCAGAGTTCCTTTAGATTTTCTCTCATGGCTTAAACCGCCACTAACAAGAACGAATATATGAACATCAAACTTGGCTCGTATAATTCAAAAAGCTTAAGTTCTGATGTCTGTTATATGCTTCCACTAATGTACAGAGCAGGTATATTAATTCAAGTTTAAACTTCAGTTTACAGTTCTACCGTTAAGTCCTCTTTGAGCTGGTTGAGTTATAACGTATTTTTGAAGTCGGTCCATCGATGCTTCTGCGTAATGCGGGGTCTCGCAAAATTAAAAAAAATTGAAGAGAGTTTCCAAGGAAATATGACTATGAAATGGAAATTATTTTAATAATATTGGTTTAAAATGTAGGTTATGCAAACAATAACATGTACTGTGTGTAATTCGAGTTTCACCACAAATCTTTAGTAACACGAATGTGTAGGTAACTAATAGGACAGACAGGCCCTCAAGGGCCACATATATTCATATGAGATGGTCCCATAATAGATTGTCTATTCTGGATGTTGTATGACCCAGTTTTAAAGTAACCTGTAAGCATTTTTAAATACTATATGCATACTTATTATGTATCAAAACGTAAACGTTCGTTTTATTTTCTATCGTTAAAATTGGATCCTTGTAATAATCATTTAACTCCATGCATTATATTATATCTTCACTCTATAGAATGTGCATGAAAATTTGAAGGAAAGAGTATAAAAAAACCTTAAAATATTGTACATAAACAAAATTGAACACAACAAAACACAAAAAAAAATATGACACGCCAACGTATAAAAATGTTCCCAGCAAATACCATCGTTATAAGCTCACACTTTGTTTCAGAAAATTCAATATCGGGTACCTCGACGCTGAACGCCAAGAAACATCGCCAGAGAAACTACAGGCAGAGCTCGATGCCCAAACTAGGTTTACAAGACGATTATGGTAAGATATTGGATGGAGAATCGAGTGTATTATCATTATGAGCAAGATCGATCAGGAGTTGCGAACTGGAGTTGCGATAGATAGTCTAGCAAAATGGCAGTTGATGGAGGAGAGAATTTGTGATATAAAACACTCGACTAGCGAGGTTGTGTAGCTTGGTATGATAAGCATCTAGGTGTCTAGTAAGGCTTAAAATAGTAACAGATGTTATTTTAAATCTAGTTAAAGAAATAGCCTGACTGCCGCGTTGATCTAGTGGTCGCAGGCGTAACTGCTAAACATCAGGTCCTGGGTTCGATTCCCAGGTCAGGCAAAGTATTATCGGTTTTTTCTATCTGGAAATTCTCAGTAGCAGCCTGGATCTGTGCCCGGTTAATGGCAATGGGCTCGCCCCCTATTGCATGGGACTTAACATAACCGGCTAAATGTGGATGTACTATTAGTACACTACTTTTGGAGAAAACAAGGCGTGATGTTATGATAAAGAAACAGATTGGCTTTTGAGGTACTGAAAATCCAAGAAATCTATAAAATAAAGTCACTTTTCATGTCTATTACTGCGCCGGCTACACAATCAAATTTGATGTGGTTATTGCTTTCATTTAAAGCTTTTATTTTGTGTCTATAATGCATTAATATTGTGATGTGTTGACAATGAGTTGTCATCATTGCACGAGTGTAAAGCAGGGGCATACCACAAGCATGTTATAAACTTAACACATCTTTCAATGAAATTATAAAAGCTGACATGAACTTGTAACTTTAAATCAATTTAAAACAGCATTTCTGATTGTATTACTAAAATAGCACAATCTAATTGAAACATTCTACCAAGACCGCTATATTGAATCATAGTTAACCAGCTTAGTAAATTACTGTTAATAAATCATCCATACTTGAACTCAAGTGTATCAGAACTGGGTCGGCCCTCGATGTTCGCTTACTGTATTTTTATTAATCGAGAGGAATCTTCACGTATCAAACATCCGATGTTGTATTTAATTATTTGGAGTGATCGTGGAGCTTAATTTTGTTTTATTTTATGATAAATGAAACAATATTCGACGTTCGACACTTATACTTTTAATGTAGGTAGTATATTGTCTTTAGTTATCGGTTTTCCAGTGCCTGTAGCATTGACAACTTCTATATATACCAGGCATAGACATAATTATCTCTTTCTATACAAACACGTCTTTTCTTCATTTCTGACAACGCGTCGTAGAAATATTTCTAGAAACAGTCACTTTGCCGTTTCTATGGTGGTCATGCTACGCAAGCTGTTATACTATCTACACGGAAAATGATCAATCTCAAACAAATTTTTGGTACGGAAAAAGAACAAAAATTACCCAAAGCTTGAATCCCTAAAGATAAAAATGGTTAAAAAAAACCACTCAAATGAAAACAACATCATTAGTTTATCCAGTTAAACACCAATTAGGTAACTACAAACGATAGTTTAAAAACTAAAAACAGCACTTCAATTAATTACAAACTCTAACCAAAAATCCGTCCACAAAGTTAATGAAACCGCAACTCCTGCCTCTATTAGTACAGGAACCCAAACAGAGTCGTCGTAAACAAAATCAGGCAAACTTTCCCCAAACAAAGGGAAAAGGATCGGCGTAGTAATTAATTTGGTCCAGAAAAACCGGCCAAGATAGAGTGGGACTCGCGCACTTGAGATTCTGTGCCATCAAAACGATTACCTATAGATTCTTTAAATAGGCCGGCTCTGCCATTAGCTTCGGATGTATTGTGGGCTAAGACCACCCAGCATGGGTTCCTGAAGACATCCAGCGGCATCGCGGAAGACCTTAGCGTAGTTGGCGGGACGAACTTGATGCCTATAATTATAAGGGACTGGTCCATACTGAAGAAAGAGAGGCCTTTGCCTTGCAGTGGGACAATACAGGTGGATTTATTAGGTCACTCCGCCCTACATTTCAGCAAAGGACACTCAAAACCTCTTTCGCTATTCTTTTCCTGGGCGCCGTACCATCATTTGCGGGACGGGTTCGTGACATGTCGTCACCTAATTCTGTGCCGGTCTCGGCCTCGGGTTTTAGTTCTGTTTATAATTTGCCAAAGAGACAATTATTGTTTCTATGTATTATACCACTATAGTAAATTCCGTCGACTGGCTTTAGTTACAGAAATGCATTAGAAGGCGTTGGCATTATATCAAAAATTACCTTAAAACAAAAAAAAATCTAGAAAGAAAACAATGCATATAGTGCCAAAAAGAAAGATACCTAGAGTCTGTGACAGACAGACACCGCGGCGTCGGGTAAGCTTTCGGGAACCCTAAAACTGAGTTCGGTATATCTTCCTCGCATATTTGTTTAGGGCCTGCAAATTCCTAGTTTGTTCCGTGTCCCACGGACGTTGGTCTAAAACATTATGTTAATTGGACAGAGCTCGTAATAGCCCAGTTAGGGGCTGACGTAGTGTCGCTAAATACCGTGGATTTCAATGCAGGCTATTCGTAGTTTTCGTATCATAGTCCATAACGTACAATTTTGAACTTTATCTACAGTACACTTTTAAGGACAAGATTTTTTCCGAAATGTATCTATGCAATGTACAATTTTGAGCTTTATGTACAAAATATTTTAAGGGAAATAATTTAATTTGTCCGCAGTAGTACTACAACTGTTTCTATGGGCAAGCAATATTTCTGTGTTACGTTTTCACTATTCCTTTATTTGTCTCTAGGGAAGTGCCGTTGGCATTTTATAAAGATATATGTACTGTTGAGCCATTAATATCACAATGGGACCCAAATACTGAAATATTCTCAAAAACACACTTGTATGTCCTGGAAAACCGGAATATTCTTATTTTTTATGTTTTACAAGGTTTTTACGTTTCAAACTTTATCGCAACTTAAACAAAGTTTTTATTGCAAAACTGACAACTGACAAATTGGTTTAACTTTACAGTTGGTAGTTCTGTAGTGTGACCGGTATAGTTCATTAAACAAATTGTACCTACATATATATTTACAGACTCACTAATAAATTAGTTTCTTCATTCTCCAACAGATAGCCAACAAAACTACATGAGCATGGGAGTATGCAGAACGGAGTCGCTGAATATACAGCTAGAAGTACCTCCTGGCCAGAGCTCTGGACTGGCAGTCCACGAGGAGAATGCAATGCTGGTGATATCACACGTCGCTTCGCAATCACCAGCTTACAGGTAAGTGGTTTCTGATGTTAAATTCTACTGAACTTAGTTATTGAAAAGAGGATCTATATGCGTGGACGTGGAAATGAGAGATGTTCAGAATGCAGGAAGCATAAGAATTCCTGGTATAAAACTACCTTGATAAGTAACCCAATATTTCGTTCTCTCTCCATCATTGAGAACGGATAACAGGAGTCTGGTTACACTGTACAATAACTCATCTCGTAGCACCACTAATCGTCTCGTATGTTCTACTTGAATGTGTCTACACTCACTAGTGATATTAAGATTGGTGCTATTAGAATGTGCTTAACCTTTCCATCACAAGTGCACAAAGATCCTATCCCTTGTCAGCAGTAAATCTTTACCTAAATGTTTACCAGATCCGGCTGCCTTCAAATCAGAGACAGGGTAATGTCAATCAACGGCCACGAAAACTTAACAGTGGATGTTGCCAACGAGATCCTGCAGCGAAGGAACGATTCGCACAACGCTAAATACTTGACCTTGAACGTGGAATTCAGTATGCCAAACACTATTGAAGCTTCCAGTGGAGTTTTCAACGTGAAACTAGCTAAAACTACTGCTGGATTGGGTGTTACTATTACAGGTTTGTTCTCTTGCCATTTATATGAATTTTGTCTTCGTTTTATTCAAGTTTCATCTTTCCAATTTTATTCATTTTTAATTTTCTGTAAATTCCTTGTTTCTTCACAATATTCTCAAAACTATAGTCCATTGAATCTTGGATTTTGAGGTAAGATTGAGACGGTCTCATTCATACCTGAGGTGATATCTTCCATGCATGTTACTTGGGGTTTTCAGTCACTTAGTGTTAGAATTTTCGAGCTTTTTAGAAAACTAGGTCGTTTAGCATGAGTATTTTGAAGACAGGTTCATGATAGTATTTTTGACAGATACCACGCTAAGCAACATGGCAGCACAGCCAAGCTGCGTTAGCCAAACAGACGTGCATAAGGCATGTCATGGTACGTTCGACTGTAAATAAATTCGCTTGTTAAACGTAACGTACTAGGCAAACATGCGGGCTGTGCGCCTATTCCATACAAATACTAACCTGCCCAACTAATCACCCCAATCCTACATGACGAATTTTCAAGCGAGTCCTGGCTTGAAGCAGAAAAGACACAGACTAGCTTGTGTAGTCTCTTTAGTACTTCTGGTAACCTGGTATATTTCTACAGGGTGCAAACAAAAGCTGCTAAGCAACGAAGAGCCTATGGTAATATCGGATATCAAACCAGGATCCGTGGCTCATCGGAGTGGAGCTTTAGCACCCGGAGACCAACTTCTTGCCATCAATGGACAGCCACTGCACAATTTGTCATTGGTAAATATTCGATTTTTTTTTCAATCATTTTATTGGTAAAATGTGGATGTACTTTAGATACACCCCTGCCTAACCCTTCGTGGAATACAGGCGTGATGTTATGTACATTATGTGGTTTATGAAACTATGTTTTGATAAAAATGTATTACTTTTATAATTAAAGCCATACCTATATCATATTCCACGTAATATTATGCTGTCGTGTATTTTACGTAAACGTAATAATAGTGACTGTAATTTGATTTTATCTAAAACGCTCTTATTTTCCTCATACAACATTAATTAATTTAAAATTATGTCGTCTAATAATTTTACCATCTGAGAAAGATGTCAAGATTAATTAATTAACAACTTTTGCATTAATTACGTTGATCAAAGTGAGATCTAAACACGTACAAATATTTACACTCCTAGGAATGTTAGCTCAAAGTAAAAGCATAAAATAACTGTGAACAAAAATGGAAGAACAAGTTATCATGAAATAATCCCAGGCTCATCTTATATCACATGGAATAGACCAATGGTCGTTCACAATAGATCATTTAGTAAAATATGTCCTAAATATCATATGCGTATATTGGATACGCGCAGTTCCACTAAGTTGATGAGGTTAACTAAATCGTTAGGCACGAATCGAACCGCAATGTCAAAATACAAGTATGATTGCCATTTACCGTACCTACTACCCAAGTATATAAATAACTTTCCTAATATATATCCGTTGTTACAGGACACAGCCTTCAACATCCTCCAAAACTCACCAGAAGATATAATAACCCTAAAAATACGTAAACGAGACCTCACAGAAGACTGGTCCAACATACACAAGCATAACGCCAAACTGACTCTCCAAAGCTTTAGCAATATAGAAACCAAAGCCGTAGTACATAGTGGAGAAGATTCTGGTCATCATACAGATAGTCCTAATAATAGTGCTAAAGAGAGTGAAAGAAGTCACGGTAGCAATGATAATGGCAATACCGCTGTGTTTACTGTTGAACTGATCAAGCAAGAAACTGGACCTCTAGGGTTGACTATAGCAGGGAGTGAAGATGTTACGCAGCCTATTTTATTAAGTGGACTTGTTGAAGGTATGGTAATATTTTATTACTAAAATACAAAAGGGAAAATAAAAAGGGATTTTTATCAAATTATTGAAACTAAAATAATTAGTCACGGCGATTAATTTGATGATATAATTACAGGTGGTGTTGCTGAAAAGTGTGGTAAATTAGCTATAGGTGATGAACTGCTAACTATAAACGGTGAAAGTGTGCTCAACAAACCCTTGTCTGAAGCGATCAAATTGTTACAACAGAGTGGACTAAGAGTACAGCTGCAACTGTGTAGAAAAGTTTCAGGTAAACTCCAATTATTGGTAATTGGTAATCTAATTTTTATTATTTGAGAATTGCATGAAGATACATCAAAGTATGATACATCAAATTGCAAGAATTTCTACATAAAACTTGGGTCTTCATAGTGAAAAACGCAAATCAAATCATCTTTCTTTCATTTTATTTTATTTAACTTTACAGAAACACTGAGTATAAAATAAGCAGGTCTGTTTAAATCATACATAATTAAATTCATAAATCTTCCCTCCTCTAGGGTCACTCGAGAGTGCAGAATCCAGTGCGAGAGACTCGAGTCATTCCACGTCAAGCCCGGGCTTATCTAATGACAGCGCCGTTGAGTCGTGGGATCAGAACACGCCAGTCAGGACCAGTGCTAACTGCGGTAAGACACTTTATATTAAACGTGCATAATCTATGTTGACGTGTTATGATTTATTGTTGAATCTCTTCTTTAGGTATAAGTATTCTTTAATTTTTTTAGAAGAGGATTCTTTAACAAATTTTAACTTGTATACTGCGTGAGAGTTATTTTACTAGCTTGATTTTGATTTTGACTATTTTTAAATACGTGCAAAGATACTACCACATTCATAAAGGATACAGTTTATGTTATAGGTAACTCCGAAGTAATAGAATACGCAGTACCAGACAAAACAAGATTGATGGACAAGCAGCCTTACTCTCCTACTGATGAAGATAAACTCATGGCTTCCAATTTCAATTCAGCAGCACCATACAGCGTCAACGACTTGCCATTACCAAATTATTCCCTAAACAACTCTTTGAAGACTTTCCACTACGAAAACACATGTATCATTCCTGAAAATACTCTCAAAAATAAACAAAACATAACTAGAGAAGATGATGTTCAGCAAATTGAAATTCTAACATCAAACATGAAAGATTGTCAATTGCATAACATGGAAAGGTCCTCCTGCAAATGTGATTACGTGCAAATGGGTCCTTATGGAATTGTATCACCAAAAACTAGAAGGCCAAATTGGGATAGTGACTTTTTAAATAATGGAATATATACGGTAACAACGCCACAGAAATCGCCAATGAAGCCTGGGGTTCCTGGAACCAGTTTTCAATTTTCAACGAGTCCAATTTATGAAAATGAAGTCCCAGGTAAACACATTCTGTACAATATTACAACATCCGTCGGTCCCATTGATTTTGCAATCAGGCTTTCCAGTAATCCATGTTACTACTCACTAACATAGTAATAGGTTCTAAAACTACTGTTAATTCGACCTGTCCTTCAATCTGCGTATAGAATCATGACACTGATCATGCGTAAATTGCGATAATAGTTTTACAATCTGAAAAATAATTTAATAAATTCTACAAAACAGTCATCAACTGGCGTTTTGAAATATGTATCACTAGACAAGTTTATTCTTTGTTTACCTAAATTCTGTAAAGAAAAATAAATACTGGTCCATAAATTTTGTTAATGTGAATACAAAATGTATGGAGGAGCTGATTTTTATTATTATTATCTTCTATCTATACATTATATATCTATCTATATATATAACAATGAATCCCTATTTCCCTTGGTCACGGCATCACACGAGAACAGCTGAACCAATTTTGCTAATTCTTTTTTATTGTGTTTGTTATTGTCAGGAGAAGGTTCTTATGAAAGAAAAAATTAAGGAAACTTAACGAATTAACTTGAATATTCATAGTTAAGACAGGAAACGTCTGTCGGGTCAGCTAGTATTTATATAAGAATTAATCCCAATTTCCCTTGGTCACGGCATCACACGTGAACGGCTAGACCAATTTTGCTAATTCTTTTTTTGTTGTGTTTGTTAGTATCAGGAAAAGGTTCCTATGAAAGAAAAAATTAAGAAAGTTGCCCGTAACGTTAGAAAATTTAATGACCATATTAACTCGAGTATGTTTCCATGGAGCAATTACCGACCTGTACGCGGGCGAAGCCGCGGGATTAGGCTAGTTAATTTTATAATTATTATTAATTATTTCTTCACAGGCCTCTACAACACCGAAGCAGTATCTCCCGCCAGAGGCTCCGTACATCACGTGATATTGTACAAAGATGCCATCTATGATGACTACGGTTTCTCAGTGTCCGATGGGCTGTATGAAAGAGGAGTGTATATCAACCGAATTCGGAAGGGAGGGCCCGCTGATATTGTAGGATTGTTGAGGCCGTATGATAGGATTTTGCAGGTTTGTACCTACTGGTAAATAATAATATTCTTGAAATTACTAGACCCTAATAAAAGAGTTTCGATTTGAAAAAAGGATCAAAATGTAGAAACTGAAATGATGTGGTAAACTCTACCTATTAACATATATATCAATTATTTTTATTTTTTGAATGCAGTAAATAATTCACTTATTTAATTCAGTGCAGTATTCCCAATTTTACAATAATTAATAAAAGCTTGTAAAAAATACTTAAAATGTATTTCTTTAAGAGCTTCTATTAAATAATGTTAAAATTGGTATAAAATTGGTAACAAAATAACGTAAAAGTTATATTCAATCTAAAAATAAAAAAGGCATCGTCTAGATTTTCCACGTAACAGACTAATAGATAAATATTTTGAACATTGTAGACTTACAATTTGTACAAAAACAAAAGTCGTTTTTAATACAGAATTTTACTTTGCTTTATAAAGCAAAGTTATTTTACCCAATTACGTCGTACAGGTGTATCTAATGTTGTGCCCTATTTTCGACCTCTCGTTACTTATAAACGAAGTTTCTAGGTCTTTATTTTTAAAGCCCTCATATACCTTTTTAATATTATCTTCATTAACTTTGTAACAGTATTTATGGCTAACGGTATCTAAAACAGAACTTGTTACGCAAAATATAACAGTTTTTTTTTTTAAATCTCTTTTACTAACACAGTAAGCATGATCGCACACTTGTCTATTCTTGCAATCATATTTTCTAACAGTAACAAACTCTATGAGAGAAGTTGCGTGCGGTAAAAAACTGTGAGACTCATAAATGAGAACGGAGTCACGGAGACATAATCTTTGTAATGTGAATTTGAATTTTATTTGAATAACATTAAAAACGTATGCCAGTTTGAAATAATAGGTACTTTTTTATTGACTCATTTTCAGCACCTCATAGTTTTTCCTCGGCACGTTCTATCTGAAAAATCATCGTAGTTATTCTGTTTACTTGCTTTGATCCAAATCAATATTCTCACCGAGTCTTAAGATTTGTTTTATGGTTGTCAGGTGAATGGAACAAGGACCGTAGACTACGACTGCTGCCTCACTGTGCCTCTGATTGCCTCCGCTGGTGATCGGCTCGAGATTGTCGTGCAGAGGCTGGTCACTTCCAGGGTAAGACAGATTAACATTAGTGCATGATGGCCACCTACTGGGCTCTGACTATATGAAAAAAATGTGTTCGAGTACCATAGATACGGAAAAAAGAAGAAGAGAAAGTGCATGATGATTTTAATTCAGTGGTATATGGAAAGTTCACAACTGCCTCTTAAGAAATTGATAACGGACTTGTTATTGTGTTGATATAATACCACCTAATACGCGAGGCATACACTTATTCCGTTATCAGTTGAACTATGCATGGCAGTACGTCGTCAGCTGAACTCGACCGATTGTACCACACATAAATGTAAAAGAAAGTGAGTACATCCAGTTATCGGACTTTATAAGACGATTTCGTTTGGGCCGATGACGGATTAGTTGTACGCAAGCCGATATTTATTTAGTATCTGGACTAAAATTAAGCACAAAACTAAAATAAGTTTGTTGTGTGCTAATCTCTAAACATGCTGGAACGTGGATATAAGAATTGCTTAAAAAGCTAGCTTTGTAATCAACACGAGACTAGTTATTTTTTGACTAAAACAAATAACGTAATGCTAGAATTGTTAAACAGCTGCTTTTGTGAAATTTTTGGAGCTTTAAGCGCTTTTCTTGCTTTTCCGAGTAAAACTATCCAACCCAGCTAGTGCCGCATGAAATTCTCTTCTACCCTCATTTTCCAACTTTATTTCAAACACCAAAAATGTCCAACACTCTCTCAGTATAATATTTCACAGTCATCTAAAAAGCACAAAGGAATTCCCAAAAGCAACTGTATATTTTACGTCTGCGAACATATTCAAATAATATGATGCATATAAAATTCCTTGTGAACCCAATAATGTACCGTTTTCATACTCGAATGACAAAAAATTGTCGCTTGTGTGAACTAATCACAATTCTTTGCTCTTTCCTTCGAGTAAATTGATTCTTTTGTCAACGAAAATATTGTTAAGAATTTCTTCCTTGTGCAAAAAAAAAATTAAGGAAAGGGTTGTAAATAATATTTTGCTTTCCATCTATTTTTAACCCGACTACGGTGAAGCAAAAAGGGGTTTGTGATTTTGTTCGGTTTTGTTTAAGTATATGCGTATGTATGTATATGTTGTGGCCATATCGTAGATTTGCTCAGTTCATTAAATGCTCGAGAATTTCATGAAATATTCGCATTTTATGAAATTCTCGTCTTCTTCTGATTCTTATATTACAGAAAAAAACAGTCGAAGTCAGTTTGACGTGTCATTTCCGTGTGCAGAATTTAAAGGAACCTAACAAAACTGAACCTCGGGACGCCCCTGACGTCGACCGTCTTCTCGAGAAAAAAATCCCGAGTATTTCATGAAGTGAGCAAATCTATGATATGGCCACGACATATATATGCTCATCTGTTCCCTTATAACTTCTAAACTATTTATCACAATTTGGCAAATGACGTATCGTTGAAAGCGCTTTGATCGTTTGCTGGTAATAAAACAATACATTCTAAGAGTAACAAGCTTTAATAAGCATTAGGACAAAGTGGCATACATCCACGGCTTTCAGATGTGAATATTGTATTGTTTCATATACTTATTGGTTGATGATGGCAGGTGATTTTCCAGTAGTCGAGTTTAAGTTTTTGAACTTATTTATTTTACTTATTACTACAGCCCAGTTAAAATTTATTCCAAAACAAAATAAACTAAAATAGTGGATAGCAGACACCCGCTGTAAGTGTAGAACACCTAAACCCGGCAAAGGATGAATAAGGGGTGAATATTAATTACATTAATGAATTATTAGGGGCAGAGGTGAACTTAAATTAGCCTATCACGATCGAATACCAATAATGGGTAGTTTTGGAGTCAGATCTTATTACATAGCTGGAATTATTGGATAGCGAAACGTGTTGGAGGATGTAATTTAGAAGTGCTTGAAATATGATTATGTTAGAGTTTAATTACTACAGAACTTATTAGAGAATAAGCAGCAGTATTGTCTATACATTTGCACCCTTAGCGACTGAACCAATTTTTTTTTCGGTTTCGTTCGAAAGGTGAATAAATCCAGAGTGTTCATAGCTATATTTGAAGAAAATCTGTGAAGCCATTTGAAGATTATCAGCCTATCTAATTTATGAAGGGATGTGAGCATCTTTCACAGGTCTGATTGAGTCGAAATTTTAAATTAGTATTCTATTACTTCAATTATATTAGAAGAACATAATAATTATGTAGTAACCTTGAACTGATGATGCAGCATCACCTGGAATTTACAGGATACATAACTCCCTCACCAACTACAGCAGAAGTATCGTGTTTGAGCTTATTGTCATGCACTCAATGAATAGGTTATAGATCGATAGTGATCAGGCTCTACTGGTGGAGTAGCAAAGAGAACAACAAGACGATCGTAGCGTGTCTACTATTACTACATTGAGTTTAAAAAGTTAAAAATAATAGTTTATTTTTTAATTTAAAAACCCCGTCGCAAACAAAAACGCATAAATAGTTAAAAAAAAAATATTTGCCCATTAAATTGAATATAAGTTTTAGGTAACATTTTGATCAAAGCATCGTCGATCAACGCATTTTTTTTTTTTTTGGTTGGGAAATCATCAAATAACTTCTCCCGCTCTGGGTGAAGCGGGAGGGTGTGTCAGACTTTTACTGACTAAAACCCACCCGTGTTCCCTCAGTTACCTGTGTGCCGGGGGCCGCGGTATCTCTTTCGAACAACCCGCACCCCTGGCAGGCATCGGCCCTTGCGGACCCCACCATTTGATGCTGACATCTCTTTGAGGCACGCGTGGAACACAACGCGCCGTCGACCCGGGCTTTGTCCTTACCGGACAGCGAGCTACCCATTACTCGCCGTCCGCAAGCCCGCGCCTACGGTGGCCGGGAATCAGCCTGGGATTCCCGACGCCCAGGGCGTCTCCCGCAGCGACTACGGCCGTGAGGGCGCACATACTGCCTCTCCCTGACGTGCGCGTCCTCTCTCTTTACGAGCATTACTGCTTCGCAGAAAGAGGTGACGGCCAACCATTCACTCTCGCTCCAGACCATGGCCTGCACCAGGGCCGGACGCGAGAGATCGCCGCAGCCGATCGCCTCCACGAGGACACGGCGGTGCTCCGCCCAACCCGGGCAGACCGCCACCGTATGCTCCACCGTGTCCTCAGGGAGATCTTAACAATGGAAACACCCAGGCGTTTCCTCCCGCCTTATGCGAAACAGGAACCTCCCGAAACAACCGTGTCCGGTGAGGATTAGCAGTCGATCAACGCATCGACTGCTAATTAAAACGCCAAACAGACGAGGCCCAGCAATAATAAGGGTAATGAATGTCTGCTATTGTATAAATAAAGGATAACTGCTGTTAACTTCCTATTTCCATTAGCCCACCACCGATCCGACGACTTTGTTCTAAATATTACCGAAAATTTAGATTAAACTTATAGTGCGCCATTTAATTTTATAACTTTTTTTAAGTTTTTGTTTTCTTAAACGTCTTTGTCACTTCTAACCACACACTAATAACTGGGGATTTATTTATTTTTTTATTAAGCAAGGTACACCAACGATATATTTACAAAGATAGTGACATTAGGTGATGACGAATCTTCAGCACTGTGTAAATACATCACTTAAAGGTATGCACAACATTCTTATTAAAAGGCCAATACCTACTACGGCTGTCACTATTTACTTGAACTATGACACAACGAACGTATAGAAAAACTTACAGCTTTGTTACGCTATTTATTAGTATTTTCATCTTTAGACGCCTGCCAGCGCGGCGTTCCGTTCTCTGTGCTTCTTACTTATTAGATTAGTTAACGTGGCCTTGTAAACTGTCAGGTTATAGCGTCTGACAGTTATTTGGAGAAGTTTAATTTTCTGCTAATTATATATAAGGAGACGTCTAGGTATCTACACTGTGGAAAACTTAATGTAGGCCCTTATTACAGAATCTCACTGAAGACTCACCCATTGAATAAAACTAGTTAAAACTCTTCGATTGGTTGAAACTAGTTTTAAATAATGCTTGAGTTTTAAGTGAGGTCCTATAAAATGTCTGTGTAAAATTGGTTTGGATAAAAGGTAACTTGTTTTTGTTACAGGAACTGCGGAACCAGCGTCTCGATGACAGTTCAAGCCCGAGTGACAGTAGTATTGTGACTAAGACGATTTAGTGTATAACCCGACTTTAGTGAAATCACTCCAAAGACAATTAAAAGTTTAGCTTTAAGTAACCTACTTTATACGGATGTGTTATAATTAGTACTTAAAACTATGTTAAGGATTGTAAATACTTATTAGTTATTGGATGATATTATTAAATTAGTTAAGCTTTAGGCCTTTGTAATTGAAGTTGAGAACGGATATAAGGCTTTTAATAATAACGTGTATTGCCTTATTTACTTTTCATTTAAAATTATTTTGTAAAAATGTGTGCGTATCCCTAAGTGTGTTAAGTGGCATAAAATTATATTTGATTACAATCTACGACGAAAAATAAAAGCAAATAGTACTGTCTGTGTTGGCTACTATTAATTTCGGAGTTAATTAGGGCAACTGAACTGTAAATGAAAAAAATTATGACTACATTTAAGGCGTTCATGTTATTTTATAGAATGGTGCAAATAATAATTAATGTAAAATATTTTAAACTAACTACAAGTTAAGAAAATAATAGTATTGTTTATGAAAGGGTAACATCGCAAAGGTGATATTCTTAGAGATTGAAAATTATACTTTGGATTTGGATAGTTTCGAAGGACCAAAGGTCAAAAGCATTCAGAATATTGTGTGGTTTGTGACATAAAGTTGGAACATTTTAGAGCAGACCAATGAAAAAGTGACACTAACCTGCTCTGCTTTGATAGATCAGCAACAGTTGCTGCATGAGTATAGGTAAACAGGCTATTATGTTCCTACGTGACACAGGCCTCCACCCTGCAGTCGGTTGTAATCCACCACGCGGACATGTCACATGTCTTCGAATTTTTGGTTCTAAGACATGCTGGTTTCGTATCGTCACTATTTTGACAGCTGTGTTGATGGAATAATTTACACAAAGTAAAATGCCTGTCTAGGTTTGTACGACATACAACTGATAAGTCGCGGCCGTTACCACTGGACAAACACTGCTATACGCAGTAACAGTTACTCATCTTTCTTAATTCTTTAAAAATCAATATTTTTACATAAATATGTCGCACTTATTTCTGGGTTGTAAATAGCTACCCATGTGCTTATTCCTGATGTTTAGAACATACAAATATGCTGAATTATTAGTGTGAGCATAGTATTAAAGCAATTAATACTTTCACACGAAATTCAAATTGTATAGATTTATTCATTTATTGATAAAGTATAGGTCGATACTATGAATATTAACTGTAGGTATAATAAAAATAATAATGTAATCGTAATCGCCAAAGACGATTTAACGGCATAATTAAATAATTATAACTAATGTAATCTTAGGTATCGATTAATTAGTTAATTGTTAATAGATTAATGTTGTTTTATAATCCCGTAATGTGCCTATGTATTGTAATTATGTAAGGACACTAAACTGAATACAGGATTTTGTGGTATTTAACTAACTAATCGATAAAAAACATGACAACCATTACGCATTTTCAGAAAATACCTATTTCTGTATTCATTTTACGTCGTCTAAGCATTATTTCGTATTTTTACCAAAGATGATATTACCAAAGCAACGCCAGTTCTTGCCAAAATAATTAAACAATCAAACACATTAAATTTTTCATGAATTGATCAGCATTCAACCTGTATTATTTTGTACATAAGCAGGTATTTATGTACCTTATAATTGCTTAATTAATAAGTTAATAATTAATGCCATTTTTCAGATGTGGATCCACACATGTTTTATTAACTCAATCATTAAAGCGTTCTGCGTAAAATATGGTTTCAGTTTATTCAATAAATAAAATAAACAATGTTGGTTAAATTTAATTGGGATTCTGATTAAAATTTACTTTGGTAACTATAATGATGCAGTAAATTTATTAATAAAAACACATAAATCCATATACATCTGTATATAATTATAATAGGTAATTATTAATAACTGTGTAGCATTACTGTTGTTGAAATCAGACTGATAGCGATTTTAAAAATAGTTATTTAGAAAATGTATAAATAAACTTTATTGTATGTAAACATTAACTGGTCTGTTTCTAGTGAATTTGTGAACTATCTCTACTCACATAGATAATCAGTGTGGTTTTATTAATTTTACTGGCATTCTTTATCATTCAAAAGATTTTTTTGGGTTCTGTATTCACTTCCAAACTACGTTCATTGTGTGTAAATACAATTAAAAATTGTTTTTCTGTTTTATTTTATTTGATAAATAATGCCAATAAAATACATAGAAAATAAATCATAAGGTTTGTTAACGTAAAAAAAAACTTAGAAAACAGAAAGACTTTGTAATCTAATAGGAGTTATTGAATAGATACTTACGAAGTTTGTTGTAGATAGAAAAAATATACATTATAAAATTGACTCTTTTCAAACACAACATTATTACTTGTTTTTCCTGATCACATATTATTTTATTATAAATTTCCTTACAAATGTTAAGTAAAAAAAATGGTTTCCAGTCCGTCGACAATTTATATTTTCCGGTTTAATAAATAATTAAGTCAAAATCAAAATTTAAATCAAAAGTAATTTATTCAAATTAGGCTGAGAATCAGCACTTTTCGAACGTCAGAATACATAAGATAGTCCCCTAAAAACGCGTACTCTTCACCACTTCCTAGTGCTTTAGCTGGGAAGAAGAAGTGGCGCAACAAACTCCCCAGCAGCACAGCTGTCTGTTTAGTCGGATAGACTTGATTCTATACATACATAGACAAAGTAATCAAAAAAATATAAAATTAATAAGTATTATCCGTATCCCCAAGTTATGAAATTATTTGACAGTCCAACCTTAAGTTAATAGTTTTACAACAAAAAAAATGATTAAAAGAAACCATTAAAATTGAAAGTAAAATCATAATCACAATCCATGTAAAAAAAGCTTACTCTAAAAAGTTAATATTTTTTTCTTTAATCCATCCCGATTTATGTCTATTAATTGCTATTTTATATTTGATAAACTACAGCTTTGTTCATTTTAATTTGTTTTGAAAAAAATGGTTGAAAAACCTGTCCGCTATACTTAGCTTAGTATTTACTTCATTGACGTACAAACGCCAGCACATCAAGCTACCCCAAATTGTCAAATTTTCCTAATCGAGCATGAACCTTATACTTATGTTATAAAGTTGAAAACCTATCAAAGAAATTTGACAGATTGGGGTAGCTTGATATGCTGGTGTCTGTACATTTTCCTGTATCGTAATTACGTATGTAGATAGTTTGTAATTTTTTACATTTTATTTTTGTACCCTTAATTGTAAGGATAATTTATATTATTGTCAATTAATGTGTAATTAATTGAAAAAATAGAAGAGAGCCTAGCTACAACACTCTTAATAAAATGATATGCGTGATTAAATATTTGCTTTTTTTTAATTTATATTAATTTATTAACCTGCTCAAATTCTTTAGCTGACACTGTGATACATAAGATATCAAGTGCAGTGAAGCAGTTGATCGCCTCAGACACTATGGCTTTGCCTGCAGCAAGAGCGCTGGTCGGCTGGTACGGCAGACCAGCATTAATGACATCATCTGTCGGGCTCCTGTCACCGCCAGGGTGCCAGCTGTCTTAGAACCCAATGGCTTGCCACGCGACGATAGGAAAACGCCAGATGGAATGACCATAATGCCTTGGAAGTTGGTCTTTGGTGTGGTACTATCTGTGTTGACACCCTCTCGCCATCTCATCTTCTAAGCACGGTGGGCTGTGCTGGTGCGGCTGCTGCAGGTGCAGAAAACCTCAAACGGCGCAAATATAACAACCTTACAGGGAGCTTTATGTTTAAACCATTTGAGGTTGATATACTAGGGCCGTGGGGTCCGAGTGCTCATCGAGTATTTCGGGACATCGCCAAGCAGTTAGTCAACTCTTCACGTGACCAGGGGGCTAACCTATTTTAAGGTCAACGAATCAGCATTGCCATCCAACGGGGCCACGCTGCTAGCCTTTTGGGTACTTTTTCCGCTGACAGCGATGCTGACGAATTTTTTGATGCTCAGTGAGATCCTCCCTTTTTGCCTTTATATATTTTATCTGTTATCTGTGGGGGCTTGTAATTAGCAATTTAGTTTTATATTATTGTTTTTTTAAGATGTAATTAGTCTGTAAGCCTTCCGAAAAAAGAAATATGTACTTGTACATAATATATTTATTTATATGTATTTATCTAAACATATTATTATAAATTAAAGTCACTTTTCGTATCTGTCTGTGTACCCGCGTTGTTTTTAGAAACTGTGAAACGGATTTAAGGTGGTTTCACCATCTCGTTTAGAGAAAAATACCTACAGTATAATAAAGAAACCTAGATGTTTTGTCAAGTCTTAAACACCGTGCGAAGCAAGAGTGCGTTTGCTAGTTGTAAATAAAACGGTCTTCATCCCTGGATGTAGGGTAAAACAAGCCTTATCGCAGTCACATTCCAACACCAAGTATATTTACCCTTAAAATAAAATGGTGTTCAAGAAAAGAAATTACTGTTTTACTCTTGAGAAGTGCAACGGGTTGTTAAAGCGTGTCACTATATAGAAACACTGGATATTTCCATGTTCAATAAACACGCCAATATGGTGTTAAATTGATAGCTCTTTGGCGCGTCGTCTCGGACTGAATACAATTCTCCTTTGTTCCACACAAGCAAGGACATTGTCTCTGACCATTATGTACAAACATAATCTGATTTAACAGTCGCTATCGACAGAGGAATATCTTAGAGATATTTTATGACCTAGATTCTAGAAACTAATATACAGAGTAGCGATTAATTTATCACATTAAATAGGACAGCGGTTATTACAATTTGTTATCAGTCTGTTAAAATTATAGAAATTGTAATGAACAAAAAATCAAAAAAAAAATATACTTTAAACAAATAAATAGCATACAAACTGGCATGAAATAAACCACCCTTGATCAAGGCATACGCGGGCGGGGCGACGGTGTCAACAATTCAACACAAACTTTATGGTATTGTTCCCAAATAATAATAAAATTAACTTAAAGTTGTTTAATACTAAAACGGAAGAGAAGTTCCGACGGCTAGAATGTTAATTGTTATTAATTGTTAATATACGTAATGTAGGTCGTGGTTTCAATTAATGTGATAACCTATTGGCCACCCTGTATGAATTATAAGTCAGTTCATTGCAATCTACTTCACACAGTGGCCGCGCCAACTGTACCGGAACCTACATATTATTATAATAAGGGGCAGGCGCTACATACGACAATTTAATTTTCGCCATTTATTGGAAGAGGACGTGCTCGCTTTTACAAACCTATCACTCAAGTACCTATTGGTTTATAATAACCGTCGCTGCATATTCAGTTTTGAAACTAATTCAAAATTCGTTTGTGTGATCGAATGCAACCAGTAATTTATCTACCAGCCTGCAAGACTTAAGGTTCCCTTTTGCTGACAACCTTTACAACATTCATTTAGTACTAACAGAATGTTTTATATTAAAATTTCTACTCTCTGCAATTCATTGCATTGTTGGTTATTTTTATAAAACGTAACCACTACACACATCACAAATCATGTTCATTGGCTACGGTTTAGTATATGTTTGGTATCTGGTAAATAATATTTAAAAAAAAAACATTTACCTGCCTCTAGCACTAAAAGTGCGTGTATTTTATATTTTTTAACAGTTTCTATGCCCCAATTTAGGTATTTATGCTAGTCATAATAATCTTGTTATGTGTAGGTGCCTACTCTATTATTGACAAAATTGCAAATGTGTCTGTGCCAATATTAGGTAGACAAATATTCAAACATATATAATAAAAAAAACACACCCCACTAAACGCACGACGCCATCGGTGCAGGCCGAGACGAAGATGGCAGAATGACTTTGACTCCTTCCGAAAGGACCGGCCAGTACTAGCAAACCACAGAACTGTATGGAAAAGCGAGAGTGAGGCCTTTGCCTTGCGGTGGGACCATACAGGCTAGTTAGTAATTAGTTTAAAAAAAAACGGGTTGTGTGCTTATTCTCACACGGTAGAAGTAAGAACTTACAACTGGAGCCGAGTATACGCGACTCAGCGTCATTAACCCCGAAACAAAGAAAACCTGTTCAGGTGGAGATTCACAGATGACACCATCCTAGAGTGTAAATATGGTGCTGTCTCACAAACAATGGGGCACTTAATATCTTGTCCAGCATGTCCTGTTATCTGCACGCTACAGGAGTTGATGGACGCTGTTGGAAGTGCCAAGCTCATAGCCGAATTCTGGGCTGAATGTATTTGGATTACCATCCAGACGCTAAGAAGAAGAAAAAGAGGCGTCATTAACCGACTGAGGCCAAGTATACCCGATCAGCGCCACCAACCCGAGCGTCACTGTTCATAAAGAACGCAACACTGTTTGAGCGCAAAATGCGCACATGTTTTAACTTAAAAAAAAAAAATATTCTCTCAACTCTACCAGCATTACATTACATGAAAAAGTTTTGTACAATTTCACGATTTCGCCAGCACTTTCTCCAATAAAAATCAACGGCTAAGAATCTACACCTGTATTTTGTCTTGGCACACTGAAGCTCAAGAAATAGTTCCAATTCAAGTTTCATGCGGGCGAGCACTAATTTATTTTACAAACCCAGATAAGCTTTTATACCAGTTTCATCCACTCGTGATTTTCTTACCTAGGTACCCACCCATGGCATGCTGAATGAATGTAATGTTGATAAGTTCCTCGTAACGTGCCTCTAATAATTTTAATACAGGGAATATCTGTTCCTTTCTTGATTTTATCAGGTAGGTAGGTGACGCTTGGTCCGAAATCCGTTTAACATATCCCGAGCTCGGAGTTTATAAGTTGGAAGTGTGACACGGAAAGCACGCTAAGCCGTTGGCACTGCGTTGGATTCCTCTGCAGTCGTGTTGGATTGACGTCCCATCGGACTATGAGAGGGAGGGGTGAGAGAGTGTACTTTTGTCTGGACTCACACTTGTGCACTAAAATATATCCCACGACGAAGGCTGGTCCCCGCTGAGTTTGGTCGCCATGGCCGAAATTCGGCCTGGAGACTATTATTATTTACATATCCGAATGGCCTGCTACACTATCTCCAAATGTCTTATTATGTATAAAATTATTTAACACAAATTCTGGCAAAAGGGGCCCCAAGTCTCCCTTTCTAAAAGTGGGTAAAGTTCCACTCGTACAACTTATAAATGCCTACTTACATTTGATTCGACGTTCAATAGTTGACCTACTAAACTCCGTAAGACTATTCATATCTTCAGAGGCTATTAAGGCCATTCGTCTTCATAATACGCTATTAATTCTGCTGCATAATCTGATACAGTTAGTGTAATTGATATGAATGTTACTAATTTCTTCCATTAAGTATTGCTCTGAACACTGTACAGGAAAGTTCGGAGGAGTTCCTTCAAAAAATTTGGAGACGTGTGACATACTGCAAGCCACACTGAGGCAGCTCACAGAGGTCTGTGTCTCAGCAGTGAGAACATTATAGGCTGATTATGCTAGGTATTATGATTTGGGCACCTACTGTAAGAATTTAAGAATATCTTGACAATACATATTTCAATAACCGAAATTTAGAGCCATGGGACTGTATGTACAAATGGCTCTACATGTCGGATATTGAAATTGGATTAATTTTACTGTGCGGTTATGGTGCCGCACAGAAAAACTAATCAAAAATACAAAATCTAGTTAAAATGATCTGCCAGATAGGTAAACAGGAACTTGTCTTTTGGTCTTTATTAAAGTATTTAATTATTGAATATTTATTTATTCTTACAGAAAGCTTACATAATAATAACATACTAAAAATAATTTGTAGGTAGGAAAATTTTCTAAGTTATAAGCTTCCTTATAATTATATACATCTAGTTACAAGTACTATGCGTTGACTATGTCGGTTAGAGCGATTTACAATTTGTAGCGAAGTTCGTCATTTTTGCCGAAGGTCAAAGGTACCGCTTGTAAAATAAAAATCCAAAGTATTCATGGACGATCATGATTTGGTGTGTAGAACATCACTTGCTACGACAGTGTAGCAAGCGTAGCCAGCATGGCTACGCATCAGCTACGAGTGCTACGCCCCCGAAGCAAAGACCTTTGATGGAGTCTGCTCGATGAAGTTGCTTTTGTTGGAATTCTAAGTTCAGGCTCCTGAATTTCATGGGCCATAAAGGAAAGATTTAGCCCGTGTTTTGTTTTCTTTTGTACAGTAACTAGCTATATATAACACCTCGAAAAACCATAAAGAACAGCTTTTACCTATCAAAAACCTAGATACATATTTTCATGCTCGTTAAATTTTACCCAAAGTCACTGCCCGTTAAATTATCACAAGTATCCCTTTACACGGATCCGATTCGCCATAATAACCCCCAAAAAAATGTCACACGCAGTCATAAAAGAGTATCAAAAGCCGATATAAATAATTATAAGTCACCGACAGGACCGTATAATAAAATTGCCAGCGGAATTCCCATTAATCCAGTCGGCCACACCGATTAAACAGTGATTCAACCGGGAACTGAACGCGTGGCCGAACGCAGTTAGGTTGCGGTGTGACTCACTTTAGGGGAAATTATTTTTTTGTGTACTGAAACAGTTTATCGATACAGTTAGGTTTATTTGTACAGCTTTATTAATGTTATTATTTTTGTATACTGGTCTGTTAACGTAAATAAGTTTAATAAATATTACAATAAGTGCTCTAAGTAGCATAACCATTTTCATTATCGTATCTTATTCTTGAAAAACTAAAAAAGAACTGTGTATTATTTTTATCTACACTACATGTAATATTTCAGCAAAACCTACATTATGTGCAGTATATGAAACCCTAATCATAAAAGGTAAGTAGTCTGAATCACTGCGAAATCATTTAGTTCTAGCTATTATTTGGTATCTACACGGTCTTAACAAGATCTGATCAAGATTATATATACAGGAAAAGTTTTTATCTAGTGCGCAAACTGTAACTATGAATTCAGCATATCATTTTAGACCCCCCAGCTTATAAATTTTTCGTCGATTATACAAAAAAAACAGCTGTTCATTTGATTTTACATACATTTTCACCGCGTAGGTATTGCACTTTTCTATGAAACAGCTGATTTTTTTTTGTGTAAAACTGACGAAAAATTTATTCGCGGGGGGGTCTAGAATGGTATGCTGAATTCATGGTTAAAGTTTGGGCACTGAATAAAAACTTTTCCCGTATAGAGAGATTGATATAAAAGAGACTGTGGTCAGTTTTATTTCGTCTTTTCTTCTCAGAGTAGTCAGAGAGGAAACGCCGATCTCATCTAGTTAAAAAAAATATGATGAACGAGTAAAAGTCTTTGTACAAAGCTACTAACAGAAACAAAAACATTAATCATAATATACTTGATTTATTTTTATTAAGGTCGTACATGGCTGCTAGCGATGCAGTGCAGATGTGCTCCAGAACCTGTTGGCCCCATTGGCCATCTTTTCTACGAACAATGGCGACCGCGTACGGGAAGGCCCCACAAACGGTGGGCCAATGACCCTGTGAAGGCCGCAGGAATCAGCTGGATGCGGGAAGCACAGAACCGGTCGAAGTGGCGGAGCTTGGTAGGCCTATGTTCAGCAGTGGACTTCTTTCAGATAAAATGATGTTGATGATGATAATTCTCGAAATTAACCCGCTCCATTTATTCGTCATAATACGCTATTATACGGAACACACCCCAAAGGATGAATATCAACATACTGTATTACTACAACCTTTATTAATCATCATCAACCTTTTCAACTACGTTGGTTTAGCTTCCGATCTACTGGATGCAATTGAGTACCAATATTTTACATGGAGCGACTGCCTATGTGACGTCCACGAGCCAGTTAGTGGGCACGACCTTGGTAAGACTGGTTGTGAGACTTTCGGGTTTCTGTCTACCAAGAACAACTGTCAAAGATCTAAAAATGACAGCCGGGATCAACGACTTAACGTAGTTTCCAAGGCATATTTATGGAAGTAATTACCTAAGTATGTTTTTTAGTAATTAACTGGTCCTAAAAAGGGCATGTTTTTTTCATCGTTCTGATAAAGGAGACATTTTAATGTTCCCGCAGACGGGTCTTTCGGGTCTCTTGCAGTCTCTCTCCAAGGATACTATTATAGGTAAAGATATAAAAAAAAACTTTAATTCGTGTGTGGAGGTTGACTGCCCAGAGTGGATGATGAAGATGAGATGGTGCGACACGACTCTTGTAGAAGAGTTTCTATGAAAATTTCAAGGAAATTGTTCTACCAGAATCGCGACGTGTCATCGCGTCACGTCTAAGTTCAAGTTTCTAACTGATAGACTCCTTCATAATTACAAAATGCCTGTAAATGGTTTACCTATAGTTGAAATACGTTATGTGATAAATCCTTTGAGTTACATAAACAGGCAAGAGGATTGTTCAATATAACAATGCGTTTAGTATATTTCTGGGATACTGCTAGTGGGGCTGCCCCGTTTCTGTAGCGCGTCAGGGATGTTTGCAGATGCGCATGTAGATTGCTCTTACGCAACAATTCGTAAAAGATGCGCTTCCTTGGTGCGCAGGGTGTGGGGCAGCGCCAACAGTGTCTTAAGGATGGTTGTGAGTCACCTGGCACAACAGTGACCCAGGTCTACGTGGTCACTGTTGTGCCGTCTTTCACGGGGTGTCGCAACGGTGACCAACTGTTATTTCTTATATAGTTTTCCTTGTTTTGTTTATATTATATGCTAGGTGACTAACATAGTCGTAAGTTTTACTAACAATCTTGTTGAGTCTTGGTTACTCTAATAAACAAACAGTGTATTCTATTCTATTCCCCCTTTTCGTAGAGCCAAGACCCAACTTAATAATATTAAGTGTCTTCCGCTTTTTCTTTATAAAGGGTCAGTGAACCCCGCTGCCCGTTAGCACTCAGCCCTTACCCTAAATGTCGCGACCGTCGGTCGTTAGCCGCACGTCACTCAGGAGCAGTGAGACGTGAATTTTGATTGTGGACACGGATAAAATGATAATAAGCTTCTGAATTAGAACAGGCGTGTTTTATAATAGTCTAGGATAAAGTAGTGCTGGTATTTTGCGCAGTTTTGTAAAGGTTATTTTGTTTTAGAGTTTGATGTTATAAGGTTGATGGCTGCTGGTCCGTTTGCTTTGTTAGCTTTCGAAGCTTCAATGTGTAACTTATTGGCACTCTAAATACACGATCTGGATATACGCATCTTCAGCTAAAGACCAGTTTACGTCCTTTTTTGTCAATTTATAATGAACTACCATAATAACTTATAAGAATATGTACTTATTTTTTTATCAGTGCCATTCTGATACTTAACATTATAAGCACAAAGAATTAGAAATAGTAATTCATAGAATCTAGCAACTGAATGAGCAACAATTTCCTCGGTGAAGATAAAAAAAATCGAATCTTAACAACTTTGCAGCCAGTTTCCCAAAGAAAATAAAGTTAGAACCTCACCGACCGACCTATTACTCTATTAATAAATCGCAATCACCGTTCGACCGAGAAAAACTTAACTTTAAGTTGGTTAGATGCAAATCCCTAACTATAAATTGGCGAAGCGCGGACGGATTCGAAGCATTAATTTGTGGTAAATCGCGTGGAAAATGGAAATTTTGTGCAGCCTCCGGCTTCCAAGGTTTGACAAACTTACGTTTTCCTTCACCCCATCCTTAAGACCTCACACCACTATTCAATAACCTGCCTTATACCACTACTCCAAAGGTGTTCTTTTGAACTGTGTGGTCTTTCGTGATGGCAAATAGGCTAACCAAAAGCATGGCCGCGTGAGACGTGATGAGAATACGCGCCGCGTTTTTAATGAGAATCGCGGATTTTATTAATAAATATGACGTAAACAAGTTTATTAAACTAACTGTAAACGGGTCTTGGATTGTGAGTGCTAATACTAACTAGCTTGTTACTTGCACACCGTTAAATCTTAAAGAAAGAGGAAAGAAAACATTCATAGACCACCTACTATAAAACTGCTTTTTAGCTTTTCCTTTAATCTCCTAATTGTAAAGTTTACCAAAAAATATGCCTTTGAGTCTTCTTGAAGCCTATATTAGTCGGCTTTCAAAATCGAACGCTTAGTGAAGCATAGTGACAGTATATCCCTATCTTAGTATAATAACGTCTATAGCCAGAACTGGGAAGCGGATAAGTCAGATGAGATTTGCTTTAAGCTTTAAGTATTAACGCAGTTATATTGTTTACCGGCTGCAGAGCTAGAGCGTGAATCAGTAAGATACTGGAAATGGCCACGCTTGGCCGCTGCAGAATAGCTTTACGAAGCCGTAAATGAATTTGTAGTGAGGTAAACAACTGCATTCATCTTTGGTCTAATATTAACAATTACCTAAAGCTAGCTGGTGTTTTTGTGTGCCTTATGTTTTTGTGTTAACACTGTGTGTTAAAAAATCCTTCTTCGTCGTGTCGATGGCTAAAATAAATGGATAAATTAAAGTTGGCCCAAAACTTCGCCACTGCTACGGCATCGCCGTTCCGTAGCAGGACAGAGGTCACTATGGCTGTATTTTTCTGGGGCACTGCGGGCATGATAAGAGGCGGGACATAGTGTGAGACACAGCTGCACATCCACACCCTGCCGTTATAGTTTATTTGGAACATAATATATTTCCAGAAATTGTAAAACTATATCCGGATATTTAAAACTTAATCTATCTATATAAATAAAAAGAAAAGTCCTGACTGACTGACTGACTCATCAACGCCCAGCCCAAACCCTTGGACCTAGAAAGCTAAAATTTTGCACAGAGATTCCCTTTATAATGTAGACAAGGAATAAGGATGGATCTTTCGAAATTCAACCCTTAAGGGAGTTAAATAGGGGATGAAAGTTCCGCGCGGGCAAAGCCACTGGCAAAGGCTAGTACTTAATATTCTAATGAATAAAATATGGATAACAATAAATAATGAAATTAACAGTCGCATGAGCACATTCACAGCTTAATTAGAGATGGTGAAACAAACCATTAGTACAACGAGAGCAAACCCTTCTTAGGTTCGGTAAGTACAGTTTTAGTTGTTTGTTTTAGTTTAGAATTTGTGTTAATATATCGAAAGTCTGACAACCAGTCTTATCAGTCGTATTACCCAATAACTGGGTTGTGGAAGTCAAATAGGCAGTCGCTCCATCCCTCTAGACTGGAAGCCGACCCCAACATGGTTGGGAAAAAGTTAAGCAGATGATGAATTTATGTTAATATATCAATGAGTAGAACCAATTAAGTATCCAAGGTGTGATAAGTTTTGTGGTTATACATTGATACAATATTATAGAACACAGATTATACATTCCTACTAATATTATAAATGCGAAAGTAACTCTGTCTGTCTGTTTGCTTGGTACGCTTTTACGCCTAAACCGCTGAACCGATCGTCATGAAATTTGGCAGAAATATGGAGAAGCCTAGGATATGGAGAAGGATATAGGCTACTTTTTTATGCGATAACCAACATCCGATAACAGACGTTCCGTGTGGTGCCGGACGTAAAAGAATAGCACCATCCCAATTCTTCCTGTGGGTGTCGTAGAAGGCGACTAAGGGGGCTTACCAGAGAATGGGCAGCAGCGTTCCCTATGTTTTTTACCACCAGACTACGATCGCCAACCCGCCTGCCAAGCGTGGCGATTATGGTAATCCCCTCCCCGTTTGGAGGAGGCCTATGTCCAGCAGTGGATGTCTTCGGCTGAAATGATGATGATGAACCGACATCCATGCGGGTGGAGTCGCGGGCGAAACCTAGTAATTAGATAAATTAATTCGTTTCGATTGCAGCTTTTTAGGTTGACTGTACAACGGAGAGACCTGTAATTAATTTGTAGCACATCTAGTAACTCTACGTCTATGGCCCCCGTAAGAGGCTTAGTTCCAAGGTGTGAGTTAGCACAAATAATTAGAAGAAAAGGTGAGCGCGTTCGATAGGCAAACTTAGTTTATTATGTTTACATTGGTATGTAAAATTTCCATAAAGTGCTGGTGCACTTTATGGAAATTTTAGTTTAAGATTACTTGTCGGGCGGGTTCACCTTGTTTCCATATAGAATGATTTCACCGCGACAACTTAGGTGAAGTGAGCTTGAAAAGATCTCTCATCAGGTGGTTTGCCAAAGTCAGTGCTTATATGTTCTTATAGCCTACATTAATGGCTAGGTTTCATACAAAAAATAAGACGCAAAGGAAGCATTCTGCTTATGACCTTCACACTAGGTCGAGCCTGTCTCATGGAGTCCATGGGTGGTATCGCCATAAAATGAAATGCACAATACACGCACACACTGATGCATTCACATATACTGATGTATTGTTACAGCCGAGAAGCACATGAAAATGTGAAATTATTTTAAAGTAATTGGAAAACAGTGAAATTAGAACAGTTAAAAAGTAAAAAAAAAACATATTTGGATCGCGTGCACTATGAGGGTGTATTCGGGGTGTGTATGTGAGAGGGTGTGAAAGAACGTGTTGGTGTGTTACGAAATGATCTTTAAAAGAGATTTAGATGCACTGTATGATTGGGCTGCAGTCACATACTTTTTGACTTGTCTGATAGCTCGAATCAGCTGATTTTTCACGGTGAGGATTTTACAGAATATGTGACCTATATATATTTATACTGGTGACACCGACGTGATCACCAGTACAGAGGTAGTAAGGAACTGGGTAAAAAGTTCACTCGAATTCTAAGGCAAAGATAGCATCCTCGGTTCAGACGGACGTTATGTCTGGTGGGCAACTGCCCGACGACGGTCGGGCAGTTGCCCACCATGTCGGAATGTTGTATATACAAGGTGTAACTTAAATAACGCACAACCTCTGAAGGGGTTATTGTACTCATCATTATCAACAACTTTTACTATGGGACCAAATCTGAAATCGCGAAAAAAAAATCAGCTGTTCCATACATTTTGACGAGTTATGTGAATACAAGTGTATGGAACAGCTGATGTTTTTTTCGCGATTTCATGTTTGGCCCCATAGTAAAAGTTGTTGATAATGAGGAATACAATAACCACTTCAGAGGTTGTGCGTTATTTAAGTTACACCTTGTTTATACCAGTCGCGCGGTAAACTCTGATTGCGCGATGCAGAATTTGTGTGATGTCAGGTCTTTGATTCATAGTTCTCATGTGGTGTTGTAGATGCCGCCTCAGACGAGCTTTCTTTAGAATAGGAATTATTATCGAAACCTCATTATTATGTCACTAGTAACGGTACCACTTTAAAATCAAAATCGCAGGCAGAAATGGGTAGTCATTTCCCGTACACACTTTAAACAAGAAGGCACTATGTAATTCAGTAAAACATTCCATAAACAATTGGATCTCCGTCAACTTACTAGCCGAGGATTTTTTTTTTAAATTATTTTGAAAATGGAAAAAGGTTAAAATACTTCGCAGAAAGCTGAACTAGCAGTACCTAAGTAGCCAGTGTCCGACATGACCATCGACTATCATTAAATCCAACTGCAAGTGCTCCGAAAGTAATCACTTTGAGACTACAGTTTCAAAGAGAAACGAGGATTGAAAGACCTAATTACAGATGCAGTTGAAGAGCTGTGTATCAAGTATTGAAAAGGCTGTGAAAGTTCTCGTTGATACTGTTGAAACGTGAAAACTTTATAAAAAGGTTCAGTATTTATAGGTACTGAGAAGGTACCAACTAGATAATTAAAAATAATAAAAGGTGCTAATGGTTCTAGAATAATAAAGCGCCAGTTTTTATTAACTCTAAATTATAATCCTACTACTCCGGTTAAGTACCGCGTGGTCCCATAGGGGCCACTACAATAGAAAATTAATTGTGTCTCATCAGCCGGACTTGACAGATTGTAATAAATGTGAAAGTTTGGATGTTTGTTACTCAATCACGCAAAAATGGCTGAACGGGTTAGGATGGCACACAGATAGTTTGTAACCTGGATTAACACATATGATACTTTTTATCCCGGTTCCCGTGGGATAATTTTTGACCTACACGCGGGCGAAGCCGCAAAAGCCAGTAAACTATAATGTTGAGATATGCACCTAAATCAAACAGGAAATTGGATGGAAGCCACTTATTTTTTATTAATTGTTGAGTTTAATTCTGATCTGTTGATAAAATAGTATTTTGTTTAGTTGGTTCCAATCAAAATTGATGCTTAGAAAATAATGTTGCTTTTAAATCAACTCCAATTCTCTCTACAAAATAAATTTACGCTACGCTGTGTCAAAATATGTCTAATCGTACAAAATTATCCTTCGTATGGAATGTAATTTAAAACCGAAATCCTTCACTAGTCTCATCTCTTCCGAAGAAAATTAAACCTCTCACAGAACCAGGCAGGTAATTTAATTAAAATTCAATTCGATTGAATTGGACCACCTAATCCGGTTCATCTATATTGCCAGAGCTGAATCTAGGTAGAAAATAAGTAAGGGTCGTGGCAGACACGATACGAGCATCAATGTCGGTGATTTGAAGACTGCTTTGGTGCATCGCGTTCTTGCAATGGTCGTCATTCGCAGACTCTTACTTGTCACTATAACCGCTGGTCGCTGTTGGTGAAATTCGCTGTATTAACCATTTAGAAACGAAATATGTATAACGCCTATAAAAACTCGACTACTCCAACTTTAAGGCCAATTTATCTATTGAAAATCGACCTTACTGTTAACTACAAATTTCGTTTCTGCTTTGTAAAGGATTAAGCTTCCAAAAATCGACTAAAGGTCTGGTCGCAATTGTTTCGGTCGAGATTAATAAACGTTATTTAGCACGTGATTAATAAACGTTATTTAGCACGTGATTCCTGTCTGTTTCACTAAGCCAAAGTAAGTAACGTTTAAATACGTCAATCTTTAAGTATCGTGTCTGCTTCGGCCCTTAGTACTTGCTTTCCTTTGCACCTGCTCTTCTTGTAGATTTTACTGTGCATTTTATTTTTTTAGTTTATCTTGTCTAGGAATTGGAGAAAAACATTGAGTAACAGATGCTCCTGTCTGAGAGGGTTTTTGTGCAAGTTTTCTGATGCGAACTGTTTCTGAACAAAGAGCTAAGATGGTGTTGGTTAGATTGGAGTTCATTTTGAAAAGAGAATAGCTAAGAAAAGCTATTTAACTAGATGTTTACTCTTGAAGAAAGATCTCTCTCATCGAGTTAGTTCTATCTTTATTTTATAACCTATCTCTCTTTTTTCATTGAGAAAAATAAGCAAGATGATCCGTTGAGCGATAGATTTAGAAAATATTTATTATAAAAAAAATATATACAGTCGAACATAGAACCTCTTCCTTTTTTGAAGTTGGTCAAAAAAAGACAGCAATGATAATTATAATATCATTTATACAATGTTAAATCCTATGAGTAGTAACACTATTTCTGTGTTAACCTTTTCTCTCCCATACAGAAGTTTTAGAATAACAAACTATTACGTGGTCCGTACTAAGCAATGATCGTTTATGACCTGATGCAATGACAATGATCATCAACACATTGGTGTTAATTGGCCCAATACCGTCCCTAATCCGCCCCTGCGACTAGTGATGCGAAACCGCGGGAGCTCACAGAAATTAATCGCGGATTCGGGACCCGGGAATTAATTCTTAATCCGGTCTAAATGAGCGCCTCCCCGATTGTCGGCCACTTACAGGCGAACGTGTAGCTAATCAAAACTCGAACAAATGGCCGACTGGAGAATTAAGCGTTATGTGTGATTTAGGGGCTTGTTGGTGAAACGGTCGAAAGGGAGCGATAAATGTTTCTTTAATGGAGTTTAGGCTGGGTATACATTGTTTATGGTGATGTTCTTACGAAATTCGGGTTGGAAAATTAGAAGATGAGACTTAATTGAAATAGAAGGTTTATTATGCTTTTACTTCGGGTATGAATCTTACCCGCTTATATCTACGTACACAGTGTTTTGTGTCTCAATGCTCAGATGCTTAAAATGGCATGTCAGTATCAAAGATGTAGGACTAAACTTATCAAAATACAGAAAAATCGACAAAAAAGAAAAAAAACCGAAACCAATCGCACACTTATTTTGGATTATTCAACTATTCTAGGCGAAGACACATCCTCAGTCAAAATGGTAGATAATGTCAATGGCAAAATAATCAAAATACAAAAAAGTGACGCAATCGACCCCAAATGAGCAAACCGCTTCCCTAAAACTTATCCAGAAACCATGAGCAGAAGATTACATACAGCAAGAAGGACAAAATCATCTTCCAACTAATTCATCTTTCAAACAAAAAAAACTAAATCAAAATCGGTTCATCCGTTCGGGAGCTACGATGCCACAGACAGACACACACACACACACATCAAACTTATAACACCCCGTCGTTTTTGCGTCGGGGGTTAAAAACAATCTGCAGTAACAATAACCATTATTCACACAGCTGAATTCGTCGCAGATATGAAATTTTACCTTCAAACTCAGAAACATTGAGATTATCTTATGACTTGCATTCTCTGTAATGGTAGAATCTAAACTTCTACTTACAGCTAAACTGACACTTTAACCATGATTTACTTGATATTTGACTCCTTGACTCCTTCTATTAGATGTTCCGTGAAAAGGGTGTTGAACCTTGACAACGTAACGTAAGGGTCATCATAAAAACCGACTTCCGAATAACTTTAATTACGGATGTCAGTATCTTTGGATTTGTATTTTTTTTGTAATCAAGGTATTGTCAAGTCGGGAGACAGCTAATGAAAATGCTAAGCCTCCTCTGTTTGGCGTTTTCATTGACCGTCCCCCTACTTGACAATGCCTTGATCAAAATATTACCTACAACTTAAAAGGCCAATCTTTATATGACTTTTTTTACTTTTTAGAGTTTTTGTATGGGTCGGGGGCTTTTTTAAATTTTAAATTTAACTTTTTTTGCACTTCGTAGTGATTTTTACGGAAGTCGTTTTTTTTTAAGTTTCATTTTATATTTTTACTTATGATACTTACCCCACAACAATTCGTATACCACTACTTACGACGTAAACAACAGTGACAGGAAGTAGTCGAATATCATCAAGATATATAAATGAAATGGATTAAAAATACGTATTATCGACACTAACGCAAAAACTACCCAAGTAAAGTTAATAAAACGTATATGGGGCCTGACCCCTGAGGCATACCCTGTACATTAAAAAAATCGAAGTCGATCCACAATAGCCGGAGATATCGAGGAACATACATACAAAAAAAATACATAAGACAGTCCCCCAAAACGCCCGCTCTTCAACACTTCCTAGTGCTTTAGCTGAAAAGAGGAAGTGGCGGAACAAACTCCCCAGCAGCACAGCTGTCTGTTAAGTTGGAAGAACATTGATTCTATACAATAATAGGTAAGTAATTAACATTACTACCTAAATACAAAATATAAAATTAAATTAAATGCCATATTATGTCAGCTAGCACACGCCAATATACCAACAAAACATAGTAATTATACTCAAGCAGTAACAAGTAAATAATAAAAACAAAACAATGCCCGTTAAGCAATCAAAACTTTTCTAATGTCACTTTTAAAACATTTCAGTATACTAATTAACTTTCAACTTTCCAAGAATAAAAATGCTTGCGTACTTCATACTCCAAAACATCTAAGTCTTGCTAATGAGCCAAATATATACCATCTGGTAAGGTCTGGTAAACCTATTATATTTACAAACGATACTCATTAACTTTTATCAAACAAATTACAGGCAAGCGCACCATTAAAGCAAGGAGATTGAAAACCTCAACGAAATTAAAACAGAACCGTTCTGCTCGATAACTTTGAAATCTGTGTTGGACTGTAAGAGAATACACAGTGAGACCACTCTTAACAACGCACGAAAAATGTGGCTAAATAATAACAGATCGATTAAGCAAATTTTGCCTCGGTTGGTCCGTGGATGGGTGACCATCTTTGCATACCAAGACCTCTCCGTGCCTCGGAAAGTACATACGTTAAGCCGTTAGATCTTTGACAGTCGTTACGGCACGTCAGAAGCCCGAAAGTCTGGTAAACCAGTGTTACCAAAGAGTATCGTATTACTCAGTAACTGGGTGGTGGAGTTCAGATGGGCAGCAGCTCCATGTAAAATACTGGTACTCAGCTACATCCGGTTAGACTGGAAGCCGACCCTAACAGTTGAGAAAAGGCTAGACGGATCATCAACAACGCACAAAAATTCACAAAATACTGCGTTCTACGATTTTCTGGCACTCAACGTTGACACATTTCGAAAGTTTGCTCTTGCCACGTGCAACCACGCCGGTTGATACATTTCGATATTCGCAGATGGAAATGCGCGACCGTATTTTACATATGATGGATGTATCGCAGATACCTTACATTTGATTCAAGCTGATATATCTAAACGACTCCGAAAAACAGTTTAGTAAGAGCAGTCGATATGCAACAATATAACACTTTAAAAAATCACCTGAACACAGGAGCACCCATTGTTATCAGTGTTTTTTTTGAATAAGCAATACTAAAATCAAAATGTTTGTGTTCGAAACCTAGATATAGCCCGTTTCTTTAAGGCAGCCACTTATTTTAATTTGTGAATTGTTTTTGTTTTATGTAACGGACGCTTTTAATGTGCACGTCTTTTCACATCATTTTTACCGTTTTTTTTTTTTTTTTTGAGGGTGGGAAATCATCAAATAACTTCTCCTGCTCTGGGTGGAGCAGGAGGGCGTGTCAGACTTTTACTGACTAAAACCCACCCGTGTTCCCTCAGTTGCCTGTGTGCCAGGGGCCGCGGTATCTCTTTCGAACAACCCGCAACCCTGGCAGGCATCGGCCCTTGCGGACCCCACCAGTTCGGTGCACCAGGACACGTGGCACGCCGTGACCACCCCAGGAACCAAGTAACAAAAGGGCCCCAGACGTACCCGTGTCTGGTGCCCTTGGTCCCCCTGCGACGGGTCAGCACAGTGGCCCCGCCGCCTACCACTTTTCGGCCGCAGGGGATAGGGAGAGCGGCCAACGCTATACCGACACTCCTCTTCCCCTGCGGCCCCACCGCGTCCGCCATCAAACGGTGGCGGCCCCGTCCAGGCCACGGAAGGGAAGAGCGCTACTCAGAAGTACCGGCACTCCTCCTCTTCCGCAGCCTGTAATCCTCAGCCGCGATGCCTCCCATTCGACACCGCGGCCCGCCTCAGTTGCGGTGCACCTCACCGCAACCTACATTCTGGCCGCTACGTCGTCGGCTTGGAGACAAAAGCCCTGACGAGCGGCCCCCACCTTGGGGTTCCTCTTCGCTTCACCGTGGGAGCGGACCACGGCTACTGAGCCCCCCCGCAACGACAATGCGGGAACCCACTGGGGGGGTCATTTTTACCGTTAAGTCCACTCTCGGCCCCTCGACCCCTAAAAAAAGATTTATTTATTTGTTTCCTCTCAACACTTAAACATTGTTCACACTCGACCCCCAGGGGGTGAGACTGAATTTTCATACAAAAGACAGGTATACCTCGTCCACTTTCGACCCCTAGTTCGGTAAGTAACCAAATTAAAAAATTTCATACAGTAAGGTACAGACTACTTTGGGGGTCGAGACGAAACTAAAACTTGGCTGGAAAGTAAAATCCACTCACAATGCCCAAGGGTCCAGAATAAACTATAGTCAGGGGTCCAGTGGACACATTATTTATTGCGTGTCGAGGGACCGAGCGTGAACTAAACGGTTCTTACATGTTTCATTTCAACATAAATGATGTAACCAATTTTTTGTAACAATTTTTGATTTAAAAATAGAGTGTCCCAGGAATTTCTTGCACATTCTTCTCCATAAGTAACTTCTACGCTTTGGAATGGGTAACTAGCTGCACCCTTCTGACTGACCGATCCCGTGACAATTCTAAAGTACCTGTAATTGGTAAATTCTTTGAGTTGAATTTGACCTCTGGACCAAACATTGTAAAAAAATTTTTAGAATTCTTAAAGAAAACTCTTTCAAATGTACGCGCGGTAGTTGTCTAGAGTATTCAGCCAATATTGTGAAGAAATTGTTAACGCCATAGTGGTATAGAAGCTCACGTAAGTTCAGATGGTCCTTCTGTCTTTCTTGTTGCTGTCCATATTGTGGGGAAAGCAAAGGTCTATTTAACCTGGACGCATTTACCTGCAGATTGTGGCCAGAGCGCCAATTAGCTGGCCTTCGGAGATTGAGTGAATTTTTTGTGAAGCACTGGAGGATATTGGAACATAAAGTAACTGTTAAAGGTAAAAATTGCGTTTTATTTTTGTGAGCGAAATAAGACGTTGTTTTTGATATTTTCTTAGTAACTTTCAAAATATCATTTATTCCTTTAGTAGAATAAGTAATATTTTTTACTTTATCTTGGCTGTTTTTGTTTGTACTTTGACACAATTCAACACACGAGCCTGTCCTACACGTGGAATAACTCAGTAGGAACAAGGCTGTACTGAAAACCTATTGGCCAAAGTAACAACACGTACCATACCAACTTCAACACAAAAAGTAGATTATCTTCCGTCTTCATCACTCACGCTATAAGGAAAAGATGTTATTAATTTACCCAATGCCTACCGCTGAAAGAAAATAATATCATTCAGAATGTCAGCATCTTGTTTTCTCACTAATCCCGTATGTGATAACGAGGTAAACATCCGGTACACTGTCTTTGTATGCCAAGTATGAGGTTCCTACGTACATAAAATGGATCAAGCGGCCGAAGGGAGTTACGGTGAAAGCTCCAGGATACGCCGCGAAACTCAAATTGTCTTACCTTTTTTTGCAATTTTCAGGTAAAAAAATATGAATGGCGACCGTAAGACGTGTGAAAAAGAAACGAATGAACGAATAGCGAAATAACTTTTATCGGAAGAATAAATATTATTCATTCTTACAAGTTAATATCTTTCTTTTCTAAATCCAGCCCATAAAAATATAATGCGCGTAATCCAGTATCCAAAATAATGACATATCCAAATTAAGACAGTTCACATATTTTCTACTTAAAACATATGTAATAATTAAAAATTTGTTAAGCCGTAATATTTATTCCACAGATAAAATTTTCTGACTGTTAAAAAACAGCCCTAAATCAATTTATATTTTAAACCAATTTCGAAAAGGAGGAGGTTACCAATTCGAAATGTTTTTTTTTAATGTATGTTCGGGCGTAACTCCGTCATAGGTATATAGACGGATTTGCAAAATATCTTTTTTGTTCGAAAGGGGCTTATCCGAAATGGTCCCATTTAAATTTCATATAGATCTGATGTTGAGTTTTGGAGACACACAACGGAGGTCTTCAAAAAATGACAACAAATCAACCGCGATTGCTGCTATCGAATAAATATGCATTGTTTTGACCCAGAGGATGATGAAATTTCGAATCGGTGTAGGGTAGGTACTATAACTAAAAAGTGAAATATATCTCTTTTTTCAACAAAAAAAAAAAGCGACTTCCGGAAAAACTCTACAAAGTGAAAAATAACTTTAATTTCGGAAGGCGATGACAAAAAAAAATCACCAACTTCCGAAATTAAAGTTATTTTTCACTTTGTAGTGTTTTTTGTAGATTGTTGTTGTGATAAACAGGAAGTTTTGTCACCATCATGATTTATTTATTTCCTATCAGTGTACAAATTGATCACATGCGAAACTTACTTTGATCAAATTAAAAACAAAGAAGCAAGAAAGTTTTAAGTTGTGATCGGAAAGACGAATCGGAAAAGTCGTAATCGATTCCAAGAACAATATACGATGCGGTGCAAAAAAACCTAGTCTCCAGGGAATCAATCCGGCAAAGTAAACAGACGTATCTCCCGAGTCCCTGTTTTTGTAACATCTCGTTGAAATAATCAGTGAACTTAGTTACATATATGGATTGACAGGACCCGCCATCTTTGTTTTAAGGCCGAAGAAAAGTATTGTGTTTAAGTAAAAGTGTTTTTTTTTTTGCGGTAGAATGTGTAAAGCAATGATTGGTAATTGTCTTATTAGAGGACACAGGCTTTCATCTATACCTATTATGTACATATTGTATATTCATTCAAGTTTATTTTCGGGTCTGTCTGTGTCGGTCACATATTGTGGTTGTTCTTCTAAACTACGCAACGGATTCTATTGCGGTTTACATCATTATATTTGCTGCCTCAATAATTAGATAGATACTGTGAGATATTTTTCATACTGCTTGTTTAACTGTATTAAAAAAAAAAACTGGATTAATTCGACCTTTATTCATGATACAATATTGGTTATTAGGGTAGTATATTCGCTATCATAATTTCAGCCAAAAAAAATCCAGTGCTGGACGTAAAACTCAACAAGCATCGCTATTTTGTCCGGTTCTGTGCTTGTCGCATCCAGCGGATTATTGTCTTCACTAGGTCATCGGTTCACCTTGTGGTCGGCCTTCCAACGCTACCTCTTCTAGTACGCGGTCGCCACTCCATAATCTTTTGCCACCATAGGCCATTGGATCTGTGAGCAATGTACCATGCCCACTGCTACCTGAAGAGTACTGATGGCTCAGTGGTAACGGCCGCGACTTACGAGTTTCAAGTCGTGGGTTCAAACCCTAACAGGCGCTTTTCTTTGTGCAAATTATTTAATCACCACTGCTCTCTAAAGGATAACATCGTGTGGAAACCAGCGTGTCCTGGTACCAAAAATTCGAAGTTGTGTGACATCTCAAACTTACTGGGCTGGCGTGGTGGATTCAACCTACTCCCTCTTACAGAGAGGCGTGTGTCCCAGCAGTGGGAACTTTAATGGCGGATTATGCACTGCCACCTAAGATTGCAAATTCTTCGGCTATTTATGTACTTACCATAATGGCTACGCTTTCGTTTTCATTAAGTTGAAATAATTTGACCTTTGAAAACACATTTGACTTTTCCATTGTAATGTGTAATAAAAGAGATCCTTTATGAATTTCTCAGAAAAACTGGTTTTATTTTTCGTCATTATTTTTGTCTATAAAAAGATTATAGTATTAACTGTACTAAAGAATAAAAATATCAAAACACGATTCTTCATACACAATACAAGTAAAGAAGATTGCAGCCTTTATTATTATTTTATCAAATAAAATGTTATTAGTTGTTTTTTTTGCCAAAATTTGTAACCAAAACCAGAAAAGAAAGGTCAAGCAAGTAATCTTGAGGTCCTCCTATCCGTATCTTGACGTAATCTGCTGTAGTCAGGATTGTTCTATCCAAAATAGCATCCAAGAAAAAACTAAGAATAGCACAACACCTTCTTTGTACAGTCAGCATCAATAATATCGGGAGGAACAGACTGCTCAAAATGATCTAAGCAACTATGAAAATTAAATATTAACTCAATGACACAAGGAATGTTTCAGAATGAAGACAGTAAACGACTGTCATTCTGACGAGAACTTTATTCAATTGAGATAAAGTTTAATTTTCATAATTGTTGAGATCATCGGAACTTCATCATCTGCCTAGACTTTTCCCAACTTTCTTAGGGTCGGCTTCTTGTCTAACTGGATGCAGCTGGCTGAAGACCATAGAGCCACTACCTAGATGGCCTCAACAACCCAGGGTAACTGGGTGATACGATACTTCTTAACTAGCAGGGTAGAAATTCCCATCTTACACTTAAAATCATTGTAACGGTAAGAAATTTAAAAATGTAAACAAAATGTCAAAAGTAATACGGGTTATGACATTAGTGACGCAATCAAGAGAAAAAACTGAATGGATTGAAAGCATTAGTTTTACGAGTTCCATAACCAACTCACTAAATGTTTTTTTGCAATTATTTGTAGCCTCTGTCAGTTCTAGTGTTTTAGTTCACCTATTGACCAAATTCCCTACGTATACATCAAGTTATAAAACACGTATTCTACATGTTCAAACTATTGTTTTAATTAACCGCTTACACTTAAAATGATTTGCAATAACTAGTAAAAAAATCGAAATAATAGTACACAAAATGTCTGAAACATGTTTTACTTTTACACGCCATGATTTAATAATAATAATATAACACAATATTTATTTCAGACCATACAAAATCCATATTTAAAAATAAAATAAAAATCATTTAAATTTTACATACACACATACATACACAAAACAAAAGGCGACGCACAAAAAGATACACACATACACAATAACACTCATTTTATATAAGGAAAAGACGCACGATGAGTGGTCATCCAGTGCCACATCATTGGACTGTCTATTTTGCTGGCAAAGATAGCCACCAAGCTGTTGGAGCTATCGCGCACTCGCCGCATCAGGTATGGTATTCGTGTCCGAAAAGTGCATAAAAATCCGGCACGCTTTTACAAAACTTGTGGAAGTCTTTTAAAAGATTTGTCGAGAACAAGTATCTAGTTATCACAACTTGTTTATGTGCATAAACGTGGGTAAAAAAAACAAAAACGAAATTATTGATGAAATGGTTTACTTGTAAACAAATCATGCACAAAAATAACTGACCTGACACAAGACATAAAAAAAGATTTCTGCAAAGAAGCGATAAAGTATGAGTTGATTTCACAGCTATTTTTCCACCTTTCCTACGGGCCACTACAAAAAAAGAAAAAAACTTACATGAGCGATGGAGCGCGTAACCCGGTTGAACCCGGCTGGACCCGGCTGTAACCGGCTATACTCGGATAATTCCCAGTAGAGTACGACTGACGGCGCAATCTTCGTTTACATAATGTTTAGTCTATTTTAAGCGTCGTTGTTACTTTATACGGTCGGTGAAGGGTCACTGACCGATAAAAGGATACAAATTGGCATTTGTGAAAAGAAATTATGCACTTGCCTCTATTTTCACAAAAATCAATACCTAATCTTTTATCCTGTATACGTGGGTTTTCTGAAAATCAAACCTCATAGGTACTTGATTTAATAAAATTAAAAAATGGTAGTTATTTTACAGGAACCACAAAGACAGAATTCATAAAATGAACACTATCAGCACTTTCATAAATAAAAATTTATACAACAAATCTAATACTCACTCCAAATAATTAATTTTCCATAATAAGTGAACAGCGAATCGAAAGGTATTGAGCCGCTCCTACCGGCGTTAGCGTGCAAATAAATTTCTATGAGATCACCCCTAACGAGGGCAGGGCAATTTATTGGTAATTCAGTCGGAGCTAATGAATTAAGCACCCAAACATTAGTAGGTACTATAAAAACAAATGTTTTTTTTTTTCGTAAGAATTATTGGGAAATATACGGTTTTGTGGAATGATCGTAACCGCGGCGTGACGCAAGCATTCTTGGACGACCGTAGGGGTAGGCACGGAGCAAAGATGTTCGAAGCATGCAAGGTGCCACAATTTCGTTTGTTGTACATTACCTATACTTACACTGGGTCCAACAACTGCCGGCCATTAGGTACGCACCGTGCGATAGCGTCAGTGACATATAATTTTGCGTCAGTAAAATTTGAAAAAATGCCTTCTTTTGTGGTGTAATCGTGTAAAAATTACATGAAAAAAAGACCTAAATTGGCATTACGTTGGCAGTCATTTGCATGTCTCACTCATAATAAGACGAGACATAATCATAATCATTTATTTTCAATAAGTATTGGTACCATTAGGAGGGACCCATTGGGTCGTAAGTTTGGCCCATTGGTTGTCTGACATGCGGCAGATGTGTCCAGCCCAATTCCATTTTAGTGTGGCAGCTTTCCAAGTGACATCAGTAATCTTTGTGACGGAACAGATGGTCGTATTCCTGACCCGGTCTGTTAGTTTGATGCCCAGAATACTTCGTTCCATAGTCCTCTGGCAAGTGACGTGCGGGATGAGCTGGACTCCTTCAACAAGAACTGGTCACTAGCAGAATTAAACAGAGAGAAGTGGAAGGAGGGTAGAGAGGCATTTGCCCTGCAGTGGGACATCACACGCTGAAACAACAACTAAGTATTGGTACAGTGTTGGTCTTAAAGTAGATAATTGAGTTCCTAATACCTACATAGACATAATTTGACATGCAAAACAATTTGTTACAATTATTATACAAGGTGTCCGGTAGATAATGGATAACCTTGAAATGGTTCATGGTAGAACTAATAGCCATTTAGAAAAAATCATTTTTATTTGTATTTAATCTGCAAAAAAAAAAACCGACTTTCGAAAAAACACTACAAAGTGAAAATTAGCTTTAATTTAGGAAGTCGGTGTCTTTGGATATGTATTTTATCTTCTTGTCACCGCCTTCTGAAATTAAAGTTATTTTTCACTTTGTAGTGTTTTTTCGAAAGTCGGTGTTTTCGTTAAAATATGTTCAAATGTTTCAAATAAAAAATTTCGGAAGTTTTTTCGGAATTCTGTTGTTTTTTTTTTGGAAAACATTTTTTTTTCTGAATGGCCATTAGTTCTACCATGAATCATTTCAGGGTTATCCATTAAATACCGGCCACCCTGTATATTACGCTCAATGGCATGCTTTCTATCATTCATTTGTACAGTACGTTCAATATTAACTATCGTCACATTAATTTAAAACAGATTATTTAGTATTATTTATAAATTCATTCATAGAATACAAACTTTTTTGCGCAGCCATAATTTTAATTTAACAAAAAATATGTTATTAGGTAACTCTTTGAAATTCTTCGATATTTTGTTATAGATAAGTCTACAGACAGCTAAACAGAAACTAAAAGTTCTTTTTATATAGAGAAGTCTTTGGTGCCCTAGGCAGAACTATTCTCTCTGGATCTTTTACTTTTCGAGGGCAGCGGTCTTGAGCCTTTTTTAACAGGTCGTGCTGACCGACAAATTTAGCACATTGTAAAATATACATACTGGGTAATGTAAGGAGTTTTAATTTTTTAAACAATAGTTTACATGATTTCCATGGTGGGATGCCACAAATGGCTCGAACGATTTTTTTTGTACCTTTTTGATAAAAAAAATTTTTGCTTTTGGCTTTTGTAGCCTTGTAGCTTTTAGGCTTCATCTACGTCGCTTGAGTTACCCCATAGTATGAGGCCGTATTGTAGCGTCGATGCAACGCAGCCGTGATATGCAGTCAATATCGTACTCTGCGACGAGGTCTTTCGCATTGTGTAGAGAACATACACGAATTTGTTAAATTTGTTACATATCTTTTCAACGTGTGGATTCCAGGAGTAGTAGGAAGTAGCCGTCTAATGCAACTCCCAGAAAAGTACTTTCGTCTGCCAACAACAGAAGACCACCGGATCCGATCCTTACTACTTTTGTTTCTCGGCACGTCGGCGTTGGTTGCAATTAGGTATATTCCTCACCTAACCATTCTGATGAATATCACCAATAAGGTCACTGTAGTTGTTAGTCGCCTTTCAATCATCCTCTCAACATGACCAAACCTTCCAAGCACACAGGTGTAGTATGATACTGGTTATGTCTTAGGTACATAACTCGAGAGAGCTGAAAATCATTACTTTTTAATAATCCCCAATACGCTAAACCAAGAGTGGAGCTATTTATTATAATCAGGTAAGATATTTAAGAGGGAAAAAATGTATGGCGCAAGTGTCGTGGAACATATACAAGATATTTATAGATTGGAATAGGCGACGCATCATTATTTTAGGGCCTAAACACAACACGAAACGACGCGGCAACGTCGCATCGTGGCACGTTGCAACGTTGTGTCACGAGTCACGATGCTATGTCGTGTCGACAAAATCTATGACGTGCTTCGTAAATTCAGGACAAGACGTCGCAATCAAATTCACGATGCGACGGCGTATCTTGCGTATGTGTTTTGGCCCTATAGAACGTATATTATACAGGTAGTTTTCACGATACGAAGCCGAGACGTGCATCGTACAACGATGCGACGTCTTGTCGTAAATTCTTATGACGCACATCGTAGTTTTCCAAACACAAGAAGACACGACGTTACAACGGGCCATGATGCGATGTCATGTCGTATGTATATAACATCATGCAAAAGTTTTTTTTAACATAACCAATTCAAAAAAGATAAAAAGATCCTGAACAACATTTCGCCCCGTATCTCCACTATTTTCACAATAAGACCATTACATTCAACCGGAGGGTATGAAAGAACCCTTGAGCGTTAAAAAGCCGTTCCGTGTTTAATTTCGTTTAAAGGGAATTAAAACGTTTTGATAGCGGAATCTCCTGTTTAAAAAATATTGTTTGGGCATCCCTGACACCGGAATTTGCAAATTCAGTCTGAATTGGGTTTATTTATTTTATTGTTTCCTTAGCTGTATTAAGCCGGAAAGTTTTGATTGTTGGTGCTTTGTATAGAAATTATATCTGGGAAACTTTTGGGGCTTTACTTAAGAACTGCGTATGTACAGAAATTAGGCTGGCTGGAAATTAGTTTTCATCTGAGCCAGAGGGAATTAAAACAACACACAACACAAAAAAACAAAATTCAATTACTTATTTTTTTTATCTAAGAAGAAAATGATTAATCGGCGAATAAAATTAAGAGGTCCGGTAAATTAAACCCTGAAAATAAAACTGGTCAAAATACTCCAGGATACTAAGTTATTTAAACCTAGAAGTTTGATGAATTCTAAAGTGTCCTTGAAGAAACTACCGAGTGACTTCAAAACTCTTAAAGATCTACCGAATTTTGTGAGTTCATTCGTTTTGAACGATACTTCACTATGATAGTTATTAAAATTAACTTCTTCTTCTTGTTCTCGAGGAAACTTATAGTCAGCTATTGGATACTTGGTTTTTAATAAACTCTATGTCGCTTTGACAATCCTTAAATACAATATAGACGCTAGCACTACACTATATAAGATCTATATATTATTATGTATTCATACACGAAATATTGTAAAAGAAAGATCGATAGGTGGTAATGAAGTATTATTTTAATAGCATACGGCTTACAATAATAATTAAAGTGAATTTAACTTCCAAAACAACCATACTAACAATTTAATAATGTACCTACTTAGGTACATTATTAAATTACTTCTTTAAAATTTTACGAATTAGGCATCAACAAAATCGTACGCACTGTTGTCAAGCACCTTTTCCGGTGCTCAAAAAACATCAACTATTTATAGGCCGAGATGCGTTGTCGGCGACACAGTGAAATATTTCAAAAGAAAAATCTGTTGATGAATAAAGAAACAACTTCGATCGATATTATGACATTTGCTTTAACATATTTAAATTATATTATTTGATATTGGCGTAAATTAAATAAGCTAGCACAACTTCACAGACGTGATGGATAGTGATAGGTATCTAATGATGATAGAACATGATTTTTTCTAAACTCGTATTTCCAAGTAATTACACTACCAGTGGCCGTTGACCCGGTAATCACCTGTTGTCACTTGACATGACGAATTTAGAAAATCTTCTCCTAATTCTTTTTTGTTTTCGATTCTTTGTTTAATCGTCATTAGGTATCAATACTCAACAAGTCTGCGAAGTTCCGCTACCTACTTTAATTTGATGTGGTCATCAATTTCTACCATAAATAATAATTATGTTTACGTTTCTAACAACGTATCCAGTCCAGAACCTCTAAATTCCATTCTGCTTTATAGTTTCAGTTATGATATCGAAAATGGTATTGTACACGGTATCTATCTCGCCCAGCTACCTCATGCCAAATGCAACAGAACACTTCTTCTTGACCGCATTCTGCTGCGTTCACAATTTACTATTTTCTCTTAAAACTTTTGGCACTGGAGTCATAAACATGCGGTCTTCCACAAGTTATGTGACTTCGCCGCTTAAAACTTGGTAGTAGTTTTAGAAATTGATGATCTAGGAAACTTCGATATTGATGCGACTGGTTTTGAGCACCTAACACCCGGTTTTTGATTTGAGAATTTCAAGTTGAGAACTTGTCAAATTCTATTAAAGAATTATTATCTTTTAATCTTACTTTCGGGAAAGATGTTCTTTAACGCAGCTTGCGGTGGAATAAACTTGTATAAACCGTCACGTAACGAAAATTGTATAACTCGCCACGTTACAAAAAAGCGTCATTCCCACTGCATGCAACTTTTTGTTACAAATAAGAGAAAGACATCACCAAAAAAGAGAGAAAGAGATAGATAATTTTCATTGTTTGCGAGGGTGCTCAAGCCAATAGTGAGTTCAAAATGAAAATAAATCATGACGGCAGCGAAGATTTGTCAAACTTTTCTTCATGGGCGTCGTTTTCTTGTTGTTCAACAATCAAAATCTCCATATCAAATTACATTCGGAGATGAAAAAAGGTGTTAAGAATTTCGTTCCTGACGCGGGTCCCCCGACCCACACATTTTTTTTTGCAAATATAGTAAAGTTTTAAGAAAGTTTAAATAAAGTAAAGTTTTAAGTAAAAGGAAAAGTACAGTTAAAGAAATTCTTAATTCTGTAACCGAGTCTTCGTCAGTTTAAGTTTAAGTATTATTAATTAATTTTATAAACACCATAACCCACAGCTCTATAATAGCTGTTTCCCAGAGATGTTCACTCCTTTAATTTCTAAATCACTGAACTAGCCATCAAAATATTTACTATGGCCACCTAGTGGGACAGATGTATGTAAGATCAAGGACCAAATGTACCAAACCTCAAACAGGTTGACAAAATGAAATACATGTTTTAAAGACAAAGTAAAAATAATCAAGCTTTTGTAATATTTTCTCCCATATCTTATACTAACGTGAGGAAAAATATTTAACGAAAAACTTTTATCAGTCTCAACGCTAACCATGTACGCTCCACCAGCCGCGTATTATCACATCGGTGCATATTATATTTTTGTTTACCTACCCTCACCTAAGTAAATGTTGGGTTTTGAATTTTGGAAATAAACACGTCTCACCCTTTTACGAGGCTCCCAAGACTTACCGTTTACTGTTTGCCTTTCATGAAATTGATGTCAGAAAATATGCGGCCCTTTTAACTGATGCTGCGAAGAATGAATTTTTTTACTTGGTTTAAAAACATCTTGGTTGACAGGCGTTGTTAATTCTTATTGACAAAAAGGACCTCATCTTTTTTATATATTTATTTTTTTGCTTTTCATGAACTATTTCTACAATAGCTAATTCAAGTGCTCGGTATCTCTAAGCAATACAGCCTTCTCTATTGATATTTTGATAGTCATTTAAAAATCTACTTAGGTACCTATAAAATGCCATAGTGTTTTTAAACTTCATGTCATTCAATTTAGGATTCCAATTGTATTTTTGAATAATATAAACACAATTTAAAGCTAATAGGCGTAAAATAAAAATGACGTTTAAGTTTATGAAAAGGGAGGGTAAGGAATCAGACAATTCGTCCAAATCGCTGTGAACGGGAAAAGTGCCCAAAAGGGTGGCAGCTTTGCCAAGTTGTATGGCATTGCTGATTCTTTGGCCAAAGCATAGGCCAGCACTCTGGTCAAGTGAACAGGCGACCATCTACTTGGCGATGTCTTAAAACACTAAGTGGGCATTCCGACCCATGGCCCTAGTGTTTCAACCCCAAACGGCTCGAATATATAAATTCCGACCTGATACTGTAGATACATCTCAGATACGTAGGTAGAAATAAGGAAAAATCATTCTTTTAATAAATCATTTTTTAAATCCTCTCCAACTGTCCTCTGATTTCCCATTTCCACTTATGCCATAAACCCGTGAAAAGCTCCATGAATCCACAACCCAATCACATCAGTACTCAGCCGTACAGATAATTGAATAGTGGAAATCAGAGGCGAAATAAAATAAAATTGCCGACTGCAATTATTTGCTGACCTCTTTGCAGGGCTAAGGTCACCTTGTCCTACTGTCACACCCAAGTGTTGACGGTAGAGACATTGTTCGTCAAGAAAGTTTTGTAACGCAGACAAGCATTTTATAAATCTTAAATCAGAATGCATTTCCTTTGACAAAGAGGTATGTCCAGACAGTGCATGGCTCCATTATATTTATAGATTGCATTTAATCTGCTGAGAGTTCTAGTCTGTGGTTCCAGCGCATTAGCATCAGCGTTTCTTTTCCTGGAAATTATATGAATAAAGCTGATTGTTATTCAAGATTAAACACCGTTTTAGTAAAACTTCCAACAAATGGGGGGTTGTTCAAAGTTTTTTCAAACTCCAAACTTCAATCTAAACAGATTCATCCATAAACCATCCTTTCGCAAATATATTCCAATATCTGAAACTGTTACACTACAGTGTATAGCTACCCCCGTTTCACGTTAAATGAGTTCTCTGTTTATGTAATGGAGGCCCCGTCGTCCGTAATTGATTCCGAATTAATCCGGGCCAGTGATAAAATTCACGTTTTGACCGACAGTCGGCTGGGAGACTGCCCGTCATTATGTACTCGTAGCTAAATCTTCGTGGATGCTTCCAAAAATGGCCGCTCGCGTAGTGAAATTGACGCTTGAATTTGTTCAGTAAATTATCTTGGGAGCTGATCTTGTTTCTTTCTAAGGAATTCACTTCGTGGATATTCTTTTGGAGTACTGTTAGTATACTGTGTATTTGTGTTTCTATTAACATCAAAATCACAAAATCTTTATGCCAGTTTTCACCGACATTCCCGAACCTTATGGGATCCCTTAAGAATGGTTAGGGGGCTGTTAGAAGGTGGTTCCTGTTTCACCAATAGTAAGGGGTCAGTTAAACGTTAAAAGGTCCCCTAAATTCAGGTGATCGAAATGTAGGCCCTTAGAGTTGCTCATATTGTTTTGCTAAATTAACTTTGTCTACTAATATAAATAGTGTCTTTATCTTCTGCGTATTATTCCAGCATCGTATACTACACTTAATAACCGCCATGGTTCAAAGCAAGGTACCATTGTAGACCGATCATGTATAACGTAGCTATCCATTACAACAATTAAGGAAGCCAGTCATATGTGTCTGGACCATAACCGTTTGTACTCCACTACATATAGGTATCGGTATATCTCACAAAGCAACAAGACATCGCACAAGACAGCTGGGTCAATCTACATACTGCGTTACTCGTGTCGTCATAGTATAATATTATTCTAGTATGTTCCAAACATACTTTAGAACGTCTTGCTGTCTATCTAAGGGATCGTCTGCTTTAATATAAACAAACAATCCCTCCCATCTCATCCCTCAAGTGACACATTGCATCACGTATCCCTTTTTTGCACTCCAAAAAAACTTTGTCAAACTTCAACGGCGAAGGGCGAAAGCCCGCCTCCTCCAACCACATTATCTCACAAAAGTCACGCCAAAAACCTTTATAGGTTACAAAAATAAAGTTTTCCCATAAAATAACGTTACTGAAATATCGCAGACGTTAAAAACTGTTTAATAGTATCGCAGCGTTGAGCGGAGGCGCGAACAAATCGGGTGGGAGTTGGAACTCGGCCGCGTTCAGACCATTACCGCTAGTTCCGACAACTCGTTACAGACTCAAGCGCACACAGAAAAAGTTTTAGAGCTACTGCTGAAACCGACCGCGAGCCACAGAGGAGGGGTTTGAGTGAATCAAGTCCTCGTTTGCACTTGTTGGATGGTTCAATTACAGTCAAAGCTTGGAAAAATTTAGGATTCTTGATCACAGTGGAGAGAGTTGGTATATCACTAAATAGATTCTACATACGTAATATAACATCACTTCTGTTGTCCTTCTTTTTTGCTGTTAAATAGATACTACTCTACGAAAATTTGCTACTAGTGAATTGTTTAGATTTTCTACTTCATGAAATTGCAATAGTAGCAACCAGGGTTGCGGTTTCGACAGTTCAGACCGCGCGGGTAAAACAAATCATCTCTGAAAATTACGACACGAAACCGTGTCTACCGATGGCATAAACAAATCCAAAGGGTTTACGATTACAGGTAGATATCATGAAGCCCAAAAAAAACAATTTCGTTTCTTATACATGCCTTAATTTTAACTTGACTCACTGCACTTCAACTGTGCCTCGCTCAACATTACCGACCTTGCACTTTTTATCAGTGATTCACGCCCTGAAGTACAATTTGCAACACAGCATCCGAAGTAAGTTGCAGCTCGGTACAATATGTACGTGAGTTACATTTTACATTTTTCGTAGCAATTCCCTTGACAATGCACAGCGAAATATAAATCAGATGGTAAAATGAACTTTTGGTTGAGTAAAAATGATTTTGTAAAACAGACTTTTTTGCATGGATATTTTTTCAAGCGGAAATATTTGAAGTTTTGGATAAAGGCCCTATCAAGATTTACAAGAATTGACGAATGTCCTTTCAACATTTTATATGACATTGTGCTCAACTGCCTTATATTCTGCTGGTTTCGGTTTCCAGCATAACCCAATGCAACTGAATAGAAGAATGGAGCAACTGCCATATTTGTCTCTGCTACTCAAGTTCTTTTTTTAACTTATTTTCAGTTACAATCTTGAGAGCGTTCATTCCACGCGGGCTAGCAACAACGCATGTATAGTAGTTTTTCGTGATTATTTAATTAAATACAAATTAAAGTACAATTTTTTTTGTCAGCCAAACACTAGATACAACAAAGGACAATACGGGCAGGCGATACAGGTGCAACCGGCAGCATCTGGTTAAGCTTCTCATAATCAGAAGAGCGACGTTGAGACTTGGAGTTGTCCCAAAAGCGGTAGCGATGAGAGCCCCGGGAAAAACGTTGTCACTGGGCAACCACAGACCGGTGGCTATACAAAGCAAGACAAAACATTTAAAACTGTTTACATAGCTGCTGGACATAGGCCTCCCCCAGGCTCCTACACTTCGACCGGTCTTGTGCTTCCCCCATCCAGCCATTATAATAATACAGCCAATTGAAGGACTGTGCCAAGTTACTGCACAATCAAGTTACCTGGCTTTACATCCGAAGTATTCTGCGTTTTAAGCACACCAATGTGGCTGACTAGCTGATATTTTTCTCACCTTTTTCTTTTTCCGTGCCGAAATGAAGGAAGAAGAAACAACACTCCGTACACAGCTATCCTTATTTATTGAAGCCCGAAGCTTCAACTGACCGCTGAACGAAATACATGTAATTCACTCCGTAGAACTAATGTGCTAACTTTTCTTGATGAACTGGTAAACTTGTACTGGTCTAGGTCTAATGAATAGCTAGTACAAAACATATACGAGTAAATTACAGCAGTGCTTTGTTTTGAAAGCTTTGCATTTCTGTTTGTTTCATGGAATATGTAAAGAGTCTGCTATTATTTTATTCGTACCTGCCGTTGTATGTTGTAGGTACTCGTATATCTTTCGTTGTATGGCACTGAAATACGGTACACAAAACAGAAATATAGTACTCACTAATTCCATGCCTAAGTGCTATAAAAGTTTTGACTTGGCTGCCTCGTTAGTCTTGTCATCGTAAGGGCGACTGTTTAGTGTGGAACCCTGGGTTCAATTCCATGCAAGGGCAAAGTGCTATTTTTTCAGTAGCAGGCCTGAGTCTGAATTTATATTTATTCAATAACAATACTTGTCTTGCCCCTAATAGGGTATTACGAGTACACCCATTTTTTAAAAGTGTCCTACGTAGATTCTAAAGTGCTAATAAACCACTAAAAAAAAAATAGTTTAAAAAACTAAAAAAACACGCTTTAAAAACCAAACTAAAAAAGGAGAAAATAATTTAATTCAATTAAAAAGCGAGGGGTGCTTTTTGAAGTATATTTTTATAATCAATTAATGTCAAGCACCCCACGGTTTTTAATTGAATTAAATTATTTTCTCCTTTTTTAGTTTGGTTTTTAAAGCGTGTTTTTTAGTTTTTTAAACTATTATTTATTTTCTATTTTTTAGTTCCGCTAACTACAAAACGTGTTTTTTTTTTCTCTTTTTTTATGATTAAATTGTCATCGGTCCTCGACAAGTTTACAAAGTTTCAATGAAATCTGACCGTTTAAAGTGGGTCAAAATCGCGCTCAAAGATTCCGTTACATACATACATACAACCCGAGCTAATATAAAGCGTGTAAAAACAAAACATTTTTATTTAATCTATTCGTGCCTTAAAAATGCATTTAAAACATTTTCAAATTTCGCGTGTAATTTGACGAAAACGCTGGACACAGTGGACGCCATATTGCATTGCTCTGTGGGTATGACGTTAGATGCGCTGATATTTTATATGATGATTGTTTATAATTAAAAAAAAATAGTTATTATTCTACTTATCGTTGGTTAGCTTTTCTTTAATACAAAATGTCACTATAAAAACTACTTTGGTTACGAAAATAATAAAAGTACAAAGTTGTTTAATCGACGCGCCGTATGACGTGTAACATGGCGGCTACTATTTCATAAGGTGTTTAAAAACAGATACAAAAAACTGAAATCTTTGAATTTAATTTGAAAATTTATTTTCTTATTTCATGAAATAAAACGAATATTTTCCGACTGCATTTTTCCTAAATAATATATTTTTAGATTTTTTCTCATAAAGAGTAAAATACATTACATGCATTATAGTCTTCCTGACCGAATTTCGACCATGGCGGCCAATGTAATCGGAGACGACTCATCGATCCAGGAGATATTACAGTGCACAAACACAGGTGCATTCCCTTATCCCTAACGCCCATAGTTCCAATTAGTAAATTATATAGATTATTTAAAAAATATCAAACCTTTCTCAATGTATAATAATAATTTCAGCCGAAAATCAGCATCGCCAATTCTACCGGTTCGTTGCTTGTTGCATCCAGCGGATTCCTGCGGCTTTCACAAGGTGATCGGTCCACCTTGTGGGAGGCCTTCTTCCGCTACGTCTTCCAGTACGAAGTCGCCAATCCAGAAACTTTCAACCCCATCGGCCATCTGTATAATAATTTATTCTCTGAATCAAATTCTAGTTAAGATAACGACTAGCATTTAATTAACTTTTTGACAAGAGTGAATTTAACAGCATGAACTCCTAGCCGTCCACTGCACCAAGACATGTAGTTCATTAACATGAACTGAACTAATGTCTTAACTTTTCTTGATGAACTTGCAAAGTTGGGCGTGTATACTTATACATGAACATCTTACTGTGCGGTTGAAACTAAGCACGACATTTCCAGTGTAACTGTGTTAGTAACATAGGTTTATGCAACTATAAAATTCGCTTTCTTTTTGTGTAATTTTTAGTGTATGTATATATTATGCTAGTGTAGTGTTTGCGTTTATTTGTAATATTTGGAGGGCCCACGCAACGGCTTCACGTGCTTTCCGAGGCAACCGCGGCAAGCGTAGCATAATCAGATCTATCGAACCGTGCGGTTATTATTAGGTACTTAGCCACAAGCCCACAGTAAAGAGGACTATACGTATTTGTATTGTTTGGAGTATTTATGGATATAGTTTTGTGCCCCAGTAATATAAAGCCGCAATAGGCATTTATTGTTCGCCGTGCCTCGAGTCACATCGTCGCGCGAGCCCAGTGCCCTGTCCCTCGCACTCTCTTCGCACTCAACGCTCTCTTGGACACTAAACCTGATTGTGATGTGTTTGCGGACGAACGGAAGACGACCACGTCAGTTTGTGAGATGCGTATAATATACATTTGGTGTATTTTTTTTTACGAATATTATTGGTGTATACCCGTTTTAAGTTAAAGTAAAATATATTCTGCCTAGTACCTACCTAGCCTGTCTGTTACGTGACACCCAAGTTGGAAATGACCATGAGTTAATGGCCTGTTCGACTCCGGCAGTTTATTATAACATTTTCCGTCACATTTTCGTTTTAGCTGTTCGATAATGCCTATAATTTGTATGTTTGAAACAACATATCATAAAGTGAATTTTGAATCAGGTTCTTTTAGTGAAATATCAATTTAAAAAAATACAAAATAACAACTAATCTAAAACTCATTCAAATCTCCAAAAATACACAGGAATTAGGATTCAAAACACGGATCTAATATTGTCTTTATCTAGATAAACTAGCGAACTTCTACGTCTGTACCTAACGACTAGTGTGCGAAGGATCCGTCCGATTTTAAGCTTTAATGTAAGTTAGAAGTAAGAGACGAAGTTTGTACTGAGTTGTAGTTAAAATCTGCTACGCTTCTGACAGTTCAAATTTGGTTCTGAAAGGTGTTACTTTAATCTTTTTAGTTGTATCTTATAGAGGAATGGATCAAAATCAATCTTTAGTTTTACTATTACCTACTATTTTTACTATTCTACTGTCAATAACGTATCGCTATGTGTCACTTTAGCATCAACGTTCGTCAATTCAGTGTCAAGTATTACAATGAGCCATTTTTGTGTGTCACTATGATTTACTAGATACCTACTCTGAGTGTTTTTGTAGTACCTACTAATTTTTCCCCATAACTACTAGATACTTATCACTTTAATATCGCTATGTGTCACTTTAGCGTCAACGTTTCTTAATTTAGTGTTAAATATCACAAGGAGCCACTTTCAGGTCACTTTGAGTCACTAGGTAATCTGAGTGTTTTTGTAGTACCTACTAATTTTTCCCCATAACCACTAGGTACTTATCATTTTCATATCGCTATGTGTCACTTTAGCGTCAACGTTTGTTAATTTAGTGTCAAATATCACAAGGAGTCACTTTCGGGTCACTTTGAGTCACTAGGTCATCTGAGTGTTTTTGTAGTACCTACTCATTTTTCCCCATAACCACTAGATACTTATCATTTTCATATCGCTATGTGTCACTTTAGCGTCAACGTTTGTTAATTTAGTGTCAAATATCACAAGGAGCCACTTTCGGGTCACTTTGAGTCACTAGGTACTCTGAGTGTTTTTGTAGTACCTACAAATTTTTCTCCATAACCACTAGATACTTATCATTTTCATATCGCTATGTGTCACTTTAGCGTCAACGTTTGTTAATTTAGTGTCAAATATCACAAGGAGCCACTTTCGGGTCACTTTGAGTCACTAGGTACTCTGAGTGATTTTGTAGTACCTACTAATTTTTTTCCATAGCCACTAGATACTAGGTACGTACTTTCGGTTTAGAACTGTTACCTACTTTGATATTTTGTTTATCATTTTGGTTCACCCTCAACCTACCCTTTTAATTTCTTCATTCCATTTCCAGAAATCTTTTCGCTAACAAAATAATTAATTCAGTACACATCAGAGAACGTAGCAACACTTTCAACAACAACTTTCAGCCGAGATTAATACGAATATGACCTATTAAGTCCTGAAACTACGTGTGAAGAATCTCGTACGTGACTGGGAATCAGAGGAAGATAGACGATCGTGCTTTCTCTTTCTCTAAGAAGTACTTAAACAGCTTAATAAGTTTCGGATGTTTGTTAGATTGCAACGCAAAATGAATTGAGAAACAGCCTCGAGTTTTGGTTGGTGTTTCGTTTGATTATTCTAGTGGCGTTTAGATAAAGTTTGTTTTATTTGTTGTTTCGTGTAAGGATTGAATGATTATCGTTTAAATAAATGGGATAACATTGCAGGTAAGAGGTAACACGTAGGAGGCTGTGTACAGACTGAGAGTTGCACAGGGAGCCGTGGAGCTTTCCATGTTTGGCATCATGCTTATAGACCTAGTTCTAAACATCGACATACGAAGACAAATGAAGGTCTATGATATCGGAAAGCGTATTTTGGAACTCAAATGCAGTTGGACAGGATACCTGACAAGGCGCAGTGATGACAAGTGGAGTAAAGCTGTGACAGAGTGGCGTCTAAGGACTCCAGTCCTTAGATGCCACTCAGACGCAGACAACCGACATCTCGTCTTCCATGACGAGATGTCGGTCGTGTGGCGGTGATATAGGTAGACGACATTGCTGCCATCGTAAGCAAAAAATCTTGGTTGATTTTCTGTAATTTTTTGAAGAGTTCCGTTGTCTGTCTCCGAAACGCATCATCAGATCTATATGAAATTTAAATGTGACCATTTCGAAATAAGCCCCTTTCGAATAAAAAATAATTTTGCAAATCCATCTATATACAGGTTGAAATTGAAAACATGCGACAAACCGTAATGGGAGATTGTACTCATCATTATGAACAACTTTTACTGAAGGACCAAAGATGCAATCGCAAAAAAAAAACAGCTGTTCCCTACATTTTGACGAGTTATGCGAACATAAATGTAGGGAACAGATGTTTTTTTTTTTCGCGATTGCATCATTGGTCCCTTAGTAAAAGTTGTTCATAATGATGAGTACAATCTCCCATTTCGGTTTGTCGCATGTTTTCAATTTCAACCTGTATGACGGAGTTATGCCCGAACATACATTAAAAGAAACATGTCGAATTGATAACCTCCTTCTTTTTGAAGTTGGTTAAAAAAGACATATTACTCCATAATGCGGATTGAGAAGAAATTGAGCTACATTTTCTTATGACATAATATGCTTTAAAAGATGAATTCATGTATTTCCAACTTAATTAAAGTGTAAGTAATGATAACTTATAATTCACATACATTGTCTGCGTGAGACAAAACAAAGCCTACTTGTTATAAATGATACTATTATTACACTTGAGATGTGATCAAAGTTAATTATGAGGTGGTGGTTAAGATTTGAGCTAGATTGTTGTTTAACAGTTTAATTAGCTAGTAGATACTGTAAAGTAATTATTTTTTAGTAAAACCGCATTAAACCTCCAACGCCTTTTCTCAAAAGTGGAATCATATAGGTTAACATAAACAGAAAAATTAATAAGTATTTTATTTTATTCGGTGTAGGTACTTACAAAACACGCAAAAAGAAAGAAAATACATTTATTTACATTTCACACACTAAAAGGCACACAAAGTTACTTCATGGAAGGTTCCACTAGGAAGACGAAAGAAGGTTACACCATATGCTAGATGGAATAGAAGACATACGGAAAATAGCAAGTTCAAATTGGGTTGAAGTAGCCCAATCTAGAGAAGACTGGTTATCTTTTGAGGAGGCCTTTACCCGGGTAGGTCCTTGGCAGTGCCTAAACATACCTATTCCAACAATAATTGTATTATTAATCACATGGAAGGCTTCAATGTTTTATTTTTAATTTGATTTATCTATAAAAGGCACACAGCAGATTAATAAAAGGTAAAGTGCGATGTAAGAAACTACCAGCAAATTGTGCCTCATGACTGCGCCAAAAAGGCCCAAAAACATACACAGCACCCAAACATTAGGTACAGGAATAAGTTGCAAGCTGAATCGACTTATGCAAAGAACTCCCAAACATTGGTTAGACTGTTAGAAAAGATAAATTAACATAAAAACCACTTTCTTATCATTTTAAAAGAAGTTGTAAGTAGGTATTTACATAAAAGAAACACCATTATAATAATGAACACATGTTCTAGTGATGTGAAAAAGAACGCAACGTGACAATGACTTATGATAGCACAGCCCTAGTGATATAAATCATCCTTCGAGGCCCATTTGTAAAGTACCATAATTTATCTATGGCTGCATCGGGGAAGTGTGGTATTTCTGCAGAAAATTATCATATATATCCGAAATTGTGGGATACTGCGTACTAAATTATTGTGCGTATAATATAGTTTCCGTAGCGTCTTGGAATAAGAGAAAATTATATGGCTTTATCCATATTTTTTTTCTACTTGGTTGCTCATGCGTACAGTTTATAATCAGCATTATAATGTTCCCAATACTGGCACATAGGCCTTCTCTCGGTGAGTGGGAGTGGGCCGTAATTCACTACGCGGGCTCAGTGCGGGTTTGTAGATGTCACATGTCTTCCAATTTTTTGGAAGACATACTCCAATGTAATTGTAGTTAAGCTTTAAATTTATTAAATATCAACCGACTCTATTTCTTGTGCTGACGAAAACTAAAACTCATTATTACGGCAAGAATGTAACTAGGTACTTACATTAAAAGCTAAAAAAACAATGAACATAAAAAAAATAATCTATAAAAGAAAAAGAAACAAAAAAGACAACCCATATCATCTTATTATACGCAGAACACCATGATTTTGTAAAACTGGATAATTATACTGACTCGTGATAACAATTATGGACATCGACACGCAAACTGAAACCATTAAATCAGCACATTATTCTAGATCCCCAACGTAGAATTTCTCGATGGTTATCAGAAAAAAATCTGCTGGTTAATGGAAAAGTGCGTACTTATGAGTGTGTGGTGTGTGTGTACCTATGCGGTTAAAATGTATGGAAAAGCAATATATTTTTTTTTAAACCGACAGACAATTTTTTTTTTTCATAATCATATACTGAATCCATAATAACACGCTACGCGTCGATGTCCGTGCCAGCATGCATTATCACCGACTTACTAAATAAATGATGAACAATAATAAATTACTCGCCTGTCTTTTGTTTTACTTTCAAAATTATCCAGAGCAAAAATAACTTTCACCAAATCCACACCTCGTAAAAAGTTGAGTACGGTCGGAAAGCAGAAAAGTATTTAAATGAGAGTAATTATGCCTAAAGTTTAAGCGAGTTTGCCTGACTTTTAAATATGTATAGTCAGGCCTTTATAATGCTAATTAGGATGGTATATGGATCTCAGTTTTGGGACTAAAATTGAGCCTAATGAGTTGGTTTCTCTTGTTAAATGTTCAATTAAAATAAATGATATAATAAAAGTCTTCAACTCCAAAAATAAGAGTTGTAAACCAATAAAATGAGCCCAGCTTTTTACTCACAAAACAACATAAGTAGGTTGTCGATATTTTATAAAAAATATTTTGGATTGTAATTATTATGCAGAATTACCAAACAAACTAAAGAAATAACTCTCCTGCTTAATGGTAGCGCAACAATATGAATGATGTTAAAATAACTGAGAGTGTCATCATTATTGTGGAATATTGACACTGACAGCTCTTGAACTCAGTTTACATGTGTTGATCGCGTTCAGTTTCATTGGTGAAATTGGCTTTTAATAGTTACTATTACATCGGCCAAATATTTACACAACACCATGCTTTGGTTACCATATCTAAGCTAACAGGGCACAATCTAGCTCTTTTCACCAAAGTGTATTTTAAGACCTATATTCAGAATGTTAATTTAGTGAACGCTCAAAGTCACCCACAACCCCTCACCCCACAAGCGAAATAGAGCATAAAGATAATAATGAAGTCATAATTTTATCACAGCCCGAAACTTTGAACTTCCCAACTACGCTTATAGCCGACAAATTGTCGCGGAACTTGAAAATAATGGATCATCACAATGAATAATTTAATTAATGTCTTTAAATTAAGATAAGTTACTGCTACAGCCAGTCACACGAAGATTTAAATACCTTACAAAATTATGTTATAGAGAACTTTTTTCTCATTTTATTAAACGAAAGAAAGAGATAGGATGATGTTTTGTCTTTTTCCCGCTAGTTATTTATATGTGCAAACGAGCGACAGAAAAAGCTCTGCAAAGTAATATTTCGTGTTTTATAAAACTTTAAAGTAGCTTCGTGGAATATTTAAGTATTCACATTAATATAATTTACGGTGTCGTCGAGGCCTTAGTGTCCATGTATATTCGAGATTAAAATTAATATAAATTTAAAACATCACTGTAAAAGACTGTAGAGTCAGAGCAACGTACGACCGGTATTTTCTACAAACGAATCGTGGGTTAGATTTAAAAATGCGCAAGCAATTTACCCTTTTATTTATAAACGTTGCTTAAAGTTAAGTAATGGTTAGCGATTGGTTTACCATACGTTGTTGACATTTAATATCTTAACTTTAATCAACGTTTAAGAATATACCCCATAATATAATTATACTAATACTACAATCGCTATCAAATTAGGGTCTCTACTTTTGTCAAACTTATACACGGATAGCACCCATAACTAAGTGCGAATTTCACCTATGAAACTGAAAGCATTCCACATAAAATAATGACACTAACGGCCCTTAAACGTGGTTTATATGCAGATCGCGTTTAGTTTCGTTGGTGAAATGTACCCTAAACAATCGTTCAATAGTAGATAAACACTGCTGCTGACTAAATAAAGTAATGGTTTCTTGTGTGATTTAACTGCAATCCAAAAACAAAATCGATCAGCTCTCACAAAACACAGTTCGTATTCGCTCTCAATATGTGAACCACACAACGTCTAAAGTTCGAATCCCCTCCCTAGACTCACCACGGTACACTACCACTCACTTTGCATCGACAACAACACCACACCTCTTGCTATTTTTAACTATTCTCATAATCCTAGTTTAGACCCGGAAGAACTCAAAACTCAAAAGAATGTTTCTAACAAGGCGGGCTGCAGTAAGACTTTTCAATTGGTCTTCCAAAGAACTGTACCGCGAGAAAACTTTCTCGTAATCTTGTTCACTTTTGTCATCAAAATGTCGGAACTTTCGCTTTGGGGAAACTTTATGTAGTATCGACATGACACGAGGTAATGAGAGCAAAGAGGTTGCTTTAATTTTTGTTTCGGGAATCTGTTGGTCGTGTTTGGAATTTTTGTAGTCTTTTTGGATGGTTTTGTAGTGTCGGGTGGTTTTGTAATGGTTGATTTAAGATTTGAAAGAAATCTTTATTAAAAATCTATGTGAGTTTGAAGAGTGGGAACTGCGCTATAAGATTTTTTTATGGAACAGCTCGTTGATTACAACGGGCATAATATACAAAGGCTACCATGCTCAAATGGAGGGCGAGTCACGTCAGCTGCATTAACAATGACCGCTGGGCAAAAGTCTAATCCCAATGGATGCCTGAAGTTAAAACACGTCGCCGAGGCCGGCCCAGAAAGAGGCGGTGAGATGACTGAGACGAGTATCCTGAGGCACATCATGGTTTTGAAATGAAATTAAGTATTTATAAGGACATATTGACGGTCTCTACGTATAATCCCCTAACTACAAATTTTACAGGATAGCGCTTCAAAGTTTCAAACACGTGTATATAATGTTCTAGTTAAATGTAATGTCATGATGGATTTAAAGTGCATTTTGCCATCTTAGACTTATTTTTGTTAAACTAAACGATAGTATAGGCTGGCCTGAAGTTCACGAAAACAAAACATGTAAATCACGTATCTACCTCTTAGGGGTTTGTACATAAGGACCGTCGAAATAAGTAAGTAGATCTTATAAGATACTTTTAAACGTCAATGTTGTAGACAATATTTTTAAACTGCGACGACCTTTCCTATGAGGCTGTCTGATGTCTGAGAGGTCATGGTCTCTTTTAAAGTCCTGGGGCACATCGTGATTTTAAAAGTTATGTTTAGATGACATAGCATGCTCGTAACATGTTCCATTAAGAACCTCTTTCGACACGTATTTTACAGTCCGTAGGCATCAGGCCAATCATAATACACTACTACTGCCAGCTAATCATCCTGCCGGATACTATGCAGCAGCGTCAGTTAATGACGGTAACTGTCAAAGGGGAGTTCCGTCAGTTACCTTTTAGTTATAAGCTAACTTGTAATGGAGTTGTTTTCAACATTAAACGCACCTGGCTCGAAAACCTTTGGAATTTAGTAAACAAGGAGCAAATTTAAACCGTTTTGCGTATTATTAGAAAATTTATTTTATTTATGGTACCTATTGCGTATTAGATTTTTGAGCAATAATATTACCAATAAAATATTACCTTCATAACTTGGAAAAGTCAAGTACTTAATATATTTGAGTTTTCCAAGTTATGGAGGTAATATTTTAAAAAGCGTATTTTTTGATAAAAAGGGGTTGGTGGTTTAATAATGACAGCCGCATGGTTCGATCGATCAGGTTAAACTACGCTTGCCGCGGTTGATGCATCGATGGGTGACCGTCTTTACATACTAAGACCCCGGTTAGTCCCGGCTGTAATTTGTTGACCTTTGACAGTCGTTACGAGTCGTCAAAAGCTCGAAAGTCTGACCAGTGGGTATCATTATTACCCAGGAATTGGGTTGTGGAGGTGAGATTGGCAGTCGCTCCATGTAAAATACTGGTATTCAGCTGCATCTGGTTAGACTAGTAGCTGACCCCAACATAGTTGGGAAAAGGCTAGGCAGATGACTATGTTTGTAATCAAATAAATAATTGATCTAAGAACAACACTTTAAATTTCCAAGTTTAATACAAGTCGCCATACTTTTCAGACAAAATTCGTAGAAAGGAGGACTAAAAGCCGTAGGCGTAACCTTGTCGACCCCTATCGACTTTGATAATTTTAGACTCACAAACAATTCCCAGGAATCCATCCTTCAATCTTCAATCAACCCTAATTAGTTTACAACTAAATGAGCTGCATGTCAAAAACGATCAAGAAATTACTCTAATTATAAAGTACCTGAAGTCTTCAGAAACCCTTTTAAGACACAAAATAGATAGGCTCAGAAAGCCAGCTCTGTACAACCATCGAATACACGTGCACCTGTGTAAAGGAGATTAACGCGCAAACTTGTCATGATGTGGTGAACTCAGTAAATTACTAGTCCCGCTAGGGTTAAAAAAAATCGTCGAAAAAAATCAAACTAAAAGCATTTATATTTTTTTTCAACTGTTAGAATTTTGAAGCTGTTGCCCATTTTGAGGCGTACTAGGTACCTATGGAGAGGAACGGGCAAAGAGGTTTACGGACACTTTTAAATCAAATTATAGTTACATCATTCATGTTGACATGTGAAAACAATTTTAAGCGTTAAAAGTTTTCGTAATAAAAATTTGAAAAAAACCGTGGCAGCTAAGAGATGACCAGTCCCCATTGACGGCACCTGTCCACGGTTCCAACACACACGCCACCATCAGCGAGACTTGTGAGCATTACTCACTCTCAGCCGCTAGAGTACATTCAAGTCAATGAAAGACGTGGGTACCCAGTAAATGATAGCTTTAGAGTGACTACACTTGCGCGGTGCTCTTGCATGTGTTTTCGGCCCATATTATGGAGTCATCCTTCATCACCAACCGTTTAGCTTTTCCTCTATGTTTGCATCGACTTTCAGTCTAAACGGATGCATCTAAATACCAGTATTTTTGATGGAGTGAAAGCCTTTCTGACCTCCACAACCCAGTAACTTGGTAACTTGGTACCCTTTAGTAAGACTGGTTATCAGGCTTTAGGGCTTCTGACTACTTGTCGACTATTAAAAATCTATGAATAACGGCCAGGGCACACGTGTACTTACTTGGCTTAACCTGCTTCTAAAGGTGGTCGTTGAATCAATAAACTGTTTTTTTAACGACTTTTCGTTCGCTAACAAGATAACTAACTGTTAATCATCAATGTAAAAATCAGGTTTAAAATATTAGCCGTTAATTTACGTCAACGCACAAGACGCATTAGTTCAATAGTCATAATTTTATTCAGTTCCAAATAAAACCAGTTGAAAATAAAGTGCTGCTAATGCTATTAATTTACATCAACGGCTCAATGGATTATTTCAAGGCGTACTTAAAAGATCATTTCATTTTATATACATTCAAATCAAATAATATTTACATCAATTTTATGTAGGTACATTGTATTTTTTGTGGTTTTTTATTCTTGTTGTTTTTTTTGTTTTTTTTTTTTTTTATATACATTCAAATCAAATAATAGGTATTTACATTAATTTTATGTACATGGTTTTTTGTTGTTTTTTTTTTACTGCTACTATCTCATTTCGGCTTATTTACACGTTAAACATACTTTAAAAAACGGTTTGTACCCAGCCATAGTCCCAATGAGTACGAAGGGAATGTTATTTAATATATTTTTTCAAATTCTTGGCAAATTAATTATTTGCAACAAAATTGTCAATGATTAAAAACGTTGACATAAATTGACGCTAAACGCTACCGATTGAACATTCAAAACCTGTTAATAATTTAAAAGCTTTTTTAATCATTGATGATTAACAGTTATGTAACACTAACCAAAAAAGCGTCAATGACCCACCTCTACTTGCTTGCTATATGTATAATTGCTGAATAGCCGACCTTTTGTACTTTACTATTCGGTGCCTCAAACCTTCAGGGCTCCGTGTCAAACACACTTTACGAAACTTCCGAACATTTCAATAGTACAACTTTGATTAACCAGTTTCATGATAACTTGGTCCTACTAAGTGACCGCTTGGGATTTTGTAATTCAATTTAACTGTAGCCCGAATGTAGCGGATTTAATCGACTGTTTAATCGTTTGCTAGAATTCAAGTTTGATGTAGTCATTAATTTTGGTGTAGGTACGTTAGAGATACGTTATATACATTTATGTGTTTATTATTTTTATTTAAGCGAACTTCCTTTTTATTTTATTATTTATGTACAAACCGTAAAATAGATACAGATATGACAAATTACTATTGAATACAATGGTACTGCTTATGTCTGAAGTAATTTCTTCCAATAGACCTGTGGAGTGATCTTAGCGTGTTCTACACGGTGCGTCACTAGGGCGAGCATAAGAAAAACATGATCACGTAGGTAGGAAGTATAAGCCGGGTTGTGTAAGATGTTGAAGAGGACACATAGAATCTGAGAGTTCCTGCGAAGGTGGAACGGGAGTCACTTGAGTTTCTTGCGAATTTGTGAAACATGGTCATAATTTGACAGACCGAAAACCAAGCTAATGCATAAGTTTTGCAAACTTTTGTAATAGCTCCTCAGTAGCATCCAGGTAGGCCAACGCCTACAAACACTTGTACAGTCAATTATAGATTATGCCAACGCATAATCTATAATTGACTGTACAAGTGTTTGTGCCAAAGAAATTCTAGTCTTCAAGGGTATTTCCGAGAACGAAAGGAGAAACGTAACTTTCGACTGACCTCATTGACCTGAGCGTGCCTCGATAGATTGGAGTCAATAATTACATCCAGATCTTTGGCGGTTTTGATATAGTCAATGAGGACATCATCGACGTATAAAGGCATCGGAGATGCACATCAGCCGCGTTGTACGCGAATCTGCTGCACATAGGCCAACTCTATCCGAGGCCATGATCATAATCATGGCCAGGGATTTAGTTGGGCTGACATGCAAACCAAAAGAGTTAGTCCAGGCGCTTAGGCATGCCAGATCATGATGCATTGCAGCAATTGCAAAACCCGCGTTAGCTACAGTATAATGCCGGCAAACCTATGTTGCATCGAAGTTATTAAATCTTATAGAAATGAACCGTTCCATGAACTCGAATTGTAGCCAGCCATAAATATGAAATAGTCACCATCATCATCATTATATCAGCCGAAAGACGTCCACTGCTGGACATAAGCTCCCCTAAAAGAGCAGAGAATGGGCAGCAGCGTTCTCTATGCATTTGATCGCCAACCCGCTTGCCAAGCGTGGCGATTATGGCAAATCCCCCCCTTTTGGGGGAGGCTTATGAAATAGTAGATTTTCTCTATTATTCTATTTTACTAGTTTTATACATTGTTGCACCTGGTTTTCCCAAAGGGTTTGGCAGAGGTGTAGGTACCCTTAGTATACCCACATTTCACGGACTAAATTTAAGTCCCAATGCCATAGGCATTAGGGGGTGAGCCTGTTATCTGAAACTACAAGCAAGCACAAATCCAGACTTCGAGCTGTAACTAAGCAAATCCTGAACCATAAAGTGTATGTAATTCTATTATTACTTACGTACGTGATATAAAAACATATACGGGAGGGATTGCAATATCCGTCTATCAGATTTTCGCAACAAAAGTTTGGACAATAGACATTATAATATGGAGTAATTATCCATTCCCTAGACTTTGCGAGGACATAATTTAAGATGATAATTTTATTATTTGAGCGAAAATCACCATCGATAGTTTCAATCACCAATCAACTGGAATTCAATATAAAAATAATAGTTTAAAAAACTAAAAAACACGCTTTAAAAATTCTCCTTTCGCAGGTCTGCTGGAAGAAATTTCTAAAGAAACAAGCAGTACCTTTGTACTCAATTGTTTGTTTATGCTGTATCTCTTTGTATTTTACTGTGTGTAAATAAATAATAAAATAATTTAATTCAATTAAAAAGCGTGGGGTGCTTTTTGAGGTATTTTTATAATCACTTAATGTCAAGCACCCCACGCTTTTTAATTGAATTAAATTATTTTCTCCTTTTTTAGTTTGGTTTTTAAATCGTGTTTTTTAGTTTTTTAAACTATTATTTATTTTCTATTTTTTAGTTCTGCTAACTACAAAAATGTGTGTTTTTTTTTCATTTTTCTCAATTTTTTTTTAAATTATTGAATTGTCATTGGTCCTCGATAAGTTTACAAATTTTCAATGAAATCTGACCGTTTAAAGTGGGTCAAAATCACGCTCTAAGGAGTCGGTTACATACAAACATACAAGTGAAGCTAATATAAAGTGTGTAATAAATTACAATTAATAAAACAGCTGTAATAATAACATTTAATTATTTTAATTACTCTCATTAAAAATAGTAGCCAATAAAATAAATCCATTCATTATGCCACCCTGTCATTTGTTTTAATCACTCCAACGAACGCCACAAGTTATCCGGAGTATTTCATTTAAATGCAATCGGTTGAAATCGTCGCGAAATATTAATTAATATGTTTGATTGGAACCAACCGACCGTAATATTATGTTGAATGATAAACCTATTTAGTGAGATTGGTCAGTGTGATTCGTTATTTGTATTGAGATTAGGAATTAATTTGTTGGGTAAGGGTACATGGATGTGGAAGGAGCACGTGGCGTCGTAAGGGTCTTATAATACACTGTGTTATGAAATGCCTTCCTTATTATTTTGTCTAAAGAGTCAACTTTCATTCCGAACTGAAAATATTGTATTCCTTGTACTGAAACCTTTTACGATAAAGTAGTTATTTTATTACTTTTACGTGACCTGCTACATACATTTGAATTACCTTCATCCACCTTAGCCCCCTAATGCGTTTGACTAGGCAATTTATTGAAAGTCCAACTTAGCTGATAACAATATTGATATTTTCTCCATGTGTTCCCTATTAAAACAGTTCTAACAATGCACGTCTATGAGCTCAAATTGTTTATTTTTTTGGAGTTTTTAATAATGTTAGGCTCACTAGAAACACTTTAATTTCTCTCTTTTGTCTTTAATATTTATGTCAATGTCATGCATAGCTGTTATTTACATGGTTACTGAAATGTCAATAGTATCATCGTACATTTTTGTATCGTTCTAGTTATTGTTTTTTTTTTTTAAATTAGCTGCTGAAACTTCTAACTCACTTCAGACGTTCGCAGAATGGTTGACATCGGCTTTGCTTACCATCACAAAAAATAGAAATTGCAATTTTAGATGTGATTTAATTGGAAATATAAGTGAGAGTGCTGTTGGTGTGCCTATTCTAAATAAATAAATATAATTTCAAAGTGGCTCCTGTCTACTCCTTCTTTTCCTTACGACAGCCCGAGTAGTAAGCTTAAACAAGAACTTCTCAGTACGTGCAAATAACTAAATTCAACTTGTCTCGACTCTGCATTTGTGAGGAAAGTTTCTTTTGCTTGCACTTATACAGATTTTTTTTTTACAATTTTGTTTTCCATTATTATAACAGCTACCCACGAAGCCAGTTACCTCTATTGGTGCTTTATTCTCTGTGTCTCTAAAATAAAACCAGTTTCAATAAAATAAACAAAATAGAAGTTTTGACTTAGTTTTGTAAAAAAAATAACGAGAGTCAAGTATTTCCATTTGTAAGCAAAGTTCTGTTTGTAAGTACTCGTATAAACAGAATTTTTAAATACAACTGTTTTCATCAATTTGATTTCCATTATTATAAATTCCACCTTTCTCTAAATTTTCTTCTACAAATTTCTAACGCAAAGCCAACATTTCTGTACTACTTAAAAACTATCTTTTGCAACAAAATGACTCACAACAGTGAGTCAGAAGGGGTTTAAGAATCGCGTGTGGATTATGACGCGCAACTTGTTAGCACTAAATGGGATATGTTGCACGCAACACATTTGCAGTATTCAATTAGTTAGTAGGGTTAACTGACGGACTCATTATAAACAACGGTGCGTGACTAACTAATTCAACGTACTTGTATAACTAATAGTTAGATAGAATACGAAAAGAAATACCTTTAAAAATCTCGATGAATATCGAATAACTTAAAAAAAAAAACAAAATCCTGTTATATTTGTGTGCTCCAGAGAGAATTTATTGTGACAGCACCAAAGGTCGATATCTAAGCAGAACAACACATAATTTCCTGAGCGGCCACCTACCTGCAGACACGAATGGTGTCTTTAATTCTAAAACGTTATACTATCTTTATACCAAGATACAAAAGCCCAGGAACAATCTATTTAGGTTATTTTTAAAGGTGAAATACAAAAAGTTTTGTTTGCTTTAGGCCGGTTAAGGGGGGGGCCTAAAGCAAAATTATTGCCAATTCTTTTATTTGACGGTTTCGGCTTGACGGCAATTCACTGATTGCTACTATGGTAAATTGTGCAGTGAGAAACCATAACAAAAATGTTAGTGATCGAAGAATGTTTACGATGTCGTCATTAATTATCTGACATAAATACATATACAAATACATCTGATATAAATTCACGCTTTCTTTCTATGGGGGTAGACAGAAACAACAGGACGCCACCTGCTACGATCCTGAAACGTTGGCTGGCACGTTTTGCTCATTGAGGAAAAGTACACTAATTTTCTTACATAAAATACATACGTGCCAGTTGCCTTACACGTATTTCTGGAATTCTCGATTCGCCCACAATATTACATTATTTAAAAGTGGCGACTCTATAAGCCATTTTAATTAATTAAGAACTGACGTATTTCCAACCACGAAAACTTTTCATACGTTTCAGTAACAGATATGACACTTCATTTACCTCGTATCCGGGTTGCTTGTATGCGACGAGCCGATCTATCCACTTAATTAACTTCCAACGCGTCTTTTGTTTAAAACCGCATGCACGCTTCGCTAATAATTAAGGATTAAATATGCTTTGATTTAATTAAAATAAAGCGATAAAGCATCGTTATTTAACACGTAAAATTAAAGGGTTATGGCTTACTTTTATACCGTAATGTGATGCGTGTGATTTGGTATTAATGGTTGTAATATTGACCTGTAGTTTTTCCAAAGAACGGTCTACTCACTACGTGTGACGATATCCCACTATTGCATGTTCTCTTCATGTCTCTTTTTTACCTTCAACGTAGTGATTTCTAAAATAAAGTTAGGTGTTGAGAAAGAAAAACCAACTTAAGAACCGTTAAATCACTGTGTGTCAAACGCGGAGAGTAATGTCCACTCATACGCATATGATCGGTCTCACCATAGCAAAACATTCAAGATACTAAGAAAAAACTCCCAAAAATACATAAACGATTTTTTAATTCCACAATATACCCGACCGATACATTGCTATCCCAAACGCGGCCATCATAAAAACAATTACAATAATGAGCTTATCAAATAGACTGTAATGTTCACAATATTGTATGAGCCGCTCGTGGCTATCGAGTTAATGTGTTGATGCTGTTCCAAAATATTTGCTGTATTGTTACAGGTTAATAAAGGTAACTGTTTAAATCGGGTTTTTAAAAGTGATCTTAGAAACTGATTTCATTTTGGGTCGGATGGACCTATGTTCGACGAAATTATTATGTTTGGCAAAGATATATTGTTAAATTGTTTTTGTCTGATTTGTTTTCGTTTGGTGCTTTTTTGTTATTAATATAAGTAATATTATATGTCTGCCAGATATTTTCGGCCATGTATAACAGATCAACTAGCTTGACTTGACACAGGTACTATTCAAAACCGTTTCCTGACAGAATATTGCTACAGTAGTGCTTTGTAAACTCATTGTCAGGTTACGCTACGCGTGCCGCGGTTGGCCCGTGGATGGGTGACCATCATTACATACCAAGGACCTTCCATTTCACGGAAAGCAAGTTAAGCCATTGGTCCCAGCTGAGTAGATCTTTGACAGTCGTTACGGGTCGTCAGAAGCCCGAAAGTCTGACAACCAGTCTTACCAAGTAACTGGGCTATGGAGGTCAGATAGGCAGTCGCTCTATGTAAAATACTGGTACTCAGATGCATCCAGTTAGACTGAAAGCCGACCTCAATATAGTTGGGAAAAGGCTAGGCAGATGATAATGATGTTTGGTATACTCATTGTGATTGGAAACGGTCTACCGACTAAAGTTGATGAGCGAACTCAAGAACAGCACGAGATTATCTGTCATAAACAATAGAACAACCCAAACCAATGGGCACGCCACGATTGCGGGGGTAAGTCCCCTCTTTGAAGAGTGGCTTGAGAGGCGGCACGGCGTCCTCACCTTCCGCCTGACGCAGGTCCTCACCGGACACGGTTGTTTCGCGAGGTCTCTGTTTTGGATAAGGCGGGAGGAAACGCACGCGTGCTTCTATTATAAAGATCGCCTTTGAGGACACGGTGGACCATACGGTGGAGGTCTGACCGGCTTGGGCGGAGCACCGCCGTGTCCTTGTGGAGGCGATCTCTCGCGTCCGGCCCTGGTCCAGGCCATAGTACTGAGCGAGAGTGCATGGGTAGCCATCGCCTCTTTCCGCGAAGCAGGGATGCTAGCGAAGAAGAGGCGGCGCACGTGAGGTAGAGGCAGTATATGCGCCCTCACGGCCCTAGCCTCCGCAGGAGACACCCTGGGCGTCGGGAACCACAGTCCCAAACATAGTAATAAGACTTAAACCTATTTACAATTCTTGTACCTTAAATTTGACCTTATAGGTTAGTGGCAAGATACAAAACATATGCAACTGGGCTAAAACTAAGACGATTCCTGTGCTATAAGCACCATTTACTTCCGTCACCCCCATGATCGAGCTGCCATTACAAGTGTGGTGTGGTGCAAAAGTAAGTATAACTGTAAACTTTATAATACTATGAATATATTAATTACTATCGTGCGTGTACATCCTACTAATATCATAAATGTGAAAGTTTGTATGTTTGGATGTTTGTTACTCAATCACGCAAAAACGGCTGAACGGATTTGGATGAAATTTGGCACACAGATAGTTTGTAACCTATAATAACACATACAATACTTTATATCCCGATAGAACGTTCTCATGGGATAATTTTAGGCCTCCACGCGTGCGTTGTCGCTGGCAAAAACTAGTTACATATAATTTGATTGCTATTACGATAAAACTAAAATATCGCAGTTAACAAATAATAAGCTTTCCATAATTCGCATCATAGGCAGTCAGCTGGATATCACAATAATAAAATAACATCGGATGTGTATCGAACTCCCCTATGGCACGTAAATTACTTTCGCACGCGCTCCCTATGTATTTAATTTTAAATAATCAGGTCAGTGTGGAAACCGGAATAATTTGAAGAGAATATTTTGAATAAACTCCCAAATTGTTGGAAAATAATGTGTGTGATGAGAATGATAAATGAGGTGGGGTAATAGAAAATATGGAAAGGATATAGGAGTAAATGTGTTGTTTCTACGGATTTGTTTATCAAGTGAAATGGTGGGAGATCCTTTTCATGAAACTACTGCAATACCAGTCAGAGAAATTTTATCATAAAAGCTGGATTAATTGATGAATACCGATACAAATCTGAATCTAGATTTCGATACAAAGGTCAAACATGCCTTATGATTTATCACAATGATGTAGGTTCTACATAGTACCTCACTACAGGCGTTATTATTTATCACAATGATGTAGGTTCAACATAGTACCTCCCTACAGGCGTTATTATTTACCACAATGATGTATGTTCAACATAGTACCTCACTAAAGGCGTTATTATTTATCACAATGATGTAGGTTCTACATAGTACCTCACTACAGGCGTTATTATTTATCACAATGATGTAGGTTCAACATAGTACCTCCCTACAGGCGTTATTATTTACCACAATAATGTATGTTCAACATAGTACCTCACTAAAGGCGTTATTATTTATCACAATGATGTAGGTTCTACATAGTACCTCACTACAGGCGTTATTATTTATCACAATGATGTAGGTCCTACATAGTAAAGTGGACCATAATTAATTTGGAACTTAATGTATGTCCAGTGTATTATTATACAAAAATATTACATGTCTGCACTCCTTCTCCATATAAACTTTAACTGTGCCAAATTTCATACTCATCAGTCAGTCAGTATAAACTAATACAGATAATTAACTAATATACAGGATAAAATTTTAACCAGTGCGCAAACTGTAACCATTAATTCAGCCTATCATTCTAGACACCGTAGCCTAGAAATGTTTGGTCGGTTATACAAAAAAAAAATTACAGCTGATTTTTTTGTATAACCTACGAAACATTTCTACGTTAAGGGGTCTAAAATGATATGCTGAATTCATGGTTACAGTTTGCACACTGGTTAAAAATTTTCCCTGTAGATAGATTACACAAAATAATTGGTGGAACACAACATAATACAGGTATATTACTGAATTTAGCTCTGTTATTATCAAAAATCAAATTAACAAACCTAATCCTTCGACAGACAATCCCTATTTACATTTCTAATACCTATATACATATTTTATCTATTACTAGAGCGCACTAAGCCGAAAGATTTGAGCCAAAGATTCTGGAAACTTCTATTTATATTAAGAAGTTAGATAATTTCGTTATCACGATTAAGACTTGGCTTCGATGTTATCTCGGTAGTAAAAAGGTTCTTACTGAAATAGTTTGTTGGAGATAATTAAGGGTAAATGGCTCGAGTTTTGTTGCTATTTAATGCGTATTTTCTATTGTGGAAGAAAATTAGGTACCTACGTTAAAGGTTTATATCGTTTGCAGTTTGATTTTATACACCATGGTCCAAAGAAAACCTTTAAGTCCATTCTCTGCCTTCTTACCTTACAGACGGTTCTCTGCGACTGGATGTTCAGGTTTCTTGATGATAGATAATAGAATCCTGCTGATTCCTGGATACTGGGATTGATAAAATGAGGTATTACATTAGAGGACCAATTTAAACGTCACTTGACCTTCACACTATAGCCAAAACACTATAACTTACAGTCCTACATTTATGGATAAAAAAAAAACAATACTTGTTTTTTTAGTCTAAGAAAGATTTGAAAAAAAAAACCTCAACAGCAATTAGAGGTCTGTCATCAACCACTGCCATATGCTATTCCACTTAAAATAATCAGTCTATTATTTACCCACTGCTGGGATACATGCCTCCTCTCATCGAGAGAGTGAACTATAATCTACCACGCGAGCCCAATGCGGGTTAGTAGATGTCACATTTCTTAGATTTTTTGGAAAAGGAAAATATCGTACGGCAATTGGCATGTCGGTTTCCTCACGATGTTTTCTTTCACCGTTTGAGAGCACTGGTGATGAAGTTATTTACACAAAGTAAAGCGTCTGGCTGGGTTCACCCCACGACCTACGACTAATTCGGCGCTGTTACGGCGTTATCACTTACACTTACGCCTCCAAATATACTTTTTTAATGCCGTTCGGTGGAATATTGAACACTGGAAGTCAATCTAGTACTAGTCACACCTAAAGTTCAGACTGATGCAAAAGTTATTAACTAGTCATGTTGTCAAGAAACTTGATATTACCACAAACTTTGTTTAGTTTGTAACTAGCGTAGAGGTGTGCATGTTTGGGCACGCCACGATTGCGGCGGTAAGTCCCCTCTTTGAGGAGTGGATTGACAGGCGCCATGGCACCCTCACCTTCCGCCTGACGCAGGTCCTCACCGAGCACGGTTGTTTCGGAAGATTCCTGTTTCGTATAAGGCGGGAGGAAACGCCCGGGTGTTTCCACTGAGTAGATCGCCCTGAGGATACGGTGGAGCATAAGGTGGAGGTCTGCCCGGCTTGGGCGGAGCACCGCCGTGTCTTTGTGGACGCGATCGGCGGCGACGATCTCTCGTTTCTGTATTTTACAACCATATATACGACCACAACACACACAACGGAACCAACGCAACACTAGTACTATTTTTTCGATACGTTACTCGCAATACTGTCAGTTTGAAAAAAAATCACTTCTACCCTCAGAAAAAATGTTTTTTCGAATTAAGTAAGTGTTGCTAATACAAAAAAGTGCATTTAATTAGAACAGTGGTGTTATAATGATTAATTTACATGTTGTTATTTTAGAAGATTTTTACATTTCTGTTGGTGTGTTAGGACTAAATAAAATAAAATAAATTGTGTTAGCAAATAGTTATATTTTGAAATCATTGTGATAAAATTGAAATACATTTAGGGAAGTACTAATTTTGAAAACTGCTATTTTGTAAAGTGCACATTTAGCGAAGTGCGTTTTTTGCGAAATACACATTTTGCGTCAAACCCTACCACGCGGGTCCAGTGTGTATTGGCAGATGTCACTCATATGTCTTCGATTTTTTGGTACTAGGATATGCCGGTTTCCTCACGATGTTTTCATACACAATTTTGAGAGCACGTGACATAATTTGCACAAAGTTTACTGGCAGTCTGGGTTCACACCTTCGAACTACAACTCGTAAGTCACGGCTTTAAAAAAAAGATGGACAGGAGTATATTATAATTATGTAGTATATTGTATACCCATATTTCGCAAGTTATATTTAAGACCCATATAAATCAGAGCGAGCCTATTGTCACCAAACTGGCTGTAACTTAAAAATGTCTAGTAGGTAGTCAAAAACACAGAAACCTTAAAATGATAATGACCTAAGAAAATCCTTGTAACTGACATTCCACGTAGTAAAACTTTTCTAGGATTCCTGGCGTACGTTCCAGAAACGATAAAGTCACTTTAAAGGTTCTATCGTGGTTTTAAAACTAACACTTACTGCCAAACGGAGCTTCGAATGGTGCCAAAGAAATGTGCAAGAGACTTTTATTATTTTCACCGTGCAGCTCTGTTGGAAAATAATTTACGAGGTTGTAAGATACTGTAATGAGGTTCTGAAAGTATTGAAATTTTACATAAGAAGTCATATCGTAGTTGAGAAAAAAACTTTATGATGATGGCTACTGAAGAAAATGCTTCATCATTAATTTCTAAAAACAAAGCTGGAGATTTTTTTCCCCAAATACCTGATTCATCAAACAAATGAAACGTCAACGTAAAAAAAAGCATAAAAGAATACGAGAAAAAATCTGACTGTTATCTTAGGGGTCTCTAGAGAAATAGTAAAAACGCCATTACTCATCTTCGCTGGGGTCGGTATGAAACAGGTATCTGATTGTGGCAGGCCCTTGTTAATCATTTTATTCCTTACCAGGTACGGAACACCTCAAATGTTTGTCATTTTGGAAAACGTCCCCGCAGTCTGAAATGAAATAGTGCCTGTATAATTTTCATATTCTTTTTTTGTTGGATTTTTGTTTCCGTCATAAAGCAACTATTCATTCTGTAAAAATCCTTGAAGTAGACTCAGAATTAATTATTTGCTTTGTGCTGTGAATATATTTACTTTGGTACATACATTTTCTTCTTTTTCCATTGGATTGCATAACATGCATAAACAGCTATGATATTCCCACTATTGGGACTCATGCCACTGCTCCGTTGGGTGCTACTGTGTATAGTAGCATTCCCAGATGTTTCACATTTTCTTTGATCAATATACTTAGGCCTTTCTCGTTTCGTAAAGACAACAAAAAATAACGAAAATTCAAAAATATTTTAAGCCCAGATTTTGCGCACTTGATTCCTAATTAATACAACTGAGAAAATCATTGCCATAACCGTCCATCACACTCCAACAATTTAGCCGATTGATACACAAAATCAGAGCCATCAATCCAAAACGGAAATAAGGTAGACACACCAATTCAAAGCCAGTGAGCCCAGAACTCATTACGGCCCTATCTACTAATATTTCGGAACATCAATCTTGTATCAAGAATACAGGGGCCCATCAAATAACCATTACCTATGGGAATTTAAAAGCGTTTCTCTGCCTGAAGGAGCTTGATGGGTTGACATGTTGCGTTTTATTACTTTCTGTTGATGATTTGATGATTCAGGTGGGCTGAGTAATGGAAAACAGTTGCTGTGATTGTTTTTCCCTGGTAAATAAAATAAATTTTAAACAGAAAATGCGGAGAAATAGATAAGGTATTTTAAATTTAGACGCACAAGAGTGGATGAAGATGTAAGATGTCATTTTCAGGTCAACAGCCGCCATGTCTGAGTCATTGATTACTGCGCTCGTGCTCGGCTAGATTCGAATATTATTTTGGCCGTCACGTGCTCATGTGATATTTTTTTATTCCCTCGAGCCTTGTATCCACTAGGCAATACATTTGATGCGCAACACGTTGCACAAAATGTTGCTCATCATGTTGAACGGCAGCGAGGAACTTTTGTTTAGTAACGTTGTCTGTTGCGCGTCATGTTGCGCGCCAGCTGGTTACGTCGCGCGTTGTTGTGCAATGTTGCTGAACATATTGAGCGTCATCTGTGAAGCGTCAAATGTGTTGCCTAGTGGATACAAGGCTAGAGGGAATAAAATATATCACATAGGCACGTGACGGCCAAAATAATAGGTAAGTCAAAGTCAAAACGTTTATTGCGAACTAAGTGTACAGTGTTGGTGTTATCTGATGTTAGAAATCCGTGTTGGTGTTGGTGTTGTGATGGAATATTCGAATCCAGCCGAGCACGAGTGCACTAACCAATGACTCAGATACGGCGCCTGTGGGTATCCAGTATCCACTATACCTGCGAGGCTTCAATCAATGACTATGCAGCAACTAATATAATTTTTGTCTTTGTAAGTGTATAGTAATTCGTCACCCTGACCAAATATCACAAATTCATCAATATCAAATTTAACTAAATTATTACACGATATACAGCCATCTGGTTAAACGTTGCACTCAATGACTTGGTTAGTTGTCCTTCAGCTATTGAAGTGGATGTTTAATGCTTTTTGGATGTTTGGGCGTTTAATGAACGGCCTAGGCGTCAAATTCGCTGGCTAATTTAACCAGAGGGCTGCGACATAAACATTTCCAGTATTTGACTACTCATTGTATGAAAAGCCTATGCGATGCGAGGTCAGCTAAAACTAGAAATGTATAGCTTGATATGTCGCCATGTGTGTCTACCCAAACTCGGTATCTCTAATGAAACCCAAAAAAAGACACCGGTTAAAACTGTAGGTATAGAAAACCGTCCCGAGCTCTCGACAAGAATTCTTTCATTCCTAACCGCTTGATTGATTTCTGGACACTCTACTGTCCAAGGAGAAAAGGCCATCGCTTGTTTCGCGGACACTAGTGTCCAACGGGTACATTTTGAACATTATGTCTATTCCGTTCTAACCTTTACATTTACTCGTTTCAACGCATCTTCTATCCTTTTCACTGATAATTAATACGTTGCCGTAGCGGATTGTAACTATAGGCACACAACACACTAGTGGTACATTGTAGAAAGAGAAATAAATGTTTCTATTATACGTCAGAGCTAGAGTCGACCTCGCTGCGAGTTACCGCACCCACTGGATTGTATTTTAGTGAATTAAGTCCATTTAAGCCCTGGGGAGAGTTGGCAGTGCAAGCGAAAAGCGACTTCCAATCTTAGGACAGTACAGAATACCTATACAAGGTGTAACTTAAATAACGCACAACCTCTGAAGTGGTTATTGTACTCATAATTATCAACAACTTTTACTATGGGGCCAAACCTGAAATCGTAAAAAAAAATCAGCTGTTCCATACACTTGTATTCACATAACTCGTCAAAATGTATGGAACAGCTGATTTTTTTTTCGCAATTTCAGATTTGGTCCCATAGTAAAAGTTGTTGATAATGATGAGTACAATAACCCCTTCAGAGGTTGTGCGTTATTTAAGTTACACCTTGTTTATAGGGTGAAATTAAATATTTGGCAATACTTTACACACGTGTTGAGTCTTATTAAAGAAAAGTCATCATCATCAGACAGACATCAGAATTACATTGACACGTATATTTAGGCAAACAAACGTCTGTTGTGTTTTAGGTTTTAGAAATTCGTAAAATATATACAGGTTGAAATTGAAAACATGCGACAAACCGAAATGGGAGATTGTACTCATCATTATGAACAACTTTTACTAAGGGACCAATGATGCAATCGCGAAAAAAAAAACATCTGTTCCCTACATTTATGTTCGCATAACTCGTCAAAATGTAGGGAATAGCTGTTTTTTTTTTTGCGATTGCATCATTGGTCCCTTAGTAAAAGTTGTTCATAATGATCAGTACAATCTCCCATTTCGGTTTGTCGCATGTTTTCAATTTCACCCTGTATATAATTATGTTCCATGAAAAATTACAAAAACAGCTGATCGATAACGGGCATTGATCTTCGCCCATTATAGACTGATGAAAAAAAAACAGATGGGAACAGCAGGCTTAGCACGAGCACTGATTCGTCGACGAGAGAATAGACATGACTATTAACTAAATGATGTACAATAGGAGAAGATAGTTAGGTTTTTCTATTAATTATCACAGTTATGCGTTCTAAACGGATCATGATTTTGTAGATAATCGTATAGGTATTCCTTGTGGCCGTCGAGTAGAAAGTTTGTTGTCAGTGCGATTTTGACAGTTTGGGAAGAAATATTCCTCTAAAATAGTCTACATTTATAAGGACCTAGAAGAAGATCGTTAGAAACGAAGGACAAAAAGACAGATTGTAGAAGGATATCTACGGTGCGATGTCAAAAAAAATAGAGAAACGAAATGTTGTATTGTATTGAAAAAGCACTGTCTATTCTTCGAAGAAATAGAAATCGTCATGCTAAGCTTGCAGGTATCATAAACCGCCTAATAAAACCTGTATATTTTTTTAATGAACATCGTTAAGATACCAAAAACATGAAAGATACAACCCCATAAACCCGCCGTAAATCATAATATTACTGTTTAGGGGAAAAAGTATACCTAAATATCCATCACTTATCCAATCACAGTCTGATTTAAGCATTTATCCAGCACTTTTTCCTTATCTCTTTAATTCCGCCATCAGTGAACCCCCAGCTTATACATCGCTGGGATCGTTCAGGGATTTACCAAGGAATTTGTTCGCGGTTCAAACGGGAAAATTTAGGTATTTTTTTATATAATAAACGCAGAGAAAATAAGTTTTTATATAATATCCTTGGAAGATATGAGATTCTTTAAAATACGTTATCTTTTCGCAGCTCTTTTCATAAAACTGATTCTTTTATACGGAGCTGAAAGAACAATAAATAGATCGCACAAACATGGCGGATTTTGAGTGAAATCTATTTACTTCAGAAAGAGGTATTTCTTATATGTTATACACTTTGTGTTCTTACACACACAATTTTAACATCTTGGTCAAAACATTACCGTCGCCGCACAATCTATTACCATGGTTACGTTACAGTAAATGATTTTGAAACCCATGCGTTGTTATTTTTTGTCAGTTATTAAAAAAATTGCTATTCCAAACATTTTGACCGCTTAGGTTAGGCTAGGGCCTTTTCTATCAAACAGCTAATATTTTTTTTTTATAACAACCGACGGAAAATTTCTACACTACGGGATCTAGCGTCGCGTTTTGAATCCTTGCTGCGAGTCTTATTAAACTTAAAGAAAAAAATTAATGTTACGTTATGGTTATATACGAAGATTTTGGCCGCTTAGTTTATTATATTTATTTTTTTAATGTTTAATGCACGTCTTATTTGTGAAGAATAAATATTTTTTTTGTCATCTCTGAACGCAACCAAGGCAAAAGGAGTATGTAAGGATTGTAGTCTGTAGTGTCTGCCTACCCATGGGAAGAAAACGCAAGTGAGTACATATGTATGTGTATGTGAATCCAAATAATTCCCTAAGCGCTTATTTTCTGTGTTACCTATTGTTGAAAACATCCTTTATGTAACAAGAGTTAGAGTTTCATTTAGTTCTACATAGTAAGCAGGTAGCTAGGTCACCAAGTTCTGTTTTATTTCGAACTAACCAACCAGTATGTTTAGCGACAATCAGCAGTGTTTGCGTAACGAAGGTAGTTCCACCGTCGAGGTCGGAATACCTACTTATTTTACTATTTACATGAGACCCGCTTTTGTTTTATTTATTGTAGCTACCTTTTTTTTGGTGTACCTACGATTTAGTGGTTTGTCTGCCAAGCTATCTAATAAATGTTTTTAAGTATTTATTTGTCCAATATGTTACAGTTTTATTTCTACACATCATCTGCCAAACTGCAAAGCAATTTGTCGGCAGTAGGTTCTCGTGGATTCGTCACGAACCTTTGCTTGGATAAACATAAAAAACTAAATCTAAGTTAAAACTAATACTAAAACCATGGCTCTGCTGGCAAACACTCCGTATGTTAATACAGAGTGCCCACGCAACCATAGTATCTGAATACGTAAGCTTTAGTGGGTACGGTTTAGTAGGTAGCATGTATGTCTCCAATTCCCTCGTTTTGTGTATTTTCAGGGATAACATTTCCCCATGTTTAAATGAAACAAACATAAAGGTGATCATTATTTTTCTACAAATAAAGCCAGGATTCTGGGAAATCCTTCAAACGTAGCAGGGAAACAGTTATATCACCAACAAAATGTGACCTTTCTGTGGTGACCTTTATATCAAATTAGACCCAAATGTCCTTCTTTGTTCGTCAAATCGTTGAGCTCCTCAAGTTCTAAGTTGAGCTGCAGGATTACTGATAAATACGTGCACTGATTGGACAAATTCACTCAATGTGTGTGGTTTTCCTCAAAATATCTTTCAGACACCAATCCACATAGTCTGCACATGATCTGACCAACATTATGTCTGAACATTATAACAGAAGTGAGAGTTTGTTTCGGCCTTTCTTCTCAGAGTACTCTGACAGGAAATGCCAACCTAATTTACTATTCTAGTTTTAAAAATATGATTGATGTGTAAAAGTATTTGTACAAATCTACTTAAGAAAATAAAAAGAATTTACCATTAGACTAGTTTAATGTACAGGTACCAGGCGCCCATGCATTCGAAGGTCTATCATTCAGAAGCAGACAACTAAACGGACAATCAGCAATATTTGTTCTACGCAGTCAACTCGCCTCAGGTTGAGACAAATATTTGAAAGGGTGTCTTGCACAACAAATTAGTAGTTTCGTATTTGTTTGGGCTGTGTTTGTGTAAGTCTTAATTTGGATCGGCGTGGTTGTTTTTGCGTTTTATTATTAGAGAATTGTGGATTGCGGCAAGTAATTAAATATTAAAGAGATTTAATTAGAGATAATGCAATTTCTTTCTAATGTTAGTGCTAACTATGTGAAAACTAAGTAATAAAATGACCAAATTTTCTATATTTTCAAAATCAGATAATTCAGGGATGATGCTTAAATTCAGGATCGTCGTTTAATTGCGTTTACAGACGGACCAGTCGCCAGCGGTCGACGTATGTATGTGAAGGCATAGTCTTTTGGTGGGGTCCGCAAGGGCCAATGCCTGCCAGGAGTGCGGGTTGTTCGAAAGAGATACCGCGGCCCCTGGCATTCAGGCAACTGAGGGGACACGGGTGGGTTTTAGTCAGTAAAAGTCTGACACGCCGTCCCGCTCCACCCAGAGCGGGAGAAGTTATTTGATGATTTCCCACCCAAAAAAAAAGGCATAGTCTTTGACATTTTCGATGACATGTCTCGCTTGTCTGCTAGAGTTGACCAATGCTATTTGCAACAAAAAGACAAAGAACATGAACAAGTATGTAATAAATACGTAGATACTCAGGTAAACCAATGTAGCCAACGTCTGAAGATGAAGTAAAAGCATTCTCAAGAAGTTCGCTGCTTTTAAACAGCATTAGTCTGAGTGTAATACGGGTCTGTTTTTATTCAGAGTCGCTATTAGTTCGTAGCAGATATTTTGCCACGTACAAAATAAATACAAAAGCCACACTGCATTCAAACAGGGGCGTTACCATTTATGGTAACATAACATTATAATAATAAATGTGAAAGTCAGCTTAGCAACTTGAAAATCCAAAATCAAAAGTCATTTATTCAAACTAGGCTGCGAGTCAGTTCTTTTTGAACGTCAAAATAAAATTACATAAGACAGTCCCCCAAAACGCCCGCCCTTCACCACTTCCTAGTGCTTTAGCTGGGAAGAAGAAGTAGCGCAACAAACTCCCCAGCAGCACAGCTGTCTGTTAAGTTAGAAGAACTTGATTCTATACAATAATAGGTAATTAAAAATACGAAACACAAAAAAAAAACTTTAAATTTGCCATATGTCAGCTAGCACACGCCAATAAACCATCAAAAATTTAAAACTAAAAATAATAAAAAAATAAAATAAAACGAAAACAGAACTTCCAATCTAAATAAAAGCCTCCAGGCATAAATGGCATGCCCGCTTACATATGCAGTTCTGCATTATGCTAATATAGCTATAACTTAAAGTAATAAAAGTTAAACTAGGACCTCTGGACTAAAATTAATAAAAACTTAATACAATTAACAATAACCAAACCATGGTCAGCAAGACGACCAGTCACCACGAGCAGCAATCCCTTTTTCTGATCACTCAACAAGTTGAACGGTAAGCCGAAGTGGTTCTGCCAGGGGTGCAGGTTGTTCGAAAGAGATACCGTGGCCCCTAGCACACAGGCAACTGAAGTAACACGGGTGGGTTTTAGTCAGTAAAAGTCTGACACGCCCGTCCCGGTCCACCCAGAGCGAGAAAAGTTATTTGATGATTTCCCAAACTATTTTTTTTTAAGCCGGAGTGAATTGAAAATTAGAGTTAAAGTAAACCTATTGGACCATGTTTGGGATTAAATCTAGGTAGAGAGTTACTAGCCATGGTCGAAAGCAAAATTATAAAGTGTGGTGGTAATTTCTCCCTGAACTTCCACTACATAGTTTGATGATACTTCTGTTCTTATCTTTTTTTATTTATTTACTAAGAACATTGTATCCATTTTGTTCTGTTTCCTTTTATTTTAGTGAAATCTCACGGGCTTTGATGATTTTTCCTTATACAATCTTTTGTTTGCTAGTAGCAAGTTTCTTTCCATTGTTTTTATGTTCGCTTTTATTTTGCCTCGTTTTGTTCAGATTGGGCTTAATGGGAGTTTAGTGACCTCATTTAAGAATCATTAGAGTGAGGAAGCTAGGTGCTCTCATATAAAATGTTAAAGGCCGTAACTAGGTAGTTACTGTAGTACGGTACGTAAGTATGGAAACCCGCTATCACATAGACCCGCAGTCTTCAGGGATAGTTACCCTGTTTGCGATTCGGGATTACGGTAACATTTTATGAAGAATGTATAATTATGCCGATTGAAAACTGCTGCTTAATTAATCAACTAACTATACACATTAAATAACAAATAGACACAATAACATAATATACTAACATTAAACCCAATAACAAACTATATGGCGTCGAAAAATTATCTTTTCGTACCTATCAAATACTTTATGATCATATAACCATGTGTAGTAGATACCTAAATCGGAGCGAACGAATATTAACAAAGTAGGGTTGGTAAAACTTATGTTTACAATAACTTTTTCCCCGAATATTAAGTACAAAGAACAAAAAGGCTTTGATGCAGATGGAAAACAAATCCTTCGTCATTATCCATTAAATCTTAAAAAGGAACAGCGCGAAATAATCACTGTCGAGCATAATCAAATAAGCGACGAAATGCGAAATACGTGTATCTTTGTGACGAAACCGAATATTCATTCGTTATCCGGTGACAGAGGACTGAGAGCAACGCGGATGATTTAATTACCTCCCTGTAGTTGAACGTTGCTTGTGTGGACTGCATGAAGAACAGTAAGTTTTAAATTAGTTGATGTGCAACATTTATTGATAGAATGCGTTAGGAGCAAGTGTCGTGATTAACACGTGAAAAGTGTATTATTTTAATACCGAATTACAATATCCACTGTGGCAGCATTGTTAAGGTATTATCATCAATTTTATCAGTCTTTTCAGATATGTTCACCTCATTGCTAGCTAGACGCTCCCCGGCCTACTCTCTCATTAATACGTACAACAAAGTCTGCAAACTCTGCGAAATTAAAAACACTAACTCATTCAAATGCAAAAAAATTGTAAAGAAAATGCTGCATATTACTGGTTATGATGACTCGGAACAATTAATATAACGACCCTAACCTGACACTGAATCAAACGAAGTATATTGTATGGGGAACAAAATACACATTTACACACACACATTTTTACGCCACATACACACACCACACACACGCACCACACACACACCGCACACACGCCAGACACTACACAAACGTTACAATACATACACTCATAAAATACCATACTTGAAAGCACCTCTCTAGTCTCCACTCTTGTATTCGTATCCTGAACCCCAAGATACAGACTAACTGTCTAGTTTGGGGTTCACTGGCAAATAATATTTGTAACTAGCTGTAGGTAATATTTAAGCTACTCATATGTCGTCTCAACTTGTTGTTTAATCTATCTATGCTTACTGTATTACCTGGACAATAAATATTTTCTATTTCTATTTTTCTATAACAACGCAGGCTATTGAATGTGTTGTTGTACTTTGGCAACACTTAGAAATAAAGTCTGGGTGTCGCTTTTTCAGGGTGGGGACAAAAGTGTTATTTATTTGGTAAAATGGAGTACAAGTCATTATTTGTCGACAGTCGAAGAGAACAGTTGTGAAATTATAAAGTTTAAGCAAGTAATAAGTATTTTCCAATGCAATGTTGTGTTTATTTTCGTCCTCATCTCATTGAACATTTTGATTTTATTTCCTTATATTTATGTTAATTTCTGTCTCGGATGAAAGCAGGATATAAGTAGCTGTCACTCAGGACTGTTTCATTATAATTTGAAACGTAATGGCACGTCATCTGTTTATTTTCATCTCCGTTATAGGGTGAGTAGAAATATAGGTTGAGTTCTAATTATAATTTGGGTAATAATTTTATTTTCATGTTTGTTTTTTACATACAATAAAATATAATAGCCTTTGTTTTCTTTGATCCTGCTTCGTTCATAAATAAGCTTTTACTAATAATAACATTTCATACAATTATACTTTATTTTCTGGTTGTTAACCTTATGTTAGCAAATTTGTTATTATCAGCTACCAAGTCAGGCTGTCTTGCGACAAAGGCCTCCTCTATTTTGGTCCACTACATCATCATTATCATCTGCCCAGCCTTTTCCCAACTATACTGGGGTCGGCTTCCAGTCTAACCAGATGCAGCTAAATACCAGTTTTTTACATGGGGCAATTACTTAGCTGGTCTCCACAACCCAGTTACTAGGTATTACGATACCCATTGGTAAGACTGGTTATCAGGTTTTTAGGTTTCTGACGACCCGTTATGACTGTAAAAGATCCAAGAATGACAGCTGGAACCAGCTGCTTAACGTCCCTTTCACCTTTGCACCCATCTAACTCCTCTCCGTCTTTTTCCATTCCTCTGATAAGATCCTGTGACTTTTTTGATAAATTTTTCGTCTTAGCTCTCATCGTATGATCTGTTCATTTCCACTTTATTGTTGTTTTTGCTTTACATATCTATTATTACGCTTTCTCAAATTCAAATAAGTAGTCTAACTGGCTAAAGTTTCTAAGCTATTTATAACTTTGCCTGGTTCAAATAAAATCAAAGCTATAACAGCAAAACTGCCTGCCAATTTTCCTGTAACAAGCCAGTTTAACTTTAAGATTGGGATGAATTTCATCAGCACCATAAAATACTTGATATTAATACTTAATACATATCATATTTCCACATAATCAGCCTATAACGTGTCTATGAGAGGGAGTGCGCCATTACCCATCCTGCTAACTCAAAATCTGACAAAACAGTTGATTAGTTGAACGTGAACATAAAGTTACCTTCACTTATATCTCTCTCTACTATTTCCTGGAGCCCATTCATCTTTAAACCTCTAAGATATTACGTCACTTTCACAATATTATTTCAAAAGACCAATGGCTCCATAGACAAAGCCGCTTGCAACCTCTTTGCCTTCGTATCCTTTAGCTTCGTCTGTCTTTAATCCTTCCTTAACTACCAACTTACCAATACTACCCTACCCACCCTTACCACCTATATAATAAAGTTTAGTTTCACGTAACATTGCCACGATCCTAACTTTGTACAGTTAATGACCTTTATACAGATAGAAACGTCTCTGTTTTTCAAGAAATAAAGTTGAATTTTGCTTGTTCGGATACTGTTGCTAGGGTTGTCTCGTGTAATGAGCAGTATTGACCAGTGTCTCCACAGGGGCGACGAGCGACATGAACAAATTGTAGAACAATAGACAATTTGGGAGGCCGAGGGTAGTTCTGATTGTAGGTGTAACAGTAAATTATGGTGACATCCTTGGGAATATTCGCTTAGAGGTCGAGTAAGTTATTGAGTATATTATTTCTCTTTCGACTGCAGCTGTTCTTTTTTGGGATATCTACCATAGCAAAAATAGAATTACTCAGAAGAGGTGTGTGTAACTACACCTACATACGCTCACTAGTTACGATTAAGTCTGAAGTAACAATTAAAGGGACGGACCTACACTAACACAAAATCTAATAATACGAAACTACAAATTACAGTTATATTTAGTAACTGCCCACTGAAAGTTTTCTAACTGTATTCTTACCTCAATATATTTTACACAGGGTGGCAGGAAAGTTTTTCAACTACACTTTTAATATATTTTACTATACAGGGTGCCAATAGGACATCGAAGCTCAACCTGTTAGGTACCATAGATTCAGTCCATAATTGATGACACAGGTGATCTTTTTTTGATAACTGATAAAAAAATACGCTAGCGAAGAAATTTTCTGGAACCATGTGCTTAATTCATGGATTCAGTTTGCACGTCGATGTCCCTTTTTTTATTTCACTGGCCAACATCAATAACCAGATGATTGCCACATGCATATGCGTAGCATTTCATAGTAAATAGCCGAAAAGAAAAATAGGTAGTATTTGTCATTTTGGTGTGTAAAGTGTAGCTGTGTTTTTTTTTTTAAATTGGGAAATCATCAAATAACTTCTCCCGCTCTGGGTGGAGCAGGAGGGCGTGTCAGTCTTTTACTGACTAAAACCCACCCGTGTACCCTCAGTTGCCTGTTATTTTACTTTGTCGAAAATTAGCTAAATAGCTGTTCTTTTACTCTGTCATGATTGACTGCTTAGCTCTTGAAAGGTATAACGGGATGTTAATCATACCTGTAACGATCCGCTTTGTTTCCTAGTAGCCCAGTGAAGTAATGGAATAATTCGACTGTTGTCATAATACTGGTATTTGTGTTCGCTCTCATCTAGTCTCATTGTAGTTTTAAAGTGTGTAAAGACAAATAGGTAGTATTTGTCTTTACACACTCTGTCGATTCGGTCGCTATCTACTAAAGTATATTAGACAAATCAATAAACATTAAACAAGTGCAATTAATATTAGATCAGCAAGGCGGTTCTCTTAATTAAAAACGTTCAAAATCTAGTTGCAGTCTCATCTCGGCGACAATCAAGTGTCAAAAACTTGTCAAAAATGTTTGACAGATTGAGACTGAGATCAGACTGTGAACGTTATTAAAATTATTAGAATTGCCCCTCAGCATTTAACATCTGAAATATCATGGAAAATAATTTAATTTAACATTTAGTGTGTCGTAATGTTAATTACTTAGTATTGTATAGAATCAAGATCTTCTAACTTAACCGACAGCTGTGCTGCAGGGAATTTTATTGCGCCATTTCTTATTCCCAGCTAGGGTATTAGGAAATGGTAAAGGGCGGGCGTTTCCGTGGGAACTGGCTCGCAGCCTAGTTTGAATAAATGACTTTTGATTTTGAAAATTGCAGTTTTTGCCACATTAATTTTGTATTGTCAATCGAGTTGTCTGGAAAAATAATGTTCACTTTTATTAGCTTTCGTCTTGCCATTAGGTCCCTTCCCATCGCCATTGTCCATCGTCTATCAATCCCATCCTTGTAATAGTCGTACAACCTACATTCGACAAAAGTTCGAACCTTGCAATCGTTTTTAAATACTTTTTATCCTAATAAAAATAGATCACATATCTTCTACTGATGGTGTCCGAGGGGAACAGAATGTCCTGAATCACGTAAAAAGCCTACTTAGACGAGTAAGATGGTGTTCTATTTCATTCAGTTGGAACTGCATACAGAGAGTCAGAAGACAATCAGAGAGTAAATAAGCATAATCAGCCTTTACCTAATATGCCCACTGCTGGGACACAAGCCTTCTCTCTGTGAGAGAGAGTGGGCAGTAATCCACCACGCGGACCCAAGGTGGGTTGGTAGATGACACATATCTTCGAATTTTTTGTTCTAGGACATTCTAGGTTCCTCACGATGTTTTCCTTCACCGTTTTGAGAGCAATCCTGCATATATAATGTATTCAAATCGTAAGTTGTTGCTAGTTCCACTGGGCCACCACTGCTCTCAAAAAGTTCTTCGAAAAAGGATGAAATCCTTATCACATGGGTAAACAAAAAATAGATCCACCTACTGCCTCCCACTTCTCACCAAACCGTTTTCACAATAATTTACTGGTACTTACAATACAGGACACGTGTCGAGCTGTGCCCGCAATCAGCATAATAGGTGCAGCTAATTGTGCCTCATCAGTTTGTAGTCCCACGGGGAAAGCAAGTGTTTCTATGTATAGTTGTGAAGATTCGTGTGGGTCTCTAGGAATGTCAGCTTAAGATGAGGATGATGTTAAACAAGTAAGTAAGTTAAAAAACTCAAACCCAGCGACTGAAAAGCCCCACGCTCTAAAAGTAACGAAACTAGAAAATATTTTATACACAAATCAAGACATACGTAGAAAAATCGTCAGCTTATAGCCGTATGGTCGCAAGCCATTATAGTAGTAGATAGTCGGGTTTTAGTTTTTGAACTTACTTAATTAAAACTATTTTTTTAAATTATTTTGGGGGGATAATTAAGCCCTTTCATTACATATACGGCATCATTGAAAATGGTTTTTAGTTCGTCCTTTTACGTCGTCTACAGGGCGCCATAATTATTCAATTTAATCTGACATCACATAGCATAAATAACTAGCGGGCAATCATGACTCTTCCAACTATACCTCATTTGTCAAATTATAATAAGAACTTCAGAAGTTATGAGGGAACATATAAACATATATGCACCTATGTATGCTGTTGGTTATATGTTTGTATGACATACACACACACACACTCACTGCGGTTGATGATCTCACAAAAAACCATCAATTATATTTATTAATGTTTACCCATGTGTAGGAATCGATACGCATTACGTCTGCGAAGTTTTCCTAGCTAATTTAAATTGACCCTGTACAGCTTATAGTATAGCGTATTTGTATAGTTTTCTACACTAAAAAGTAGATAGTGTACACGATTTTAGACTCACAGACCTCGAAGTAAGTCGCAGCTTCTATTTATAGTAGACTTCAATACATCCACACAGTAACGTGGCACTCTGTCCACAATCAACATAATAGGTGCAGCTAATTGTTCGACATTTGTACCGTGACCTCTCCGGACTCCGGACTGACGGAATTACGTTGTCGTTGTCTGTGGGGAGCGATGTATATGTAGCTGATGCAGGTTCCTTTAAAAGGAAAATACGAGGATAGATTAGTACTCTTTTCCCCTTTTTATTTTGAGATTGATTGAGTTGCTATGATGGCATTTTATTTGAAGGCCAGTTCTGGTACTTTAAAACTTTCATAATCAAGTCGCAATCTCAGCTCAGTGACAATCAAACTGAAAAAAAATTTTTTTTTTTTTTTAGGTAGTTTTAATTGAAATTGCAATTCGAATGTATGGGAATTTGTTTGTGATTGTGAACGCCGTTAGTATAAAATCTATTTCGCAAGATCGTAAACTGTCGATAAATTGTGAACTTATCCATAATTGCTTTAATTTTGAAATTTGTCCGATTTTACCATCCGATTATACCAGTTCACAATTTGTTGGTTTGCCATGAACAGATTATTATAGACTAGTGAAAAATAATGCGTTATATAAGTAAAAATGGTTTGTTGCAGTTCACAATTTATAGATATTTTATAATCTTGCGAAATAGATATAATATTACCGATGTTCATAATTTATATGTTGAAATATACACAAATTATAAGTTTCCCTACATAACATTAAAAGAAACAAACATTGGACGGAAGAACAGAAGCCACTTACTAAACTAGCAGTAAAACAAAGCCTAGACAGGTACACATGAATAAACAATGTTCTCAATCTGTGTCATACACGGAACATAATGTTCCGGGGCAATCCCATTAAGGTTATGGAGTTTCCCCGGTCCCAATACCCTGATCCGGTCACAATATTCACTTCAGTTTGATAAATGGTATGTAAGGTCGACTGTGTAAACAGGAATCAGTTTCGGTTAAGCCCTTATTAATTATCGGCTTGGAAAAATAAACAGTAACCACAGTAAAAATTTAAAAAAATATATTTGAACTTTGCTGAAAGTAAGAACAAGAGAGAGTCGCAAAAGCTCATGGTCTTGCAACTCTCTCTTGTTCTTACTTTTTGTTTTTTTCTTAGTTCGTTTGTCGATTCCCAGGCCAGGCAAAGTGCTATTGGGTTTTTCTACCAGAAATTTTACAGTAGCAGCCTGCTCCAGCTGAAAGGGTCACCCATGGGCATAGGGCATTGGCATGGGACTTCAACATAACTGGCTAGACATGGGTGTACGTAGGTATACCTCTACCTAATTATTTGGGGAATACAGGCGTATTGCTAAGTTATAGTGTTTTTTTGTTTCATTTATTATTATTATTAAATTCGTATCCGCACGCAAAATACTCGTTTTGCCGTGGAATAACGGGCATCAACCCATTTTAACACGAAAACATCTCCGGACAGCATAAAAGTGCCATGCAATGCTAAAGTGCTTGAGTGGATGCGTTTGCTATTCCTCCAAGACCTTAGAAGCTGCGAAAGCTGACATATAAAGGATTTCCTTTCTATATCGGCTCTTGGCGGGCTCTTATCGGGTTTTATGATTTCTTAGCCTAGTATTAACTAGACTAGTGATTCCTAAAATGGTCTAGCTGGACCCTCAGGAGTCCACGGGAGACCCAACAGGGGTCTACGTTTTTAGACAAAAAAATAAATGGTGGTTCACAAATTGTAAGTGCGGATTCACGAAAATTTATCTGATTTCGATAGTATCGAACAAAATGTTGGTTTGGCTTGACCTACCAATGTAGGCAATAATAGACTAAGAACCCAAAAAAAATTACGGGAGCAAAAAGAAAATTCTGATTTTTGACTGGCTGTATTTCGGTGAACCATGGTCGTATTGAGATATGAGACTTTTATAAAAGCATTTTGAAGCTTTAAGATGCTTTAATTTTAAGATTATTTTGGCTAATTTGTTTTTGACGAGTTCTAGGTATTTTGAAGAAATGTAGCGACAGAGGGTCCACCAAAACCAGTAAAATTTTTAAAGTGCCTACGGGACAGAAAAGTTTGGGTATCTCTGAATTAGGCTAAAAAATCACAAGATCCTTGAAATAAACATTTTGTATGCATTCCGACTCACCTGCAGAAACTGAGCCAAGAGAATGTACACTCCAACATGCGTTACAACAGTTTGAATCAAGACATCAAATACAGATTAAATGACGCTTCAATGTTAGGAAACAACACATGCTTCTTTTTACCCGACTGCTGTGACCCAAAAAGGGAGTATTGTCCATTTCAGCTGCCAAATAGCTATGCAACGGATTTGTTCAGCTTTAAGTGTGCCGTTGTCTACAATACTATTGGTATCGTCATCTTACTGAAAGTGACCAATTGGAATCGTGCACCTAGCTTCTGACGTTTCACAAGGGCCCATGTAGGTTCATTAAATGTGAAGTAAAATATTTTTCTTTTTTTAGTGTCGTTTATACTGCACTGTTTGAACTGCAGTGGTCGAAAGGTATTTTCTTTATCATTCATGCATTCATTCAATCACTGATTAATCACGTAATTTGAAAAACGACTGGATCTACGAAGATTAAATTTAGCACAGAGGTAGATTATGAGTAGGAGATGTCAGCTCAGAAAGAATTTAAGTAAACTCCCCACGTAAAGGGGTGAAATAGAGGGTGGAATTTTGTACCAAAAATTGTATTCCTTGAGCCAGAGAAGCCTGTTCCAGATAATTTTCAAGATTGACGCAGGCGCAGTTGCGGGCTAGCTGCTGCCCGCAGCTGCGCCTGCATATAGGATATAAACAACTTTCCGTACCAGATTGAAAATTAATAAGATTTACCAGAAATACTACTTACAAGCCACTGTTTCATGTGTGAATTATCAGGTTTGTTGTTTTACGAGAAGCAAAGCTGTCTGTCATCTTACCACAGACGTACTAGAAATACATTTTCACAATACAACATACTAAAACCTATACTAACAGGTGGTAACTAGCCAAAAATTACCCACAGTAATTAATTGATAAAATCACGCAGTAGTCCAATTACAAATGCTAATTCAATCGAGTGATTGTTGTTAATTAGGTTCAATAGTATTATTTCAAATAATACCAAAATTGTGACGCTTAATCACGCCACAAATTGATTTCAATATTAGTTCTATGAAATGTTAATACAGGGATTGTGGGTGCTTTCTCGCTGTATTTGTATTTTATTTCGGTTTCTGAATTAAATCTTAATGTATAATGAACTCTCATTTATACATCACTAGCTTTTGCTAGTGACTTCGCCCGCGCGGAGGTCGAAAGTTATCCCACAGGAATGTACTACCTAAATAAAAGTATCCATTGTATTAATCCAGATTTTATACTATCGGTGTGCCAAATTTCATCCACATCCGTTTAGCCGTTTTAGTGTGATTGAGTAAAAAACATTCAAACGTCTAAACATACAAACTTTCACATTTATAATATTGTAGTAGGAGAATTAGCTTCTATACGCAGCTTCGAAATTTAAAAACCACAAAAAAAGACGTCGCCACTCCAGAACCTTTCGGCCCCATCGGCCATCTGTTCTGCGAGCAATGTACCCTGCCTACTGCCACTTAAGTTTGGTAATTCTTCAGGCTATGCCGGTTACCTTGGTTCTCCTGCGGATCTCTTCATTCCTGATTCGATCACGTAAGGAAACTCCAAGCATAGCCCTCTCCATTGCTAAATTAATTAATCCGAACATATCAAAAGGTCACGAAATAGGACTTTACAATCTAAGTTATTTTAAACGTACTCCTTTTGTCATCACGGTATATTTTCAGAACAACCAAGGACATACCATAGAATAAAGAAGTTATTTTATTATGTGATGAAGGTCGCAAATTAACATCATCAGAGCCTTTACCCAAATATGTTGAGATCGGTTTCCAGTCTAACCAGATGCAGCTGGACACCAGTATAGGGAACGTGCACGAACTATAGATGGCTGCACAAACCGACACAAGAGCCACGGTGTGGTCAAAAAAAAAAACTATTCAGACCTGTCATCGTGTTGTCGCCAATGTTTATGTTTGTACATTATATTTATATCGTTTTATCGGCCGGAACCCATATTAATCATTAGATTAAAATTATAAAATATGGGTTCCGGCCGATTAATAATGATCGTCAGCGTGGTCAAAATATGTCCAAAGGTCAAAAACTTTTCCGAGTCCGGGCATGTCTTAAATGTAGAAGAAACAGTTATGAATCCTGAAAATGCAGTAATTACTGGCAAAATTGTAGCTCAAACGACGATTTCTGACGTTTATGATGTCAAAATAACTGTAAAGTATTTTCTGAACTCATTTTTCACGTAAATATTCAGTCTATATTATTTTGTATATTTTTGATGCAATCTTTTCAGCTTGATTGCAGTAGAAATATTAGAAGAGAAAATTGCAAATGTAAGGCAGGTCTGTCTGAAAAATGTAAGCACATCTGTGCTTTAATTTACTATATAAATTCTCCAGAAAGTGCTATATCGAAAACCAGCGAAGCACAACAGTGGGGTAAGCCATCCCACCGACAATTTTTAGGCTATGATAAGGGAGAGAAAATGTCTGAACTATTTTCAGCACAACCAAAAAATTGTAAACTGACCAGTTTAATGACATTTCCAAAGATTCTTTAGGACCATCATTATCCAACACACCTTTATATAAAATTTTAAAGTTAGAAGAAAAAAAATAAAAAGAAATGATGGCTGCAGAAATTTTAGTTGAATTAGTTCAAATTACTGAAAGAAGAGAACTAAGTGAAAAGATTCACCAAGTTATCCTAGATACCTTTACGTTGCATTTATCCACTTTTGTCGTTTATCACGTAACCAAGGAAAGTGAGTACTATCCGTGGAAAATTGATAGCATTTGATTTATTTTTATTTTTATTTGAAGTGTTCGAGCATCCAGAAACACAACAATACATTTTCGCTTAGTAATTAGGTTTTTTTTTTCAATTCTTTATTGAGATTATTTTATAACAACAACATGAAGTGTCAATTTCAAGTTATGATTCCGAGAAAACTTTGAATTTACGCCACCAGTTGGCAGACCCTTCGTCGTGTATGCAACGAATACCTATTTGACCTCCACAACCCAGTTACTGGTTATAACAACGCACAAGCAGAGGTCAATATTCTATTCAGAATATTTTGGCACAAGCGGAGGTCAATATTCTATTCAGAATATTTTTGTATCTTGATCCTTAAATATGGCAAAGATACAAATCAACATCCTGTATCAACCCACGCTAATTGCGTAGGTATCATAACGATCAAATACCAAATGAAACATCAAATTATTTATCATGATATTAAATACCCAACACAATCGTTGTTTGTTAAACAATTGCCGGCTCTTCTAATATTTATTTTATGTTATTCAACCAATAACTGTCTTAATTGTCTGTTTCCATAGTTACCGACGGAGATGATTGTACCCAACTATTAAGGGGAACTCTCTGTATTATAACCGAAATACCTTGATATTTTATGAGAAAATACGTTATTCACAGAATTTGAAGAGGTATCCTAATTAATTTGCCCTCGCACTCGAAGGCACCCACTGATACTATTGTTGGAAATTCTGGGTTACCGAGTGTTACAATATCATATTATACTTTGAGACTTTTTGGCTTGCGGTTAGGTAAAAACACCCGTACGAGTGAATCGGTCAGGTTAAGCTACGCAGACCGCGGATGGTCGTAGATGGGGTTGGACCATCTTTACATACCAAGACCTCGCAATAAAAAAAAAACAAAATAAAAATGTTTTATTTTACATAAACCTACATGGGCATACATAAAAAGTCAGAAGCTAGGTGCTTGGTTCCAATTTGACCGTGGCACGGAAAGCACGTTAAGCCGCTGTTCGCGGATCTTTGACAGTCGCCACGGTTCGACAGGAGTCTGAAAGTTTGCCTACCATTCTTACCAAGGGGTATAGTCTTAACCAGTAACTGGGTTGTGGAGGTCAGATCGGCAGCCGTTCCATGTAAAATACTGGTATTCCGCTGCATCTGGTTAGACTGGAAGCCAACCCCAACAATTTTTTGTAAAGGCTCAGATGATGTTAATTTGCGATTTTTACTGCAAAATATTGTGGTGATGCTTCGACCTATTTAGTAAGCACATACCACAGAGTCCTAGGATTTATTCGGGTAAAGTGATATTGTGTTTTCTCATTATGAAGTTCTCAGTGACAGCTGGAGTGTAGACTTGAGCCCGGTTAGTGCCAAAAAGATATACCTGTTACCGGCCAAACCCGATTTCAGGCCAAACTAGTTTGTTAGGTTAGGTTAGAACTGTGACCAAAAGCGCACGAGCCGAGCGAGCGAAGCGAGCGGAACCGCGGCAGCGTTACTTCCAAAGGCTGTTAACGAAATGGCTAATTAAGCTAGTTGGCTGCGACAAATCACGCGTAGGATAAGTCTGTTTGGCCTAGGACAAACTAGTTTGGCCTGAAATTGGGTTTGGCCGGTAACATACCTATTTTACGTTGGACATCTAACACAACTTAAAAAAGCGGATGTTTTATTCACCTCTTCTTACTGTTTTGAGACATACAGCTGCAATATTATCTAAAAACGATGGCAATAAAAAAGGTCGAGACGATAGAAGAAATCGCTCAAGTATCAGCCCTCTGAACAATATGTAACAATAAAAGACTGGTCAATATATATGAACTTCACGTAGCTGAAAATCCCAAATCCCTTTTAGAAAAGTTATAGGCGTAGTAAAACATTTGTTAGCCCGAAAACGTTGTGTAATATTGATATACTCGTATTAATATTTGAGTCTCTTGCCAATCCCTGGTTATTTACACACATAATCAGCATTAATGTTGCCACTGCTGTGACTAAGGCCTCCTCGATGTGAAAGAGAGTGGGCCGTACTCCACCACGTGGGCCCAGTGAGGGTTGTTCTTGGAATATTTCACCCTTGTTAGTTAACCTGTGAGGGAATGTATAGCAATAGTTTTAATGTAGACGGTTCACCCACGTTCATCGCCTTATTTACGTTGCTGAGCAGAGGAATTGTTGAAAACTATGAAGCAATGTTTTAGCAATATCTTCCAAACATCTCGAGAGTGTGATTGAAAGTGTTTAATGCAATTGTTACCGATATTTTTGAAGTGTAAACTTCTTTAAGCGCGTTGGGCTTTTTTTAAACGTATGAACGAACAACGTTGAACCTTTTTTTGAATTCAAATATTTCTAGAATCGTCAAATAAAACAACGTCCAATTTTTTAATCTGACGATTCAAAAACTATTTCCTGATGACTCAAAAAATACACACAGTGAAAACTTGAACCATTAATTCAAGCTTTCACTTCTGTTGGCACTCCCGGAGTGTCACATTTTTTTTTCACGGGCTTGCCTATTTTCATAAAGCTTGCTATACTGAGTCTCAGGGACATCAACGCGCGACCTATTAATATGGATTCAGTACATGATTCAGAAGCCCCTGCATTGAAAGTTTTCGTCGGTTATTTAAAGAAAAAAATGCCGTTTTAAGAAAAATTGTTGCTTCATAGAAATGAAGCAACTATTTTTATGAATGTCTACGCCTATAAAATCATGTCCTGAATTCATAGTTGCAGTGGCGCGTCGATATCCTTGCCACGTAGTATAGTTTGTGCAGGCACTAGAGCCTGTAAAAAAGAATAAGAAACCCATCATTCCCACCGCCACCGTCACAAAGGTCGAGGCACACGGTGTATGTACTAAAGTCAATTGTATGTACATATTGTGAAGATAGATCGCATCGCTTGTCATGTCGGCCATATATAACGCCCGAACGTGGACGCTTGTAGTGCCAAGTATTTACTTCTATGAGTTATGTTTTGTAAACTATTGGACTGTATGTGTCTGATTTCAGTCCACAGAAAATGATCGAATGAAATGAATTTACGCGTTATTGACAAATGATTTTATTTCAGTAAGTAGGTTTGTACAAACACTTTTAAAACTACATGAGGTCGGCGTTTCCTATCTGACTACTCTGAGAAGAAAGGCCGAAACAAACTCGGAGGTCATAGTCTCTTTTAAAGTCCAGAAATAATCTTGGTCAGATCATGTGAAGACCATGTGGATTGATGTCTGAAATGGTCTTTTGAGGAAAGAACCACATAGATTGAGTGAACCTGTCCAATCCAATGTAAACTAACTCTACGGCTAAGGTGATAGTTTATCGTTTGAGGATCATCACTTTTTTTTCTTATACCTACGAGTCGTCTCCTCAAAATCATGTGATCGTATAATGTCCTAGTTAATCATACATCCCATGCCGATTTCGGCTACGTTGACTGTTTTTGTTTCCGATGACTACTGATTACGTGCGTGAGCTCTGATGTGGCTAATGTAACCTATCTTGACTGTAAAAGTGCGTGCACAATGCGGACACGTTAGAATACCATTGTAGTAATGATATTGTAAAAGAAAACAAGTAAGTTTTCACTTTGTAGTGAATTTTTCGCACTTTGGTACCTACCCCACACCAATTCGTATACCACTACTGGCCACAACGAGACTGGCCATGATAACAAGTGACAAGAACAGGGTATTAGAACATTATCAAGACACACAAAGTGGATTAAAAACGTATTATCGAAGGTAACGCAAAAACGACCTAAGCAAAGCTAATATTTATATGGCTTGGAGGGTAGTTCACTCTAGATGTTATCTTGCCTGCTCTTCCGCTAGTCTTCAAAATCGTAAACATTTTGTTTTACCAAACACCGCCTACTCCTCCTAATGAGAGGAATCTATATTGCATCTCTTCATATGTCATAACTGAAAGTCATTGTATCTAAAGAACAAGCCGCCTTGTTTCCGTTTGTCTCCTTAGAGTTAAGAAAAGAAGATACGCTTAGCTATCCTTTCGTCAGGCATCCTCACAACATGTCCAGACCAACGCAGCTGACGACGCATTGGATAGACCTTAATTCTCCAGACATTAGCCCTTCGCAGGACATCCGTGTTTCTGACACGTTCGGATCATTTCAGACTAATGCACGTATGTGTCTCTTATACACGCACTACGTCCCAGAGAAGTATAGGACATTTAGCACGACGATGGTCATGTACACGTTGAACTTCGTTTGTAGTTTAAGGTCGTACGAGTGGGATATCTTCTTTCGTAGTTTGCCAAACCCTGCTGAAGCAGCAACAATTCTACAGTTAGTTTCTGGATCACCTTCACTTGTTAAGGCACCACCCAGGTATTTAAATCTATCCACCTGCTTGAAGATGGCACCGTCAAGTCGTATATCAAGTGGGCCATGGTTAACTGCATCTAATGCCGTGACTTCAGTCTTTTAGATGCAAATTTTTAGGCCGAGTTTACGACATAAGTTATCAAGACTTTCCATCGCCTCTTACAGCTATTCTGGGGATTCCGACATACATGGCACTCGATAGCTATATCCAGTACCTAACTTAAATGCATCCTACTATCCTATCCTATTAATATTATAAAAGCGAAAGTTTTTATGCTTGGATGTTTGTTACTCAATACTCAAAAACGGCTGAACAGATCTGCCACACAGATAAATTATAACCTTTTATTAACATACACCGTGACATTTTAGTCGTCTTACAACGGCAGCCCACTTCATGTGTCCAATGACTACTAAACATTTATTTAAAAAAACATGATATTTTGAACTTAATTATGCATAATTACAAAAACTCAAAATATAATTCACTAAGATGCACGACGTAGTTTGAAACACCCTGTTATGGAGATGGAATTAATGATGAAATGTAATGGTAAGTAGGTAGATATCTTCTACCGTTTGATAAATAAACATTAATAAGGGTGTTTTATAATTCTAAAGCATTATTTATTTTTCTTTGTACCTATCATCTTAATTAATGGTAACAAGATTTTTATCGCGCCTAGAGGTATTTTATGACGGATACGTTGAGTAGACCACCTTTGAAAGACGACTAAAATATCATGCTGTATAGGATGCTTTTTATACTGGTAGTACCTACGTTCTTGTGGAATACTGTCCGACCTCCACAAGCGCGAAGCCGCTGGCAAAAGCAAGTTAAAATATGCTGGTAAAACAGAGTAAAAAAAGCAGTCTGTTTTGGTGCAGTCCTTTTCGTGAAAAGATGTGGAATAAGTATTAATGCCTGAAAATATACACTTTCTGCTGACGTTCTGTTTTCATAAAAGCAATTTCCTTGGAACCTTGCTCACAACGTTTTCAGAAAAAAACAAATGAACTCCACAATACACGAACAACTGTTAACTCTTATAACACTAACAATAGCCACAAAAAACGCCCACTTGAACAGCCCTACAAAGAAAACTAGGAAAGCGCCACAGTCTACCACAGTCTAAGTAAAAGCTTTCGCGGCATAATAACCGGCTCTAGTGGTAAGGCTGTGCATTTTTCACTCTGTTCCATTATGCGCGCACACGACGTTCGTAATGAAGTGGTGTGCCATGACGTCACCACAGTTACACTACGTGACCAAATGGCGGAGTGACGAATTAGATGCAGACCGAATAGCGAGACGTTCTTTTTTGAGTGTAGTAGGTAAAGAAAGGGTTGTGTAAAGGAGTATAGTCTAGTAAAGAGGATACTACTCAAACTGCAATGCCTTGTGAATTGCGGTATAAATGCAAGAAGTTTTTGAATTAAAAGGTTTTAGGATTTTGCTTGCGAATAAGAGACTAAAAGGAATGATGGATAATTTTGCTTACAGTTGTTATAAAAATCCTAATTATGCAAAGGGGTTTATTTACCAGTGACGGTTTAGCAGTTTAATCGCTAGCTTCCTTATTTAATAATAGACTTCGGGCTATAAATAATTTTAATTATACTGTCACACCCTTTGGCCAACTTGGTGTCGTATTCAGGACACCCTTATAAATAAAGACGAGGCAGTAACTGGAGGAAAGATTCGCCCTGCACGTGTTGCTGTAACTGAGAAAGCAAGGTTTTCTTAAAAGGCGGTGGCTGCCACAAAGCGACCGCAATAGCTGACAGCTGTCATGAAAATGATGGCAATGGGGTGTGTTTACGGTGTCAAAAAAACACTCATAAGGAAAACATACCTACTTTACTTTGTCTAACTAACGTTAGAGTAACGTCATTCGCCAGTAGATTGCTGATGATATGGCAGCAACCGCTTTTCTAAGAAAGCTGTCCTGAATAGTTTTGATGTCACGATTTTAAGTAAACCAAAACAAATAATTGCTAAAATTGTAAAGTGATTACGGAAATTTAATTCCGTTAAAACAAAGATCTACCCATTTACGTGTATATTTATAAATATTATGTTATGATTACGAGGCAGCTTTAAAGTCTCACCAATCACGAATAAAATGACCGATTAAGATAGTACGGACACATTAAAAGATACAATGAAGATCATGTGACAAAAATTGCACTAAATCTGTAACAACAAAAGAGCCGCAGAGCCGGCCCGCAATCGACCTGGTGGTCAAATATAAAAAGAGACCTCAAGAAAGACCAATTGCCAAAGCCGACAACCCAAGACAGAACAACTTGGCAGAAGAAGAAGAAGATGTTTCGGACTAAAACATACCTTTTTTTTAAATTAGTCTACAATTTTTCACTGCTAGGCAAGGGCTTCCCTAAGTCCTTAATAATCATAGCATTGTCAACGTCAAAAGAAGTTCATAAGCTACATAGCTGAAACTTACAGCTATGTGTAGTAAAGAACAAGTTTTTCCACCGTGCGAATTTACACCTAACGGTATTCTCCTTCACCTATCCTTATAATACTATCCCTAGAAGACACGGCTGGCATATTCTAGCCACAGAATATTACACTCCTATTTCTTCGAACACCTGGCAACCCAATCAAGTGTTGTAAATTACCAAGACTTCTCCGACTCCCTGTCCATTTCTCAGTCGTAAACAAATCTAGTTATATAATGAATTATGATCACGTAGTGGCGGTGTTGTCACCGACTATACGCGAATTAATCTCTCGCAGCCCTCGACCATTCCGCTCACGTCTCTTCTGCACAAATAAGCAGACCTCTACGTGCCTCTTGAAGCAGTAAATGAGTTAATGTGGTCATTATTTTTTTTGTTACTGTGGTCGCAAATTAATGTAGAATAAGTTCGTTGTACGGTTGAAATCAAATTTTTGATTAATAATTCTGCTCCAAGCAAAAACACGCAACTTTGAGTAAATTAAATTCGCTATGATATAAAGAACAGGCTGTATTTGCCAGAAGGTAAGCCGAGCCTATTGCCATCGTTTTTCCACAATTCCAAACTCCGGCCTGCAAATAGAGTTTTCTACTAAAAACACAATCATACAATTCATAATCATATAATTCACAATCATTTAATTCAAGTGTTTTATCCAATATTATTTAGATATTTATCCAATATTATTTAGATAAGAATATACATCACTATTATTTCATGCGACCTTCTATAATTATCTGTTGTAAAACACAATCAACACAGTAACGAGTCTTTTAATCCGTTCTTCGATTAAAATCGGTTCATCAAAGCATCGTATTTCGTGCCGTGTAATCGAATGAAATCCCTTTCTGTTGTGATCCGTGGTTTCGTACAAATTAGAAACTTTGAAGTCTGTCATTGTTTAATAACTTAATTAAAATAAATTATACGTTACGTCACATTTTGGTTTTTGATCCCTGATGGGTTAAATCAAGGTCAGAAGCCCAGTATTGTTGGTAGAGATATCGATTTTAACAAAATCGAGTTTAATATTTTATTTTACGTGAATTCGGGCATTTTTTGGCAATATAGGCTTACCTTCTGTTACATGGGACTTAAACTGGTCGCCCTCTGGTCGAAATTCGACCATAATTCATTTTAAACCTAATGTATTTCTAATATATTAGCTTTCTACACTCCTTCTACACATATACTTTAATTGTGCCAAATTTCAAACTCCGTCCGCGTAATTTTAGTAAAAAGGAGTAAAAAGTGTTTCTTCCCGTATTAATATATAGATATAGATATCTTGGAAGATATAAGTCATTATCATTTACAACTGAAATCCGTCCGCTGCATACATACTTACCTAAGTAGCCTTTAATGTTCCCACAGCTGGGACACAGGCGCCCTCTCTATGAGAGGGAAGATATTATAAGTAGGACAATTAATATTTGCTCAAATTCCTCAGCCGTGTCAAGATTCAACACTAAACCACCAGGTTCAATTTCAAGCCCAGACAGGTTAATAACACTTCATTTGTTATATTCCAAGAATCATTCATAGATACTAAGTAACTATTCATATTACGTTAGTATCAATTTAAATTTTCCGATTCCTAGAATTGTAATATCTATTTTGTTCTATTACACACGTTCGGGAATAACTACATTAAACTTAGCTAATATAACAAATTCGGTAGATCAAATACTTGTGTATCTTACTCAAAGAGACAGATTTTAGTTGTTTTGATTTCTGTGAATTTACTAGTTTTGTAGGTTGCTAGACAGGTAATGTTATTCAAATTACCTCCTAAGCTTATCTGATTTAAGGGTCATGGCCATCAAACAAGAACCAGTTTTTCCACTTGGTGAAAAATTTGATCACCAATGTTAAGTAATGCTAGCTAGTTGTTCTTGTTCGTTGAGAGTAGTTTCCTCCACAAACTACGGTAACAATATAGCCTTAATTTTGGTTTATCCTAAACCTCTTAAGTGGTTATTGAACTCTTAAAAATTAACAATTTTTAATGGGGGACCGCGATAAAAGAATCTGGTGTCAGTTTGCCGATTAATGTAAACACCAAATATATATTTATGTACAATCTAAACCGTCAGGAGCTTGTGGCTAAGTAATATTAGCCACACGAGTCGATCGATCAGGTAAAGCTACGCTTGCCGCAATTGGTCCGTGGATGGATGACCATCTGTACATACCAAGATCCTTCCGTGCCTCGGAAAACGCGTTAAGCCGTTGGTCCCGGCTGTCATTTGTAGATCTTTGAGTCTTTTACGGGTTGTCAGAAGCCCAAAAGTCTGACAACCAGTCCTACCAAGGGGTAGGGTCAGATAGGCAGTCGCTCCATATAAAATACTGATATTCAGTTGCATCCGGTTAGACTGAAAGCTGACCCCAAGATAGTTGGGAAAAGGCTAGGCAGAAGATGAATCGAATCTAAGCCGCTGAGTTTTATTTAAGGATTTCAGCATTGTACAAATAGTCAAGGTTGTCATCATTACGAGTCTAGACTAAAATAAGAACTAAGCATGTATAGAATGTGAAAACATCACAAATAAAAAACCCGTAAAAATAAGAAACCACAATCCGACTGGTCAAACTACATTCTTAAAAAACTTTAATAGCGAAACGATTCCACCAAGACATGAGTTAACTTTTTACTTCAACAAACCAAACTATTTTCACTCACGCCAAAGAAATAAACAACTAAATAACACATAAAACGCAGTATCATACACCAGAAATCAGAGCTCAAGTGACCAGGAGCACATAAATCAGTAGGAATTTAAACTGCGTCCGTGCCTCTCCAGGGAGTCCACTCGCAAGATGAGGGTAAAATACTGAGTTAAGAGGTAGAAATATGTTCCGAGGTAGAAAAGTTAGCGAGTATCTGGACACTAGCTCCCCCTGAGGTGGGTGTAGAATTCAGAATGGATCTAATATTTATGGGTATTTTTTTAAACCAGCTCCTCAATAGCGTAGCACTTTCTTAATCACAAAAGCTTTCATTATGATTACATGTTGTCGCTTCTAAGACACACAAACCTGCAAATTAACATATAGAATAAGTTATTTTGATTTAATTATTAGTTGATTGACCTTTTTACAGGTACTCAAAACTAAATACGTTAACGTATTTAAAATTAAATAAGAGTGAACAGGCATCTTCCGGGAACGCTCGATCCATCACAGACCTCATCAATCGCTTTGCATCAGGCGTGATCGAGGTCAAGAGCAGAGCCATTTAGTAATAAAAAAATAAAAGATAAATAATTATATGATTATTATTTAGGTTGGCAGCACTGGTGTCGTGTCATTATTGTTTCGAGACGAACCGCCGGAGCGATGAGTGATCGGCAGTTGCTCGTTGAATACAGTGCGAGTAACATCTCCAGAATTATTTTAAAATAGTGTGGTTACATTTTAGACTAGAAACTAACGTGTGCAGTTTTATTAAAGCCATTTACATGGCCAAAAAACTATTTCAAAGTGGGACAGCTAATAGTAGGGAGTCAAAAAAACCAAATTATCTAAACGAAAGCCACTGCCATGATGAATGTGCAACGTTATCAGGTTCAAGTAAATTCAGTTCGGTACCTGGTGTCGTCTATTATGAATTAATTAATTACTTTATCGTACACCACATAAAACAAACATCATAATAATTTAAACTAGTGTATAATATGCAGTCTTATCGTACCAGGCGATTTCTTACATGCAACTAGATGTACTGAAAGAATGAGACATTTAAATTCAAATAATTAATTTAAGACATTCGTAGTTACTGTGTCGTTCATCGGTTAAACGATCTTCTTTATGGACTTTATTGAAAATGGACAATGGATTTCTTTAAAAAAAAATTTACTAAATCTTTGCAGACTATGTTTAGATTTTCCAACAAAAGTGGGCTGTTTTATTTTCTTCATTTAGTAAAAGACTCATTACCATCACGCAGATCAAGAAAATGGCTGCCCGTTTATTTGAACATAGAACACGATTTACGGATAAGGAATCCGAATTGAATATAGGTCAACAGTCAATCATGGTCAAGTGAATTGGTGACGTCAGTAATTAGACCATCCAATCGAAGCCAATTACAGACATTGCAGTGACCAATAAAGCTTTTGGAATTCCTCCTTATCAGGTCTTGACTTTTGCGATCCACTGAAGTATTAGCGATGCTTTTTCATTGGTTTAGCTAGCACGTAATACTCAAAAAATACATGAAAAACAGCATATTTATTTAACAAACAATAGAAAATAACTTTTGAGGTTGTGTACTTTTCATACCGACCAAAAGTTTACAAATATTCCATACCTACATATTATCAATTTAAATCGGTTTTCGTGTCTGTCTGTATTACCGCCTTGTTCTTCTAAACTAAGCAACGGTTTATGATGCGATTTTCACCATCATTGAGAAAACTTATTCCTGAAGATGTATGTATATGTATAATACAGGAAATTTTTTTATTCAGTGCGCAAACTGTTACCATGAATTCAGCATATCATTCTAGAACCCCTAACGCAGAAATTTTTCGTCGGTTATACAAAAAACAGCTATTTCATACATTTAGACCGCGTAGGTATTGCACTTTTCTATGAAACAGCAGATTTTTTGTAAAACCGGTGAAAAATTTCTTCGCTAGGGGATTTAGAATGGTATGCTGAATTCATGGTTAAAGTTTGCGCACTGAATTAAAACTTTTCCTTTATAACGTAAATATACACAAAAAACATCTGTTCCCTACATTTATGTTCGCATAACTCGTCAAAATGTAGGGAACAGCTGTTTTTTTTTTGCGATTGCATCATTGGTCTCTTAGTAAAAGTTGTTTATAATGATGAGTACAATCTCCCATTTCGGTTTGTCGCATGTTTTCAATTTCACCCTGTATATTTCCCAAAAAAACCGTATGGAGCCAGCCGGGTCACTAGTAAATTATAAAATATTCACAGATTTATCCAATGTTTGTATGCTGCCGTAGCGTATGTTTGGTACTTAATCGAAACAGAACGTTCATGTTATAGACACCACATCGTCATGAACTAAGTATATAGTGGTTCAGCTGAAATTAATCGGGTGTCACGCATTCAACCGCGAACACTGACACTAGATTAGGTAATACCAACATGTCAACACACTCACTAGATGTCATATCGTATTCCTTTACCATTATAATGGACTACTAACAGACTATACTAGTGAAGCCTCTCATTTTTTGGATTGTTTTCATCACCATAATCAGCCTATAATGTTCCCACTGCTGGGACACAGCCCTCCACTCGGTGTGAGGGAGTAGATAGATAGATAGATAAATCGTTTGTTTGGTGCATCCATAACTTACAACACAACAAACAAAGCACGATGAGATTAAACTAATTACATGAAAAGAACAAGGTGCCAATACACTAAGAATAAAAAATTTATGACATAAGTATAGTGATGACAATTTAGGCTTTGACACAATAATTTAACATTCAAAATCAAAAATCAAAATATTTTATTTCACATGAGCCTGCATGGCCACTTATGAAACGTCAGAAGCTAGGTGCACGGTTCCAATTTGTCGTTTCCTATGGAGAAGAGCCGGCAAGAAACTCCACGATTACTCTTTTAAAAATAATTTGCTTTTACAATGTTTTCAAATTACAGTGATAATAGGTATGGGAGGACAGTGCAGGCCAGTCAATAAGTACCAGGTACTTAGAGGAATGGAAATACAGAATAGAAAAACGTCTACAAATCTAGTCTCTAAGGCCTACAACGTTCTCTCATTCACAATATGTAAAAGAATCTACCTATATAAAATGAATCTATTTGAACCAAGTGACATGATTTCGATGACAATCACTAATAATAAATAGTCGAAAGTAAAATTGATGTAAATGAAATAACGTGCGGTGGAGTGCAAAAGTGCGGAGTGCGTCTCAAAGTTGCACCAAATGAGAGTCCAGCTCAGCATGTTTCAGGCAAATATACCTGACGCTGATATTAGTAAGGCCGTAGTCCACCACGCGGGCCCAGTGTGGGCTGGTGGATGTCACATGGCTTATAATTTTTGGTCCTAGGACATGGTTTTCTCACGATGTTTTCCTTTACCGTTTTGAAAGCAGTGGTGATGAAATAATTTTCACAAAGTCATGCGCCTGTCTGGGTTCGAACCTATGGCCTTACAACTAGTTAGTCGCGGCCGTTACCACTGTGCCATCATCCTACTATTGCTATATAAAAAACTGGTAGTTAAAAAAAGATGGTATAAGTTTTGACCAGTTTGTTTTATATTATTTTCATTACTAAATTGGCCTGCTCTTGACCTCGATCACGCCTGTTGGAAATATTATATTAGGAATCATTAAAATGACAAAGAAGAAGAAGCAGAAAATGTAATTGTGATAGCACATCTCCTTACTAGTACTTTGCTACTACCACTAACACCACCTTCAAGAATCTTGGGACCTGATCTCATTCCATTTTAACTAGATGCAATCAAACAGCAGTATCTCCACCATCCTATGAATATTTCTATCACTCTCAGCTAGGAATGGGTCCGCAGTGGAATTGTAACAGTTACGGGAACATCATTGCGAGCTGCGCCCAACGATAAGTGATATAACCGACGTTTTAACGAGTAGGCCACTAAGGCAGAGGGAAGACGAGTTTTCTTAGAACGAATGGTATTTAAAAGTGGTTTGAAACGTGTTGCGTGATTATTTAAAAGAAACAGTTGAGTACATAAATATATTAATAAACAGGTTGTGATAAAGAAAGAAAGATTACATATGTGTAGTTCACGACGTTATCCACGTCTTAAGTACTTTATTAAAAAACTTTTTCCAAAAAAAAACAACCGACTTCCAAAAAAACACTAAGTACAAAGTGAAAAATAACTTTAATTTCGGAAGTCGGTGTCTTTGGAGCTGTATTTGAATTTTTTGTCACCGCCTTCCGAAATTAAAGTTATTTTTCACTTTGTAGTGTTTTTTTGGAAGTCGGTTGTTTTTTTTTGGAAAAAGTTTTTATTTTTCACTTTTTAGTGGTTCACATGTGCTTACCCCTTCACAGCATACCAGCGTGATGTTATGTTATGAACTGGTGTAAGCAATAGACAGAGATGAGATTTCAGCAATCCCAGTCCATTTGCTATCATTTATTGAGGAGTTCCGTTGCCTATCTCCAAAGTTCTTCATCAAATCTTCACCAAATTGAAATGAGACCGCTACGAGAAAGAACGCTTCCAAAAAATACCTAAATCGCTTTGTGTGCCTATAAAATTTGAAGAGTTCTCTCTATTTCTCCAGGATCCCATCATCAGATCCTGTGTTGATGATCATGGGACCACCTGGGAAGTATACCCTTTCAAACAAAAAAAACAAAATCCAAATCGGTCCAGCCATCTTCGAGTAATCGGGGAACATACATAAAAAAAAAAAAAGGTTCCGACGAATTGATAACCTCCTCCTTTTTGAAGTCGGTTAATTAGTTTATTTATATTCTTTACATAAATTAAAAGAAAAGTCCTGACTGACTGACTGACTCATCAATGCCCAGCCCAAACCCTTGGACCTAGAAAGCTGCAATTTTGCACAGAGGTGCCCTTTATAATGCAGACAAGAAATAAGGAAGGATTTTTCGAAATTCAACCCCTAAATGAGTTAAATAGGGGATGAAAGTTCCGCGCGGGCGAAGCCGCGGGCATAAGCTAGTTCTTACATAGTAACCATTTTTTTATGCTCGGCTCCCACGCGAGAAAATTAAAGTGAGGCTCAATCACGTGAAAAACTATGCATCATAAGAAACGCAAGAAGTTTTGAGAGGACCAATTAAATATTTCCCTTTATCTTTTGTTTTCATGCGCTTTCGATTTCATTGTTAGTTAATACTTTCACAACTGAATTCACATTGCACGTCTACTATGTTTGACATTTATAAAAAAACTGTACTTAGCTACGTTTAATGTAAAGCTCGAATCCAACAAAATTAAGCCTTTATACAACCACATAAATTTTCATCAAAATTTAAATCTCATTTTAAACCGATTAACGAATTTATATAATGTTTGACTCGCGCTACTAAATTACGTATTTAAATATTGAACGTTAGCTGCAATCCGTTTCGAATACGAAATCACTTTGGCAAATTAACTGTAAACGATTTTATTTAAATCGTGTGTGCCATGCCAGCCGCCATGTTGATGCGGCACCTAAAAGGCATAAGAAGCTTTCAAAATAGTGTTTGTAAAAGCATGATGTGAATTAGGTACCTATCGAGATTTGGTTTTGTAAAGATTTTTGTTTAAAAATAATAAATAGTAAAAATCAGAGTGTCATGTCATATAAATTTGAATTCGTAAAATCGCGAGCGGGAAACCTTTATCTGGTTGGAAAATGTTGGCTGTCAAATATCTTCAGTTTGATTCGACACAATACAGTTTTAACAATGTAATTTAGTAACGGTAGGTCTCGAAACGCTGGAATTTGACCGTTCCGGAGAGCACGAAACGCCTCTCAAAGCGTTTCTTCGACTTTGCTACGCAACACCGCAATCCCCTGATTGTGGCAGCCGCCCGATACAGTTCCTCCGACATTAGAAAAATTTGCCGAACAAGTTATACCACCTCACCATTCCCGATGATAGTATAAGCTTCCTCCAAGCAGTAGGGTTACTAGAACCATTTGCAATTACAGAAACAGACCGCCGTCCTTCCGTACCTACTAGCTGCCGAGGCCCACCATGTCGTCCCCGTCCATCTCCGCCCCGATCCTTCCGCCAATCCGCGCCGATGAGCCTGCTGAGCCAAAATATTCTTACTCCGATCCAGCCTGCCGTCCTTTATTGCCCTCCTCCAGCGAACCTAACGCTGGGGTCTGTGGGTGCCCATAGAGTTTAGTCGCTTAGTTTATGCGTTTTATGCCCTGGCTGGAAGCCTTAATTTATTCAGGCACCAACAGAAAAGTCCTGTTAGCCGCCCCCGCCGCCGACGACCTCCTCCAGGTTGACCTGCGAGATGCCATTCCCCAAAAACAAAACGCTGGAATTTGTACGACAAAAGGTATTTAGCCAGACAGTGATTGGTTAAAATACCTATCACTCAATCATTTCATACGTCCGTGACAGTTATGACAACCGTACACCACAATGGGAACTGCAGTAATGAATCGATTGAGTAATGCGGTGATCGGTTTGTGACTGAAAAACCAAACTGAAGAAGCAGAAAATAATTTCAAAAAAGCGTGGAGTGCTATTTGAGGTATTTTTGTAATCATTTAATATCAAGCACCACACGCTTTTTTGAAATTATTTTCTGCTTTTTTAGTTTGGTTTTTAAAGCGTGTTTTTTTAGATTTTTTCATCTATTATTTATTTTCTATTTTTTAGCTCTGCTAACAACAAAAGCGTTTTTTTCCTTTGTCTTTTTTTATTTTAAATTATTGAATTGTCATCGGTCGTCGATAAGTCTACAAAGTTTAAATGAAATCTGACCGTTTGAAGCGGGTCAAAATCAAGTCCAAAGGACTCGGTTACAAACAAACATGCTTACAAAAAAATATACAGGTGAAGCTAATAAAAGCATGTTAATTTTGGGAGTGATTGTTACAAACCGTCAATGCCAATTTGCACCGAAATGCGTTGATAACATTATTCGAAAGGAGCTCCACAAAACTCATGAGAAATTTAACAGTCTCTTGATCACATTTTCCTTTTTTAAAATTAATACTGTTTCGTTCGTGTAGTGGTCGCGGTACTGCCGAGTGTGAGGTCCTGGGTTCGGTTCGTCAAAATGTTATTGGGTTTTTTCATCTGGAATTTCTTAGTAGCAGCCCGGAGTCTGGATTTGTGCCCGGTTGATGCCAATAGGCTCGCCCCCTATCTATCCTATATAAAAAAAATCGCCAGTTATCTTAAGTCGACTTAAAGATAACTGGCGATTATTTATTTTTTTATTCAAGAAATAAACTGCTTAAAAATACGTATGTACAGTTTTGCTTAATAAAAATTATATTTTTAAGAATTAGGTGCCTGAACTAGGTAATCTTGAATTTTAGGCAAGAAAAGCTTAAATAGTCCTATAGTGTAGTGTAGTGTGTGCATAAATGGTTAAATAAAAATCAATAAATAAATAAAATTAATAAATGATAAAAAGTTGACAATAGACAAATATAATGTAGCTGTACTATAGGAGCAAGTCTGCCCAACCCTTTGGGGAAACAAGGCGTGATATTATGTAATGTCAAATTGAATATTCCGTGCAGGAATTAAACATGTGTATCTAGATTGAGGGCTATTATGTATTTCGTCATATAAATCAAAATTTTGTAGATTCCTCAATAAAGACATGAATGAATTGAGGGACCTAGATATTACCGCCATAAATCTGTAATGTCATATTCCACAGATTTGGGAATTTCTTACAAATTTTAGAAAATCTTAGCTAAATTCTTAAATAATTATGATTAACCCAGAGATAGTAAGTACTTTCTGAGATTTAGGCTATGCCACTTTATGCACGCGTCTGACCAAGTTTTTAAATCACAACAGTTTTAATTCACGTTTAATAAATTCATGGCCTTTTGCTTTAATTAACTATTAATTATTAATTTCCCTATAAGTCTTATTTCGTTTAGGAAGGTTTTAAAAAATGGGCCCTTAATCTAGATGCACATGAGTTGAACATATTATGCTACCGTCAAACTTATTTTTACTTTACCAGTTTGAGATAGTATTATTTGTATTTATCCTTACCAGTGAAATCAGCTAGTCAAAATGGAATGAGTTGAGGTCTGTAGTTCAAAATACAAGCATATCTTTTAAACCGGGCCAAAATCACTATATCAATACTCTCGCCTTCTATGGCCGCACACTGCCACAATCTCTTTATTAGACTCCTGTTAAATTTGCAAATGGTACAAGCTATACAGCATTAAGGACGTAACGACACCGATATGCATAATTAAAATATCTTTAAGTGTTTGACGGAATCTGCTTAAGTGATATAAATTGTAACAATTGTTCCGTTTTGGGTAAATTCTAACGTCTCGGTGTGAATGGAGTTGCAAGTAATTTGTATGAAACGGTTTGTAGTTATTGAATTTAGGGTAAGTTCTCTGCGTTTATTTCTATGGGTTGACTGTGGATGTACCGTGCCATATTATTAGGGACAGCCACGATTTTTTTAAATTTGTAAATTACGAGTCTTAGATTAATTAGAAAAACACATTTTTTTTATGATAAAAGCTTTACACAAAACAGTTATTAACGAAGTAAAATAAGAACACAAAAAAATTAAATACCTACATAAATAGGCGAAAAGAAATGTTACTTATTAGTGATCAGTACTTAGTGACATTTCCTTTCACCCCAATTAGTGCTTCTATACGTCTGGGCATGCTTTCTATGTACTGTTTGGCACTTTCTTTTATGATAAGGTTGTGATATCAAACATTAATGAGCTTTTTTACCAGCCTGATCTTGGTGGTAATCATTTCTTTGGCTATTTCAGGCTTGGTAATCTCCCATACATTTTCTATGGGGTTCATGTCAGGAGAATTACCAGGCCAAGGTAAAACTGGAATGTTATGGTCTGCCAAAAACTTGGTAACGCTTCTGGTTTTATGGCATGGCGGTGAATCATGCATAACCATTAATTCCTCAACATCAGGGAACCATTCTTCAAGGGTTGGTAAAAGGCGAGTTTGTAAAACTTGTTAGTACTGGTCTTGTTTCATGGTTTCCTGGACAATGTACAGGCGCCCAACCCCCTTAACACTTATGACAGACCACACCATTATTTTAACTGGGTGTTTTACCCTCGCCATGATGCAGTCGGGGTGGTATTTTTCTCCTGGACGTCGCCTGACGAAGCTGCTCTTGTCGGCTAAAGTCTCGACTGTTGACTGATCCGAGAAACACACCTGAAAAAAAAAACTTTTTCCAAACTCAACTTTCAGATTTCTTTACAATGTCTTCGGCTACTCTAGGTTACTGGTATCATGTAAATAATACATGTAACAATACATACCTATTGATATCATTCTGACTTATATTGGAAGGACAATCTGCACGAGTAAAGTCTTAGGAACCCAAGAGGCTTTTCCTAGCAGACATCAATTGTAAGATCCTGTCAAAATGTCAATGAAAAGGCAGTAAAGGCAATTATTTCATATTTTCCTTTTGTATTCCTTCAAAAAGAAAATGGCATTGTAAATGTATTATTTATCGTTAATAAGATACTCAAAAGAATTTATTGTTATTATATTTACTTGGTTATTTACAGGGAAAACGAGTCACGTTATAAAATATTAAATTCAACATGAAGTTAACCGCATCGTAAAATTTAAAGTGTGGTATTTTCATAAATATTACGTTTGCGGTTGTAGCTCTTAAATAAACCAAAAATTACTTTTTGCAACAACAGTTTTTGTTTTTACGTTACCATGTGTTGAAAAAACAAATTGCGTGAAAATATGCGCGGTGGATCACGGCCCACTCCTCGCACTGAAAGAAGGCCTGTGTCCGAGCACTGGGTACATTAGGCTGATTATGCTTATGCATCATGTATGTTTATGTGAAATGAAATATTTTGAAATTTAGTCAACAAAAACTTTTTCCAAAAAAAAAACCAACCGACTTCCGAAAAAACACTACAAAGTGAAAAATAACTTAATTTCGGAAGTCGGTATGTTTGGATATGTATTTTAGTTTTTTGTCACCGACTTCGGTTGTTTTTTTTTTTTACTTTTTAGTTATGTATATTTTAGTTATAGGTGATAGCCTCAGAACTGGGCCAAATGGGTTGAAATGGGACCACACGGGAAGCACCAGCTTTCAAGTAAAAAAAGAATCATCAAAATTGGTTCACCCAGTCGAAAGTCCTGAGCTAACAAACATAAAAAAAATACAGTCAAATTGAGAACTTTTAACCCCCTTTTTTTGAAGTCGATTAAAAATTATTATCGTTTTGTAACCACTAAATCTATCTATCATAAATTTTTAGCCTCCAATCTCAACTCCAGTACTCAACATTCGAATATTTCACAGAGAGCTCAGTTGTCACCGCTCTCTGCACTCGAAGCCAATGAATACATGATTACCACATAGCTACGGTATACCCTCACTGAAGGTAGACTGTGTCACAGGTAAGTGCGGTGCTTTGTGTATTCGAAGCTAGATTGGTTAGTGATGTTGGAATTCTTTATGATGCTTCGCAGTAGCAACTATTTGGTTGGCTTACTCAGTGGGCTAAAGACGTCTTGCTAATACAAGTTAGTCGGCAGTGTCGGTAATGAATGTTGGCTGTCCAGGATCTTGTCAGTACAGCAGGTCTTTGAGAATACTGCTGTGGGGCTGGCTGATATTATAAAAAATGGGGTGATCGATTTGGTTTTACAGAATACCGCGATCCTACCAATATTATAAATGTGAAATTTTGGATGTTTGTTACTCAATCACCCCAAAACGGCTGAACGGATTTGGATGAAATTTAGCAAACAGATATTTTATAACTTGTATACATAGGATTTTTTTATCCCGGTAGTACGTTTCCGTAAGATAATTTCCGCTGGCAAAAACTAGGGATTACAGGTTGAATATACGGTGAGGAATGGCGTAACACGCTAATAATGGCAAGGCTATAAAAATAGGCTAATTGACAGATCAATAACATTCATTGCTGAGCAGAAGAACCATAATGTGGATTAGTATTGTACTCAAAATCTTTCGGATTATGATTGCAAGTGTGTTACGCAATTAGGGTGCTGACTAGTTTCACACATGAAATATAATGAATGCATGCCATCAGAATCGTTAAAGAAACACAGGAAATCTCCAACAAATTCACCCATTTTCGCTTAAATCGTCAAATGCAATAACTATTTCGCTCACATATTGAAGAATTTCTGGTGGTTCTCGAATTTTCTCGAACACCGAGGGCGGTTGCACCGGAGCGGATCCAATGAATACCTAATCAGCCCATATGGTGTGATCTGAAGGAATTGAATGCACGACTCAGCTGTGTTTCAAATTATTTTATTCTGTGCTCTATGTGGTAAATTTTGGGTTGTGTGTGTTCCGTTTTTAACTGAGTTCATCATAAGGAAAAAAGCAACTGTCCCATACAAAATTTCAATACTTACTCGACCCAAATGTACGGGACGGCTGATTATCTTGGTCCTATGGAGAAAGTTGTTCAGTCTGATATACAAAACATAAGCAAAACAAAACAACAGCATAAACAATTTACTGGAACTGCTTTAAGGGGGCGTAGTAAGCCAGAAAAAAATCAAAGTTTCACCCGCACTTCATTGCCTGCCCCTCTCTTCATACACGACGAAAACAAAACACAATCCCTTTTCCCCAGCAGAAACTTTTCACCCGGGATTTAAACCAAGAAAAAAACAAATTTCACCCCAACTACCCTTACTTACCCCTCTTATGAAACTCGACGAAAACAAAACACAATCCCTTCGCAACTTTTCGCCCGGCGTATAATATCTATGTGATATTTTAACCTTCTGTTGTATGTATATGCAAAATAATCAGATGAAACGACTATGATCAATGAAATTATTGACCGCTGTGTACAATGTTAATTGTGAAGCTCAATAATGCGTCTATCATTTATTTCGGTTATTTGAGGTCCGTTTGCACTACAAATATATATTTAGCGCTTAACGAATTTTTAGGTCGTCCTGTTTTTGTCAATCGTGTGCAGTTGACAGAGACAGAACGTTGGTATGGTTCAACACTTGAGACAGCATATTGATTTGTCTAAGCAAACTTTATTCCAATATAAAAGACTGACGAGACACACTTGGTCAAGAGTTAATCACATTCGATGGACTGAAAAAAATATGGTTTTGCCGGAAATCGAAATAAACCGTTTTTTACCCTTAAAAACTCACCCCCATCCACTTCCCGACCTCGGATCGCCCGTAAGTTATTTTTCCTTTCATTTTTGTTATATTCTCTTCCTTTTCCAATGGGTTTCATCCTACCATAATTTTGTTTCACTTTTTACCATTTTCAAAGACTTCAGCTCTGGTCTAGCACTAATCTCGAATTCAGAATCTTAGTTTACTATCATGTTTTGGAACTAGAAACTCAAAAGCGACGTCACAAAGTTCAAATTCAAGTACGTAACCAATATAGGACCGTATTACATCACACGTTGAAATAAAAATTGTGATTGTTGATTTTACACACATCGTTCGTGCATCATCATTTGACATTTGTATGTCAAGTAAACATTTCCTTTATAAAGTGGAAGTACAGACGCTAGCACATCAAGCTACTGGAATCTGTCAAATTTATTTGATAGATTTTCAACTTTATTCAATCAAAATCAATCAATCAAAATATTTTATTTCACATAAGCCTGCATGGGCACTTATGAAACGTCAGAAGCTAGGTGCACGGTTCCAATTTGTCGTTTCCTATGGAGAAGAGCCGGCAAGAAACTCCACGGTTACTCTTTTAAAAATAATTGGCTTTTACAATGTTTTCAAATTACAGTGATAATAGGTATGGGAGGACAGTGCAGGCCAGTCAATAAGTACCAGGTACTTAGAGGAATGAAAATACAGAATAGAAAAACGTCTACAAATCTAGTCTCTAAGGCCTACAACGTTCTCTCATTCACAATATGTAAAAGAATCTACCTATATAAAATGAATCTATTTGAACCAAGTGACATGATTTCGATGACAATCACTGAAAATAAATAGTAGGTAGTAAAATTGATGTATAATGTCAAATAATGACGAGAATATGTCAGACATTGTAAAAAAAAAATAATAATAAAAAGAATAAAAATTAACATTGCAATTTGGGAGCAGTTAATAGACTTTCACACGGTTTTGCTGTTAATGAGGTACCAGGGAAGCCACATGTGCAGAAGGAATTAATGCCAAACTTCCCTGTCTTCAACGTAGTCTTTTATCTTATAATATGCTTTTTTGATAAGGACACGTTTGATGTGAGTTTTAAACTTTCCATCGCTAAGTTCTGTAACCGACTTTGGCAACTTATTATAGAAGCGGATACTGTTTATTAGAAATGACTTGCTAGTTTTAGTTAATCTAAATTTTGGAATCACAATTTCATCTTTACTACGTGTATTTAGATTATGGAAATCGCATCTTTTTTTGAAAAGACCTAAGTTTTTGCGAACATACAAGATATTTTCTAGAATATAAAGAGAAGGCAGAGTAAGTATATCAATTTCGTTGAATTTGTTTCTAAGAGACTCGCGAGGCCCCATTTTATAGATTGCGCGGATTGCCCTCTTTTGTAAAATAAAAATTGAATCTACGTCCGCTGCCGATCCCCACAGCAGAACGCCATAAGACATAATACTGTGAAAATAAGCAAAGTATACTAACCTAGCTGTGGCTACATCAGTCAACTGCCTTATTTTTCTTACTGCGCAAGCAGCTGAGCTTAATCTGCTTGAAAGCGCAGATATATTTCAAAAGTATAAGGTTCATGTTCAATTGGGAATTTCGACCTCCACCGTGCCGTGTACCGTGCACCGTACACGGCACCGGGCCACGGCACGACGCCGTGCCGTCTCCCGATAGCGGCGTCGTGCCGTTATACGGTGGCGGTGCCGTACCGTAGACATGTGTCCACGGCCTAAGGCCTTATGTAAACGACCACGTCACTTAGCTGTCACTTAGGCACGTCACTTCGCATGGAAGCTTTAGTAAGCCATTGAAATATTTACATTACAATAGGTACTTTTTATCGTAATTAACTCTTAAAGCCAAAACCGACATAAACTTTTCAATTTCTATCCTAAAACGGAAAGGTAACAAAACAGAAAAGTTTCCACTTATATATCACAAAGCAGATAGTCCGCAGGCTTGCGACATAACTCACAAACTGCTGAAGTGCCAGTGCATGTAATATGTTCCATTTTGCTTCGTCTGTGGCATGTGTCTGCGTTGTCTTGTCTTGTTCTTGTCGGGACTGTTTTGGTAGTAGAATAAATTGTAGTGGTAGTAAAGGTTTTTGGTGGAAGAGGATTTAGTATTTTTTGTTTGGTTGGTCGTTTTTTTGTCAAAAACCTTCTCTAGGTAAGTTGTCATCACAGAATATCTCATATACTTACATAGTGTACTCACTGTTTACGTTTCACGCCTTTCACATCTTGCATTCGTGAGGATTTGAGACAGTACAAATAGCCAGATTATTATTTTAAATTCAAGTTGCAGGGCTCAACCCAACCCTGCATATTCTGCATATTCTTGTGCCTTTGAATAGGTACTTCTAATAAATTTCGATAACAGCTTAACGCATCTTGGGATGCACCTACGACCATACGCTCAGGAACTTACGACAGTAGCCTAACACTAAATAGTTCAAGTTTCAAAATTTCCGTATAAAAACATATTTTTGGGCACTTTACTAACGCTGGCTTTACTAACCTCACGAGATAGATGTAAATAATGTTCTACGGAATTGCATATTATCTTTAAAAAGTCTATAGAAAAGTCTACAAAGGTATAAATCTATGTCCTATGGATGACCAACGTTAACCATTTTTATCTTTTTCATATTACCAAAAAATATTGAGTTATTAACGAAGAGATTTTAAACAATACCTACAATACTAATCCTTATCCAATTAAATACGTTAGATACGTTGTGCATGTTAGATCAAAATTACTCTTTACAGTAAAATATTGTAATGATATCATTAAAATAAAGACACTCTACATATACCTATAGATAAATTACTTCCGTCACAGACAGTGTACACCCTTGCGAAGCCACGGCGGGTCGCTAGTTTAGAATTAAACAAAAGAATACCTGACAACCGTGCAAAGAAGCTGAGTCCAATAACTAATCTAATAAGATTACTTCAGTATACGAGTAAGAGAAAAGGTAAATCTCCAGCATAAAGATAAGCTTAAGCCTCGGCTGGTATAAGTGGATAGTGATTCAGTAGTAAATAATGAGCGTTTGAATGCTGCCAGTAGAGCTCTCTCGAAGGTTGATATCGCCTCGTTCAGCCGCCGGGGAAAGACGACAGTATTGTAAGTGGGGGGATTGAGAGGAACGATATTCTAACTTTTATAGATTCCGTCAGAAAACCTTCTCTTTTTTAGAAAACTCAGCAAACAAGCTGTCACTGGTTTAACTGACTCGGCGAAAAATGGTCACCGCCAATGTGACTAGGAATCAAAAGAACAGACAGTGGCCTATTTTTTTACTGTTTAGAATATCATCGACTACTAACACAACATCTACTTTTTGATTTACCCATTTGGCTTCAAAAACGTATTTCAAAATGTAACGACTTTAATAAAAAATTTATTGAAAACCCTTATATTATATGGGCTTTGAACAATATTTTGCCTAAAGATATCCCTACACAAAATACAAAACCTATCCCAAATCTATCAATCTAAATCTATGGCAGGTTCAATCTTCGATCAAAAATGCTTTCTTGATTTTATAAAATCACAAGTACCTTTAGAAAAGCATGCAATTTTAGATCGATAAATAAAAACCGTCCTCTGCATAAGAACATTGTTTTCAGCGCATCGATGTCAAAGATTTAATACTGAAGCATCGCCCGCTCTTGCCGCTGCGTCGCCTGAATTATTCATCACACCTGGATACTGATTTTAAAACTATATTTACATTCGCAGTTTGTATGTTGACTCTTTGAATAGCGTAGTTTATTGGAACTGCATGTCTTTGTGATGTGGTTTTCAAAAGAGCAAGACTTTTGAATCATTCAAATGATAATTCTCATGTGACTTTGTCCATAGCTTTCTGCTTATCTAAATCTTTTGAACAGGTTTTATTCAAATGCTCGGCTTTTGTTTTTCTAATATGGTTTTTTCCCATGTTGAATCAAAGATGTTTATAGAAAGTGACAAAGCACCAATCAGTATGGCCAATAGCCAAAATCAGGAGGTATTAGAAGGTTTTGGAGTGGCAAACGCGTACCGGTAGACGTATTGAAGGAAGGTCTCCTACAAGGTGGACCGATAACCTTATGAAGACAGCAGGAATCCGCTGGATTGGAAAAGAACAGAACCAATTAAAGTGGGGGTGTTGGGGAGGCCTATGTCCAGCAGTGGATGTCTTTCGGCTGAAATTATGATTATAACTGGGGAGTTTGTTCCGCTACTTCTTCTTCCCAGCTAAAGCACTAGGAAGTGGTGAAGGGCGGGCGTTTTTGGGGGGACTGTCTTATGTAATTTTATTTTGACGTTCAAAAAGAGCTGACTCTCAGCCTAGTTTGAATAAATGACTTTTGATTTTGATTTTGATTTTGATTTTGATAATGTTGATGTAGTGACCAAACTCAGCGAGGCGCTTTACTTTGTGTTTAAATAATTTCATCAACACTGCTATCAAAACTCTAAAGGAAACGTCGAGAGAAAACCGTCATGTCCTAGAATCTAAAATTCGAAGTCATATTATGACATCTACATTACTGCACTGGGCCCGCGTAGTAGATTATAGCCCACTGCATCTCAAAGAGAGGAATTCTGTGTCCCAGCATTGGAAATATTATAGGCTGATTGTGTGATGTAGTGATAACCAAAATCGCATACATAATAATTGATGACATCTTAATAAACAATAACAATAGAAAAAAAATAAAAAACCCCCGACCCAAACAGAAACCTCTAAAAAGTAAAAAATAATATTTATTAGCCTTTAAGTTGTAGGTAATATTTTGATCAAAGCATTGTCACGTCGGGGACGGCAAATGAAAATGTTATCCTTACTACAATAGCATAGTTACATTAATTAATGCTGGGCCTCGTCTGTTTGGCATTTTCATTTACCGTCCCCCGACGTGACAATGGTTTGATCAAAATATTACCTACAACTTAAAAGGCTAATAAATGTAATTTTTGACTGTTCAGAGGTTTTTGTTTGGGTCGGGAGTTTTTTTTTTCATTTAACTTTTATTTCCTGCTGTTCAAACTTCATATACATGGTAATAGTAAACACGCTACGATCGACTCGTCTCGCATCAATGCGCGCAGCTTTACGTTTCCCACAGTGAAGCTTGTTACTAATTTATCCTCATTCCTCGTTGCTATTTCATCATTAGACCCTGATCACCATTTATCAATAACCATCACCACCACTTATAATAATATTCATTGAGATCTTTTCAATGAGCCCAAAAACGATACTTCTGCTTTTGGTGAGGTAGTTGGCTATCGTAGAATTTGCAGGTGATCCTGCAGCATCAGTTCAAGGTTACTTTGTTCGCGTAATATCATTGAAGTAACAGAATGCTAAATTTCAACTCGATCAGACCCGTGGAAGATGCTCAAATCCTTTCATTAACCAGAAAAGAGCTGATAATCTTCAAACGGTTGTACTGATTTTCTTGGATCGTAGCTACGAACAATCTCGATTAAGTCACCTTTCAGACCAAACAAAAACAAATACTGATCAAAACTAATCGAAACACATCATACCTATCTTCAGATCATACCTATCTGCTATTATTTATTCAAGATTATACTAGTGTGCTGGATATCCTGGCTGCAGCATCAGCTCATCTTGTTGCCACTATTGCATTGTACGAGTATGTAGAATCAAATACTGATCAAAACGAATCCAAACACGACACACCTGCTATTATTTTTTTGGCTGCAGCATCAGACCAATAATTCCGTTATTTTGCATAGTTATATGGGTGTTTCAAATGTAAGGTCACACGTATGTTTGAAAATAAAGTAAATACACATTATGCGTCTAAGAACCCTACCGCAGCTAACAAAATAGCTGATGACCTTGAAACGGCTACACCGATTTTGATAAAACATGTCTAAAAACCACCGCTAGAAAACGTACTTTTTAAATAAAAAAAACCACACCCAAATCCATTCTCCCGTTTAAGAGCTTCGGTGCCACAGACATAGCGGTCAAACCCCTCTTTTTTGCGTCGGAGGGGTAAAAACAATTTCGGCTCTTATAATTATGACGTCTATTTTAACTAGAACCATTGCACTTCCTCACACTAACGTAAATTATTAGCGATCCATAAACCACTGGCTATTTACGCGAATATCGAAAATTATAACCATACTAAACCGCGTCAATATCAACACATCATAATCAAATAATTGTAGTATCGGCTAAAAGCATATTAACGAGATCACAGGCTCTAAAACAATTACATTATTGGAACGAACAGTAAATATGTATTATAGTGGCGCGTTTACAACCGTCCATGCCAGTGTTTATGTACGTGAGTCGTAACGCAAACACTCGTTAAGCTGAAGGTGCACTAATAGCAATACCAATTATTAATAACTAGCTTATACCAGCGGCTTCGATCGCGTGGAACTTTCATCCGCTATTTAATTCCCTTAGGGGTTGAATTTCGAAAAATTCTTCCTTATTCCTTGTCAACATTATAAAGGGAACCTCTGTGCAAAATTTCAGCTTTCTAGGTCCAAGGGTTTGGGCTGGGCGTTGATGAGGCAGTCTGTCAGTAAGCACTTTCCTTAATTTATATAGAAGATAATAAAAGGTATGCTATTAGTGCACCTTCAACTTCTGATGGAAAAACGACCTAATGGCTAATGGGCAGGTGGCTCCTAGCTCAATAATGATAGAAGCACAGGTCAATCTTGAAGGTTAAGCAACGCTTGAGGAGGTCGGTCATTATGGTACTGTGGATAACTCGTAGAAAAAGGTTAACACACTGATTTCAATAACACGCATCTAACAAACAGTCTAATTTCAATAAATGACTTCGGTTAATTTTTATTAGTAAATACCAATGAAACACTACAATGTAGTTTGTCTATACCTGCGTCCAACAACAAAGGATAGTAAATCTAGCTAGCACTACAAATTCTAGCGAAACTAAGAGGTGTTGTTAGGGGTGGAGCTGCAGGGTGGTTGCGACGAAAACACGGCTGAATTTTGAATACTCGTTTATTACGTTTTATAGCAAAAGGAACAAAATGGCCGCGTGCGCAGATATTGTGACAGTGCGTGCGCATTGATTCGCGATTGGTGGCAGACTGGCGGGGGGTCCACATTGTGACAAGCATGTCAGCGTGTCCCGCCTCTAATCTAGTGATGTTACTTACTAACTAAAACTTAGAGTATTAACTACTATATATATACAATTTATAATTTATTGAGCGCGTCGCTAACAGGTGTCAATGCAATATATGAGACGGAATGCATGGTGCTTTCTACAGCGTATTGGTAGAGTCATCTCCAAATGCATCCTGTGGAATAATTGCGTAACTCAGTAACAATTGTTATGCCTTTCATTTTGACAACTTAACAACATGCATTGCGCTATTTACGTTGTCAAGCAGACTAATTTTAAGGAATTTCCTTCAGGGTCTCTGAAAGCAAGTATGTTAAAAATAACATTATAATATCTGAGAAAACATCAACAGATAAAATACTTCTTTTAAGATTGGCGCCCGATGAACTATTACATAGTTCATCGGATAAAGTTGTTTTTTTTTTCACTTTTTAGTGGTTCACATGTGCTTACCCCTTCACAGCATACCGGCGTGATGTTATGTTATGAACTGGTGTAAGCAATAGACAGACATGATATTTCAGCAATCCCAGTCCATTTGCTATCATTTATTGAGGAGTTCCGTTGCCTATCTCCGAAGTTCTACATCAGATCTTCACCAATTGAAATGGGACCACTCCGAGAAAGTATTCTTCCAAAAAATACCCAAATCGCTTGGTGTGCCTATAAAATTTGAAGAGTTCTCTCTATTTCTCCAGAATCCCATCATCAGATCCTGACTTGATGATCATGGGACCATCTGGGAAGTATATACCCTTTCAAACAAAAAAAAACAAAATCCAAATCAGTCCAAATCTTCGAGTAATCGGGGAACATACATAATTAGCTTTTTTTTTTAATAAAAAAAAGGTTCCGACGAATTGAGAACCTCCTCCTTTTTGAAGTCGGTTAAAAAATAGTGAAAGGCGGGCGTTATGTGCACTGTCTTATGTAATTTTGACGTTCAGGTGAGTATTCTCAACCTAATTTCTTCTGACTGATTTTGATTTGTAAATGATATCGTGACAGTTTACAGCGGGGGTCGGGAATCCAGGCTGATTCCCGGCCACCGTAGGCGCAGTCTTGTAGATGGCGAGTAATGGGTAGCTCGCTGTCCGGTAAGGACCTAGCCCGGGTCGACTGCGCGTTGTGTTCCACGCGCGCCTCAAAGAGGTTGTTTGAAAGACAAACCGTGGCCCCTGGCACACAGGCAACTGAAGGAACACGGGTGGGTTTTAGTCAGTAAAAGTCTGACACGCTCTCCCGCTCCACCCAGAGCGGGAGAAGTTATTTGATGATTTCGCACTCTCAAAAATAATAAAACGATTTACAGGGGAGAATGGAACAAGAAAACGTAAGACAGGGGCAGGAAGATGATGAAGATGATAATGATGATTAATTTTGATGCTGTTCCAGCTGTGCCCCAAACCTTAACAATGTACTAATAACGTCAGTTCATTATACTTGGTATCACAATACTCATATTTGCTGGTCTTTGCCGACTGCGGTACCAACGGCCACTGTTTTGTTAAATTCTGTCATTGTACAGTAATTCTCCATTTAATTATTTGAAAACGAATTGAAACTCGGTGTTTAACCAACATTTCATGTTCATGGAATAGGTTCGTGAAATGCCAAAAAACGTATTTATAGAGTTATGGAACAATGTTTGTAAGGGAATTTTGTATGAGTCGCTGTTCGTGACAATGTTGGGGAAGTGAATTCTTGTAACGGTTGGTTTACGAATTTTGTTCTGGCTTTGAAATATCAATTCTGTAGTAGTTACCCCGATGAAAACTCACGTACATTTATTATTTTATTCATATATTTCATATATTTAATTTATTATTACATCTTCTTCGAGTTGAATGGAAAAAAGGGAGGATTGCAGGGCACAGTAGGAAATACAGGCTGATTATATACAGGCTGGGTAAAAAATCATGGATCAAACGAAACAGGGCGATAGTTGAGGTTATTTGAAGTAAAAAAAAATAAAAAAAAAAATTGGCAGTACATGTTTTTTACAGTAAGGTTCTAAAGTGATGATACATTTCCTAGAAGCATCATTTGTCATCATCTTTAACTTTTAAGGAGATATGTGAGAGCGTGATGTTTAAAAGAGTAACAACGGTGGAGTTTCTTGCACATTCTTCTCCATACGAAACTAAGTTTTGGAAGAGGCGACTAGAATCAATTCTATTTTAATGTAAATGTTGACGTTCAAAAGTGCCGTTTAAGTGCCTATTTGAAATAAATGCTTTGACTTTGACTTTGAACTCTGCCATAAAGATATTTTTTACTGCAAATAACCTCAACTATCGCCCTGTTTCGTTTGATCTACGATTTTTTACCCACCCTGTTTATTATATTATGTCAATTATTATTACTAGAAAGAAATTTACACAACACTTGTATGATATTGAGCGAAGTGAGATCCAAATAATGAAGACAGCGTTCCCAGAATCTAGCAGAAGCAGATTTGGAGAGACTTTTATTTCAGTCTTCGAGGCTAAAATATCCGAAAAGGCAGAACTATACTACCAACCCTATGAAAAAACCCTGAATCACCAAAACCAAATTTAACACTTTCCATGACATATCACATTTACAAATACAGCATTATTTCCATCACATAAAACATTCATTTCGCAATCCTCTCTCAGATACATCAAAAGCATCCCTAACGACAGTTCACACAGATTTGATATCGTGCCGCCACCATGCATATTTCAGCAGCATTTCATCTAGCGGTTTTCCAGCCCTTAAAACTTTACCGTTGGATATTCCCATGCCCGAAGTGGGGAATTTCAGAGCTCCTGCTGTTCACACGGATCCATATTTTATTAGTAAACCGGTGGTTTGATTTACATATTCTAGTGTTTGCCTCAAAACAGTCTAGGTTTAGATGAAATATAAGGAATTTGGATTTAAACATAATTATGATTGATGATAATTAATTTTAACATAATTTTAGTTATTGTTAGGAATTGCACTCTAACAATCACTTAAATTATGTTAAAATAGTATACGATAAGAAAAACATCTCAAAATATAGGAAGGTAAAAAAATATCAATGATTTGCAAACAGGGTGATGTTCCCCATGATATAAAGGACACAGTTTCTTGGGATGAAAAATCAATGCAGTCTGACTCATAGATCTATCAACAGAAATAAACCAATGCTGTTTGGCGGCAGAAATAATTACAGTGGACTCGGGACAGGAGCAGACAAAGAGCTAAACATTGCTAAAGCTATTACGTGTACAATGCGCGCTCACCCTAATAAAATTAACTAATGGGGTCAAATTAGGGGAACGGCACGATACCCCGTTTTCCCAAACCCACGAGACTGACGACTATTAGATAGACGGGCTAATAACCACTCTATGTTAATAATAACAGAGGCTTAAAATTAGAAATCCAAAATACGGTCTTAATTTAAAAACTAAAAATATGACGGCGCAGCAAGAAGTTAGTGGAATCATCAAAAAAGTCGGAGAAGAGTGATACTCGCTGGTGACAGTCACTCTAGCAGAGCGTCTCATCCAAGGATGCATGGCGGTTGTCTTCTGATGACAAGAGAGAATGTCAGGGGAGCCGCTGTCGTACCACGACCACGACGAACTGCTTTATAGCGGCACAAACCAGATGATATTAAAGCTACTGAATCACTAATACGATGGCTACTTCTGTTTTAAAGGCTATTCTTGCGCCGTTAAATATACTTTATCAAATACATCGTATTTAAATGTTTTACTACCCTCATTCAAACCAGCGATACTGTTTTAGATTCAAGCCAAACTTTTCTTAAAGCAGCAACCTTGAACATTATTTCATCCGACACGTTACAAGCCAAGTATGTGGGTCAACGTTGTATGATGTATGTTGTTAAAACTCCAAAAATGACAATAACCACCGCCTTTTGTAAGAAGAAAAGCTGGCAATTTACAATCTCTAAAGCTAGATGCTTTTAACTACAAACTCGGTAACATCGCTTGCATATTTCTCCAAGAATAACAAGTTTAAGATTCAGAGAAGCCACGGTAACGGGTAGAATGGCTCGCGGCAGATAAATTAATAAAATGCTTTAGCAACGAAGCCGTCGACGTGATGAATGGAATCATGCCGGTTGTTCCGCTTGCAGGTTCGTGGGGCCATGGAAACGGAGGTGAGTCAGCAAATATAAGCTGTTGCTATGCTTTTTCAAGGCACTCTCATTATTTGTAATATTTTGCATAACCCTGAACTAAAAATCGCGTTGCCCTCCGATTCTTAATGAGCCTCTTCCGGCTTTTAGAGATTAATCTAAACTATAAAATGTGTTTAAACGATCTATTGATGGAGGCTGTCTTTTTCGTAGGCTTCAGAAGTGATCATGTCGAAAATTATATTAAAATTGCAATCTATGTTGGCGGCCCCCTTAATTTCAATGCTTTGCGTCAAAGGAGTTACATAAAATAGAAACTCTGACAATAATGCTTACTTACATTTTGAGTCAGAATCGAAGGTTATATTCATAGGTACTATGTCGATCTTTATTTATATTCAAAGCTTGCATCGCCAGATCGGTATGAAATAGCATGTTAAGGCCCTGGTAACTTTAAATATTGTCGTTATGAGCGATAATAGTTCTTATTGGAATCCGATACGGGTTAAAATCTGTTGTAATAAATTAGAATAGTAAATGAGCAAGCATTGTTGTAAAAATGCAAATAAAATCGTATAAAATTAGATATTAACTATTTAATAATAAATAATCCATCACTGAATGCAGTTTGGCATTTGGAATTTTATGGTATATTTTTAATTATAATTATAATTGTTATTGAAGGGATAAACTGGTTTTAAAGATAATTAAGAGGTGACTTTGATGATTTTTTGATGCTTTAAAGTATGTTTAATTATGCTTTGAGTTCCATCACTATATGCAAAAAAGACTTGACAGTATCATAATTTTTTTGCTTTCATAATTATTTACTGTTATAGAGATACACTGGTTTAAAAAACCACCATTTTGAGCGTTTTCAAAAAATCACCGCCTTAAATCTAGTTAGACACATTTTTGATGCTTGTATAGATTTTAATAATCATTATATCTATACAAGCATCTCTCTACATTTACCACTACCATTTTGTCCCAACTATTCCCCACGGTTATTCCATCTTTCACTTAGTTTTCACTAACCTTACCTCTATCAACGTTTCCTACAAAATCCCTCACATTCCCCGCTGCTTCCCTGGCCGTATCTGTCAGCGTGTGAGGTGAGTTAGCTGGATATCTCGCCGAGACTTCCGCGTACATTGTATGCAGCCGTATTTCATGCCACAGTTGCTTCGGCATTATGCGCATAGATGCTCGCTTGTTTGAAGCAAAGATAACGCTGTCACTGATTAAGATGTTTGGGGTTGTTGTGGATTCGATTATTGAGAGGATTGGTATGTACCAATGACATTTCTTTAGTTCTGTACCATTGGTTCATACTTTTACAGTACATATAATCAGTTTCATCATTCTTGTAGTCACCTAGTTTTATACACATAAAAAATTAATTAGGGCCATTGCCCTAATTAATGTTTAACGAAAAGGTACATTACCTTTTAGCAAGAATTAAGAGGTTTTTCAAAAAAAGAAAGCATTTTTAACTGTTATTCTACGACCACTAGTACATAAAAAACTTTTCAAATAACTTCAGTTTTCACAACCCTTGCAAACTGTGCTATAGATGTTAAGTTATATATTATATTTCTGTTTCTGCACTTTTATTATTCATCTTAAAATTTCACCCGAATTAATCCACTCGGTCCACATGCCAACACACCTCACTATCATAGTGTAAACGGACAAAGGCACTTAATTCGAGCCCCTCAACTCGAGACAAGCCAGAACAAGTCCCTCGACACGTTGACAAGTCTACAGGCTAATTTCAGAAGCGGACGTGTGGCTAACTATCCTGCTAACTTAAGTATATAAGTTTTATACAACGGGACAGGTAAGGGAATGTTCTTCTGGAGTTAAAATCTTATGCTACTGCAACTACCTATGTGTTTTGTTGCTTAAGCCTATAATGTTCTTTCTGCTGGGAAACAGGCCTCCTCTCTGTGAGCCGGTGAGCCGTAATCCACCACGCAAGCCCAGTGTGGGTTGGTAGATGTCACATGTCTTCGAATTTTTGGTTCTAGGACATGCCGGTTTTCTAACGATGTTTTCCTTCACCGTTTTTGAGACCAGTGGAGATGAAATAATTTACACTAAGTAAAGCGCCTGTCTGGGTTTGAACCTACAATCTCAACTCGTACGATCGCCGCCGTCGTCGCCTTAACCAATGGGCCACCACTGCTCAAATTGTTCTTTTGTTGGCAGGAGTTAAATTAAAGTTGTAATACCAGACTATTACCTATTGTCTCACTGCAGAGCAAAGGCTTCGACCTGGAAGTCTTTAAAAAGCCTTCGAACCTTGATTAGCCGTAGCTAGGAAAACCGATTCAGCTGAAGATTTATAGACGATTCCGCTTTGGAGTGTAAATGTGGTGATGTTCCACAAACGATGGGACCGTTAATATCGCATCCTGCGTGTCAAGGGGGCCTCTCTAACTCCGTCAACGAAAATACGGGCCCATCCAAAGAAAAATCTAAATTTCGAAGCGACTCCTACAGTTGATTAATTAACGTTTTTGGACGGATAAAACCATATAGGGAATAGGGACGACTGTCAAATTGTGTAGTAATTCATTCTTAAGTGAGTACGGAGTAGGAAAGACTCGTAACTTCGTAGGCCCCCAGGTTAGCGGCACGTTATAGGAACTGAAGGACGCTAGTGATGGCGCCAAACACGTAGCCGAATTCTTCGCTGAGTTCATTTAGATTGCCATCGACACGCTAAGAAGAAAGGCAAAGGCCTCTTCTCATACATAGAAGGCACGAGCATTGATCACCACGCTTGCTAAAGACGAGTTGAAGGTAGTTGGGGGGACGTTTAGTGTTCCGCAAAGTCAGGTTTTCTCACGATGCTTTTTCTTGATCGATCTCAGTAACAACCAAGATAAACTCAGAAAACACATATGAATTGAACAAGACACATGAGTACTTGGCCAAATTAACCATAACCTCGTGCGTGCACACACAGCACAGTAATTGATAGTGACGCCATTCGTAATCCGAGCAAAATGCAAAATGCTCGCCACTATCAAGGTTATTTAATTAATTTGCATATATGTACAAAACCACCAAGTGAAAACAGGATATCCTTTCTGGAAATCATCTGCCTACCCTTTTCCCAACTATGTTGGGGTTGGCTTCCAGTCCAACCAGATGCAGCTGAATACCAGTATTTTACATGGAGCGACTACCTATCTGACCTCTACAACCCAGTAACTGGATAATACGATATCCGATGTCAAAGATCTACGAATGACAGCTGGCTTAATTGCTTTCCGCCAGCTTGTGCTTTCCGAGACATAAGACACTCTTTATATACAAAGACCCCTCGATCTTGGTATATAAAGATGGTCATCCATCCACGGACTAGCCGCTGCAAGCGTAGTACCTGACCGATTAAAAAAAATATTCGTACCTAATATAAATGATGATGATATTTTTGACACTCTGATCTTTGACATATTATGCTTGTTGTAAGTAATAGGTTTGTATCATTTATTTATCTTTTGTGTCAGATTTTATAGCCTGAAATATCTGATTTTAATGCCTTATTTTTCTTCTAGCCAATTCTCAAGGTCTGCTTTTCATAAAGCTTACTTTTCAATCTAAAACTTTGTTTAGTTATTGTTGTAACCTTTTACTATTCAAACCGAAACGTAGAGGTAACGAACTTGAACCTTATTAAACAATAACATCTAAACAATATCTACTACCAACAAGATAACAGAACAAAATGATAACAAAGTACACTGAAACTCAGAAAACGATGTTTAGTTTACCGAAGTTACAATACAGAAAGGCGTAAAGACTTGGCTAAAGTCAAAGGCATTTTTTGCCAGTATTGATTCAAGTTTTATGAAATATTTATGATACAATTCATACGTATATGCATACTTCCTTACTAATATTGTAATATTTAAAGTAACTCTGTCTGTGTGTTACCTTTTCACGTCTTCGAAATCCTCATCATTCGTCTCGTATCGAAATCAAATCAAAAATCGTATGGTAAACCACCGAATGGATTTCGATAAAAGATGGCATCCTGGGGTAATAAATGGTACTTTTTTCACAGTAGCACGTTCATCATCGCGGGCATAGCCACTGTCAGAAGCTAGTTTGAAATATTAACGTATCTAGTAATTAATTTAAATGATAACAAATATTTACTTCAAGTAAATCTTTGAGATCCTATTAATCACTGCTGTTTTTTTTTATACTATTGTTACTTTTTTTGAGATGGGCCTGTCAATAACAATATTGCAATCCATACTGTCACTAGGTGTATAGGTACGTCTTTAAGTACGTGACTGTACAATCTAGTCACGTTTCAATTTTATATAAATTTTGTTGGTACGTTCTCGGAGGTGACAATTTAACTAATTCTCTTGAGCCCAATTAACTCATTGCGTGAACTGAATTGTTTGAAGATAAGGAACGACTGGATAATTTAATTTTGGTTTTAAACTCTTCGTTAAAATGTAATTGCTTGAAAAGGGCGGGAGTTCAAATAATTAATGAGAATTTTGTGAAATATATTTGAAGTACTTAAACAATTTCGGAAGAACAACTAGGTATAGGCAGGTGATAGGTATAGGTTATACCTAGCGTATGTCACATGTCTGGGCCCGCTCAGTGGATTACGGCCTACTCCCTCTCGGCGAGAAGAGGGAGGCCTACGGCACAGCAGTGGAAGACTATAGACTTAATTAGCTATAACTTTTAACGAAAAAACATCTTCTACAATGAACTCTAGCTATCTGTAGCTCTTGCTTTCTCTTTCTCTCTTATTAGTAACTATAATAGGTATTATTCAGAGCTCAAAGTTTTTGGGCAGATGTTACAAAAGACTCATTTTTTTTTTTTACTTAAGCTAGTTTTGCTAAACACACGGTTAGGAGAAGCTGGGTTTATGTACGGATAAACTCGCCACAATAGATTTTCGTAGATAATAAAACCCTGCAGGCGAGTGTACGTAACCGCTGGGAAATCACTAATAAACGCTCTTGTGCGTTCCTGATAATAAGGCTGCGTCGAGACTGGCGGTTGAAACGCGGGGCTTCTAACTCACCATCAGCCTACAGTAGCCTACAGCTACACATAGGCTTTTCGAATTTGCACGCCGTTCAACTCAGTTCTCGGCAACTCTCAGCCAGCCTGCAGACACCCTACAACTTGATTCGTTGAAAAGGTTGCTTGGTTAAATGACTTAGAATTGATTTTTCTATCATCAGATAACGTCTTATATGAAAGGCCTTTAGAAGGCGATTTGGTAGCTTTTGTATGAAAATAAGACACCACTGTACCTATTCTCCAGATAAAAACACGAATAAAATGCATTTCCTACCTATCATACCTATTCTCTGAGTGTCAATTGCTAAACGCAAATCTGTCAATCTCAAACCCATATGTTTTGGTAGACGGATTAAATAGCGTATACTTTATATTCATATTCAGTACGCATAACTTCATAAAAGAAAAACCCTTAAAAATAATTAGCGAAAAACTATTCATAAAGCCCTATAAAAAGATATAAAATGGACGGTGCATTCAAAGGGGTTTTACGAGAGCATTCAAAGATACTCAAGCAAATAATATAGGTGTCCGGTATATCCGCGGGTAGACTTATCTTTTTATCACGTTATGAGAAATTAGTCGCAAATAGATTATGACTGCACGAGATGTAAAAAATTCGAGACTCACACAGTAAAAATGGTGGCGATTCAACAGCCAAGTTTGTCCGCACCCTAAAAATATTTCCAAAAGACGCTTGCTGTAGCGTTTTCTCAAATAATACTGAATATTGTATTTACTTGTTACCTTTCGGGGCATAACTGAGAAGTTTTCGTGTAAACGTGTGTATTGTCTTACTTTTCTATCTCGTGAGGGGAAAACCATATTTAAGGTCGACGTTTGTTGTATATTTACTTACTACTTGTGAGAAAAATTAAAGTAAAATGAACATTAATTCTTAAAAGTGAATAAGTTATTTAACGGAAATAGACTGGGCCAGAGTCGTCACGCAGTGTGCGCCAGAAGACCGGGCGTCTACGCCAAGAGAGTCGTAAGAAACGCTGGCGTGACGACCTAGATGCGTTTACTGGAGATAAGTTGGAGCAGGTAACGTACAAAGAACAATGGAAAGCTTTGGAGTTTGGGGAGATCCTTCTTTCTATACTCCGTGAGGAGCGCCTTGCCCAGCTGTGGAGTATTGCAGGTTGAAAAAAAAAACAGCGCGATGTTATGTGGAGCTCAAACGAAAAGTTAATCTAAGGTTTTACCTAAGTCAAATCTCCTATTCATCATGTCAAATTATTACCTCTCATTGTTTAACTGATCAACTACCGGCTAATGAGACACAATTAATTATATATTGTAATGGCCCCTTAACTGGGCCAGCGGTACTGTACCGGTTTAATGGCAAAACAAAAGCGTTTGACAAACTGTTCATACTTACAATTTAAGTTCTAATTAAAGACCTATCTGCAATAATGACACGATGGTGGGCAAAATAGTACCTAACTAAGTTCGTGCATTATAAATATTGCTAACTTTACCCAACCTGTCAATTAACAAAACAAACCACCTGCACTATGACAAAGAATTCAAACAAACATGCATTTCCTCATTTTTCCGCCATGACAAACTAAATGTAACATTAGCAGTTAACATCGATCGTAGGTGCAGTCAACTATAAACCAACATCCGCACACCGCAAACAGTTCATGTGAACTGCAAAAAACATAAATGGACAGCAAAAAGGCTTTTAACACTAACCAGTCGTTTGCTAACATGGTAAGGGAGCCTGTTATAAAACTGATCGAAATTACTACATACTCGTAACATCACGCTTTATTTCCTCGAAGGGATAGGGGACACCGTGATCATAAAGGCGGTTCCCCCAGGGCGAGACCTTCCCATTGCACTGCGGTTAGGCTGACCCTTGCAATTATCCCTAATGTGGATAACTCGGATGCGTAATTTTTGATAGTGGGGACTGCGTACGCGCTGTCCCCTCATTTTAGGTAGTATATGCGCCCTCACGGCCCTAGTATCCGCAGGAGACGCTCTAGGCATCGTGAATCCCAGGTTGATTCTCGGCCACCGCAGGCGCGGGTTTGCGGACGGCGAGTAATGTGTAGCTCGCTGTTCAGTAAGGACCAACCCCGGGTCGACGGCGCGTTGTGTTCCACGGGCGCATCAAAGAGATGTCAGTACCAACTGAAGGAGCAATGCCTGCCAGGGGTGCGGGTTGATCGAAAGAGATACCGTGGCCCCTGGCACACAGGCAACTGAGGAAACACAGGAGGGTTTTAGTTAGTAAAAGTCTGACACGCCCTCCTGCTCCACCCAGAGCGGGAGAAATTATTTGATGATTTCCCACCCTCAAAAAAAAGGGTTGGTACGCCCATATTTCGCCAGTTGTGTTTAAGATGGTAATAGGGAGCGACCTGTTACCATCAACCGGACAGAAATCAAGACTTTGGGCTGCTACAGAAAAATTCCAGATACGCCGTTGCCCGACTCGGGAATCGAATCCAGGACTTCATGCACTACAGAAGTGCTTGCGACCACTATATTAACGAAGCTGGCTACCAACATTACATTTATGTCAAAATCATATTATTAGAAAGGTATTATAAATATGCAGGTTGACTATAAATACAAACATTTAAAAAAAAAATACGTACTTACCTACCTAAATATGTTTTCATAAAATAAAATACAATACCTAGGTACTAATGTAATGGATAAAAAATTAAAAAAACTAACTAACTAAACAAATAAATACAAAAACAAAAGGAAACTTAGCAGTCGAAGTATTCGTCCGCATCGCTGTCATCAGGAAATGTGCCCAGAAGACTGCCACTGATGTGGCTGTTAGCATTACCACGTTGAATGGCAATGCTAATTTTTTTGCCAAAACCTACGTACTATTATTAAAATAGAATGAAACTAATGAAAAATGCTTTTGTAGGCTATATTGGAGGTGGTCCTACAGTAAAAATGGTTTGCCTAAAAATGACCTAAAAACTACTATAATTTTTAAGTTTGTCTGGCAAACTTTTCCTCCACTCCTACACCGCTGTTAAAGTACCTACGGAAAACTTTCGCCCGTCACCCAAAGTGCCTCAATGTGCGTGTCAAACACGTCATGTTCGTGTAAACAAGACGTTGACGAGACCGTGACGAGACTGTGACGACGCCGTGACGAGCCCGTGACAAGTTTCCGCTAGTCTGAGCCGTCTAAGTACGTACTTTGAAAGCTACTTACAGTCACAAGGGTCCTATCAGTCGAATTCGGGGGTTTCGTGCAAGGCATGAGTGAATAGCGGAGAAAAAGAAATAACGAAGTTATGTTTGTAATAGCAACTTGAAGAAAACGCTTCGAACGTCAGGAATTCTATTGAGTACCTAACCATTGCGTTTGCTAATTTACAAATCTTTATTGTCTAGTGAAGTAACTGCGTAACATACTAACAGTAGCAATGACTTTCATTTTGACAGTTCAACAATATTCATTGCGTTATTTTCGTTATTGAGCACACAATTATTTCGAACATATGAAGCAATGAATTAGCAATATCCTTCAAAATGTGTGTAATGCAATTAGGGTACCTACAATTGCCTTATGATGAGTCACCTTCTATTACTAATCAAGTTACGGTCACAAACACGTAACGTTGTGCTCAGGCTGCGCCGTCAACCACCATTGGAAAAGAAGATTGACCGAGATTTTTCAGTGAATCTTCAATATAAATTAGCTTTCGTATGATTTCGTATTTAATCCCAGGCAAGAATAAGTGTGCTTATCTTATAATAACTATCAGAAAACTGCTATCATAAAATAACTAATACATCACACTGAGAAAGTTTAATTTCCCTACGGCACACGAGACCTATAAACTTGATATCATGTATAGAAAAAACGTTGACTGTTTACCAAATAGAAGCTATAAGGTATACAGGACGATTGAAATAGAGAGAAACCCATCTTTCATATTTATTATTCTTATTTTATTTCATTTTATTTATTTAACCACTTATGCACACACATATAAACAGACGAAGTACGGAATAGAAAAATACGTATCTACATAGGTAATGCTTATTTCTACAGAAATCTCTTCCAGCACACCTGCGATAGAAGAAAAGATAACAGAGATGTAGACAACGCGTGTAATAACAGTAGAAGGGAAAATATAAAATTACAAATTAAACTCTAAATTAAATATACACGCGTAATATGAGAATATACATACATACAAACATACATACTTTACATACATACTTCTAAAATAAATATCACTAAAATATATGTAATTATAATGTAATTTAAATAATAAATATGTAAGCAATTAAGACAAAGTGGAGAGATAGTGTTATTTCACTCTTCTTTTGAATACTGCTACAGTTTGGCAGTCCCTAATCTCAGGCGGAACTGAATTCCATAACGGGACCAACTTAAAAAGGAGGAGGTTCTCAATGTATCTGAATATTTGTTTGTCGCTCTTGTCATTTCCAGGTGTAGGAAAACAGTTTACACGGTGTTAGATTAAACGAGGGACATACTTTAAATGAAGAACTATTAGGTACTATGAAATCACGGAAAACAATCTGCTGTTCCATACGTTTAGGTATGTTCGCATAACTCGACAAAATTTAGGGAACTCGATTCACTCACTCGGTTCAAGAGTGTGCTTGTGGGTTACACTTGATGGTTGTCTCTTGGGGGCTCGCATCGCTCGCTCGTTGCTTGAATATGCGGGCTCTGCTTAGTTGTATCGTCTGTAGACTCGCTTCGCTCGCTAGTCCCGAAACTGTGTACGCTACAATGGGCTGAGTTAGCAAATGTCATAATCGATGGGATTCCTTATCTTGGCCCAGATTTTTCGTTTCAGCTTAGTGTGGTGTGAATGTGACCACAACTCATTAGTAGGGATAGAGGAAGCTTGGCTCGATAGTGGCTGGCAAAGTGCAAGCTTGAGTAAGGTTTGGTAAAGAAACTTCTCTCACTAGGTTAAGATGTGAATTACCAAACGTTTTCACGAAAACAAACGGCGTGTTCTTTTGGTGATTTCAGGGTTGGTGAGGGCTGAGCACAATCTGTATGATAACTCTTTTTAACCGACTTCAAAAAGGAGAAGGTTCTCAATTCGTCGGAACCTTTTTTTTATGTATGTTCCCCGATTACTCGAAGATGGCTGGACCGATTTGGATTTTGTTTTTTTTTTGTTTGAAAGGATATACTTTCCAGGTGGTCCCGTGATCATCAAGTCAGGATCTGATGATGGGATCCTGGAGAAATAGAGAGAACTCTTCAAATTTTATAGGCACTCGAAGCGATTTAGGTATTTTTTGGAAGAGTACTTTCTCGGAGTGGTCTCATTTCAATTTGGTGAAGATCTGATCAAGAACTTTGGAGATAGGCAACGGAACTCCTCAATAAATTATAGCAAATGGACTGGGATTGCTGAAATCTCATGTCTGTCTATTGCTTACACCAGTTCATAACATAACATCACGCCGGTATGCAGTGAAGGGGTAAGCACATGTGAACCACTAAAAAGTGAAAAAAAAAACAACCAACTTCCAAAAAAACACTACAAAGTGAAAAATAACTTTAATTTCGGAAGGCGGTGACAAAATATTAAAATACAGCTCCAAAGACACCGACTTCCGAAATTAAAGTTATTTTTCACTTTGTAGTGTTTTTTTGGAAGTCGGTTGTTTTTTTTAGAGACTCAACATACAATCATGCGTTTATTCCCTGAAAGATTAGGCAGAGGTATACCTAACTGTGGTACACCCACTATCCGTTTTATTTATTTTTTCGTTCTTCTTTAATCATAAACTTACTCACAATCATATAGTTCTCTATTTGGCTTTGTTAGCAGACCAAACTCCAATCATCTGTATTTATTTCTAATTAGCAATTGCTTTGTGCGACCCTCTCCTGCCTTGCGCCGTATTTCCCTTTACCTGCAATTTCGTCAATACCCAACAGCTAAGTTAAGCTTTCGACGCTCCCCGGTGATTACAGTTACACCGACAACTATGCACATTACCACTTGTGTTGTTTAGGAACTGAAATTGTCCGAGTTTCAGCGAGTTTCAGTGAGTTGCAGAACTAAATTGTGGCAATTATCATTTGTGTTGAAACTGCAAAATATAGTTGCCTCACAAATCTTTGTAGTCGGGTAGCACTTTTTAAAACAGTTTGTCTGGTAAAGTTTGACTATTAAGGAGTCCAGAAAATGCTTCTGTTATTTCTTCTGTCATATTGCTGTCTTTCTTTTAGAAAAAATGTCTTAGTAATAACAGCCGCACGGTTCATTTGACGATCAGGGTAAGCTACGCTTGCCGCGGTTGGTCCGTGGATGGGTGACCATCTTAACATACCAAGACCCCTCCGTGCCTCGGAAAGCACGTTAAGCCGTTGGTTCCGGCTGTCATTCGTGGATCTGTGACTGACGTTACGGGTCATCAGAACCCCGAAAGTTTTACATCCAGTCTTACCAAAGGGTGTCTTATTACCCAGTTATTTAGGTAATTTTATTGCTCCATTAAAAAAAAAACTGGTACTCAGCTGCATCTGGTTAGACTGGAAGCCGACCCCAATATTTGAGAATAGACTAGGCAGATTGATTGGTTTTATATATCGATTTTGGGTCGGTAAACTCAGAAGTAGCTAGTATATGAGATTACTTTTCCAATAATATTGAACAGTCGCAATCCTTTGAGTGTGAGTAATCAGTGATCATTGGCTGTGTTACGTAACTTTCCTTATACGAAGCTGAGCCTGGGTAAATGCTTAAAAAGAAATCATACTACTTAGACACATTTAATTTATCGTAGGTGTAATGGACGTTGGTATTCACTGTAATCAGTAACAATACCAAAGAAAGGACATTTGGGTAGGACGGTAGGCCGTATAAATTACTCAAATTGCCAGACCATGAAAACAACTGAGAAAAAAAATGACCCACATTTCACTTCACTATCACTACAGATTATAAAACAAAGTCCCCCGCCGCGTCTGTCTATCTGTTTGTGATAGACTCCAAAATTACTGAACGGATTTTCATGCGGTTTTCACCAATAGACAGAGTGATTCTAAGGAAAGTTTAGCTGTATAATTTGTAAAGGTTTTGTTTAAACTAGCTAATGCAGGCGAAGACGCTGGAAAAAAGCAGTTCGTAAAAATTTAAAGTTAAAGTTACGGAAAGTAATAAAATTTACAAAATGACTAACAACATAAATTGTCCATATTTATATTCAAATTACAACTACTATAATTCTATGACAGTTGCCCAATATGCCTATAACAAGACAAATTGACATAGTGTTTTAATCTGATAATATCATCAAGTAATCACCACATTCTTATACCCTCAATATACTACTGTTTATACTACAAGCTCCTTCCTCTAATAAATCCTTACAAAACGAAGACAAAAGAATTCCCCTTACGTTTCTGTAATGAGTCCCCAAAACCGGGTAATCCCCAATTGTTTATAGTTATCCCCGTAAGTAATAGCGTCGCTGGTATCTGTGGTTGCTACGGATAATATAGACTTTAGTACTATATACCTATTGTGTTCTGTTTGCTTTACCTCGGAAATTAATTGGGCTCGGCATATATTAGGTACCTGCACTGTATTAAATCCATACTAATGTGGGTAATTATAAATACAAAAGTAATTATGTCTGTCTGTTACCTCTTCACTCCTAAACCACTGAACTGATCGTTATGAAAGGACATGGCCAAAAATTGTATGGGCTTGTACCCCCAGAATGTACAGGTATAAAATCTATGTCATTTAATAGTACTGATCTTCTATAAACAAAATTATATAGGTGTAAATTGCTCAGCAGTAGTGTACAAACAGCCGTAGGCTGATTATGAGGGGACAAAAAATATGAAGGACTGTTCACATTGTCGTTCCTCCGTGACTCGAGTACCTACACCCAAAATATTATCTACAACTATTGTTCTTGGTTCTACTACACCAAAAGCATTTTTCCTTAAAATTTTAAAATGCCTATGTACTATCTGATACTGTATCTATTCATAGCGAAGCTATTTTTAAGCAGCACAGCAATTTTCTTTGCTATCTCAAACGAAACTTACCTCTGGCTTACAATGTCGCCATTTTTTCTTGAAAACAAAAAGAGCAATGTCCTTTGAACTGTACAAAGTAAAATAAATACGATCACAGAAAGAATTCAACCAAGAAATGTGCATTGAATATGGCACGGCGGCACTCGCTTTTATCTCTTAAAGTTATTAAATTTTCATTCACTGAGCTTCATTACTTTATGGCATCTGTTCCTACTAAGACTCACTACTAAGTCCGCATTACACGTCTTTCCCCTCCGAGACTGAAACAAATGTAAACTTAATAATATAACTAACAAAAGAACTACAGTACATAGTAAAATCGGACGACCAACAGAACACACATACACAAAGACACTTGTTTGTAACGGTCCCTAAAGATCCGTGATTGCTGCGCTGTGATCACCAAACACTACCTTCACTCCAATCACACGAAACTAAACTTTATTTGTTTGTGATACGGTTTTCCAATATGCAAATGTAAAGGTGTGTTTCAATAAGCATCGGTTCACTATTCTAGGCACGCGTTCGCTCGCGACACGGGAAATAATGGGGGGAGGTGGGGGTGGTAATGACCATCGGTCTTTAAGAGCCGGTGTAAATTCCCAAGGGAAATGCGCAGTTATTTAGGATACAGCCCTAAGTGACGCCGGGCAAGAATGCCCGAATGCCCGAATTACCTCATACTTTGTGAGGTGAAAACCTTGTAAAAGGTTACTTACAAACCGGTTGTAAACCGGGCTTATTTTCCGACGGTGACTGCTAAATGTTCGATGAAATTTTTAATATTTTTCTTTTAAAAATGTAGATAAAACACTGATGACTTTATTATTTGTTTTTTTTTCTTAGTTCCTTTTTATTACTGCTCACCTACTTTCAAACATTGTAGTTATAATGTACCTAGAGCTTGAGGTATTCTTATTTATTTTTATCATGGATTTTTGCAGCAAGATGACAAGTGACATGTCTATTTTCAACCAGAAAGAAAAACGAATGCGGAAAGGAAAACAAGAGATAGAAGAGAGAGAGAAAGCTACTATATGTAGGTAAATAAGTGTTGTGAAAAGATGTTTATGACAGCTTCTCGTTTCGTCTCGTGATTATCACTGAAGTAATCTGACGGTCGAGGAGTGGCATTTTTCAAACCATTTCTACTGCCACATAATGGTAGCATTCACCTTTTTGAACTGTAGTTTTCATTCAAAATGTTGGCAATGTCGGAAAAATATTGAGCTACAAGTAAAAAGTAACTTTTAAGTATGCATAACATATTTATTTCTCGGTAAGTACAGATAAAGTTGTATTTTACCTCCAAAAAAATTCATTTTTCCAGAATTTTTAAGCCCAGCTACCACACGAAAAGCCAATAAATTTCCCTGCAGAAGAACGCCAAGGGCTAACCTAACCTGCAATCTCTCTCTTGGGACTAATAGGGAATTCATTATCCTTTGTTCCTGGCTACCCTTTCAACCTTGCTACCATGGCCGTCGGCCGATAAGGGCACTTTGATAGGAGCACCTCAAATTTTCTTACGGGGGTCTGCGGTAAGGCATTAATAAGAAATATGGGTGCTATATTAAAAGCTAGGGCGTAAATTCAGAGATTTTGGTGATATTATGCGTTTATGGTAATACAGAGGTGTGAGTAACGGTTATTGTGTCTGATAGGCAACAGAACTGCCCAGCGACTGTTTTTTTTGGTAATGACATCACGCAGGTCAGGCTGCTTAACCTGACTTGCCTATAGTTACCATAATAAATTAAGGCCTCCAGCCAAGACTTAAAAACTTAAAACCATCGCTGGTAGAGGGCAGCAACGGGCAGGCTGTTCGGGCTGAGCCCGACGAATGATGTCGGGACGTTGTATATATGCTAGTTGCGCGGTAAACTTTGCTTGCGTGATACAGGATTTATCGTGACGTCATTCTGATGCGTAGTTGACATGTAGCGTCGTAGATGCCAGTACAGTAATGTTAATAAGGAAAAGTGTTGTAATTTTAAAGGCAGAGGTTAGCATGAAATATCTCATCATACCAGAAGGTGACATATGAGGTACACGTGGCAAAGAAATATCTGTCGCACGGGTCGATCAAAGGCTACGCTTGCCGCGGTCGATTCGTGGAAGGGTGACCATCTTTACATACCAAGACCCCTCCGTACCTCGGAAAGCACGATAAGCCATTGGTCCCAACTGTTAATTCTAGATCTTTGACAGTCGTTACGGATAGTTAAAAGCGCAAAGTCTGACCACCAGTCTTCAATACTCAATTCTTTATTGCATTCCATATGTCTATATTAAATAGATGGTATAAACAGTGAGATCAATATGGATCCTGTAGAGCACAGCAAAATTAGGAGAGAGGAAGACGGCTACGTACAAATTCAAGCAATTCAATTCATTATTATTATAAATTATTAGATGTATAATTGGGTGTAGTAAAGGGGCATCGTGTTACCCAGTAACTGGGCTGTGGAGGTCAGTAAAATACTGGTATTCAGCAGCATCTGGTTAGACCCCAACATAGATGGGAAAAGGCTCGACAGATTAAGCAATTGACTAAAAGATGACCCACGGGATATTATGCCTGGGCAAGTGGATAATAAGTGAGTTATTTTTTTTGTTTTTAATGTTTGCCTGCCTACACTGTCCCACTGATGAGCAAAGGCTACTCCTTCTAAGCATCCTTTTCCAGAGCCATCTCGATCCAACCCTTGCGGTACGTCTCGACTCCTGTCCTCTCTCAGTGGGCTTAACAAGCCTTTACTAATAATTAATTACATATGTACTGGGGCACGACACACACCAATAAGTTACTAGGTACCTGTTCCATCACTTATCTACCTAAATAATACATTTCTATCCTACTTAATATTATAAATGTGAAAGTTTGTATGTTTGTTACTCAATCACGCTAAAACGGCTTAACGGAATTGGATGAAATTTGGCACACAGATAGATTATAACCTGAATTAACACATAGGATACTTTTTACTCCGTTGGCACGTTCCCATAAATAAAGAAAATAAAAATCTTTATTTTTTACCTCCATGCGGGCGAAGCCGTTTGCCAAAGCTAGCGTTACATATTCTACGAAAGCTCTATTCTGTATATTTGCCTTCATACAATCTAAGTAAAACATTTCTAGGAATACTTTATTATAGAATTAATGTGACCCACTATTCATGATCCATTTAATGCAAAGCCTTAATGATTATTATGATAAAGTATCACCAACAGGAAATAACATCGTAACTTGATCTACATAACTAATGTCGTTTTGACCTCTATCGTAAATAGATAATTTTTATTGTACCAAAAAAAAACAGTGCTTTACAATTCCTTAAAGTCTACATTAGTACATTAGTTAACAAGGAAAAAATAAAAACAGGAATAAGACGCAAAGGAAACATTTTGCTTATGAACTCCACACTAGGTCAAGCCTGTCTCGTGGAGTCCAAGGGTGGTATTACCAGATGGTGAAAAGCGTATTACATTAATACTCATGGATTGCTATTGTCGAGAGGCACATAAAATGCATGCATTATTATTTTAAAGTAAGTAATAAAATGAGTTAATTAATCAAACATTGTCTAGGCTTAAAACAATAGAGTAGGAAGAATGAATATTTTGGGCGCCATTGTGCACTATGTGTAAGTGTATATGTGTGTGTGAGAGAGAGAGAGTGTGTGCGTGTGTGTGTGAGTGTTGTTGTGTTACGAAATTACCTTTAAAAGAGATTCGGACTCAGTGTATGATTGGGCTAGCAGCCATTTGCGAACAGTCTTTTTGACTTGGTTTATCCTAGAGTTGGCGATGTCACACATTTTCACGGCTTTGTTGTAAATGTGACTGAGCAAGAATTCTTGCATGTGCTGTGCGAAAGTTGTACGCGTCCTTATAGAGACACACCTAAAGACTCGACGTTTGAGTAGTTGTGAGTATTCCGGGGTCTGGATTACGATTTTATGCTGTTTCAATATGATTTTAAAGATATACAACTGTCGGACAGTGAGTACTGCGGCTTCTTTGTACAAAAGGGCCGTCGGGTATCTAAAAGGTTTTTTGAGCATGACTTTCAAAACTGATCGTTGAGCTCGTTCGCTTTGGATCATGGTGGTGATTCCAACTCCACCCCATACTGCTATACAGTAACACAAAATTGATTCACATAGTGCCACATATACCATGTTTAGAGTTTTTTTATTGGCAGAGTTACGCAGGAGTTTCATTATGTGAATCAATTTTCTGGTGCGTTTGGCCACCAGGTCAATATGCGGTTTGAAACAGAGCCGCTGGTCTATTAAAACCCCCAGATATTGTATCCATTCTACCTTTTTTATTTCCTGGCAGGCGCACAGGAGAGGGTTACAGATTGCACAGTGGATTTTAATGTCAAGTGGTAGTTTAGGTGCTGAGGCATGGGTTTTATGGAAACACAAGTATTTGGTTTTGTCAATATTTAACGAAAGAAGATTATAGTCGAGCCATCGTTTGATACAAGTCAGACTATTTTGAGCTTCCTTATGTACTAATTCCCAGGATTTGCCATGAAAGAGAATGACCGTGTCGTCAGCATAGCATATGATATCTGCATTGTCCTTTAATGTGGAATGTATATCATTTATGTAGATGATGAATAAGGTCGGGCCGAGGACACTACCCTGTGGAACTCCACAGATCATATCTTTTAGACAGCTGGTGTTCTCACCCACTTTCACGCACTGGCGTCTGTTAGTTAGGTAGGTTTTAAACCAGTCTAATGTCAGTCCTCTGATTCCAATGACCTCCAGTTTCTTCAGAAGTATGGGTATTGCAACAGTATCAAAGGCTTTTGCCAGATCTAAAAATACTCCCAAGCACTTTTTGTTGTTGTCTAAATAAGATGTTACAAGTTTGGTCAGGCGGCTCACTGCATCTTCAATGGATTTTCCACTCCTGAAACCAAATTGTTTATTGGAGATCAGCTTGTTCGACTCCAAGAAAGAAACCAAGCGTTTGTTTGCTACCTTTTCCAGAATTTTGGAGAAGATTCCTAAAAGCGATATAGGCCTGTAATTCGCAGGGTTTTGTTTTGATCCAGTCTTGAAAATAGGGGTGACTCTAGCTTCTTTCCATTTATCTGGGAATATACCTGTACTTAGACTAAGGTTGATGATGTACGTTAATGGGGTCAAAATTTCACTTTTTATTTCTTTTATAATTTTTGGTGTAAGACCATCAACTCCGGCAGCACTGTCACTGTTAAGGTTTACAATCAGTTTGTTAATCTCATATACATCAGTAGGTTGCATAAAGAAAGTAATCCCTAGTGGTTCTCCTAATTTTTGCTTGGAAACCACTGACTCCTGAGTTTCGTTTATGTCGTGTAGAATTTTGCTTGCCAAATGTGTGCCAACAGAGGAGAAATATTCGTTGCAGTAGTCAACTGAGTCTTTTGCCGTGGATTTACAATGTAGTAAGTCGCTAGGACTGCTTCTGTTAATGTGTTGCTCGGTGATTATTTTAATAGTATTCCATAATCCTTTGGTATTTGATTTATTTTCTTCTAACTTTTTACTTTCATGTTCATGTCTTAACTTGTGCACCAGATTGGTAAAAAAGTTTCTGTAGCGGGTATAAACGAGTTTTTTTGCTTCGTCTTGTGGGTGTTTATTTGACTCTCTGTGCAGTTTATCCCTGTGATTCATACATTTTATAAGGCCAGGTGTGATCCAGGGCTTCCATATGATTTTAGAACGGCTAATTGTCTTTTCAGTCGAGTGTTTCTTTATTGCAACTGCTAAAAGTTCGTGAAATTTATTGGTTGCTGTATTAACGTCTAAATTACTTACCACTTCATTCCAGTCAATGTTACGGAGCTCTTCAGTTAGCGCGAGAAAGTTAATTGTATTAATCGTTCGTTTTTTGAAATTAGTGGCAGTTGGGGAGGCCGTGTTGTATCCCATCATTACCAATTTGTGATCAGTGATATCAGCTTCACAGATAATACCTAGAGCACTCTGGTGTCTTGCTTTTAAAAATATGTGGTCAAGGCACGCATCCAATCTAGTTGGTTTATGTATTACTTGCCTCAACCCATGTTCAGACATAAGGCAAGCAAATTCTGACGAAGATTTGTCCGACAAAGACATGAGATTTATGTTGATATCACCGGTCACAATGATTGTTTGGAATTTTTTAATTGAATTGAGGATTTTGTCAAGGGAGGAAATAAAATTGTCAACCTGTCGATGTGAAGGAGATCGGTATATCGCAATTAAACAAATATCCTTAGAGAGCTGAAGTAAGAGAGATTCAGCGTCTTGAAGATTAGGCTCCGAAACCGAAGCATTCCAGCAGTTTCTAACGTACGTTACAAAAATGTAAAATGTATTTTTAATTATTTTTATATCGTGTTATTTCCGACATGTTAATATAAAAAACTTTATTCTCTCTCTACATAAGTTATGAACTTAATGCTATACTTAGACAGTAGTGCACGAAAAAGGTGCTAACTAAGCGTCAGAGTATTTGTGAGAATGTTAGAGGTTGCTTGAGTAAATACGGAGCAAGTATGGTTGACGGTATACAGAAGCAGGAGAGGGGATGAGTGTAAACATAGTCTATCTGAGGGGGATCAACAAGTTCTCAGTTCCCTGATTGTCTAGGGTTTTTAAGTACGCAATGACTGAAATTTTACATTTGTATTCAGTTAGAGGATAAATATTAAGAGTGCTATTCAACTTATTATAGAGGTATGGTCCGAGAAAGAAGATGAAATTACGCGAGTGTGCAGAGCTAGCTACATTTGCATCTTATAATAATATAATATGATGATAATATCAATATTGGTTTCTGCATTTTTATGCTAACACATTGGTCAGGTCTACCTCATCCTCGATTTGTTTCCTCAAAAGACCATTCCAGACACCAATCAACATGGTCTTCACATGATCTGACTAAGATTATGACTGGATTTTTAAAGAGACTGTGTGACCTCTTGAGCTTCTTTCGGCCTGTCTTCTCAGAGTAATCAGTTGGGAAATGCTGACCTTATCTAGTTTTAAAATATGATTGACGTGTAAAAGTGTTTGTACAAACCTACTAACAGATATAAAATAATGTATCATTTACCTTCTGCTCGCAATTTGGTCTGCGTGCTCATTTCATTAAGCTTATGTATACTTAATTAAAAGATAATTATCCTACTTATGACGTTCAATAACAGTGTTTTGTGAGGGATTACAAATTTTCGAACGAGAAGAAGACGACAGAACGACAGAAGTTTCAGAAGAGTATCGGAGGAGCACTTTTTTTTAAAATTACTATAATCAAACAAATTTTCGATAACATCAGTTTAGATAATTATGCATTTTCTATAGAGTAGTAATGTTGTTAAAAATTAATTAGTTAACCAGTTCGCCAGTTTCGAAATCGTATTTTAACATTCTTGACCCGAAAATTGCCTAAGCTTATTGTAAATAAAAAATATTAAAATATATTTTGTAATACTGATTTTTTTCTATAAAATATCTTCCATCAATCTTAGCCATTCCGGAGAACTGCAAAATGTTGACGAAACTGACATCTATTATATCGTATTGGAACAACGAACGGACAAAGCTTCTCACAGAAGTGAAAGTGGTTTTCCAAGGTTTTATGTAGTCGTGTCTGATTGTCATAGATGGCGCCTCATGGTGAGACTTTCTTAGATTGCTAGATATTATAATATTAGCGCAAAATGTAACAGCTATAGATAATGTCCATCTAGAATAAGGCTGATACAACCAACTTTGAAGACGAGCCACTAATATTATAAACGCGAAAGTTTGTGAGGATTGATGGATATTTGTTACTCGTTCGTAATTTGATGATAGTTTATACATTAGAATAACACTTTGGCTAAAATGTATAAAGATTTTGTGTCATTTGGTCACAATATAACGATAACATCAATCAAGTCGGAAAAGAAATATAGCGCCGACCCCACATAAATAATAAGGAGATGAGAATAGTGGTGATGTCTGTCGGGCCATTAAAATAAACTTAGTTACCAATAGTAATGGTAGAACTGATATTTAAAGTTAAATTAAACATAATAATAATCCAATAAAAAAAACATTAATGAATTCGCAGTGGTTTTTATGCTGACAATCTACCGATTTTTGGCGACAAATCGAGTTCGATGGTAAAATCAAGTCTGTAATATGTTGTGCATTGAAGTACTTAAACGTTATTTGTATTTCACGAACTGAGAATATTTAAACATCTTTTCATAGAGACCTACATGTTGAGCCAAGATCACGCATTGTTTAGAGCGCAGCCTTCATGCTTTGTATTACGCTTTTAAAAATGCAAAAGGATCGTAAATTGTAACTCATACAGAATATCTGTGATTACGTACTAATTTTTTTTCTACTGTTTAATTTTTTTGTAGAATTGTACACTTGAAAAGTTTGAGGTATGGAGCCCTGGGTTTGGGCGCCATTAATTTAATTAGAACGTTCCCTAAATGCCCTCGCCACCACATTGCGGTTTTTAAACGGAAGAAGAAAATTCTTCCAAGACAATTATTTTCATAAGTTTCTAATAATTTGGCAGCAATTATTAAAATCAAGCAATTTTAACTACTACTGTTGGAACTCTAACTTGGCCAATAACGAGTTCAAAACTAACAAAAGCAACGAGTTTTCAAAAAATAAGCATATTAGAACCGCCATCTTTGACATTTTCTATTACCTTGCACTCTTTAGTTTCAAAATAAAATAAGCTTTTCACAATTGTTCATATTCATCATATTTAACACAAAAAGATTCCTATAATATAATACATAAATTCTTCATCAAAATTAACATAATTGAGAAATGTTTAAGTTTTCTTGCAATTTCAATAGCAAATGCTTTCATCAGTAATTTTTATCAGATATCTTAATTAAGGCTCCTGCAACCAGACGCGAACGTAGAACAATTTCCGTAAAAAACTTCATGGAAATGGTTCTACAAGTTTCGCGTCGCGATGTCGCATCGCGCCTGTTTGAAAAAGCCTTTATGTAAAAAGGGAACTTGTAGCTAAGTATTTACAGCCACACGGGCCCATCGATCAGGTTAACCTGTTCACTGTCCACAAAGTAGACACAATAGTTAAATAATCAGCCTGAACCATATGTGGTTCATGGGACAGGGAATGGGTTAAGCTACGCTTGCCGCGATTGGTCCGTGCATGGGTGACCATGTCTATGTACCAAGACCCCTCCGTGCCTCGGAAAGCACGTTAGGCCGTTGGCTCCGGTTGTTTTCTTGGATCTTTGACAGTTGTTACAGGTCGTCAGAAGCACGAAAATTTTAAAACAGTCTTACCAAGGGGTACTAGCTAGGTTGTGGAGGCAGTTGCTCCATGTAAAGAGCTGGCATTCAACTGCATCCGTTGAAACTGAAAGCCAACCCCCAGATAGTTGGCAAAAGGTTCGGCAGATAATGATCTTAATTAGATAAAAAATATATATAATTAGATCTAAAATATATTCTATCTATGAGTAAGATGTCGAAGATATCTGAGACATCATTGATGAGATACAAGTTACTCTTTGATGTACCTATCATTCTTTCTAAGCGATATTTAGTACCCTTTTATTTACTGTGCAAGTTTTTGCAACCTTCTTTTTCTAAACCTGTTAAGTTATATCAAAATAAATAGTGACATTGAATTCCAAATTGAGCTATCCAAGTTCATTATGAACATTAATTTAATACAATATAGTCAGTCACATTTGGTTTCCGCATATGTTATTTCCTACAACCGGTATTTTTTTCTACTTGCCTAACTAGCCACATGTAACGAGTAATTTGGCGGTTTATATTTATATATTTCTATTGTCAGTAGTGTTTTGTTTTCATCTGAAACACCACGATCGAATTTTAAGTTCTTTTTATTTTTTATACAATCGTGTTCGCTGCCATAGATATAAATTTTAAATATTTTTGTCTGGCCAGCGTTTTTAAAACTCATTTTATTTATAATGATTTGGCAGCTATTTGTGGGTGTAATAATTATCTATGGTTTGGTGTTACGATGGAAAGCGAGGCATAGGATAAAGTTTTCGAGATTATTCAAAAATAGTATAAAATCGTTACCGGTGCTTGGACATTCATTCTGGTTCATCAAGTGTAAAACGGATACCGGTGAGTACTTTTAAATTATGTATAAGCCCTATTCTGTTGAAATTTCATAAATTCCGGCATTATACCTTGTCTACACTATAAAGGGAATTCTGTGAATATTTTTAGCTTTCTAGGTCCAAGGATTTTGGCTGGGTTTTGTCAAACAGTAAGTGAGGCAGGACTTTTGTTTTTAGTAACATCGACATGAACAATGGTCGTGATTTTCAAGTTGTTATGTTAATCTATAATGAAAGATACTCTCATCAACTACATATATATTATAGACGGCCAAGGTGCAAAGAGTAAATACTCAAGGGCACACAACTTTTACGTGATTAAGGGGGATGCACTAAGGTAGATCACGAAATCCGAAATTAATTATTAATTTTTTGCAATTCGCAGGCTAGTATAAGGTGGTATGTTGATTAAAATATGATTGACGACCACTATTTGTTTGCCATTTGTCTTTTCAGAATTATAATCATTAGAAGCAACAAAACAACTCCTTAAGTTAGACTTGGCCCCAAATGTCATGATTTCATGAAATAATGATTCAATACTCAGGGTAATATGAACTTACTGAGATGGTTTAATGATTTTTATAATTATTATTCTTAAAGAATATTTGTTACGGCCCGGCCGCAAATCATATTTAGATCAACATATAATCTGATACTTACCTTCAAATTGCAAAAAAATCGTAAGAAAATTTTAATATCTAGGGCGAACCGGACGCTGTTTAATACTTTGTTTTTCTTTGCAAAAATTAAAGGCTCTCAATTAATTGAAATGTCAAAAAAGTGGCTGGGTCAGACTGAATGCAGAAAATAGAGAATCAGGTGTTGTAGTGCAACATATGCCAGCGATAGGCTTCATTAAATATTTTTCTTTTATTTTTTTTAAATCATTGCCCCACAATAGGAATTTCTCCTGTATTGTGGGTGCGTTTACAAACACAAACAGCCAGACCCGGAACAAGTACTTGTAGGTCATACAAATATTTGTTCCGTGCGGGAATCGAACCTGCGACACGCAGCGCAGCAGTCATTCGCTTCTGCGCCAACCGTGCCGTAATTGATGGTACCATAGAGTCCTGGAAGTCACAAAGTTATACACGGTGTAAACATTGACCCGCAAACTGTTCGGTCAGCACATATTATTATTATGATTCTAGACCGCCTCAACGTACAAAATAATAGAAAACTATGTTTTGCCAGCGGTTTCGTCCGCGTGGAGGTCGAAAATTATCCCACGGGAACGTACCGGGATAAAAAGTATTCTATGTGTTAGATAATACAGGTTATAATCTATCTGTGTGCCAAATTTCATTCGAAATCCGTTTAGCCGTTTTTGCGTGATTGAGTAACAAACATCCAGACATCTTTACAAATTTTCACATTTATAATATTATAGTAGGAAGTAGGATGATCTATATCATACAAAACTACCTACACGGTCAAAAAATACGCAGCAGCAGACTTTTGTTAAACATTTACGAAAAATTTTATCATGTAAAGAATTCATGGTAATAGTTGGAAAGAAAAAAAAATATTTGCAGCAAACATAACACAAAAAATTACAAGTTGGGGGGAAAATATGCGTCACATCCACGCAAAACGACCATCGCTCAGCATAATGCTATGACACTATGCGAGATAGAGTCACAATGCAGTTTTTGCTTCGATGACCCTTACTGTATTCGCCGTGCTTATGTATTGCCCATGGTTTTCCAGATCGATGGAGATTATTGGAGATGTTTAGCCGAGAGGCGCTGAAGCAAGGTGGCATGACAACTTCATGGAATTTGAGCAGACTTTTTCTCCGTAAGTCTATACTTAATATTATTGTTAGAGCAATTTTTTTTTGTTTGTTTGTTTTTATGTACTCCACACATACAATTTAACAAACGCATTATTCGTATCTTATTGCGTAACACCCCATTAATCAGAAACTGAATCATTTTGAAGGTTATTGCTAAGCCATTATTTAATACATATGTTAGAAAAATTGCCTGCTTAGCAACGTAAACAATGCCATAGATATTGTGGAACTGTCAAAGGAAAGCGATTCCTACTACAGGCTTAGCATGACGCTTTCTATTTCTACTCTACCGTAGAATATAAATCACTTGTCTACATTTCTCGGTACAAAACTGTCAACTGTCTACACGGAAACGTCATTTTTGTCTACATTTCCGTCGACAAAACGCTTCTCTACGGTTCTCGTGCTAAGCCTGCAGATAGTGTATTACGCAATTGCCCCTCTGACTATCTTTAAAGACTATAAAGCTGCTTAATAATCAGTCAGGTTACTGCCTCTTCAAATCAAAGAAAAGCTGGAAAATTTAATTTAACCCCTTTTCTATACAATAACATTGAACTATTGAGAAATCATATACATACGTAACATATTCAGCCTGTCGCCCCTGGTACATACACGCAACTGAAGGAACACGGGTGGGTTTTAGTCAGTAAAAGTCTGACACGCACTCATGTTCCACCCAGAGCGGGAGAAGTTATTTGATGATTACTCACCCAAAAAAAAAAAATATATTCAGCCTATAATGTACCCACTGCTGGGACACAGGCCTCCTCTCTGTGTGAGAGATAGTGGGCTGTAATCTACCACGCGGGCCCAGTGCGGGTTGGTAGATGTCACATCTGTCTAAAATAACATATGTTTTGCAAAATTTTCCAGTTGTGGCAGATCCTGTGGTAGCAGAGTGTGTGATGAAGCATTGCCTTGAGAAGGACGATTCAATGAAACTGACGCTGGCCCTTGTTGGTAACGGGAGTGCTGTTGCTGATGGTAAGGACACGGCAAAATTAAAATGACATAACATCAGGCCTGTAATCCCCGAAGGGTTGGACTGAAGCACACCAACATTTCGCCATTTATGGTTCAGTATCATGTAATTGGGCTCAAATCTAGACTCCGGGCTGTTATGGAGAAACTCCAGATGGAATCACCCAATAACACTGCTTGATCCGGGAATCAAACCCAGGACCTTATGCACAGCAGTTGCGCTTGCGACCACTACACTCACGAGGCTACGGTTAAAATAGACTACCAAAATATCTTATAAGCACCACCTTCACAGGTTGGTTTACCTTAAAGCTTTGGCCACACTGATACAAATTCCGCGAGAAACGGGATGTGACTGAAGCCCTTTATCCACCGTTACATCATCGGAACGTCAACGAAAACCAGATGACGGCGCCGAAGTAGCGATACATATATTTACTATGGTGGCGTGTCCACCACACGCCGTCACCGGGACGTAACGCTCGGTTCAAATAATCTCGATTCTCGTTGACGACCCGTTAATTGTGGAGGGTGGACAAAAATTGGTCTTAGTCTCGCGACTATTCGCGTCAGTATGAACACCTCCATACAAGTTCACACAATCGGCGTGAGCAAATTTAGTCCCGTGTGGCTGGCTTGCAGGCTTTGCCTCATTTTGACCAGAGCTTTATGGGACCCGTCCACGGCTCGTCTTCCGGTTACTGAATAGATACGCTGGATTTGGCAATTTCACCATCACGACCGCGTTTGGAGAATTGGTGATGTTTCAGGGAAGTATTATGAATTACTGCTGGACATGTGAAGCCTTCGTAGAAGCAACAGGATGTCTTTCTGCTAATAACTATGAAAGTCACTGTGGAAAATAGCTTCATTTATTTGAAGGTCATTCTACGATGTGGTAAAGATTTGCCTATTCATTAGAAGGTTATTCTCTGACGAAACACGTCAAAGACTTACTCCTAATGAATAGGTAAACTTTAACAATATCATTAACTTCTAATGCCAAAAAAAAACATTATTCAAAATTATCTAAATGACTTGAAATAAGATATTGCCTCTGTTAATATTGTTTCAGAAAAATATCCATATTTTACGCATATAAAGCTACTTAAATTATCATAATTTATTCTGCAAATCTTTTCGTACTTTGTCTGCCATTGTCCCTTTCTATTTTTAAGTTTGAATATAAATTATTTATAAAAATAAAAAAAATATGGACACCTATCCCAATATGGACAGCATTGAAATAGGTGTCCATGAATAAAAAACTTTTTAACGCAACACCGCTGAATACCGATGTTTTACATGGAGCGACTGCCTATCAGACTTGCACAACCCAGTTACTGGGTAATACGATACCCCTTGGTAAGACTGGTAGTCTGGCTTCCGGGCGTCTGACGACCCATTACGACTGTCAAAGACACTAGCACTAGAAGACATAATCACATTAATAAAACAGAAAGAACCTGAGGAGATGCCGATTTTTGTCGCCCGTGACCTACAAAAATTACCCCCGGTCACTTTTGATCATTTGGACGCGACTCGGATACTGAAAGACCTTATTACCCTCAAACACGAGATTGAGACTATTAAGGAAACATATAAACCTGTGGACCAGTTTTCAAGACTACAAAATGAAGTCATTAATCTACAGCAAACATCTATAGTTAACAATTTCGAACGGGACAACTTTGTCAACAGAAAACGAGGTGCGAATCGGATATTAGACAGCTCAGAATTCAACCGCGAAAGTGGCCCCTCTGGATTAATACATATTACACAGGAGCCTGTGCGCGATAATAATCATTCCACCGTTATTGATAAGGAGGTAGATCAACGCAATCAAGCGCAGCACTCACTGTCCCTGTCTCGCTCGTGCGCGCCGCCGTCTGGTGACAATCTATCTATCGGACACAGCCCTGCGCGCTCAGAGGTGCTCACTACGAAACAAACACAAGGCATGGCGAGCGCGGTGACTAATACTGCTAATACCGCGGTATGTATAGGCGCAGCGAACAATCAGCTGATTCGAGCGCCCCAGTCACAGTCACAGAACGCTTTACTTAGGCAGAGCGCAGACGACGAATGGCATGTTGTACAAAGAAAAAGATACAGGAATCGATTCATAGGTAAAAAAGGAACGTGCACCGAAATTGTTGACAGTTTTAAGGCTGCAAATATCAGTGTCCCTTTATTTATAAATAACGTGCATAAGGAAACCTGCGAGAATCATATAGTCGACTACATAAAGAGCAAAACAAACGTTGAAATCAAATTAAAAAAGATCGAACCCAAGCAGCAGAAACAATACAACTCATATAAAATGTATGTTCCTAAGGAGAAAATAAGTTTGTTTTTGGACTGCAGTTTATGGCCTGATGGTATAACTTTCCGCCGTTTCGTGGATTTCAGCAGACGAGATTTAGACAGACGTAAGCAATCTGATACTGGTGCAAAAATAAATCTAAATGGATAGTACAACTAACAATGAAAGTTTAAAATTCATCAGTTTCAATTGTAAGTCTTTTAAAAGATCATCAGAGTGTGTAAGGCAGCTTTGCCAAACTGTTGATATTATTGCACTTCAAGAAACTTGGCTCTTGCCACACGAGATACCCGAACTCGGTAAAATAAACAACGACTTTGGATTTTGCGGCAAGTCTGCGGTAGACCTAACAAGTGGTATACTGCGCGGCCGGCCGTATGGCGGCGTAGCACTTCTATGGAGAAACAGCAAGTGTAATTATGTGTCTGTGATTCCGTGTGAGAGTAACCGAATAAGTGCAATTAAGATGTGTGTGTCGGATCGGTTAATACTTGTTTTTTCTGTCTATATGCCTACCGACTCATTAGACAATCTCTTGGAATTTGTTCAATGTTTAAGCGAAATTACCTCAGTAGTTGAGAGTAACAATATTGAAAATGTGTTTATCCTGGGGGACTTTAATGCTCATCCGGGGGAATTGTTTGGCAATGAACTCCAAAATTTTTGTAATGAGCAAAGTTGGACGTGTGTGGACCTGCAGATGTTGCGCTCGAATTCTAATACCTATACTTTTGTGAGTGAGGCGCACGGCAGCTGCAGGTGGTTAGACCACTGTATTGTTACGGACGCTGCATTAATGACGGTTACTTCAGTAAAGGTATGTTACGACATTTTCTGGTCTGACCACTATCCAGTAGAGATTCAGTGTAATTTAAAATCAGTTTGTCAAACCATTAAGCCACCGCACACCAAAACAAATAAAGTTCTATGGGGAGACAGGGATTTAAGCCAAATAGAAAAATATAGTAAATGTTGTAATGATAAACTAAGGGAATTAGGCTTCCCTCACGAATTCCATCAATGTTGTGACAGCATGTGTAGTGATAGTGGCAAGGATCACTTGGCAGCGATAGACACGCTTTATGGTGACATTGTGATAGCGTTGCGCGAGGCTGCTATTGATAGCTATGTGGGTCGTGGGGGTAGCTGCGGACACCACCGCGGTCGTCATGTTGTCGGCTGGAACAAGTATGTTCGTGACGCTCACAGGGAGGCTAGGCAGAAGTTTTTAACCTGGGTATCTTATGGTCGACCTAACAGTGGTAACATTTATAATGAAATGTACGAATCTAGAAAAAAATTCAAAAGCAAACTACACTATTGTCAGAATAACCAAGAGTTAATAAAAAATGAATATTTTAGCTACTAAACATAGGAAAAAAGATTTTAAAGGATTTTGGCAACAAACAAAGAAATTAAACCCAAAACCTAGCGTCCCGGTGAGTGTCAACGGCATTAGCGAACCAAAAGATATTGCTAATATGTTTAAATGTCACTTTCAAGTGGAGTCTCCGCTAAAAGGTGAGCAGACCAGGGATGCTGAGGTCGTCGTGTCAGCGGTGCCTGACCGTGTCACAGCAAAACAAGTTGCTCTAATAATAAAGGGTATGACTCGAGGGAAATCGCCCGGACACGACGGCCTTAGCATCGAACATTTCCAGCATGCGGGGCCACACCTACCGAGGCTACTGGGACTGTTATTTACTCTCTGTGTTAGGCATTCCTACCTGCCAAATGAACTGATGAAGACGGTGGTAGTGCCTATAATTAAAAACAAGACTGGAGATAATTCCGACAAGTGCAACTACCGCCCGATATCATTAGCTACAACGACATCTAAGGTGCTTGATGGCCTGCTTGAGAGACGGCTTAAAGAACACCTAAATTTAAACGATGCACAGTTCGGTTTCAGGCCAGGACTTTCGACAGAATGTGCGGTTATGTCTCTCAAGCAGACCGTCAGGTATTACACAGATAGGAACACGCCTGTGTATGCAGCCTTTCTTGATCTCTCCAGGGCATTTGACCTGGTTAGGTATGATACTCTCTGGCGTAAACTCAAGGATACAGGTGTGCCGGGTGAGTTAATTAATATTTTCAAATATTGGTATGACCACCAAACTAACCAGGTCAAATGGCTTGGCGAACTTTCTGACGAGTACAGGTTGGAGTGTGGAGTGAGACAGGGGGGGTTAACATCTCCTTCTCTCTTCAACTTGTACGTGAACGGGCTGATTGTTGGGCTGAGCGACGTCGGAGTGGGATGCTCGATCGACGGTCACTGTATCAACAGTATTAGTTATGCAGACGATATGGTGTTGCTCAGCCCATCAATAGCCGCGCTCAGAAAGCTGATAGGCGTGTGTGAGGAGTATGCGAGGGTACATGGTCTCCTGTACAATGTACAGAAAAGCGAGCTCATGGTATTTCAAGCCAGGGGTCGTAAACTGGGGGATGTGGCACCTGTGCTGCTTAACGCTGTCGCTCTTCGAAGAGTGAGAGAGTTTAAATACCTCGGCCATGTGGTTACCGAGGATTTAAAAGACGATGGGGACATCGAAAGGGAGAGGAGAGCGATGGCGGTCCGCTGTAACATGTTGGCACGCAGATTTGCAAGGTGTAGTTTAGAGGTAAAGGTTACACTTTTTAAAGCATTCTGCCAAACTCTTTACACCTGCAATCTGTGGGTCGACTACACGCAGCGGGCCATCAACGCTCTCCGAATACAATATAATAACGCGTTCAGGGTGCTGGTGGGGCTCCCACGCTACTGTAGTGCGTCTGCGATGTTTGCGCACGCGCACACAGACGGCTTTCACACTGTGCTGCGGCGCCGTATCGCGTCGCTGATGTTCCGTACGCGTGGGAGCGCCAACGCCATCCTGAACGTGCTCAGCCACAAGCTGGACAGCCCCCTTCTGGGGCACTGGGTTCAAGCACAAGTGCGCGTGCCCGGGGCCCCAGAGGGCGGCAAATACTTAAATTAATAGAAAATTTTTAAATACTAACATAGTTTTAAGTCGTTCTACTAACAATATGTATGGGTCAAATATGCCTGAAATAAAAAGATTTTATTTTATTTTTTTATTTTTTTAAAGACGTGCTTTCCGAGGCACGGAGGAATATCGGTATGGGAAGATGGTCACCCATCCACAGACCGACTGCAGCAAGCGTAGCGTAACCTGATCAATCGACACGAGCAGCTGTTCTTACTAAGCCACGAGCCCCTGAATAACTTTGTTAAATTGGAAGCATGTTATTTAAATCAGTATGTTAACCCTTTTCTACGTGTTATCCACAGTACCAATATGGCGTCCTCGTCGCAAGGTCCTGGTGCCAACCTTCAGTCCTAAGAACTTGCAGAAGTTCTCCGAGATATTCTCAAAGCAGAGTGTCATTATGGTGGAACAGCTGCAGAAAGTGGCAGGAACAGGAAGCTTCTCCTTGTCTAAATATATTATGGCATATGCTATGGATTCTGTATGTGGTAAGTGTACTTTAAAGAGCCTGTTACTTTATTCATTTCTTTAATACAGTTAGTTTGAATCTCCTATTATCTCTACGGCTAATAACTAAACTAAATAACCTCCCCCTCTTCTGGAGTAGTTCCAGTGAGTATGACCGGTACGGGTGATCTGGCACATAATTTTATTTAAAAAAATGTAATTCGTTTTATTTATCAAGTAAATAGGTACATAATATAGTTTGACGACCAAAGTAAGTAAACAAAAAAATATTAGGTCTTTACCTATGAAATTGCCGTTTTGCAGTACTGGCCATTTCAAATCAAAATAATTTTTGTTTGGGAAAGAATTCTAATTTCAAATTAATTTTATTTTAAAAACATGGATTTTTTTTCCAAAAGTAGTCATTTGTTTATTGATTAGTGTTACATTTTCATCGCATTTCAATCTTTTTCGTCATCATGGATATGTTAAAAATTCGAGTAATTATGGAATATGAGTACCGTCGTGGCAGCAACGCGGCACAAGCGGCACGCAACATCAACGACGTTTACGGAGCTAACACTACAAACCAACGCACCACCTGTTATTGGTTTGCTCGCTTCCGTTCTGGAAATTTCGACCTGAAAAATGAACCTCGCGGTCGTCCGAAGACTTTGGTCGACAATGACGAATTAAAGGCGATTGTGGAAGCTGATGATACACAATCTACGGCTGAATTAGCAGCAGCTTTCGACGTTAGCGTCAAAACAATATTGGTCCATTTGCGTCAAATTGGCAAGGTAAAAAAGCTTGACAAATGGGTGCCCCACGAACTCAATGATCGTCAGCGCGAAGTACGCGTCGAGACGTGCCTTGCACTGCTCAACAGACACACAAATGAAGGAATTTTGAACCGCATTGTTACCTGCGATGAAAAATGGATTCTGTTTGATAACCGCAAGCGCTCAGCAAGTTGGTTGGATCCTGGTTCAGCACCTAAACAATGCCCTAAACGAAAACTTACCCCTAGAAAAGTGATGGTCACTGTTTGGTGGTCTAGCGCCGGTGTGATTCATCACAGCTTCTTACCAAATGGGGTGAGCATTACTGCAGATGTGTACTGTGAAGAACTGAACACAATGATGGAGAAGCTTGCACATCTCCAACCAGCATTGGTCAATCGCTCGTCTCCGCTGCTCCTGCACGACAACGCGCGACCTCATACTGCACAGCAGACGGTCTCCAAGTTGCAAGAACTGGGGTTGGAAGCTCTCCGTCATCCGCCCTACTCACCAGACCTTGTGCCTACAGACTACTACTTTTTCCAGAATTTGGATAACTTCTTGGCGGGAAAAAAATTCAATACCCGAGAGGCAGTACAAAATGCCTTTGAAGAATTTGTTGCCTCCCGTCCAGCTGATTTCTTTAAGAAGGGCATCAATAAACTGCCACTGCGATGGCAAAGATGCATTGATTGCATGGGTGATTACTTCGATTAATACAAATAAAAAATACATGAAAAAAATTAGTTTAAATTTTTTCATACAAAACGGCAATTTCATAGGTAAAGACCTATTATATCCATAGTTTCGTGACATATTAAACAATACGTACCAAAGCATTGATTTGGCGACTGTAGTATTCGCGATTTCAGTCAAGACAGAGTAGTATAAGTTTAGTAGTTTCATATAAGCTTTGGGGAACTAGGAACTTGGGGGAACAGGACATCACCCTGCTAGTCTATGAAAACCAGGTATTTCTTTTTGTTACAAATTAATGTAACGGACGCTTTCAATAGAATATAATCTAACCGATTATAATAGTCTTAAAAAAGATTATGATCGAAATGTCTCGCCATAGACTGGCATACAAAATATCCCAAAGAAAACATGTAGAATCAATAATAACAGTGCAGTACAAATGTTGAAGATTTCGCTTCAATCGGAGATGGATCCACGAAATTCAGTCGCCGAAGGTTATTTATTTAAATAAAACACTTATACATGTTGTTTGATGTGACGTCGTCGCGGCAAAAGCATTTTATTTTTCTTAAGTGTTGCCATACATAACTGCGGATAAAGGCGGAGACACACTTTCTGAACAACAAAAGTCGTTATACTATTACGACATGTTTACAACAATATTCTAAAAAAGAAGTATAAACCAACAAAATTTACATCGATTTTCAGAAACAGCCCTTGGCATCACAGCCAACGCCCTACAGAATCCAAACCAGAAGGTGTTAACAGCATTCACAGGGTCTTGCCAACTGATCTCAGACCGCATCATAAAGCCGTGGCTCCACTTAGACCCGGTATACAAGCTGACGGCAGACTATACGCAGTTCAGGGCTTATAATGATGTTATCTCAGAGTTTATTAATGAGGTAAGTTTAAAATTATTGATGAAAACCCCTGAATTGATTAATTTTCCAGATAGAATGGGTGCAAGAAAAACTGTGAGGGCCTAAAATACAATACATTATTATGAAAACGTATTCTTTCAAACAGAAGGCCAATTCTCGTAGTTAAAAAATGTTCAAAATGTAGCCGCAGTGTCATCTCGGAGACAAAAAGAAATCAAAAACTTGTTAAAAATTTATGGAAAGTCGAGGTATTTTTGACAGATTGAGACTGAGATCAAACTGTGAACTTTCTTAAAATTACGAAAATTGCCCCTCAGATGTAGGTACAGACGCCAGCACATCAAGCTACCCCAAACTGTATTTTTTTTCCAATTGAACATGAACCTTATTCCTATGTTATAAAGTTGAAAATCTATCAAACAAATTTGATAGATTGGGGCAGGTTGATGTGCTGGCGTCTGTACAGTTTTATTGTAGTTCAAATAAACACACACACACACATTAGGGACTGCCAAACTGTAGCAGTATTCAAAAGAAGAGTGAAAGATCACTATCTCTCCACTTTGTCATAATTGCTTATGTATTTATTAATTAAATTACATTATAATTATATATATTTTAGTGATATTTATTTTAGAAGTATGTATGTATATTAGTATGTATGTATATTCTCATATTATGTGTGTATATTTTTAAATTAGAGTTTAATTTGTAATTTTATGATTTTCCTTGTACTGTTATTACACGCGTTGTCTACATCTCTGTTATCTTCTCTCCTATCGCAGGTGTGCTGGAAGAGATTTCTGTAGAAATAAGCATTACCTATGTACGTATTTTTCTGTTCCTTTCTTCTTGTCTGTTTATATGTGTGTGCATAAATGGTTAAATAAATAAAATAAATAAATAAATAAAGTTCACATTCATATTTTCATTATCTGTCACGCGGTCACACTTCAATGTTACGCACAAAATCGACGTTGGTCTAGTGGTCGCAAGCACTACTGCTGAGCATGGGGTCCTGGCTTCGATTCCCAGGTTGGGCAAAGTGTTAATACGTTTTGCTATCTGGATTTTCTTAGTGGCAGCCGCAGCAGTAAAGTATGGATTTTTGCTCGGTTGATGACAATAGGCTGGCCTCCTAATACATGGGACTTAAACCTAACTGGAGAAATCTGGTGTGTGTGTGTGTGCACCTCTGCCCAACCCTTCGGGGAAACAAGGCGTGTTTTGATGATAGGTGTGATCTCTAAGAAAATTTGATTTCATGATAAGGGCCTGCCTGATATCTAACACAGGCAAACGTACAACACGTCTATCTTACTCTTCGGAGGAAATATGCGTGCCACACACCTACACGTAACACACCCAAAAGAAAGAGTATATATCTAACCACAATAATATCCTTAGCCTGAAGCTAATCACACATTATAATAAACGACACTGAAAATAAATTAAATCTATTTTATTTTAGCGCCTACATCTATTGTTATGGCAAAATACAGTGGATAGACCAAACATGTTATCTGTAACTATATGTATTATCTTGTGCTTACAGTGTATCCGAGATAAACGGAGAGAAATAGCTGAAAATAATTATCCTAAAACAGACGATGAAGGTAAGAAAATCGTTATTTATTTATTTCGAGTTTAATTGAATTCGCCTTTGAAAACCCTAATTATTTTAATGAATAATGATCAAGTTGCTTTCAAAGTCTAACTCAAAGCATTATATTATTTGTATTATATTGCGTACATTCATTTGTTTTATTTGCAATTCCTGAATATTCTTTCGATATACAGCTGTTGAAACATGAAGCCAGATTTACACGATGCGATGGCACACCATAATTTGAAGCTAAAGGCAATTAAATGATGGTGGTGTCGTCTAAATGATGTTTGGACGTTTTGTTGCTAGTTACGAGTTATTTGTTGCTCCAATTTTATTGTAGGCCACAGGCAAACGACTTGTATCTTGTGAATAGGGCTTTATTTTAAAAGAGTTTTTACCTCTTTTCAGAAGATGACCGCTTCAAAACCTTCCTAGAACTCATGATCGAGTCCTCAGGAGGAGACAAGGGGTACAGTGACACAGAACTGCGAGAAGAAACAGTAGTACTCTTCACAGCTGGTACTGATACTTCCACACTTGGGTCTTCCTTCACCAGTGTGCTGTTAGCAAGACATCCTGAAGTGCAGGAGAAAGTATATCAGGAGTGAGTATGATCATTAGTCTGGAAATAATGCTATTGTTATTCCTAAAACCGTAATGGTCATGCTAGGGCAGATAGCAATTCTGAGTTACGACGTGCATGTAATTTATAAAATCTAAGTCATTTCACCTTTACTTTGATATGAGAACGCATAATTATTTGTCGTGCTTCTGGTATAGCAGATGTTTAACTCTGCCTGGACGCCTTAATCTATTGTGGCACCTACAGGATGGTCCGTTTAGGTAGCCGAAAACTTCATAGGTTATTGACCTATGAAATGGCATTAATGAAAAGAATATTTACTTCACCAATAGCATACAGACTGCATGCTATTTATTGGTAAAGTGACCTCATAAATCAGGTGACTTGTTGACGTGTTTTCCTCCTAATTACATAAAAAACGGAAACATAGCTAAGGTAGAACGCAATCATCGTGCGGATATAGCAATTGAAGAATGTTATGCATCACACTTAACTTGAGTACCAACTATCAACAGGTTAATAGATGTCTTCGGTGATTCAAAGCGACCCGTCACATCAGAAGACCTGACGCGTCTCAAGTATATGGATGCTGTGATCAAGGAGAGTCTGCGCCTATACCCACCAGCACCAACGCTGTTGAGGAAATGTGACGAGGACGTTGAGCTTCGTAAGTATAAACCATATTTAGGATTTTCTGACAGGTCGTTTCTGATTGACCTTGAAGGTGCAACAGAGAGTAGGTTAAATTATTCTTACCTTACAAAACTTTACACATAGGTGTAGAACTTACAAAATCATTGAAAATATCAGCAAGTCTGCAGTAACATCGATGCCTATACAAACGTTAAGGTCATATACCAAAAACACAGCACCAGGTTATTTACGTTTCCATGGAAGAAGTAAACATTGTAGACCTCTTTTAGAAAGAAATCCAACAATGATTCTTCCAATAGTATCTCTTGTCCCAAATTAGGGCTTCGCTAAAAGCAATAGTGAGGGCCGCAGGAGTCCGCTGGATGTGGCACAGAATCGGTCGAAGTGGCGGAGCCTTTAGGGAGGCCTATGTCCAGCAGTGGACGTATTTCGGCTGAAATGATGATGATGACCCCAGTGGTAACCGCCCCGACTTACATGTCGTATGTCGTGGGTTTTAAGCCCAGGTAGCCAGATCACATTGTGTGATTTATGTCATCACCAATTCTCTCAAAACTGTGAAGAAAAAAAAATCATGAGGAAATAGACATGTCCTATAGAACCAAAAAACAAAGACATGGTGACATGGGGCCCGCTTGTTTTTCACAGAGAGCCCTGTGTCCTAACAGTGGGAATATTATGGGCTGATTGTGTTATAACAAAACTATGTTAACTATTATCTGTTTAAAACCACTTTTTCTTATTTGTGTTTGTGTGTTTTTTTGTTTTTATGTGACACGTTTAGTGGATCTTCTTTCAATTTTTCATGTTATTTTTCCAGCCTCAGGAGTCACGTTACCAGGAGGCACAGGTATCGTGTTGAGCCTGTTCGCGACCCACCGTAACCCCCGGTACTGGGGAGATGACGCGGAGTTGTTCCGACCTGAACGGTTCATCGACACGCAGCTCAAACATCCTGCTGCTTTCTTGTCGTTTAGCTATGGACCTAGGAATTGTATTGGTAAGTTTATAAGTGGATGTCCATCTTGAATTGATTTGAAATAAAATATTAATTTGGAGGTTTGAATGTAGCCGATATCTCGACATATTTTTTCATTTTAAAAAGCGAATGAACCTCGTACAGCTTGGCGTTGGCTATATGATACCTAAATGATTAAATGAGTTTATTTCTGTAATTAAGTTCCTATAAACTTTTACACAATATTTTAAATACTAGATGAGGTCGTTGTTTCTTATTCGACTAGGTACCTACTCTGAGAAAAAACACCGAAACAAACTCAGAGGTCTCAGTCTCTTTCAAAGTCCAGACATAATCTTAGTCAGATTATGTGACGATCATGTACATTAGTTGCTAGCTGACATATGGTTTTTTTTGTGTTTCGTAATGTTAATTACCTACTATTGTATAGAATCAAGTTCTTCTAACTTAACAGACAGCTGTGCTGCTGGGGATTTTGTTGCGCTACTTCTTCTACCCAGATAAAGCACTAGGAAGTGGTGAAGGGCAGGCCTTTTGGAGGGACTGTCTTATGTAATTTTGACGTTCAAGAAGAGTTTCTGAGACTCTCAGCCTAGTTTGAATAAATGACTTTTGATTTTGATTGATTTTGAACGCATTTTTCCGATATTTCAGACCATTTTGTCATGAAAAGGAAATACAGGTGAAATAGAAATCAGAGATTCTTCACCAAAAATAAATATTGGTTGTTATAATTATGATTGAGGCTTTGCAATGAACGTGTTAGTTTGACAGTCATTATAATAATCACTTTTATTCCTTATTCTCCAGGTTACCGCTACGCAATGATGTCAATGAAGACGGTACTAGCAACTCTTCTTCGACAGTACAAAGTGTTACCCGTCTCCAAACTGGACGTAGGAAAACCTTTAGACTTGAAGTATGATATCATGTTGAGAGCTGCCGACGATTTCCAGGTCATATTGGAACATAGAGTTTGAATAGTTTTTTCAATACATTTTACAGTTAGAGAAATCAATTGTTTATCAAATTGACACACTACGTGGATTTGCTTAGCCTTTTCTTACAACTGTCAAAGAATGACAGTCAATAAACGTACAACTTACAGTTCGTTCACAGTCATTTTACTTCTGACAGCAGCAAGCCAAAAGCAACTTTACCGTGAGGAGAATAAAAATCACTGTGATATTGACAGTCTTTTTAGTGGCAGCCACCCAAAAAGAACCTTATTGAAATGAAAACAAAGATCACTTGAAGTAAAATTCGTGTGAACGGATTGTAAGTTCGTAGGCAGATTACTAAACAATTAATTTTTCTGACTTTGTATCATTGGTCGTTGATTTAGTTGCTACTTTAATGTAGTTTTTGTTTTCTAATGTTGCAATTCAGCATTTGGATGTATTGTTATTTTTTTAATTATGTATTAGATTACTGTTATTTTTGTTAACAATAAATAATTAATAATACTTTTATAATGAAATACATCTGTAAGTCTACATTCCCATTTGAAACTACAGCCAATTATATAGACCACAGATCAGCAAAGTTATATACAGTTGTGTGAGGTGACAGGCAGAGGATCCAGTTTGTATTGCCTGTCTTGGTAGGCTGTAAATAAGTACTCATTTAGTTCGATGACACATCGATTGGATAGGATGCTATTAGTATCCTGGGAATCAGGTTTGTTAAGTAATAAATTGTAACTTAGAGTACTTCGATGTTTTGCAAATGTGAGGTTAGAGAGAGAGCGAAAATCAACTACATTGTCAATAAAACGGATGCTTTTAGAAATAAAAAGGAAAACCAATCCAAAGAACAAAACATTTTTTCCCATAATCAGTTCTTGAATCCCACAGTAAAAGTGGCAAGCAAAACATTACCACCTTACACTTTCATCCAAACTCTCCCTTTTCCCTATTATGATAAGGTTGCTAATCACTCTGCTCATTGGCAATGGTATAATGGTACAATGGCCAGTTCCGGACATCAGAAATCTAGTAGTTCCCGACAAGGCAAGTTGCTATTTAATTCAGGACAGGGGTGCTGCAGCCGCAGTAGGTGTTTGTATTGGAGTTTATTATTGAAAAGAGACTAGAAAAACGGACAGAAGACATACCTACAGAAAAAAAAACCCGGCCAATTACCGGTCGGACCACGCACAATGAAGGGTGCCGTAGTTGCGATGAATTTATCCGTAAAACAAACCTAACATTTTCAGTTGAAAAACATGATCTCCCTATACTACCCTACTATCCCTACCCTAAACTCTGTATACATCGATATACGTCACGGTTAATTCTCCAACAGCAAATGTAAGTATGTAAACGATAAAACTATAAATGAACTATTTCCGAACTTTTTGCTTTACTTTTGCTGGAAGACCTTGCTTCTTGACAAATTTTATGATTCTAGGTCAACAGGAAGGTACCCTATAGGTTTTGATTCATTTGCGTCAAAATATTTCGCAAAATGGCCGTATTTTTTTATTGCGTTGACAAAAATACAAATTTATAAGCTTGGTTTTTTTAGAGCTCCAAGTGACCATAGACCTACGTATTTGATATTAATTTCAACTTGATCCCCCTACGCGTTCCTGAGAAAAGGGGTCTTAATAGACTCACAGACCTAAGATCCTATAAGGTTTTAGTCTGTTGACGATGAAAGTTGACGAGAATCGAGCTGAATGTCGTGCAAAAAAGAGGCCTATTTCTAACAGTGGATTGCTGTAAGCTGATGATGATAATTTATAAAATCAATTGTGTATTAGGTACTTGTATATTGTAAATTGTATGAGGAATGATACTAAAGAGAAAAGAGAAATGATAGCGTGATGGAGTATAGGATAACATGAGGCTGACAGGAGAAATTGGAAGAATAAAACGTGTTGGGCCAACTACAAGTGGACGACAGCACAAGGCATGAGGGCAGGAAAACGATGATTATTTAACTTATAATGTAGTCTTCGTAATTTCGTCATAGACGATACCTTAACTACTTGCAGCAACAGCTAATTACATCCTTCACTTGATGGGTTCTATCTTTATAATAGAGCAAACGGACTTCACATACAGCGCATTTAAAACGATCTTAAAATTTATATAACAGAAATCAAATTGGCATAGAAATCATAACCCTATCCAGCTTGCCCACCCCTGTCTCAGTTCAGGCGAGTTCAATCAACCTTCCGAGCGCTTCCCGGTCGCATCTCGCTACTCCTGCGCAACTAGTCGCTCCGTGAACGCGATCCACGGAACACTATCAAGGTGAGTCATATTATTAGCCTATTCCTGTGTTTTTAACCAACTTCAAAAAGGAGAGGGTTATCAATTCGACATATTTATATATATTTTTTTATGTATGTTCGGGCATAACTCCGTCATATACAGGAAAACCTTTTATTCAGTGCGCAAACTTTAACTATGAATTCAGCATATCATTCTCGACCCCCAGCGAACTAATTTTTTGTCGATTTTCCAAAAAAAAATCAGCTGTTTCATAGAAAAGTGCAATACCTGCGCGGAGAAAATGTATGGAACAGTAATTTTTTTTTTTTGTATAACTGACGAAAAATTTCTGCGCTGGGGGTTCTAGAATGATAATTATGCTGAATTCATGGTTAAAGTTTGCGCACTGGATAAAAACTTTTCCTGTATAAACCGATTTGCAAAATTCTGTTTTTGTTTGAAAGGAGTTAATTTCGAAATGGGACCAATTTAAACTTCATATAGATCTGATGATGAGATTCGGAGACAGACAATGGAACTCTTCAAAAAATGTCAGCAAATCAACCGCGATTGCTGCTATCTCATTAATATGCATTGTTTTGACCCCAAGGATCATGAAATTTCTAATTGTTGTGAAGTAGGTACTATAACTAAAAAATGAAAAATTTTAAAAAAACAACCGGTTTCCGGAAAAACACTACAATACAAAGTGAAAAATAACTTTATTTTCGGTAGTCGGTGACTTTGGATATATATTTTGATTTTTTGTCAGCGCCTTCCAAAATTAAAGTTATTATTCGCTTTGTAGTGTTTTTGCGGGAGTCGGTTGTTTTTTTTTTTAATTTAGTTCTCTTCAAAATGTAGCCACGGTAATAGATGGGATGGAACGATATAAGACGATTAGGGTTGATTTTCCGTGTTAATTAATTGAGATTACTTGACTTTGATGTCCCCAACGAAATTTGGAATAAAATTACTATAGGTACACTTCCCAATTTGGAATGAAGTTATTATAGATACACTTCTTTAACGTTTATTGATAACCGTTGATCAAAATGAAAAGACGTTTAAAAACGTCAAATGTTACGGCTAAACAGTCGATAACAAGCAACTTTTTTATAGAGGTAAGTTAAATTAATTAATCAAGATAATTGTATCAGCCTGGTCCCAGATACTATCAGGCAGTAGGTACCAGTTTTAATTAATAGGATCTATTTGAACCGAGAATAATACAATTTTGTATATTTTTTTTAATTCTAATCTAGGTTATGATATTTTATCTAAAATGAAGAGTTTAAGAATTGCCAGTCATAATGTGTTACCTGCAATTTTCTGAATTGGTATCTCCACAGAATGACACAATACAAACTATAGGGAGAGAAACTTGATTTGTATTCCCAATTTGCAGTATAAGTATCTTGCCAATACCCAGCATAGATAAAAACTCCAACACTTGTTCACATAGCGTTGCAAGACAAAGAAAGTATAAAGACGGCTGAAGAAAGTTAGATTTCTAAGACTGCGGGTTTACTATCGTCGTTTAGCATAAATCGCTTTGTTCAATTAAATGTACTTGTTCTTTAATCCAACACTTCTGCCGACCACAAACCGGCTTGTAGGCCAGTAGGCCAAATTACTTGTATACATAACTGAACTGTCGTTGCAATAAATAACATTAGAAGTTACTTTATTCATCATCTGCCTAGCCTTTTCCCAATCATGTTGAGTCGACTTCCAGTCTAACCGGATGCAGCTGAATACCAATATTTAACATGGAGCGACTGCCTATCTGACCTCCGCAACCCAGTTACTGGGTAACACGATAGCCCTTGGTAAGACTGGTTGTCAGACTTTCGGGCTTCTGACGACCCGTAACGACTATCAAAGATCCACGAATGACAGCCGGGACGTTGTTCCCGGCTTTCAGTTTTGGTATGGTTAAGATGGTCGCCCATCCAAGGACCAACCGCGGCAAGCATAACTTAAACTGATCAATGGACCCGTGCGGCTGTTATTACTTAGCCACAAGCCAATCAGAATTTACTTTATTAAAACCTAATAATGCGATCTAGTGTAAAAAAACATGAATAGACTTTAATTTACCTTTTGAAAAGTTGTTTTAATATTACAGATGCAGTGTTTCATCTGCGTCACGTACATGATCATTTTATGCGGTTCAAGCCCAACAAAAAATCGAGAAATTGCCACAACCCACGAGAAACGTTCCCTATTCCGTGATGTCATAGAATCTCTGAGAATCCATTCTCAACTGCCTGAGGATATAAATCAAAATGACGAGAATAATTTGTCTCAAAATTATGTCAGATATGGATATGATAACGAACCCTCTTTACCGAGTGATGCCGATTACATCCCAAGAAGGAACGATAGAATTGAAATGCCATCGATGAAGTATCGCTTCCCAAAAAGCATCAATACCAATTCAAGTGATGAATTAATGAAGACAAGAGAAGAAGTTGTGGTTTTTATAGATACTAATAAACATAAAACGACCACCTCAAAACCTAAAAAGGATAAGCGGCCGCGACCAACTTATAATAAAAATAAAAACCCGAACAAGAATAAAGAAAACGAAGATGACGTGAATTCAGAAACTGATGCTAATACTGAATCTGAAGATTTTACACCGCTGACTAACACAATGGCTGGGCAAAGCCAGATTGGGAACAGGGAATCACAAACCGTACTGAAACCGACAGTTATTGTCAATATTCGAGGTAGTGTCACTCACAGAGATAGCGATATCAGACTCGAGAGCAGAGAAGTACCTTCTAACAGAACCGAACCAGTGCAGAACATATTCAACATTAACCAAGAAATCAAGATCGAAAGAGAAGGAAACAAGGATAAGCCTTCAAATGTGAAACAAGAAATTAAAATGGGTGCCGCAGATGAAAATGCTAAAATCGAAGAAGATATGATGATGTGTGAGACAGCTACATGGAAACCTAACAAAATCCAGGAAACTAGGAAACTCGACAGTGTTTTGCAAATCCTGTTTTCTATTTAGAAAATTAATTCACGAAAACGTGGTCATATTAATGTTAGTCGTATAAGGCATTGACAAACCATATTATAGTTTTAAAATTGTGTAGTAATTGTGATAGACTGAACACTAGTGATAAAATGCTCAATAACAATTTGTCTTAAATCTTTTAACATTCAATTAAGATAAGAATCATTTAAGTTAAATCTTAATTCATGTGTTTAATTATTATAATAAAACATTGTATTTCAAAGAAGGTGTGTATCATTGAAATACATATTTCATCTCAATAATGATCCTTTACATTGATTAAGTTGTATTCATAATAGGTTGGAGCTTTTAACATTATTATTAATTACAGTTATTATTTAATCGTGCCTTTCACTCCTATAATGCCAATAATATTGTGTTGAACCTTTATGGATTTTAATATTTATTGATCAATGCCTTAATTAAGCTATACATGCGCCTAAACTAGTAAGAAGTTATAATTGGCTTTACAATACATAACATATTCTTTGAAAGTATCTGTTACGGTTCTGTTAAGAAAAAGTCCCTCTCACGGAGAAGAGACCTGTGTCCCAGCAGTGGGAACGTTATAGGCTTATAAATGAATATAATGATATATGTATGAAAACTTACTAAGAAAAAATTGTCGTTAGAAATGCTCCTTGCCTAAACTTGTAACAATTTTAAAGATTACTTTACAACATGTATCTAATCTTGTTATCATCGGTAAAAGGTAAACTAAATCCTCTCAGTTCATATAGTTCTGCTATCCACATATTTTAGAACTTCATCATCATCATCATCTTCCAAATCCACTGTCATTAATCAAGTGCCACCTTCCTCATCACAGTTCTTGTCAGGTCATCAACCCACATTACCTTAACAATATGCTTGAGTTGTTACTCTACAAGCTTTTATGGCTATTTTTTATGAACTGTAAATTGCTATTCATTGGGTGCCGTATGACTTACTTTTGCGCTTCTGACGCATTATACACGAAACATATTGACGCAAAATGAAATCAAATTTAATATTTTCATGCGTCGACAGAAGCCAATTTAGTTTTTCAGCTATCAATTAAACAAAAATGTAGATTTTCATTATCTAAACGACTACTCACCCACATCATTTTTATAAAGGATTTATAAAATAAATATTTTCGTAAGAATGTAGTTTTTTTACTTATGATGTTAACAATTTTATGTATCTCTGTACATTCTAAAACATAATGGTGTACCATTTTTTTTGTGTCCGTATGAATTGAGGAGCCATGTCTCAGATTTAAACGAGGGTACTACCAATATTTAGTAGTAAATTAGCCACATTTGTAGCCCCGATCCTGGAATTTGTAGTAAAACCCATCAAAAGTTACAGGACGTTGAAGGTGGCTCCTCAATTCAGGCATCTGGATTGAGGAGCCACCTCAGAACTCGAAAACTAGCCAATGGATATTTGTGAAACTTTGGTAGGAATTAGTAGTGTTTATGCTTAATTTGTACACAAAAAATGGGTTTTGTACGGCTGAATTTGAGGCAGCTACAATGCTTTGATTTATCTGAAAAATCCATAAATTTCCCCGTGCTGTATCTCAGAAACTAATGAAGCAATTAAAACAGATTTTTAGTATTATTTAGTAGTAAGTTTGTTTTAATTTGTAGTATAAAAATAAATCTCAAAGGATTCACAGCTTCGGAAATACAACACATTTTATGTGGCTCCTCAATCCTGACGGTCTATAAAAAACAAATGCACGTAGCTACTAAAGTAGTTGATCAACTCGAAGTTTGATTACGCCAATATTTAGTAGAAATTTCTACTAAATATTGGCGTAATCAAAATTCCTCTACATTCAGTATTTCAAAAGATATTAATAATTTTAACATTCCTTAAGAATTTTCTGTGTAGGGTGACCATAAATAATTCAAACTGTGTTCATAAACAGAACTTTATTTACACATGATTCATTCTTCACCAAATCAGTACTTAAATAAAGAAAACCAATATATTAAACACAAAGAATGAAAAAGAAAAACAAACTAAAAGTCTACTAGATCAAATTACCTGTTTTAAAATTTATAATCTCTAAATATTATCTCTACATTCCCTTATTCTGTCATTAATTATTAGCCTTCTCTAATCTTTATTTTAAAATATATTTTCTAAACAAAGTGAAAAGTGGTGGCCCAGTAGTAACAGCCGCGACTTACGAGTTGGTCGTAGGTTCAAACCCAGACAGGCGCTTTACTTTTTGTGAGTTATTTAATCACCACTGGTCTCAAAACGTTGAAGGAAACTTAAAATAAAAAATAATAAAAAAATACATTTTTAATATGATGTTGATTGCTGAACAGAGATCGGATATTCGAATGCATATTCACCTAAAGCTGAGATGTTGGCTAACATGGAAAGCGCTTTTGTATCGAAAAAGTCTTAATTTAGGTAACTAATTTGTTTATTTTTTGTTTTAACTAATACAAACCACCCCTCCTCCAGTACATATACATATTTGTATCGAGTTAAACATTAATTTAAAAAAACTTTTTCTTTGGAAAAGTTTTTATTTTTCACTTTTTAGTGGTTCACATGTGCTTACCCCTTCACAGCGTAACGGCGTGATGTTATGTTATGAATTGGTGTACACAATAGATAGACATGGGATTTCAGCAATCCCAGTCCATTTGCTACCATTTATTGAGGAGTTTCGTTGCCTATCTCCGAAGTTCTTCGTCAGATCTTCACCAAAATGAAATGGGACTACTTCGAGAATGTACTCTTCCAAAAAATACCCAAATCGCTTTGTGTGCGCCTATAAAATTTTAAAAGGTCTCTCTATTTCTCCAGGATCCCATCATCAGATCCTGACTTGATGATCATGGGACCACCTGAGAAGTATACCCTTTCAAACAAAAAAAGAAATCCAAATCGGTCCAGCCATCTTCGAGTAATCGAGGAACATACATAAAAAAAGAAATTAAAAAAAAAGGTTCCGACGAATTGAGAACCTCCTTCTTTTTGAAGTCGGTTAATTAATACACGTCTGAATAGTTATGCAATCATGAATCCCGGGGTTTTTAATAAATATAACAAATAATTTATAAAGCCGCTTCCATACTTTCATAGCTAAAAATTGTATTTAGGTAAATATGCATCCGAATATCCGATCTCTGTTGATGAATGATTATGAAACCAGAATTCGCAATAGTACAAACCAAACAAATATTTTCATATTATTACTTTTGGGAAAATTTAAAGTTCACAGGTTTTTGGAAGGGTATTAAAATCGATCAGATAAGATTCCTATAAATCAAAAAACGGAACTGTGTATAACTTTTTTTTTTCAAAAAGCAACTGCTCTCAGGTTGGACGGAGGGAATACGGTTTAAGTCTATCTCTACGTTTAAGTATTAATTTTAATGAATAAAAAATTTTTTTTTATTAATTTTTATTTTAAGTTTCCTTCAACGTTTTGAGACCGTGGTGATTAAATAACTCACAAAAAGTAAAGCGCCTGTCTGGGTTTGAACCTACGACCTATAACTCGTAAGTCGCGGCCGTTACCACTGGGCCACCACTTTCCACGCGTCTGTATGCCTTTACGTTAAATGTAAACGTATCTATTACATATAAAAAAACCTCGCGGAATAAATTCTATAAATGATGGTGAAAACCGCATCAAAATCAGTTATGTATTTTAGAAGGACAGCGCGGTCGCTCCGGCAGTCAAAATAAGCGACTTTGTTTAGAAAATATATTTTAAAATAAAGATTAGAGAAGGCTAATAATTAATGATAGAATAAGGGAATATAGAGATAATATTTAGAGATTATAAATTTTAAAACAGGTAATTTGATCTAGTAGACTTTTAGTTTGTTTTTCTTTTTCATTCTTTGTGTTTAATATGTTGTGTTTCTTTATTTAAGTATAGATTTGGTGAAGAATGAATCATGTGTAAATAAAGTTCTGTTTATGAACACAGTTTGAATTATTTATGGTCACCCTACACAGAAAATTCTTAAGGAATGTTAAAATTATTAATATCTTTTGAAATACTGAATGTAGAGGAATTTTGATTACGCCAATATTTAGTAGAAATTTCTACTAAATATTGGCGTAATCAAACTTCGAGTTGATCAACTACTTTAGTAGCTACGTGCATTTGTTTTTTATAGACCGTCAGGATTGAGGAGCCACATAAAATGTGTTGTATTTCCGAAGCTATGAATCCTTTGCGATTTATTTTTATACTACAAATTAAAACAAACTTACTACTAAATAATACTAAAAATCTGTTTTAATTGCTTCATTAGTTTCTGAGATACAGCACGGGGAAATTTATGGATTTTTCAGATAAATCAAAGCATTGTAGCTGCCTCAAATTCAGCCGTACAAAACCCATTTTTTGTGTACAAATTAAGCATAAACACTACTAATTCCTACCAAAGTTTCACAAATATCCATTGGCTAGTTTTCGAGTTCTGAGGTGGCTCCTCAATCCAGATGCCTGAATTGAGGAGCCACCTTCAACGTCCTGTAACTTTTGATGGGTTTTACTACAAATTCCAGGATCGGGGCTACAAATTTGGCTAATTTACTACTAAATATTGGTAGTACCCTCGTTTAAATCTGAGACATGGCTCCTCAATTCATACGGACACATTTTTTTTAAATCATACTAATAACATAAAAATTAAAAATAAATCCTTTTTGAAATCATATTTTTACCTTCACCATACTTGGTAAAGAAGAAGTATTGTTAATAATCAGATATATTTAAATAATGTTTGTACACCTCATTTATATTTTCAAATTGTATGTTTTTATAATGTAACAACAAAAAGTCCAATTAATAAGTATAATTAGGGAAGAAAAGACGGGAGAGTGGTCGAAATATTGCTACAAATTACAACCAAGCAGGGTGTAGGTTAATAAATCGAAGCAACACACACTTAAATGTGCAGTTGGACATCTTATTTAGACTTCAAAGAAATTCAATCATTCAATCTGATTGACTTATTGCAGATCATTGTGACATTTATTATTTTCAAAGCCAAGAAGTTCGGAACTGGAATTGAAATATTCCTATTACGATAAAACGATAAAATGAAAAAATAGCAAGAACTATTCAAGTGCCATTTTTGATCCACGATTCAGCTTCATTCGTCTGTATTCATTACAATGCACCGTTACCATCCCACGCTTGTGACCAAAATGTCACAAACGATTATAATATTAGCCTTATTTAGACAATAATCATTCTTGAATGTCTTTTTGCCTTATAAAATAACGTAACGAGTTTTATTTTAGTTTGTTGCGTCATGAAGAAATAAACTTAGATATCTACTATTACCTAAAAGCTTCAGCGTGAATACAGGAACACCTGCCAATATATTCGGTAAAAAAGTCACCGTGAAAACTTAGGTGAAGTAAGCTTGAAGTGAGTTGTCAATAATGTCAATCCCTAGCATCACGTCGAAAATAGCTCACTTCAATCTCACTTCACCTATGTCTTCACGGTGAGATTCAAACAAAATAGCTCTGCCGATCTATTGTGTGAAAATCTCACTATGAGAACTTAGGTGAAATGAGCTGTCATTCCATCTGGCACTTGGGATTGATACTAATGACAGCTTACTTTAAGCTCACTTCACCCAAGTTATCACGGTGAGAATTTTTAGAATAGCACTGCTGCTGCTCGTGGCGCAACGAATGCGCAGCACAATTTTTGCGAAAAGTGCTTTTCTGAAATCTAAAGTGCGGACTCCATTGTCTCGATGATTCTGGGCTACTCGCTAAATCAATTTATATTTTGCTTTATATTCGTAAAACAAAAATAAATCTCCCGCACAAATTCTTGACGAACGCACTATACAAGGAAGTACCTACATTATTCAGAAATAGGTAATCAATAGAAAAACTATGCTTGAACTATGCTAGAAAAAATAACTTAGAGCTTAGACCATTAATTTACTTAAAACGTGTTTAACACTTGGACAGCGGTTAGGTCCGGCGATGGCTGACTATATTTACATCCCAAGACAACAGCTAAACATGTTCCCTGTGTTTAAGCCGTTGGTCCCGGTTGTCATTCGTTGATCTTTGACAGTCGTTACGGGCCGTCAGAAGGCCGAATGTCTGACAACCAGTCTTACCAACGGGATTCATATTGCCCAGTAACTGGGTTGTTTGAGGCTGACCTCAAACAACCCAGTTACTGGGCCTATCTGAATAGGCAGTCGCTCCATGTAAAGTTGACAGCACGGTTGGCGCAGTGGTTAAGCAATTGACTGCTGCGCTGCGTGTCGCAGGTTCGATTCCCGCACGGAGCAAATATTTTTATGACCTACAAGTACTTGTTCCGGGTTTGGCTGTTTGTATATGTGATTTTAAATGTTTGTAAACGTACCCGCAATACAGGAGAAATTCCAAGTGTGGGGCAATGTTAAAAAAAAAAGTATTGGTATTCCGCTGAATCTGGTGAGACTGAAAGCCAACCGCAACATTGTTGTGAAAGGGCTAAGTAAATGAAAATGTTTAACACTTATTATTCCAATATCAGAAAAAGTATTTAATTTTATAATTATCTATTTCAATAATTAACTACAAACATTTATTAATCGACATCACGATCCTGTATTACCTGTATCCAAACCTTTCAACATTCCAGCTGTTAAAAATGTTCGGACGTCAAAATGTCAACGAGCGTGAATAATATCTTCCTGATGTAATAGACCAGTCTCTTTGCAAGGCCGGTTAGCATCAAACAGCGATCTAATTCCTTGTATGTCATTAAATATAGAGCAGGCTCTGACTCAGAGATATCATAGAGAAAGAAGGTAAATGTCAAGGCATTTAAATTGACAGCAGCTCTTAACCGATGTCATAAGGAGGAGATGCCAGGTTACCCCAAGAAATTAAAATTTTCAGACGTTTTTTGCAGGTCAGGGTTCGACTGTATGTTTTTTTTTTATGTTGAACCAAATCTGATTCGCGACCGTAACTTATATGTATTTATGGAAAGTAAATACATATGTGTTACGTAAATACATTAGGCCCTATCTATTTGTCGTATATTACACAAGGTGAATTTTTAGTCACCGTTTAAATTTTTCAGGGTGATAGTACCCGTGAAATTTAACAGCTTTCTCCAAGACAAATATGAATTATAATTTTTTGAAGTTTGTTCAATTTCACGTGTACTATCACCCTGAAATATTTAAACGGTGACTAAAAATTCACCTTGTATGCAATAAATACTAAAACAAACGCACCCTTAGTCGTCGAAGTATTCTTCCGCATCGCTGTCATTAGGAAGCGTGCTCAGAAGACTGGCAGCATTGCCACGTTGAATGGCATATTTTACAGAATTGTAATAATTGAAATCATCGATTCAGGGTCCGGGTTGTGGGTTTTAGTCAGTAAAAGTCTAACACGCCCTCCTGCTCCACCCAGAGCGGGAGAAATTATTTCCACCAAAAAAAACCCCCTCGAAGTTAACTAAGTCATTCAATTTATTCAATGCAAAAAAGTAAGAAAATTAAAATTTTAGCGTTCTGTCTTTTTAGGGTTCCGTACCGAAAGGGTAAAACGGGACCCTATTACTAAAACTCCGCTGTCCGTCCGTCTGTCTGTCTGTCCCTAGGCTGAACCGTGATAGTTAGACAGTAGTCGTAGCGTGATTTTCAATAGCCTATAACTTTTATTAAAAGTTGGGCTATCATATATAATGCAAAAATATATTTTCAAATCTGACTGCTAGTTCTAGACATTAGTTCAAACAAACTCTTCAGCTTCATTATTTGTATATTTATAGATTGTTAATTACTGGGAACATTTCGTTACATCACACAACACTAAGTTACCAACTCCAAAATTTGCAGAAACTTAATTTTATAGGATCTTTAGAAAAATAAGATGTTGATTATCTGCAATCTAAACTTAATTAAACAAGCAGCGGATCTATTTTGGCTGACATAAAATGATGTTTAATTCGAAATTCAGATTCAATACTAGACAAAACGGTATCACTAATAATAAAGCTTGATAACTGTCCGTTACTTAGTTTTTATTATGACAGGATAATAAAGTATAAAATATAGCTTGTGAACATAGAATAGCTCTAGAGGAAGGACGAGTTGAAGTCTCTCAAAAAAAAAACTCAATCCACCGTGAAATATAGTTTCTGAGTTTCACATCTTGAAGCTATATAACAGGTAAAATGTTTCCCTATAAACCTGTTAATTAATAAAACAAAGTGTTTTTAGGAAATATCTTAGTCTTCAAATGGTATTAGTTTCTGTCAGCGGCTTCGCCCGCATCGTATGTCGATAAAGAGTTGCCTATGACGTTCTCCAGGGTACCAGATCACCTAACCCTAACCCTAACCCGTCAGGGAAGGGTAAATTGGTAATGTGGAATGTGTGTGTCAGCATGCATGGAACAACTCGAGTGGAACAGTTAAAGCATCCCCATACCAAACATCAAAATTGGTCATCCGTCCGGAGATTAAATACGAACAAATTTTACATCTTTATAATATTACTGTAGACAGGTACAGATCACTTAAACTCGAAACAAGATTTAGCATTTCACAACAACAAAAAAACTTTATTTTTTGTTCTGATGGTGACGTAATTACCTCTGTTTCTAAATAATACAAATACATTACGACTAAATCTCTTACCACCCAAACTAAAAGAGGATAATTATTTTACCGACGACGTGGGCTTTCCCTATTTGTATTCTTATTTTGATGAATTGGTTTCGGTAAATGATATCTACGTCATTTGAATTCAACATTCAATCGAAATTACGAGATTTTGAGTAAAACTGTGCGTTGAAGAACGAACATTGACGTGAATTTCAATAAGAAATGAAAAAATATATATAAGGAACTTATTTACATAATAGTCGACCTCGTAAGTGCTCTACCAGTTTTGACAAAAATACCAGTAAATAGAATTGAAACTGTCACAAAGACAAATAGGCGTTGTCATTTTATGACGTGCAAGTGGCATTCAACCCTAAGGTGTTAAAGCAACAAGGTGGACAATGGATAACAGATAAACGCTCATCTGTTAGCGCAATGTAAAAACCACACATTATCTGAAAAAAATAATAGGAGTTAGTAGGTAAGACGAATTAGCTGCAGAGGAAGAATCGTGGCTGTCTTATTTAGAATTAAAAAATATTTGAATGTCACATATGTATGGAAAAAGAATTAATTACAATAAATAATAGTTTTTAAAACTAAAAAACACGCTTTAAAAACCAAACTAAAAAAGGATAAAATAATTTAATTCAATTAAAAAGCGTGGGGTGCTTTTGAGGTATTTTTATAATCAATTAATGTCAAGCACCCCACGCTTTTTAATTAAATTAAATTATTTTCTCCTTTTTTAGTTTGGTTTTTAAAGCGTGTTTTTTAGTTTTTTAAACTATTATTTATTTTCTATTTTTTAGTTCTGCAAACTACAAAAACGTGTTTTTTTATATATTTTTTTTAATTATTGAATTGTCATCGGTTCTCGATAAGTTTACAAAGTTTCAATGAAATCTGACCGTTTAAAGTGGGTCAAAATCGCGCTCTAAGGAGTCGGTTACATACAAACATACAAACAAACATACAAGTGAAGCTAATGTAAAGCGTGTAAAAATAAGATCATTACCCTAATAAAATTACGAGCTTAGGAAATAAGCCCATAAAATAGTTTAGGTATCATAAAAACCATCACTCTGGTCTAAGCAATCGATTTAATTACGAAAGATGATGAATAATGTATGAAGACTTTAAAAAAATCGTTTGCGATCCGTCATTCAATTACAGTGTCCTGTTAAAATTATCTAATTTCCTGTTTTGGAAGACCAAAGTAGTTAATCTATCTATAAATATTGTAAGTTAAAGTCGGTTTTTACGTCTGTCTGTGTGACCGCGTTGATCTTCTAAACTATGCAACGGATAATTTTGTCGTGATTTTCACAGTCATTTAGAATTCATTTTCAATTCCGGAAGGTTTGTATATAACAGTTTGTTGGTTTGTTGAGTAACTGTTACCATAAATTCAGGACATAATTCTAGATTCGGCTTCGTTATTTTATGAAAAAAATCTGTTCCATACATTTTGACCAGGTAGGTTAAAAAAAATCTGCTGTTTCATTGAAAAGTGAAATTACTTTTCTATGAAATAGCAAATTTTTTATAACTCAGGAAAAAAAATTATTGGGGTCTTGAATCATGTGACGTGGTGATATCGACGCGGGATAGCAAAGGCCATCCTGTATAATACATTAATGTTAAACTTAAGTACACATAATTATGAAACTACGACGTTTTGTCTAGTCGTAGAAATCGTGCTAAGCAGGAGCGGGTGGCTAGTTGAAATATAAATCAAGTTTGTACCGTAGTTGTAACCGAATCTTGATGTACAGGATCATAATTATAATATAATAAATTGTCTAAAGAGCCGCTTGTCGGACATTATAAAACCAATCAATATACTAATCAACCAATAACCCGTAGCCATTTTCCTCTCTCCTAATTTTTCTGTGCCCGACAGGGTACATATTGATCTCAATGTTTACACCATCCATGTAATACATATGGAATGCAATAAAGAACTGAGTCTTGAGTATTGAAATCATTGCTCAACTCTCCCTGACGTATACGAGTCCCCAAAAAGGTAAAAGAAACGTAATAGATTTAAGATTCAATATTTATGCTGGACTAGCTCTTGCCAGCCGGCGGCTTCGCCCGTGTGGAGGTCGTAAATTATCCTAGGGGAACGTACTTCCTGGAAAAAAGTATCCTATGTGTTAATCCAAGTTAAAAGCTATCTGTTTGCGAAATTGCATCTAAATCCATTCCGTCGTTTTTGCGTACAAACTTTGTCTTTTAGGTACACATTTCATAATAGTAGGATTAAATGCTGCTGAAGAATCCAAAATGTTCGCTCAGATCCATTAAAAAATTTTCAGTTCAAAATATTCTTCTTATCAGCCAATAAAGCAACGTGACAAATATTCAAGCTCAAGCAGATCTCAAGATAAAGAAAGTTGCTATACAGGTAGCTCGTGGAAAGATACAAATCTTAATTATGAACATCGGGCAAAGAATGAAAGTATAACGTATGCACGCAAACTGTTGAGTTCTTATAGAGAAAGACGAAACTCAAAAGAAAATCATGTCAAAATTTAAACTTTTTTTATAATAATAATTATTATTATTTATTTTCTCACCACAATATAGGTACATTAAAGAGCTATCAATAAAAAATACGTAACAATAATTATACTGTGGGAGACTGGTGCCTAAATTAGACGTGAGGTCTGTATTTCAGGACACCAGGTCTCCTCCCCTTGGGTAGTGCTTACATTTTAATGTTATGTACAATAATTAGGGCGGTAATAATTTACAAAACATTGGCGTAAAATATTAAAAATAAAAACGAAAATAGTTTTAATGATTGGTGCTTGGTGTTGGTATGTTTAGTAGGTATTTGTATGATTGTGTATTTGTGAGGGAGTAAGTTGTACGTGTGGGTGTATGTGTTGTGGGGGAGGGGGGATAGAATATGTTAAATTTGCTATTTTGGGACAGCAAATAGTTACTAATAATAGGTGCATAAAAGGTACAAGCGACCCGAAACTATGCTTGACACGGGAGGAATCTAGTGATGCGGCAAAATATCGAGAATTCTGTTCTATATCTAAGTTAATAATGTACTACATACACATAACTCTGCTAGAAAAAATACTTTAAAATATGGTGAAAATTGCATCAATATCTATTTTGTAGTTTAAAAAATCTTAGCCACGATCATAGACAATAAGCGACTTATTCTACACTATAGGATGATAATATTTTGGTTCAACTCAATTTAGTTGGATTTTTTTTTAATGTGGTGTACTAAACGACCTAAGTAAGTGCAGTGTTAACGAAATGTTTTCATCCTCGTAAACTTAAATGCCTTCGCTTAGTTTTTTATTTATAATATTATATTATACATATTAATTTGCCTCAAGTTTTTCACAAGAATTTAGCATCAAAGATTAATGTCCTGGTATCATTCAAATGTCAAAACACAATCAAAAGTAAGCCAGTATATCTTGAAACCTCAATACATCGCTATTTGCAAAGAATAGTCAAAAATATATGTAATCGTGTTCCGTACCCTAGTCCACCATGTTTCAAGATTAATTTGTCGTAATTTATAAGTTCTTCTTTTATACCGCTACATGGATAATAATTAGCTTTACCTAAAGAAACCATCCATTTTGATAGATCGTAACAGTTATCAATAATTTAAAATAATTACTTTATAAACAAAAACACGACGTTGATATTTGGGTCAGCAGTCTTTAAAGTCCAAGGTCAGGTTCAAGTATAGTTAATTTAAAAGTGATTGTAATACGGTACTCGATGTTCTCATAGTGGTGGGCGGTACGGTACCGGAATATCGATGTTTTTGGGAGAAATGTTGTGATTTATGTTGTACATTAAGGTGATTAGACACTTCTAGAGATTTTGAAAGGCAAACCCAGCATCGTCATCTGCCTTACCTGTTCAAAACTTTGTTGGGGTCAGCTTCCATTCAAACCGGATGAAGCTAAATACCAATATTTTACATGGAGCGATGATTGCCTTTCTGACCTCCACAACCCAGTTACTGGGTAATACGATACCCCTTCGTAAGACTGGTTGTCAGTCTGTCGGGCTTCTGACGACCCCTAACGACTGTGATGGTGATGATGCCCAGCATAAAACATCAAAAACATAGTCAAGTTAAAGTCAGTTGGATTCCGAAATAATTCCCTCATTAACTGTACCTGATCATTACCTACATTATAACTTGGGATATAAACTATTACCTGTTGGAGCCAGCTTCTAAATTATCGATTTTTCTATTACTACAAATATTTGCTAGTTGTATTATTTATGGTCGGTGCTATAAATGTAAAACCTGTATGTTTATTGGAGTACGCAATAAAATTTAATTGCCAAAAACTTCTTGTAATAAAATAGCTGAACATAATAAAAATAAAACACTCACCAAATTGATCTGATTAGTTTGGTAAAAACATGATTAATGTAACCGCTGTCAAATTAATAAAAAAAAAAAAACGAATTGTTTATATTTTATCATCTATATCTCATCGCAATTAAAAAAGGTTCGATCCTTCTTGATTGAATGTAAATAAATATAAATTACAATAAAGCCTACATTAAAAGATAAAATATATTAATATTTCAATATTTCATCATCCAACATGATGACAATTAAGGACGAAGAAAAAACAATACAGCAGGTTTGTCTCATTAATTACTGCGAAGTTATTCTTAATGAGCATTCCTCGATTCAGAGGACATTTTTAGCAAAAGATCAACTAATTTGTAGTTTAAGAATCAATTTAAGAGGTACATCCACTTTCACAATTCGCATCCCTGTGTCACAGTACCAACTAGTGTAACTCGAAACTTATGAGTATCGATAAGATCTTAGTTGTTCACGTCCGCGAGACTGACACTATCTTTTGTTTTAAGCTTGTAGGGTACTTCGCTTTTGTTTTATGTGACTTCAGGGATAAGTTGTGTACTACATAAAGGTCATCTAGGAATGGAGTTTAAAGTTTTAATGAACAGACACCTTTTTTGTTTGTATTCGCAAATATTTGAGTAACAAAAGAAAATGGGTGGAGACTTTTATAAATTCTTCACATATTTAAATTTAAAAAGTTAGAGCTAGATAGTTGGCGCCTGACTATGCTTTACACTTTCATCTCACACTCACTTGAACTTTAAGAATCGAGAACAGACCTCGTAGTAAAATCATTTCCAACGTGAAGCAAAAAGCTGGCGACTCGGTTCAAGCTTCGAACTCGCCAGTGGACAGCGCGAGTGACCGCACGCGTTCCATAATCAAATTTTAAAGACGGATACTCGATTAATTGGAAATAACGTGTTTTATTTATCGATATTATTATACCTGGAAAGATGATGCGTCCTTATCTTTTTGGAATTTTGGTGAGTACCTTTTGAGTTTATTTTTTGTGAGTCTGAAACCTTCATTATAAAAATCAATTCGGTTTTTTAGTCAGTATTAAAAATTTGTTTAAAATAACAATATATTTTTTGTAAATAAAAATATTAGGGTTCGTAGATGATAAATATACTGTCCACAAATATTATTAAAATCCAAAACGAAAATTTATCTAATAATTATTAATAACTTCCATTTATTAATGTTTATGGGTATGATAGAAAAATAAAATAACACAAAACAAAAGCTCTTTGGACACCTCGTCTGTCCATCATCTGTCATCATTTAAAAGTGACAAACAAAATGAAGTGATTTAGGGAAAAAACGAAAGCATGAAGTACCTAACGGTTCACACTTGTCTCCACATAGATATGCAAGTACGCATGACGGTGTTTACAAATTTGTTAACATACAACACTCAGACTTGACCGTTTTACCTCGTTAATAAATTCAACTTCTCTGCTTACACAGTTTAAACTTTAAAGGCTCCTGCAGATAGGCGTAACGCGACTTCAGTAGAAGAATTTCTATGAAAATTTTATGAAAGTAGTTCTACTAGAATCGCGTCGCACCGTCGCGTGGCGCCTGTCTGCGGGAGCCTTAAAGGTTATTTTCCAAATAGATGTTTCACTATTATAAGAGCAAAAAATTAATAAAAAGTGTACCATTATTATCTACCAATGCAAATTGGTAATCATTGTGAAGTTCTCTTCCTAAAATACAATATTTCGAAAATTCCTTGACTAAATAGTGTTGTACCTAAAAGAGCTCCCTTAAAACTTCAATAAGTTTTTAATTCCTCTTTAGTTGTTGTAGGCTACAGTTAAGCCTGCAAGTTAAAAAATAGTCTTGAATAAGGTCTTTTTAAAACTCAGAAAATTATAGCCAATAAAATTACCATAGTGTGGATGTTAAGAAGCTTTACTTCCACAAAAGAACCCCTCAGAACCAATTAACAGTCTATATTGAAGTACCAATCAAGTATCAAGACTCTTTATTATCTAGGAATTAAAATTAAACGTTTTACCAATTTGTAAGGTAATAAAATACTATAGTTGAAGGCAAACCATCTTTATTGGAAAAAGAAAAGAAAATATATAAATAAATAAATGAAGTGTAGGTATATCATCCTGTTGAACGTGCAGAACTGCTATATTAAACAGAACGGGTTACTCAAAACAGGGACTATAGTATGTAGGTATGTAAAAATAGTAAATGTCACTATTTGTTCTAGGTAATGTTATTTCTGTACTGGACGTTCGAAATTTCTGCATTCTCAATATCACAAGTCAAGATAAACAATTAACAATACACAAAAATAACTTGGAATACATACATACACACTTACTTACATACATAGCCTGTTAAAATCATAGCACTCCTTTGACTTTGCTGTAGTCGGATAAAAATAATATTCGAGAAATATATTTCACCACATTTTGACGTTTTGACTGGACGATTTACTTTTTAATAAACCGAACATTATTTACCTATGCTAGTCATCAATTAGACCTTCTTTATTGTATCTAAAAAGCTTATCTTATTTGCAAACAAACGTAGATGTACAAAAACATTATGATTCTTTTAGCCCTTGCCACGTAAAGACACTTCAAGATAACTGTTTTGGATAAGTCACTAAGCTAAAACAAACTTATATACACACTTTTACTTACCTACAGCTTTCTGTGTTTGTTTCGAGCCAAAGTTATTTGTCAAGATCGTTGACATCAACAGTAGGTATACAAAGGTTAAAGGTGTTTTGACCTTTTGTCCTTAAGTTAACAAATTTTTCTAAACGTTACGCATCATCATCATCAGCCTAGCAGTCCACTGCTGGACATGGGCCTCTCCAATTGCACGCCAGTCAGCTCGATTCTCGGCAACTCTCATACAGCTGCTACCAGTCACCCGGCGAAGATCGTCGCTCCACCTAGCCTGAGGGCGTCCTACCATATGTTTCCCGATTCGCGTTCTCCACTCCAGAACACGTCTACCCCAACGGTAATTGGTTCTACGGCTAAAATGGCCCGCCCATTGCCACTTCAACTTACTAATTCTGTGAGCTATGTCGACTACTTTGGTTCTCTGCCAGATCACCTCATTCCGGATTCTATCCCTCAGAGATATTTCGAGATAACGTTACACATACCTGCACTAAAATCTTCAACAGGTAACTTCTTCTTTAGTGGTGTTAACATAGCTTTAGATTTCTTTTGGTAAATATCAATTCAACATTCTCTTAAAATATTCCTAGCTTTTCACAATTATGATCCATAATGATAAACTTTTGAAAGAAATTCCAATCCCACGGACGATTGACCTCTGACCAGTTAAAACTCTTTACTAGCCCAAAATACAAAATAAACGTATAATTCACACAGTACAGGCACTTTCCATCTATTATCTCACAGAACCATAACTTGATACCATTGCACTGGTTCTATGATATTATAAACGTTGCGTGCTTAGACATTGCCCTCATTACCATCCATTTTCAACTTTCCATTACCATCGCAACTTGTTTTCATAAAATAATGTCACAAGCATCACTTTTACTGATCATTTTCTAACATGCAGTTATAAACACATTGAATAAAAACAAAATAATAAATTAATGCCCATCACTAAGTTTGCATTTTCATCAAGTTCTGATTCTAATTTCAAAAGTTCTAGAAAAAAAATACGTTCTTGATGGTCATAGGTAATAAAATAGTGATGTTACATCGTTATGGTTATAAAAAGCGACAGTTTAAAATATAATCATAAAATAAACAATCTGCTTTTCCTTTTACGGCCTATCCGAATAACGTATGGAAATGTAGAATAGATTTCGTTTTAATATTTAGAATTAATATGTAGGCCACTGTCAAAACTATCAATATTAATATTAAAATACATATATTTGATAGGGTTCACAAAGGTTATGCTAAAATTGCTTATTTATGTAAATTGAGTATTTTCTATACATCACAACAAAACAAAATTTGTATTCAGATCACTCAAAAAGTAATGGTCAAATTTTGCTAACACTTTCACTGTTGCCAAATCAATTCTGCTACCGATGTTAACGATGTTTTTCTGCACGCAAAATAAATGTACAGGAAAGGTAAACAGGGCTTTAGCTATGTCTTTATTTTCTTGTTAGGTGCCCACCTGATGCCTAATACTGTATTAATTAAAGTGTGTTAAAAATTATTATTTTCGTTATAATTAATTTAACTTGACATTTTGTGTCCAAAAATATACGAATAGTAAAGCTCAGCAAAAATTAAATTACATTAAAAATAAAACATTTCGCATAAATTGTCAGTTGTGATTTATCCAGACAATCTTATATTGACAGTCCTTTTGTGAAATAAATGCTTACTAAAATTAGGAAACTGTGAGTAAAGATGAACATTACGATTTAAATCGCGCAGTATCATCATCTGCCTCGCATTTTCCCAACTGAATACCAGTATTTTACATGGAGCGACTGTATATCAGACCTTCAGAACCCAGATACTGGATAATTAAAGATAAACCCCCCTCCCCCTCCCTTGATAAGACCAGAAGGCCAATTCTCGTAATAAAAAACGTTCAAAATCTAATCGCAGTCTCATCTCGGCGACAATCAAATGTCAAAAACTTGTCAAAAATGTATGGAAACTCGAGGTATTTTTGACAGATTGAGACTGAGATCAGACTGTGATCGTTCTTAAAATTACGAGAATTGACTTTCCAGACTTTCGGGCTTCTGGCGACTTGTAATATTTGTCAAAGATTCACAAATGTCAGCCACGATCAACTGCTTAACGTGCTTTATCGCGCAATAAGCAAGGCTTAAATCGGTGTTACACCTGTCATACTAGTATATATAAATCTCTCTAAAAATAGGAATAAGCTCTACGACACTTTATATTCATCACCTTTATGTATTCGTTTTAGCTGAGACCAAATAAAACAATTAAGATTTACAACCGACACTGGCTTGACGAGCAAGATTAAGATTAGCTACCAAATTGGTATGCATGTTTAGATATGACCGGTTTGCCCTTTAAAGTTAGCCGGAACTAAAGTTCTTTGTGTTAAAGGATTGTACCGTTATAGCTTTTTAATTTGTTATAAATAAAAATTGTTAAAGCTTAAAATGGAGATGGATAAAAAATACGTTCAATAGCCTAATTTTTCTAATATTAAGAGCTATAAAACCAACTTTTAAAGTAAAGTTCTTTTGGACACTTTTCCTATTGACAGCGATGCGGACGAATTTATTGATGCGCTGTGTTTTTTTTTTCTTTGTATTATTATACGAGTATAGTGCTATTAATATTTTTAATGTTTAATAAATGAATTATAAGTAAAGCAAATAATTTATTTGCATAAAACATGGAAAAAGAATGGAATGGAATCGAATGGAATATTTGAAAAGACATTTCTAGTAAAAAGAGAAGGGCATACATTGTGGTCATTGAATTCAAAGATGAATGTTTTTGACGCACCATTGTGCGATTGATCTTGAACATCTCTTATTAGTGACGTACCTAGGTATATTTCCATAAATAAGCCAATATGATGCAAAGCCATAAGGTAGGGCCCAAATTAATCTAAATATTTATTAACCGACTTCAAAAAGAAGAAGGTTATCAATTCGACATGTTTTTTTAATGTATGCTCGGGCATAACTTTGTTATATATAAACGGATTTGCAAAATTATTTCTGTTCGAAAGAGGTTTATTTCGAAATGGTCCCATTTAAATTTCATATAAATCTGATGATGCGTTTCGGAGACAGACAACGGAACTCTTCAAAAAATGACAGCAAACGAACCGCGATTGCTGCTATCGCATAAATATGCAATGTTGATGACCCCAAGGATGATGAAATTTCGAATTGGTGTAGGGTAGGTACTATAACTAAAAAGTGAAAAATAAAAACTTTTTCCAAAAAAAAAATTACCGACTTCCGGAAAAACACTACAAAGTGAAAAATAACTTTAATTTCGGAAGGCGGTAACAAAAATTCAAATAGGTACATATCCGAAGTCAACGCCTTCCGAAATTAAAGTTACTTTTCACTTTGTATGTTTTTCCGGAAGGCGGTTGTTTTTCTTTATAACACAGATTTCAGATTCTAATCTAAGATGCGATGTAGGTTTTGAGGAAGACACTTTCAAAAGATATGAGAATGTGACCTTATCTAAGTGCCCTGTTTCCTTTTCTCTTGTGTTATGGTTATGTTGAGCTTCGACTGTGATTTTAGTTAAGAACTAGTTCGTATGCAAGAACGCTATAAACCTTCTGCCCTTCGTTGAAGTTACATAGTAACCGTAACAAACAAAATATTATGTTTATTCCCGATATGGTAATGAAAAGCAATTTATACGTTTAATATAATAAATAGCAATACAAGGTCAAATTAAATAACCTAGCAACACTCCGCAGACGTGATGGTAATCGATATCTAAACATGAAACAAACAAGATTTATAAATTTGATGAGTCACATGAAATATCAGTTTTCAAAAAATATTCTTTGTGTAAAATTTACAAACGTAATGGGTATCGATCCTGCCTAGGGTGCGGGATATTCGAAAGTAATACCGTGGCCCCTGGCACACAGGCAACTGAAAGAATACGGGTGGGATTTAGTCAGTAAGGTCTGACACGCCCTCCTGCTCCACCCAGAGCGGGAGAAGTTATTTGATGATTTCTCAACCAAAAACAAAACAAAAAAAAGAATAGTTCAAGTAACAAAACCACTAATGGTCGTTGACCCCAAAAAGATAATCATTTTTTTGTCGTGTTTAGATATCGAAATCCGTGATGGGTCGGGTCTATAGAGTCTTCCTAGCTACAATTGACAACTGAGTAGTGACCCTATCCAATAAGCAGATTATCTAACCACAACCCGTTATTTTAAGCCGTCAAGAATAATCACCATTATGACTGACATTTTGACTAATTACCGAAACAAATGACGATACTGGCAATTATAACGTCAACACGTCAATCAAAATAAAGAAAAACAAAAACAAATCGACGAAAGCACTCACTTGAGAATATTTACACAGTCGTTCAACGATAGCGGCCCAATTTTTTGTAGCCACCAATTGGCAATATGTACAAATAAGTAAAGCTAACGGTACTGCTGCCAAATACCAACACAATAAGTGTACGCGACCCAGTAATTTCCTTTTTAGGTGTACACTGTTTGAAAGGTGCGGTCTCGCCGTTGACGCAGCGAGAACCTCGTACAACGTGAAATATTCCAGAATTCATCAAAACATTGTTATATAATATTAATTACCATTCAAACATTCTGTATACCTTGTAATTTTGTGTCTTTCAATATGTTAACAATTAAACAAAATAAAAAAAGAAACAAAACTCATTCAAAATGTAGGTTTATATTTCCAAAATTTGTAGAAGTTGTGGCGAGAACAGTGGTAGCCCAGTGGTAACGGCCCCTGGTGGTACTTACGAGTTTTAAGTCGTGGGTTCGAACCCTGGCAGGTGCTTTAGTTTGTGTAAATAATTTCATTACCATTACTCTCAAAACGGTAAAGGAAAACATCTTGAGGAAACCAACATATCCTAAAACCGAAATTCGAAGACGTGTGACATCCATCAACCCTCAATGGGCCCGCGTGTTAGTTTACAGTCTACTCCCTCTCACAAAGAGGTGGTCTACGCAGTGGGAACATTTTAGGTTGATTGATTATGCTTAAGCTTACGCTATGTACCTAGAAGTTGAAGTTGTAATATGGTATTGAAGTTGTAATATGCCAAAGACTAGTTGCTGCTGCAAATGACTTCTATCGCTTGCTAGTTTGTGTCAAATTATTTTCTCTAATCTAAACAACTTATTTTCACGCACATCTTAAAACTTTACTACTGTAGCAAAGATGCGTCACGTGTGCTTTCTCGCTGCCCCTCGCTCAGCTTTCGGTGCCACCTCGCCTTTCTCGGGCCGATCGCCAAAACAGTATCAACATTTGACACAGTTACCTTTATCGACACATTATCCGTATTTGTTTTCCGTTATAATTTATACTGTTTCGGTAATTTAGACTCTCTTTTACGATGCTACTAAAAATTTACGATTGAAAAGTAGTCTGAGTTGAAAACAGTTGTTATTATATCGTCTTATTTGTGTTACAATAAAATATTAATTAATAACAGAAATTACAATATCAGTGAGAGTATTATTAGAAATAGACCTTCTTCTTTTATACACCATATACTTAGTTACTTCATTAGCTTACCTACTTATTTTTCCCTAATCTACCTTTTTATTAATTTAGCTACAATAAATATGCATCATCAGCCATACCTAATTGTTGACCTCTGTCATTATTATTAAGTTTTGACTGTCTCAGCTCATCATTACAACAAAAAAATCCAAGACCAGAAATATTTAAAGCTTTCAACTTCATTACATAGTATGTACCTACAACTACTTACAAGACAAACAAGCCTTCATTAAAATAGCTACCATGCTTATTGTTTGTAGAAACATCGAAACCGGTAGGTGCGCAGGCGCCGGACGCAGAGTTTCACTTCGATCTCAAATAGTTTTACTTTCTCTTAGTCTAGATTAGAAAAACACGTAAACAGACCAGATACATTTGAACTCTTCAAAAATCTGACTCCTAATTTGAATGTTCGTTGTGATTTTTTAATTTGTAGGTTAAGTTAATAAATGGTGACGATTTTCTTAGTATATCATCAAGTTTTGTATTTATGGCTATTTGATGCATAACTTTCTCTAGAAAGTGTATCGGATGTGATACAATATAGAGCTAATGAATGCTTGTTTGTCAACACAATACTGATTACGAGTTATCTACTAAAGTTTTGGTTGATGGACGATGTGTTGCTGCGTTACTTAAATTTGAGCAAACTGATACTGTACTGTTTTAAATTTATTAGAAAGAAAAATAACCACTAGAAAATACTGTTAAATTATTTATGAATCGACTACTCCAACAGTAGTTAAAGGGACAGCGCCAGGAGGAGCGGGCGAAATTCAAATTTTCTTAACTGAATTGTTACGATTAAAATTTTGTATATTACCTTCTAAGTTCATTAAATCCTATTGAATGACTCATGAAATAGTCTAGGTATTATTGGTTATAATTCTGTGGTGGACCTGTAAATTGCAAGAAAGAAGGAAAAAATAATTCGCGGGCTTCCCTCTTAAGTGTCCAATAATACATGAGTGGGTCACTGTCAATAATCAACTGTCACTTCATTTGCCACAAGGTACAATTCCTGGCATTCTTTCTGTAACGTATCGTATTTATATATTTTTTGTCCTTTTTCAGGTGCTACTCGCGTGTTCTTGCTTGGAGGTGACGTCACGGCCATCAAATAATGAGTAAGTTTCATTCTAACAAAAAATAATTAATGTTGTAGATAATAATAGTATCCATAACGTTAACGTTTAAAGCAACTATATATATTTGACACGAACTAATCATTAATTTTATTTGATTCGAAACTGATTTCATTGTATCCATTATCATTTTATTCATTTAGCATTCGATTCACTCACTTTGATAACTTGCATACTTGTTATTTCCATTTAATTTCAGTCCTTCTTGTTTTAAATATCAAATCCTATTTCAAAACTTTTGAAACAAATAGAGTAATGAAAGTGTATCATTCCTGAATAATAAGATACAATCTTGTCTCGTCAAACAAATTCAATGATGTCAGTTTCTAATAAAACCTAATGCGTATTTTGAATTTATAAAATTACTGAAAAATCTCCAACGGTATTGTTTAAACTATTAACGATGGTTTTGCAACAGTAGAAATGCACATTTATGTAGAACCAGCACAACTAACATAAGGAGTAGAGCTTAAAAATATTAGTGAAAAACTACCCGGGAACCGCAGTAGTTCAGGTATGGTTCACTTTAAATACTTTATTATGAGCTTCAACACCGCTTTTTTATTTCCACGCTAAAACAATAATGCTTACGGATAAAGGTATCACAAAATTGGTGAACAAAAATACATGCAAAAACTAACAAGAGCCGATATATATTTCAGAGCGCCGACATCAGTTGATGAGTTAGAACAAGCTCCAATAGAACAAGAGAGAGCACTAGCTTATGATGAAACTAACAGAGAGATCGAAGATATTAGTAAGGATATATTGGAAAAGATAAAAGCTATAAATGATGCTCTTCAGAAACCGAGCAGGCGAAATCAATTAAAATGGAATGCCCCACATCAGTCGGGAGGAGAATACGTCCTCGATAAAGAAATATTGGAAAAACTTCAACAAGTTATAGCTTCTGGAAAACTGAACCAAAAACATAACAATATACAACAGCAAGAGAGTAATACAATTTTTAATGGAGATCTTGATGATAACAGATATTCAAGACAGCTTTCTTCTCTATTAGCTGGAAACCAAGCCCAAACAGCAATGATGCCTGGACCATACATTACGAGCATGCCTGTGCTTGTTATGCCATCTATGAATAATATGTACAGTAATTACATAAATCCGATGGAATACGCTACAAGAATGCAAACTCGACAAGATGGTCCCACATCTCCTTCACCGTTTCCATCTTTTCCATCTTTACCTAGTCTACCACCTTTTCAATGGCCCTTTGCGTCATTCTTTCCAGTTCTTATAAGGGACCCATTACTTAGTATCATGAATGGAGGAGGATGGAACAATTTTATTGAGTATGGCCAAAACGCCGATGTTTGCAGAAAACAAAAATCAAATGAGCCAATCATTGAGGATGTAACAAAATATCAAGATGAAATTGAAAAAGCTGGAAATATAATTGAACACCCAACTAGAGAAGCAAGATCAAGGCAAAAGAGAGCAGTTAAAAAACGCACCGTTGCTCATGGAAGTCAATTGCAAGAAATTGATCCCGCTAAACTAAATAAATTCTTTGCACCTAAACCCAGTTCTACTACTGCAAAACCTACGAAGCGGGAGCCTGCTAAAACACAAGATACTAAAACCGTTGGTGATAATGATGGAGACGTGCGATTTCACTTTTTAGATCTGTTTGGTAACAAACAATCAAACAAGCGGCCAGCCGGGCCTGGTTTCTTCATAAACAGACTAAAAGTTAGGCGAGGAGGAGTCGCTATTGCTGGGCCTGGAGGAGTGGCGACTGCTGGAAGAGGTGGGACTGCGATTGTAGGCCCCGGAGGTCTAGCTTACACCCAACCAGGAGGATTCGCTGTAGCCGGACCAGCTGCACGAATTGTAGCATTATCCTCCGATGCCGACCTCACGTCTGTTGCTCATCGTCTACAGGAACAAAGTAAAATAGATGGTTCTATTGCACAATTATTACAAGCTATACCTGAAGGAAAAATTGTTGCTACTGGTCCTATTATTTATTTCCATCCTAACAACCGATAGTCATTTCTAACTAACCCACATGTATCATGTCTTCCTTCTCATTAAACTATTCTCTTTCTCACTTATTAGATTCTACGACGGACGAGGATGGCGACGAGACGGACAGTGGAGCAGATCAATAAAGCAATCAGATCAGTACATATACGATGGCATGAATTTTCGGGAAGCACCCTTGAAATTGGAAGACACGACATTCATGCTGTTTATAAAACCGATAGCTCACGCTCTGAACTCTCAAGGAACAGCTTTGGCAAATCCCATATCACACGTTATAATAGCTAGGAACCAGAGCGGAACTATATTCCATGCGCCGCTTGCGACTGCTGTGGCAGGCCCTGGTGGCGTGGCTCATGCGCAATCAGACCTTTATCTATACGAATTTGTAGATCAATAGATCAATCTTACTGGTATATCACTAACTAGGAAATAAGAGTAATGTTAATTGATTTGTTTTCGGAAACTAATTTTGACTGTTAACTTAAAATTGATTTTCGAATTGAATGTAACATGTAAAATAGGATTGATGTAAAAGGCGACAGTATAATAAATGTTAATTTTATTTGAAGATGTGTTTGCTTTTTTTTTCTTTATTTGATATACTTCTCGTAATGTCATGGTCAGTAGAATCTCGCTCTACGTTATTGTTGAAAGATTTTCATAAATATCAGAAATAATTCTGATTAGACTAAATTCTTCATAAGATAGAAATGATCTTTTCATGGTGAGATATTTTGCTAGTACAAGATATTTTGCTAAGCTACAAAATTTATAAATCTTATTACTATTGAGTAACGTAGCAGATTCAACCCAAATGAAAGTTCATATACCAGACCAGTTTAACAAGAGAAACATTTATAAGTTATTTATAATAAAGTTCAAGCTCATAAAATAATTCATACAATTTTGTGATAGGTCACTATCCTAAGTGAATTAGACGCTAATATAACGGTCACGCTCACGCTTATACTACGACAGAATTGACCATATTAAGTAGAATTGATTTCCTGTACACCCACAACTTCTCAAATGTAGAATAACTGTTAGACCATTGAGACTATGATTCATAGTCTTGTCTAAATAGTGTTTTTATAGTCCTGTTAATATACACTTACACAAACAAGCTAGAAAAAAAATTAAAGTCAGCAGTAAAAACCACAAAGATTCACCCATAACTTTTAACCTTTATAGGGCATCAGTACAATACGAACCATTCTACGGAGGAGGCAAGGGTCAATACTTGGAAATTAAAAGAGATAACCTTGGCAGGATAATAGGTGAGAGAATAGTCTCCGAAGAAAACATCAGCAGTGAAAATATAATCAAAAATAACGATGAAAACCTACTTGCTAAAGTCATGGCCAAGAACCTTCAAAATCTTAAGGCACTGTCAACGAATCTTCTGAAATTGCATAATCTTGGTCGTAAGACTGGTTCCCTAGGAGATATTGAAAAGAGTAGGTATAAGACTCAGCTGGCGTCCTTGGGTGAAGCTGCTTCGAACATCATAAAGCTGATAGAAGAGGTCGATGATGTTGAAATGCTATTCAAGAAGAATGTCAATGTAAAGACTAAAAAAGAAGAAGATGATGAGTATGTAAGTTTATGAATAAGATCCCATTATCTTTCTATGTTAGATGATAAATAAGAATAAGACTTTGCATACACCCATGTTCCATATATGGTCAAAGTACTTTCTATGCTCTGATAGCACCATGTTATAAGTAAGCAATTTATTTCTAAGAAGTTGTGATTCAGGAACCGCTCAACCTTATAGAGGCCCTAATTTGAGAGTAAGTGTCTAAGCGATAAAAGAATCTGCAGAACAAAATAAACCTATACTTTGCGAAGTTGATACTATGGATAGAATAAATAAAATGTTCTTTATTACACCATACACTACACCATAAAAATTAGTTACAAATTTCGGAATTTTACCAGTGGTGACACAATGGGTGGTCTAATTGCCAAAATCGATCTTTTAAATACAACTTTGGCTGAATTAAGGGAGAAAAAAACACAATACAACATGTAGTCTACGGTCGACCATATACACATACACATAATAAATACATACAAACATAAAACCCACTACTTACTTCTAAAATGATATATAGGTACACACAGCTACACATCAAGCTATAATTTTCCAGTATAAGCTGAACTCGCATTTTATATGATATCCGTACAGTACGAGATCAGCATAAACTGGAAATGTATAGGTTGATGTGTAGCCGTGTGTACCATAATAATCATGAAACAAGTTCAAATAAGAAAAAAATATATGTTTAAGTAGAGGTGAGGTCTTATCGACACGGGCAGGGTTCGATTCCATAACCGTACTGCTTGATCTGTAAAAGTTTTTTTTTATAAAAACTGGTCGAATGCATCGGCATTTGTCTAGTGTCAAGTTTTCTGATGACCTCTGTTATCTATAATATGTCATAAGATCCCAGCTGTGGGATTGAACAGAATGATGTAGAGCTGAAACAAAATATGAGAATTCCGGCGATGAGGAAGCCACTTTCACGTTGTTAGAAATTCAAAAATGTGATCATATTTGCGCAAACCCAATATAAATCTTATGCAAAAGATTTGAAGTCGCTTATGTAACCATTGTTTTTTTAACTAAAAAGTTAAGTCCAAAACTAACACTAATTTATATTTCATTCAGATTGTAGAAGAGGGCGTTGGCGTCGAGTCTTCAGACTACGAAAACGACGAAAGCAGTGATTCTGACTTCTTAGAAAAAGGAACCATTGCTGAAGCTAAACCTGTTGGTAAGTAAATTCACAGTTCTTTTTATCTAATATCGTATAGTTTTTTGGTTGGAATTTACGCAAGTGCTGCCAACGAAGTATTGAGGTAACTACTAACCGCTGCATAAAGTTGTGTAGACAGCGCTACAAGTCGTGCATTTAGCTTCGTAATGTTCAATTCCGCCGACAGATGTCGCTACTTAACCATCATATATCTTCTGCAGGGGGTACGGGTTGTTCGAAAGAGATACCGTGGTCCCTGGCACACAGGAAACTGAGGGAAAACGGGTGGGTTATAATCAGTAAAAGTCTGAAACGCCCTCCTGCTCCACCCAGAGCGGGAGAAGTTATTTGATGAGTTCCCACTTAAAGTAATGCTATAATAGGTTCGATATTTTATTAGGATCTCAAGTTTGAGTCTCAAGCAGTATCGACAAGTATGATACTTAACTTTCAAACTGCATAATATATTTTTTTTACTGTTTTTGGGAAAATAAGGGGACTTTTTCTAAATCATAATTTCTTAAGTAGTATTTTATATATTTTCAGGGCTTGCAGTCATCGGTGAGCATGGCCTGGCAGCTTCAAGACCCCACGCCACTGCTGTAGCCATATCTGGGGTAGCCTTGGCCAGGCCCATAGCAACGGCAATTGCTGGCGTGAACCCAGCCTCGTTGGGCATTAACTTCCAGATGAATAAAGCGAACCAGAGCTGAATGCTGAATATTCAATATATGTTTAGATAGTTATAGAGTTTAATGCCACGCTTGTTTGTGTACTTCCGGAAGAAAGAGTAAAGAGATCTATTTATTTTCGCACCTATCTATAAAAATATTTTGGTTGTTGCTGATTCTGCTTCTGTGACTTAAATGTTAGTGTTAAATTAAATAATATCAAAATGCGATCACAAAATAGTTCGTTAGAGTTTGTCATCAGCAACCATTTCTCCGATTGCACGCCATTCAGCTCGATACTCAGCAACTCTCATCCAGTCACCCTGCGAACATCGTCGCTATCATCTTACCTTACGTTTGCTGATTCGCGGTCTCCACTCAAGAACGTCTACCCCAACGTCTATTCATCGTTCTACGGCTAATATAGCCGGCTCATTGACAGAACTTACCATGTAATTGCCATTCCTTTGGCTGAATGTTCATTTCACAAATTTTTCATAATAAGAACAAAGGTTACTTACTTTCAACAAAACAGCACAGAAAATCAAAATCATTTTATGTCTGTTTAAAACAAGTAATAGGCGTGACGCTTTCTACAATAATAAATAAGTTAGTTAATCATGTATTAAATGACTTATTGGACGAAATATCAGATTATACCCACTGATATAAATATCACCTACTTATATGGTTACCAACATAAGTGAAATTAGAATAAGAGTGCAAGCAGATTTTACAATTTCAAACCCAGTCTACAGGATACCAGAAGAATATAAAATGATCTCTATGGCATTAAACACTAAACTATAGGTATGGTAATGTTCAGAGGGGTTATGAAATTGTACGTCTGCACACCTACCGTAAGAATTAATTAGCCATAACTGTGTGAGTGAATGTGATAGTAAGGTCTTGTAAAGACGAAAATTTTATTTATTATTTATTTATACTTAATGCTAATAAACTTTGCAATGTGAGTGTCGTTTTATTGGAAATCAATCAACTAATTTGTATTTTAATCAACTCTTTCTTAATTTATTTCTTCAAAATATACACTAATCTATACATAATAAAATGCTGTGTCCTGAATGACTGACTGACGGATCAACGCACAACCTAAACCGCTGATCGTAGAGACCTGAAACTTGGAGGGTGTCTTCTTTGTATGACTTAAGCATCCGATAAGAAAAGGATTTTCCGACATTCTACCCCTAAAGGGGTGAAAAGCGGGGGCAAAGTTTGTATAGGACTGTGAAAGTTTGGATGTTTGTTACTCAATCACGCTAAAACGGCTGAACGGATTTGGATTAAATTTTGCAAACAGATAGTTTATAACCTGGGTTAACACATAGAATACTTTTTATCTCGGTATTCCGTTACCGCGGGGTAATTTTCGACCTCCACGCGTGCGAAGCCGCTGGTAAAAGCTAGTTAATTAATAAAAAATACGAAATTAAATCCTAACTTAACTAAAACTATTAACAAATTAAAACATAGCGTCAATCAATGTATTTGATAGGCACAAGAGACAATCAACCTATGGTGTTTTAGAAGAAGCTTTTGACTCTAGAGTTTATCCCTATTTTTATAGGTACTGCAGGCTTAGCATGACGCTTTCTATTTCTACTCTACCGTAGAATAGAAATCGCTTGTCTACATTTCTCGGTTCAAAACTGTCAACTGTGTACACGGAAACGTCATTTTTGTCTACTCTTCCGTCGACAAAACCCTTCTCTATGGCTCTCGTGCTAAGCCTATACTGTAAAAAACGTAAACAAAAGTGGACTTAATTGTCTGAAATCTCTAACACGTAATGAGTAAGGAACTGCCTGGCGAAGACCACACTATTATACCTAACTTTATTTCTATAGAAAAGAGGTGTTTATACACCTATTTGAATTCCGACACCCAATCCAAACCGCATTATTCCCTGTAACAACACTTCATTAGACAAAAATATTGTTATAAGAGTATGTACATTGACTAGGAAAACAAAACAACAATATGGATGAGTAACTAGTAAAATTCTGTAGTACCTTTTGGCTTACCCTACGGCTGCTACATATGTATGTGTGTATTGGACTTTTCCTTGTCGAAAAAAAGTCTTAAAAGTCGGTGCACGAAATAAAACTAATTTCAAACCCAAAGCTATAAATAAATAAAACCAATAGATGATATATTTTTATTGTTTAAAATCAACTTATTTCATGATATGCCATGATAAACGTCTCACTAGCCCCGAATTTCCGCCTAGGCCTGCAAGGCCTCGGCCGAACCAGCCGAAGGGCCAGCCTGAGCCTATCCATCCATGTACCCCGACCAGGTAGCTTGCCTGCCCGTCGACCAAGTAACTGCTACTACCGTCCTACTATGAATAGTCAAAATAAATCTAACCTATACGAAATACTTAAATTATTATCGGGTTCGCTTCGCTCGCTCTTGCATGAGCAATAAGCAGCAAAGTTCTCTTAGAATTATCACCGTGCAATCACTACCGGCACCAGATTTGCGAAAATCAATCATATTTATAGGGTTTTGCAGAAAGTACGTTAGTTCAAGTTGGTAACTTGAGTGTAAAGGAATACTTGGAATCGTCTTTGTTTAGAAATGTCAATTTCTGACGACGGTTGACTTACTATGGTGACGTACATAACATAGACAGTATTAATTCTAATAATTACATATAGTAATTTAATTTGCTTAATTCAAGAGGCCTCTCAATTTGTAATTTACCATTATTATTCATATTATTAGAAAAAGCCATGAAACCACTGCAAGACTAAGGACTCGACGTTTCAAGACACAAACGATATTTTAAATTCTTCAAAAAAAAATAGTAAAAATGTTCAAAATGAGTCGATTTCGTGCACGATCTCAACCATAATAATGTCTCCTAGATCAATCAAACTGCAATATGATGCTTACCTGCCACCGGATGAATCAGTGGTATTAAATGTCATTTCATCTTTACCTGCTTGTAATAATATTATAGGAAACGATTTTCCTATAATATCATTACAGACAGATGAAAAAAAATAACCGACTTCCGGAAAAACACTACAAAGTGAAAAATAACTTTAATTTCGAAAGTCGGTGACTTTGGATATGTATTTTAATTTTTTGTCACCGCCTTTCGAAATTAAAGTTATTTTTCACTTTGTAGTGTTTTTTCCGGAAGTCGGTTGTTTTTTTTTTGGAAAAAGTTTTTTATTTTTCACTTTTTAGTTTTAGTACCTATCCACACCAATTCGAAATTCCATCATCCTTGGGGTCAAAACAATGCATATTTATGCGATTGCAGCAATCGCGGTTGATTTGCTGTAATTTTTCGAAGAGTTCAGTTGTCTGTCTTCGAAACGCATCGTCAGATCTATATGAAATTTAAATGAGACTACACGGGAAGCACCAGCATTCTAATAAAAAATAATTATCAAAATCGGTTCACCCAATCGAAAGTTCTGAGATAACAAAAAAAAATACAGTCGAATTGACAACCTCCTCCTTTTTTGAAGTCGGTTAAAAAGATTAGGGAAAATGTTTTCTTCGCGAATTTTGATGTTATATGCACTTTGAAAAGATGAAAATATTTCAAACGTAGGCATTTCAAACAAACTTAGCTTGATATGAGTAGTTTTTACGAACTTTCTGGGTAAACAGATCACAAATTTTATATTACTTTGCAGTTCCTTACTCATCATGAGCATCATTCCCACATACACCCCATACTTTATACACACTCTCACCCAAAAACACCTAAACCCTCTTTCTACAACATCATAATTTTAGTAAGTGAACTTTTTTATTACACTGTACGTACTTAAGTTTCGTATATTTTTTAAGTTAATATTATTTCACCTATTCAAATAAATGATAATTTTGCAGCTTTACTTATAAAGAGACTGGACCCCACGACAGAGAGTCCTAATGTGGGATCCAGGGAATTTGTAAAAATCTAGCACCTGAGGCTCCTAGAGTGTATCGTGTTTTACTGAACTGAATAATTTTTTTATTTATTTATCATCGGCAGCCTTGTTCCAACCACTGCTGAATATAGGCCTACTCCTTTTTGTACCATGCTTCCCTGGTCTTTGCGAATCTCATCGTCCACCCACCTGGCTATTGGCTTACCAACTCTCCTTCTTTTTCCAATGGCTTCGACACCGTGAAGGCCCGAAAAATCCTACAGGAACGTTAAAAGTATCCTATATGTTAATCCCGGTTATACACTATTTGTGCCAAATTTCATCCACTTCCCTTCAGCCGTTTTTGCGTGATTGAGTAACGAAAATCCAAACATACAATCATAGGTAGTATTAAAGTAAAATAAACTAGTTACTATATCCTGCTCAAACTTTCCTTGCAATTCCTTATAACAAGGAAAATTACAATAACAATAAACAACTGTAAATCTCTTACAGGAAGTAATATGCATACAATGAAATAGGTTCCACCTACCTATAGGCAGTGATTCAAGTAGTATACTCATGTAGGGAATCCCTACGCATTCAAAATTCTAAAAACTGCATTACTAATCTGGCTTATCACTTTATTCGGTATTTTTTTGTATGCATGGTGACAAATCACGGTAACAAATCTGTCTCCTCTGTTTCATCGTCTGCCTAGCGTTTTCCCAACTATGTTGAGGTCGGCTTTCAGTCTTACCGGATGCAACTAGAAACCTAGCAGAATACCAGCAATTTAAATGGAGCGACTGCCGATCTGACCTCCACAACCCCTGTCTCCTCTGTGAATAATACATTATTTTCATTGAAATCGAAATTAGAAATCAAACATCATTTACTTTAATTGAGCTGAGAATCACCATTTTACAGACCTCAAAATAATTACATACGACAGTCCCCCAAAACGCTTGCCCTTACACCACTTTACTTCCTAGTGTTTTAGCTGAGAAGAGGAGTTGCAACAAACTCGCCAGCAGGACAGCTGTCTGTTAAGTTGTAAGAACTTGATTATATATCAGTATAAAGTATAAAGAATAGTGTATAAAGAAACACAATACAATAAATAACATTATTTATTTATCATTACGTCAACTGGCACACGCCAGAATACCAAAAAAACATCAAAACCAACTATTTCACATGAAGAGCCTTCTTGTAGTAACGTTCGCCACAAAATAGGTCATAATCATAGTTTGTGATGCGAAGGAGCAGTGGTAGCTCAATGGTAACGGCTGCGACTTGCCTACGAGTTATAAGGTTGGAATCGCGCCACGACGTCAACTTTAAGTCGTTCGTGGTCCGAGTTCCAACCCAGCATCTACAGACCTGCTTGAAAGAGGACTTTTGGCCGAAAGGTGTCGTATATCGGCGTTTCCGAGGACGGTTACGCGACACCTCACAGCGATACACGACGCCGACCACTTTACGTGTATAGTTATAGTTTTGATAAGTTTCATAATATGTATTAGTTTATTAATATTTTTAAGATTATTTTGTGTATTTGATCTATGGGCCTCAGCTGCCTGATAATAAAATGATTGATTGATTGATTGATTGATAAGTCTCAGGTTCAAACCCAGGCTTTAATTTGTGTAAACTATTTCATGGCTACTATTCTCAAAACGGTGAAGGAAAACATCGTGAGGAAATCGGAATGTCTTAGAAACAAAAAAAATCGAAGACTACCCTGCACTGGTCCCGCGTGGTGGATAACAGCCCAATCCCTTTTACCGAGGGTGGGCTTGATCCCAGCAGTGGGAACATTACAGACTGTATATGATACAAACGAAAACTATTCACCCTCGGTCACAGCCTCCCATACATACAAATCGCCCACGCCTTGTGTATTTAATGCCCTATAGTGCGTAGTAAAATGAATTAATAAAATCTCTATCACACAAACTATTACGAATACCACGTGTTTGTAATATTTACATTTTCACATGGTCAGATGTTTGTAGATGTAACGTATGTTACACTTTTTTACGTACGCTGCTGATTATAAATAGAGCATTTTACATAATTTACGCGATCTTAGAGTAATATGCACCTACACGGGTAACATTATTGAATGCACTTAGCATAGAATCAAAGCCTGTTTACGTATTATTTCACCATAAAATGATCACTGTAGAGTTAAAGAAAGAGAAAATACATACATAGACACGCGCGTTCTTAACACGGGGTAGGCAGATACTACGGAATGCCACCTGCTACATCCGCATCCCCCGTACAAAAGAGAAATCATATTCAAAAAAGTAATTGCGTCTCTACGTATATATGTCGTTCATTTTATTACACTTTTAACCCAAAGCTCGGAGTTCGTAGTCTACGTAACTACGGCCGAAATAACGGCCATTTCCTAATCCGTATCACTTATGGACATATGATTAGTTCGGGTCCCCAACTAAGAAAGAATGTCTACACGAGTTGACAGTAGTCCCTAGTAGGTACCCTACCTTATATTTGCCCGGCAGAAAAAATGTTTCTGTCAATTGTTTAGACGGATCAACTACATACTTACCAACTACATATTTTAGGTCGGGCTCGTATCTTCTTCGAGGGATATAGAGAGTAGGGCCCAAGCTGTGGACAAGAAATCGAAAGATGTTTCGCGATATTACTAATAATGTTATTTAAACAAATTTTGCCAAACAAACCTGAGTAGAACTTAGCATAAGAAGACACCGAAGACCCTCTACTAATCTGCTTACTTAGTCAAAGACCACACAGAAATCATGCAAATCCTTTCCATTTCTGGAATCCCAAGTAATCCGAATTGATTCAGGTTAAATAAATCCTCTTGACACATACAAGTACATATACATCACTACAAACATCAGACCCGGTGATGCTTGCTTATTTGCAAAAAAATTAAGACCCAAGTTCGCACGGGCGATTTGTTCTCGTGCATTGGATTTTAAAATTTCGGTATTACACCGAGCATTGAGAATACAACAGAGCGCTTCCCAGCGCATCAGGAAAACAATGTTGGATTATGAACTCTCGGCGCTGAACAGAGCGTTGAGAAAACGCCTGAGTTAACTCGTCACCAAACTTTGTGAGTCAACAGCAAGAAGGTTCAAAGGAATACTGACTTTCAATGTGGTTCTAGGAAAAACATTTAAAATTTGCATTGTTGTGTTTGCCCACTTACAAGTAATCTGGTTTAACTCGCTTTTCAAGCTAACAACGATCTTTTTAAATCCTTAGTTTCGAATAATAATAAGTAATATTTTTTATATGCAATTATTTTGGTCCTATTGAGGACCAAAACAATTACATGTATTGACATAGGTGTTATCAGTTAGTAGCGCATCATACTATTTTATTATTTAGGTAACAATCTAACAGAAACCAATCAATCAGCCTTACAATTGAAAAGGCAACCTTTAGCATGTATCTCATCATGAAATGCAGGATGTAGGCATTTTCATGACCGTGTCTTTGTTCCTCCTTTATTTATTTTTTACTAGGTGTGGCCCGCGGCTTCGCCCGTGTGGAGGTTTAAAATTATCCCACAGGAACGTACTACCGCGATGAAAACTATCCTATGTGTCAATTCAGGTTATAAATTATCTGTGTGCAAATTTCATCCAAATCTGTTCTGCCATTTTTGCGTGATTGAGTGACAAACATCCAAATATCTTCACAAACTTTGACATTTATAATATTAGTAGGATATTATTGTAATTAACGGAAACAAAAACAGTTTGCATAGAAGTGTGAAATTATAAGCGTTTCACCAATACTGTATTTTAAGATTTTGCAATCTAGGACAAGTCTATAAAAATATATCTATAGGTATGTCCCCTATTTAACTGTACTTTAACGTAACTGACATGCATGTGCAGTGTATGCATGTCAGTTATGTTACGTTAAACCTATCAGTTAAGTAAATGGTAACGGTCAGAACAGCGGTGGTCGGGCTCCACTATAAAGGGAACAATGAAACCTACAGTTGACCGCTTATTACAGTTCCATTATCTGTTAGTCCACAAAACTTGTCTACTTTACGTAATGTCCATAATAGTCCGGCAAAGAAATAAATACGGAGTTTGCATTGTCTGTATACTGACGTGACGGGTCAATGACACAATATTATGTCATACGAATATTATTTGAAACTGTATGTAAATGGGGCTTAATTGTCTCTTTTTCAAGTTGCTGTGAGGTAACTTATCGAAAAACAAAAACAGGGTTGTGATTATAGATGCTAGTTATAGTTTTATCAAGCTTTGTAAATAAATGCTAGTAAATTCGATCAAGATGCTTTTTTTTAGGGTGGGAAATCATCAAATAACTTCTTCCGCTTTTCGTGTCAGATTTTTGCTGACTAAAACCCACCTGTGTTCCTTCGGTTGCCTGTGTGCCAGGGGCCACGGTATCTCTTTCGAACAACCGGTACCTACCCCTGGTAGGCATCAGCCCTTGTGGACCCCACCAGTTGGCGCTGACATCTCTTTGAGGCGCGCGTGGAACACAACGCGCCGTCGGGCTTGGTCCTTACCGGACAGCGAGCTATCCATTACTCGCTGTTCGCAAGCCTGCGCTTACGGTGGCTGGGAATCAGCCTGGGATTCACGACGCCCAGGGCGTCTCCTGTGGCAACTAGGGCCGAGAGGGCGCATATACAGCCTCTCCCTCACGTGCACCGCCTCCCTCTTTGCGAGCATTACTGCTTCGCAGAAGGAGGTAACGGCTACCCATGCACTCTCGCTCCATACCATAGCCTGGACCAGGGCCGGACGCGAGAGATCGCCGCCGCCGATCGCCTCCACGAAGACACGGTGGTGCTCCGCCCAAGCCGGGCAGACCTCCACGGTATGCTCCACTGTGTCCTCAGGGTGATCTACGGAGTGGAAACACCCGGGCGTATCCTCCCACTTTATGCGAAACAAGAACCTCCAGAACCAACCGTGTCCGGTGAGGACCTGCGTCAGGCGGAAGGTGAGGAAGCCGTGGCGCCTCTCAATCCACTCCTCAAAGAAGGGACTTACCGCCAATCGTGACGTGCCCAATCAACATGCTTTTAATGCACAACATTGCAGAGTCATTATAGTTAGTCTTTTCAACATTTTTAATATTTTCATTATTATTTTATTTAATTAATAATCTCTCATGGGATAAATAAATTCTCCCATAACTTTAAATAATAATTAAGTATTCAAACCTTTTGTTTAATGATCCTAAAAATCTATGTATCTCTGAAGTTAGATCAATGCATTACGATGTTGAATCTTGAAGGCATAGGTAAATTCGATATAGGAGTCATCAAGACCAGGCAGAAGATGTTTATACCAGTACGTGTAAGACTGCTGAAATGTGTTAACACCAGCCCAATACTTGGCCAAAATTTCGACGAAAGCAGACAATTATCCTCTACGGTTGGTATGACAGTCTACATTCTTCTGAAGTAGTTTTATATCAACTTATATGACTACCATAATACGACATTGTAACACCTGATATTCCTGTGTAGAACTGTGTTATGGCACCACGAAAATATGGGACTCTTGTATTGAACATTATCATAATATTATTAATATGACAAACTTGAAAATAATTCTCCCTTTCTTAGCTTCCGACTAACATCATACTACAATATTTCTTCTATGCCTAAGTATACTTATTTTGGTATTCTGCCAACTATTGCCATACGTAGAACCAAGGAGATTGTTTGTTTGTTTGTGCATATAATCATTCGCCAACAGTCACCGCTTGCTTATCTTTAAATACGTCAATGTTTCCTAGTTCTTGTCAATACAGTGATGAATATTTATGACTATAATGGTTCAAGAATTTATTGCTAGTAATTAAATAAATTCTTTGTGTCTCATCAAATTCTTCTGTCATAGACCAAGAAGTCTAGTCCCTAAGCACGAAATCCGTAGTTTAGGCCGAATTTACAGGCGATTCCTACTCTGCATCACCTACAGACATAAGATTCGTTTGGGGGTGTGAAAGACCGTATTCCCGTAACTAAAAACGTTCAGTCTAGTCGCAGTCTGAACTCGGCGACAATAAAATGTGAAAAACTGGTCAAAAATGTAGGGAAATTAGAGGTATTTATGACAAATTGAGACTAAAATCAGAATGTGAACGTTCTTAGAATAACGGGAATTGACTCTGATCTAAGAATGAATGACACCACAATTTGACAATTGCCTCTAATCCTGAAGTCCTGGTGTATTTTCACCCGTCTGAATAAGTTAATTAATCGGGTGTAGGGTTCACTCTGAAGTTTTAACTTGTTTCTTTGAGGAATTTAGAGAGTAGGCCCCCAAGAACGGAGACTCTATTTTATATTGATTGAAAATTTAAGTATGCTAAGTAGGTAAGGTAATGTCTACCACTATATATGATTATAGACTACAAAGACAGACATTTGTGGTCTTTATTGATCGAGAATTGGCCGCGAATAACACTACTAAAGATTGCACCCTAATTGCGTTAGACATTTTTAATAACAATTCCGTGATTTTGAAGGAAATTCCTAAAACATTGCTTCCTAAGTTTAAAAAAGTAATCTGCTCAGCAACGTAAATTACGCAATGAACGTGACTGAACTGTCAAAATGAAAGGCATTGCTGCTGTACCTACGACGCAGCTGTACATTTCGCGTCTGCATCATTCTACGAAGATTGAGGAAGTGGTGCAGTACTTGAAAGTGAAGACCAACTGGACTCTGAGGGTCGAAAGGTTGGAATCGCGCCACGACGTCAACTTTAAGTCATTTGTGGTACGAGTTCCAACGCACCATCTACAGCACTGCTTGAAAGAGGACTTTTGGCCGAAAGGTGTCGTATATCGACGTTTCCGGGGACGGTTACGTGACACCTCGCAGCAAAACACGATGCCGACGACTTTACGTGTTTAGTTATAGTTTTAAGCTGTTTATTAATATGTATTAGTTTGTTATTATTGTTTAAGATTATTTTTGTGTATTTTATCTATGGGCCTTAGTTGCCTGAAAATAAAGGGATTATTATTATTATTTTCGGGTACATATTTTTTCTCTCAGCTTTTTGGCTGGTTTGAACTACATTTACGGGCCAAGCCAAGTAAATGCAGCGTATGTTGTGTAAGATTTTATAAATGTTTATGTGTTGTGATGAGTTCCCACCTCATTCTCTTCTATCTGCATGAACTTCCTGACAATTCTGCATGTATTTAATATGGCAGCTTTCTGAAGTGTTATGTAGAGTGTTTCTTTAAGGTCTAATAATTTTAAGCTATGAAGAAGATGTTTTGGTATAACTCCTGTGGTGGAAATAACTATTGGGACTACATATACTTTTTCCTGCCTCCAGATTCTAGTCACTTCTTCTTTTATTATTATTGCGATCGATTTCCATTGTACCCAATTACCTCGCTGATTTATATTGATCCAGTATTTTACTCCAGAAAGCTCTAAAATCACGCGGAACCAAGTGACACTTGATCTGCCATCAGCCAGCCAGCGCTAGATGGATTAGTCAGACTAGAGCGTTTGAAAAGAGTTGGTCAAATATCGACCCGGAGTTAGGACTAAATTTCAGCGCTGAAATACGTTACTGGGTCATTGTAAATGCCTTAACAATGTCAACATGGACTTCAATTAATAATAAAAAATATGTTTAGAAACTGTGACCCGATCCCTCTACGGAAAAATAAAAGTGATCTGAAAAGTACGAATCAAGAAAATATTTCAGATAGAAAGCAAGACATAGCTGCATAGGTACAAAAATTATCAAGGTAAAGTCTTGATCGCAAATCACCTGTATATCATGTGGGTTCCAGGAACATCTACAAAATGAAAATATCATGGGACCACGGCATTCTGTAATCGGATAAAAAATTACACTACAATAATCAAATACTCTTATGTTCAATTTTATAGCATCTAAGAATCTATGAACACTATAGCCGGACTATTAAAGGCTGTAAGACTGGTTGGCTTGCTGATCTAGTAAACCTAGATTATAAACTTAGCGCTCAAATTATTCAACCTGAATTCATTGAACGGGTTTTTGTGCAAGTAATGTAGTTATTTAGACCAGCTTTATGGGCATTTCTTACCTAGTCTCTTAAATATTTCTACTATTGTTCTTGTCTTTATGACAAATTGACCTAGTTCCATCTTCTATAATAGAATTTTTATAAATGTCCACATTTTCAACTATATGTTTGTTTAGAAGTTACAATTTGCTAACAGCGGCGATTACGAACTCTGGATATTCGGACCTTTTTGTTATAATACATTATTCTCTTGCCCTTATTCCAATTTCTTCTTCCACACTCCCCTATAGTCCCTGTTCTCCACACAGTCCATCCATCGTTTCTTTGGTATTTCCCTACTCTTTTAACTATCCACATTCATACTAAAAACATATTTTTTCAATATAGCCTGCTTCTTATATTAAAACGAGTAGAAAAAATAAAAGACAATCGCCGACACATATAATTACTTTACAGTACCAGGGCTTTAAGTTAATTACTTAGAACATCTACCGATTTACCGTTTGAATAAAGCAGAAAATCGTTTGGTCACATCTGTATAGAAATAGAATGTTATTGTCATCGGTTACTGCCCTAAGAGCACCACAGCCCATCTGCCTCAGTTGACGCATGAACGTGAGATGAAAAGCATGACCATATAGCTGAAGTCAAGAAAATTTTAAAATGAGCAATTTGTCTTTGCACATGCCACATGTTCATACCTAGTTTACCGTGAAGAGACCTGGATGATTATGTTTTAGTAAACCATAATGTTTCATACAGACACTGATGCTGATACTGCTGGCTGGTCTGTTTTTTTTACTGAAACTGGTATTCAGTTACATCCAGTTAGACTGAAAGCCAACATCATCAAAGTTGGGAAAAGGCTAGGCAGAATGGTTGAGTGTTTCACACAGACGTCATTCAATTACTTATCATTCAATATTGCCTGTCCTTTAGAATTCATCTGCCTCGTCAAACGTGTCATTAGGTATATCGAAGACAAAGTTAATACTATACTCACTGCAAAAGCCTTAAACCTTCCACAGGATACACAACTACTCTTGTTCGGAGACAGATTTTTTCAAAAAGTTCCTAGATCTGACCATAAAGGAAGGTGTATAATTTATCCCTATGCGTCGCACACGCAACCCGCGACTCTCATATAAGTGTGCGCGGATCGACGTGCGCGCATTGTTTCGCTGAACATTATAGTGCGCGGGTCAAATCGTGTTGTGAAAAATATGGCTGTTTATTTTGTAAGTTTTCTTTACGATTTTTTCTTTTGGTTTTTACGCTTATTGGTTTAGAGAAAATTTGAAAGGTGAATACTAAAAAAAAAAATTGGGAAATTCCATTCTTGCGTTTTTTTCACTAGCATGCTTTACGGATTTGAAGGAATTAGTCTTTTTTGGAAATCACGTAGAAAATGTAATTTAATTAATAGAAAACAAACAGTTCATTTATCAAATTAAATTTCATTTGAAAACATCCATCCAGGTTTCCTACTAAACCTTAACTATATTCGACGACCCTGGTTACTATTACTTCTCTTTCTAATGACTAAGTACATATATTACGAATCAAGGAAAAATATTGAAAATAAAATTTGAATATGAAAACGTAGTATATAATCTAATAAGCTATATATTTACATAAAATAAACGTTAACGGTATTGTTTTCAGCCAAGAGGTTATTAACCTAAGCAAGCTTTGGAAATTAGCCCACGCCGCGCCGGCTAAAACTCAAGGCCCATTTTCTAATCATCTAGACTCCTTATCTTATTGATTAACTATAGCAATAGTATGTATGACATATTGACAGTCACAGACAGACTGCCTTGTTAGTGTAGTGGTCACAAGCGCGACTATACGACGGCTTACTGAAGGGTTCAATCTCCGACTCGGTTATACCAATGTGTTATTGAATTCCTCACTAGGTTATTCTCCATTGCAGTCTGTGCCCGGTTAATGGCAATAAGTTCGCCTCCTGTTTCTTGTTTTTGCTTATATTGCGAAATGTGAGTATAGCTACTGCATATAACTTTACCTTCCCACTCTTACGGAACGAAACAGGCGTCATGTTATAATAATTAACGAATCTTCCTTCGGAATTATTACCATAGCATACCGAAGTTTGTCTAACTTCAACATATACGTGTTTGGTAACATCTTTGCGTTTGCCGGATGCAGTTTACAAAAACCCGATACTGCATATTTATGTAATGATAAATGACAGTAAAAAAATGGAAAATTGAATTTCTTTAAAAAAAATTGACGATATGTAGAAGTTCTTATTGTAAGAGATGATTTTTCACCGATGGTTCTGAACTGATTTTATTTAACTTACCTAGATTTATTTTACTTTTTTTTTGTTTTATTTGCCTACACTAGTCTCGATATTTAATTAAATGATATTACATCATTAATTACCATTACAATTAACATGTAAGTACAGTTCTGATTAGCACTTCAATAGTAGCCAGCTTTTCCGGATTTTCCTACATACCCAGCTTTCCCGGCGAGTAGTTTGTGCATACCGTGTCACGATAATAAGTATATTAAAAAAAGAAGAACATAATTTAATTTAATGATTGCCAACTTACATAGCTAGAAGAAAGCTCAGTTCCAAGGTTTTTTCGAAAAGCCCATTTTCCAAATTTTCATAAAATGTGGCAAAAAAGAGAAAATCAGAGAAATAAAAACCAGAGTCATCTAAAAAAGATATCTAGCAGAGCGTGGTTTCGATCCACGGACCTCTGGGTTATGGGCCCAGCACGCTTCCACTGCGCCACTCTGCTCATGAAAACTAGTGCTGAAATACTCGAGCATGTTCAAGATGACGCATACCCTACATAAAGCCGATAATTTGGCAGAGTTCCAATAGGATTTCTACTGAATCCTTTTATTCGGATTAGTAAAAGTACTGTTACTATACATACTTTTGAGCTCTTACCTGAAAAAAACTGTTATTTTGAACATTCTGAAAACTCTTTGTGATCCTACTATAAAATAATAATAATATTATTAATATAATATAATATTATAAAATTATAAATGTGAAAATTTGGATGTTTGTTACTCAATAATCACGTAACAACGGCTGAATAGATTTAGATGAAATTTGCCATACAGATAGATTATAACCTGGATTCAAATATAGGATACTTTTTATACCGTTAATAATTATGTTCCCGTGGGATAATAACATTTTCGACCTTTACTCGGAGGATGCCGCTGACAAAAGCTAGTTTTTCATATATTAATGATACTTTAAGAAATATTATCAAACAGAAAACATACTGACCAATCAAAATGAATCATTTCACCAAACAAAAGACGATCTGATTAATATGATAACAAAAGAGATTTTGTTTACAGTTGACGATTACCAGCTAGTAGAGTACGTGCTTGCTTCCCCTTTCTTTCGATGTCGTATAATTAAATGTGATAATAATATAATTCCGAACGTTATTTTATACAATACACAATACAATCTAAGTACTAAATATTTTTATAAAGACACTATCTTCCGCCTGTGACTTCGATCCAGTGGAAGTCGTTAGACACCACAATATACAAGGTGAATTTTTAGTCAAAGTATAAATTTTTCAGGGTGATAGTACCCGTGAAACTGAACAACTTTCTCCAAGGAACATGGGTCGAAATTTTAAAAAAAAAAATCGGACCTCCCATACAAAATCGATCAGCTGACTAAGTCCGATTTTTTTTTTATTCACCTTAAATTCACTAACAGCCACATTGCCCGCTCACGCAGTTTCTTTTATTACTTCTTTTCTTTTTGCTCGGCTCCTAAGGGTCGTAGCGTAATGTTAAATAACCTTTCTCAATGCAAAAACATTTTTCTCTAATACTACTGATCATCATAACATGACGCCTTGTTTCCCTGAAGGGGTAGGCAGAGTGGCACCAATAATACATCCACATTACGCCAGTTGTGTTTTAAGTCCCGTGTAAAATGTCCCATGTCGCCTTCAAACAAAAAAAAAACAAACTCTTCAGCTTCATAATATTAGTTTATATTAAACGTAGGTTATGCCATTTACCTAGCTAGAAAACTACAACACGAACTTCCTTCATTCAAAAGCGGGTCGCATAAGAGTAGTATGTAGGCACAGCCAGCGACGCGCGTCCCTAACTGTCCTCACACATAATTACGACCAAATTACACTTTTGAGCTTGCGTTACACTATGTTGCAATAAAAGGAATCATTCAGACACTTACTTACCTCCACGCCGCGTGTTTAAGTGCGTGTGACAGTTTGTCATTGTTACGTTTTGCAATGATTTCGCAACAGTTTGCGACCCATGTGTTACGGAAAAAATGCGGTGGTCTTAGTTATCTGATGAATATAACTGGTTGGCTTGCTATGTCGTTTTAGAGGACGATCTAACGAGGATTCTAGTTCGTCTATTTTTGTATTGCGGTGGCGAAATATGTATGATTTTTTTATGAGATTTTAACTTTAGGTATGTGAATGGCATATAAATTTCCAAAGCCACGCACCGGGTCAACTTAAATGAATTTAATTCGTATTTTCCATTTGATAAACTTTTTAAGATTTTGCATTTTAGCAGAAGTTCACATGAATCAAAGTTTTAGTCATTTGCAAGATAATGATTTGAACTATTTAAAGAAATTATATACAAAGAAAATGGGAAAATTATGCAAAATAATACTTTTCACATTTTCGCCATTTTCTTTCTTAATGCGCTTGGTGACCTCTTTAGTAACCTGATCAGATTTTAATGCATTTTCATGAATGAATAAAAACTGTATACAGTAACTTTTATGCACAATTTACAATTTGTAAAAAAAAACTGTGATCACTAAAACAATAAGTTCACATAACATAAAAAAATCTGCATAATTATCAAAACAATGAATTTCTCAGACAATGCGCCGATACAATTAACTTATCAACCTTGTTTGGTTCTCATTCTCAGTGAGCAGTGAACACTAGGACCGAGTTGAACGATCCCTTGATGTGTCACTCAGACGAAATTGTGGTACCAAGGTCAAGGGCGCCGTGTTGTATGAATTTTATATCACAAAAAAGTTATGTCAACTTACGAGTTCGAGGAAAAAATGATTTTGGAATCAAGTTCAATGTTTTTCTTCTCAATGTTTTCTTTAGCTGTGGAAGTTGCTGTTCATTACTGCAGTATTAAATAACCACTAAAACACATAAACCGAAGTCTATAAATCTATACTAATATTATAAAGAAGTAAAACTTACTTGTAAGTTTATATGTACCCTAGGGGGTAATCTCTGAAATTACTACTTGGATTCGAAAAAGTCTTTGCATTTTTACCCCCTGACGCAAAAACCGGGGTGTCGTAAGTTTGATCGCTATGTGTATCGGTCTGTCTGTGTGCTTACCTGTGTGTTTGTCTGTGGCACCGTAACTCTTAAACGGGTGCACCGATTTGGGTGCGTTTTTTATATTTAAAATTAGTTTTTATAGCCCAATTCCCGAGGAAAGTTAACATCACGCTACGACCCTTAGGTGCCAAGCAAAAAGAAAAAAAGTCAGAAAGAATCGCTGAGAGAAAACGAAGTAATAGCACGCGCGGGTGATGGGATGCTACGCGGTAGGTCGGGGGACGAAATTTCGGGCGGACGAAGTCGCGAGCTATAGTTCGACTTTTAATTGTATTCAGTAATTTGACAAATCAAAGAAAAATCATGTTACCATACTAGATCTACTACATATAATAGTGTAGAGGTAGTGAACGATTTTGCGTCAAGAATTTGTCAAGTAAGATGTGGAATATAAGAATAATTAATAATTTATTAATAAAAGTCATTTCCTTGTTCTTATTTCTTCTGATAGAAAGAAAGAAAGAAAAATATATAAAAAAATCAAAAAAAAATTATAGTGCATAGGTATCATGTTTTTGAGACAAGTTATTAAATTTAAAATAAAAATAAAATTGCATTTAAGTACATTATTTCAAGTTCGTTCAATTTCGTTCTTTCTTACTCCACCTCACTATCTTTTTGGTGTCAAAATCTGGTAACCCTTCAACTGTCAAGTTACTGAATACAATTAATAGTCGAACTATAGTAAAAATAATTTAAAATTACTTTTACAAATTTGATAGATTCAAATATTTTACAGTGCTAGTCATTACCTAACAACACGTTGTCGTTGTGCCATTAATAGTTTTACTTTTCTTGTATTATTTTCTTTTTTGTTTCTGCTAATCTCAAACCACATAAGATGAAGACTTACTCCCAATAACAACAAGGCCATAACGTCACATCGTATGTGACAAATTCCGTTTACGATTGCAATGACCACGGCTGTATGATATAGTAAGTGGGTGAAGGTTGGGACGTCAGTCACATACTAATGTGACGGCTACTTACTTACCAGCTTCCTTCCGTTGCGTGTCATCAAATTACGTAGATGTGTCCGGTGTGAGGACAAGAGGAATTATGATGATAGGATGCTATAGGTGACTTGTGAGGTATGTTTTTGTGGCGAATTGCTCATTAGTCTTGCCTTTGAAAAATTGGTATACATTTTAAATACCTACTGATAATAAAGCTGACGAGTGTGTTTGTTTGTTGTAACTATCTGTCGGGTTTCAAAAAAAAAATTGCATTTGATAGAACAATTTTTGAGCAAAAAGAAACAAAGTCAGAAATAAAGCTAAGCGAAAATGAAGTACATACAATAGCTGCGAAACGACACGGGGTGGGTCGGGAGAACAAGATGTCGCAGGCCGAAGCTAGTACATGCATGATATAAATATAGGTAAAAGCCATTAATTCTGTAGAAATGGGCATTGATCACCGTGCTTACTTACTGCATACTAAAGGTTTTGGTCAGTTCATTTCAGGTTTCCTCAATGGATTACGAAAATAATATTGAGATTACGAATCGGTTCCAACCTGCCATATAATTATGATTTACAGCTTTAGAGCCCTTACGATAGCTTAGCTATGGACATCACACTCTCGTCATCATCACCATTTTCCTACCCTTATCCCAATATATTTAGATGCCTTTTTCTTCCATAATTCTCTAATAGTTGTCATCTCAGTAGTCACCTCCATTCTAACCATATAATCATTCACACAGTTCATCGTTGCTTTGGTCCCCCCCTGCTCTTATATCCGTCGACATTTATACTCAAAACTGTCCTCACGATATTTTCCTCATTCCTCCGTATCACATGCCCATACCATGAGAACCGATTTCTACATAACTTTTCGGTTAGGTATGTTTTCTTTTCATCACACTCTCGTAAAAAACCAAAAACCTATACCTAAAATCTCAAAACACTGATCAAAACTGCGAAGTATAAATTCTTAGAGATGCAATTACATGGTTCATTTAACTTTATTAGATCATTAACACGCAGCTCATAAATCACACAAGGCTCTTGTCAATAACAAAACCCAATACGTAGGTACATAAGGTGCAAAACACCAATTAACTTCAATTAGAAAAACCAACAAAGATCGGTCTCAGAACAAACAAACTGAATATGTATGATTGGTAATTAATTCGGATTAGCACAACTAACTACATATAGGTACTCGTACGAATACCTATGGTAATTGAGTGAAGTTCATTGCAGACGACGTGGCTTTTATCATTAGAAAACAACTACCATTTTCGAATACAAGAATAGTCAAGGCTAAGGATAAAAACTATATTTCCTAAGCGGTAAATAAATACTACTGAACCCTATCAACAACATTCGTTACGTCCACTCAAATGTTTCTAAATTTCAGCCGAAAAATGTCCACTGCTGGACTTGAACATAGGCCTCCCCCAAGCACTGCCACTTCAACCGGCACCCTAATTGCGTCACACACTATTAATAAAAATCTGGATAATTTTGAGGGATATTGCTAATCCATTGCTACATATGTTCATAAATTTGTCTGCTCAACAACGTAAATAACGCAATGAATATTGAACTGTGAAAATTAAAGCCATTCCTACTTTTAATGTGTTACTCAACTACCCCTCAGTTCTGCGCTTGTCGCATCCAGCGGATTCCTGTGGCCTTCACTGAAATGTTTATTTCATTACATTTCTCAATAAAATTCTACACGTTCCTTTTTCATTGAAAAATCTTTTCTATCAAATTCACAAGACGTGGTAGATTTACTAAGAAACCTAACAATTTCTGCCTGGAAATACAAATGTAACAATCGCGTAACCCAATGGACACCCATTTTCTGCGCGTGTGATCAAATAGCCATTATAGTCATCGCATGCAAAACTTTCTAGGCGTGATCCGCACAGACATTACCACAATCTTTTGAAAGGACCTATGCTTGAAATTACAGTAGGTACTTAGCAATAAAATAGACTTACGTGATTCTCATTATGTAGTTAGTGTATGCAAGCATTAGTTCCGACAGCAAAATGATATAAATCACAGATAAATCATGCTATTTCCTGTCCATTGTACTGGAACCATTAAATAATATGTTACGAATAAATTGGTAGTGCGTAACCGAATTACAGGCTAATTTCAATAACTGCATGTGTAATTTTACGGTTGTTTCTTCCTTGTACAATATTGTTTTCTGGTTTACTGCCTTTTAGGCTGATTTCCAGATAATTGAATAACATCAATCAAAATCCTTGAAGGAAATTCTTAGTTTAGACCATTTTCATCAACGACGTTCCTTTTCATTATTGACCTCATTTGACATTTGTTTTTTAACTAATTTTCTTTTTCAGCATCTTCTCCTGACTATCTTAGTAGTACCTACGTCAATTCTTCTATAAGTATTCAGTTTGTTTCTTAACGTAAACCGGACAATTGCTTTTCCATTTCCTGCAAAGATCATCTTACTTCGTCATCTACGTTAACATCAAAGTTAACTTAAGCTAACTACACTGCTAACGATCATGAATAAGCCAATAAAAGTCCATACAACTTGTATGGCATGTCAATCAGCTGACACATGCATGTTTGTCTTTGTACCATCATCATTTAAATCCGATCGTTACATAACCAGCCTATAATGTTCACAGATAATGTAATGGTAATGTACACAGACCTCCTCTCTGGAAGAGGGAGTGGGTATAATCCACCATGCGGGCCCAGTGCGGTTGGCGGATGTCAAATGTCTTCAAATGTTCTAGGACATGCCGGTTTTGTCACGATATTTTCTTTCACTGTTTTGAAAGCAGCGGTGATTTTTTTTTTGAGGATTAGAAATCATCAAATTACTTGTCCCGCTCTTTTACTGACTTAAACCCACCCGTGATCTTCCATCTTTGAATGGCAGGCTGACCAGACGTCTGTTACGCCTAGACAGAAAGGATCTGTTTCTGGTGACTGGGACCATCACGATACACTGCCCGCTAAATAAACACTTCTACACAATAACGGACAGCCCCTTGTGCAGGGCTTGCATGGAGGCTGAGGAAACCGTTGCGCATGTGCTTTTCGAATGTACAGGCGTAGCCCAGATTATAACAGAAACCCTCGGGGCACCCAAATCTCACACGGATGTTCTCAACAGACCAGGAGATATAGCTAACTTCTGGAGGGAGATGAGCTGGTGGCAATAACCATCGATGGCCGCCATGGCTCACGCACAATGGTCCACTTAAAGGACTGAGTGCGGAAACCAAACCAAATAACCTAGAACATAGACCCCACCCGTGTACCTTCAGTTGCCTGTGTGTATACATAAAGTAAACCTGCCTGCCTGCTTGTGTTCGAACCACGACCTACAATACAACTCTTAAGTCGCGGCCAATGCCTCTAGTCCAGCACTGCTCGGTTGTTACATATATAAATCATTAAAAATAAACAACATCGCAAAACCAATGCCTATCGCAAAACAAATGCCTATCGCAAAACAAATGCCTATTGCAAAACAAATGCCTATCGCAGCTATTCATCAGTGAATAGCTGCGATAGGCATTTGTTTTGCAATATAGGTAATCCTCTGAATTAAGTTGCAAGTTATGAACAGTGATTTGTTTTAGATTGTTTGTGGTATGATCTGTATGGTACCCAAAATCAAAAGCCATTTATTCTAACTAGGCCATGAGACCGGCCCCCATAACGCCCGCCTTTCGCCACTTCCTAGTGGTTTATCTGGGAAGAAGAAGAGGTGCAACTAACTCCCCAGCAGCACAGCTATCTGCTCAGTTAGAATAACTAGGTTATCATCATTACAATGACAAGCCAGTGTAACATAAGACCTTAGTCACTTTTTAGACCTACCAAGTCAAGCCTTGACTAATGGGACATAATTAAATTACTTAATTAACTATTGTTACGGTACCCATGCGGGGGGCCAACACACACCAAGAAGCTACAAGATTTTTTTCTGACACTTGAGGTTTTCTGTATTTTTTCAATTACATTTCTGATTACTTACAATTTTAAACTCTTTTGATATGTGGAGGTTTTAAATTCAAAGCGAAATGTTAAGCCAGGAAAGCTATGCTTCTATATTTATTAGTGAAGATAGAAGACATTTAAACGGCTTAATTATTAAAGGAACCTAGAAAAGTCAACTATGAAAAAGAAATTGGCATTGAAATCTTTTTAATTAACACTAGGTTAGTCTCTCGGCTTCGCCAGCGTAGAAGTTGTAAATTATCCCGCGGCAACGTACTACCGAGATAAAAAGTATCCTATGTGTTAATCTAGGTTGTAATCTATCTGTGTGCCAAATTTCATCCAAATCCATTCCGCAGTTTTTGCGTGAAAGAGTAACAAACATCCATACATCCATACATACAAACTTTCGCGTTTATAATATTATAAGTAAGGATTATGCTTCTATTGCATATCAAAACACAGTCAATCTGCCCAGCATTTTCCTAACTAGGTTGGGAATGGCTTCCAGTCTAACCGGATGCAGCTGAATACCAGTATTTTACATGGACCGTATCTGACCTCCATAACCCAGTTAATCACCTCAACTCAGCCTATCGCAGTCCACTGCTGGACATAGGCCTCTCCCAGGCTGCGCCACAACACTCTATCCTCCGCCTTCCGCATCCAGTCTGTCCCAGCAACCTTTATAAGGTCGTCGGTCCATCTAGCTGGGGGCCGTCCCACACTACGTTTGCCGATACACGGTCTCCACTCCAGGACTCGTCTGCTCCACCGTCCATCGGTCCTTCGACAAACATGGTCAACCCACTGCCACTTCAGCTTGCTATCTCTACAAGCTATGTTGGTGACTCCGGTTCTTTTCCGGATAATTTCATTCCTGATTTTATCCTTCAAAGAAACTTCAAGCATCGCTCCATAGCGCGCTGTGCGACCTTAAATTTGTGGACCAACCCAACTGTCAGTGTCCGCGTTTCGGCACCGTATGTCATTACGGGTAGGACGCACTGGTTGAAGATCTCAGTCTTCAAGCATTGCGGAATAGGCCCAGTTAATACGATACCCATTTGGTAAGACTGGTTTGTCAGATTTTCGGGCTTCTGACGACCCGTAACGACTGTCAAAGATTCACGAATGACCGAATCTTGGTATGTAAAGATGGTCGTCATCCACGGGCCGACCGCGGCAAATCGACCCGTGCGAATGTTGTTACTTAGCCAAAAACATATCAAACGACACTATGTTTATAAAATATGAAGTTTTAAGGAAACAAACCAAAACAAGGAAAACGTACAGTAATAATTATAATTCTCAATACATAGGTGGTAATGACTAATGAGTCGAATTTCGCGTGACGATGACGTGGTCATGTCATGTGTATGCAAAAAGCTGACCTTAATAATGGCGACCTATGCGAAGGCTCCCCAGGTAGATGCATAGAATTGTAAGTATGTAGTAACGATTGAGATTTTATGTTGAGATAATGAGGTGATTTGAAATGTCCTTCGTTTTAAGGAGGATTCAGAGACCAGCCGGGTGATTGCGTGATACACTACTAGTAGGAATGGTTTTTCATTTTGACAGTTTAACAATAGTCATTGCGTTATGCCTATAGGTTGTTGAGCAGACAATTTTTGAAGTAAAAACTTCTTTAGACGCGTTGGGCGTTTTTTTAGATGGCAAAAACAATTGAACTCGCGACACTGTTACCGACACCACTGACAACACGAACGTACGAACGAACAACGTTGAACATGCGTTGAATCTTGTTTAATCTGACGATTCAAAAAATATTTCCTGACGATTCAAAAAATACACACGTAATTGTTCAAGTTTATACTTCTGTCGGCACTCCCGGAGTGCCACTGTTTTTTTCTTTATCATACGAAGAAATGGTTTAGCTGTATCCTTCAAAATTATTCAGATTGTAATTTTTGTTTTACGCAAATTGGGTGATGGTGTTGAGAAATTAATTTTCGTAAACATGGATATAACGTCACGCCTTGTTTCTCCAAAGGGTTGAGCAAAAGTGCACACACACATTTCACCAGTTATGTTTAAGTTCCATATAATAGGGGGTGAGCCTATTGCCATGAACCGGACACAAATAGAAACATGAGATCTTGGGGCACCATAAAGGAAGTTATTTTTTATTTGTTACTAGATTTTCCAGCGGTTTCGCCCGCGTGGAGGGCAAAATTTATCCCACGGGAACGTACTACCGGTATAAAAAGTATCCTATCTGTTAATCCTGGTTATAATCTATCTGTGTGCCAAATTTCATCCAAATCCGTTTAGCTGTTTTTGCGTGATAGAGTAACAAACATCCAAACTTTCACATTTATATTATTAATAGTAGGAAAACAGGAATGATATTCGCTAAGCTTGCGTCAATTTACGAAACTAAAGATGCAACGACCTATGACCTCGTTGATTAAAATGGCTTTAATATTGCCGCTTAATATGACAGACGAATCTGTTAAGTTAAATGGGAAAGTCACTCCTTGTCTTTTAAACCCTTACTACATTATCACTCAGCTGCACGTATTAATGCAAATATTAATGCCACATTACATTATAGATCATTAAAGCTTATGATTTCATTAATTTAATGATGTTGCAACAAAAACTGTGTGAGATAGCCTCGTTTGACACTTAATAATTTAAAATTAAAAAACTATAAAATCGAGTCTAATGTTGCTTTCTACAACAAGTTATTGGAAGATTAGTATTTAATGACAGCATTAAATGTCGTGTCGTCGTTTCTGGAACTGACTATGTAGCATTTACCTGTTTACACAAACAAGAATTTAGTTCAAGAATATAGTGGCGTTATATAACAGTGCTTTACAAGTAAACAAGCGTGATTCATTCATTCAGATCACGTACGTCTTTTACCGAGAACGAACATCATCCAGATTCAGAAAGCCAATCGCAACACCTTCAATATAAAGTGTCTTTCTTTTATTTGCAGTACCTGATTGCAGCAGTGCTGGCGGCGGTGAGCGCCGCTCCCCCTGTGCCACAGCAGCGATACCCACAGCAAGCGGGACTGCACCAGCCTTATCCGTAACTATCACTTGTTCCTATACCTTATATTTGGCATGATGGTAAAAAAGGATTAGCCAATTGCCCACGGAGGATCAGAGGTTACAAAACGAACGCTAATGGCTACTCCATCTTACACCTCATGTCATTGTCACCTATGTACCTACTTGAGGATCTTAGGACTGCGTCAGCAAACAGAGATCGCGTGGCTGAATTTTGGGCCAAGCATAAAATTTGAACTCTCTCATTAAATTTTTTATCTGCTATCGATACGCCCAGAGGAATATTTTTTTACCAAACCTATCATAGTTCCTATGTGTGGCAGAATAGAGCCTCCATGAATGACGTCATGATGTTAAGTACGTCGTATGCACCGCAATGTACAGCTTTGTATACACCTCTTATATACATAGGCATCTTAAAGAAAACTTGCAAAAAAAGTAAAAGCATTTCATATTTTTGGATGTGTTTTACAGTATTTTAATGTTTAGGTATGACGTAGTTCAAGAGTATTTTACTATTGGTAGTTAAAATAACATGTTTTCTTATTTTCAGTCTTGATTACTTTTTGGAGCAACCAGTGGATAACTACTACAGACCAGCGGAACACAAGCAAGGTTAGTTTTAAAACATAACACATTATTTTAACTATCCAGCACAACATTCACGTTAACATTTGAATGATGTAAAAGCAGCTCAGAAAGAAGTAAAGCCACAACATGATACGTGGACAACACAGAAATCTTAATAATTTATTATTAATTAATCACAATCTCAAATCTTAATAATTTATTATTAATTAATCACAATCTCAAATCTTAATAATTAAGATTTGAGATTGTGATTAATGTTAAGATTTCTATTTTATTAAGATTTCTATGGTGAACAATGTGGATATGTCACACAAAACCACGAACTCTTAAATTAATGTAGAGCACTCAAAAAATCAAAATAGGTATTCTATTTCACGTAAACCTACACGGGGACTTATGCAACGTCAGAAGCTAAGTGCACGGTTCCAATCGGTCGATTTCTATGCAGAAGAGGCGACAAGAAACTTCACGGCGAAATAGGAAATGGCCAATAATTCAAAACATCTATGAGTCTACAAGACCTACAACATTCTCACATACACAAAAGAGAAAAAATTCAATACACATTCACTTCACTCACGGTTTATTCCACGGTTTAATTTTTTGACGCTTGACTCACTTGCATGTTTTGGGATTGCCAAATAAAATATAGGGAGGAAACTACAAATACCTAACTTACAATTGCATTTAAATTTCTCCCCGGCGACATACTTGTGTTACGAGAAAATGAGTAATGAAACATTCCCATTATCTTTTCATGGAAAGCGGTAATTAGTATAGAAATGGTATACTCGTTATGGAGGATGCACTAACGTAGCCTACGGAATTCAAATTGCCTTCCTTTTTTTTGCTATTTCAAGAAAAAGTCATTCAATGGAATAATATGAACTAAGAGGGTTATATTGATGATCTAATGGTTATAATTCTGTAAACCCATATTTGTTGCGGCTGCAAATCATATTTTTGACACTGATCTGTAAATTGCAAAAAACGTAAGAGGCAACATTTTAGAAGGATCAACTTTTTAAACGACTTTTGTATGAGGAGAAGCGCCAGGCAGCCCGCGAAATTCAAATTTAATTTCGCGGGCTGTTGGCGCTTCTCGCCATCGATCTTTCTAAAATGTTGCCGTAGACAGCGTCATTTTTGAGAAGTCCACCTTTACGATTATTTACCACTTGGCTACCCAACGATAAAGGAAAATCTGTTAGGAAAACCAATAGGCTGACAATAAAAATCTTTAACGTGTGAGATGCATTACTAATGACGATTATCCTGATTATGTCATCATGGCATGTTCCTAGATAACATGCACCGTCAGTTGTACGTAGAGTGGCGATGAGGTGGTCACTTTGGGATTTGGTCCCAACTTTGTATGAAACGTGACTGGTCTCCTTCTTCGCTTAACTTTTTTTACGTATCTTATTTGAAAAATTTGGAACTAAATAATAACAGGATCGACCGATCTGTTTAAGCTAAGGTTGTCGCGGTTAGTCCGTGGATGGGTGACCATCTTTACGTGCCTTAGACGTCCGTGCATGGGGAAGCACGTCCCGGCTGTCATTCGTAGATCTTCGACAGTCGTTACGTTCGTCTTACAAAGGGGCATCGTATTTCCCAGTAACTCGATTGTGGAGGATAAGCAGTCGCTCCATGTAAAATATTGGTACGCAACTACAACCCTTAGACTGAAGTCACCTCAACAAAGTTGTGAAAAGGCTAGGCAGATGATGATTTGAAAAATTTGGCAACGTTTGAACTGTCATCTCCGGCCACGGTCCGTAGACTTACTACTATTCAATAAATAAAAACACAGAGACTAGAAGTTAGTAAAGTTGTTATTAAAAAAAAGAGTATTTTGTATGTTCAAAGACCGTCATGTAAGATAAGATGGTCTCATTTATTGTGATAACCTTAATGTGGTCTTGCACAGCCATCTCAAGATTGCAGTGACCTTTCAGTCTTCTTCAGACAGGTGCGACGCGACAGCGCAACGTGACTCTTGTAGAACAATTTCCATAAAGTTTTTTGTGGTCCTTTTCTTAGCTCGGCTACTGAACCGGTTAATATATTAAAAGAGTTTTTTTTTGTAAATGTGTGCGCCTATAGTACTTTATACTACATATTAGGTCTTTACCTATGAAATTGCCGTTTTGCAGTACTGGCCATTTCAAATCAAAATAATTTTTGTTTGGGTAAGAATTCTAATTTCAAATTAATTTTATTTTAAAAACATGGATTTTTTTTTCCAAAAGTAGTCATTTGTTTATTGATTAGTGTTACATTTTCATCGCATTTCAATCTTTTTCGTCATCATGGATACGTTAAAAATTCGAGTAATTATGGAATATGAGTACCGTCGTGGCAGCAACGCGGCACAAGCGGCACGCAACATCAACGACGTTTACGGAGCTAACACTACAAACCAACGCACCACCTGTTATTGGTTTGCTCGCTTCCGTTCTGGAAATTTCGACCTGAAAAATGAACCTCGCGGTCGTCCGAAGACTTTGGTCGACAATGACGAATTAAAGGCGATTGTGGAAGCTGATGATACACAATCTACGGCTGAATTAGCAGCAGCTTTCGACGTTAGCGTCAAAACAATATTGGTCCATTTGCGTCAAATTGGCAAGGTAAAAAAGCTTGACAAATGGGTGCCCCACGAACTCAATGATCGTCAGCGCGAAGTACGCGTCGAGACGTGCCTTGCACTGCTCAACAGACACACAAATGAAGGAATTTTGAACCGCATTGTTACCTGCGATGAAAAACGGATTCTGTTTGATAACCGCAAGCGCTCAGCAAGTTGGTTGGATCCTGGTTCAGCACCTAAACAATGCCCTAAACGAAAACTTACCCCTAGAAAAGTGATGGTCACTGTTTGGTGGTCTAGCGCCGGTGTGATTCATCACAGCTTCTTACCAAACGGGGTGAGCATTACTGCAGATGTGTACTGTGAAGAACTGAACACAATGATGGAGAAGCTGGCACATCTCCAACCAGCATTGGTCAATCGCTCGTCTCCGCTGCTCCTGCACGACAACGCGCGACCTCATACTGCACAGCAGACGGTCTCCAAGTTGCAAGAACTGGGGTTGGAAGCTCTCCGTCATCCGCCCTACTCACCAGACCTTGCGCCTACAGACTACTACTTTTTCCAGAATTTGGATAACTTCTTGGCGGGAAAAAAATTCAATACCCGAGAGGCAGTACAAAATGCCTTTGAAGAATTTGTTGCCTCCCGTCCAGCTGATTTCTTTAAGAAGGGCATCAATAAACTGCCACTGCGATGGCAAAGATGCATTGATTGCATGGGTGATTACTTCGATTAATACAAATAAAAAATACATGAAAAAAATTCGTTTAAATTTTTTCATACAAAACGGCAATTTCATAGGTAAAGACCTATTATAACTCTTTCAGAAGACATTAAGAGATACTCGAATGTTTCTATAGAATCAATAAGTACAAGGTCAGAACACGGTTCCTTTAAACGCATATTAATTGCAACCTATTTTATTTAACATTTTTTTACATAACTTTTTGCAATGTTGATGACGATTGCCATTAGCGACAAAAGCGCCCATTGAACCGGTCAAGTGTGAACACTGAACAGTGTCCTGATTTTCGTCCTTTTACTGTGCAGTAAAGAATAATAATCAATCTATTTGTTAAAAATGTATTTTGTGTTACCCGTTCAGTGTCTAAATAAACCTTTTTCTTTCTACTTTATTAACGTGTTGTTATGTTAATCCAGTAAATGCAAACGGTACGCCGGCGCGGCTGGAGTCTTTGGAGCCGGACAGTGAAGTCGAGCTGGTCCCAGGAGTGCAACAGCCACAGCAGCCTCCACAGCAGGTACATAACAACTTAATACAAGGTGTAATTGGCGTGACAAAAAACCTAAAAAACGGCCATTGAACTCTCTCATTGAATTGACCTAAATTGAATTATGGGAATACTGACTGGCTGACTGGGGTGACTGCCTCTTTGGTGTAGTGGTCGGGCAAAGTGTTATTGATTTTTTCTATCTGGAATTTTTCAGTAGTAGTCCGGGCTCTAAATTTGTGTCCGGTTGGTGGTAATAGGCTTGCCCTAATTAAATGGGACTTAAACATAACTGGCGAAATGTCAGTGTAATATTGGTTCACTTCTGCCCAACTCTTCGGGGAAACAAGGCGTGATGTTATGTATGTTTGTTATGTGTTATGAGAAGACCCTGAAAAATCTAGTGTGCAGCACATAAATGTATGGGACTACTTATTTATCATGCGCGGAGCCCGAAGAAAAATAACAATAATTTCGGGTTTTAAGTTCAGTTACTAACAAAATAAAAACCTTAACTCCTTTTATTGAAAACAAATGAATTGTTCGCTGCAATGCCTGCAATTAAAATCTACAATGATGCCGTTGCCTGACGAGACTAAATAGCAACGAGACGTATAACTCGTTAATTAAAGTCAGATTTGTTCATAAGGCGCTAATGTAATTAGAAACAGAAATTCCAACTCTGTCTGCTTCTAACCCTTATTGTTGTTCATTTCCAGAATCCAGTAGCACCAAATATACCCGGATTATTGCCTGGACAACGAGTGTTCATAGTCCACATGCCAGTACCCGGATACACGTAAGAATCAAAAGACATACTTACCTAATATAAAAGAATCTATACACAAAACCATTATATGAATGACCACTGAAGATACCATCTTGAATTTAGAATAATGTTTGCCATAAACTTGCACCCTTAGTATGAAAAACCGGCCAAGTGGGAGTCTGACTCGAATACAAAGGGTACCTACAGTGCCACCGTATAATAATTAAAACTACTTAAAAAAAATAAAGTGGCAATAGAAATACACACCCTGTGAAAATTTCAACTGTCTACAAGTATTAGATACAAGAAAAGTGATTTTTCGGCGTTTTTTGCCTGGTGGTATGGAACCTTTCGTGTGCGAGTCCGACTCACACCTTAGCCGGTTTCAGCTTCAGTTTTTGACCACCTGCAACAACAATAGTCATTCAATTATAATATATGAAGCTACACGTACGTGGTGTTCGCAAGACCAAAAACGGAGGAGTTATAATCAATACAGAGACCAAACACGATACTGATAAACTTAAACGTGCAGTCCAGCTCTCTACTTCTGGTCTCACCGCCGACGAACCCAATAAGCGCAATCCTCGAATTGTTGTTATAGGAGTGCCAAATAATATGAGTGAAAATGAGGTATTCAGGTGCATCTTCGAACAGAATTTAGCCGACAAGTTACCAGCTTCAACCATGGGATCCTTTTTGACCTCCATCAAACTGAGCCACAAATCTGGAAAGAAGGACTCCTCAACCTGCAACTACATAATTGAAGTTCCAGCCCACATACGCAAACCCATGATTTCTCAAGCAAGGCTTTTTATAAATTGGACATCTTGTCCTGTCAGGGACTTTACCTTGGTAACCAGATGTTATAAATGCCAACAATATGGTCATGCAGCTAAAACATGCAGAGAAGTCAATTCAACGTGTGGTCATTGTGGTGAAGCTGGACACTCGCTGTCTGTGTGCGAGAAAAAAGCTGACACACCGAAATGTGCAACTTGCTCACGTTTTAAAAAGCCCAACAATCATAAAACGGGAGACTCTGAGTGCCCTGCTAGGAAAATGGCAGAATATAGATATATAAACTCCATTGACTATGAGGGCGTGTAGGACGTCACGCTCAAGCCCAGACTTCCGTGTTTAACGCCAGTTGCTGACTCAACATGAACATTGCACTTCGCTGGCCTACAAGCCCCGATTTTGTTGATTTCTAAGTATTTGGTCACTAGCTGCAAAAATAACGTTCAATTACTACCTATCTATACCCGTTTATACGACGTTTGACTTTTATTTATTTTTATTTCTGCTGACGCGCGAAAACACAGCTGTCTTAAGTAGAGCAAGGTAAAAATAAACAAACATGTTGCATTAGTTTTTAAAATAGTTTTTAAGTTATGAATAATATCATCTATTGTTATCATCTTTTATTTTAAATATTGTTAATAATTCTTTGTACTACAATAACCAACGTTAATGAGCTCCTGTCGCTTGTGATACAGGTTTATCTAACCTAGTACAGGCATCTAACATTTAAATACCTTTGTTAATTATTTTTAAGACTTTTGTATTTTATTTTACCAATTTTACTTTTGAATAAATATTATTATTATTGTAGTGTTTTTTCTTCTCAGCTCTTTGGCTGGTTTTTGCAACATTTACGGACCGAAGCCAAGTAAATGCAGCGTGTGGTGTGTTATGTTTAAGATGTGTTGTGATGAGGCCCTATTTCGTTTTCATCTATTTGCATGAACTTTCGGACAATGCGACATGTATTTAAAATTGCAGCTTTTTGTAAGGTGATATAGAGGGTTTCTTTTAGGTTAAGTAATTTAAGGCTATGAAGAAGGTGATTTGGGATGACGCCTGTTGTGGAGAGGACTATAGGGACCACGTAAACTTTTTGTTGGCGCCATATTCTAGTTACTTCCTCTTTGAGTTCGGCGTATTTACTAATTTTTTCAGATATTGTCTTCTGAATGTTATGTGTGTTAGGAACGGCAATATCTATTAGGTAAGTAACTTTATTTATTTTGTCTTGTAATGTTATATCCGGTCTATTGTAGTGAATTGTCTTGTCGGTGAGTATGGCGCGGTCGTAATAAAGTTTATGTGTGTCATTTTCTAGGATAGTTTGTGGTGTGTAATTGTAATACGGAGTGTTTGTGTCTTGAATGAGTGTGTATTTGAGTGCTAGTTTTTGGTGAATTACATTTGCTACCTGGTTGTGCCTGTGTGTGTAGTCTGTCTGCGTAAGAGTTGTGCACGCTCCTGTTATGTGTTGAATTGTTTCTGGTTGTGTGTGACACTTGCGACATTTTTATTATTATTATTATCTCCTTTATTCAATTAAATATACATATAAATTATATTTTTAAATATTACTATAAAAATATAAAAACATTTAAAAATATAAAAAATAGTAGCCCACCGGTATCGGGAACAAGGTCCAAGCTACCGGCGGTCAGGGCTCCAGAGAGAGGAACCTCCTGACAATGCGAGCCGTGTCCAGGAGTACCGCTTTCTGGATCAAGCCCTTGACCCAGCTGCCCAACGAGAGCCTCCTCAGATGTTGGTCGAGGCTCTTGGCTATCAAGCCATTGGCTGTAACTACTATCGGTACAATGATCGCTGAGTCCACATCCCACATGTCGACAACCTCGTGAGCCAAGTCAAGATACTTGATTTGTTTATCTTTCTCGGCTTTCACGAGGTTCCCGTCATGCGGGACCGTTATATCAACGATCATTGCACGCCGCTCTATTCGATCCACCACCACTATATCAGGTTTATTGGCAACAATAGTCCTGTCAGTGATGATGGATCGATCCCAGTACAGTGTGACATGTCCATTTTCGAGAACTGGGTCGGGCACATACCTGTAGTACGGCACTTCTGATTCCACAAGGCTGTATTTCAGAGCAAGTTGCTGGTGGATAATCCTGGCTACTAGGTTGTGTCTATGCAAGTACTCTTCGTTAGCTAGACGAGAACACCCGGAGATTATGTGTCTGATTGATTCTCCCGGACGGTGACATGCCCGACAGATGTCAACCGTGCCATCTTTCACAATAAATCTCCGGTAATTGTTCGTCATCATAACTTCGTCCATAATTGCACAGACAAAACCTTCGGTTTCCCCAAATAGGTCACCAAAACGCAGCCAGGCTACGGACGCTAGAAGGTCTACATCGGGCCCATGTAGGGCCTGGAAAAAGCGTCCGTGAAGCTCCTTACTCTGCCATACCTCCATGCGATCTTTAGTGTCAAGCACTACAGGCTTGCGCCAGTTCTCTTTACCCAAGGAGAGCGGGGTGAGGCCCTTGTCCACCGCAACCACATCTCGATGCATCCCCACGTCGGTTTCTAGGAAATAATCCCTGAGACTGCATATCTCGCGATTGTGGAGAGTCTTAGCATTTAAAAAGCCTCGACCTCCACATTTTCGCGGGATATACAGTCTCATTACCGATGACCGTGGGTGATGCATGCGATATGCAGTCAGCAGCGTACGGACCCTCCTATCTATGGCGTCGAGTTCGGTCTGAGTCCATTTGAGTATGCCAAAAGAGTACATCAAGACCGGCATGACCCAACCGTTGAAGGCACGCACCTTGTTTCCGCCTGATAAAAGACTATTAAATACTTTTTTCAGGCGGCCAAAGAAGCGTTCCTTCAACGATTGTTTCATGTCAGTAACATTGATGCCCAAAGCTTCCGACATACCCAAATACTTATAGGTTTCGGCTGCGGAGAGGGCTCGAAGTTTTATGGAATCCGAGAGTTGGGTCCCCACGGATTCCACAATCTCCCCTTGCTTTACATGCATGACCGCACATTTGTCCACACCAAAATCCATCCTAATGGCGCTACTGAAAGTTTCAGTTACTTTCAGTAGCTCCATCAGTTGCAAATTGTTGGGGGCAAAGAGTTTTAGGTCATCCATGTAGAGGAGGTGAGATATAACCTGACCACCTCTCCTCAGTCGATAGCCTATACCTGAATCCTCCAGCAGTGTGCTTAGAGGATTCAGGGCTAGGCAGAACCAAAGCGGACTCAAACTGTCGCCCTGAAATATGCCTCGCTCGATCCTTATCGGTTCGCTATTCCTCTGGATATTTCGACATCCTGGATATCGAAGGACCGTCCTCCATTGCCCCATACATGACATCAGGAAGGTGCGCAGAGTTGTATCTACTTTATACAATTCCAGCACCTTCATGAGCCATGTATGTGGCACCGAGTCATAGGCCTTCTTGTAGTCTATCCAACATGTCGAAAGATCCTTTCTGGAACGACGAACCTGTTGGCTAATGGCCATATCAATGAGGAGCAGCTCCTTAGTACCGCGGGATCCGTTCCGACACCCATTTTGAGAGACAGACATGATGGAATTGGTGTCTACATGATTGTAAATTTTAGCTCTCAAAATGGATGTAAGAACCTTATAGACCGTCGGCAAACACGTGATCGGCCTATAATTTTTGGGTTCCGCGGTACTACCAGATTTATGGAGCAGGTGGGTAACTCCTGTCGTTAGGAACTGGGGTAGCGAACCAGACTCCAAAGCAGTCTGGTACTGAGCCGCCAAGCGAGCGTGCGATCCAATGAACCATTTGATCCAGAAGTTGTGCAGCCCGTCCGGCCCTGGAGATTTCCAGTTTGGCAGCGGACGGACTGCACGAGCTACATCTTGGGGGCAGATGGTAATAGCCCCCATTTCTGGTATAGGATCGCAGGCTCGCTCGACTTCTCGAGTCCAATCACCTTCGGTGTGACTGACAGGCACCGACCAGATATTGCGCCAAAAAGAGCACATGGCATCATCATCCGGTAGGCGCGTATCAGCCACACCTTGATCCGGTCGCTCCCAAGCCCTATAAACCCACCTTTCATCACTCTGGAAGGTGCGGTTCTGAGTGTATCGGTCTACTCGCCGCTTATACCTACGGATACGGTTTGCCCATGCATACACTTTCTGCTTCAGGAAGTCTATGCGCTCTGCGACACGGGACATATAATCCTGAGGGCTGGTATCAGTCCCTAAGAATGCCCGCCTCACAAAGCGCATCACTCTAGGGCGAGTGTTGCCCTCCCTGAAGCAGATTAGTTTGCCGATGAGGGCTCTGGCCCCACCAATACGACGTTCAATTCTGCACTGCCAAGCTGGTATGGCTGGTTTAGGTCGTGTAGCTCTAGAGTCATTAGCGAATTTTACGTGAGCTACACGACATGCCGCTACAGCCCCACAGTACAGAATTGAATGAGTATCGGTGAGGTCTTCGCAGTCATCAAAATAGTTTGACAACAGCGAATCCAGAGCCGCCACCAGCGCCCTATTTTTGTTATGCATGGGCAAACGAGGTAAGCGTGGCCTAAGTTCGGGCGACATGAACCGGTATTCCCGAATCGCACCCTCCAAAGCACTCCTCAATTCCTCATTGCACTGGGTACTTACGTTAGTAACCCTATCATCAGTCCCCTCGTCAGCTTGAGGTGCGTGGCTTGTGGTGAACAGTGGTGGTACCACAACTGTCTGCGGCGGCGGCGGCGGGGGGACGATGACATGGCTACTTTGCATTTCAATTCGCAAGCGATCAAGTACAGTGTCATCCAACATATGATTACGCTGGATGACCCGCACCTGATCCGATAGTCGTTGTGTCGAAACGTTGAGAGTTGGTTCAAGCACCTGAAAAAGAGAGAGCATCCGAACACGGTACGCGGTCAGATTGTTTCCTCCTTCTGTAGCCCCATAGTATGAGCGCATGACGTTCTCATTGATGGATCGTGTCCATCTCATGCGCTGCACACTTCCGCCGGGAGCTGGGACCCTATCAGAAGCCGATGGGCCTCGAGGTCCTAAACCATCCGGCGGCCGGCGTCGTCCCCGTCGACGAGCAGGTGGTGGCGTCGTGGGCGGGGAGAAATACTCGTCGCTCGAGCTCGACGCAACTACCGCGGCCGGTGTCGTCACAGCGTCCGTAGTGGAACTGGGTACCGGCGGCGGCGAGGCGGAGCTGAGCGAAGAGTCCGGTGGTGGTAGGCGTGCATTACGTGCGGCGGCTCTGGTCAACATTTCTTAGTTTTTCTATTTCTGAGTATTTTGTGGTTCGGAGGTGACATCTGTCATGTCACCTCCGATTCGGTAGTTTCTGGTTATATTTACTACATTATGGTGTAGTAGGGTCTGTTTTTATTGATTTCCAAGATTATACTGGTTTTAATGAATTTGTATTGTAGAACTGTAGTAAAATTAGTATCAGTGATAAAATTATGCAATTATTAAGAAAAATTGAAAAACGTGACGTTCAGTTGACACAGTGTTGCCATTTTATTATTATTATTATTATATTGCTAGAAAAGTTGGAACGAATTGGTGTTAGAGGAGTACGTCTAGATATTTTTAGGCGTTACATGAGTGAGCTTTCTCAAACTGTAAAGATAAGAAATCACGTTAGCAAACAGCAATTTTTAACCTACGGAGTCCCGCAGGGTAGTGTCCTTGGACCTACCCTGTTTCTTATTTACATAAATGACCTATGTAATTTGGCTCTAAGTAACGCTAAAATTATAACCTACGCGGACCATACCGTCATGCTCATTCATGGTAAGGATTCAAGTTCATTAAGGAATGGTAACTTGTTTCAGTCCTGGCAGCATAGGAGGCTACCAACCAGTGTACATTGTCGCTGCAAGCCCTCAAGGAAACGGTCGATTCCCTGGAAATGGTAGGTTTGCAAGAAATCAAATGCTACACGCTTTTTGCCCTTGATTAACGCATTTACATGAAGTATTTTACAAGAAGTAATTGCCTAGTTCATTCATTTATTTTCTACATTTTCATAATTGTATGAACTAAATTTACTTGAAAATGCCTGCACCATTTAGTTTTAAAATATTGACTAAAAATTTAAGTGTAGAGAAATGGTCTTAAAAGATCTACTTACAGAAATAAACATAGAAAGAGGCTGATTAAAAGGTTTGTAAAATTGATCCTTCCCCATTATTTCCAGGTTACCAGAATGCAGTTCTCCTGGACCCATCAGGTCAGGGCATCCTGAACCCGTACGGCGGGTACCACAGAGCCTTGGTTCAACCTCAAGTCTTGGGTCCCCTTGCCTACCCCAACAGACCTTATGATCTGGTATATCAAGGCCATGGAGTATCTAATCCGTAAGTACAATTAGTTTCTAGCTCAAGAGACGCATAAAACGAAGAACGATGATAAAAGAATAATTGAAAGAAATACCAGTTTTATAGCTAGCAGACCAATTTTGAGAAATAAATGGTTATTGAGTTTTGGATTATGAAACTAAAAACTATTATTTCTTGGTTGTAAACTACAACTTTCTACTTTCGCCTTTGATTGTAATAATTCATGCCAATACAATTTTGGATATCTCAAAAAACGAACAGTGACGAAAATCTTGTAATTCATTTTAAAAAATACAATTACAAGTTGGCCCTGTATGAAGCACTATATTAGGTTATTTATTCGAATCTCTTAAAACAAATAGCATTATAAGCAGTTGTGATATCTACTTTTTCGTTCACAGCGCTGGCCAACCTATCCAAGAAGAAGCTGGACGAGGACCTATTCACTTCTCACAAAATATCGGTCTCCAAGGACCAGTCAACCATGCTGCCTATCCAGGACCAGCTGCCCAGCTTGTCCACCCAGGCCAAGTTAACACGAGAGCACCCAACGGTAAGAACATGTCTGGTTATCATCGTTGCCAGTACCTGCGATTGCTTTATACGGTGTCTCAAAACACTATCCAAGTAAACATAAGTAATTGTGTATGTTGATATTGTTGTAGTGGACGAAGATAGTAACGAGAATTAAAGGATTCAAGGCCCTTTAATGATGCTCTTAAAGAAGCTGAAACTGTTTTAAAACTTAAAACTGTACAAACAGTAAGATAATACAAAGTGCACATAAAAGTTCAGTTTTTGCGACAACGCTGTAAAAATTAAGAAAAAATCCAAGGAGATAAAAAAGAACTGTACGAGTAGTTGATGATGATATTTTATATTCCAGGTGCTCCAGCTCAACTAAAACAAGGAAGCGAAGAAACCAAAGAAGCTGTCGAAGCTAAATCGAACCAGCGAGCACAAGCCCTCACACGAAACAAAGCGTAGCTCAACGATATTAATTAGTTTATTGTGATTAAACAAGTTGAAACTATACCAGCTCAAATATTCGATTCAGATGTACCACTACTGAATCAAGTGATTTTAGTTTTAGATCTAGTATTTTGAGTACTTTGATGTAGTTAATTTTATGTTTGTTACCAGTTTTTAAATTAACAATGCAATTATAGTTTCTTATATTTATTACAAAAATTAAATGTTCAATACTGTTTGAGATTTGATTTTTATTATAATCAACTTTTTACTACTCTCTTTCACCTTATTGGATTTCTGCACTCTGACATAAACATACAAAACTGGAAATACAATAAGTAATTGTTGGTTCTTCGATCCGATTACTTTTTCAAATACCTTCTAGAGTCGTTTATGTTATTTTTCGTAATAACGTCGGGTTCGTGCCCAAACCTCATCAATTCAGAAGGCTGAACCAGCAACTTTACGGCCCAACGTGATCCTACTGGCCATAAATTTCAGAAAGAGTTATTTGATGAATTGGATCATTGGTTATTAAAGTCAAGGAGTTGACGTTTTGTATAACGAATATAGTATTCCATGGGTATGAAATTGGCTCCTTTATTGTAATAAGACACACAGACACGAGGAAATATATTGATTGAATATATCTATGGCGATAGAACAGATGCAATCACAGAAGTAAATACAGACAACCACTACACATATACTCACAATTCTATTACCCCGTTCTCCCTTAACTTAACTCTTAAGTAAACAGTAATTTCCAGTAAATTCCTTAGAAAATCAGCACTAGCAACTGTACAGCTAATATGGAGCGACATCGCCCTACTATTGCCAGGACCGGTCGCTTTCCCCTATAATAAATTAACAGCGACGCGAATTACGATGGCATCTATCAGATAAGTGACAAGTACAACTGGTAAAATTGCCCGAGATTTAGAATCAGCACCATTTTCCTTTATAAGGTGAAAAACGGGTACATTAAATATGTCGGCTTCGTTCATGCATGCAATAAGATTAATGGTTTAAGTTCGTGGGTGCTTTTTTAAGTTGGTGTTAAGTATCGTTATTTGTTGGTTTGCAAATCTGTCAGTATTGTCTGTTTATGTTGGATGCTTATGATGTATTTTATGATCCTCTTTATCTTGGACAAAGGTTGAACATAACTGGCGAATTGTGGGTCTACTCTAGCACCTCTACCTAACTTCTCGAGGATTACAGGCGTGATGTTATATTTTAAAGATTGAGACTGTGATTATAGCAAGAGTAAATGTTAAAACCGTAAAATTTAGAAACTAATCATTTCCTTAAATTAACATGTTTTATCCTAGTCAGCATCTCATAGTATTTTTTCTTGTTAGCGCATAATATATGCACAGATTAAAATGTAATTAAAATAAAATCGACAATATAATCTTGTAACTTTCCACAAAGCGAAACAAAACGAAAGTGTCCAAAACTCGTTTGTGCCCAAAGATAAAGATATACCAATACAAAACGGTCATAAAATAATTAACTCCAATCAACACTTCCTGAAGTGAAATTGCCATCATTAAAAATATTAATACTTCCTTGTGGAATCTACCTTTTATCTGCGAAACTGCTACCGTTAGCATTTAAGCTGCATTTTATCGTCTCTAACGGAGCCTCATCCTGTGGTGGCGTTCAATCCTATAAAGTATAATATACACCAACTTATATATACTCTCCAGAATCATCCACATCATCTCTATCCCTTTCTAATAAGATGGACATTGTCATGGCTAACAATTGTGCAGCTCTAAGTCTAAAATTGTCAGGTTCCAAGAATGGTTACCAGTTTATGATCTCCAAAGGAATCGGACGTATAATTATGGCCAATTGGAAATGTGATTGGACATAAATAACGGATAATTGACTCGAGATAGACGTGGACGGTTTAATTCAATTAAATTGTAATGCTGTTTCAATTATTGTGTGTTCTGCCATGTCTTTCGTGCTGGCCATGTATTTTGCAGTTTTTTTTTCGAATGTGTATGGTATATGGTACATGTGGAGTGTTTTATCACAGAGTATGTTTTCGGGGTTTCATCGAAATACTTATAGCCTATGAAGTATAGCTAAACGATTTATTGAGACTTTAAAAATAATTCCATTTTCAATATAATCTACCCGAACAGCTCTTTAAATATTGAAATCAAGGCAAGACGAAGAAGAAAATAAAATCTGATGATATTCTTTTGTTTTATGTACGACTAACTGTCTTCTCCTTCTGGGCACGCCACGATTGCGGCGGTGAGTCCCCTCTTTGAGGAGTGGCTTGAGAGGCGGCACGGCATCCTGACCTTCCGCCTGACGCAGTTCCTCATCAGACACGGTTGTTTCGGGAGTTTCCTGTTTCAGATAAGGCGGGAGGAAACGCCCGGTGTTTCCACTGTGAAGATCACTCTGAGGACACGGTGGAGCAAACAGGGGAGATCTACCCGGCTTGGGCGGAGCACCACCGTGCCCTTGTGGAGGCGATCGGCAGCAGCGATCTCTCGCGTCCGGCATTGGTCCACGCCATGGTACGGAGCGAGAGTGCATGGGTAGCCGTCGTCTCCTTCTGCGAAGCAGTAATGCACGCAAAGAGGGAGGCGGCGCACGTGAGGGAGAGGCAGTATTTGCGCCCTCACGGCCCTAGCCTCCGTAGGAAATGCCCTGGGCGTCGGGAATCCCAGGCTGATTCCCGACCACCGTAGGCGCGGGCTTGCGGACGGCAAGTAATGGGTAGCTCGCTGTTTGATAAAGAACCAAGCCCGGGTCGACGGCGCATTGTGTCCCACGCGCGCCTCAAAAAGATGTCAGCACGAACTGGTGGGGCACGAAAGGGCCGATGCCTGCCAGGGGGGCGGGTTGTTTGAAAGAGATACCATGGTTCCTGGCACAAAGACAACTGCGGGAACACGGGTGGGTTTTAGTCAGTAGAACTCTGACACGACCTTCCGCTCCACCCTGAGCGGACAAAATTATTTATTGATTTCTCACCATCAAAAAAAAACTGTCTTCTCTTCTTACCATTCTCTGAACATGCATTTTCACAAAGATAATAACCGTAAAACATATCGAATTACACACACTTATCGTTTTGCAAAACTAAAAAGCTACAATTCGTTCCAGCTAATTGGCCATCAAAATTTCTATCATTAAAAACAAATAAAAGCGAAGAACAATGCAAAAAGCCCACAAACCGCATTTTGTTTATTTTCATTGACCTGCATTGTAGTGACCTTGATACTGCATCATTATATTACCATCAATCACGTACACGAGCTGCGCATGATGGATGGCCATAGATATGATTTAAAACTACATGTGCAGTAATGTGCTAATTATATCACCATCAACACAATCCAATCTAGTCCTTCAGTCTATGTGTTAAGGTTCACTGCTTTAGCGCAACATTGACACTATGGCATCAGTATCTTTTTATTCAAACTTTAATGGTCTATTCATAACCAATCAAACTTGAACTATCTCAATGTTCACTGCCACCTAGCTCAAAACTAACTATTGTGAACTTCGTACATCAATGAAGCTCATCAAATTTTGGGCTTCTGATAATGATGACTCACTTTAATTAAGATGGAATCGCTTTCCAAAGGAAAGGTGTCGAGAGATCGTTGCAATTATCAGACGTTCGGTACGATGCGAGGCAATTATGATCTTTTTGCCGTGGACCCGTTATCTTGGCTTAGATGCGCGGCAAAAACGCAACTGGCGCAGTGTGGAGTCTTTCGCGGCCGTGGGCGCACGCTACCGCCTCGCGTACTCACTGAGACACTATGTCCCCTCGCGCACTGCTCGTACTTGTCGCTATAGCCTGCATCGCGCAGGTAGCGGCCCGACCGGTCAAGAAGACCCTAAACTTCAACATGTTTGTTCTCCGACCCAAAGAAGGAGCGTCTGACAGATTCTTACTGTCAACCGACGGGGTATCCAGGTTTGGGCCAATATTGGAGATGTTCGTCCAACGCTTCCAAGGGTTGATGTCCGTGAAGCTACCTCAAAACCAGCTTAACGGCATATCTGTTCCTAATGGGGCGTCAGGAGTGAAGGGCGAGGTACCTGTTGGTAACAATGCGGAAAACGAAGTTGATGGAGTGCAGGAGTCCAAAATGCCTGGAATAGTGGTCAGGCCATCGCGCACGAAGCCAGGGACTTACGAAGTTGAGATAGACATGGTTGTGGATGATGGCCAGCCAGATGAGAAGACAACGTAAGGCAGCTGTCGAGTATTGAAGTAGATTCGATCCGAAAAGCATATAATTATGTGGTGTGGGTGCATGAAAACAAATAAGTGCGATTTTATTTTTAGAGCATGTTTGATAACTGCGGAGAAATACAAATATCAATAAGTAGTTGTATAATCTCGGTATATGATATAAGATGTTACGTAAATATTTTCGTGCTAGTAAACATAAATATTTTGGTTGGAAAAAGTCGTTTCTTTAGAAATGTCAAAGCAATCTCACTTCCGTAGATTTTGTATGTTTTAGTATCGTGATATCTTTATTTCTGCATTTATTATTTTTAATTTAGTTTTTAAGTTAAAGTCGTAATGTTATTTATTTTGTTTATTCTTGCCATATCATTAAGGTTTAGAGCTCGTAATAAATTATTTTACTATTTTTGTACTTTGTTTATTTTTGCTGGTTGTTCAAATATATTGGCTAAGACTTATTTAATTTGTGGTTTAGTGCTTATAATTTTGTTATTTACCTACTTAGTTTCTAGTGACATAGTTTTAGTTTTTTTTTTTTGCTCGTAAGTTAATCAATGTCTACAAATGGCAGTTTGAATTTTTTCGTGTAAAATCGATTTGTTTTTCCGATAACCTGTACAGACAAATTAGCTCGATATAATAGATTTTAAAAGACCAGAGGTTGAATACAAACTCGTCAAACCAAAATTAGTACAGAAACCCAAGTTTAGCGAAAACTTCGTTTCCTATACTAATTTTCTTTTGAGAAAACTTGAACGGAAAAGACTTCACGAAAGTTGATCCACCAACTTTAAATATTTTCCCAATCAGTCATTTGTTACAACCATACTACTTATTACTATAAATTCGAAAGTAACTCTGTTGTATAATACCTTTTCACGCCTATACCACCGAACAGATTTCGATAAAATTTGGCAAGGCGATAGATGGCATCCTAGGCCACTTTTTGCCCGTTAGCATTTTCCCGTAAGATAATTTCAATCAACCACGCGGGCGAAGCCGCAGGCAGGAGCTATAAAAAACTAGCTTAACTTTGACTAAGTGAGTACCTACTGTAATCAGCAATAGGCTTTCCAATATGTATAAGAGCCTTCACGTATCATAAACTCCACTTTTCATTTGACAAATGATCTGACAGCAATATTTCAGCTTCACTGAATGAAAATCTCTGTTAAAATGCATGAAAATACTCATACTTTGCCATTTTATAAACTCGAGGTTCTTGAACCCCAGTAGCCATCGTAATTTATTGTCTTTGTTAACTGCTGTCAGGACCTTTCTTGATTTCTTTATTGTTATTTTATAAATACCGCTAGGCTTTTGTTTCAGCAAATAGGAATACGTGCTATTTTTCCTTATAGACCCTTTGTCCCTTATGCGAATGCACGAACTTGTATGCCTATCACCTACCCACCAGTTAGGTACTGGATAACACGATACCCCTTGGTAAGACTGGTTGTCAGACGATTGTCAGAGTTTTGAGCATCTGACCACCCGTAATGTCTGTCAAAAACAGCCGGGACGTTAGTGCTTAACGCACTTTCCGAGGCACAGAGGTGTCTCAGTAAATAATGGATGATCACCTATCCACGAACCGACCTCGGCAAGCGTAATTTAACTTTCAATTGACCCGTAGGGCTGTAATTATTTAGCCACGAGCCCCTCAAGTCCTCGTTAACCTTCTGAAATGGAAAATAAATGCGTCTTCTTTCTCGCCATGGGAAGAAGCTCGTGGCACAATAGAAACGTATTTATACAACTATATATTTTATGTAGACTAGTCCTGTAACATAAAAGACTAGTACCATAACTTAAAACCCTAGAACAGTTAGTAATAAATAAGAAAATAACAGCGTTGCGGCTGCAGAGATAAAGTAAGGCCTAACACATTAACGGTATGCGCGGTTATTAAACCGCACCAAATGACTGCTGCGTACTGATTGTAGTGCACGCCTTTACATGAGTTTTCTAGGGTTCTCTTTCAATTTTTAAGTTATTTTTTAGCACTTTGGAGAGCCTGTAGTCTGTACTTTATTCAATCATAAAGGAGAATGTAAAAAAAAACACAACGTCATTAAAAAACTTATATGTACGACAGTATATATAATAGCAGTCAAATGAGAAATTAGTTTCTCTCAAAATAATCACCACAAGCGCTACAACCTGCCCAAAGCGGCAATATTGCAAACGTCGAATAAAGAGTCGCCTGTCTTAAAAAAGATAGGTAGTGCACCATGTTGTTATTTTGCACAAATTTTACCACCCAAACAACGTAACGAAAGTCCAATAAGCACTGAGAGTGCTTATAACACTTCAACAAAACAGCGACGAATGCAATGAGTGACTTTAGAATCGCAGAAGCCCTCAATAATGCAAAAAAAACGTAGTAGGTACGTTGGAAAATTGTGCGCATGTAATCAGCATGTTGTATTATCTCGTCTATGTTTTATGTATCTACCAACGCTTTTTTACATACTGTGTATTTTTATATACAGTTACAAGAAAGTAATATAACATTTGACCTGTCAGCCCTCATTATTTTTTATCGCCTATGGGATTTTTCCCCAAATCTTTTTGGATAATCTCCTTTACATTTATGTCTATAAAATGCCTATACTTATGAAACATCGGGTGTGCAGTTCTAAATTAATTGTTGCTTTAGCCTGAGGGAAAATCACCTATTCAATGGAGTATGAAAAAAAAGCAATGCTGGCTTTTACCTACCTCTTATCCTCTCCTCTTTCCGATACCATTAAAACATGATGAAATACTTCGTAAATGGTTCCGCTGAGTACCTTTTTAGAGTACTTTAATTCTATGGAACAGATGTAAGGTTCTGACCACACCAGCGAAAGTGCACTAAACACGGAAGTTACACGCACACTATTCGCATTCCAATTAGGTGCATCTCTGCTCCGCCACACACTCGCTAACATCACGAAAACACTATTATGCAGTCGTCATAATGTATGCACAACGGTGCATGTAACCCCTCTTGGTGAAGCCGTACGATACTTGGAAAAGACAATGGACCAAAGGCTTCTTTTTTGTATTTTTTTTTCAATTTCTTATACGTCTATCAATCCATATACATGCAGCTCCAGTTTCTTTCATTGATCAAGAAAAACATGCATTTTATCTTTACTGCCTTTGAGAATCAGCACCCTCGCACAATCACAATCTGAATAATTTGAAGGATATTCTAATCCATTGCTTCATGTGTACCTAAAATTAGTCTGTTCTCAACGTAAATAACGCATTTAATGTAGTTTTGAAGTGTCAAAACTCATTGCTACTGTTTGTGTGTTACACAATTACCCTGCACTTCAATATTATTTGAGTCCACGACAGACGGACCTAACTAGACACTTTTCAGTTAGGCAGCCTCTTTGAGCTTTACTAGCTTCAATTTAGAACCCGTTATGGTGAACCACTATAAAACTAAACTCAATGCTCCTTATCGAAATATCATTCACCTGGAACACATACGTACAGATCCGATTAATACAATGGAGTGTAATAATATTAATTCATTGACGAATACGCAACGAACGCGAAAGCTGTATGCATCGCGCATTTTAATTAGGAAGGCGCAGTTTAGAAAAGCACGATAAGTATAGTTAGCGAGCTAATGGTGTGTTTTTGGCGAACAGTTGATAAAATCTGTCATAAATTCATAAGTGATAAACAATACTGAAAAATTATTTTATCTACTCTCTTAGCGTAAAATTCGAATTGTAAACTTCAAAGCGAGTTTATATCGACATACTTACTTTATAAGCACAATGAAAAAATAATCTTACAAGACTTGTTTTCTAACAAAGTAATGTTTTTTTTTTTTATATATACTAATACGATACAGGGTTAATCCAAGCAGTTAATATGAAAAAAGGGTTTCCATAAAGGGTGCGCCATTTTTATAATTAGCATTACAAAACTCTTTCTTACTCTTTTATTTAACTTTGATCTTTTAATTAATAGATTCAATCCCAATGTATGAGAGTAGATAAAGTAGTGTATGAAACTGCACATAACTAGGTATTGAAACAACAAAAACCAAACCAAACAAAACCAAAAACAACAACAAATACCTCTCATTATCCAACAGTTTCATAAACTACTAGTATTCCTGTAAGTAGGCATGGTCTGCACAAACACTTTTACACGTCAATCATATTTTAAATACTAGATGAGGTTGGAGCTTCCTATCTAACTACTCTGAGAAGAAAGGCCGGAACAAATTCAAAATCTGAAGTCAATGAAGATTGATCTCTGAAATTATTTTTTGGTAAAAAAAAAACACACAAATCGAGTGGAGCTGTCCATTTCAGTGCACGCATTTGTCAGTAATCGTACAACTCTCCTGAGAACTTAAGGAGTTCAACGATGTTGGAATCCTTATTTGGTTTTTTTGGCGTGTCGCATGTCTACCTTTTGGAGGTTGTCGCCTGCTCAATGCTTAACCAAGCTAGGCTGTGGATCATAGATGCCTTATAAATAAGGCCTCCAGCCAGAGAACCATTACTAAATTAGTGTTGTCGTGGCTTTGTACGGGTTCCTTCGGCAGTCCGGTCAGCATTACGAGCCATAAACTAAATTATATGACGCTAATGCGCGCTAACATATTTTGTGCTCAAACCATGCTAGTATTATATTTTAGCGCGCCTATTAATGTGAATACTGAGCAATGCGTAATCTAGGGCTATCACCATGTTAAAATCGACAACCCACAATTGTTTTCAGACTTTCTGACACCTACCCGGGAATGTGAGCCTGTATTTTTACCAAAAAAAAAAAACATCTTTTGCGAGTTTACGGACTGTAGCAAACGCAGATATTCATGCATATTATATATCATCACGCCTTGTTTCCCTGAAGAGTTGGGCAGAGGTGTACCTATAGTACTTACACCAACTTTTCGCCAGTGTAAAAGGGGGCGAGCCTATTGCCATCTGAGATGTTTAGGGTCGTGAGGATATTTAGAAAGAACAACTCAGATTGGCTGCCAAAAGTATAATGTCTATATTTAATACGAAACAAGTAAAATAACATAAAACGCTAATCAAGCATTAACTTGATACATAATTATAACGGAGCATACATACAAAATAGTGTAAAGGAGAGCATACACTTCACATCAACCAGGCACAAATCCAGATTCCGGGTTGCTAATGAGAAATTCCAGATAGAAAAACTCAATAAAACTTTTTGCACGACCTAGGAATCAAACAGGTCCTAGGTTTTGGGAAAAAAGTTTTTTTGAGTTTTTGCTCATGCTCAGGAGTAACCCTTGCGAGAACTAGACCAACGAGGCGTTCATGCGTTTCTTATTATTAACTCCCAGAAGAACTGGGTTGGATGATGGGGTCCGGGTTTTATTATTTCTTTCTTTTATCGAAAACTCCAAACCTAGTTCTAACTACCAGTGTAATGACAGACACACATGGTTACAAAGAGAGCGGGAAAACTAGCTCCCCGGTCACCGACCAAGCAATTATCCTACGGAACGACCAACGCCTTCCCCCTTGTCTCTCATTGGAAAACTATTACGTAACCTATAAAGCTTTGATCATACAGAGGCGAATCCCGCATAGAACGAGAGTCGCGATTGCACGCGGCGGTTGTTACAATAATTAGGAAATGAGGCGGCCCCTACATCTACAATAAGATTGACATTGAAAATCAGCACTTGCACTCAAATAAACACTTATTTTTATCACACAATAATATTGACCACCCATAAGTTCAAATGTTTTCGCGTGAGCAAAACCTGCGCAATACTTATCCTACACGGTGCAGTAAAATTAAAGTCGCTCAAACTTTTGTTCAATCATTGCGCAATCTTCATGATAAATCCTAAACGATCAAAAACATTACGCAATCCGTAATATTAGGTCTTTACCTATGAAATTGCCGTTTTGCAGTACTGGCCATTTCAAATCAAAATAATTTTTGTTTGGGTAAGAACTCTAATTTCAAATTAATTTTATTTTAAAAACATGGATTTTTTTTTCCAAAAGTAGTCATTTGTTTATTGATTAGTGTTACATTTTCATCGCATTTCAATCTTTTTCGTCATCATGGATTCGTTAAAAATTCGAGTAATTATGGAATATGAGTACCGTCGTAGCAGCAACGCGGCACAAGCGGCACGCAACATCAACGACGTTTACGGAGCTAACACTACAAACCAACGCACCACCTGTTATTGGTTTGCTCGCTTCCGTTCTGGAAATTTCGACCTGAAAAATGAACCTCGCGGTCGTCCGAAGACTTTGGTCGACAATGACGAATTAAAGGCGATTGTGGAAGCTGATGATACACAATCTACGGCTGAATTAGCAGCAGCTTTCGACGTTAGCGTCAAAACAATATTGGTCCATTTGCGTCAAATTGGCAAGGTAAAAAAGCTTGATAAATGGGTGCCCCACGAACTCAATGATCGTCAGCGCGAAGAACGCGTCGAGACGTGCCTTGCACTGCTCAACAGACACACAAATTAAGGAATTTTGAACCGCATTGTTACCTGCGATGAAAAATGGATTCTGTTTGATAACCGCAAGCGCTCAGCAAGTTGGTTGGATCCTGGTTCAGCACCTAAACAATGCCCTAAACGAAAACTTACCCCTAGAAAAGTGATGGTCACTGTTTGGTGGTCTAGCGCCGGTGTGATACATCACAGCTTCTTACCAAACGGGGTGAGCATTACTGCAGATGTGTACTGTGAAGAACTGAACACAATGATGGAGAAGCTGGCACATCTCCAACCAGCATTGGTCAATCGCTCGTCTCCGCTGCTTCTGCACGACAACGCGCGACCTCATACTGCACAGCAGACGGTCTCCAAGTTGCAAGAACTGGGGTTGGAAGCTCTCCGTCATCCGCCCTACTCACCAGACCTTGCGCCTACAGACTACTACTTTTTCCAGAATTTGGATAACTTCTTGGCGGGAAAAAAAATCAATACCCGAGAGGCAGTACAAAATGCCTTTGAAGAATTTGTTGCCTCCCGTCCAGCTGATTTCTTTAAGAAGGGCATCAATAAACTGCCACTGCGATGGCAAAGATGCATTGATTGCATGGGTGATTACTTCGATTAATACAAATAAAAAATACATGAAAGCAGTTTATGCAGCTTTACCGGCATTTTACTTTAGCTGACGCGGGCTCTGCACTTGCTGCAATGAATCTTGACCTGGCTTGCATCAGCGTCTGGGCTAAATCATTTGGTTTGCAAATTAACCCTGCTAAATCCCAGGCCATGATCATAGGTAGCAGATTCGTTCGCAATGCGGCTGATGTTGCATCTCTGATGCCTTTATATCTCGATGGTGTTCGTATTGACTATACCGAAACCGCTAAAGATCTGGGTTTAGTTATCGACTCCAATCTTTCGTGGCGTGCTCAGGTCAATGAGGTCAGTCGAAAGGTAAATTTCTCATTTCATTCGTTGAAATGCCTTCAAAGTCTCCTGCCTTTGAAGACTAAAATTTCTTTGGCACAAACACTTATTCAGCCGATTATAGATTATGCCGACGCCTGCTATTTGGATGCTACTGAGGAGCTATTAAACAAGCTTGAGCGCCTGCAAAACCTGTGCATTCGCTTTGTTTTCGGTCTTCGAAAGTATGACCACGTTTCTCACCTTCGTAAGGAACTCAAGTGGCTCCCTATCCGCCTTCGCAGGAACACTCGGATTTTATGTCTCCTTTTCAACATCTTACATAACCCTTCTTATCCTTCCTACCTGCGTGAGCGTTTTTCTTACGCTCGTCCTAGCGACGCACCGTGTAGATCTCATCTTAGATCCCTCCTTAAAGCCTATCCCCATAAAACTAGTTATTATTCTTATTCTTTCTCTGTCCATGCTGTAAGATTGTGGAACTCACTTCCGCCTAGCATTCGTGACTTGAAAACCATTTCACTATTTAAATGTCGAGTAAAAGAGCATTACCTTTCCTCTTGATTGTTTATGTATTATAATAATTGTTTATATATTTTATCAGTATGTATTTATTTAAGTATATGTTAATTTCCTGCATTATAATATGTGTAAGTATATTATATTTTAGTTTAAGACGTCACATGTTCATATTTTCTCTTCTTGTTCTCACACACTATTGTCTACATTTCTTTTTCATTTCTCCTTTCGCAGGTCTGCTGGAAGAAATTTCTATAGAAATAAGCAGTACCTTTGTACTCAATTGTTTTTTATGCTGTATTTGTATGTATTTTACTGTGTGTACATAAATAATAAAATAAATAAATAAATGAAAAAAATTCGTTTAAATTTTTTCATACAAAACGGCAATTTCATAGGTAAAGACCTATTATTATGAAATATGTATTTTACAGCCACCTTAAGGCTCTCGCAGACAGGTGCGACGAGATAATTAGATTCTGGTAGAACAATTTTCATAAATTTTTCATAGAAATTGTTCGACTAGAGTCGCGACGCGTTAAGAGTATTTTTTCGCCAGTTTGAACACCTCCAAGCAACTTAATTGACACGATCGACCTGAAAAATTTTTTTCCCGCATCCCGCGCGGCATTCGCTTCAGTTTGTCCAGAGCTTTACCAAGAGGCAACAATGTAATTAGTACAAGAGACTGGAATCATTTTCTACCTACCATCACATTAAATACACAGTCATGCCATTATTACAAACATCACCACAGGTTGTTAACCTGAAACCTACTACCGCAATAATCTTTTGCAAGCAATTAGTTATTACGACTTGCGTAAATGACCTGTTACGGGTGCTTACCAACTGTCTATTTTTCAATCATTATCAGCTTATCACTGTTGATAGGGGCTTTTAGCTAAGTAATAATAGGCGCACAGATCAATCGATCAGGTCAAGCTACGCTTGCCGAGGTGTGTCCATGGATGGGTGACCATTATTACATACTGAGACCCCTCCGTGCCTTGAAAAGCACATTAAGCCGTTGATCCTGGTTGTCATTCGTAGATCTTAGACAGTCTTCAGAAGTCAGAAATCTTGCCAAGGGCTTTCTTAATACCCAGTAGCTGGGTTGTGGAGGTCAGATAGGCAATCGCTCCATGTAAAATACTGGTAGTCAGCTGCACCACGTTAGACTGGGAGTCGACACATTACGTACACACATTTTCAGGCATATCATACTAATCTTATAAACTAGCTTTTGTCCGCGGCTTCGCTCGCATTAATTTATAATTTGACAATCAATTCGGGTTGTACTCTGCTTGTATTATACATGTGAAAGCTTGTATGTTAGGATGTTTGTTACTCAATCACGCAAAAACAGTCGAACGGATGACAAAAGCTAGCCTGTTATTTTTTTTACTTTTTACACGCTTTATACAGGGTGAAATTGAAAACATGCGACAAACCGAAATGGGAGATTGTACTCATCATTATGGACAACTTTTACTAAGGGACCAATGATGCAATCGCGAAAAAAAAAACATCTGTTCCCTACATTTATGTTCGCATAACTCGTCAAAATGTAGGGAACAGCTGTTTTTTTTTGCGATTGCATCATTGGTCCCTTAGTAAAAGTTGTTCATAATGATGAGTACAATCTCCCAATTCGGTTTGTCGCATGTTTTCAATTTCAGCCTGTATTAACTTCACTTGTATGTTTGTTTGTATGTTTGTAACCGACTCCTTAGGGCGCGATTTTGACCCACTTTAAACGGTCAGATTTCATTTAAACTTTGTAAACTTATCGAGAACCGATGATAATTCAATAATTTAAAAAAAAATAGAGAAAAATGAAAAAAAAAACTGAAAAAAATCACGATTTGTAGTTAGCAGAACTAAAAAATAGAAAATAAATAATAGTTTAAAAAACTAAAAACACGCTTTAAAAACCAAACTAAAAAAGCAGAAAATAATTTAATTCAATTAAAAAGCGTGGGGTGCATACACAAAATGAGTTCAAACTTGCTGATGATATAGCTAAAAGATATCAACGATCGGTATTGAGTGATACTTGCATGCTTAAAACTTTTCACTATGAAAAAATTTCAGTGTTATCGACCTGTAAAAATGTGAAATGATATAACGGCTCTGTAATAAGAACGTAATAATATATAATGAGTGTAATAAACACTCAGTGTTTTTGTGAAAAATTAATGAGAAAACATTAAACGTTATGCATGATAATATTTTACCTCGGATTAAAAAAAAACACCCACATAAAATCTACAGTGTTTTTGCCAGTAATATTTGCAAAGATAAACCTTTGTTTTATTCATACAGGGTGTTTGAATTTTGTCTATGAGTATTCTAGGTATATAATAATAATCATCATCTTCCATCTTCCATAAGCAATTACAGCCACACGGGTCAAAGGATTAGGTAAAGCTAAGCTTGCCGAGGTTGGTCGGTGGATACCTATCCACCTGATGATGATCACCTGATCATCGTTTCTTACTGAGGCTCCTGCGTGCCTCGACTACCAGTGTCAGACTTTTGGGCTTCTAACGACTCGTAACGACTGTCAAAGATCCACGAATCTTACTAAGGGTATAGTGTTACCCAGTAACTGGGTTGTGGAGGTCAGATAAGCAGTCGCGCCACGTAAAATACTGGTATACAGCTGCTTCTGGTTAGACTGGAAGCCGACCCCAAAAATAAGTGGGAAAAGGCTGGACAGATGATGATCATCTTCCTGACCCTGTCCTATGTTACTTGGGGTCGGGGCAACCCGTTTGGGTCTTCCATTCTTCCCTGTCACGCCATGCTATTACTCACTCCCTTCTCTTTCATATTATTCCTCGTCCAATCCATCTCATCTTTTCCATGGCCTTCCAGTAAGGAGCTCTCCATCCATAAATGCATAATTATTAGAATTTCATCAATCCAAGACCCAAATCTTATACAACGAAGTCAGATCAGAATAAAGCATTTACAGTTTCATTCGAATAGATTTCTATGACATAGTGATCCTCAGTTCCAGGTAAACCGGGTCAATATTCGCAATCTGTCCGATTGTTCTAGTATATCTATTGACATTCAATACATCAACGAATATAAATGTAGCTTTTGTGTTAGTCTCATTTATTTACATTTTGACACCCAAAAAGATGCGTTGGAGAGTTCGGTTTCACATTTAAGACGTGGGTTCTCTTATTTCAGTTGAGGTAGGTATTATTTGGTTTTCAGTAAAGACTAGTATTTTATCTGAAGTTGTAGCAGTAGTTTATTGCACATTGCTAATATTTGTGTTAACCCATTCTACAAACCTTTCCCGTCCATAGTGCAGCGGATGCTGAGATCGAACTCACGACTTCTCTATTTAACTATTGAGCTATTGTCCTTTTTCTAATCTAGTTGCTGGTAGCCAACTGATGATTTTCAACGTACCTGGGTTAGTGTCAAAATTCCGAAATCTGCTGAGCTAAATAAATTAAATTATTAAAATATTTTTGAACACCATTTATAATTTTTGGAAACAATGAACCCCAAAAAAGAAAGCAATGCCCGCCGTAAGGTCAGGGCTGGAAGAGTAGGTCGCTGTCACAACTTGAATAATAACTCAGCACCGAACGCACATACAGACATACACTTCCTTGCCGGCAGACAAACGGACGCTCCCGCACTTCCTTGTCACACGAAAAAAGAAAATAATAATAAAACCTCCGCGATCAAACTGTCAACGTTTCCCGCCAAAACAGTGTTTGACATCTCAGTATTTTTATTTGGCAAAGGGAATAAATGTGTACATCCTGTGTTTTGTTATCAAAGTTGGATTCGTAACGCACACGCGTGACATAGAAACTGTAAGGGCCTGTGACTTGGAAACAGCCAGATAATCTCTTGGTTCTCTACAGTAGAGGACTACAGAGCAAAACCCACAGCTTCCAAGAAAAGACGACCAATCACATAGTTCAAAAAACTAAAACAGTGCAAAAATGAATAATAAATTGGTGATAGTGTTGTATCTCTGCATTGCTTCGGTATTCAGCGCGCCTATGCAACTACCGTACCTACCAATGCAGTACGGGATGCAGCCACAGCTTCCATTCTTGAAGAATATGGTTCCAAATATGCAGTCACCTCCGATGTGAGTAATCTTTTTGTATTGCTTAACTTATTTCTCCAGTTCGTAGGGTCGATTCTCAATTATATATGTGTTTGTGTTTTATGTTTGTTAATGATACCAGAATGATACCAGTTTGTGATAATTAAGAGCTGTTATTTTGCTCCTGTTAAAGGTACGCTCTATCCGTATTAATTTGCAGTTATACTATGTATGTACTTAGACTTTGTGTATTCATTCCCAGAGAATTATACAAGACACAATTTGATATAAAATGGGGAATATATTTTTATATCTTTCCCAAAGCCTTTAAAACATCATTGTAGTAGGAATTTCGCCAAATTTGGGCGTTGATTACTCACATTTGATGTTTAAAGGAGTCACAGTTAAGTTAAACACTTATTAAGAGTGCAAATACGATTCGAAACCTGCCAGTAGAAGTAAAGTTACAAGTTTTACGGTTTGTGTACTTTTGTTGTTCGCGAATTGAGCACACATTTTCCAGTTTACAATCTAAGATTATAATCTCTCCTAGACGATGACTTCGGCTTAGCCTTTAGTAAGCCTTTAACGCGATAGAATGCAGATTCCGGTGTAAAATTTGTGCAACATTCGGAATAAAGTGGGGAATCCCCCGAACTTACGACTACTTAATAGACCTTCCTAAGTTTAATACGCATGGATAACATGCAAAAAAACTCACAAACATTTCTATAAATTCCAGGTACCCACAACAACAGCAGCCATTAGTGATCGTCCTACCAAACGCTACACCCAATCAAGAAGCTAACGACAGATACGCGAACCTAAATCAACAACTAGCAAACATCAGCCTCAAGAGTAACGCAGGACACGTAGACGAGAACAAAGACGCTATTGTTGTAGATGCTAATCCTAAAACCCCAGAAACTCAACCTAAAAATGCTGTAGTATACCTTCCTGATGAAGGGAGATTCTCAATTGGACAGATTATCTCGTACATTCCGTTCCTACCAATAGAAGTGAATGTTCCCGATACCATCTCTTGGATAACGAATCTGCTCACTGGGGGGTGGTTCAGGCCTCAAGGACAAGTGCCTATTGGAGCTATGAAGACGCTTGGAAACAGAAGCCAGATGCCAGTTATAGTGATGCCTTACCCTGGACCAATGCCTGGTGTAAATCAATGAGTGAATAGTGTTGTCAGGGAGTGAGGAAGACTGATTGTTAACTTAGTGACAGTTGCTATTTCGAATAGCTCCTGGTTTAGTAATAGCAAATGGTGGAAAATAATGGTGGTGTCCATAATATATTTAGTATTTCTAGAGATGAGTATTTATTTGATTTGTTTTTGGTAACATTAGAAATGACCATCCATCTGATTGTCTGTCTGTTGGCGGCTTAGCTCAGAGACTGTAAGTACTACAATGCTGAAATTGGGCATTGGTATACATATTATATACTTACTCACGCCGACAAAGTGGTAAAATATAATCTTGAAAATTATTGTTTTAGGGTACGTCCCCTACACGTAAAGTGGGATGATGATGATGTTTGTTTCACGTATATCCCTTGGGGATAGACACTCCAAAATATTGCCGACAGATTAAGCTTTAAAGTACCAAAGATACCCATGCCAGCAATAAGATAATTTTTGGATATGTGAATAAAACCACGGTATATATTAACGAAGTTAAAAGGAAAACCATCACAGCTAAGCCGACTTTACAAGTTAACGAGTAATAGTCGACCAAATTACATTTCATTTCTTTCTTTTTTTAAAAAAAACGCACCCACAATACAGGAGAAATTCCTAGTGTGAACTAGGAATTTCTCCTGTATTGTGGGTGCGTTTACAAACATTTAAAAATCACATACACAAACAGTCAGACCCGGAACAAGTACTTGTAGGTCATATAAATATTTGTTCCGTGCGGGAATCGAACCCGCGACACGCAGCGCAGCAGTCAATCGCTTAACCACTGCGCCAAATGTGCCGTCAAACAATTGGAATGAATGGGAACATGTTTTACGACTACAATGTTTAGTTTGTTCTTGGGAAAATTCAACCCAACTTTGGAACCCTGCATTGTGAGTGGTCTGACACGCACTTAGCAGGTTTTTTTTTATGTTGATAGGTATGGGCAAGGCATCTAAAGAATGTGTGCAACATTGCTTATAGTATAAAGTGTCAATTTGGACCCCAGCAATATTAATCATGCCTAATCTTTTTACTACTACATGCAGGCTTTACTAAGCTGTAAAACACGTGCTGACAACAGAAATCAAGTCTGCATAAAAATTCTCAGACTGTGGAGGCTGTGTGAGACAAATAAGACATAATTTATGCAAAATGCTTTATTATTATAAAATAATAACTATTACAAATTGCTGTCATAAACTGAAGCCTTAAATAACATACATATATTTTACATTATATCTAAGTCGTTATGGTAACAAAACTTAACTTTTAGCAAGGCTGAGTTCAAGAGTCTAACAAGAAAGTAACCAAAGTTTTAAAAACAAAATGAAAATCTGACTAAGTGCTATTGTAAAATTTTGTAGTGCTGAACAAGTTACACTATCAAACTCCAACCTTGCTGTTAGAAATTAGAATCAATCCAAAGCAGCACATAGACAAACCAAAAGTTCAAAAAAAATAACAAACAAAAAGTACATAAGTATAAGTCAAAATTCTATTTTCAATCATGCTACTTCGGATCAAAAAAGGTAAAGCGATAATATCGGTCCTAAAATGGCAACACATATAGTACAAGCCGGTAATCTAACAATGAAACATTTTTAGTACGCTCGTAATTAGGTTACTAGTGTCATACAAACTACCTCATTAGACTATCGGCTATCTAAGGGACTCATAAAACTAATATCTTCGTGACCGTTTTCGGTTTCAACCTACTAAACTATCAGTAAGCGAAATCAAAGAACCATCGAAGGCCTAGAAAGTTTTGTACTAGTTATAGACTCGAATGAACGGCAATTGATGGTAATATGAGGAGCAAAACTTAATAGCAGAAAACTCTTAGGTAATCGAAATTAAAGCCCAAATATTCGTTTCTATAAATTGTCAAAACTTTCGTACTTTAAATATAACCTATCAAACTAAACATTTTTGGATAGAATCACAACTATAGAAGACCTAAACCTAAACAAATGAGGTTTTATCCAAAAATGTTAATCGTATGTGGTTTATTGGCTGTTGACGCCAACGGTGTCATAGTCTGCGGCAGCGTTCAGCTCCTTCTTGGGGACGATGATGGAGACTGGGTAGTTGAAGCTGTAGAAGAAACCATGGGGAGGACCCTGGAAACAAAAGAGAAATGAGTAAAGTTATCGATTCGGCACTGTCCGCTGGAACTACATTATTACTTAAATAAGGCGTTTCTATTTTTATATCATACTAGCAAATCCGTTCTGCCATTTTTGCGTGATTGAGTAACAAACATCCAAACATCTAAACAAACTTTCACACTTATAATATTACTAGCTGTTACCCGCGGCTTCGCCCGCGTGGAGATTGAAAATACAAAAACACGGGACTGTACTGCCGGGATGAAAACTATTCTATGTGTTAATCCAGGTTATAAACTATCTGTGTGCCAAATTTCATCCAAACCCGTTCTGCCGTTTTTGCGTGATTGAGTAACAAACATCCAAACATCTTCACAAACTTTCACATTTATGGTTTTGGTAGGATAGTAGGACTAAAGACCAAACATTTGTTTGTTTAATCCAGGAATTGAACCCGCAAGCCGTAGTGCAGATTTCTATCACTTCATTCTAATATAATTCTATCAACGCCTCAATGGTTTTATGTCGTTAGCCGCCGTCCATATTTTATATTTTCCTTATTTTCTGACAGAAATTGGTGTCAATAACTATATAGGTACTTAATGAGACAACGTTAATACTCACAGTAGGTTCCGGCTCTTCGAATTTGCCATCAGGGCCAACCTGTTGCTGTTGTGGCTGACCACCATATTTCTGTTGCGCGTATTGCTGCTGTTGTCCAAATTGCTGTTGCTGGTTTCCTTGGTAGCTCTGTGCCTGGGCGAAGGCTAAGGCTTTACCATCACGAGCCTGGTATTCTTCGGGCGCTGGGGCGGAGACCACCACACCTTCGGGCTCTGAAGCCTGGGCTTGGTAGTTGCCATATCTATGGAAAAAAAAATGAATAAAGATAATGTTGCAATGTGATATTGTTCTAGATATAAGAACGATATATTCGAATAAAGTTATAACGTGTTGGAGTGAATTATTTGTTACGTTACACCAGCTCATTATTTTTGGCCACAGCTTTTTTTTTTCATGTATCAGATGGGATCGCATTTGACCACCGATATCACCTAATGGTAAGCAATGATACGATCGACAATACACGCTTGCATAAAATCTCATCACGTTTGTATTTGTTTTCTGTAATTTTGGGCGTCCCAAATTCTAATAACATCTATATTTTCACTGGACACTCTGAAGAAAAATATTAAGGATACTCACTGGAGGTTGTTGACTGGAGGCTGGACAGTGGGTGCCTTGGAGTTGGCTTCAGCTGCCTCTTTCCACGCCTTCTCGAAAGCTAGACGAGCTTCCTTCAGCGCAGGGGTCTCTTCTGCCGGCTTCAGCACTACCTTGGGGAGGTTGTCCTCTTGGTGGAATCCTTGGCTGTCAGCATAGTAACGGACCTGAAAGTTGAAACGATTTTGTTAAATTAAATTGATTGTTACTGCTAAATTTTATAGGAAAACTCTTATGTTAGTTCAGGATACAGATTAATAAAAATATACCTATTATTATTTAAACCTGAGGCTTTTAAACAACAAAGAATAGGTACAGTTCTTTATAAGCTAGTTATGTTCAGCATGCTTTATGTTTTTTCGTATTGTTTTTTATCCTAGCTTTTGTATTTTGACGTCAATATAAATGTTCGGCATTTCCCTTTTAACTCGATCAGACATACCTAACGATTGATTACAATGTCAGTGCTTTATCATCATCTTTAAATAGGTATATTTGCTAGTACCTATATCAATTGTATTTACCTTAACGAGTTCCTTCTGGCCGGGAACCTGGTAGACATAAGACCCAGACACAGTTCCGGAGCCTTCGCGGTTCTCAACCTTGGAAGACTGAGGTGTCTCGTAGCCGTAGGCGTACTGACCTAGACCGTCCTGGCCGTGGTATTGGGCTGCGTTGTAGACCTAGAAAATATGAACAAGATTAATTATGTTGCTTGAACTTCGTCTTAGTGAAAATATAGATGAAATACATTAGCAGACCACATGGGAAAACATTTTTTACCTTTACTAACTTTCGAGTTATAATTCCTGGATTAAGTAGATACATATTATTCAAAAATTCATTATATCATGGTCTAATAATCCCGTACTGTGGTCACTTGCATAGTCTATAAAAATGAGTATTAATAGATAGCCAAAATTAGCAAGAATAAAAATATAATGTTTTACCTCTTCAACGTAGTCGTCTGTGTTCTGGATCTCCTGTCCGTTCCTCCAGTAGTGGCCAAGGGTTGGGCCAGCCTCAGCGGAACGAAATCTAGGGTCATCGTAACGGACCTAGAATAAAATATAGAAAAAATTTCAATAGGTAGTATAACTTTCGTGAAAAGCAATCATTAAGATCACTTACAGTTTTCGACATGCGTGGTGCATTTTGTCAGGCAATATCGAATCACGCAAGTGAAATCAACCGTTAACAATAATTTTTATTGGGTCTGCATCAATTACATGCTTATTTTCAATATGATTAGGATGTACATAATATACATACTAAGCCTATAACGTTCCCACTGCTGGAACACAGGCCTCCACCACGCGGGCCCAGTGCGGGTTGGTGATTTAATTAGGATGTGTCTCGATATAACCTAAAAGTGATGACTGATATTGCTGACGTCTCAACTTAATTCTTAAACAGAAAGCAGCGTCGCCACGGAATTAACGTTTCTACTAGTGCTGACATCAGGAATACTAGTATCTTACTGTACTGATATCATACTGTTAATGTTTGTATGCTTTAAGTAATCAAACAAAGTTTTATAATTATATATTCGTATACATTAGTAATCCTCATTTTAAGATGTTTTTTCCAGAACCACATTCTAGATCCCAAGCCGTATTATTTTTATGTGTTATTACTTGTGTCTAAGAATGCTGGTTAACCTGCAATTAATTGGCAACTTTATAAGTCCGAGGATATTGTTACCTAAAATACTTAATGTATATTAAAAACAGAAGCTGTTAGTCATCATTTCAGCCGAAAGACGACCACTGCTGGACATAGGCCTCCCCCAAAAGGAGGTGGTTTGCCATAATCGCCACGCTTGGAAGGCGGATTGACGATCGCAGTAAGGTGGTAAATGCATAGAGAACGCTGCTGCCCATTCTCTAGTAAGTCAATTAGAAGCTGTTAGTGTAACTTTATAAATAAATAATAATAATGTAGCTTACCAGGGGCATGACAGCGATCTGACCAGCAAGATGAGGTTCGTTAAATGGCAGCTGCTTGAGGTACTGCTGTGCCTCTTCAGGTGTGATGTCGTTCTTGAAGATGAAGTTGGATTGGGGCGCGCCTGAGGCGAATACCACCTGGAAAAGAGATAATGGAATTTTAGAAAAAATATCAACAGCAAATAATTCTAAGAATAAAGTTGCTTCGAGGTAAAACAGAGGGGTAGTTACCTAACACACTCACAGTAGGAATGGTTTTCATTTTGACTGTTCAACAACATTCATTGCGTTATTTACTTTGTTGAGCAGATTTTTTTTCGAACATATGAAGCATAGCAATATTTTTCGAAATTATTCAGAATCTGATCGATAGTGTGTAAATTTGAGTGGGTCATGTTAATTTAGGGTAAAAGACAAAATTCAAATATTTTAAGCAATCTTGAAATCAAAAGCACTATTTGTTGCACTACTAAACGGTCTTAATGTTTTTCAATGTGTTATACCCACATCTCTTTCAGACTCTATCTTGCTAACAAAATGTTTTTGGAGGCTACAGCAGGTAGCGTACTACCAAATATTGTCGAAGTAACAACCTTCCAAAACAATACAAAAACAGTTTCCAATATTACAACAAATAGCAGTACACATTTAATTTCTTCCAATTTACATGACAATATAACAGATAACTGATTACATACCAATTCTTCAAAACCACAAAAGTTTCATCTTCCTTTTTTGTTCATAACAAATAAATTACGATGCAAAGCAGGATCCTAATGTGTTTCAAGGTTATAACATGATAATAACGAGGTATAATAAGAGATGATCCAAAATAATAAGTTACTACAGAGCTGAGTCACTAACGAGCTGAGGTGGCCGGTTCATTCACAACCGGACTTTGATATAAGATGGTTAGATGTTTACTTTAGGATGATGATCTTATTTTTTTGTGTGGAAACGCACATATACTACGAATTACTAAGTACAATAACTTGAATGACAAATTAATGTTCTACCATACCACTACGGTATGCTTACTACGTAGCTAAAGAAGAAGAAGTAGCTATCTACAAAGTGATGTATCTGCTGACGTAAGCCTACCCATTTTAAAGAAATAGTGCAATCGATCTTAATTTTCTTAAAAGGCTGCAAAACATCATTTTTTGACAGTGATTTTCTCATGACCTAGCAAATGTCTGTATCTGTACTATCGAAAGTGTTTAATCACATCCTAGTAAAATTGTAACTCGTAAAAGTATTGTGCAAAAACCTCTAGACGCTACTGCTAATTGACCATAACGTGGCCTTAACATAATTCATGCTTATTTCACATAAACATGCACAAAGGTGACGTCATAATATTCATATTGACACTAACCATTTTAAACTTACGTATGGATGTAGAGAATATCCAGTTTATTTGGAGACTTCAAGATGGTTCTGTTTAATATATCATCATGCTTGTATTCCCCAAATAAGCAGGCAGACATGTACCAATAGTACACCTTCATTTCGTTAACAACTCACTATGAAACCAGAAGAAATTAAGAGTACAGAAGAGACATTCCTAAAGGAAATAGCCAACAACACTTAACTCGACTTGGGAATAGGACCCAAGACCTCACTATGCCTAGGAGTTGCGTCCACTAACACCAACGATACAGTTAATTACTCTGCTTGTAATTGTGAAGAAAACATCAAAAGTAGTACAATTTAGTTTAGGTTTCCCACCATCTTCTAAGTAATAGTGGTTTACAGTTTCACTAATAAGATGAATAAATATGACGATACCAATGTAGGGAATTAATTAACTAGTTCTACGTCCGATTTTGAACACGTGTATCTTATGTTAATTAAAAAAGTTACATTTTGATAAATATGTGGTGACATCAGCGCCCTGTTGGATGTTTATTCATTTGTCTATCCGTCTGTCTCATTTGTTTATTATATTATTACTATTTACCTGATTTAAGATTATTCATTTATTTCCATTTTCTACGTCTTTATTGTTGATTGTGTTTAATCTTTATTTATCCATCCACATCCTTGTTAATGATTTGTCTTTTATGTTTTATTCTTATCCTCTTAGTTGTGTCTCATATACTAAGCCTGACTAGAAAAACGTGTTATTCAAGTTTCAACTTTTATTTCTTTAATATTAATTGATAATTCTACAAGAAAATCTAATATATTCAAGAAAAGGCACATGGCCGTCTTGTCGTTAGGCATAAAAATAATCGATACAATGGAAATTAAATCATAATACAAATTTAGAAATTATATATCTTATTATAAACTTTGAAATTTATGTTTCATGCCATTAAGTTACTTCATGTCTATGTTTTTATCATACAATGAGCTATCTTCACTAATTGTACTTTCATCATTCATTTCATGTCTTGGCGTCACCTACCATGAGTTTATTACTTTTTCTCTTTGATGGAAGATTTCTAGAGAAAACTTATAAATCGTTTAGTCAGTGTTAGTTCATCAATTTTATGACCTGCTATAAAAGCATTGTGTCTCATGCTAAATATGGTTGTAGTACTTGTCAACTTCCATATCATTGGTATTCTTTTTAACGAGATTCTCTTTTACTGTATCCTTTTCGGTAATATTTTTAGGTGCTTGTTTGTTTGTTTCAACAGAGTTACTTAATGTGTTTGTTTTTATGGTTTGTTTACTTTGTCAATTCAGTTTCCGCAATCCACTTGGCTATTTAACAATGTAACTGAACGCAATTTACACGTCATTTTTATGGGCATGTTAACAACGTCACATTGTTGTCAATGCTACTGATCATACCTATTTACGTTATGCATTATAATAAATTAACTTGCAACCGTTGCCGTAAGGTCCAGAAGGTTACTCAAGTATCTTACAGAGTGATAATGACAAAGGATCTCAATGAAGACCACTGTCTGACTTTCTTTTCTTAACTGAATAACGAATGAGGAAAGTTAGGCGGACCTTATTACATTTACAACTTGAGTGCATAAATCTTATCCTTATAGATCTTATAATGATATCATTACTATATTATTTGTGTACATAGTAACAATAATTATACCGTTCATTACATTTATGTGCATCACGTCCGTTAAACAATTTATGGAAGAGATAGTTGCTAGGTATTCGTTTCTTTTATCTTTGTCCACATTATTTCTTCCACTATATTTCGTTGTATTCATTGGTATACGCAGGTTAACATTCGTAAAGAAATTGAGCACCTCGGAATGAACTCCCGTGGTGCTCAATTTCTGAATTTGATTCACTGTATTTTGGCAAGCTTGGTAGACTCATTGGTAACGGCTGAAGGTTCGAATAGCGCAACGAATGTCCCTGAAGGGACTTTTACATAGTCAACGCCCTAATTGCGATACACAGTTATCAATCAGTATCTGGATCTTAATGAAGGACATTGCTAATCCATTGCTTTATATGTTCGAAAATTATATGATAAGTAACTGTCAAAATGTCAAATGTCAAAAAACCAATCCTATTGTTACTGTTTAACCCTTCAGATTTGTACGGAATGAGCATGATTTATAGATTGATAAACCTCTGGCCTATAGCCAACATCACTAGAAGTAATTAGAAATCTTTTTCACAAACAAGAAATAACTCGTCTTTAATACCTGCAAATACGATATTACAGAATTATCATAAGTTTCATCGGTTTGAACGAACTTTGAACATAATAAAAATATTATAATCATGAATGCACGTCATAACAGAATGTTAGCAAAAAGTAAATCCGATGTTAATTGAAACAAAATGAGTTAATAATAATTTATAACATTCTGGAAAACACGCGATCATGTCATGAATTTAATTAAATAAATGAATCGATGACCGGTGATATTTTTTTTAATACGACGTAGAATAAAGCGTACTATTGTATAATTTAGCATCAGTCAATTTTCTATTATAACAGGATATGTGTGAAGTTTTCCTATACAAATAAATAAAAAATAGTGATGTTATCATGCATCGCGTCATTATTTAGATTAATTTGCATAGGCGTCATTTGACGATTAATTATTTTATTTGACACGATTTTAAAATAAAAAATAAGTAAAAATGGTTTATTGCTTTAACAAGCAAACCAAAACACCTGGTGATTGATGCATTGGTTAGGCTTTGGTGACTTGTAATTGTGATTTGGAAAATATATTTACATTAAATTCAAGTTCTATAATTATGGCAAGTTTTCTTTAGGGGCTTCCCCTTTAATAAAAATTTGCATAATTCGCCGGGGTAGTCCGAGAAATTTATTTCTTTAGGTTTTTTGTAGTTTGAAGGCAGACTATTTCATGAAAAAGTCATTTCAAGTGGTAGCTTGACAATTGTAAAACTGGAAATAAAGTGGTTTTTTTTAATTTTTATTTATTTATTGGCTCATAAAAAGTGTTACAATATTGAGTGTCAATGGGATTAAATAAACTTAGAGGGATATATTGATGATTTTATTCATCCAAATTCTGTAAAGCCATATTTGTTGCAGTCGCGAATCATATTTTAATCAACATACGACCTGACACTGACCGTAAGAAAAAAATCATATCGCGAGCTACACAACAAGCTACCCTAAACTGTCAAATTTTCCCAATTGAACATGAACCTTATTCTTTTGAAATAAGGTTGAAAATCGATCAAAGAAATTTGACAGATTGGGGTAGCTTGATGTGCTGGCCGAAATACCTTAGCGGACGAGCACCCGAAAGCGTGTGCTTCCTTTACATAACAACTGCAATATGATTGGCACATGCCATTTATTTATTTATTTATTTATTTTTATTTATTTATTTTTAGTTTAAATAGAACGGCCGAAGCCAATTACACTATTTAAACATATATAACAATAACATTACAAGCTGTTTAACACAGTCATGCATTCTTCTCACAAAAATTCAAAAATTCTGACAGCATCATCTTCCATTCATCCGCAAACATATCAAGATTTGTATTTGAGTTCAGGAGAGCGTTAATGGCGGTTAATGTCCGAGGAATAGGTGACTTGGAGTGTGCAACAGTACGGCAAGTTGGAACAGCCAGTAAGCGGTGTTTCCTGCCACGACAGTAATTGTCTGGGACAAATAGATTACAGATTGCGTTATGTAGATCAGGAACATCAATAATCCCCCTAAGAATTTTAAATATTACAGTCATCTGATCGCGCGACCGTCTAACTTCTAGTGAATTGAAACCTATGCAACCCAAGAGAAATTTAGTGGGATACAAGAAAGGATAGAACCCATACAAGTGCTTGTAGAGGTATCTAAGGAATGCTTTTTGAACTTTTTCTAAAGCTAACGCATACTGCTTCTCAAAAGGATTCCATACGCATGCACTAGACTCAAGCTTACTACGGACCAATGCCCCAAAAACAAGCTTAATAACGTGGGGGTTGTGGAAATCGCGACAGTTTCTTAAAATAAAGCCAAGGCGCCTGAAGGACTCCTTAGCAGTGGATGTGACATGGTCGTGAAAAGTGAGCTTAGGGTCGAATATGACACCCAGGTCTTTCATGGAATCAGTTCTTGTAATTGCATCTCCATTCAGTTTGTATTGGAAGTTGACTAGGCGCCGCATTCGACCAAAAGACATCACGTAGCATTTTGATTTATTAAATTCCATTTTATTCTCTAAACTCCACTTATACACTGCATCAATGTCTGTTTGCAGAGCTTGGCAATCGAGCTCAGATTTTATTTCATAAAATAGTTTTAAGTCGTCAGCATATAAGAGGGATCTGGCCCTCGCCACTACATCAGGGAGGTCATTAATCATCAAAATGAAAAGGAGAGGGCCGACTACCGAACCTTGACTCACACCCGAGCGAGTGTGGTATGGGTGTGACTCATACACACCTAATCTGACAACTTGTTGTCGGTCCCGCAAATAATCTGCAAGAAGCCGTAAAAGCCCCGGAGCAACACCTATCGCACTGAGTTTAGACAGCAAGACGTCATTGTTGACTCTGTCGAACGCTTTTTGAAAATCAAAGTATAGAACGTCTACCTGGCGTCTACGATCAAGACTAGTAGAGATATAATTAACTAGTGTAAGTAAGTTAGTATTGACGGATCTTTTTTCGCGAAAGCCATGCTGCTCATTGCACAGGTACTGTTCCACTTGCTTGTAAATTCCTTGTTGTAGGACATTCTCGAAAACTTTCGCGGGTGAAGATAGTATCGCTATTGGACGATATTCGTCGACCGAAGATTTATTTGAAGATTTCGGTATGGGAGTCACACGTGATGTCTTCCATGGTGGTGGATAGACTCCAGATTTTAGTGCTAAATTAAAAATGTGGTTTAGGGGCCGAATGAGAAATTCCTTTCCCTCTTTTAAGAACCACGGAGGAATATTATCAGGACCAATAGAACTGTTGAGTTTTATTTTATTTATTCCAGTGCTTATATCACTTTCAGTGAAGTTTAGTATATTGATATAATTACTAATATTACAGTTACTTGGATTGGCTATATTCTCTAGATCTAACTTTGGTACTTCAGTTTGGAAGACGCTTGCGAAATATTCTGCGAACGCTTCAGCAGCTGCAACACCACTGTGAATTTTACCTTTGTGGGTTACGTTAGGTTCAAACCCGCCCTTTGATCTTAGGTTAGAAATATGCTGCCAGAATTCTTTAGGGTTTTTCTTAATGTTCCCTTCGATGCGCCTAATGTAAGTATCATAAGCAGTCGATATACGACACTTTAGGCCAGATCTATAGTCTGAGAATTGCTTATAGATTAATGGACATTTACTCTTTTTCCAGGCGGAATGCAATTTAACTTTTTTATGGATATCCAGAATAATATCCGACGTAAACCAGGTAGGATATCTTCTGGTTATCTTTCTGCTTCGGCGTTTTCCATGCCATGCCATGTTCTGCTGAACTAAAGTATACACTAACTGCACGTTGTATGTAGCACAATAGTATCTGGAACAAACCTGACCGACATTGCTTTGAACACTACAGCCAAAGCAGATTCGCCACACATCGTGACTCTGAGATTTAAACACTATTGTATACAGGATTATTTCTGTCAGCTGAATAATATATTAGTAGCAAAAAAACATTTTCGTTTATTTAGATTTGTATGTTTTAAGAATGACAATAAAGAAAACGTGACTTAATACAAGTTTGACACATTATGCCGCTCACAAAACTTCTACTGTTATTTCCTCAGGTATTTAAACTAAACTGTTAATTGGCATAACCGGGATTTTTTATTTAGTCTTAGTTTTAATAAAAGATGCTTACCCGTAAACAACATACCTACCTATTAACATTAAAAAAATATTACGCGTATGAAATTACAATCATTTGTTTTTGTTTGCTATTTCCTTACATAAGGATTCAATTACAATGACGTCATATTTTAGTTTTTATTCTGTTTTATTTGTGTAACTTTTATATTGTATTTATATCACAAACAAGAGATCGTTAGTGAGTTATAAAAACAAAATAATTATACTACCATAAAGTTCATCGGTATTTACCTAGTTTTTTTTTTAAACGAACAAAAAATATTTGTTTACTTGTATTGAGGATCGTCAATATGTAATTATAGGCCGACCACTTTGTTGGGCTAAGTCCCATGATAAGTGTATTTAAGCGGGGCGTAATTCAAAATTGCTTGTAGACATTTATTAAAAAAAACATCAGTGAGAACAAACTAAAGACTTTTAGGTACATGAGAGAAAATTATGCTAAAACCTGTGAAACAATTTAGGAGACTAATTATGACAAACATAGAACATTAAATAGTCAGCCTAGCATGTTCCCACTGGTCTCAGGCCTCCTCTCGGGGACAGGAAGATGGATGGAATCCACTACGCGGGCTAAGAGCCCCAATTCTGTATGGTTATAATAATTCCCCGCGGAATCTTACTAAGTTCAAACTACGTCAATAATAATAATAGTGTTTTTTAAAAACGAATGTAACGGTAAGGAATCAAAATGTCATATTCTGTATGTTCCAAGACAATTTGTCGATATTATTAATACAATATTAGCAGATTTCGTGTGTGATTGATGTGGTTTCGAGTAAGGAATCGTTAAGTGGTCATAGTGAATTCAGGCCCAGAGCGGATAAGATGTCACATGTTTTAGAATTTTTGGTTCTAGGATATGCCGGTTTCCTCACAAAGTTTTCGTTCACCATTTTGGGAGCAGTGGTGATGAAATAATTCATAAGTCGTAGCCATGACCACTGGTCCACTACCGTTCTACAAACATTGACTGTCACTCATTATGTCTACCTTACGATGCGCGTCACAGATTAAGAAAAATAAATTTAATGGCTGCTTGTAAATACCCAAAAAACGTTTAACAATAAAAAAAAATTAGGATAATTTTCAAGTTTTTGCAACATCACTAATATTGCGGTTAACTAAAACGATGATACACGACCATATTGTACGTTACTATAATTATAAAAAAAGTGTGTATTTTTTACCACGATTAACATAAATAATGTATAAAGTTTAAACATAGATATGACATATTATATTTGTTTTCTCATCCAGGAGTTAGGATTATGAATCAGTTAGCTGTATTACTCACGACATATTAAGTGGTTTTTGGTTCATAATAAATATTATTTTTTATCATTTATCTATTTCAAAGTTGGGCCTTCAACATGGCTAGAACAAACACGTCTAGATTTGCTTAAAACTAGACCTGCGCTAATTAGCATAGCCGAGGTAATTAGTCATGTATTTACATGACTAATTACCTCGTCTATAATATTGAAAACTAGATTTTCTTACTCAGTACGGTTACCAAGGACCAAAAACACGTTCTGAGTAGTGATTTTTATTCCTTATTATCATTTTCGTTTTCATCTTCAGGCTCGCAAGTTAATTTTATACACGTGAATGACAGAACAGCAAAAGCAGTTGAAGTATTGCAATTAAAATAATCTATTTTTTGTGCAAACATATCTACGCATTTGCAAGAAAATCTTAATCAGCATAATTTAGGTATCTTCTACCCGTATGAGATCTCTTAACTTAGCTCTTAGTTTCTTATTTTTCTAATTATTGTATTTTTTTTTGCCGATTGTATTTTCGTCTATCTGTTTTAATTAGCAAGTCTGTATTCATCCATACAAAAATAATAGTTTAAAAACATTAGTGCTTGACATTAATTGATAATAATATCAATTAATGTCAAGCACCCCACGCTTTTTAATTGAATTAAATTATTTTCTCCTTTTTTAGTTTGGTTTTTAAAGCGTGTTTTTTTAGTTTTTTAAACTATTATTTATTTTCTATTTTTTAGTTTTGCTAACTACAAAAACGTGTTTTTTTTTCATTTTTTTTTCCTTTTTTTCTCATTTTTCTCATTTTTTTTTAAATGATTGAATTGTCATCGGTCCTCTTTATGTTTACAAAGTTTCAATGAAATCTGACCGTTTAAAGTGCGGTCAAAATTGCGCTCTAAGGAGTCGGTTACATTAGCTTATAAAGCGTGTAAAAAACAACCAAGTCCTTTCTAAGCTCTAATAACGTTAGAAACACCAAAAAAAGTAAAAATCACAAGACTACTACTATCACCAAGGATACAATATGATGTAACACCAGTCATAAACCCCTCGTAATAAATAAATCAAGCGGTCAAGGTATATTACGTTAATAGAACTCGAGACCACCACAAAGGCCAGTAGAGGAAGTCAGTTCCGTAATTATGAATACTATAATGAATGCCAAATCAGGCTAATATTACTACAAGATACGATATATGGATAAGACGAAGCTAATAATATAAACTATCTTGATTCACTTAATTGGTTCAAGATATTTAGATCAACTTGTGTGCTTGATTAATTATCTAGCTATGCTATAATGCTACTTCAGTCATATTTACGTATACATTTAGAAGCCAAAAGTACCACTTTTAAGCTCGTTAAGTTGGTAGTGTTATACCAGCGTTCCCAGGGTTTTCTCCCACGCATATATGTCCGACTTTTCCTTAATATATTTACTGTAAAAACTGTGATCTTTTGTCGCATTTAGGTATACACTTACTTATTTCAAGTTCTATTATTTCCTACCTACTCTGCTAAATTACTATAACAGACTATAAATGAGAATGATAAATTTACACAAATATAAAAACTAAAGATTATTCTTGTATATATACCTATATTTCACATAGCGACGACCTGAGCTACGGTCAAAGCAATTAAATTTTAATAACTTTATTTCTCTTTAATTTTACGTTTTCATGCCTTTCTAATACTTTTAATATCGAAGATCGCGTGACATAGCGATTCTGAAATGAATATATCAATTTATTCAATTTGCCAAAAAAGAACGATTTTATTAAATATAGGCACCTACAAAGCCAAATCTAATAATAGAATAATTACAATGGGAAATTCCACGACCACGTTTTTAACACGTGAATGATGGAACAAGAAAAACAGTTGAAGAATTGCAATTAAAATAATCTGTTTTTTGTGCAAACATACCTACGCATTTGTATTTTTTTCAAATTATGTTGAAATCAACTAAAGTTAAAATCCGTATTCAACTTATAATCAGCCAATAATGTTCCCACTGCTGGGACACAGGCCTACACTCTGTGAGAGGAAGTGGTCCGTAATCACATGAAACTCACATGTCTTCCAATTTTTGATTCTCCTCTCTCCTTCACGATGTTTTCTTTCATCAGTTTAAGAGCAGTGGTAATGAAATTAAATACCAAGATCCCGACTCCAATTTATTCATCTAGGACTCATCTAGGACTTACTCAGGACTCGCTACACTACCATCAATTATCATAATTACTTTAACTTTGTTCTCTTTAACAACTGCGTCATTTTCCCGAGAAACCTCTTTTTGACTTATCTTCATCATACCAATGTATTCTACAGCGTAGAATACACATTAAAGTCTATCAGAAGCTATTGATACAAAACCGATCTGTATTCTACATATTTATTTTTGTCCCCAGTGATACGAAGTCCTGATCTCTAACCTTACCAAGTCCTGCAACATTATTTTTATGAGGTACCAATGTATTTTTATCAAACTCTTTTTTTTCTTATAGCTAAATTGATTAAGAACTCATTTACATAATTATGGACACGCTTGACCTTTGTATTTTGGAAATATATTGTCTACCTGTTTTTCTACCTATAATATAAATTAGTTTGTTATTGTAAAAAAATGCTGATTTACGTGAATTGATTGTTGCTTCGATAATACAACTGGTGATCGAATAAACATTTTTTATTGAAGTACGGTTTTTCGATGGCTACGGTTGTAATCATACACATTATTATGTCTGGCCTTTATGATATACGTCTGGCATTCAGTTAGTCAAAACATCACTAGAGTAGGGGATCTTTCGCCATCTTCCTCCAATACCAAAGTAATACTTTAAGGAAAGATGCTGCATTCTTAGTTGGAATGACCAACATCAAAATAACTTCCAACAAACTACACTCTTTCTCAACCAAAACGTACTTCCTATGAATCAAACAACAGCCTCCAGTAAAAAAAAAACTTATGTATACAAATATACGTAACAAGTTTGTTATAGAAGCTGTGACGTAAGTGCTTGAGAAAGGTGACTAGTGCCACAAAAAGCACAAATCACTGCGTGGCTCGAGAACTTCAAACTGGTTTGGAGCCGTGAACTTGAACGGGTAATAATGCAAGCCAGATGCGTATACGGCTAGGAGAACAGCGGTGTGTATGGAGCGGATTCTTGTGCATTTGTTAGAAAAGATTTTTCCGGAAAAAATCACGGTGAGAAAAATAATCTTCTGTAAACAGAAATTCCAACAGTTGGTAGGTTTCCTACTGACCACATGCACACGCTTTTGTTTAAGTACTTAAATAAAGATTTAATATGGACACGAAACATGGACTCCCTAGATAAATGGTCAAAGAAATCGCGGTCCCTGAAGATGGAAAATTCAATAAATGATCGAAAAGTGATGAGGTCCGATAGTAAAGCTAACTGAAAGGTGAAACATAAACCAAGAACAACAACGATTAGAAAATAATAATGAACTACACGAAAAAATCAGACGTAGTGGCTCAATACCGCCAAAATTCGACCTTGTATAATTGATTTGCATTCAATGTATGTGAACGTAATTCTAGACCAAACCGCTTCGAACTGTTTATTCTGGACGTGGATTTTCAATACGGAACAAGACCAAAATGTCAATAGTTTAACGCTAGAGTTTGTACTTACTTTGGGTGATAAAATTTTACGGTAATGCCTTGAAACAGGCCTTAGAACATTGGTATCTCTTGCAAGTGCGGTTGTGAACGTGACCAAGAGTATTAAAGATGATGTTCTAGTAGCTCCATACAAACTAGCCTTATTCTTTGCCACTTTGAGATAGATTCTGATATTGAATGACCAACTCAATGTACTAATTAAAAAAGTACTTAAATAAGAGTCCAACGGCACACATGATCTTATTAGAACAGGAAAAAATCAATAAAAACATATTTACACACTAGCTTCCGCCTGCGGCTTCACCCGCGCGGAAGTTGGACACTACCCCGCGGGATCGTACTACCGAGATAAAAAGTATCCTATGTGTTAATCTAGGTTATCTATGTGTGGCAAATTTCATCCAAATCCATTCAGTACTTTTTGCGTGAAAGAGTAACAAACATCTATACATCCATACATACAAACTTTCGCGTTTATAATATTAGTAAGGAAGAAAGGATTGTTAATGTAACACATCCCGATAAACTTTTACTCTCATTATCTTTTTTGATTAAATCTATAACTGTATTGTAAAATAACTTATTCTATCTGCAGGAACAAACTCATCATTTAATCATATTTAAATAGGTTCGTACTAACTCATGAAGTCCTCATCCCAATATAATGCAAGAAACTTTCATACTCATCGATAGGATCTCAACTTTCAGGCACATAATAATAGCTGGATCGAACCACCTATTAGCCCAAGGTTCGTCCGAAGGTCTTCAGGAACAGAACCATCACACTCATGAATATGAATGAGCATCAAGAAATAAAGCGAGCTGTCTCCTCCATCGCGTTTATCATTTCACAACGCTTAGCATGATATTGCGGATAATCGGACAGTGATATTTTCCTGTTTCCGTTATAGAAATGGATATAATGTGTTAAAGACACGCTAAGATGTTGTTCAAAATTCAAAATAGACTGAGACTGTTTTTACGTTTATTTGTTCGTAATTTTTTTGCGTTCATTTTTTTGGCAAACAAGATAAACGCAAAAATCGCGTATCCACGCGACGATGGTTTATTTTAGCACAGGGGGTGAGACCTGTTTTTACTCTCCTAATGTTTAAGCTGAGAAAAACAACAGGGGGAAAAAACTCCTTAGCAACAAGTCTCTGCCATGTCGATTTGATAAGATTAAGTTTAAGGCTTTCACTCATACTTCAACATCTATCCTTTTCCCAGCTTTATTGGGGTCTGCTGTCAGTCTAGCGGATGACGCTGAATACCAGAATTTTACATGGAGTGACACTATACCCCTGGGTACCCACACTTATGAGGAAATTATAGGAACTCAAGCTTACCTTGAGGAACATATCCATCTCCCGGATAACCTGCCATAACTAATGATCTCGATAATATCCCTCGCAAATAGATGCTGCTGCCTTTCTCTTAGATAGTATCGCATTGTTACCTGTCACTTCCACCTCAAAATTGCATAAATTGTATTAAACAAAGTACTTAGCAGCAATATAATTACAATTCAGAATGTTCAAGTGAAGCTAAATTATATTACTATAAGTAATATTAAATTATATTTATTTTTTGTCACTAAATTATAATAAAATCTTCATCTTCAATAATACAGAGATCAATGTCCAGACACATTCTTTAGTCTGAGCCAATACTGAGTTAACAACTTGTAAAAACTTAATTCTATTATAGGTAAATTTTGCGGTAAAAACTGGTGTGAACCGCCTCAATAATTCACATAAGGTGTTCCGTACAAATCAAGTGACCTGGATGTTATTTTTAAGAGCTCAATTTTCCGGTTGTCATATCGTGGTCATATCCAATCTTCAGGTGCTTTCCACACAAAAACATTTTGAAACGATTTTCAATTTTAAGTTCCTATTATTTGCCTTAAAATTCCCAAACTTATGTCTTTACTTAATTTCTTTTAAATGCTATAAATAATATTATTACTGCTCTGTTTCAAATGCTCTCTAGTTTCGAAGATATCGAATAGGAGAATATTATTTGTTTGATTGACATGAAAATGTCTAGAATCGACTGCTACAGACGGAAGGCAGACAAGCAGACAAAATGAAACGTTTCATATTTGTGTGTGGTATTAGGTCTTTACCTATGAAATTGCCGTTTTGCAGTACTGGCCATTTCAAATCAAAATAATTTTTGTTTGGGTAAGAATTCTAATTTCAAATTAATTTTATTTTAAAAACATGGTTTTTTTTTCCAAAAGTAGTCATTTGTTTATTGATTAGTGTTACATTTTCATCGCATTTCAATCTTTTTCGTCATCATGGATACGTTAAAAATTCGAGTAATTATGGAATATGAGTACCGTCGTGGCAGCAACGCGGCACAAGCGGCACGCAACATCAACGACGTTTACGGAGCTAACACTACAAACCATCGCACCACCTGTTATTGGTTTGCTCGCTTCCGTTCTGGAAATTTCGACCTGAAAAATGAACCTCGCGGTCGTCCGAAGACTTTGGTCGACAATGACGAATTAAAGGCGATTGTGGAAGCTGATGATACACAATCTACGGCTGAATTAGCAGCAGCTTTCGACGTTAGCGTCAAAACAATATTGGTCCATTTGCGTCAAATTGGCAAGGTAAAAAAGCTTGACAAATGGGTGTCCCACGAACTCAATGATCGTCAGCGCGAAGTACGCGTCGAGACGTGCCTTGCACTGCTCAACAGACACACAAATGAAGGAATTTTGAACCGCATTGTTACCTGCGATGAAAAATGGATTCTGTTTGATAACCGCAAGCGCTCAGCAAGTTGGTTGGATCCTGGTTCAGCACCTAAACAATGCCCTAAACGAAAACTTACCCCTAGAAAAGTGATGGTCACTGTTTGGTGGTCTAGCGCCGGTGTGATTCATCACAGCTTCTTACCAAACGGGGTGAGCATTACTGCAGATGTGTACTGTGAAGAACTGAACACAATGATGGAGAAGCTGGCACATCTCCAACCAGCATTGGTCAATCGCTCGTCTCCGCTGCTCCTGCACGACAACGCGCGACCTCATACTGCACAGCAGACGGTCTCCAAGTTGCAAGAACTGGGGTTGGAAGCTCTCCGTCATCCGCCCTACTCACCAGACCTTGCGCCTACAGACTACTACTTTTTCCAGAATTTGGATAACTTCTTGGCGGGAAAAAAATTCAATACCCGAGAGGCAGTACAAAATGCCTTTGAAGAATTTGTTGCCTCCCGTCCAGCTGATTTCTTTAAGAAGGGCATCAATAAACTGCCACTGCGATGGCAAAGATGCATTGATTGCATGGGTGATTACTTCGATTAATACAAATAAAAAATACATGAAAAAAATTCGTTTAAATTTTTTCATACAAAACGGCAATTTCATAGGTAAAGACCTATTATTTTACAACCAATGATGAGCTCTATCCGATAATGTTTTTTGTTTTAAAGGTGATTCGTTTCACGGATATGGCCCCAAAATATTGATTGATGATCTCATTATTGTAATGCCCATTATTTAGTTCTTCGTTGTAAGGTTAAAATCGTGTGGTTTTCATTAAAACATTAATAACAAATTATAATTATTGTGTCATTACACAATAATTATAATTTGTTATTAATGTGTATTACGTAATTAACTTTATGTCCAAAGCTACACCGCGATTGTAACTGATGGTAATCTTATAATAGCAGCAGCAGTGGTGGCCCAGTGGTAACGGCCGTGACTTACGAGTTGTAGGTCGTAGGTTCAAACCCAGACAGTGTGAGTTATTTCATCACCACTGCTCTCAAAACTGTGAAGGAAAACATCGTAAAGAAACCGGCATGTCCTAGAACCAAAAATTCGAAGACATGTGACACCTACCAACCCGCACTGCGCCTGCGTGGTTGATTACGGCCCGCTCCCTCTCACAAAGAGGAGGCCTATGTCTCAGCAATGGGATCATTATAGGCTGATTATGTAATCTTATAATAAGTACCTAAATTAAGTAGGTATTCTTAATGCTAAAATTCATGTCCTAATCAGGCAAAATATGGACTGCACATACACCTTGTTACATCTGGTAAAACCAGTATTTCAGCAAATGAATTATTCTTATTCAACTTAATTCTTCTCAAAAACTTTTGTTGCAACGCACATAAATGTCTTTCGTTTTGCATCAAAACCGTAATACCTGCGACTACTGATGTAGGATATAGGTACTTACGCTTTTACAAAGACTGAAGCCAAACTTTACTCTGAAGAACATAGCATTTCACTAAGAAAATAAAAGAAGAAACAAATACGTACGTACGCCTGCACATATTATTAGACTAGAAGCCGATAAATATACGTCACAATAGCAAAAATGATTTAAAAACATCAACAAAAGGTAATCAAATTACTTGTACCAAACACTACTTATATATTATATTTCCATTCAACAAAAAGAGGTGCAAGTATAGTCTTATCCGGAACTCTTCATTAACACAAAGAAGAAAATGTATTCGTATTTCCACTCCAACCTCTCAAGTTATTAGCTCATTAACACTTTACCTTCGAAGACACTTGTTTTACAACAACACGGAGTAAACAAAAGGACTCGTTTTAAAATAAAAACATGTTTTCTGTGGAAAATGTTCCAAGAATAGACAATATTTAGCCATGCTTTACTTAAGTATTAAGGAAATGACAACCAATATTTAGTTTAACTATCTATCTCAAGTAGCGGAAGTAATATTAGCAGGATTTGTTTGCTCTGTCTGCGTATTTCTCAGAAACGACTGAGCTGTTTTAAGTGCGATTTCGTGCTAATGAATAAGTGACATATTGGATTATATTATTTGGTCACAACAAGGTCGTGGTGACAAATCTGAATTTCGTTGGTTTTTTGTAGCATTTTTTGAGTTTATTATTTCCTTTTTCTCGCGGGCAAGGTTAAATAATAACAGCCGCCCGGATCGAAAGTTCAGGTTAAGCTACGCTTGCCACGGTTGGTCCATGGATGGATGGCCATCTCAAGACCCCACCATTGTTGATTTCCTTTTTCTTTTCTGTAGCTTCATTTGCAGCGGAAAAGTAACCTGACTGATACATTTAGAAAAGTATAAGTAATTGAAGATAATTTTGTTCCATTCATTTATCCCGAGATCTAAGTCACAGGAGACCTTTCTCATTCTAATTGAAACCTTTATTATGTGCTGTATTTATTATTACATAAGTCTCTATCCGATATTTTATTGCAAACAAACCTTAGAATTAAGTACCTATCATCGTAATGTTTTAAATTATTTTTGGTTTGTCCAATGTCTATTGCTCTAGTCTTGTCAATATTGTCACTTAATCACAATCAAAAATGTCAGAATTCATTCCAAAATTATTGTGAAACAAATCTATCGTTACTGGTTTCTTTTCGACGATATAATATCAGGTATGTAAAAAATCCCGTATTCACTATATTATATTACCTTATAAAACCTATCGGCACCCACTTTTTCCCCTGCTGACCATGTTCTTAGGTTCTCTGACCATGTTCTTAGGTTCTGGGTAAAGTTCCATGATTACTGATAAATGCGTCCACTCCATCTGTGTGGTTTTTTCCTCAAAAGACCGTTTCAGACACAAATCTACATAGTCTTTACATGATCTGACCAAGATTATGTCTGAACTTCAAAAGAGAATGTGACCTCTTAGTTTTTGTATTTCATCAGCTTTAAATACCAATCTCTAGAAAGAAAAGGGTCTATTGCCTTCTCCAGGTTCCAGGGTTTTTATCTGTCCATTTGCATTACGATCGGTTCAGTGGTTCAGGCGTGAGAAGCTATGACTTCATGAAAGCGATGGTTGCGCACAGTTGAATTGCATAATCAACCCATAGAAAATAATGTCCCCAGAGCTGGGACACAGGAGTCCTCTTTGTGGGAGAGAAGGAGACATAATCCACTATTTTTGGTGTAAGTGCATGACGGTTTTTACAGCAAGAGGAACCGAGTGTTGTAATATAATTTCATATACATTAGAGATCGATATAATTTATATACGAAACGTAGATGATTTTTCAAGTTAAGATAGGTGCATGTTAAGCGTTATTGTATTGCCTTGACAAGCGGGTTAGTGATTGCTGTAATAAATGTTAATTGAGATGAATAATAATTATTAACAAATAAGACGCTATCTATCTATCTGGTATACCTAAACCGCGTTTATGGCCTCTATAAATACGTTCTTATTTAATATAGCTTTTCTGAATCGCTGCTATAATGAAGGGTTTCTTAGGATACCCCCTATTCCAAAGATTCCCCGGTTTAATTCTACATAACATAGTTAAAATGCGCTATTTGAATTGTATTACATTGCAATCAATTAATTAAGTTCAGATACGTACTTATTCATCAATTTGGATAGGATTTTCTTATTAATATAAAATATATTTTTAATAATACATCATCATCATCATCATCATATCAGCCGAAAGACGTCCACTGCTGGACATAAGCCTCCCCCAAAAGGGGGGATTTGCCATAATCGCCACGCTTGGCAGGCGGGTTGGCGATCGCAGTATGGTGGTTTAATAAATACATGAACACATAATTATTATAGACCTGTCTGCCTACACCAAAACACGTCTGCTTCTGACACCTTCCTTGGATTTCGCTAACATAATGTTGTGTTAAAATATTGATCAAAGTACCTTCTCTTTATAAAATAATATCTTCGCTCTCCCAATAGATTATTTCGATAACAATCCATAATAAAATACTACTAGAGAAAAATGTTTTGCCCTGGAGCGCCGGGCGTGCGTGTGATGCGATAGAAAATTTGTTTCCGGCCGCACAGATAGTTTTAGTTTCAATTATTTACATAAGACATTTAACTTTTTATAGTGGAATATGGATTTAAAATAAATTATCTTAAGATGCGCCACCATACCATGGGCAAAAAAGCATTCGATTTTGATAAAAAAAGCCGCAAACAATGTAAAACCACAGCAAGGTAAAATCATTAAGTTTATACAACTATGTATTGATTTTGTAAAAACTAGATGACGACGATGGAATATAAATCATGAGCAATATACAATTTAAAATAAATATTTACTGACCTAACACCAAGAATATTCTAGTTACGATTCAAATAAAAGACGCCAAGGTCGTGTAGATCCAATGAGATGGTTCTAGAAATTCACATATATACATATGCGTGTCATAATTATATGAAAAAGTCGCATTCCTAATAACTTCAACCCTGACATTGAATTTAGTTTTAAATGTCACTTTTATTATCACATATTAGTGTAACAAAAAGCACAAAAAGTTCGCAATTATTTTATTTGTAAAATAAAATAATTCTATTAGTGCCGTCCTTACATAGTCTAAAATAAAGTCGCTTTTCATGTCTGTACGCTTAGATCTTTCAAACTTCGCAACGGATTTTAATGCAGTTTTCATCAATAGACAGAGTGATTAAAGAGGAAGGTTTATATGTATAATACACTGACCATCACTCGGGCGAAGCCGCTGGCAAAAGCTATTATTACAATAAAAAAGAGAGCATGTATATTTTCTGGGCAGAACAAACCTACTTAAAGCACTTGACATGACGTTTTGTTTTTTTTTTTAATCATGTAATGTTTCGAATTTGTAGTTTTAAATTTAAATAAAAATGTAAAGCTCTGTTAACGTTATCATCATGTAGGAATAGCCTACAAAACTCTTATGTTTCAAGCTTAAAGGTTTCATGCAGATTAAATATAAAATTGATTGATTAATGAGAATATAATGGTGACATTATATTAACATCAATTATGCATTATTTAATTTAAACAAACAATGTGTAAACAGCATGATAGTCCTCAACAAAAAATAATCGCCAGTAGATAATTAGTATCAAAATCAATTTACCTATAATCACATAGATCACGTTTACACTCACGTGTTATCGCACACACTCACTACATAATATGTGTGTATTGTGCATCTACTATAGTACACAAATAACTATAACTCATCATTTCGGTGTGCGTCAGAATACTTGTGTAAAATGATATTGTAATTAATAATCTTTGAATTGAAGTTGATTGGATAAATTGTAGACGGTATGGCGACAGATCGCCCACGTACGTTAGTAGTAGGTTATACTAGTATTTTAGGTATAGTATATACAAATCTTCTGGGTTTACTTGGCAAATAATAATTAAGACACTTAAAGTAGTCACTTTGGTGTATCAAAGTATCGTCATAATTGTCAGTCCTCTTACAAATATTCCTGAAAAGCAGGCTTTATGTAAAATTCCGCATGAACTGAAAGTTTATTATTACGAAGTGTTTTTATTTTATTGTCTTCAATACAACTTAAAATATGTTTTTCGATTGCCTGAAAAATTTGACATGTTTATTGTGCAGATATTTTAACATACAATATATCTAATTACTATGTTTTTATATTATTACTCCTAATAAACTCCTTTCTTTAAATTGGAAATACTGAAAATGTGTTTATAATTTCAACTCCAAAATGCATGTTTTTTTTTAATTCTTTTCAAAATTCCTGAAAATCCCAAAAAAGTTACTAAGTACATAATTCAAAAATTCAACTCACCACTGCGGCTAATATCGTAAAACGTAGCATATTTATTCCTTCAGTGTTCACAATAAACTTGGTTCTCACACTATTCAAATATACTAATATACAACCGTGTGATGCGCTCGCGCATCTCCTATATATCTCAGCCTCCTCTGACGTCACTCCCCCCTTCCCCTACTCCCCGCCGAACTTGTTCCGAGACATCTTCGCGACATTTGACCTTCGTTTCACTTACATCGACGTTTTTATACGAAACGTGTATTTGCTTGTTTTGAACGCATCGATGTATGACGCGCTGTTAAAACTAGCTTTTGATTATGACTTTGTCTGGTATATTTTTTAGTTGTATTGCAATTTTTTTTTTCAGTTAGTTTCTTTTTGTTCTTTGCTTAATAAATAATGTGCCGAAATGCTAATTTTCTGGTTCATTGGCTTGACTCAAAGATGCCGCCGAATTTATTTCATGGAGATACACGCATTGCACGCAAAATAATAAATTTTGCTGATAATTTTTAACTCAAGTTATGGCTTCAAAGTAACTGTATCATGTAACAGAAGATTTAAGTAATAAATATGTTTTCTTAGTATCAGCGTGGTGGCGATTTCAGCTCCTTTATAACCCCCTCTTATTCCTTCAAAATGCTCATCATCATCATCATCATTTCAGCCGAAAGACGTCCACTGCTGGATATAGGCCTCCCCAGGCTCCTCCACTTCGACCGCTCTTGTGCTTTCCACATCCAGTGGATGCCTGCGTCCTTCACAAGGTCATCGGTTCACCTTGTGGGAGGCCTTCCCACTCTACGTCTTCCGGTACGCGGTCGCCTCTCCAGAACATTTCAGCCCCATCGGCCATCTGTTCTGCAAGCAATGTGCCCTACCCACTGTCACTTAAGTTTGGAAATTCTTCGGGCTATGTCGGTTGCCTTGGCTCTCCTGCGAATCTGTTCATTCCTGATTCGATCACGTAGGGAAACTCCAAGCATAGCCTTCTCCATTGCCCATTGGGTGACTTTAAGCCTTCCGATAAGGCCCATTGTGAGCGACCACGTTTCTGTGCCATAGGTCATCACTGGCAACACACACTGGTCTAAGACTTTCGTCTTAAGACACTGCGGTATTTGGGACGAGAAGATATTGCGAAGCCTTCCGAACGCTGCCCAGCCAAGTCGGATTCGACGATTGACCTCTTTCTCAAAGTTGGACCTACCTAACCCAGGTAAACATACTCGTCCACAACTTCGAATGTAGCGCCACCGATCGTCATGGGCATTTAACATGACCTTTGTCTTGTCCATTTTCATTATAAGACCCACTCTTTCGGTAGCTCCACTGAAGTCATCGAGCATTGCACTGAGGTCCTCCATGGTCTCAGCCATGACAACTGTATCATCGGCAAACCGAAGGTTAGTGATGTACTCACCATTTATGTTGACGCCAGCCCCAGGAGTTCGGCCGTAACTCCGTCATCACCTTGTTGTTTTTAAGCTGCTTCAGAGCCATCCTAATCTCGTACAAGCTAACGTCCGGGATGTCTTCGGTGTAGTGTCGGGTCAATCTGGCTCTTGGGTTGTTTGCCAGATTCGTAACGGGGTTGCTTGTTGACGTGTAAAACTGTCCATAGAACCTCTCGATCTCTCTCAACAGCTCAGGTCTGCCGGATAAGATCCTGCCATCATCGGTCTTCAGTTTCGCAAGCTGACTCTGCCCAATAAACAGATCTCTTGCAAATACCTTGGAGCCCTTGTTCCGCTCTATCGCGTCCTTGATGCGGTCCATATTAAAACGGCAAAGGTCGCTTTTCAAGGACTTGGAGATCCGTCTATTGAGCTGTCGGAACTTTAGCACATCGTCTTAAGACTGCAGGATCATTTCACGCCTCCCCTCCATTAGCTGCAGAGTAGGATCAGAGAGTTTCTTTTTTCCATTAGTACGATGGGTCTTGAAGACCTTGGACAGTTTCCACGAAACCATCGTTATAATCGTCCACGGAACTCCCTAGGCACTCGAAACGATTCTGGAGTTCGAGCTGAAAGCTCTCGAGGTTTAGGATTTGGATCGGTGCTGGACGGAGCGTAGACTTCATCAGCCGATATCTTTCCAGCTTGATGCTGTTAATGTGCCTCTTACCATGCGGTGATCGATTCCGGTTTTTACCGCATTGATCACAGAGCCGTCATTGCATATTTGGTTCTTCGTCGACATAATGCTCCAAATGCTCACTTTTCCCATATTTCGAATAGCTTATACGATAATATGTACCCGCATAATGCATTTGAAAAGGTTACAATGCCTGGTTTTGAATCCATCCATAACATAATAATATAAACATAAATCTCCCGGGCCGCCTCGAAAACAATGAAATACGGCAATATGTGTTACTCTGGTAAAAGACTTTGTGCAATTTACAGGGTTTTCTGAAAAACCGTATTTCATATTTTAAATACAAATGCTATTTATAACTCGTAACAACTCTATGAATGGATGGTTTGTTTAAAAAATTCTCAATGAACCTCTATCTACGTAACGATTGTCAATTTACTTTTATTTGTATTGAACTATTTTCAGAGTTTGCCGTCAAAACACCATATTAAGTAAACAAGGCTAAAATATTCAAGTGAGACAAGCGTCATAATATCTAAATATAGAGACTATTAATGTAGGGATATTAGTTCAAACTGCATCATCATCTTAGCCGATACAAATCTCACCGTGAAAACTTAGACGAAGTGAGCTGTCATTTCACTTAATGCTAGGGATTTACGCTATTGACAGCTGACTTCATCTAAATCAGCTATGGTTTCATGTTGAGATTTTTACTGAACAGGTTTTCTGATACCTCACCTAAAACCCAACCAATGTAAAATTTGTTTAACAATAAGACTTGGCAAAATTCACTTCGTAGGCAGAGCTAACTGTACAACATAATTCACATATTTTTTACAGTCAGTGGGGATCCTACATAACCCTCCATTCATCCTAGATGGAGGGTATCCATGAGGATTTCCCCACGGAAGAAAAGATCACAATTCGATAACATTTCAGTGTTTTAATTTTTCTCCCTGAAACTGCTGAAACGCATCAAATCCAGTTTAGTGCTTCAACTGTAAAACCGTACCAAACAGACAGAGAAACTCCTTTTCACACTATTTAATAACATTTGTGTGGATTTTTATTTTCATTCCCAGTTTAGGGTAGCAATTAATTTTACTATAAAGTCCCACCAACCACTTCCGCGTTACTTGGAAATAAAAACCTGATGTCATAATTTAAAATTAAAATTCTCATGTTTTCGCATTATAAATCAGCATCGATGTGAGTCACCTCTTAAGGAAGAAATTATTCTTCTGTGATAATACCGAAGAGCAGTGGTTCTTAAGTGTTCAGACCCTTTATATAGTCTTTTATCAACCTGTTGGTACTGTTAAGGTTTTCTGCGAAAGACGACCTCATGTTGTAAGTTAGAAAAAATAGGCACTAATATGCCTATTTTCTCTAATTTATTTGGGGTCATCGCAGCATGTCTTCTTGCTCCATACTATACCTGTCGGGAACCGATCACTATTCCGAAAATTTTTGTTTGAATTTCATTTTACCAAAAACTATTGACTGACGTCTTTTTGCTATTTGCATTATTTGACATATTTTCAGATCATCGAAGTATCATGTGTCATAGGTATTATTTTACCGAACTGTATTTCGCCGATTTACATAATAACTTTTCGCTATTGGCCGAAGCCTCTTTTGAACTTTTTCATTTGCCAAATTATTTATTTGCCATATTTTTACCACACCGAAACAACATTTTACGGAATATTATTTGGTCATAAAAAATATAGCCCGTTACTTGGTTGCATTTTCAATATTAAATTAAAATAGTGTCATAAAAAGTCAATATGTTGTGCTACAAAATTTAGTGAGTAAAGAATAGCTGCAAAACCGACTTCACGCCAGTCTTGTCTGCCCTGCCCATAGAGTGTAATTAACGCCCGCGTAGGCGGTGGGGTGGGGCGGGCCGTGAGCTGAGGAGCAGGTGGTTTGAAGGCCCGCCGCCGCGGCTGAGACTGCCGAAGCTGCGGTGGTGAGCGTTAAATCCATCTGCGCCGGAGCCGTGACAGAAACAATGCTTGCTGCATGTTGCATGCCTGCTTGCATGTTGCATCCCTGCTTGCATGTTGCATGCTTATTTGCACGCTGCATGTCTGCATGCATGCTGCATGCTTGAAGCAAGCATCCTTGTTTACATGCTTCTTACTGGGACCACTTAGAACCACTTTTGTTCATAATCAACTATTTTATTATGTGCCATTACATTAAAATATGAAATGAAAATATGGTAATTAAAACAGTGGTATAATGAATGTTCGGAAACATAATACTTCGAACAAATGTTATTTCGGCTAAGTGTAACTTCGGTAAAAAGTTTTTCGCCCAAATGAAAAGTCGGAGTAACGACAAAAATCTCATTGATAAATAGGTCAACTGATACAGTAGCAGACGTGACTTCGATGAAGTAAAAAAAAACGAAACGATAATAGTTGAAAAGTTTTAGGTGAAATGAAATTCGGTCAAATATTTTTCGAACATATGATAGGTAACTATACCTGTTTACTACATTTCTGCAATATTACATGCAGTGTTATTTGTAAGACTAGGAAACAAACTGTTGATACAGGTGAAGATGCCAATGCCCTAAGATACTTCTTCAAAATCTGTTATATGAAATCCTATACGAGGACCGCAATCATTAATAAAACGTAATATTATATTTCAATTGCGAATTTAAATTATGACTCTATAAATCTTTATTAGTAGGTATATTGATTTCAGTACTTAATTTAAATAGACGTATAAACTATCTTAAAAATATTACCTGGCTGTCGTAGAAGAAAAGACATCAACGAATTTATAGTTGCTTTTTTTGTCCAATTAAATTATCAACTTGGTCAACATTGAGTTATAGTCGTGTTATATAAAATATCCTTTCAAACTTTGACTCCATTTTGCACTTTTCAATTCATTCAAGTGATTTTGTTGGTTTACCGAACTTATGCGTGATCTTGACATAGGTAGTCATAGTTAGACAGATTTTGGCATTTCCAACATATCCTCCATATTGTTCATTATTCTTTATTTTCGAAAATCGTGCGTTATAAAGTTTGAGAAGCAACACATCCGGGTAGGTACTATTAACACCGTTTTATGTAAAACTGTCGCCGCCATCTTTTTTTAAAGGGCTGTAGATACTACTACCTACTGGACAATGTTGTGGTGTTAATAATGCAAAATGGCAATTTAATACATAGTTAACTTTTCAAGTTTTTGTTAAATATATTCAATATGTCCTTAAAATGATAATTCAGTATTTTATAGCCATTGTACTTTGCTTGAAAGTTTATTTTGGAATTGTTTTTTACTTGAAGCGCACAGAAGTGTTTTGGTCCTTTTATCGTTTTCTAGCTTGTAGGTATGATCATACAGCTTAAGTCTAATAACTTTAGGTAATAATATAATAATTTTAACTTAAGTTTTAATTTTATGTAATTACCCTCTTACTAATAAACTCAGAATAAAGTTATTCTAAGTTCAAACCTGTAAAAATGTATGGTATGGTAGTCCTTTGTTTATTATTTTTTTATTTATATATTCTTTAATGTACACCACAAAGACACATTACAAAAAATAACAAATTACACTATAAAATATACCTACAATGGACGGCCTTATCGCTTTCCGCGATCTCTTCCAGGCAACCATGAAGTGGACAGTGATTAGTCTGGACATAAAATGGGAATGTTGTTGGTGCAAATAATATGTATACAATATACTAAAATAGATACACGGTATACATATCCTAAATAATAGATACATAAATACATTCATACAAAATATATAAGGAACGAACATAAAAGACTATACATGTTCCTGGTTTAACTTTATTCCGTGTTTATTAATGACAGGGTTAGACTAGGTACCTATAATTTATTATAGTAATAATAAAGCTGACAAACAAACTTATTGAACGCACTAATCTCTGAAACTACCAGTCTGGTTGGATGAATTTGAGATCCCAATTATTGAGGAATGCTAATTATAGAATACGCTAAACATTACGCTAGCTGCCGAGAAAAACCAAAAAAAAACGTCATAAAGAACGGTTAGCGAAAACGAAGTGATAGCCCGGGCAAGTGATGTGGTGCGACGGGGGAACATGAAATTTTACGCGGACAAAGTCGCAGGCAGAAACTAGTTATAGACACTACGCCAGAGGATCATTTAAATGGCTTATCAATCTATTCGCACGAATTTACTCGCCCGAATCCAGCAAATTGACACTTTTACCTTAAGTTTTGGCACTTTTAACTAAAATGGACACTTTTTGAATTTTATGCAAATAAAGTTAGGAGAAAAGGTCACCGCAAGTTGGTACGTGAAATAAAGTCCATAAAATTCAGAACATGCCAATTGCCTAGTACGCATTTCTGGAGTAGTCGATTTGCCCAAAATAATATGTGTACCTATTACTTTACCCGATTCGGTCAATTAAATTCGTGGGAATCGACGCATACGCCATTTAAATAAAGTACACACATTCTATACCAGATTTATTTACAAACCGTGATTGTTAGACAAGTTACATAACTTACACAAATGAGAATTCTATGTTAAACTAAACTCAAGATCGTTGCCCTCGGTCTTTTGTTGCCAAAACTAATGGCGGACCTCCTGTGGCACCCATACATCTTATTTAAATTAAGTATATCATCTTCTTTAAATCTAACATTGTTATTCGGTAACTGTGACAAAAAAGCCAATCGGGAATATCTAATAATGTCGTGTACGATGGCTTTAAGTCTATGGCTGTTGCATGTAAAAAAGTATTTGGCATAATAATAGTGGGATGGCTATCTTTGCGAAGCTCCGTTTCCGCGTATCTAAATCGATTATTGTAAGTTATATATTCTTCAGTTAGTGAGGCGGATGTGATGGGAGTTTATAATAGAAAAGCGTTTTGGTACAGAAATACACGAAGTGTGTGCTAGTGCCTACGCTTATCTATGGAACTGCGATATGGTGCCACGATCCTTACATGCATGCTCCATTTACCTCGTTTAAGTACATATGTATATCTATACTTGGACTCATAATCGTATTCAGTAACTTGACAGTTGAAGGGCTACCAGCACCCTAATTGCGTAACACGCGATTAATCATAATCGGTTTCATTTTGTCAGTTCAACAATATTCATTGCGTTATTTACGTTGCTGAGCGACACATTTTTCGAACATATGAAGCAATGGTTTAGCCTTTTGTTTCAAAACGAAACAAATTATGAAGAATCGTGAGTTACGCAATTAGGGTACAGATTATGACAAAAAAAGATAATGAGGTGGTGTAAGAATGAATGAAATTGAATGAACTTAAAATAATGTACTTACATGCAAAAAAAATATTTTAAATTTAATAACTTGTCTTAAAAACATGATATGCACTATTAAAAATAGTAGATTTTTTTATATACACATCAAAAAAAGTTTTTGATTACTAGCATAAGCTGATATATATTTTTTAATTGAACTTTATCAAGAAAAATTCTTTGTTGTGTGTTTTCTTTAAATAGAAATACCCTGTTTGAAATGAAAAAATAAAACGATATTTTATAAAAATATTGAGTAATTAATCATAATGTAATTGTAACAGAAATTTTATAGAAAGTAAAAGACTGTTTAACCAAACTTAAACAACTATTTATTAATAAAAGCCTTTTTAGGTATATGGAAAAACAATTGAACTGTTTTATTGTTATATATTCTAACGGCCTTATTAATAAACAGTTATCGAACATCTAAACACTTGCTAAAGTCTGGTTTTTCATAGAGAAACCACACTTTAGCAACTGTTTAGATGTTTGATAACTTTTATGAATAAGGCCGTAAATCTATATTTTTAAATAAAGAATCTAAAAAGAAGAAGAAATCATAATTTAATCTATCATTAAAAAAAGATTTCGATTTTTCAAAGTGATCGCGAATTTTTTTTTTATGTGTTTATATTCATATATTCCACATGTTACAAACGATTTTTTAAAGTTTTATAACGAAATTAAAATTACACCATTTTTTATCATTCTTTGTAGTCTGTTTTTTTTTTTTTTTTTTTTTTTTTTTTTTTTTTTTTTTTTTTTTTTTTTTCACATAAGCCTGCATGGGCACTTATGAAACGTCAGAAGCTAGGTGCACGGTTCCAATTTGTCGTTTCCTATGGAGAAGAGCCGGCAAGAAACTCCACGGTTACTCTTTTAAAAATAATTGGCTTTTACAATGTTTTCAAATTACAGTGATAATAGGTATGGGAGGACAGTGCAGACCAGTCAATAAGTACCAGGTACTTAGAGGAATGAAAATACAGAATAGAAAAACGTCTACAAATCTAGTCTCTAAGGCCTACAACGTTCTCTCATTCAAAATATGTAAAAGAATCTACCTATATAAAATGAATCTATTTGAACCAAGTGACATGATTTCGATGACAATCACTGAAAATAAATAGTAGGTAGTAAAATTGATGTATAATGTCAAAATAATGACGAGAATATGTCAGACATTGTAAAAAAAAAAAAAAATAATAAAAAGAATAAAAATTAACATTGCAATTTGGGAGCAGTTAATAGACTTTCACACGGTTTTATTCTTGTTGTAGTATGTTGGGTGTAGCAAAAGAAGCATGAAAGTAGAATAAATGCTCTGGAAATTCGTTCCTTGCGAAGCATGTGTGGTGTGACTATGAATGGGCTGAGAAATGATGTGACAAGACAACAGTACGGTTTAAAAAAAGATGTAGTGGCAGAAACTAAAAAGAATATGCCTTAGATGGTTTGGTCATTTTGATAGGATGACTTAAGGACTGCTATCAAAAGGTATTTACAAGGCAGATGTGAGAGGAAACGCTGGGAAGGGACGCCATAGGTGGGTGCGGGTTTTTCAAAAGATATACCGCTGGCCCTGGCACACAGGCAACTGAGGGAACACGGGTAGGTTTTAGTCAGTAAAAGTCTGACACGCCATTCTGTTCCACCCAGAGCGGGAGAAGTTATAAAAAAATAGGGACGCCCTAGATGGACATACATATAGTGACCTTATTGAAGATGTTCTTTAGAAAGATAAGGTGCGTACCTACTCGTTGCCGGCGTGTGTGTATGAATGTATGTACGTAAACGAGGCAAAAGGAGCATGCATGCAAAGATCGTATCAGGTAGAATTCCGTTGTTTCTACCTACCCCTATGGGAAAAAGGCGTGAGTCTATGTATGTATAGCTTACCTTACCTTTCAATTATGATGGACCTGACCCAACGAATACCCTGAAGCTGAAGGGTACGTCATGAATTTGGTCATCTTTTTCCTCATTACTGGAGCATTATTCATAATAGTATCCTACGTTATTCGATGACCTAAACCTATAGGTACCTACATAATATACATTTCGTTGTAAATTGACCAAAACATCGTGCTTCATTCTCAAATTCTTTGAAAATATAAGTCTAGTCATTATTCATAACAGATGTTGTACCTACATGATTTTGGTATAACAACTGTCAAATTAGATCTGGGTTTAAAAATCGAACTATAATAACGTAGCGCAATGTGACAATATCTCAGGGCCACAAAAAGAAACCATTGCCACTTGCATCTTGGTGGACCTTCAAACCACTTTATAGTTGACGACATTTTCCGGTAGAAAATACTTTATGTGTGACGTGGCACCCCTAACCTGTCGCCGAGCACCGAGCACACCGGCTCACCGCCTGACTAGCGTGGTGATGCTACCGCCAAAGTTCAAGGCTACTACGTGAAAGACCGCGACACAACAACCAATGATTAAGAGCCAAGTCTTTTAAATCAATAAAAATAATGTTGTAATGAGTTCCAAGGTAGTGGGGGACACCCCGTTGTTTCTAAGTAAAGCTAAAAAGACCAGCTTTTCATAATAATTTATTTGTCAGAATATGGTACACACGGGTAGCCGTACATTACACATACATAGCCGTACATAAACATTACCGTACGTAATTAGGGTACAGCTTATACTGGAAATGTATAGCTATACATAAATCACGATAAATCATAATCTGTTTCATTTTGACAGTTCAACAATATTCATTGCGTTATTTACGTTGTTGACCAGATACATTTTTCAAAAATATGAAGCAATGGATTAGCAATCTGTTTCAAAATAATTCAGATTATGATTGATCGTGCGTTACGCAATTAGGGTACAGCGTAAAATGGAAATGTATAGCTTGATGTGTAGCCGTGTGTACATTATAAGTCAATAGTATCATCACATTCTGCCAAGTGTGGCGTGCAAATATCTGTTACCCACATACATTTATTACAGAACAAAGATTATTAGGTTTTTGATTTGTTACTTAATAACGTCATAAAAAGTACCTGGGCCTGCGATGCGCTCCATAGACCAATAATAATAATTTAATATAATTTAATTTTTAAATGTTTTTATATTTGTATACTAATATTTAAAAATATAATTTATATGTATATTTAATTGAATAAAGGAAATAATAATAATAAGTTTTTTATAAGCTTATTTTAGAAAAATATTTAAAAATGTAACTTAATATGTATTTGAATGAATAAACGAAATAATAATAATATATATAATATTACAATAACAATAATATTATTTGTACTGGAGACATTATTAAGTACACTGGAATGACGTAAATAATTGACAATCAAAAAATAACAGAGCATCATTCATGTTAGACCCGTCGCCCCCTGACGTAGAAAATTTATATAGATAGAAAAAATTACGTTTATTTGGTCCTCCCGACCCATGCGTGACACAGCCTGCGACACAGAGCCTGTAGTTTTAAATTTCTCCCAAATTAATCTGATCCAGCTTGACCCTCGCTGGCCTCCCAGAGCGACGTCCTAGCCAGGTAGCGCGTAATCGCTTAGTTTTTTTAAGCCCAGGCGTCCTTAATTTATTGAGGCTCCCACTACAAATTAAATAAATACATTTTGATACAGCAATCAGTCAGTAACAACAAATAAATATAGCTATGTAGTTTATCTATCCCAATATTCTTAATTTTTAAAAGCCCAGGGGGCCGATTCTACTAATTTGCAACGTTACACGTTAAATTGTGTTTCCACAACAGTTCGATTTCGATCGCCGTTCGATAGTTACATAAAAAGTCATTCTACTATTTTATAAGCAAAATGGAAACTAAACTTAAAACGAATTGCAACTGAACTGTAGCGGGAACACAGCGGGTAACCCGCGTTACCAACATGCCAAAATAATATGTTTTATTAATACCACAAAGAAAAAAGTTGAATCTAAAAATGTTACTAAACACGAATATGTGGCACTAAAAGTATTTTCTATAATTAAAAGACATAATGATCATAATTTTATCATTAAATTTGTCCTATAGTAAACGTCACGCTCATGTTCGATTTTGTTAGTAGAATAGGTTTTGACATTGTTTCAATCGATCGTTGGCGTAACTAAAACGTAACCACAGCTGTGTCGCAGCTGGACCGTTGTTCATTTTAGTAGAATGCGAAAACGCTTAAAAGTGGTGATTCGGTTGCGGTTCTATTGCGTTTTTTTAACAAATTTGTTAGTAGAATCGGCCCCCAGGTCGATAAGCTATTTATGTTACCCTCATGATTAGTTCTACCGGTAGTAGCAGATCGCCAATGTAAATTTAGTAAACTTGACCCGACATAACTTCTTCGTACGCTAACATGGGCGCCGTCGACAAAGTTCAAGGCCTACAGATGAAAGATCGCGGTGCGTCCGCGCATCGTGCTATGAATCCACGCCGGAACGCAGAAAAGTTACGAATTTAAACTTAGAAATAATTATGAATTAACGAAGTATGCAAATTGACCACAGTTTTTTGAGAAAAGAACTATTGGCCGTTTTTACTAATAATAGGTGGCCCATAAATGGTATGCGTGCTGCTAGATCTTAAACTGTCGGCACCAAACCGTGGGTTCAAAATCCTACAGCGCGGTTTTTATTTGACATTAATTTAGATGTCCCTTAGCGTCTTTGTGAAAACGGACTTTGGATACATTCGGTTAAGGGATAGGTTAGTTCCCGTACCTTTCCGCCAGCAGGTAGATCAACGGCCGGTGGCTCGTTTGCTAACAGTATACAGTATAAAATGCAAAACAAGGGAAGTTTAAAAGGGATCGATCGTGACAGAATACTTCAAGAGATCATCGCCCAAAATACACCAAAAAGGTCATTATTAAAAAACACTATTTCTCAAAAGTATTCTCCGAAATCAGCCTAAACTAAAATTAGACCATGACAGGTACCTACTTAAAAATCAGTTTGGAATAAATACCACAGAAAATTCTACCTACTTTATACATTACTTATGTAAATCGACTGTTTTTAGGGTTCCATACCGAAAAGGTGCCAACGGAACCCTATTACTAAGCCTCCGCTGTCCGTCCCTCCGTCTGTCTGTCTGACAGCGGTCTGTATCTCATGAACCGTAATAGGTCGACAGTTGAAATGTTCACAGTGTGTATTTCTATTGCCACTATAACAACAAATAATAAAAATATATTAAATATAAAAAGGGGGTCCCCATACAAGAAACGTATTTTTTTTTCGGCGGTTTTCGCGTGTGTATTTCTATATTCGCTATAACTACAATTAATAAAAATAAAATAAACATGTCTCCATTCAAGAACATTTGTTTTTTTCGGCGTTTTTTGTCATGTGGTACCTGCGGAACCTTTCTGGTGCGATTCTGACTCGTACTTACTTAAATATCAGGAACTACGTACTTGACTATTTGAATGACTAAGATTATAATTATGTAAGTACATACCTATATATTTCACCACACTTACTATACAAGTTTTCTTAAATATTACATCAATTTAATACGAATTTTGCGGTAATTTTTTCACAAATCTTTCTGACATTTATGTGAGGTCAAGCTGGCATTATAGGTCACGTGAGGGAGAGGCAGTATAATGCGCCCTCACGGTCCTAGTCGCCGCAGGAGATGACTTGGGCGTCGGGTATCCCAGGCTGATTCCCAGCCACGGTAGGCGCGGGCTTACGGATGGCGAGTAATGGATAGCTCGCTGTCCGTTAAGGACCAAGCCCGGGTCGACGGTACGTTGTGTTCCAAGCGCGCCTCAAAGAGATTTCAGTACCAACTGGTGGGGTCCGCAAGGGCCGATGCCTGCCAGGGGTGCAGGTTGTTCGAAAGAGATACCGTGGCCCTTGGCACACAGGCAACTAATGGAACACGGGTGGGTTTTAGTCCGTAAAAGTCTGACACGCCCTAGCTCCACCCAGAACGGGAGAAGTTATTTGATGATTTCCCACGATAAAAAAAAACCAAGCATTATAGACAGGAAAAGTATTGTGAAAACTGATATTAGGTATAGGTAGGTATTATCCAAAGCTAGGCTAGTACCTACCTATAATATAATTTAGGATTCCTAACACACACCTGTGATATTTTTAATTTTATAATAGCGGGACAATTAATGAAGAAACAACAATTTGAGGCATTAATACAATAAAAGAGATTGTGGTCGGACTAACGTTATTTTGAAGTTTTAATTAATAGTTAACTTGATTTAACTTAATTAATAGGTTGGTACGAAAATGAAGTTAGTAAATAATAATTCTTTAAGCTACGTTACACCAAAAATATTAAAATTTCATAGTGGACCGATTTTAATTTAATAAAGACGGTGTCCCCTTGTTTCGCAGACAGAAAATTCATAGAATTTCGTTTCCCAGAAAATGTTTCATATAATATTTGATCTTGTATTTTTAAACAATAATCAGAGATCAGCTTACACTGGAAATGTATAGCTTGATGTGTAGCCGTGTGTACACAACAATATTAATAATACAAGTGAATTTTAAAATCATCCCCTGTTTTACCCCGTTGGGGGATGATTTTACAGAAAAGGCCGAAACACGAAATTCTTCATTTCTTACCGAAAGCTTAAATTTTCATTTTCATTTCCCAAACTTAGAAATGCTGGGCTTCCCACACAAACATTCATCCCCTGATCCCCTATATATATCCTAGGGGGTGGCCCCTTTGAGATTACTTTTAAAACATACATATTTTATATCCTTCCCTAATACGCCATCTAGATCTCGTTCTATCAAATTGTCCCATCTATAACTATCAAATATATATATCCTAGGGGGTGGCCCCTTTGAGATTACTTTTAAAACATACATATTTTATATCCTTCCCTAATACGCCATCTAGATCTCGTTCTATCAAATTGTCCCATCTATAACTATCAAATATATATATCCTAGGGGGTGGCCCCTTTGAGATTACTTTTAAAACATACATATTTTATATCCTTCCTTAGTACGCCATCTAGATCTCGTTCTATCAAATTGTCCCATCTATATCTATCAAATTTTATCGAAATCCACTCTGTAATTAGGCGTGAAAAGGCAACACAGACAGACTCGGTTACTCTCGAAATTATAATATTAAGTACACACAGTTTCACATGGATGAAAACAGTAGCTGCTGAGCTCCTAAAAGGTAGGTACTTGCTTCCGTGAGTAGTTTTTAACCTACTTACGGAGGCAAGACCTATCAGCTTAAGTTTCAGCGTCAGATCGTCAGCTTTTTTACGTAGAGATGGGTACCTAATCACCGGGTTAAAACCCAGCTATCACCGATTCATTCCACCCATTGGGTGGTTTGGCCGGGTGAAAACAATATATTTCTGATTTTTCAAATAAACGTGTAGCGCGCTAAGGCTGGGCCTGAATTCACTATGACCACTTAACGATTCCTTACTCGAAACCACGTCAATCACACACGAAATCTGATAGTATTGTATTAATATTATCAATAAATTGTCTTGGAACATGCAGAATATGACATTTCGAATCCTTACCGTTACATTGGTTTCTAAAAAACACGATATTGACGTAGTTTGAACGTAGAAGATTCCGCGGGAATCAATATATCCATACAGAATTGGGGCCCTGGTGTACGTGGATGGCACTTTTAAGTTCCTAGAGCAAGAGTAAAAAATTACAAAACAGTTAAATAACTTTATGTTTCACAAAGACGCGTGTAGTTAAATGATTTCGATAGGAATCCGGACCCACATCCAACCTCTTTGGAAATACTTCCCCGGGGCCATCTTTGGAGTCTGGAATCTATGGTCCCTATAATTACATCATTGACTGAATGATTGTAGCTTTTAGCGATGAATAATGATTATCGTTTGTTGATGAAATCGAAAACTAGTTGATGGTGTAATTATAACTTCCGACTATGTTGTTCGTGTTGATAAATTGAATAGGAGCTAAAAACAAAGTTTTATTTTTGTATAGATCTTGTGGTCCTTTTATCCAGGCAAATTTAGTTAAATGAAGTTTTATAGAAACGTCTCTATCTTCTAAGTAACATGTAAAAAAGTTCAACTGTGAGGTAGTTCCACTTTTAGATCTAGGTACTAAGCAAACTCTGCGAAAGTGTGAAAATTAAAGTGCTATCAAAATTAAAGGGAAAACGGGACCTTCCGACTCTGTCCCCTTAAGAGTGCCCCCTTCCCGGTCCCTCCATCGTCAATTCGAGCATAATAAGTTTGTTGCTTCATCAAACGCAATGCAAGCGAGTGAGTAAATGAGCGCGCGGAGATTTCACAAATATTCTTCCAAGAAATACGTGTTTTTGAATAAGCCTAACAAGTTTTTGGAAAAATGTTTATCATTTAGAATCTGTATAACATGTATGTACGAGGTTTCTATGAAGATGTATTTTTTTCCTTCTTTAATGTAGGTACTATGAGTATATTATAAACAGCTAAAGTTCAGATAAAATTTGTGCAATAATACTGATTTTCAGACGTCTTTAATGAATTTGTTTCTCAAAAAAGTTTTTTTTTTCTTTAAGTACATGATACCTAGGTATAAATCACAGGATACCTGAGTGTTCAAAATATCTGGAGGAAAGTTTACTATAACGCTATAATCACGTACGAGGGTTTGTTTGAGAATTATGACGGATTGGCCGCTCTTAATGTTGGCAATGTCTGGGCGATCCTGTTCTTGCGTGGCTATGTGCAGGCTTACATCGTAGGCGTATCGTATCACTAAGTATTTTCCGTTAGGTGGGACGTCAGCCTATTTGGGCACACCTAGCTAGGATTATTCAACTGGAAAACGTCCACCGATGGACAAGAACCAATAGTTCTATTGGAGGGGCAATCCCCCGTATTTTTAATTTACTTATTCTCATTATAATCTCGGTCTCAATCATCAAAAATACCCTCTAACTTACGTATGTATGTAATAAGAAAACATTATATAATATTTGTTGCTGAGATGGTATTGCGACTAGATTTTAAAACGTTTTGAAAACGGGAATTAATCTTCAGGCCCCGTTTATTTGTAGGTAGGTAGGTACCTAACTGACGGTAACTGATACAATGACCTGGCACAAAACATATGGTACTTATCACATGTTTTGTTCATACGTTAGTCGTTTATTAAAAACGTCAAACTTCTTCATTCACTAATGAACCCGGAACTGGTCGATGCAAATTATAAAAGCTGTTGGTATTGCCAGAATTATAAATCACATTGTCATGCATAAATAATAAGTTGACAATCTTATCAGAGATATCGTGATAGCATGTTTATTTTAAAATAAAATAGTGACTTCATCAATATTCTGTAAAATTGAGAATAAGGCAAGTTTTCTGCTTCTTATTTTTCTTAAGTTTTAAATTGCCAGCACACAAGAATTATACTTCCCATTCACTAATGAACCCGGAACTGGTCGATGCAAATTATAAAAGCTGTTGGTATTGCCAGAATTATAAATCACATTGTCATGCATAAATAATAAGTTGACAATCTTATCAGAGATATCGTGATAGCATGTTTATTTTAAAATAAAATAGTGACTTCTGATGAAGTAGTAGTAGTGAATATTGATATATTCTGTAAAATTGAGAATAAGGCAAGTTTTCTGCTTCTTATTTTTCTTAAGTTTTAAATTGCCAGCACACAAGAATTATACTTAGGCAACTGAGGGAACACGAGTGGGTTTTAGTCAGTAAAAGTCTGACACGCCCTCCTGCTCCACCCAGAGCGGGAGAAGTTATTTGATGATTTCCTACCCAAAAAAAAAAAACCTAATCATAATGACTCACTTGGTTAAAATGTTAAACATAGGTACTATTATGCGAGACTAATAAATAGGGGAAGGGAATGCAGAACAAACCACTTAACCAGAACTTAAGTGTTTGATGATTTAATGCCAAAAGGCAAGAAACGGACTGGACGAGTGGGAGCGAGACTTAAAAAGAAACAAAATATTGTGCATTAGTTGAAGATGTCAATTAATGCCCATTTTTTTTTGTGTATGTGCCTACCTAATTATCTTGTCCTAAGTAACTCAGAGTTAATAGCTTACTTAGGGTTATTCAAATGATTCATTTTGCGCCACCAAGAGTTAGAGGAACCCAAACCAAAAAGCAAATCGTAAGTTCTCGTAACTTCTTTAGAAAATCAAAATCAAAAGTCATTTATTCAAACTAGGCTGAGGGTCAGCTCTTTTTGAACATCAAAATTACATAAGACAGTCCCCCCAAAAACGCCCGCCCTTCACCAGTTCCTAGTGCTTTAGCTGGGAAGAAGAAGTGGCGCAACAAACTCCCCAGCAGCACAGCTAAGTATCAGGTTGTATGTTTAAATTCGCTGGCTACCCTGTCGCTTTCCCCCTATAAGTACTTCCTAGTTCCTTCTTAGTTTCCCACTTATAATAAGTATAAATTTAATATAAGTGTAATCATGTAGCTAGGTACATTTTCCATCCCTTGCCCCCAGGTACCTATTCTCACCAGCATGGGTGCCGGCCAGTCAGTTCGGGCAACAGCCTTCCAGCGACCTAAAGCGACTTCCACGGAGTCTTTCATTGACGACGAACCTGATGATAATCACATCAGTATCTCGAACAAAATGGTTTGTACGAATTTGTTCTGTTTTTTGGCGTTTATAAAAATGCCAAAATGACGATGATGATGACGCCATCTAGACGATTTCGGCCACAGAAACTGCATTCGCTGATTTTTCGTGGTAGTTGAAAGCTTAGATGTGCTGCTCTTTCATATGCTCTGATGAAACTAGCATAAAATAACGTCTCAGTGCCGTAAAAACCTCATGATTGCAATAAACGCTATTTTGCAAAGATCTCTAAAAAACGGCCTTTATTTACTCCGAGGTTCATTATCACCGATAGAAGACATTAGAAGCCTCTTAGAGCTGTGCACATGTGTTCTAAATATGCACTAAGAGGTTTTCTACGAACAATTTTTTTTTTGTCTTTATGAGACTTCCACTGCACGCCGACGATGTGCTAAAAAAAGTAGGTATGTACCAACCTTATTTTTGTTACTCAAAAGGTGGAGAGGTTGGTGGAAGACGCAACGCTGGCCGGAGGGGCGGCGGCAGCGACATCCCAGGCAACACTTCCCACACCACGCGGTGACTACAAGGACAAGATCTACATAGAGAAGCTCAAGTGTATGGACGAAAGCCATTCTGAGATAACTGGGTACGTAAATAGACTACTAGAGGTGTTGCTGCTTGATTGATATTGACAGGAGGGCGTTGTTAATAAACATGTTGTGTGAAATTGGACTTATGGGAAAAAACAAGATGGCGGCTTTAGTTTCGATTTTGGCCAGGCGCCAAAAGTTCCTTGTGCAACTTTAAGTAGGTACCTAGGTATTTTAAAAACCATATTCGAAGTGGTCCAGGCGAAGTAATTACAGCCGCCTATGTCGATCGACGGTTGGTACGAGGATGGGTGCATGACCAACTTTACAAACCATAACCCCCTTGAAAAGCACCTTAAGTTAAGCTGTTGGTCCGGCTGTCATTCGTGGAACTTTAGAGTCGTTACGCAGAAGCCTAAAAGTCTCACCACGTCTTACCAAAGGGTATCGTATCACCCAGTAACCGGGTTGTTGAGGTCAGACAGGCAGTCGCTCGATGTAAAATACTGGTATTCAGGTGCATCCGGTTATAGACTGGAAGCCGACCCCAACATAGTTTGAAAAGGTTAGGTAGATAATGTTTCGTAGAGGGCTAAACCACGATGTAAGGTCGCCACGCCGGAATTTAGATTCAGCTGCATCAGCCATCCGTTCTGCGAGCAATACAAGCACTCAAGTCTAGCATTTCTCCGGACTATGTCCGTTGCCATGATTCTACTAAGAATCTTTACTGCTCCTATAACGACAGTATTATCTAGAAGGTTCTATATGCCTAAGTCGCTATTAGCAAATATTATGTTTTCTTACTCACTTTTGGTAACTGCATGCCGTCAGAGTCAGCTGTTGACGTAGTGTGGCAAGCGCACAAAAATCTTTTTATAGGCCATGAATCAGATACGTTTTCCCAGTCTCAGCAAAGTGGTCACCCTTCGTACACTTTTTACATTTTAATTTTTTACTCTATAAATAATTAATTGTCAAAATGATCAAGTTTTTGCACTTACGTGTAACAAATATATCATAGTTACTTATAAAAAAGTCTGAAACTATTATATCAAAGGGTTAAAGGGTTATCGCCATTTTTCTGTGTTAAGATATTTGTACGAACGTACCCTACGTGTGGGATACTTTCGTACCGCAATGGTTAAATTCATGGACTCTTCATCCACTTCATTGGTTCGCGTAACCTTTTTTTTATACTTTCGCACCATGGCACTGCAAAAAAGTATTCATTAATTTATCTAAGTACTTAATTAAATAATCTACATACCTATTAGAAAATATAAAACAAAATCAAGAAATGTTACCACTAAAAAAAGCAAAATAGCCTATGAAAACTGAACTGATTATGAGGATTCCGATCGATATAAATAAAAATTGTCATAATATTATAGTATGCGTAAAACAAATTTTGAAATATTTAATTATTTTATTTCAGAAAAATCGCGTACGAATGTGTAGTACTGTCCGAATGGTCCCCAAGCCTTGCACAAAATTAAATTACAACTTTATATTAATCCTAACTTAGTATGAGAAATATTTCGATTGAAGCTTAAAGTAAACAATGTTAACATTACTCCATCATCAATGTTTTGTCAAAAACACAAGAATTCTGCTTTCAATTACGGACTAAACATCAGTCAAAAATTTAGTCACCGTGCGCTGAAACACGTTACTTCTTGTCAGTTGACACAGCGTGGTGCGACAGGCGCGAAGTTTCTTTAGCATCTGGTGACTGGTATGTCTATGCACACAAACAAAGGCGTGTTTGTGTGCCGTTTAGTTTTTCTGTAATTTATACCGTACGAAGGTGCCCTGCGTACGAAGGGTGACCACTTTCCTCTAACATATTGCACACATTTTTCGTGCTTCCTACTGGGGTTCTATATTCAGCATTTATTGAAGAAGCTCAAGACCATACTAATAAAACAATATGTCAACAGCTTCGCTCGCTGTCGTCGTCTGTCCCTGGCACCTGACGGCAGCAGTTACCTTTGTCGCACCGCCCGCCGCCCCTCACCTGTAGCCACCATCAGAAAATCATGGAGTTATGAATGAAAAATACCAGCAGCTGTAATAGAAGGCATAATACAATTAGGTAGGTGTAATATAAACATACCTAATTAGGCAATAATGCTTCACAACCATTGCTAGTTGAAAAGCATATTATTTAATAAGAAAAATCGAGAAGCAAAATAAGGGAATCCCTTTCTAGTAGACTTTTTCTGAAAGAACAAGAAAAAACCTTACATTTTTTAGTATTATCTTTGATTTTAAACCACTACTAGATAAGAACGATCCAGATCGCAATAACACGATAGAGTAAGTATTAAAACCCGCTAGGCCTTCACTAGTACCTATTGTTATTACATTTCATCACAAGACGAATACTTTACGTACCTTTCCATTGTTTCAGAATAACAGTAAACGACCTGAGCGCGATAGCAGCCCGTATCGATATGCGTACGTCGAACATGGTAAGCGTAGACCCGATATGTGCAGACTGCAAGCAGAAGGTCATCCAGTGCTACGACAACGCCAAGGTGGGCGCCGATATCATCAAGTGCTGGGATACTGTGGGTAGGTTTGATTTGGAATCCTCATTATATTACAAAAAGACATGACATATTTTACATTCACAACCGCTTTTGAGCCTGTATAAAGCTCAAGTGCGTTCTTGTATGGAGTATTGCAGCCACTTATGGGATGGCTGAGCAAAATACCAGCTTGCTGCCCTTAACTCGGTGGAACGCAGAGCAAAAAGGCTCATAGGCGACGAAACGTTGGTAGCTAAGCTTCACAGCTTGGCTCATCGGCGTAATGTTGCTTGCCTGTCGGTCTTCTATAGACTGTACTTCGGAGAGGGTGCGCAGGAGCTCCACGATCTGATCCCACCATCGCCCTTTTTCTACCAAACGCACTGCAGGGTACCATCCGCACTTGGTTGATATCCCGACCAGTCGTACTCAGCGCTACTCCTCCACATTTATTATGCGCACAGCCAAGGTGTGGAACTCTCTGCCTGCGTCTGTTCCCTTCCACATTTAACCCATCTACCTTCAAAACAAGAGTGAACAAGCATTTTCTGGGCTCGCTCGATCCATCATAGACCTCATCAATCGCTTTCCATCAGGCGTGATCGAGGTCAAGAGCTGGCCCATTTAGTAATAAGAAAGAAAAATAAAATAAAACTTTCCTGGACATAGGCCTCCCATGCATCGCCACAAAATGGCCAGGCATATGCTAAAATCTAGCGCATTCCATCGACTTACATCTAGGCCTATATCTACAATGCCACATATTTGTCCGAGAATGACAATATTGTCACATCGACAGATGAAGATTCATAAAGCAGATAACGATTAAAGAAACTTACATATTTAAAAAAATTACGGATTGTCGCCTCTCTCCTGTCGCCTGCCAGTTTTATTAAATAGGCCCCCAGCCGTAGGTCCACCTTGCGGGGGTCTACCATCGCTATGCCTGCCGGTACGAGGTCGGCAAATGTTGTGGTGGATGTATGTATAGTAAGGTACTATGGTTCCACCACCTTGGTTGATGGGAATAGGCTCACTCCCTATTACTTTACAGTAACAAAGTTGAATGTCACATCAATAATCTTACACGTGACATCTCCAGGGGCGTTCACGAAGTGTGTGCAGGATGCGGCGACGTCACGACTACGTGCGCGCACGCAGCGCGACGCGCGCGAACGGGCGCGGCGCACCAGGCACGTCGCGCACGCAAGGGAACATGCGCTGAGGGACATCTCGTCTAACTGATCACACGGATTAGTTTACTATAAAAATAATATTGTCAAGAAATGTAGTTCAAGGTCAAAAACGGTCCCACGCTTAAAAAGTTTAGGTGCTCGTACAAAAGTACACGCTCAGCGTCGAAACACCATGTACTCGTCTTTAGTGCTAGTTCGAGTGAGTGACCGGGATCAAACTGTAAGCGGAAACTGTATTAGAGGTACGTTTCTACACATATTCAGTCTACTACAAAGTTTACAAACCGTTAGAATATAAAAATATTAATCATAATGTCACAGGAATTCTTGAAGATAGAGCACAATTCTGGCAGTAATTATTAATTAGTCCTAATTTTAGCATAATATGTTATTACTTGTACTGTCCAAATATTTAGCTTGATGTCGATGCTCAGACTTATTTTCTAGAAGTAGTAGAGCTTGGGTTTCTTATAAAGGCGACGCCATCGTGTAACGGCCGTCATGACAAAGGCGGTGGGTGCAAGATTTCCAAAAAAACCTCTCCATCTACAAATCCTGAATTCCCATACATGAAGCCTATAACTCTAAACAATGCGTGGTACATACTTTGTTCAGTACAATCGACATTCATCATCATCATCATCATCATCATTTCAGCCGAAAGACGTCCACTGCTGGACATAGGTCTTCCCCAAGCTCCACCACTTCGACCGGTTGTGCTTCCCGCATCCAGCGGATTCCTGCGGCCTTCACAAGGTCATCGGTCCACCTTGTGGGAGGCCTTCCAACTCTTGGTCTTCCGATACGCGGTCGCCACTCCAGAACCTTTCAGCCCATCGGCCATCTGTTCTGCGAGCAATGTACCCTGCCCACTGCTACTTAAGTTTGGCAATTATTCGAGCTGTCGGTTTATACCTTGATTCTCCTGCAGATCTCTTCATTCCTGATTCGATCACGTAGGGAAACTGCAAGCATAGCCTCTCTGTCCATTCCCCTTCCCGAATGCTGCCCAGCTGAGTCGGATTCGACCTCATTCTCGAAGTTGGACCTACCTAACTGGACAGTTTGTCCTAGGAAAACGTACTCGTCCACAACTTCGAGTGCAGCGCCTCCAATCGTTATGAGAGTGGGCGTTACATGGGCATTGGACATGACCTTTGTCTTGTCCATGTTCATTTTAAGACCCACTCTTTCGGAAGCTCCACTGAGGTCATCGAGCATTACACTGAGGACCCCTATAGTCTCAGCCACGACAACTATATCATCGGCGAACCGAAGGTGAGTTATGTACTCACCATTGATGTTGATGCCAGCCCCTTTCCAGTCCAGAACAGTTTCGGAGAGATAACGTCTCCCTGTTTCACACCTCGCTGCAGAAGGATAGGTTTCGAGGTCTGGTTCTGGAATCGGACTAACATAGTGGCGTTTTCGAACAAACACTTCAACACGTCAATGTACCGGTCGATCTGGCACCGTTGGAGGGACTGCAGTACAGCCCGTCTCGATCGAATCGAAGGCTTTTTTGTAGTCCACAAACGCTAAACAGAGAGGCAGGTTATACTATTCGGTCTTCTGTATAACCTGCCGCAGCGTATGTGTGTGGTCTACGGTGCTAAAGCCTTTACGGAAACCCGCTTGTTCGGGAAGCTGGAAGTCGTCAAACCTGTGCGACATTAAAATTAGACTTCTTTTAAAAACCGAATAATTAATTTTCTTTAATACTCTTCAACACATCATTAGCATGTCTAATCCGCCTGCAATAGCATGCCTAAAATTGCCACTGCTGGGACCCAGACTTCTGAGATAGGGTGGACCAGAATCCACCACGCGGGCTAAGTGGATGGCAAAAGGTACATCGCCAAGCCGACTTATATAATTGCTGGGAAACGATTTTTATTTTTCGTTCGGAAATCCGGATACACGGGAGCCATGTTGCAGAGCGATCGTGCGGGGTAGGTCGGAAGGGTCAATGAGCAGGCCTAATATCCCAAACTACTGTACTGCTGTTTGGAACAGTGGTTATGCAAAATGTACTAAGGTATTGAGATTATGTCAAAACAAATATATTTCTCAGTTACTATCAAATGTATGGACAATAAACCACTGGATCTTAGTGTGCTTAGTTAGTACTGCAAGATATCCTTTCGTCTACTTAACAATATCTTTTCCAGCCGTTATATTACCCGGGAACATGGATACGTAAGAACTGGAACACGTTGCCAGAATTATTTTCGGATTTAGAGGGATTTTTAGACTTTTTCAGTAAAAAAATCTTCGAAAGTGGCTTAATAACAAAAACGTCAGTTTTGTTACTAACCAATTGTAGTACTACTTATCTTTTTATTTGAGTTTCAAATACTCATTACAACCGCGCCGTCGAGCAATCTTCGAAAAGCGGGATGAGCGTGCCCCGCGCGGGACATTTAATTTTGAGCTAAAAATCAAGATGTTTGGGAACGCTGACTGGAATGGTCAGTGGGTAAAGGGATAAACCTCTAGTAATAACATTTTACGATTGACGTTAGGCGGTTGTCTCAGTGCTAGTCGCGCGCGCGTTATCATTCCATTTCTTACGACCCGTGTTAATATGGAATTTCATTTGTTTCACTCTAGAATTACTATTTAGAAATTATGTATGAAAATAATAAACTACACATATTTTTGTATTGTTATAGTTATTGAATGTAAATACTATGCAGTCGTTAATAAAAGATAAAATACTGTTCCCATATTTATTTCGGTTATTGATTACTTATACTTAATTTTATAGATAGGCTGTGTCTAAATATGACCCAGAGGATAGAAAATTAAGCTATGTTCAAGTCGGATATTACTAGCAGTCCATAGTAATAATTTGATATTTGACCGTGCCTATATTTCGTAGCTGTAAGGTCGATTTAAGCGCTACTGTCTTGCGTTTTGGCCCTGTTTTATTTCTACGTTTGCCCATATCTAACTACAGCCCCAATTATGTAACTTACAGCCCTACATCAATTAAAAGACACTTTCTTCTTAACATCATCAGGAGTAAATTTAGTTGTAACTTGCACCGCAACTTTAGGCATGCCAATATCGGTGTTATTCTGTTCGGCGTTAGTGCCAGGTTGGCTTGCCGCGAGGAGCGCGAGCTTCCTGCGCAGGTCCCGCAGCTGCGCCGCGCTGGCCAGCTGTGCGGCGCCGCGCGACAGTACCTCAGCTCTTAGTAGCTCGCATTCGGATCTGGAAACAATTTAACATCACATAACGTCACGCCTGTATTATCTACACTCATCTATACTAATATTATAAAGAGGTAAAGTTTGTGAGTTTGTGAGGAGGGGGTAATCTCTGGATCTACTGCACCGATTTAAAAAAAAAAATTACCAATAGAAGGCCAAGTTATTTGTGACTGTCGTAGGCTATATATTAACTCGAAAAATGAAAAGAATTTTTCGTGGTAATCGGATTTGCAAAGTAAGTCAGAGAAAAACGGTCGAACGAAAACGTTTCTTACGAACGCTGCCTTAACGATGAGAGATATATGATTGAGTACTAGAGAAAAGTTGTAGAGCTTGATAATGCCTACAAAAAGTCAGCGACAGCATAAATATATCTAACTTTTATATTTAAGTCACAAAAAGTAGTTTTTTTTTATATTTAAAAAATCATTTCAATCGTTAGGTCATATTTATTGATCATGTTATGCACAATTATGAATTCATAATTGATAAGAATTCTTATCAAAATAAGTAAATTCGTCTCAAGTGTTTAAAACAAAAGACTTTTCCCTTTTACTGCCTAAAATTTGGACGAATGGTTAAAGAGATAATACGACATAGGTATGGAACCGCGACCGTGTCGTAATCTATTGAGTGATATAAAAATGTTTACCGCCCAACGAAGTGGGCACGGGTCAGCTAGTATAATATAATAAAGAGGAAAGATTTGTATGTTTATAACGAATAAACTCAAAAACTACTGGACCGATTTCAAAAATTCTCTCACCATTAGAATGCTACATTATCCCTGAGTAACATAGGCTCTATTTATTAGGAAAAAATAGGAATCCCAACCGTGCGAAGTCGGGACGTGTCGCTAGTGGGGGATGATAGTGCAAACGCCAGTTATGTTTGTTACATAAATAATAGCGGGCGAGAAGAATTAAAATATTTCTCCAGTTTCACATCTGGCCTGAATTGGGCAATCTGTTAAAAAGTTTTAGAGATTTTACTTGTAGGGTGTGTGTCATTAATTTAGGCGGATTTGGATTTCATAATAAAAATAAGACACCCTACTTTTAATACCAGTTTGTGCGAGGGAAGTCCATAAGGTTGTAATGAACTAAGATATTTTGTTGGATAGTGAATGTCTTCATCAATTTTGAAGACTGTATCCAGAATAATATGCTTGTACTCTAATTTTCAAGAGAATGAGATCATTGAGTTTGCTGACCTGCTTGTTAGTAAGTGATAAAATTTATCTGTCCTTAAACCAGGGAAGCGACTAAGAACTTATGTGTCCACTACCTATTCTTTGAGCAACAACTCTGCAAAAAATCTATTTTTATTATTTGCAGACAGCAAAACTCTATTGGTTTTAAGTTCTAATTTAGGGCCAAAGGCAACATCGTACGGATGAGGTAATACTTGCTTAAAAAAACGAACTTGCTTAAAAATCACGCATTTACCTCGTCCGCGGCCTCGTATAGTATAAATTACATACATTACACATTAATTAACGACATCTACCCAAGGGGGTAGGCAGGAACTATAGAACGCCACCTATTACGATCCTTACATACCTACTCGTTTAGTCTCGTGTCATACATCAGAGGGGCAATTCTCGTATTTTTAAGAATGTTCTCAGTCTGAATCTGTCAAAAAGACATCAAAGATTATGACATTTCATTGTCGCCGCGATGAGACTGCGACTAGATTTTGAACGTTTTTAATTACAAGAATTGGCCTTCTGGTCATTCTTTTATTTTATTTAATACCTACCACTTAGTAGGTATACATACTTTAAGTGATCCAGCACACCGGGTAGCCAGCCATTGGCAGTCGGTTCGCACATTTTTCCGAACCAGCGCGACAATTCACGACGCTGCTTCTCACACGCGCCTTCTAATTGAGTGATGCGCTCTTCATAGCCTTCTGTAAAGGTAAGGCAATAAGGAGTTAATACTTTACTGTCTTGTATTAGGAATTTGAGATAGCTCATGTCATGGTAAAAACATTAGCCAGACAGCAAAGACTTCCTTGGTAAGGTTGTTTTAAAAGACAGAAAGCAATGGAAATCGTTGGGGGAGGCTTTCGCCAAGACGCCCACTGAACTCCGAGATATATTATAATTTGGAAAAAATAATAAAGGCAATTAAATTAGCACAAGAAAGGAGTTTCAGGATAAAACCGCCTTGGGCCTTGAAATAGAAAGAAAAATAGTTTATTCTGCTTAAATAAAACATGCAATAAAATCAGTGAATATGTTACTGAAACAAACAAGGAAATCCTTAATACTAAATTAGTTTCTACCTCTTAAAATACAGGTATAGCCTAGCTTAAGAGGTAGAGTATTATTCTTGTACAGGATTTGCAACATAAACTATAATATATTTTGTAACCAAATAACAAACTGTATTTCATACTCTGTTTTTGGGTAAATAAAGATTATTTATTATTTTACTAGCTTCCGCCCGCGGCTTCGCCCGCGTGGAAGTCGGAAAGTATCCCGCGGGACCATATTACCGGGATAAAATTATCCTATGTGTTAATCTAGGTTATAGGTAATCTATCTGTGTTCCAAATTTCATCCAAATCCATTCAGTAGTTTTTGAGTGAAAGAGTAACAAACATTCATACATCCATACATACAAACTATAATTTTTATAATATTAGTAAGGATTAGTTTGTAACTAGACGCTAGCTAAAGTTAAAATTCCACCATCTGCAATAATTTGTATGTTTTTTTTCTGATAGTCAGTTCTATACTGGCTGTGGCTAGAAAGGGTTGTCTGTGACCACCGAGATGACGATGAAAGAAAAAGATATATGTTGCACCGACCCCAAATAAATTGGGATTAGGGCAGGACAAATATGATGATGATTCATGATCCATACACACAGGTACAGTTCTAAAAGTGGTAATTTTCATAGAATCAATGTTTTCATAAAAAAAGAGTTTTTTATACTTAATACTAACCAATAAGTTCTCTATCATAGTGTGCTGATGCCCCTGCTTGCTGCTCCCAAACTGTCTGTTTCTCGTGCAGTAAAGCATCTACTTCAGCTTGCTTATTTGCCACCTCTCTCCTTAACTGAAGTTATCAAAACAACTTTTGTTAGAAATTTTCGGATGCTGGGGAGGTTGGATGGAAAAAGTGATGGGAGGCCTTTGCTCAGCAGTGGGACAGTGTAGGCTACTTTAAAAAGAATTTAAAAATAATTCGAGTTCATACAACATTCATACAGTGGTGGCCATACAATTAAGAACGCTTATTTATAGGAAGTTTTTTTTTTTTCAAAATAACTAGTATAACTCCATAATTGCATGTACTTTTTTGTATTTCTCTCTCGATATCGCAAAACTTTTCCATACTAGCGGTACATTCGTTAATATACATGATTGGCTAAAAAATAAATAGATAAACTTTATACATTAGATCTGAACCTAGTATTACTACTTACTGGCTGGTTACATAATTAAGACGCTGAATAGTTTATTTTTTTATTCAAATTTAAATAGAGAACACTCTGTGGCTCTGTAGTTGTAGTTCACATTCGTATAATTTTGGCGCCATTTAGTCCTGTAAAAGTCTTAAAGGTGATTGCTTCTTAAGAAAACAATGGGGAAAAATAATAAATCTACAAGGAAATTAATAATAAAACTTCGCGAGAAGTATTGGTCGTACAAAAAGATAGCCGACCATCTGAATTGCTCAAAAACTATGGTTTTCCATGCTGTGAAACATTTTGCCATGATTCAAACTACTTCAAATGTTCCGCGTGTACCTAAACAGAGAAAGTCATCTCGTCATGATGACCGAGATATCGTTTGTTTCAAATCAACAGTGCGGCAATTTAAGAGAGCTGTACGAGGTTGTCTTAGAAGAATGGAACTCTACCTGTCTTGTGAAATGTCAAAAATTGATAGAGTCAATGCCTCAGCCGGTGTTAAGCAGTAATTAAAAGCCATGGACATGCTACCAACTATTAATTGTAGATTAACATGTTTTAAATTGCCTTTTTCTTTACGCACTTCACATTCATCATCATCATTTCAGCCGGGAGACGGCCACTGCTGGACATAGGCCTCCCTTCAACTTGGGGGGCGTTGCCATAATCGCCACGCTTGGCAGGCGGGTTGGCGATCGCAGTATGGTGGTAAAATGCATAGAGAATGCTGCTGCCCATTCTCAAGTCCCTTAGTCGCCTCGTACGACACCCACGGGAAGAAATGGGATGGTGCTATTCTTTACGTCTGACACCACACGGAACGTACTTCACATTAATGTGTTTTATTTAATCAAATTTTCATATAATACAACTCTTGAGCAGTTTAATGAATCATTCTTAATTATTTGTCCAGCTTCATTACAATTTGAATTTGATAGGTACTATAAAGAATAATTTTTATTTTTTTTAGCAATTTCATTCTATTATTCCTAATCCCGTTTGCTCTCTTCATGTGGCTATTATTTATAATTAGTTACTCCTAAGAAGGAAAACATAACTACACATGACATCATTTAGATAAAAATTCTGGAAGATCAAATTGTTCTTAATTATATGACCACAGCTGTAAACACTGTTTCATTTTGATAGTTTTAATCCTTTAAAAGGGTCATTGTTCTCATCATTAGGAAGAACTTTGACAGTGGGATCAACCCTGAAATCGTGAAATAAAAATGAGATGATCCATACATTGTGTCCAGTTATGCGAGCTATGCATTTTTATTTCATGATTAAGAAATCAAATTAGAATATTACATTACCCTAGAATTAGTTTGTTTTATTTGAATGAGATTCTTTGCCATTTCCTGCCTCTTGTCTTCAACTTCAGCAAATATAGAGTTGCCTTTAGCAGCTGGAAAATAAAATGTATTTTTTTTTATAAATAACGAGGTTCTAATATCATAATTTCAGCCAAACAAACATACATTTCTGCACATAAGCTTTAAACCTAAGCATTGGAGTAAGAATATTGTTTTTCTCTGTAAATCCATAGTCCTCTTACCAGAAATAGAGTAATGGTGATAACGCCAGGTTTATATAAAAATAAAAGTTTAAAATGATTACCATGTGGTTGCAAGTCCTGTTGTGGGTCAGTGCACTGATGCAGCATAGCTTTGGCTTCCGCTAATTCAGCAAGCGCAGTAGCTTCGCGGTCATTAGCCGCCCTCAGTTCCTCTCTACGTAACTCAGCCGCTGCACGCATCTCACCCATTGCTGAAATCAACTCCTCAGCTTTTATGCGCCAGGAAGCAATTTCCATTCTTGCTTCTTCAAGCGCTTCTTTCGCTGCAGCTGCATCGGACAAAGCACCGTTCACAGCTTTACGTGCCTCTTCCAATTCCGTATTATCACGTTCTGGACTTTCTCGCACTTTTAATGACTGTTCCTCTTTCAAAGTTCGGATTTGTATTTCAAACGTTTTTACTTCTGTTGCATGCTTTTCTGTGATTTCGGTACGCTCTTCCCGCAGCTCGGAAATTTCTTCCTGCAGCGATGATAAACGCGATGTGAAATCATTCTTTCGACGAGCTTCATCCGCTTGATAACTTTCTATCTCGGCGTTCAAATGCCTCTGTACATCCAATGCTGTTTGATAACTTCGTCTCGCTTCGTGTAGCTCTTGTTTCGTCGTTTCATAGCTGCTCGAAAGGTTGTCGTATTGTTTCTTGAGTAAATAATACCGTTCACTTAGCTCACCGTTTGTGAACTCTTCAGCTTCTGTACAATTGGTCTTGTTGCTTATAGTGGAGTAATCCATTTTAAAGGCACTTATACACTGATTTCAGCACGATTATTCTTGTTCTTTGTTTTAATATCCAATATTTGAATCAATCAAGATCACGATTTCTACGACACGACGTAAACAAAACGGACTTTTCGAATTCAAAAAATGACATGTTAACAAAGACGTGAGTTTGGTCGTCCTAAAACTTAAAATTAAACCAGTATAGATTTCAGAAATAATAATTTCAAAATAACTATTTATTAGTAAAAATATATCCTCAAATGTTGAATACTAGCTTTTTAACTAGTAGCTTTGCATGGGAACGCAATACTGGGATCAAAAGTATCCTATGCCCTCTGATCAAGGTCTCTAACATCGAAATCCGTTCAGCGGTTTACGCGTCAAAAGGAAACAAGTTACTTTCGTTCGTGTAATAAACAACCATGTTTTTCCCATCTCCATGAATAAACACGAGTTCTAATATAAAAAATAAAAACATTTCACAATTCTATTTTTCAGATTTCTGAACGATACACATTTGTCATTGCATATAAAGCTGTCAAATATGTTGACATCAAGGCCGCTTTCCGAATTAGAAAAATAGCACCACAGAACATATATACTCCTAACGGAGAATAACACTGTGAGCGCTACAATACTCTGACTACGGTGAGCACTCACATCAATAATTGTGTTCCGAGTAAAATATCACGATTATGGCAGCTGAGAGTTGTTATTTTTATCAACAATACGGAACGCTCGTGAAAGCGTTATCAGTGTTCACTCAACGTTAAAACATATATTCACCCTTAGATAGAAGCACTATTTTAAATAAATCAAAGGCTACGTTCTGTGTTACGATAATATCGATTTGTGCGTGCTCACACCCATCCCGTGAATCGTCATAGATGACGTCATGACATGCGGCATCTTGCGATAACGCCGACCATGCGTAATACTATTATCACCGTGAGTGTTCTCAAAAATGACAGTTGTGCTGTTTTGTTTTGAAAATAGTGCTAGGTGCGCTCACATCATTAATTTGCATTCCGAGATAGATAACATGATTATGACAGCTAAAAACTGTCATTTTTGTCAACAATACGGAACGCTCTATTCTATTCTAATTTAATGGCAATTAAAGCCGATCTCGACTATTCTGCCAATGTCTAAAGTGAATTGGAAAAGCAAGAGTGTGCATGATAAAATTCAAAAAAAAAATCTGGAGACAAGTAAAATTCTTCGATTGATACAGTTGAACACAATGTAAATCTTGACTGGTTAGTATGGGACTGAAACAAACACAAAATAAATATATGAGTAATAAAATTGTTAAAACATAAAATACACGTATACTACACACACACAGAAAGAATAACTTATAGTTTTATTTCATTGTGACGGATGAACGTCATCAATGCCACAAGCAGTTTACGGAATGCTCGTGAACGCGCTAACAGTGCTCACTCAATGTTGAAACCTATTTACACCATATAAAACTTGTATACACCACAAATTTCGTCTTCTGATAAGTTTTTTTTTTTTTTTTGGTGGGAAATCATCAAATAACTTCTCCCGCTCTGGATGGAGCGGGAGGGCGTGTCAGACTTTTACTGACTTAACCCACCCGTGTTCCCTCAGTTGCCTGTGTGCCAAAGGCCGCGGTATCTCTTTCGAACAACCCGCACCCCTGGCAGGCATCGGCCCTTGCGGACCCCCCCATTTACTGCTGACATCTTTTTGAGGCGCGCGTGGAACACAACGCGCCGTCGACCCGGGCTTGGTCCTTACCGGACAGCGAGCTACCCATTACTCGCCGTCCGCAAGCCCGCGCCTACGGTGGCCGGGAATCAGCCTGGGATTCCCGACGCCCAGGGCGTCTCCCACGGCGACTACCACCGTGAGGGCGCATATACTGCCTCTCCCTCACGTGCGCGGCCTCCCTCTTCACGAGCATTACTGCTTCGCAGAAGGAGGTGACGGCTAACCATTCACTCTCGCTCCGTACCATGGCCTGCACCAGGGCCGGACGCAAGAGATCGCCGCCGCCAATCGCCTCCACGAGGACACGGCGGTGCTCCGCCCAAGCCGGGCAGACCGCTACCTTATGCTCCACCGTGTCCTCAGGGCGATCTTCGCAATGGAAACACCCGGGCGTTTCCTCCCGCCTTATGCGAAACAGGAACCTCCCGAAACAACCGTGTCCGGTGAGGACCTGCGTCAGGCGAAAGGTGAGGACGCCATGCCGCCTTTCAAGCCACTCCTCAAAGCGGGGACTTACCGCCGCTATCGTGGCGTGCCCAGCACTGGGTTGCGACAGTCGCGCTCTCCATGTCGCCATGAGATCCCACCGGAGCTGTGTCCGCTGCACCTCGATTTCTCGCGGCAGTGGAGTAACGCCCCGGCGTTTGGCCTCCTCGCGCCACTCCCAGATACGCGCGAGGACCTTTGCCTCCAGATCCCATGGCGGTAATCCGGCAAGGAGGCCCGCCGCCTCGCCTGAGATCGTGCGGTATCCCCGGATCATCCTGATCGCCATGACCCTATGGGACGCCTTCAGCTTTCGGGCTGGTTGGCGCCTCAATGTAGGCCGAGACCGAGGTAGAGTCTTCTGATTTGGTTAGGTGGCGACTCTAGGCAGAAGCACTATAATTCTAAGTAAGCTAAAGATATGATACGATTCAAAATAAAACAGCACAACCGTCATTTTTGACAGCGCTCACGGTGTTTTACGCATGGACGGCGTTATCGCAAGATGGTGCATGTCATGACGTCATCTATGACGATTGACGGGACATCCTTATTAGACTTGTGTAAGTAATGCGATGTTGCATTGCGCGTCATATAACTCGACCGCGTACTGTAGCATTACACATGACTTGACCAAATTAATCATGACACATGACTCTCAAACATGACGCGCGGGCCATGACGCGCTGTTCGACGTTCGTAAACTTCTATCTCGGTCATTTTCGCTCTGTGTGACTGTGTGCAAGTGAGAAAAAGCATGCGCCGCGCGCCGGTCGTTAGGAAGCGAAATAAGTGAACTATTATTTAGAACCGTGTTAGATACGGGACACAAGTAAAACAAATGACGGCCGTGTCGTGGTCGTCGTGGTCGTCGCAGCGACCCCGTAAGGGGGCGCGGCTAGCGGTGTCGGGGCATCGCCCCCTGCCCGCGGATGCAGTACTGAGGCCCGTAAAGACGGGCCTATCATTTTATTTGCCTCAATGGGCTTTCAAAGTCCATGGGCTCGCGCGGCTAGAAAGCAGCTGCGAACCCATGTGAGTGGCTGCTGAAGTGACTCTGTGAGCGCGCCACGGCGTTGCATTCAACGCCGCTTTCTTCTCGACACCCCGGCGGTCAGACACCGCCAGGTGAGACCCCCGGTTTCCCGGGGGAGGCCCAGCGGATGCCGACCAGCGACGAGGGTGTCTTTCGACGCTCCCACAGAGTAGGTGAGTGGCACCCGCCCGTTCCGTTCGCAGAGCTAGCCGCTTGCGGTCCGGGCTAAGGCGCCGTCCTGTGTGTGTGGGCGGCATTGTACTGTGTTACGCCGCCCAGTGTCTACGTAAGAGACGCGGGCCCGCCCGCGGCTCTACGTGTGTGTGGTTGCGCTTGTGCAGTAGTGCTTGACTGTTTTGCGTTGCGTGACTCGCCTATATTAACCTAGCACGAGCCACGCCGCGCGGTGTGCAATGGTGTTTGTGGAGTCTTTATGTCACGAGTGGGCCGCGTGTAACCTGAATGCAGCCCACTCGGAAGTCAGTCCGGGGGGGTGGAGGCATTAACGTCCGCGATCAGGTCGCGAGGCAGTGGCCTATGGTCGGGAGGGCGCGCGTGCCACGGTGCAATCTGCTTGACGTGAGGCCAGGCAGATGCGTCCGCACGCGCGTACAACCTCACCGCTAGGTGCCGCACAAACTCATCCAGGCCCTCGATCCCGAGATCCCGCTGGATTACGTCGTTCCTCACAAAGTGAGGAGCGTCAACAATGGTCCGCAGCGCAAGATGTTGTTGCGCGCGGAGCAGCTTCCGGCTCGACTCACTTGTGAGGACGAACCAGGCAGGGGCGGCGTATGTCAATATTGGGCGTATGTACATTTTGTACACGCCCAATTTGACGCGCACCGGGAGGCGGGACGAGAGCACTGGTCGGAGGAGGTTGCGGGCAACCCTGCCTTGGCCTGCGACTCTGCGGACGTGTGGCCCCATGGTGAGCCGACGGTCAATGGAGACCCCCAGGTATTTCACCCGGGGGGACCACGCGACCTCGGCCCCTTGCAGCTTCAAGGGTGGTGGGAGAGGCGCGAAGCCGGTGACCATCGCCTGCGTCTTACCCACGTTCACCGACAGTCGCCACTTGGACAACCACTCGGGAAGGAGATCGAGCGCGCGCTGCATCTTGACCGCCGCGTACTTCGCATTAAGCGATGTAGTGATGTACGCGGCGTCGTCGGCGTACAGCGCGAGCATAGCGTCCGGAGTGGTGGGGATATCGTCGGTGTAACGCGAGTAACACGCCGGCGAGACGCAGCTGCCTTGCGGTACGCCCGCTAGCACCGGCCGGGCGCTTGAGAGCGCCCCTTCGACCACCACCCTGAAAGTCCTGTTGGCTGACGGCCGTGAACGCACTGACGCTTTATTTAAAACATGCTAGCGCGGGCACATGGGTGGGGCGCGGGGTACGGGGCGCTGCGCGGCGCTGGCGCCGTGTGCGCAGGCCGATCGCATATGACCGCGCATCGCTATACATTAGCTTGTACATAACATCTCCCAACCTTATTTAAAAAGATACAAACATAATAATAATACTAAAGGTGCTTACAACTACATACATGGAGTATCTACACAACATTAAAATTAGGTTATTACTACAATACAACATGAGTCCATAATTAACTAGCAAGTTATACACCGTCAGGCAGCCCACTGGTCACTTGCCCAACGCAAGGCTTCTGTAGTCCACCTTTGGAAGCTGGCGCAACGCCCTATCGGGATGGCTGGGGCCGGGCGCCACAGATATGGCTGGCGTCGCTGACGGCGTACTTGCACCCTGCCCCCCCTCCTCCGGGGCGTCAGCTTGAGACGCGGGTTGGGGGCACGGTGGTGCCGTTGATGATAATGTTTCATCGTCACTATCGATGTCTATTTCGTCAGTATCCCAACTTTGTTGTACATCGGCGTTACCCTTATATAACACAATCTGATTTTTATGTTTTTTCACTACAGTCCCTGTTAAATGATCGTTAATCAAATACACAACTCTTCCAATCTTGTCTATTATTGTGCCTCTGCGCCATGTGAACTTATCTTTATTGCTAAATTTTTTATACAACACTTCGTTTCCGTTTTTTAAAATTTGAGTATTTTTGCCACCATTGTATTTACACTGCAAACACTGTTTTGATTTTACTGTGCTATCCAGTGACGCGTTTGAGGGTGTCGATAGCGATTTTGGCAACAATAGATCCAACCTCGATCTCAGTTTTTGTCCAAAAACTAATTGAGCTGGAGAGAACCCTGTCACTGAATGTACCGAATTCCGGTAATCAAAAAGATATTTTAACAGTTTGACTCTAGTGTCTTTTTGGTTATTACTTGATAAAATACACGATCTTATACCCTTTTTTGCGATCTTTACATAACTTTCGGCCTGGCCATTGCTCGCAGGATTATAGGGCGGTGACGTCACGTGCTCAATCCCGTTAATTGTACAAAACCGTTTAAAATCTTGTGACGTGAAAGCCGTGCCGTTATCGCTTACAATTGTATTTGGTAACCCGAACCTTGAAATAAACTCGCACAGTTTTTCTATTGCAGCTGATGAGGTCGTTGAAACACACATATCGTAAACTTCCACCCATTTTGTGTATGCATCTACTACGATTAAATAATGTCTATTATCTAACGGACCCAAGAAATCTATATGCAACCGGTAGAATGGCTGGGGTGGGTATTGCCAGGGCGTAAGCGGGGCGCGCGGAGGGGTAGGTCGTAACTGTATACAAACACTGCAAGAATTTATCATTTTTTCTATTGCTTTATCTATACCCGGAAACCAGAACCGGGAACGAGCTTCGGCCTTTGTTTTCACAATTCCCAGATGGGAAGTATGAAGTTCGTTTAATATTGTTCTTATTTGACTGTCTGGTATAATCACTTTATGCCCTCTCATAACACAGCCGTCTTCATACGATAACTGATTTCTGCATGCGTGGAACGGTTTTAAATTCACATCAGACACGCTTCTAGGCCAACCCTTCGAAATAAAATCGATCACCTTCATCAAATTGACATCTCGGCTAGTTTCCTTGCGTAATTCGTCCCGCGTAACTGGCATGTGTCCGTCTATTACGAAGTGAACATATGTCGCGCGGTCAATCGGGGCGGCCGCGGCGGCAGCGTGCTGAGCGCTGTCCACGCGTTCCCTGCCCGCGGTCATTGACCGCAACCGCTTATCGTCGTCGGGAAGACTTGCGCGGGACAAATAATCCGCGCTGTTATTTTCGCTACGAACGTATTCGATTTTATAATTATATGCGCTAAGAAACAGCGCGTATCTTTGTAAACGGTTTGCCGAAACCTCCGGTATACCTTTGTGTGGTCCAAAAATTGAAATTAAAGGCTTGTGATCAGTGCGAAGGATGAACGGGTCTGACCTACCGTACAAGTACTGATGGAATCTTCGAACTCCAAAAATAATAGCCGTTGCCTCTTTCTGAATTTGAGAATAATTTTTTTCAGCTGCGTTTAGAGTGCGGGACGCAAACGAAATTGGGCGCTCGCAACCATCCTTATCATTTTGCGATAATATTGCACCCAACCCATGAGGTGAAGCATCCACCGTGAGGATTAAGGTTGCATTGGGGTCAAAATGTGCTAACACCTGATCTGACGTTAAATGTTTTTTTATTTCGACGAATGCTCTTTGATGTTCGCTGGCCCAATTCCATTTAACCCCCTTCCTTAAGAGATCGTATAGGGGACTTAAAATTTCGGATGCCTTAGGTACGAAATTACGGTAATAATTTACTAATCCTAAAAAAACTTTTTCCAAAAAAAAACAACCGACTTCCAAAAAAACACTACAAAGTGAAAAATAACTTCAATTTCGGAAGTCGGTGTCTTTGGAGCTGTATTTGAATTTTTTGTCACCGCCTTCCGAAATGAAAGTTATTTTTCACTTTGTAGTGTTTTTTTGGAAGTCGGTTGTTTTTTTTTGGAAAAAGTTTTTATTTTTCACTTTTTAGTGGTTCACATGTGCTTACCCCTTCACAGCATACCGGCGTGATGTTATGTTATGAACTGGTGTAAGCAATAGACAGACATGAGATTTCAGCAATCCCAGTCCATTTGCTATCATTTATTGAGGAGTTCCGTTGCCTATCTCCAAAGTTCTTCATCAGATCTTCACCAAATTGAAATGAGACCACTCCGAGAAAGTACTCTTCCGAAAAATAGCTAAATCGCTTCGTGTGCCTATAAAATTTGAAGAGTTCTCTCTATTTCTCCAGGTTCCCATCATCAGATCCTGACTTGATGATCATGGGACCACCTGGGAAGTATACCCTTTCAAACAAAAAAAACAAAATCCAAATCGGTCCAGCCATCTTCGAGTAATCGGGGAACATACATAAAAAAAAAAAAAAAAAAAAAAAAAAAAAAAAAAAAAAAAAAAAAAAAAAAAAAGGTTCCGACGAATTGATAACCTCCTCCTTTTTGAAGTCGGTTAAAAATGATTGAAGTTTGCCGACATCTGTGGGCACTGGGGATTTCTCAATTGCTATTACTTTATCCGATGATTTTTTTAACCCATCTTTGTTTATTACATACCCTAAATAATTGATTTCGTTCTTAAAAAATTCACACTTTTCTTTTTGCAAGGTTAGTCCAGCATTTTGCAGCCTCTGTAACACTGCCGTTAACCGTTGTAAATGCAAACCCGGTCCATCAGCTGTGATAAGGACATCGTCTAAAAGACATAACACACCGTCCATACCAGACAATATGTTTTCCATTGCGCGCTGAAAAATAGACGGTGCGCTGGTTAACCCAAAAACCATACGTGTATACTGAAACAATCCGCGGTGAGTATTTATGCATGTAATTTTTTGTGACTCTTCGTCTAAAACGAATTGATTATAGGCCATGGACAGGTCTAACTTTGAGAACTGTTGACCTCCGTGTAATTTGGAAAACAGCTCGTGGACTGTAGGCAACGGGTAGTGCTCTACAACTAATTGTTTATTTATGGTTACGGAATAGTCTGCACACAGCCTAACACTCCCATTGCGTTTTAACACCGGCACTACTGGTGATGCATATTCTGAATGATCAATTTGTTTAAGTATACCTAAGTTTACAAGGCGGATTATCTCTTTATCTACCTTGTCTCGCAATGCAAAAGCGATAGGACGTGCTTTGAAAAATATTGGCTTTGCATCATCTTTTAAACGTAATTTAACCTTGAATTTATTAAATTTACCTAATTCATCTGAAAATACGTCTCTGAATCTATTATGCAAATCATCGATTGTTTTCTCTTTATTATTTATGAAATTACAGGAGGCTAATTTTAACTTAAATAACGATAAAAAATCTCTTCCGAGCAATGGCGGGCCTTTGCTGCGTACCACGTAAGCATCTAGTGTGTGTGTACTCAGCCTATACGTGACCGGTAGGCGAATTATACCGAGACATACGATACTACTGCCTGTGTAGGTAAATAGTCTTTTCTTGGCTGGTAATAAGGGCAGCCTGCTAAAATGTTTATCATATAAACTCTCGGAAATTACAGTTACTGCCGATCCACTATCAATTTCAAATTTTATTTGTGAACCGTTTATAGACACTATTTCTGTCATGGGTTCTCCCCGCTCTGAAATGATGTTACAACATAAAAACTCACCATCATCGTCCTCCTCACTCACGTCACTGGTCGCAACACACTTTACTTTGCACATTCTACGTAAGTGACCCTTTGTATTACACTTCCTACAAGTAAAGTTCGCGTATCGGCACTGAGACGATGCATGGTTCTTCCGACCGCACACGGAACACTTCTCCATTACCGGTTCCTTAGCAGAACCAGCAGTCTTGCCCTGCACCTTGAACACTGAATGTTCTTGCTGTGTGATCGACGTCATCGCGAGAGCGCCGGCGGCGGCGCCAGATCGCGCGCACCGGACGCTTTGTGCCAACTCCACTGCCTTTGCCAGGGTCAAGGTATCTGTGTCCTTTGTGAACAGTTTGTCCCTCTCAGTACCCGCCAACATGCCCATCACGAAACGGTCTCGCAATGCCTCCTCTACATTGGCGAACTTGCAATGTTTCGTGAGGCCACGCAGTCTTGCCGCCCACTGCGCATGCGTCTCCCCCGTTTGCTGCGTTGCCGCGTAAAATGCGTATCGCTCTCCGAATCCACACTTTGTCGGAGAAAAGTGAGTGTCCAGGAGCTCATAGATGTCTTCTACTGGCACCTCGTCCAGCTGTTTTGGCAAAGCCAAGTCGGCTGCGAGCTGGTAGGTGCTGTCTGTGAGTGCGCTCAGTAAGATTGCTCGCCGTTTTGAACCCGTTGTGTCGTTTTTTTCCGAGATATCATTAGCCACGAACCACTGCCGCAGGCGACTTTTGTACGCCTGCCATTCATGCACTGTGTGGTCGAAATTACTTAATATACCGAAACTAAACTGAGCCATCTTGATAAAGCGTGGGTTGCTCTCGTCGCCACTGTTAGATACGGGACACAAGTAAAACAAATGACGGCCGTGAACGCACTGACGCTTTATTTAAAACATGCTAGCGCGGGCACATGGGTGGGGCGCGGGGTACGGGGCGCTGCGCGGCGCTGGCGCCGTGTGCGCAGGCCGATCGCATATGACCGCGCATCGCTATACATTAGCTTGTACATAACAAACCGTATTCTTGAAGAAATAAGGTTTACGTTTTACTGGCAACGCAATCATGACTCTGTATCAGATCCTATGACATTACCTACGCTTTGCCGCGCGCTACCTATGATACAAAACCAAACAGTAACACGAAAGAAATAACTTAAAACTGTAAATACATAGATTTTTATTACGTAAGTGTTGAGTTTTAAGTGAAAATATCTTATGGCGACGCGACGAAAAGAATGATTGCGAATTAAATCAAGATTCATCACGAAACAATCATTGTACATAAAATCAGTCAATCACAGTGATGGTCAATAATATACTATTATTATCTTCTACAACGCGAGCATTTCATTACAATAGCCATCGCGCGTGATGCTTCATTTCGCGTCATGTTTGGAGTCATAAGTCATAGTGTAATGTAAATGCAACATCCCTCGGTACGAAGCATTTCATTACAATAGCCATCACGCGTGATGCGTCATTTCGCGTCATGTTTGGAGTCATGGTGTAATGAAACATTACTCGGTACGAAATGTAATGTCATATGACATCACTTTAAAAAGCACTGTTTTGCGCATGTCTAATCCTTATTGCGCTCACGCCAATTCGGAACGGGTTTGAGCACGCTCAAATCGATATAATCGTAACTCGGAACGTAGCCCAAGTCATCAACATATCGTTGGTTGACACTTTGACAGCTTAAGCTTATTTACAAGGGGCGGACTGTTGGAGTGTCAGACAAATTTATCACAAAAATAAGGAAAACACTGTAGTTACTATTAAAACAAATACAAATACAATGTCCTCTCCTCCTCCTACCAAGCCCCCTCGGGGGGTTAAACAAGGAAAAGAAACTGTGAGTATTATTCCAGCGTCAATCATGTATCCACGGTATTCACGGGATAAAGTAAGGAATTTCTAAGTTTCTATCGGTAGTGGCCTATTTATTTCTGCTTTCTTTAAGAGAAAAGCATTCAGGCTTATTGCTTTAAACTATTAATCACGGTCTTATTGCAAAATAATTATATTTAGCCAGTAAATATCAAAATTCATAGTACCTACCAATAATCTTTGGCATTGAAACTGGTGGCATCCGTCAACGTTCAAAAATTTTGAGGACGATAATGGATGCCAACAGTTACGGTACACGTAAACTGTAACATAAATAATTAGTAAAAATACTAATAATACTGTAGGACAAACATAACAAACCGCATTCATAAAAAAAATAACAAATCGTATTTCCACAGAGCGGTTTGCTTATGTCAGTGATTCGCACTCTCTCAGCGAGTGAAACAAATGAACAGCGAGAGAAAGAGAGAGCCAAACTAGAGAAGGAGTACAAAAAGAGTGATGCAAGACTTGATGAGCTGGTGGAACAACATGCTCAGGAAATCATGGAAGTTATGCAGGTAAACATAATAATATACCAATGTTGTAGAAATTAAGATTAGTTTTGTTCATCAGACGTTTCAATTAGGTGTTCGTAAACTAGGAGTCTCACAATGTAATCAATTGCTACTTTGGTTTATTTAAAACAAATAGAAAAACGGAGTAGACTGGTCATATTCACAGAAAATGTTCAGTTTATTGCAATACATACAATTCTTTGTATGCTTGTGATCTTTTTCTGAACTATGCAAATCTCTGTTGGGAACTAGGTTTTTATTAAGCCTTTATTGCCAACACAATATACATTTAAAATCTCATAGTTAATTATATTAAACATGCAATTAAATAAATTAATTTTTCCTAGTATATATATAACATTACATTTTAAATTTACATTAACATTAAATTCGTTATTATTATTATATTACAATTGCAATAATTATTAAAATTCATTCGTTTTTTAAATTGGCATTAACATTAAATTCATCATTATTACAATTATTATCATTAAATTTTATTAGGTACTATCATTCATTTTCGATATTATTACTATTAGATTGGGCGTCGGCGTGTCTTTGCGACACGAAGGCCTCCTCCAGCTCTTTCCATTTTGCTCTTGTTTGGGTTAACCTGTGCCATATAGGACCCGCATGCTTTTTTATGTCATCAGACCAACGTTTTCTTTGCCTTCCTCGTTTTCTCTTTGTTTGGAATCTAGGGGTCCACTCTGTTATTGCTTTCGTCCATTTATTACTCCCCCCCCCCCCCCCGTAATAAATAATAAATGGGAACTAGGTACTAATTACATAATACGCAGACGACTCCAATCTATTGCTCTGTTCTGAAGCTGCTGTATAACTGCCCCATTGTAAAACTAGTTAAAAAAAAAACAAAATGATAATATTAACTACCATTTAATAAAGAAGTAGAAAAAAGACGCTCGTAGAAGCAGGAGTGCAAAACATTTTATTTCAAAGTTGTAATTTTTTTTAGATAGATTTCAGACAGTACTAAATACTGAGATAAACAAAATAAAAATCATTGTATTTTAAATAATAAAGGGCTGACAGCCACCATCCACCATTTTACACACTGTTATCCCTTAATATTAATATCAGTTTAACCAGACCTCTACATACACCGAAATATAATTACCGTAAAGCCGACTACACAGTTATTAATGAAGATATTAATGAGATTAACTGGGAAGACGCTTTGGGGAGCAATTCGACCGATGTGTGCGTCGATACTTTTTATAACTGTTTATACGGTATAATTAAAAACCGCATACCGCTTTCGAAACCACCAAACTCGCATTTTCCGGTCTGGTTTTCCAAACCGCTCATCCACATTTTTAAGTATAAAAAGAAAGCCTGGTCTAAATGGAAAAAGTACCGTAATATAAGTGACTACGAAGTGTTTTCCTTGTATAGAGCGCGTTTTAAAGAGGAATGTGACAAATGTTTTCACAAATATATAAATAGTGTCGAGGATGGCATTTCCACTGATGTTAAACACTTTTGGGTTTACGTTGCTAATCGGCAAGGTAAGTCGGGTATACCGACCGGCATGTGTTATAATAATGTAACTTCTAGTGACCCAGTTGAAACTTGTAATTTATTTTCAGCATTCTTTCAGTCAGTTTATGAGCCCTCTAGTCTCTCTCCCGGATGGTGCCCAGCCCCTGGTTCTGATTTGAGTAATGACAATAACAGCTCTCTGTGTACTTTGGATTTTACTGTCCGCGAAGTTTGCAAACAACTAAAATTGTTAGATTTAAACAAGGGACCGGGACCTGATGGCATACCGCCCTATTTTCTAAAGAGGACAGCTGAAACAATTTGTATGCCTCTTTCCATGTTGTTTAACAAGTGTATTCAAAGTGGTACTTTTCCGTCTGTGTGGAAGAAAGCAAATATAATACCAGTGCATAAAAGTGGGTCTAGACAAAACATAGAGAATTATAGGCCTATATCGATTCTTTGTACTCTTGCAAAACTATTTGAAAATCTCGTTCATCAAGCCATTTATCCATTTCTGCGACACAATATTATACCTGAGCAACACGGTTTCGTTAAAAATAAATCTACAGTAACTAATTTAATGATCTTTACGGATCACTTGTTCAATAACATGGACGCAGGTTTTCAGACAGACGCTGTTTATACTGATTTTAAAAAGGCATTTGATAGAGTGGACCATTCAATTCTATTAAAGAAAATAGCCTATAATGGCATCAGAGGTAACTTACTGCGTTGGTTTTGTTCATATATCAGCAATCGTAATCTGACTGTAGTGAGCAATGGGTACAAATCAAACTCATTTCTGGCGACCTCAGGCGTTCCCCAGGGATCTATTCTGGGTCCATTGATGTTTATTATATATATAAACGATATTTGTAACTGTTTTCAAAACAGTAATTTCTTATTATACGCTGATGATCTTAAGGTATTTAGAATAATAAAAAACACTGTCGATAGCAGCCTTCTGCAGGAAGACTTGAATAGATTATCTGATTTTTGTAATATAAATAAATTAAAACTAAGCATCCCTAAGTGTAAATACATAACTTTTACTAAAAATAAAAATGTAATAGCCTACGATTATTCACTCTGTAATAAGACTCTATTTAAGGAAACCTATATCTGTGACTTGGGCGTCCTTCTTGATTGCAAACTTCACTTAAATTTACATATAGATAAAATTACTGCTAAAGCATTTCAAATGTATAACTTTGTTATGAGAACCACGTCTGACTTTAAACGACCAGCCACATATCTGTATTTATTTAATTCTTTAATTCGCCCACATGTAGAATATGCTTGTATGATCTGGGATCCTTATTATATTAAATATGAGACTGCAATCGAGAGAGTTCAGCGTAAGTTCCTCAGTACATTGCAGTACAAATGTCGCATCGTACGACTACCGTATAAAGACGCCTTAAATAAGTTTGGACTATTAACATTGCGCTCTAGACGCTTGTTGCTGCAAGGAATGATGCTCCATGGACTTGTACATAATAGGTTTGATTGCTCAGATTTGATAAACAAAATATATTATATTGTACCTAGAACAGTCATGAGACGTGAGGCGCGCTCTTATCCACTGTTTGCTACGACTCCCTGTCGTACAAATGCGGGAGAGAGAGCGCCGCTGCAGAGATTGGTTCAGGCTTACAACAATAATTTTAACGAAATCGATGTTTTTGCCATAACTAAACATAAATTTAAAAAACTAATTATTAAGCGTCTTGCTCAAAATTGTTGATTGTTTTGTAGTATTTAAGTATGTTTTAACTTTTTTGCTATTTGGATTTTAAGATTACCAACTAAATGTAAGTTGTTGTTATAGGTATATTGATTGTACTTAATTTTAGCAATTAGATTCGTATTTAAGCTAGTAACACGTGGAAACGTAGTGGATTGTACATTTACCTATAGCATACTGTGTATCTAGTTATAATATACAATGTACGATTGTTTGTTTTCCCAAATAAAATAAAATAAAATAAAATAATGATTTAATATAAATACATATTCATCACACATTATAAACTTACAACAAAATAAATGAATGAAACAAACTATCACATGATGATTTAAATTTAATTAAGATTAAAGGAAATAAAAGATTATTTTTTAACAAAACTTTATAGTAAATAACAACTTACAACTAGAGATGGGCCGACTATGACTTTGGCCGACTAGGCAACTAGTCGCTTGTAAAATGGCTGATTAGTCGGCCAAGCCGATCATTGCTTTCGGTTGAGTTCGGGTGACATCGATAATGTTCGTGACTACGCTTTCGGCTCGTAGGTGCCGGTTCGTGGCGCCCGGCTACCAGGTGGAATTGTCAGGACATGTTTTTATTTGCTTTGCATCTATTCTATGATTGTTTGAGTACGAGCCGGCGTTTCTTCCTATCCTATTCTAGATTGCACTGGAAGTAAACTGTAAAACTGTAAAACTGATTCTATAATAAAAATAATTACAGTAAAGATTTCAATTTCATTTCAATTACCGTCTTTTAAATTTTTAAGCATATTAATACGAGTAAATAATGGGCCGACTAGTCAGTACATCACTACTTACAACACACAATACGTTGGTGAAACTTTTTCGTCTTTATCAGTTAATTTAGTCATTAAACATTTTTGATATTGTTCACTCCTGTTTCTTTTAGGTTGTTAGCATAGATACTTTAATTTTGAATTGGAATGAAATAATTATATAAATGAAAGCCACTTAATTTTATAAGATAAATAGTTAAAATTATTACAATAAAGTAGCTGCTGGTATAAAAATAGATTTTAATAAATTTAGCGTTAATTGTAACTGTAACAAGTTTAATGTACTTTTGTTACAATGTGTACACTAAAAAGAGCCTTTTTTAACTTCTGTCTAATGTTATAATAAATGGAGTATAGGTATATTTAAATTCAGATAAATTATTAAGTTTTGAGAACAAAAACTCAATATGTAAAAACCTAAATACAGTGTTAAGTGCCAATTCCCTTGAGAGAGTGATTGCCTAAGAAATGAATGTGAACAGAGTTTGTTTACACTTTCATCACATGGTTTATTAACAGACCATAGATTTCGTAACACAAAAGTGGATATATTTGTAAATTATCTAAGATTGTGTATTTAAACATAATTACTTGGGATAAGTTCAAGAGACTAATGATGTTTTGTATTCATTTTCTATCATTTATGTCATCAGAAATTCGGCAGCGTAACGTCGGCACTGTCAGTGTGGGGGCAGCATTGTGACGCGGTGGTGGCGCGGCTGGGCGCGTGTCGCGGCCTGCTGCGTCTGCGCCGCGACGACCTGCGCAGGCTGTGGGCAGACGCGAGGACACATCACTATGCGTTGCAGATGTTGACTGATATGTGAGTAAATCAACATTCATGAATGCAGGAAATGCTGAGAATTACTGCTTTTCTGATATCTATAACTATAGTAAATTAGGCCCCAAAAATCCATCTTTCAATTCTGAAATCAAGGTTCTAATAGACAGACGAATCTCGCTCGGGACTAGCTTGCCCCCATAAAACTGCTCTATGAAAATGTAAGGAAACATTTTCGATGTGACGAGTATCCGACGAGTACGCACACACGCACACGCACACACGCACACGCACACACACACGCACACACACACACACACACACACACACACACACACACACACACACATACACACAGACACATGCACACACACATAATACACACACACACACACACGCGCGCACGCGCACGCACGCACACACAGAGCATCCAATTTATATCTACATTTCAAATGTGATAAAATTAATAATCTTGTACACAGTGAACGCGTAGTAGTATCGGAGCGAGAAACCCGCGAGTCCCTCTCCGCCGGCCGAGTGCTAGCAGCCGCACTCACTTTGAAGGCAGCCCTCGACACTGCAGACACCACTCTCTCGCATGTCGACGCTCTCAACGGAACTAGACAACATTTGCAGGTAATACCTCCAAATATAAGTATCTACGTGTTGTAAGATAATCGTGGGAAATTGGTTTAAAAAAAGCTGGCCCAGTGTAGAAATAATTAATACACATTAAACAGATCACAGAAACATCTTAGGTAACTCTCAAAAAATCTTATTATAAAGTCATGTTTGTAATTATTGTTACGTTCCATGAAATTATTTTCAGCTAAAGAAATGTGAGCTAGTAGAAGTGATAGTGCGTCGGTTAAGCGAGGCGGTGTACCGGGACGAGAGGGCGCCACTGACGCGACGGGTGTCGGCGAGGCGACGGACTGCGCTGTTATTGGCTGGTGAGTAGTATTCATTATTTATATTTAGCCACAAATCTTATCTACCAATAAGTATTGCTTTTATTTAGTATTATTCTTTTTCTCCTTCTTAGCGTGTCGGTAGCAATTATACATGGTGACAGCGACATCGACGCGCAACCGTTTACCATGGATTCAGTACATGATTCAGCAGGCTTAGCATGACGCTTTGTATTTCTACTCTACTATAGAATAGAAATCGCTTGTCTACATTTCTCGGTGAAAAACTGTCAACTTTCTATACGTAAACGTCATTTTTGTCTACTCTTCCGACGACAAAACGCTTGTCTACGGTTCTCGCGCTAAGCCTGCTGAATTCGCTGAAATTTCTCGTCGGTTACTATAAAAAAAAATGGCTGTTCCATAAATTTTGACCTTGTAGGTATTGCACTTTACTATGATACAGCAGATAATTTTTTTATAACCTTTGAGAATATCATGACTACAGTAATGCACGTCGATGTCCCTGCCACCCTGTATACAGTCAGCCCAGAATTCGGCTGCGAGCTTGGCACTTTCAGTAGCGTCCATCAACTCCTGTAGCGTGCAGATACCAAGACATGCTGGACACGATATTAAGTGCCCCATTGTTTGTGGGACAGCACCACATTTACAGTCCAGGGGGGCTACTCACTAATTCCGTCGTCGAGGATACGGGCCCGTCCGAAAATAGTTCGATATTTAGGAATGAACCCTACTCCAGATTTTTTAACTTTTTCGGGCGGGCAAAAACACATCCAGAGTAAGGACAACTGTCAAATCGTGTTGCCATACATTTTAACTGCGGGTCCCAAACTAATCTTATGTCGGTAGGTGATACGGAGTAAGAGACGCCCGTAACTTTAGCCGAAACTACGGACTTCGTGCTTAGAGAGTAGACCCCCAGGGCGGAATCATCGTGAATCTCCATCTGAGTATAATTTTACTATCATAATTTAAATGCAGAAATCAATGTATTATTCGTCTCCATAGATCTTCCTTGTTGCAACGTACACAACTCAATGCACAAAACTTCTGTGAAAGATGCAATCTACAGTTTCTTATTATTCGAATTCACTCACAAAACCTCATTTTCAGAACTAACAAAAAGCGAGGAAGTAACGGACGCCTACTTACAAGAAGTGACTCCTGAGTTTGAAGCCTCTCTGTCGGAAGAGGACAAGACATTCGAGACTACTGTCATGATATCGCTGGAAGCTCTCGGAGTGCTGGAGCAGTTAAAAGAGGCTACTGAGGTACTTATAATACACAACATCACGCCTGTAATCCCCGACGGGTTAGGCAGAGGTGCACTTACAACCACATTTGGCCAATTATCTTTAACCCCTATCTAATAGGGGCGAGCTTTTTGCCATCAATCGGGAACAGATCTACACTCCGGGCTGCAATTGAGAAATTCCAAATGGGAGTACAATAACGTTTTGTCTGACCCGTGAATCGAACCCAAGACCTGATGCCCAGCAGCCGCTCTTGTGACCACTAGACCACAATACATGTAAAAAATTTCGTAATATGGGACGATAAATGCTGGTTTGTTCAAGATGTTTTTCTACACAAATTAAAGTGCCTGCCCGGGTTCGAACTCACGACCTACCTATAAGTCGGGGTCTAGTACTTATGCTTTGTTAAGACTCAACCACTTTAAAAGAGACTGACCTTTGAGTTTGTTTCGGCCTTTCTTCTCAGAGTAGTCAGATAGAAAACGCCGACATCATCTAGTTTCAAAAAACATGATTGACATGTAAAAGTGTTTGTACAAACCTACTTACAGAAATAAAATCATTTATCTTCTATTTGTTTTCCCAGAAATTCAAAGTCCAGATCCAAAACGAACTGCTAGAAGTAATAGACTCCGTATCACGTCGTATTATCGAAGAGGGGGAAGTAGAAGCCGATGCTGACGTAGACGAGGACGGCGAGATACCCGACAGCGAAGGAGTGACAGAGACGGGGCGACCGCTCGCGAGGCTTGTCACGAGTCTCGGCGAGGAGTTCCGAGCGTGCGCTACGAGGAACAAAAGGTAAACGTTGCAAAAAGAAACAAAAGAAAGGTGTGTGGAGGTAGGTGTGGGCGCCGGTGGCCTACCTGGCGGCGGCGGCGGGACGAATTAAGAAAGGTGTGTGGAGGTAGGTGTGGGCGCCGGTGGCCTACCTGGCGGCGGCGGCGGGACGAATTAAGAAAGGTGTGTGGAGGTAGGTGTGGGCGCCGGTGGCCTACCTGGCGGCGGCGGCGGGACGAATTAAGAAAGGTGTGTGGAGGTAGGTGTGGGCGCCGGTGGCCTACCTGGCGGCGGCGGCGGGACGAATTAAGAAAGGTGTGTGGAGGTAGGTGTGGGCGCCGGTGGCCTACCTGGCGGCGGCGGCGGGACGAATTAAGAAAGGTGTGTGGAGGTAGGTGTGGGCGCCGGTGGCCTACCTGGCGGCGGCGGCGGGACGAATTAAGAAAGGTGTGTGGAGGTAGGTGTGGGCGCCGGTGGCCTACCTGGCGGCGGCGGCGGGACGAATTAAGAAAGGTGTGTGGAGGTAGGTGTGGGCGCCGGTGGCCTACCTGGCGGCGGCGGCGGGACGAATTAAGAAAGGTGTGGGCGCCGGTGGCCTACCTGGCGGCGGCGGCGGGACGAATTAAGAAAGGTGTGTGGAGGTAGGTGTGGGCGCCGGTGGCCTACCTGGCGGCGGCGGCGGGACGAATTAAGAAAGGTGTGTGGAGGTAGGTGTGGGCGCCGGTGGCCTACCTGGCGGCGGCGGCGGGACGAATTAAGAAAGGTGTGTGGAGGTAGGTGTGGGCGCCGGTGGCCTACCTGGCGGCGGCGGCGGGACGAATTAAGAAAGGTGTGGGCGCCGGTGGCCTACCTGGCGGCGGCGGCGGGACGAATTAAGAAAGGTGTGTGGAGGTAGGTGTGGGCGCCGGTGGCCTACCTGGCGGCGGCGGCGGGACGAATTAAGAAAGGTGTGTGGAGGTAGGTGTGGGCGCCGGTGGCCTACCTGGCGGCGGCGGCGGGACGAATTAAGAAAGGTGTGTGGAGGTAGGTGTGGGCGCCGGTGGCCTACCTGGCGGCGGCGGCGGGACGAATTAAGAAAGGTGTGTGGAGGTAGGTGTGGGCGCCGGTGGCCTACCTGGCGGCGGCGGCGGGACGAATTAAGAAAGGTGTGTGGAGGTAGGTGTGGGCGCCGGTGGCCTACCTGGCGGCGGCGGCGGGACGAATTAAGAAAGGTGTGTGGAGGTAGGTGTGGGCGCCGGTGGCCTACCTGGCGGCGGCGGCGGGACGAATTAAGAAAGGTGTGTGGAGGTAGGTGTGGGCGCCGGTGGCCTACCTGGCGGCGGCGGCGGGACGAATTAAGAAAGGTGTGTGGAGGTAGGTGTGGGCGCCGGTGGCCTACCTGGCGGCGGCGGCGGGACGAATTAAGAAAGGTGTGGGCGCCGGTGGCCTACCTGGCGGCGGCGGCGGGACGAATTAAGAAAGGTGTGTGGAGGTAGGTGTGGGCGCCGGTGGCCTACCTGGCGGCGGCGGCGGGACGAATTAAGAAAGGTGTGTGGAGGTAGGTGTGGGCGCCGGTGGCCTACCTGGCGGCGGCGGCGGGACGAATTAAGAAAGGTGTGTGGAGGTAGGTGTGGGCGCCGGTGGCCTACCTGGCGGCGGCGGCGGGACGAATTAAGAAAGGTGTGTGGAGGTAGGTGTGGGCGCCGGTGGCCTACCTGGCGGCGGCGGCGGGACGAATTAAGAAAGGTGTGTGGAGGTAGGTGTGGGCGCCGGTGGCCTACCTGGCGGCGGCGGCGGGACGAATTAAGAAAGGTGTGTGGAGGTAGGTGTGGGCGCCGGTGGCCTACCTGGCGGCGGCGGCGGGACGAATTAAGAAAGGTGTGGGCGCCGGTGGCCTACCTGGCGGCGGCGGCGGGACGAATTAAGAAAGGTGTGTGGAGGTAGGTGTGGGCGCCGGTGGCCTACCTGGCGGCGGCGGCGGGACGAATTAAGAAAGGTGTGTGGAGGTAGGTGTGGGCGCCGGTGGCCTACCTGGCGGCGGCGGCGGGACGAATTAAGAAAGGTGTGTGGAGGTAGGTGTGGGCGCCGGTGGCCTACCTGGCGGCGGCGGCGGGACGAATTAAGAAAGGTGTGTGGAGGTAGGTGTGGGCGCCGGTGGCCTACCTGGCGGCGGCGGCGGGACGAATTAAGAAAGGTGTGTGGAGGTAGGTGTGGGCGCCGGTGGCCTACCTGGCGGCGGCGGCGGGACGAATTAAGAAAGGTGTGTGGAGGTAGGTGTGGGCGCCGGTGGCCTACCTGGCGGCGGCGGCGGGACGAATTAAGAAAGGTGTGTGGAGGTAGGTGTGGGCGCCGGTGGCCTACCTGGCGGCGGCGGCGGGACGAATTAAGAAAGGTGTGTGGAGGTAGGTGTGGGCGCCGGTGGCCTACCTGGCGGCGGCGGCGGGACGAATTAAGAAAGGTGTGTGGAGGTAGGTGTGGGCGCCGGTGGCCTACCTGGCGGCGGCGGCGGGACGAATTAAGAAAGGTGTGTGGAGGTAGGTGTGGGCGCCGGTGGCCTACCTGGCGGCGGCGGCGGGACGAATTAAGAAAGGTGTGTGGAGGTAGGTGTGGGCGCCGGTGGCCTACCTGGCGGCGGCGGCGGGACGAACTATCTAAGTCGGCGGCGGCGCGTCGGCGGAGTGGCCTTAATTTAACTATCTTAAATTAAATTTTAAAAAAATTATGTATAATTAAGATTTATTATAATTTTGACGTGATAAACTGAATTGACAAGAAATTTTTAAAAGAAAAAACAAAATTAAAATTAACCTTTTGACCGCCACGTTAAAAAAACAAAATCGTGCCCTCGGCGCCAAACGGATTTATTTATGTATAAGTCTATCATATAGTCGTGACCGTGGCGTGCTGGGCACATTTTGGTTTGTCATCTACACATGACTGTGGCGGTCAAAAGGTTAAAACAATCACATAATCAGTAACTTAGCTGTTAACCAATAGGAAATTAGGAACTTAAACCGCTTTTTAATTAAATCATTAATAAAAAATAATTAAATAATCAACAAAGACAATATGAAATTTGTAAAAATTATTAAAAACTTTTACAGTAGCTATTAATATAACATAGGTTCAGTTAGTTAAAAGATGAAATACCAATTAAATTTAAAAGTCTGTTTTCCATTTGCAATGGCTATAGTTGTCGTGAATAAATATTATTCGATTTACCCTTATGGGATTCAAGCAAGACCGTTTTGCGGTTATTACCTGCCCTGTAAGTGCTTGCAACAGAAAAAATCTCTTTCGCTTGGGATACTTGTCGCCGATACAAACAATATTGCTCGAGCCAAAGTTTAATCTTCTATCTAGTTAAATGTTAGATCTTTCTGTATTTCCAGAACATCAATGCATCACCGTCGTATGGCTAAAGATCCTTGACACTAGCTATGCTGAAATACTTTTAGCATTTATTTTCAATCACGCTGTCTATATCACTGGATGTAATGCTGTGCTTCTCACCCAAATTCATCAAAAAATTTGATGTTGTAGGCGCGGAACTCGGTCCAGGTGTTGTATCTCTTCATCAACAACATCCTCTTCGTTCAAATTTTTTTTTTAAATGTAGTCAAAAATGCTACCTCATTGGTGTCTTGATTTTCCATGTAAATATCTAGATCTTCCCTCAATAATAATAACTAACTGACCAAAATAGGTCCAACAAAAATTGATTGTTTGCTGATAACTTGGACAACACAGAAATTGTAATGTGAAAGAGTTTCGTTTTATAAACGTCTACGTCTAGTGCCGCAATTTTGTCAGCATTCAAACAGACGTGCGTCCGGTTCGCTCAGCGTGGTTACACTGAATGTCGCCGCGCTCATATGTAGCGGTAGGGAACAGATACTGAATATCGAATGTGTAACAGAGTGTTACGTACCGACGCGGGTGCGGGAAACGGGCACGCTAGTGAAACACTCGCTAGCTAGCAATGCATTTGTTTATTCGAGATTTGAACACTCGTTACAGTAGATGGCGGGCTCGCTTTGCATACATAACATACATATGTCACCGTATGATTGTGAACACCGTTAGTTTATAATCTATCTCGCGAGATTACAATCTGTCCATAAATTGTTAACTGCACCATACTGCTTACCAACCGTATAGGTTAGGTTAGAACTGCGGACAACCGCGCGCGAGCCGAGCGAGATAAGCGAGCGGTTCCGCAGTAGCGCCCGGCGAGCGCTACTCCTAAGTTAGTGGCAGTTACTTCACTATTTAGTAATAACGCAAGGTACTATCCGTCTTGATACCTGTTCACAATTTGACGGAAAGATTGTAAACTGTCGAAAAATAGTGCGTTAAATTGTACATGGTTTTTTCAGTTTATAATCTCATGAGATAGATTATAAACTGACTGGCTCAGGGGAAAACAGAATAAGTACCTAATTTAGATTCCAAACTAAATCTCTATCTAAAATATTTTTTAAGCCTAGGAGGGTTCTACAGAACCCTCAAAACTAACATTACCAAAGGGTGCCAATGGAACCCTATTACTAGGCCTCCATAGTCCATACGTATTTCAGTCAGCGCGCTGTATCTCATAAACCGTAATAGGTAAACTGTTAAAATTTCAACAGTGTGTGTATTTCCATTGCCTCTATAACAACAAATAATAAAAATAAGAGTGTCCCCCATACAACGAATGTGTTTTTTTAAAATATGTAGTCAGTAACTTTACAGTTCAAAGAAAAATAATGTTACCATACTAAAACGAAAGTGTTGAGGTAGTGAACGATTTTGCGTAAAGAGCGAATGATAAAAATGGTTTCATTTTAAATTAAATCATTTTTTACATTCGTTATAAAACTTTAAAAAATCATTTGTAAGATGTGGAATAAATAATTAACATCTGATTAATAAAAGTAATTATCTTTATTTAAGTTTCTTCTAATAGAAAGAAACTTAAGTACTACTGAAAAATAAAATATAAAACAAATTCTAGAAATTTTTATAGTGCAAGTTATTACATTTAAAATACTTTAAATAAAAAATGCATGTAAGTACATAATTTCAAGTTCATTTAATTTCGTTCATTCTTACACCACCTCACTGCCTTTTTTTGTTACAATGCGTTGCGCGTTGCACTGCGTTGTGCGTGCAAGCAGAAGTTTAAACAGGCATTGTAAACAGTACGATATAGATCTGTTCCTAACCAGTGTGTCGTCAGCCAGGAAGTGCTTAAGCCGTAACTTTTTCTTGTAGTTGTTTATTAATGTTATGATAGTTGTTATTCAGAGCGAGCAACATAGTAATTATCCTGTAGTATGTAGTAAACTAGTGTGAATGTCCTTAGAATTAACTTTTTCTTAATCTGTATTTTATAAGTGGAGACCTGTAATTGGCTTTCTGTCTTATATACTGTCCTGGATCTGTTTGCTTTAGCTGTAAGTCTCCCATGTTATTTAAATAAATAAATAAATAATCGTGTAACCCTTCAACTGTCAAGTTACTGAATACTATTATGAGTCCAAGTATAGATGTATGTACGTAAACGAGGTAAAAGGATCATGCATGTAAGGATCGTAGCACCATATCGCAGTTCCATAGATAAGCGTAGGCACTAGCACAAACTCCGTGTTTTTCTGTACTAAAACGCTTTTCTATTATAAACCCCATCACATCCGCCTCACTAACTGTCAAGTTACGGAATACGATTAAAAGTCGAACTAAGTATAGTGTTAAATTGTAATATTATACGGTGGTATTCACCCTTCGTGTAGGAGCCCGACTCGCACTGGGCCGGTGTTCCTGTTAGTTAGATTTAACTAAAAACTAACTGTTATTATTTTTAGGTTACTACAGTTATGGAGGGCTTCCTTACAAAAGTATAAGTTACCTGACTCCTGTCTGCATACCGAGCATAATTACTGGAGCGCCGTGCAGCAAGTTGTAAGTGTTTTGCGTTTTTAATCATCATCATCATCATTATCATTTCAGCCGAAAGACGTCCGCTTTTAGACATAGGCCTCCCCCAAGCACCCGCCGTTTCCACCGGTTCTATGCTTCTCGCATCCAGCGTATTCCTGCAGCCTTCACAAGGTCATCGGTCCACCTTGTGGGAGACCTTCCAACGCTACGTCTTCCAGTACGCGGTCGCCACTCCAGAACCTTTCGGCCCCATCCGTTATCTGTTCTGCGAGAAATGTGCCCTGCCCACTGCCACATAGGTTTGGTAATTCTTCGGGCTACCGCTTCGGGCTTCGGTTACCTTAGTTCTACAGTTTCTTAATAATACAAGTTTAAACTTCGTTCGCGTTAAAGTTCGCACGGACGTAAAAATCTCGCCGCGATATTTTTACGTCGGTGGTCTAAGCCGAACGCGGCTCAGACTGAAATGTATGACAGCGTCAGTGATGGCTGGGCGACAGTTCCGTCATCATCTCGATTCAGTGGTACGGAATCCACAGTGCAGGTTAACAATAAACTACGATGATACAGCAAATCAGTTAGTATTTCACTTTCAAAATAATTACCTAATACAGAACAATACTAGGTAATAATGTTCACGAACTATTTTCTAAGTTCGGGCAAACCGACAGTTTCACTTAGGAGAAGTGGAAGTCTGCATTCGTTCGCTGTCCTCACAAGACTGCTTTGTCTTGCAGTCACTTCTCCATACTCGACCCTTCCCACATGTCGCTCTCTCTTCCGACCGCGTCACGGCGTGTATCCTCACCTTAGTGCTATAATAATCAATTCAGAGGCTGTAATCGCTCAACTTTAATAATCAACGACTGTAAATTTTCAGTACCTAACAAACATCTCTCTTTCAGCTGCAACTTCTCCTAACAGAATACCTAGAGATTGAGAGCGTGAACCTAGCAGCGCAACGCTCTGTGGGCTCCGCGGTCACTGACACCACAGAACTGCGCCTGGCTGACTACTTCGCAAAAAAGAGGCCACAAAGACGGAGAACTAAGTTGTTCAAGCTCTCTGGTAAGTGGATGACAAAGTAGATCTTAACAACTGGTGCAATTAATTGCCGATAAGCAGGGCTCCGAACATTAAAATAAAATAAAATTGTTTATTCAAAAAAATACGATATCGGAATCACTTTTAACACGTAATGTAATAAAAAAAAAAACTTAGGTTGAGTCGGCATTTCCTGTCTCATAAACTTAACGGTCAAAGTTTATTTTAAAGTCGAGACATATTCTTTGTTAGATTATATGAAGACAATTTAGATTAGTGACTGAAATGGTATTTTCAGGAAAGAAGCACACAGATTTGAGTGGACCGGCTCAGTCATTGCTCAATAATCTACACTTTTCAGTCATACCCACCCAGATATGGCATTTTACGCTTGTAATATGTATTTATTTATTTATGCAAATCTCACCTACAACTACCAATACAGATCTACGATCCAATGCGATAGAGTACCCTGACATGCTAAATCCTTAATCTACATCCAATAAAATTACATACTATATCCTAAATCTTAACCTACATCTAAATAACATGTTATATATAATGCAACTTTTGCGAATTCACTGAAGTTGCACCACAGTACATCAACCCTCTCGTGAATCTCGTTCACCACACGCATGGCTCTAGTGAGAGGAGTCCTCGCCAGCAGTTTGGTTCTGGCTGCAGGCACAGCAAACCGGTCAGGCCCGCACAGTGCCAGGTGCCGCACCACTCGCGGGTTAATGCGCCCCGCCCCGCAGCAGCTTCACTACATACGCTGCGAGTACAAAGTCAATGGGTACAATGGATATACCCCATACAGCTTGAAATACTAGTGTCTAGTGAACTTATTTTGAACACGTTCCAGCATGACACTATATTTCGCCTCATGAGGAACCCATATGACTGCACTATTTTCAAGGTGACTCCTGACTAGCGCGTCATACAACACCTTGAATATCGTGATATTGGCGCAACAAGGTACCCTGAATATTGAGACACGCTCGTAGTTCTTTATGCGTAAAGCATACTTTATTTATAAATACCGTTTACCGCGTAAATCACCTTATCTGAACGAGACGTTTAGGTCAATAAAATGTTTGATGATTGTATTCTAATCAAACATCTTAAAAATAGTTCATGATGACGCTCAGGTCAGGATGGGACGTCCTAGGAGGACATATAGTGACTTTATTGGTGATGTTCTCCAGAAAGGCCAGGTGCGTATTAGTCGCAACTGGCATGCGTGTGTGACCAGAGGCCCTAGTGTGAGTTTCTTTTAACCATTTCGGTCAAACGCATCGAGCGCGTTCGGCGCACCGATTGGTCCTTCACCAATTGGAGCGTCGAATGTGGTCGATGCCTTAGATTGAGGTTGTTAAAAGAAACTCACACTAGGGTCTCAGATGTATGAACGTAAACGAGGCATAAAGAGTATGTAAGGTCAAAGTCAAAGCATTTATTTCAAATAGGCACTTTTGAACGTCAACATTTACATTAAAATAGAATTGATTCTAGTCGCCCCTTCCAAAATGTAGTTTCGTATGGAGAAGAATGGGCAAGAAACTCCAGCGTTACTCTTTTAAAATCTTTCAAGTACAATATTTAACATAGTACATTCACTATATAATTATGTGTGAAAACGATGTACCCAGAATAAAATTACCATACCAAAATAGGTAAACAGAATCAAATTGAAGCAATACAGATAAATTAATTCTGTGATAGATACATGGTGCTCATACATTTACAAACATTGTAAAAGTAAGTATACGATTTTCCTAGAATATTAACAAGTAATGAGTCAGTGTGTGAGTTAAAGTAATCACTGAGCGTAAATTAATGTCATAAATATAATTAATAGGGTATTACACTCATTTTTGAAAAGTGTCTTAATTAGATTCTAGAGTGCTAATAAACCACAAAAAAAATCCCATTTTTTTTATTTAATCGATTAGTGCCATAAAATGCATTTAAATTCATTTTCAAATTTCGCGCGTAATCTGACGAAAACGCTGGACACAATAGACGCCATATTGGTCTGTGGGTATGACGTCAGTTTGCTAAAAACAAAAGCGCTGATAAAAATATCGTTGGTTTGCTGTTCCTGAATGCAAAATATTATTTAAACAAAAATTACTTAGGTTACGAAAATAATAAAAGTACAAGGTTGCTCAGTTGACATGCCGCATGACGAAATAACATGGCGGCTACTATTTCATGGTGTTCAAAAACAGATTAAAAAAACTGAAATCTTTAAATTGTATTTTAAAATTTATTTTGTTGTTTCATGAACTAAAACTAACATTTTCCGACTGCATTTTGGCTAAGCTATCTCAATAATATATTTTTAGATATTTTCTCGTATAGAGTAAAAAACCCTATAGGGTAAATAGGGTAAATCATTAATGTAAACTAAAAAGAGGAATGGACCCAATATTGAACCTTGAGGAACGCTCATTGCCATTTCAGACCCTAATGAGTTTATGCCGTTTACTTGAACTTTAACTTTTCTGTCTGTCAAGTATGATCTTAGTAAATCAAGAGCTGTATTTCTTACCCCATAGTGCACCAGTTTCAGCAGAAGTGTCTCATGGTTTACTCAATCGAACGCCTTGAAGAGGCCGCAAAAGATTCTAATGGCATCTTTTGCTTCGTCCCAGGCGTTAAAAATGTTCTTTATTAGGGTGATCCCAGCGTCAGTAGTACAAAGCCCTTTGGCGAACCCGCTTCTGTTCATGAAAGATGGCATTTTTATAAAAGTGACGTAACATTTGATTGAGAATCAACTTTTCAAACACTTTACTGAGAACTGGTAGAATTGACATAGGCCTATAATTGTTAGGTTCTTTACTATCACCGGATTTGAATAACGGAACTACTTTACTATGTTTCATGAGATCCGGGGAGACTCCTTGGTCTACACTGGTGTTAAATATGAAAGCTAAATCGGGCGCAATGGTTTCGATAATAGCACTACAGACTTTTACAGATATTCCCCAAAGATCTTCTGTTGATTTAATTTTAAGATCTTTGAAAGCTTTATAGGGATTGTAGTAGGCGGAGTTCTGTAGTTAAAAAAAAAGATTTATTATGTATGTAGTTGACAATGAATTGCCGCCTGGCGAGTCGTATTTTGTGCCTTAGTTTTCAAATTTAAAATTTTATTATTACAAAACAAGGTTTTTATTTAGATTAGGTTTAAACCGCCAAGCTAGATTTTGAATTAAGAACCCAATATGTATAGAAATGAGGTACTTTTTACAAAACTGACAACTTAATCGGGTGGTACCGTTGTCATTTTTGTTGGATGAAGAACTTTACCCAAATCGAAATAAAGCTGGAAATGCAAAAACTGGCTTAGAGTTGTGTAACAAGCCCGTGCCCGCAGGCCCGCCCGCCGTGTCGCCCAGCCTGTCGACGCGGCGCCACGCGTACCCGCTGGTGTGCCGCGCCGACCCCGCGCACCTGCACGCGGTGCTGCCTGCGCTGCACCCGCTGTGCGCGCACATCGAGCCTGTCACTGGGTGAGTTACTGCACTATGGCAGCAGTCTACCCGCTGGTGTGCCGCGCCGACCCCGCGCACCTGCACGCGGTGCTGCCTGCGCTGCACCCGCTGTGCGCGCACATCGAGCCTGTCACTGGGTGAGTTACTGCACTATGGCACCAGTCTACCCGCTGGTGTGCCGCGCCGACCCCGCGCACCTGCACGCGGTGCTGCCTGCGCTGCACCCGCTGTGCGCGCACATCGAGCCTGTCACTGGGTGAGTTACTGCACTATGGCACCAGTCTACCCGCTGGTGTGCCGCGCCGACCCCGCGCACCTGCACGCGGTGCTGCCTGCGCTGCACCCGCTGTGCGCGCACATCGAGCCTGTCACTGGGTGAGTTACTGCACTATGGCACCAGTCTACCCGCTGGTGTGCCGCGCCGACCCCGCGCACCTGCACGCGGTGCTGCCTGCGCTGCACCCGCTGTGCGCGCACATCGAGCCTGTCACTGGGTGAGTTACTGCACTATGGCACCAGTCTACCCGCTGGTGTGCCGCGCCGACCCCGCGCACCTGCACGCGGTGCTGCCTGCGCTGCACCCGCTGTGCGCGCACATCGAGCCTGTCACTGGGTGAGTTACTGCACTATGGCACCAGTCTACCCGCTGGTGTGCCGCGCCGACCCCGCGCACCTGCACGCGGTGCTGCCTGCGCTGCACCCGCTGTGCGCGCACATCGAGCCTGTCACTGGGTGAGTTACTGCACTATGGCAGCAGTCTACCCGCTGGTGTGCCGCGCCGACCCCGCGCACCTGCACGCGGTGCTGCCTGCGCTGCACCCGCTGTGCGCGCACATCGAGCCTGTCACTGGGTGAGTTACTGCACTATGGCACCAGTCTACCCGCTGGTGTGCCGCGCCGACCCCGCGCACCTGCACGCGGTGCTGCCTGCGCTGCACCCGCTGTGCGCGCACATCGAGCCTGTCACTGGGTGAGTTACTGCACTATGGCAGCAGTCTACCCGCTGGTGTGCCGCGCCGACCCCGCGCACCTGCACGCGGTGCTGCCTGCGCTGCACCCGCTGTGCGCGCACATCGAGCCTGTCACTGGGTGAGTTACTGCACTATGGCACCAGTCTACCCGCTGGTGTGCCGCGCCGACCCCGCGCACCTGCACGCGGTGCTGCCTGCGCTGCACCCGCTGTGCGCGCACATCGAGCCTGTCACTGGGTGAGTTACTGCACTATGGCACCAGTCTACCCGCTGGTGTGCCGCGCCGACCCCGCGCACCTGCACGCGGTGCTGCCTGCGCTGCACCCGCTGTGCGCGCACATCGAGCCTGTCACTGGGTGAGTTACTGCACTATGGCAGCAGTCTACCCGCTGGTGTGCCGCGCCGACCCCGCGCACCTGCACGCGGTGCTGCCTGCGCTGCACCCGCTGTGCGCGCACATCGAGCCTGTCACTGGGTGAGTTACTGCACTATGGCACCAGTCTACCCGCTGGTGTGCCGCGCCGACCCCGCGCACCTGCACGCGGTGCTGCCTGCGCTGCACCCGCTGTGCGCGCACATCGAGCCTGTCACTGGGTGAGTTACTGCACTATGGCAGCAGTCTACCCGCTGGTGTGCCGCGCCGACCCCGCGCACCTGCACGCGGTGCTGCCTGCGCTGCACCCGCTGTGCGCGCACATCGAGCCTGTCACTGGGTGAGTTACTGCACTATGGCACCAGTCTACCCGCTGGTGTGCCGCGCCGACCCCGCGCACCTGCACGCGGTGCTGCCTGCGCTGCACCCGCTGTGCGCGCACATCGAGCCTGTCACTGGGTGAGTTACTGCACTATGGCACCAGTCTACCCGCTGGTGTGCCGCGCCGACCCCGCGCACCTGCACGCGGTGCTGCCTGCGCTGCACCCGCTGTGCGCGCACATCGAGCCTGTCACTGGGTGAGTTACTGCACTATGGCACCAGTCTACCCGCTGGTGTGCCGCGCCGACCCCGCGCACCTGCACGCGGTGCTGCCTGCGCTGCACCCGCTGTGCGCGCACATCGAGCCTGTCACTGGGTGAGTTACTGCACTATGGCACCAGTCTACCCGCTGGTGTGCCGCGCCGACCCCGCGCACCTGCACGCGGTGCTGCCTGCGCTGCACCCGCTGTGCGCGCACATCGAGCCTGTCACTGGGTGAGTTACTGCACTATGGCAGCAGTCTACCCGCTGGTGTGCCGCGCCGACCCCGCGCACCTGCACGCGGTGCTGCCTGCGCTGCACCCGCTGTGCGCGCACATCGAGCCTGTCACTGGGTGAGTTACTGCACTATGGCACCAGTCTACCCGCTGGTGTGCCGCGCCGACCCCGCGCACCTGCACGCGGTGCTGCCTGCGCTGCACCCGCTGTGCGCGCACATCGAGCCTGTCACTGGGTGAGTTACTGCACTATGGCACCAGTCTACCCGCTGGTGTGCCGCGCCGACCCCGCGCACCTGCACGCGGTGCTGCCTGCGCTGCACCCGCTGTGCGCGCACATCGAGCCTGTCACTGGGTGAGTTACTGCACTATGGCAGCAGTCTACCCGCTGGTGTGCCGCGCCGACCCCGCGCACCTGCACGCGGTGCTGCCTGCGCTGCACCCGCTGTGCGCGCACATCGAGCCTGTCACTGGGTGAGTTACTGCACTATGGCACCAGTCTACCCGCTGGTGTGCCGCGCCGACCCCGCGCACCTGCACGCGGTGCTGCCTGCGCTGCACCCGCTGTGCGCGCACATCGAGCCTGTCACTGGGTGAGTTACTGCACTATGGCAGCAGTCTACCCGCTGGTGTGCCGCGCCGACCCCGCGCACCTGCACGCGGTGCTGCCTGCGCTGCACCCGCTGTGCGCGCACATCGAGCCTGTCACTGGGTGAGTTACTGCACTATGGCACCAGTCTACCCGCTGGTGTGCCGCGCCGACCCCGCGCACCTGCACGCGGTGCTGCCTGCGCTGCACCCGCTGTGCGCGCACATCGAGCCTGTCACTGGGTGAGTTACTGCACTATGGCAGCAGTCTACCCGCTGGTGTGCCGCGCCGACCCCGCGCACCTGCACGCGGTGCTGCCTGCGCTGCACCCGCTGTGCGCGCACATCGAGCCTGTCACTGGGTGAGTTACTGCACTATGGCACCAGTCTACCCGCTGGTGTGCCGCGCCGACCCCGCGCACCTGCACGCGGTGCTGCCTGCGCTGCACCCGCTGTGCGCGCACATCGAGCCTGTCACTGGGTGAGTTACTGCACTATGGCAGCAGTCTACCCGCTGGTGTGCCGCGCCGACCCCGCGCACCTGCACGCGGTGCTGCCTGCGCTGCACCCGCTGTGCGCGCACATCGAGCCTGTCACTGGGTGAGTTACTGCACTATGGCACCAGTCTACCCGCTGGTGTGCCGCGCCGACCCCGCGCACCTGCACGCGGTGCTGCCTGCGCTGCACCCGCTGTGCGCGCACATCGAGCCTGTCACTGGGTGAGTTACTGCACTATGGCAGCAGTCTACCCGCTGGTGTGCCGCGCCGACCCCGCGCACCTGCACGCGGTGCTGCCTGCGCTGCACCCGCTGTGCGCGCACATCGAGCCTGTCACTGGGTGAGTTACTGCACTATGGCACCAGTCTACCCGCTGGTGTGCCGCGCCGACCCCGCGCACCTGCACGCGGTGCTGCCTGCGCTGCACCCGCTGTGCGCGCACATCGAGCCTGTCACTGGGTGTGTTACTGCACTATGGCAGCAGTCTACCCGCTGGTGTGCCGCGCCGACCCCGCGCACCTGCACGCGGTGCTGCCTGCGCTGCACCCGCTGTGCGCGCACATCGAGCCTGTCACTGGGTGAGTTACTGCACTATGGCACCAGTCTACCCGCTGGTGTGCCGCGCCGACCCCGCGCACCTGCACGCGGTGCTGCCTGCGCTGCACCCGCTGTGCGCGCACATCGAGCCTGTCACTGGGTGAGTTACTGCACTATGGCAGCAGTCTACCCGCTGGTGTGCCGCGCCGACCCCGCGCACCTGCACGCGGTGCTGCCTGCGCTGCACCCGCTGTGCGCGCACATCGAGCCTGTCACTGGGTGAGTTACTGCACTATGGCACCAGTCTACCCGCTGGTGTGCCGCGCCGACCCCGCGCACCTGCACGCGGTGCTGCCTGCGCTGCACCCGCTGTGCGCGCACATCGAGCCTGTCACTGGGTGAGTTACTGCACTATGGCAGCAGTCTACCCGCTGGTGTGCCGCGCCGACCCCGCGCACCTGCACGCGGTGCTGCCTGCGCTGCACCCGCTGTGCGCGCACATCGAGCCTGTCACTGGGTGAGTTACTGCACTATGGCACCAGTCTACCCGCTGGTGTGCCGCGCCGACCCCGCGCACCTGCACGCGGTGCTGCCTGCGCTGCACCCGCTGTGCGCGCACATCGAGCCTGTCACTGGGTGAGTTACTGCACTATGGCAGCAGTCTACCCGCTGGTGTGCCGCGCCGACCCCGCGCACCTGCACGCGGTGCTGCCTGCGCTGCACCCGCTGTGCGCGCACATCGAGCCTGTCACTGGGTGAGTTACTGCACTATGGCACCAGTCTACCCGCTGGTGTGCCGCGCCGACCCCGCGCACCTGCACGCGGTGCTGCCTGCGCTGCACCCGCTGTGCGCGCACATCGAGCCTGTCACTGGGTGAGTTACTGCACTATGGCACCAGTCTACCCGCTGGTGTGCCGCGCCGACCCCGCGCACCTGCACGCGGTGCTGCCTGCGCTGCACCCGCTGTGCGCGCACATCGAGCCTGTCACTGGGTGAGTTACTGCACTATGGCACCAGTCTACCCGCTGGTGTGCCGCGCCGACCCCGCGCACCTGCACGCGGTGCTGCCTGCGCTGCACCCGCTGTGCGCGCACATCGAGCCTGTCACTGGGTGAGTTACTGCACTATGGCACCAGTCTACCCGCTGGTGTGCCGCGCCGACCCCGCGCACCTGCACGCGGTGCTGCCTGCGCTGCACCCGCTGTGCGCGCACATCGAGCCTGTCACTGGGTGAGTTACTGCACTATGGCACCAGTCTACCCGCTGGTGTGCCGCGCCGACCCCGCGCACCTGCACGCGGTGCTGCCTGCGCTGCACCCGCTGTGCGCGCACATCGAGCCTGTCACTGGGTGAGTTACTGCACTATGGCACCAGTCTACCCGCTGGTGTGCCGCGCCGACCCCGCGCACCTGCACGCGGTGCTGCCTGCGCTGCACCCGCTGTGCGCGCACATCGAGCCTGTCACTGGGTGAGTTACTGCACTATGGCAGCAGTCTACCCGCTGGTGTGCCGCGCCGACCCCGCGCACCTGCACGCGGTGCTGCCTGCGCTGCACCCGCTGTGCGCGCACATCGAGCCTGTCACTGGGTGAGTTACTGCACTATGGCACCAGTCTACCCGCTGGTGTGCCGCGCCGACCCCGCGCACCTGCACGCGGTGCTGCCTGCGCTGCACCCGCTGTGCGCGCACATCGAGCCTGTCACTGGGTGAGTTACTGCACTATGGCAGCAGTCTACCCGCTGGTGTGCCGCGCCGACCCCGCGCACCTGCACGCGGTGCTGCCTGCGCTGCACCCGCTGTGCGCGCACATCGAGCCTGTCACTGGGTGAGTTACTGCACTATGGCAGCAGTCTACCCGCTGGTGTGCCGCGCCGACCCCGCGCACCTGCACGCGGTGCTGCCTGCGCTGCACCCGCTGTGCGCGCACATCGAGCCTGTCACTGGGTGAGTTACTGCACTATGGCACCAGTCTACCCGCTGGTGTGCCGCGCCGACCCCGCGCACCTGCACGCGGTGCTGCCTGCGCTGCACCCGCTGTGCGCGCACATCGAGCCTGTCACTGGGTGAGTTACTGCACTATGGCAGCAGTCTACCCGCTGGTGTGCCGCGCCGACCCCGCGCACCTGCACGCGGTGCTGCCTGCGCTGCACCCGCTGTGCGCGCACATCGAGCCTGTCACTGGGTGAGTTACTGCACTATGGCAGCAGTCTACCCGCTGGTGTGCCGCGCCGACCCCGCGCACCTGCACGCGGTGCTGCCTGCGCTGCACCCGCTGTGCGCGCACATCGAGCCTGTCACTGGGTGAGTTACTGCACTATGGCACCAGTCTACCCGCTGGTGTGCCGCGCCGACCCCGCGCACCTGCACGCGGTGCTGCCTGCGCTGCACCCGCTGTGCGCGCACATCGAGCCTGTCACTGGGTGAGTTACTGCACTATGGCACCAGTCTACCCGCTGGTGTGCCGCGCCGACCCCGCGCACCTGCACGCGGTGCTGCCTGCGCTGCACCCGCTGTGCGCGCACATCGAGCCTGTCACTGGGTGAGTTACTGCACTATGGCAGCAGTCTTTCCACAGTTATCTTACCTGCGTCGGAAGCAAGTCAACAGTTCCTCCACGTTCCGACGGACGAACTAAAATCGCGGTGGGTTTTTTTTTTTACTCTTGGTGTTGAACCGAGCGTTGAGAATCCAACAGAGAGCAGCGCGAGTGGGTTCTCAGCGCGTCGAAAAAACACAGTGTTCGATTTTCAAGTCTCGGCGCGGAGCAGTATGTTGCAGATCCAGAGTGCGAAAAAATCCCGCCGCAATTGGATTACGTCCGTGCAACGTGACCTAACCCGATTGGAACGAGAATAAAGATCATTGTCATTTTTTCAAACTTCTCAGTGGCAGCAACCCAAAAGCAATCTTATTATAAGCAACAAGGAGCATAATATTGATATAAATAAATAAAATTGATAAGAGCTGGCAACTACAACTCGATGTGTCAGAGTGTTAATGATCTTGACTTATTCTCCACCAGTGTTCCTAAACTTAAAAAAATACTGTGTAATAAATTCTTTGAAGATCACTAAAACCTGTTCAGTCTTTTCTTAATTTTATTGTTTCCGAGTGTTAACTTATTCTTACTTTTGCTTGCCTGTCTGCTGTTTCTTGTGCTACCCTAATTTTGTCAGTGAAAACTTTTAATTGGCCTTCTTTCACTAACGGTCAACTATCTGTATCCTAGCTGTAAGTTTTCTTAAGATATAAAAAAAAAGATCTGTGATTTCGTCTGTGATACAAAATACAACACATAAAAAAATTCTAGGGATCAAAGTGCAGTGCAGAAACATTATTTTTTATTGAAATTAAATAAAAATGCCAGAAGCCGACCGGACGTAGGTAAAAGATTGACTATACATAGCACAAATTTACTCTACATACTTCCTGGGAAAACCTTGGCCCACCACATCACATCCCGAGGTACTCCATCATACGCTTTCTCCGGATCAATGAACAGTGTTCATTGAACACCATGTGCAAGTTCTTGTGTACACGTCTGTACTTGTCGCACAATTGGCGGAGTGCTAAAGTGGCGTTCATTGTCCATCACGACATCCACCTACTTTTAGCATGTAGTACAGGTATAATTAAAATAAATTTATTGGAACCTCATAAAATAATAGAATTTAACCTGAAACCTAATCACCTAAATTAAAACTACAATTCAAATAAAACTCCAGTAAGCTACAGCAAAGCTATCCCCAAGAAGTAAAACACAAATTGCCCATAACAACGAATGTTACATTTTAATCTTAAACATAAATATACATAACAAATATGAGAAAACTACCTAAACAAAATCCTGCCAAAAATAAGAAAACAACATCCTGCCAAAAATAAGAAAACAACACAAAACGAAAAACTCAACACCTCAATAATCTTTTTTTACAATCAATTCTCCAACCTGATTCGTTCGCGGTAGTGGCGCGATGATGCCGTCTGCCTGTTGGTCGACGCCCGGCGTTAGTACCGTATACATCCAGTGCCGGATTAAGTGAGCGCGGGGCCCGTAGCAAATGTTATCGAGAAAAAAATATAAAATAATGCACCAACTTGTCAATGTAAATACTAATAATGTAAAAGCTACTATGTTAAATATTTTTGGTTTTTATACGAGTACAATTAAACAGGGCAGAAATATGGACTAAATAATCGATGTTGTGTAATAGGTAAGTTTTAATTTTAGTGAATTTTAAAATATTAAGTAGATAAAATTCCAAATCAGTCCCTCTCACCGAGAGGAGGCCTTTGTCCCAGCAGTGGGAACATTATAGGCTGATTATGCATTATACCCCCCAATTTTGTATGCACCCCACCCCAGGGGATCCATAAAAAAATTAAATTTCCCCCTTACCCTAGGCTTGGAGCGCCCATAAGGGGGCGTTATCACCCACATTGAGAATGACTGTTGTCGAGCGTTCAATTTTCTAGAAAAATATATTTTGTGCTGCATTTTGTAAGAAATACTAAAAAGATCAACAATTTTAGAATATTTTTAATTAAATGAAAAATATCGATATTCAGCATTGTGAATCGAGCCATTTCAATTTTGCTGCGCAGTGTCGAGTTAGTGTACTTGCTCACGTCAGACTTTCTGTAGAGCTGATTTACCGGGCCGATTCAAATTTTTATACATTTTTACGAGTGACTTTTTGTAGATTTTCTTCGAGATTCTATTTCATTTCGCCAAAGAAATTATCGATTAAGTACCGATAGTCTGCTGTGGATTGTCTTAGTTGGAAAGGGTGTTACGTTTTACATTTTTGTGACATCAAGTAAATTCAATATAGGTACCACGTCATAATAAGTTTCACTCAAAAAATTACGCTCAAGCTGGCGTGTTTGGATACGTGGGGCCCCTTTTTGCGTGGGGCCCGTAGCAATTGCTACTCTTGCTATGTGGTTAATCCGGCACTGTATACATCCACTGACGGTAGCGCGGTGACGACGACAGCTTCGTGTTTTTACGAAACTCTGTTCTGTCGCGCTGTCTAGTGTTTATAGTCAGTGTCAGGTTGTATGTTGATTAAAATATGATGATTCGCATGAACGATGATGTTCGATGAACACTAAGAAGAATGTATATACAGTATTATATTCATTAAAATCATCACCTGCTGAACGGATTTGGATGAAAGGCATACAGATAGGCCATGCTTTGGGTTTAGGGCATAGGCTACTATTTATTCCGGTAGTACTTTCTCGTGGGATTCGACATACACGCGGACGAAGCCGCGTCAGCATAAGATAGTATAAAATAAAATTCGAATACAAAAACGTAGTATATTTATAGTTATATTAACATTCGTAATATCTTCTATATTAAAACTGTTCGTTCTTCAGCGGCGGCGAGTGCTCCCTGCGCGCGTTCATCACGGACTACGTGCGCTGCGGCGAGAGCGAGCGTCTGGCCGCGCACGCGCGCGCCACCATCGATGACGTCATGCGCGCGCCCGCCGCCTGGCGCGAGAGGGGGCCTCCTCCGCCCACTAGCATCAAGTCTGGGTATGTATAGCGCTATGTCACTGTACACAATGTCATCACGGTCTACTACCTACTAAATAAATATTTTTATTTCACAAATCATCGGCTGTCCTTGTGCCGAGACGTGAGGATTGCGCTCAAATTTTGGCCTGTTTTATTTATTTAAAAAAATTAATTCATGTTATTTCTTGCATCTTCCATAGCTCTCGTCACCGCACGATCTTCACGTGCTGCGGTAGTGGCTGGCGCGCAGTCTCGGACACGGCGCGCGCCGCACGTCGCTGCGGCACGTGCGGCGGCGCAGAGGCACTGCGCGCTACTGCCGCGGCACTGGCCGCGTTGGCCACGCACTGCAGGGCCGCGCATGCGCGACTGTGTCCTACTACTGCACAAGGTGGGTTCACTCGACGTATCACTGCGCGCTACTGCCGCGGCACTGGCCGCGTTGGCCACGCACTGCAGGGCCGCGCATGCGCGACTGTGTCCTACTACTGCACAAGGTGGGTTCACTCGACGTATCACTGCGCGCTACTGCCGCGGCACTGGCCGCGTTGGCCACGCACTGCAGGGCCGCGCATGCGCGACTGTGTCCTACTACTGCACAAGGTGGGTTCACTCGACGTATCACTGCGCGCTACTGCCGCGGCACTGGCCGCGTTGGCCACGCACTGCAGGGCCGCGCATGCGCGACTGTGTCCTACTACTGCACAAGGTGGGTTCACTCGACGTATCACTGCGCGCTACTGCCGCGGCACTGGCCGCGTTGGCCACGCACTGCAGGGCCGCGCATGCGCGACTGTGTCCTACTACTGCACAAGGTGGGTTCACTCGACGTATCACTGCGCGCTACTGCCGCGGCACTGGCCGCGTTGGCCACGCACTGCAGGGCCGCGCATGCGCGACTGTGTCCTACTACTGCACAAGGTGGGTTCACTCGACGTATCACTGCGCGCTACTGCCGCGGCACTGGCCGCGTTGGCCACGCACTGCAGGGCCGCGCATGCGCGACTGTGTCCTACTACTGCACAAGGTGGGTTCACTCGACGTATCACTGCGCGCTACTGCCGCGGCACTGGCCGCGTTGGCCACGCACTGCAGGGCCGCGCATGCGCGACTGTGTCCTACTACTGCACAAGGTGGGTTCACTCGACGTATCACTGCGCGCTACTGCCGCGGCACTGGCCGCGTTGGCCACGCACTGCAGGGCCGCGCATGCGCGACTGTGTCCTACTACTGCACAAGGTGGGTTCACTCGACGTATCACTGCGCGCTACTGCCGCGGCACTGGCCGCGTTGGCCACGCACTGCAGGGCCGCGCATGCGCGACTGTGTCCTACTACTGCACACTGGGTTCAGGAAAAAACTAGTTTTAACCGACTTCAAAAAGGAGGTACTTATTCTCAGGGAGTTTTGTATGAACTTGAGATCGTATTAAAATTTTGACGGGACAAAGTCTGAAAGTCGCTTTTCGTGTGTGTAAAAAAACTCGATGTTTTGTCAGGTTGTGAAACCGTGCGAAGCTGGGTCGGGACGCTAGTTCTGATATACTCAATACTTTATTGCATTCTACATGTAGGTATTCTTAGGTGGTAAACTTATAATTAGATCATGTGAACCCTGTCGGGCACAGCAAAATAAGTAAGTTAGAAAACCCTGATTGCGCGAGACTGATTCCTTTTTATTTTCGTAGGACCGCCACGAGCTCAACGGTGGTTGGCTGATGATGACATTGTAAGATTCTTGCAATCACTACCCAACTGGACTGCTGCTATTCACCAAGATGCGAAACTCAGTGCTGAGGTAAATTTGCATTTTTAAGTACCTAAAATAATATTTAATAATTATTATTATTTCATTTGAAAGTCACGGAGCTACATCTTCCCATCATTCTGGCTTTAATACGAATAACTTCCCAACTTGTCATCAAACGTGAGCTCCATAAATATCTAATTAGTTTCGGGTCGTATCTAATCTTTTCCTCCCATACATCTCAATTAGCCGTCACCTCAAAATGCACTTCCTTCAGAGCCATAACATACTTTTCATAATCTATTGTTTTTTGTATAGTCTGCTACATTTCTTATTCATTCCACGCACGCAGGGTAGTAATTTTCAATTCCTACCAATCGAATCAATTAAAATCCCTTGCAAATTACTGCTGTTATAAAAGTGACTGACATAAAGAAGCATTTTTATCAACTTTATTGTAGCAACGGTCGACACAAATTCGTAACATTTGAACTACGAATGGGCTGTATTCGTAGTTCAGTATTAACGCTACAAAATAAAGGCGCAAATTAAAATTGATAATGATACCGTGGACATGCGGTTTACTGTAAAAACTACAATCATCCATACATAATAACATTCATTTTTGACATCCTGCAGCCATCTAATCGGACTACTGAACAACATGATGCAAAGAATGTTGCCAACGTAAATATTTGTTCATTACTAAAATGTAGACACTCCTGATACATGGAGTGGATTGTAAAATATAAAATGCATGATGTAGTTTTGGTAATGCCTTGTAGTAGGTAAAACTGACTTGCACAGTCCCAATAGGGTATTTTCCAATTTAATAAAAACTATTTTAATTTGAAGATTGGGACAATACATAACAGAAAAATAAAAATAAATTTATTTCTATCCATTTTCACAATCAAAATCAAATTTATGTTTCCTTGTTTTGAATTTACCGCCAAAACGCTCCTTACGATGACTTTCTCCTCACGTGACATCGTGACGTCAGCTTTATGTAAACGGCACCGGCACAAATACTTGTTTGACTCAGTTTTCGAAGTATTTGTGCACAGAGGCACCGCACGCCACTAATATCACTTTCTATCCATTAAAAATCTTGTTAATTTTAAACTCGACATTCACTTGTTTACTTACTAATTACTTTAGTTTACACAAAGTTTACGTCACGTGTGGTCACGTGACAAAAATTGATCGTAAGGAGCGTTTTGGCGGTAAATTCAAAACAACGAAAAATAAATTTGATTTAAATCGTTTTTAATTGAGAAAATGGAAATAAATCAATTTACTTTTATTTTTCTGTGACTTTTTCGTCCCAATCTTCAACTTAGAATAGTTATTAATAAATTGGAAAATACCCTATTGCACCACAAAATCACTTAACACGTTTAAACGCTAAACATCGTTATTTAAAACTACATACAACAGAAAAAACTATACGAGGTAGCTGGGACATAAATATTTTTTTTGATAACAGATGTACCATTTCGACGTCGAAATTTTTCATGTCTAGAATCGTGCACTGAATCTATCGTTTCAGTTTGCGCGTTGATGTCCTTGCCACCCTGTAGTTTTAAAATGGTGTTTGAACAAGATCATTCTATCTAATGATTTGAAAGTCGGAATCATGATTCTTTCTTGGTCAGCTTCAAACGATTGACAAAAATGGGAAGATTTTTGCAGACTTTCATAGTATAAAATGTTATGCGGTGCTAACGGACCCATACATTATATTAAGTGAGTGCTTTTCTGCATCTTCTCACTTGATCATTGATATGCCTGGCAGTTTGTTTGAATATGAACCTCAGAATCTGCCGTACTTCCTTTTAAAGCTTTATTACTTTCTGTTCCCAGGACTTAAAACAGGCTTACGAACGAGAAGCCGAAATTCTAGGCTCAAGCCTTGGTGACGGTGCCGTCACTCGAAAGGAAATCATATCGGATATCAACGCGCTCGCCGATCTTGCGGTGCTTTGTGAGACTATGGTAAGTTTTCCTATTGTGCAGGTAGGTATTATTGAATAGAAGTCCTTAGTACTTATACACTCAAATCAATCCATTAAGGTTTCAGAAAAATATAATGGATTTTGTTTATGTTTTGATAAACATAAACACTTTTTTTATATACCTTGATAGGTATATAAAAAACAAGTAAATTGTAAAAATATAGAAAAGTTGTTAAAAAATATCCGAAAAACCTATCGTAGTGTTTAGTGCTTCCATGCAGTTTCTAATAGACCTAATTAATGTCCCAACGCTTTCATGAGGAATGTTGCCCCATTCCGCAACGACGGCTTCCTTAAGATTTTGGATCTTGGGCAGGATCACATGCCCGCACTCGTCGGTTAAGAGCGTCCTAAAGGTGCTCGACCGGGTTCAGATCTGGACTTCGCGCCGTCATGCGCATAACAGGGATCCCAATCTCTTGCAGGTACGCTTTCACAATGAATGTAATGTGTCAGCGGGCATTATCATGCATTAACGTGAAAACACTAGCAAAAAAACCCGCACATGGGACTACTTGTTCTTCCAGGTTCTCTGTTGTGTACCGAGGAGCGGTCAGCTAGCCCGCGAGTACTTCCATTTCGGGAAACGTGCACAAAGTTTGTTTTGGCGTCTATTGAAATACCGCCCCAGAACATGCATTAGTCACCCCCGAATTTAACTGTCTCCTCAATGCAGGCTTACGCAAACCACTCCCCCTATCTCCTGTATACTCTTATACTCCTGTCGTTGCAGAAAAGACACAACCTCGTCTCATCTGAAAAGAGAACAGTTGGCCATTGACTAATAGTTCAATCCACATGATCGCGGGTGGATTGCAACCGGTCAATTTTGGTCCTGTTGGAGCTTTATGGTCCGCAATTGTCTTCTTCTGTAACCTTCTCCTAATGAGAGAATTGAGACGCTTACAATAGTTCTGCGAGCTGATTGGAGCTGTTATAAATCCACTGTATTTGAGAACAGATTGCGTAAAGACGTTGACGCTCACGGACGTCCAGTGTTGTCTTTGTGTTCCACGCTTTCGGATATGGCCACCAGTCTCTTGGCACCGTTGGAACATTTGACTAACGGACAACCGGCTTAGGTTAAGTGGCCGACCAACATCGCAATGCAGCTCACCTGATGGCAGCTCTACTGCTGCACTCAGAGATGCTACATTGCGATGTTGATCTCTGGGTTATGTTTCATGCTTGAGTTGTTCACGTGTGTTCTCTTCAGTGTATAGATGAATAACGAATCACTTGTTTTGGATTCGCCTTTTTATACTATACTTTTATATTATACTGTAATGCTTATTTTCGTAACAGGTTTTTAACATCTCGTACTCGGGAGATATTTTTTGATTTCGTAATCAAATTAAACGTACTTTCAATAGGAACCAATATTAGTTGGGTTAATTGTATGCGCTGACGGACGGCTAGAAATTGACGACTGGATGCTTGAAATTCATTTTCATATAGGTGCAATTGACTGAAGCCTACTTTAAATTAAATCTATTTTCGAGTAAATTTTGACGTTCAAGTGCCTTTTATTTGGCCTACTTGAAATAATTGATTTGACTTTGACTTCCCAGGACTGGCTCAGTGCCAACATCAGAAGCCTGCCCTCCATACTGGGTGGTCCGGGCGGACTCACCAAGCTGTCTGACAAGTTCCTCAACGACATCGCATCCGCCGCCATGATATTTGACGAAATTTCGCACAAGTGCCTGCTGTTTCTACATTTAGAGGTGAGTAGAGAGAGGTTAGGTACAATTATATAAATTTATAGGGTTCCGTACCTCAAAAGGTAAAAAAAGGTAGGTTAGTAAGGTCACTCTCTTGTCCGTCGGTCTGTCACCACCGATTTTCTCAGGAATGGGTGGACCCAGCAAGTTGAAATTTATACCAGATACTGATAGGTCTGAGGTTTATTCCAATTCTGTGATTTAATTTGATTTAATTTTCTGTTAATGACATTTTATTGTTTTCTGTGGCAGCATTTTTAAATTTAATTGTATTTTATTTTTATTTGTAATATGGGTTTTGCCTGAAATAAATGTTTTTTTTTTTTTTATAATCCCTATTAGGTGTATAAAAATCAAGTTCCTGAGTCAACACGATAAAAAGATTTGGGCAAATTTAGATTTTCGCGAAATAAAATTTACCTTAATTTGGTTTTTTTTTTTCGGAATTTTCCCTTTACTTGTGCTACCTTGTGTTTACCTTGCTTTTAACCAATTCTAGGTCAAACGGAAGTACCCTATAAGTTTTGAGTCGAAAACCTATATGGTAGTTACAGTTGAAATTTCGCAAAAAGCAAGGTCTTACAGCACAAATAAAGGAAAAATTCCAAAAAGTTGAAATTTAAGGTAATTTTTGGTACTTACTTACATAAATTAAAAATAAATCAAATGGTGTGAAATTCTGTTACTTTCCCACGGATGTTCTATGTTATTGGGTTTGGTTTCCGCACTCAGTCCTTTAAGTGGACCATTGTGCGTGAGCCATGGTGGCCGTCGATGGTTATTCCAACCAGCCCATCTCCCTCCAGAAGTTAGCTATATCTCCTGGTCTGTTGAGAACATCCGTGTGAGATTTGGGTACCCCGAAGGTTTCTGTTCTAATCTGGGCTACACCTGTGCATTCGAAAAGCACATGCGCAACGGTTTCCTCAGCCTCCATGCAGGCAGGGGGTTGTCCGTTATGCCTATTGTGTAGAAGTGTTTGTTTAGCGGGCAGTGTCCCGTGATGGTCCCAGTCACCAGACGCAGATCCTTTCTGTCCAGGCGTAACAGACGTCTGATCAGCTTGCCATTCAAAGGTGGCATTGTTTCCCTAGACTGCCTGTAGCTTGGTGTGGTGTTGAGGTCCACCAGCTCTCTGCTTGTGTGTGGGTATAGTCCTGAAGCCACCTGCGAAACTGGTTAGAACAGACTGACGCACTGGATGCCCTTCTGGCCAGTTCATGAGCAGCATTATTGCCTAGTGATCCGCTGTGTCCTTTTATACATTATAGTGTCACAGTGTTGCGGTTAGAAACTGTTACTCGTTCTAGTGCGTTGTGATATTCTAGTGTTGACTCGATGTTCTATATTTTTTCCCTATTGATCGGAGAACTGAGGCCTCTCAGTTTGCTTACTCTGCAAGCTATGTCGAGGTTCTTTTCCTGATTTCATAAAATATGATTTATGTTGGTCATGTTTTTACCTAGCGCAGGAGTCAGGGCTCCACTTTGTTTGTAAACTCTTTTTATGGCAATAAATAATGTATTTATTTGTTCGGAGCTGTATCATTTTGGTTTCGCTAATATTAATGTGGAGATTATTTTGTTTGAGCCATGTGATAATTTTATTTAGTGTCTCGTTATTTTCGGTCTGATATTCACCTACGACATCTGATATTCACATACGTTATAGGATGTTACGCTAAGTCATCATATAGCAAAAACAAAACTGGTCCCAGTATGGTTCCTTGGGAAGCACCACAATTATTTTCCCCATATCCCGGATCTACCGACGATTTCTTGGTGCCCTGTTTGTTTCGAGATGTCAACACGTTTTTTTCGATGAGTGTTTCCTCTAATGCCGTATCGATCTAATTTGAGAAGAAGCAATTTATGGATGACCAAATCGAAACCGAAATCGAAGACATATCTAGGAAAACAGAGGTAATTGGTATTTTATCGTTAAGACTTTTGGTTATTATTGTAAGTTAAGCAAAACAAGCCAATGTAATAGATTTATTTTCCTTAAACGTAATTGTTCTTTTCGTGACAGATGCGCATCGAATGTTTCCACTACCTGGGCCAGGAAGAGCGCGGTGCAGACAGCGCGTCGGGCGACGAGCAGGCGGGCGGCGCGGCGCACCTGGCGCACGCGCTGCTCGCCTTCCACGAGCACGCCGCCACTGTGCTGGCTCCGCACCGGCTGGCGGTGAGTGTAGTGTAGCACGGCGCATGTACAGGCAGCGCGGCGACGAGCAGGCGGGCGGCGCGGCGCACCTGGCGCACGCGCTGCTCGCCTTCCACGAGCACGCCGCCACTGTGCTGGCTCCGCACCGGCTGGCGGTGAGTGTAGTGTAGCACGGCGCATGTACAGGCAGCGCGGCGACGAGCAGGCGGGCGGCGCGGCGCACCTGGCGCACGCGCTGCTCGCCTTCCACGAGCACGCCGCCACTGTGCTGGCTCCGCACCGGCTGGCGGTGAGTGTAGTGTAGCACGGCGCATGTACAGGCAGCGCGGCGACGAGCAGGCGGGCGGCGCGGCGCACCTGGCGCACGCGCTGCTCGCCTTCCACGAGCACGCCGCCACTGTGCTGGCTCCGCACCGGCTGGCGGTGAGTGTAGTGTAGCACGGCGCATGTACAGGCAGCGCGGCGACGAGCAGGCGGGCGGCGCGGCGCACCTGGCGCACGCGCTGCTCGCCTTCCACGAGCACGCCGCCACTGTGCTGGCTCCGCACCGGCTGGCGGTGAGTGTAGTGTAGCACGGCGCATGTACAGGCAGCGCGGCGACGAGCAGGCGGGCGGCGCGGCGCACCTGGCGCACGCGCTGCTCGCCTTCCACGAGCACGCCGCCACTGTGCTGGCTCCGCACCGGCTGGCGGTGAGTGTAGTGTAGCACGGCGCATGTACAGGCAGCGCGGCGACGAGCAGGCGGGCGGCGCGGCGCACCTGGCGCACGCGCTGCTCGCCTTCCACGAGCACGCCGCCACTGTGCTGGCTCCGCACCGGCTGGCGGTGAGTGTAGTGTAGCACGGCGCATGTACAGGCAGCGCGGCGACGAGCAGGCGGGCGGCGCGGCGCACCTGGCGCACGCGCTGCTCGCCTTCCACGAGCACGCCGCCACTGTGCTGGCTCCGCACCGGCTGGCGGTGAGTGTAGTGTAGCACGGCGCATGTACAGGCAGCGCGGCGACGAGCAGGCGGGCGGCGCGGCGCACCTGGCGCACGCGCTGCTCGCCTTCCACGAGCACGCCGCCACTGTGCTGGCTCCGCACCGGCTGGCGGTGAGTGTAGTGTAGCACGGCGCATGTACAGGCAGCGCGGCGACGAGCAGGCGGGCGGCGCGGCGCACCTGGCGCACGCGCTGCTCGCCTTCCACGAGCACGCCGCCACTGTGCTGGCTCCGCACCGGCTGGCGGTGAGTGTAGTGTAGCACGGCGCATGTACAGGCAGCGCGGCGACGAGCAGGCGGGCGGCGCGGCGCACCTGGCGCACGCGCTGCTCGCCTTCCACGAGCACGCCGCCACTGTGCTGGCTCCGCACCGGCTGGCGGTGAGTGTAGTGTAGCACGGCGCATGTACAGGCAGCGCGGCGACGAGCAGGCGGGCGGCGCGGCGCACCTGGCGCACGCGCTGCTCGCCTTCCACGAGCACGCCGCCACTGTGCTGGCTCCGCACCGGCTGGCGGTGAGTGTAGTGTAGCACGGCGCATGTACAGGCAGCGCGGCGACGAGCAGGCGGGCGGCGCGGCGCACCTGGCGCACGCGCTGCTCGCCTTCCACGAGCACGCCGCCACTGTGCTGGCTCCGCACCGGCTGGCGGTGAGTGTAGTGTAGCACGGCGCATGTACAGGCAGCGCGGCGACGAGCAGGCGGGCGGCGCGGCGCACCTGGCGCACGCGCTGCTCGCCTTCCACGAGCACGCCGCCACTGTGCTGGCTCCGCACCGGCTGGCGGTGAGTGTAGTGTAGCACGGCGCATGTACAGGCAGCGCGGCGACGAGCAGGCGGGCGGCGCGGCGCACCTGGCGCACGCGCTGCTCGCCTTCCACGAGCACGCCGCCACTGTGCTGGCTCCGCACCGGCTGGCGGTGAGTGTAGTGTAGCACGGCGCATGTACAGGCAGCGCGGCGACGAGCAGGCGGGCGGCGCGGCGCACCTGGCGCACGCGCTGCTCGCCTTCCACGAGCACGCCGCCACTGTGCTGGTCAATGGCTTCAATGGTCGACATTAAAACTAAAAATAGAAATAGGCGCAACTAGAAAATGTTTTTTTTTTTTGTTAATTAATAATTTAGTCCTTCGCACTAAAAATTATTTATTTTGTTGTAGAGTAGAACTTAAACACAGGTATCTTTTTCCTTTTGCCCTGGACCCCTTAGTTAGGTTATGCGATCCCCAGTTTGATAAACACCGCTCTAGAAGATCCGAATTGAAAACGCAATCTTATAAACTATGAAGTGTGGGCGTTCCAGGGTATATTTATTTTAGAAACGCTTATGACCTTTCGAAAAAGCCTTACTCCCATTAAAAAGAAAATAACTGCATGTCCCAGTACATAATGGGGGGCGTGGGAGAGATGATGTCGGCGGGCGTGGTGTGGCGCTGGCAGGGCGAGGCGGGCGCGCGCGGGGGCGAGGCGCGGCTGGCGCGCCTGCGCCACTGCCTGGCCGCGCTGGCGCTGCCGCACCGCGGCCTGCAGCGCGCGCACGCCTACCTGCACCTGCTCACGTGCGCGCCGGAGGTCAGTGTGCAGCCACGGGGGCACAGGCGCCAGCAAGTCAAGCTGTCCCAAACTCTCAAATTTTCCCAATTAAACATGAACCTTAGTTAATTGTAATAAAGTTGATAATCTATCAAATAAATTTGACAGATTGGAGTAGCTTGATGTGCTGGCGTCTGTACCGCTTTGGCCAAACTTCTTCAGAAACAAACAGGTTTGCCATTACCAAAAGGCACCGCCTTTTGGTAATGACTTCACCACATCCTATCATCATCAATCTTTTGACCAAACCTTACTCACACCTGCGTACATTTAATAAGGTCTGCAAATCTCTGGACATCAAAAACTTCTAAAAAATGTTCTAAAGAAATGGCTTCTGGAACCTACACTAAAACAGACACTCACATAAAGCTACGCGACACCTCGCAGCGTACACAACGCCGTCTCTTCGTGTGCAGTAGTTTTTAAGTTTTGTTTTATAAAATATGTATTAGTTTATAGTTATTGTTTTTTACTAATTTATATTTTATGGGCATTAGTTACCTGAAATAAAGGGTAAAATTAAAATTAAATTAAATAAACACACACACAACATAATATACGCTTTACTAAACTAGCATTGTAAACCGAAATTATTTCTATCTGGTCATTCACACTGCGAACCCCAAGATACAAGCCCTGCTTAGTTTGATCGTCAATAGTCAAACCAAAAATTGTGATAATAATATATAAACTTAATTGTGTGTCTTGTAAGATTTCTGTCTGATATACATCAGTTTTTTATTTTGCCAATAATCTTTTTGTATTTGTATTTTATATTGTTGTCATCCACAGGAAATAATAACATCAGTCCGCGAGAAGGGCGCTCAATTCACCGAGCTAGAATACTTGAATGCGTTCAAAGTGATTGAGACTCGTCGCGGGATTTCGCCGGCTGATATGAAGATGCATCTCAAGCAACTGTCTGCCGCACTGGGGCATGTTGGAGTCACTGTATAGCCTAGAAAAAAAAAAACTAAAATGACGGCATATAAAATACTTGTAAAATTTCGTTATAAGCTTTGCGTGCCTTAGCAATGTTATTAAAAAAAATATACCTATATTTTATGTTTTGTTAAAAAAGACAATTATGTATACTCACCAGAAAATTATTTATTAGGTAGTAAGAATATCATGTATTATTATTTTATCCCTCTTTTAGGTGCATTTTACTTATTATTGGCAATAAAAATATGATAACCGAAATGAGTTCTTTTATTCAACAACTAAGTACGTACAGACGCCAGCAGGTCAAGCTATCCCAAACTGTCAAATTTTCCCAATTGCATATGAACCTTATCATATTGCAATAAAGTTGAAAATCTATTAAAGAAATTTGACAGATTGGGGTAGCTTGACGTGCTGGCGTCTGTACATAACATACCTCGCGCACTACTATGCCACGACCACTATCTGAAACTTGGCCCCAGAAGTTCCGACCAAGATGCGTGCGGACGTTCATACAGAAGTAAGTACACAAAGTTTGGCCTCAACTCTAGTCGACCGTCACGTCGTACGGCCAAGTTCGTGATGCGCATTGGGTTTCTAAAGTTGAATGTGTATATTTTTTGCCCAGCGCAAGAAGTCGCAAAATATTTGTGATGCATTGCCAAAACCCGAAGAAAAATGTTAATAAAGATTTGGACCCTAAAAAAAATGTATACTTAGATGAAAAAATAATCGTGTTGTACTTGGTCGCAAGAGACTGATGAGATGGGGCTTGGAGGATAGTAATAGTAGAGTAGCCGAGTATTGACTAAAACGGCGTGTAATTAAAGACCTACTGCTGCTATCTAGCATTGGCTTACTAAAAGCTGCTCATAACGATAAAATACACGAATAAAACTGTAATCAGCTTCGTCAAGAATTCTTAGGTATACGAATGGGTATGATGGGGTTCCACTTGCTTGAGTTTTTGATCTAAGTACCCATTGGTGACCACGAAATCTGCAAAGTAACGACCAATTGAGAAAATAACTGCTGCCAACTTAGCGCTTTCAGCGCCAGATCTAGCGCTTTTTTTGTTCAATAGCGCGTTTTAGCGCCTAGTGCTTAATCTAGCGCTTTTTGAAATCATGTTATGATATGCACATCTACTATTATTTATTCTGTGATGTGCGTAACACGGAACGAATCGCATTTTTTTTTAACTAGTTGCACTTAAATGCTGATTTGTTTCATAGGTTTGGTATCTTAGTTGAGGATTCCTCGCTAACTATTTTATAATTTGTAGCTAACTTCGTTTCACATTCTATTGTTCCAAAGTAATTTATAACTTTCCGTCTGTTATTTTAAGTCAGTTTTACGAGTTGTGCAGTGAGACTATAATAAAAATGGATTTCCCCTTATAAAAAAAAACAACTACAAACAAAATTATAAGAGTGAGTGGGACAGCGACCATTTAGCGCTTTCTAGCGCTTTTTTAAAGAGCTAACAGCGCGTTTTTGCTTAGACGAGTTGGCAGCACTGACAGTCCGTTGCCTTTCCCAAAACTGCGCGAGCGCACGTGTCACACTATGACATCGTAAGCGCTAGGTTGAAATGTTAAATAAGTCGGCGACGCGCTGCTCAGCTAAGACATCTCTATCGACTTAGAACTCGAAACAGCATCTTAAGTGGAAACTTTTTAATTATTTATGCCTGCAATATTTTACAAACGAAAAAATCGCTTGGCTGAACATTTTTATGCCTTTGCCATGTATGATTGTCAATGTCAAAGTCAAATGATTAAATTCAAAATGGCGGGAATTGTTTTCTTTTCTTGTAAATAAACTTGACTTTACTTGACAATTGTAATTTGTATAACTGTTGTGAGATACAAACGAACACTTTGAACGTTGTAATTTAACGAAACCATGGCAGACAACGATTTAGCAGATTTAAGAAAACAGTGCATAACCAGTCTTTATTTGTGTACGGATAATGTATCCAAATATTTAGATAGTGAGAAAGAAGCTGAATTTGATAAACTGAAGATGTGTGTCCAGCAGTATTGTACATTAGAAGCACAGCAAGACGTTACCATCGAAGCTATGGAGAAAGCAAAGGTGAGATTTGAACTGAGATATAACATAACATCGACATAACCAAAAAAAGAGATGCTTAGGTTATGTTTTTATTTTTTATTTTAAGGGTAAACAACATTGACTTCTAATATGTACAACGGTAAACAATCAAACATTTAATTCTCGGTGTTCCTACTGTCATAGACATTATTTTATAACCATTGCTCACCCAGCTTACAAGCATACCTACTATTTTGTGATTCTTATTTTATTTCCATCGAAGAATCACCTCTGTTTAAATCACAAACTTTAAAGGACCCTTCAATCTTATCTATCAAATCATATTAATGAACAGTAAACTCTTACCTCAACATAGCAACAAGGTTGACCAGATAGGAGAGGCTATGAGAACACAAAACTTTAGCTATGTTTATGTTGGTAAAACTTTAATGTTGATTAATATTTACAGCGAGAGACTGATACTTCTAATGTTGATACCCTGGAAGAGAGATTCACTTCCCACCTGAGCAATTTAGCAGGCAAACGCCTAAGGGTTGACAATCATCCTTATATGATGGAATTCAATAAGAGATTCCAAAGAGGAATGGAAAATGCTGCACGTAAGAATTTTTATTTATCCTTCTATAACAATGTTTCAAGGGGCTCTTCCAGCACCGTATAATATATCTACAAAACCTTTACTTTCCTGTTATAACTGGTCATGAAGAAGTCAACATATTCTTTTCAATATTATAGATTTTCAAAATATTCTAGTCTTTCCAACTTATGACAAAGAGTTATTTGATCCTGGATGCTTCATCATCATGATAGCAGCCCAAAGACGTCCACAGCTGGACATAAGCCTCCCTTCCCCAAAAGGAGGGATTTGCCATAATCGCCATGCTTGGCAGGTAGGCTGTTGATCGCAGTATGGTGGTCAAATGCATAGAGAATGCTGCTGCCCATTCTCTAGTAAGTCCCTTAGTGGCCTCCTATGACACTCACGGGAAGAAATGGGATGGTGCTATTCTTTTATGTCCGGCACCACACGGAACGAACACATGGAAATACAGGGAATACAGACAAATACACGGTAGCAGGGACATTTATTCACAACCTGTTATCATATATATATTTTTATTTTTACCAGGTTTTAAAAAAAAAAATTGCTCTGCCGTACTTTTTGATATGCAATTAAAAAATCTACACAAGGGTGTCTAGAATCATTATGCTGACTGAATTCATGGTTTCAGTTTGCGCGTCGATGTGCCTGCCACCTTGTACCTATACTGTAAGATTATAATAACAATCCAAATATTTTCATAGGTAACTTGGATGAATCAGACTTGGCCATAACTGAATCACAGGACCAATATGTGAGTATTCACTTTTTTATACCATAATCCTGATTACATAGTACCAAAATGGCACTTGATTTTTTTATGATTTTTATATTCCTGTAGTAATAATCTTAGCATTTATTAATTTTATTGTTGTTTTTATCAGTTGGACCCAATAACAAAGAGACCTGTAACAGATCCAGTGAAGAACTCAGTTTGTGGTCACATCTATGAGAAGGATGCTATAATGAATTTAATTGCAACCAAACCCAGATCGAAATGTCCAGGTAAATAAAAATAGATTCTTTTCTTTACCATTTTTATTTTATACTCAATTTTTATTTTTCTTAAACATTTGGCCTTCCGAACAATTAACCCGCCTAATGTGATGTTAAACGTTAACTTCATGACATATTTTTTTATTGACCTAATTTAATGTGTAGTAATCTAATAATTAATGTGAACATATTATGTAAATCTTGGGGCGGCCTAGTGACCCATAAGAGGTATTTTAGGCTTCTTTCATACTTGTTTTTTGAGGTTTTAATGCTCTCTGGGGTACTGTGCTAGCCTTATAAGATCAAATATCGCAGCATAATTAATGATATGCTGAAATATAATTCTTGTTCTTGTGTTCGACCTTTCAGCAAAGACCTCCCAAAAACTAATTTGATTATTTCAATATGACTGAAAAAGGCCCTTATCATTATTTCTTATTATCATACTACGTGTATATCACCAAATTATGTTCACATTACAGTGGTTGGCTGCGGCAACCGGGGCCCAATAAAAGGAGACCAGCTCATATCTGATGAAGAGCTAAAGTTCCGTATGACAATCAGCAAGCACTCCACCATGATACAGGAAAGGTCTATCATGGATCTTGATGACACTATGTAATTGGACCATACAACGTTACTAAGTTCATACGGCGCGTGGCCGAAACCGGATCTACCGCCGCCATTTTGTTTTGCTAATACAATTTCTGTGACAATTTCACAATTATTTACCAACAATGCCCCTCTGTGAATGTCACTCAGGCGCCAAAAGATCCTATTCTTCTACTTCACATGAAGCCACAGAGTAGATGAAAAATCTAAGACTCACATTCATTGTATTATTATGTGTTGTATTATGTAATGCCTTTCTATTCCAGTACGAATGTAGGAAGTTCTTATTATGTTTTTTTTTCTACAACAACTGTTTTGTTTTTGTACTTTGTTATTTTATATCAGCCATTACTGAATGCTTCTTATTGTATATCTTATGCATCTTATTGGCATTCTTTAGCTGAAATATTGTGAACGTGTGTAGACATCATCTATGATTACTTTTGTAAATACTTAATTTAATATTAAAATAAACATTTTTCTAAACTTATGTTTTTGTTTATTCAGGGGACTGACGTAAATAAAATGCCAAATACATGTAGAATATAATGTATTTTAGCGAAAATCTATTAATATCTATAACAATGCATTTGTTATTCAATACATTCATCATCAAGATTAGCCCCTGATATTGGTTTTTGACAGATTGTTAATTATATTACCACCACTTTAGGCTACGACTTGGCGACCTTAGTAGGTGCAAGTTTTCAAGACGCTAACTTCTCATTTTTACTATTTTTAAAGTAAAAACTTCTGTAGGCGCACTTTACGCTCTCTCTGAAAAGTGAACGAAACTGGAACGGTCACGCTGGTTGGTGACACTGAATCGCGTATAACCCGCTCGACTCGGTCGGAGATGCTGAATCACGGATACTCTGCTCCAGTCGTAAGTTTTCACTTTTATCGATTGGTCATAAGCACACACCCTTTGAAAAGGTCCTGTTAGCGTAATATGTCAACTGGAGATAGTAAAAATTATCCTAAAGTCGGATTCATTAAAAATAAATAAATGCGTAAAAATATTTCAAAACAATAATAAGATCCAATCTTGATGACAACATATTGATAATAATCATTTATAAATATTGGTCCATAAAACTATATCAATAAAAGTGCATTAACAAGATTAATGTTTAACACTAATAAACTATGAAGCTCAATACGCTAATATTTAAAACCGACCAGAAAAAAGAACTGAAAGTTAAGTTATTACTATGAGTTTCACACGCCATTGTATTTTAGCAGTATTAGCTCGATGTTGTTCAGAAATAAATCGTAACAAAAACATATTGTCGTCTCTGTCCATTGTTCCCAAGAAGCCTATAGATAAAAGTGGAGGCAACACTCTAAATACCTAAGTGAAGACCACTGTGGTCGGACACTCTCTTTCTAAATACATACATAAGAGAGAGATGTGTGCAATGTGCGTATTTAGAAAGAGAGCGTTCAACCACAGTAGTCTTCACTTGGTATTTAGAGTGTTGCCTTCACTTTTATCTATAAGCTTCTTGCTTGTTTCTGTTTCAAAAGGTATTTTAACTAGTTCAGGTAGATGCGATAAGGAAGCCCGCGAAATCCAAATTTCATACGTTATTTTGCAAATTGCAAGTCAGTGATTAAAACGATTCGCGACTTTTTTTAATGAAATAGTAATTCAATGTGTTGTGTGTGTTATTTTTTCTATCTGGAATTTCTCAGTAGCAGCCCGGAGTCTGGATTTGTGCCCGATTGATGGCAATAGGGTCGCCCCCTAATACATAGGACTTGAACATAACTGGCGAAATGTGGGTGTAGTAAAAGATCTGCACAACCCTTCGGGGAAACAAGGCGTGTAGTTATTCAATGTGATTAAATAAGAAAGGGTTGTATTAATAATAATAATAATTCTGTAAAGCCGTAATTGTTACGATCGCGGACCATATTTTAATCAACATCAAAACCTAGACCATCCCCTTACTGCAGTATTTACAAACTGAACTGAATTTTAATAAGAATTTGTTGAGACTCCGGTAATATCCCTTTATGGGGTATTGTAATGATGACGTCTCCTAAGAGTTGTTTGAGAAAACGGGCTTAACTGTGCGCAGGATTCCTTTTTCTGGCCGACCTACAATAAATTACAAAAATCGAATTCAAGTAAATATCACACTAAATATGGCGTGTAAAATAATTGAAAATAGCACTTTTATTAATTCTTATATTGGTGGTTTTAATACGTCTATACAACAACCGATTTGTCACAGCAGACGGGTGACTAATGTTAGGCCTTAATGGCTGAGCGGTTTAGATCTACCCCTTATTCATAAAAAAACTTCGCTCCTCCTCTAATATACCCTCAATAAAATTCTACTTGCTTTTGTCATAATCGATTGGCAATAAGGGCGTTTTTAGATCGTTTATGAATAAGGGGCCATTCTATAACATGAGTTTTAACAAGTGTTGCCAGATTTTGTTATAGCCAGCAGAAAATCATTGTAAAAGACTAAATTGATTTGAAAATACCTTGTAACATTAAACTATAGTACTTATAAAAAAATAATTGCACTGCAATTCTTAAAGTAAAATCTCCTTAAAATCCTGATCTGGCATTACAAAGATTGATTAAAAAGCTGTGACAGTTGCTAAACACAGGAACATTGTAACAATTCGACTTTTCACTATTAGGTATGTGACAAATTTCCAAGGTAGCAACTGACCCAACTTGAACACATAGTTATAATAATTAATATGTAAGTACATATAATAGAATTGACCTAAAACACAAAATAAAACTAATACATTAGTGAACACACATAAATTTAGCGTAGTCTAATCATTCTAGGGTATCTAATTGTACACTTTCACGAGTCAAGCGTCAATTCAAACTATTCAATAAGTGCACTATCGGATTATCAAAAATCTTACGATTAAAGTGAATAGAATTAGGAACACGCCTCTAGTTCTAGTTTCATTGAATTGAAAATAGTTAAATGCAGTCAGTAAAAATAAGAAAATAGTATTTAAACTTTTTGTTTGAAACTGATGTTGAGCAAGGCACACTTTGCAACTGGCGTAGACGTTCGTTGAACGTGTACGCTGCGCTTACGCCGCGTTAGCGCGACGGCAAACAAATCCCGTTTGATTGAAGCTGCTTTGACTCGGCGAAAGCACCCTAATGCCTAAGGTACACGGCACGGATTTTTTACGGTACGGTAGATAAATCGTGTGAGCATGTGCCTAGTGATCCATACAAGACTTACGACCGTGCCTTCACTCGGCCAATTAACCGTAGTTTTTCATGGCAAGACAACGTGTGTACTATGCACACTTCAATATCTCACTGATGGTGGCGCGTGTGTTGGATCAATCGGTTTCCTACAAAATGATTGAGCTGGATGGTGCTGATCCACGCGGCAAGTTCGTGCACGGGCGCCGCGGCTTGTTTTTAATTTTATATTTTGAATTGTTTCTAGTTTAATTTTTAACTTTTTATATTGTTCTCAGATATAGAAGCAACAAGAATGATGTACACAGGAGTTTGTAATATCTTTATTTAAAAGAGTGTCTTTGGAATTTCTTGCCCGTTCTTCTCCATAGAGATCTAGACCTTCAACTTTCTGATTGTCCGACCTTTTGACAATTCAAAACTGCCTGTAAATGGTTTCATTGAAATAAATGTTATAAGTTTGACGACTCAAAATCAAAACAACATCTTATTTGTCTCATAAGTATGCAAATCGATTAATAAATGTAGAATCAAAGGCGATATTGAAACCATATTTTCACTGACCACATATCCATTATTATTGATTATCAAGTCTTACCAAAGATTCAAATGTTTGAAGCAAGTCCACCCAAGGACTCGCAAGACTTATTAGGTAGGTACTTTTTAATTTTCTCTTCTTTTTTGCTTTATTTCCTCTGCTTTCAACTAGAGACGTGTCCTCACTAACTTCGTAACTATGACGTATATTAAGCAATATTTGCGGACTAAATATTAAAAATTGAAATATTTAATATTACAGTATAATTCACTATGTGAATCTACATTGTACTTTGAGTATTTCATCAGTATTGCTATTATTTGTATGTGATTAGTTATAATTACAACCGTAATTTTTTGACTTGATCAGAAATTAATAACAGTTATTATCATACTACAAAGAACAACATTAAAAATATAAATGCGTTACAAAAATTAAAGGGTATAATTTATTTTTTTATAATAATTATATGACAATAAGTAAATACTGATCAACTTTGATTATCTATAAATGATATGAGATTAAAATTATGTTTCAGCATATTTTTTTGTAATTAATTTCTGAGCCAGTCCACAAGCAAGCTATCATAGAGTAGATCGTTAACATTGACAGTATAAAAAGGCAAAGTTCAAAAGGTTGGAATGTAAAAATTCGAGAGAATCGCAAAAATAAATGTCTTAATACACGAAAATACGCATAAACATTACACAGTAAAGTTTTAATGCACAAAATTCTAGCATTTGCCGAAGTAGAGAAAGTTTAAAACTATGACTAGAGAGAGAGTTTTAAAAAGCTTACAAAAATGTAGGAGGATTGTTTTTTAATATCTCGATTCACTGATGCCCGGCCCCAAAAGTTTCCACCCGTTTTGGATATAGAGGAACAGTTTGGCTTCACTCAATAGTAAAATAAAAATCGAATATTCGTTATGCATATGAGAACCGGGCATTTAAACACATTCAAGTTTTAGAATAATAATTAAAATTAAACTAGCGGTAATAACCACTTGATCTTAAATTAAATGTAATATTTTTATCATGATTATCACACATGCAAATAGACTAAGAATTGATTAAATAATTGCTCGAAAATTAATGTTAACTACAAATATTTTAAACTAGACTGCGGCTAGATAAGAGAACAGACTGGGCTTGGTGCGTTAGGACCACAGATGAACAAATCGGAGTGCTAATGATGCACTGCAAATAATTGCACACCTCAACATAATATTAAGAGATTTCTAATTAGAGGAAACATGCAATACAATACATTTGTTTATCCATCTGTGGTTAGAACCCATATCTAACCACAGATCCGCCATCTTAGTTTTGTTCCAAATTATAAACACCCAGAACAAAACCGATTGTACTCTTAACATTAAAATAACGCTCAATGTTCACATAACCATAGTCAACAAAATTCGACTTTCAAACCTAAAATATTTGGTGTACCTCCGTCGATTTGTGTAGTCAAGGAAATCAATCGATTTAATCACCTTTCCCGTTGTTGGATATTGATGAGAAAACACCGTAAATACATGCCTTCATGTCAGTGGTCAAATCATTTCTTGAATCGGAGAACTTCATCAAACATTCATGAACTTTTGCCTCTTTATAATCTAGGGCAACTTTATTGTTCTTGGATGTAATGTCCAAGAATGCGAGCAAATTCTCAGCTACTTCGATCGGCATCTTCGCACAATTTGTGTCTACGAGTATTGTGACGTGCTTACCGATTTCCGACTTTATTAATTGGGCGATAAAGTTATTTTCATAGTCGTATTCTTGTTGGCTGTCGGGCGAGAGTTTCTTGAGCGATTCTATTGCGAGGAGCGTTAGGGCGAGGATGGCTTCGTTCTGCATCAGCGAGTGAGATGCTACTAGCATGTTGACTAGGCTTGATATGCAGCCGTCCACCTGAAAGGGGAAAGTATAGACCAGTTAATGATTTTCTCCCTGGATAATGGCAACGCTTGAGCAAATATTTTTTACATGCCATGTATATACATATTTTGTATTTTTCCATCATTTTTTGATTATTTGAAAATTAACAAAAAATGCTGATTACTGATTACTATAATAATATGGTAAGTTTTGCGTCCTACTTGGGATAAAACTCTAAATATTTTATTTCACATAAACCTACAAAAAGCCGGCATGAAACTATGACTACTGTAATAAAAATAGTTGGCTTTTACAATCTTTTCAAATTACAGTGTTAATAGGAGGGCCAGTGTAGGCCTGTCAACAAGTACTAACAAAATAGAAAATAGTCAACAAATCGAAACACCTTTGAGTCTACAAGGCCTACAACGTTCTCACATTCACAAAATAGAAAAGAGTCTGTATAAAAAGCTGTTTAACAAAAAAATAATCAGCAAAAAGTAACCTTTTACTTATTCTAAGCTCCTAAATTAATATAAGTAACTAATTTTGAGGCAGTACGGTGCCGCGAAAACAACAGACAGGCGTAATGTTTTAGGGAAATATTTAACTGATTTCTAAAACTTTATTGATCTTCTATGTTGTACACTTTATGAAATTAATGAGCCTCGGAAAACTTTTAACACACTTTAAAAAAAAGGAGCCTGTTTTAAAATTTCTGGCCTTTTCTCGGTTGGTAGCAGTGACCAAGCTAGGGCTAACCCCGATCAAATAGGCTAGCTTAGGTTCAACGCTGCTTCCCAATCTGGGGGGCCCGAGCGTCGCCTGTAGGCGGCTCTACGTGGGGATCGTGCGATCGATGGCCCTGTATGGGGCCCCGATCTGGGCGGCTGACCTGACGGCGCCTCGCCCGCGAACTATGTATTACCTGGACGATGTGCCTCCAGTGGTAGTGGTGCCGCAGCTGCTTCACGGCCCAGGCCAGCAGGCGCGGCGCCTCGCCCGCGGCGCCCGCGAACTATGTATTACCTGGACGATGTGCCTCCAGTGGTAGTGGTGCCGCAGCTGCTTCACGGCCCAGGCCAGCAGGCGCGGCGCCTCGCCCGCGGCGCCCGCGAACTATGTATTACCTGGACGATGTGCCTCCAGTGGTAGTGGTGCCGCAGCTGCTTCACGGCCCAGGCCAGCAGGCGCGGCGCCTCGCCCGCGGCGCCCGCGAACTATGTATTACCTGGACGATGTGCCTCCAGTGGTAGTGGTGCCGCAGCTGCTTCACGGCCCAGGCCAGCAGGCGCGGCGCCTCGCCCGCGGCGCCCGAGAACTATGTATTACCTGGACGATGTGCCTCCAGTGGTAGTGGTGCCGCAGCTGCTTCACGGCCCAGGCCAGCAGGCGCGGCGCCTCGCCCGCGGCGCCCGCGAACTATGTATTACCTGGACGATGTGCCTCCAGTGGTAGTGGTGCCGCAGCTGCTTCACGGCCCAGGCCAGCAGGCGCGGCGCCTCGCCCGCGAACTATGTATTACCTGGACGATGTGCCTCCAGTGGTAGTGGTGCCGCAGCTGCTTCACGGCCCAGGCCAGCAGGCGCGGCGCCTCGCCCGCGGCGCCCGCGAACTATGTATTACCTGGACGATGTGCCTCCAGTGGTAGTGGTGCCGCAGCTGCTTCACGGCCCAGGCCAGCAGGCGCGGCGCCTCGCCCGCGGCGCCCGCGAACTATGTATTACCTGGACGATGTGCCTCCAGTGGTAGTGGTGCCGCAGCTGCTTCACGGCCCAGGCCAGCAGGCGCGGCGCCTCGCCCGCGGCGCCCGCGAACTATGTATTACCTGGACGATGTGCCTCCAGTGGTAGTGGTGCCGCAGCTGCTTCACGGCCCAGGCCAACAGGCGCGGCGCCTCGCCCGCGAACTATGTATTACCTGGACGATGTGCCTCCAGTGGTAGTGGTGCCGCAGCTGCTTCACGGCCCAGGCCAGCAGGCGCGGCGCCTCGCCCGCGGCGCCCGCGAACTATGTATTACCTGGACGATGTGCCTCCAGTGGTAGTGGTGCCGCAGCTGCTTCACGGCCCAGGCCAGCAGGCGCGGCGCCTCGCCCGCGGCGCCCGCGAACTATGTATTACCTGGACGATGTGCCTCCAGTGGTAGTGGTGCCGCAGCTGCTTCACGGCCCAGGCCAGCAGGCGCGGCGCCTCGCCCGCGGCGCCCGCGAACTATGTATTACCTGGACGATGTGCCTCCAGTGGTAGTGGTGCCGCAGCTGCTTCACGGCCCAGGCCAGCAGGCGCGGCGCCTCGCCCGCGGCGCCCGCGAACTATGTATTACCTGGACGATGTGCCTCCAGTGGTAGTGGTGCCGCAGCTGCTTCACGGCCCAGGCCAGCAGGCGCGGCGCCTCGCCCGCGGCGCCCGCGAACTATGTATTACCTGGACGATGTGCCTCCAGTGGTAGTGGTGCCGCAGCTGCTTCACGGCCCAGGCCAGCAGGCGCGGCGCCTCGCCCGCGAACTATGTATTACCTGGACGATGTGCCTCCAGTGGTAGTGGTGCCGCAGCTGCTTCACGGCCCAGGCCAGCAGGCGCGGCGCCTCGCCCGCGGCGCCCGCGAACTATGTATTACCTGGACGATGTGCCTCCAGTGGTAGTGGTGCCGCAGCTGCTTCACGGCCCAGGCCAGCAGGCGCGGCGCCTCGCCCGCGGCGCCCGCGAACTATGTATTACCTGGACGATGTGCCTCCAGTGGTAGTGGTGCCGCAGCTGCTTCACGGCCCAGGCCAGCAGGCGCGGCGCCTCGCCCGCGGCGCCCGCGAACTATGTATTACCTGGACGATGTGCCTCCAGTGGTAGTGGTGCCGCAGCTGCTTCACGGCCCAGGCCAGCAGGCGCGGCGCCTCGCCCGCGGCGCCCGCGAACTATGTATTACCTGGACGATGTGCCTCCAGTGGTAGTGGTGCCGCAGCTGCTTCACGGCCCAGGCCAGCAGGCGCGGCGCCTCGCCCGCGGCGCCCGCGAACTATGTATTACCTGGACGATGTGCCTCCAGTGGTAGTGGTGCCGCAGCTGCTTCACGGCCCAGGCCAGCAGGCGCGGCGCCTCGCCCGCGGCGCCCGCGAACTATGTATTACCTGGACGATGTGCCTCCAGTGGTAGTGGTGCCGCAGCTGCTTCACGGCCCAGGCCAGCAGGCGCGGCGCCTCGCCCGCGAACTATGTATTACCTGGACGATGTGCCTCCAGTGGTAGTGGTGCCGCAGCTGCTTCACGGCCCAGGCCAGCAGGCGCGGCGCCTCGCCCGCGGCGCCCGCGAACTCGGCCGCGTGGCCCCAACGCGCGACCGTGCGCAGCGCCGCGGCGTCGCTGGCCAGCAGCTTCGCTACGCCCTCTGGGCAGTAGGTGCAACATTACTTGTCTTATCGGTCAGTAACTAACTTATAATTAATGTGTGAAAAATATTTTAAAAGTTTGTCCACCGACTCTACCATACAATACACCAGGGATTCAAGAAAAGAAGATGGAAAAAACGGCACCTCGGCGGCGTTTCTAGACGTACAACAGGCCTTTGATCGTGTCTGGTACATGGGCTTACTGTGAAAAAGAAAGGAAAAGCTTCCCCACTCAGTCTTCCCATGATAACTTCGTATTTAGATGGCAGACAATTCCAAGTAAAACATGGCGACGAAAGATCTAGTCTGCATACATTAATATAGAAGCTGGAGTTCCAGAAGGATCGGCTCTGGGGCGCGTTTTATATAATATTTTCACATCTGATCTTCCAACTACTTCCAACAACTACTACTACGAAGATAATATAACGATAGCGACATACGCAGATGGCGTTGCTTACCTGGCGAGCAACAAAGAACCGGATATATAAAGAATGAATACCTGGCTGCAAAACTGGCGTATCTGCACCAGTGCTCAAAAATCAAGTCACATTACCTTCACTTTAAGAAGGTGCGACTGTCCAACAATAACACTGAGAGACACAAGTCTTCCTCACACAGATTGTGTTAAGAATCTCGGTTTTTACCTGGACAAAAGGCTCATCTGGAAGACGCATATTATACAAATAAGGGATAAACTAAACGCCAAACATACATAATTGTATTGGTTGATGGGTCGCAACTTAGTCCTATCTTTGGACAACAATTTTTTTCTGTACAATTCTCTATTAAAACCTATATGGTTAATCGGCAACCAACTGATCAGCAAAACAGGTGTGCCTCCAAAGATCTCAAAACGCCATCTTGAGGAATATTGTCATTGCACCATGGTCCACACGAAATGAAAAAATCCATGATTGTTGACACTCATACCATTCTTGAGGAAATGACTATACATAAAACACGATATGCTGATCGTGTGGCCATCACCCAAATCTTCTGGCTGTTAAACTGCTAGACAACAGTGAATCTGTCAATCGACTTAAGAGAGGTCGAGTGATCTAAAGAGGCGATGGACCCTGTTGGGGGGTTTATATCCAGAATTATTTAAATAAAAAGCTTCCGATGATTTAAGAGTTGTATTCCGTGCAAAGACAAGATGAAGAAAGAAGCAAAAGTAACAAAAGTTGTACAAAATTGTAGGTACTTATAAAATAAATCTTAATAGCTAAACGTTCAAGCAGTGGGACGCATTGGTGCGTTATTGCTCAATAAACATGAACAGGCGTTTAAGTAAAAACGTTAGTATTCTGAACATCCCCCCGGGCGTTGAGAGATGGTCTCTCAACCAGAATCCTCGGTGTGAGATAAAGGTAACGGGCATATCTTGCTGAAAGCGCGACGAACTACTCCACATGTCGTCTTGATGTCAGCGACGCGATTGATTCCGTCCTGTCCAGGGAAAACTTCTATGACTCGGCCCAATCGCCACTTCAAAGGAGGTAGTTTCTCATCCTTTATGAGCACAAGAGTGTCTTTTTCCAATGGCTTAGTGCAGGATCGCCATTTCACTCGCTGCTGTAGCTCTGAGACGTATTCTTTGCTCCATCGAGACCAGAAATGTTGACGGAGTTGCTCAATCCTCTGGTGTCTGGTCAAATAACTCACGGATCGGTCCTCGAGGTTAGGTGCAGGTAATGCTGTCAGTGGCCGTCCTATTAGAAAGTGTCCAGGCGTAAGCGGCGACAAATCGTTGGAATCTGATGAGAGTGGTGTGAGTGGGCGAGAATTGAGTAAGGCTTCTATTTGAACTAACACAGTGTTCAGCTCCTCAAATGTAAGATTACAATTTCCCAGTACTCTCTTTAAATGATATTTAGTAGATTTAATACCGGCCTCCCAAAGACTTCCAAAGTGAGGAGCGTAAGGAGGGATAAAATGAAAGTTAATCTCTTCATTTGCTAAATCACTAGACAACGAATTGCAATTACCCTTTATGAACTTGCCAAGTTCGTGATATGCTCCAACAAACGAGGTCCCATTATCAGAGTAGATGTGTTTAGGTTTTCCTCTTCGCGACACGAATCTACGAAGAACTGATAAAAAATTGTTGCTTGTTAAATCACCTGCCAACTCGATATGTACTGCCTTAGTCGTGAAACATACAAAAAGAACAACGTATACTTTAGTAAGACGACAACCACGCCCTTGTCTAGTGGCTGACATAATCGGTCCAGCATAATCCACACCTACTGTTTCAAAGGGGTACCCCCCGGGAATCAAACGCTGCTCTGGCAAATTACCCATGAGAGGAGAGACCACTTGTCCTTTCATACGACAGCATAAAATACATTTATTGAAAATTGATTTAGCCAAACGTCTACCACCAATCGGCCAATAATTTTCTCTAATGGACGCTAGTAACAGTTGCGGCCCAGCGTGCATAAGTTTTTTGTGCATGAATTCGAATAACAATTTTGTGACAATATGAGTGGACTGTATTATTAAAGGGTGTTTTTTGTCGTAACAAAATTGTGAGTTTTCGAGTCGACCTCCGACACGCATTAATTTATCTTGGTCTAGAAAAACTTTGAACTTAATCAATGGACTCTTTTTTGGTAAATCTTTTTTATTTAATAAAAGTGTGTATTCTGAAAATGAGTCCCTTTGCGAGAGCCTTATGATAAAATTTAATGACTGTTTTAATTCGTCAGTGCTGAGAAATTGATTTTTGAATGATCCCTTTTTAGTATAACTAGTTATAAATCTCATAACATATGCCACCGACCGTTTAAGAGTAGTGAAATTTGAAAATCTATTAAATTCTATAACTGGTCGTGGACTTGCGGTTGTAACAAGTAACGAAACTTCAGAACGAATTTCAGGAAGTTTTGTTACTGTAGGATTACTAGGCCATTTCGAAATGTCGTATCTTAAAAAATCAGGGCCTGACCACCACAAATCTAGAGATTGCAAGAGACTTAAAAAGCAAGAGGCTTTAAAAACTAAAAAAGGAGAAAAAAAATTAATTCAATTAAAAAGCGTGGGGTGCTTTTTGAGGTATTTTTATAATCAATTAATGTCAAGCACCCCACGCTTTTTAATTGAATTAAATTATTTTCTCCTTTTTTAGTTTGGTTTTTAAAGCGTGTTTTTTTAATTTTTTAAACTATTATTTATTTTCTATTTTTTAGTTCTGCTAACTACAAAAACGTGTTTTTTTTTTTCTCTATTTTTTTTTAAACTATTAAATTGTCATCGGTCCTCGACAAGTTTACAAAGTTTCAATGAAATCTGACCGTTTAAAGTGGGTCTAAATCGCGCTCAAAGGAGTCGGTTACATACAAACAAACACACATACAAGTGAAGCTAATATAAAGCGTGTAAAAACGGCCGAACGGATTTGGATGACATTTGCCACACAGATAGTTTATAACCTAAATTAATACAAATATGATACTATTATCCCGGTAGTACTGAACAAATATTGTTTGCTAAATATTGGATTCGTGTGGGAATCGTACCTACCTGCGACTTAGTCAACAGTAAACACATCGATTTGCTACTACACAAGTTCTAGCTATCAAACACAGCATCCAGGATAATTTTATTTTCTGTGGGGAAATACTCATGGATATCCCTCGTCTGGGGAGGACGGAGGGTTATATCGGACTCCTATCGACTCAAACCCCACTGTTCCTTCTACTACCATGAGTTGGGGGCATGGGAGACATATGTACATTCGCGCGCACCCCCGGCTACCTAAACAAAAGCAAATAATAACTCACCTTGCCCATCCACCAACAATCTAATAGTAGCCAGCAGCTTATAAGCCACATGATGGTCCTCAGTGGTCGGCAACGCATTCAACAACATCGGCGCAGCCCTCCCTTGCGCAGCCGCAACCCTCTTGTTAGACACGGGCACAGCAAGATTACGCAGGGACGATAAGACTGCGTGTTGGACTTTGATCACTGTGACTGCGTCAATAGGGTGCATTTTCTCTGGCTCCCTTTGCATCTGTATGCTAAAACTGTTGTAGATTTCGAATATGTCTGGAAAATAATATTTAAGTCATCATCTTCAAAGTAATTAGTGGGAGTAAGATCAATAAGATCCTGAGTTTTTTTGGAACTGACTGATAAGCTTCTTTGCACTGAGTCTTTTCAGCAGCAAACTAACCTAATAAATAATTTTTATTTCGCCGAAATTACAATTATTTATAAAGTTGTTTGAAGGTTGTACAGCAGCACATAATAGATGATCTACCAACTCCCAAACTAAGTCAAGCTCGTATTTTGGAAGTTGGTGGTTCTTAAGATGCAGGACTTATATAGACACAACCTTGTAGCCTAGGAACTGACTTCCAACACTTAATAGTAAATAAAATAAATTTTGAAATATAATGTATGTAAATGTTATAACTTCAAGCCCCTAGATTACTTTGGTAGAATTAATCTAAGTACAAAGTTTGATGAAATTTGCAAGTATTGAAGAAAGCACACAAGAAAAATGTAAATAGAATATGGCTTACCCAGCAGTTTATCAAATATCTTATCCTGCATCATCTGTGTGCAGTAATCATCTTGCCTCGCGAAGTTACCAGTAGCCAGCACTGCAGTGGTCAGAAGTTGATAGTTTTGTGAGTCTAGCCACTTCACTACTGTTTGGTATACCTCACCAACACCATTGTTGTACAGGATGTGCATTGCTTCATCTGTGAGAGAACAAACAGATTAATACAACCAGCCTAATTTAGGTAGTCATTCTAAATACTTTGATGTATGGATGTGGAGAGACGTTTGCCCAGCAGTGGGATGATGCAGGCTTATAGTAGCAGTAGTATGGACGACATTTAAAGTACTCAAGCTTATTTTTTAATTCTCTTGATGTCTCTTATACAAGCCTAACATAACAAAATACAGTTACAAAAATCAATCAGTGAAGTTAACTTTCTATCAATAAATTTAAATCTGAGCCTAAGATTATTTTGGATAATTGGTTATCCAGCAAGAGCTACCCATACGCATAGAGACCCAGACATACATGTGTTTAATACAAAATATGTAACAATCCACATTTTTATGGGCTGCGTGTCCAATAGCATTCATCACCAAAAATGACGAACTTCTAAAACCTAGCCCTTTAGGGGAGAAATTTTGAAAAAATCATTACTAGTGCTCGCTTTCGTTGCATAAAAAACACTCATGCAGCTTCTACATTTTTATTATGTAGATGTGTTATGTCAAACTAAACATTTTGTGGGACACTAACCGCCCACGCCTACGGTGGCCGGCAATCGTTTTGGGATTCGACGCCCAGGGCATCTCCTGCGGCGATTAGGGCCGTAAGAGCGCATATACTACCTCTCCCTGTTCGCGAGCATTACTGCTCCGCAGAAGGAGGTGACGGCTACCTATGCACTCGCGCTCCGTACCATGGTCTGGATCAGGGCCGGACACGAGAGATCGCCGCTGCCGATCGCCTCCACAAGGACACGGCGTTGCTTCGCGATCTACGCAGTGGAACACCCGGGTGTTTCCTCCCGCCTTATCCGAAACAGGAACCTCCCGAAACAACCGAGTCCAGTGAGGACCTGCATCAGGCGGAAGGTGAGGACGCCGTGGCGCCTAACAATCCACTCCTCAAAGAAGGGACTTACCGCCGCAATCGTGACGTGCCCAGCACTGGGTTGCGACAATCGCATTCTCCATGATTGCTCCACGGAGCTCTGTCCGCTGTGCCGTGATTTCTCGCGGCAGCGGAATTACGCCCGGCGTTTTGCCTCCTTGCGCCACTCACAAGTGTGCGCGAAGACCTTTGCTTCCAGATCCCATGGCGGCAATCCGGCAAGGAGGCTTGCCGCCTCACCCGAGATCGTGCGGTATCCCTGGACCATCCGGATGGCCATGACCCTATGGGACGCGTTTAACCACCTTAATGAAGGCGCCCACACCGATGCCCCGTATGGGGCCATAGACCGCATGACCCCCGCGTAGAGCCTCCGGCAGGAGGCGTCTGGTCCCCCTAGATTGGGCAGGAGCCGCTACAGTCTGGAAGCCAACCGTCGGAGTCTTGTTCATTGTCCTTCAATGGTTAAAGTCGTCATTCCTATTTAGGCAGTTATCTTACCTCCAGTCAATACAATGATGACCAGCTCACAGGCCTGCTTCATGATAGTCTCCACTTCTGCGTCATCGACGTTCAGCTCCCCAGCATTGTGTTTGTTCACAAACTGTTCCAGCCGGGAACACACCAGCTGCACTCCTCCTTCTTTGGCTATTAATGTCTTTACAGTTTCTGTAAGAGATGTTATTTGCCATGTCATTATTCCTTTGACATTAGAACAGTTGCTGATAGTGTTAAATTAACAAGGGAATGTGATTTTGAATCAAAAGCTGTTGAAAAGTGGATATGAATGAGGTAACAAAATATTTCAAATATTATTACAGTAACATAATGGACCAGTGGAAGGACGGGAGGAACATCTTTTTAAATAATATTACTTAAAAACATAATTTATGCAGTGGTGGTCGTATAATTAAGAACGCTTAATTAAAAGGAAGTTTTTTTCAAACTAACAAGTGCAACTAATTGCATGTATTTTTTTTTTGTATTACGGTAGGTATCGCAAAACTTTTCCATACTAGCGCTACATTCGTTGATACACATGATTGGCAAAAAAAAATAGATAAACTTTATACATTATATCTGAACTTAGTATTACTACTTACTGACTGGTCACATAAATAAGAACGCTGAATAGTTTGTTTTTTTATTCAAATTTAAATAGAGAGTTCTCTGTGTCTCTGTGGTTGTAGGCATATATATATAAATATTAGGTATTTATTCGTATAATTTTGGCGCCATTTAGTGCTGTAAAAGTCTTAAAGGTGATTGCTTCATATGAAAACAATGGGGAAAGCAAAAAGTTGTGATAAATCTACAATAGAATTAATAATAAAACTTCGCGAGAAGAATTGGTCGCATATAAAAACTTTTTCCAAAAAAAAAAAACAACCGACTTCCAAAAAAACACTACAAAGTGAAAAATAACTTTAATTTCGGAAGTCGGTGTCTTTGGAGCTGCATTTGAATTTTTTGTCACCGCCTTCCGAAATGAAAGTTATTTTTCACTTTGTAGTGTTTTTTTGGAAGTCGGTTGTTTTTTTTTTGGAAAAAGTTTTTATTTTTCACTTTTTAGTGGTTCACATGTACTTAACCCTTCACAGCGTACCGGCGTGACGTTATGTTTAGAACTGGCGTAAACAATAGACAGAGATGAGATTTCAGCAATCCCAGTCCATTTGCTATCATTTATTGAGGAGTTCCGTTGCCTATCTCCAAAGTTCTTCATCAAATCTTCACCAAATTGAAATGGAACCACTCCGAGAAAGTACTCTTCCAAAAAATACCTAAATCGCTTTGTGTGCCTATAAAATTTGAAGAGTTCTCTCTATTTCTCCAGGATCCCATCATCAGATCCTGACTTGATGATCATGGGACCACCTGGGAAGTATACCCTTTCAAACAAAAAAAACAATATCCAAATCGGTCCAGCCATCTTCGAGTAATCGGGGAACATACATAAAAAAAAATTAAATAAAAAAAGGTTCCGACGAATTGATAACCTCCTCCTTTTTGAAGTCGGTTAAAAAAGATAGCAGACCATCTGAATTGGTCAAAAACGATGGTTTTCCATGCTGTGAAGCATTTTGGCACGTTTCAAACTATTTCAAATGTTCCGCGTGTAACAGAGAAAATCATCTCGCCGAAATGATCGAAATATCGTTCGTTTGGCTAAACAAAATCCTTTTAAAGGGTTTAATGAGCTGAGAAAACACACATTTAGAACTTGCACACACTATTAGAAGGTTTTTAATAGAAGAAAAGTTGCATGGAAGGATAGCAAGGAAGGCCTCCATGTTGAAAAGGAGCCAAAGGCAAGCCCGGCTTGCATTTGCAAGAAGGTATGGTGGAAAAATATTTTTTTTTCTGACGAGACAAAAATAAACAGGGTATGTTCTGATGGAAAACAATATGTATGCCTCCGAATAAAGCTTTCGACCCTAAGTAGACAAAAAAGACATTAAAGCATGGTGGGAGAAATTGTGAAAAATTGATAGAGCAGTCCTCGCCAGTGTAAAGCAGTAATTAAAAGCCGTGGACATGCTACTAACTATAAATTTTAGTTTAACATTTGTATTAAATTGCTTTTATCTTTACGCATTTCACATTAATGTGTTTTATTTAATAAAATTTTCATATAAAACAACTCTCAAGCAGTTTAATAAATCTTTCTTAATTATTTTTCCAGCTTCATTACTATTTGAATTTGATACTATAGAGAATATATAAAATTTAAACAAATAAATAGTTAGCGATTTCATTCTATATTCCTAATCCCGTTTGCCCTATTCATGCGGCTATTTCATAACATAACTAGTTACTTCTAAGAAGGAACACATAACTACACATGACATGATTTAGATAAAAAAATCTGGAACATCAAATCGTTCTTAATTATATGACCACAACTGTATGTATTGAATGAATAAAGGAGAAAAACAATATCAGAATGAACAGGAAGGGAACCACAGGACAAGCAGTTTAATCTTGCAAATTAAATGCTGCATGAACATTATTAATTTACAGTTTTCCTCACAATAATGAACTTACCATGTTCAGCTTGAGAATGCAAATGATCAAGACACACTTCAGAGATCTCCACAGTGGACGTCTCTCTCAAAACCTGCAGTACAGTCTTGTTAACAATTTCACTGTACAGCAGCTCTGGTGTGTTATCATTAATAACACTTAATATCAACAAACAAGTTGACACAGTATCATCGTCAAACTCCTGCTTCTTAAGCTCTATACACAGCATTCTTTGGACTAAATCAACCACACCTCCTTGGAATATTGCCTCTGTGAACTCAGCACCGCCGATAGCAAAGTTTAGCAGTGATTTACTTGACAGCATTTGTATTTCCTCAAACCGCATGTCTATGCTTCTTTCAAGCAGTTTTATAAGAACTGAAATGCCCCCGAGGGCGATAATTGTGCGTCTAGCCGTATCACAATCACAGCATAAATTGCCAAGTGCCCTGCAGCACTGCCTGACAAGCTCAGCATTATCTGGAGTTGTTTCTTTTCTCAATATATCCAGAATAGGGCCTATTATATCTTTATGAGCGTATATCTCTCGCTTTTCTTCACATTTAACCAGTTCTGCGATTGCTTCTATACTTAACTGCACAATTTCTTGGTCACTGCTTGTAATCAATGATTTGATACAGGTGGAAACGTCATATTCATAATCCTTCCCGGTTTTAATTATGTCTTTGAGTTTTAGCTTCAATTCGTTTACATTGGTTATATTCTGAATGACCAACGTCTCGAACGATGTTGATTTCTTAGCAGAAGGGCCTAAAATAGCAGTAACATTTTAATAACAATTAAACTTAGTTACAAAAACCGATCAATTTTGTATGCCGTCTTACCGTCCATTTTGGAGATTCAGTGAATTTATAATAGGATAGATAAGCGCCGTAAGGAGTAAATTTTATAGGGTTGCAGTGTCTATAATACACATAATTTAATTTATTAAAATAATACAGAAAATACAAAGCAAGAAAATTGGATGACAAGACTCTATCTAATCAATCGAAAACTGTCAATGTCAAACTCGTTTTGATAATGCGCTAGAAATATTGGCCGCATTCCGAATTAGAAAAATAATAGCGATGCGAATGCTCACAGCCAGAAGCACTGTAATAAATCTAACTTCACAAATCTGATGACAATTACGTTGTTACCAACTAAAGGCCTATTCCAATATGTTGTCAGTATCATAATTTTATTTTGTATTCGTTTTTCACACAGATATCTGTGTGAAAAACGAATACAAAAGAACCAAACCTAGTAACGCAAGAGCACCCACTTCGCGTGCCGGGCTTAAAGTGGCCACTGTCGCGCTGACCCGACCGACCCTTGTTCGTTGAAGCGCCAGCCCGCACCGCAGCTGAGCCAGTAGAGTTAAATTCCCTCATTAATAAAATAATGCAAATATTTTGATCCAGCCTGTCCCCACTTGCTGTCCCGCTATCAGTGACGCCCTGAGCCGAGGCTCGAACCCCACAGGGGGTGCCCCCAGCGTGCAGTCGCCTAATTTAATTTAAGAAGTTTTTAAGCCATGGCTGGAGGCGTTAAGTTAATTCTTAATGGCAGCCCCAGGAAAGACCGGTTATGCAGTCACGGCTTCTCAAGACCAACTGCGATATACCGACATACCCGACAAAAAAAAAAAACTTTTGAGCTGAGTCTGTATCGGTGCGCCTTGCTAGTTGGACGTCAGTCAAAAAATCAAAAATGGCTAATTGCGCTGTGATAAATTGTAAAAACTGCACAAATGTGAGCAGAAAAAATAAGGAAGAAATTTTATGATTAATATTATGCGTAATTCATTTTTAATATAATACCCACAGTAATACCGAAGCGTTATACGATAGTATCACTTGTTTTGATATTCATCATTTGTTAACACAGAATGTCACTTCAACCGCTCTAAGTAAATGCCACAATGTACTACGAATATATAGCATGCTTTTGATGACCATGTTTTTCTCAAAGGACATCTGACAAAATGGACCAAAAAGTGAATTAGCCGGCCAAAGAAAATTATGCATATATTATGATGATAGTACATGAAAACCTAAACATTTTTTTAATATGACGTCATTCCTCTAGATGACTGAGTCACTACATAAGGTTAAAATGTTCGATCTTAGTGAAAAAAATTAAACAATTTTAGCGTTAAGATATCTAACTATCCCATCACTAAATAGGGCTTGTGACCTCATAGTTGGTTTTCATACAGATCGTGATACTTGCGTTATCTAGGTATATCTATATCTGTGGTTTTTCACCAATGTTATTGTCATTTACAACATCACCATTTTTTACTATACAAGTATTAATATAATTTAATTGAAGAATGGCGCTTATTACTGAGTAAGTTAGCTTATTTCTCTAATTCATTGTTTTACGCATGTGGTGTTTACCTATAAGTAATTGTTGCAATACAATTTATTTAGTTTTAAGTAGATGTGTTATGTCACTGTGTCAGTGTGAACAATTGCTGGTAAACCAAATAAAATAAAATCTATGACGATTCATGGGACATCGTTATCGCCCTCACGCCAATTTGAAACGGGTGTGAGCTTGGGGCGGCAACTACAACGCCACATGCGAGCTACACATCAAAAAACTTGAAACACAAAAAGTGATGTGGCGCCATCTACAATGCCACATGCAAACTACGTATCAAGACCTGACATCACGCAAATCCTACATCGCGCAATTAGAGGTTACCGCGCGTCTGGCATATATAAGGTGTAACAGAATGGACGCAAGACCTGAAAGTAGTTTGTTCCTAATTGACTACTGAATCGATTTCAGTAACTTTTAATATAAGTAATTATGTATTTTGCCATGCCTACCACTGATTGAGCCAAAGAAAATTCAATCTTATTCCCTAAGAAATAAGACTCAATTTTAAATGCATAAAGTAATGCTTGGGTCGACACGTTTTTCTTAATAATATCAGTTAGCTGTAAAAAAAATTGTCTTGGTCATCGTATTACGCTTTTAACTCAATACTCTAATTGGGATGTATGAGATCTTGCGTTACCTAACTATGTTACTCGTTGTATACGACGTCCCGACATCAACCATCGGGCAGTTGCCCACCAGACACAACACCTGACTAGTCGGAGGATCCTCCCTTCTCTATAGCGGATGAGTGAACTTTACACCCTGTTCCTCATACCTACCTCTATAAGCTCGCTAAAATCGATATTATCGCAACTCGGAACGTAGCCAAGCTGCAGGGTAGCTGCTCTGCTCGGTATTCCTGACAAAGTCATGCAATTGATATCTCCGTTAGGAGTTTGGAGTTTATGTGTTTTGTGATTGATATAAATGAAGTTAGAGGGTTGTACTGATGAATTAAAATGATTACAATCATATAAATCCCTAGTTTTTACAGTCGCGAATCATATTTTGTTCAGCACAGAGCTTGACACTGATCGGCTAATTGCAATAAACGTAAGAGGATTTGATTTTCGCGGGTTACCCTGGCTTTCACCTTATAAAAAATAGACTATTTTTCCGGCAGCTGTTTCTTGTCAAGGGCGTGGCAAATCAGGTTTTCGAAATGTATTATTTGGATACGATAGCCTGTCGAATAGTTGTGAATAGCCATGCAGATACCAATAGGCTCTTTAGTGTAACTACCTGCATTCTTCATCTTATCTAAAGTAACATGTTCTTCCCAATGACGTATTATACTTCCGTCTGAAAAATCTCTGGCCTGTTAAAAACTATAGATAAAGTAGATTTTAACGTACCTACCTACGTAACGGTAAAGCAGTTACGCTCGTGTTGAGATAATGGGTAAAGTTAATTATGCAATTGAAATATTGTTCATCAGGAATGATTGTTTTCCAAGACCTTGACGGGAAATTTTATAACTGCCATATGGTGGAAAATTGTAGGCGTACCGATAAAAAAAGTCGTAAAATACCACACCACATATTGGTCGTATATAATACCGCAGACTGGCAATATTTTACAATGGATTCATGTTTTTAACCGACTTCATTGCCATAAATATAGCAAGACTCGTTTTTCTTGAACCGTTATGAAGAATTGTTTATTATGAGAATAACTATGGATTTATTTATCGTGTTCTGTTATTTAATATTCGGACGTTTAGTTAGTGCCAAGCTTGCTGTTAAAATATCGAAAAAGGAGACCCATGGCAGTGCCTTACGAAGTGGACCCGTGTGAGTATGATGCATTTCTTTTTATAGGGTAGGTATACCTTTACTGGACACTAATATTTATCCAGTTCATCCAGTTACACTGGAAGCCCACATGAACATACCTAGTTGTGTAAAGACTAGACTAGGATGATGATGAGATTCACATAACGGTCCCAAGTATCTAAGTAAGACGGTAACATTTGGTTCGAATACCGTTCATTATCGACGGACTAACAGTTTTTTCAGCCCCTTAAAAACAGCACCCTATACAGAAAAAGTTTTTATCCAGTGCGCAAACTGTAACCATGAATTCAGCATATCATTCTAGAACCCCCAGTGCAGAAATTTATCGTCAGTTATACAAAAAAAAACAGCTGTTCCATACATTTTGACCGCGTAGGTATTGCACTTTTCTGTGAAACAGCTGATTTTTTTTGGTAAAACCGACGAAAAGTTTCTTCGCTGGGTGGTCTAGAATAGTATGCTGAATTCATGGTTAAAGTTTGCGCACTGAATAAAAACATTTCCTGTATAATTACGTTACAAACTTTCAATCACAGTCTAAATCATTTTAGGATATTGCTTATCGATTGCGTCATATTAATATTATGTTAGAAAAAATGTCTGCTCAACAATGTAAATAGCCCAATAAATGTTGTTGAACTGTGAAAATGAAAGCCATTCTGCTGTTTGTTACGCAATTACCCCGTCGGGGTCTACTTCTAGGTTAAAAAATCGGGGCAAATAGGTCAGTCCATTTTTTGAAGTGAAAACTTCTTCTGACGCGTTGGGCATTGTTTGAGATGGGAAAACAATAATTGAACTGACGAAAAAATACACACGTAATTGTTCAAGTTTTCACTTCTGTCGGCACTCCCGGAGTGTCATTGTTTTTTTTTTCAGGCCAGGCTTTATGCAGTACGATAAAGCCGCATACCCGCAGCCTCTGCCTAGTGTCCCGCCGAAGAAAGTGGTGATGTCTCCTTATACGACCCTCTACCAGGGGCTGAGGTACAAGGATGATAAGAGGGTCTTCCGAAAGAGGTTCGATTACGCAGCGGAGCTAAAAGGCCAGCAAATTGTCTGCCAAGGACTTTTTGATTGCGTGGTGGGTAGCTACCTATCTTTTTTATAATATTTCTGTAAGTAAATAGTAAAAAAAAACACATTTACGCTTCAAAAATAAATAATGTTCTAAAATTACATGAGGTTCATATGAGGTCGGTGTTTCCAATTTTAGTGCTGCGAGAAGAAACACCGAAACGAACTCAGAGCTCACAGTCTCTTTTAATGATGACAAAGTTGATATTTTGAGGAAAGAACCAAACGTATTTAAGGGGAACCTAGTCGCGGGCTCGAACTCACTGGTGGGCCTGGCTAAAAATCACGCTGTCTCAGCAGGCTTCGTGTCCGACAGAGATAGTATCAGTGTCAGTGATGAACAGTTAGACGCTAGTCTACACGCACAACGTCATTGAGTGAGATGCAGGATCATATATCTACCTATAAATTTCTCTTGGTTTTTTGTAATAATATAATTGTGTCTAACCTTTTTAAGCTATTGTTACTAAAACTTTAACCATTTATAACTACTCTATTGTATTAGGTAAGCCTGTGATGATAGTGTATGTGTTTTGTGAATAAATAAATAAATAAATAAAATAATAAAAAAAATCGCGAAAAAATTAAGAAAAGTTATTTGGAAGATCGGGTTTTATGAAAAACCTCATGCATAAATCAATTACCAATAAAGTTTATTGAACTTTTCTATAATTGACCTTTGTCGGTACCGACTTGGTTTTGGAGAATTTACACTTCTTTTATTACTTAAACACGCACAAACTTAAGTAAAATATGCAAGAAAAACGAATCTTTGTTGGCTCCCAACTTTTTAATGGGTTTTTATTTTAGTATTCTGTTTCCGTACAGACAATATTGATAATGAGACAAAACGATATCATACTTTACTTTGGATGTGCCATTTCAGGCAGTGGAGTAAAACACTCCCGAAGTTTGTATGCAAAAAATGTGGACTAGGTTCATCTTAAGAGGTAAATTTGTCTTTACATTCACAACCATCCAGTCGGTGCACGGCATTTGCCAGTGATCGTGTAAGCTGTAGTAGAACTCTGTAACATATGAAAAGCTGCCTTCTCTATTATCTGCTTGTCGTCAGGGCTAAAATAACTGAAATATCCTGTCCGCTGATTATAGTACCTGTTATTATTTTTAGCAATTTCCAAGTAAGGTTATTTTATATCATCGTGACTGAAATTACTTATTTAAAACTTATTTAAATAAAATAAATAGTTCTACGAGTAACAATAAAACGTAAAACAACGACTGATAAAAAATTACATGCGCAAATTTTTCTTCTATGAAATTATTTTAGTGTTCAGTAATATACCTATAAACCGCTAATTAACTTTTTATAGTTGACAATCATTTATGTTTTATTGAAAATTTATTGAATTTTAGCTACATAAAGGAATGAAAAAGTCACTGTTGTTGCGTGCGCGCAAGTCAAATTAAGCTTGCTAGAAAAGAATCTCTGCCACTGCAGAAACAAAACAGAACAAAGGGGTAATTGCGTACACTATCAGTAGGAATCGCTTTCATTTTGACAGTTCCATAACATTCATGGCGTTGTTTACGTTCCTAAGCACACAATTTTTTCGAACATACCTACTTATGAAATGAATGGATTAAAAATAACCTTCAAAATGAGTCAGATTCTGATTAATAGTGCGTTACGCAATTAGGGTGCTGAGCTTCTTTATTTCCTAGTCAATCAATCTTATTTATTCCTTCAGATCTCACACATAGCGATAGAATCTTCAGAAGCAATTCCCGTGCTGCTGAGAGGGGGCGCCGGCTACAGACACTTTACGGCAGTCATCAAGGCAAAACCGAATCGAGACCTCAAAGGTCAAGTGCGGGCATACTGCAGGAATAAGTATGTCCCTCTAGAAAACGAATTGCCCCAGAAGAAAACAGTTGCACGCAGTAGAAGATTCTTTTTCGGAGATCGTTTAGCTGAAGAAAATTGGACGTAGCATCTGCATTTTCGGTAGAAATTAAACAATTTGAGATCAATTTAATACTCTTCTCTTAGAAGTTAGCATAGTAAAAACTGCACTAGAGGTAGCGTGTCTTTTGGTGAACATGGACGCCATTTTTAAATCAATGGAATACGTTTCAATCTAAGATTCGATCACATTTTCTTCTTATTACGTTTTCTTCATCTCTCTTGAATTTTTTAGCAATAAAATAACGAATCCTCTGGCTCATGTTTGATTACAACTTGACAATAATTTGATTGAGAAATGTTTGAATCAACGTGAGCGTGAGCTATTTTGTAGATACCTACAGGAAGTACGTACAGTTCGAGTTGTGCAATTTACCCTTTCAATACTTTTGGCTGAAAAGGTAGGCAGATAAGACTGTCGCATAATTATGTAGCTATGTACCCACGTAGCTGCAAATTATCCAAATATGTATAGGGCTTGTGGAAGTATATCTAAGGCCCGAGACATAACAAAGGTCCTTGCTTATTTTTTACGGAGCCAAATTATGTACCTAGTTAATTTATTTCTCCCTTTTTTGTTTAATTGGTTTTCCTTAAATAACCTCCCGAAATGAATCACTTGGTTGCAAGTCTAGAGTTTAGAAAGGAAAAGCCAAAAAGAATAAACTAAACCTAAGACTTCGATTTAGATTTCCTTAACTTCCTAGTAGAACGTTTGCTAAACAGCGATATTATGTGAAACGTAAAATATAAAAAATGCGTTAACACGTAAACAACCAAGATAATGACTCACTGGAATCAATAGGTACAGCTAACCGTACAAGTTTTGTTCGAATGTGCTATGACGCACCATACATATACGATCCGAAACTTATGTGGAGCGGTGTACACGGTCGGCCGTTACCAAGAAATCGACGCCGATTACGAATGCTCGGCCGTTGCGTATAATGTGAAGTTACCCACAATATAAAAAAGTGAAAAACTAACTTTTAAGAATTTTGTAATTGAAATAGAATGGAATGGAATAGGTGAATTTGATACAGGTGGTAAGTAATTATCGTAAGCCGATGGAATTAAGCACCGATAGAAAAGTGATTGCTTAATTAGATCTTACAATAATTACGATGAAAGTGTGTGACAATAGATAATTCCTGTTCGATGGGGGTACCTCTTGGAACGATTGTGAATTTACGTAGGTATAAACGGTTATTTCGATAAGAAATGTTAAAAATATAGCTTGGAATGCAGCCGGTAAACGTTATGTTGTAATAGATTTGTTCTGTATACCAATTTATATGACGTTTCTAACCAGAAAATACCATAAACGTAATAAGATTAGATGGAAGGTCCCTGGTTTCGGCACCAAAACATGCACTAAGGTATAACTCATAACTGACATCATCATTATCTGCCTAGTCTTTTCTCGACTACGTTGGGGTCAGTCCAGTCTTACCTACCGGTTGCAGCTGAATATCAGCATTTTACCTGAAGCGACGGCATAACTAACAACCACAACCCAGTTACTGGGTTACAAACCCCCTTGGTAAACTGCATCTTACCTAGGTAGGTATATATCAATTCATGTAATACATACTTATGTGTGACCTAACACAGCTATCAGTGAACAACATGTAACGACACAGTTATCACTATTGTTTTATATATAATTAATCATTATTACTCGTAAGCAAATCCTAGGACAGACAGCAGATTATCTGCCAGAGTTCGTTTGCACAAGAAATTGTTATTCAATGTTGAGTAGGTAGCGAACTGAACTTGACTTCCAACGTTCTTGGAATTAAGTTCACTAATTGCAGTTTGACTGTCATGGCACTTTTGTAACGAAAGTGTGCAAAACGAAAGGAACTTTTGCGCCAAATGTGCAACAAACTTATTTCAGGTTATTTCAAAATTATCTCTATCAGGCATAGCAAATAGGTACCGCAAAAAAGTGCAGTGTACCTAATGTAACAACTGCTTGTCTATACGCTCAGTAGGGTTGCCAACATTTCTGCGACGAAATCTAGTATTTTTCGAAAAAATATTGCACATTTCAATAAAATATAAGTAGAAGCCGGGGTTCGAAGTTCCGATTTTGGAGTGGGACATAATATGAATATAATAGAAAGATTTGTAATCCATGATTCCTTTATAAATAGATGCAGAATTTAATCTAGTTTCAATTTGTATAGTCGAATTTAAAGAAATAATAATGTATTTTGGCTCGGGAAGAAACGCCCGGGTGCTTCCATTGCGAAGATCGCCCTGAGGACACGGTGGAGCATACGGTGGCGGTCTGCCCGGCTAGGGCGGAGCACCGCCGTGTCCTCGTGGAGGCGATCGGCGGCGGCGATCTCTCGCGTCCGGCCCTGGTGCAGGCCATGGTACGGAGCGAGAGTGAATGGTTAGCCGTCACCTCCTTCTGCGAAGCAGTAATGCTCGCGAAGAGGGAGGCGGCGCACGTGAGGGAGAGGCAGTATATGCGCCCTCACGGCCGTAGTCGCCGCGGGAGAAGCCCTGGGCGTCGGGAATCCCAGGCTGATTCCCGGCCACCGTAGGTGCGGGCTTGCGGACGGCGAGTAATGGGTAGCTCGCTGTCCGGTAAGGACCAAGCCCGGGTCGACGGCGCGTTGTGTTCCACGCGCGCCTCAAAGAGATGTCAGCACCAATAGGTGGGGTCCGCAAGGACCGATGCCTGCCAGGGGTGCGGGTTGTTCGAAAGAGATACCGCGGCCCCTAGCACACAGGCAACTGAGGGAACACGGGTGGGTTTTAGTCAGTAAAAGTCTGACACGCCCTCCCGCTCCACCCAGAGCGGGAGAAGTTATTTGATGATTTCCCATCCAAAAAAAAAAAGTATTTTGGCTCAGGATAATTTTTATGTAGTAAGTCGACAAGGAACAACTCGCCCCACGAAGGGGCTGGTTGTTCCTCCGTTGAGGCAAGTTGTTCCGCTGTCAACTCCAGTCATTAATAATGAAATATTAGTTGGAAAGGTATGTATAAACTAAATAAGGCACACGTAACCGAATATTTATGACAGATTTATTTATAGAAGTATAAAATCGTAATGTTTTTGACCAATTTTCAATAAACTTATAGGATTTAACGAAAACAAAACTATAGAAAAAAATAGTAGGTAACAAGCATTAAATTACTAATAATGTAATACAACCTTATCAATAGGCTTAACACTAATTAAAAAGCTTTAAAAATTAATCAACTTTGACAAACGCAGATTATAAACACCAGGAAAATCAACTAATTTTAACATTTCGAAGTAAGTATATGTAGTTTCTTTATTCAGTTTCATAGAATTAGTTTTACTGAGATCAATCATCTAATTAATGGTTTACTAGTAATAGGGTCTTATCAGTCTTGCAGAACATAAACTATAATTATTCAAAGGATTCGTCGTCAGAATTACAATCCGGACAAACAGGAATGAACATCTCCAGATTTCAGGCATTTTAAATGAGCCCAATTCTTACACATGATGCATTCAATTTATTGTTCTCCTGGTTGTGAATTGGAATATGAGTCCAACGGGAAAAGTTTTTAATTAGTGCGCAAACTTTAACCATGAATTCAGCATACCATTCTAGACCCCCAGCGAAGAAATTTTGTATCGGTATTACAAAAAAAATCAGCTGTTTCATAGAAAAATGCAATACCTACGCAGTCAAAATGTATGGAACAGCTGTTTTTTTTTGTATAACCGACGAAAAAATTCTACTCTGGGGGGGTCTAGAATGATAATGTTGAATTCATGGTTACAGTTTGCGCACTGGATAAAAACGTTTCCTGTATATTATAGTACGGTTGGCAACCCTGCCAGATACGCTGACTTACAATAAAAAGAAAAAGAGCATTCGTAATAAACAAAATGTTGGCGCTCAAACAAAAAAAATAAAAACAATAAACGTTGTTTATTTTTGCCGAGGTTTCCGCAATTTATATCGGTCAAAACATTACGATAATTGAAGCCACAACACATTTAAACAGAAATTTTGAGAGCAATTCATCTGTAGTTGTTATGTCCGACAATCGGACTCACTAATTTGTTTTTTTTTTTTAAATTTCTAATCAATTTAAATTCGTAAAAATAGAGAACCTAGTGAAAATGACGATAATTTAAACTGTTTTCCCTTCCACATAATAATCCGTTAGCCTTCAAAGCAAGAGTGAACAGGCATCTTCTGGGCACGCTCGTTCCATTGTAGACGGGTAGACCTCATCCATAGGTTTCCATCAGGAGTGATCGAGGTCAAGAGCAGGCCCTTTCATAATAAATAAACATAACCCTTCCTTGGCAGTCGGGTAAAAATGCAATCCTGACTGAAAATTATCGTACCGACTCAAGTATTTAGGATTGTAAGTGGGAACCTCAGATCATAGAAAGAAGGGGGGCCACCCACGGAAATTCTTACTTCTTAATTCTTACTTATATCTTTTGTGTTAAAAGTTTTACTAGTGTCTGTTGGCCTGTTTATTTTGCATGGTATCTACAAGTATTCTTTTGTCATTTGTGACACATTTGTTCATATTTTATGCTTCTGAAATGCATCAATCCGTTGCTTAGACATCGGCCTTTCAAAATGAACGAATATTAGTGTCAAAGCAAGTAGCCAAGTTTAGACAAACACGAAACACACAACGAAACAGATTATGATTAATCGTGAGTTACGCAATTAGGGTGCCGTTCTCACAATGTTGCTGGTCAGCGTCGCCTATCGGCCAGTAGTAGTATTTCTGGTAACACTCTTAAAAAACATCATTGTTACACTCTCAGGTTACACTGTATTTGTACAAAGAGCTCAGTAGTTTACAATAACATCGTGTAGGTAACCTGTTCCGCTCATTCACTCTGTGATTCAGCTGGCACTGAAATTAGGCTAGCAGCTGAGCAATAGGTATTGATGAATTGGAACGTAATTACACTGTTACACAGATGTGTAATGCTTTCAGCGTTTCTACCTAACAGACATAATCGTTTGCGACGTATAAAGCGCTACACATACTTATTATGTATGTGGAGGCAACATCACCATTATGTGTGTGTGGCTGTGGATGCTTGTCATCTCATTACTGCACTGCACTGCTGAGCGATGATAAAAATCCCTATTGAATGTAATGAAAAAAATATGTAGGTAATCCATCATCCCTGGGTCAACTGAGTCATCAAACGTCGATTTGCGAAAGTTACAAAAAAAACACTTGAAAAAAAGTGCCATAATTAGGCACGAGTGCCATTTTGTGAAACCTTATAGCATAATATTGTTTATGTATTAATTTATAATGATTTCATTTCTGTAATTAGGTTTGCACAAACACTTTTTGCGTTTCCTATCTGACTACTATGAGAAGAAAGGCCGAAACGAATTCAGAGGTCACAGTCTCTTTAAAGTCCAGACATAATCTTGGTCAGATAATGTGAAAACCATGTAGATTGGTGTCTTTAATGGTCTATAGATAGGTGTCTGAATAGTCTGGTATTCAGCATCCCTACACAAGTATAGGTACTTACCTAATTCAAACTGATTTTATTTTATGTATTTTTATTTTCGGAACGTTTACAGACTAATAACATTAACAATAATATAAAACTAAATTGCTAAATACAAGCCCCCACAAATAAATACCTACTAAATTATTACTCCTTCGTAGTCAAAGTTACATCGTATCTGTTTACTTAATATAAGCAAATAAATTATTTCTAAGTATTATTTTTAGTTAATCCCTGAAAGTTGGTTAATTTCTTTCAATAGTTCGTTGTTAAAATTTTAAGCTAATTCAGACAATAAACTGTTCAAGTGCCGGCGGCGGTGCATCTTGTACAAAAAATTCCTTTGCTAAGAGCTTCCTTAGGGTGCCTGCATTGGTGCAGAAAAGATCAATGCCTTCTTCACAACAAATTTCGTTAAAAATGTGGCTGGCTCTAAGAAAGTATGCATTACGGCCTATACGAGTAAATTAGTGTTTGCATAAGGTACTTGTAGAAGTGGTCGCTGTCGCAGCCCCATCTGATTAGTGCGTATCATTAATTTTGAAACAAGTTCAGGACAGTCAATTGAACCAATAGCGATAATCAAGTAACATAGTTTACATAATTATATCATTTATTATGACGTCTACGGTCGTCAAGCGGTAGATAATGGTACCTTTTACATCGGTGAAAGAGGTCAATCGTCGAATCCGACTCGGTTGGGCAGCGTTCGGGAAGCTTCGCAATATCTTCTCGTCCCACATACCGCAGTGTCTCAAGACGAAAGTCTTCGACCAGTGTGTGTTGCCAGTTATGACATATGGAACCGAAACGTGGTCGCTCACAATGGGCCTCATAAGAAGGCTTAAAGTCACCGAAAGGGCAATGGAGAGGGCTATGCTTGGAGTTTCCCTACGTGATCGAATCAGGAATGAGGAGATCCGCAGGAGAACCAAGGTAACCGTCATAGCCCGAAGAATTGCCAAACTTAAGTGGCAGTGGGCAGGGCACATTGCACGCAGAACAGATGGCCGATGGGGTCGAAAAGTTCTGGAGTGGCGACCGCGCACCGGAAGACGTAAAGTTGGAAGGCCTCCCACAAGGTGGACCGATGACCTTGTGAGGGCCGCAGGAGTCCGCTGGATGCGGGAAGCACAGAACCGGTCGAAGTGGCGGAGCTTGGGGGAGGCCTATGTCCAGCAGTGGACGTCCTTTGGCTGAAATGATGATGATGATGACATCGGTGAGGGTAATCAACAGATACTTGTTTCGCCTTGTAATCTAGGTACTTAAGAAATTTTCTCTGTATGCCCTCAATACGAGACTTGTAGATCCCGTACTGAGGGTTCCAGACTTGTGAAGCATATTCAAGGAGGCTGAGTACGAACGTACAATACAAGACTTTGATCGGTTTTAGTGATCGGAAACATGCCGAGGTCCTTATTACGAAACCAAGTGCTCTCGATGCTTTACTTACTATGCTATCAATATGCTGATTGAAGAGTAGCTTGCTGTCTTATATAACCCCAATATCCCTAATAACTATTGACTTTGCCTATAAGTATTGACATTGTACAGTTTTTATAGTGTGGAATCAATTATCAACTTCTGGCGCGTAAAAATCATGTGAAAACATTTTGAAACATGTTTAGTGAATACTAAACATGTTTCAAAATGTTTTCACAAGATTTGAATTATTATTCACCTTTCAGCGACATATTCACATGTCGCTGAAAGGTGAATAATAATTCAGGTAATGAGCCGGCAAAATGCTACTGCACGCAGACTGCCAAATGTATCAGAATGAATGAATGCCAACAGGTGAGAGTGAAGTACTTTCATGAATCACTGTTTAAATAAATTAATAATAATAATAATAATCGTTTATTTATAAAAAGGAGCACATTTACAAAGTATCTTAAAAATTAAAATAGAACACAGTTGCTTATTGCCTGAACTAGGTTGAACCTGTGTTTCAGGCTATGAAGTGCATGAATACTTAATGTAATAAATTAACAGTCTATATAAGGTAAAAGTAAATTAAAACTAGGGAATAAAAGTAAAAGTAATAAAATAGCATGTTAGTCGTTCTATTTGCAGACAACAAGTAGATCTTCTGTCTGTGCATAAGCGATGGTTAGTAAATATTTAAGTATAATTTTCTTACAGCTAAAGTAATTTAATTTATAGATACTTAGTTTCCTATTTAACCTATTGTACAGAAATGGGCCCAAGAATGTAAAAAATCTTTCTACAAAAACATGTTTTGAGGTTGCATTGGATGTGCATACTATATCATTCCGTCTTTTGTAAGTATTGTCAGCAGTGTAGGTAAGCATGGTGTGCTGTTTTAGTACTAAGTGCATAATGAAAAGTTGTCGAACAGTCAGCACGTTGCAGGATTTATATAGCAGATCTGTGGGAAAGAAAAAGGGATGGAAGTTTGCAACCTTTAAAATTGCTCTCTGTGCTCTTTCAAGAGGAAGCAGATTAGTTTTTGGTGCGCCACCCCATGATGTGATGCAGTACTGAATTATTGATTGACATAGGGCTAAATAAACTTGTGTGATTAATTTTGAGTCTGCAAATGATCGCAGTTTTTTAAAAACAAATATTAATTTGCGCACTCTTTTAACGAGACTTTCAATATGTTTTCTGAAAGATAGAGTGTCGTCCATTATTACGCCGAGGTATTTTATGTTGTTCGTTTTGAGGATAAAAGGACAATTACACATGTTGACTGAACGGTTTCCACATTGATGTGCATATAGTTGTGGGTTAGTAATGTTAAGTTGAGGCTTGCGCATGGAGAAGTGAATATATTTTGTCTTGTCAGCATTTAATGTTAGTAAATTTGTTTGAAGCCAATTAGTCACAGTATCAAAACCTAGTTGTGCGATTTCGAACAGTTCGGTACTGGTCTTAGCGGTAAATATAAGCGCCGTGTCATCAGCATATGATATGATTTTCCCGTCTTTAATATTAAGATTACACAGGTCGTTAATATAAATCAGGAATAGGGTAGGGGCCAAAATACTTCCCTGGGGCACGCCAAAACCCGTACTTTTCTGCTCATCGCTCATGGTTTTATCTATTCTAACGCATTGGTATCGGTCATGTAAGTAGTCAGCAAATAGTTTCAGTGGCGTTCCCCTTATACCTATAGTCTCTAGCTTATTGAGAACGACAGAAACGGACACCGTGTCGAAGGCCTTGGCTAAATCAAGGAAGACTCCCAGGGTCTGGTTCCCTTTGCCGAGTTCTTCTGAAATGTAATCGGTCAGGCTATGCACCGCATCGGCTGTGGATAATTTGGCTCTAAAACCAAATTGCGCAGGGGATAAGAAATGATTGTGTTCTAGATAGTTCATTAGTCTACTGTTTATAATTTTCTCTAATATTTTTGATATTGATGGGAGTAACGCTATTGGCCTATAATTACTTACCTACAATTGATACCCTGCACAGAACACTCACATAACCGCTTTCCTGATCTATTTCTTTGGCCTACTGTTGAAAATGCATTACCGCCAGATCTGCAATACACTACTTATAAAGTTTTAACATTTTCAACCTTACGAGTAGGTACAGTTACTGATCTGAAAACAAACGAGGCTTCGGGGTCTCTGGGTGGAACGCATTGGTGCTGCTAATATGTATACTTCCTATTACCTTTTGGCATGCCTCATTTTGATACGTTATTTTGTTGGCAAACTAGCTAATTCGCTCTATTTCATTTTGCAAGATAATACCTACCTACTTATTTACAATATAAAAAAAAAACTAAGTAACAGTCTTAAATTATAACAATGTGTACTTACAAGTATTTATAAGGGGGGGGGGGGGGGGCAATAATCATGAGACATTTTTAAGAAGTGCCCAAAAGATTGTCAGTATTTCATCGCTATTTGGCAATGCTGATTCTTTGGCCAAAAGATAGGCCAGCTTTCTTTCGTCTTTAAAAACTAAGTGGGCACTTGGCCCCCATGGCCTTAGAATTTAAAATGTTCCTCATCACGTGATTCCAACACAATCTTAGTTAATGCTAGGCCCACTCGAACCACAATTAACTAAATAAGGCGGTGATTTCTTGAAAACGCTCAAAAATGTGGTTTTTTAAACCAGTGTATCTCTTTAACCGTAAATAATTTTGAAAGCTAAAAAATATATGATATATTCAAGTCTTTTTTGCATACAGTGATTGAACTCAAAACATAATTAAACATACTTTAATGCATCAAAAAATCATCAAAGCTACCTCTTAATTTTCTTTAAAACCAGTTTATCCCTTCAATAACAATTATAATTTAAAATATACCATAAAATTCCAAATGCCAAACTGCATCCAGTGATTGGTTATTTTTTATTAAATAGTTAATATCTAATTTTATTTGCATTTTTACGACAATGATTGCTTATTTATAATTCGAATTTATTACAACAGATTTTAACCCGTATCGGATTGCAGTAAGAACTATTATCGCTCATAAGGACAATACGACGAGTACATTTCAAATTACCAGGGCCTTAAAGCGTTTAGCTGTAATTTTACGATGTTTTAAATACGTTTAACGCTAAACGCATTTAAGAGGACCTCAGAATCTTCCTTAGGGTCAATTCTCACCGAGACGCGGCGCGACGCGCACTTTTTAAGATCACGATACAAAATAGATCTTATTTACTTCACAATAAGGTATACGGGCTGCACAACGCGGTGCACCTTAGCGTTCTTCGACACGCTTTCGCGCTCGTAGTGAAATTATACCTTTTCGTGTTGTAAATAAGTTAGATATTCTGTTGCTATCTTAAAAAGTGCGCGACGCGCCGCGTCTCGGTGAGAATTGACCCTTAGAGGTCAACTGCACGGGTGGGTTTTAGTCACGGAAGAGAAACCGTGGTTTTAGTCAGTAAAAGTCTGCAGCACTCCCTCCTGCTCCATCCAGACCGGAAGAAGTTGTTTGATGATTTTCCAACCTCAAAAAATAAAAGGTTCCCCGAAACGATCAACTACAATCGATTGTAATTGTAGTAATATTGTCAATCGGTTCAATTGCATTTGGTATACGAACAATTTGCGCATCAATGTGTACTTATCAATCACGTAAAAATTTACAGTTGCGATTGATCGTTTCGAGGACCTTTTTTAAAGAAAACATTGACTGGTTGCACTTGCGGTACCCACATATACGTTGATAAAAATTGAAAAAAATCCTGAACTACTCACAAATCTTCATGATTACAGATGGTATCGATTACCGTTCAATAAAACAACGGATCGTTATTGGCCCGTAGTGTCGACGCGTCCAAGTGGGACGGAGTACTAACAATAATTAATAGTATTCGGTTCCTGCAGGATTGAAGCGGTTTTAACTAACGTGACGTGTACAGTGGGTTTCAGTTTTGAAGCCCTATAGTTTTATTTCAAAGGAGGATTTGTAGTGAGGTTATAACCAGCCAGTATATGACTGTTCCTGGGAGTGTTAGGAAAATAGTGAATTGACTATCGATAATAATAATTAATCACCATATTTGAAGTACGGTGTGGGGATTGTAATGTGTTGGTGATTGAGAACTTCAGGAGTTAGATTCTACAAGTACGTTTTTGTAGTACTTATTTACTTGAGATCTAAGACAAAGACAAAGACAAAGATATTTATTCGTTGGATATGGTAGATACAGAGTTGGTCAAGTATAAATATGTTCAGGACACATCCGCCGCTAAAAGCGGCATACGAATATTTACAATAATTAGTAATTACACATGGGTGTAGAACCTAACTTTTAAACTATGTTTACTTTATAACACAATATAAAACACTATAAGGGCACACACACAATATAAAATAAAATAAAGTAAAACACAACAATAATAAACTTCGTATTAATATAAAAAAATCTAACACCTATGTATAATACCTGTCTATTTATATTCAAAAAATTCTTTTAGTGTATAAAAATTATTTTGGAGAAGCCAAGTTTTTACTTGTTTTTTGAAGAAATGTAATGGTAATTCTCGTATTCGTTTTGGAATATGGTTGTAAACTTTTATGGACATCAGATAACTGTTTCTATAGTGGAGAGTGCTGTTACAAAATTGGTTTTTTAATTTGGTGGGGTCCCTTTTTGTGAATCTATTATTTTCGGTTACTGTGGAGAAGAAGTGTGAATTTTTCCTTACAAATATTGCTATTTCTAAAATATAAATAGAGATTTAATTTACCTAATAGGTAAGTTAATTCTAATATCATACAATTCAAATATTTATCAAGAAATAACTGGATAACTATTACCTATCGTCAAGCAAAAACATTTGTCATATCGATAAAAAATAATTGAAGTCAATAAAACTGCAACATTGCCAAACCGTAGTAATAACTCAAGTTTTATTAGACAAATCTCGATTTACCAATGATCCGATCCATACCAATATTATAAATATGAAAGTAACTATGTCTGAGTGTTTTAATTAACGTTTTCACGCAATTATGGCTGAAAGGTTTTTAATGAAATTTGGCACACAGATTATTCATGATCTGGGTAAGAATAAAGGATACTTTTTATCCCACTAGTATGTTCCTCTGGGACAATTCCCGACGTCAACGTGGGCTAAGACGTAGGCAAAAGCTAGTGGTTATTAAATAAATAAAAATCTAGTTTTAACTGTTGACCACATCCTGTACAGTGTCAGTAATTCTTAATACTTAGTTAATAAGAAGTCGCGGCGCTATCGTCCACAATGTCATACAGTTTGGTGCAATACCCTCTAGAGATTTGTTTTATTTTTGTTTAAATAAACCTAGATAAGTAAATAATTGTTTTAATTGTTGTTTTGATGTGAAAGTGTGAACAATGTATTTGTGTGGAATTTCTGACTTTTTTCGGAGACGTCGGCCGTATATTGAACGGGTAAGATTTTTAATTGTTTGGTTGAAAGTTGGTTGAGAAAAATTTGGCGGTGTCAATGTTTTGTGCAACTTTTTTTTAATAATAGTGTTTGATTGATATTTACCTAATAGGTAAGTTAATTCTAATATCATACAATTCAAATATTTATCAAGAAATAACTGGATAACTATTACCTATCGTCAAGCAAAAACATTTGTCATATCGATAAAAAATAATTGAAGTCAATAAAACTGCAACATTGCCAAACCGTAGTAATAACTCAAGTTTTATTAGACAAATCTCGATTTACCAATGATCCGATCCATACCAATATTATAAATATGAAAGTAACTATGTCTGAGTGTTTTAATTAACGTTTTCACGCAATTATGGCTGAAAGGTTTTTAATGAAATTTGGCACACAGATTATTCATGATCTGGGTAAGAATAAAGGATACTTTTTATCCCACTAGTATGTTCCTCTGGGACAATTCCCGACGTCAACGTGGGCTAAGACGTAGGCAAAAGCTAGTGGTTATTAAATAAATAAAAATCTAGTTTTAACTGTTGACCACATCCTGTACAGTGTCAGTAATTCTTAATACTTAGTTAATAAGAAGTCGCGGCGCTATCGTCCACAATGTCATACAGTTTGGTGCAATACCCTCTAGAGATTTGTTTTATTTTTGTTTAAATAAACCTAGATAAGTAAATAATTGTTTTAATTGTTGTTTTGATGTGAAAGTGTGAACAATGTATTTGTGTGGAATTTCTGACTTTTTTCGGAGACGTCGGCCGTATATTGAACGGGTAAGATTTTTAATTGTTTGGTTGAAAGTTGGTTGAGAAAAATTTGGCGGTGTCAATGTTTTGTGCAACTTTTTTTTAATAATAGTGTTTGATTGATTGGTGTTAACACGTCAATCTATATGAATTGATCTTAGTGAATATCCAGTGGAAAATTGATAAAACTTTTTTTAATGTAGGTAGCAATAACAAATCATTATTTTAAACAAAAACAAACACCTATTGATAGTTCATAAATAATAAGTACTTAGAATTTTGTTTTAGTTTATAATAACTGACTATTATACCCAGTAAATAGAATACAATATTTTCGAATCTAGCCAACAAAAATGTATTCTACAGTCCAGACCTGATTTCTCACCCATAAATATTTCTCACCCATAAATATTTCTCACCCATAAATATTTCTCACCCATAAATATTTCAAAATATTCAGCAAATTACATAGTAACTCAGTTTTATTAAGTGCCCACATTAGTTTCCCACATATTGATGCATACCGCTAGATTATTCGTTCAACAACAGATATACAAAGCAGTGCACTATTTTATAACAAGTCATTACTGAAACTGAAATTGATGAAAGATTTATGATCGTAAATTCTGGATGATAATCACACACATTTAAATGTCTATTAGAACGAAGTTGCTTATCGCATGGTATATTATACTCTGCACACTTGGCGAATGAAAGTTACACCGATAAAAAGTTTATGGAAAAAGAAAAAAGCCGACTCCCAAATAAAAGACTAAAAAGTGAGAAACTTTAATTTCGGATATCAGTGTCTTTGGTATTGTATTTTCTTGTTTTTGCTACCTTTTAGTTCTGGTACATACCTACCCTACAAAATTCTTATAGTTTCACATGCTAAGTAAATGACAGTGACAGGAAATTATTATAACATCTTCAACATATATATGTAGATATTATTGAATCTAACTAAAAAACCACTAATCAGAATTTGACCAGATCACTCAGTATTAATCTTTCAAACCGAAGAAGAATAATTGTTCAAATCGATTCATGAACGAAGAGTTCTGAGGTAACAAACGAAAAGAAAAAAAAATACAACTGAATCAAGAACCTCCTTCTTTTTCTGGAGAAAGTGTAACTTTTTGATTGTCACGACAATTATATTGTTATGTAACGAAATGTTTTTCGATCTAGCTCTCATTCGCCAAGTGAGCAGAAGCGAAAGAAAGTTTGTTCCAACCGGGCGATGGGTATCTCATGTCTCACGACACCTCTTGTTTTCTACGTAGGTATTTCAATTTCTGTGATAGCAGAGTTCTTAAGTTACGTATTATCCAGTTAATTACATCGTCATTACGTGAACGCTGGCTTTTGCTGAAAACCAGCGCTGCATGGGGCTGTTTCGTATAGGGTCGTAGCATTATGCTGAGCGATGGCCGTTTTGCGTGGCTGTGACGCATATTTCCCCCAACTTGTTCTTTTTTGTGTTTTTCTCTGCGTCATGTTTACTGCAAATAAACGTAATTTTCTTTATTTCTAAGTCCATGCCTAATTGAATGTTTTCCTGAAAATAGGTAGCATCTTACATTTTGTGGGTGACGAATTCTCTGTTAGAATTGGACCATAGGCTTTTAAAAGTTTTTAATTTTAGTTTTCTTCGGTATTAAACAGAGGAAACTCCAAATCGTCTTCTGGATTCGCAGTGAAACCAATTTTGGACAATGAATACAAAGATTCTGACTAAGCACTGTAAAGGTTGGTTGCTTACCGAATGCGACCTTATGTTTGTACCGACAGGCAATGAAATGGCTTTGTCACATTCGAACTGTTAATACTAGAACCAATCCTTCAAATAATTTAGACTAGGTTTTTTGTTTCGGAAGAAAATAGTTGATTAACAGGCGCGGAGCCTTTATTCCCGGTCGTCCCCACCTCGTCGGCGTCGCGTCGTCCCCACTGGGCACGAGTGGTAAAAAAAAGTTTCATACCTCCCCAGTGGTGACGATTGGAACTTTGTATTTTCCACTCGTTCTGCTATAGACCGAGAGTCAAAATGCAATAATGGAGACTTCAATAAGAGATTTCACGGATTGTTAAAATTGTTTTAATTGCGACTGTCTGAGCAACACTGTGAAATTATGGCTCTTAGAACAATCTTACACTTCTACTGAAACAATTCTTAGTATAAACAAATAAAATCAACTTACACAAAGCAAAGTCACAAACACCCTTAGACTCCCGCACACAAACACACACACACACATACCACACACCACAAACACCACACACACACACACACACACACCACACTCACAACATACAAATTGAACAGCAGTAAATTATAGAAATTATGTACCAAATCTGATCTTTCATATAAGGATTTTATTTTATTTTTAATTTTATTTTATTTATATAATGGTTTTCTTACCTAAATTAAGTTTTAGTTTATTTTTATATCTTTAATTTTTATATTTTTGTAATTTTGGCTCTGCAGTCTCGAGAGGCTAACTACTAGTTTAAACTGTCGCCCACTTCAACTTTTATTTAATAAACAATCAAAATGTTTTATATGTATAATGGTGCCCAAGATACAGGCTGCGCCTAGTTTGGGACCAATGATATCTCAATACTGTAATTTTTAATGCTTAAATAAACGATTTTTACTTTAATAAATATGGATTGATATAATTGTAATCTAAATGATCAATACAACGCTCTAAAAAAATAGTGAACAATGTTTTTGATTTAAAATAATTTAAAAAGACTGAGGTACAGTATTTGTGGATCACAGGTAATCAACGAATTTATTATAATTCAATTAAAATTATGCATCACAGATAATCAACTTATTTACGCAAATTCTAACAGTTTTATGGTGCGTATCACAGATAATCAACGAATTAAAGTATTTGAATGACTATTTAGATAGTCAGTACCAACCTCTCTAGGACCAACTTACTATCATCTACTCGGTAATTGGAAGTAGTTATGTTGATGTTAGTAACAAACAATAGATACGCAATGACGCACCCTCTCCACCCTGGCTTATCGTAGTGCATTATATGCATAACCTTGAAATAGCCAGTCAGAGCACCGCAATAAGTGTCGCCCAATTTGATGCATTTACTGCATTTACTACAAGAAGACGCTTCTTTTTACACAGCTCAGATTCGTCAACCACAAAATACTGAGCAATCAGCGAAAAAGAGAAACGAAAAATCAATACATAGAGACGAATTTATACAATATTCGCAAATTGAGTTAGGTAATACAAGGTGTTATTAGGAGTCGGGCATCGAAATGGTACGAAGTTAACAATGTTTAGTTATGTAGCTGAGACCTTTGAAATGTCTGTTTTTTAAAGTCATTCAAATCATTTATAATTTTTTCTTTGTGATTAGCCGAGATGTTTTTACAGAACTGATTAGAATTTTCAATATCTTTTATAGGAACTTTACTTGTACTAATTAACATGCTTAGTGTTTATAATTATAAGTAGACTATCCGCGTTATGCAATAAGTACTTAATAATAATAATTTTAAATAAGTTGAGTTTATTTATATAATAACAAAATTATGTATCACAGATATGATAAGTACATAATTTTGTTATTATATAAATAAATATTTTTAATTTGTTGATTAACTGTGAAACGCACCTTAAAACTGTAAGAATTAGTGTAAATAAGTTGATTATCTGTGAAACATGATTTTGTTATTACATAAATAAATATTTTTAATTTGTTGATTAACTGTGTTACGCACCTTAAAACTAAGAATTTGTGTAAATAAGTTGATTATCTGTGATACATAATTTTGTCATTATATAAATATTATAAAGGAGTTTTTGGCGGGATACGGTTGGAACATGTCGCACGAATTTTCATTTTCATGAAATTTAGTGAAATAGCGAATTAAATTGTATAATTTTGGTAGTGAATTATTCAATTTAGTTACATGTGAGTGCACAAGTGTAGTGAAGGTGAAAATAAGTGACTAACGTGGACTTTTCGTGTTCCCCCCAAAAACTCATATTAGGTTGTTGTAAAGTTACTACCGCTTTACAATAACTTTGACTTGACTGACTAAAGACGACTATGACTGTTTTGTAACTTCGTGCCCGGTATCGGGCCATTTACTTGATCGAAAAGAAAAATTACTTGACACTGGCTAAATGCACAAACCGTGCGAAGCCACAACCGAAAAAAAAAAAAATATTATAAATTCGTTGTTACCTGCGATTCACAAATACTCTACTAATTGCTTGAGTCTTTTTAAATAATTTTTATTCAAAAGCATCGTTCACTCTTGCTTGGTTAAAAAATCATTTTAACAATCCGTGAAATCTCTTATTGAAATCCCCATTATTGCATTTTGACTCTCGGTATAGCGGAACGAGTGGAAAATAAAAAGTTCCGATCGTCACCACTGGGGAGGAACGAAACGTTTTTTCCCACTTGTGCCCAGTGGGCACAACGACGGGCGGGGACGACCGGGAATAAATGGCGCAGAGCTGTAAAGGTCTAAAACGTGGAATAAACTATATTATTTATATTTATACGCATACATGCGTTTAATTATTAAATCCCAGTACCAAGGATCCTTCAGGTCCTACAGTACCTACATATACAGCGTCAAATTAAATTAGCAAGCGAAACTCCACATACGTTATGGGTATCGATATCTAAACATGATCATCATATCAGCCGAAAGACGTCAACTCCTGGACATAAGCAAAAGGGGGGGATTTTTCATAATCGCCACGCTTGGCAGGCGGGTTGGCGATCGCAGTATGGTGGTCAAATGCATAGAGAACACTGCTGCCCATTCTCTAGTAAGTCCCTTAATCGCCTTCTACGACACCCACGGGAAGAAATGGGATGGTGCTATTCTTTTACGTCCGGCACCACACGGAACACTAACTACAGTGTAAACATGATAATGCAAAAAAATATATTAATTTGTATTAGGGTGTAGATGAAATATCAGTTTAAGGAGGATGCAGTAAGAAAGTCCGCCAAATTCAAATTTTCTTAATGTTTTTCCAATTGCTGGTCATAATTATTGGATTAAATGAACATAGAGGGTTGTATTGATGTTTTGTAATGATCATAATTATGTAATTACATACGTTATTCGGTCGCGAATCATATTTAAATCAACATGCAACCTGACATCATCATCTGCCTAGCCTTTTTTTAACGTGGACAAATGCTCATGCATACTACCACGGGGAGATAGCGCAGTTATGTGGGACTCATACCCACTAAAACTCCACGGTGTCCTCCAGTGCTGCTTGTGGCGGGAACATGGGAACGTGCAAGCCATCCGCGAATCCGCCGCGGCTGTCCGTCACCAGAGCGTCCTCGGAGGGGAATAACCCCCATTACCGGCACACCAGCAGACATGGCACGCCGTGACCACCCAGGGCCATCTACCTAGCCTTGTCGCAACTATGTTGGGGTCGGCTTCCAGTCTAACCGGATGCAGCTTAATACCTGTATTTTGTATGGAGTGACTGCCTATCTGACCTCCACAACCCCGTTACTGGGTAATACGATATTCCTTGGTAAGACCGGTTGTCAGACTTTCGGGCTTCTGACAACCCGTAACGACTATCAAAAGATCCATAAATGACAGTCGGGACCCACGGCATATCGTGCTTTCTGAGGCAAGCTGGGTTCCTGGTAAGTAAAGATGGTCACCCATCCACAGACCAACCGCGGCAAGCGTGGCTTAACCTGAGCGATCGACCCGTCTGGCTGTTATTACTTAGCCACTGACCTGCAAATTGCAAAAACGAAACTTAGCTAATTTAATTGGACCCTGTACCTATACCTATTCCGCATATAACTACAATATCTACTTGTTTTCAAAGAATGGCCAACCCATAGCAATAGCTTACAATCTATTTCGCACAGAGGGTTACCATCGCTATAAATAAATCTTCTATCCACACTAATGAAATTATTGGCGATTTAATTACTTTGTTAAGGGCCGCTCACGGAAGGTAACCAAGTTATTTAAAAAGGTATAGGCTCATGTAATTAACGTTGGGTCTAGACTTAATCAATATTTATGAATAGATGGCTATCCAGGCAGAAACCGATTATTTTATTTGGTGATCTATTTAGCATTCATAAAGGTTTTTCCTCAAAGTCCCATCTTCGTTTAGGGCAGCAGCGAGGTAATTGCATAACACACTAATAGTAGAAATGGCTTTCATTTTGACAGTTTAACAACATTCATTGCGTTATCTTTGCTGACCAGATAATTTTTTCAAAGGTATCGATTAGCACCATCCTTCAAGAATATAGGTCTTCATTAGTTATTAATCATCTTAGAATATTTAGATAATTTAAAAGCTAAGTAAAAAAAAATATGTAGTTATATAAAAAAGAAAAGGATTATAAGGCATCAAAAACTTCGTCTGCATGGTCGTCAACAGGAATGTTGCCGAAACGGCTGGCAGCATTACCACGTTGTGTGGCAATTACTACGTTCGCGTTGTATGGCAATTGCCACGTTGTATGGCAATTACCGTGTTGTATGGCAATTACGACGCTGTATGGCAATTACCACGTTGTATGGCAATTAACATGTTGTATGGCAATTACCACATTGTATGGCAATTACCACGTTGCATGGCAATTACCATGTTGTATGGCAATTACCACGTTGTATGGCAATTACCACGTTGTATGCCAATTACCACGTTGTATGGCAATTGCCACGTTGTATGGCAATTACCATATTGTATGGCAATTACCACGTTGTATGGCACGGAGGGGTCCTTGGCATGTAAAGATGGTTGGTTACCCATCCACGGACCTACCGCGGCAAGCGTAGCTTAACCTGATCGATCTACCCGTGCGGCTGTTATTACTTAGCCACGACCCCTTATGCAATGGCTTATTGATTATGAAAATTAACGGAACTAATAAGCGACCTAGTTTGAAAGTTAGGCAACTTTTAAACTAGGTCGCTTCTTATTTTCGCTGCCTACAACCCACGGTCACGGCCGTTCTACATTTACATAAAACCCTAGTGATCGTCCCTTAAATCCAGAATTACCGAATCCCCAGGCAGCTTAAATATAATACAGAATTACCCAATTTATAAATCTATTTAGGTACTGAGCTGAAATCATCAGGAGGAACGTGGGAGTTTCTCAAAAATCTTGTTCAATTGGCATGAATAATAAATCACTGGAGCAATAATTATGTCATTTTAGAACAAGTTTTATGTTTTAGCGGAAAACAGGACGTCCTTTACTCTAAAAAACTGTACATACTTTGTGCTAAATATTTTTGATACAGTCCTAAGGCTGGTATCATAGAAAAATTGTGTCAACACGAGCCACTCGACAATAAGAACTATTCTCGAGTAGTTCATGTGTCACCCCTATGAAAAGTGAATGAAGTCCAGAATCGGCCTCTACACGTCTCTGACAAAGACGGAAGTATCTTTCCACATAGGCTTGGCATGGCATCCTGGGGTGAAAGATGCCATCTATCACCTTACCAATTTTTATCGAAATTCTTTCAGTAGTTGTAGACGTGAAAAGGTAACATAAGGAGTTACTTTAGAATTTATAATAAGAGTAGGGTATTATCAATTCTAAAGCTACTCCGGGACAGTATATTGGTTGTATATGTATATGTATATGGAATAGACCTAGGTGAGTATGGAATCCCGAATAAAAATATTTTTATTATTTTTCGGACTTTACCCAAACTCCTTGAGTGATCCTGAGTAAACCCGGGTTTCTTATAGCACTGCCCGTATCATTACATATAAAGATAGCTGACCATACAGACGTTGTCCTATTTCCTAGAACTCGCCCACAGAGCCACCTAACGGGTCCAATTGTGAATATAAAACATGCAGGGACACACCCAAAAAAAAAACATCATAATTGGTCCAGTCGTTAAGGAGAAGTTTAGTGACATACACATTTACAGAAGAATTATGTTTATGGCGAAATATAAATATACTAGCTTTTACCCGCGGCTCCGCCCGCTTGGGTGCTGGTTATCGCGTAAAAATTTAGCCTATGCCCTTCTTCATATCCCAGGCTATATTTCTGCCAAAATTTTATGACAATTGGTTCAGCGGTTTAGGCGTGAAAGCGTAACAGACAGACATAATGACTTTCCCATTTATAATATTAGTGGGGATTAGTATGGGTGTCACCAACTAGCTGCTTGCCCGTTTGATGGTTTCGAGTGGATATAGCAGTCTTTTGGAAAGCCCCAACTGCAGCTTCTTAGAACCTAATAAAACAACAAAATGTTTAATAATGTTACGTACGATCAGTAACAAAGTGTTTGTCTAGTGCTGCCAATGTTTGCGATAAAACTATCGATAAACAACTTGGGCTCGTTGTAAACAGTTGATCTTTATTGACAGTATGATTTATGACAGGAGTGTAATTTCGATTTTAGGTGTGTCTGTGTCGGATAGATCAGTGCCAGTGTAATTTGGGATATTAGCTGGTATTGACAAAGACTAAGAATTAGGCATGGACCATTATTACTTAGCCCTGATATTTACAAGCAATGGACAAAATGTGTTCGTTCGATATATAAATAAAATCTACCAAGATTTTGTAATATATATTGATATTTAACCATCCATGGTCACCCAGAGCTATCGAAACACGGCACGGTTGGCGCAGTGGTTAAGCGATCGACTGCTGCGCTGCGTGTCGCGGGTTCGATTCCCGCACGGAACAAATATTTGTATGATCTGCAAGTAGTTGTTCTGGGTCTGGCTGTTTGTGTATGTGAGTTTAAATGTTTGTAAACGCACCAACGATACAGGAGAAATTCCTAGTGTGGGGCAACGTTTAAAAAAAAACAAATCAATCAATCAATCAACATTTAAAACGTATTGCGATACTGTACTACCTCCTGAAATATAAAGCTAGGATTGTTTGGGTATTTTTACAAATTTTGAGAAATTCAAATCTAGGTTTTACAAAAAACTTCAGACCTCTGCGATGCTTTTTCAGCGAGATATCGGCCATAACGTGTTTTTCACCATTTCAATGCCATGGGGTTATAGTCTTACAGCTCTTAAAATATACCTACAGACAGCTAGGATATTTAACTATATAAAAAAAAATACAAATTCAATCTATCATTTGGTCTTAGTTTTCAAGATCCGTGGCCGCGCAGTTCTGCGCGTTTCAATGGCGTGGCACGTTCAAACCCTTATACCTTTTTAACCATAACTTTGGTTTTGGGAATGAATTACTATAACTTTTTACAAAATCTTGGTAGATTTTTTTTTCGGATGTGACAAAATTGTAAAACTTTAAATAAAATTTAATACGTGGCTTTACTTTATGATGTTTTATGCAGAATAAAGTAAGTAAGTAAATTTTTTCTTTCTTTTCTTTCTCATTCTTTTTTGCAAAAAACATACGTGTCTGTAATGTCAAAATAACTGTTACTAAATGCATAATTATGAAAGATGGTAAATAAAAAAAATAAATATGTTTGGCTGTCTGTCTTTTTGTGCCAGCTAATCTCCAAAACGCCTGGGCCGATTTTGACGGGACTTTCACTGGCAGATAGCTGATGTTATAAGAAATAAATTTTTGCCCGGTAGCACGTTCCCGTGGTATAGTGTCCGACGCCCATGCGGGTGAATCCGCGGGCACAGCTACTTAGTACTTAAATGGTATTTGTCATGAACATTCTTTGAACTCAAAATCTTATATCACACATTTCATCTGGGGTCGAATTGATTGAATGAAAATGAAAATGCTGATCTTCATAAAATACTTTACCATCTTCTATTTCGATTTCTCTTCAATATAATCTTTGAAAACTGTTTATGATGTTAGATTTTCTAGCTTATAGCATGGTCAGTAATCTCATAGACTCAACACATATATTCATACAGAATGCATATGGTAGTCAACGATACTCCTTTCAAGACGAAAGTGGAACATCGTGAGCCGATATCGTAGGACGGGTGGATAAAGAGATCACATCTCAAATATCAACAGCAGTATCTTTTACGCACCTTCTTTTAAGTTACTTATTCTTTGAACTTACGTGTGTAAGCATGTTGTTAAATTTCCTTTGAGACATTACTTATATCAAATGGGTCCGTATTTAGACTGACAAAAATATAAATACATATTATAATAATACAAATACAAAAGTTTAGTGATGTCAACAAACTGTGATAGCACGGGAGCTCGACTCTTGTCTTTGAGCCAAATTATTTTTTATTTATTTTTGTAACGTGAAGTGTTTTGGTAATGGCTGTAGAAAGAAGAAATGTTTTGTAATTATCTGTGGTCTACACGGAAATGTCTGGGCCTTGAGATTCCTTGGGTGTTTGTGATGTGTTAATGTTTGGCAAATTATGTCCCATTGTCTACGCTGTAACTACAATATTTACCTGAATAACCTGAAAGATGTTAAAGCTTATTAAAATTAGTCGTTCTTCTCAATTTCCACTAAGCATAGGTATTAAAAGGTTTTTTGGGAAAACTGGATTGAGTCACCATTGCTGTAAGCCTCCACAGATAACATTCGCATATAGCCTGGAAAAGAAATAAACTGAGTTCAATTATTTAAACACTTATATTATGCTGAGGAAATCGTAAAGAGTTGCAACATTACAATACCAAGCCACTCGTTTTTGCTAACGATAAAATCTTCAAAGTTTATGCAGCAGCAAGAAGTACTAAGTCTGTTATCTTACCCCAGTCATCACCTACGGGCTATTAAGCTGTAATAGCTCGTAATAGCCCCAATTAAATGTTACATACTGCGCTAAAGATAAACACTAGACCACGGGTACCTACTGTTTAGTGAAGTAATAGACTGCTTGTTATATACTACTACAGTAGCGTCCATTAGATAGATTAATAATACAAATTACCTACATAAAGAGGATTATCCCAAAACTAGAAAGGTTATGACTGTAGGTATACTATTCAGAAAAAAATATATACAAAGACATGTGCCTAACTCGATGACCAAACACAGACACCGATACTACTAGAAAAAAATGGGGGAAGCCTATCGGCACGAGGCGACTACTCTACTAATCTAATTAATTAATACTTATTGTAAATGAATTATTATGACATTAAAATATAAGTACAATTACAATTCAATAAAATACTATCATACAATTAGAAATTAAACTCGAATCATTAAAAATGTACCGAACCAATAATTTTATTTGGCATGTAAAAATGTATTATTGTGATTATATTATTTATTTTTAATCAGATAGTAAAACTATCGTTTATTTAGTTTTTGTGTTCAGTGTCTGGCAGATTTTTTAATATCTATGTTTGTTTGAGCAGTTGTAGCTACATATTTCTGTTTTCTAATACTTATTTCATTTGAGCAGTCCTACTTTAGGTATTTTAGAACTATAGTATAACTAGTGGTTGATCTTCAATTTGCAATACTGTGCGAATATGATTATTTATTTCCGCATAAAATATAATATCATCAGGACCCGTGCCGCCATCCCGTCTCCCGCATCAGTCTACGCACCGTCTGATCCAATTTTAAATGTCAGATAGATAATTGTGCAACGTTTTGGCGACCGATCAACACACGCAGTTCTGTCTCACACCGAAACACTTCGGTTCAGTTCATCTCTTGATTCCCGCCAAGCGGCTGCCGCGCGGTCCGACCGCCCGAACGCGCGTGTCAAACGCCGGCATTAATATTTTTTATAGTCCTGTTTTCGATCCTAAAATAAACCAGTGTAGAGGCAGTGACAATTATTATGTTCCTATAGGTGTATTATCAAGTGATTGGAGACTTGTTTTGTAATACAAAATGGAAAAAAATGAAAGAATGGAAAGGAAAAGGTGATTTGTTTGTCGAGATGCGATGGTCTTTAATGATCATTGATAATTGGCTGTTACAATGATTAGTTAATTACGGTTTTTTTTCTTAATTGGTTACCAATCTATGTCTAGGTTTACTAATAAAATGGATTACAATTAAACTTTGATGATCACTCTCAAGCATGCTGTAATTAACAAACATGGATCCATCAACCATACAATGCAAACTTAAAAAAAAACATTAACATAAACATCCGTCACACTTACCTTCTTACTCTCAATTAATTATTATCTACTTGCCAAAACATTGCTGTACATATCTCAAACATGTGATGAATCAATGAATAATTAGGAGACTATTTAGTCCATCATTTGTGTATCGGAAATGACAGAAATGCCATTTCGACCCACCTATATGCCAACGGGAGCCCATTTATTATAAAAAGACATTATACATAAAGCATTAATGTCTTAATACATAATATATCCACATAACCTCATTGCAACATCGAGCAGAATTCTCGTAAACCACTCTAATCATATTTATCACCACTTTAATATTACACCTTTGGCCTTGATTTGATTATTTTGAGTCAAAACAGTATTTTTAATACAAAAAGCTTTGGTACATTGTGTTGTTTAAAACATAAATACGGATTCTTACCTATAAGAAATTCTTTCGTATTTTCAGTTTTCCATAGATTTACGGTTTTTCGTTTTCATAACTGACATTGAAAACGATTTCATTTGTTTATTTTTGATTTGTTCGATTTTAAGGTTCATACTCCTGCTCTATTAATTATTTCAATCAAACAATACATGTTTCAGGCTTGCCTCCTCTTATAAGTTGTTCTTGCATCGTAATAATTTGCTCTTCATCCAGGTAATATATACCTACATACCATACCATAATACATAGAATATATAAAGTTCTGATAAGGGTTTCCTATTTCTTAACAAGTTCATGCAACCATTCATCATCTATGAAACACCTGAAAAATGCTAATAAAGTACCTTTCAGGTGCTGAAACTTGAATTAAAGCTCGACCTTGGATATTGAACTTACTTTACTTTTTTTAATGTTTTTTTTTTAAACTTTGATGATGTTATTATGTCTACTGTTAATTTGTCAGTCGTCTTAATTTTTCATTGTAACTGATAGTCAAGATTGGGCCTGTACTTTAATTGAATTGTACATTTTAATTGAACTCTAATTAATATCTACTGCCTGGTTATCTCTGTTTCGCAACCCTGCCCACTGAGTGATCCCCATTGTTTCACTATATTAAACGATTGATTCTGCCGTTAGACAGTAATATCATAACATAACTACCTGGACTTTTTGATTCCTTCTCCTGCAGTCTAATTGGTAATAGGTTATTGCTAATCCAAAAATTCATAAATTCTAAAAAGCCCAAGTTCTACACAACATAAATAACACAATGAAATGTGGTGGAACTGGCAAAATGAAAGTCATTCCTGCTGTCAGTGAGTTACGTAATTACACCGCATTTGTTTAAATAATATAAATTAAATACAATTACCCGTCTGGGTATTCTTCGCTCTTTCAACTAAATTAATTTTAGGCTTAATTGTGTTACTCCGATTCTCCGATGTATTCAGAAAAAAACTCACCGTAAAACTTAGATGAAGTGAGATTGAAGTGAGTTGTCAATTTATAGTGACAATCCCACCATGGTTAGCGTATTGTAGGCCACACGACAGTAGTAACTTTGATTGGCCTAGCGTAGTAGGTACGGAATTTCAATAGAATAAGAGATAGTAGAATAAATGCTGTGGAAATGCGTTCCTTGCGTAGCATGTGTGCTGGAACTATGAATGATATGCTGAGAAATTATGTAATAAGGCAATGGTGCGTTTTAAAAGAAAATTGAAAAGAGTACCTATGCTTTGATGGTTTGGTCATGTTGAGAGGATGAATGAAGGGTGACTATCAAAAGCTATTTACAAGGCAGTTCTGAGTGAAAACGCTGGCAAGGGACACCTTATAGTGACCATAATGGTGATGTTCTCCCGAAAAGTCAGGTGCGTAATACTAGCAACCGGTGTGCGTGTATGAACAGATGTATGAATGTGAACGTAAACGAGGCAAAAGAAAATGTACCTAAGGATCGTAGCTGGTGGGGTTCTGTAGTTTCTGCCTACCCCCACCCCATGGGAAGAAGGCGTAAATGTATATGTATGTAAGAGATGAGCTTATACTAGTTTTTGTAACAACTGACGTGCGGTCTACCGTATACCTATGTTATAATATCTCCTTTCTGGCTTCAGACTTCACGCTATACATAACTTAACGATTTCTCATAATCACCACACACTACACTGTAGCACATCATCACGTATTATTACTAAGTATTAAACAATACCTAATTTTAACAGCTAATCACCATTCAATCAAAACTGATCACCAATAACCACCTTAAACGTTAATATCTACTTTACGATGTTTCGCCCGTCACTTGTACGTGGCGTGAGTGTGGACTCAGCTGATGTGTCGGGCTATGGGGTTGCCAGGAGCCGGCGAGCATCGCTCTCGGCTGAGCAGCGGCGAAAGTTGAGCTTGCTACGCACATCGAGCATCCCGTCCCCACTGAGTCCGGTGAGCCACATTTACCATATGGTACCCTGCCCGAGAAAAGACTGTAATCAGGTATAGTTTAGAACCCTTGTTATTGTGTGTATTGTGGCTAAGTGAGTGTTGCTTTTTATGTGGGTTTAGTTGATTGTTGAGCATTTTGTGATTCGTGCTCAGTGCTCAGTTTCGGGTTGCGTCACGGTTGAGGTGTCATCAAGTGTATCTAATCATTCTATGTATTTACCTAAAACAAAATAGGTATTACCTATGTTTCACTTTTTTTAACAAACTGAAGTCGGTGTTTTTTCACTTCATAACAATTAACTAGATTTAGGTACATTGGGGTCGCTCTAGGGTATAAAGTATATGGGTGGTTATTGTATAATCGGGATAGCTGATTCTGGTGAAAACGCCTTCTAAAACCATCTCATTCTGCTGTTATCATCATAATGAAACCTGTTTAACCGATAATGGATGTTCCCACTGCTGGGACACAGGCCTTCTCTCGTCGAGAGGGAGTGGGCTATATATAATCTACTACGCGGGCCCAGTGCGGGTTGGAAAATATCACAAGTCTTAGAATTTCCTCGCGATGTTTTCCTTCACCGTTTTGAGACTAGGGTAATGAAATGATCTACACTTAGTAAGCATAAGGGCTATAATGTCATGTTTAGATCAAATACAAAAATACTTTTTCAAATCTGACTAGTAATTCCAGAGACTGTACCCTACATACAAATTTGCAAATAAACAAATTTTACTTCTTTTATAATAATGATGATCAAGAAATCATAATCCCTAGATGTCATTTGAAAGTTCATGATAGTTGATTGATGGATGATACATCGTCTGCAAGAGTCCGTCCTTTAACATTGAACCAAATCAATTCATGGACGAGATTCCCAGACAAAACACAAATACAAAAAGGTACTTACAAGACCAACCAAACGTCAATTACGTATTGATTGTAACTTAAAATAACACCATTAACGAACGAATGATCGATATGCGACGTGCTGATTACAACTGAGTTTAACCCAAATATCGAGCAGACTAAACAGTTTATGATTCCTATTCCTATATTCGGCAATGCACCTGCTCACAATGAAGCATTTATTACAGGTTTATGGGGTGCTTAATATAAGTGGTACGGAGAGGTGAAACTTTCAAGAAGAAAAATAACATTTATCGTGATTTAGAGGTCGTATTCTAAGGTGAACTGTCGGAGACGCCCTGGGCGCCGGGAATCCCAGGCTGATTTCCGCCTACCGTAGGCGCGGGCTTGCAGATGGCGAGTAATGGGTAGCTCGCTGTCCGGTAAGAACCAAGCCCGGGTCGATGGCACGTTGTGTTCCACGCGCGCCCTAAAGAGATATCAGCACCAACTAGTGGGGTGCACAAGGGCCGATGCCTGCCAGGGGGGTGTGGGTTGTTTGAAAGAGATACCGTAGCCCCTGGCACACAGGCAACTGAAGGAACATGGGTGGGTTTGTGGTGGGTCAGTAAAACTCTGAAGCCTCCCGCTCCACCCAGAGCGGGGGAAGTTACTTGATGATATCCCAGCCTCAAAAAAAAAAATACTGTCCTGGTGAAATGTGGGTGTTTCTACTAAAGGTACATCTCTGCCCAACCCTTCGAGGAAAGCAAGGCGTGATCTTTTGTTATGTAGTATTCTATAGAGTAATTTATTAGTACCTAAGTCATTTAATAGGTAATTTTTTTATGGCGTTTAGGTACCTACATATCATAATTAGCCTATAATGTTTCCGCTGCTGAGACACAGACTACCTCGCTGTGAGAGGTGGGAGGTGACAGGGGATAGGCTCTCAGGCAAATAAACTTTATCTTTCTTTAAATAATCTGTGATAGGAGGTGTAGTCTAAGGGCTAACAGATAAATTGCTCTTCAATAGATTGCCAAGACCTTATTGCCTTTACTAAGTCTTTCGTACATTTGGGAATTTGTTTCTAATTCTAAAGCTTTCCCTTTGTGGTCGTTATGTTATACCTTTGTGTTCTTACGTTTTCTGACAGAATTCTTTCCTTCATTCTGCCACGAAGGGATCTGTTTTAGAAAGTGCTAATGACGTTAATGTCAAGGACGGAATTCAGTTTTTCAAGTAAAGTAAAGTATCTCGCAATATGCATCCGGTAAATAAACTCCGGAACTTCTTATCCGCAAGTGTTAGATACGGAAATACAACCGCATGAACTTGAACCAGACCTCACGGCACAAAAACGAAATCCTCAATCATTTTTCAACGTAACACCACGTAAACTGTCTGTCAATAAACACATCGGATGCCAAGTAACACAGCACTCCTCTTGGTTGAAACCAATAGCTTCACATAACGACCTATTAATAGTCAGCTATTATTTTTAACGCGAACCCATTGCCAGAGCGCTAAAAGTTCAAATAAATAATTTGTAGAACAATATTCTCATTGTCGCGACAGATTTAGATTGCTGGCAACTCCAGGGTCTGTGGTGACGTCACGACCTTTCTTGTAAACATTGTTGTTAGGGATCTCGTGAGATGTTCTTTTGTTTTCGTTTCAAATGGAGATGGAATATTTTTGAGGTTTTATTCGAGTGTGAAATAAATCCAGTTAATCTTATTACTATCGTTTATTTCTTTTTTGTAGGCCACACATGCTGCTGTGTAATTGCAACCACGTTAAAATTATTTCAACTGCTATTTACTCTTGTTAATTAAACTTTTTACTTGTCTATAATAAATGAAATTATTTATTCTGTAAATATGAGAATCATTTTTCCACGTCATATAAAAACAAAAATAAGCTAGGTGGAGTTGACATTTCCTATCTGACTACCCCTGAGAAGAAATGGCTATACAAACTCATGGCTGAAAGTCACTTTTAAAGTCGATCCAGACGTAATCTTGGTCAGTCCATGTATATTATTGACTGAAATAGTATTTTGAGGAAATAACCACATAACGTTTGAGTGGACAGTCAGTGCAAGCGTAAGTGAAAAGCTTTGCTCTTATTAATTGGACTTCGGCAAGTAAATACTATTGTTACGAATCCAGCATCGTGTGTGGCTGTCGCCTGTCATTACTTCATTATGAGTAGTTTTAGTTTTCGTATTTTTAAACTCTAATTCCAGAATAATGAGGTTTTCCGTGCATTAAGCGACTAGGTACTAACAATGTTTTTACTAATTGGCAGATATTACCTACAGTGAGCATTAAATTAATAATAATAGTCATATCCCGTTTAGTTATTAGAACAGAAATTATGATGGACTGTGATAGACAACGTTTATTAATTTTATAGTGACGCACAAGTACTTACTTTAAATTATTACCTCGTTACTAAAATAAGTACCAAACCCAGTGTACCTAACTATATTTTTAACATGATACATAAATTGCAATTTGTGTACCTAACGTGGTAAGAATTTAATGATGTCGAAAAAATATTGTCGCCTGAGTAATATTGTGGATTAGTTTTCCTTTGTATAATCCACGTTAGATTTAATTGACTTCCTGAGACTTTAGGACAGTCAGCACTTAGCAAGATTGGCTACACAGTTGTAGGTACTCGGAAAGCTTGATCTGTTAATTGTATAACAGTATGAACTGCTCAAGCTGTGACTGTGTGTACTTAGGGGTCTCGTTGATGCACGCGTCTGTGTGAGTGTGCCGTTTCGAAAGATTTTTCGTAGTTTCTGTACTGTCCATATCTATATTTTGCTATAACTGCATAAGAATAAGGTGTCCTAGCTTTTTTGTTAGTGTAAAAATCGTCATGAATGGAGCAACTAGAAACGTCTGTCAGTAAACACAGGGTGTAGGTACTTACAACCATGAACTACCTTTCTCTAGGGTTTCGGAATTTAAGGCTTATTTGCCAAGTTAATTGATAACCGTGAAAAATCTTTCTTGTTCATTGTCTTCAAAAATCTTTCCTGTTTCTAGTTCATTTAGGGTTTTTGTAACACTTCATTTCGAGACGTAAAAAATATTTTCATCTGGTTTACATAATCTGCCTTTGTTTTATTTTTATGAATAGTTTTATGGAAGTAAACCAGATTCCAATATCATTTTTGTGTAACGTATCTAAACAGTGCTGCTTTTAATCAACTTTGAAATGAAAGAAACAGAAAATAACAAAGAAGCATTGTTTTAAATTGAAACGGGAAGTTCTGTGTCTGGAAGATAAACGATTCATAGTTCGGATGTAAACAATAAAATGAAAAAATTTAACACGTTATCTTCAAAAATAAAACGGTTATATTTTCTGAAATGACAGATCACTGATCTTTTTTGATACTAACAGGTGTTTACTTCTTTATTTTATTTTAAAATAATAATAATAACGTGGTGTTAGCTGATTGACAGAGGGGCTTATGGCCACTTGTGGGTAAGTTATAACAGCCGCACAGATCGACAAATCAGGTTAAGCTACGCTTGCCGTGGTTGGTCAGTGGATGGGTGATCTTTACATATTGATAGCTCTCCATGCCTTGGAAAGACTCGGCTGTCATTCGTAGATCTTTATCAGTCGTTACGGGTCGTTAGAAGCCCGAAAGTCTGACAACCAGTCTTACCAAGGGGTATCGTATTAGCCATTGCCATCGTAGCGATAAGCTCGGAGCCAAATTCTGGGCTGACTGACACGCTAAGAAGAGTCAGATCAGATAGGCAGTCGCTCCAGCCGGTATTCAGCTGCATCCGGTCAGACTGGAAGCCGACCCTTATATAGTTTGGAAAGGGCTAGGCAGATTATATGATGGTGTTTGCTGATTACGTCAACAATCCCGAAACGTAGTTTTTCTCTATAATTTTCCATATGATTTCTTATTTCTTCAGGCAAGCGCTGCTTGCAATAATCTTAAAAAGTACCAATAAAACATTGCGAAAACGAAAAATCTGTAACAAATCGCGCTCTGACGTAAAGGAAGTCCCGTTCTTCAATGCTAACTCCAAACAGTGCTACATCCGACGGTTCCACCAGCTGATCATAAATTATCGTCGTTTTTAATTCAGTTTTTATTGATGTCTTCAGACATTTCAGACTGGCCCTCATCAATCGCTGTTGCTATGTTTTGGAAACGGAAAATTGAATAACAAATTAAACAGACAAATGTTAAGAATTATGGGAAGTCGTAAAAGTCTATTACTGACAAAAATAAGGGGCAAAAATGTCTGTCTGGGACAAGTTGAGTGGGGAAATAACTATCATAATTTCTCTTGTCTTCTTCGCCGTCGTATCATTGATTCTATTTAAATGGGTCACTGGGACAGCTTAGGCTTTCTCTTGTAATAATAGGGTTTGGACATCGGACCACGGACGATAGGACGATAAGCTTCTAGGGTTTAAAGAAAAATTAGCGAAATCTTATTAGTAGGCCAGTTTAGTAGTTGGATTTGGATTTGATGTTAAAAGTCTAGTGCTGTCTCAATCATTTTTTAACTCTTAATTGATAGCTGTCTCGTTGGTCGCAAGCGTTACTGCTGACCATGAGGTCCTGGGTTGGATTACCAGGTCGGGCAAAGTGTTACTGGGTTTTTCTTTCTGAATTTTCTCAGTAGCAGCCCGGAGTTTGAATTTGTGCCCTGTTGATGGCAATAGGTCACCCCCTATTACATGGGACTTGAACATAACTGGCGAAATAAGGTTAGATAGGTATACTACAGGTACACATCTGCACAACCCTCTGGGGAAACAAGGCGTGATGGTATGTGTATTTGATAGGTTGGTTTTCTTTAGCTTAAGGCGGTGATATCTTGAAAACGCTAAAAAAGTTGGTTTTTTAAACCAGTGTATCTCTTTAACCGTAAATAATTTTGTAATAATAAAAAAATAAAAAAGATATTTTCAAGTCTACTTTGCATACAGTGATGGAACTCAAAACATAATTAAACATACTAAATCATCAAAGTCACCTCTTAATTATCTTTAAAACCAGTTTATCCCTTCAATAACAATTATAATTATTATTAAAAATATACCATAAAATTCCAAATGCCAAACTGCACCTAGTGATGGATTATTTATTTTTAAGTATCTCATTTTATACGATATTATTTGCAGTTTTACGACAATGCTTGCTCATTTATTATCGCTCATGACGACAATATTTAAAGTTACCAGGGCCTTAAAGGCAAATAGGCGCGACGCGACAGGACAATTTCCATGAAGTTTTCACAGAAATTGTTCTACGTGAGTCCCGTCGCGCTGTTGTCGTGTCGCGCCCGTTTGTAGGAGCCTTAAACCAAGGTGTAGAACAAACAAAAACATTCTACGTGCATAAAAGTTTACAAAACACAATCATTTAAAATCTGTCTGTCTGACAAGCTGTTCAAAGTGGGACCAGCAGACGTGTGTGTATTACTATTAGCTAAGTGACGATTGACAGTTAATGTACCTTTTCTATTCTTCGCTGAAGAACGTGACGCATTTCACGTTTGTAGGTTTTTTTATTTGAAATGTTTGACATAAAATTAACATTTTATTTTTGCTTTGGCTTGTTCGTTTCTGGATCTCGACGTAGACGTAAGGCAATTAATAAGATATTGAAATCTAGGCTAGCTTATGTGAGCAAGAATCACATTAGATTGTGGCGTCTTTAGTTCGTTTACTTGACGGAAATTAGGTGTAAGCATCTGACTATTGTGGGCACGCCACGGTAGCGGCGGTAAGCTCTTTGAGGAGTGGCTTGAGAGGCGGCACGGCGCCCTCGCCTCCCGCCTGACGCAGGTCCTCACTGGACACGGTTGTTTCGGGAGGTTACTGTTTCAGATAAAGCGTGAGGAAACGCCCGGGCGTTTCCACTGCATACGGTGGAGGTCTGCCCGGCTTGGGCGGAGCACCGCCGTGTCCTTGTGGAGGCGATCGGCGGTGGTGATCTCTCGCGTCGTACGGAGCGAGAGTGCATGGATAGCCGTCACCTCCTTCTGCGAAACAGTAATGCTTGCGAAGAGGGAGGCGGCGCACGTGAGGGAGAGGCAGTATATGCGCCCTCACGGCCGTAGCTGCCGCGGGAGATGCCCTGGGCGTCGGGAATCCCAGGCTGATTCCCGGCCACCGTAGGCGCGGGCTTGCGGACGGCGAGTAATGGGTAGCTCGCTGTCTGGTTAGGACCAAGCCCGGGTCGACGGCGCGTTGTGTTCCACGCGCACCTCAAAGAGATGTCAGCACCAACTGGTGGGGTCCACAAGGGCCGATGCCTGCCAGGGGTGCGGGATGTTCGAAAGAGATACCGCGGCCCCTTGCACACAGGCAACTGAGGGAACACGGGTGGGTTTTAGTCAGTCTGACACGCCCCCCTGCTCCACCTAGAGTGGGAGAAGTTATTTGATGATTTTACAACCAAAAAAGAAAAAGCATCTGACTATTGGAGCTCCAGTATCAGGAGTTAGAAGCTTTTCCCGCGGCTTCACTCTCTTGGATGTTACAAAATATCTCTCGCGAACAAATTACTGGAATCAAAAGTACCCTATGTGTTAATACAGGTTATAAGTTATTAAACTTTATGTGTGCCAAGTTTAAATAGCCAACCGCAATTGGTTTACGCAGTGCAGGCCAGTAAACCTTCCAGCCGGCATGTTTTTTTTCGACATCTTCAACAATCGTCATCATATTTCAGCCAATTTGCACAAAACCTAAATGAATTATACCTACACATAAACCTTCCTCATGAATCACTCCGTCTATTGGTGAAAACCGTATAAAAATCCGTTTGGAAGTTTTTGAGTTTATCGCGTTCAGACAAACAGACACTTCGAGACTTTCGTAAAACGAAAGTTTGTGTAGTGATATAATACTCAAATTCTTTTCGAACCTTCTCCCGTATTGTCACACCGTAGAAAAATCTTTTCATCTCTGTCCAGAGCTGCCAAGGTCCACTCTTTCTGCTAAGGACCACTCTTTCTGCCAAGGACCACTCTTTCTTAAAGTTAAAGGAGTCCAGCTCATCTCGCCATCTGTCTAGGCTTAGGTACTGCGATTGTAATACAAGTTTTTAAATACCTTTTTACATAAAATATTGTGTATAATGTATTATGTTATTTTAGTATAACATAGTGTAGAATAGTAGCGTGTCACTTGCCAGCCAGTCGCGATTATCGCGTGGATCATAAACGCTAACGCTCCACACTGTGCGCACATCCGTAAAATTAGGCTAGCGAATTATAGCGTTACTGAAAATAATCATTTATTATTTTATTATTGTGTTGTATTTTTGTTTGATGCGTGAGTTGTAGCATGTCAGAGTCAGACCTCGTTTGTTACGGCTAGGTGGCGAGAAATTATTTCCTTGTCATAAATAATGTTTCGTTTATTACCACAATAATTTTTTCTTCTTCATATTTTTGTCCGATCGTTTTGGATACCGAAGTAAGAGATGGAGCTTTTTAACTGTGGATCGATTGGATTGTGGATTGTTTTTTCTTTTTTAATGGATAGGGTATACTTCAGGGGTGGTCCCATTTTACAAATTTTTCTTTCGTAGATTGGCCGTTTCTGTCACTTTTGCTTACATAGCAAGTAGTGATATACGAATTACCTACGTACGAGCATATATCTTTAGTTACAGAATTCCATGAAAAGATATTTAAATTTGAGATTAGATTCAGAGACACTGAAATTAAAGTTATTTTTCATGTTGTAGTATTGTTTTACTCATAAAAAACGGTTTCTTAAAAAAAAAAACAACACCAAACTTTCAGATCTTTGTGTTAAAAAAAGAATGTGTGTGAGAAAAATAATCTTGTCGCTCTGAGCATCTTCAATTTGATTCTTGCGTTCACATTTTCCCTTTTGCCCTCATTTGAAACCAACAATCGAAAGCATAACTCAAGGAGAGACGATAAACGTCTGTCTGTTGTTTATGCGGGTATAAATAAGTGCTAAATCATTGTCTTTGTCTAGACTAGGCTGAACACAGAATAGATAGGTACAGAAGGTACATCTGATAGGCCTAGTTTATTTGACTTTGTTCCACTTCTTAGGGCACTTTTTTTGCAGGTCAGTGGTGCCGATTCTCTTGTACACAGAACTGAATGAACTAAACTATCACTAAAATTCCTTACTTTTGGCTATGAGAATCTTAAAGCTATTCTTTCATAATAATTTTGACATAACTAAAATCGAATTTGTCAATGGCGACTCCACGTGGTAATTTATTATTCTTTTGGCTTTTGGCAATGTGGTAGGTACTTATGTGCCCTACGCAGTGAATTTTTTAAGAGCCGCAGGCGCACGCAATGTTGCGGGCGGTCTCGACGGAAATGGAATGTTTCACTTTTTGTATGGAAAATATAAAAAATATTACCACATGTTGAGATTTAGAGGCTTATGAGTTTAATTATTATTATTAATCATTTTAATTCAGAATTAATTATTACATTCCATAATTTGTTAGTAAAAAATACTTAAAACTACGTTAGTAAAATTATTAAATTATTGTACAAATTGACCTACTCGTATTACATTTAAACATTACCAAAATTGAGCTACTTAATATTATAGAGGGCACCACCCGAGCCGTGAATTGAATTCCAGTGTCTCACAACTGGGCAATCAACCCTTTCCAATATGGTATTCAGAAGGCTGTTGGTGCTGCCCTGCACGCGGCGCATCAGGGAGGCCACTCTCTTACGAACGATCGCCCTAAAGCAATCCGTTTTGGCCTTAGCAAACATACCTGATGCACTACAAAAGCGAGGCAACCCCAACAACATCCTGAAACCATTATTATATAGGACCCGTAGGGCATTGAAAGATCCACGCGTATACCGGACCCACAGGCTGCAGGTATAAAATGACTGGCAGTATGCCTTAAAAAGAGCAATTTTCACGTCTCGTGAGCACCGTGCAAACCTGTGCGCCAGCATATTGCATCTCACCGCCAACGCCCTACGTTCCCGCTCTATATCCAAATCATCTGAGAGGTCCTCGGTGACCCAGTGCCCCAGGTACTTGAATTTAGTGACCCTACTTATAGGCAATCCCCCCAGTGTGACCGGTGGAACGGTTTTCGGACACTTACCACCTGCCTTGAAAATAAGTAGTTCACTCTTTTTACTGTTATACCTGAGGCCATGTGACCCCGCGTACCTCTCACAGATCCCAATGAGGACGTTTAGAGCTCTGACAGATGGGCTCAGCAGGACCATGTCATCGGCATAACTTATGTTGTTCACACACACACCATCCACTGAACAGCCGACACCAGCCCTGCTGAGCTCACCTACCAGCCCATTCAGGTACAGGTTGAAAAGCCGTGGTGAAGTCAGGCCTCCCTGCCTCACTCCACACTCCAACCTATACTCTGACGAACATGAGCCCGCCCACTTAACATTATTGGTTTGGTTGCCGTACCAAAATCGCAACAAATTTATAATTCCCCTGGGTGTGCTGGTTTCCCCCTGGAGCTTATCCCACAACACGTTATAAGACACCAGGTCAAATGCCTTCGACAGGTCCAAGAAACAACCGTAAATAGGCGTTTTCCTTGTAATATAGTACTGGACAGTATGCTTGAGTCTCAGCACTGCAGTTTCAGTCGATTGCCCAGCCCTGAAACCAAACTGGGCCTCGTGCAGATCTATATGCTCATCTAAGTGTTTATCAAGCAAACCATCCAGCACCTTGGCGATCACCGTAGCCAATGAGATGTGTCTATAGTTATTCCCGTCGGAAGCATCACTCGTCTTATTTTTAAGAATAGGTATCACCGTGGTCTTCATAAGCTCCTTGGGTAAATATGAATGGCTAATACACAAGTTGAATAACATTACCAGCACCCGAGGCAAATGAACACCTGCAAACTGCAAGTGCTCAATGCTCAGGTCGTTATGCCCTGGCGACTTACCTCTAGTCATATTTTTAATAATATGGGCGACTTCTTTCGCCTTAAACCTGAACGGCTCGCACTCTGCCCCCTCAGCACTGAGCACCTGCTGCACACAACCCAGAGGTGACACTACACTGAAATTATCCCTAAATAATTCGGCTATAAGGCGTGGCTCATTCCTACCCTCAACACTCACAGGTACACACGATCCAGCTTCCAGTTTCTTGGTATGCTTCCAAAACCGCTTGAAATCTCTCTCCTTGTGACATGTTGCTAAAATATCCATTTTAATTTTATCTTCGTTATCTTGACACCATTTCAACTTAGACTTAAAACACTTTCGAGTTTCACGCATTGTATCATATACATCCCCCGACTCGGGTTTACCAAGAAGCATCCAAGTCTGAAAGCTGTTTCGCGCTTCAACATGAAACTTTCGTACATGCCTGTTCCACCCAATAACCTGTTTCTGCTTTCTATTTTTTCGTACGCTACGACTCTCTCGCGCAGCTTCCGTCAAACAACTAACAATGCTAAAATATAACTTATCGATAATTACATGATGATAGTTATCACAGCAAACATTATCAGCACACAGACCAAGTTCCACCGGAAAATCAATATCCCTTAATTTACTCGCACACAAGTCCTTATAATTTTTCTATCTGACTAGCGTCCCTCTCACCCCATCTTACTTCACTGTATATATTCCCAGTATAATGCACTTTACATGGTAACATTCCTAAATTACAATATACTTCCAGTGGAAAATGGTCCGACCAGTACACATCATAACATACCTTAATTTCAGTCACACATTGCCAAGCTGCCTCCGTTGTCAGACAGTGATCAAGCCATCGCTTACAGTTAACATGACTTTCACTTATAAAGGTGTGTGTGTCTGGCAAAACGTCCAACTTCATCACGTCCGCACAGAGCCAGCTTCGCTCCATACAAAAGTTGGCTAATTCCGTAAAGAATAACTCCTTTGGATGAGCGTTAAAGTCCCCGAGAATTATAGCGGATTCAATAACACAACTATCAATAACTGCATGAATTTCACTTAGCACTTCCGTGAACTCCAACAAATTATCCCTACTGTCTGTTGGCATATACACTGAAAACACTAACGAACTTCTTTCACCAGCACATAACTTGACAGCAGTCAGCCTCACGCTGTTAGTCACGCTGTTAGCCTCACGCTGTTAATAAAAGGGGTCGAAATTTTCATTATTTTTGAGATTGGACACACCATTTTCGAGATACAAGCAAAAGTTCGCTTCTTTAAGCGCGTTGGGAATTTTTTGAAATGGGTGAAAACAATTAAACTCGCGACTACCGTTACCATTACCGACATCTCTGTATATAAGCATGTACATATATTGTGTATGTACGTACATAGATACACATGCATGTACAATAGCGTATTAAATGAAAATTGTAAGTTTAATTACAATTAGTTCGTTAAGGTTTTCACTTCTGTCGGCACTCCGGAGTGCCACTGTTTTTTTTTTCCTTTTTTGGTTCTGGGGCCTGTTGGTTTCCTTACGATGTTGTTCTTTACAGTTTTGAGAGCAGTGATGATGAAATTAAATACACAACGTAAAGTAAAGGCATACTTGTAATTCGGGACCGATACTAATGGCATACTGCATGCCACCACTGCCTGGTTCTTCGCTGATAAGGTATCTCGCTCCAAAGTCCTTAGATCCGCTTCTTTGCAAGTCCTGAAAACATTAAGATCGAAAAATTTATAAACCGTTTAGCAGTCTAAAATTTCCATTGAAATCTGAAACAGCTGGGCATTGCACGAACTTAGTAAGGTGTATAATGTATGCTCAGATTATAAAACAAAGGCAGATAGACCGCGAAGAACACCAAAGTGAGGCCAAAAAACCAAATACTTAAAGCGTCGCATTGTATGTAACATACGATGCGGCGCTTTAGTATATGTTTTTTTTCTGGTTTGTATTATAAAACAAAGGCAGATAGACCGCACGGAACACCAAAGTGAGGCCAAAAAACCAAAAACTAAAGCGTCCGTTGAATGTAATATACAGTGCGACGCTTTAGTATTTGGTTTTTTGGCTTCACTCTTGGTGTTCCGCGCGATCTATCTGCCTTTGTTTTATAATCTGAGAATGTATGTATAATAATATTATAAGTGTGAAAGTTTGTATGTTTAGATGTTTGTTAGTCAATCACGCTAAAACGGCAGAACGGATGTAGATGAAATTTGCCACACAGATAGTTTAAAACCTGGATTAACATATAGAATACTTTTTATCCCGATAGTACGTTTCCGTGGGATAACTTTCAATATCCACGCGGGCGAAGCCACTGGCAAAATCAGTAATGTATAATCATTTGTTGTTCAAACCGTACTTTCTGCTGCGTACTTGGTGCGAGGTATGTGTAGGCTAGACCGACCGCATTATTTGGCAGTGAGAGGTAACGTTGACAAGATCACGTGCCTGTTAGGGTTGGCACTGTCTGACTTTATTTGTGCGTTTGATTGTACCCTTGGCCTGTTTATTGCGGGTCATCGCTCTGTAAGCGAGTATTTTGATGAGGCGTTTGTCAGTGTATTGGCACATTTGGCACTTTGTATTTGAGAGCCAATTTTGAGATAAGGTCTTGCTTTTATATTGCGAAGAATAGAAAATAATATAATATTTTCTGCTATGTTTCTTTTAGCTTTTTAGGAATATTGATATGTAGTAGGTATGTAGGTCGTCCCATGTAGCTTTTTTATTTTTCTTGTCAAAGAACGAAGAGGAGGAAGAGAGGTACCTACATATTATGAACCTCTTTCTTTATATGACAGTTGCATTAATTCATGAGCTATTGTAATTTTCCGACCGTTACCCCCGGAAAAACGACTACATCGTTCATCGTTCTAATAAAATATGGAACTAGCCTAATTCTTCTTTGATTATGTCTCATATGAATAAAAGATTTTGATATTTAACGACACGGGTTTCTAAAACAATGCATTTTCTAAGCTTTCTAATATTATATATCCGCCCTAATGGCGATTGCGTGGCGATCAATTAAAGTGGACACTAAAATAGTGTTTTGTTTACAAGTTTGGTGTCACATGTTTTTACAGATGTTCATTTGTTTTGATAAGATATTGTTATTGCGATCGAAATTTTTTGGTAATTCGTTTTCATTCGATACCTACGTTTCCGTACCGATGATTTTACAGACGTACTTTTATAGTAAAATGCACAACTTGAAAGATGGTTTCAATTATTATCTAATGAATGACCAACTTTAAGCTGGATTTGATCATAATTGAAATGGTTTTTCATTTTGTGCATTAAAGATAGGAACACAGTATTTTAGCTGTAAAATCACGCTCATCAACGAAATCGGAAAAAAATCGTATACGGCCTCTTAAACTAAAGAGACGACGACAGCAGCTGTGTCGGGGACAACACAAAATTGGTTATCTCAATGTGTCATTTTCGACAGTATTGCCGGTAGAATCGATGTGAATAGCTATGCTAATGAAGCTTCCGGATATTTTGCGGGACTAATCGTTTTATTCATAATTATTTACAGGTATTGAATAAAGTAATAGTCAGACTGTCATCAACGTACTTTGAAAAATATTGTGATACTCAATCAAAGTTCTGAAGAAATAGATACCTATCTACATTTTTTTTTTAGAAAATCGACGTTACGTTAGGGCCTGGGATTCTTTAAATGTCTGGTATAAAAATATTTGTGAAAGTTTCAACCGTAAGTAAGAAATAAAATAACAAACAATGTCATCAACACGAGAGTTACAAATGTTAAATCCATTCGTCAGTTGGCATTACGACTTTACGAGGAAAACAAATAAACAGAACTATTGTGTCGTCGATGTCGTGCTCACGCGCATTAAAAGTCGTTGTATTTAGTAGCGTTACATACCGACAATATGAAAACAAACAACTGATGTTATTCGCCAATAAATCCGAGTACCTACGCGGAATTGAAATATATGGATGAAACTTTCTGGCATTCCTCTTTTTAAGCAAAATTACATAAACCTAAACCTAAATCTTGAAAACATTGTTAAAGCCAATTATTTTTAAAAGAGTAACCGTGGAGTTTCTTGCCGGCTCTTCTCCATAGGAAGCGACAAATTGGAACCGTGCACCTAGCTTCCGACGTTTCATATGTGCCCATGCAGGTTTATGTGAAATAAAATATTTTGATTTTGAATCTTCAATAGGATCTTCTGAATTAAATAATAGTAGCCTGCTATTTCCTGTCTTTAATATCAGGACCCAGAGCTGACAACCAGTCTTACGAAGGGGTAACGTATTACCCAGTTACTGAGTTGTGGAGGACAAATAGGCAGTCGCTCCATGTAAAACACTGGTATTTAACTGCATCCGGTTAGACTGATGGCTGTATGGCTCCTAAAATTTATAATAAAATACCACAGTCATATAAAGCATTGCCGATAAATTTGTTTAAAAAAAAGATGCGAGATTTATTAACAAAGAAGTGTTATTATAATATAAATGACTTTTTGAATGACACTATTTGACATTTTTATTTTCTTTATTCATAATTTTATATTTTCCTTTATTTTTGTGACATTTTATGATTACTTTATTCTACTGACTTATTATTGTTTATGACTGACCATTGTGTATTTGGATTGAATTGCCATTAGAAATTTAGTTTTTATTTTGTAATTATTTTTTATTTTATTTTGTAAATTTTCTAAATTTGTACGCCATACGGGTGAAACATGTACGGACAAAATATTAATATTGTGACATCCTGCATGCTTAATTTGCGTGTAGGTATACACATGTTTTGACAAATAAAATTATCTTTATCTTTAACTGAAAGCCAACCCCAACATAGTTGGGAAAATGCTACTGGCTGGGCAGAATGTGATGAATTTCAGAACCAGAAAGAATTGAAGATAGACTCACTAACATGCCCATGCATGATGGTCAGTCTACCCTGCTGACACTACGATCACTGGTTGCAGCTGATTAAGAAAACTAAAAAAACTGATTAAGAAAACTAAAATATTAATTACTTGCTTCCGCCCGCGGCTTCGCCAGCGTGGAAATCGAAAATTATCCGCGGGAAAGTACTACCGAGATATAAAGTATCCTATGTTTTAATCTAGGTTATAATCTATCTGTGCGCCAAATTTCATCCAAATCTGTTCAGCCGTTTTTGCGTGATTGAGTAACTAACATCCAAACATCTTCACAAACTTTCACATTTGTAACTTTAAGTAGGATCTAAGCAATAAATTAAAATACGTAACCAATCCAAATGCTAGCTAGGCTAACTGTTGGTAGTCAGAACAGCACCCTAATTGTATAACACACTATCAATTAGAATCTGAATCATTTTGAAGCTAATCCATTGCTTAATATGTTAGAGAAATCTGTCTGCTCAACGACGTAAATAACGCAATGAATGTTGTTGAATTGTCAAAATGAAAGCCATTCTTAATGGTAGTGTCTTACGCAATTACCCCATTGTTTCTGCCTTTTGTTCACAACTTCAAAATATCGCATTTCTGTGGAAAATTAATGAAATGATAAGTTCTAATTTAAAAGAGTGTCCACTGAGTTTCTTGCTCGTATTTCTCCAAAGGACACTAACGCTTTCGAAAGGGGAACTAGCTTCATTTTCCTTAGTGTCTCCTGACAGTTTAAAAGTTTCTGGTTTGACTTTAAGTTAAGTTACATTCCCTTGGATGACATAGGGTTATTCTTTGCCTGAAGATAGGTAATCAACGAGCAACTGTGCGGAAGTATTTCAGTACTAATTCTCAATATTAAACATTTGTTTCAGACTAGGTCCATAATTGTTGTTAGTAACAATATACTTAAAAAGTAATGTTAGTATTGAAGCAACAAAACAAATTAAACTGCGACATGAAGCCGCATCCATCTTCGAAGCATGAGGGCCTCCCCCCCCCGGACGGCAAATACACCCAGTATAGAGTTGGAACTACCGAACGCGAGTGAGTAGGGAAATACATCAACCCGCGCCTCAGCAAACATCCCAGACGCACTGCAACGCCATGGTAGCCCCAACAGTACCCTGTATGCATTGTTGTATTGGACACACAAAACTCAATAGATGCATTTATTTTGTTAGAATCTAAAGCAACGTCGAGCTGACACGACATGACATGACATTGAGGAAAAGCAAGAAAATACTGAAAGAAGAAAGCGTTTGAGTGACCACTGATATAATATATTTTAGAGCGAGTTACATACGTTCGTTATAAAAACAAACAAACTGACACCGTTTGTTTACACTGCGCGTACGCACGTTACTGGTTCAGGGACGAGACTCTAGTTTAGTGCACGTTTAACTAACATGTAGATGAAGCGTTTTCGAATAAGTTCACCTTGATTCACTGTATCTTTGTAACTTGAGGAGCACCTTGATTTAGCCTTTAGCTTCTTAGGTAGTCTGTAGAAAGTTAAACTTATTGTAATACCTGACCAGGTGCGAATTGGACTCGCAGACGCAAGGGTCGATACCGTATTAAGATCGAGCAAAAACGCCGAACAAACGTTTCTTGTATGAAGACCCCCTTAAATATTTTAACTTTATTTTATTTTTATTATTTGTTGTTAGAGCGACATAGTAGTACACACTCGGTGAAAATAAGTGTCTAACTATTACCTTCGGTTCAGAAAAAGAGCATGTGACAGAAGGACAGAAGAACCTGGACAGATTGACAGACAGCGGAGTCTTAGTAATAGGCTCTCGTCGTGCCGCCGCCGCGCCGCCGCGCGCCGCCGCCGCACCGTCGCGTCGACACCCTTTTGGGTAAGGAACCCTACAAACACGAATAATAAAAACGAGGGTTTTTCTAACTCTTTTTATGTATCTAATGAATGTCTTAACTTCGATCAAAGAAAGTCCGAGACGTTTCTACGAGAGCTACATAAATATTTTAAATTGAATAAATCTAGAAAACAGAATTAATAAACGCAGTCTCTAGATTCACTCGTCATTATCCTCTAAAAAAAACTGCCCATAAGTTTTCCCGGCACAAATGACATAATCCAAACTCTCATGACATGGAATGGATAGAAAATTACGCAGCTGTTTTATTTCATAATTAATTTCATATAAAATTACGCTAAAGCGTCGCCGTCGCTGTAAAACATTTTACGAGTGTTCGATGTGTAAAATGTTTATATTTTTATAAATCGAAAGGTGTTCGTTGTGTAAAACGTTTATATTACCGATTTATGACCCCTGGAGCTGACCACAAACTAGTTTCGGAACCTGTCGGGTTTATTGAAGCGGTACATGTGAGATAAAGTCTTTGATGTGATGTGACGTGACGTACCTGTATTTATAGATGTGCTGATGGGATATATATACTGCCGAGGAGCAGAAAATGTGAGAAAAATTGCCAGATTTTCACATGATTTTCAGTATAGTAACTAGTTTTGTCACAGCAAATATTGCTTGCAAAATAGTATCAATTAATTTAAATAAATTAATACTTAATCTTACAAACAATATTTTCGGAAACAAAATAATATTGTTTATCTACCTGTTACGGTTCAGAAGAATCAGAAGAAGTTAAAGTTATTCAGAAATCCTATTCGGAATAACTTTAACTCGTCATATAAAAAATTAAAGCGTAATAAGCTAGGTGGTGTCGACATTTCCTATCTGACTACTCCTGAAAAGAAATGGTGAAACAAACTCAGGGGTCCTAGAGTAAAATAGCAGCATCGCTCATTTTATAAACTATTTTTCTGTTTTAAAACGTGAGTCCTATTTCAATTCGTACAAAATAAATCAAATGTTCTCAATCACTCATCGTCAACTCTCTGATCAGCATTGGATTCAATCAGCTATTAGTGTGTTTGATGTTTTAATTCCTCGTGTAAAGATAATCAAATGAAAACGCTAACTGTACTGAAATCGGCACGTCTAACAAATTGTGTTTTTAAGCTGGATATACATTATGAACGTTAGGTAGCTACAGTGTCTTTTGTGTCCACTTACATACTTTTGAGGATGTAATGAATACCACTGATACTGCTATTAAAGTGGCCACCTAAGTACTGGGCATAGCGATATGAAAAGTACCATCACACCAACTCGAAAAGAAAAAGATTACCTATGATGGCGCATTACCTGCGGTCCCCGTATTTGGTTTGTAACGGTGCATGGTTGACGAGTTTATCAAAATACTTTGCTTTTGGTTAAGTTTGAGGTTAAGCTACACTAGCCGCGGTTGGTCCGTGGATAGGTGACCATCTTTACATACCCCTACATACCTCGGAAAGCACTTTAAGTCGTTGGTCCTTGGTTGTCATTTTCTTTTGTCGTTGTGGAGGTCAGATAGGCAATCGTTACTTGGTACGTATATATTCAGCTGCATCCGTTTAGCCTAGAAGCCGATCCTAACATAGTCTGCTGATGACAAGTCTGCAGATGAGGTGATGATGACAAAGGAGATGCGCACAGCACAGTTGCATATCTCGCTTTACAGTATTCTGTCGATTCTCACAGCTGATGTGCACGGCTCAATCCCAGATTCACATGGCTGCTTTAAAAATAACACTGTATTTTTAAATTTCTCTAATAAACATTGAAAATATCAGAGCATTCAAAGTTATTTTTACTGTTCACAAGTCTAAAGATGACGGTAAAGTGGGATTACATGTGGAAACTTCTTTTTGTGTTTATTTTGAACTCATTTAAAGTGATGTAGGTCAGCCCATTAGGAATGAATCGGTTTTCAGAATTATTTTCATAAATCACGAGGTTGCTATTAGTTATTTTTTTCTTTTTCGTGGGATTCACGCGGTGTATTGATTTTTGTTTCACATAGGTAGGTAAACATTTCATGGATGACCATGGTATTATATTGAACTAGATTATAACGACAGTGTACGCTAGATTATAACGACAGTGTACCCTAGAATAGTACCTTGTAGAAAAAAAAACACATATAAAGACAACCGCATGTTTAATGAAGGTTAAATCCGAAAAGCGGTTCGTTCTTAATGTGCTCACCTACATTACTATAAATGAGGCCAAAATAAACACAAAATATTTGCATACTGAATTGGGATGACAGAATACATGATGGAATAGTAGAGAGATAATCCTGTATAAAACGAAGAATCTTCGGATAAAAGCCGAGAACGACGTAGATGAGCAAGAAAGACATGTGCTGCTTTTACAATGTTTGTAAATATGTGAGCACCATGTATCTATCATAGAATTAATATATCTGTATTGCTTCAATTTGATTCCTTTTACCTATTTTGGTATGGTAATTTTATTCTGGTTGCATCGTTTTCACACATAATTATAATGTACTATGTTAAATATTGTATTTAAAACATTTTAAAAGAGTAACGGTGGAGTTTCTTGCCCATTCTTTTCCATAGCTACGAAACTACATTTTGGAAGGGGCGACTAGAATCAATTCTATTTAAATGTAAATGTTGACGTTTAAAAGTGCCTTTTAAGTGCCTATTTGAAATAAATGCTTTGACTTTGCTGCATCGCCTAAATATACAGGGATGAGAGCGTGATATGGATGACGATGATAAATCACCTGATAGTACTGAATAAGTGCCTACCTAAATATTCTGTTTACGCAGCATGTAACACCGCCGCGCACAATTGCGCCCGCGCATCCAATAGAATAATTGCAGACGACAGAAGTGATTCAGTTATTTTTAGCTTCGCCTCCTCTTGTCGTTTGAGTTGTAAAAATACTTTCTGTAGTGCGATTGTTGAAGAGTTATTTGGTGTTTTTAAAACGACTTTTTGGTTTACCAGTGATAATTACTTGTCGCATTTTTGACTGATTGATGAAGAACACAATGTTCTTGTTTTGGGGAATGGTGGCTAATGGATCATGTTCAACATTATTATTTTAATGTCTATGTCTCGATTGATGTTTTAAGATTTCTAGACTTAGCGAAACAGCGTCATTATTTAAAGTACTTTGTGCTGAGGCCATGTTAATGGGTGTTCGAATTTTTCTTCTATTGTTATTACTATTGTCTTTAGGGCTCGTGGGTGGCTAAATAATAATAGGCGCACGGGTCGATCAAAGGCATAGCTACTCTTGCCACGGTTGGTACGTGGATGGGATCATACATTACATATCGAGACCCCTCTATGCCTCGGAAAGCCCGATTTTTACAACTAGGTATCTATTTGTTTGCCAGATATTGTTAATTGGGGTGTTGCGTCATTTTATACTTCTTCGTCAATTATAGCAACCACTCAAATAATTATTGGCAATAGCTTGCAGATGATCGGGTATTTACTTTGCTGTATTTTTCTGTTTGCTCCACAGTGCCATTACAATATTATTATTTTCATATTATGATGAGTCCGTCGTTATTGTTTTTAACATAAGAATTTGTTTTATCGATTGGTGAAGTTTCTCCACTTCAAAGACAAACCTTGAGATCCTTTTTCTTTCAATAATGGTTTTGATACTTCTACATTTGAGACAATCTAACTAATATTCGTTAATAACAAACAAAACTCAAGCAAAACAATGTGGCTCATTAAAAGTTTGCGTTTTACATCCATCACTTCGTCTCATGGGAGTTTTTCTCATTAGCTAATTATCTTACTAGACTAAACAATATGTCATTGTCAACATTATTTAAAATATTGTCTTTGTGAAGGAGTTTTCCAATACTTTGCCATTGCATCAACAAACTTTCGATCGCCAAATATACAGGAAAAGTTTTTATCCTGTGCGCAAACTGTAACCAAGAATTCAACATATCATTCTAGACCCTTTTCGTCAGATACAAAAAAGAAAACAGCTGCCGCGTAGTTATAACACTTTTCTATGAAACAGCTGATTTTTTTTTGTAAAACCGACGAAAAAATTCTTTGCTGGGGTCTAGAATGATATGCTGAATTCATGGTTACAGTTTGCGTACTGAATAAAAACTTACCTGTATATACGGACAAAAAAAAAGGCTCAGATTAAATCACTAGATCACTGTCTGGAGGTGGGCTTTATGCCTCATTACACGCTTTATATTAGCTTCACTTGTATGTCAGTATGTAACTCTCCGTGGGTAATTTGCGCGCCTGCGGCCTTCCTTGGTTCTGGTAGCCGTTTTTTATAAACTTTGCTTTAAGTTAAGTAATGATTAGCGACTGATTAACCATACATTATTGAAGTTTAAACATCTCTTAACTTTAAGCAACGTTTATAATTATAAACAAGAGGGTTAATGTTTAGGTTTAAACGGACCCGTAGATACTGGGCATATGAGACCAGAATTATTTGTAATGATGTACGTATTGGTTTATTTTACACGCTTTATATTAGCTTCACTTGTATGTTTGTTGGTTTGTTTGTTTGTATGTTTGTATGTAACCGACTCCTTTGAGCGCGATTTTGACCCACTTTAAACGGTCAGATTTCATTGAAACTTTGTAAACTTGTCGAGGACCGATGACAATTTAATAATTTGAAAAAAAATAGATAAAAAAAACATGTTTTTGTAGTTAGCAGAACTAAAAAATAGAAAATAAATAATAGTTTAAAAAACTAAAAAACACGCTTTAAAAACCAAACTAAAAAAGGAGAAAATAATTTAATTCAATTAAAAAGCGTGGGGTGCTTGACATTAATTGATTATAAAAATACCTCAAAAAGCACCCCACGCTTTTTAATTGAATTAAATTATTTTCTCCTTTTTTAGTTACGTTTTTAAAGCGTGTTTTTTAGTTTTTTAAACTATTATTTTTTATAGGATGCAATATTCTTGCCTATGGCACTCAGTAAAATTGAAGCAACAAATGCATTGCATCATCAAAATACTGTTTACACGGTGCAACTTTTATTGATACTCCACCTTATGGTACGGCACAGGCAATTAAATAGCACCGTGTTACAAAGGGTTTAGGATATATCGAATCAAACAATAGGTACTTTATCTCGAGTAAAATCTTAGACATAATTACGTAAGGATTTCTACCTCCGCAGCCGGCACGACCTCTACTACCTAAGTACTCATAAACAATTCAACTGCTATTATTACGTGGGCTAGCACACGATTGCACAATGGAAATAGCCCAGTGGCTTACATCGAGCCAATTACGCTGGATGTCTCCAGGTCTAAGAATAGCCAGACGGACGAGCCCCTTACTGTGATGTAATCACCTCGTTGATGCTGACAAAGAGTAGGAAAAGACAAGTTATGATGAATAAGTTGCTACTCTGATTGAGAGAATAGAGTACAAAGTTCCTTGCGAAGATCACAATACCATTCATTGTGGCCATGGTTGAGGTCTATATATGTTCAGCAAAAGACGTCTTTAAGGTGATCACAGAGTGATAATAATTCTGTTTGCTAACTGAACTATTCTTACAAAATTGAAAACAAACGCATTTGTTTTCGTCGCGTATTCTCACCTCAACAGCGAATTTCAAAGTGCAGATGTTTAGAGAACAATTTGTATGACGGATTTGGCCAACACCAATCCATTATCAATTCGATTTGCTTTATTGAGTGCTAAAAGTTGGCAGTCAGCTTTCTCTCCGTAACTAGGCGGAACGGCCAAGATTTCTGCAGAAAACAGATACATATATTTCTCCAATGAGACAGACCTTTTCATAATTATATTCATGCAACTAAAGACGTCATATGAAGTTCGGGAAGCACGAGGATATAAAGAATACCAACTAAGACGTCTTCAACACAAACTATATACGTCTAGTATAAGAATGTCTATCTCTACTTTTATTTATGTTCTGGTGCTCTAGACAATTAATTTGTTGAAATATTTATCGCAGACAGATTTAGTTTTACACATTCAATTTGTTTACTTTAGATTTTATTTCTGTAATTAATCTGGATAATTAAAACTACGATATACAAAATAAATACAAAAAACAAAAGGACACTTAGGCGTCGAAGTATTCCTCCGCATCGCTGTCATCAGGAAACGTGCCCAGAAGACTGGCAGCATTGCCACGTTTATGTTCTTATATCCTCTATTTTTATTCCCCATCAATGAAAGTCTTGTGAATGCACGGCATGCATCATACTTGCATGACATTCGAGTTTCTACATTTGATGAATTTTAAGTTTAGCTAAGTTATATGTAGCCCACCAGTGGCGATAACGATTTCTTTGATGATAAACACCCATCGCTACCGTAGCCTATCTTCGATAGTAATCTATGATTCCTTACTTTGATCGTGCCTATGTCGTAGTTAAATAGGAAGTCTTCTAGTCATCCGTCGCTGCACGTGATGTAATTTTCAATCAGCATGAGTGGATCATAATCGTTTTTTATTGTTTAGGACTTAGGAGAACGTTTTAAGATTATTGTAAATCTCAGCCCGTGTTTGGGATTGTCGAGATCATTGCAACGAGACTACGTTTATTATTTTCTACAACCACTATCAACCATATTGTTCGCAATATTAAAAGTGCATTACGAGTTAGAAAATCTCTTGGGGATCCGTGCGATTTTTGATTAAATTACCTACTTGATTGTAATTAATGTAGTACGCCAAGATATGCATAATCTTATCATTTCAATAAGAAATATTGACTACATAAAAATGTGTTTGAATAAAGTTTATAAGCATGAATTACAAATAAGAACTTTTTACAGTTTCTTAGGGTATTGCAATTAGTAAGTATACAGAATGCCTATGGCCTGCAGCTTCAAAATATAACCAAAACTAACGACAGCGTCGTCTGAAAATCTCAACTGGAAAACTCTTACAGCGACGCCAAACGGCTGCTGCCGAGACTACACCGTCCACTGAAAGTTCAGGCACCGCTGAAACAACGCTGAAAACCAACGCGATGAATTTTCCTAACGTTTCTATAAAACTAACGTAGATGGCGCTGTGTTCGCGGCAGAAAATTGCAAGTTATGTTTACCCGATTCAATTTTGTTTTGTTCGATTTCGCCATGATTTATGTTTTGTAAACAGTAGTGCTGTACTTAGTTTATGTATAAGCGAGAACCCGAGCGTAAATATGTATTATATTTACGTTCGGGTTCAAGAGTTCTTGTATAAGATTAGATTTTGGTAATTGTTAGATTTTATGACCAATGTCTTTTATTTGTCTTGGTTCAAACTCAAACTTAAAGCATTTATTTTTATTCCAAATAAACCAATAACAGGCACTTATAATTTGACAAGGGTTCGGTCAGTCAGAAAGATGAAGCTAGTTAGTAATAATACATTTGTTTATTTCAGAAAAAAAACACATCAAAGATCCACAGAAACAACATTCATAGTAAAAAAATTACAATACAGAAAAAAGGGTGTCGTGTGCCTGTACTAATAATAAAAATTCATTGTATCACAGACACCAGCGCCTTCCAAACTAGGTAACAAAGAAAAATATCGAACGTGCTATAAAGTGAACTCTTAAAAATATATAATATAGTGAAATACCTTTTTTTATTGGGCTTGGGTAATCATCAAATAACTTCTCCCGCTCAGGGTGGAGCAGGAGAGCATGTCAGACTTCTACTGACTAAAACCCACCCGTGTTTCCACAGTTGCCTGTGTGCCAGGGGTGACGGTATCTCTTCCGTACAACCTGCACCCCTGGCAGGTATCGGCCTTTGCGGCCCCCACCAGTTGGTGCTGAGATCTCTTTGAGGAGCGAGTGGAACACAACGCGCTGTCGACCCAGGCTTGGTCCTTACCGGACAGCGAGCTACCCATTACTTGCCATCCGCAAGCCCGCGCCTACGGTGGCCGGGAATCAGTCTGGGTTTCCCGACGCCCAGGGCTTCTCCTGCGTCGACTAAGGCCGTGAGGGAGCATATATGCCTCTCCCTCACGTGCGCCGCCTCCCTCTTTGCGAGCATTAATGCTTCGCAGAAGGAGGTGACGGCTACCCATGCACTCTCGCTCCGTACCATGGCTTGGACTAGGGCCGGACGCGAGAGATCGCCGCAGCTAATCGCCTCCACGAAGACACGGCGCTGCTCCGCCCAAGCCGGGCAAACCTCCACCGTATGCTTCACCGTGTCCTCAGGGTGATCTTCGTAGTGGAAACACCCGGGCATTTCGTCCCGCCTTATGCGAAATAGGAACCTTCCGAGACACTGTCCGGTGAGGACCTCCTTCGGGCGGAAGGTAAGGACGCCCTTGCGCCTCTCAATCCACTCCTCAAAGCGAGGCCTTACCGCCGTAATCGTGGCGTGTCCAATAGTTGAATAATGAATAGTTGAATTGTAGATTAAACACAGCTGCTACCTATGAATAAAAAAATAATAGAAATAGACATATAGGTACGTTATAATACTGTATGTATACGTGTATGTAACCCAACTCACTACTGATTGACAAATTGTTATAAAATTAGTAAACATATAGGTTGAACGTTATATTCTAGTATTTTTCTGTTTCTGAACATTTTACACCAAAGCATAATTTTTGATCACTCTTTCTATTTTACATAGTTTCATCTTTGAGCTATTGGCCCTACTTTCTCACTTCTATTTCCTTATTCCTGTGCATTATTGTAGGTATATTTCATCTATGTAGGTACACCTAGGTTATAAAACCTAAGGAACCTATTAATTACGCAGAGACTTCCGTACCCACTATACCGTAAAGTACACAAATACATAAAACATGGACATCCCCTCGTCCACATTTTCCTATCCCTCATTCTTACGTGATGGTCGGCGCGGGAAGGATGTGCCGTAATTACGGGCCGACCTAATTACGGAGCAATTGAGAGTCGTACCACATACCTCTATAACATCTACCTATTATTTACTGAGTTTCGATGTTCACTTTGTTTGAGAAGAAATAGACAGAAGTTTTGTAGTGGCAATAGTTGTGTGAGAATGATAGTTATGTGACATACATACGACTTCAAGGGAATAAATAGCCTGAGCTCAGCAGTGGGATTTAACAGGGAAAAAAAGAAAAATTTGCAAACTAGTATATTTCCGTTGTTATTTTTGCCTGAAGCCTTCAAAATATAAAATTCGATTGACGTAAGAATCATCAAAATCGGCCCACTTGTTCGGCCTCTAGAGCGCCCATAGGATCCAACATAATATAGACTGATAAACACTTTACTCTCCTTTGTGTCGCGTAGTCGTGTAAAAAAGGAGTGATTATATATCGGTGCTATGTTATGTATAGATAGGGAGGTAACATACAGGTTTAGTCGCACATCCGCAGTAACACTTTTTTGACGTGATTTTCGCAGTGCAATTGTTACGACTAATGTGCAATTGACTGCACTATCTTCTTGAGTAGTAGTCCCTTAGAATGTCCAATGTTTACGTTTATCTCTTCATTCAATATATCGAAACAACCGCCTATATTCTAACAGAGTCAAGAATATCGCCGCCCACACCACATCATAATTTAGTACGATTGGACACAAACTAGAGGTTGCACTAGCCAGTGTTACGAAGTGTAATAATGTATTGCGGTAAGATTTTCATGGTGCTCGTGTGAGTAATGCGCGAGTGCTGAGTAGTAAAACATATGGGTAGAAATATGTTTTAAAACGGTCAACAAATCCAGATCAAAGCAGAAGAATGTTAGAAAATGCCAACACTTTAGATTTCTCTATAATTATCCGCTTAGCCTATTCCCAAATATGTTGGGGTCAGCTTCCAGTCTAACCGGATTCAGCTGAATACTAATATTTTACGCGGAGCGATTGCCTATCTGACCTCCAAACCCAGTTTTTGGGTAATACGATACCCTTTTGCAAAACTGGTTGCCGGAATTTAAAACTTTCACAATTATGTTAAAATAATACATTTAAATAATATTAAACAAACTATTATTTCTTCTATTGTTTATTTAGTTGAACGACAAGTTTTTGACCTACTCTATCACCATTGAAGTCGTTGAGGCAGATTTGATCGTACATAAGTAACTAAATTGTAAGTGTGCTTCGTAACTTAAGTATTCATATTGAATTGAATTGTTTGGATTTGTACGTAGCCCTCTTCCTCTCTCCTAATTTTGCTGTGCCCGACAGGGTCCATATTGATCTCTTACTGTTATACCATCTATGTAATCCTTAAGGAATGCAATAAAGAATTGAGTATTAAAATATTGTGCGATCCAAAAGTAATTTTTATCTCGTGTCACTTTTCCGATGTATTCCCAAAAGCTATGCAATTAAGGGGTAAATCAATTTGTAGCAAACTTTGACGGTAGCCCACTTGCCAGCTTCCAGTACCTCACGTTATTTAGGAGTTCAGATATTGTAAACAAGTTTGCATACATATTTTGCTCGAAGATTCTTGGTGAGTGGTAAGATTGTTTGGAAATACGTGTACACGTTAAAACTTTATTGAGGACGGTTTAAAGACGTCTTCATTTCCATACAATTTTACTTCCCTGAGTTATTGTGACGTCGTGACGTGAACGTGAACGTCCACGATAACATCGTCACGTTGGATAACGTAAAAGACACACATTTGGTATCTTATTTTGGTGTTTATGTTCTCAAGACCATAATCTAAAAAAAATATAAAGAGAAAACATTTGATTTTTTGCTTGTTTATTCGTTACCCTTCCACTCCAAAACGGCTGAACGGATTTGGTTGAAATTTGGCGCATAGACCATGATCTGGATTAGAGCATAGGTTACTTTTTATCTTGACATTCGCACGGGATCAAGGCGGGTGAAACCGCGTGGCGCAGCTAGTTGATAATAACTTTATCAGTTTCATGATTCAATCTCAAAGTTTCATAAAATAACTGTAGCCATCTTTGATTTGTTCTGATAAACAATGTCTGCTATTTAAAGGATATCATTAGGTATTATTGTTTGTTCTTAGACAACCTTATTGTTGACATCCCACTCTTGTTTTTTAATCTGGGTTACTCCTTGCGTTAGTCTCAATAAATCTACGTGACCAGAGGCACGCTGATCAGCTGTCTGCTGTTCCACATTAGTTTTTGAGATTTCATTCATCATCATTTCTTTGTGCTTGTCATTGGTTATTTTCTCCTGTAACTGTTCTTTCTACTTTGAGATTTTACTATCTTCAGCTGGATTTCGTATTCCATTCTTGGGCCATCTCAGTAGTGTATTGTTGTACGTATATGTGACTGTATTTCTCCTTTTACTGTCCTTTCTACTTAGAGATTTTATTATCTTCAGCTGGGTTGTGTATTCCATTCGTTTATCTCAGTAGTCATAGTGTATTTTTATATCTATTATACGTACTCACGCACGTCACCGAAACTCTAAAACGTTGTCTTTATTGGATTCTGTTAAGTTTAATGTCTCTAGTAGTAGTCTATTTTGACTGATTAAAGGCTATAATAATAATCACTACGCTTGCCAGTCAAATTCAGGATTTCAGTATAAACCCTCGATTTCAGTATAAACTATCCTATTCATGAGGACGACTGGTCATCGTCTTAACGCAATCTCTTGAGGAATACGAAGAATATGGCCTTTTAAAATAAACATATTTTTGCCTCTTGCTCCTCTTTGGCATAAATACCTAAATATACAAAATTCTCAATACTTCGCTCAAAATATTGTGACGGAGATAATAATCTTATTTGCATTTATTATTGAGTTCCATGGTAACCATATTATTATAAAACGATCATGTGTGTACATTATACATGTTTTGTGTACATATTGAATTGAATTTTCCAGTCACTGAAAGACTTTGCTAAACAATCGAGAAGACTGAACGCACACTAGGAGAGAGAAACGCACGAAAACTTCACTTCTTTTAGTTCAAAGTTTTATCAATGTTACAACAACCGTTCTTTTGAGTGGAGTGAGTTTGAAGTTAACTGTCGTTTCACCTGATGCTATGGATCGCTAGGGATTGACACATCACTTCAAGCTGACTTCATCTAAGGTTTAACAGTGAGATTTTTACAGAATAGCTCTACAGTTTTATGGATCATTCTTTTACACTCGTGTTGTACAAGGTGCATGCAATCTGTAGAAGACAAGCTCATGTATCCTATGTCGATGACACTACGTGGTCAGCAAGTTTGGTAATGAGGACGGGCGTACAGGACTTAGCTGTTCTTCTCGTGGAGGCCCTTTTATAGCAAAAGCAGAAAATGGAGGGTTACTGTTACAGTAACTGGGTTGTAGAGGTCAGATAGGCAGTCGCTCCAAGTAAAATACTGGTATTCAGTTGTATCCGGATAGACTGGAACTCGACCCTAACATAGTTGGGAAAAACCAAGGCAGATGATGAACTTTTACCTTCCAATATACTTTATTTAACTTAACTTGTGGTTCTTTCTGCGTGTTTTATACATAATATATGTAACTTAGTTACTTACCCAAAACTATCTTGATTGCGTGCTTGTGTATGGTGCCTACAACCACGTACAACGTAAAACACGTACAACTGCTTTCAGGAACTTTTTTCTCAAAAAGACGTTGTATAAGGCTTTGTTCCATCCTTAGTTAGTTATGTATTAGTAAATTCCCTTATTGAATTTCAAAAGCAGTCCAACCACCTGATCCAGCCGTCTAAATCGTTTTTATAAAACGCTGCAACCAAATGGCGCGTTTCTCGAACCAACTGTCCGTCGTGGTTAGTATACGGCTTCCCTTCATAGCCGTGGTTCCTTCATTGCATTCCCGCCTCTCCCGTGCACTAGACGTTCCACATTCATCAGAGCATTCAGTTGAACATAGTGATGTCCGAAACGGAGGAGAAAGGAGTTCAGGTATGTTTTAAACAGATGAAATCCTCTTTTTATAAAATTTTGTGGAAAAAGGTCGTATCCATTATTTTTGTTCTGATATGAATATTTGGAGTTCCGCGGTTCCGTGGCAACTGTTGACGTGTTCGATTCGGATAAATTTAGAAGATTTCGGATGTGTTTTGCGTAGTTTATCGACAGTAGTAGGAACATAAATGTTCATTTCCGATTTGTAGAGATTGTGATTGAATTCTAATAAGTAGTTACGTCGACGTTTATAGTTTTATTGGCCTAAAATATTTTCCTTGTTGTGATGAAATTTACTTTTAACTTTGTTTTGTTTTTTTTAATCCCGATTAGGCACATTGTATCACTTCTGAATTTTAGTTTACTTACGTGTATATGTTATGTTGTGTTCGGTTATGCCTACTAAACAACCAAAATACGTTAGGTACTTATTAAGCCGACATTGTAAAAAATTACAAACACTGAAAACTTACAAATGAGATAAGTGAACATTCTCATGAACACAATTGTATTTTGGTCAAAGCCTTTTTTAGAAACTCAGGGTCTGGTTTCTGGTATTAGGGATTTGAGGTGGTCGTAGTACTATCGTAAATTTATCTACCCAAGATTTGTGAAATTTGGGCGATATCATTAGAAAATAGTGGGTCCATCAGCAGAAAAAAATACAAAAGGAGGTATAGATTAATTAGTTAATTAAGTTTTCCCATTTTTTTTCAAAATATTGACGATGCTTAACGCTACTAAGTGGCTTAAGATTTTTCCCTTTGTGGTTTGTGGTCGTACTAGCATTCCCTTTGACCTTTATTGCCCTAAGTGACCCAAATCTATGACTTTAGAGCTGGCGTCGGGTAACAGATAAGGTGTCCATTGAATATATTTATGGGATGTTCCCTTGTGGAGAAAATAGCTGGTAAGCTTTTAAGACCCGGTAGGATTATTATCCAATTGTCTAATAACGTCACTGACGATCGTTGTGTCAAAATGTAAACCTTTAAAAAAGGGAACTGGCGAAATGTTGTATAAGTGCAACTCTACTGGGAATAACGGCGTAACTTTTTTTTAAAGTTTTGTAGGCTTTTTTCATTGAAAGGTACGTACATTAGGTATGTGCCTGTGGCAAACAAAGGGATTGTCGATGCGTTTCAATTTTGTCGAAGTTGAAAATTGTCTTGGGTCTGTAATTTTCCTTGTCAGCCAACGATGCTGTGTTCCGGAACACAGCAAACCTAGGTATTATAGGTGTTTCCCTGATCCGCTCTTTCACAATTGTTGCAAAACCTTTTTGAGAGTGGAATCATTTGTATAGCTTTTGAAATGCCTCTGAAATCATTCATAGCTTTTCATCGCTCTCAATAAGCCTAGGCTGTGAAATTTTTTGACCTCATTTGACAGTTATGTGCTAGTAAGTGACTTACATGTTTTTAGTTGCAATCAGGGTATCCACAACCTGCAGCTTGATTAGCCATTTTGACGCAAACTGCACCAAACAATGTGTTTCAGAACAATATATTATTTTAATGTCAATAAAACTGCCAACAACAGTGTTTTGACTTTAAAATGGTTGTAAAGTCGTATGTTATGATTGCCAGACGAGTAGGAATGTCATCCAAGATACAAAGATACTGTTCTTGTATTTTGACGGCACGTTGGGGACATTTTGAAGTGGGTTGCAAAACGGGTCACGGGTTTAATTCCCACATGTAACATAACAATATACATATAAATATTACTATGCATTTCGAGAGGTCTGTGGCCAAGTAATAACAGCCACACAATCCGTTCGATCAGGTTAAGCAACGCTTACTGCGGTTGGTCCATCGATGGGTGACCATCTTTACATATCAAGACCTCTCCGTGCCTCGGAAAGCACGTTAAACCGTTGGTCCCGGCTGTCATTTGTAGATCTTTGACAGTCGCTACGAGTCGCACAAGCCCGAAAGTCTGACAACTAGTCTTACCAAGGGGTATCGTTTTACACAGTAACTGGGTTGTGCCGGTCAGATAGGCAGTGGAACCATGTAAAATACTGGTATTTAGCTGCATCCGGTATGACTGGAAGCCGACCCCAAATTAATTGGGAAAAGGGCTAGACCAGTGATGATGATGTATATCGAGTTTGGTTATGTATGTGTAGGTAAATAGTATATATTTTGTTAGTAGCAAAAATATAATATTTGTTGGCGATGTACTTCTCAAACTATGTTGTTTTAAACGACGACAACGCAAATAGTGACAAAGTTTTCACATTGTTTGTTTTTCCGCCGACATCGACATGATGTAATTTGCGCGCAGATAATGTAATTCATTGCTTATTAGCATATTATAATTGGTTAGTTCTAACCTGATCAGAAAAGTAAAGGAAAAATGTGTACCTACCCTAGTTCAACTAGTAAGTAGATAGTTGTAAGAAAAACTACTTCGTTCAATATTTTCGATGACAATGGCGACTTAGCTGACCTTGGGTCACGGTTTTCACTCACTTCTAATAAGTTGCAGATTACGAAATATTAAGTAAACCAAATAGTAACAAAAACAGCTGCTAATGCAATAAAAAAATCACATAAACTTTTTAAAATAAAACTTGATCGTAAATAAAGAACTTTTTATAAATCGTATTTATTTTAAAACTACGAATACTTTACGAGAAATGCTAGATCTGATACCGAAGAAATATAACATTTTACTTATTAATATGTATATGTAATTTAAACTAGTGACGTACCTAATGTAACATTTAGTGTGATGTAATTTAATATATGTATGTACATACATAATAAGACAAAAACTACAGAACGCCACCTGCTACAATCCTGACATACTCCTTTTGACTCGTTTATGTTCACACATCTGGTCATACACGCATGATTTAATGTAAACTGGTCAAAAAGCGTTCTATTGATATAGTACCAATTGTGTCCTAGATGAACGCAATGTGTGTCCTAGATAAGCAGGCTGAGGGTTTTTTCTTAGAAAAAAGTAAAAGTTTAAAAGCTTGACGTGAACACTAGGTAAATCTTTCGAAAGCAATATGCATAAGTAGGTAAAAAAAAACAAAAACTAAAGTAAGGTCGTGGTGGCTAAGGTAGTGGGCATGAAAGTGGCTAGTGGTTAATAATTATGACAATCGCTTTGGAGTTATGGGGGCGCAAAACATCTGACGTAGGCTTTTCAGTATTCTTTTTTTAAAGCTAGTTACTAGTAAACAAACATACATAAATAGGTAGATAAGCACATTACCCTCATTTGCGTCGCGCAGTCGAGTAAAACGGGGAGGCCTTTGCCCAGCAGAGGGACATAATAAAGACGAAAAAAATAGTTTGACAAATTGATTTAGCGCATAAACTTTAATATTTGTACAATCGTTTATGTAAAGCCAATATTAGGTTTACGTTTACTACAAAGACGCACCTGAACAAATATAAATGGTTTGAACAACAATCTCAGTTGCCAAGTTTGTAACTGCAACATTTAGATAGGTAGGTAGGTAATGTTTCAATTCATACCTACCTTGATACACAACTGAAATACGGTAAGCACATACCTATTAGGTATTTCAGTTATGTATTATAATTTTTACCCTACCAAATGCCCTTGGGTAATGTAGAGATTATAGCATTATATGGTGCTTAAATGCAACCTTTGCGAGTACTGTGAAAAGTAAAAGGCAGAAATACGATACAAAAATTAGATAATTATAAATGAAATTGAAATACCAAAAAAAAGTAGGCGTCAGAGAAGCGTAGAGGCAAAAGATAAAAATATAAAACGTAGAATGATTTCTAGGAATAATTATGAACGAAGATATTCAACAAACTGGTGTTTAAAGCTCCAGCAGACAGGCGCGACCCGACAGCGCGACGCGATGCTTGTGGAACAATTTCCATGAAGTTTTCAAAGTCACTAAAAGCCAAAACTGAATGGTTGATGTATTGTATGTTACCTACATTCTCTCAAACCATCACATTTTACTATGAGCAACGACGTCAAACAACGACAAATAGCAAAACTTAGTAGGTACTTACATCACTTTGTTTTGGGATACAATTTGAGGAAGTGTCAGTCAATCATTTGGGAGGGCGGCGGAGTCTTATTAAATTGACACATTATTGACAAGGATTAATATGATGAACAGCCAGATCCTCCATAATTTTACGTATCTTGAGCATACCAGCTATAATTTATCGCGAATATAGGAGTACGTGTCAGGTGAAGTGTTATAGGACCTTTGATGGCCATAATATATTGTGAGAAATGGCGATCGTGAGTCAGGTGACAGGTCCACCAATACGAATTTACGATATCGAAATTCTACTACACAAGGTGTTCTTTTTGCTATCCCATAACTCTAGGGTACTAATGAGACCATCTGAAAGAACCAACTGTCATATGAATTTATTTATCAATGATCTTTTTTGTTTTCATTTTTCGTACAAAATTCGACAAAGTCACGATTATTAATGCAAAACACCCTTACGTGAAATACGGCAAAGTCGCATTTTTTTAGCTTTAAATATGAATTACTGGTTTGAAGGAAGATGAATTATTCGTATTTATCAATTAAACTTTGAGACCTACACACATGGAAAGTCTAGTGTTAGTATTTTGTACGCTAATTTGGCAACGTCGCAAAAGTAAAGATTCGTCATACGGGTGACAACTTGCTGTTGACCTAAATTAATTATGATTGGTGATATCTTCAAAAATATGTATTTTTGGACCACATATTCTAGGACCATTTGGATATTACAGTTAGCCGTACCCAAGTGGAAATCGTTAAAAACTTAGACAACTAGTGTAGTCGTTAAAATATTTGTTCGGCATTATATCGGCGCAATCACCTACTCAGCTCCATCCGGTTAGACTGGAAGCCGATCCCAACAATTGCATGAGAAAAGACTGGGCAGATTGTCAATCTGGATGGAAATGGAAAAGCACCACGAATAACCTTAAAACCTCTTTAACAGGCAACACAATCATGCAAATTGATTCCTCTTTCCATCACTTTTTATACCGTGCAGTTTTGATTTGCATTCGAGTGGGAATGGGATGGATGGCGGAGTGGTCGCCAATTAACCCCGTCCATTCCGGACAGACGGCCGGACAATGTACATGTAAGTAGGTATCTTGCTACTAAGCTATCGTCATAGTCTACTTTTACTTTACTTTACATAACTAATGTGGTTGTGGTTAGTTTTTATAGTATAAAGCGTTCTGATTTATTGCAAACCGTACTACCAAAAAGACTATACCATAACGTGGATCATGCAAGTTTACAAAAAAATATACAGTGTCTCAGACTGCTTTGGTCCTTTACGGTGAATATATCTACCATATTACTAACAGATACCTATTTTAGGCACTAGGCTGTTTCGCGAAATGGCGATGGCTATTTGCAACGAAAACAAATTAACCAACTACTTAGTCTAATTCATACGTGGTCGTACACCCGCTACATACAAAGTACAGATCGTGTGGATGTCCGTTGTGTTTGACCGACGGATCGCTTTCAGCAGTTCCCATACAGTGTTTGTGTTCAGCCTTTTAGCGCGCAGTGTACGTCCAACTAATCGCTAGCTTTAGGGCATGTTAACTTGTGTTCGGGTTTGTATTGAAAACTTTGTTGCCGGAGCTGCTTTTACAGTGTCGTTTGAAAACCCCTCTGTTTTAATTAATGACGATTGACGCAGGTTTAGGTAGTTAATCTAGATCCATGACACGTTGTTATGTTTAATTTTAGTGTGGTAACTGAGTAATAAATATTGCGGTTTTACAGCTTTTGTATAAAAATATGTGAAACTGTCAAATTTATTCTTCTGATAAAAGTTATCTGACTATTGAAAAATCAGCCCTAAGTGAAATATCTCTAACTAGTAAGTATAAGGTCGTTGTTTTCGTCCGTATGTTTCTGCTTTCTTTTTCTAAACCACGCAATGGATTTTGTTACGTTTATCACTATCATTTGGAAGATTTCTTCCGAAAGGTTTATATCTATTATACATGCATATTATAGTAGAGAATAGCCGAAAATTACAAAGATTTCTAAATCTAGTTTTCGGTAGAAATGACGGTAGTAAGATTTTTAGAAAGATCGAACACTTAGCTTTGCTTCTAGGTACTTATAGTTACTATGCAACTAAGTGAAGAACAGAATACTTAATATAAAAAAGGAAAAAAAAATACATTACATTTTGTTATGACCGGCTCTTTGCAGTTGACAGCAGCAACCGGTTGGTGTCTAACCACAACCTATTCGAATTGTGGCCAGTGCGGTTGCGGCCACAAGATAATGTACGCGACATGATAATTACCTCGTTATGGAACATAAATTTACACAATATTTGTTGATAATAAAATCCTTTAGATTCAGTATATTGTTGGTATTTATATAAAAAAATAGTGCTTAGTACATCCCATTAATGTTACTCTTCAACAAGATTTATTATAAAAACTAAATTAAAAAAATATTGTTGGTATTTATATAAAAAAAATAGTGCTTAGTACATCCCATTAATGTTACTCTTCAACAAGATTTATTATAAAAACTAAATTAAAAAAATATTGTTGGTATTTATATAAAAAAAATAGTGCTTAGTACATCCCATTAATGTTACTCTTCAACAAGATTTATTATAAAAACTAAATTAAAAAAATATTGTTGGTATTTATATAAAAAAATAGTGCTTAGTACATCCCATTAATGTTACTCTTCAACAAGATTTATTATAAAAACTAAATTAAAAAAATATTGTTGATATTTATATAAAAAAATAGTGCTTAGTACATCCCATTAATGTTACTCTTCAACAAGATTTATTATAAAAACTAAATTAAAAAAATTAATAACCCCGACACTAACAACGACCTAATAAAATAATATGTTTTGGCCCTTTATGTGTAATAAGAAGTTGTAGGTAATATTTTAATCAAAGCATCATCGGCTCGGGGGATAGCTAAAGAAAATGTTATCCTTTCTACAATAGTATACACTCATTATTGCTGGGCCTCGTCTGTTTGGCGTTTTCATTGACCGGCCCCTACGCAACGATGCTTTGATCAAAATATTGCCCACAACTTCTTATAAACTTACATAAAAGGCTAAACAGATTTTCTTGAATAAGAACACTCTCGAAGTCACCTTTCAGAAAAAATCGTTTCAGCCGTTTGGAAGCTACGATACACGGATTCACAAATACATATACACGTTTTTTTTAAATTATTATTTTTTAAATTACGTTATTGGCCTGCTCTTGACCTCGATCACGCTTGGTGGAAAACGATTGATGAGGTCTTGATTGACGATTGACGTTAAACTTATAACACACCTCTATTTCTGCTGGGGGTAAAAAGAGCCTGCATATAAGTCCAGAGTGCCTACACTCTAGCCCCGCTGCCTGCTGGCTGGCTTATCTTTTAATCGCGGAAATAATTGTGTCGGTCACGACGCCGACACGATACAAGAAAAAGGAGACTGTTCTAGTACCCTGATATTTATAAGGTATTTGTAGCAAGTATACTTCGTGCTTTTTGTGAAGCGGTTTACACTACTAGATAGTGGTCCAGGAGAACTTAAATGTAACTTTGGTCGTTCAAAAAGTATTGATTATCAGCCTAATAGGAGTTAACTATATCTGAATTTGTATTGAGAGGTACTTGTGGCTAAGTAATAACAGCTGCACGGGACGATAGATCAGGTTAAGCTACGCTTGCCGCGGTTTGTCCGTGGATGGGTGACCATCTTTTTATACCAAGACCCCAACGTACCTCGGAAAGCACGTTAATCCGTTGTCCCGGCTGTTATTTGTGGATCTTTGACAGTCGTTACGGGTCGTCAGAAGCCCGAAAGTCTGACAACCAGTCTTGCCAAGGGTATCGTATCACCCAGTAACTGGGTTGTGAAAGTCAGATAGGCAATCGCTCCGTATAAAATACTGGCATTCAGCTGCATCCGGTTAGACTGGAAGCTGACCCCAACATAGTTGGGAAAAGGCTGGGGAGATAATGACTGATAAAGAC